>CM076263.1:61451449-63951449 GCA_038380795.1 Pyrocephalus nanus | reverse complement strand
AGATCTTTAATAAAATATGGAAGATGTGCAAAATTATTATCTACCTTCCAAGCTATCATCACCTGATTTAGATGAAAACATCTATTTATCTACTCTGCTAAGTAATGCTTTTTCTATTTTGTACTTGTGTACACACTACTGAGCATTAATATAAAGAGAATAAATACAAAAAAATTTCATTCATTCTTCTATGAAAAAAAATTTGCAAACTCAACCCAAAACAGAATAGAACTAGAACTTCATTGTTCTTGAAGGAAGCGGTAAGAGAGGATTGGGTCTCAATTCACTATTATTCCTTCCTCTCCATTTAATCACCGGAACCAAAACAAAGCAGCAAAAGATTTATGCACAGAAAGAATCAATGATTTCTGGAAGCATGCAATGAACTTCCTTCTGAAAGCCATAAAAGCCATTTCTGAGTCATATATTTGAATTGCATGCTTTAGGGGAAAGTTTTTCACATAAAACAGAAACTTCTTCTATGCACCTATAGACTGTAAACGCAACTATCAAGGACTGGTAAGATATGGTGTATGAGGAAACTGTACACATTATTTTTAGTTTTATTTAATTTTTATTTTTTTTCCAGATTAGTATCTCTTCAGGTCTGCAGATTGAATTTAAAATGAGTTATGGTATGCATTTCAATTTCCCCAAGGAGCGAATTTTAGCAAACTGTTCAAGCCAACCTTTAATCAAACACAGCAAAACTGAAACAGCTGGTTCTTTGCTGTTGATAGTTACCACTATTGTGCTACTTCTATCAAGAATTTGCTCTGACAATATACTTTAGCATTCTGCAGTACTGACTCTACACATCTGTATCACAGGTTTACTGGTAAAGAATTCAAACACTGAAAGAAAAAATGTCAAGGCAGCCTTTTGTTTGGAAAACAGAATGATCAATTCACAAAATGGTTGTAGTACTGTAGATTACATTCTTTTGGGAAGCGCTTAACTGTGATGGGTATGTGGTGTCTGTCCAATGTGCATCTTGGTGGACAATTCTCAAGTCAAAATGAACTTACATTCTTTGGCTAACTATAAAGCTTGCACTGTAAATTCTAAGTCCTAACAAAAAAGCAAAAACAAAAACAAAAACAAAAAACCCAACCCAAACAAAATACAACACCAAAACCACTAAACCCATCAACACCAAAGCTGTAACTACTATGTGTTTTTATTGCTTTATGATGGCAGGTACATTTAGTAATTGAAATTTACTTCCAGCACTAAAGTTTGATGGCTTCCAGTAGAAAAAAAAAAAAAAAAAGAGAGATTGACAGCTCTCAGTAACAGAAGAATTTAAAAACAAACAAGGAAGAGTGAGGAAGGATGTCAAGAGTATAATCCCTGAGGTAAGAGTTTGGTCATTTATCCTACACACATAATAATGTCACAGTTTCACCACATATAATCAGAGTAAGCAGTACTACAAAATGAAGAAGAAAGAATTAAGAGGAAACTCATAATAAAGCATTCCAATTGTGTTTGTAAAATCACAGAATTTTAAAATGTTTTGCAAACTACTACCATCCCTGTTTTGACTGCCACAACCATTTTTTTCCTGGATATTCTGTTAACATTCATGACAGCGTTCCCAGACAATGAGAGATCTTTGTTTATTATTCCAACCTAAAAGTAATACATTTTTAATAAGTCATATTTCTTATTAATTTCCATATTTTGACCTTATGATGGAAAAATTAAGAAACTGGACCTAATACAGAAAACATAGATGCTTAAAAGAGATAAAGCTCCAGTTACTATTCCTAATTTATTTTTGGACCATCACCATTTCAAGATGAAATTAATTTGTGTATAAAAAGATCATTCAGATCTTCTCTGTTCTGCTCAGAGAATTGAATAGTGTTGTTTAATGCCACTCACATTAAATATTAATTGTTTTCTGTGGCCAAACTAAACTAAGAGAAGCAATAACAAAAACATTCTGTAAATTATTTATGTGTAACTTCATATATTACCCCAAACCCAGATATATGAAAGCAGTTTAAAAAAAAAAGAAAAAGTTTTAAAGGTTTAAAAGAAAGTTGTTTTGTTTTTTTTACTCTCTGAATTTTCCTTTTTTTGGCAGATACCTCTTGAATATAATGGTGTTTTGTATTTCATTTACATGCTTACTTATGTCTTAATGTTTTTCTTTTTTTTCAAAATTTTATTGTACTGTGTAACAAATTATCAAATTGAGATGTGGAAATCCACTTTTTAGGCTTCCCCTTTAATTACTCTTGACAAATAATTGTTATTTTGATGTTTCCATCTTTCCCTTGTCTGTAGCTATATTAATTTATTCAAGTCAATATCTCCTGCATTTAATGTCCTCTAGCTCCTAATGAAAGTCACTGATCTTTATTTATCAACACACTGGTGTTAAGGATTTAATGATTGTTAAGTGCATAACAACTAAGGTGTTATGGAATTAAAAGAAAAAAAGAAAATGTTTAATTATTTACCTAAGTTGTATCATCTTTGCTCATTTAGGTATTTGAATGCCCTAAAAATCTGAATGTTACCTCAAGTTTTTGTTTCATCCATCCATCCACTAATCCAAGAAACATCTATTTCTGTCTAAATTCTGAAAGAATTCATACATAAAGCCTGAAAATTAAACAATATCTGCCATTTCTGGTTGCTTAAGCTTTCTTGAGCTCTCTTATGACAATAATTTTAATGCTCTATTTGAATCTGTACAGAACATATGTATCAGAAAATAGCAACACAGAAGCAGTATAAAAATGTGAGTAAAAGCTTCAGTGTTACAAAAGCAAATTATTGACATGTTGTTTACCACTAGCTTTGGTAGTTTATTTTTGTCAACAGAACAATGACAATAATATGGTATGAAGTGGAACCAGGCTTAAAAAGGTTTTTTATCAGCCTCTGAACATTATTTAAATGTCTCAGCCAGTAACTTATTCTAAAAATTGAACCACTAAAAAACAGTCTAGACTATAAAATAAAAAAACAAAACCAACAACAACAACAACAACAACAACAAAACACCAAAAAACCCCCTCAAGAAAACCACCCACAAAAGAAACCCCCAAAAAAACCCCAAAATAAACAAACAAACAAACAAAAATCCTAACAAAAACACAAACAAACAAACAAAACCCCCCCAAAACAAACAAACAAACAAACAAAAAAAACACAGGCCCAAAGTATTCTGTAAAATAAGCAATATAATATGACATTTAGAATGTGGTAACAACTTTTGGAGGCAGTGACTTGAGAAAGTACAGCACTGGCTTGTGACTATGGGTAGACTGCTCTGTGCAAGAGGGGACCTACTGCCAAAACCTGCACAAGAACAGTGAGTTTTCAAGTTTAAGTTTGAGCACTTTTTTATTGAAGAATGTTCTTGCTACTCTCCACAAACCCACAAACAAAATGGGTAGTATAAAAAATCAATCAGCCATAAGTACAAATGTAAAAATGGCTGGCAGGCATAAATGGAATTTTAGCAAGAGGTGATTGCATTTAATATGGCCTGGGAACACAAGTTAGGCTTTTGTGGCAGCCTGCACTTGTCTGTCTCCAGTCAATCCACCCTAACATTGGCAGAGTGAAGTATTGGTTCTGCTGTGGAAAATGTGGGTTTGGCATTAAACTTTGCCAGGCCAGAGTTTCAAATCAAGTGAGCCGTATAATACTAACAGTATTAATTTTTCATGTAACAGTAATAATTTGTCATGTTTCATCCTTGTTATTTTCTTATTGATCATGAACACACATCTCAGTGAAAAAACATTCCAGAGAGAAAGGCCTAATGCATCTGATTTTATACCCTTGTTTTGAAATCAGGAAGGTGAAATAAGTTCTGAGACAAGTTGTTGGCGGACGCACAATGGTTTTTCTGCTTTCCAAGATGCTGAACCTAATGAAGTCTTACAGAGCCCTGAAAATATGTTTTAAGGAAGAGAAGTATGGGGTGAAGAAAAAAAAAAAACCAAAATGTCACCAGTTATTTGGAAAAAAAAAGGAAAATATTTCAGGGAAAAGTACAACACTTTTCTATATTAACTTGCATGACTCATTCTCTTTAACAAACTGTATTCCTATATTGCATTAGAGATTTTCAAGGGAAGAAACAGTTCTTTAGAGTACTTCTGTTAATATCATGCAAAGACTATTTCAGCCAGACACATTTGCCTCATGATAAGCACTGAAACTTAGAAGAACTAAACTAGTCTGACATATTACAGTACAATTTGAACATAGAGTGCTTGGAGTTTTAATTCTTTACATAGGAGACTTGAAGGGTGACCTAATTTCTGCCTATAACTTCCTTATGAGGGATAGCAGAGAGGGATCTCTTCTCTCTATTGTCTGGTGATTGGCTGTAAGCAAATGGTTTAAACATGCATCAGAGGAAGTTCAGATTGGAAATTTGGGAGAAGTTCTTCACTGGGAGGGCGGTCAAGTATGGGAACAAGCTCCCCAGGGAAGTGGTCATGTTGTTCAAGAAGCCTTTCAACAATGCCCTTAGATATATGGTTTGTCTTTTAGGTTGCCCTGCGTGGAATCAGGACTTAACTATCATTGTGAGTCCACTCCAAGTCATGATATTCCACAACTCAATGATCTAATTGTTAAGGAATGACATCCCTGCTGTTGTGGGTTTGCGCTGGGCTTCTCTCATCTCTCCCACCCCCCCCACCCCCCAGTTGCTATAAGTGGAGAGAAGGTTTATGCAGACAAAAGAGATCTGATTGGGGAGAATAATATTAGGATTTATTACTAGTAAGATAAAAACTAAAGAACTATATATGCAACAATTCTAACTAGGCAACAGTGTTATGTATTTGTAGAAATACCCCTCCTTCCTTGTATCAGGAGGAGAAGCAGTCTCTTTTCCATTTCTGAAGCTACAGGTCTTTTAAATAATTTTGCAGTACTCGAAAGTTCTTTTTCTTGTATCTCTAGGATGACAACTCCGATTTTTTTCAGCTGGAGCTGTTTCTCTTTCTCTCTCTCTCTTCTATGTTGATCTCAGGGCTGGGCCTACCCCCTCCAGGGCTAAGACCAGAGGCTGGGGGGTTACCCAGGCCCTGTGGAGTCTTCCATGGACTGCAAGGGGACACTTGCCTACCATGGATCTTCACCATAGGATCACAGGGGATAATGGCTTCTGAGTCCACTCCATTTCCTGTGGGATCCCTTCTCATGAGAGACAGTCTTTGATGGACCTCTCTAATGTGAGTCCACCTTTCGGGCAACAGTTCTTCCATTCTCTGCTGTCCCTTAGCACTTAGGGACAAATTCAGCTGCCCAGCATGGATCCCTCACTGAGATCACAAGGTCCTATCCAGGCCAGTTCGCTCCAGCGTAGGTCTCTCTCTCCATGGGCCACAGGTCTCCAGCAGGACTCCGTACATTTAATCCTCCCATGGAGTCACATCTGCTCCATGCACTCCTCTGCTTTGGCACAGGCTCCTTCATGAGCTGCAGAGGGTCTCTGCTCTCCAGCAATCCTCCAGAGACAGCAGGGATTTTTAGTTTTCAGTCTTTTCTCTGCTGAAGGGGGAGAGAGAGAGAGGAGGAGAGGAGTTCCCCCACCATCGCACCTTCTGTCTCCTGCTGCTTCCAGCTTTGACCTTGGAGGCTTTGTTATCTCTCTCTGGAAGTCCTTCTGCAGTATTTCTCGTCCAGGCAGTCTTTCTTTAGAGTTTTTTCTCTCCACTCTGCTATATGTTTCGATCAGGGGGGCTTCAGTGCCAAACCTGCTCCTGGCCCAGGGCCTGGGGAGGAGGGAGGCCTGGCCCTCACTTGGGGCCTGTCTCTCTCCCTTCATGGCTCTTAATTTCATCTGCACAACAACCTTCTCTTCCGTTTTCTTAAATATGTAATTGGTAGAGGCTTTACTAAAACTTTTGATTGGTTTTTTCTCCGGAAATCCACCTGGAAAAACTATTATCAGCCCCAGGGGGGCTGGTCAGCCAACCCATGACACCTACATGAAATAGTGGCTTTTCATGAATAAATACATAAAATTGTATTAATAGTCAATTTAATTTGATTTGCAATTTAAGTAAATGGAAAAAATAATTAAACTTAAGTTTTAAGCTTTGTTTTTTAACATGTATAAATATAGGATAAAAGGCAGTTCACCAAAGGAATTATAGAGATATCGATTTTCAGAAGAAAAAAATTCCTTTGAGGTTTTCAAAGTTTCAAGGCTTTGTAACATTTTCATCTTCATTTGGGAAACGGGCCTTCTGATTCCTGCTGAATAAAACTACGTTGTGAAATACCTGTATACTTGTTATGCTTGTGAAGGATACTTGAATCTTTATATGTCAGAAATTGTTAAGGATAATTAATCTTTCTGTATCATCTCCATGGCTGCAGTAGATACATGACCAGTGTATTATTCAGGGAGAAATTTACTAAGCAGAATAATTTTCCTAAGTTTTTTTTCCTTTTTATCTCCTGCAAAGTAACAGATTATAATGCTTAATTAATTCTTTTTAGAAAGTATTTGTTTCTGGATTAGAAAATTAAATTTCCCATTAGTTTTCGTTAATGTTGTTCAAAATAAGAGCTTGTATAATAACGTGTCTAGGAAACAAAAGTCTAATAGAAGCAGATAAGTTTAATAGCCCAAAATTGAAGTACTCCTATTTATGCAAAGCTTTTTGTTGTCCTTGCATGAAATGGAGAAATAATTTTTTTGTGAGTTTATATTATATTCAGGATTGTATGTTAATTCCTACGTGGAACACAGTGTGCTCCTACAGCTGCTGTGCTATAACATTGCTGTTGGCTCCTAAATCACCTTTCAGAAAGCAAATTCAAAGGCATAACAATAATTTCAAATTTTATACCACTACAATTCATTACATAGCCTGATGGGGAGCTTGTTCCACTTTCAGCAGATTAAGAAACTACATTTTTGAAGGCTTTTCTAAGTATTTTTTTTAGTAAGATTTGCATATCAGGTGAATTTTGAGTAATATGATTTAATTATTCTTGGTTGGTTGTAAGTCGTTGCTTGCAGCTACCTCAGAAATGTATTAATTACCAAACTGACCAAAATAAACACATTCACATGTGTTGCGGTTGAGGCGGGAGGCGACACGGTTTCAGGATACCAGCTTGCTTTATTGCCACAGTGTATCTACCTTTATACAGTTCTGGGTGACACATGTACACACAGCATTGGTTTACTACTATCATAACAACTCATGATTGGACATAGCTACACGTCCTAACACAAAAGGTTAACACTCCTAACAGGAAACCCACTCTGTGTCACAGTCCTACTGTCCATGGTTAACCCTCTGCCAGGTGTAAGAAGTTCCATCTTTGGTATTGCAGTTTACTGGGAGCCCAGAACCAGCTGGGCACCCCCACACACATGTATAAGCCTTCAGTGTGACAAGAGGTTATTCTTAAACATATTATGTTGAAACAGACACACTAGAGGGTCTGAGACCTATGAAAACATAATCACAAAAAAATTTCAGTTATGAACTAAAGTTTTGGTGTTCCAGATGCCAACATAAATCTAATATAAATATTAACTTCTCTATGCTTTTTCAGGACAAATGCCCCCATCCTATTTGACTAGGCAAGCACCTCACATTTCAATGTCTGGGTTGAACACACCTAGCTAAAATCATATGCTTTATTCATAGATGGCTTTTTAAACTATGACTGGCTATTTACATCATGGTGTTTTCTGTAATACAGTTAAACAAAGTAGTCTAGACACTATATCTGCTGGGACAAGTGAAGTTCATGAAATTGAGAGTTGTAGCTAAGTTTTGAAAACATGCTGTCTCTTGAAAAATATAGATTTGGAAGAGCTTTTTTTTTAAAGCATAAATATCCTAATTAGGCAGACTTCATGAGAAGTCTTCTTAGGACATAGATAAAGGCTAAGAAAAATATTTGAAGCCCAGTTACAACATTTTCTGTGACTTCACAACTTATTAATAATGCTGTTAAGTATTGCATATTACTTCTTGAAACTAGGAAAACAAAACTTAAGACCAAAATGTTTCTGTCATATTTAAAACTTTAAGCAAGAATGCTATACATCAAACTGCCTCTTACCCATGAAATACAGGATATATACTGACAATGAATTAACTGATGCTTAATGCTTGAATTTTTACATATCTAAGTTGATTTTTATAGGCAAATACTTTCAGATTTTCACATGCATATTTAAACTTGAATACCTTTGCACATGCATATTTAAATTTGATCTGCGCTAAATGAGACTACTATTCTCACCATTATTCATGAAGCTACTATGAAAACTACTGAAGAATAAAATGGTGGGAGCAGACAAAACACTGCAAAAAAATCAACACTGCAAACCCCACCACAAACAGTATTCAGTTGGCTGTCTGCCTAAAGATAAAAATATTGTCCAAAATAATGTGGGTTCTAAATTTACTTTTCATATACTTCTATGTGTAACTTTCTTTCCTCAGTCGGAATGCAGTAGTTTTTATAAATATGGACATTTTAAAGAACCAAGTAAGTCCTCTTCAGAGATACTGAAATTTGGTTAAGATACTGCTTATATTGAAAAAAAACCCCACAAACTAATATGATTTCTGTAGTCAGAGTCTATAATAGTCCGATTTGCTATGACATAGGTGTAATTCTGATACTCAAACCTTGTTTGGGTCTGCAGTTATATCCTTTTTTGTCAGCTTTCTAGCCCACCCTACCTCCTACCTCCTGTCCAAGAAAAGGATTTAAGACCTTCCAATGCTTCAAACTCATAGAATTTAGAAGTACTTCATTGAACTGGCATTTATGACAGGTTGAAAGACTCTATCATAACTACTTGTACAAAAGTTCTTCCTGTTACTTATGAGTTATAGATAATCACAAAATCACAGAATCACAGAATATGCTGAGTTGGAGGGCACCCACAAGAATGATTGAGTCCAGCTCTTAACCCTGCACAGGACCATCTCTGAGAGTCAAATCCTGTGCCCAAGAGATTTGTCCAAACACTTCTGAAACTGTCAGGCTTGGTGCTGTGATCACTTCCCTGGGGAGCCTATTCCAGTGTCCAACCATCCACTGGATGAAGAGCCTTTTTCTAATATCCAACCTAAACCTCCCCTGACACAACTTCAGGCCATTCCCTTGAGTCCTGTCACTGGTCACTATACAAAAGACATCAGTGCCTGCTCCTCCTCTTCCCCTCACAAAGAAGTTGTAACTGCAATGAGGTCTCCCCTCAGTCTCCTCTTCCTCAAGCTGAACAGACCAAGTGCCCTCAGCTGCTCCTCATACACCTCATACACCATCTTTGCTGCTCTCCTTTGTACTTTAACAGCTTCATATCTTTCTTACATTGTGGTGCCCCAAATTTCACACAATATTCAAGGTGAGGCCTCCCCAGTGCAGAGCAGAGAGAGACAATCCCAATTCCATCCCTCTACCAGCTGGTGATAAATGGACTTTGTGGAGTCTTTGGGTGTTTTCATGATTATAAAAGACTGATGTATCTACAGAAAACTTTTTATGACTGCACATTTGGAGAATGAACTATCTCGGAAATTTTTCACCAAAAAAAAATTAAAAAATAAATAAGTAAAAAAAAAGGCATTAAAGACAGGGCTTAAGAAAACATAATTTTTTTTGTGAAGCAGTATATTAACTTAAGAAAAATAAAAATCAACCATATTCCATTCTGAGTTAATTATACTAGATGCTGCTGCTTAGCATAAAGCCTTGTCAAAGGGAAGTCATGGACAAAACTTCCATTAGTGCAGCTTTGGATTTCTGGTTTTGGGTATCACCACAAGACACAAGTTTGAATTTTATATTCAGTGAAGCTACTGCTCTAGGTTAAAAGCACAACTCAGCCCCCTTTTAGTAGATTGTTTTGGGTGGTTTTATCAATATTCAAAAATCTCTATTTTTAATTTTAAAAATAAGCAATTTTTCTCTTTCTAAATTATCTTTTAATTCCAATATCTGAAAGATCAAACTAGGACAGTTATTCCCAATAATTAGAACATTAAACTGCATACAGTCTCAATAAAGAAGGTTTTTGAAAAGAAAAAGAAACAAACCTTTCAGAAAGAGAAGTAAAATAATGACATGAATACGAATATGTGTGAAATTATTTTGAAACTCCTTAAAGAAAAGAAAAATGCTATAGAATAGATTTTGAATTGAAACATTTCCATTATAGTTAATGGTAGGACTTCCAAAAGTATACAATAGTATTATTTAGCCAGATACTTAGAAAACTTGTGAATCAAAATGTGAGCTTTCATTTTACTTACACAGTCTGGTACCATAAACCTTTTTCTGTGACCCCAGTTAACCATACAGTCATGCCTAGGTAAGTGCAATTGGCCAGGAAAAAATAACTTAGAGCTGCTTTGAATTCCTAGGGACTAACATTTGCCAGAAAATGCTGGATAATATAACATTCAGTTTGTAAATAAGATAGAGTATAGCTTTAATCTTGAAAAGATATATAGGTTCATGCACATCATGGACACATATTCAAATTATTTGATCTAAATTAAAACGAAAAAATATGCAAGAACTGGAAAAAATAGCATAAATACGAGTCGCATTTTTATTTGCAAGACCTATAATCCCCCCATAAAATCAAGGAGAGCTGTAGTCATAAATATATAAAGCTTGATTTTTCAGTTAAGAGGTAATTTTTCACTTTTGTATGGTAAAATACCATGTATCTCTCCAATGATGTGTGGATTTAATTCATATATAACACAGATTTAACCAAAGATCTTAGCAATGAAAATTGGTCAAGCTAATCAGAAAACTCTACTCTTCCCATCCACACTTGATGTGAATAAAAAGTGATACACACTGTTTTCACTAGTGATTCTTTTACCTTTTAACTTATTTGACTTTTTTATATATATTTTTCTCAATGAAATTTCCACGATGGGGGGAAAAGCCTCAGATGACTTAGTTATGTTGGCCGAATTGGAAAGGATAAAATGTTCTCAAGCCTTTTTCAATTCATAAAGGAACTGACACTCCTGAAGTAGATTGTTACAGTCATTACAGTCATTAAGATATTTATATGAAAGAATGATGCAATCTAGTTTCATTGTGATTGCCCTATCAAGTTGCAGCATGGTAAAATAATTATTTGTGTTTAAAAATGTGAGTGTCTATGAAATATTCTAGGTAGAGCAGGAATGTTAAATGATATGGCATCATTCCCTCTATAGGAAAATAGTTACTCCCCATTATTTTTATATAGTCTGTTATTTCTGAGTAGAAATTTGTAATTTAACTAGATTTTAATGGAATTAGGTACCTACATGTAGAAAACATCACATAAAAGGCTATAAAGTTGCTTTTTCCTTTGTAAGACACTTTATGTATTTGAACAGTATTGTTGGCTCATTGTTGCTCATACAGCTGGATGGAGCATCACGACCTACAGCTGGAAAAATAATCCTGCTTTACACAAAACTAACAGCTGGTTAATATATTTTAATATGTTCTTTTTAAAGAAAAGAGCTGAACAATTGGAAGTTTTTAAAAACTCCAGTTTTCAACACATCTCTTTGAAGAGGTAAGGAGAAAGTTGAAACTATGGTAAGGTAACCTACTCAATAGTGTCATTATGGACCTGTAAATACTTTTCCTGGAAAATTAGTTGAGTAAGCTAAATAGAATTCACCTTCATTTACTGTATTAAATGAAATTTACTATGAATATCAGAAAAAATCAAACTGCTAGCTTAATATTAGGAAAAAATATTCTGCACAGCAGGAGGGACTCAAATGTATAAACACGAGTATTCAGAGGTAGTTGACTTGTCTCATTATATCAAAGACTGACAGATATAGAAAACTTAAAGCACTTCTCTTTTCTGCAGCTGAAGGGAGAGACAAAGGAATATACACACTATGCCTAATGTAGAAAAGATACTACTGTTTAATCAACTGAGTCATGCACATACTACCCAAGAACTTTAGGGAATAAAAAACCAGAATAAATATAGTGGGCACATTTGACACAAACACTGGCTTGGTAAACAGCACATTGACTAGTTATTGACTTATAAATATGGCTTTCGTGGTGCTCCTATATCATAATATTATCAAAATAGGATTTTGAACACAGGGAGAATCAGACATCTGGTTCATCTAGTTCTCCTACGTAGATTTGAAATACAAGACACCCTAAAGAGCATGCACATGCAAATACTAAGTTATTAAAGGTACACGGTGACACTAATTTTAATGTGGATGTAAAAATATATTTTTTAGAAGAAATACCATAATTTTGCACATTTGCCTGTATATTTTTTTCTTAAACTAAATAAAATGGGACACCACAGCAAACACTAAAACCCTGATAAGAGAGCCATCACATATGGGAAAATAAAACTGTCTTGTGAATACTTTTTAAGCCTTTATCATGATCAGAAATACTTTTAAACCTTGCAAGCCAAAATTTATCATTCTTATAAAGAGAGCACAGCTTCTCCATAGTATCTAAAAATTCCTGTAATTTTGTCCTGACAGGAATTATGAATAGTTGATTTATGAAATCTGCATCAGTGAAATACCATTTCATCACTGATTTGAGAAATTGTTTCTGATATCACGAAGAAGGAAGGGTGCCATTTGCCTTGATTTGTTTAACAGGACAGAAGAAACTGCTTGGACCACTTTAGGTGTCAACATGAATGCCATTTCCAGCACTGGATAAACTATGTGAAAGGTTCTTGCTCTGTCAGAAGGAAGTATAGGGAACCTGTTGGTCCTTTCTTTTATCAACATTTCTTATTTTTCATTAGTGCCACACTTCTGAAATGATTTTGGCTGTGGTCTTATAGCATAGACATTGACATAAGAAAGTTGAGAGAGAGCAAATGAGAAACAAGTGCAGACCTGGACATAACTGCCGTCGTGTACTGTAATGAAACAGACCAAAGATTCTCCTAACTTGGAAAAAAAGCTCACTTCAGACACTGACATCTGGATACAGTTTTTACAATTGTAAAGCAGTTGCATTAGACAATTAGTGCCAAAATGATGAGTATTCATACTGTAGTTGCATATTTCATGGAAATTTAAAAAAAAAAATCACATTTCAAAAGGAGAATAAACTTTGAAAAAAATAGAAACACTGTTAGCAACAGCAGTTAGCCTTTGAGAAAGGAAAATGCCTCTCAGATCAAAAGAAGCAACAGAAAATGCTTTTGTTTACATGTTTATGTTGTTCTATAAATAAGGGAATAACTCAATCATTGATGAAACCCCTATTACCTCTGACTCCATGGGAGCTGCGTTTTCAGGTAATGTCATGGCCCATATGTGAGGTTTTCCTTCTATCATATCACAATTATCCAAGGAGAAAGGACAAAGAACTTCTTGAATAGTGTATGAATTCTTTCAATTCCTTAAATTTCTCTGACTTTAAGTTAACCTATCTGTTATGGACCTGTTAGTCCATATGTAATGTTGTCCACCTGCTGTGAGCCCATGTGTAATTTTGTGTTTCTGCATTTGCACTTGAGGTAGAAAAAAATTCCAAATATACTCCGCAAGTGGGCAAATTACTTATTTCTCATCATCATGTAACTCCATTAGCTCTTGTTCATTTTTTAATCTATCTTATTTTCCTGTATAGGTAAAAGAAAAGTTTTTTTCTTAATGTGTAGTGATACACTTAAGTGGGTTTTTTTCAAGAAACCTGCTCAAATGGATTCCTAGTGACATTAAACTGGTAATTGATAGGAGTTTAGAACATTTTGAAATTACTGAAACAAATGCTGAAGGGTTAAACATATGTACTAGCAATTTCTTCAAATAAGCCATGGGAAATGGGATTCATAAGTGATCCCTTAGTAACAAGACCAACTATTTTTAATTACAATTTAAAACAGGACTGAAAAGGAGATTGTAAAAGCTGTTCCTAGAGTCACTATAACCAAAAGGAGAAAAGAGAAGCAAGGGAAGGTAGCTGTGATAATTAAATGTCAATGTTATACCCTGTGAAAACTTTTACTGAGTTCACCTTCTGGGATTCATTGCTTTTGTTCAGCAGAGGCCTTCCAGATTCTTAATTAATTCTTACCAATATATAGATTTGCAATTTTGACTTAAAGATTTTTAAAATCACACAGTACAGGAATGGATCACATAATAAAAAGGCCTCCTTTGAAGCCCACAGTTCAGGAGTTGGACCACATATAACCAAGGATGATATAAGGATGATGAAAATAAATTAGCCAAATTTTGTTCTATAAATAAGGGAAGTTATTCACTGCATTTTTGTTTTCTCTTTAGGGTCCATAAGTATTTAACTTTGGGTGCAGAAACAACATCCTAGGTCAAGTTAATACTGCATGAAACACAGCAAAATTTGTTCTAGGTGGGTTCAACACACGCATAAAAACGATAAAAAATCTGTCCCAGCTGAGCCAAGTATGAGAACATGAAGTGTTTGAATATTCAGTCCTAAAGTAGCTACACATTATAATGAATGTGCACATACCCCTCAGTTTGTTGTAAAATTCCTTTGCTGCAATAAGATTAATTTGTATTTGTTTGTGTTTTAATAATCATGTTGTCAGATTATTCACTTCTTTATCATCATGTATATCAGAGGCATACAGTGGTTCCCGCCTGTCCACCCGAGACATTATATTGTCTGCATTTCTAGTCAGGAGGAGGTGGAGTTGTGACAAAATTTAATTATTTATACTGTTTTGTGTCTCAATCAGATCAAATCAACCTTTGGAATATTTAAGTGCAGGAGCAAAGAACACCCATGCTCAAAGTTCTACATCCTTCTCTCCATAAAGCACTTCACTAAATGGATACAGAGCATCACCACCAAAGGTTAATCAGATCCTTAGATGTCCTATAAAGTCGGATAAGAATTTTTATTGCAAAATTTAAGTGTGAATGATACATGTGGGAGGTTTGATAAACCATTGTGTTCCTATCAAGGTAACTGATGAACTTACTAAAATTAGATCTGTAAATTATTTCTAGAGAAGGGGGAAAAAGAAAAAAAAGGTGGGAAATACAAAATACAGTAATAGTTAACTAAAAGTCATCAAAGAGACTTGAAACAAGGATTGTGTTTAAGGTCCAGCTGTGTTTTCCTCCATGTGACTCTTCCACTAGAGAGGATGCAGCTTTCTGACCATCAGCTCTTCCTGTCTGGGAAGATGAAGGGGATCTTCCTGACACCATTGTCTGCTCCTCAAAAATGCATGAAGTGATAGCACATGTCTATTCATGGATATATCAGTCTGTGGTGTGCTAGGTCACCAAGACTGGACATCTGATTGGAGCATAAGGTAGTTATCTCTTGCTGTAAAGTACATTCTTTACATTTGGTCCCGTCCTAATATGAAAACCACTGTGGGACAAGAAGACAACCGTGTGTGCCTCTTTTACCAGAGCACTGAGCCAAGACACAGATGTCATCCATGTGTATAGAGGCCTGGGAAAATGGAATCTGTGGTAGGTTTAATACTTTGGGCATAGTTTAAATTAACCATAACTAAGGTTTTGGAATTCATGTAAAATTTGCAAGGGATACACTTAAGACTGAGTGAGCCAATTATTATTTTACTGTAACTTGTGTTGTTAAAAGAAGAAAGCCAAAGTAGCTTTTGACTGAGAAAAAAAAATTCAGTTATTTCATAGCAAAAGTATGACAAAATGTGCATCAACCAAGGAGATGATGAACAGCCAAAGGCTTTTGTAATATGAATAACATCATTATGGTATGAACAAAGGTTTTGGTAAGGGTGAAGGCAATATAGACTGCAGATTGCTCATGTTTTGCAGTCATAGCAGGCATAGTAACATCTGGTGCACAGTGTGCTGCTCCTGATTGTTATGTCACTACCTTGATTATGGCACAACTTAAATGAACTTTATCTTCTAAACAGAGAGATTCCTTTGTTGCTCCATTTACTAAAAACACATCTACCTAAAAAAGGTTTGACTAAAATAGTCTGTTGGGTGTACTCTATATTCTGTTTTCTATTTCTGAAAAAAACGTGAGAACTGTACCATGTCCACAGTGAGAGGACTAGAGAAAATGGCCTGAAGATGGCTGAGATTCAGAGTAGGTATTAGAAATTTTTTTTTTTTACTGTCAGGGTGGTCATGCATTGAAATAAGTTGGCAGGCAACACTGGAGTCACCATCCCTGGAGACATTTAAAAGGTGTCTAGATCTGGCATGGCTGATATGTTTTAATGATTTAGGGGCTTCAGTGATAGTGCTGGATGGATGGTTGGGCTTCATGATCTTAAATATCTCTTCCAGCCTTGATAATTCTTTGATTCTATGATTCTATTTTTTTTCTTTTTTTAATATGACAATATTAAAATCTTTTTATACAGTCCATATAGAAATCATTTCACACTTCTGTGGTAGTTTTCTATTCTCATTTGCCCAGAGACTGAGCAAGGTGCAAAAAACATCTCTCAGGTAGGTAAGATACATTATCCACTTTTAATATATGGCTTAGGCTATATATCAAGTCCTATATAAACCTTGCTAAATAGATTTAGTATGAAAACCTTGAGCTTTACAATGTAGTATTTATGACATTTTCAAAGCTAGCTCTCTAAAAATACAGCATATTGTTTTGCTCTATCAGCTCTTCTCCTTCTGTTTTCTTGTTTTGGGTTTTTCATGAACTGTAGTGATGTTCAAGCCCCAGGTGAGTCCAACAGAATCCTACTAGTCCAACAGAAGATCCACATTTAGCCTGAAGTAGTTAATTGTATTTGAATAGTTCAAATACATTGTGTTTGAAGTAGTTCAAAGTATTTGTGTGCTTGCAGTTATTCTTTTACCTTTTAAGTACACATCCTGTACATTGTTAAGCATATTCCATTAAATAATTCGCTGTACATGATAGAACTTCACTAGAAACATTTAATTTTGGTCCAGGGAAGAAGAGAAATTTATATTTCGCTGACATCCTATTAAAACAAACAAGTTAAATATTAGTGGCAGAGCTGCAGTTCAATTTTACTTAATTTGATATAAGGTTTCCAGCTCTTATTATCACAACTACATGAGGAATGTAGTTGACTTTGCAGCACTTGTATTTACTATGAGAGACATAAACAATGATTATAATAAAACAAATATCATGTTTTCATTATTATATTACTGTAAAGGTTTCTTAAATTAACAGAGAGCTTGTGAAACACTTCAAGATGTACCCCTGGTGAAAGGTTGTTGGAAGGTTTATTTACATATGTCAGATAGACAAAGAATTGTTTACTATAGCCACCAGCAGCCATAGCTCATTTGGCTGCCTTTTGCTGTGGGCAGGTTTAAAACACTCCTTGACTGAAAGTTGCTTTTCTCCTTCACATATTTTCACTTAACCAACACACTGTGGAAAATAAACATTTAGTGAAATTAAATAAACTAATGCTCTCCAGATATACAAATATATACAATCATGAGTGATGGGAACACTGCCCAGTGGATCTCATAGTCCAAGGATCAAATTAAGTTACCATGGAACTTGATTAGGCAGCATGTTTAAAGCTCCTTAAGTATGGCAGATTTTTTATAATGACTAATTAATTTTGGGAACAGACTGCTACAGGACACTGTGAAGCCAAAAATTTAATACAGTTCAAAAATAGATTGAATAATCTCATGGAATAAAGTCCAGGAAGAGGGAGAATATGAATGAGCTCTTCAGCACCTAAACACGTATTTTCAGAATCTGAGAGAATACCTTATGGAAACATGACTGTAGTCTCACAGCTACTGTCAGGAACTAGATACTTTTTTGCTGGAGAGCTTCAGTTGTATCAAACATTGCCTTTTATCCCCCTCTTCCATAATGTAAAAACAAATAGCCCATATTCTCTCATTTAGGTATCTCCTGTATAACTTCAAAGTGACCATAAATTTGTATTTCTCAATAAATAGACTATCTAAATTTTCATTCTACTTTCTTAAGTGTGAATATCAAGATTACTGTTGTATTTTCTAGCCAGATTTCTAATTAATTGCTTATTCTACCTTCTTTTACTACTGAAAATTTTACAAGGGACTATTATAAATAGCAATATATTTATTTCTTTATATGACAAATTGGTTTCAGATTACATCAGGGTTTGAGTTGTTTTTATTTTAGATGGAAAGAAATATTTTCAAAATAAAGTTAAAATTGAAAAGAATAAAAAGTGAGAGGATTCTCTTTTGGTTAGCCCTTATCCTCTTCACAAATCTTCTTGACAGCCTCTGTCCCACCACATGCCAAACCATAAAATGTAAGAGAGGTAAAACCTTCAAGAAAAGTGGTATCAGAGACCCAGAGGCTTATTCAGGTTGTTGAAGTTGGTTCACTAAACATCCATGACTGGGTTGTTATCAGTGCCTTCTACCGCAGTATCATTTGTCTGTCCTCTGACCCAGAGCTCCAGCTCTCACCTCCGATTTCCTGTCCCATATCCCACGGATATCTGAGCTGCTCCATTACACTGAGAACCACTCCATCCTCCCAATCCTCCCTGCCCACCTACACTGAAGAGGTTTTACACAGCTCTCTCCTTACTTTTGCAAGCTGGCCTACCACTTCTCAATTTTTGCAACAGCTCCCCAGTAGCAGTCTCTATCTATGGAGTGCTAGTGAGTGTCAGAACATTCACCTTTCTAGGTGTTTTGGAAAGAAATGGGAGAATCTAGGAAAGAAGTATCAATGAAACATGAAGCCCTTTGGTGTGAGAGTAGGTTCCTATTTTGCTTTCTAGGTTAGAGCAACAACTGTTTCTATTGTATTTGATTGGCCTGGCTTATGTGACCATACTTCCAGCACCTTCAGAGGATGTCAAGTCAGTTTCAATGATCTTGGAATTAGAAATGCTACGTGAATGTTTCCAAGTGCCTCCTGCTCAAAGAAAGAACACAGTTAAATATAATAATAAAAGAATTTTCAAAATAAAGATAAACTGGATCAAAACATGAGTTCCATAGCAGTATCTGTCATTTATAGGCATTAGATGATGCAGAAAATAATTATAACTAACTCGAAATTAATGGAAACAAGTTTCCCTGCTTATTCATGTGTGTTTCATAAATTTCACCTTCATCTTTCAGGAACAAAAAAGTTCCTCCCTTAATTTCTCTGTGTTTTAAACAATTACTGACATTCAGGATTTGAGAAAATTATATATCTATAGGCAGGACAATCTGTCTATGTGTTCATACACCTCTCTGTAATGTGTAAAATTGCTACCATTCTGTATGGGATCTCAGCAATTGCGGAACTTCAAAGATTAAGAGCAGCAGTCCATTGGTGATTCAGGGCATTATTTCACCAGAGTCACAGCAGTGGTTCTGTACCGGCTACCACTGTTGCACTCCTGCAATACTTCATCAATATTTGATGTGTGACGAAGAGTTGTAGCAACTTTCCCATAGAGGAGTTATCTAGACTTGAAACACACACAAATATCATGTAGTATTCCTCTTTGAAAGTAATTCTGTGAATATACTGGTACTGGTCCATGCTGTGTGGAAATGATTGACTGAAATCAATGCAAGGTCAGTTGAATAACCTCCCGGACTGCAACAACCTCCAGATGTCCTTTCTGTGTTGGCCTTAAATAAAGAATACCCAACTTACTGAATGATAGTTAAAAACTCTGGCATACCTCATTTTTCCGTCTCTTTAGGCACAGTAAATATATAGCCAGAAACTGTTTAAACAATCTAAAAGTTATATTTGAGAAGTGGACGAAATGTCAATAGTTTTATTTGTCTTGGAAGCAAAAATTTATCAGGGTAAACATCTTGACACAAGTCACAGTGATCTTGGGTTCAAAAAAAAAAAGCCATGAATTCAATCTTGAGACTAGCATATTAAATCTTCTGAGGGCCTTGACTGAATTTTAAATTAGATCGGGAAGTTAGCACTGATTTCTTGGACAGGTTTCAGCTTTTTTTTTTCTTTTTTTTTTCTTTTTTTTTTAATCTACAAGTACTAAAGTAAATAACTGGGCAATAATACATTTTGGAAGAACATAGGCATGATCTAGTCAATAGCAATATGTATGTGTGTCTACATAACTGAAGGTTATTTCCTGTAAATATTTGCTGCAGGCATGTGGTCTCCTTTTCATTTCTGCTCCCACCTGCAGCACTAACATCCTGATGAGTAAATAAAGAGAGAAGGTTTTTCAGTTCTTGCAAGAATTTTCTGTGGAGACCAGCAGGTTATAAAACAATAATACGTAAACAGCCCAAAGCAAATACAGAAGTTTTTCAAGTCTAATGGAATTACATAATACCAGTTGCTTGCAAAGGATGTTCCTGCTTAGCATGGGGCAACCCAGGTAGGAAAAAATTCACACTGATATCTTTGTCAGGATGTATTTTTAAGTCTGTATAACTATATTAAAAAGCTATCATGTAGCTATTTAATGGAATCCAAACTATAGTGTAATCTGCAATAGAGATTTTAGTCTGGAAAACATAGCATGTAGGGAAGAGTACGAAACAGTTGGCTGTACCATATCTCTCAAGCAATATCATGACTATTTTAATAGTATATAACATACTCTGCTGTTTTCCCATTTTCTTAGTAACTTTCTGACTCACCAATATGAAAACTGAAGGGCTTATTTTAGTTTGCAGGAATAAGAAGGTTTGAAGTACCACATATCTTGCTTGGTAGAAATTGATCTTGAACCTGATATATTAGTAGTTGATTTGTTAAGAATTTAGTTTGTAATATTTATATCATTCTGTGTGTGGATTCCTATAAAACTCGTACATCAAAGTAAACCAGCAGAGACTTTAGGGATTGACCTACACTCGGGTTTTGACTTGTCAAGAGCATGTTCCCTTGGATTGTACCTTGATGCCTGCTTTTACTATCTATCCCATGGCTTGGCTGTGGCCTTAAAAGTGTGTTGATTCACTGTACTAAAAATGTACAGTACAGGAGTCTAAAAATATGGCCTGTACAAGTGCAGAAAACAGATGAGATGTTCACAAGTTTCTGACATCCAGACTTCAGTCTGAAATGTTGATTCGTATACAACACTGTAACACACATTTCCCTGGCAGTGCCATTTCTGTAAGATTATCTATCCTACGTTTCAATTATATAAGGCATGTCTGGTGAAAACAAAGAAACAGAAAAAACCAAGAAAAATAATTTTTGTTTAACATCGAGTGTATATTACGCTGGTGCAAATACTGCAGCATCTTTGCTCAAAGGAAGAAATGAAATGGATTATTTAGAATCCTTCAGTCACAATACTTTAGATCACCCTCCTTGGTACTGGGGAGAAGGTGATGTCCCCAGGGAATGCTGAAGAGTCAGGTCGTATTTTCCTAATTTCTCATGACAACAAAGGAAGATCCACCCTGGTTCAGGTCAATGGACCCTTTAGACAATGGCCCATGCCGTGAGACCCCACTGGGATTATCACATCCAGCTCTGAGGACCCCAGCATAAGAAGGACGTGGACCTGTTGGATCGAGTCCAGTGGAGGGTCACAAAGATGATCAAAGGGCTGCAGCACCTCCTGTGTGAGGGCAGTCTGAGAGAGCTGGGGCTGTTTATTTTGGAGAGGATGTGGTTCTGGGGAGACCTTACAGCACATTCCAGTACCTAAAGAGGCCTATAGGAAAGCTGAAGAGAGACTTTTTTCAAGGGTTTGCAGTGAAAGGACAAGGAGTGAAGGCTCTAAAGTGAGAGAGAGTAGGTCAACATTAGATTTTAGAAGGAAATTCTTTACTGTGAGGGTGGTGAGGCATTGGCATAGATTGCCCAGAAGAGTTGTGAATGCCCCATCCCTGGAAGTGTTCAAGGCCAGGTTGAATGGGGCTTTCAGCAACTTGGTCTAATGGAAGGTATTCTTGAACAAGGCAGGTGGGGCTGGAACTAGATGCTCTTTTAAGATTCCTTTAACCTAAATCATCATATAATTCAATATCTTTGACAAAGGTCCTGTACAAATGTTTAGGAAAAGAAAGCAGAGCAGACCCATGCATTTAAAAAAAAAAAAAAAAATTCTTGATTTTCTGCTTCTAATATTTAAGTCTCAGCTTCCTTAGTTAAATTTAGTTTAAATTCCAAGTCCTTTCCCCATATATTTTGCATCTACACCTTCACTTGACAAGGAGTTCTATAGATTTATTGCTCATTATGGGTTGAATCAACTTATGTGATTGCTGTTTTTTGCTTGACTGCTGATATTTTCATCAGTGGTTCCTGTTTCCTACACCAGAAAAAAACATTAACAGTTGACCTATTTTTCTACCATGTCCATAAGAGTAGATTTTGTAGAATTGCATTTACATAAGGCCAAGCTTACTAAGTTAAATTATTATTTTTTAAATTGTTCCTTAAGTGATTTTTAGAATTTTATAGGATGGGCAAGTGCACACATAGACACATATTTAAGCATGAAAACTTACTGTTCACAGAGATCATGTTCTGCCTTCCAGTGTTTTGAATAAGCAAAAGACCACCATGAGGAAATGTCCTTTTACATATGCAAACATTTTTTATTAGTTGCTTATTAGTTGTTCTTAAAGGCATCAGGAAACATTTGGAAATAGTTTAAATTAATTTACATATGACTAAAAGACCTTGAACTCTCTGATGTCCTCATCATCATGCTTCATTCCCAAGAGTAGTTCACAAGCAAAAAGAAAACTCCACAGAACTGGAATCTATTATTTACTATAAAAACAGAATAAAAATCTGGTTTTGCTCTTAAAAGGGGCCTCCAGGCAGTGGTTCAGCCTTGCCCATGTGACAAGAATTTTCCTTTGCTACATGAAAAGAAAAAGAGAATAATTTTTTTAGAAAGAATGTAGCTAATGAGAATATTTCTAAGGTTTTGCATGTTTAATGGGATGAGTTTGTATTGTCATATGAAGTCAGAGACTATTAACTTGGTTGTGATTATGTCATCAATGTGTCCTTCATTAGTATTTTAGTAAGTATTTCACAGATTAGTGATTTCTTGGATTTGCTAAATCACTACTAAAGTGGCTACACTGATAATTTATATCAGTGAAAGTGCTACTTTTAAGGGGCATCTTTACTTGTTTATCTAATATTTGCACACCTAGCTTCTACAACTAACATCTGTACCTATATCATAAATAAAAT
The DNA here is from genome assembly GCA_038380795.1 of Pyrocephalus nanus. Lineage (NCBI taxonomy): Eukaryota > Metazoa > Chordata > Aves > Passeriformes > Tyrannidae > Pyrocephalus > Pyrocephalus nanus. The sequence continues at coordinate 63,928,304 of CM076263.1, read as the reverse complement.
TTATGAATATAGCTTGTGTGCCCGAAACAGTAGTTCTATGTGAGCAAACTCTGACACCACTGGACTTCCTGAATATCATGCTGATGGTTGAATGATTCAGTATGATTAACTGACCATCAAAATAAGATTTTGCTGTTTCAGTGCACTAGATTACAATTCTATCACCCTTCTTTTTGCTAAGTAGTCCTTTAATATTGTGGTCATATTGCTGAATTGTTCTTTCTACAGTCATCAATGTAGACATTTTCAGATGGTTTATAGGCCAAGAATTATTCATTATTATTAAGGCAAACTTTGTTCTAGTCATGCTAAACCCTACAGATACTGTCCACATGTGATAAAGCATGTGATAAAAGCTTTACTCCTAAAAAGCTTCACCTGGAAGTATCAGTGGATCTCTGTTATGACAGACCTAACTGCAAGACTAAATCCAAAATACAGTACTTTGAGGTAATTCCTCCAATTATGGCAGCAGCAGTAGCTCTTTAGTGTGTTTGTAGATTTTATTTTAAATTAATCCCTTAAAATTCTCCTGTGCAAGAGTAAGTTATGTTTCTGTGCATCCAACAACATTACTATGTAAATAAATTCCACCGGAGGAATATATGTTGACACTGGCATTTTCTCTTTGATAACATTTGTCACATTAATGATTACCCGCTGAAGATATCAAATCTGATAAACTTACAGAGAGTATGGGAGATTCTTTATTAGAATGAGATCATATATGTACATTTAATGTTTAAAGGTATATTTATTATGGCATTGAAAGCTCATTAAAACATTATTAATTTAAATTAAATAATTTAGATTCATTTAGGAAAAAAAAAACAAAGGAGAGAAATAAAGCTATTTCAGTAATATTGTTATGGCAGTCTAGTATATAATATTGCAATCAGTCTTGTGCACCAGTTTATAAAGTCCAGAAATTTGGAATTGTAGTTGGAAGATAGCTCTAGTAGTCTGAGATTCAGCTAAAAGATGAAAAAAACCCCACTTTTTGATGACAGCATTAACTAAGTGGAATTTTCACAGTCTTGTAGTTCTCTCAGATATTTAGAGAGTCTAGTAATATTTCTTCTAACAGACCTTGTACTGAGAATCAAATAGCTATATAAAACAAATCAGCTTTCCTTTTTAACCTTTTTCTAACAGTGTTGCAATGTGAAGCTTGTAAAGATGAATCTTAAGTAAGAAGAAGGCCACAGGCAAATAAAAAATAATCCTCATCTGATTAATTTTTACGCAAATTATATGATTTTTGGATAATTTTGGATGAGTTATTTCTAAGTACTGTGCTCTGATATTTATACTATAAACTTTATCTCTCTGATAACATCATCAGATGATCTGCCAGATTTTTTTCTTCGTCAGTGACATAGACTTATTAGCATCCTTTGGGTAAAGCACTACAGGATTTTTAACATAATATTCTGATAGCAATTATTTATCTGGTTCCTTGGAACTAAGATATTTTATACCTCAGAGACCCTATCTATCTACTGGAAAATCCAGATTTATACAAATCTTTATGTACATTTCTCCTATGATTATAGGAGGTAGTAAACATTCTAATTAATGAATTGATTGTCTGCCTTTATGGCTAACTAAAAAGCAAACTCAGGATGATCATACAATCGTAGGATGGTCTGGGTTGGAAGGGACCTAAAAGATCACCTAGTTCCAATTCCTCCTGTCTCTGCCATGAGGAATGCTGCAAAACACTGGATCAGGTTGCTCAGAGCCCCATCCAACCTGGTCTTGAATAATGCCATGGCACATCAGAACTTTTCTGGGCAACCTGGGCCAGTGCCTCACCACCCTCACAGTAATGAATTTCTTCCTAGTATCTAATCTAAACATCTACTCTTTTAGTTTAAAACTGTTCTTGTTTTCCTATAACTAGATTTTACCTGTGTAAACAATAGCATTCTCTCTTTTTAATAGGACCCCTCTGGTAAGGAAAGTTGTAATAAGATCTCCCTGGAACCTTCCCTTTTCCCAGCTGAGCCAAATCCAATTCTGTCAGCCTGTCTCTGTTGCAGAGGTGCTCCAGCCATCTTCGTGGACCTCCTGTGGAGCCACTCCAAGAAGTCCACATCTTTCTTTTGCAAAGGACCCCAGACCTGGATACAGCATTATAGGTGGGGTCTCACAGAGGCGGATTAGAGGGACAGAATCACCTCCCTTGACCTGCTGGTCATGCTTCTTTTGATGCAGCCCAAGACATGTTTGGCATTCTGGGTATGAACACACACTCGTCTCACATTCAGCTTCTTTTTCATCAAGGAGAACTCCCAAGTCCTTCTCAGCAGGGCTGCTCTCAGTGTCTACTTCTCCAAGTCCGTACTCCTCTGGCATTGCCCCAGTCTGGCATTGCCAACCCAGGTGGCAGCACCTTGTGCTTGCCCTTCTTGGACTACATGAGTTGCAGACACACCTCCCAAGCTCACTCAGGTCCCTCTTTTCTTGTATCAACTGCACCACTCAATGATGTGTCATCTGTAAACTTGATCTCACTGAGCAATTAATTGATAAATATATTAAAGAGCACCAATCCACAACAGAGACCTGAGGGACACCACTCATCACTGTGAGGGACATCTTCCATCACTGAACTCCACTGGGATATAGAGGCATTGACCACAGGCTCTGGTGATCTGTTCAATACATACCTCCTGTTTAAATCACCAAGGAAAAGGATGTATTAAATATCATGAGTATCACAGGTAATCTAGCCATGGGAAGATTTTTCTCATAAAGGATGTATAAATAAATGCAGAAGCAGGCTGGGGTAAGAAGATGTACAGTCCCTTAAATGAAAACATTTAAAAATTAAAGATTTTGATATGTCACCAAGGTCCCTTATTAAGGTAATATCTGCTGATTTGATTTCATCTGCAATCTGACTCCGCAGACAGAGGACTTGTATCCTAATGCAATGGTACACAGACTCCACAAAGTAACAGTTCCTTTCACTAAAAGCAAAACAAGCAGTATTTGCCTTGAAAAATGTGGCAGTTCCACTTTTCCTATTTTCAAAGGAAAACCAGTACTCAGGACAGTATTTTCAAACCAGGATATTTATGCCTTTAAATTTCTGTGAGGAACATCAAATTTATTAAATTAGGAAAATTAAATTTTTTTAAAAGTCTTCAAAAGGAAGAGATAGCTGTGATCATTTAAATTAAAATAGCAGAAGCAAGGACTGCCAACAATATGATCCATGTGCAAGCAATGACTCTGCAAGCAGTGTGTGAATGGTTTTTAGCCATTCAGAAAGAGAAGAAAGCTAAATCTACTTCCCCAAAGGCTCATTAAAGTACATCTGTGCTCAGGGCAGTTCAGTAATTATGTGATAGGAATAACTTCTGTGATTATAATACATAATGGCCACCTACAAACTTTTGGCACTAGAGTAGTAGGAAAAGCACAGCCAAGGGGAAGAAACTGGATGTACTGAAGAAAGGAAAATCTTTAGGTTATAAAATTTTACAGGCCAGTAATCACTAGTATGAGAAAACTAACTAGTGTGTGTTTGCTTTATTTTATTTTCTAACATAATCAGCAGTTAAAATTCTGGTTTAATCTTATTTTTCCTCCCTTCCCCCCTCTACCCATTTTCCATATCGGAATACAGCATCTCAATCCCAATAATGTTCTGCATTTCTTGCAGGATACATGAAAGACTATGTGATTTATTAAAAAAACTGTGTCAGTTGTATTCAGTAGCTACCTTTACAATTGCTCTAAAGAGAACTGCAAAATTAGTTTGAACAGTGTAGATGATTTCCATTTTATCTTAGTTTTCTTCCTTGCACTTCTCATTTGGTTTAGTAATTCAAGAGAGGAGGCAAACACAAATTGTTCCTAAGCAGTTCATCAATTCTGTCCCTGCTACTAATCACTCAATTACTGTATTTTGCAAGAGTTACTTTATCGTTTCAGGTCCATTGCTACCTCAGATTCTTACAGATTTCAGGGTTAGCAAGAAAGACTTCTGCTAACTGCTAACTCCTTGCTGTAACTGTTATGATAGAATGTAGGTATCTTTAGAAGTAATAATGCTTTTATATTTGTTTACTACCCGTATTTATTTTTGTGTAATACCCCAAGGAAAGATTTTTATATCTGAGCATTCTCTGACAACAGAAAGACATATTGTGAAGTGACAGCCAAACAAAGAGATATCAGACTAACCATCATTTTTCACTTTTAAAAATCACTGTCAGAGATATCTGTTTTGCTATTGAATTGTCAAAAACTGTTGTTGAAGATTGATTTCCTACCCTGGAGAACCTCACCCAACTTGCCTTTCATATAAGACAGAGCCCTCTGACCATCTGGGGGGGAGATGGAGCCAGAAAGAAAGAACAGTACCCATCACTGCTGTGCCTCAAAAGGGAAGAGTCCTTCCAGAGACTACTTTGTTAGTCTTTGCAGAAGACTGCACTTGTCTTCTGCAGGTTTTATGTTCAAGGAATAAAGTAATCTCAGAAGCTGTGACACTGTGTTAATGATATCATATTTTATAATGCTTCTCACCTAAACTTACTGCTTTGAATTTAGGATGACATAAAATAAAAGCAATTAAAGATAATGCACTTTTTATTATTTTTGCACTTCAATAGCATTTAAAGACCTTTGCCAAAACTTTGTGATGTGCTATGCAAATGTAGAAAGTTGGTTTGTGCCCAAAAGAACTCATATTCTGTAAAACAAAACCATGGCTAGTAAGTCTTATTAATCTTATTTTACAGCTGAAGAAGCTCAGGATGAAGTAAATAAACTCCCAAAGTCACATGGAAAATTCTGAAACAAGCAGTAATGAGATGTAGATCTGCATCTAAAAAAGCCCCTTAAAGCATCTGTTCTCAGGTCAATCTTCAAGGAAGTCTGTTGACAGAATTTCCTTCTACAAAACAAACTGTTTTATGATTAAATATTTGGATTCTTAAAGTAAGTAAGATTCTTAAAGTAGAATAGAAACTTAAAATGGAATATGGCAACAGGTATTAACTGAAAGGCCAATTTTTTACTCCTTTGTTCCTGTCTGGATGGAGTAACTGAATAGTGAAATTGACACTGATATATACACTATCCTTCCATATTATTCATTCTGTTGCAAGTCCTGCTGAGTTGTCCAGCCCTGACCTGACTCATAAATTAACCTCAAAATAGGAGGACATACCTAAACGTCAACAGCATATGTTAGTCCTCATCAAGTCTTGTACTATTTTACTCTGTTTTTTGTTACAGTCTATTTGAGGCGAAGTGGAACTGCAAAGCAAACACAGCAACAGGCCAAATTGTGGATTGTGTTTAGAAGCTTGTGGTCTAGCTTATTTTCTCTCCTAAAATATTCAACTGTATGCAATCTAAATATTGAATGAAAGCATGTATTTACATAAATGTACACGTCACAGTCTTGAGAAACACAGAGCTTGTATTGCAACAATTAGCAACCAAGTACAGCTCGGTCAAAGGCAGTAGAGTACAAGCAAGCCAAGTGTGAGTGCAATTAAGTTTGGGAATATAAAGTGTCATGTCGTCACAGAGTTTCTTTATCTGACTTCCACTGGGGTTTAGGTGTAACTGTCTACTCCTAAAGCAGAACACATGGTGTAGGAGTCTGAAAGACAAACTTGTTTCATCAAAATAGCAAAATGCTAGTTTGCATCAAAGACAGTCTCAGTGAGAAGAGAAGGAAGTACACAGTTAAGTAATTTCCTACATAAAATAGCAGTTAATTGTGTTATTCATTTTAACGGGGTTTGGATGTCTGACTAAAAAATAGTACATGCTTGAAAAAAATCATTTTCTGAGTTACACTAACAGCAAATATCATTGGAAGGGTTTCTTTCCAGTAAGCAGATGTAGATCCATTTAACTTTCAGTTTAAGAGATGAAATCAAGTGTGTAATTTTCTTATTAACTGTAGTGGCATGTTAATATTGAAATATTTAGGAGAAAATTTATCTGAATATCTTCAAAAAACTTAGAAAGATCAAAATTCACTCTTGCATTTTGTTATTAATTAATCATAAAGCTCTCAAGGTACTAGTAAAGAGTCATAAATTAATAAAATGTATAATGTGGATGACATAGAACTTTGTAGCTAATATAGAATCTGTTCTCTTTTTTTTGAATCCTCATAGAAAGAGGCTTAAGAGGGAAGAAATCAATACTTTAGTAAAATAAATTCTGTTTTTATTGAACCTATTTATTTTACTGTTTTTCTATAATTACTACCAAGAATGATGAAGACTTGCTGGTTTTGACTGAGATAGAATTAATTTTCTTCAAAGTAGCTATTTTGGGATTGTGTTTTGGATTCATGCTGGAAACAGGTCTGATACCACAGGGATGTTTTTGTCACTGCACAAAGACAAAGTCTTTGCTGCTCCTCATGCCACCACGGAGAGGACTGGGGGTGCACAAGGATTTGGGAAGGGACACAACCAGGATAGCTGACCCCAAGTGGCCCAAAGGATATCCCACACCATAAAACATCATGCTCAGTAAATAAAGTTGGGGAAAGGTTGATGGGGGGCTCTTGCACAGGGACTGGCTGGCCATCAGTCAGTCATTGGTGAGCAACTCTTCATTTACTTCACTGGCCTCTCTTGGGTTTTATTTCTCTTTGTCATTTTCTTTTAAATTAAATTACTATTATTATTACCATTATTATTATCATCATAATAATTTTCACCATCATTATTATAATTATTATCATAATTATATTCTATATAGGTTATTAAGCTGGTATTGTCTCAAATCACAAATTTTCACCCTTTCATCCTTCTGATTCTCTCTACACAACCCACTGTGGAGGAGTGAGAGACTGGCCATGTGGGGCTTATTAGCTGACTGGGGTTAAACAACGACACAACACCAAAAATTTTAAAAAAGAAATGTATTATATAGGAAAAAATAAAAATGGTTGTTTTAACAAAAAAAATTCATAACCAGAGTAAACTCACTAAAGTGGTACTAAAGTGGCAGAAAGGTTCAGGAGGCTTTTTCTTTATAATTCTGAAAACATTTCCTTCTACTTATTATTGCAGTTTTAATAGGTAAGATGCTATACATAATGTTGAAAACAAAAGAAATGTGAGAATTAAAAGTCTGTCGTTGTTGATTTTCTCAAAGTAAAGTTAAGTTTTCTTAAAGTTAAGTTTCCAAAGCTGGTACACCTGAGCCATGCAACCAGTTAAATATTTTATATTGTATAGTATGATGCAAATATGGAATGGAAGACAAATCCCCCTAACGAAGTGGCTTTTAGCAACAATGCAAGTGAAAGTAAGGTGGGAATAATAAATTCAAAATCTTGAGAAAAGAAAAAATTTTGAATGTGTTCTTCTTGCAGATGCTTCCAGCATGTTACACCACAACAGAAAAGCGTGAAATTAAAATAAATGAATAAATCAAGCAAACACTAATTTTCAAACAACACCACAGTGGGAGAGCAATTACATTAAATAGTGACTGTGCTTTCCAAACAAAGATATATAAGAATAACCAGTGTTTCCTGTGCAACTGATACAGATCACAGGCAGCAATCAGACCAAGCTAAAGAAGTGAGTCACTAAAAATGCTGCGTAGAGCAGACTATACCTCCCATAGACCAATTACAAGTAAAGAATTTTGTCACTTATTAAAGAAGCTCAAATATTCCTTCAATTTAAAGCATTTTAGCCTTGAGTGTCATAGTCCATCCAATGAATTTGTAGACACAATTTCTTTCTCTATGGTTAAATGTAAAGCAAGTCCCATGTCACGATACCATAAAACTAGAGAATGCAAAACAATATTCTTAGAGAAGAACAAAGTTACAGAAGAAAACTTGTCTTTAAACATGTATAAACTGCAGGTTTTATCTAGTAATTTGTGGAAAGTGTTAAGAAGCTGAGACCTATCATTTAATTGTAAAATACACATTGCTTAGAAGCTGATAATGAGCAGTGGAATCTTTTTGACAAGGAACTAAATCCATATGAAACTGGCAAAACTCCATGATGTTGTTACTCCTGTTATAGCAGATTTTCTGATGTTTCTAATGTACTAATTATGATTACTGATAGTAATGGATGGTTTTGTTATAAACACATATAAATAAATGGGCATGGAAAGGGATTTGGGAGTTTATTCTCCCTTTCACACATTTAGTGTGCAGTGCAGTCCTGGATAATCAGAGATTCAGAATCCAAGTAGGTATCCAGTAGACATATCCCTCAGATTGACTGACTAGTTGATCACTAGTTTAAAATTAACCTAATAATGTGTGCATAAGCTACACATTGGCTTCTTTTAGAGAAACCTAATTTCTTTGTATCTTCAACTTTTTTTCCTCTCAATTAAGCCTACAACACAGAAAAAAAGATAAAGTCAGAATCCTTTGTCAAAAACTGGATTTATAAATCTGTGCAATTTGTATATACATGTTTAATTCTTCCCCTATAAATGCTATGAGATTTTTTTTACCCTATTTGACAATGACAAAGAATAAACCTTTTTCCAACCTTCTAGAACTTCCCTAAGAGCTGAAGATCTACCAAAAGTAACCAAACATATGGAATATTTGAGTAAAAATTAACAAATATTATTTTATATAGAAAGCTAAAAAGTAATGTTTTGTGTATTTGTTGTACATTCCAATTTCTTTAGTATTTGAGTAGTCATTGTTTAGTACACAGACATGCAGCACATGTTTTACAAACAGCAATGTAAATTATTTTTTCTGTGAAGTGCAAAAATTTAAAGGAGTAATTTTATAACATATATCCATATTCTTTTAATATTGAATAACTAAGGAAGATATTCCAATCTTGGTAAAGGAGTTTAAGAAGTTCAATGTAATGTAAATGTATGTTTTCAATAAAGAAATATAAGTTGAAACTAGACCTTCTCTTTACTAAATTACGTGTCCCTTTCCGACATTATTTCACCAACTTACATTCACCAGTATTTTTAAGACTAAATTCTTTACTCTGAGGTCTGTTCAAATGTAGACAGTGTTAGAGATAGCAAACACCATTAGATCTTCCTGGAATACAGTCAGTTTGTATGATCCAGGTAACAAATATTTATTTCTTTTATTCTACAGAGCCTTCAAATTTTTTTCAGTGGGAGAGGAGAGAAGGGAAGTCTTGCAGCCCAGCAACAAATGTAAAGAGCCATATGTGATTCTGAAAACCTAAAACATAAATAATTTCCAGCCACAAAAGTTGGTCAAGACTGCAAGGACAGCTGAAAGGACGTGCTCTGGACCAATGACCTCATGCTGAAATATCAGTGTGGGCAACCCAAGGCTCTGCACTGAAGGACTAGTCACTGCTTCATAGGATTTTTGAAGCAGAATAACACTATTCACTGCCAATTAGTGCCTACAACCTGCTGCCTACTGCAGAATGTAAGTTGAGCATGTCTTTGGCCTTCTTGATTTTTAGTCATATGGAGGCTGACCTTTTCTTCAACATTTTTTCCAAAAACAAAGGAGAACCTGAAGGAGGCCTAAAGAAAGCTGGAGAGGGATTTTTCACATGGGCATGTGGTGTTAGGACAAGGGAGGATGCTTTGAACTGAAAGAGAATAATAGGTTTAGATTAGATATTAGGAAGGAAATGTTCACTGTGAGGGTGGTGAATCACTGGAACAGAATATCCAGAGTGGTTGGGGCTGCTCAATCCTTGGAATTCAAAATCAGGTTGGATGGGACTTTGAGCAACTTGGTCTAATGGAAGGTATCCCTCCCCATGAGAGGGGGTTGGAACTAGATGATGGTTAATATACCTTCCAACCTAAACCATTCAAAGATTATTTGATGATTCTATGATTAATTTCTAACTCCATATGTCTAAGACGCTTAGTCAGAACTACCTTGTCTTGTAAACCATAATATGGGTTAACAATTTAAATGGGTTGTCTTTAGTTTAAAGAATATCAAAATAGCCTGCTTATTTTATCAAAACTTCTGAAAAAGTGTAGTAAGCTAATTTGAAAGCTGGTTTAGGCAGTTATAAATAGCCAGGCAGTTTCTCAATTGCCTCTTTTTTTTTTTTTTTTTTTACCCTAAAATGTTAATTAGAGCTATAGATTCTGACATGCTTTTCATAATTCTATATGTAGAAATTAGCAGGACATTTACTTAAGAACAGAATGCAGGAAACAAAACATTTTTTTAAGTGTATAATTCATAGCAACAACAACTCTCAAAGATTAAAGCAATTAAACCAGACTATATTATTTATTATCTCCTTATAAGTCTGTACAATGTGTAGAAACAGTTCAAGAGTTATTGAATAAAAAGTAAACGGGAAGATTAAGCACTGATTTGAAAGCTGTAACATTGGATTGCCCAGTTGAAATATGGGAGGCATTAGGCTATGGACTGACAGCATTGGGATGAATTGCTGTTATGTTATAGAACTCACAAGAATTATGTGCTTCTCACTTTTATTTAGTGCTAGTAGAAAAGGTCACAACTGCTGATGACAGTGTCCATAAGCTATGAATTATAGTCCAAAGTTTACATGTTGATCCATTCCTACATCTCCAGGATGCTACTCTCCACACAGTTGCAGGTAGCTTTATATATACATTTGCCACAAAATGTCAGGAGATACATGATCAGTTCAATCAGAGTCATAGATTGATGGCATCTTGCCAATACAAAGAAAACATAAATGTTTCTCCTTTTGACTGGTTTATATCTTATAAGCTTCTCAGCTGTGAAGGAAGAAAGAGTTTTGGTTTCAGCTGGAGAGGTGCTTTCTAGAAGAGATGGGCCAAAAGTAAGGATTCTTCAACATTATACATCAGTAATTTGTAAGTGATTTTACTCCTCTAAGAAAGTCATTCTGTATAGTGTCTTATCTTCTGTATACCAGGTGATTTAAAGTGGCTTTTTTGTTCTCACCAATGTTTTGCAATTCAAATTCATGGAATTTGAATCCAATAATGCTGGAATTTCAGACTTCTTAGTTAGTCCCTTCGCACATATTTTTGCCTTTTGTCCAGAGGCTTAGTGAATGTAAATAGATATAGTTCAATCCCAGCTAATAAAACTATGCTGATTTACATTAGCTAAATATTTGTCACTTGGGTTTAGCAACTGACTTACCATGAAACATTCTAAAACCTCACAGGGTGGAATATTGAGACATGATCCCAAATGAACACTTTAGTGGACCTTCAGAAGCTACTGCCTGGCCAGTGAGAGGCAATAGTAGACCCTGTTCACTTGGAGTCTTCTCACGTTGAAAAGTAAAATGCATTCATTTGATGGAGATTCACTGTGTTCCTTGCAACTGTAGTGCCTAGAAATGTAGATGCCTTCCGTACTGCATCACAATTAAGAGACGGCAATTTCTTTCAAGAAAGTGATTCATCATCTCTGTTTGCATGAACAAACTTCACAGGTGTGAATTAACAGGTATTAGAGTCAGATCACTGTAACAATTTCTATCCCTGTCATTCTCCCTCTTCTCTAAGCAGGGGGTAGTTCTAGGAATGAGGGACAGACAGACCATGAAGGAGTTTGATAGCACATTCCCAGAGTTTGGAGTATGGTATGAGTTGAACTGGCATAAAATTTAATGATAAAACGTGTTAATTTGCACCATCCAGGTTGAGTACTCCTCCACTTTTAGGTCAACATTCTGCCTCCCCTTTCAGCAGAAAACCCCTCAGAGTCATGGAATTCTCATGGATCTCCCTGGGAGTTTCTGTGTACAGAACCTGGGGACCAGGGTGGTAACTAACCAGTTAGTTGTTTGGTCTGGCTGCAAGCAAATGGCTTATGTTACCAAGCCATTTAGACAAGCGTACTGAGATCATCTGGCAAATACCTCTGTAAAAGACTAGTTTTCACTTCATATGTATTTTTCCAAAGAAAAACATTTACCTTGTTAGAAGAAGGAGAGAGCTTTCCAAAGATCACTAATGTGAGTCTGAATTAAAAAGCGTCATTTTCATTTACATGGATTGTCATCAAGCCTTATACTCAATTTCTGAACAAGTTAGCAATACTATTCTTTATCATTTTATAACCACTGGCTTCACAACATTTCATAAAATTGGAGGAGTATTATGATCCTTGTTTTTCAGAAAGCTTCATTTAGCTACACAGAATCTACAATCTCCTGTTCTGCATCTTTCAAAGAAATGCATTAACCACAGTAATCAAAACTGTAATAAACAAGAGTCCGTTTAGAATTGCAACACAGTGGAGGATTTCAAAGTAAAACATAATGACACTGCTTCAAGAATTCCTGAACTTGGTGATTCATTTTATTCAAATACAGTAAGTGCAAAATATTCCTAAAAAAACCCCCAAAACCTTCCTAGTGGATGAGGGAAAGGCTGTGTATGCAGAATACCTGGACTTCAGTGAAGCCTTTTATACTGTCTCCCACTGCATTCTCCTGGGAAAGATAGCAGCCCATGGCCTGGACAGGTGCATTCGTCACTGGGTTAAAACCTGGCTGGATGGCTGGGCCCAGAGAATGGCAGTGAATGGTGTCACATCCAGTTGGCAACCAATAACTAGCGGGGTTCCCCAGTTCCTGTTAAATGTTTCTATTGATGATTTGAATGAGGAGGAGATTTTGTGTACCCTGAGTAAGTTCACAGATAACACCAAGTTGGATAGGACTGTTGATCTCCTGGAGGGTAGGAAGACTTTACAGAAGTTTCTGGACAGACTCGATTTGTGGGCTGCAGCTCAACAAAGCCAAGTGCTGGGTCCTGCACTTCATCCACAGCAACCCCATACAGCACTACCGGATGCAGGAAAAGTGTCTGGAAAATGGCCCAGCAGAAAAGGACTTGGGGCTGACAGTAGCTGCAACTTGAGTTGTGGAGAGTGCCCAGGTGGTCAATAAGGCCAAGGACATCCTGGCTTGTATCAGCAACAGTGTGGCCAGCAGGATGAGGGAAGTGATTGTTCCCCTGTACTCAGGTCTGGTGAGGCCACTCCTCAAGTTCTGTGTCCAGTTCTGGGCCCCTCATGTCAAGAAAGACATTGTGGTGCTGGAGTGAGTCCAGAGAAGGGCAACAAAGATGGTGAAAGGTCCAGGGAGTAATTGCTATGGAGAACAGCTGAGGGAGCTGGGCTTGTTTAGCTGGGAGAAAAGGAGCCTCAGGGGTGCAGTCTAACCAGTCAAACTTTCCTATTCTCTTTCTCTTGTAATTTTTTTTTATCTTCACTTTTCTCAGTAGAGTTGCAGAAACATAATGTAGCAGATAATATTCCACTCCCCACTCTCACAATTCCATTTGCTCAGATAATCTTACATGTTCACCCCTTTTACATATGAAGTAACATGTGGCACAGTTAAAGAGATTTAAAAAACATTAATCTATGCCTCCAGAGTTCCTTTAAAGGTTGTTGCTGCTCACTGTGGAAAAGTTTGAATGAAAGTGAGTTCTTAATGAATTCCATCCATTTGAGCCTGAATTCTCATGGTCAGCATCAGCAATGAGTGTTACCATCTCAGTGAATGCAAATGACTAAATAATCACCTCTTGTCTATCACTGGATAAACCAACACATTCCCGTAAACCCCTCCTTGCTTTTGTGTTCTTCTATGACTGTTTTATCTTTTTAACCTGTGCATTTGCTACTGATGAAACTGTGTGGTGTTCTGTCTCTGCTCTGCGTGTCTTTACAGTCTGTTTTCTGATGCTTTGAATGGAGCTACTGCACAAAGTAACAGTGAAGTTCATATTCATCTTAAGATTTTAGGTTCAATTCCTTTTGCAACATCTGGAATTGCAGGTTGAAAAGTGGGATTCTCAGCTTAATTACAAACAACAGCAATACTGACAATAACAGTGCATATATCTGGTAATTTTGATGTAGTCCATGACTGTAGGAAGAAATACGTTCCTCCTACTCTTTTCAATGAAAATAGTAAGAACAAGGAAAACTTATGTAATGGAAACTGCTGCTGATACCTGTTATTTTCATATGGATAATTATCACAGTTGCATCAGCTCTTGTGTCTGGTTGTCTTCCTTATTCTCAAATGTCACCTCAAATATCTATTTATTAATGGTCAGTCATGTAAGATTTGACAACACTCTGTGGCAGGACTCATGCAAGGACTGGACCACTAAGTCTTAGTCTGAAGACGTTTTATAAATAATAATTATGAGGAAGATAATTTTACAAAATGGGACTACATCTATAAAGTGCTGTGTGGACTTGGCTAAAATTGAGAAAATAACTGGGAGTTCAAGTCTCTGTTTTGTTTCAAATTACCCTTGAAATATTGCATCAACGGAGTATTGTTGGCAGGATGTAGAGGAGTGCATTTATGTGGTTTAGAAAAATCTTTATCAGTCTTGTAAACACAAAATAAAGTCCAAATACAAAAAAAGAAGAAAAAAAAAAAAAAAAGAGGATTAGAAGCGGTATTTCACAGAGGAGAAAATGACAAAGTGGAGAAGGCAAATGTATTATTGCAGTGCAAACCAATTAGGATGTTGTTCTTTATATCCAGATGCACAGAAGCAATAATGTGAAATCTTGCAGAGAGAAATAAATATAGGAGCAAGTTCAATCACTGCATGAAGTACTATTGCTGGTTAGCTGTTTGAGTTCAACTTTGAGGTTTCTCAAGGACTCATCATGGGTTCAAACACAGAAAAAAACTTAAGTGACACTAATTAAATGTCTTCAGTCCGTTTTATTGTTTGCTCATTAGCTTCTCCTTTGATGCAGCTCCTATTCTTCCTTTACGGTAATAATTAAAGGGATGATATGAGTAAATTAGAAAATAAAAACCAACTCTGTAGTTAGGGACTGAAAGAAAATTATCAAAATAGAAAAGGTAAGAATACGATTTCATAGGAGGCTTATTCTTATCCTGAAATATAAAATGGGTCTGGTTTCACTGATGGTGTCAGCCTAATCAATAAATAACATTTAAAGTGACACAAAACCTTTCACTCAGAAATAAGAATTATGAGAGTCAAACTGTAGAACTGTGCCTGAAGTATCCTTTATGTCTGCTTACTGTTTACATCAGCCAGGAAAAGACTCTTTGGGTTTCAGAATCATGACAAGATTTTTTAAAACATTAAACCTGGATATTCTGCTTCTCTCTCTCTCTCTGTGTTTTCTCCCATTCTTCTCTCCTCTTCCCATTCCTCAGAAGGGTGGAGATCATCCAGTTTAAATTATCATCGAAACAGTGGCACACACAAAAACATTTGGTGATATTTGCAGAAAACGCCTGTGACATTTTCAACTTGTTAAAATCAATGAAACAAGAAAAAACATTGCCAAACTGGGAGAAAATAAGCCTTTGAAGAACTGAACTTCTAAAATGTTGTATAATGTCTCTATTTTTCTGTGACAATATGCTAAAAAGACAAAGTAACCTCCTATGGGCTCTCACAAACAGTATGTGAATTATCAGAAATTTACTGAGCTGAAGATCAGGAAAGAGCTCACCCAGTTTTCACCCCATGTTTGCCAAACCTTCGGTTTCCCTCAGTTATGCCTCTAACTAAATTCATGATGTTTTTGTCCAAAGTATAATTCTATAAAGGTGTCAATTTTATTTGAACTTAGCAAAAATGGAAAAAATTCAACATTTCCTTTAGTATTTTGTTTCCAGTGTTGTCATTACATTAAAAAAGTTATTCTTCAATATTAAATTGAATGTGTTACCTTTAAACAATTGTTTTTTGGTTTATCAAAGGCCCCTGCAAGACCTATGCATTCTTATAATGAAAATAGTTATTCATTTGCTTTCATCAGTTACCTAGAAGTTTCATTTTAATATGAGTGAACATATAAATGTTCAAGATATTGAGAGCTATCAAGGCTTTTGCATCCCTCCTCTAGCTCAGTTTTTAGTAAGGTGCAGCTACCCAAATAATATAGAATCATAGAATTAACTGGGTTGGAAGAGACCTCTGAGACCATCAAGTCCAACCCTTGATCCAACCCCACTGTGATTACCAAATTATGGCACTCAATGCCACATCCAGCCTCATCTTAAAAACCTCCAGGGACAGAGAATCCATAACCTCTCTGGGCAGGCCATTCCAATGCCTGATCACTCTCTCTATAAAGAACTTGTTTATAATATCCAACCTAAACCTCCCGTGACAGAGCTTAAGCCTGTGCCCTCTTGTCCTACTGCTGATTGCCTGGGAGAAGAGGCCGACCCCCCACCTGGCTACAACCTCCTCTCAGGGAGTTGTAGAGAGTGATGAGGTCACCCCTGAGCCTCCTCTTCTAAGCAATTAATTTCTAAACCTTGCAATATTTTCAGCATATCTAGCAAGGCAGCCTTATATTACAATAACTGTAGGAGCCATTATCACACTCTATTACACAGCTGAGACACTTCATCATTGCATGCTTTGAAACCCCACCCAAGGTGCCTCTCACTATCTTTAGGAAATGTCCCAGTTTAAATGGGACAAGGGTCTTCTGCTGAGGATGGATTAGGAGGAAAAGACCCCAAACTTTTTCCTAAGCAATTATTAATCCAAAACCAAGGAGCTTTGATTGAAGGGAAAAAAAACAAATTATGGAAAAGGGAAAACAAAATAACAGCCCTTTATTAAAAGGTATGTTTGTATTAACAAGAACACAAAAAAAAACCCAAGTAAACAACCAAGCAATACTACTATACCCACCAATAATCCCCTTCAAGAACAAAACCGATAGCCCGGCAAAAGGAAAATTTAAATAGTTCAATTTTTAGCACCCTTTGGTGTAGTTCCAACCACAGTCAGCAGGGGGCGCCGTCGGGTCACTGGAGATGTAAAACTTGTAATGTCCTGTACCATTCACCAGGTGGCGCTGTTGGGTCGTTGGAAGTGCAGAACCTGTAGTGTCCTATGGTAGTCACCAGGTGGCGCTGTTGGATCACTACAGGAGCAGAGCTTGTAATATCCAGTGCCTGTCACCAGGCAGCGCTGTGGGATCCCTGGTCACTGCCACGTGGGATGGGGAAAACAAAAAAAAACTACAACAACACCCCCCAGGGTATATCGGAGAAAAAACAACAAAAAAACCTGATTCCTCTTCCCCTCCCGAGGAAAAGGAGGAAGGGGGGGGGGCCGAAGGGGAAGGGGGGAGCGAAAAAAAAAGAACAACACCGACAACACAGAAAGTTCTCTCAATGGAAGAAAAACTCACGAACTCCGGGGGGGCCCCGACGAGCAGGAATAGCTGGGAAAGAACCGCAGCAGCCAAAAAACCACTTCCCTCCGACAGGAAAAAACAACAACAACAAAAAAAAAACAAACAAAAACAAAAAAAAACACCAAAAGAACCAGCGTCTGCCGCTCACAGCAGCCTCTCCTCCTCTCTGCGAGCCAGCCGACTCCTCCCCCACCTCCTTCCAGCCCCACACACCAGCCCCCCCCCCAACTCCTCCCCCTTCGTTGCTAGGCAACTAATGTTCGGCCATTAGCGCTGTGGCTAGTTCTTTTGTTTTCACCTGAATGGGTGTGCTGAGCACACACACACACACAGGGGGAGGGGAAGGGAAGAAAAATTCCTTGCTGAAGTCAGAACTATGACAGGAAAATAATTGTATTCATAAATTTAGTTTATAATTTATATATCCCTTTGTGTGGCTTCCCAAGCCTTGGGAAGCACTGAGTCAGACCTACAATACTACTACTATTACAATTGCTATAGGAACATTTGGATGCAGAAAAAAATTGAGCCATTACCATTTTAAAGCTGTATCAATGAAATTTTGTACTAAAATGTGAGAAACAAAATCCCATAAGAAAGCTACTGCTGAAAGGCAGCACTCTTTGCGAATGAAAAAGATTACAAATGCTATTTTTCCTATTTTGATACACTTTACCTTGTTATTTCCTTTCCTGCCACTCTTGGCACCCTATTATTGAAGGAGAAATCAGTAAGATTTAAGTTTATCATCAAGGTAATAGCAAACATAATTTGAATTCAGAGTCCATGTTCAACAGGTGTTCCATTCATAAATCTTTGTGTACTTGTCCTTGCACCAGAACAGAACTAGTTATGTTTTGCCTTAACTGTATCATCCTCCAGTAGATATCAATTAACAACCATAATTATTATTTTGATATGAAATGGGTAGTGTGTAGCTCCACAGTCAATCTATGCTCATCCTAAAACAATCTATAAATGCATTTAGGTGTTCATCTAGGGTTTTTTTTATGTGATAACTCAAATTTTAAGTAAAACTAATGTGGAGAGAAGCCAGGATTTTTTTTTACTCAGACCAGAATTTTATATTTTCTTACATAATACTTTGTTGCTCTTTTGGAATAATTATGTTGTCATTCAAGGCTCAGGTTTACCTGGTTTAAGTAATAGCCTTAATCAACTATCCCATAACCAACAATTTTGAAACTGAATTTTACAAATTGAAGGTAAGAGAAACAAATATATTGATGTTGGATTTTTTAGTGAGTTACTGCAACATGTCTAGTTTTTCAGAGAAGGACATGATACACACTGCCCTGGAGAATTTGGATCACCTTTATCACACAGTGTACAGAAAACTTTTTCTAACAGTAAAAAGAAAGTCTTGAAAATGGGGAGAACAGGGAATAATGGGAGGACTGGGTTACTATGGTGGCTTTTGTGCATCTAGTACATACTCAGCTTTTGCATGATATGTTTACAAATAAAGGTCTTCATGTTTAAAAAAGAGGCCAGTAACATCACACTATTGCATGGCAGGTGAAACTAGGACAATGGAGAGATTAGAGATTTGTCTATATTCACCCTGCAGCCAGTAGCAAAACCCAGGATCTGTTCTAAGGATTAGATGCCTTATAGTATGACTTTGCTTGCATAAAACAGAAAAAATGTTGCTATTTCTGCAGACTTAAAAATGGCTTTTTGCTTCAGGTATACTGACAGAAGCTGAATTGAAACACATTAAGTCAATGGGGGTTTAACTCTGAAGATCATTGGATAAAGTTCATTTTTTCAATATCAGCAAAATGTACAGGTCTTTTGCCGGGTTGCAGTCAAGATTTGTCTGTCAGATTGCTTTTTATGAAACAAGGGCAGATGGTTTTAGTATATTTTTATGAAGGTTTAAACCGTAGCACATTCAAATCCACTGACATAATCTGCAGGGTAGTATTCACATATTGTTAAAATTGATGCACTTGTGATAGATAGACTGGCAAAAATTGTCACTGGCAAGGGAAGTGCAAGCTCTTAGTATTTTTTTTCTGGGGTGATTCAAGGGGACTCTATCTAACTGCATTTAAACTGATGTTTTATTTACACTTTAAAGTCAGAAAGGGCAAAAGTCAGTATTGATGTTTTGTCACTGTTACTAGTTTTTATCAGGAAGAATCACATTTCAGGTAGCTTCAGTAAAGTCAAGGCAAAAATTAGACACCACAATACGTCACAGTTCAGATTAATGTTACTCCAATCTTCTTTTACATATGGCAGTCAAGCGTTATGAGGTGTTTGCAACCAGAGGCAGAAAAATCAATATAAATATAATTAATTTATTAAATTCTTCAAGATAGATCTACCAATGTTTCTATTCAACATAAATGTGATACATGCAATTTTCCTGTTAGTTCCTCTGGACTTATTCCCCCAGCTATTTCAGCATGGAAAGAAATAGCAGATTCCAAAATAATCTTCTCATTTTTTGGGTCTTGCATCACATTTACCCTCTTATGATAAATGTTTATCTAAGTTCCTTGCACTTTATATTTGGGATTGTGTTCATCTGGCAATATTTTTAAGATTACAACATCTTATTCTGCTCTTAGATGTCAAAGTTACTTCAGTTTTACTAGATGTAGTGTTTTTCTGAGTGTCTTTCCTTCCCTCTACTCAATAAGAGGAGAATCACCTTTCCATACATCCCTCCTAAACCTCACTTCATTCAGTTTTTCTTTACTTTTTACTCCCTAAACCTAGGCCTTTTGTTCATTTATTTATTTACTAAAATTCATATTTCTTACTCCCTCAGTAGTTTGGAAAGAACTACTGAACAACGTTTAGTTTTAATTTGTTAACCAACTTCTACTTTTTAATATCAGATAGACAGAGAAAGTTGAACTGAATCCACTTGACTCACTCACCTCTGGACTGGGCTGCCTAAACATCCTGCATCCCCACCCCCCCAGGTCTGCATCAAGCTCCCAGGTTAGGAACAATATTTCTGCACTAATGAGTCTTCTTTACACAGTATAGAAATCTAGAAAAGTCCTAAGACTTGTGACTAGTTACTAACAATGCTGAGAAGACAGAGGTTCTCCACACCTCCTTTCCCCCTGCCTTTGTGGGCATACCTGGACCCCAGATCATGGGGCCAAGAAGCTACGACCATGGAGGTATAAACTCACCAGCAGTGGAGGAAGGGTTAGTCTTCGGCTTCTTGCAGGGGCTCAACCCACATAAAACTTTTTGTTTGCACAGAGTTCACCTCAGGGTATTAAGAGATGAGCCTGATGTTATTGTGAGGCCACTGTCCACAGCACCTGAAATGTTGTGGAGATCAGAGGATGGTTCTGATGGCTAGAAGAAGGCAAACATCACATCTATTTGCAATAAGATGCAAGGGAGGACTCTGGAAATTACAGGCTCATTAATTTTAGTCCAGTCCCTGGGAAAGTAATGGAATGTGTCCTCCTAAAAACTACTACAAACAAAATTAAACTGGTGACAGAGAATCACCAGCATGTAGTTACCAACACATGTTGTGTATCACCTTCTACAACAAAATAATATCTTGCACTGACATAGGGAGACCCATGGATGTATTTTATCTGGACTCCAGCAAAGTGTCTGATGCACTTTCCCACAGTCTTCTCTTGACAAATGAACAAGTTACAGATTAGTTGTTTGCAAGATGGGTGGTAAATTCATAAATGCACCTTTCAGCAAGTTTGCTGAAGACACTAAAGTTACTCTTGGGTTGGACACGTTAGAAAAATGAGTCATCTTACGGATAGACCTCGACAACTGGGAAGAGTGGGCTAACAAGAACTCCATGAAAGTCGGCAAAGACAAGTGAAGAATCCCACACCTGGCAAAAAGTAGCCAAAGAGCTAAACAGTCAGCTGAACATTAGTTAGCAGTGTGCCACTGCACAAGGCAAGTCATATCCCGTGCTGCATCCAAGGGAACATTGCTAGAAGAAATAGAGATGTATTCATCCCACCCTACTCAGTGCTTATCAGGCTGTATCTGGAGTACTGTGTCCAGTTCTTGTTCTCATAATTCAGAAAAGACTCAGATAGACTGTGGGTTAAAGGGAGGGCCACAATAATAAAAAGGATATAAAGTCGGAATTATAAGAAGAGGCTGGAGGATGTAGATTTTTTTTCTCCGTGGAGAATGAAAGGCTCTGAGGGAACCTCAGCATAGTATTCTAGTACTTAAACAGCAGCTACAGAGAGCACAAAGGCTCACAAGGAGTCACATGGAGAAGACAAGGGGGGACACAGCTTGCCCTAGGAGAGGTTTCAACTCATCATAAGAAAGAATTTTTTTACAGTAAGAACAATCATTCCTTGAAACAACCTTACCGGGCATGTGGTAGATTCTACATTTCTGGAGGCTTTCAAGATGCAAATGGAAAATGTGTCGGATAATATCATCCAAGCTTCCTTTCCCATAAAGAGTTTGATCAGATGACCTTTTGAAATCACTTCCAACCTGGCCTGTTTATGATTCTATGATTGTATGACTTTTACCTGTTCCTTAAGCTAGAAACTCAAGCACATTAACTGCCTAAGAAGCATCAGTAAATGAGTGCAGCAGAAGCACAGTTGAATTCTAAGAACAGGAATCGGGAAGTGGCAAATAATGACTGTGAGGCCTGTCTTGGACCAATACTCTTTAATATCTTTATCAATGACACAGTGAAATCAAGTGCACCCTTAGCAAATTTTCAAAGGACGTGAGGTTGAGTGGTGCAATTGACATAACTGAAGGAAGGAATGCCATCCTTGGGGACCTGGGCAAGCTTGAGAAATGGGTCCACAAGAACTTCATGAAGTTCAACAATGCCAAGAGCAAGATGCTATACATGGGTTGGGATAATTCCAGATGTGAGTACATTCTGGGAGAAGTCATTGAGAGCAGCTCTGCTGAGAAGGACTTGAGGGTTTTCGTGTGTGAAAAGCTGATTATGAGCCAGCACTGTGTTTTCACAGACTAGAAAGCCAAGTGTATCCTGGGCTGCACCAAAAGCAACATGGCCAGCAGCTTGGGAATGCTGATTCTTCCTGTCTAGTCTGCTCTCATGATACTACACCTGGAGTATTGAACCCAGATCTGGGGTCCTCAGCACAGAAAAGACATGGACCAGTTCAAAAAGATGCAGAGAAAGGCCACAGAAAGGACCAGAGGAATGAAACACCTTTTCTATGAAAACAGGCTGAGATAGTTGTTAGGTTGTTCAACCTGGAGAAGGCTCCAGGCAGACATCATCATGGACTTTCAATACTTAAAGGGAGCTTATAAAAAAGATGGAAAGCGACTTTTTACATGGGCAGATAGTAATAGAACAAGGGGGAACAATTTTTAAGTGAAAGAGGATAGGTTTAGATTAGATGATAAGAATAATTTTTTTTTGCTGTGAGGGTGCTGAGGCACTGCCCAGAGGAGAAGTTGTGGAGGCTTCATTCCTGGAAGAGTTCAAGGCCAGGTTGCATTGGGCAACTGCAGGGATTTTCAGACTAGGTGATCTTTGAGATCCTTTCCAATTCAAGCTGTTATGATTCTATGACACTGTAAGAAATCCTTATACAATTATGTGAGCATATGACCACAGACATAAAAACAGGATTCCAGAACTCGAGCTGTGGTCAGAGGTTGATAATGCTTAAAACAACATAACCTGTAACCTTGGTGCTATATGTTAATTTCAGGAAGTAAAAATACCTCAAAAAAAAGAACAGTAGTAAAACAAACATCAAAACCTGAGACGGTGAAAAAAACCCACCAATTAAGAATGTAGGTTCTGAAATTCATTCATGTCTAGGCTATATGCACAAGGCAACTGGTCATACTGAGTGTAACTACTTACTAATAGTCTGTAAAAAATACTGGAAAGATCAAGCTGAGGGTCTCACTTCCCATCTCACTTTTAAAATAGATTTTCCTATCAAATTCATCTTTTTTTTTTTTTTTTTTTTTTAATCTATTACCTGGATTTAAATGCATCCATGGTTTGAAGCTTTTCATTCAGGACCTTACATTACTTCAATTGCTTCTCAGTTTATTTCACAGTTAAAATACAATTATTCAGGTGACATTTTCATATCACATATTTACTTTTATAAATTTTTTTACTATTTCACTGAACTTAATCCCATATAATCAAAAAAATTAAAACAAACATATATCCTCCTTTTTTGTTCTGATGGTGTACAGAGAACTACAAAATTCTTCTGAGAGAAATAGCTGGTACAGTATTTTTTTTTTTTAAATTACAAAAAACTCCATCAATTCTATAGAAAAAGTATACATCCTCCCTTCTCTATTTCCTCCTTTACTGGTTTATTCAGAATAGTTCGAACATATCTCAAAACTCTTTCCAAAAAATCTACTAGATTAAAGCAAATGGAAATGACACTAGGGTTCATGGGATTTATTATATATTAGGAATTATTCCTTTGCAAATGGAGAAATGTTCACATTTTTATAGTTCAGGATGTGTTACCTTATATCAGGATTGTAATCTTGTTTAATGCTAACTAATTTTTTTACAAAATTGATGGTCCCAAATGGGTAAACCAGAGAGATGGTACTCTTAACCCACCTTTTTCTATCAGAATTTTTTTTTTTTAAGGAACTGTAATCAGCTCTCCTGAAGAGACATAAATTTAGTATAGCAGTACCTTAAAGATCGCAAAGAAAACTCCATTTTCCTTGACCTTTTCTTTAAATGCCATCACATTGCTCTTTCTACATCTATATTTCAAAAGGTAAGGTACTGCTTAGGAGGATTTCTCACAGTCCTTGGGGAAAATAACTTCCTCATATCTATAATAGAATTTTATTATTGTGGTTACTTTTTAATAATTATTATTATAGTCATCATTGCAAGTGTTGTTATTTTATTACTATAGTTAATACAATAAAAGGCAATACCACTATAGTGTTTTGTCATAGAAATAGAATTTTATGTCACAAAACATGATCTGGTACTTGCAATAAGCAGTTAGATCAGTGTATGGAAAAATTGCTGTGTGACCACTCTTTCCTGTCTTTTCCTTTTCTGGGACTGGATGGGCACCCTTTGATTCCAAACATGGAAGAAACCAAAACAGACACCTTTTGTCTAGACAGATGTATCATTTTCTTTCTATTTTTGAATTATATAAAGATAAGCATATACCTCATAAAGGAATGGGAAGACAAGCATTTGGAAATCATCTTTGGACAGTCTGGAACTGAGGAAGGCTGAAGTCAGACAATACTCAAGAAGGATACAAGATGTTAGACGTTCTTTTTTTATGCTATTAACTGGAACTTTTTTAGGAAGTGTTCTGGAATGTGTCAGTGAGTCACAGGGTGTCAGTGAGAAGGTACGAAAAAAAGAAGCAATACTTTTAATTTCTCACTTATTGTTCTTTCCCTTTCACACTAAGAATTTCTGTGAGATAAGACAGCTGACACCTACATCCCAGTGAAGTGCCAGGTGCAGCTTTCTGTCAGCACTCACACTGGATAATTAGTTGATTACCTTTAGGGATTGAGATAGGTTATATAGGAGTGTCCCAAAGATGCATTTGGAAAACATTTATGAAGGGATGCAGTAAAAGTATGCATTTAAAAGAACAGGATTTCCTGACCATTCTAACTCTTAAACTTATAGCCAAAATTCTTCCTGCAAAGGATTATATTTAGAAAACAGAATGAAAATCACACAGGCTTGATTGCAGAGCCTGCATTGGTTGCCTTAAGGTTTACATTAATATAGAAGCAGTAAGGAAAAAAGGTCAGATATGTCATGCTATCTTTAACTGTTCTATTTGTCACAAGGAAGTATTAACATTTGTTTTGCACAAAGATCAGAAGCAATAGAAAATGCCTTATTCATATGGAAAATGTTATGTTGCTGAAAATACCGAAGTGCTCTAAGCTTCTTTTCGGAGTACTGCTTGGAGATTTTGGTAGATGTAAACCACAGAAATTTTCCTTTCATAAGTAGAACTGGATCAGTTTACAGCAGAGAATATTTTTGCCCTTCTCCTTAGTTCCATCAAAGATACATTCACATATACTTTGTAGGTATTGTGAAGATCTTGAATTTCCTGTGCCTTATCTGTCCGTTCTTTGTTTTAGACAAAGTGTTTTGAGACACTGATGTACAGAATTAAGTATTTGACATTAGTTCATTTCTTTTTAGAATAGACCTAACTATTTATCTCCAAGTGCTCTCTACTTGTCAGTAAATTGTAATAATACTCACAGTACTTTCATAAGTCTCTCTTTTACACACAATTAAGCTTATTTAGAGGAAGGGTTATGCAACTAATCTTTGCTATTAAGCAAGGCACCTGCCAAACCTAAAAGTGGAATGTAATCATTCTTCTTGCTCAGGAGTGATTATTCTGGTTCTTTCCTTTTTTTTTTTTTTTTTAATTATTTGTGGTTTTGGTTGGTTTTTTTTTATTATTATTATTTGTTTGTTTGATTTGTTTTTTAGTTTTTTGTTTTGTTTTGTTTTTTGATTCTATATTTCCTCATGTTTTTTCTTTTTTTTTTCCTCTTCTATAAATCCAAGTAGCCCAGACAGATGACTGGATGGGTCAGGGAACAGTGGGAAACCCAAAGAGGATATATAACCCATGAAGATGACAGTCCTGTATGCTAAGATATATAATCAGTATTTTTAATGTTGACAAGAGAGTACAATAATTTCTTTGTAAAAAAGAGGGCAGTGTTTCTTAGTGAAAGAGTAGTTTGGGGCTTTTTAAATTATTTCTGAATCTTTCTATGTTACTTTCTTTAACCAGCTAAAGAACTAGACTTATTATTTGAACTTTCCCTCTTCTTTGTATCCACCAGCTGTATCTGGGCCAAGTAGTCATCTGAAAGTGTAACTGAAATACTTTGAATTGCATCTTAATTAAACAATCCTGCAGCTGAGCCCTTGATATAGATATGTTGTTCTAGAAACAGCAATGATAAAGCTGCAATCCCATTAGAAAAGAAAAGCCAGTATGTCAAATAAGCATTTTAAAAGAAAAGAAAGCTTAGCTTTGTTTCATGAGATGTGATCTGCACTTACTTTGATAAACAATTGCTGTATACTAGAAGACAATACTTTTGTGGGATTAAGGAAACTAGTTCAAAGTCTCTTGTCTAGAACACAGTAATTAAAATTTAATTTTAACTCTATTAAAATATCTTGGTTTAAGACACAGTAAACTGTGTAAAGGGAAATAGATGCTTCAACAAACCTATAACAAGTGATAACACTTGTTTTTCATCTGATGTTTTGCAGTTACATTAACTGTGGTAGAATCTTGAGGCTGAGGAACTGAAATTAAGGCTCTCAGGGATCCAGAGGACAGTTATAAAATAGTTGTGTCATAGAAAGAAGTGCTCTGTGAGGAATTGTGCATATCCTGAGCTTCATTCAAGAAGGATGAAAAGACTTTCAGCTTGGCCTGGGATTAGTAGAATCCTGTTCCCAAGTGTCACTCTTCACTTACAGATTTACACCTCCAGGTCCCAGTTCTGAATACATTAAAATTAAAAAATCTACTTCTACGAATAGCTAACAAGTTCAAGCTCTACCTCTAGCTTAACAGAATAGAAGGCAATGTTTAAGGTCAGAAAAGTTGTGAAGAACAGCCTCCTGTGTGAGATAGTGCTGTCATTCTCTCTTGTAATCTGTCTGTGAATAGGTCCATCAAAAGCTGGAGCAATCACCTCAGACTGGGTTAAACCACCACCAATTTTTCTGCATTTGTGACAATTCCGTTCTATGTTGACTCTGGCACTTTGTCCCCTATCCTGGTCCTAAATCACTCTCTAGGCTAGAATGAGAGAAGGAATTGCTGGGAAGCAGACTATGTTCCAGTATAGACAGAATGTATTTTTAACTACGTTGTTCTATTTAACACAACAATTCTTACTCTGTCCCTTTTAGCTTCCCTTTTCTTTCAAATGTTTGAGTTCAGTTCTGGTTTATTTTACTTTGGAGTAAACATTACATCTGCAGGGATAGCTGTTACTCTGTGCTGTCAGCTGGTGGTCAGACACATGGAGAGTCTCTATATGTACCTGTACTGCATGTGATGTAAAGCCAGAAACATCACTGACACAAGCAGCAGGGAGATGTGTCAATACTTAGTAAATAAATACTGTGCAGGCTCTGCTGCTGTCAGACTGGGCATCGTGCATGCTCTCAGCCATCTGATACTCTTAGACTGAAAAATCCATCTTCTCAGCCAGCCTATGAGCTTTTTAAAAAAACAATAAAAGTGCCTGAGAGTTTTGACAGGAATTCCCTCTTGGTGAGCCTTTCAGGTACTTTCAAGCATTTTGCCTTTCATGTAGTTCTCAGTCAGGAACCTCATTACTTTCATCAGTTTGTTAAATGCTGCATTAAAATTTCCAGATATGCTGAAGCCCTACTAGGATTTTTCTGGATTTTATTATAAGGCCTACTCTTTTGCCTTTGTCTGAACACAGCCCTTTCAATTTAGTATTAACGTCTATATTAATAAGAGACATTCCTAAACTAAAAGGCATCTGAACCACTGAAAAAATTAAGAAAAATTTTCCACAATGACTAATTAGAAAT
The DNA here is from genome assembly GCA_038380795.1 of Pyrocephalus nanus. Classification (NCBI taxonomy): domain Eukaryota; kingdom Metazoa; phylum Chordata; class Aves; order Passeriformes; family Tyrannidae; genus Pyrocephalus; species Pyrocephalus nanus. The sequence goes on along the minus strand of CM076263.1, from coordinate 63,900,519 downwards.
TTTTTTTTTCCTTTCCTGATATAGACCACATCTTAAGAAAGATCTTCCAAAGGGGCCCATAATGTCGTGAAATATCCTGGTGTCCTTCTTCCCTCACCCACTCTACTCCACACTCATGAGAAGGTTGGGAGTGCATGGGAAGAGGCACAGCCAGGACAGGTGACCCAATTTGACCAAATATTCCATACTATATGGCATCAAGGAAAAGGGAAGAAGCAGAGGATGTTTAGAGTTATGGTGTTTGTCTACACAAGTAACCGTTATGCACTTTGAACATGGCTTGCCTGCTGACAATTGAACTCTTGCTTGTCCATGAGAACTGGTGAATTAATTTATTGCTTTACTCAGCTTCTGTGTGCAGCTTTTTCTTTCCCTATTAAACTCTCTTTACCTCAAGTCACAAATTTTGTTGCTTTTACTCTTCTGATACTCCCCCAGATTCTGCTGGTGGGAGAGTGAGCAAGCGGCTGTGTGGTACTTTGTTACTGACTGGTGTTAAACCACGGCATCTTCCCTTTGCCATCATAGCCCCATGAAGACTTCTGACTGCCTAAGAAGTGGAAGGATACACCTGTCTTGCAGAGAAGGCGCTTGGCACTCATGAACAGTTCAGAGTATAGTGGAGTCTGTACTGTCACATAAAAGACTCCTGTGCTGGGATCACTGGTCCTGCAACTCCATCCCTCTTTCCTGGCTTCTTTCACACTCATTGTGACTACAGTGGGGTGACACAAAGAGAATTTTGTCTGAGAAATGACAGACTTTGCAAGCAAGAGGAAAGCAGGGGCTGTTCTGAACTTGCTGGCAGAACAAGAACTTTGTAGTGAAAGTGGAAATTTGATCTCAGAGAGGCAATATTCCTAGTTTTGCTGTACATCCCTCTCTACCTCTTTCTCTGTGAGAATCCCAAAGGTGTAACCTGCCCAGAATAGTAAACAATTTTTCAGTCAGGAAAGGCAAAAATCCTAGATATATCTGCTGAGGATGGGATCCAACTGTTTTTAATACAGCCTTCCTTGGAAATGAGGTAGATGATCTCCAACACTTGTTCATGAAGGAATAGCTTAAAATTAAGAATTTTAAGGGGCATTCATTCTTTGGTTAAAGTATTCATAATGTCTCAAGTTTACTGAGAACTTATTCAGTAGAAATCTTACAGTCAGCTGCTAGGTAAGTCACTGTAAGAGAACTGGGAATCAGCTCATTTTTCTCCCCTAATTTCACTGACTTATTAGTAACTAACCTTCAGCAATTGGATCACATCTTTCAATCACAGAATTAAAAATTGAGCTGCAAACTCAAATTAAAATTCAGGGTACCTGTAAAATGGAACCCCGAGCAACCAAAATCTTAATTCTGTAGTTCTATAAACATTGTATGTAAACTTAAAGGGTAAGAAAACCACCTGTGCCACTTCCTTGTTTCTCCTTTTGTGGTGAAAAGTTGAACTCTACCCATGACAAAGCATTCTGTGTTTTATCACTAGAAAAAAAGTATACCACTTGAATAATAGTTATGTTACTATTGTAACTAATTGTTGTGTTACTGTGATAGTTTACTTCCTGGGACTACAGCCCTGTGGCTGTTATTCATGAACTGGAAACCAAAGTCCTTTTTAAATAATCATGGGATGATCTGTTGAACAGCTGCCTTCACTGTTTGTAGATACCTTATGTTATCTCTGCAAGTGCATCTTCTAACTCAAAAGAGAGCAGCTGTCAATAAAGAACTCAAGAGCATGAAACATGGAGGACATCAAAAAGCAATCCTTAGTGTGAATAAGGAGCAAAAAACCCAGGAGAGAGCCCTTCAGGAAGAAAGTAACTTATTGACATAATAAGAAAGATATTGAGGGGAAAGATGTGAGAGCAAAAGTAATGACAGAGGTGGCTGGGAGAAGAAAAGAGGTTATAAAAGGAATGTATGAGGTTTTATCTGTAAGTATTCAGGAAAATGGTTTCTGCTCTAAAGTTTAAATTGTGCTATGAAGCATCTTGAGAAAAGAAAATTGAGTTTTTGCTCTTCATTGTTAGAATATCAGTTTCTTTACATATGTGATAAACAAAAGTTATTTCCTTCTCTTTTCTTATTAGGCACCATTATTTGTATTAAATATTAAATTTCCTAGCTGCCAGTGTCTCATCTGTTTGTACTAAGAATGATATTTCTTATTTCAATTTACTTATTTGTTGAATTCATTCAGATCTACCTATCTTTAAATTTTTCAATGGCTTTTTTTTTTTTTTTTCCCAATGCACCATAGCATCTTTCAGTCCTTCACTTTCTGAGTGTATGAGTAATGTTTTGATTTCCTCAGGAAACATCTGTAAAAAAAATTACATGTAACCTTTTTACCAGTGACTGACTTTCTTTGATCTAATCTCAAGGTGCCAAGAGACCAAGTTACAGAGAAATAAGATGCTCTTCTATAGACATACTGTTCATCCATCACTTCAAGTGATTGAGGTGCATTCAAGTATTTGAGGTGCATTCACTCTTTTAAAATTTTCTTTCATAGTCATAAAAATGACTAATGTCTTGTCAAGATGACCTCTCTTTCAAATTAAACCCATTTTGACTGATGTAAGTGAAATAAAAGCCTTTTCTGTGATTACTTTTCAAACATTTCTGTAATATTGAAATTTGTTAATTTTGTTTTCCTTTCCTTTAAAAAGGTGAATGGCAAAAGCTTTCTTTCTAAGAGGTATTTAAAACAGACATACTTTGATGAGACAAATTTTTTACAATAACCCTTTGAAAGGTAAAAATGGCATGTTACAAGCATGATGCCCAGAGCCATGAGTAGGTGAAGCAGGAAAGAAATTGTGTTAACAGTAACTGAGATTAATTTTGTGAAGTACAGAGAGGAATATCTTGTCCTAATAGCTTGTAATAATCATGAAGTTTTAGGACTGTGCTATCTGTGAGTATTGTTGATGGATTTTAGTACCACCTTTAAAGAAACTTAACTATTTGGTCATGTATCTGTTTGAAATGCCATGTAGCCAGAGACACGGCTTTAAATGAGAACCAGATTGCTTCCTGCTATCGCTTTGGGACCATCCCTGTAGCAGAGTCAACCTGGAATCAAGCAGTCTCGATGTTCTGCTGTGGATCTGCTTTGCTGAAAGCTCTAAACGCCATTGTTGCAAACAAAGAGGAGAGAGGATAAAGGCCAGATGGATATCTTTGTACCATGCCTTTGTTCAAGTAATACTCATTTACATTATATATTCTGCATTATCGATAATGTATTTTGCATACAGGCTATATTTACACCAGTAGATGTAAACTGCCAAGTCCACAGTGGTACATGGAGGAAGTGGAAACAAAGTCAGTATGTAAGTTCCCTAGGAAGAAGCTCAGATCATTGGGACATTTTGACTCCCTCAGTGAAAAAGGCTGACAAAAGCCATCCAGATTTTGTAAAAGAGGTATTTTACCAATCCATGTGTTTGAATGTGAAGGTTTTCATATGATATATGTGTTAGTTTAAATATATGGACAACTAACAAATTTTTTTTGTTTCTTATAAATATACCCAGTGTGCAAGGAACCAGTATTAGTAAGTTTTTCCATATAGTTATAAGGAAATGTGACTAAGATGTGTGTAAGATGACAAGCTGTTCTGAATGCTGGTAAGCTCTTGATGTTTTCAACCACATGAAAATGGATTTGATTTTCTAATTTTCTAATTTCTAAAATGTATTTTTTTTATTACAAAAACAGTGATGGAGCTGCATTTGATTAAGCGAGAAAATCTTTTGCTTGCAGTTATGCTGTTCTAGACAAGCAGTATTTGAAAAATTAATATAAAATAGAAGTTTAACTCACCCTTCCCAAATAATCTTAGTATAAAGAAGTGTAGATTATATATTCTGCAATTAGGAGGAAGATTTATATTAATGAATATTCATTAATGAATATTTTCTTGCATCTACCTGCTCAAGTGAACGACATTGTAATGGCAATAGTTTATTTCTAAGGTATTGTTACCAACACAGAACTGAAAACTAGAAAAATTTTCACCTAACTTTGTCTAAGGTACAAATTTTAAAAGTGTTATGTCCATTAAAAAAAGAAAAAATCTCTTGTTTGTCCATGTGCTTTTTAATTTTCTTTTGGACTTCATCTTTATATTTAAACAATGGAAGTTCTGGCTCTGTGCTAATACTGGAGTCAAATAGGTTTTGTGTTTTGTGACCATTCCATTATGAGTTTGTTTAAGGAATATTTCAGGATATGGAAGAGCCCTTGGTCTCTGTAACCCCACTGTGGGTTTAGGTGTTGTGTACTAAGGACTGAAGGTTCAGTTTCACTATAGTACAAAGAGTGGATGGAAGAGATAAAGTATTATTACATGTTGTCAAAAAACATACTGTAAAAGCAACAACAGATAAGGTCAGAATGTAAAGACATATATGTGGACCCCGATTGTGTTACGTCACGCAATATTGACTTGCAGCTATGAGGTCTTTTTTACTTCTAACTTACACCTTGTATAAAAATAAATAGAAGAAAAAAAAAGATGCCTCTAAATGCCATAGTGATTTCCTGTATGCAACCAAATAAACAACCACACAAAACACAAAATAGAAAATAATTTTTCTAGATGACAGTGCTGAAGCTGTAGAGAAAATTAAAACAATAAATTCAATCCTTAATAGGAATTTCACATTTTATTAATTCTTCAAGTGTTGTCTGGGTAGTTAAGGATAGCAGCAACAAAAATATATCCAGCTGTGGATAAGGAGTGATGGATTTTATACATATGAGCCTTTTTTATATAAGGATTTTTTATATATGAATCATGAACTGCCTCAAGCACTGTGGTTGTGACTCTTCAGTTGTTCAACTGGTAAGAAAGTGGCCAAGAAAAGAAGTTTCTCTTAAAAACTCTTTTGTCTACTGTTTTCTGGTTTATCTGCTTCATTATGGAAAATGAAGTGGAAACCTTACTGAGATGCTTTTGCTCTTGGCTGCTTTCCTGCCAGTGTTCCCCTCATTGTTCTGACACATCTGTTTGAGGTACCAAGCTGTGCTCTTTAGATACATAAAACTCAACTTCAAGTGTAGATCTTCCTGCCAGTAGAACTAGTACAATGGAGTTCATGTGCTGAAGTTCCTTAGAGTTTTTAAAGTAAGGCATAAAAATGAGGACTCCAGTTCTGTTTTTCCCCCTGATAAAAAAAATAGCAAGAAAATAGCAGATAAGGAAGAGCAGGAGCATGAAAGAGTCATATAAATTTAATTGATTGTATTGGTCTTCAAGTCAGCTTTGATTAATAGTATCGTCCGTGCTGGAATGCATGAATCTGTTTACTCTGCAAAATTCACCAGAAAACTAACCAGTTGTATTCTACCTCTTTGCTGAAGAATATTAAAACCCGTAGTCTTTAAGAGTATTGACATCCTCTATATGTGGCTCTTACACTTGGCCATAATGGTAGGGAAAGACTGATTGTAAGAAAGAAAAAGAAAAATGGCAGTCAAGGGTAAGTTACAGCTGGTTCTACTTGTAGTTAACAGTCTTATATCCTTAAGTGCCAAAACTTCCTTGAGAGTTTAGGCTTCATCTGAAAAGGGGGAATACAGTGAAAAATATGTTTATTTTTATCTGTCAGTACAGAAAAGTATGCTGTATCAGATTTTGGTTGATGATTTAAGAATATTTATTAAATCTATGAAAACACATTCAGAAAAAGAGCTTTGTTTGTTTGTTTGTTTGTTTTTTTAACAAGTGTTCTCATAAAAGTTTACTCAAATGCATCTTTCTGTTAACTCCACTATTCCTGTGCTTCCTGGTGTATTTTACATTATAAAGACAAGAATTTTCTCCTAGAAAGTGCTAGTTTAGGAATTAAATAAGATAACACATAGCTTTATGTTTGTGTTCAGACCCCAGGTAATAAAACACAGAGGACAGTAGCCTCTAATATATAGCAAAAAATTAAAGACAATAAGCAAGCCTTTTAGTAGCAGTAGCTAACTAGTAGCTAGCTCTAGTAGCCTTGGAAATTCTCTCACTGCATCTGATTCTGCAATGTATAACTATTTATATGGTAGCTTTCTTTATAAGTGTTTAATTTCTAAATATATATCTGTGAAACTATCATGTAAAGTTAATTTGACTTAGAAAAGGGAAAAAATACTTAAACTGTTTTTGTTTCTTTCTTTAGCTGTTGCAGTGGACATATGTCTTTATGTGAATATTCATGGCTGAGTTCCAGTTTGCCTACCTCTAAGCAGCACACAGAAAGTCTTTTAATGTGTAAGTCTTTTCTTCAGTTTCAGTCTGTAGCAGATCCTGCAGAGGAAAGTGCGGCAGTTGTGATGAACAGTTAGGAATTTATTTGCCTGCTGGGAAAGGTAATACTACTTCCCTTTTATGACTTAGAAGTTATGTTTGGGAAAAAATCAAAACAATTCACTTTTTTTTTTTTTTTGTTTTAAATTTGAAAAGCTAGGCAAAATTGCAGACTACAATTTTTTAAGATCTCAGAATTTTTTTATTTTTTTCAATATAAGCACTTCCATGCCTTAGATTGACAACCTTGCCTGTGTGCTGACAAAAAGCCATATTAGCTTGAAGGAACCCCAGGTACCTTGCATGTGGGTGCAAAGTTTCTGTAGTACCTATCTGTGGAAAAGCTGCTGTACATTTTCTCATAACTTTCTAAACAACAAGAATTTTCTTGGATCAGAACAGTGTAAAGCAACTTCAGGTGTAGTATACATCTGAAACCTGTCACAACACCTTGTCTATCTTAATAAAAGTTAATAATGCTCTAGTAGTATTAGCAGCAGGCACCTTTTTTACTGTAAAGACTAAATATTTGTTATTGTTCATCTCACCAGCACTGAGGTACTGGCAAAAAACAAAATCAGCTCAAAATTATAAGATTTATAGAAGACTGCCGCAGCATCATGCATATGAAAAGAAATTTGCCATCAGAAAGTTGTAACTTTAATTTCAAAGCTGGCAGCTTACATTCACTAGATTGAATCATACTGATAGTCAAATAAGCATGATGAACAATACCAGTAGCAAAATTCCTAATTTTTTCTTCATACTTTTGTAAACGTCTATCCAGTAATCATCATAGCTCGGTGTTTTAAAATACTTCCCACATGGGCTTTCCTCTTTAAGATGTTTATAAATGACTTTTCACCACGACTGGGTATTAGTTCTTCCATATCATTTTGGCATGGCACTTCACCTGGCTTGCCACATTGTATATGCACTTGTGATGGCAAAGAAAGGCAGTTGGGTATTCCTGTTTGTGTTCCTTCCCTGCCCTGACTTCCACTGTCTCTGATGGACAGTGTGGTTTTTCCTAAGACAAGAACATCAGGTGGGCATTGCAGAAGGATCTGTCCGGATGCTCACACAATTACTGCATTCCAGGGAAAGGGAAGCTGAGGAGTTTTTGATTGACTTTGGTGCACATCAGCCTACAAAGGGATATAAAATGCTGCAGGAGACTGACCCAACTGGGTAAACCCATCTCCCAGAGTTTGCAGATAGTTTCTGGGTGAATCTCCACCCTGACAGGGACACTTTAGGGTACATCCATCCCAAAGACTCACTTTTGAATGCATGAGTAAAAGGAAAATATGGAAATAAAATGCTAAAGTAGCCCCATAAGTGGGTTTTGTTGTTGTTTTTTTCCTTTATAATTATGAATTCTATGAGGACAAAGGCTGTAAACCTGTATTGTATGTTTCTAGACAAACCTGCTTATATTATAACCTTTTAGGCACAGACTGTTGAACAAATCTGAGACTAAGTGGAACCAGTCACAAATAGACTTCCGAGAAGTTTAGACAGCAAGACGGTCTCACTGAAGTTTGTGACTAACAGGAGAGACCATGAACTGATTGTAATATAACAAGCTGTAATGGTAGTCTTACTATTTAGATATTGAATCAACAATATTAAGATACCATATTAGCAATAAATCTAATTGTAATCATCCACATAGTCACTTTCTCATACTTTCTGCAGCTGGCCAAGAACCTTCCCTTCATTACTATGCTACAGTACTCTGCATCACTGTTTGGTGAACCTATCAAATAGTTAAAGAACTGGAGAACCATAAAAAACCTTCATTTAAAATTATTCAAAAGCTTTCAAAAGTATTTAGGCTAGGAAGAATGGAATGACAGAATAATTTCCAAGAATAAAAGGAAAAATGAGCCAAGATAATAGTATTTTTTTCTTGGCTAACAAAGTAATGTTATTTGTTTTGTGGCTGCTTTCATTTTCAGATTAAACAACTGCATAAAATGAATCTACACTGGAAGATTTCAGTCTTGTTTTTTAGCAGGGAAAATCAGTGAGTTTGCAGGGTTTCCTAAATGAGCTTAGGCATGTTACTCATGGGTGTCTGAATTTCTTTCCAACTCAATTAAAAAATTATCTCCTTTTCCAGAATTCATTCATGTGATGAGTGAAAAGTTGTAATGCTATACCAGTCCAAACAAAGTGGAATAAGATGGATGTATGGAAGAAAATAGAGTAGAGTTAGATTTTAGAAAAAAACCTTGAAAGGAGCAAATGTGTGGGCAATAAGGCCAGTCATAATTCTCAGGTATGTTCTCATGCGCATTTATATTAGTACTAGATGGCACTTACCTACATGAAAAGGCTTCGCTCTTTTCAAATAGGCAGAGGAACAACACTTCCTCTCTATTTTTCATTTCTCACATTTAAAAACTAATCTTACTATTCATGTCCTCCAAATAGAAGGTAGAATTTACAGATTTACAACCTAATAGAAAGTGGAGAGATGAGAGAAAAAAAAGTGAAGTAATAGATGCTACCAGTCTAAATGAACTCCTAAACCTTTAGATAAAAAATGTGTGTCAGAATAGCTAGGTCATGATAGTTAAAAAACCTTAATCTATATAAGTAACACTATAGTTTTTAATCTTATCTGAGGATGCTCTCCATAAATTTCTTTCAGAACACTAAATCATATTCTTGTGACTCTTAAGGGAAGGATCTTTTGCTTATTTATTTAGTATACATTTAAAAAGATATATTTTGTACAGGTTACATACTTCTTATCATAAAAATAACAAAAATAAAAAGCAAACATAGCTATTTTATTAGATCACATCAAAAGAAAACTAAGTTAGGAATCTGTGGATAACAAACAACCTTTGTCTTTGCACTTATCTTTGTAGGAGCGAATCCATCTGTAGAGAATTGACCTTGGCTGGATGCTAGGTGCCCACCAAAGCCTTTCTATCATTTCTCTCCTCAGCTGTAGAGAGGAGAAGAAATATAAAAACAGGCTAAGATAAGAACAGGAAAAAATCACACAGAAATTACTGCCATGGGTAAAACAGACTCGACTCAGAGAAATTAATTGAATTTATTATGAATCAAATAAGAACAGATAACAAGAAAGAAACATAGATCTTAAAAATTCCTTCCCCCCACCCTTCCTTTCTTCCCAGACTCAACTTCATTCACCATTTTCTCTTTCTCCTTCCCTGCAGTGGTGCAGGAAGATGGGGAATGGGGGCTGAGGTCCGTTCGTCACACATTGTCTCTACCACTCCTTCCTCCACCAGGTGGGAAATCTGCACACATTTGCTCTAATTCCAGTACAGGGTCTTTCCCACATGCTGCAGTTCTTCATGAACTGCTGCAGCATGGGTCCCCAGTGAGCTCACAAGTCCTGTCAGAAAACCTGCTTCAGTACAGACTCCTCTCTCCACAGAGCCATAGGTCCTCCCAGGAGCCTGCTCAGAATTTGGTCAGTGTTGTGTGCATTCACCTGCTGCAGCATGGGGAGCTCTGCAGGCTGCAGACAGATCTCTGCCCTACCACAGGCCTCCATGAGCTGCAGGGGCACAGCCTGCCTCACCACAGGCTTTAGAGGAGTCTCTGTTTTGGTGCCTGAAGCACCTCTTCCTCCTCCTTCTCCACTGGTGTTAGTGTCTGCAGGGCTGCTGCCCTCACAAATTCTCACTCCCCTCCTCCCTGGCTGCAACAGACCTTGAGCAGTAACATTTTTCCCTTAACCTGTTATTCCAAAGGTGCTGCCACGATCTCTGATGGACTCAACCTTGGCCAGAGGCAAGTCTGGCTTGGAGCCTGCTGGCACTGGCTCTGCTGGACATAGGGTAACCTTCTGGCAGCTTTTAACAGAAACCACTCCCGTAGTACCCTACTACCAAAAGCTTGCAATGCAGACCCAATACACCATAATTTCTCCACAGATGAGGTATTATAGATTTGGGCTATGGCAACAAAAACTTTCTTTTGTCTGAAACCGGATTTTCCCTTCACATTGCACCAAGGTGATCCTTAGTCCCTGAGGCTTTTGCACGATTAGTGGAAGAAGCTGATGCAGCTGATTTTAACAGAGCCACTGAGGCAAAAGAGAGAATTAATGGAGATCAAACGAAACCACAGGCTGATATGGCAGATAGATGTTTGCTTATTGACACATTTATAACTTCTTAAGCTAAGCAGGTTGACCCTACATTATCGTATTACATGACTGAAAATAAACTGAATAATGAGCTGAATAATCTAACCCAGCTCCAGGAATGCTTTATTTTATCTCCTGAGACTCATTCTCCATGCAAAGAGTGTGCAACACTGAAGAAGAAATTAAATTAACAAATGCAGTTAGTATCTCTTGTTGCTTAGAAGATCCCTCTAAGGCAAAATGCTGGTCCTTTTATACTTGGCAGGGATTTTGCTATTGACTTCAATGAGTCCCAGGTTTACATGTAATTTAGCCAAACAGAACTTTATTATATATATTTCCCTGAAGGCACCATTGACATTTTTGAAACTTCTGTGAGTTAATTTAATTTATATACCTATAGCAATTGTTTACAGAAAAAAATCCAAAACAACCAAACAGCCTACAAATCTAATCTACTTTGTCCTTGTAAATACAGTCTTCTGCTACACAAAAATTTCAATTACATTACTAATACAGTGTATATCATTTGACATTACTGGGACTTTCCATGCTCTCAAAACAGTGGCTGCTTAAACACTAAACTTCTTTTCTTAAAAGGAAACTTGACGGATAGCTGTTAATTTGCTTCCCACACTGTTACTTTTGTGAAGTATCTGGGTGTAAACTGCTGCTGAGATATTTGGTGCTGACCTTGTACTTTTCTAGGTTTTCAAAACTTCCTTTTGTTGTTGTTGTTGTTGTTTGTTTAAACTGACACCTGCCTCACTACAACCTCCTTTCAGGTAGTTGTAGAGAGAGAGAAAGTCTAACTTGAGCCATTTTTTTCTCCGGGCTAAACAACACCAGTTCCCTCTGCTGCTTCCTACAGGACTCATCTCTAGATCCTCCACCATCCTCATTTCCCTTCTCTGGACCAGCTGCAGCACCTCAATGTCTTTCTTGTAGTGAGGGAATCAAAACTGGATGCAGTGAGGTTGTGCCTCTCCAGTGCCAAGTATAGGAGTACTAACATTACCCTGGTGCTGCTGGCCTCACTGTTGCTGCTACAGGCCAGGATGCCACTGACCTTCTGGGCTGACTGGGCACACTGCTGGCTCATGTTCAGCCAGATGTTGACCAGCAGTCCCAGGTCCTTTTCTGAGAGGCAGCTTTTCAGTCATTATGCCTCACACCTATAGCACTACATGGGGTTGCTGTGACCTAAGAGCAGGATCCAGCACTACTTACTTCTCACAGAACTTTCTACAGTTGGCCTCAGCTCATCAAACCAGACTGTCCAGATTCCTCTGTAGAGCCTTCCTAAACTGCAGTGGATCAACACTCCCACCCATTGTCGTGTCATCTGCAAACTGACTGAGGGTGCATTTGATTCCCTTGCCCAGATCATTGATAAAGACATTACACAGGACTGGCCCCAGTACCGAGCCCTGGGGAACGTCACCTGTGACTGACCACCAGCTGTGATGGCCTGGCCTCCAAGCCATTTTTCCACCCAGTGAAGAGAACACCGTTCCAAGCTGTGAACAGCTGGTTTCTGCAGCAGAATGCTATGGGAAATGGCATCAAAGGCTTCACTAAAGAAAACATCCACAGCCTTTCCCAGGCCCAATAATTCGGTCACCTCTTCGTAGAAGGAGATAAGGCTGGTCAAGCAGGACCTGCCTTTCCTAACATCATGCTGGCTGGGCCTCATTCCCTGTAAAGGCTTCTTAATTGGCTTACCTCAGAAACATGTAAAAAATAATTTCCAGGTAACATTAGTCAATAACTGAAATTTTGCATGTAATTTCAAGGTACAATGACCACAACAGATGTTTTCAAGCTATTATTATACAAGAAATACAAAAATGCTGTTACACCAATCATACTAAGTTAATTAAACTAAAACTCAAAACTGGAATAATTCTTATGACATACTTAATTCAAAAATCTAGTTATTAAACCAAGAGTGAAATCTGTGTAAGACAAAAAGCACATCCAAGATAGCTTTTATTTGACACAGTACAGATACAGTGAAGATATGGTGAAATGGATTTAACACTTATTTACTGCCCATTTCCTTGTCAGACTTATGTTTGTGCACAGAACACTACTCTGGTTTTTGTGATAAAATGAGCCTTGTTGCCAGTAGTTCACACATGCTACACATCATTCTGTTACCAAAATCAAGTTTTTGAGACTCCTCACCTGCCCCTTGAAGTTGCTGCTGCAATTAAAAATTTGCATTTCAGAATCAGTAGTTCAGCATAAGCATACTTTTGAATCTATTTTCATGCTCTGGCAAGAGTGTTTTCTTACTCTGATAGAGTATTTTCCTGCACAATCTGTCAGACTGTGCTTACCAGTTGAGGGAACTACATTTACATTGTGCTGGTGCAGTTTTGCAGTAAGGATCAACCTACCTCCAAGAAAATCTCTAGTAAAATAATTTGTGGATCTCATGATCTCTTCTTGTCACTATGAGATACATAAATATAAGAGGGTGAACTAAATAGCCCCTTCCTTAGGTAACCATTTCCATAATAAAAGTGTGTAATGAAATAGGAAAATTAATTATATATCTATATCTAGCAGTGGTTTAACTATTCCTCTACTAAAAGCAGATAACAACCTTCTCTACAAAGGTATTTCAGAAGAGATGAATACTCCTATTAAGCTTAACAAAGGCTAAAGATTCCATTTAAGGATTACACCACAAAGGGCCTATGAGATGAGAAGGGCTTTGGAAATAAAAAAAGAAAAAATATCGAGATTTCAAATCCTTGTAAATGTATTCTGGAACATCTTGCCACAATATCAGAAGTAGAAAACCTTCAAGTTGAGGAAAAAACAAATATTTATATAGACGGTAGCATAGCACTCTTTCATAAGTTAAGACAAGCAACCCCATGAAGGTGATGAGAAAATGAATGGATGACAGTCACAGATATTTTAAATTGGGTAAGCCATGACAGAAATATGTTTTCCTCTTTTCAGAAGAAAAGAAAATAAAATTTTCAGCAACAAGCAAGCAGCATCATTCTTTGATCCCATCACTCAGCTCTACAGTATAGCTCTTTCCTGTTTGTCTCTGCCAGCAAGCCACTAATAACAGCAATCAGACCAAAAAAAAAGAAGCCGAGAAGAACACCAAGAAAAAGGAGCCTTCCACTTCAGTGACACAGAAATGAATTTTGCAATACTGGCGATAGCAAATGAAATTAATGTTTTCATTATAAGATACTGTATTTTTTAGAATATACTGATGTCTTATTCTGTTAGTAGACCACCTTGGGTTTAGTTTTGTCAACTGGAAGGCTTCTGCTAAACTTGGCAAACAACAAAATTACAGGATTCATTTGAATTCAGCACTCTTGGTGGTTGTTTCTGTGCCAAGACTTGTCTCTTAAAAATTCTATCTGAGAAAGTAGGATGGACTATATTCCTCAGCCTTAAAGACTTAAAAGTTATATTTTTAATTGTGAGCCTCTATTAGTTTTGGGAATAAGGTTCTTGAACTTTTTCCAAACTCAAGTCTGTAACACAAAAGTGTAAGGTCTACTGAAGTTTTCCACACATGAAGACATTAGAAAGATTACAACTAAAATGATTAGTGTATGTCCAGGCTCTTTATTGTTTTTCTTCTTTAATAAGCATAAAGTCATCATTAATGACCATCTTTGTTTATTTTTCTGTTTTTCTTTTAATCATATTGTCTTCTAAAGTACGATAGAGATCTTGTTTTAGCTTTTGCTTAAGTTGCGCAAATCATTCCCTGGGTCATTAAAATGTTTGCCTTTCTTTATATTATGAACTGTTTTGCCTTTAAAGATAAAAGCACTTGACTGTCAGACTGCTAAGTTGCATTTATCATGCTGATCTAACATTTACTTTGTTTTAGTTGTAAGAGTGGACTGATAAAAACAGAACAAAAGAACACAGTCAGCTGACTTTATATCCACAACACTTCTCTTACTATAATAAAAATAAAACACACCTGCAGTTAATTAAAATTGGTATTTCTAGTTACTGCAGTTAATTATCTGACCTATGATCTTTTACAGGTTACCAGTAAAAAGCACATTTCATGCTTTTGCACTGGATTCTTCAGATGATTACACTTGAGTAAGAATAGTATTTTGACAATCAGGCTCAATACTAGCATAGTTGAATTTGAAAAGAAGATGAAACTAACACCTGTGACTTCATGGTCTTCGGCAGGCCCAGGGTCTTGTAACATCAGGAGTATGCATTTGCGTTACTACCTGGTATTGACCTAAAAAGATGTTTGGAAATGTTCCCCACTCTAAGTTTCTATTTTAGGCATTCATGCAAAATTTAAAATTGATGCCGCTCATTCACTCCATGCTTTTGCAGGCTCTGTGCAGTTTACTGAATGCTTAAGTGTCTTAAAATAAAAGAAATTCCATACTATTTGCTCTACTGTTAAAACCTGTTAAGTGGTAAAATTTGTGCATGTTATTGCAGTCACATCCAAGAAATCAGTACATCCTTCTCTAAAGGAGACAGAGATAAAGGAAAACTTGAATGCAACCAATTAAAAATACCTGATAAAAATAAATTTGCTTATAAATTTCTATAAGTAGCTTTGGTTTTTATACCCTCATTAATAGTTTATTTTCTGGTCAGGTGCACTATTGATTGTTCTGCATTGAAACTATTTTTTCCCCATTAGCTTTCCAAACTTTTCTTCCCTCAATTTTCTTCAGATACAAAAGCTTAGCAAGATTATGTGAGACTTGTTGCTTAGCAACAGTCCTATTCCTAAAATGATAATGGCTGAGCACTCCATGTCATCTTCTTGAGAAAGAAGTCAGATATTTGTCCCTTTGCTCCACAGTGTTTCAGGGCCCTCTTCCCCTCCCCTCCTCAAAAAAAAAAAAAAAAAAAAAAAAAAAAAAAAAAATTATTAGTTAATTTCAGAGTTTATGTTATGCTGTCACATGCAACTTACATGCTATTTAAATTTTATGCATCTGTATTTGTCTGTGTGAAATCGAGAGCTTATATTTTATTTCCCTATAGAGCAGAAGTGCCTAAAAGTGTTGTTGACAGCTAGCAAAATTAATGGAGCGATGGGAGAAAGGAGGAGAAAAGAGGAATATTTTTGGGGAGAGGAAATCCATCCTTTATTACACTCAAAAATAATCTTATCTTTCAAATTTTTGGCACTTCTCAGAATAATAGATGCCTGGCACCTTAACTACTAAAGAATTTAAGAGTGCAGAGAGGCTTATAGAAAAAAAAAATGAACTTTCAGTTTGAGGACAGTTAGCATTATGGTGTTTGTTTTTGGTTTTGTTTTCTTTTTTTTTTTTTTGAGAGCCAATGACTCATTCTTAAGGAATCTTCATCTGCATTAAAAGCATAAAACCCAATCCATTTACATTCCTGCTATAATTGCCCACAAATAGAAATCCTCCTAGTTTAACAAAATTAACATGCCACTTAAAGGATGAGTGTACATACTGTACAGAGCAGATGACAGGTCCTGCAGGAGAACCATTTGAACAAACTGAGAGGATATGAACAACAAGAAAAATAAACAGAGTTGTGTTTTAACCTTAGCTAGCAACTAAGCACCACACAGCCTCTTGCTTGCCACTTCAGTGGGACTGGAGAATGAATCAGAAGAGTAAAAGTAAGAAAACTCATGGATTGAGATAAATACAGTTGAATAGGCATAACAAAATCTGCTTGTACAAGCAAAGCAAAACAAGGAATTCAGTCACCACTTCCCATGGGCAAGCAGGTGTTCAGCAATCTCCAGGAAAGTTGGGCTTCATTGTACCTAATGGTTACTTGGGAAGGCAAACACCATCACTCATTCCCCCTTTCTCTGTCTTTCCCAGCTTCACATCCTGAATAGGATGACATATGGTATGGGATATGCCTTGCATCAGTTGTGATCAATTGTCCTGGCTCTAGACCTTTACCAGCTTCTCAGCAATATAAAGCTGGGGGGAAAAGAATGGGTGTTCAGGGTGATGATCTTAAAGGTCTCTTTCAATCTTGATGATTCTATGGTTCTATGATGGAAAAGCTGTTCTCTGTTCTGCATGTTTGCCTTCACACATCACCTAGTCTGTATTCCTCACTGTTAAAACAATGAATATAGCTGTCTCATACACAGTTCTATCTGTGATAACTGTGTGAATATAGATGTGTGATACAACTCTTAGAGTCTAACATAGTTCCAGAATTATCTATTTATAAAAGTTACCAAGGAAAAAGCCTTTAAAGATGTCTTTCACTAACTTTCTGGAAGGCAGAGGCATGTGTTTTTCATGGTTTGATCTTCCAGTTTATTACAGATTTGGCCCAAGTCAAAAGCTCCTGTAAGGTAAACATATGCAGGTATTCTTCCCAAGAACGCCAAGGCAGTAAAAGGATAAAAAAAAAGGTTTATTTCAGATGCAAGGACCACTTTTTTATGATGCAGCACACTGGGCCTTCAAGGGTGAGTTCCTGCCCCCTCAGGGCCCACTTTCATCCTATAATCATAGAATCATAGAATTAACTGGGTTGGAAGAGACCTCCAAGATCATCAAGTCCAACCCTTGATCCAACCCCACTGTGATTACCAGATCATGGCACTCAGTGCCACATCCAGACTCATCTTAAAAACCTCCAGGGACGGTGAATCCACTACCTCTCTGGGCAGCCCATTCCAATGCCTGATCACTCTCTCTGGATATTCTTTCTAATATCCAACCTAAACCTCCCCTGGCAGAGCTTAAGCCTGTGTCCTCTTGTCCTACTGCTGATTGCCTGGGAGAAGAGACCGACCCCCACCTGGCTACAACCTCCTCTCAGGGAGTTGTAGAGAGTGATGAGGTCACCCCTGAGCCTCCTCTTCTCTTTCTCCCCTGCCTTCCCACAGCCTCTATGCCTGTCTGTTAGGGCTATGTCTCTCCTTTCGCATACCAGAGCAAGGCTGAAAATTTCTCTTGCTGTATGAGGGAGAAGAAGCATTGAAACTGCTTTTGAGGAAGAGTTACCATTAAGCAGAAAGCCTTCCAAGTGAAAATAGAGTTTTTAACCTTCCGTTACAAATTCTTCATGAATTGAATCTATTCCTACACTCTTTTATAGAACACATTAACTGCAGTAGCACACATCAGAAAACAGGGCTTAATAAGAATGATGTGATGATGCCTGTTTGCTGTGTTAAACAAAGGATGTCAATGTCACTGTAATATTAAAATCATTGTATGTACCAGGAACTTGGTATTCTGATAGAATTTATAACATGTAAAATAAAACAAGAACATGTTAATTTACAAGTGCATTTTAGCTGCTTAAATGAGCAGCTGCAAAATTTATAGCATTTTCTATTTCAAAGAAAAGAGAAGGAAAATTTCTCCCATAACTTGTCTATCTCCGCTTCTCCTTATACTCTGGATTTTTTTCTCCTTAAAATTACAATTACCTTTCCTGTACAGCTTTCACATCTGATGATTTCATTTTGTCTCACTCTCACACTCATAAACTGTATTTATCCAAAGTCTCCTGTTGCTTAAATAACTTGGCTTGCTCTAGATAGCTACATTTTAAATGAGATTATAGGCTGACATTATGATTGACTATCATTAGTGATTAAGGTGTGACCATCTCTCTTCTTCCACTGACCTCTTCCTCATTGTCAGCTTTCTTTTAACATTTCTGCCACATCACTCACCTGTAAAAGTTATCCATTCAGTGGTACAAATTAGTTGCATATCTCCTTGAAGTGAAAAAATAAAAGGAAAAAAAGAAAAAGGAAAAGGAGGGCGGTGATCCAGGAGGACCTTTTTTGTTTGGTTTGGTTTGGTTTGGATTGGTTTGGTTTTGTACATCTTAGAACTTTTTCCTGACTTAGTTCCCTCTGCAGCTGTAGAAATAGTGTGTCATGGTGCAATGAAATATGGAATGTAAAGAACAGGAAGCAAAGAGAGAAATCAGGTGTTTTTCTGTCCATGTGACTCTCTGGTTGGTTTCTGTGCATGATTAAACCTGTAAACAAGTTTAATAAGTCATAGCCCATCCCTTCCTATTACTTCCCCAGAGTGAATACATGTTGCATTGAGTATTGAATAAATTTTTCATACCACTGCCAAAACTCTTGTGTGAGCACAAAACATGAATTACTACTGTAATCACAGAGAGAAGCAAGGGTAGACCATGCCTGCTGTCAAAAGGTAATTTGTAAAACATCATTTCAAGACCAACCTTTCTAATTTGAAGTCATTATGAGGCTGGTAGAAATGGTGAGGTATCCAGTCCACTGGGTAGAAATCGTCCTCTATTCAAAATGATTATGAATAAGACTGGCATCGCCTGAACTTGCAGCAGGTTTTGAACCAAAAGCCGTCTCAAATAAAATCATAAACTTTTTAAATGAAAATTTTGCTATTAGTCTGTAATAGTACATATTTTATTTCTGGACACAAAGGAATTTGGCAGGAAAAGGTCGTTCCACAGTATGGGTGTACAGATGTTACTCTACCTTCTCAAAATTTATGGCCACATTGCAGGGACAAAAGTTGGCTATTGCAGCAAATCAGGCACCTGGTCTGATTTTATACACTTATAAAACCAATTAAAGCCACTCCTTTTGCCTATGACTACCAAAATTATTTGGCCGATCTGGATCCTGCATATGAAACCTAAGAAAATTTTGGTTCTGATGTTTAAACTGTACTCTCTGCCTTTGTGTTGTTTCTTCTCTTTATCTACTTGTATCTGTGAAAATGAAGCTGAACAAGATGTTCTTGGTGTGTAGAAAGGGGGTGACCATGTAGAGCATGCACTTAAACATTTGTGTTCAGCCTCAGTAATGTCAATCCTTTACATTTTAAAATCAATCACTTTGCTCTTGGTGTAACTTTTGAGTATGATAGTTTCTTTGCATGTGAAATAAATCCAGCATTCATTATTTCTTAACATATTCGATGCAATTTTCTTTAGAATTCAGAAAGTATTTTGGTAATTTTCTCTTGTTGTGTCAAAATTTTATTTAGTTATACAAAATTCAATCATTTTTATTTGTTTAGAATTAATTTTTTTCTTCCATTAGGTTTGTTTTACTGCAAGTCCTGCTTTATCTATTCTTTTATAATATTTTTTCCTTTACCTTTTCTAATGATAATTTTAGTTTCATGTTTTCAAGGTCATTTGATTCAGTGTCTTGCTGTGTATATTTTTGCATGGTACATTTATAAGGATATCTTCCATATATATTTTTCTTTTAATATTCCCTATCATTTCTTGCTTTGTTGATTCTTTTCCTCCTTCTAATCAGTTAAAATGTAAGACTTTCCCCATTATGAGGGTTCTGATGGTAGTTCATTAAACTTGCCTTACCTTGCCTGCCTTCCCACCACCACATTCTTCTTCCTGAGACAGCTCTTTTTGTAAGCAAAATTTTTCCTGTGCTAGAAGATATCACCTTTCTCTTCCTTCCCAGCTTAGCTACCCAGCTATTCCTTTTCTTTGGAAATGTGCAGATGCCAATTTCTACACCGAATTTTTTCACAGAGTTCAGTTCTGTACGAAAGTACTGGAAACACTGGAATGACATACCAAGAAATGCTTTGCATTATAGCAGGATAGACAGAAAAAACCCACAATTTGACAATTCTGCTGTCATGATTCCTGCACCTGAACATCACAATAGCAATTTCCCTGATTTTCTTTGTCTTTCTCCAATCTCTGGTACAGAAATTGAATCAAGTGACTTTCGAAGGCCTTACAATGAGATTGCAACCCTGTTTGAAATTCCCTTTAGCAAACTCTTGTTGCTTGTCAATCTGTTGATCACACTGAGTCCTCTTTCCCTACACTACCACATGGCTGAGGAAGGCAGACACTCCAAGAAGCAATGAGCTTTCTCTGATGATCTTTGGAAACATGCTGCTAATTGCCATGGCTGTGATTCTCAGTTTTACTGAGAGCTCTAGGAATCAAAGCACTGTCTCTGGAGCTCACCATGATTTACAAGTGAGCCCTCTGGCTTTCTTACTGAGTCACCATGCCAACCATTAGTAGCATTTCTCACTAAATACATAATACAGTCTGCTGGCTTTTCATCCTTCAGTGCATGGGGCTGTAAAGGGTTGACAATACATTAATTTTAGTTTGCCATAAAATACAGCTTCCCCCCTCCTATTCAGACTAGGCACATATAAAATCTAGATGTGCACGTAGCAACCATACTGTAGAACAGTGTCATTTGCACACCGTAATTCTTCATGTGATTTCCTGTTATAGTTTTTTGTTGCTTTTACTAATACGTGGGCATTTAGGTAAATCATGCATTGTAACTATATGAAACTTAATTAAAAACTGGTCATGTTTTATTTTCGGAATACTTGCTGTATGGCTCTCAGGCTCTTAATATTGGAACTGTTTCTATAAAAGAGAATAACTACAGAGTGTCAAATAACAAGACTGGGAAGTTTTAGTATGAAAAAGATGGATGTCCATATAATTATATGTAAGAATAAAATTATTTATGCTTTTTTGAAGCTTTCAGAATTCTTTTATCAAGATTTATGTGAGAAAGATAGTATGAAGTGTGAAGTTCTAGCACTCATGTAAATGCATATACATTGTGTCTTTGTGCTGAGTCTCTACATAAAACAGACTTCTTGTGGTACAGACATAATTGCACAGAAATTTTGATGTCAGAAGAGCCTTATGCTATTTTCTTCTTGCAAATAAAATAGAAATCAGTCTTCACTGAGGTCTCCCTGTTTAGAAAAAAGAGTTTAAGGAAAAGAATGACCAGCAGTAGATGTGAGTTGATTCTAAAATTACTTACACAAACTGAATCTGTATATTTCTGTGGGATCTGGCTGGGGAACTACACCTGAGAGAACTGGGTGGTGGCCTTGCAAGGCCTCCATCAAATATCTTTGAACATTAATGGAGGTTAGGGGAGATTATCAACAACTTGACAAAGGCAAACTTCATGTCCAGTTTCAAAAAGTATAGTAAAGGTGGTGCAGGAAACAGTCAACCAATTAGTTTGACTTTGATCCCTGAAAAAGTCGGGAAGTGGATCCTCTTGGGGAATATCTCTGGGCACATAAGAGAGAAGAAGGTGATGGGAACACTTAGGGTGGATTGAGCCAGAATTGGTGCCCAACCAACCTTGCTGCTTTCAGGGTTAAAGTGCCTGAAACTTTGGACAAGGGGGGAACAGGGGATGTCAACAAAGCTTCCAACAATTTCCCACAGTATCCTTGAAGGCAAGGTGGAAGCTAGGGTGTCTTGGTGGGTGTCCTACCAGGTGCTTAGGCAGTTGGGTGCAGGGTGATAGGAACTACACTGTGTCTGCCTGAAGGCTGATACCTCATGGGGTCTCATAGGGCATCTTCTGGGGCCTGTCCTGTTTAGCATCTCTATGTTCTCCCTGGGAAGGTCACAAAGTGCACTCTGTCGAGATGCCAGCAGTGAAGACCAGTTAATGCCCATGAGGACAGGGCTTCTGACTGAAGGGAGGAGGACTGGTGAGAGGAAGGGACCACTGGAGCCCCCATGCACCCTGGGCAAGAGTAATGGGAAGGTAGCCAGGGGCAGCTTTGCAGAGAAGACTCTGGGCCCTGGAGGAAAGCAGTGAGCAAGAACAGGGAAGCTGGAAATACAAGGATAGACAGACATCAGGGCAAGGGCCCGAGGAGATCACATCTCCCTCCTTGGAGGGCTTCCAGCCTGCACCCATTAAAGCCCTGAGCAACCTGGTCTGACTCTGTGGCTGAGCCTGCACTGGGCAGGGAGTTGATGTGGAGAGATTATGAGCATATGAGAAAATCAGAAACACCATTTTATTTATAATTCAGAAGCCTTACAAAGGTAAGGCTATGAATTTTCTCTCGAAATCTTTCTAAAGGTTCTAAAACATGGGGCTCAAGGAAGATATTTTACCATGCTTTGTGGCAGCTGTTTTCCAAGTTTATACAATAAAAAAAAAACTGGAAGGGAGGAATAAAAGTGAGATCTCAGTAGCAGCTGACATTCAGCTATAAGAGTGATCTGGCACATATTTTCAAATCCCACTCTGATCAAGATTGGAGGAAACCAGTTTATTTATTTATTTTTCCAAAGTATACATTAACTCCTAAAAAAAACCCTTTTCAGTTGGAGGTGCTCCAGGTACCTTGTAAGGAAATCATCATCATGACTCTTAAATATAAATTAGAAAAACTCTTCAAATGATGAAGAGTCCTTATCCTACCTTCTCATTAGTGCAAGGCTCCTTTTTTGGGGGAGCCAGATCCATTATTTTACTTTTCTCCATGTTTTTTTAAGGTGCAGTGTTCCATGCTTTAGAACAACATGTCAGATACAGTAAGGTTTACATTACTTAAACAGTTTTAAAAACCAGTTTAATAAATTTTTATAAGTATTACTTTCAAATATTTTACCTTGCTGAAAAGAATATATTTTCCTTTTTTTTTTTTTTTTATTAAAATGGTAATTCAGTGTAAAATTTCCTTGCAAAGGAAAGATACTTCATCTCTACAGAGCTATATTTATCCACGTGCCTACTCAGGAGTCCTGTCAAGAGAAAATTTAAGCAGTCAACAATTTTTTGTCTTGGGGAAAAATCATAGCTCTACACAAACTGCCAGGGTTTTGAAGAGTGTTATTTAAAAATTGTGAGTTTAAGGGTGTCCAGATTAAGCAGATATGTAAAACAAGCTGAAAGTTATTCTCTGCGTGTAAAAAAGAATGTGAATTTTTTCACAGTTAAAATGTAAGTTTAAATGTTGAGCCCTCAAGAAATTTTAACAAATATTGCCCACTCTTGCACCATATTCATTTAGAGTCCACCCTAGCACCTTGTACAGTACTTTTATAAGCTACTTGGCATTATCTTAATTCTATAAGTGGAGATCACTAATTAGCTCATTGTTGGATTCACCCTCTCTCTGTCCATGGCCATAAGGCAGTTATCAAAATAATTAGATTCTCTGACCTCTTAAATTGGATTTGGCAGCATTTTTCCATCTTTATTGACCCTCTTCTTCACCTTAGCCCAAAATAAAACTAGAGAAGGAAAATTTCAATTAACATGATATTTATTTGAAAAGGACCATGTCCAAGGCAGATCTGTCCAATGCAGACACTCTACAGCCTAACCCTTGCCTTCCAGGGATCCCAAGGGTAATTTATACCCATATTCTAAACAATTTATTCCCAGCCCAGATTTCAAAATTTCCTCAAACTACAGGACAGTTCACTTTTATTTTGAATTAACAATATTCTGACATGAATAATGTCTTTGAGGTAGACTACTGTATTATGATCTGATTTGTAAGAGATGCCTCTACCTGAATTAAGGTACAAATGAGACCACATGCTGAAATCAATAATGTAGATCTTATTTAACAGTACATGTGAGGTATAGAGATAGAAAGAAGCAGAAAAGAGGAGGGGGGAAGGAGAGAGAGAGAGAGAGATCAGGCAGAAGATAGTCACCACCTGTGGATCCAGTGGCATCCCATTGATCCTTCCTCACCCTGGGTTTCTTGATGGTGGGTGTTTCAGAGTAATTCTTCTGGGGGTCCCACCTTTATACAGTTCAAGTTCCAGGTATCCATAGGGTGTTCCTATAACTAGGGTATCCACAGATGTTCCCATAACTAGGGGTGGCATGTGTCTGAGCAGTTGTTTCCTTTCCCACAGTTTGTTCCAGTGGGAATTTTTATCTGGATGCACCAACCAGGATGTACAAATCAGAGCTCACCTCCATCAGGCCTGGAATTAACACCTTCCAGTTGTAAATTTCTCCCCTGTGTGTTTACCTATCTCAAGTTTCCTCTGTGGTGGCTTATCTTATGGCAAGTTCTTTCTGTGGCCTTGACAGTTTTGAGACAAGAAATTGCTCTTTAGGTCCTAATACACTGTCACTTGGATCTTTGGACAGGCCATCAGTTTTAAAAAAAATTCTTCTAGGAGAATCTGAGTACTTAATAGATTCAAATTCATTGTCAGATTTCATTTAAAATGGGACTTAAAATTTTCATGATCCGAGATCTACAAAAGGAAGTTATCAATCCTGCTGCAATAGGACCATCCATTGACATGATCAATAGACCCTGTCTCAGATCTCCTTTATGAGGAGGTGAAGAGAAGGATTTATTAGAAACAAGACTCTTGTGATCATGGTGGATCTGTGGCTTTCTTTGTGTGGGGTGGTCAAATGTCCAATAGCTGACATTTATTCTTCCTTAAAAGAAAAATGACAGACAGTTTTATACTGGATATAAATATCTTAGCATAAGAACCCAAGGGAGTAAGTTTTTCAAAGATCAGTGAAGACCAACATCAAAAGCCTTATGTTCTCTTGCCCAGAGTGTTGCAATCAATTGGTCTGCTACACTGCAAACCCATACCCACCCTGCAAGAGGGAATGTTCAAAACCAAAGATGCTATAGCTACAGCATAAAACAGAAAGTTCTAGATATTTTGCACATAATTGTAAGCTTTTCATAAAAGAAATTACACTCAGCAGAGTTTTACACAAGGGAACAAAATAGTTGAAACTGAGCCCTTCAAAGATGATTTGATGTGCTTGTAAGCAAGAATGTTTTGCTTAGTTCTAAGGTCAAAAGAAAACAACGGCATTTAAATCAAGCACTGAATAGAAAGTGTTGTGGCTCTTATTCCTTCAAAACATAACTACAGGTCAATTTCCCCTGGAAGAACAATAACCTTTTTCAATGGACAGTTTTGATTCACAAATGGTGCTTTTCCTTCAAGCTAATTAAGGAGAGAAGAAAAGCACTCGCCTTCTTGTAAGAAAAAAGATTGTTCTACCATCTCTTTTATGAGATGCAATAGAACAGAAATGTCTCATAGCTGTTTTGTGATTATAATTTCTACTCCCACTTATTAGTAAATTCAAAAGAAACACCCATATTCATTCATTGTTTCACCAACTCTTTTTCTAAGATCTTTGTTCACTGGACTTTAATCCCCCCTCTACTCAGTCTTTCTCAGTATTGGATGGACATTTTAACTCCATATGTGTCAATTATGGTTCAGCTCTGGTAGAGAAAATTGGAAAGGTAAGAGTAAGAAAACTCTTGGTTTGAGATAAAGACGTCTTGGTAAGTTAAACCCCACAACAAACAGAAATCCCAATCCCTGAAAAAATAACGAACAAAACAAAGAAAAAAAAAAAGAGAGGGGGAAAAACCTCTCAAATTTCTCACTATCAGCTGGTGCCTGGCCAGTTCCCAAGCAGTGACAGTCTTGACATCTTTCCTTTCCCCCAAGTTTTTATGACTGAACTTGATACCATAATATACAGGGTATCCCTTTGGACAGTTGGGGTCAGCTATCTTGGCTGTGTCCTTTCCCAGCTTCTGCCCCAGCCTACTCGCTGGTGGGGTGGAATAAGCACAAATGCCTTGGCTCTTTGTAAGGACTGCTCATGAGAAACTGAAACATTAATATGTTATCAAGACTGTTTTCACACAAATCCAAAACACAGCCCCATACAAGCCACTATGAAGAAAATAAATTCTACCCTAGACAAAACGAATATGACAATTTGAAAAATCCCACCAGCCAGAACCAGGTAGAATACTATCAAATGAATACAAGAGATTTACTTATTTGCTTATTTATTTATCCTACAATCTGTCTAATCAGATGACTGTTATTTTACCTTCTCCCACTTCTTCCCATAGAGCGGGTGTGGTCCTCTCTTTCGGAACCCTTCCATATGTTGCTTCTGTCCAGTGTAAACAGTTTCAACAGTAATCTGGACTTTGTGCAGAAACTCTGGGTTAGCAGGATCTTGCTGATGTAAAATCAGAACACTGAAACATTTGGGTGTTACATAACATAATAGTGTTATATTATAAATAACAAAGAGTGGATCACACACAGAGAACTGTACCCCCTACATATAAGTATTATTTTTGTCACTTATTTTGACCTATGTTAAAAAAGGTCATTTTCCTTTCTTTTCCATCCTCATCCTCTCACATCCTCTGTATTTTTCAGATTTTCAGGCTAGGTTCTGAAATGATACCATTGGCAATTTTGATATCTTGATATCAGTCTTGATATTTTTCTCACAACAAACTCAGTATATTAGTTGCAGTTTACCCCATCAGACCTTCCCACCTTTGCAGCACATTGCCATTTACATGAGTAAGAACAGCAGTTAAGGTAATCCACCAGTTTGCTCTCT
This sequence comes from Pyrocephalus nanus, assembly GCA_038380795.1. Classification (NCBI taxonomy): domain Eukaryota; kingdom Metazoa; phylum Chordata; class Aves; order Passeriformes; family Tyrannidae; genus Pyrocephalus; species Pyrocephalus nanus. The sequence goes on along the minus strand of CM076263.1, from coordinate 63,873,870 downwards.
ACAGCAGCAGTGTGCAATGTAAAGCTGCTAGGAAACACAATTCTACAGGCCAGAATAAAGCAAGGGCCAGCACAGCATTTGAAATAAGTTCTGTGTTAATAGACTAAGATACAGTTTTAAAACTCAAGATAGAGTGTATCATCATTGTTTAATTACTAACTTCTAATTGTGAGAATGACCATCTGCTGCTCTGATGTATCTGATGTATGTGTCTCAAAAGCAATATGTTTTCTTTATTATTCTATCTTTATTATTCTGTTGACACAATGATGAAGAACAAATGCATGATGATTTATTTCCAGTTTAGTAGTACTTGCACAAAAAATAGTTTATACCTTTTAAGAGAGTATCTCCAAAATTTTTGTTATTCCTCTTTCAGAAAAAATATATTTGCTGCACCAAAAAAAAAAAAAAACCCACTAAAATTTTTACAAAATATGTGGTTTCTACCTTCTCCTTTAAGAGAAATAAACTGAATTTGGCAGTATATTAGAAAACACAAAAAATTGCCACTTAGAACTAATTTTACCCCATATTTTTAAGACCTGTGCTAATCAAACTCCCTCTTTCTCTTTAGGAATAGAATTACCTTCTCCTCCCTTTCATAAGATGTTTTCTATTAGAAATTCTTTGTCCAGTTTGTCCTAATCCTTCTATATTTGTACTGCAAAGAAGGAAGCTCTTGATTTATCTGGTTTAGTGAGGTTCAGCTCCTGGGTATGGTCTCTAATCCAATTGTTTCACACAATTCCAGGTTAAACCAATCTTCCCTTAAAAGAAGGAAAAGCATATGCACTCCTGTGTGGAGGAATGGAAACCATATGAGTAAAGCCTCTTGGCTTTCCCTTTGCATGATAATCACTGGGCATGAAATACAACCATGTTTAACATGGAAGGAGCTGAAGCAAATGTGTTTGCTTGCTATGAAATAACACAAGCATATTCCCAACCCTGAGATCATCTAACAGTGTGGAAGGTAGGTAGGATTCATCAGCTGTAATATTTGATATGATTATTCTTTGTTATTTTTCTTTTATCTTCATTTCTTTTTTTTGTTGCTGTTGCAGGTTTTCTTGTATTTTTTTTTTTCACTATAGGAGTAACTGTAGAAAAACTACAGCACATTCAATAACAGTTCACTCTGAGAGGGAAAGTTAGTAGGCAATACCTGAGTTTCTCACAGGCAGTACTTGTCGGAGGAAGGCTTTCCTTGCAAATTGCAAAAATACACCATAGAAGTAATTTTAATCAAAGGCTTTTAATAGTATGCACAAAGGCATCAGTAAACAAAAACCTATTAAAGTGATTTGTAGTTAAGGCCCATGGATTTTTTTTTTCACACAGGTAATGAGAATAAATAGAAATCTTTGTTATGTATTTTTTTAATATACTTCTAGGAGATACGTATAAAAAACCAGAAATATATATACACATACACATATATATAAGAGATATATATATGTGTGTATATATATATAGGATCTATCCATCTACACACATATATATATCCTATATATATACATTTACTCAAATATATATACTGAAATGAGTTGAGTATAACAGTCAGACTTTGTCCCTTGCACTGACATTTGTAACAGTTTTGTCTACATGGAATAAGATCTGCTCAGATGTGAATAAAATATTTAAAGGCTCAAGCCATCTTTTATCCAAGCGGAGCTCTGACCAAGGTCATCTCCAGCAAATCACTACATGATGCTTGAGGTCTAAGATATGCCTGATACATATCATGTTGATTTGGTAGCTATCACTAATTTCCCACTTCCAAAAAGCCTACATGCAAACATCCTGCTCTTGCCCAGGGTATTTTTTTTTGACAGCAAATCAGATTGCAGTCACTTAATGGATGACTCTTATTATTCCTATTTATTGTTCTATATCTTGATGCTTCTCAAATTACATGATATAAACCCAGTTTCTTGTATACTCAGAACTTCTACAGATGTCTATTAGGTCAAAGGAAGAAAAACCCCAAAACTCAAATATTTATAATTTAGAGTCAACTTGTGTTAAATTCAGGTAAAATCTACCAAGACAGAACAGAAATTTTGTGGTTCCTGAACATTGCAGTGATGAACTTCTAGCAGACAACAAATAGACATCAAGACAATCCACAATCTAAGTGCCAGAGAAGAGTGGCTTGGGAAATTATGTATGTTAGTTGTGTAGGGTGTTTTAATCTGGGAGAGGCAAGCATGGAAGTAAACTGTTGCTCAGGCAAAATTAACTAATATTATTCTTTAAATTAATAACCATGTAGACCCAACTAAAAACTACAGGAGCACGGCATTATGTGACACCTATGAGACATAATTGGGAATAGAAACTGGCTGGATCAAAGCCATGGTTCAATTAAAATCTCAGTACTATATATAGCTAAATGCTGGCAGGTGGCTGTGTGCAGTGGGCTCAGTAAGTTTGATATAACTGCATTGAAATATCCCTTTAGTAACATGAACCTTAATAGACTCGAAGTATATTTCCCATTATAATGAACCCAGTGACCTCTGTTGTTTCAAGATATATGGTGCTTGGGTACTTGATTGAGTAATGATGGTGATAGCTAACTTTAACAAGCAGAAATCTTCTCATTAAGCAGTTCTGTAGCTGTAACAGAGAAATTTATAAGATATCAAGACAAGCTGGTGCTCACAGGACCTTTTAGCCTTTGGATATTCCACCTCTTTCTACCCGCTCTTTTTTCCACAGAGGCACAGTTCTACATCTTTCAAGCTGGCAGAGAATTGGCTGGCTGGAAAACTTTTCTCTGTTATCAGTAATGATAAATGTTGCATTACAGAATGACCTATACCTTCACCTTAGATGGAGCTGAACCCTTATACTAACTCTTGTCTAGGGTAATTCCCTCCTGGGAAAGTGGAGTGCCTAGAAGGACAAAACAAGGCTTTCTGCGTAAACTAAGGTGAAACAGCTTGACTCGAGACAGATGGCAGTTTGGTGGTAGTGCCAGGGCAAGAAGTCAGTCAGTGAGTGCTGCTCAACAGGCATTTGGCTCAATCTCTGCAGGAATTTAGACCTGCAGTACTGACAGAATGTCTGAGAATTCACTCTTTCTTTTTCTGTATAAATAATATAAATATAAATGTATTTAATTTTTTTTTTTTGACAAAACGAGAGCTCAGAAAACATATCTGTTGCTATAAATTTTGAATTAAATAAATCTGTTTCTAGATTCCTGGAAGGATGAGTGCAATTTTTTCCAGCATCCATTGCTCTAAACTGCAAAACCTGTATTTCAGTTTTGCTCAGCTTTCTGATCTCATCTGCAGACAAATTGTCCTCTGAAAAAAAATTTGAAAATTCCTTATGTTTAGAGATATGTTTTACTGCAAAAGAACTGCAGCACTGAGAACTTCTTTCTTACTAGTAAGTTTATACCTGAAAACCAAACACCTCTAGCAGTATTAAATTCTGCATATGACTAGTCTCAAAAGCCTACTATCTCATTTCCTTGTAGTTTGCTATGTGTATATTGCATATGTACATTTGCATGTGTGTTTGAATCAGACTGGTTTAAAAACATTTAAATTCTCATGGTTGTAGTAATATATTTTTCTTTGCAAAGAAATTAATTTGGGCTATAAATCTACTGACATTGAACTCAGGTGATACTGAGATCTTGTTCAAGGTTGGAACTTTTTAGCGTTGTTCCAATAAAATCTATCTTCTTTCAATATTAATTTCAAAAAAGTTAACAGCAGAAATGTCAATATATCATATAGACAGCATAAAGCCAATATAGTCTCTCAATATTCTATAAATTCTAGAAATATACAAATTCTAGATATGCAAAATTCATTGTATACCAAAGTAAAAGACAGGAAAATAGTCCTCTCTTAGGAGAGAAATGTTTTTTTTACTGTGACTTTTTTTCTCTTATGTATAAGTTATTAGAAAATATTCAGCCTGGTGTAAACCACTACTTTTAATTCTTCATGGATATCTTAGGCTCAAATAATCTTGATTTAAAAATTATAATTTATACTGTTGAGGGTTTAGTTTTTGGTAATGTAAATTGAGGAAGTTTGCTGAATTTGCTTTGTATAATAATAGTGATATCTCTTATTAGTTTATTTTTGCCATTATATGAGTTATAAATGCAGGCAGACACAGATTTACAGTATAAATAGGCTGTCTGGGAATAAAATTTGAACTGTTGCTCTGGGTTACTTAGCAAATTCTGATGGCAGTTTTACTGCAAGCAGAATTCTGTGGGAAAAGAAAGAATCCAAACCCTAGTACCATGCTGCCATATCTCTCACTGACAAAATCAGTCAATTAAACTACTTTATGTCCCTGAAGGTGGCACCATAGTAACTCTGCAGTTCTCAATGGATAAAAAAATCCAACCCATACCCCTGTCAACTCCTACTCTGTTCTTTCCCACCTTGATAGGTTTCCAGATTCCAGTGTATACTTGTGTATTACTGCATATATAAAATTTATAATATGATATTATATAATTATTATTGTTAAAACAATACATTTATTATATTTCATAAAATTAATATAGTCAATATAAATATAGTTTATATTTTTGTACTGGGAATAACCAGCCCTAGAGAAGGATCTGTCATTATGACTGGGTCTGCAGTGGCAGAAGGTATGTCCTAGAGTGGCAGCCTCCTGGGAGCAGAGTGGATATTTTAGTTTATCTTATTGTCATTCAGTGCAGTACTTGGCTGCAAGGCGAGTCCTGACAACAAGCTGGTGTTTTGTGCCAATAGGCAGCTGCCTGTACTCAAGCACTTAAGCCTAAACCTGGCAATACCCCAAATATATGTGGCTGCATTGAAGTCCAACTGAAATTATTCAAGGTTCAAAATTCAGTTTTATGTCCATGTTTCTCCTTGTGGATTCCAGAATTCCCAGTCTGATTTCCTTGGGAATTCCCGAGGTTTCTGGAGGAAAATTACTGCATTAGTTGTAAAAAGTGTAGATGAACTATAAAAAAAAAATCTCCAAAATCAAACCAATGTGAGCCTCTGTTTGATTATTTTTTCCTTAGAAGAAAATGAAAATGTCACCTTAGGTATGATTGATTGAAACCTTCTGCATAATAGAAGATGGTCATATCACTTCATTTTCTTTCACACTCCTTCATGTTTGCCTATTTTGATTAGGTTTAACAGCTGAACTATTCCACTGAGCTTTAAATGTTTTGTATTTAACTATTTTTTTCCTCTTCCTAAAAATGTTTTACCTCGATGGATTCCATCTCTCCACTTCTCAGCCTGACTGGGCATTATAATTTAGATGTTTCCCTTATGCTGAGGGAGGTGGTTTTAAGGTTATATCTTCCCCATTTTGGTTTTCTTGATACCATGTTTGAAACTTGATATTGTCTCTAGGTGTTGGACCCTAATTGCATCGCAGAATCTCAGAATCATGAAATAGTTTGTGTTGGAAGGGATTTTTAAAGATCATCTAGTTTCAACCCTGCAGTGAGTAGGAACATCTTCCGCTAGATCAGGTTTCTCAGAGGCCCATCCAATCTGGCCTTGAATGTTTCCTTATCCACCACCTCTCTGGGCAAGGTTTCACCATCAGCACATTCATTGTAAAAAAGTTGCTACCTTATATCTATAGCTTGAAACAGTCCTCTTTGAGTTTAAAACCATTAATCCTCGTCCTAACACAGCAGTCCCTACTAAAAATTCTGTTCTCAACTTTCTTATAAGCCCCTTTCTTGGTAGCGAAAGGCCACCATAAGGCCTCCCCGGAGCCTTCTCTTCTCCACACCGAACAGTCACAACTCTCTCAGCCCATCTCCATAGGAAAGGAGTTCCAGACCTCTGTTTTATTTTTGTGTTTCTCCTCTGGACTTCTCTAACAGGTTCATGCCTTGTACTGAAGAGCACAGAGTCTTACACTGAAGACCCCAAATGCAGTACACCATGTAGAATCTCATGAGACATATATAGTCACTGCATCCCAGAGTGCTTCCAATTTATTTATCTGACTATCTAACTTACACAGGTAACCAGCAGATCCAGTATCACATCCCCTTTGGTAGAGCTGTCTATTACCTGTTTAAAGGAGTCACCCTCAGTTCAGCCCAAGAGTCTCCTGGATTCTCTGTTGTGGCTGCTTGGCGTGAAAATTCTTGGTGACACATTACATGCCCTGCAGCTTTGTTTAAGGCAAGATAAATTAAGGTGTAGTTCATGTTTGAAGAATAAGGTTAATGCAGAGAGTGCAGAAAAAGAAAGGATCAGAAGTAAATCTAGTGATATTTTATTGTGGGCAAGTCTAAATGCGACGACATATAAATCTGCCAGTCTTCAAAATTGCTTGATTTGAAACCAGCCACCTCAGATGTTTTTGTAAATCACCATAGCTTAAAGTGTCTTAGCATGTCTTTATATCACATTTCAGTTTAGAGTTATCTAGTTATCTACCGCTTACTTTCTGGTAATCAAAGATTTCACACTTACAGAGTCAGATTACGAAAACTTATCTATTTTCAAATAAAAGCATTGAGACTGTCCCAAAAAGTCTCTTTTTGCTTAAAACCAGATTTTTTTTCAGTTTTTACTGCAGCAAGAGGGACAAGTTGCTTTCTAAAATACTTTCCTCATAAAAGCATTTTGAAGCACTGAAGAATTATTTCTTCCAATAAACATGTATATTTCAGCTTAATAAAATATACATAGAGTCATGGCTTAGGGATGTTACTTCTACTGATTGATAAATCTCTGCTTTTTCTTTGTTAAGGAAGAAACTGGTTTATACATTTTTTATGGGATAAAAAAGATGCTGAGTCGTTCAGTGGCCATGTCAGAAACAAAAACTTATTAGCCTCTAGCTGAAAACATGTAAAGAAACCACAAGCACTAAAGAAGAAGATGCCTGTACTTCCAAAAGGCCTGTTTGGGAGGCGTGCTCACCAGCTAAAAACTTTTAAGAGAAGTTTTACCCATCAGATACAAAAATGATGGCCTTCTTTTCCTTTTTAACACCTCTGAGTTTGATGGGAATTGGATCCCAGGCAATTTGAAATAATCAAAGAACTGCAATGATGACACACTAAATGTTCAGGGAAACATTTTGTGAACAAACAAAAGATCAGAAGCAAGCCCTTCAGAAATCAATAAGCTTTTACAATAATAGTAAGTTTTTCCACTCATTTCTAGATCTTAGCAACAAAGCAGATGAACTAAAGTGCATGGACTGGTAACAAGCAAAAAGTTCATACTCTGACATAGAAAAAGAATGAGAACAGTATTTTCTTCTTTGTAAGGAATACTGAGCAAGTTTGCAGATGGCAAAAAACTGGGAGGAACTATTGACTCCCTCAAGGTCAGGGAGCTCTGCAGACAGACCTCTACAAATTAGAGGGCTGGACAGTAACCAACAGCAAGAAGTTCAACAAGGGAAAGTGCTGGATCCTGAACCTGGCATGGGGCAACCCCAGGTGTATGTACAGAGTGGGGAATAAGATCCTGAAAAGCAGTGCTGTGGAAAGGGACCTGGGAGTCCTGGTTGATGGCAGTTTGAATCTGAGAAGTGCCCTGGGAGTCAGGAGGGCAAACCGTGTCCGGGGGGGCATCAGGCAAAGCATCACCAGCCAGTCAAAGGAGAGGATTGTCTCGCTCTTCTCTGCACTGGGGAGGCCACACCTTGAATATTGGGTGTAGTTTTGGGTGCCACAGTATAAGAAAGCTGTTATGAGAGTGTCCAAAAGAGGGCCAGGAAGATGGTGAAGCACCGTGGGGGGAGGCCGTGTGAGGAGCTGCTGAGGTCACTTGATCTGTTCATCCTGGAGGAGACTGAGGGGAGACCTCACTGCAGTTACAACTTCCCTGTGAGGGGAAAAGGAAGGGCAAGCACTGATCTCTTCTCTGTGGTGACCAGCGACAGTTTCTGAGGGAATGGCCTGAAGTTGTGTCAGGGGAGGTTTAGGCTGGATATTAGAAAGAGGATCTTCACCCAAAGGGTGTTTGGGCACTGGAACAGTCCTCACAGGAAAGAGGTCACAGAACCAAGCCTGACAAGAGTTCAAGAAGCATTTGGATGTTACTCTCAGGCACATGGTGTGACTCTTTGGGATAGTCCTTTGCAGGGCTAAGGTTTGGACTTCAGTGATCCTTGTGGGTCCCTTCCAACTCAGCATATTTTATGGTTCTGTGAATCTGTGATAACAACCAAATCCCCTCCTGTTCTACTTATGACCAGAAATGTATTGGACTAATGAGGAGAGATTATACACAGTGAACAGGGTTGCCTCCTTAATCTTCTACTAAAGCTGGATGCAAAGACCATCAAGACCCCAAACTGTGTGAATTTTGTCATCTGCAGAACGGCAGACTTTCGTAGTCAGTCAAATAAAAAGGCAGTAGTAGCTCTCTGGAAATATTTTGGTTAACAAGTTTCTTAAAATCTAAAGCTTGAACTCCAACTTTCCTAGATTTATATCTTGATCAATTGTTGGATGTGGTATTCCTGTTGCTATTGCACTAGTCAAGACTCATGGTAATGGTTACACCATACAGAGAATCTTGTGTGCAAAACTGCCAAATGTCTTATCTATAGCTTTTAAGAGTGGAGCATAAGAATGATGCCTGAAATAAGGGATGGCTAAGGGCAGAGATATATTACTTGTCAGTTTTGGACTTCAAATACAAATTATCTGCTGGCCGTGATAGCTGAAATCTGGATTTGAGGGACCAGAATTTCTGTTATAATCCTTGCCATTGTCCTCTGAGTCTGTCTATCTGTCAGGAACAACTAAGAAGAGAAATGAACCATCTGCTGATAGTCCTTGCAGCTGTGCTCATCATCAGATTTGTGTAAGAGTTCAAAAGAAATCAGACATGATGCTTTGAGTCAGAAAATGGAGTAATATGGCAATGAAAGTTCTGATAGTCATTCAAAATGGTGCTGATAATAATCCAGGAGTCCTGGACACAGCTAAAAAATTCATGACCTCCTAACAGAGCTCGTGAATGAATCTGTGAGTGTTCTTTTGTTTATCACTGTCAAAACTCAACAGTGCTATCCATTCAAAAAATGGAGAACAGTAAAAATGGATGAAAAATCCCTAAATATCTGCTTTTGCCTTATAGAAGCAGAGAAGAATATGAATAGATATGAAAAGATGTGTGAGGAGGAATTACTGAAACACAGTAAAGCAATGGTATAGACTAAGAATACTTCTATTGTTTTTGGTGAAATATTTCAATTTACAGTGGGATAGCAGAGAACATTCTCAAAGGAATTCTTTTGCTACAAATCATCAGGAAAAATGCAGATACTAAGCTCTTGTTTATTCTCCTTCCCAGCTTCTGTAAGGTACTAAGCAATTTAATCTTCTTCTGAATTTAGTTGCAGAGGTATTCAATCTTCTCAACATTGGCAAGAATTTAGATTCTCACTATACTATTTCAGAAACTATTTCAGAATACTCTATTCTATACTATAGAGTATATACTATTTCAGAAACCGTAAGGAATTATATCTGTTTTATTAATTACCTAGCCTTTCAATTATTAAAATTTTTGCTTGGATCCCCATTGCAGTCCCTAGCTTTTAGAAATTTATAATAATCTGATTTTACATTTTTTCCAAGGAATATAGCAAGTTTAAGAAACACACTACTCAGGCCAGCTATGTTTCTCTATCTGACCTAAGAGTGCCTCTGGAAGGGATTGTCAGAGTGTTGAACACAGTATTGGGTGACTATAATAGGAAAATCAATAACTGAAATAACACATGTATCCAAATGAGTATCTTCCTCACCTAAACATATAATCTATGTGACCTTTGGGACAATGGAGCTCTGAAGGCTGTTGTTCTTTAAGCAACAAAGGAACAATCCCCATAGAAAGTCTAGGATAAAATGAGGGAAATCTGTTGGGCTAAACAAAAGCATGAATTTTCTGATGGATATCTGTAGAACAGATTGGCATCTCTCACTCTCACTGCTGTTATTGACCCAAACTGCTTTCCTACAGCAAGAAAGAATCCTGCTGCCATGTGTCTTAGAGAATTTTTTTTCCTGTATCTTGAAGCCAAAGTCAGGAGAAATCAGTTTCGTGGTACTTCATCAAAGATGAAGAGTGAAAAGGCCTATCTGAAAATTTGACCGCACCTCTGAAGCAGCCTGCAGCTCCAAGGTTTGATGTACTCTGAGGTTCTTGTTCCTATCTACACCTATTTACACTAATCAGCGATCAAACTGATAAATTTTACATTACAATAAACAAGATGCAAAGTAAAGACACAGTGGAGTAATTCACAATGGAACAGAAAACTGCATCATAAAACAAAGTATATTGCAGCAGTTGCAGTGTCTTTTAGTCTTCAGCCACTGTTTAATCCTGGTGTAACTCTCAGGAAGACTTCCCATGAAATCAAAACACATATATATTTGAACAGGGGGAAAGAACTAATTACATACTAAGTTTCCAAAAGAAGGTGCAGATTCCTCCCATTAATGATGTTACACTTTTTCTGTATTCAGTTGTTTCTCTGCCTTCTTCTAAAAGCAAAAATTAGAAAACAAAAAATGAGGATCTGACTTCTGAACTTCTTATCGTAATGAAAAAAAGTTATTTGAAATATATGGTTAAAATCATGTAAATTACAGGTTGGTAGGAAGAAGGTAAAGGTTATCATAGTGGGACAGTCCAATAGTAATGTGTATGAGTCTATAATGTTTATAATTTTTAGAAAGATACAAAAATACATAAATAATAATAAATTAAAAAACCCAAACAAACAAAAAAATCAAAACTAAAAAAAATAGTCAAAATGAGTTTCTAAATACTTAGAAGTCCATGTAGTATATGTTTTTTCATTGTCCTAAATTATCCCAGTGTTGGGTAAGAATAATTGTCACCACATATATTTTGAGCTGCTACAAATATTAAAAGGGTTGATAAATAATAACTGATATAATCTTTAATGAGTATATCTTAAAAGGGTTTTCATAATTTTTGGAAGCTAAATGTGTCCATGGTTTCTGAAAATTTTATATAACAGTGTATACAAAACCTTCCTTTGCTTTTCAAATCTACAGTACTGTGTCTCCTATGAAAACCCATTAGGAACAGAAGTTTTAAATGTTGGAACAATTTCAAATTTTGAAAAGTAGTGGGTTATATGTAACAAAGCAAGGATATCTTCCTTAATATGTGTCTCAAATGCTGAGATCTGTATCTGTGTAGTTTTTTATTACCGGGGTTACAAATCAAAATGCATAATTTACACCCTACAGGAAGACTTTTGACTCTTTTTGTTACAGACTAAACACAGAAAAAAGTATTGTAAATCTGACAAATATAATTCCCTGTTTAAATAAAACATTAGGGGAAGAAATTAGATCATTATTTTAAGCATAGCCTTTGAAGTGAAAGTTGAATTCATAAATGTTATTTTTCCATTTCTGTTAATGAAGTGGGGATGTACAGTAGAAAAATTTGGAATATGTAACTGAAAAACAAAAAATTACATTCTGTTTAGCCATAAACAAATATTCTTTACCTGTGATGAAGGAAACTGAGACATTACTCAGTCTATCAGAAGAGAATGGAAAGTTTCATATGCCTACACTGAGAATGACCATTCCATATTTTCTTGTTCTGTCAAGAACTTTTTCATCTCACATGGGAGCAAAAGCTGTATTTTAAGTCATTCCACATCCTCTGGCTGTAGTGCCAGACAGTACAGGAGTAGCCTCACCTTCACATTTATTTTTGCTTTGTATAAAAATGATATTTCATTCCAAATAGTGCCAAAACAGACAAAAGAGAAGTCCTGGATTTGCCTGTTTTTCAGGCAGGTCTTTGATAAATTGTCCAGATTTGTGACCACAATATCTTGCTGAAAAACTGTCATTTTGCCAAGCACCTCCAGCATTTCTTAAACCTCAAATGCCTTTTTATAATTATGAATGTCTTTAAGTACATGCACATATTTAGATAAATAGATAGCTGGGTAGGTTACAAGTTCAAGCCAGTTTTTCTGGCAAAATTTGATCGGGGTCAAAATGCTGGACAACTTACAAAATTTCTTGATGGCTCACAATTATGTAGATTTTTTTAATGGAATATTAAATACACTAAAAAACATTTCATAGTGCTACATCACAATAGGTAAGAATAGTTTTGTGTAATTTCAAGAGTCAAAATAGACTCTGCAATATAAACCAGACAATATTGCAGTATTTTGCAACTACTTTCCTTATGTTTTCTGACATATCCTGAGAACTCTGCTATTTGAATACTTAGAGAAGTTTCTTATCTGAGCTTTGATTTTTTTTTTCCAAGTTCCACAATTAAAATTTGTGCTGGTGATACAAGCAAAAACATGAACATAAATAGGAAATACCAGACATGTAACATTTTGCAGGTGTTCTTGTGTGTTTCTCTGTGTGTTTCATTTTTATTTCTCTCTCTAATTAGCTATGGTTACTTAAACTGTCTGAGCATTTCAGTGCATTGCCCTGGGGCTTCAGTGGGCTCATTCTGCGTAAGAAAGGCCATGTCTGGATCACCATTGTGCCAGAATGCTTTTGTGTGCCTCAGCAACCCAGGCTATTCTGAACTTCAAAGTAATAAAACAAGGCATGCACCCTGAGTATTCAGTTTTTTTCCAGTCAAATGACTGCAGCAAAATGAGGACTCTCTTGTTACAGTAAGTACTTTTTCTGCATTGAAAACATTCAAAATGCATAATTTAGCAGTGCAAAAAAATCCTGCATTTTTTCCCTTAAATTTCTCCATAATCTTCAATATCAAAATCTTCCAGTGTCTTTCAAATATTCTTACCAACACTTAAATAGTTTATGTGTATGTGGGCAGGTGGGATTTGTTTGTTTGAGTGTGTGGGTTTTATTGGTTTTTTTTTTTTTTACTTGACAATGTTTAGAGGAAGAAGATTATATAATTATTCTGGATTTTCATTGTTCACCACTATGTAAGCTAACCCTGGCTCAAAAAAGAAGCCCATATTAGATATTTAGATAGAAGGAAGGTTTAGACTGAAAGCAAAAAGATTTAAGTAGCAGTCTGGAATGTTCAAACAAGAAAAAAACCAACCAAACAAAAATTTGCAGATACCAATCAGTCCAAAATTAATGGAAGGCCAGAAAAAGAGTTATCAGAATCTTTTCATTAAGAAAATCAGTCTCTGTATAACAATAAGGCTGTTTGAAAAGTTATTTCTAAGCTCTGTGTTGTGGAGGATTTTGTCAAGGATAGCAAAGGATATCCACTGAGTTGCAGCCTGATTAAAACCAGAAAATCTGGAGAAGCTGCTTTGAAGAAGTCAACAAGCAAAAGACCTTCAACTTTCCATAGGCTGGGCAGATATGGGGAGTGTGAGTAGGGAAACCTAGGTGATGGTTGGCTTTAGGAAACAGGCTTTTCTTGTAGATGAAAAAAGAAAATAATTCTGAACAGTGGACTTCCACTCAGACTAATATGCTCACATTTTTTTCATACCAGAAATACCAAAATTATGGTAAAATTTTTACTGTTTTGTCTTTCATCTAAAAATATTACAGGAAAAGACAGATATTGAAATCACATATTCCACAGAGTACCTTCTAATTCACAATAATCACATACTAAAAACTAATACTGTTCCAAAAGTATGGTATAAAATAGATGTGCCGCACTGGGATTTAATTCAGAATCAGTTTCCCTATGGCAATATAAGTTTGTCATAAATGATGAATCATATCTGAGACAAAAAGGAAGTACTCAAGTACATGCTTGATAGAGCATGTCTACAAAGTGTTGTAGTCATAAAAATTATTGCATATCTGCAATAATATAAACAGGACATGAAGCACCCTTGTTATTAGGAAAGATTCCGTAGGACCATCCAGTAAGAAACAACCATCTGCACATAAATTTGTATCTGTGTAACTGTTTTCTTCAAGTTCTTTCAGCCTAGATGACTGGGTTTTTTGACTTAAGTCTCAATCAAAATGCACAACTGGTTCAGAAGTCTGAAACTGTGCTGTGACTTTGACATAATAGCAGACTTTGCTGAGGGTGCTTGCCACTGGTGAGAGCACAAATTGCTGCAAAACTGCCCTGGATTCCTTAGTGTACAAAGTCCACATGGTTACCGAATACACCACTCTCCTGCCCTTCTGTCAAGCAGTGAGATAGTGTGGGCTGAGCAGTTGTCCTGAACATCATTACACCTCCCACAGATCACTACAATGCCTGCATTTATTCTTTCCTTCATTCTATACAAATTCAATAAATTATAAATGATGAGCCAGTAAATGGACTGCATGAATAATAATTCTTTCAATTATTAGTTTTTTCCCATGTCAGGCTTGTCTGTGTGCTAGCATAGTAATATTGATGCACTAGTACTGGTAAAACTGAAAGGGAGTTTGAAGTAAAATTTTATTAACTTTATGGATTTTTGAACCCTATCCATGAAACATTGCATTTTTTTCACCTTATTAAGTAACAGAATAAAAAGGGATTTTCAGTAACATGTCACTGGTAGTTGATTTTTAAAAGTCAGAAGTGTTAAATACCAAAGCATCCAAAATCTTTGTCCTCTTTGGAGATGGAGACATGTGCAATCTGAAAAGCTCAAGTGTGAGGCAATATGTGTATGAATAAAATTTTTATTTCTCTGGGCAAATTCATCTTCACAATGGTTACCTAGATTATACAGCAAACCCCAAAACCATTTTTATTAATATTACTGTAACTTTCACTCTTCTGAATACAACTATTTGAAAATGGTGTACAATGTATCAAATTCCTCCTTTAAAAATTTCTAGGTACATGAATTACCATAGTATTTATCAGAAAGTGTATTAACAGATACAGGCCTTTAATTTACGAATAAAACATCCTGAATTTATTTTCTTTTCATATGGGAGATAAAGTGGGGGAAGGAAAGGTTATTTTTCATATGTCTCAAGAAATCAGCAACACATTTTTTAAAAGAAAATTTATTGCTTAAAAATAAGTGGATTATTACTATAATAATAAGAAAAAGAGAGATTACAGATGAGATTTTATGAGTGGAGAGAAATATACTTTTCCTATAAAATTTTGTGTATTGAAGGCACAAAAGAGAAGAGACTTGAAGAGACTTGTTACAGTTTTGGCAGCATATCATATCAGAAACCACCAGCTCCTGGACCATGCACCTTAAGTCTCAGCAATCATTGCTGTGCTTGATGCTGCTATCACAGCCTATTCTAGGTAAGACAGCTTTTTACCTTCATGAACAAACTATCAGCTGTGTGAAAGGAGTGAAGCTTGTGAAGAAAATGTTTAGATTTTTTCTTCTTTTTTTTCTTTCTTTTATTCCCCCCCCCCTCCCCAGCCTTGACATTAAGTGTGCATGACAGTAATCTGCTGTCACTACAACTTCACTAGTCCTAACCCTGGCACCCTGAGGACAATAGCTGTTGTGTAGGTTCATCCTCCGTATTCTTAGGTTTGATCACAACATCTGTATCATCTATGATAGAGAGGCTTTATTGCCTATTCAGGAAAGTTTGTTTTCTGAAAGGAGCTTAAAAGTAACAAACCCGAAGTTTTGTGACCATACTGTACTTTGAACAGAATTATTTTTTTTTAATGGCTAAAATATCACAGGCTCTAGAGGACAAATAGAAACTAATTAAAGTCTAGTTAAAAAAAAAAAAAAAAAAAAAAAAAAAAAGACGGGGCAAAAAATCTATCATCTCAATAGCAAAAACTGTTCCCACTCCAGCTGCTGAGGTAACCTAAGTTTAAAATGCAAGCCTAAATGCAATTATGTCGAAAAGAAATAACAAGACTTCTAGTTTTTTTCCTTGCTCAGTAAATTTATTTTAGTCTTTCTGACTACATCCCATCCCTCTATTTTCAAGGGAAAAAAATGTGGCACAGAACACCCACTCTTTTCCAGGATATGTTCAAAACTATATAAAAATATTATTTCAACATACAGATCTCTATTTTTAATATCTTCAAATAAAATATCAATTTGCTGCTTACAGTTACTTAGCAATTCAGGTCTACCAAACAGGATCTACTTTGTATTTTATTGAAGTCTGATTGGGATATTTTCTTGGAATCTGAGCATTTGAGGAAGTGAAAACAATCACTGTAAACACATATAATTTGTTTATTTAGCTCTCTAATAAGGTTGCCTAAGTCTCAGAGTCAGTTAAATAGAACTTTAGTACAATCAATATGGCAGAATCAATACAAGAATCCAAAGTAATGGAGCCCCTCCTCATTGGTTTGGTGAGTGATTTTGAGAGGTGGAAATATCTGTGTTTGTCTCAGTGATTAAACTTCTGAATACGTTAATATAACAGCATATAACATTTATTTTCATATTTGTTTCTTCATCAGCTGAAATAGGCACAAACCAAAATAATCAGACTTATCCCAGCATATTCAATAATGCTTCCCCCATCCTACAGGGAAAAGTTCTTCTTCAGAGGGGAATTCAATAATCTATACTTATATCTTGCACCTACAAAGCATTACTTAGCTAATCCAAACATACCTATTCCTGTCTAGGAAGCAGTGCAAATGCCTTTTAGGCATACATTTCTCACTATCTACTAAGGATTCTAATAATTTATTCTTGTATTTAAGATACTTTTGCTCAAGATCCACCTCTACATTTCTGAATATATGTGAACATAACAATTCCTCATGCACTGAAACATTTACAGAATCATCTGGCAAAAAAGAAATATGCAACAAATAAATAGTACTAAAAAATTTCATTTGGAAAATAAAATGTTATATGCATATCAAACTGATGTGGATATTGTTACAATTAGCATCTTCCTGGAAATGTTGTAGTATATGGAAGTTAGTTGGAAATTATGCATATTCACCTTTATAAGTATTTAAAGAAACAAAGATTATGGAAAAGTTTCTTTTAGTACTTTTCCAGTAGTCTGCTGGATTTTTGACCATGATTCCTGGCATGACATGAGAAATTTTAGATTTCAGGCACACCTATATCAAAGCAGTGACATAGGATACTCCCCATCCATTTCTTTTCACGTTCAATTATTTTTATGTTCAGACTTAATCATTAATGTTATAAATCAAAATACTCTGAATTTTGAAAATGAATGACCTGAAAGATGGAAAACAGTACCATATATCTTGCTTTTGGAGATTACCATGCAAACTTTAAACACACAGTCCAGTTATCTATCAGTGAACCCTTTTTCCCTTTAGTGTATACAGGTGCGCTGCTTTAAGAATATATATCAAAATTGCTTACTCCAGGAGGGTATTCCCTATATGCTTCAAGTTTACTTGTTGAATAACCCACAGTTTATGAATGAATGTGGCAAACACTTCTTCAATCTATTGGGAGAAACAAAGAGAAAGAATGATGCTTCAGCTGAAGCAGCTGAGCAATTTTTGGTGGCAGTTCTGCTACAGGGTTTCTGCAGGAGCCTTGCCAAATGATTAAAACTAGGCTTTGCAGCATACATCATGAGCAGTTTGTTCTGCTCCAGAAGATGATTTGTAGAAGTGTTTACTAGGCAAAGCCACAAAGTGGCTAAAAATATAAGTAACCTGAAAAATCAGAGCACAGATGTTCAAAAGATGAAAGATGTATTAAACTGTACTGAGCTTTGTGCAGTTGAGGACAGATCACTACCAACATTTGACATACACACCTCTGCAGTTTGGATATGCATCTGCTGGTCAGTGTTCTATGCATTCTTATTTAGGAAGGCAAACACACTTTTTCCACCCTGAAAAATGGAAATTAAATGTAGGTGTTTGACAGCTAACAGGAAACTAATAGATCAGTCAAAGCAAAATAATTTTCAAGGCCTTTTTTTTCATGGAGTCAAAGTGGTGAAAGCTCAAAATACCCATCAAATTCTTACTGGTATCAATCACAATTACATAGAGTCCCACACATCTATCTGCATTCCCTCAAAGTGCAAGAGACTGCAAATAAGGACTAACATCATCAGGGTTAAATACAGATTTCCCATCACCAGATTTACAGATGGAAGTATTGTGCAAGGTTTCGTTCCTGGACACAGCTTTGCCTTATCTAAAACCTACTAATGAATCAATTTTAAATTAGGCGAAGTGTGACATTCTGTTGCAAAGGCAGTAGTACACATCTTTAACACCTCAGAAAAGCCAGCTTTCTACACCTGAGTAGTGTATTTATTTAAAACATGGAAAGAAAATACTGGTTCTGTGAGGATACCTTAGTCTAATTTAAATAGAATTAAAATGTACTGTCCTTGTACTGTCCCTATACTGTCTCCTTTAGAGGACAGTCACTGTATAACCTCACAATATCTCTGACTTCAATCACCTCCCCAGCCCAACCCTACCTCTTTTCACAAAGCTCATTTTTCTCATTGCTCTGTGTGAGAGAAACATTGATTTCTCATTTCTGCTAGACCAATCCAATTCTGACCAATCCAATTTTGACCTCTCTTTGCATTCAACTTCAGTTAAACCAAGGGGTTCAACTGTGCCATAGCTCATGCATGACAAGCCCTCATCTAACTGCATTAGTTCCAGTCATTTGTAATTTGGACATCACTCTTGATGCTTTCTGACGTTTCATACACAGCAGCCAGCAGGAAGATGGGAAGGCCATTTCAGTGTTGTTGCTCAGATTCTAGATAACAGAGATTACAGTCAGTGTTGCTTCAACACCATGGAGTTCATCCCACTGTGATGAAACGGGCTGTTTCTATACACCAAATACTGTATATTGCAGTAACTAATAATAGTCCCTTTGGAAAAAATAAAAAATAAAAAAAAAATACAGAAAGTAAGCTCTCAAGTGTGCTCCCTTAATAAATGACAAAACTAAACTCTCAAATGTAATCATAAGATGAATACATAGTATGGAAAATCAGATCTCAAAAAAAAAAAATGGAGTGGAATTCAAAAAACATGGTGTTATCTCATGCATGTCTCAGTCTTGAAAAGAACATGTTCTGATTGTTTACTACACCTTAAAAGTAGTTAGGTATCTACTAGATGCTTCATTTTGTTTACAAGCAGACAACCTGTGATATTCACTCATCTATCAATGTCATACTGCAAAGTAATCATGAGGCTTATCTGATGAATGCTAATGACTTTCTGATTAAAAAAATGGTAAATCTGTATGTCATCAATTTAGCTAAGGTAACTTAATCTGCAATTAATTTAATTAAATTTATCAATTAAGACAGGTGGAAATCATATAAATTGAAAAATCTCATGTTGTAAATATATGCTGCAATCATAATGAACAATTAGTATATAATAGTGTTTGATTAGGGTGATTAAAATCAACCTATAGTCACAGAACAAAAGTTTCATTGAGGATGAAGGTAGTTGAAGGCAGAATAATCAACACACAGATAGAAAGGTTTGCCACATATCTTCAACATATTCTGTACTAGAAAATATGCAGTCATCAGTAAATGTGCAGCAGTTCTCCTTTATAAATTTCTTAATTCTAAGAGTAAAGTGCACATTGAAAACATTGAAGAGAAATCCTAAAAGCAATCCAGGTGTAGCTTGTTAGTTTAGTTTATACAAAATTAGAGTATGAGTGCAAACAAATTACTTCTGAGCATGGTTATGCATGTAGCTTATACACACACATGCTAGAGAAAACGAAAATCAACCTTTTTCAAGCAGATCAGGTAAATGACACAGAATGTAAAATGGAAGATATTTTGCGTATTATATTGTCTCAGTATTTAGATGTTTTTGTTCTTTCTTACCAAGGGAAACATATATCAATCTTTTTCCCCCATTAAAACCTATCTTCTTTATTACTAGCTGCATTTAGTAAGGAAGTTCAATAATTTTGAAATCTATTATTCAGTGTCATTCAAAATAATGCATTCAATGGACTCTAAAGGATAAAGGAATAAAATAAACTATGATGACAGAAAGAAAAACATACAGTCCATACTTAAAATATAAATATTTTAAACTCTAACAAATATGCTCATTTTGCATCAATGAAATCCATTTTGACATCTTAAACCTTGGCCATGAAAATAATAATTATGTCACCATCTTTGACCTTGGGGTGTGCAAATATTTCACTTTCCTACCTTCCCAGGATGGAAAGAATGACACTGTTTTGCTGCCTTTTCAGCAAAACACCAAGAAGATTCTGCTGGAAGAGCAAGAATTAGAGATTTCTATTTTAAAGTTCTTTTTCCCAGGAATAGGTAAAAAGCCTGATTGAAAGTGCGTTGATACTTAAAATGCTTCCTTCAGTCTCATGGTTCAGTGGTTTTTTTACTGATCTCTACTGTTGTCTCAGCTTTCTACTTGAACCTAGCTGTTTTTCAACAACATAGTTTATGAATTCCTGTCCTCCAATCTCTTAATTTCTTATTTTTGGGTCTGGCCATTTGTTGTAGGAACTTATGGGACTGAAGGCTGAAGTCAAGTGCACAGTGAAGTATTTAAGTTGAAACAGAAAAGCTACAGCTGCCAGCTCCATGTTTGAATAATTTGTGCACAAGACCTTCCCAGAGCCATGTGGGAGGAAAGGCAGAACTGAAGCTGAATCCCAATGACAGTAACATTTATGTAATGCCCTTACCACAGCCTACACAGTTGTAGTTATACTACGCTTTCAAGGAAACAAAACAGTTGGGAAAATGGGAATTAATTCAGTCCTTTTTCCTGTTTTGTTTGAGGGCTTTCTTACCTTTTCCCACTTGTTTATACATCCTTTTGCTCCTCACAGATCATCTGTACACAGCTTTTCCTGTTGTAATGCTTGTTTCAAGAAGGAATATCTTTAGTGGTGGCTAGGCTGAGCCTCAGGGCAATGGTTAGACTAAATCTAATAAACACTCAGGTGGATATTAAAAAAAAACAAAACAAGACAAGAAACCAGAAAAAAAAAACCCTTTAAAAACACTTATGCGTGGTCTTCTGTAAGAATTACTGTAGTAGAAGTTGTAGTAGTAATACCAGTACCAATCCCTGAAAGAAAATTTTATTTTGTTATTTTTGTTCCTTTGCTGTTTTCACTACTGATATTGTGCATGGTTCAGTTTTCAATTCTCCTAAGTGGTCCTAAGTGATATCAGAGAAACTCCTTTCTTCCTTGTACTGTGCCACAGCTTTGTGTTCACAAAACCAGTAACACTGTAGTCCTCAAAGAATATGCTGTCATGTTTACAAAATAACTAGAGGTATATGTTCTTTACTGCCTTAACCTAAAAGCTGCTGTATTAGTACAACATTGATATAGGAGGCATGAGAGCCCCACCGTGTAACAACCATACAAACTAGATTGTCACTTGCAATCAAAGTTCACAGATCTGCCTAACCATGAAAAGCATCAGTTGAGATTATTATATTTCAATCCAATATACAGCCATCATGACATACTAAGGTGTCATACAATTTTTCTTAGGAATTGACAGTATGACAGTAAAAGTGCTTGCGAACCAGGTTATGTGGTTTTCCTAGGATTATATCTGTCATAAGATGTTAGCTAACTGTGTTAGTGGTATCTTTCATTTTAAATGATATATGCTAAGGATACAGTTCTGTATGCCATGCTATTTTGATAAACTAAAAGACATTGAAATTCCAAGATCTGAAAGTTTATGCAAAGAACAGCTATTAATTTTCATTTATTTTTTAAAGGTAAAAGTGATCAAACCAGATGATGAATTTTTTTGCTTACATATCATAAACAAAGACATAAATAGGAAAGAAGAAAGCAGCTCTGAAGTGTTGGCACTTTTTTTTTTAATTATCCCACAAAAATATCTGAAGTTTAGGGTTCTTGGAGATACTCAGAGAGTAATTGAAATAGCTCTGGAATGATCCTAAATTCTCAATTTTATGTTTTACCACCTAATTTTTAAAAATAAAGGCAACTTCCACCTGGTAGTCCACCATTAAAGAAGGCACTAGAATTATGAAAAATTTGAGCTCTATTACTTGCACGGATAATTCTTAAATTTTCATCCCAGAAAGGGCAGTAAATCTCAGAAATCAAGGTGACCTTCAGAAGAGACTGGAGATCGCTAAAACTTAGATATCATGTAGCTGATGATAAAAATTAGGTATTTTATATTCAGAGTTTTGATGATAAACAAAAACACTCTTCCTGTATTAGATTAAGAATACTGGTGTTCTGATGTTTTATGCCATGTTTTGTCTCCCATGTCAACTCATCTAAATCATCCCTGTCAATATGCACCATCTTACTAGGATTTGCATGCTCAGGTAGATGGAGTGTTATTTGTAGAATAGCCCTTGGTTTGATGGTTAAATAAAACCTGCATCAGTGTTTATATTTATTTTGGTGACAGGGAACAATTCTTCAATGACTAAATAGTTTTTGATAACAACTTTTCAAAACAGTTTTTAATTGATTTAGTTCTCATGCATTACTTTGTGAAAAGTGTTGGGTTTGTATTATTATTTCAGTTTTAATATTCCTTTAAGAGGTATCTTAACAAAAATCATAGATAAAAAGAAATAGTAAGCAATACATTTCTTGACAGGAACAGTTGTACTCCATATACATAAAGTAGATAAATGTTCAGTTTAGTCTTTCAACAAAGAGTGGTTTGAGTCCACAGTATGCTAACACATACAGTATTTAAGCATGAAGAGAATGGAGGCTCTCTCTTTAGAAGGGGCCACATGAAGTAAATCAGTGGCAGAGGGTAAAAGTTGCACTGGAAGAGATTTCATCTCAGTATATGAAGGCATTCTTTGCAATAAGAGTAAAAATTTACTGGAATTCTCCCCAGAGGATGTAGTTAAGTCCCCATTGCTGGAGGTTCTCAAGATCCAATTGGTCAGAAAGGTACAGAAATCTCATCTAGGATCCCTTTTCCCATGAAAGGTTGGACCAGATGATGTTTCAAGCTCCCTTCCAACCTGGGCTATTCTATGATATGGCTGCATGACTTACAATTCTGGTGAAGAAAAATTTTGTGGATCTGGACTGCAAATGCAGGTGAGGATGCATACAGATGGTCATCTGTTTCCTGATAACAACTAAATACACAGTTTTATATAAAGAATATATACAGAATGTATACATCTTGATCTACCATTACTCTCTGTTGTATTTTTCATTCTTTCCCCATCCATCTTCATACATGTAACTAGCTTAGCATACTCAATCTGTAAGTTTTATTTTTCTTTCTCAACCCCCACTGTTGTTTTATGTATGAGAATATTCTTCAGGAATATGGTGTATTGCAAAATCATTATAGTAATACGTCCTGAAAAGATTTTCTGTGACAATTTTCAGAGAAGGAAACAGCTGAGCACAATCCTCCTCTTGAAAATGTTTCTTTCTCCCATCTTTTCAAATGGAACAGTGTTTCTCATGATCTAAAGTGGTCTTTTATCAAATTCTATTCACAGCTTTTTTTTATTAATGTGTGATTAGGTGCTTATA
The DNA here is from genome assembly GCA_038380795.1 of Pyrocephalus nanus. Classification (NCBI taxonomy): domain Eukaryota; kingdom Metazoa; phylum Chordata; class Aves; order Passeriformes; family Tyrannidae; genus Pyrocephalus; species Pyrocephalus nanus. The sequence goes on along the minus strand of CM076263.1, from coordinate 63,850,434 downwards.
ATCTGAATTAACCATCCTTATTATGACCATTCAAATGCTTGGGTATATATGGGTCCATCTCCTTGCTTCAGCAAACGTGTGATTATGCTGTCAGTTTAGCTACTAACAGAATATCAGGAATTTTCTGTGTTTCTATGGGGAAGCAGATTGCAACGAACTCTCAAACCTAATTAGACTGTTTTGAATTTTGATTCCTTCTTTCTCTTGTTGGGTTGGTTTTGTACCCAGGTAAAACATAGCATGCCACCACATCAAAATACTAGAGTCGTATTCAGCACAGGGGCAAGTGGTGGGTCAAAGCAGTACAGAAGTAGAGATCTCAGTTCCACAAGAATGACAAGCATGAGAAAAAATTTCTGCAGAAATGCTGCTTTGATCAACTTGGCCTATGATAAAAAGACAAAGGAAGATTGTGACAGGTCATTTTTGCTCCTTAATTCAGTCTACCTCCATTATCCAAGAAGAAGAAAAGTCAAATGAAATCTGTAGGCATTGGTCATGGTTCCCAGTAAACAGTAAATATCCCATGATCGACTAAAATAAGGATATATATGACTGTCTGTACTTTTTAGTCTTTAATTTACATTATTCTTTCAGATTAACACAACAAACTCTGGAATAAAATATTTTTAGAATCTCTCTATCTCTTATTTTAAAATATTCATTTTGAAACAGCATTAAAACTGGAGCACTGAAAGAAAGCTTAAAGGGAAGCATTCAATGTCCAGGAAAACGGCATTTCAGTGCACGAGGGTAAGTATGGAAGATGTGCTTTAGAAAAGACAAAATGTTGCCATAAAGCAGGAAAAAGGGGTTGTGAAGGAGTTGTGTTTATGCAGTCACTGGTCTCAGACATCCAGAAGTGTGATCATTAAAAAATTCTGCTATAAGTTCTGTCCCTCTTCCACCCCTTTTTCCAAACTGTAAGTCACAGCAAAATAATAGTTCTGTAGACTTGCACACGGAGTCTGGTCTACATGTAGGTGGATTTCTAGACATGACAAAAGGAATATAAATGAAGCAATGCAGGAGAAAACCCCATGATTTTCCCCCTTTTGTTCGAGTTTTGCTTACTGTATTATAGGGAAACAAGACAGAGATTCCCTACTACTAATTTTCACTTTGGGGTCACTGACATGTGAATTCAATTTGCCAGATTCTTCTATTATTGTTCTATTTACACTATCCTTTCTGAAGACTCCAAATAATACTTATAAACTAGAGTTAGTGCTAAACTGGAGTCTTCAGCAAGCAAACCACAGCTTCAGTTCTAATTATAACTAGCAGGGCTAAATCTTGAGGGAAGGTTATCCTAAGCTGCTTAAGCAATTTTAAGTGCTAAACTGTGGTTTCTTTTCTAAAACCTGCCTGGTCCTCATCACAAAGAGTTTGGAGGGAAAAAGAAGGAAGAGGAGAAGGGTACTCAGCAATGGTAGCTTGCAACACTAAATAGACCCAAGTGGCTGGTGAATACAAATGCTTTCCTTCCTAATTCTACTTCTACTCTTCCACCAGATAAAGACTTCAGATGATATCCTTTGGAAGAAGTCTGTGCTGCTGGCTATACTTTAAACAACCCTGTTACCTTGCTATTTGAGAGTGCTGTTGAACTCTGCATATGCTGAGTAAGGCATTATGGGTAGGGGGAGGACACATAAACAGAGTGTAAAAGGAAATAAATAATTGATAGCAGGATTTTATTTTTTAAATATTTTTCTCTAAAAATCCTTATGTGAGAAGATTGAAATCTCTCATAGTGTGGGTGAGAACTACTATCTCCATGTCACCGTAAGGGTTTACCCTTTATCTGTCATACTAAAATTGTCTAAAACTGGTCTGAAGCTATGCCCCACAAAATAGTAAACAAGATGAGGGTCATGATGAGCTATGAATGATCTGTTCTTGGGAAGAAGGCTTAATTCTCCTGTAGTTAGTGTCAGAACCTCAATGGCTTCCAGGGACATAGCAATTCTGACATGCTAGTCTAAAGGGACCACAGATTTCCAATTTTTTCCCTTCTCCTTTGCTTCCTTTCTGTCTTTTTACAAAAAACTGAGCACAGTTCTAGATACTATCTCACCCGGTTTAGATTGCAATAAACAGATTAGTCTCAGGGTCATCATTTTAGTGCAAGCACAGTTTGTGTTTTTATTAGAACCCTTGATTGATCACTCAACCCCTAAGTTCTGGCAATGTGTTAATGAGTATTATAACAAACTAATGTGAACTGAAGAGAAAGAAAAAACAATCAAGTCTCTGGAATGAGATAGAAATAAGCTGCTTTTTCCTGAATAATGTATTTGCCCAATTTTCAGACCAAATCTACACGTAAATGATTAAAATCTAATAAGCAATCATAGGGCTCTTTGATTTTCAGTATAAAATTTTACACTGAATATAGACTAAATTAGAGTAGCAGCATAAATTATTTCTGTGCAATCAGCCAGCACCTACACAGATACCCTCCCCCTGCCAAATTGTGCAAGCTGCACTGCACTTCTGCATGCAGCAATTATGTGACATAAACTGATGAATTTGTCACGTTGTTGTGTTGACTCTGCAAACTACTGTAAAACTACCACTTTTTAGACAGGATGTGGGACTTGGCACGTCCTGGACACAGCATATGTTGTGCTCCTTAAATGAATCATGCTCAGCTTTATGAGAATAGAACCTTTTCATACCATCTAGGTATTAAAATGACCCAATTACTCCTTTTTTAACTACAGACCAATGAAACTATTTACTAATAGCATGAGTATCACCAGTGACCTCTGAGTTATCCAGATGGCTCTTAAAAAGAGGTTGTCACATGTTTATACTGCAACAATTGATAAGAAAAATATGTACTCTGTGAACATCTGAATTTTTCTTTTATTCTGATTACAAATGTAAAAGTCTGATAGCAGGGGAGTGAATGTCTATGTGAGATGATTTCCAGTCCATTAGACTACCCATAAACTAATTCTGGTTCTATGTGTGTAGAGACTAAATTGACCGTTCTTAACTATCAAACCTGTCTGTGTCACTTGTGGTAGACAAGGAGTGCAGGATCATATCTTATTTGCAAGTCAGCAAATACATGACTCATGAGGTAAGGAGTGCCTGACCTCATTATCATCTGGCAAGTCCATTTCTTTCCTTCCCAACAGCAGTAATGAAAGAAGAAAAGAGGGACATATTTGTCTTTTGACAGGGAATCATCTGGTTATACACTAAAATTTGCCATGTTTTAAAGCCTAGTTTCTGTCCTTGCCAAAAACCTTCACACTGTCATAGAAATTAACATGAAAGTTACAGCTCTCACTGAGTCATCAAACCTTTTTCATTTGTTCTTTAGTCTCTAGAGCCTCTCTATCTTTTTCTACAACCTTCTGCCAAGTGATTTTACATCAGAAGCAAACATAAAATTGTACTGTGGAAGTGAAACATTGGTGTATTACAGGCTGTCATTGCTTCAAGGTAGACCAAACTTTTATTGCAGTAAGTTCATATGGCAGGACTGAGTATTTCTGTTTCTCCTTTTCTCCAATGCTTTTGACCAGAATATTCATAACATTTCATTCTTCTTTGTGTTATCCTTTTTATTTGTTTGGTAAAATTTCCTCTTTTTTTTTTTTTTTTTTTTTTCCCTCTGAATATCTGTCTGGGCTACTTGTTCCCTACATTTTTTCCCCAAATAACTTGTTTGTTTGTAATTTGTGAATAATTGAAAAAACTTTTCTCTAAATGTTTTAGGAGTTATTTTACACCAAAGACTTCATATTACTCAGCAGTTTGGTCTGCAAAGTCATTCCCTGTTCCCATTCCTTATATAAATTGCGCTGTGGTTCTAGCTCTGTGATAACAAAACTATCCAACCAGTGCTGTGCAGAAAACAAACCTCTGCAGGTCTTTCTGTCATGAACATATAAGCAAGAAAACTTTGTGAATATTTCTGCAAACAGCTACCTCATTGCACTGAATGTAGTCCCCCAGATGGACAAACTGGGGCTTTGGGTGCCTGTGTTAGCAGTGAGGTCTTTTACAGGCGGTGATATTACTGAGGAGAGCAACTGCGACTGTGGCATCTGTTTCAGCAGTACTCCCATCTGGTCAGCTGCAGCCCAGCCCTCCTATCAGGTTTCCTGGTTTGGTAAGTCATTCCACCTATTCACTGCTGCTGAAAATGGCAACTCGGATGATAAAAATCAGCCATCTGGAACAATCAGATGCCTTCCTTTTTTGGTATTGTGAATTAAAACAACAACAGCAACAACAACAACAACGAGTAAAATGGATTAATGGATTAGAACTGCATATTTTGAAGCCTATGCACACACAGAAACCCTCACATAGGGAACTTAGCTTTAGAAACCTTTGCAGCATCTGACTTCCTATTTTGAGAAATAAAATCTGTTCCGAGGTTTGATACTAAGGAGTAATCAGTCCTAGAAGACTCCTGGGCAGATAAACTGTGTGAGTCTGAGTGGGGACATACAGTTCCACTGAACTGCAGAAATCAGGAATTCATGAACAGTGAAGAGCCTACTACTGGTAAGAGACATCAGGATTGGATTGCACTTGTATTTTACGTTTAATCCATTGAAAATAGATCCCAGCAGGCAGTATGCAGAAAACATTATACACATATACACATATCCTTGTATGCGTACAATAACTCACAAAATGGTTACATTTAGTTTGAGGGGTGTTTAAAGGTAGAACTTTCATAATTGCCTCGATGTTATAAAATGGGTCTCTGTTCTATCAGGAAGCAGCTAACTGAGGATTATACTGAACTAATGTGGAAAATTTTTGTGACGCTCAGACCTGTCACACAAAGGACCTCGCAAAGCTGCTGGAATTATCTTCACTGTAAACTTCTGACTATGAAGGAGAAGATCAATTTTAGACACCTTGTATAAAACACTCAGAAATTTATCTACAAAAATATTTTATATTGGTGGAATTTGATTGTAGTAAATAGGAATGATTGAAATGTAAATATATTTTTAAAAGACACCTCAAATTGTATCCTATTTTATTAGAAAACAGTACTGCTACAATATGATAATGATAATAAATTATGATTCATGAATCTAACATTTCTAATTTTTTAGCAAAAACACTGATTACTGTAACATTCTGAAAACACAGAGAATAATACACAAATATATATACAATGAGAGGTGAAGGATTTGGTAAAGCTCAATCATGTTTTGCACTTTTAATGCAAATTCAAACTTCTGCAGGGCTAATCTGCTCCTCCTGAATACTGTTTGTCTCTGTAGAAAACATGGAAATTATGGCAAAGGGCATAATTTCTACTTCTATTCCCATGTCTTCTTTTATATCAGTAAAATTAATCTTTTTCAACACTGAGATTCTTCTCATGTTCTAAAGATGTTTTAAGGAAATTTTTAAAAGTAATTTTAAAAGGTATTTTTGAAGGCACTAAGACATGTTAGTAAAAGTAAATAGGTCTTTTTTCCTCTTCACCCATCTAAGAGGGTTGGAAAAGGCAGATCAGCTCTAAGAACATAAGGAATATTTCTTTAACTTAGGAATGGATCATCTAGTCGAACCTCCATGAAATATTGGCCATGATTAGTAGCTAATGATTGATAGTTGCAATTATCATTAATGAAATTGTTCATTCCTTCCTGCTCTTGAGAGAAACAGAGAGATAGCATTAAAGGTATCTTTTTTGATCTATGTTGAGGTTACTTCCCCCATTTGCAAAAATGTATTCTTCTGAAAAATCAGAAGAAATTGCTAATGAAGAAGATCTTTGAGATCTTCTCCAACCTTAATGATTCTGTGATTCTATGTAGACCTTCAATAGCATGCAGAGGGTTGAGACTGCGATGGTATTGCTGGGGCCACAAGTCAGGGACTGAGGTGGTGGGAGAGAGAATCCTGCTTCCCTGTGGTTCTGGTTTGTGTGGGTGCATCCTGTGAGTGCCTTTCGGGATAGAAATTTCTGTCCATGTGGTCATTTCCACTCAAGGGTTAAAAGAAAAAGATCATATGTATTACTGCCTGTTGTGATTGTGGTCTTGTGGCTCTGTACCACCCAATTCCATTCTGTCAAAAATTAAGGATCAGGGAGTGGAGAAGAAAACCAAAACCAGAAGAAAGATGAGCCTGAACTATCTATGTCAAGAAGCAGTACAAGGTCCTGAAAAAGAAGCAGCAGCCCAGACTTCCCAGCACATAAGATCTGATCCCACTCTCTTAATCACAATGTTTTAAATGTGTAGTATTTGAAAGTATATTTAGCATATCCTGTAGTATTCAATAATAAAGACACACAAAATAATAAAAGGTGACAGGTGATGTGATGTCTCACTTTGTTTTTCTTTAAAGATGAGCATCCATTTGCCACCAGCATGAGTCTTCTTTGCTTGCCACCTTCATCCTGAGAGAGTAGCAGCCCCATGATGTTGGCTGCTGGGTGGCAGCAGCCCTCACACGTGGCATCCCTTCATATCCTGGAACCCAGCACCTGTGCACAAGCGAAGGGCAGCCGGTGGTCTCAATTTTGCTGAAGCAGACAGTACATTGTTCTAACTAAATTGACTAATTACCATAAATAAATCACATTGCATTCTTATTGGAAAGCTTATCAGACAGTACTGTTATGGCCTTTCTGTTTGGGCCTGAGAACCTTATCTTCCCAGACCATGCTTCTGAAGTATAATGTACCTTTTTGGGTAGAAAGAAACTCATTCCAAGGTTTGAATGAGAATTAGATTTGCAGGAGTAATACCAATATTGTGGTACTCTTGAATATGAAATGTGGTTTTATTATTTCATGACTTATGATACAGGGAGTTAAAGAAAGCATATACCAGCAAAAACCTCTATAACTCCACTTCAATATAAAGTATTTTAATATAAAATACATAGGTCCTGAAAGATGTCTGCAAGCTGTCAGTCATTAGACTAGGATGAAAGTTTCTATATGCAGGCAGGAATCTTGAGAGTGCAGTTTCAGAGAAAAGCATGAACATTATTATTCATTAAGGATCCATCCATTAATCAGTAAAACATTCCCTTATGTTGCAAAAAGAATGTATTTCAAGGTTCATAAAATGCTTAATCTTATCAATGTTTTCATATTATAGTTATGAAAATAGTTTTATTTTTTCTGGGATATTTTTCTTATGATGATCTATACATCATCCATAAAAACTATAAAATGCTGTTTTGAGAGGTTCACTTTCTCTTTACTATTGATATGTTGGCCTGTGCCAATAGGTACCTTGAGAAGCAGGGATTAGAATAGTCTATTAGCACAAATTTAGCTCTTTGCTTGCTGATTACAGTATGCATTACATTTATTTTTTTTAGAAATAATGGGATTAGTATTAATTTACACAGAACTGTCCTGTTCTCTAGGATTTGTTTCCTAGTTATCTATAGAGTGCAGCCTTTTACTAAACAAGATTCCTTATGTAATAGAAGTGGTGCAGTAAAGAGAATTGTCCTCTTAATCATAAAATGTACACTGTCTTTCAATTAAACAACTCAAAATTTACAGAAGCCAGATGCTCAGTCCCTATAAATCAGCCTAACTCTATTTAAAATGGAGATACAGTAGTTTGTTTTCACTCAGGAATCTGTTAGCCACATATTTAAATGACCCGCAAGGTCTTGATTACAGAAATGTTGCCATTTAAATGATACTAGCAGAATTAATTTACCATTTCCATCCTGCATATTCAAGTCAAAATAAGGGTGGACAGGGTCACTACCACTCTTCTGTTGCCTATCTGAAACTTATAAAATCTTTACCAAAGCAATCATGCTGAAAACATCTTAGTACAGATCAGTTCTAACCTGTTTTTTCTCTAAATCTTTGGAATCTTGAAGGTGATTAATAGGCAGCTGGGTTATGAATAACCCCATCTGCATAATAATCTTGCTCATGCAATTATTGTGCATAAGCTTGATGCAAAGCAACTTCAAGAGGTTGTTCTTATGGTGAAGAATTTATGTACATGTTGGCAAGGAAAATCCAAGGACAAAAAAAAAATCCAAGGACCCAGTAAAGTTACGTTGTGTATTTGGACAAAATATTCAAGATGCAGAAGAAAGAGAAGACCAAGAACAAGGAAAAGTTTCCTTTTTCCTTTTCTTTTTTTTTTTTTTCCAGTCTTGAGACAAATAATGATGTCAGCCCTACTTTTAACCTTCTTTTGACTCCTAGCGACAAAGGACACATGAAATGCCAAGATGCTCAATGTGTCTTCATCTCAGTCACCTCTCTAGTCATTAGCAATACTAAGGCTAGTGAGAGTAGAAGGAAAATCAAGAGCAAGGAGGACTTGGTGGAGGAGGATGTGGTCAGAGGACATTAAAGAAAATGGTGCTACACAAGTCTGTGGGCCCTATGGGAAGTGCTGAGGGAGCTTCTTATGTCATTGTGAGGCCCCTCTCTATTCTATTTGAAAGGTAATTCTGGTTGGGGGTGGTCACTAAGGACTGGAAGAGAACAAGCATCATTGCTGTCTTCAAGTAGGGCAAGAGGGAGAATCTGAAGAACTACAGGTCTGTAAGACTCACTTTGGCTATGTGAGGCTGATAGAGCAACTTATTGTAGAAAACCCATTTACAAGCAGAATTAAGGATAGGATGGTTATTGGGAGTATTCAGCATGGATTTACAAAGTAGAAATCATGCTTGACAAACCTGATAAACATTTATAATGTCATGATTAACTTAGTAGATGACAGAAGAGCAGTAAGTGCTCTGGGTCTTCACCTAAGAAAGGCATTTCCCAAGAGATCCTCATAAACAAACAGATTCAGTACACCTAAAATAAAGAACCAGTGGGGTAGATTGAAAACTCCCAGTTGCCAGGCTCAAAGGGCTGTCATCAGGAGCACAAGTCCAACTGAAGACCAGTCAGAGCTGATATGCCTCAGGACCACATATTGCAACCAAAACTGCTTCATTAATAACCTTGATGAATAGGCCAGATAGCATCCTGAGCAATTGGCAGATGCTTGATTTACCAAATCAAAATTTGGTAGTCTCTTGAGAGGTACCTTCCAAATTGAAGTGATCCTGTGACCACCCCTTGAAGGCACAGTGCTGTAGGAAAAACTTCTCTAAAGAAAAAAAAAAAAAAATAGAAACTAATGCACATTGCAGCCACATTAAAAAAAAAACAGATCTAAAAGGTCTTGAATAGCTACAAATTAGAACGGAAAACCAATCACTGATCACAACATGACAGACATTCCAGATTAGCTCTTTCATGAATGAATTAGGATGATGTTAACATGGGTACAAAAAGTATACATCACATGGATGTTACCTATTAAATCAAGCCAATATCATGGTAGCAAAGGAAATCCGGTTCACTAATCAAACCACAGAAATTCTTATAATTTGAATACTTATAGTAAGACTATAAGACTTTCATTTCGTAAGTACTGTGACTTGCAAATCTTACTTCTCTCACATAGGTGTGTTCTTCTATCTATGCATCCATTATTGATCAAACAGGAAGTAGTACAAGTTGTGGCGGCTTTGTCTGGAGCAGAGGTATCTTCAGAAACTCCTCACTTTATTCCTTTACTGTTTCCTCAGACCTTACCATTTCTTGAATTCAAAACACTTGTCTGATTATAGACAAGCCATCAAGACAAGTCAATCAATAGTCACATTTTTTAATGTAATTACTCTTATATCAACTCCTTCATTTTAAAAAATGACAAACTATGCCTTAAAAGGTGTTTGCATCTTCATATGTACTGACTCAAGAGGGTGAAGAAAGGAAGTTAAGGTGCAAAATTGTTTGAGATAAAGATAAATACATATGATTTAAGAATGAGAATCATCTGATATTACAGAATCTTACTACTAATTTTTAAATCTGAAAAAAAAAATTCATTTCAGATCTTCCTTTTACAGTATAAAACCTTATAAACCTCTTCCATTTTTCATGCATATTAGTGCATTTTTAAATTTTATTATAAGTTAGCAAATGGGTGACTGGTTTGGAGGTAAGCAAGTAATCAGATTTACAATGTTAATTAAAAATCTAACATGTTGCCATGAAAACAATCTTGTATGATTATCAACTAGAGGCTTGTGAAAGATATACACAGCCGAATCTGATATTTTCTTTTAATATGCTCTGAATTGTAGAACCTCGCATATGTAGAACCATAGCAATATTAGGTGGAAGGAGTTTAATTAAATCTAATGATCTGCCCAAAAGTCAATGTGTGTGGAAATGGAATTAAATAAAGAAAATTCTAGTCCCTTTTCACTGATTATAATCAATTGATACATAAAAGTGAATATTAGAAATAACTCATCTGAGAACAAGTATATTACATATAGAAAACATTTACCTCTGTCTGATATTGATTAATTTCTCATTTGACTCCCAACTGCAAACAAAATAACCTGAAAATTACAAACAAGTTGTGATATGCCATTTTTGTTTTATTTCTAGCTAAAACATTTGTTTCCCATAATAATGCAATATTTTAAAGCATAGAGGCCGTTCTGATAGTTTAAGTAGTAACTCTAGCAAACCTGAGATGGTTTTTCATACATTATTATTATTTATAGATCTGTAAGGGTATATGTATCTGTTCCATAAGTGAGACAATGAGATGTTTTTTCTGTTGCCCTCCCTCTTCTCACATCAGTCACTCTACTGCAGTTATCCGGTATAGAGGAACTATTACAGATTAATCTGTTAGAATGTAATAAGGGCTTGAGAATTTGCTCTTTGGAGTACTCCCAAAGCCAATGGGAACGTATTTTGCTTTCATGGGGATTCCTCTGCTCTTCCACTGTTCCCACTTTTTCCCAGAACACCTCATATTTTAGAAGGCCTAGAAAAAGAAGGCCCCTAGATAAAATCTCACTTTGTAAAAGCCACTCATCAGCAAGCTGATATAACAGCTTCAAACTTGTAGGATGTTATCTTTGTTCATGCTTACTCTTTATCATGAAAGGGAAAATGAAAGCGTCTAAGGGTGTCTAAGTGTTAAGTGATGACTGAGATCTCAGAGTATACCACAATTATAATTTGGCTACATCAGGAAAGCAAATGGAATTTTATAAAAAGGTACTTGTCCCTAAAGTAATACCATACACTGCTTTCCTTTACTCCATACACCTAACACCTCATTTACTTCTTTTTGCTTATTCTGTTCTTGTTGTTTTCAGTCACAAATGTATTGGAATCCAAGAATTTGCCTTTTAGCTCCTTTAGTTGGTTTGAAATCTGACAGTGTAAAACAGATAACAAATCTTTACAGGTGTGATTTACCATCTGTGCATCTTTCCTGTTTTATTTTGGAAACTAAGGTAGAAACCTATACAGTTTAACTAATGCTTCCTCACCAGTGATTTCAGTAATTTTTTAAAGATGTACAAGAGATATTTAGAAACTTTCTATGCTCAAATTTGTTCTTCTCAAAAACACATGTGAGACAATTTTTCTGTATAATTCTATTATCTTTGAGTTTGTGTTCCTTCCTTCCTTCCTTCCTTCCTTCCTTCCTTTTCCCTTTGCCCCCTGCCCATGGTCAAATCCTTGTGCCTGGTGGTGAATATTATATAATGGTATATATTATGTAATATTTATGTAACATAATATATTATATAATATAAATATATATAAAATATAAATATATAAAATAGATATATATAAAATATTATGTAATATTTATGTAACACAATATATTATGTAATACATTTTATAATATATAACATATATATGCATATACATACTTAAAGGCATGTGTATATAACATCCTATTGAAAAAACATATGCCTTCAGAATTGTTATATATATTAGTGCTCCTTTTCACTCCACTTGCAGTATGATGAGTCGGGTTTTAACCAGTTTTAATCTCCAGTTGGAAGCTGAGGACAGGAGAAATCCAAGTATGTGAGAAAATGTGAAGACGAACAGATCTTCCCGATACAGAGACAGGATTGAAGCTGTTGAGTGGATCCAAGTGTGACTTTGGGTCTCAACATATCTCTCTCTCAACATATCTCTCTCTCTCTGTCATGAACACTGCACAAGACTCTGGGAAAATTGTTGATATTCCTTCTATCCAGTTCTGAAGAATTGTGTCCATCCCCTAGTCTTCTGTAGATTTCTAGCACATCCTGTAACAAATTATTATCTGTGAATTTTATTCTAAATCAGGCTCCTTTGGAGGAGTGGAAGGTTTTACAGCCATGAAAACAGTCACTGAAAACTGCCACATCTAACCAGTTCTGGGCCCCTGGCTGCAAGAAAGACACCGAGGTGTTTGAAGCATGGTCTCAGCAATTCTACTTTTGGAAGTGCCTCTAATGTTCATGTTTTTTATCAAAGTGTTATGGAAAACTGTGTCTAGAAGCATGGCTGGTAGGCTCATAACATGCCTAACATTCTCATAAGGTCATAACATGCTGTTATTTTACTCTGTCTCGAGTACACCTTTTTTTTTTTTTTTGTCTATTACATTAAAATGTCAGTTTAACTATGAGCTCTGGCACAGGCCTACTCTCAACAGCCTTATAACTGTGTAAGGGAAAAGACACATTCTGCCTTCAGATTTACTTACAAGGAAGTGTATTCAAACACATTCTGTCTTTAATCATCTTGCAGATTTTCTCTTCTACAAGGCAATGAGGTGGAGAATAAAGGGAAAAGCTTTACTGTAACTTTACATTTTTTGCTTGTGTACAAAGTATATTGAGAAACTCTGGGGTGATATATTTTTTTCTTCATTTCTCAGTGAGATTATTTATTTTAACTGTGAGAAAAGAAGGAAAGATAGCTCTTTTTACAAAGTAATTTCCCACTTAAAAATCACAAAAACTAATAAACAAAGAAACCAACTAAACAGACAAAACACAAACAAAAAACAACAGAAAAAGTGGTTACTTGGTCTCCCTTTGATTTTTGAGGTTTTAAACCCTGGTACCCATGTAATCAGTATGTGCCTACTTTTGAAGGCATCAGGTCTATTCAGAAAGCTCTATAATATAAGCTAACCTCAAAGCTTCATATAACAATTAGCAACCAGAGGAAGTTTTATTTAGAGATTCAGTTTTGCACTTGATTCATGATAATTGGATTTGGAAACCTAAATGTTTCTGGTTCAAGTTAAATGACCCAAAAATGTTCCTAGAAGGCTGAAGGTTAAAGTAAAAATGTTCAGAAATCACAAAAGTTGCTAAGAGACTATTAAAGAGTAACAGAGGCACAGATGGTCTGTACACCACTGAGGAAAAAAAAGAAAGTAAACCATCATGAGGAATTAATTAGAACTAAACCAGTTTCCCTTTAAAAAGGTGAGGTCTGGCCATGCAAAGTTTAATGAAAATATGGCATGCTATAAATGAAACACATAGCAAGTAATCAGATAGGATACACGGTCACTCAGAAATTCTGATATATGTTGTAATTTTGATTTGATCGATGACTGCTGACTTCCTACAGTACTGAGAGGAGAAAAACAAAATCAAACAAAATAATGAATAACCTACTTCAGTACACTAGTTCCATCCTGTTTTATGGACACAATGTAATATAGTAGCCCACACGGTTCCCCTTATTTTCCCTCAAGGTTAAAATCACGTTCTTCCTATGGAGTCTTCCTTGCATAATGGTTCAGATTAGTCCTTCAATAGATGTCATTCAAATAAGTTTCCCTTGGACTTGTATAAATAGTTGCTCCCTATAACTGGAAACTATTTCTCCTAGCATTCTGTGAAGCAATTCACAGACTACTCAAATTTCAAAAGAATCTGAAGCCACTGGATTTTCAAACCCCACTGTTACAGATTTATTGAGCCGAAACACTTTTCTCAGCAGGTGACTACAGCAGAATTGCTGTCTTTAGATGCTTAATATATTCTATAAATCATAATGTCTAATTAAAATAGTGGCTACTTGGGATATTTTTAAAATATATAAAATTAAAAATCTAAATGTTCTACAGCCTGATAAAAACTAATCAAGCGACTTTCAAACTGGGTATATTATCTGAGATTGCTCCAAATATTTTCTCTCAAAAAGAGCTTTCAGACTGTGTACTTTACTGGTAAAAATCAGGAGTATAACCTTGAGAATTTGGAAATATATGTACTCCCTAAAACTATATAAATGTACAAAGAGGCCTATATTATCATTTTATTTTATAAATTATTCAAAAGAACTTTAAAAAGTCAGAAACATGAACACCCATGGTTACAAGCAGATTGGTTTGTTTGTGGGTTTGTGGGTTTTGTTGTTGTTGTTGTTGGTTGGCTGGTTTGTTTTAATGGGGAGTTTTTGGTTTTGTTTGTTTGTTTGTTTGTTTGTTTTTTCTATAGTGGAGTTTTCTCATAATACAAAACCAAAGGTTCAAAAAATGACAAGGAAGTGGTAATATTTATCTGACAGACAACTAGAACTTCTATTTGCCCACATAGGTGTAGTCTTAGATATCAGTCTCAAGCTATCATTTTTGATATGATTACTTTGATGAGGAGCTAAGTTTTGGAATTAGAGTCTTTAAATTCAGATGTAAAGTTAGACAAATAACATAGTATGTGAAAGGAGAAGCAAGTCCCTTACTTGCTTGAAAAGAACATGATTATGTCATAATGCAAGCATGGGTAGACAGAATGATTTTACATATATAGTATATTTATATATGTGTTATTTATATATATTGTGTATTGTTGAAGGTTTATACACAAAGGAAAGTCTTTAATGCAAAGTTTGCGATGAACAGCACAAGGTTAGAAGTAATTATCATTGTAATATAACTGGTAGACATTGAATAAGTATAAGGGCTTTCCTAACACTCAATTACCTCATATAACTTCATGTCTTATTTCCACCAGGCCACTTACAGCTCAGACATCTGGCTGTTGTATCCTTTGATATCCTCTTTTTGCCCTGCTGTCAATTGTCTACTGTCACGGACAGTAGTTGCTTGTTAAATGTGATGTAACTTCCCCCACATGCTTCTTTCATTGTAAGTTCACAAAGACACTCTGTGAAAGGAACAAATATGGTTAAAGTATTCAGGCACTGGAATGGGCTGCCCAGGGAGGTGGTAGATTCTCCATTACTGGATGTGGCATTTAGTGCCATAGTCTAGTAACTGTGGTGGTAGTGGATCAAGGGTTGGACTTGATGATCTCAGAGGTCCTTTCTAACTCATCTGATTCTATGATTCTATGATATGTAATGTTTCTAGGACAACAAAAACATGATTCCTTAGCCTTCCTTCTTCTCTCCCTGTTGTGTCTTTGGTATGAAAACTGTTTCTTTGCTTAATATTAAAATATATAAAATCCAGAAACGCTTTGGAAAACATTGGAGCGGATCAGCTTCCTGGTATTTTAATCATTGTCTTTCCTATTGTTGATCTCCAGGGCTTTATGGCCGTATTTGGCAGCGCTTTTGCATGACTGACTTGTAATTATATTTTTGCCACAAGAAATTTCACTGTAAATGGCTGGGATTTACTAGTCACCAGATGAAGCAGATGAGAGCTTTCTATGGAAGTTTCTGCACTGATTTAAGTAGTAGCTGTTGTAAGATAATTTCTATAAAAGAGTATGAAGAGGACACTGGCCTTCCAAATGTCTAATAGGAGACTCTTTGCTGCATAGTCTCAAAATTCTAACCTTTGGATAGGATCCCTCTGTATTCAATATACAAACACAACTGGTTTTTACTCATTTTAAAAAGGTAGAAGGTGAGTATTGAAATGGAATTGGATATTGGTGAGCTTCATATGTATTAAAAACTAATTAGCTTCTAGAGGTTTCATCTGTTATTTGAATACTGAAGTCAAAGTCATGTGAAATATTAAACGAAACCTGCATATTTTAAACTCTTTAGTAATAGAATTTACAGGTTTTTGCCTATAAATTTAAAAAAATGTAATTCAGCCATAGGCATGTGCATAGGCAGCTGGTGATCATGTACTTACAAAGGACATAACATACTGTTTGAATATAAGAAAGGACATAAAGTACTGTACTCTGCCTCTGAGACATGCAAGAGGGAAAATATTCTTTCTTTCAGGAATGCTCCATTGCCAGGTGGTTACTAGAGATGTGTGTCAGTGTGATGTGTTCCTATTTTCTTGTCAATTCTAGAAAAGAAACTCCAAAATTTTAGAAGGAAGTCACACATAAAATTTCACTGATTATGTCATGTCATCTAGTAAAGCAAAATAGGCAAATAAATGTGAGCAATCTGAAAAGGCTTCAAAATTCTTCAGTTTTGCAGAGAAATATGCAATGTTTTTATTTCTATTATATTTAGCTTTATTTTATAAGGTAAACCAATAAAAAATTCAAGTCCATGGTAAGTTAAGCAAACCATAGTTAGAGAATGGAAATTGAAATTTTCATTGCTGAATAATGGGGTACTGAGACTGTGGTAAAGCTGTTGAAACTGAAAACCTGGGAAAAATGCTTTCATTCTATGGAAAAAATCGTAATGAAGTAAATCATTGAGTCATAGAATCATAGAATAGTTTGGGTTGGAGGGACCTTAAAGATCATGGACTTCCTATTGACTTGCAATGGGCAAGGATTTTTTTCACTAAGCCAGGTTGGTCATAGCCCCAGCCAACCAGCTTTTGAACACCTCCAGGGATGGGGAAGCTTCTCTGCGTAATCTGTTCTGTTTCAGTGTCTCACCATCCTCCCAGTAAGAATTTTTGCTTAATACCTAATCTAAACTTCCTGTCTTCTAGTTTGAAGCCATTCCTCTTTGTCCTGTCACTACATGCTCTTTTAGAAGTCCCCTCCATCTTCTTGTAGGTTCCCTTCAGGTACTGGAAGACCACAGTTAGGTCACTCCTAAGCTGTCTGTTTTCTAGGCTAAACAATCCCAGTTCTCTCAGTCTTTCCTCACATGAGAGGTGCTCAATCCCTTTAATCATTTTGGTGGCCTCCTCTGTACTCCCTCCAACAGGTCAATGTCCTTCTTGTGCTGGGGACTCCAGAGCTGGATGCAGTGTTCCAGGTGGGGTCTCACATGGACAGAATAGAGGAGTAGAATCCCCAACCTGCTGCCCACATTTCTTTTGATGCAGCCCAGGATACAATTGGCTTTCTAGGCCATGACTGCACATTGTTTGGTCAGGTCCAACCTCTCATCCACCAGCACCTGCTCAATCTGTTCATCCATCAGCCTGTGTTGATACTGGAGATTGCCTCAGTCCAAGTGCAGCATCTTGAACTTGGTCTTCTGAATCCTCATGAGATTCCTATGGCCTCACTTCTTGAGTTTTTCCATGTCCCTCTGGCTGCCATCCCATCCTTCAGTTGTGTCAACCACTATACTCAGCTTAGTGTCATCTGCAGTTCACTGAGGATGCACTTGGTCTCTTCCTTTATGTCATTAATGAAGATATTAAATACTACTGGTTCCAATACTGATCCCTGAGGGACAGCACTTCTCACAGATGTCTATTGGGACTCTGAGCCATTGAACACTACACTCTGGATATGACCATCCAATCACTTTCTTATCCATCTAACAATTCACTCATAAAGTTCATTTCTCTCCAACTGAGACAGGAGGGTGTTGTGGGGGACTGTGTCAAAAGCTTTACAGAAATCCAGATAAACAACATCTGTAGGCCTTCACTTGTCCACTTATTCAGCCATTGTAGAAGGCTACTAGATTGGTCACGTAGGACTTGCCCTTGGTGAAACCATGCTGGCTGTCCCAAATCACCTCTCTGTGCCTTTTAGAAGGACCTTTTCCATGATCTTCCCAGGCACAGAGGTGAGGCTGACAGGTTGGTAGTTCCCAGGGTCTTCCTCTCTACCCTTTTTAAAGATGGGTATAATATTTCTCCTTTTCCAGTCACTTGGCACTTCACTCGGCTGTCATGACTTTCAAATATCATGGAGAGTGGCTTGGCAAATACATCAGTCAATTTCCTCAGGACTCTTGGATACATCTCATCACATCCCATAGGCTTATGTACAGTCGGGTTGTTCAGATAGTCATGAACATGAACTTTACTTACAGTGGGAGGGACTTTGGTCCCTCAGTTCCCATCCTGCGGTCCATCCACTCAAGAAGTGTGGGAAGACAGGTTGCTACTGAAGACCAAGGCAAAAATTTTTTGAGTACCTCAGCCTTCTCATCATCCATAGTTACCAGTTTACTACCATTTTTCATTGAGGGGGTAGACCTTCTGTGACCTTCATTTCCCCATGAATGAGAAAGTGAATCTACAATTCTTGCAGTGATTCACAGCATAATAGCTCTGCATAAGTCAGGCATATCTGAGTTTACATTTAAAAGCTGAACTTTGGAGTAACCTTTATTCTTGGAATATGACACTCTTCTAGAGATTAACTTCCTCAAAACAAAACATTCTAAATTGAAAAACACATTTAGTTTCATGAGTCTGTAGTTAACCCTCAGCAGTAGGGTTTTCTGTCAGTATAGCCATCATTCTCTCTGTTATATTTTATAAAATTTGCTCTTACTTCAATAACACAGGTGAATTCCCTTCTATCCTGTCTGATTTCAGTTATTTATCACTTGATGATTATGGTAACTGTTATAAAGTAATTAAGAAAGAATCAGCGCATCAGAGAGCCTAAACGAATTTGAACTTTACTGGCCAGTATAGAAGAAGAAATAGGAATAGCTTTTCTCTGACAGATGAAAAATGCATTTGTTAAGTAAGTGAGCAAAGTTGAATTGACAGTATCTAGATGCTGTTAGGGCTCCCTGAAGCCATCTCTGCACCAGGCTGAAAAAATCCTACTTTCACATCCTGTCTTCATAAGAGGGGTTCTCCAACCCTCAGATCATCTTCATTGCCCTCCTCTAGACTTACTCTAACAGACCCACATATTGGGGTCCCCAGAGCTGAGTGTAGCACTCCCGATGGGGTCTCTGGCAGAATCACCTCCCTTGACCTGTTGGCCATACTTCTTTTGATGCACCCCAGATACATTGTCAACTTATGTCCAGCTTTTCATCCATCAACACTCGCAGTCCTTCTCCTTAGGGCTGCTCTTATTCCATTCTGTGCCCAGACTCTGTCCTTGCGATTGCCCTGATCCACATGCAGGAACTTGCACTTGGCCTTCTTGAACTTCATGAGTTCTGCAGAGGCCCACTCAAGACTGTTCAGATCCCTCTGGATGGCATCCCTTCCCTCTAGCATGCCGACCACACCACACAATTTGGTATGGTCAGTGAACTTGCTGGGAGTGCACTCAATCCCACTGTCCATGTTGCTGTCAAAGGTGTTAAACAGTGCCAGTTCCAATACTGAACCCTGGGGAGCCCCACACATCACTGCACTTCACTTGAGCATTTGACCCATTGACCACAACACTTTGGGTGTGACCATCCAGCCAATTCCTTATTCACCTAGTGGTCCATCCACCAAATCCATGTCTTTCCAGCTTAGAGGCTGGAAAGTGTGAAATGCTTTGCACAGTTAGAGGTAGATGATATCAGTTCTCTTTCATTATTCACTAAAGCTGTAACCCCACCACAGAAGGCCACCAAACTTGTCATTCATGATTTGCCCTTCATGAAACCATGCTGGCTGTCACCAATCACCTCGTCATATTCTGTGTTTCCAGGACTGTCTGCTCCATGATCAGCCAGGCACCAAGGTGAGATTGACTGGTCTATAGTTCTCTGTTGTCCCAGTTTAAATGAGACACCGGTCTTTTGCTGAGGATGAGTTATGAGAAAAAGACTCAAACTCCTCCCTCTAAGCAATTATAAATCTGAAAAGAAGAGACTCTGACTGAAGGAAAACAAATTCTGGAAAAGGAAAAATAACAGCCCTTTATTAAAAGGTATGTGTGCATTGGCAGAAACAACAAAAAAAAAAAAAAAAAAAAAGTAAAATAACCAAACAGTACTCTTATACCCACAGATAATCCCCTTCAAAACAAACCAATAAACAAGCAAAGGGGAAAAAAAAAAGTAAACAGTTCAGTTTGCATTCTTTGGTGCAATTCCAACCACAGGCAACAGGGGGTGCTGCTGGATCACTGGAGATGCAGAGCCTGCAATTCTCCAGCAGGGGGCACTGTGGGATCACTGGTCACTGCCACTAGGGGGGGGGGGCAATACTCTCTGGGGTATGCCAGAGAAACCAAAAAAACTTCCCAAACACTGGGAAAGGGGAGAGGGAGAGGGGGAAGGGAAATAACAACAAAAAAGAAAGCCCTCCAAATGAAAAGACACCCCAAACTCACTCCGTTTGGCTGGTTGAACTGCTTGGCACAGTCCTCTCTCTCCCCCCGCTGTGCACAAGGACCACGGTTGGGGAGAAACAAATAGGAACAGGGAAGGGGAAAACCCCCAGAAAAACAGCTCCTCTGCGATGAAAAAACTAAGCAGGGTCCGCAGCTGTCAAACAGGTCGAGAACAACAGAAACCACCCAGCTTCCCCTCTGACCTGTGTTCCAGCCACTGTCAGCCCAAAAAACTCCTCCCCCCATTTTCCAGGAGACAAGAGAAAAAAAGTAAAGAGCAGCCCCTCATCTCCCCCGTTTTCTAGGAGACTAAGGTCTGAGTAATTAGCCAGCCAGCCACTTCTTTTGTGTGCCATGAGTGCTCACTTAACAACCCTGCACGCAGTGGGCAGGGGAAAGGGAAAAAATTCCTGCCTGGTTTCCAAGAACCAGCTAAACTATGACACCTATGTCTTTCTTATTTCCCTTTTTAAAAACAATGCTTATATCTCCCCTCTGCTGGTCAGTGGGAACTTCACCAGGGTGCCATGGTGTCTCAAATATGATGAATAGTGGTTAATCACTTCCTCTGCTAGTTTCCTCAGGACTCACTGATGCATTGCATTGGGTGCCATGGACTTATGAATCTTCAGGTTCCTTAGATGTTCTCATATCAGATCCTCTCCTACAGCAGGCAGTTCTTCAATATCCCCATCCCTGTCTTTGCCCTCTGTGACTCAGTGAATATGGCTGGCACACCTGTGGGTGAAGACCAAAGCAAAAAACCTTTAAATACCTTAGCCATTTCCATATGTTTAGTAACCAGGTCTCTTGTTTCAAGAAGATACACACATCTAATAGAAAATATTATTGACTGTATCAGATATAAGAAAAGTAGTCCTAGTACAACCTATTTTCAAAGCAACAAAACGCCCAGTTACCACTTTATGTTATGTAACATTCACAAGACATCATCATGTATGAGTGCATCATGCTGGTAGGTACATCTAAGTGATTTATTTGTCCATGTCACGACTCATGTAGTGAAGGGATGTGTTCCAGAATTTTCACTGATCTAAAGCTGCAGTGATACAATTCTCCAGTATGACAGAATATTGGGTGGAGGTAATCCCAGCCAAAGCCTAAAAGAAATACTTTGTTGTGCAAGATTAAAGTAAGGTCAAACCAAGTGCAAACACTTTCTGGTGTTAAAAATAACTGTAGGTAACTTTTTGTGATGTTAGAAAACCTAGTGATTGAGATTTCTGTAAAAAAAAGTTCAAACAAGATGTCAGAGATTGATTTGAGAACACTTCCCTATTTACTGGATGTGTAGAATTAATTGTTCTCATTTAGAATACTAATCCTTCTTTTATAACATTTTTAAAAATTAATAGGCAGAATTTCTTTTGAAAGAAGAAAGGTAGCACATTAAGGAAGCAGAAGAAAGAGTATAACTGGGTTTTTATGTGTAAGAAATGTTTAAATTAAATTACAAAAATGTATTTTATCAAGGAGAAAAGGTAACTCCATGTTAATATTTTATGATAAAAGGCAGTACTGCAATACTAGTTGTCTGGTTTTTTACTGAGGATTTTGGTGCTAAGAAAGAAAGAAAGAAAGAAAGAAAAAGAAGAAAAATATTGACATCTAACAATAGTAGAATAAACCTCTACTGCCAGTTGAAAAGTACATCACTTTTGTGATGCAAAGCTTGTGAAGGGTCTGGAAAACAAGTCTCATGAGGAGCAGCTGAGGGAGCTGTGGTTGTTTAACCTGGGAAAAGGAAGCTGCAGGGATATTTCATTCTTCTCTACAGCTACCTGATAGGATGTTGTAACAAGGTAGGTACTGGTCTTTTTTCCCAAGTAACAAATTTTAGGACAAGAGAAGTTGGCCTGAAGTTTCACCCATGGAAGTTTAGGTTGGATATTAGGAAAAATTTATTCACTGTAAGGGTGGTGAGGCATTAGAACAGACTGCCCAGGAAACTGTTTTTAAATACCTGCTGGTATTTAAAAGATGTGTAGATGTGGTGCTGTGGAACATGGTTTAGGGGTGATCTTGGGACTGTTACGTTAACAGCTGATTACTCAGTGTCTTCTGTGATATGAATGATTCTATAAATAATAGCATTTTGGGTTATGGAAGTAACAAAAACAGCTAAAGTACCACAACATCACAGGAATAGCTGAAATATTACAGTCCCTTCTGTCCGTTAAATAGCATTATATAGCATGAAGTGAACATTGGGATGAAAGACAGCTATGTTTGTGTGTCTCGTCTTGCACAGAATGGTAAACAGTACAGCTGAGAGTGTGTAATCAGCCAGGTGAGACTTGGGTACATAAGAGATGAAGAAAATATGATGTGAGACTGAGTTAGAGGGAGCACTTATTTTCCTGAAGCAGCCTAATAAATAGCTTTTATAAAAATGGCTGCTGTTTTCACCCACCCACCCCTCCACCCACCCCTCCATTTATCTTAATTGTACTAAACACCACTTTAAATTCTTGTTTATAGTAACATTAATTTGATTGCAATCTCTAACTTTTAAATATCTGCTATTACATTCCAGATGCTGTAATGATTTTCTGCATACTTATTTTTACTCTGTTATTTGGAGAGGCCTTGTTTAGTTCTGCTTATTGCAATCTATTACAGTTCCTGTGGCATTTCAGTTTAGGCTGACAACATAGCCAAAGATGCTGTACTTGAGGGACTAGATTACATAAAACCACATGTTTGGAGACCATAATAGTGATTTATTGGGATGTGCTTATAACAGCATAGGAGAGCTATTTTACTTCAGTCTTCCATCCTGGTCCTCTAGCTTTTTTAATACCATTTATTACATGGTTCACTATGAGACATTTCTAACACTTGTCTGCCTGAGGATGTACTGATAAGACAGGATTGACTTGAATCATTCAGGCTACCTGCAGTACAGGGAAAATGAGGTGTTGTGGGGTGCTTCCTTTCTAGACTATCCTCTGCAATATGAGATGAGAAAGGACTTTTTTCCAACGTCATGTGTGACCATATGAGCCAGGCTTAAAATTGGTGTGAGTCTGATACAACAGATTCAAAAGGTAAGTCACCTGTAGGCCACTGGTAGCTCTACCCTTGTTGGAACATGAGTAATTCATGGAAAAATGATTGCTAAAGTTTTGGATACAAGAAACTGGTTTCCTTTCTCATTTAAAAGCATGAGAAGCTTGCTGGAGGTGGATGATTCCAATTAGTAAGATTGCTTACTTAAATGCGTGCTTGCTGCTTGAAAAATTATACTCAAAAAACCCCATTTTTCATTAAGTGTTTCAGCTTCGTCTTTCAAAGTGAGAAATGGACTTGATAATCATTCACATAAAGCCTGCCAGAAAGTAAAAAACCCATCATCTCAAAACAAATCAGAAATTTATATCTACTGGGATTTTTTAGAGAACAGTACTCTTTCTCTGACATGTAGATTTTGAGAAAAAAAATGGTTTCTTCTGAGAATAATTTTGATTTGTTCTCCTCTCTTTAAATTTTCACACGTTATCAGTCAGGGAACAGAACATAATGACTGTAACTACAAAAGCACTACAGAACTTGTTAATTCTTTTTCTTGGATTGAACTTGGATTTTATTACTTTTGCAGTACACACAAGCTGAATTCTTGCTTATCCAGGTCATTGTCATAAAATGATGTCTTCCATTTGTCATATCGGGACTTCTGCCTTTGATTTGGTAACAAACTCTCTGAAGTGTATGTATATGCATTTGTGTCTAATGCTGTTAGAAGTTTTCAATGCTTATGTTCTTATTATTGTTTTAGTTTTTGGTTCTACCTCTGAGATTAAAAACTTTCCTTTTTGGAACTTGACAAATATTTTCTGACAAATAGTTCATTTTTATTCAGCAATATTGATGTCAAAACAGTGTACAAAGGAGAATTTTATAATTTTTTTCTTTTTAGTATCGAGATAAGGAAGTGAGGTAGATGTGATTTGTTCAGGTCATCTAGCTAACTGATGTCAACAGCTAAGAATAGAGGACTGGAAATAAATTTTCTTAGAGCCCAAGGGAGACCAGTTTTAGGTCAGGATATCTGAGTTTCTGTCTCTGTAATTGTAAAGGTAAAGGCCTTGAGCCTTTAGTCAGTTTGATTCCAGATTAGGTGTTGTTTGAATGCAGATTACTTTTGCTCTGTCAAAAATATGAGACAAGAGATGCAGAAGAAAACAGAGTGAAAGAAAGAGCTGTAATTTTCTGTTTATGCCTGTTTTCATTTAAAGTTAACAACAAAATGATAGATGCCAGAAAGAGTTCCTGGACTTTGGAAGTCTATGCTGTTTCTTCTGGCCCAGAAATTAAATCATAATTACTCACAAAAAATTAAATTCTTCCTTTATTCTCTGGGCAGAATCACAGCTAAAATTGCAAAGTCTTTGCTGGAATAAATTCCTCAAAACAAATATAATCCTCCAATGTGATGTGTGCTCTGTATTGTTCAGTCACAGATTCTAATTTCCATTTATTCCTACTGGAATGAACTTATTCATTAGTTTTTATATTGTCTCAGAAATAACTTTAATATGCAATAATATTCTATTCCCAATCTCTGTTTTCAGTTACCTACTCTTTCTAAACCAATTACCTTTGGGGTTGAAATAGTCTGGTTTTATGTAAAAAAATACATTTCTTGGAATTCTTGTGACATTTTAGATGAAAATATAATTTGGAGTTAATACTGGAAGGACAAGCTGACCTCCTGATCTTCTTCCTTAAAATGTACTGTTTTCTGATCTCCCTGTCTCTTGGAAGTTGTTTAGTGGTGAGTGAGCATTCACCTTTCCAAAATCAATTTGTTGTTGTGGAAATAATGTAGTGAGAGACTAGAATGTTAATGTTTAATAACTCAAAATAATTGTCCATTTGCAAAGGCAGCAGGGTGCTTTACTGGGGTTGGGTTTGCACCCCTGGCCAATGCTAAGGAGGAAAGTTTTTTGGGTGTGTGAGACTGAAACCTCTGACCTACATAAGACAGAGGGCATGAACACCCACCACCAGAGGCTACAGGCTGGATTTTGAGCCAGATAAGAGGCAGACCCTGTGGAGACGGGATAGTGCATTTTATTGTGCCAATGTCCTCCATCGCACAACTGGCTCAGTCGTCAAACTCCACCCCAGGGGAGATATTGGGACATCCACACGTAAGCATAAGGTATTCATGCCTTCTGATGGGACACAACTGGCTCAACTACGCTGCCATGAGAGCTCTCAGGTCCTAGTAGGTGTCATAAACTATCAAAGTTCCCCGAAGCACCCTCTACTCATTTCTGGGGCCTTCCATCAAAGGACTGTACATGATCCAAAGTGTTGCATTAGACAGTGTAAAACTTCTCCCCTTCCCACCCAGTACAGTGCGTGGGGGCATTCCTGGGCATTCCTACATGTCCCTGAGCATATATTAAGCCACCAAAATCTTTGTTGGGCTTCCAATGGATAGTGACCCTCACTTTGACCAACAGATATTGAAATGGCAACAATGAAGTCTCATTGGTGGATCCACACATGGTGATACCCTTCTATTCTTTTCCTCCCTCCCTTCCTCCCTCCCTCCCAACCCCCCTCCCTGCCTCTCTTCCTTCCTCACAACCTCTGACTTTTTTGCTTTCATTATGTGATCTTTATTTAACACATAGAAATTTTCATATCTGATACAGCGTTATAGGTAAAATGACAGTCAAGGAAGCATTTTTAAGATTTCCAAGCAAAAACACCGTTTTCAAAACAGGATACTTTCCTCCAAATGTAATTCTTCAAATTACCTAAGTTTTCTGCTATGCTACAAGTTAGAAGAACAATTAATTTGAGTTTCAGGCACTTGTTGGCTGGAAAAGGTCAAGAGAAGACACAAGAATAGTGCAGATACAGGAGTTTTTCCCTTCTATTGTAGCTTTGTGTCCTATTATGGGTAAAGCTTAGAGGGAAAACAGTGAATTACTCATAAATCAAAAATTCTATACAACAACTGAGAAGGAACAAAAGATAAAGGATTAGGAAAATGGTACAATAAATAAAAGGGGTAAAAGAATGATAGCCCATGGCTGGTCACTGTCAGTGATAGAATAAGTAATCAATAAAAAATTTCAAAATCACAGGACCAGCAGAATCTTATTTTAAGTGTCCTCCTAAGGGGAATTTTGATGGCTGAAAGGTTAAAACACCTCAAAAGGTGCTTATAGGAGGTTTGTGACAGGCTCTTCCTTAGACTTAAAGTGACAGAAAGAAGCAATGCCATTTTCAGTCAGGTGTGTTTCTGTACATCTGCTGGGTGAGAGAGATAATTGATTATTCTATATTGTCAACTGAGATGGACATGAAGGCAAAATAAGTGGCAAAAGCAGAAGTTTGAATGACAAATATAAGTAAAATATAGTGGTTGAAATGACAACAGATTGATGTATTCTCACAGCATGACTGGAACTACAAAATGCTCAATAATGTCTTTCAATATCTGATAAAGTCTTTTTTTTTTTTTTAGTCTCAGAAAGTCAATGAAAAAAGATTAATAGAGGAAGCTTGTAAGCTTGAGTTAATACCAAATCATGGTCTTTCCTTGGAGATAAGAGACATCACATGTTGAAAAAATATTAAAATTTCTTTCCATGATAGCTGAGATTTGCCCATGGATTAAAAAAGTAACATATTATTTGGACAGGGATAAAGCATTTAGTTTTGAAAAATCATGTTTTAGAGTCTACAAAGCTCAAGTAAAAATTTGAAACAGTTGTTCTCCTTTATGCTTTCTATTTTCTTTAATTATCAGGAGAAAAAAATGCTAACACAAACCCATTGTAGGCTGTTCTACAAAGAATATTTTCTTACTCCTGTAAATAAAGGAAGATTTTAAATTGTGTGTTTGAGTGCCAGAATTGCACAGCAGTAAAATCCCATAACATTGTGGAGCTAAATATGGCATGACTCTGAAGGAAAATTTTCAGATGTATTTCAGGAAATTGTATCAAAATTAAGAAAATTTGTAGAGTAAAAGTAGTCTTTTGCTAACAAAATAAACATTTTGGCATATGAGGGAATACAGGCAATGCATCTTAACTATGACATTAGCCAAAAATTACCTATTTCCTGACTTATAAGCTTCTGCGTTATAGTTTTATCCGATGTCTCTCCTCTCTCTTTTGACTATTGCATTATTGAAATAAATGTTCAATACAGCAAATAATTCCCTTCAAATATGTTCCTCCGACCCAGAAAATGTGCACTTAATTTTGACAGCATGGCGGAAAAGGGTAGAGTTAGAAACCTGATTTATAAAATAATAAATTTTATCAGTAAAACGTAAGAAATCCCTTATGAATAGACTTTCTGAAATAAATATTATTTTAGAGCCACTTGAACTCTGACTATTTCTTTCCTTTAGCACTTCATGCATGTTTTGTTTTTTATGATGTCATTTAGGGTGCAGTTTTGTTTACCAAGATGTAGCTTAGTGTCATTTTTATGTATATCTGTATAGTAGTCAAGGCATGTGACCTGCTGAAGATTGAGGCAATTCTGGAAGATCTTTCTGATGCTGGATAACTTAGAACATTTAATGGTGTTAGACATCTACATCAGGGAGAACAAAATTGTATACATACTAACTAGTCCACACACTTTTAAGTATCTTTCAATTTAGATTTTGTCTGGTAATACAAATGGCCACAGGATGTAGCAATGTGCTGCTAATCTCTGGACTCCAGAATTAAACATACTGAACTTACACACCCATAAATCAGACATGAAAAGATGACTTATAGCAGAAAGATGGCTATAGGGTTATGAGTCCTATAGCCGATAGTTCTATATGAGTCCAATAGTCAAATCTTGCTGATGTTACTATCATCCATATAACAAACACAAAAATTCTGTCATTACTCCACACAACTGCAATATATTTTAATGAAATTTTTTTTTCTTCTGCTGCTGCTGATTTCTCAGGGAAAAAAAAAAAAAAAAAAGAGGAAAAAAATAGAGGAATGTTAGATTGTAATAAAGCTTTCATACAGAGAACAAGCATAGCTATCAATTTAACAATACTGGAGGAAAATGTCAGATTGTCTTTTTGTTCTATAACTGGCAATATAAATCTGTAAACACTGTTCCTCTCTCCCTTATCAGATCAACATAGAAAGGATTTTGCATTGATTTCTTCTGTATTAATTCATTAGGGGAAAAAAAAGAATTCCCTTAGCTGTTTTTTTCCAGGTAGCAGTTTTGTCCTGCAAAGGACTGTATTAGTGAAATTGGTCAGTGAATTCAGTCTTTGTTTTGCTTGAGACTGTGCTGTGTAAAGCTAATAGCAGTCAGCATAACTGTTGCAAATAGCATGAGGACAATAATAAAGTCCTCTGTAATGCATATTCTTTACATAAGATGCACTTTTTCATGACCTTATGGCAGGATACAGGTCACGTTATGCTCAGTTGGATAGGAGCATCTGAGCAGTATAATTTTGAGAGGTGAAATTTCAGCACCAGCAAATACAATCAGCTTTATCATCTTTAATAATTAAAAGCTTTCTTCTTTCTCCCTTAGGAAGAGTAATAATAATAATGATAAGCATTCAACTTGGGAAAACACTCAAGATAATGTAGTTTGGATGACTTCAGAGTCAGCAGGAGTTTGAAATGGATGACCTGTCATGCCTTCTCTATCTTAAGCCTGACTGCTAGCCTACAATTTCTGCACAGAATCCTTTCGTGGACAACTTTTTTCAAGATTTCTTGACTTCTCTATACCAGTGGAGCAGCTCTAGATACTTGCGAATGGAAGAGAAAAAATCCTGATGAAGTTCAAGAGGCTAGCCAACTCATTGTTTTAATGGACATATCTCAAACAGCTGAACATATGATCAAGAATAAGAATTGCTTGCCCTTTTGTAAGCCAAGTTATTGGCAGGATGTGAAGTGATGGGAGTGTTCCTTCAGAATCAAATTTGAGGTTGAAAGCTTTTATCATAAGGCTTTGTTTTCACCCTAGAATCTGACTGAAGAAAACTATTTTCAGAAAATAGAAAATCTATTTACAATTCAGTAGGTCAGTCAAGAGTAAAAGAGGCATACCTGACAGGGTTCTGACAGTGCATTTCTGCCTGAAACATTCTGTACAGCATTTTATGTGCACAGTGGAAATATTTCCTTTAGACTGTAGTATTTTTTCATAGAATTTTTTCATGACTCACAAAACTCATTTTTATCTTCTTTGAAACTCAAGGGAAAAAAGTTCTTCAATAAAAATTAAAAATACATTATTTCCATTCAAAACACATTTTCGTATATCTTGGGTGAAGAAAAACTCTGTTTCTTAGCCTGTTCCATGGTATACATGATGAAAATGTAACATTTGAAAAAATAAAAATCCTTTATTAATAATTAATAAGAACCTTTTAACCTTTCCTACTCCAAGAAAAAAAAAAAATCTGTAAATTCTACTTGTAAAAAGCTTATTCGAACAACAACCAAAAAATACAGTTACAAATGGAAAGTTACATAGAAAACAAAGTGTAAATTTTTCTGTTGATGCATTTTGATTTGTTTTTTGTAAAGACAGTATCATATGCATATTTGAAATAAACAAAATAATAAACAGAACAGAAAATGCATTTTTAAAACCTCACTATTTAAACTCTAAGGCATCTGTATACAAATTATTTAAAATAAGTTAGATTTCACAACACAATCTAGGGTCACCTGACTTTTTGACTTTTATGAACAATATCTGTGTGGAAAATCTCCCAAGATATATTGGATAAGCTAAAACTTTCACCAAAAAATTTCAAACACTGCATGTTGAGACATAATGTTTGAAAATTAAGTACATTTTCTTGCTGGAATATTATTATGTTGTTGACATTCTTATGAGACAGTAAAAGCAGAAACTAAAGCACTGTTTGCAGAGGTACATTCATCCAGCTGCAGTTGTGCTCGTTTTTACCTCTAAATCTTTTTCCTGAATAACTTGAATGTTCACTTTAGTATAAGAACAGTTCTTCTTTTTGTTTTTTTCAATCATAATTTTCTGTTATCCTGAGAATAGTACTGTGGAGATGCCATACACCTGCATAGCAATTGCAAAGAAATGCACAAGTTCCTAGAGATGGATTTTTTTTTTTAATTTTCAATTTTTTTATCTTTTTTTTTTCAACCTGTTAGAAATACTTAGCTCTAGGAAACAGACTTTCTTAGGGACAACTCCAGGAAGACTGCCTCTGTTGTAAATGCAATGACATTAGTCTTCCTTTCTCAGCAAACTTAAAAAGCCAGTTGAAGGAGGCGATTGACCTGCTTTGCTCTGCCCTGGTATGGCCTCATCTCGAGTCCTGCATGTGGTTTTGGGCACCGCAATATAAGAGAGATACAAAGCCATTAGAAATTTTCCAAAGGAGAGCTACAAAGATTGGGAAGGGTCTAGAGGGAGAGAGTTATGACGAGCTGCCAAAGTCACTCAGCTTGTTCAGCCTGGAAAAGAGAAGATGGAGCAGAAACTCATAACTGCCTTCACCTTCCTAGAAATGCTACAAATTCTGTCAATTCTCAGGATAAGCAATCATCTTGTCCCAGTTTAAAAATAATGATAAACATTTGTTGAGCTGCATGACGATAACAGCTTTTTTGTCTTAGCCAAATCTATTCATATTAAAAAATGTCTTTTATTTTCATAGAATCATAGAATCAGTGAATATCCTGAGTTGGGAGGCACCCACAAGGACCACTGAAGTCCAATTCCTGGTCCTGCACTGGACAACCGCAAGAATCACACCATGTGCCTGAGAACACTGTTCAAACTTTTGAACTCTAGAAGACTTGATGCTGTGACCACTTCCCTGGGCAGCCTGTTGCAGCACTCAGCCACCATCTGAGTGAAGAACCCTTTCCTAAAATCTAGTCTAAATCTCTGAGACAACTTCAGGCCATTCCCTTGGTTCCTCTCACCGATCACCACAGAGAAGGGATCAGTCTCTGCTCATTCTCCTCCTCTCCAAACCGAACATATAAAGTGACCTCAACCACTCGTCATAGAGCTTCCCCTCAAGGTCTTTCACCATCTTTGTGACCTTCCTTTGATGCTCTCTATTAGTTTTATGTCCTTCTCATATTGTGATGAATAAGAGAAAACGACAGGAGAGGGTAGGTGTCAAATTCATAGTAGCACGGTAAACATAATTTTGCTTGCCAAATTTCATTATTCCTAACCAGCTTTGTGGGAGATCTTACTGAGAAACAAGCCTTTGCTGAAAAGGACTGGATATCTAATATTGAAAAGATAATTAATTTTTATTTGAAGTAAGAAGTAAAAGGATTAAACTTTAAAAAGCAGTTCAGCAGCTGCTATATTTGAGTAGGAATTTGTTTACATTTGCTAAAATTCTTCATGTTATGACAGGCAACTGACACCAAAAAGTGTTCAATACTGTTGAAAATCTGCAGATGATTCTGTGAAATGACAATCCCCTAATCCCTGTTTAGTTCCAAGATTTTATCCCAAAGTAATTTACTTTACAAATAAGCTGCAATATGTAAGGAATGAGGACATTAATGTGATGTGGTAAATATAGTTCTGTAATTTTTTATAGTAATGTGCTCTGTCTTTTACTTGAGTGTGCATCTGTCTGATAATTACACCTTAAGGTACTGCTGCTGTTTATAGGCATCTAGTAGAGATTTACAAGAATGCTATTAAAGCAGCATCAAAAAGAAGCAGAAGATAATTCTTTCATAAAAGTCTTAATCACTGTTACTTTATGGCTTAGGAAGTCTCCTGATTCATACAGCCTTCCTTAAAGAATCAAATAGATTTTACAAATACAATTTAACATTTGGTCTGCTTTTATCAGTGATATGTTCCTGTAGATATCACAAAAGTAGCATTTTAGTCTGTTGTTAACAACATTTTAGTCTGGATGAAATGATAGCTTTACTTTTTAGCAACCATGTATTAGCATATGAGCAGAGCTCTAGACCTTGGGTTTAACAACCTGAGATAAGGTTTAACAGTGTTGTAGAACACACTGATTAGCAAACAGGATACACCAAAAGCTTCTTAAGCTGTAGACCTCCTCAATCCTGTGTTGAGATGCTGTATTTTAAATATTAAAAGATTTGTGAAAGGGAAACCCAACATTTTAATTTGGGAGACGTATAAATGCTTAGCATAGGAAAAATACACTGTGTACAAGAATATGGGGTGTTTGAAGAATAATTTCTGTTATACCCTAGGGCAGAAATGTTATGTTTTTAAGACAGCATTTACAAGATCTGAGGGAGTGTAAGGGAAGACAGATAATATTGAATACTAGAAGGTTCTGACTGTCCAAGCTGAAAATAAGATTGATTGTTTCTCTCCAGTTAGTGAATATTTATCCTGCAGGTGGGTGCAAATGCATGGGCTTTAGTTTTGGTTTTAATCTTCATGGGATGTGCCTTTCAGATCCTTAAATGATCTTTTAAATTGCTTTATAATTTCATTGTCGCTTTAAAGCAAACCTCAGTTTGATGTATAGCATCTAACTTAATAATTTACTTCCAAATTAGGGTTAAAATAAAAGGTTAATTACCTGCATAATAACTTTAGCTGTTCTTTTTACAGGGTTTCTGTAACTATGCCTACCACTAGGTGATATGCCCAATTCTTTGTTAAGAAGAGAGAGGGATAGTGGCATATCAGTAGTAACCTCTTCAGTTAAACTTGAAATTCCAGACCAGTAGTGAGCTGCAGTTCCTATTTGTCTAACTAGTTCATTGGTACTAACAAGTTTCCCCAGCCTCCCTTTTACATAAAAACAGAAAAAGAGATGTGCAGAAATTTCTACTGCCAGAAATTTCCTTCTGTTTCTTCTAGCAGAAAATATCCTATGCCACTAGGAATATCTTTATTGACTGTTTCTAGACTACTTGAACTGCAACTGCAGCTTTTAACATCCAGATCAATTAAATTCTAAATTTGCTGCTAAGTTCCAGAAAAAAAAACAGTTTGAAACTGACAATTTTTAAGCTATCAAACATTTCTGGAGTTTATTTGGATCGTGTTCTATTTCTCAGTGATTTTTTGTGAAACAGAGAGGGACACAAACCGTCATGAATCTCATATATAAGAACGGAAGGGTGGAAAAATTAATTTGTCAGTATACTATTTTAAACAATCAAAGATTGTGTAAAGTTTTTTCATGTAGTAATGAGACAGTAGGAATTCTCCTCAGCTGGTTATCTATGGTGACTTCAAGTGCTTTTTACAGCTGCTGTTTTTTCAACATAAGCTAACACTATGGTTTGGAGCTCAGCAATAATCCAAATCTCTTGATCTTTTTCTGTGGGATTGGGACCTCTGTCAGAATGTCAGTGGTACCAAGCCCACCATGCCAGAACTCCTGCCTGTCTTGCTGAAATAGTCATGGAATTTTTGTTAACAAATTATTAGGCACAGAGAAGTATAAACTGTGACTGTTGAGATATAGAAGTCTATTATGAATTATTTTTACTTGTCTTACTGTTTGTGAAAGTTATGTATTTGACAGTCCCAAGTACCTAGAGATGAAGACATCTAATTTCATTGAAGACAAGGAACTGCATAAAACTGATTGTTGATATCAAAATATGATGGTTCATTGTCTTCCCCAGTGTGCAAACCTGAAGGTCGTATACTTTTGACTATCTGGCACAAACTGTACTTCAAAACACACATAAAAATGTAATGAAACATCCACGTAAGTAATTTTTCTGAAGAGAAAATAAGTTACTTTGTTGTGTAATTCTTATGTTATTTGTTTTGAGACACCATACACACAACACACAGCACTTCATTACTCCAATTTTGTCCCATTCTAGATCTATTGACATTGATAGAATTGGTGACAAGATGGAATAATGTAAAAGTAAATCAGACAATCTATTTTAATTTTTTGTATTTGCTTTTACATTTATTTAAATTCCTTTTAAGTCAATGTCGAAAGCCTGCTGGGAACAGAACTGTATTAGACATTTGACTTCTTTCTTTCACTGAAACTGTCAGCTTCAGCACAAAGTTAATCTGCAGAGAGAAAGCAATTCTTAAGAAGTATTCCTTAGTCTTTTCCTCTTCTCCTGTAACGTGTTTTTTTTTTTTTTTCTGCATTGTATAGCACTTCCATTTGAATTTGAGTATAAAAATACACAAAAGTGATACTAAAATGCAAGCTTTTAAAGAAGAGACTTGGGTATAATATCTAGCATTATGGATAGACTTTCCATTTCTTGAAAACATTTTATAGTCTGCCTTTATATATTCCCACAGCTATTTGTTGTCTTCATTTTGTCAGCAATTTACTCTTTGCTAGGTGTTATACCTTAGTTTCTACGGACCAGTTCAGAAGAAATTGCAATATGTGATGGCCAATTCTCAAGGATATTGCTTTAGCATAGAAGGTTGGGAAGTTTGGCTGTAAATGTGACGAAAATGCAGTTGGAATTCTTTGGCATGAGAGATTATATTGTGAAAAGCAAAGACAGTTATCATTTTTAAACTTTTTAAAGATAAGGGGCTCTTTCTGCTATATATTAAGAAGTTAGAGCTTGCAGACTGGAAGTGAAATCATGGGGCTGTTGGTCTTGCAGCTCTTAAAAGACATAAATACGCATTTAATATAAACATGCACATTGGATGTTATTCAAAACCCATTTTTAATATACTAGGTAAATATATTATTTATTCACTGCTTTGGTCTGCAAAAAGAAAACTGTTTCAAATAATATGTAATGTGCTGTGAATCCAGTGAATAAAAATCAAGACAGACTTAACAGAATGTTGAACTCAAAAGTACCAGAAAAATTATTTCAGAGAAAAAAACCTGAAAGCTTCTGAGAGGAAACCTGGGAAAGGTTGAGAATGTATTTTAAAAGGGACTGTAGCAGTAGGATCAAGGTCTGGTCTTCTCCATTTTAAGAAAGTTTGGCCTTTTGTACAGTTAAAGGCAGATGCAACAATTGAATGAGACTTCACAACCTGCTGAACTTCAAGAACACTTAAGTAGCAGCTCTGTGGGTTTTATCCCCTAGGGCACTCATTATTACAAGGTAAGACATGAAGGTTGCATTTTCCTTTTTTTATGCACATGTTCTCTGGATGTGGAACTTCTTTTCAAAGAACAGAAGCCAGCTGAGGACTTCATAAAAGACTGTCAAGGTCATTAGGTACTTCATTTGTTCAGTGTACCCCGTGATTGAGAATGGACAGGTAAGACAAAGAATTGAGTCTTATAATTCCTACTCAGCATTTTGATCTGAGGGTGATTCTGGCCCATGTCTCTCTCCCTCTCTCTCCTTCACTGCACATGTTCATGCCACGCCACAGTATGAATTTTGTATAAACGCATAGTGTCCTGCAGAAGTCTCGTGCTCACACCTTCTGTTAAGCAGAGGACACGATCAGCATAACACACCTGACAACAGTAAACAGGACAGGGGTAGGTGGGACTCAGGAGGAACAATAATGACAGCATGAACAAGCAAATTTTTTGGCTGGTGAACTGCATTGCACCTATGTGCTACTTGATGTCATACTTGCGATTAGGGGGGGAGACAGAAATACTGAAGAGAGCAGGATAAGGCCTTATGAGATACGTAAGAACTGCCAGATAGGTGCTTTATCGGTCTGAGCCTTCATTAGCCCAGTGTACAGGGACAGGGGCTCTAAGATCAAGGTCAGCAAACAGAGAAGACAGCACATGATGGAGTCTCTGAAAGCCATCCCTCAGCTGAGTGGGGATGTGGCTTTTTGAAGAACAGAAACTCAAGCAGTTAGCTGCAAGTGGAAGACAATGATTTCACTAACCAACTCTGGAGCTGCCCCCACTGAACATTCATTCTGCAGACTTCAAAATGAAACTACTTAAAGTATCCTGGGAATAAATGAAGGAGAGGGTGGATTGATCCAGAATAAAGAGGAAGCCAAAATGGTCCTAACTGAACCATAATGGGGGCAGCACTTACAGAATTCTCTTCTAGAAAACACGCCAGACCCCTTCCTGAAATGGGGACTGGCCACAAAAGAGAGGATTCTTGGAATATAAAACAGGTCATACAGAATTCTGACAGTATCTCTGCCTGTGCCTCTGAGATGAACACTGTCTTGAGAGTAACTGTGAAAGAGTCATGAGGACACTGAAACATTTTGTGACTTTACCACAGACAAGAGAAAAGCAACATTAAAATAAAAAAAAAACAGAGTTAATTGATTAATGGAGTTCATTAAGTGAGAAACAGAGGAGAAATGAAGGTGACTATGGCCATAAAGTAGAATAAAGGATCAAAAAATACTAAAAATAATAAACTTCAATTCATAATGTAAGGCATAGAATTAAATGATAAAGGTTTAGCAATAAGTCTAAACTAAAAAAATTACCATGTACTAAAAAATACCATACACTAATGACTTTACATAATTATTTGAAGTTGAGGCCATGGATATGCGCTTATAGATGCACTGCCTTATTATCTGAAGTCTGGTTCATTTGCTTTTGGTTGTAGTAATACTTTGGTTCAGATAGAACCCTTCTTGAATTTTTTCAGCTTCTGCAGCTTTATTGTAAGGAAGATGAATCTTCTTTTCTGTTACTCAGTTTACAGCATTTCCTTCCTATGTTTGCTGTACATACCTTTCCTGGGACTCATAGAGTAGGGTTTCTATTTGTTCACCAGGGAAACCAGGACATTTTTAGCCTTGTTGCTCACAGAAGAAATAAAAAGCACTTGATGGAGTTACTTGCCTGATAGCACACCTGCCTCATAAGAAGTAGTAAAAGCAACTATTGTTCAGAAACACTTTGTACTTCCCTGGGGTAGAAATCTGAACAGGTTCATTTTTTATTTAATTCCTAAACAAAGAAACAACAACAGGAATCACTTCTCAGATTGTAGTTTTCCATCAGACTGATTGCACTGGCCTGTTCATTAAAAGGCTGGAGGCAAAATTTTGCAAATGTTATCTTCCTGAATACTTGTTGCTCCAATAGGTATTTGTCTGATATGGAACATGCTAGCAAGCTCTGGGAAACTTGGACACCTCTGTTGCACGGTGTCACAATCTGCTTAAATGTTGCAGAAAGAGCTTCAGTTTCAAATATTCCCCTGAGCAAGGTTAAACTCACACAGGTTATCTGCTGATACCAGAAAGGGATTTTATTAACTGCTAAGAGATGCAAAGAGAAAGAGGGAAAAATAAGAAAAGTTCGGAAAAGGCTAAGATTATTTCTAGAAGCACAGGAGAGATACCACCACACTACCTTACTACTACAATGGTGTTTGTTGGGGAGGAGAGTGGGGAGAAGTAGTTCCTGCCTTTTTTTTTTTCCTCTGGCTCTGCCACTTTTCAATGTTATCTCTTTAGCTGGGGGGGGGGGGGGGGTCTTAGCAGCTTTAGCTCTCTGGAATGCAGGCAGGATGTGCGGCCTCCCCACTCATCTTGAGCAGTGTCCCACGCTGTGTAGGCTCCCAGTTCAGAACCAACTTTTGGCCGTCAAAAATATGGTAGGGCTAGAAAGATAAGATAGAACTCACCCTTGTGGCATGAGGGGTTTCAGTTCTCCAGGCCAGCAGAGTTTCAGTCTAAGGTGGCAGGCAGCATGCAGTGGCAGAGAAAAGATGAGGGGGAGGTGGGAAGAGATTCTCAGCTAGGGTAACTGGTTCTCTCTTTCTTTCCTCTCCCTGTTTTACAAAATTTTCCCTCAACTTTTATAGTGTTCAAAGGAGGTTGTAGGTGGTTTCTTGACATGTAGCCCTATTCAGATCTTCAAAGAGATATGATAACCATAGACAACAGCAGGACGTTTTGTCAGGAAAACTCCAGCAGGAAGCTCTGGTGAGAACTTCTGGCAGAAAGCTGACAGAGAATTTTTGGTAGGAAGTTTTGACAGGCAGAAACAATGGTGAAACATCATTGTTGGTATTTCTATATTATCTAGTTACAAATGATCTGGTAAGATATTGGATTAAGTTTATTGGGAGACAGTAAGTTTGCAGTGATCCTCTACACTTGCATACCTTTTTTATCATGATGATTTCCCTGTTATCTCCAGTTATATACTACCTCAGCATATTAAGCATGATTTAACTTTCTATTTTTGAAAAAAAAACAAACAAAACACATATGTTAAGCATAATTACATAGAAAAGTATTTCCAGATATTCCTTCCAAATGTGGTATTGCTTAATTTTTATTTGTTATATAGAGTGAATTAAGAAGCCTGTAAAATACTATGACTGTTTGCATTATGCACAGAACATAAAGCAGAGGTTTGAATCAAATTCTAGTTAAAATAAGAATAATATCTTGGGTTTTCTGCTCAGCTTGATATGTTGTAGAAAGATACTCTATTAAGGGAACATCAAGAGCAATGTCATGACTATAATGGGGACAGAGTTTTTACCAGTGGTCATATCTCCAAGTCCTGAAAAAAAGTATATGGAAGAGGTGAAAAAAAATCAAAAGGTGTGAACTGGCAAAAATAATTTATTTTCCACCAACATGGTGTCATAAAAGAGGGCAAGATTTTCAAGTAACTCTTTCAAACGAGTGATAGGCAATGGTGACAAATCTCACAGAATACATATAACTTAATTTCTTCATTTATAAAATTTCTCTCGTATATCTATCCTTTAAAAAAAAGTTACTTGAACTATGACTTATTTCTTTCCTTTTGTATATGAGCAGACTGTTTCATAAATTGTTATTTTAACCAGACAGGGAGAATAATTCGTTCAGTTTCAGTCTCTGGCCTTACCTGTATAAACACACCTTTGTTTCAGAAAGAACAAAAGGACCAAAATTGCTTCAGGTTACACTGTTCCCTAAAGAGTTCTGGTTAGTCACAGGTACAAGCATTAAGTCTGTAGAAAAAGTGAAGCAGTTTCAAGAAAATTGAGATAGTGGGGTTTGAAAGCACATCCAGAAACATTTAAGTTCCTATCTGTATTTTCATGGGTTCTGTATCACCCGTAATCAATCAGGAAAATGATTTAGCCGTCAGAGGGAATGCTTTTCAAAGGAAGATAATAACTCTGTTTGGGTGGACAAATCTTTAAGCGACTGAAACATGTTTAAATTTAGACTCAAAAAATTGAAAAGAAAAACAAACAAAAATTGTCAATCTAACCTTATCTGTATCTTTTTACCCACTAAGCACACCAAGGTGTTAAGTTATAGTTTAAAGGTAGTGTTTAATTTTTCTGCCTATCTCAGCTGAATATTTTTGAAAAGCAGAAAAAATCAGACTCAATTCTAAAACCACACCACAACAAAATACAACCAACAATTGAAAAAAAAACTAAAACAAAAATTCCAAATAACATTAAAAAACCATCCAGTTTCAACTTCCCTGTCATGGGTAGGGCCAACCCCATGGCAGTCCCAAGATGGAGCAGGTCCTGCCAGAGATCTGCAGCCTGTGGAGAGGGAAGCCCAGGCTGGAGCAGGTTTTTCCTGGGTAGGTCTTGTGGCTCCTGTGGGGGACCCACATCGGTACAGCTCGTTGGTGAAGGACTGCACCCCATGGAGGAGTGACCCACGGGACAGGAGACTTTCAAGAACTGCTGCCTGAGGGATAGACTCACATTGGAGAGGTCCATCAAGGACTGTCTCCTGTTGGAGGGACCCAACGGAAGCAGGGGAAGGACTCAGAGCTGTGGCCCCACTGTTGCCTGTGATGAAGACCATGGTGATGCAGATTGTCCTCCTGAAGCCCATGGAGGACCATTGGGGTACAGAGACCCGACTGCACCCCATGGAGGAGTAACCCCCAGGACAGCAGATTGGAAAGAAATGGTGCCCAAGGGATGAACTCATGTTAGTAGTGGTAGAAACAACTGAGTGCAACCCCATTCCCCGTCCCCCTGCACCGCTCGGGGGGAGGAGGGAGAACATGGGGGGAAGGAGGGGTGGGAGGAAGGTGTTTTTAAGACCATTTTATTTCTCGCTCTTTGGCTCCTTCCTGTTAGTGATAAATTTAAGCATATCCCCACTTTGTGTCTGTTTTGCCTGTGAAGGGAACCAGTAAGTGACTTCTCCCAGCTCTTATCTCCACTCAAGAATCCTTAGCTGTTTTTTTTCTCTCTCTCCTCTATTTAGTTGCAGAGGGAGGGTGATGGAGCGACTTTTAGTGGGTCCCTGGAATCTGGCCAGGGTCAACCCACTACAAGTCCATGTCTTTCTCGTGTTGAGGCCCCAGATCTGGATTCAGTACTCCAGGTGGGATCCTACAAGAACAGAGTACAGGAGCACAATCAGCTCCCTTGCCTTTCTGGTCATGCTGCTTTCATTGTGGCCCAGAACACAGTTGGATTTCTGGACTGTGAGCACACGTTGCTGGTCCAGTTGAGATTCTCATCCACAAACACTCCCAAGTGGTTCTCTTCCAGGTTATTCTCTTTCCACTCTCTTCCCAGACTGTACATGTGCTGGGATTGCTCTGATGCTCGTGCAGGACCTTACACTTGGCTTTGTTGAACTTCATGAAGTTTACATGGGACCACTTCTCAAGACTGTCCAGATCCCTCTGGATGGCATTCCTGCCTTGTGGTGTGTCAACTGCGTGACACAGCTTGGTGTCATCAGCAAAATAGCTGAGGATGCACTCAGTCCCACTGTCCATGTCCCTGACGAAGATGTTTAACAACAATGCCAGTCCCAATACCAACCCCTGAGAAATGTACTGACGCATTTGGAGCTGTTTGAAAGTGGACAAAGCTTCAAGTGTAGATATAGAAGAAGTTGCAGTGAAGCAGTTGCAAAAGCAACAAGGATACATTCCTAAAGCTGTAGTGGAAAATAATATATAAATAATGTTCCAATTATCATGTTTAATATCAAATTTTGAAATTACCATTTCTAATCACATTAATTTCAGCTTTTTTTTTCCCCAGGAAATACCTGGCTTTTCCATGTG
This sequence comes from Pyrocephalus nanus, assembly GCA_038380795.1. Taxonomy (NCBI): domain Eukaryota; kingdom Metazoa; phylum Chordata; class Aves; order Passeriformes; family Tyrannidae; genus Pyrocephalus; species Pyrocephalus nanus. The sequence goes on along the minus strand of CM076263.1, from coordinate 63,809,270 downwards.
TTAGACATCCAGCCTATCTGTGCTCTTATGTTGCATAAGAATTAGTTCTGGAAAGGTCACCTTACTTTGTTACATTAAACATCAGCAGGTAAAGCCAACGCTTCCTTGCTTTGTGCCTCAGCTTTATTGGTCTATGGATTTCAATTTCTGAAATACTGAATTAAGTGTTTATGCTCCATTACATTCCCCTCAGCCTTTTATTTTCTCTGATAAACATTCTAAAAAAATTGCTTCCAGAATAATTTCACTCATATGACTTCATAAAAGCAGCTATAAAATTTTGTATTATATAATTAATGCTACTTTTTTTTTTTTCCTCAGAAACAAGCCAAGGAATTAGAAAGCACTTAAAATGCAAAAGCCCATCCCTGTATTGAGAATACAATAAAAACAAGTTCTGACATTGGGACCAAGAAGCACTATTTGTCTTCCACTGAGTAGAAAAATAACCTGGAATTGATTTAATCTGTGAATGGGGATTTTTCCTATAGGAAAGGTCTTTGATTGATCCTTCAGTGTCCAGTATCTAAAACTAATTAAGCAACAGTGTGTAAAGGTCTCCATTCCACATGAAGATTCCTAATTCTGTTGATGGTATAGGATTTCAGTTGGGAAATTTCTGTCACATCTTGTTTCAGTGGATCAACAGGATCAAAACCTTCCAGCTTAGAAAAAGAGGAAAATACGCGTTGGATTTATTTCTCTTATTCACAAATTTTCTATACGTAGTTACCCTGGTAACTGTTCAGTCAGCACAGATAGCTACTTTGAAGAGTGCAGTTCATTATTTAGAGACTTCAAAAAAGAAAAGTTTACAGAAACTTTGACATTATTTTGGATTTAACTTAGTATAAACCAAACATAGAAATGAATAGAAAGGAATCAGGATATACCTTATTTTATGTTAAGATACAGAGAACACCACTGTCCTTCCAGTTCATTCTACTCTGCCAGGCCCAATGATTGTGCGAAGAGACAGGCAGAGTTGACAAGTTACATGCTGTTAGACAGCAGATCAGTTATTTCTGGGTCAGAACCACCTTGTGGGGACTGTGTGTATTTGTGTGTGGAGTGGGAAGGGATGTGTCAAACCTCACGGAGGTGGGGTGACGTCAAATCCCTCATGGCAGGCCCTGGAGCCCACATGGGGAAGTCTCAGAGTAGCTGTCAGTCACAAACAGCATAGGAAAGCTGTAACACACCACACCTCCTGCAGCCTCTAAACCAGCTCAGATTGGCAGGGACAGTGAGAACACTGCCCCTCACCCTGGCCTGGGATCCCAGAGCAGCCAGTGGGTCAGAGAGCCCACCTGGAGGGGTTGGCCACAGGGAGCAGAGCAGATAAAACCAAAAGCATGTGTTTGCCTCGTGTTGCAGCTCTGACACTTGGATGTGTGAGAGCAGGTGTTCTACAAGGTTTTAGTGGTAGCTATATTATCTGTCTCTCCCTCTTTCTTCTTCTCCCTTCTTGCTCCCTCTGCTTCTCTTTCTTTGCTGTTTTCTTGATGCTTAGGGTGGCTTGGAGCTGGAGGGATTGAATCTTGATTTAAGTGTTGTGGAAGTGTTTGGATTTTGCCTTACATGTTGTTGATTTATTGGATTTTGACTTAAGTGTTGTGGATTAATAGTGTATGCTGAGTCAGTTTTGTGGTGAAACATACCACAAGCTATTTTTTTCTAGCTTGTGTAGTGTCCTTTTGAACTTTGGCCAAGTTCCCTTATTTGCTCCTCTAAATTAATAAAGAAATCCCCTGGGAACAAGTCCATGGCTTATTCTCTTGATGCTATGTCAAGGAATTAAAGAACTCTGTATCTATATATAAAGTAAAACTCCTAGCCAAGCCTGTGAGCCAGTAGCTCCTGGGACTTGGAGTCTTACATGTATTTAAAAATGCCTTCTAAAGTCTTGTAGTTCAGATACAGGTGCCTCACAGTGAAGGGAATAATAAAAATATCACTGTTCTCACATTTGTTTTAATGTAGAAAGCTTATTTTAATAAACTACAAGAGCAACTCAAAACAGGAAAGGCGGAGTGGAAGAATAAAAAACATGATCAGACTTCCAGAAAAATAGCAGAGAGTGGAGAGTAGTTTTGCCTGCAGCAAACATTTTTTCTATTGGTTATAGCAGTGTATTTCATTTTGTATTTTACACTATCTTTGTACCTTAAAGACTAATAAAATTGCTGGATGTAGCAAAAGAAGGAAAAGTAGGGCTCATCCGCAAAAATGATAACACTTGGAAATAATTAATCCTACACCTTTGGAACTGTTGTGGCTTCCTAAATACACTGTTTCCTTGAAAAGCAACTGAGGAGAAAGACAAGAATCTGAAGAATGCACCTTACACTACCTCAGTTTCATAGTCAGGTTCACATAATAAATACTGACCTGTGAATATACATGTGCATGTGAAACTTCCCATATGGAAACCTATCTGGATAGCAAGAGGTGTTAAGAAATTTGTGCCATGGTTCTATGACAGAAGCAGCAGTGTGCAAAGCCTCAAAATTTCATTGAAACCATTGAAATGAATGAAAAGCCAATGTAACAAAGGCCCCCAGAGCTGGAAAAGGAAATGTAACAGTATAGCAGATAAGTCCCATAAAAACAACAGCAAAAGGCATGACTAAGAATGAATAGCACAGAAAACAGACAAAGCAGCTTGGTATTTGTATTGCAAGAAACATTTTATTTCTCAAGAATGCAGTTGGTTCTTAGTGACAGCAAAAATGAACATACAAACTTAAAAAAATGGATTGGAGACAACAATCCAAAGTAAAACATATCATTTCCCATACATTATATGAGCAAAGTAGTAAAAGAACCTGATGTACTGCCAAAATTTGAGATGCCTGTAATAAAAACTAAACATGAAAAACATCCACAAAGCTCAATGTGTTTTGATGGGCTCTGTTGTTGAAGAAAGTCACTAAATTCTAGATTTTAATTTTTATTTCAAGCCTAATAACGTTAGAAATAATATTTGTCCTCTTTGTTTCTACTTATTCAGTGATTTTGCTGATGACTGGGCTGACTTTAAATAATTTTTTGAAGAACAGAATGTAGAAGTTTTCCATTAGATTATAATAACACTTTAAAAATTGCATTGTATTTGGGAGGGAAAAAACCCAAAACACCACGAACCCCTCAAGAAACCAACAGATACTTCAAAGTTCAGGTTTTTTATCTCTGTAATCTATTATATTCAATAGAATTTAAGACACTACAGTCCATGATCTCACACTTCTCCTCCCTGACTTCCCTCTTTCCCAGATCTGTTTGCAGATCCTTTTCTTTATCAAACTCAGAATGAAACTGGCATTTTCAAATTCCCTTGGTTTGCTTTTCGAACACTGTGGCAGGATCATGAAAATATGGGAGCTGAGCTGCCTGAACATATTTATGTGGATGTGCACAAGATACACAGAAGGTGCACGATACTCGTTCTTTCCAGAAGGATGTCTTCCCTTAATGAAATTGCTGCAGTTCACTGCAGCACAATTGAGTTCAATAAATCTAGCCAAATTGTAGCTAAATCAAGCCTTGCACTTTTAAATAACTGCAATAAGATTCAAACAAATGCTAATGCAACTTCTTTTACAGATCTGCAACTATACTTGCACCATTTTAGGTCATTCTACGTATCTGCAGCTAAAATATACTCCCTGCCTTATTGTGACTGTTCAGAATCTGTAGCACTCATCTTCTTTTACTCATTTATTACACCTGAACATCAAATTAATTTTTCAGCAAGTAGAGCATTTTACAAAGATGGCATTCTATAAAGTTCCATGTGTTCCTCAGTGGCTTAGTCATGACAAAAGTTTTCTTAAATTAAAAGATTTGGCTTTAAAAATATTCAAGAAAAAAAAAAGGAAAGGAACAGATGAAAGGAGAAAGAAATAATTTTTGCCTAGTCATATACATTTTTCTAGTCATATACATTATTCTTACTCTCTCCAAATTAGTAAACTTTTTTGTGTGTTTAAATTTCACTTCAGCAAAAATTTGGAAATTCTCCAAATATTTTTTCCCAATAGTTAGACACAAAGATATTGAAAGCAAAACATTAAGTAGTCAAAAATACTTTTCTGATGTTCCTTTTGTATTATCATTTTCCATAACTCTTCTATTTCTTATAGTTATATTTTAAGTTTGCATCTTCCTCCAATAATTTGAAATTTTTAAAATTTACAGAAGTTAAATTTTCAAAGACAATTTTTGCCATTCTTCTTCAAATTTTCAACATCAGGAAAAATTCTCGTCACAGCAAGGGAGAGCTTGATGGTGAAAAAGTTAAAAATCCAAATGGATATAGATTAATTTTAGTGACAATACTAAATTATATTTCATAACTTAGTAATCAAAACACATTGCAGGTAATAGTCAGCCCTGCTATCCCTCCTGTGATCTTATTATGTTGTTTTTACACAGGAAAAACCTCACAATTATTAACAAGAAGTAATGTGAAAATCAGTGCTGGAGCCAGCATTATGATTTCTGAGCACCCTCACTATTTACCCTGTGTGATAACCTCTGTTTTACAAATCACTGCATAACTGGAGGAGTACTAAATTTCCAGTCATTTAATTTTGAATGAGGGTATAAAAATTTAAAGTTATATCTTTGCTTTACAGAGCTCAAATTCACATTTACTTCCTCTTTTATGAATACAGCAAGTTTCTAAATTCCCTAGAGTTTCTTGTAATTTTCCTAAAGGAGGAAGTGTCAGAGAAAGCTTCAGCTGTTAGGCAATTAATTAGGTACAACCAAGTTTATCATCCTTTTAATTCTATCCCTTAATTCTGGTTTACTTCTGTCTTCACCTATCCTCATCATCAGTTAAAGGAAAGTCTGCTCAATATTAATCAGGGTACTTAACATAACCATGTGCAGCTTAAACGTAAAATGTCAAAAAAAAAAAAAAATTCTCCTGGCTCAGTGACTGACCTTAAGGTTAGCTGAATTAGTAACAACACATGGTGAAAAAAATAATCCCACGGGAAATAACACTGCAGTGAAAGCCAGTAGGATCTACTGCAGAGTCAAAAAAAAAAGGTAATTTTACAGTCCCCAGAAAAAGATATACCCAAATTCAGCAGCTGGAGATAACATTTATGTAGACAGAAAGTGATTTTAATTAGAAGTCAAGCCACTAGAAATTAATGATGAAAGCAATACTAATAATGCTTCAAACCTGAGACATTCTTAATTTTTAACACAATAGATACTCTAATGACATAGTTTGCTTTCATATAAAACTGTCACACTAAATATGCTTGAAAGGCTCTCCCAAACAACATATACTGGGTAATGATCAACCTCAAAAAAAGGGGATATTCAAATGCAATTCCACTTGTTTTCTATATTCTCATTTTAATTGGTACAGAAATGCATAGCATCTACCATGTGGAAGTGAAATCAATCTCCCCCACCCCTTTCAAAATCTCCATTTTCTATTGATTTGTGAGGACTGACAAATTCTTGGCATTTCTGGGTCAACCTCAATTTATTTGTTCCTGATTTTTGCCTATCGCTGTCTCTATTGGAAGTCTCCTTTCTTTCCTGCATACTTTACTATGAAATAGTAATGTCAGCTTGAATTTTGTCCCTGCCTTGCCATGGACTTGATCTAGTAACAACTTGTCATACAGCAGCCTGATAAGCAGCCCTGTGCTGACTTGTTCTCCCTAGCTTGCCTGGTCCTAATTTGATGCCTCCAAGGTGAGTGCCAGGTGGGGGAGCAGCTCTGGAGACCTGATTTAGCCCCACCAAGGTCTACCAACAGCTACAGCAATAATGTATCTGAGCACATTTTAAGTCAACTGAAATACCACTTCCAGACTTGGGATTTGCTTTCCCATATGTGTGATTCAATGCTTGAAATTCCATACACCTTATCTGAACTGTATAGGATAGCTAAACCCAGACAGATTTCCAATATATATTCTACATATCCTATGTGGTGTATAGGTATTTTATGAATGTTTTCAGATTTCTTTCTGCAGTATTCCCGGTGTATAACTTTCTTGTGAATGGAAAGTTCATGGCAACATAATTAAAACACTTCTACTTTAGGTAAAACATTTAATTAGTCTACAGTCATTGATGACAATTATAATTTCTATGTAGAGTCATTCAAATATATAAAAATTTTCTGGGAAAAATTGTAATTATTTTTGTTCTATTTTTTCTGATATTTTTCTTAATAATATTAAAAAATTTTTTCAGCTGACACTGTTATTTCCTTTTCTCATCCACAAGCCAAATAGATATTGAGGGATATATGGGTATCTTTTTTATAGAAAACCTCATTGGAATAAATGGATATTCTCTGAAGAGCTATCTTCCTTTAGTTATCTTTCTTTCAAAAACAATTACAAAAGCTACTTCAATTATAACTTTTTCCCATCCCTTGAGCTTTTTCTCTGCTAAAGAGTCTTTGTTCTACCTAAGGAAAAATTTTAGAACAAAGGCAACTATTTTAAAAATAAATTTTCTAATAATTAAAAACATGTTGCTGATCATTAGCATCATAAACTTATCAAAGGAGGAGAAAAAAAGGCCTGATCTCAAATGTCAGAGACTCTAGAAGAGTCAAGGGAAGGAGAAAGGACAAAGGGAAAGGGGAAAAGGAAAAAGGACAGGAAGGGAATGGGAAGTGAAGGGAAGGAAAAGCAATGCAAGGCAAGGCAAGGCAAGAAAAGGCAGGGCAAGGCTATAGCATACATAGATGTTAACAAAAAATTCTAGAGCGTTATATCTCACATCAGCTTTCCATGTGGTTGTTCAGTAGTACTGTTTCACAGTGATTGTGGGGCTCCACACATCTAGATCAAACCTTCTCTCTCATGTATAGCACAAACTTGAATCTTCTTGCATTCAGGCAAATTGAATAATGCAAAATCTTTGACAGAAAGGAAGCTTTTTTTTACACAGAAAACTACTTTTTGAAACTATTTTTCCCAAGAAACAGATGGTCTTTTTGACAGGAGAATATGTTCAGATCAGGTCTTGCAGGACATGAAGTCCTTTTAAAAATGAAAACATGACAATACACACAGACTTAAGCGTAAAACTAGTAGACAAAATAAATAGTGATAAAAATAAAAAAGTGGAATCACAAAGAAATAATTCAGTAGACATCAGATCATGAGGAATAGCAGAAAGGTTGAAAAATAAACACAAGTAGAACATAAAAGCAAAAAATTTATAGTTGTTATATCACTCAAAACACTGATGTGAATACAGGAACTGAATATTTCTGGTGTTTATATTTACTCACTTCTAAAGCAAGACAAGACTTATCATCATCAAAGACACATTCACCATGATTCACCTCATAACTCTGCTAAATGTTGGGGAAAGCAGTGTCCATTTTTAAAGTTATTTTAAAGCTGATCTTTTCACTAGAAAAAAATGTGAGCAGCTTACTACTGTCAGTAGCAATGTATCAACAAAAGACACATTGATTTAAATGGGCAAATAAACATGCTTAGTGAGCATTAGTATTGACAAAGCTTATTAAGCCAAAGGAAGAAAGAAAAAAAATTTATGTTTTAAATATCAGCAAGTAATGGGTTTCAGTTTTCTTTAGTTTTTCATCATTGTTTTAGAAGGACCAGGTTAAAGGATAAAACCATTTTGAAAGCATTTTTTCAATAGTAGTTCAATATATAGAGAGTTAAGGGATATCAAGAGCACGGCCACCTGCACCAGCCACTCCAGGCTGGGCACACCCTCCCCAGACTGTGGGACAGGGCTGCTGCTTTACTGGGTGCATATTCAGCTGGTCTCAGAGCTGCACAGGTACCCACAGACATGCGCACAGGGGACACTGACACGACTGGTCACAGACAGATACGGCCATGGTGCTGCCTTCAGCAGCACACAGGAACAGGACTCATATAAAGCACAAGCAAAGATGTCCACTTTCCCTCCTTCTCCTCCTGTAGTTTCTTGAGAGCCCATCCTGTAGTGGGAGTTGCAGGGTTTGTTTGTTGAAATAGACTCCGTGTTTGTTTTGTGAGGTCTGTGTCTTCACATGTTTTGATTTTGGTTTTTGCCCTTATTTCCTAATTGCCAAGCTTCCCTACAAGATAACCTCACTGAAATAATCATCCTCAGACTCTCCCACACCAACTTCAAATGAGCATGACTGACCAGGTCTGGTTCTCATCACTGCATCTTTCTTTTGTCTGGCCTGTTACCAGGCACAGCTTCACATACAGCCACTCTACTGCTTAGCTTGGCACAAGGAGGAAATTTGTTAAGCTGTCAAACACCTGCACTATTCTGGAACTCTGCCATCTTCACTATAAATAATGCACAAGTCTACACCAAGCATGAAACAGAATGTGCCCCTGTTGCATTCTGTCACTAAGTCCAAAAAGCATTATTCCACCTGTAGTAGGTGGAATATTCAGAAAGACAGAATATCATTAGGTTATAATTACATTGATATTCACATCCTGGTCTAATTCCTACACTGCAGTGCAATGTATCCAAAAATAGTCCCTGCTGGAGTATCTCTCACCAGATATTTATACCCTGCCTTGGAGTTATGCAGTGCCACAACACAATGCAACAGCAACTAGGTACATTGAGGGAAATTTTGGCGATATATGCAGAATAAAAGCTAGGTTGGACAAAGCCCTGAGCAGCCAGAACTCAACTGACACAGCTTTAAGTGAGGGATTGGATCAGGAACAACCAGAAGTTGTCTCCAGGCTAAATTATAGTTTGATTCTGCCTGATTTAATTTTCATTCAGAGTTTATGGCATGTTCAGGCTCTTGACATCATGTTGTTCACGCTCCACACTAGAAAATGTTGTTAAACAGCTTATCTTATAATTTACTGTTTTATAACAGATTATCTCCAAGTCTCAATGGTTGTCTTAGACAGTCACAACTACGATTGTCTTTCTCCTATAAATGCTGCTTGGGAAGTTGTGTGTGCTGTACAAGGCAAACTGAAGAAAGAGTAATTGTGTAGGGACCATAGTCATTACTAATTCCACCATGAGTCTAAACAATTTCTATTAGTAACCTGTGAGCTTAATGCTTATCCACTGGCTGTTTTTAGACCAAAGATATTAGCATTACTCTCAAAATTGACTTTTCTTATTTACATATAGGTGTTTTGAACAAAGTATCATCAGATAAGCAAAGCCATCTTTGTGTTCTAAATTTTAAATAATTGTAAAGAAAGGTTTATTTACAAAACAGATTTCTAGAATTATCTAAGGCATTCTGAACATGTTAAATGGGTCATTAAATCACACACAAAGGATAAAGGGCCATAAAAATTAAAGAAATAATTTGTTATACAGAATTGAAAAGAAAAAATATACTTTCTGAATAGATTTCAATCAATAATAATACACTAGAGTAATCTCCTGCAGTAACCCACCTGTCATTTACTTTCCTACCCAGGTCTGTTTTTATGGGAGTGATAATTGTTTTGACTGTAGAGAGAGAAAACTACAGGTAAAACCTATTGTAAATTAAAGCTAATGTTATGCAATAAAATAACTAAAACAAGGGGATTTAAAAAACACCAAGATGCTATATTTAATTCCACATGGTAGGGAAAGGACTTTGATCCCTGGCATTTCCCATAAAAAAGGTAGTTAAATGAGCTACACAAGACTTTTACCAGCTTAGAAAACAAATCAAGGAGGAGATGCTTCCATATAATAATCCTTCTTTTTTGGGCATCATTCAGGAGAGGACAGGGAGAGAGGAGAGAGATACAGCTCACTAATGCGATTTGGAAACATAGTACAACAGCTCCTCCTTCATATCAGGTACATAATCCAATAATAATTGAAAAGGAACGGGTGAATGGGTATCAGCTGTAAGGAGAGAAGCAGAAGATACCTTATCACAGTATGAAACCTTACTTTTTACCCTAAATGCCTACTTCTTATCACACTCAAGTTCAAATATATAATTAAACCTGAAATTTTTTTCTGTGAAAGTTTAGGGAATACCGTTAGTAAAAATGAACAGCATAGTGACTAATAAAAATGGAAAACAAAAAACCAAACACAAAACCCCCCACCAAAACTATTTGGTGTAGTCCTAAAACATAAAAGGAAGGGACAAGAAAATCACATAGGGCAGTCAACCCGACAGATGTTACAAAGAATTCATGCTAGATGAAATCACATCTGACTGGAGAGAGATTAATCCTCTGTGTTAAATATAGGCTTTTAATTGAGATATGCAGTTTGCAACAGTGCAAAAGCCTGAAATTTTGCAAAGGGAGGGTGGTGAGGTACGTCATGGAAACTGCAGTATTTACCTGCAAGATTTCCAGCCATCTCTGTAGACTAGTATCCCTTGTCACATTATAACACCCATGTGGAAATTTGGGTTTAAGTCTAATTAAGGAATAATGATTCTATAATGAAAGACGGACCACTCACTTTACAGAAGTATTCACTTCTTAGAAGTGAATGGCAATGCAAATGTTCATAAGCATTTTAGCTTTACTTGGAAAGACAGAGAAGAAAAAGTTAGCATACATTTCGTTAAAGTGTTAATTTTTTACAGATTTTAAAAGTTGTGAAAAAATCTGAAGCTTTTCTTATCAGCTTAGTGAAAGCAAATATTCCACAGTAGATGTTTACTCTTAACATACATTGGTTCTGTTCATATTAAATAGTGAAATGTACCATGCCACAAGTCTTACTGCTAAACTATGTTTTGGGGGAGAACCCATAATTTTACCCTTCCTTTTCATTAATAACTACATGAGTAACTGAAATGAAACTAAAAAAAAACTGTGTGAGCTGTATATTAGGTATATGAATTAAACTCTAGGTCTCCTGTTTTTCAGCATTGAACAGTTACAGAAATCCTACAAGGTTGTGACTGTAAACTTTCAAGAAGTTTGTTTAATTGCCCGTTCTCTACATTAAGTCGAAGTCATCACTATTTGCAGACTATAACTTTTTTCCAAGGTTATTTTTTGGGGCATACAACTACAGAAGTGTCCAGACACACAAACTGCCTTGGTATTTCACACTGACATGAATTAATGAACCTTCAACAGTGGAAAATTTAATCTTTTTGGAGTTGAATGTAAATGCTACGTGGTTGCTTTGTAGAATACTAACACATTTCTTCTCTCCATCCTTCTCTCTTCTCCTCTTCTTTTTGACTAGACAATATGGTAATTATCAGTCACTTGAAGACTTTGGGAAAAACTGGCTGCTGGTTAATGGACCTTTAAGCACCTTAACATGCTCAAATTAGAGATCATATGGTTGTGTTTAGTGATGACAGTACCCATATGTTCATACATCAAAAGTGTCCACAACAAAATAGATGTCATTTTATCTCCAAACAAGCTGAAGATGTATTAAGAGGATAAGGCACTGAAATATTTTATTTAAGTGCTTATGGGGATTCCCTCATCCTATTCTGATTTTAAATTCTTCAGTTCTGCATTTTCCAAACTTCATACTTCTGAGATTTTACTTATGAAAAACACCCTATTTCAGCACTGTTTCTCTTGTGAGAAAAAAAAAAGGGGACAAACAAACAAAAATTAGAAAAGCCCAGACAAATTAAAACAATTAAAAAAAAAAAAAAACAAACATACACACACAGAGAAAAACTCACTAGCTCAGGAATTATTGTTTCCGTCTAATACTCCAGTTAAAGTATAAACTGGAATCTCCATAAAGAAAATCTTGCTGTATCATGTTTATTGATGAGCAAGTATTTTAAACTAAACAGTTTGAACATGAGAACATTGTCAAGTGTATGAATATTACTAGTCAGAATCTCTATTTCAAAAATAATTAATCTTATGGGAAAATATGCAACAATTCCAATTTAGTGTTCTGTCCAGCAACCCACTGACGACGAAGTCAAATTTTTCAGTATGAGTTTGGATTCTTTAAGTACCATGTATTTAAGAATTATTTAAATTGTTTGCTGCTACCATGCTAGAACTAATTATCCGGGGTCATTCTGTTTAATATCTTTATCAATGCTCTGGATGAGGGAATAAAGTGCATTGTCAGTAAGTTCACAGATGACACCAGGCTGGATGGGAGTGTTGATTTGCTGGAGGTAGGAAAGCTCTGCAGAGGGATCTGGACAGTCTGGATCAATGGCCAAGGTCACTGGTATGAGGTTCAACAAGGCCAAGTACCGGGTCCTGGCCTTGGGTCACAACAACTCTGTGCAGTGCTACAGCCTGGGGGAAGGGTGTCTGGAGAGCAGCCCAGTGGAAAGGATGAGGGGCTCTGGTTGACTGATAACTAAACATGAGCCAGTAGTGTGCCCAGGTGGCCAAGAAGGCCAATAACTTGCTTGTGTCAGAAACAGTGTTGGCCAGCAGGACCAGGGAAGTGACTGTCCCTCTGTACTTGGCACTGGTGAGACCACTTCGAGTACTGAGTCCTGTTCTGGGCTCTTCGCTGCAAGAAAGTCATGGATGTGCTGGAACGTGTCCAGAGGAGGGCAATGAAGGTGGTGAATTGTCCAGAGCAGAAGTCTTGTGAGTAGTGGCTGAAAGAGCTGGGATTGTTTAAGCTGGAGAAAAGGAGTTTAGGGGGACACCTTGTCACTCTCTACAACTCCCTGAAAGGAGGTTGTGATGAGATGGCTGTCAGTCTCTCCTCCCAAGTAAAAAGATTGAACAAGGTTTAGATTGCATTTTGGAAAAAATTTCTTCACCCAAAGGGTTGTCAAAACTGGAGTAGTTTGCCCAGGGCGGTGGTTGAGTCACTCTCCCTGGAGGTTTTTAAAAGACATGTAGACACGGCACTTAGGGACACATTCCAGTAGTGGACTTGGCAGTGTTGGGTCAACTTGATGATCTGAAATGTCTTTTCCAATTTAAATTGTTCGATTATATGATTCTGATAGTTATGGAGAAAAAATGTAAAACTAAATGATACCTTTAAGTACCATAATTAACCAGCTGGCAGTCTCTTGGTTTAACCTGAATTGGAAAAATGCAGAAAGTTCTATTTATTCCTTCTCTTTGGGAAACCACAGCTTTCTTGCTGTGCTGTAACTTCAGCCTCTGTTGAAAGTGAAATCCTAAAGTAAATGATGCTATCCTACTGTGTACGTATTTATCTCTTACAACTTATTCCTGCCAAAAGAGAATTTTCTCAGACTTTAGTGAAAGTCATGCTCATTTATTCTTGCTTTAGATTTCATTGCATCTTGCATTTGAATTGTATTTAGTAATTTCACCTTTAGGAGTTTGTTGATTTTTTTATCAGTTTCTAAAGTAATATTGTATGCATAACGAAGCAGAAGCTACTATCTTTATGGTCTTTCAAAATTGTGTCTATTAATACAAAGTGACCTAACATGTAAATATATAATGATTTCATAAAGAAAAAGAAAGACAAAAAAAATATATATAATTGAACTAGTCAAGCTAATTAAATCCATAAAAATCAGACTGTTTTTAAAGAGGATTCAGTAAAAGTAGGCAGCCAAAATTTGTAGGTGCAAAATATAGCACAGTGCTGGAAATTGGAAAAGAGGCAGTCAGAACAACCTTCTGAAGGTTATTAAGGTAGATAAAAGCTAACACAGAAGCACAAATGAAGAAAAGTCTGAAAAACCATGGAAATTCTTTCAGTGAGAACACATATAATCACTTTTTCAGACTGGACTAAGTAGAAAAACTCAAGTGAAAAGTATTTCCATTCAAGGTTCTAAGTTACACTACCTAATCATATAATTTTTTTCTTCATTTAAGAAACTACAGGATCCCAAATTGTTCATTACTCTAAGTCCTTTTCCTTCATAACCACCTTATTCACACCTGTCACTTACTTTCCTTAATGTGTTTCCTGTCCAGTTCACAAGGTTAAACACAGGTCACAGAACATGCTGATCTCTGTCAGATTAGTCTTTATTAGAAAAACAGTAAAACACAGTTTTCAGTCAATTTTCCTCAGCATGTAGGTGACTTTGCTTTCGTCTCTTTGATCTGCAATTCTATGGTTGTTGTTATCCACTACATTTTTTAAACTTTTTCATTTTTTTCATTAATTTGTTTCATTCCTTTCCGACCCTCGTCCCCATCTTAGTTACTTCAGAAAACAGCTACAGGACTCTTTACTATCTGAAGGAATGCAATTTTTTAATCTTACCAATAACTTGATCTAACAATTTAAACAAAAATTACATCAATATTTACAATTGGTTTGGGGGCTGTCATCAAACCTAATATGATTGAAAACCCCCACATTATTTACCTATTAAACCTTCAGCAAGTAAAAGTAGTATGGTTGAAATTCAGTGTCTGTGTACTGGATCATGTGAGAGGAAAGAATAAAAGTGATTTCTAATCCTTAGTAGAGATTACTAAACTATAAAAAACCCCCACAAACATCTCTCTGACACATTAACAATTACTTCAAAGAATTATATTCTCTAACTGCTGTTTAATAACAATTTCTGAGGAGTTTTAATGCAGAGTTCTGCTCAAGTTTTCACTTTGCATATGGTTTCAGGATAATCTCTAACAGTAAATTCTGATTGCATTAGTGTTCTTAGAATAATAGCTTCACAAGTATACTTTTGTAAAGATACAGCTTATTGACAGCAAAGCCTTAGGAATAAGAAATTACTGAGGAATTTAGAAACAAGCCCACACACAGTTTTTCCACTTTACATTATTGCAAATTTATCTGGATTCTGCATAATTTTCTTCTCCATTCTCACAGGTATATGATAAGTTTTGACAATAAATAAATTTATTGTTCATTTTCATTACTTTCATTCAAGTAGTACCATGGCACTTTACTATCTATAAATTCAATTGTCCAAAACAGAGCAATATTGGTAATATTTCTTGCATTTTTTCCCAAGGGTCTGTCAGCTGCTAATGTATTTCTGATTTGTCCATCATTGTGGAGCGTCATCAATGACACCTGAGTGTGCTGAGGTTGATTGCCCAAGCCTCTTTTGCTACAGTAATGTAGAAAACCATCTTCTGTGAGTGTGATGAGTGCCAGGCATGGTCAGATTGCTGTATTAACAACAAATACACTGACTTTTCCCCTGAACTGGAAGTGGAGATTTAGCTTCTGGTTCATCAACATGCAGATTGCAAGCTTGAGAAAAGTGCATGAGCTAGTTTTCAGGCAGTCAGCTGCAGTCCTGAAGGGTGATCGGGGCACTAAGATGTGTCTGTGGCTTTGTGACAGCATGATGCTTTGAGTGCTGTGGGGCACAACTATTCAGTTGCTGATCTTATGAATTCACAGCCTAGCTTTTGCTTTCTTCCCAGTTTTTCCTTTATTTTCTTTACTATTTCTGTCTTTTTATATTGTTATTATACTTTACAAATTATTTTCTTCAAGCTTCATGAAAAAGGATGAGCAGTGACATCCCTGTCACATATGTGACAAACTTCCTACTTCAAGTCACTTGTAAAGAGGTGTGACAATGAAAGCAGCCAATAATGATGCCCTCTGTAATCTCTTGTGCTGGTCAGGTCTTCTGTCACAAATTGAGATCAGAACTTTCTTTAAAATAAATTAACAGATCATGATATAAAATGTATCAACTCCAAAGCGTGGAATCAAGGTATCTGGTGTTTAGATGACAACTGCAATGCTAATTAAACTTTGGTCACTCTGAAAACCTAAACCACAAATCTCTAATTAACCTGCACCTGCAAGAATCAGAGCCCTGGATTACTGGATCAAATATATGGATGGGAAATGGTTGAGGTCATATTTCTTATTTTTTTGACTGACTCCAGAAGAGCTTTCAGTAACCTAAAGAAGTTTTCTGCCACTTTCAGCATTTTGAGGGGGTTAAATCTTTGTTCTAAAGTTCAGACCGGTGTTGATCTCCAGCATTCCATGGTGTGAAGTATAGATGCTGCATTGTGTGGCACAGCTTTGTAAGGCAGGGCTGGACTTCAACTGCCTCCCCTCCGGATGCAGGCCAGGATACAGGTGAGCTACAGCTCCCCTCTGTCAAGAAGTCCTTGTGGTCTCTAGGACAGTTTTTGTTACAGGACTTAAACTGAATGTTATCCGTGAAAGGTGTGGAAAAGGAATTAAATTTGTACTGTCAGTTCTCTTCTAAGCTCCTTGAGCATAAATTACCATGAATTAAACAGCTCTATCTGTCATATAAAAATATTAACTGACACCCAAAGTCCGTTCTAAGCCAGTTAAATTTGTGAGACCTCTAACAGAATGTGATATTAGAAAAACAGACTTGAAAGAACAGAAAAAAAGCTTTCCAACTTCTTAAACCAAACCAACTTCTTAAACCAAATCAGTCAAAGCAAGGACTGTTTGTTTGTTTTTTTTTTTTCCTTTTCCTACACTTATAGTGCATTCCATGTGACCTTTTTCCTCAAGAAATTAATTTTTTTTTAATTAAATAGATATTAAGCTAAGAGAGTCTACAGGTGTGGCCTCTATGAGGAGCAGCCCATGACAGATCCAGACAGTTCCGGATGGTTTCAGTCAGCTCCACAGACATACTGCTTAGCCAAAACTGAGTCCCTCAGCTGTGCTGGTGCTGCTTCTCCAAAAACATGCTTAAGAAAGCGCAAAAATTGCTGCACAGAAGCTGTATGAGAGAGGAGTGAGAATAAGTGAGAGCAGAAATTCTACAGACACCGAGGCCAGTGAAACAGTAGGGAGTGGAAGTGCTCCAGGCACTGGAGCAGAGACTCAGTGACCTAGGTTGTTCCCCAACCACGTCTTTGTTTCTCACTATCCCACTCCATTTTTTTAAAGGAAATAAATGAAAACAATCTTCCCCAAGTTAAATCTGTTTATCTCTTATGATAATTGCTGAGTGGACTTCCATGTCCTTTTGTCAACGCATAAGAATTTTCATATTATTTTCTCATTCTGTCTTGCTGAGAAGGGGAAATGATTGAGTAACTTGTCAAGCACCTGGCAGAGAGACAAGATGAACTCACTTCAACTTGGTCATAAGTGGATCAAAGAAAGAACATCTTAAGGAAAAAGGGAATTTTTTTTTTTTCTGGTAAACAAGTTTTGCTATTATTGCATTTGAGTGTTTGTTTTTTCCCAAGAAGAGGAAGTAACAAATGAAAGATTAATTATTATGTGTGATAATCAAAGGCATTGGTGAGCTTCAGTGACTTAAGCTCACTTCAGAATTGTCTAATTTTAATATTATGTCAAATACGAGTATTTCTTCTTCAGTAATGTAGTTGGTGAATACTGTTTTCTCTGTTTCATCAAGCTTTGATTTCAATAATTAACTGTTTTCTGAAACAGTGTGTGATTGTTTGTTTTTTAACCTCCCTTCTCAAGGTCTCAAAATTCTCAACATGGTTGATTATTTTGACAGCATGTCTGTAAATACCCATTCTCAAGTATACATACTGGAAACCTTTAATAATTAAAAGCAAAAAAAATCCAAGAAAGCCAACAGAAAAACTCGTGGTGAACACTTTCATTCTGGCAGTACTGAGGTAATAAATAATTCTTGCTCACTTAAAAATGAAACAAACAAAGCCTGAGAAATGTTTTTTTTCCAAAATGAAGGATGCTTTTTTTTTTTTCGCACAGAAACAAGTGAAGCCAAAGAGGTGGTTAGCACTTCTGAAAAACATGTAAGTGATAATATACTAGATTAAAGAAAATACACTTTTGTCTGTACCCCATCCTTAATGATAGGAATTAGTGAATGAAGAGGGAAGTATATCATACTTTTCCAGCAATAATGAGTGTTGGGACTTTCTGACTTGAAGGCTGTATCTGGACCGTTATCCATAATAGCATTCAGGAGATCTATTCTTCAAGAATTTTTCTAATTACTTTCTGAATTTATTTACACTTCTTGACCCTGCAATACCTGCAGCATAGTCTTCCATTGCCATCGTAGATGCCGGTGTCAGAAGATGAGGAAAATTTCTGTTGGTTTGGTCAATGTTTTCTGTCTTGTAATGATTTAAGTTCTTTCCTCCACTGTGAGAAACAGCGAATAAACCTCCCTTCCTTGTGTTCTCCACAAAGTTTTAATTTTTATCAAGCTTTCCTTTTTCATTCTAAGCTGAAGAATCGAAATTTGCTTAGAATTTTTTCATGCAGAAGGAGATCCATCTTTCTGGTATTTTTTTTTTCTCATAACATGGAACATGAACGTCTACTGGGGTGTCAGGAACTGACAACTGGAACCCAGTTACCAATTACCCTGAAAAATTTTAGCCAAATACTTGTACTTATGCAAAAGAATATATCTTCATCTTCATGCGTTTAACCGCAAATTAAGAAGGACTAAACTTCCATATTTGTTGTAGGTGTCTTTTCTTAATTAATTTTGTCCTTTTAATGCTTTGATATAGTTTTGCCCCAAATTCTTATTCATGATCAAAAACAAAGGAAGGGGGAAAAAGGGAGGTGGGGGTGGCATGCTTGTATGAGTATGAGTCTGCCTGAAACACCCCAAGTGAGTTCGAAATCTTCATTTACCAACAAAACCTGTTTGCCTACAAGGGCACACATAAGTTAACACCAAGTTAATGTCAAAACTGTAAAGTCTGTTGCTGTTTGCACCATGAACCTAAGAGCAGATGTCCTGTCTGCAGTTACTAGTTGCAGTTATAACTAGTGCAGTTACAACCAGTGCCCTATGCTGTCAGTTATTTTCCTCTCGTGTTATTGAAGAGATTCAGAGTACTAATTGTCTCCCACTTTCCCACTTCTTTCTCCTTAAGATGGGATGAAACATGGACCAGATTAACCAAGTAACATACCTACTTCTAATAATATACTTCAACAACCCCTGCAAAAGAAGAAAAAAATATATTATATATATATATATATATATATATATAGTTTTTTTCTTAGTATGAGAGTTTAAGCAAGAGCAGGAGCTGCCTGCCCCATGGACATGTGGCTGCTTGCCCCTATACCCTACTTGTCCTTCTGCTGGAGCACCACTGCTGGTCCCACTGACTTTTCTGAAGTGGTAACACCCAGGAGCCTGCACCTTTGCTGAATGTGGCAACTGTCCAAAGTAAGATACGAGGGATGACTGCACAGTTCACTCTCTTTAAAAAAGTGAATTGCAAACAATGGCATAAGCCAAAGATAAGTGAAATAGGAGAGGAACTTCTGTGAGCTTCCTGCTAAACAATCTTTTTTTTTCAGTCTGAGAGAAAGAAAACTACCTGTGTAGGACCTTCAACTTTCTTCAGTACTCTTTTGTTCGCTTGAAACCAGTGGCATCCTCCACAGCCTCAAAGTTTCAGAGTTCCAGCTCTAAATTCTGTGACAGGCAGAGTGGATGGTGCTGAAGAGATCAAAAGTTATGTACTTATTGAGTGATATGGAGTTCATGTTTGCTTCCAAATGATTCCCGAGTTTACTGTAAATGACAGAACAGTTCTCAGTCACAATACCAATGTAAATTTTCATGTGGTTCTGAGTCCTAATCCTCATAATATTCTGATGCATTAGTGCATAAGAAATAAATAAATTCTTACTGGGTATGCCAATTAAGGGTGAAATTTCTAGGGAACAAATTTAAAGTCTCATGGGTTAATTTTCTAAGAGTTTTGTTGATTTTTGTATGTATTCTGTATTTTTTCAACCTGGCTACGTATTTACAAAGTATTTGACAGATGTAAATCACGAGTAAAATAAATTAAAAAGCAATTGGAAAAGTCAAAAGTTCAATAAGGTTTGGAATAACTGGGGTCAAAACAATAATTTCCAACTAATGGGAGACTAAAATAAACCAGAAAAAATACAAGTTCATTAAACAGATGATTTTATGGTGTGAGGGAGTATAGCTTGAGAAGAAATTTCATCAAGATAGCTGTCTGTGTCTTTAATTTTTGCAATTTCTACAGGAGCCCTGGTATCCTGATTTATTTTTATGGTGTATGTTGTTAGATACTTAGAGGCTCCAGTATAACCTCATTTTATACACAAATTAAAAATGCAGAACAATCCTTTTCTGAAATGCAAAATTTATTTTACAGTTAGAGGAGGAAGGAAAGTGTATGCTAGAATCTACTCAGTAGTTTGTGAGATAGATATTTAGGCATGAAGAAGATTTCTAATTCTTTTTATTCACTTAAATGTCCTACCCAATGAAACACACATCTCTAAAGATCAATGCAAGGAGAACAATTGTGTTTTACTTCCAAAATGTAAAAAATCATTCTTTTTTATGTATTCATGTGGGGGTGCCCAAACTTGGATATTTTGACAGCTTGTATTTCTAAGCATGTTTTTTCATGACTGATAGTTCTTGTGACCACTTGTGATGTTAATGCTTGAGTTCTGTGAATGTTAAACAACAAAAAAACTTTATTTGGAGGGAGAACTGCTGGGAAAAGATCCCGGAAAAAAAAAGTCACTGGAAAAACAAAACAAAGCAAAATCAAAAACTTTGAAACTGTTTAAGAAAAGACATGAAAAAAAGGGGAAAATACAAGCAATCAGAGTTAGGATAATAAATCCTCCTCTTAAGTACTTTATTATCCTATCCTGCTGACCAGACAACTATTCTAAAACCAGCTGTTACAATACTAAAATAATTTACTTATGATAAGAAAAAAACGGCCCTGTTTTAGCACTTTATACAAGAAAGTTCAAATCAAGATGCATTTTAAGTAATTTCTGTTAGATTTGACCTAGGAAACAGGAGGGTAAGACTTTGGATTCTGGATTCTGTGCATTGCCATGCAAAATACATTGTTATTGTGAAGGATATTTTAGAATTTATTTTTTATTTTTATCTTTTGAGAAACAGATAAGTGTTTGCTTAGGAATGGGCTTATCAGTGCTACTATGTAGAGTAATCTCCTCCAACTCCCTCTCTTCTGTCACACAGAGTAATTCTGTGCTGCTAAAGGGAGTTGTGCTATTCAACAGAATGAAGAAAGACACAAAACTGAAGTACTATACATGAACAGTCCTTTCTCTCCACTATCAAGAGGACACTATTCTTTTTGTTCAATGCCTGAATTATTTTTCTTGAGATTCTGTATGATTTTTTTTTTCCTTTTTCTTCAAGACTTCCCACAGATGATAACCAACTACACTCATGATGCACTGTTTTGGAATCTGTAATATATAGAACATTATATGCTGGCTAGAAAATTAAAAAACAGCATAGCCTAGACCCATTCAATTTTATTTTTGAGAATGCTCTGGAAGGTAAGAAATGTGGAAGACTGATCATTTATACTCTGCTTTGGTGTGCTGTTGGAAGTAAATATAACCATTCTGTTTAACAAGGAAAATGAGCACAGTCCATGATTTTTCTTATAAAGTATTTGAATGAAACTCTGTGCTGACAGAGAGCAGAATGAAAGAACAGCTGAACCATTCAGTTCTGTCAGGTCTTTGGATAATTTGCAATTCAACCCCAGAAGCCTTACTCTACTATTGTTAAGAAGAATTCAGAAATATGTCAGATAGCAGTTGCTGAATTTCTTGCTCTGTAGAAAACAGGAGTAGGAGTGATCTCGCTAAATAAAACCTTGGTGGTTCTTGGAATCTTAAGGCACTTTCATTTGAAATCTTTCTCATCTTTCAGTGCTATAAAGCTTTATTAAGCCTTTATAAATCTATTATTATTTCAACTATTCTTTAAATCTCTGAATCACTGTTTTATATTAATCCAATTCTAATTCTTGTTCTAATGACAACGAGCTAGTAACCTCAGAAGTAGAAATTACTTCCTCAACCAAGCTTGCAATATTGAAAAAGGAAACTTAATCAAACTTAAGTTAGGGCTACTTCCCATGTACAAAACAAACTCCAGAACTGAGGCTTCATCTGAGCTTTAAACACTTCAAACTTCGATATCATATGGGTAACATTTAGACAAATGGTTTAATACAATAAGAAGGAATTGTAATCAGATTCAAAATGCAAGACAAGCATGGAGAACTTCTATGGAAATGTCATAAGCTACAGAGAGCTATGAACAGAGTTCACAGCACCGGTAAAAATGGGGGTTCTTCATTTTAAGCCTTATGACTTGTAAGTTTCTGTGGCATCTCTTCTCCGCAATGAAACTTTCCCCAAAACTCAAAGAGGTAATACTTGTCGGATTGTAGTGTGTTCAGATATAGGTCTGGCAGTAGAACAGATAGGGTGTAGTGATCTTTTAATCATTTGTTTGCAATAATGCTGGTAATGACTGGAATTGCTCTCAGGCTTCTGTTCTTTCTGATAAAGCAAAGCATAGTATAGTAGTTAGGGAGGTACCTCTTTCTTTTATTTTCCTCTTTTTTAATTATTTTTTTTTATTTTTATTTTGTTCATCGTGTCTGCAACTTACCAACATAAACCAGCATGATTTGAATTGCTACTGTCTTACTACAAACTACAGTATCCTTATACATACAAGCAAAGTATCACCTGCAAACCCAAGGAGTCCAAATACATACAAGATTCTTTCAGATAAATTCTTTATATTTTAGAATCACCTTCCAAATGAATATGCCCTATCTTACTTGCCAGCAATAAAAGAATGTATTGCACAGATAAGATGCTATAATATTATACTGACTTTGGTGAACAAAACACTATTTTAACTACCTAAAAACCTCAATAAAAGCTGATTCTATAATATATCTTCAGTGATATTTTTATGTTAAGGAATCAAAGAAAAAAACAAATCTTAAATTGTTCTTCGAAGTTTCTGTATGTTTTTCCTTGTGCAGATTTTTTTATGTTTCTATTGACTAAGTAAGCTTTTCATTAAAAAAATTGACTCTACTTCAAACAGAATTTTAAAAATGCATATCAAAAGTCTGATTGATCTATTTTAAAATTACTGTATTTTTACATCCTTATGTAGATTGTATATCTTTATGCTCTGCCTGGACAAGGTGAACCATGAAGACAGAACTCCAATAATGGCAGGTGTTTTCCATTCTGTACTAAAATCTCTGTCTGTGAAGTGATGGGTTTATTCAGTTTGAATGACCTTGCCCAACATCTTGCACTTCAAAGACTCTGCATTGCTAAATCTAGGATTTGTTTCAGATTTTCATTCTGTACTAACCTGAATAACATCAGTTGTCATTAAGGTATCATAAAACTCATTGCACTATCTTAGTTAGAGAGAAATTTGAGCAGTGTAACAGTGAAGGAATGTGATTTGCTTCTAGGCAGGTGCAGGTATAATTTAAATTTCTGTATCACTCTTAAATCACAATGACAACTTCAATTTTTCCCTACAAAATGTTTCTGGTTTTCTAATAAAAAATATGTAGTTGCATAGTAAATTTGCATCTTACTTTTGGTTGCAGGTCATCTACAGCCAGATGTGTCTACAAATGACTGGGGAAGATGACAATTTTCATGACAAGTTAGCATTTCCTCTACAGCAACACCTCTTCTTTAATTGAAGCTGGATGAAACGTAAAAGGATTTGCCAGGAAAGGAGCTAGTCTGTCCTGTAGATTTAGAAAAAAAGTATTTTAAGATGTCTTTATGATGTGTGTAGATATCCAAATTACACTCAACATAGAAATGTTTGGGCAGAGCCTGTGTACGTTCAAAGCTATGTTAATTCATGTTGAAATTCTATGTTCTTGTACACCAATCACTTTATTTACAAAGGTATTTCTATTGTTGTGTACAATGGGTTTTTAAGTCATGTCTTAGCTTCACAGTGAAAAAGTTTCTTTTTTTTTTTTCTTTCACACGTTGCTGTTCAGAACTTATACCTACTGTATGAAGCTTTGGTGTCACTAGTCATTTCTTTTACAATTTATCCCTATCTAAATAAGTAATCCCTTAAGATGAAACTTTTGATGAGCAAAGATAAAACCTAACACTCAAAATGACAAATATTTTACTTTTTACCCATTCTGTAGATGCCAAATATGATTTCCCAAGATTTGTTATATATTGATTAGATGTGCTCTTTATACCAATTGCCAGTACTTTATCTGCTTATGTGCTTGTAATCTTTGCTTAGCCAAAAAAAAAGCAAACTGTTGCACTAGGGGTTAGTGTGGATTCATGGTCAAGACGACCAAGGTCTTTAGATTTAGATTTAGAACTACATAACATGTCAGTAGTTTATTAACTAAACAACTTAAACAGAATGAACCACACACTGATCCAGTCAGGAAGTTGCTGAACCCTGTGACTCAAAAGAAGAAAGGCTGCCTCAGGTCCTTTCTCCCAGTCCAGCCACAGGTATGGGCCCACATACACAATACACATGGGCTGGGGCAGGAGCTTGTTCCCCTGACTGAGGTGTCACCACCTACTATGGTGACCCTCCAGCTGTCGAGGTGGGCCTTCATCACATAATTCAACACATATTAAGTCATTAAGTAAATCAGTTCTTACTAATTAAACCTGATAGAACAAAGATTTTTATTTCCTTGAGGTATTGTCTAATAAGTTTTGAAGTTTTCATTTTTGAAGATGTTCACTGCAAAACATGTAAACATTCTTTGTTAAAGAACAGGTTTCCGCTTTGTCCCCTATTATTCTATATGTCTGCTTAGATCATCTTTGTTTAAGCCCTTGCAAACACTTCAAACAAGAAATATCAACCAATACGAGAAAGCTATAGATGTTTATTTGGGCTTATGAATATCCTTACTGTCTGCTTTTTCACTGGGCTTGGATGAAAATCCAAACTATTTCATTGAGAAAAGCATGAATAACTGTATTTTGTCTTCCCCTCCCATTCCTCACAAATCACACCCAGTTTTTCCAAATTATTTTCTTCACAACAAGTAAGCTGTTTCACCATCGTTCTTCTGAAAGAGGAGGATGAGGATTGACACGGTTGTATGAGCCGAGGGAGAGGAGCAATCCAGCTCCAGGGTTCGTTACTCTCCAGTGAGGTGGAAGATGAGGCAATAAGGTAGCCCAAGTTCACTCACTCGCACACTCACGCAACTTGAAAGAGAGGCAAGAGGTGAATCAACTTTATTAAGGAGGGCAACCGAGCTGAATCAACTTTATTAAGAAAATGGAGGGTTTTTATAGGTTTTGGCAAGGGCTTGTTCTGGAATAAGGGTGGAGACTAGGAGGAGCATGCAAATCCTCACACATACATTGGATAGAAGGGGATGAATAAATATGAGAGAGATGAACTGGGTGGTAACAAGGGAGTGGCTGAAGGCAAAAGCCCACCAAACAGGATAATTGGTTGGTACCTCATGGTATCTCAACCAGTGGGGTTAACGTTGCTGCCTGTAGGCAGAAAAGTCCATGAAGAAGGTACAGAAAATGGAGGACAAATCTACATAGAGATTTGCCTCACAAACATAACACTATGGTATAAAGTCTCAAGTGGTGGCTTCCATTATCCGAACACTCTGTAGGCTTGCCTCCTCAATGCATCTGGCTTTCCACTCCTGGTAAGATGTCTCAATAGGCGATTCCTCAGGTGCCATCCGATCCCCAACAGCAGATGTCATAGGAAGTCAAACTTTGCAAAAGAGTAGATATCTTGTGGATACTCCAGAGAGAATTTCAGTTTGATTTCCTAATTCAGTAGGAAAGGCACACAGTGAAATGAACTGAGAGTAGACAGGTCTCCTTGTCAAACAGTCAAGTTGATGATTCATATATTTCCAGTGTTTTTACTGATTTTTGGTTTTATCCTTAATTCTGACAGACAGGATTCATCCAAAATTTTAAACTGGTACAGCTACTGAGCAGAGAAACTAAGATCAAGTATAAATGCTCATATGCTCTGTGTGCAGCATATACTCTGTACTAACTTAGTGCAATTATGAATGCTCTAGAAATAACTATCTTCTGATCTATTTAAAAACTTTCTTTTCCAGCTAGTCCTGCAAGCTACTTACCTTCAGTCATAGTCAAGGAGTTAAAAGACTAATTCCACTTTTCAACTGTGCTAATAATTTCTACTCAATATGTTCTAATCACTCCTGTCCAACAAAAAAATAAATAAAATAATCTTCCACTAGGAATACCTTGCACTGCTGAGCAGTTGTTAATCTTATTTGTCATACTGACAGATATTCTATTCAAAGATACAGAGGGTGGCCATTGTGCTCACTGTAGATGAGGGTCCTATTCACAAGCACTCAGGATATGCAGTCACATAAATCCTGGACTTCACATAGGCTTCTGCCTCTTAATGATATGCCACAGAGCTCTGCTTAGACTCTTAATTCTAAGAAATTCCAAATTTTATTTCACTAACTTTCTCTAGATAATTATGAACACATCTACCAGCTCACTGTTGAGCAATTGCTGTGTTTGTGCCATATCTGGTCTTGTAGGTGGGTTCTACTTCACTAAACAAATAGTGTAGAGAGAAAAGTATCAATGCTAGTGACTAAAATTTCACTTAACAAAGTAATTATCTGTGAACTCAGCAAAGCTTACAGAAATGAAGTGGAAGAACCTAATTTTATCTTGTGTACTGAGGAGCAGAATAGGGCTCTGCTAAAATGATACTGATCCAGTAAGAACAGCTGTACAAATAACTCTTACAGTATTTAAACATGTTTCAAATTACTAAAAATTCCTGAGACAAAAAGAATTGGAAAAAGAGGCATCCCTTCCTTTTTCTCAGTGTTCTCAGAACAGAAAAGCTTTTTAATAATTTATTCTGGAGATGATAGTTTGGAAGGGAATACAAAGACATCTGTTGCCAATGTTGTCACACTTCTGGTATTCAGATGAGCTTGCTGAGATAGTACATGTGCTTCACTTCCCCAGAGATGCTGAAATAGAAGATATTTTTTCTCTAAACTGTCACAGCTAAATAGCCATGTGTAATTTCATTTACAGTGATGACTTCTTAGTGCATTGTTCTGTACATAGTAGATTAAATTCTCCTCTCTGTCAATGTCAATAGGAATTTCATGCATGAAACACAGAAAAAATTGTTTAGAGCTATCTTTTCTACCTGAACACACCTGTTTCCCAAATAAGCTATGTTAAAAATGTGATAAAACTGAACTATAGCCTTTTCTCTCCATGTTCTTTTCCATTTGACCTCCTGATAAGTAATACTGAGCACTGAGGTCTAGATTAATAAATCTGTACCACCATATTTATGGATTGGATTTGTTTTTAAATAATAAAAACAGGAATTAAAATTCTATTGAGAAAACAAGAAATGTTCAACCAGATATTCAAACACATACTATAAATATATTTATATATATATATAAAAGTACATTCACATATATGATTTTTAGATAGATAAAAAAATAAATAAACTTTTCCAAAAATGTAGGTTCACCAGTTGTACACAAATTCTGCAAGGGTTAAACAATCCTTAGTGTATCTTTCAGACTAAGCCAGGACAGACTAAATATCACTTATTCAAAAGTCTATTACAGATTTATGATAGTAAGCCACTGGTGTGGGAGAAGGATCGTCTGCAGAAAATATTTTCATTGGAAATTAAATATGAAGTAATATACTTCCAAAAAGTATTTATTAGTGAAGCAAATAAAAGCAAAAGCTGAGTAAAAACATTTTTTTTTTTTTATCTGCTTGGACATAAATTTGTTCTTATTTGAATGATGATAGCTCTCTTAATACTGAGTGTACTGTGTATGTGTGTCATTATGTTATTCTTGAGCTTTATTTTTCAATAGATGCAATCAAAAAGGAGACTGTCTAGTACTTCAAATGTATTTGCCTGAAGGGAATTTATAGTAAAGTTAATAACAATAAATTAAGAAACTATATATCAATTATTTTTAAAACACTTTTTCTGATCACTTCTATAGGTATTCAAAATTCAGATTTATGAGGCTTCCCTCTTAATTGAGCAATAACATTAAAATCACTTCCCTTGTTTTTTTTTTCTGTTCCAAATTCACCTTTCTGATTCTCGGTTTTGAGTCAATTTTGTATAATTTTGTAATAAAGCTATAACCCTAATCTATTTTGAATTATAATCTTAGACAAAGATCAAAGAGGGGGAAAAGCCTATGCAATAATTGCCCTTTCTATAACTGAAGGTTGTGGTACTGAGCAAGAGAAGAAATATGGATTATGCTACCCAAAACTCAAATAGAAGATATACTTAATGGTTCTGGTATTTCAAAGTGCAGGCATGGAGGAAACAAGAAAATAGACCAAAAAAATTCATCATGTCTTTCACTGCTCTTCACTGACTGATTCTATTCTCCTGTCGTCACTCTCAGAGATCATTTAGGCTAGTTTAGAAGTGACAGTAGAAAGCAAGTTTTGCAGATGGGTTCCTGAGGTGCACATCAGGATGCACTTAAATAACCCATTAGCAATGTAGCCAGAGAGGTGTGTGGCATGGCTGGTGTTTGTGCTTCTTTTATCACTATGTTTGTGCTTTGAGACATGTTCTCCACCCAGTGTCCCACAGCCCACTTACTGTATGCAGAGGTTTACCTGAATGTACTCATTTTCCCTATCCAAGGGGAACCACAGATTTAACCAGGGTGCCTACAGGCAGGCAAATGTTCTGGATGCACCATGTCTTGGGGGAAGGTTCATTCAGAACCCACTACTGGGCTTCCCAGGTTAACATGTGCCCAGTATTTCTCTTAGTTTATAAACACTAAATTAAGAAAGAAAAATTAAAGGTCACCCTAGTCTACTGCCCATCAAGGTGTATGAATTATACTTTTTTTTTTTTCCCATTCTTCCACTCCAATTGTACTGAAGGAATTTAAATTATTAATAAACAAATAAATAAGTCAATCAATAAATAAATGGATAGCTTAAATACCAGTCAACCAGGACTACTGACAGCTTTATACATGTAGAGATCCTGAAAAAGGGAAAACTGGGTAGGGAATTAAAGTAAAGAGAAATATTGCCGACCAACATTTTTTTCTGTTTTTAGAAAGGGGCACCAATTAAAGCAGATATGAAGTGAATTGAGAACTGGTTGACAAATCTCAAAATAGCTGATATAAAACTACAATCATTTAAGAACAATCAAAATGCCTGGTACTCTTCAGCTGGGAGAGAAGAAGGTCAGCAAAGGTGAGAATTGGTCTTGGTTGTTAGTCTTAAACCATGCTGTTCCAGTTGTGAAGCTCCATTAAATCTATAGTTCCTACACTTTGGCTACTGGCTAAATGTCTCAACTCAGCCTGGATTATTGAGAACCCATAATTTCAGCATGACTTACTATTTTTCCAATGTCAGTTACTGTATAGGATAATGACCTCTTCATATTTTGTAAAACTCATGAATTCTGCAATAAGACCTTTCTGTAGAGATGACTAGTTCAAATCTTTTGAACATAAACATATCAGGAGCACAACATCAAAGGAAATAATCTCAACACCATGAATTGTCTGGGTTTTTTGAGTTCTATCACAGCAGTATTATCACATCACTTCCATCTTCCCTGTGACAAAATACTTATTCTTCTTTCTTGAGGGCAAAAGGTTATTTTACAACACTACCCACTAAACTTCAAATAATTCTGAAGAGCTGCCAGCAATGTAAGATGTCACTGGAGAGAAATTGGTTTGAAATAATGAAATTCCTTTTGCCTCACCTGTGATGATTGCATGTGGAAGGAAACTCATGTCCCATTCAGAATCATCGTAGTTCCTACATAGAAGATAGCTGGAGATTAAAATTTGGATATAGCTCTTGTATATTTCATTTTTTTCATGTGGCATGTGAGGAGTACACACAGTAATCTGCACACAGTCCTCTGGATGGGATCATTTGGCTAAGGAAGGATGTTCTACTCACATCTACAGTAGGTCCACATCTTCCTATCTTTTGACTGAGAAAGACAGAGTTTGGTTTATCTGAAACAGAAAGACTCAGTGCAGAAGACATCAAAATGGGAAGAGTACTGCAAAAGAGCTGCACCACATTTTTTTGCAAAAGTGACATTTTTTTTCAGGAAAAAATGAAGTATTTTCTTTGCCCAGCTGAGCTGCTTCCAGAAAAGATATAGTTTCATGAATAAACATATCGGTTTTACATCTTTTTTCTTCTAATTCTACATAACACTGTTCCATGACTATGAAATTGATAAAAAAATAACTTATTATGGGGAATAGCACATGTGAAAGGGGGAAAAAAACCCTCAGAAACATAGGGAGATTTTGGAATGTCTTCTGTTTGTCTCTTTCAGAAGAGTTAAAGTTTAGGAAACTGTGGAGATAAAAGGGAATGAAACCTAGAAATCGCCTGTGGCTTACACCTACCCTCTGGTTGCAGAAGTCTTTGAATCTTCCAGACTCCTTTTTTTCCCATAGTTCCCTATCTTCCAAAACCCATATACCTTTGATATTGCAATATTCAGTGCTAGTGGGGAACTCTCTCAGCTTCCTTCAATTGTAAAACATCAAAGGAGGAAACGAAGTAACACATGGAAAGGTAGATAGATTAATGTCAAAAGGAGCACTTCTACTGAATTCCATAAACTTACCAGGAATGATCTTATTAGAACTTATATTAAAACTAGGAGGGAAATGGGGTTTTCTTGGGAAAAGAATGGTTTTAATATGTTTTAAGACAAAGAATGAAAGTAGTGAAAATAATCTGAAGTATTTTTTTATGCAGCAGAAATATCATTGAGTAACATAAACTGAAGGTGAATAGCAGCCTAGTCATCAGTTTACAGTGAGATGAAGCTTCCCCAAATATGCAAATGTTGGCTGCATACAGCATAAAAAGCATAATATATACTTGGAAAAAGGTGAAATACTGTATTGCTTCAGCTCTGAATTTACAGTTCATTTTTCTGTTACTTATTGTCAAAAAAGCATTCACTGGAGAGAATTAAGAGAAGATGAAAAAGGTGATCCTGGGATCAGGGGCTGGAGTGATTCAGGATTTTAAGGTGTATACTTTGGCAAAAAAGATTAAAAATTAAGAGAATCTATATATAGCTGAAGCAGATAGGGGTTAGGCAAGGAAAGGAAACTCTATCTTCCTGAATCACTTCTTAAATATTCTAATGAAGGGAAAAAAAAAGGTTTAGCTAAAAAGGAAGAACTGACAAAAGGATAAAACAGACACCTCAAACGTTTAA
Source organism: Pyrocephalus nanus (assembly GCA_038380795.1). NCBI lineage: Eukaryota > Metazoa > Chordata > Aves > Passeriformes > Tyrannidae > Pyrocephalus > Pyrocephalus nanus. The sequence continues at coordinate 63,778,291 of CM076263.1, read as the reverse complement.
ATCATTTTATACTCTACAACTATTAAATATATTCAAAGGAAAGTAAATGCATGAAAGTGAGCATTCCTAAGGATTGGAGTTGTACCTTTTCTATATAATTCTACTCGTTGCTAATTACAGTCATTAAAAAAAACAAACCATCTGCATAACTACCCTAGTTAAGATGACATGAAGACCTACAATTAAAAGAATGTGAAAATCTATTAATAGGTTTTTTGGTCCCTGCTTCTCAAATTTTCCTTTTTTTTTTTTTTTTTTTTTTTTTTTTTTTTTTTTAATAGGGAAAAATATTCACTGATTTTGGTAGTATAAAATATTCTGTCACAGATTTTAATAGACATCTGGACTGTGGATGTGGTCTATCTGGACTTCAGCAAAGCCTTGGACACTGTCTCCCATAATATACTCCTGGAAAAGCTGCAGCCCATGGCTTGGACAGGGCACTCTCTGCTGGGTTAGGAACTGGCTGGAGGGCCCAGAGAGTGCTGGTGAACGGGGCTGCATCCAGCTGGGATCCAGTCACCAGTGGTGTCCCCCAGGGGTCAGTGCTGGGCCCAGTCCTGTTTAACATCTTTATCAATGATTTAGATGAAGGGATTGAGTCCATCATTAGTAAATTTGCAGATGACACCAAGTTGGTAGGGAGTGTCAACCTGCTGGAAGGCAGGAGGGCTCTGCAGAGGGACCTGGATAGGCTGGAGAGTTGGGCTGATTCCAGTGGGATGAAGTTCAACAAGACCAAGTGCCGGGTCCTGCACTTTGGCCACAACAACCCCCTGAGAGCTACAGGCTGGACACAGAGTGGCTGGAGAGCAGCCAGGCAGAAAGGGATCTGGGAGGATTGACAGGAGGCTGAACATGAGCCAGAGTGTGCCCAGGTGGCCAAGAAGGACAAGGGCATCCTGGCCTGGATCAGGAACAGTGTGGCCAGCAGGACAAGGAAAGTGATCCTTCCCCTGTACTCAGCACTGGTGAGGCCAAACCTGGAGTGCTGTGTTCAGTTCTGGGTGGTGGAGCGGGTCCAGAGAAGAGCAACCATGCTGGTGAAGGGACTTGAGCACAAGTCCTATGAGGAGAGGCTGAGGGAGCTGGGATTGTTTAGCCTGGAGAAGAGGAGGCTCAGGGGTGACCTCATCACTGTCTACAACTCCCTGAAGGGAGGTTGTAGCCAGGTGGGGGTCGGTCTCTTCTCCCAGGCAATCAGCAGTAGGACAAGAGGGCATGGGCTTAAGCTCTGTCAGGGGAGGTTTAGGTTGGATATTAGAAAGAAGTTCTTTCCAGAGAGAGTGATCAGGCATTGGGATGGCCTGCCCAGAGAGGTTCACCATCCCTGGAGGTTTCTAAGATGAGGCTGGATGTGGCACTGAGTGCCATGATCTGGTAATCACAGTGGGGTTGGATCAAGGGTTGGACTTGATGATCTCAGAGCTCTCTTCCAACCCAGTTGATTCTATGATTCTATGATACTTGCCTATACAAACCATTACATTTTATACATGTGTAAAATGTGTACGCATATGTTTTTTACACATGTATATACATATGAGTAAAATGAGTGTCTTACCTGATTTGCTGCTTCTACAATTATGTGATTTTTATGTTTTTTAAAAAAACTGCAGGAAAAGGAATATTTTTTGCAAAGGTTTCACAGATCCAAGTCAAATGCTGTGTAACACAGCACTTTTAAAAACATGAAAATCCCTAATTTGGGGACTTTCAATATATAAATGTGTTGGGGCTAATTCTGCAATTAAGGGATCAGCTGTGAGCAGCGATGTGACATCGTACCAGGAGTGGAGAGCTAAATACATCGAGGAACTCAGAGAGGAGAATTTGGAAGGAAAGGAATCCACCATTTGAGACTGTGTATTACATGTTTATGTTTGAAGGATGAATATATATGTAGATTTGTCTTCCATTTTGTGTTCCTTTCTTCATGGACTTTTCTGCCCTTAGGCAGCAACACTTTTCTGATAGGTTGAGCTACCATGTGGTACCAACCAATCCCTGTGTTTGGCGAGCATTTTTCTAAGCCACTCCCCGGTTACCACCCAATCTCCACCTCCCTATGTTTATGTATCTCTCTGTACCCAATCCAAGTTTGAAGATTTGCATGCTCCTCCCATGCTCCACCCACGTTCCAGCACCTTCCCCTCCAAATCCTATAAAAACCCTCCATTTTGTTAATAAAGTGAGTTCAGCTTTGTGCTGTCCCTTGCTCCACATCTATCTGTCTCCTTGCCTCTCATTACTGAGTTGTGTGAGTGAGAGAGAGTGTGTGAGCTCGGGCTAGCTGATTGCTTCTTCGCTCTACCATCTCACTGAAGAGCAGCGAACCCTAGAGCTGAACTGCTCCTTTCCTTGACGCACCGAACCGTGTCAAATGGTGCCCAACATGGGGCTCTTCAGTGAGCATTGCATTTCAGCCTGCGCTCACGTAAAAGACCGCTCCCTGGGCATCAACCACAGAGTAGAAGAAGGACACTCTGTGGCTCTGGCAGTTCCCCCTGTGCTTTGGACTTCTGAGGGGAGTCCCACCATCCTGACTTCGCTGAATCGATCGCCAGGAGAGGTGAGCGCGGGGGTTCTCCTTTCCCTTCCGTCCCCATCTCCAACTCCCCCGCTATTATTCTTCAATTCAGCTAGTTACCATCTCTCAAAACAACAAGTTTTACAATGGGAGCGTCCCTCTGCAAGCCAGAGAAGGACATTTACAAGAGAATCCGTGCTATCATAGACCTAAAGGGACATAAATATGACAAATCATCACTAAAAGCATTTGCCACTTGGATTCATAAAAACTGCGGAAAGCTCCCAGAAAATCTTTTTTATAATGACTGGGATAAAATTGGAGAAATGCTTTGGAAAAGTGAAAAAAGGGAGATAAAGTAGCAGCAAAAGCTTTAATGGCCTAGAGACTGATTCTGATGCTGCTCCCCAAAGACTCTAAAACTGTCGTGGTAAAAAGCAGCTACAGCAAATTGCCTCCTGAGCCCCCAAGATGGCGCCTCGTCACCTGAGTCACCTTCTTCATCTACCTCTACCTTCAAGATGATGGGAGGAATTACCTCGGGGGGGGAACCAAGATGGCTGCAGGACCCTTCCACCTCACATACCTCGCGTCGATGAAGAAGGTGGTGGGAAACTCCATCTTCGCCAGGGTTTGCAGGAGGGAGGGGTTGTGGGCAGGACTTCCATGGCACGTGAATGGGAGGCTCCACCTACCTACACCACACCTCCTGGCATAATGTCACTAAGCCCCTCCTACCTTCACATCACCCAGGGCCACACCCCTGGGTCATATGATACTGCCCTTAGGCCTTCTGGTCCATGTCATAACAACATCCTCCAACATGGCGGTGTCCATGGACCGAGGTCTACTGGCTCTAGGGCTTATTTACCACTACCCAGCATTGACTTCCCTGCAAATATACCATCTACACTATCTACCACACTCATACCACCAACTGCTTTTCGGCAATTCTCCCTTCCATCCCCTCATTTCCAACAAACCCAGTCTATCACACAAATCGCACCCCATTTTACAGCAGAACAACATCCCACTGGATCACAACAAACCCAAGCTACCTCTACTGAGGACTTGCAGAGAGATTCTGAGGCAGAACTTGATGCACCACCGCCACTCTCTAACATCATAGCAGGTGCTCATAAAAAAAATTATAAAGCCGACCAAACGTGTAACACTCAGGAAATCTGCCTCGGTTGATACAAGCACTCAAACCAATAAGTCTGTGCCTCTTATTAACAAAAGATTAAGCACCTCAGCTGAAAGTATTAGTTCTAATGATGCTGGGGATAATGTTCAAGATGCCAGAACCAAACATGCTGACTGTAAGAGTGACACAGAGGCATATGTAACTAACACGGAACATCCGAAGGGCCTTACACCTGGTCCTTGGATTGATGTTACCCATCAAGTAGTGGACGCCCACGAAAAAGCGTGGAAAGATTTTAGAGAACAAGCACTTAAGGCTGGTGATGTAGAGATGCTTAAGGCCTTTCCAGTTTCACTAACTCGAGACGGTATACCTGAGTGGACTCCGATCTCTTATCCACTTTTGAAAGATATTAAGAAGGCCATAACAGACTATGGTATTAACTCTCCATTTACCATTGGCGCTATAGACTCCTTTTTCCAAGCATACACCCTCATACCAAACGACATCCGCCTATGTGCACTAGCATGGCTTCCAGTAGTACAATTTTCAGCCTTTGAGGCTGAATGGAAAATGCTCGTTAAAAAATATGTGAGGGAGGGTGGAAACCCGTTTGGCCTTACTCAATCAAAGGCCACTGACAGGATGCTTGGGAAGGGAGACTACGCCTCTAATGATATTCAAACACAGTCACAAAAAGCCCTGCTGGAAAAGTCCAAAGACCTGGCTTATAAAGCTATAAAAAAGGTCATAAGGGTTACAAAATCTACCCCATCCTATGCCATAATCTTTCAGGGCGTGAAAGAAACTTTCTTGGACTTTGCTACGTGCCTCAAAGAGGCCATAACAAAACAAATAGCTGACGAACAATCCCAGGAGGTATTGTTAAAATCTTTGGTTGTTGAATGGGCCAATGCAGAGTGCCAACGTCTACTTAAGCCCTTAAAGAACCCCCCATTATTAGAAATGATAGAGGTGTGCCAGAATGTGGGGTCACCACTGGAGAAAGAGAAAAGACAAGTTTTGTATTTTCACACATTATACTGTAATGCCAATAATTTGTGCTATAACTGTGATAAACCTGGCCATGTTTCTCAGCACTGCCCTTCTATTTCTCAGCCAAATCAATTGCCCATGACAAATTGTAAAAGGTATGGTAAAGGAAGGCATTGGACTAATCAGTGCCAATCTCTCACTGACATCAATGGAGATCCATTGCCACCTTTGAAAACTCCAAATTCAACCCCCCATTCAACACCAAATTCGACTCCAAAATTTCATAGGAAAAAAGTGACCTTGCCACTCCACCTGTTACTCCACCGGCCGCACGAAGGGATTCCCACAATACCTCCTTGGGAAACTCCATGAAGAGCGCCATGAGGGGCGCAACGACAATAAATATCTCTCCGATCCATTGTTGCATGTGCCAAAACACCCTGCACAGAGCAAGCTTGGATCCAAGCATCACCATGACAGAACTCAATTGACTCCATATCACAAAATCCAATTATATCCCACTCATTCCCATATTTCATTGAATGCCAAGGAAGAAGTCATACCTGTTTCCCCTAGGGAACCCTTGCCTAACCACTCCCCATACTTGCTCATCACCACTGAGGAAGCTGTTCAAAACGGAGTCATAGTACTACATGACATCATTGAAAATGTTGACTTTGCAAGTTTCATTCATGTGACTGTCTTATCCCCTTCCCACCTGTGGAACTAACTTCTGAGGACCCAGTTGCAGCTCTCCTGTCATTACCGCCACACCAAAATCCAGATGGAGAAAGAAGAGAAGTCCAGACCAACTGGACTTACATGGTCAAGGAACAACAACCCTTTATGGAGATCACAGCCACATCTCCTGCTGGAGAGACAAGCATCTCCGGACTTCTGGACACAGGAGGGGACGTAACTATTGTGGCTTGGAAGGACTGGCCTGACGGTTGGCCTTTGGAGGAAACCATCTTAAGTGTTTCTGGGGTGGGAGGGAGACAAAGGCCACTAAAAAGCAAACTGGTTGTTACATTCACAGACTTTGAGGGGAATGTCGCTATGTGTCAGCCATTAATACTACCACTTCCTGTGACGCTCTGGGGTCGAGACCTCATGGCGCAGTGGGGAGCCACTTTAAAAACAAATTTTTAAATTTGGCCACTGGAGAGAAGCTGCTGCCCCCGCTGAAGTGTAAGACCAATACTTCAGTGTGGGTAGACCAGTGGCCATTGCCATCTAATAAGCTGCATATTCTCCAGAAATTGGTAAAGGAACAATTGGATCTCGGTCATGTGGTTCCCACTGTCAGCCCGTGGAACTCACCCGTGTTTGTCATCCAAAAGGCGTCGGGGAAGTAGAGGCTCTTACACGATCTCAGGAAAATCAATGAGGTCATAGATCCTATGGGACCACTCCAACCAGGCATGCCATCCCTGGCCATGCTCCCACGGGAGTGGCCCCTGGTTGTCATAGACATTAAGGATTGCTTTTTCCAGATAAATTTAAACCCCCGAGATGTGGAAAGGTTTGCATTTACACTTCCGTCGGTAAATGCAGGGGAGCCCAACAAGAGATTTGCTTGGAAGGTCTTACTACAAGGAAAGAAAAATTCCCCTACTCTTTGTCAGTTATATGTTTCCAAGATCTTATTCAGCGCCAAAATTCGGATTCTATCATCCTGCATTATATGGATGATATTTTGATTTGTGCTGAAACCAAAAGAGGGGTAAAAAACACATTAGACCAGATTTTAAAAGTATTCGAGACCTTTCAATTACAAATCTCTGCAGAAAAAATTCAGTGGGCTTCCCCCTGGTTTTACCTCGGGTGGAAAATCAGTCAACACGCCATCACTCCACAAAAGATTTCCATTTCAAAAAACATTTCTACTCTTCATGATCTCCAAAAGCTACTAGGGAACATCAATTGGGTAAGACCTCAGTTAGGGATCTCCACAGATGAACTCCACCCACTTTTCGAACTGCTCGGTGGAGATCCTGGCATGAGGTCCCCTAGGTCTCTGACGCCAGAAGCTTTACAAGCCCTTTCTCTAGTAGAACAAAAGATCTCTCAGCAGCAGACAGATAGATGAATTACTAACGTTCCACTAGTCCTCATAGTTCTGATTGGTCCAAAACAGCCCTATGGGCTCATTGGGCAGCTGGCGGATGAAAATAATGACTTTCTCTTGTGGGAGTGGGTTTTTCTCCCTCACCAATTCGGCAAAAACGTGGTGACATTGCCCAAGCTGCTGGCAAAGGTCACCTTCAAGGGATGAATCAGATGTTGGGAAATGTCTGGAGAAGAGCTCAATAATATCTATCTTCCCCTGACTACCGAGCAGCTTGAGCAAATGCTAATAGCTTCTATCGACTTCCAATTGGCTATTGCAGATTTCGCGGGACACCTTAAATTTCATTTGCCAACTTCAAAATTATTACAAAAATTAAAATTACTTCCATTTGAGCCTAAATTTTTTCAGTCTCCAATACCCATCCCAAATGCACTCACAGTCTTCACAGATGGCTCAGGTAGTACTGGGAATGCTGTGATTGTCTGGAGTGCAGACGGAAATTGGAAACAAGACATACACAAAGTCGAAGGTTCCTCGCAAATAGTTGAGCTATCAGCAGTTGTTCGGGCATTCCAAATTTTCAGCCAAATTCCAATCAACATTATCTCAGATTCGGCCTATGTGTAGCGGGCATGGTACAGAGAGCAGAGAATGCATATTTAAAACATCTCACTAACCAAAAACTTTTCCTTCTCTTTAAGCAGCTACTTTCTTTGATACAGCGAAGAGATGATGCATTCTTCATCACTCACGTACGGTCACACTCTACACTTGCAGGTCCAGTAGCCTAGGGAAATCACCTCGCAGATCTTCTTGCAGGTGTGTCTGTTGTTCCCAAAAAATTGGAGCAGGCCAGGATTTCCCATGAATTTTTCCACCAGAATGCAAGGGCATTACAAAAACAATTCCACCTCACCCAGAATCAGGCTAAAGATATTGTCAGGGCTTGCCCTGATTGCCAAAAGGTTCCCCCCGTCCAACCTACTGGGGTTAATCCCAGAGGTTTGGAATCCCTTCAAATCTGGCAAATAGATGTCATGCATGTGCCACAATTTGGAAAACTGAAGTACATCTATGTCTCGATACCTTTTCTAAGTTCATGGTTGCAATGGCACATACTGGGGAAAAAAGTCATGATGCTAGGAAACATTGGACTCTAGCATTTTCACAAATGGGAATTCTTGCACAAATCAAAACAGATAACGGCCCTGCATATGTGTCTTTAGGCACCCAAATTTTTATGCAACAGTGAGGCATCAAACACATCACAGGCATTCCTCACAACCCCACTGGACAAGGAATTGTAGAATGCGCTCACCAGTCGTTAAAAAATATGCTCAAAAAACAAGAAAGAGGGGGAATAGGTCTCACCCCACAGGAGAAACTCGCCAGAGTGTTATATGTACTAAACTTCTTGAACAGGCAGGACAGCGAGGACTTGCCTCCTGTCCAAAGACATTTTTCTGACAAAAACCTGATTCCTGACAAGAAAGCTTCTGTCATGTTTAAAGATTTGTTCTCTGATCAGTGGAAAGGCCCCTTCCCTCTAGTGACATGGGGGAAGGGCTATGCTTGTATCTCCACAGACACTGGCACAAGATGGATACCAGCAAGAAGGGTGAAAATCTTCGAAAGATCATCCTCATCTCCACTATCCTCACCGGCCCCATCTGTGGACAGCCACTAGAGAATCTGCAACCACAGGACTTGCAAATACATGGGAACACATGGGTGAAATTAACTCAAAGCTTGGATACTAATTCTTTATGTTTACCTACCTCGAATTTTGATGATCCTCTTAAAGCATGTTTGATTGGCTTACCCATAAAACATTATACTCTGCAATTCTTAAGAACATACTCGGTCAGAAATTCTGAACCCCCAGAGATAAATTTTCTCGGAACTGTAAAGGCTAGTATATGCCTGATGTTCAAAAAACGACCCTCTGCATTTCCAGAAAATCATCAGGTTGCACCACACTCTTCTATTTACAAAAATGCATCTTTATGGTACAATGAATCCGCTACTGTATATACTGATGTTATTAAAAAACCTTGGAACCTCCCAAGAGGACAGTTCTTACTCTGTGGAGACTGGGCTTGGCCTGGGGTCCCATCTCATCCTTTGGGAGGGCCATGTACGAAAGGGAAATTACCAGTGTTTAATCCGGCTAAATTTATTACTTTGGAACACTCACCTTCCATGACAACTAAAAGAATACAAAATTCATCAAATTGTAATCCCCAAATTTCAGTTCCTTCAAGCACTGAAATTATACAGGATCTAAACGCATTAGAGCATATAAGATGCTGGGTTGCAAAAAAGGCTCAAGCTATTAGCATGACCATTAATGATCTAGTGGAAAGTTCCTTAATGTTTACTGGAATTTCCCTAAATTATCGAGCTGCTATTGATCTCTTTCTACTGGCCCAAAACCCTGGTTGTCAAGAAAATGACCATTTCTGTTGTTTCAATTTTTCTGATCTCTCACCATCTAGTCAACATTATGTCTTTTATGGTATCTCTGGGTTGAGAAATTTGATCAATGCTGCACGTGTGCCTGCAAATTTCTACTCTACTGATATCTTTGATGGGTTGCGGTTACCTTCTCTTTCCAATTGGTTAAAACAAATATTTTTAATTTGTCTTTCTGCATCACTAACTTATCTCTCTTTGTCCTTAAAAGGAGTTGAGGCTAAACATGTTTTTCTGGCTTATTTAAAAAAAAAAAAAAAAGGATAAATGATTAGAAATATGTTCATTTTCCACAAACAATTTGAAGAACAAAACTTATTTTCTTATCAGTGTATCTAGTGTACAGTGAACATTAGTGTTCAGATACTTTTCTGAGTAGAACTTGAAAATCTTTCATTGCTTAAAACACAAAGGAAATGCCTTCATCTACAAAGATGAACTTATTTGGAAGATGAAGTGATCAAAACCAAGTAATCTTCTTTGCTTAACAAAGCTCCATTAAAGTGGCCATACACATTAATGCTGCCTCAACTGACGTAAGCAGTACTTCAGGAAAGACATTTTCTGCAACAAAGCAAAATTTGACATTTCACTACCTTTTTAATTAGAACTAGAATGTTATTGGTAACAGAGGCTAGGCTGTGATACTTTTACTTCTAATTAATTGAAATCCAAATAAAAACAAAATTTTTGAGTTAATGGAAGGCATACTATTTTAGGGAAAATTTCTTATAGCTATGAAAAATGATATATTATCAGGTAATATTCCTTGTGTGGAAAAAAAACCCCCTGAACTTAAAATCTATCACACTTTAGGTAGCAGAACAAAAGGGTTAATAAAGAATAAAAGAATGTGATCCACCATGTTCTGATGGGATTTTTAGGAACGCATATATATATATATAGGTCTGAAAAGTGTTCGTCTTCTCTCTTTGGATCGTGTTAATTGATCAGAGTATTTCCCTCTCCTCTCTTTCTCAAAAAATGTTAGGCAAAAATGTTCTCATTTAAAATACTTTAATCTTGGGCACCATGGGCAAAGAAGACTCAACTAGGAGAAATCAAATAATGAGAAAAAACCCAAAATCTTTAAGACCCCTTTCTTCTACTGGCCTTTCACATACTCTCACTTCTCTCTCCAGATGCTGCCATGCAGGTGTTCCCTTTGCATCCTGCCACCCTCCTTAAATCAGTTATCCCATAGAAACTACCACTATCTCTGATGGGCTCAACCTTGATCAGTGTTGGGGCCATTTTGGAGCCATCTGACATTGGTTCCACTGGACAAAGGGGAAGCTTCTAGTAACTTCTCACAGAAGCCACCCCTCTAGTGCCCCTGCTACCAAAACCTTGCCATGCAAATCCAGTACACCCAGCCAGCAAATAAGAACACCAGATCTGCTCTCTCACTCCCTCCTAATTAGGTGGGGGAGACAACTGGAAAAGTGAGAGAATCTGTGGGCTAAAATAAGAACAGTTTTGTAGTCAGAGCAAAATCCATGCATGTCAGCAGAGCAAAACAAGGAATTAATTCACTGCTTCCCGTGGACCTGCAGGTGTTCATCCACCACCAGGAAAACAGGACCTCCATCACGCCTAATAGATTACTTGGGCAGACCAACACCATCACTCCAAACATCCCTCCCTTCCTTCTTCCTCAAGATTTATGTGCTGAGCATGACTCTGTATGGTGTGTGACATCCCTTGAGTCAGTTAGGATCAGCTGTCTTTTCTGTGTCTAGTCTCAATTTTCTGTCCATCTCCAGCCTCCTCACAAGTGAGATGGGATAAGAAGCAGCAGAGGCCTGGGCTCTGTGTTTGATAAAAACATCTCTGTATTATCAACCCTGTTTCCAACATAAATCTAAAACCATAGTAGATATTGTGAAAAAAACTTACTCTGTTCCAAGCAAAAACAGCCCACATCTTCACTGAGATATTTACGTTTAGCTATCTTCAGCTTCTTGTCTCAGAGGACTATACTGTAACATATCACCTTGGTAGATCAATCGGAGAGAGACATAAGTTTAGTGTTGTGTTAGGACTGTTCAGGTTGGATCTTCTGCCTCCTGGGAGCAGTGTATGTGAGCACATGGCATCAGTTACGCACAGCTCTTCCACTCCTCTAGGCTGCGAGCGGGTACCCACATCGGCATCACTTTGTTTCTCCTGTGCATCAAAAAGTACCAACTTCATTCAGAAAATCCCTACGAAATGAGATAAATTAAGGACAAAATCTTCTTTTTATAAATGAATAAATGATTAAAGCATATATTTTATGATTATTAAGGAACTTGTCCAAATAATCCTTGTTTAATTTTTTTCTCCATGCATTTTAATACCTGCTTTCACCTATCATTCATAAGTGCCTTCTAAGCATTTCTCTGGCACCATATAAAGTCCTGAAAAAGTGTCTTGAAATTTTCGAAAGTGGCTTGAAAAGAATGTGTTCAGTGTCATAGCTGAGAAATGTGGGGCAGGTAAATCTGTTACTAGTGTGCAATAAAAATAGAATTTTATACTGGCAGTGAAGCACTCCTTCGTGCAACCTGAACAGGATTTTGTTCACATACTACCAAAGCAAATAGCTCTTCATTTTGGTAATGAATGTCTTAAAGGTTTATTGTTTGCACTTTAGAAATATAAAAATCTTTCTAACTTTGCCATAAACTTTGGTGTTGTGTTCTTCAAAATTTAAATGCAGCCCGTTGATTGGCAAAGTCAAGATACCTGAACCCGGTAAGCTGCTTTCAGTCAGGACCACTGTGCTCTCAGCCATATGATCTTTTGGCACTTTAACAGCTAACAGTGCGATGCAGGTTCACCTTTGTGACAAACTGCAGAGGCTCTTGCTTTTGAGAAATGGGAGAAGGAATGTTCATATTAGTAGCAGGAGAAAAAGCTTTTATCAAACACACAGTAAAAGAGCACAGCACTAGGTTTGTGTGTAAGATAGTCTAGGTGATGTTTGAATCAATCTTGAGCTTGTCTTTTTGTAGATGGAAATAGGAATGCAAAGCTTAAATTTGTTTGATACTAACAAAATCTATGCTCATATCTTTGCTATAATGCAACTTCTTATGTCCTGACAGCAACTTTGAAGGTTCTTATTAGTAATAAATAAATAAATAAATAAATAAGCAAACAGAATAAAGTATTTTTTGTTTGGCTTTCTTTATCTAGTATAGTGGGCATTATGAAAAACTTGTCAAATAATATATTCTGAGCATTGCTTCATAAGCAGAGATGTGAAATAACCGTGAAGCAGGAACAGAGTGCAGTAGGTAAAATAAAACACAGAAAAAAAAAAAACCTCTTTTTTCAATTTTTTTTCTAAGTCTAAATTTTCATCAGTAACCTGCAGGTTGCTCAGAAGGAAGAAAATCCTTTTGTCTTCTTATTTTCTTTGAAAATTGTTTTGAGAGATGTCACTTTTTAGTGTGTGTCCATAATAGTAAAGCTCAATTCTGTGAGGAAGCAATATCACACAGTACATCTTTCAGAAATGTTTATATCTATTTATCAACCTATTTCCTTCTAGAAGCCTCAAGTGAACATTCTAGTTACAAAAGTTAATAATACAAATGTGTCTACACTCTTTTATACAAAGAGGTACACAAAACATCCTATTTGTAAACATATTTGCATACATATCCATGTGTATAAAAGTTTACATTTGTGCATATACATTTGCACTTATAGTCCCTTCAAACTCAGCATATCCTGTGACTCTGTGATTCTGTTGATATGTAATCCCTAATATCATGTATTAATGCTTTAACAACTAAAAAACTCTCTTTCAAGAGTCATTGTTGAATGAATTGTTTAGCTTGCACAAAATAGACCTGAGCTTTGATTTCTATGGATGGCCAGGGATTAAAATGAGTGATGCTCCAGCTATTTATCTCAGAAACTGCCAAAGAATGTCAGCTGAAAAGAATAAAACTTCGAGAATATAATCAGTGTCTGTGAAGAATTAGACAAAGAATTATGACCACTGATAGAGTTCTGAGTTTTGATTCTTATAGTTACAGTTTTCACTCTGTAAGCTATAAACCTTCATGTGTAACCAATTAGGTGTTGGAGATTTTAGACAAATTTTCCTGTCTTCATGCGTACATACTGTAATTTACTATGGATTTGAAAAATGAGCACATACGTGCCCTTCAATTATTTACTCTCAAGAGTATTGCCACTTTCCAAAACCTCATGAGATCAACAGTGTAGCTGCTGTCACACTGGTAGACAAAAGGTTCATATAATTGGATATGATGAACAACCCAGTACATTATAAAGAAGTTGATCTTGGAGACTTTTTTAAAGTTGTGATTTTACTTTCACTCCCTTGTATTATGACAATAAAATGTCAAGTGTCCTGACTAAATTAACTGGTAAATGTCTGCTACTGGAGTTGAGGGTGGCTGACCATTATTTGCAGGCTTAGTTAACTGTAGACTTTTAAGACTACCTGTTTTGAGTGGTAAACTTGTCCCTGGTATGCTTTTCCATGAAAAAAAACCAGAAAGAAAAAAAATGGGAAAAAACGTCCTTCGTATATGACCTATTCCTTTTACTATATCAGATTTTTTTCAATCTCATTTGAATTTAGTATCTGAGTTCCAAAGCAGAAGTAAACATGTTTGCCTTTTACCTGTTTCTTCAGGAGTACAGTGCTTCTCCAGATTATTCAGAATAAATTGGTGATACAAGTTTGATTTAAATCTCCCTAGCTTCTCAGCAGTGAAAATGTTACTATTTTTATGTGTTTTATCATACCAATTTTATCATTTTAATATGAAAATGGGTCATTTTCCACTAACCCACTGACAAAGCATGACATTTTTGCTATCACTGCTACCTCTGTTGTGCACTTAAATTTGATTTATGAGAACATTTTATACGTGTTTGTCCTTAGAAGGCACCAAGCAATGAGATAAAGAATACTAATGTGAATTTTTTAAAGAAAAGGGAAAAAGAATAAAACTCAAACAAAATAACCCCAGCTATTGAACATTGTTTCGAAACAGATTTAATTTCAACAACTGAAATCAGAAATGAACAAATGAACATTGTTTTCATATATTCTTAAAACTGCTGAAATAAATAGAGATATGAGGAGTTAAGCACCTCTTTGCCTTATATACAGGATAAAGAAAAAAAAAAATGTGTGAAATCCCCCCAAAACAGCATTAAGCAGATTTTTTTTTTTATTAACTCGAATAATTAAAATTAACTCCACTCATATGTGGTCAGATCTGGGCTTCTACAGGTGGGTTTTTTTTTCAAATGAGGCTAGTATAAATGAAAAATTTCCATTGAATGTTCTACATGTCTGCATTTCCTCACCCTACTACTGGTTTTAGATGGCTCAGTTTTTGATTGTTGAAAGTGAGCTAACAGTTGGAAAAAAATTTTCTTGGTTCCATCTGAGCATTGATCCCTTTAATATCAAGGCTGTTCAGATATACCCCACTTTGAACAGCTAGCTGTTCAAAACCAAACTGTCATTTGTGAAATTCTGGGTTAATTTAAGGTTGTATTAAATGTTTTCTTTCACTTATATTAGGTCCTGTATCTTTAGGGTACTCAACCTGGAAGTGTGTAAGTAGGTCTTCAGTTGTATCCCTCCATCTTCAAATGCCATTAAACATTTGAGTTAGGATGCTTAAATGGTTTCATCTTTCTCTTTCGGAAAACAAGGCACTTCAGAAATGTATACAGTAAAGAACAACTGGAAGTTCCAGTACAAATTTCAAGGAAATAGCTGTGCTAAACTCAGAGGTTTTCTCTCTCTTTTGATTTTTATAGTGTGATTTAGTATTCATAAAAGATGGGATTAAGAACTCCTGAGTCAGTTATAAGTACATAAACGGGAAGGGGGGTTGTCTTTAAAAATGAATTAGAAGTCTTGCTCTGCTAGTATCTAGTGCTTAGAATATACAGAACTAATTGTTCTGAACAAATGAGTGTCATATAAAATGAAAAATATGCAACATATCTGTGTAGCTTTCAAGATGATATATATCAAGCAATAAACAACACCAATCTGTTGCAAAACTGAGGTTTTTGATTTGTCAGAGATCCTATCTCATCTTCCACCGAAGTTCTGATGTTTATGAGTGCTTGGGGTTGAGGTTAGGGTTTAACAAGTATATGCTCAGTGTCTCCACAAAACTGCCCTTCCTCTCAAAAAAAACCTTTGAAAATCATAATCATACCATTTTATTTTATTGTGCTCATTCTTTCTTTAGGACTTCAACATTCATTTAAGAAAGATACATTTTTTTACTTCAAAAAGTATGTAATTTTAGTATCTGAGGCACAAAGAGTCTACATTAGTTAGTAGAAATATGGGGCCTGTGGTAAGGATCTGGAATTTTTTGAATGTTGACAAATAGGTTTCAGTGATGCAGATATTATGAGTCTTTAGTCTGCAAACATTTACTTCTGTAATGCGCCCTTAGTCCTGATGCTGGCATACATCATTGATCTGAAACATGGATTGCTTTGATGAATATGAATATATGCAGGTTGGGGTCAGCTTTCTAAGATGACTTTTTACTTTTATTTTTTTATAATGTTAACATCCTTCATAAGCAGTACATGCTCCAATTTATCTAAAAGTGACTTTGTAATGGTAAAAGTTAAATACAAGCAGGTACCCCCAAATACCAGGCATTGGAAGGATTTAGGACAATTTATTTTTAAGAGTTAAGAGCACTTCAGGTATTGGCACAAAGATGCACCAGGACTAAGAAAGGCAAATGCCCTGTTCCTCTCAGAGCTTTTGTCGTCCCTGGCTCCCTGCTGTAGGGCCTTCAGACATGTCTGCAAGAACTTATCTTCTCTCATATCCTGGAGTCAGCTACTCTGGAATGCAGAAGAAGAAAACATGGGAAAGATACTTTTTTTCCAGGCAGGAAAGCTTCCTTAAGCGAAAAACTTTAATGTCCTCATAGTAAGGTCTTCTGGAAGGGACTTCTACACTTACAGCAATGTACCAAAAATTATTCACTCTTTGGTTAGTGATTATCTAGTTTGTTTGAATCTTAATTTCTGATATTTATGCAGAAAAATGTTTTTACAAACAGGGATGATTCTGTTATTTTGTTTCTACAAGACTTGTATCCTTCTGTAACTTTTCAGTTGTATCTTTCACTTTTTTGGTTGTTCAACACTAAAAGAAATAGCAGAGAGAAAAAAAAAATTCCTGGGAAATTCTTATGTGTTCAGACCAGTGTTCACCTCACTGGTTCTGACAGTTTTGTTATAGCTTTCATCAGCAAAAGATTCCTGTTATTGTAATGGAATTCTGGACATCATACAGGAAAATGTGAATTACATCTGAACAGAGAAATTACCTCATATGTGGAAATCCTGTATTCAAGTTTCTCCATCTCACCTAGATAATGAATACCCAAAATCATAAGGTTACAGTTTGTTTGGAGGTAAATTTCTCTGTTTGGCTTCAAACAAAAAGACAGAGGTTTGTACACTGGACCACTAACTAGAGACCATCTTGGAGGCCTAATGTTTGATGGTTGTTCTAATGAACGTTTTAATTATCTCTACAAGGTAGAACCACTCCCTCAAGGTAGACTAATCACAGAATCATAGAATGGTTTGGGTTGGAAGGGACTTTAAAGATCGTCTAGTTCCAACCCTGCTGCCGTGGGGCAGGGGGGGACTAAGAGAAACTATGTCCAATCAAGGTCCCAGCATGTGACAACTGTTAATTTGTTATGGCATATATACGTTTCAATGGTTGCTAGTAGCAACATCAAGCATAATTCTTAATTTGTAGCATTGTTCAGGTCAGGATTCATAATTATTTATGGTATATCAAGCATGTAATTATTTCAATGCATATTCAAATCTGATTACAGTCTATGTTTCAAGGATGCAAGATTCTTTTAATAAAATGCAATTATGCTAATAAATAATCAGTATGATGCTCATGTTAACATTGAAAGAGCAAACTAATTTTGTTTTTCTCATATCGAATCTCTCTGTTTCTAATAAAAATTCACCTACTTTATCATGTGGGGAAATTTTTGTGACAGTAATCCCTCACTGTTATTCTTCATTTTCCACTCCTCACATCGGTTCAGATATGATTGGTGCAGGTGGATTTCTGTTAATAGAAGTCATTCTGCACATTTGCTTTTGCAAAATGCAGAGCTCATGTAATATCTTTCATTATTAGCTCTGGATGAATAACACAGAAAGAAATACTGTGCACATTGCTTAAATTATTCCTACAATTTTATTGCAACAAAGCTCTTGAATGCCTGAACTATTAGATAGGAATTTAATTTTGCTTTCATACCAAAACCATGTTTCAAAAAACTCAAGCAGATAGATATTACATGTTGGTCAAGTGTTATTAATGTGTCTAAATGTCTGTGGCTTTGTGATTCCTGCTGTTCAGTGGTAGATCTTGGCTGAAGATTTTATATCCTGTGGATGTTATAGTTCATCTGGAGCAAAAGTAGGCAACTTTGATCTCCATGGCATGTGACAGATTGTGTCATTATTGAGAAATAACATAGCTTGAAATAAGCTCCCCAATTCTTCCTCTGAGTTACTTCAGAAAATGAAAGCATGTGTCTTTGCCTTTTTTTACTGGTGACCCCATTTCTTTTTCCCGTTTGACCTTCAGCTTTCGTAACACTCCTACAGAATTTAATGGGATTTTAGATGAGCAAAATAATTGTAACTCTTCTCATTCTCTTTTTTTTTTTTCTTTTATAAGTAGGAAGACTGTGAAACAGATTCCATCTTATGAAGCTAAGTATCGGTGTGTAATATGGCCATTGTAATACGGAGTTAATTTTTTCACCATGACTCTGAGCTCCATTTTTAATAGCTTACATGGTTTCAGATGAAAGGTCATAGAGATTACTGTGATCATAACTTTATTAGAACATCATTTTAATAGAAGTGAATCACCTGAACACAGAAATGCATGTGATGAATAAGGCAATAAGTAAATGGCCTGAATTCATCTGTGATCTTGCAAAATTAGCTGAAAAAGTTGTATACCATCGCAGGATTTACTATGAAGTCAGTATATTAGTGCAAATAACAAACTTATACCTGTTTCCTGGAACAGCTGGTCAAGATATGAGACCCAGAATGGTCAGCTTGAATCATGGCATGACCTGAAATACAAGACATATTTATGCAATACTGTTACAGCAAGATGATTAGGAAATCCCTTCTCCATTAGCCCTAGTGTTTTCATGGAGACCTAATATTTTGTGTGCCAAATCACTTTATCATGTATCATAATCCTCTGAAAAGAAATCAAACTCTATTTGGCAGCTTTAATAAATAAATATACTTGTGTGAAAGATCCAACAGTTATCCTGAAGTTATAATTTAGGAACTGACTTCAAAGTAATAGATGTTCATCTGAATTAGAGACAAAACACATAAAGCTTACTACGTCCTCACTTCATGAGGTGTTGAAATGTCATTATTTCCATGGGAAGAACAAAGACAGAAAAGGAGACATCATTTTCTTTGTGGTTGATGATACAAATAACACTGAAAATAACAAAAAGAAGCAAAGCAAGCAAGTAAATGGTGATATAAAAAGACAGTATCTCTTTCATGGATTGCAGATTTTGCTGGTGTTGGTTTGTTTGTTATGGGTTTTATGGGAGGGGATTGGTTTGGTACTTTTTACTGGTTTTGTGTGTTTGTGGTTTTGCTTTATTTCTGCATTCTGCATTCTTTATATCCCCAAAATCTCACGGCTGATATAATGACCTCTCTACAGTTGACCTAAGTGTTTGCTTCATTTACACTTCACTTCCTGCATTCTTCAGTTCTGTGTTATAGCACGGGCAGGACTGTTGATCTGCTGAAAGGTAGGAAGGTTCTTCAGGGACATCTGGACAGACTGGACTAATGACCTGAGGCTGATTCTATGCGTTCAGCAAGACAAATTGCCAAGTCCTGCCCTTGGGTCACAACAACCACATGCGGCACTTCAGGCTGGGAACAGAGTGGCTGGAAAGCTGCCCAGTGGAAAAGGTGAGGTGCTGGCTGAGAGCAGCTGAACGTGAGCCAGCAGTGTACCCAGGCGGCCAAGAAAGCCAATGGCATCCTGGATTGTATCAGAAATAGTGTAGCCAACAGGAATAGGAAAGTGATTGTCCCCCTGTACTTGGCACCGGTGAGGCCACAGATCAAATACAGTGTTCAGTTTTGGGCTCTTCATGACAGGAAAGACATTGAGGTGCTGGTGTGTGCGAACTGGAGCACAACTTGATGGCTGGACTTAACAAACTTAGAGTTCTTTTCCTGCCTAAGTTGTTCTGTGATTCTATGATCTTCTCTTTTTAATAGCCCTGTTTCAGAACTAAGACTCATGAGCACTCTATTCTTAATTTTTTTTTTTTTCCTCATTATGAAGGTTTTTGTATGGTGGTATTTTTGAATAAAAAGAATGTTTTTGTGGCAGGCCTCACAAAAAAGTCTGTATGGTCAGTTTTTAAAAGTTTTTTAAAGAGTTTCCTGGATTGTATTTATTGCTACAGTATCTGTTAATGGTTTGCTTTGTTGGGTTTTATTTTTGGTAAACAAACATGATTTAGACTTACTGAAAGAAAAAGTAAAGATGAATATAAGACCTAACATCTCTTCTTCATGTAGCATGTCTTTGTGATGACTAATCAAGCAAAACTCACCATCAGAAGTTCCCAAATAGATGGTCTGAAATCCTTCAACTTCCAAAATGCTTCTCCTAGTTCTATCCTGCTCACTACACCCTTCTTGATCCAAGGATCATGGGTCTCTCCCAGCTCTGCCTCCCTTAGTTAGTACAAGTAGATGAGTCTTTCTATGTAAATGCAGACACAGAAAATTGCATCTGAATCCAATAGTTATTTTTTGCCATTTGTGCACTCATAAACTAGAGTGTTCATGAGCATTGGCCCAGTGTCTAACAGAAAACTCCATGCTGATGCAAAAGCTGTAATTTATTGCTAAATCAATACAAATTTCCTGTGGCTTTACTAAATTGGAAGTATTATAAATATCTTTTCATACTGTTATTGAGGGAATTGGAATTACAGATATTACAGTTTAATTGATTATTTTTGAGCTGTTGTAGCTAAAGGGAATCTTACACAATCTATTTTACAAGAAAGCTTAAAACACTTCATGGTCCTGTGTACGTATTTATCACATCCAGTTCTATATTTTTTCTGTGTTATTTATTTTATTTTAAAGTTTAGATAAAATTCACCTTTTTTTTTGTCCAGAACTTCCATGGGGCTTCCATTTGGGCTTTTATTTTTGTACTAAATTTTGTCAGGATGGAAGTGTATCTGTGGACTGAACAACATATACTTCATGTAACCATTCCTTCTTCATAAGACTTCATCACATCCTCTTCCTTCCCTGCATAGCAATGTTTATCCTGTTAGGGGATGAAAATAATACCATGTGAATTACAGGGAACGGTAATAACTGCTAATGAAAACATTATAGAAACAGAGCTAAGAAGAAAGAAAAAGAATAAAAATAATTTCTATTAGAAACCAAAAAGAGCAACTAAAGTAATCAGTGCACAGTTGTAGATGTAGCTTTCAAAAATGCCTAAGAGAATCCAGTAGCAGTTTTCACTGAATAGTCAGTTGTTCAATTTCTACTGACTTATATTTTATCTCCAACTGTCCCACACTCAAACCTGCTGGAGTGTAGACATCTAATTAATTGTGTTCTAGAAATACTTCTATAAGCACTAGCAGAAGGTCTGTAAAAATAAAACTTCAGGCACTTTTAGTGGAAAACCAAAGAAGTAGGGAGTTCCTTCTTTCTCCCTATTTTTTTTGATAATAATAATGTCTCACTCTGCTTTTTGACATCTCCATGTACAAAACCCTTCTATTATTCATAAATTGTCTCATCCAGCAGTTTTCTTATTTTCAAAGAAAATTTTACAGATATCTGTCAGAGACCAGATTTATGTCTCACCAGATTGTTTGAGTGATGGGTTGAATAAACCATGTTGCATGTGTGCGTGTCAAGGCAGGGGGGGAAGGGTTAAGTCTAGGCTGGCAGAATGGTAAATATGTCTCTCTCTTTTCTTTCTCTCTTTATTCTTTCTTCTTTTCATCTCACTTTCCTTCCCCTTGTGGCAAACTCAAACCTATTGTCTGTACTTCATTTAAGTTATGGGCATTTCCCCTAAGTTGCATGGAGTTTGTGTTTGTTGGGTGTAACACAGGTTCCTTTGCTATAGCAATGCCTGCTAGTGTTAGTACTCTGTTGTAATGCTTTCAGGAAGTTGCATGTTATTTCTCTAAAACCCTTTTTGCCCAAACAGCTATTTTCTCACCAAATTAAAAGAAAACTCTTATAGAAAAATGTGATGTTTTTCTCCAAATGTTAACCCAAGGTATCAAAGAATCAAAGACTTTGCATGGGTTCATGTGGGTGAAATCTCCTGAAGTCTAAATTTAAGGTGTACAACAGGTAAAAGCGTGGAGCTTTTGGACTGGGGTGTAACAATATCCAAAGTTTCTGCAAATAAGAGAAATCTTTAGGCAAATCTCAGGTGCTACCTCGACAACAGCTTTTTATTTAGATAAAAAATACTGTGCCATACAACTGATAGAAAGTTGTATGCAAAATATACAAGCCAAAAGGAGTAAATCATCATAAACTTACACTCCGGTCAAACAGATATACCAGGATTTGATCATGTGCTCTTTCTTTTCTTCTTTTTAGTGTTACAGTTTCACAGCTTTGAATAAGGTCCAACAAGAGAGGTCTTTGGTGCTTAATAACTTGGAAAACCAGTCCCCTCTCTGAAAGATCTGTGTTCTGGGTAGTGAGACAGCACCTAAAGAGGATACTGAAGGGATACCTCATAACAGTCTACAATCTCCTTGTGAGGAAAAGAGAGGGCGTAGACACTGATCTCTTGTCTATGGTGACCAGTGACAGCACCCAATGGAATAGTCTGAAGTTGTGTCAGGGGAGGTTTAGGTTGGTTATTAGAAAGATGTTCTTCACCCAGAGGATGGCTGGGCCCTGGAACAGGCTCCCCAGTGAAGTGGTGACAGCACCAAGCCTGACAGAGGTCAATACGCAGTTGGACAACACTCTCAGGCAGATGTTATGACTCCTGGGTATGGTCCTGTGCAGGGCTAAGAGTTGGACTCAATAATCCTTGTGAGTGTTTTCCAACTCAGAAGATTCTGTAATTCTCTGATTCTGTGATCTAACAAATAAGGTGAACAGGAGAGAACATCTAGACGGTCTACATAGACTTACAAAAAATACAGTGTATTGTTTGTAAAAAAAGGAAATAGTCATCACTATGCATCACCTGCATCACTAGTCATCACCTGCTAATTTCTGCATGCAGGTATAAATCTGAAGAAAGTCCATTAAAATTAACTTGCATTATGTCACTATAAGCAAAAGCTCATCTTTCAGCACATGGGGGCAGCCTGCTCGTGTCTTTAGGATTTCCTTCTTGAATAATGTTGAACCTTGCTGCACTTACTGGCCACTTTGTGTATTGCAACACAGAGGAGCAATAGTGGTATTGATATGTAAGAGACATAAATTTAAATTTATCTTTTTTTCCTATGGCAGAGGTTTAACTCTTCTATGAGCACCTTCATAAAAAGCATCAGATACTGCACCAGTGTTGTTAACACAGCTGAAACAAACCAATCAGATGTACTTTAGCTCACAACAGCAAAAGATAATTTTTTCTCTCCCATACCCCTTTTATCTTGTACTCACAAATATCAGATTTAGCAATAACCTAGTTTCCTTTTTCAACACCAGATTCTGAGAGAATAGAAGATGTCACTTTCTCACGCTATTTGTGTTTCTAGAAGAGCAAAGCTCTTCAGAGATTTGTTGCTTTAGCTTTTGTATGTGTGAACGAGTAGCAAAACCAGATTTAAGTATTTCTTAGGTTCCAAACACCAAAACCAGACATCAATATCTTTAGGTTCCTTGTTGAATGTAAGAAATAATACAGATTTTTATATTAGTAATTAAATTTGCCCTTTTACTTAAAATCTGAAAGTAGGTCAGTGCCTTTTTGAGTTATCTATTTATATCCAGAATTTATTGTATAGTTTCTATTTTTTTTTTCTGAAAGGATAAATTCTTTCCAGTAAACGTTAGCAGAAAACAAATTTTGAACATATCTGCCTTTGTAGTAATACAACTCCAAGAATATCACAGCTTGAAAAGGTAGCTGTATTTTTTTCATTTAGGGAAGAGAGTGAGGAAATAATTTACTGGAGTCAATGATGGAACAGTTATCAGCTGGTAGTTAAAATAGTCATATCCTAAATTCAGTCTAGACACTAAAAGCTATCTGCTTACCAAAAGGTTTCTCATCTCTGTTTAGTCACAAAAGTGTTTTTCCTTTGTTTAGAAATACTAAAATTTGAAAACCTCCTAATTGCAAAGAAAATACCGAAGTTTAATCCATAGACTGAGAATAAATTCTATAATTACATATGTCTTTATCTGGACATTCTTAACATAAGAAGTTGGAAAAATAATAAAGAATATACTTTAAAAGTGTATATAAAATAAATACTAAATGTTTATCTTAAGCAAAATTGCTCCACATTGTTCTGTCAAAATCTAAATTTGTGTCTTGCATGTTTGGGATTTTTTTCAAAAACAAATCAAAACAAAACCCCACCAGCCTTTCAAAGAATTTTCCACCTGTTAAGTTTTTAACTATCTGTTATTATCTGTTATTTAACTATCCATTGAAAGGAATGAGGACTTCTGCCCCTTCTTGCTGAAAACCAGAAGAATGAGTTGTCATGACTTGTGAGGTTGCTTGTATGAAATAGAAGCATGTTGCAAGTCAAGAGAAGGTAAACTAAAAAAGGAGAACTTATAACTAAAAGAAAACTAGTATTAAAATTAGAGAATACTCTAGCTTGTACTCATTACTTCCCTGCATTGTCACCTCAAATATCATTTCTGTTGCTGTTAACATCGGCAGCAAAGGACAGGGCAGGTAGGCAATAACACAGCTGCATAATTTTTTTCTCAGATAAGTGGTACTAAGAATATTGGATAGCAGATTCTATTTATCAGAACTTAGAGAAGGTGGATTCAATGTACTTGCCACAAAACCCCCTCACACATTTAGCCAGAACCTGAAGCCTGGGTGAAATAATAGCCAGGCCACACCAACTACTCTTAGTGTTGAAATAACATCAGTTCTCAACAGTGACGCAGCCTTGGTCTGGGGGAGAGGAACAGACCAGCGTCAGGGTTCTTTGCTTAGCCTGTAGATGTTAAACGGTAAGGAGGCAGTGACTGATTGATGTGTGTCATGCCAATGTGTAGCTGAAAGAAGCAGACCAACACAAAGCTAGAGAACACATCAGCAGCCGAAGCTGATCTGAATTTATTCAACAAAATGGTGGGTTTTTATGGGGAAAGGGAAGGAAGACTCTGGAAAAAGGGTTGAACTTGGGCGGAGCATGCAAATCTGCTTAACATAGTTGGATGGAGGGTTATACATAAACATTAGGGGGTGTAAACCTGGGTGGAGTAAACTGGAAATAACATGATTGGTAGGTACCTCATGGTACCTAAACCAATGGAACACCGTCTCCAAGCCTGTCAGGCTGTCAGTCCGTGAGGGGAAAAGGAAATGGTGGGAAGATAACCTAGCAATAGGTTTTTATTCTTGACTAAACTACCACACATAGTCCATTAGGCACAGTGAGGTTTGTTGTCCACTTTCATAAGTTGGTTCTTCCAATCACCAAATGAAACCTCTTCTTTTCCTTGACTCTTCCATAGTGCAAATGTTGTTTTCATCTTCTCATAGTCTCCCTCACCTCCAACACAACAGCACTTCATACCTGGATTATTGAGAATGTCAAGAACCTTGTCTAGATGCTGAAGAGCTAATTTTTCACAGAAGCGCATTTTCCAAGTCCATAGTTTTAAAAGATAATTTTTCAGACCCTCATTTTCCACTTTTCTCTCTTCTACTATACCTGGTTTTACCATAAACCTTTTTGCCCTAGAAACTTGAAGAGCACAGTTGCCTGTCTCAAACACTGTTAAGGCCACAGAAGGAGCTTAACACAGGATAAACTACCACATCAGGAACTTGAGAGAAGCACAAAAGGGAAGAATTTATGGTGCTGATTCCAGGCCTGGCAGAGGTGAGATTTGTTTAGCACATCCTGTTTTAATGCATCCAGATGAAAATTCCCACTGCGGCAAACAGCATAAAGAAGCAATTACTCATACAGATATCACCAGTCACACAGAGGTCATCCTAAGTTAGGGGATAGGTGGCATCTGAGACCACCAGTGACCACCAGAGGCCTGTGCATGATCCACAGTGTTCCATCAAACAGTGTAAAACTCCCCCACCCCACAGGGGAGACAGCAGAACATTCCCATGAGTACCTGTCTGTATATTATTAACCCATTGAACTCTATGTTTTTTGGGCTTCCCTCACGCCTGATACATCACTTCAACTGATGGACATCGAAATTGCAGCAAGCAAGTCCTGTCACTGACCCACAGGTCATATTATCTTTCCTCTCCACTATCTACTCTTATCCTTTGTTTCTCTTTCTTACATTTGTAGTGGGTTTCTGTGGCTCGGTTTTGGTAGGGGGGGGTGTGGGGGATGGCTTCTGCTAAAAGATTCTAGAAGCTTACCCTGTTGGATAGAGCCAATGCCAGCCGGCTCCAGGAGGGGCTTCCTGCCACTGGCCGAGGCCGAGAATATCCAGAGTGACAGCAACACCACCATGATAACACATTTAAGAACAAAAGGTATTGTGCAGAAAGTAATCTAGCCAGGGAAGACCAGAGTGAGAACATGGGAACATCAAGGTAGATACTAAGGTCAGTGAAGAAGGAGGGGCAGGAGGTGCTCAAGGCCCTGCAGCCCGTGGTACAGACCATGGTGTGGCAGCTGTGCCCCTGCAGCCCATGGAGGAGCCCACGCTGGAGCAGGGGGATGCAGGAAGGAGGCTGTGACCCAGTGGGAGGCCAAAGATGGAGTGGGGTCCTGCCAGAGACCTGCAGCCCATGGAGAGGGAAGCCCAGGCTGGAGCAGGTTTTTCCCAGGTAGGACTTGTGGCTCCTGTGGGGGACCCACGACAGTACAGCTCATTGGTGAGGGATTGCACCTCATGGAGGAGTGACCCACGGGACAGCAGTTTGGGAAGAGCTGCTGCCCGAGGGATGGACTCACAATGGAGAGATCCATCAAGGACTGTATCCTGTGGGAGGACCCCATGGGAGCAGGGAAAGGACTCTTCTCCCTGAGCAGCGTCAGAAACAACAACTGACCGTAACCCGCATTTTCTGTCCCCCTGCATCCCTGGGGGGGAGGAGGGAGAACATGGAAGGAAGGAGGGGTGGGGGGAAGGTGTTTTTAAGACTGTTTTATTCCTCACTCTTTTGCTCTTAACCTGTTAGTAATAAATTTAAGTATATCCCCACTTTGTTGTGGGGATATCCCCAGTCTGTTTTGCCCGTGAAGGGAATCAGTAAGTTACTTCTCCCAGCTCTTATCTCTGCTCAGGAATCATTAGCTGTTTTTTTTTTTCCTCTCTCTCCTTTGTCCAGTTGCAGAGGGAGAGTGAGAGAGCAGCTTTAGTGGGCACTTGGCATCCAGCCAAGGTCAACCCACTACAACTTTATATATTTTCATAAGTGGTATTTTTTTACTTTTATATTGCTATGTTTCTAGAGACAGTAATAAAACCAACTACATACCTCCTTTGCAATAGAATCAATTTATTCTAAAATAAAGCTGCCATATATATATACATATAAGCATCTGTCATTCAGTGTCATTTCACTCTAATCTGCCTCGAGGGATCTATTAACAAAAACCTCAGTTCCCCTGCCTTAGGGAAGGGTCATAACACCCCTTCTCCTTTTCATTTAGGTCAACCTATCCTTTATCTTGCAGTGAGCCTATTGGCTTCACTGTATCTCTATAATTTTCATTTGTTTTTCCTGATAATTTCTTTAATAGCTTTTTAAATATTTTATATGAATATGTTTGGAGTCTATTGTTATTTGCTTGTTGCTATCTACCCCTCCTTGATCACTGTATCTGCCTACTTTTTTTTTTTTTTCTGGATAAGTTTTTCTGAATTTTAGGGTAAGTTTCCTCCATATCTTTTGTTTGAAGTAGCAATAATTCACACTGTAAGACATTACATTTCAGCTCCAAGCCATCAATTATCACTCTTTAATAAGTGGCTTTTCTCATTCCCTTTGCTCTATCATCTCTCTTGAAATTTCCAATATTCACTCATCATTTCTTTTGCCGTCCTGGGAGAAGCAATTTTCTCTTAAAATTTAGCACCTTTTTTTAATAAAAATGTTACTATCATTTTTCTCTTCCACTTTCTACTTAGTGAAATTCTGACTTTTTTTCAGACAAAAGAAAAAACAGCATGAACCAACCAACCAACCAAAATCCCACCCTGATTTATTTGCTATAACATCTCTTGCTTTGGGACTTAAACTCTCTCCTGACTTAATCTTGCATAAACTTTCCTCCAGGCTTTTTTTCCAAAAAAACTTACCTCACATGGTCTTCACCATATTTCACAACTAATTCCCTCTTTAAATTAGCAGATGTGTTTAGTGTAAACAGAAAAAGCAATGTTTCACACATTTCTTGCTCTTGTCTGGCCAGATCCTGTTACCTTTTCTCAGCAGTTAACAAGTAGTCAGGTGAATACTGACCATGTCCCCGACAGCATCACACAGTGTCTGTGTTTTTTTACTGAAAATACATCTTGTTCTTTCCACACAGTGCTATATATTCCTTTCCCCAGAAGACAGACAAACTTTACCCCTGCACAAGTTTGCTTATTAGAAAATCGAGACTTAATGGAAAGGCCACAAAGAGTCATGGAGTCTTTTTCACTGGTTTGTGATACAGAGCTCTCTGGATCTAGACGACAGCCAAGAAGGGTTGCGAGTGGCACAGCTAGCTGCAGCAAGTCAGTTCTTAAAGTAGTTAGCAAAACTGTGACAATAAATATTTTTTCTACAGTTCTTAAGTGAAAAAAGCAGACTAAAGTCGTGTATAGAGTGAAAGATTTCTAACGAAGTTGGTAATGAACCGGTTGTTTTTCAGGGATGGACAGTTATAATTGGAACCTTTCACTCTTGCTACTTTGAATTTGGTAACCATGACAAGAATTTTCTTCTGTTGTAATAAAGGGGGGGTCAGCACTAACTGTTGAGGTAACCTTAAGTCAGTTTTTTATTCTAAAACTCAAAAGTTGAAAGCAGATTCAGTGACCCTTCAAAGTGGAATAGGCAGAGAGGGCAACCTCCAGGCATGCAACTTCGGCTCATTCTAAATGGAAGAAGGTCGATAACCAAAGAGAAATGACTCAGGATCTGAAGAACACTGAGAAAGAAATTCAGATCGTTCACAGTTTTTTCACATACTTGACAGCTTCTACGCAGTATTGCATAAGATTTCTTTGGTACTGAATGGCTGTTAATTATTTATGATACTATTTCTATAATAGTAACTCTTTGTTTTATAATGTGCTGTTTACTTTCTTTAAAATGGATGTGAATTTTCCACCTGATCAAAAAGTTATTCGTGATCACAGCCTGTAGCACGATCAAATCCTGCTACACTACTGAACACAAACAGCAAGAAAACTTCTTCTACAGCTTCTTACTTCCCACCCCTACCCCCACCAAAGAAAAAAAAAATCTAGAATAAGAATATGAATATTATAGATTTTGCAAATTCAGGTGTAATTCAGTACCATTTTGTTCTATTTAAACCAGTTTAACTGTTCTCCCAGCACACTGGAATGAGAGCTATAATAACGAAAGGAACCCAAATGTTCAGGGTCAAGAAAGAAAACTGTTTTGCCTTTTTTTTTTTTTTTCCTTTCTGTTAGTCAAGTAACAATTTAATAAAATATTTACTCAGTACAAGCACTCACAAGAATGTTAGCCCTAGGCCACAAGGATAAGGAAATCATTTCAGATATATTCAAATTTGTGAGAATTTGTAGAGGGGACAAAATTAAATTCTAGAAGACAAAATGAAAGCCACAGGAAACACACAAATCCTTGGAACTTCTAATGAAGTGTTACCATTGCTTTCAGTGTTTAATCAAAAGCTGATGTGGGTTTATTTTATGATATAAACAATCTTGCTATAGATAGAAATAAGACAAGAAGGGAAGAGAAGTAGGGACAAGAAAGACAAGGTTTTAATGATTTATTGTTTTTTAAAACAGAATTCTACAAAAGTCAGGGGGGATGAGATTTGGAACACATAAATGTTTTGTTGCTAATCTCTTAGAGCTTTAACAAGCATTAACCTATGTATCAGGCTAAATATGTCTAGAGGAGTCAGAAGTGTTTTTTACAGAGTATCTTCAAATATAATATTGCATCAGTGCTCAGATTTTCATAAGACTTCAGATCTTCATCCTCATCCTTTTTTCTTTCTTCCCTGAGGCACTGCAGTGGGAAAAAATACCTTGAGGCCATAAAGCCCCTTCACTGTTCTCTTCTTTCTACTTCTCTTCTCTCTTGAAAGTTTTAAAAAGCTCAAAGCTGAACATGATAGAGTATAGCTTTTAACTTTCCCCCAAAAATAACCAAATGAAGAGACAATTACTGTATTTAAATATTCAGTCTTACTTTTATTGTTTTACCCATTAAAGCCCATCAAGCTCCAAGAATACAACCATGGTGTCAAAGGAATTAAAAGACATATTTTTAATATAATTTTCCTATATTTTTTTTACAGCTGCATTTTTTTTTAAATTCCTCTCTACACCTCTCTTGACCTGTAGGAGCAGCGGTTCTTTCTGACATCAGTCATTCTCTCAGATATCCCTAAAACTCGATGCACCTCGACACAAATCCCTAGTTGAGGTGTCTTCATTATTGATGGTGAAACTTACATTGCAGTCACTGACTATTTCATGCCAAGAAATGATGAAATCACCCTTGAAGAAACAGGCCGATGGGCTAGTATTATAGCTGTGATAATACAGGGCTCAGAATACATTGCAAAATAGGAACCTGGGTGTTATCTGAGCTGCTATGCTACCAATATCCTGAGGTAAGGAGTGAGTAGTGGGCTTGTAATGTTTGCTCAAACTGAGGGCATCCAAAATTATGCTACAAATGGCGCTTTCTAATTCAAGGTGTGTTTTCATATAGGTAAATATGGTCTAGAAGTACAGACTGGTCTTGTGACTGCCTAAAGCAAAATAGTCACATGAAAATCAGGTGCAGAGTAAATTGGCCTATTTCACTGATTACTGATTTGCAGTCTAAAGATAAAAAAAAAAAAAAAAAAAAAAAAAAAAAAAAGACAAGGCAAAATGAAAAGCAGAGGATTATAGAGAGATTTCTTGGCAAGAAAATGTACTGAAGAGAGGTTCTCTTGTGGCAAATTAATGGAAACGCTCCTCATATGAAGAGTAGACTACTGATTTCAAAATAATGAAAGTTTACCCAAATGCAATGCACCAAGTTAAGCATCCAGCAACACTGGAAAATATATCCAGTGAAAAAACAGTCACTTTGATATCTTTTTTCACTCTCCTTTCTTCCTCTCTCCCTCCTCCACAGTTTGTTCATGTCAGTGGATTTGTTCTTGCTATAGTCATCCACAAAGTGATTATGGATTCACTCCCTGGTAGTCAAAAGCACCTTGATAAAGACTTCCTAGCCTGGAGAACTTTTCCAGTAGCATTCCTTATTTGGTTCCCATCTACCCACTGAAACATTTACAAGAATAGCTCTGTTAAATTTGCTCTGGTATGCTATTTGATTATATAAAAACTTCTTAAATATTGCTCTAAAGGTGTTTTTGGGAAATATAAAAATGTTGCTACAGTTTTTCAGGGTATTTTCAGGCAAATAGCACTAATACAGTGTTATTGCCTCAAAGTAATGGTCTAAATAGGGACAAAGAAAGAAAAAAAAACAAACAAAAACTTCCTCTAAATAAAGGATGTAATTTAATAAACTGAATAAACATTGAAAACAAAGCTTATGTATACTTATCTATTAAATTTCCATTTCTGGGACAGTCTTGGTGAAAAATTTGTTA
Organism: Pyrocephalus nanus; assembly: GCA_038380795.1. NCBI lineage: Eukaryota > Metazoa > Chordata > Aves > Passeriformes > Tyrannidae > Pyrocephalus > Pyrocephalus nanus. The sequence continues at coordinate 63,746,942 of CM076263.1, read as the reverse complement.
GTTTGTACAGTATTCAGTATTGAAGGAAAAAAAAAAACAAACACAAAAAAAACCCCCAAACCACAAACAAACAAAAAATCACGAGAAAACAACCAAATCAAACTAAACCAAAATGAAGAAGAATTAGATTACTTCATTAATTTTTGAAAACAGATTTTGAAATGAAATTTGAAAATATTTTTTTTCAGAAGGGAACAGTACTGATAAAGCCTATTTTGACTGATCAAAAAGTTAACATATTTTATTCTTTCCTTTTCTTAACACAGTCTTTAAAACTCAGCGTGTCCGTGATTCTTTGTTAGAAAGATGTTCTTTGGGTCAAATCAATTGGATTTATTTTAACACAAAACATTTATTTTAGTATATAGTTTATTGTGGTGATTGTACTTGTATCAGAAGGGAAGCCTGCATCAGAAACTAAAAAATAATATCTGTTATCACAATTCAATTTAAACAGATTTTCCAGATCTTATAGTTAATATATTGGATCACAGGAAATTACAGTACTAGTTTCCATACCTCAATTTTACAGTAAACTCTGCATATCATTCTGTGCTAAAGAAAATAAATCATCTATCTCAGTGAGAGCTCAACCAGATTTGACAGGACACTGACCTTTTGAGAACAGTTTTCAAAGAAAAATACATGGTTTTGTTTGTTTTATTTGCGTAAGGGGGTGGAATGTTTATTTTTAACTGGACTTTAAAAAGGACAAAGAAACAGATTGTGATAGGCATTACTCAGTTTCTCTGATGCACTAGAATCCACATAGACACACATGTCTGTGTTTCGAATACAGCTGAGTCTTAAAAGAACAACTTTTGAATATATAGTCTCTCAAACCATAATTCTAACCTTGTCTAAAGGAAAGAAAAAATTGTCACCAATTGTGGCTTAAGGTTTAAAAAGAAACACCCCCTAAATTTACCGCATAGCAGTCGTAGTCACTCACTGATGCTTGCCAAGACGCTTCCATGTGGTTTCTTTTCTTCATGTTAGTATTTTGAGGATAGTGAAGAAATTGCAATATTTCTGAAGCATCATCTCAAAATAGAAAGAAATAGGAATATACTGCCAGTATGCTGTGCCAGTCCACGATGAGTAGGATTGACATGAAGAGAAGGGTTTCACAAAGAAACTGTAGTGAGAGGATAGGTATGGATGTGGCTAAATGACATCACAATCGTTGGGGATGAAAACATAGGTTCAAGTATAAGGGGCCTTGTTTAATGGAAATGCTGCCATACTGTCTCCTGATTTATGTCAAGAAGGGCTGAAGGTCTGGTAGAGAAGGCACTGGAAGAGGCACCACAAAAATATATCCTCATCAGACACCAGAATAACTACAGGAACACCTCTGGCACATTTTTATAATCTTCTTATGACTTACCTAGTCATACCATAATCTATCTCAGTCTGGACATTCCTTGAAACAATGACAAATCAAGCAGAAATCTCAGCCATAAGGGGAGAAGCAAAGTCTCTAGACACTGCAGGAGGAAGAAAACAAATTTCAGGATTGTTAAAAAGTACTTGTTTCTGAGGAGACCCTGCCAAAACATCCCTAGAAGTTGTTTTGATTGTGTTATTTTGCCTGTTTTTTAAAATTCAGACTCAATTCCTCATCTGATTCACACACAAATAGTGAAAAACTGCCAGAAAGAGGGTTGCTCCCATAAACCAGCATTGCTGTGAAGAAAACACATGCAAAAAAATTCCTATAAAATGACCTAAAATACAGCAAACCCTTTGCACTATAGGAGGACACCTCACTCCAGCACTCTGCTACTAATCTGTTACTGGCAGAAGCGACTACCCTGCTGTTACTATATTATTATTTCTAATTGTGCTTAGACATGATGTTGTCAGCTTTGAAATTTATTGAGAATGTGGACATTTTTGCTCTCATGCTGCAACTCAGGAAACAATCAAACAAGGGTGGAAAAAAATAGGTACCAGAAATTAACGGTGTTTCAAAGTTGAAGGCTGAAACTTGTAAACTATTGTTCTATTCTCCCTCTGCAAGTGGATTATGAAAAACTGTAGTAGGAGGACACAAGATTTTGTATGTATGGTTGTGTGGGAAAAGGGTGTATTTTTTTAATCTAAAGGTTAGACATTTTTTGTTGGAAGAGAGGAGTTAAAATCTTATATAAATAATTAAGTAACAATTTGATTTTCCTCAAACAAGCTAAGTCTGAAACATGCCATATTCAGCAAACAAGCATGTCTTTAGCTGCCTATAGTTTTGGTTTATTTATTTTCATCTTCTTTCTTCCTCACTCCCAAGAGGCTTTAGTCATAGAAAGACATCAGTTGTTTCTTCAGGAAGTTCTAACAGTATATGGCAAATGAAATGTCAAAAATCTGCACAATTTATATATATACGCATACATATATTTCCTATTTGAAATGCATTTAAAATATAGACTACAGTGTAGGATATGGAGAAGGATATTTCAAATAAAATTTATACTATTTTTTCCATTTTATTATACAAAATACTTTCTGGTGCAAAAGTATTCCAGACACTGTGGGTGATAAAAACTGAAATACAATAATCTCAATATATCTATAAGAAGGAAGATAGGAATATTAGTGGGATATTCTCCTTTAGGACCAACTTCTTTGCTTTTCTGGCTCCCTGTACCAGGAGTCAGTTTTGTTTTGTGCCTGTGCTTGAGCCCAAACCTTTGGTGAGCACGGTGCTAACATGCCCCAAGAGATCTACACAAGCCAGGTCCGATGAAGCAGGTTTTCCAGTCCCAGATCCAACTGTGGCCATGCCAGACTGAAGCTGACTCCAGAAGACTGTCATCCTCTGGAGGGGATGGCACACTGCACCCACTGGGAGCTACATCTCTGCAGGTATCAAGCTCAAACACCATATACAGAAACAGCTGGTGTAAGACACCACTGAAGAAGTTCAGGTACATTTCTTCTCTTCTAAACAAGCCTTTACTGCACAGTTAATCCATTGGTGGCAAGTGGAGATAATAAACCTGTTATTTGTAAGAATTAATTTCAGGTCCACAAACTGAAGACTTGCATTTCTTTAAAAAATTACTTCTGTCATTTATGGCTCATTGTGCTACATGATGAATGGAAAGCTAATTCAGAAAAAAAGTTACAGTGTCCTGGTTGCTTCTGGAATTCCCCAAACAAGTATTGCAGAAGCAAAATGCATGCTGTGATCTGTCAAGAGACAAACCAATCTAGAAAACTTGGGGCAGTCAAATTCAATACATTTTACATCTAAAAGCAAACAGTTTTCAGAAAAATAGTTTCTATAAAAGCATTTATTGTATATTTTACTGTGCCAGTTACATAAACTTTAAAGCACAGGCATAAAGGTCACTGTTCTTAAATCTATTGGACACATAACTGAGCAGTATGAAGTACTTTCAGATTAATTGAGTTTGTAAAATTTGCTCTTATCAATGTCTTTTCAAAGAGTACATATGTAAGCAGTACTCATTAAAAGAAAATGTTTCTTTTACAACTTTATTGTTACAGCTGCTTCATTATGGCATACGTCTATTTAGTGCATCAAGCACAGAAGCACCATTGCTGTAAGAACTTTTAAATATGTTTTAAAAAGCAAACCCCATTTCATTCTGGAGATCATTATTCACATCTCTGTGAGCACTGATGGTCAAATGGGTCTATGACAAACATATTTCTCTATGGAAAAAAGCAAAAGAAGTTTTATAAAAGCTGCTTTATTGGTGTTTAGCTGAAGGAATCCATGACAAGACTATTTATGTGTCATTTATAATTAGTTGATCCTTGGAGGACAGGAGTTATATGACCTACACAGAATGAGCTCTTGAAGGTTGGTAATGATAAAAATATACTCAAAAAGCACCTCCCTGATACAATAGTATGTTTCTATGAAATATTCAAGAGGACATATCTTCTAAATTTTTACACCACTTTTGTAAACCTTTAAAAACCTTAGTGGTCCTGCATTTACAAAGGAATATTTTAAAAAGACAAAGAAATCTTATTTGCCTCTAATTTTATATGCATCTTTTTGTTCAATGGTGTTGATAAGAGTGAGAAATGAAGGATTGATTTTCATAAATGATAAATTTACCCTAAAATTAAATTCACATCATGCATTGATATTTATAATGACAAATATTTGACTTCTGTTTGCTCTAATGAGGTAGGTTTAGCCCGTGTAATATGCTATTGATAACTATGTGATTGGCAAGATGTCTCCAAGATTATCTCAATCATTTATTTCAGGTTGTACACATAGAAGACTGATGAGCTTCTGTTCCTTTATTTGCAAACCTGAAATGCAGAACATCAGGGCCAGGTAAGATTTAAGGTAGAACTTTACAGAACAGTATAGCAGTAAATACTGAAAATGAAAGCCTTAGATTTCTGCTGATCGCTAGGAAATTAAATAAATAATATCATAATGTCTGAGATTTTAAAAATTACATGAAACAATGAAACAATTTGGAGTTCATGGAACAATATAAGAGAAGGATGCTAATGATCCAGAATAACTTCTGCGTCCTTTAGTGTAATTTCCAGGCCATCTTTCTGTAATCTGAGGACCTGTTGGGAGGAATGGGTTGAAAAGGGGAAGCTGGTGAGAAGAACTGTAAATCATTCAAGTGACCTTGCAGCTGGGAATAAAGTTCGACAAGCCTACATGAGGAGTAGGCCATTGATCCTCTAGCCTGTACAGAGTTTAACAGTGCTGCATCTCTGTCTGTGTGCCTCTGCTTGGTGCTGCTTCAATCCCCTGCTTAGCGAGGTAACGGAAATAAACTTACTCTGTGTTTCAGTCATGAGCTTGTGGTTGTCCTGGCAGCCTTCCTGTGTCAACTGTCACACTTCTGTGATGAAACAAGTGCCTGGATGGATGACAGGAGAGCAGTGAATTTTGTCTACCTTGATTTCAGCAAGGTTTTCAACAGAGAGTCTCCCACATCATCCTCACAGGCAAATGGGAAATATCAACTGGATAAATGGACAGTGGGGTGGATTGAGAACTGGCTGAAAGGCACATCCCAGAGTGCCATAATCAGTGGCACAGGCTCTAGTTGGAGGCTTGTCTCTAGTGCTGTCTCGCAAGGTACAATAATGGACCCACACTGTTTGACTTATTCATCAATGACTTGGATGAAGGTGCAGATGCCTTCTCAGCAAGTTCACTGACAGCACAAAGCTGGGAGGAGTGGCTGATACCCTGTTGGGGTAATATCGCTTAGGGGGTGAGGGGGATCCCCATGGCGAATGGACCCTGTGGGCACACTTTGCACTGGGGAAAGAGACACACACACACGCGATATGTGTCTCACAAAATGGCCATTTAATACAACAAGAAGTTAGCTTTTATACAGTGGGATACAGAGAATTCGGGAACAGGGGTGGGTCTTTGCTTAAAGCATCAAATCCAGGGTTTTACAGATAAGGGGGTTTGAAAGGATAGGCTAGGGGGGTATATTTGGCCATATATGGTAAAGGGAATGCAAGGGGAGAAGTGGTGGGAGGCACAGATAGGGGGGTCTGTGGGGGTCTGTAGGCTGCTCCTTATCGCTGGATTCCAGGCATATCCCGTAGCTGCATCTGTCAAGGTCCTTCTAGATGGACTTCTTCCTCGTGAGGCCCCCTTTTGCAGCCTTCCTGCATTTTTCTCCATTGTTTGTAGACCACTGTAGGCCCACTTCCTACAATTCCCCCTCTTCTGTTATTTAGGACTGGGAAGGCCTGGGAAAAACTTTTAGTCAAGGATTTTTTAGCACAACAAATTAGACATGGAAGGAAGACAAGGATAGAGAAAGTGATAATTAGAAACAAGATGATTCCTTTAACAACCTTGCTGACCGAATCAGAAAGGGAAGGAAAGTGGAGCCAACTAAAAAGACCTGAAAACCCTTTGTCCTGGTTTATGGTAATGTCACTAACAAGTTGTTTTAGAGTGTTAATGCTTTTGTACACACTCTCAGAGTGGTCTGAGAAATTCAGACAACACAGCCCTTCAAATTCTTGGCAACCGTGGCCATGGGCAAGAAGTAAAAAGTCGATGGCTGCTCTATTCTGGAGAGTAGCTTCTTTGATTTTCAGGGTGTCTGCTATTAGGCCCTCAATGGCTAGAGAGGTAGCATTAGCTTCTTTGGCCATCCAGCAGGCCATGTGGGCTAGAGTGGAGAGAGCTTTGGCTGTACCAATGTTGGCAAATGGAAAACTTCCCCAGAATCTCTGGGCATGGGACCAAATTTGAAATTTGGGGTCACAGCCTGGTGGAACATGGATTTTTAGTTCATCCTCCTTGGCTGAACTGCTTTGAAGGGCATTATGTGGCGGTGGTTTAGCGTCAGTTTTGATTGGGAGTGATTTAGGTTTGGTTTGCATTAAAATAGAAGACCTTTTATTTCGAATTGGTTTGGGTTCGTCAGAAATTTGGTTCCTGATTATTTGCAATTTAGCTGGGTTGTACAGGGTAAGTTTTCCAATGGTACATGGTCCTCCCACTGGGTTTTTTGGTATGCCTTGCCATGTTCTATCACCACAGATAAGGAAATAGGTGGAAGGCAGCTTAGTGGGTTTAGGGAAACTCTCAGTAGGAATAGGGTAAGGTTGGGAGTTATTGCACCATGCGGTGGTGTTAGTATAGATGGAAGAGTTAGGGGATAGGTTAGGTTTTAGTTTAATACGAGTACTAGTGGGTTTAAATCTCAGGCAAGTGGTAGCTACAGATGAGCCTAAGAGGTCTAATTCTTGGGGATCAGTGTCTAGGGAACCTAGACGTAAGAGAGTTTGGGAAATAGTGTTTGGAGAAGGAAGGAAATTATTTTCAAGGGAAGTGTTTTGGATAAACCTGTTCCAGTCAGGTATACCCACAAGACAGCTTTTAAATGGGTGACTCACGCTGTCGAGGGAAAGGCACATTGTGTCTGTGTTGGTAGCTTTGGCTAAGGTGATCCAGACGTTTTCTGTCGGTTGCTGCATCCAGCCTGGAACTGAGAAGGCTGAGGTAGTCCATGGTGGAACAAAGATGATGAGAGTCAGGAAGGTCTGGAGTCCTCTAGGAAGGGCTTGATTCTTCTTGAGCGAACCCATCGTGGACCTGTATCAGTGAGTATACATGCATGACCTCTTCCCCAGGTTATGATGGGGAAAGGCCCCAACCATTTGTCAGATATTAAGTCTTTGTATAGTACTTTGGCTTTTTCAATTGGAATGGAATTTGTTTTGGTAAAGTGTTTAAAGACTGGTGCCTGCCCGTCCTCAATCCTGTTAAGGAAGTTGAGGACATACATGGCTTTTTGCAGACACTCATGTGGTGTGAGGCCATTGCTTTTTCGTTTCTGCCTCTTTAACATGGATTTAAGTGTCAGATGAGCTCTTTCAACTATTGCCTGACCTGTGGGAGAGTGAGGAATACCAGTGCGGTGTTCTACACCCCACAAGGCCAAAAATTCCTGAGTGTTCTTTGCTATATAGGCAGGTCCATTATCAGTTTTGATTTGTTTAGGCACGCCCATGTGAGCAAAGGCTGTGGTGAAATGTTTCTGTACATCACGGCTCTTCTCACCAGAGTGTGCTGTGGCCACAATGTAATTTGAACAGGTGTCAATGGACACATGAACGAATTTTAATTTCCCAAAAGAGTCAATGTGTGTGACATCTGTCTGCCAAATTTGCAGTGGGAGCAAGCCTCGAGGGTTTACTCCTTCTGCAGGCAGTGGGGTGACCAGCTGGCAGTCAGGGCAAGCTGAAATGATGTCACGAGATTGTCTTTGAGTGAGGCCAAATTGTTTTTGCAGCGCTCGAGCACTCTGATGGAAGAAGTCATGGGAGAGTTTGGCTTGTTCTAGCCTCTGTGGGACGACAGCTGACCCTGCTAAGAGGTCTGCTTGTCGATTCCCCTCTACTATTGGACCAGGAAGTGTGGTATGGGAGCGAACATGAGTGATAAAAAATGGTGAAGAGCGGTGATTTACAGCAGAAAGCAATTTTTGGAATAGCCGAAATAGCTGCTGATTTTTAATTTCTTTGAGGTATGAATTCTCACACCGCTGAACAATACCTACAACGTAGGCCGAGTCTGAGATGATATTGAGGTTATCTGGGAACAAGGACAAGGCACGAACAACTGCTGACAGTTCAACTAACTGAGGAGAGCCCTGGACCTTGTGAATGTCTTGTTGCCAATGCTCCCCCTCTTTCCAAACAATGACAGCATTGCCTGTGGTGCCTGAGCCGTCAGTGAAGACTGTTAAGGCGTTTGGAAGGGGGTTAGGAGACCAATTGGAAGTGTATTTAAGAGGAATTTTGTCTATGTTTTGGATAAATTTGCAAGGGGGGTAATGGATTTTAATTTCACCCGCAAAGTCAGATAAAGCAATTTGGAAGTCCAGGCTCATGGTCAGGAGTTGGTCTAGATGCTGGGAAGTGAGTGGCAGGTAGATGTAGGCGGGATCTACACCTGCAAGTTCCCAGCACCTGGTCCTGCCCTTGTAACACAATTTGGCCAATAGTTCCGGAAGGGAAACTATGATTTTTGTGAATTGGTGGGGAAGGAAGATCCACTCCCATAGACACAGCTTACTGTTCCTGTCGTAGAGTTGACCCAGTAGTGCGAAAGGCTGGGTGGATCCTCTCAGCACCACAAGAACAGCTTCTTCTTTCTCCAGGCGTCGATGTACCTGAAAGAGACTTATTTTGTTGGCAATTAGTTTCAAGGCATCCCTAGCAGCAGGGGTTAGTGTCCGTGGGGATGTTAAGTCTGGGTCCCCTTTTAGGAGTTCAAACAATGGATGCAGGTCATCTGTGGAAAGACCCACCACCGGACGTAGCCAATTCAAGGTACCCAGAGTCTTTTGGAGGTCATTTAGGGTGGTGATTTGCAAGGGAATGGAGATTTTCTGTGGGACAATTGCTGAATTGGTGATTTGCCAACCCAGGTACTTCCAAGGAGAGGAAGTCTGGATTTTGGTTGGAGAAATAGTAAAGTTATTGCGTTGCAATGCAGCCAGCACTGCACTTGTGAGTCTTTGGACTTTGGCATCAGTGCTTGCAGCCAGCAGAATGTCATCCATGTAGTGGTAGCAAATAGCATCTGGAAAGGCAGACCTGACAGGAGAAAGGATGTTGGAGATGAAATGCTGGCAGATGGTGGGGCTGTTTTTCATCCCCTGTGGGAGAACAACCCACTGGTAGCGTTGGAGAGGCTCTGCCACATTCAGTGTTGGAAGAGAAAAGGCAAATTTCTCCTGGTCTGCAGGATGCAAAGGAATAGAGAAAAAACAGTCCTGGATGTCAATAATAACAATAGGCCAGTCTTTTGGGATCATAGCTGCTGAAGGCATCCCTGGTTGCAAGGCTCCCATGGTTTTGATGACAGCATTAATGGCTCGGAGGTCATGGAGTAGCCTGTATTTACCTGAGGCTTTTTTGATGCAAAAGATGGGAGAGTTCCAGGGACTAGTGGATGGAACAATATGGCCCAGTTTTAATTGCTCGTGGACTAAATCTTTTAAGATGGAGAGCTTTTCTCCTCTGATTGGCCACTGGTCTACCCAGATCGGGGAGGAGGGAACCCATTCCAGGCGAAGTGGCTGGCTGTGGCCAGCGGCCATTAGGACAAATTTGTGGTGAGGACAACACCCCACTGGTCTAAAATGTCTCTTCCCCATAGGGTGAAGGGGAGGTTTAAAATATATGGCTTGGTGGTAGCCACTTGATTTTCAGGGTTTGTTACCTGAATGATGTCGTGACTCTGTATGGGAGTCTGTGGACCGCCTATACCTGTGATTTCTGTGTCACTTTTTGTTGTGGTCCAGTGTGTAGGCCAGTCAGTTGATCTTATGATGGTCATATCAGCTCCCGTATCAAGCATGACACTAATCGTGATCTCCTGGTTTGCTGCTGGAGAATAAAGGCGACAAGTTAGCATGGGCCGGTTATGGGAAATTGGTTTGGCCCAGTTTACCATGAGGTGGTCTTCTTGAGCGCAGTTCTCCAGGAGTTGCAGAGGCTGCAGTCGAGCTAGTGGAACATCGGTGTACAAGCGAGCTGGAAGAGAAGAGGCTTGGACATTTATGGTTAGGTTACATGGATTCAAGTTAGACAGTATTTCTGGGACAACAGTTATCCCTTTGTCACGGCATTCTAAGTGTGCAGTCAGTAGGAATTTGTCATTTTTGTTTGGGGCTTGGTCTGGCTGAACAGAGACTGCAGTGATGTCAAGAGTCTCTAAAACTATGTTGTCTGTAGGATACAGGAGGATCTCCTGGATGTCATTCGTGGATGGACAGTCAGGACTCTTGGGGTCATCGCGTGGTCCTTCACGCTCTGTTATCCGTTTCCCTGGTCGAAACGGTGAGGCTGCTGGTTATAGGTTCTGCCAGTGGTTCCTCCTCCTTTAGAACGGATGGGGTCCCCCTCCTTAGTGAAAATGGAACGGCAAAAACGTGCCCAGTGATACCCCTTTTTGCATTTTGGACACAGAGTCTTAGGAAACTTGGGGGTAGGATCTGGGTTTGGGCAGTCGTTTGCAAAGTGTCCTGGTTGCTGGCATTTGAAGCACACAGTATTAGCTTTAGCAGCAGCCATGATTGCTTCTTGGATTGCTTGCACCCGTACTGGCTCTGCTTCAATTAATGCATCTGCTATTGTTTTGCTTTTAAACTTGCTCGAGCCAATCTCCTTGCAGGCCTGAATCATAGACATAGGTGTGGGATTAATTAGCGAACGCAGGACAGGTTGGCAGTCTGAGTTAGCTTGTTCTATAGCTAACCTGATAAACAGAGCATCTTGGGCCTCTAAAGATTTCACTTGCCTAGATATTGCTTCCCTCAGTCTGGTGGCAAAGTCATAAAAAGGTTCTTTAAGGCCTTGCTGGATATGTGCAAATGAGGGAGAAGTGGTTGTTGCTTCTGCCACAGCCTTGATAGCTTCTAAAGCTAGGCTTTTGGATTTATCCAGCCTGTGGAATGGTATTCGAGTTTGCATTCCATTGGAGGCATAAGGACCCTCTCCATATAATTCATTAATTAAATCCTGCACAGGGATTCGCAAGGCACCGTGTGACCCTTCAGCATATTGTCGAATCAATTTTTTCCACTCTTGTTCAAATAGGGAATACTGCATCAAATTCAAAAGCCCTTTTGTTATTACCCGAATGTCAGAGGGTGTCAAAGTGTAAGCGGCAAACAGGGAATCGAGCATGCCAGATACGAAAGGAGAATCTAAACCGTAGTCACTGACTGCCTTCTTAGCGTCCCGGAGAATGGGATAGGGGACAGGTTCCCAAATTGGTTGTCGGTTGTTTTCTCGGAAAACCGGGAAAACTTTCATTATTCTAAGTCTCCCGCATCTTCCGCCTGCTTGTGAGAACTCTGCCATCTGTTCTCAGAGGCAGGAGAGTCAGTGTCTGTGTCAGAGCAGGCTGGGCTGTCAGCGCGCTGAGAGGAATGCAGGCTCCGGCCCCTCCCCCCGGGGAACCTGACTCCGCGTGGCCGCGGGGAAAGGGGGGGGGTGGAATCGGGGCTGATGTCATCCCGGAGCGGGGGCGTGGTTAGCTGTTTCGCGCGGCGAGGGGCGGAGAGGGAGCCCTTGGCGCCATCTTGTGAGCTCGGTGGGCGGGCTTTGTTAGTTTTCGCGGGCTTTTTGGATGGAAGAGAAGGACTTCCCCTGCCCTGGTCGCCATTTTCGGCGTGTCTCTGCTTTTTTAACTGCGGCAGGATCAAACGCCAGGACATGAGAGAGAGACCTGCAGCCTTGTCGCCCTGTTCAAAGGCGTGTGCTAACGTGTCTCCCAGCTGATGCCATCGGCGGTATGTTAGTAAGTCTGCAGAGAGCAGTTGGTGTTTAGAAAGCCACTTCGTTAATGCTTTGAGGGACCTTCTGTCTAACGGAAGCCCCTCCGATGTTATTAAAACCTTAATACGTTCGTAAAATTGCTTCTCTACATTAGAAAGCTGATTTCCCATATTTTAGGGTTAAAGGGGTTAAATGGTTCACTCACTCGAATCCTCAGTTGGTCACGGGTGGACCGGGGCTGCGCTGCGTGGTCCAGCGGCGTGTTCGGTGGCGCGCGGGCTGCGGGCAGCGAACGCCGGCGCGGGGGCCGCGGCGCGGGCTCGGTGCGGGGCGCGGGCAGCGGCGGGAGCGGCAGGCGCCGCGGGAGCAGCGCCCGGCGGGCGGCGGGGAGCGCGGCGGGCAGCGGACGGTGGTGGTTTCGGTGGCGGCGCGGTGGCGGGGCGGGGTGCCGCCCGGAGCGGTCGCGGCAGAGGTGGGGGCTGCACCCGGCACGTGATTTTTTTGCAGCGCCCGGGGTCGGGGCGCGCGGCAGGGCCGGTGCGACCGCGGAGCGGCCGGGCTACGTCCGGCCGCGCGGCTGCGCGGGCTCCGGCGAGGGGGGGTGAGCGGCGCTGGCTTCCGGCGCGGCTGCGCGGGCTCGGAGCCGGGGCGGTCCCGTAACGGCGGCTGCCCAGGCAGGACGGGGCAGCTTTCAGTGCAGTTTTAGCAGGGAGCGGGGGGGGCGAGTCCTGCCGCGTGAGTGGCAGTCGCAGCAGGTCCCGTTGGCGGCGCCGTGCCCCCGGGGCGGCGGCGGCTTACCGGAGTGGTCTGAGCCTGCGCGAGGTCGGCGGGGGTCCGGGGTCCGTTTCTCCGGCGCGGTCGCTGCCTCGGTGCAGGGGTCTAACGCAGCTGGACTTCAGCAGCAGGATCAGCGCTGAGGACTGACTGGACCGAGTCACCTCTCTCATGAGTGAGAGAGGTCCTTGGGCGAGCCCGGACTCCGGAAATCCGAAACTAGCAGTAGCTCAGGTGAACAGGGATCTTCCTTAATATAAGAAAGATGAGTCCTGGCCACGTTGAGAGCGCCATTTATCGCTTAGGGGGTGAGGGGGATCCCCATGGCGAATGGACCCTGTGGGCACACTTTGCATTGGGGAAAGAGACACACACACACGCGATATGTGTCTCGCAAAATGGCCGTTTAATACAACAAGAAGTTAGCTTTTATACAGTGGGATACAGAGAATTCGGGAACAGGGGTGGGTCTTTGCTTAAAGCATCAAATCCAGGGTTTTACAGATAAGGGGGTTTGAAAGGATAGGCTAGGGGGGTATATTTGGCCATATATGGTAAAGGGAATGCAAGGGGAGAAGTGGTGGGAGGCACAGATAGGGGGGTCTGTGGAGGTCTGTAGGCTGCTCCTTATCGCTGGATTCCAGGCATATCCCGTAGCTGCATCTGTCAAGGTCCTTCTAGATGGACTTCTTCCTCGTGAGGCCCCCTTTTGCAGCCTTCCTGCATTTTTCTCCATTGTTTGTAGACCACTGTAGGCCCACTTCCTACAGGGTAACTCTGCTATACATAAAAGGATGTAGAAATTGTAATGTGGTTAAAGTGAACATGCTTCCGAAATGGCTTTTGTAACTTGTGCAAACTTACCTTCTCCTTCTCAAAATCCCTCACTGTATCCTTGGAATGTCTAAGAGATAACTGGAAGCTCACCTATTCGTTGTTAACCCTTTCTTGTAATTGGTTGGTTTGTAAGACCTCCTGGACTGTCAGTGGTCACACTGTGATCCCCCCAAAAGCTATTTAACTCTTACCAGAACAATAAAATCCTCTCTGCCTATTCCTTCCCTGCCTGGCTGCTGGTGCCAGCGTCCTCTCTGCTGGAGGCCATGAGGTGCCGTAGGGTGGGGGGACCAGGGAGAGAGCACACTCCCCCTCGGAGCAAGAGGTAAAAGGAAAGGCCTCTTGCTCTGGGGTTCCCTCTCCCTATCCACCTCAGCGTTCATCAACACCCCAGTGCCGTGCAGTCTTTCAGAAGGACTTCAGCAGTTTGGAGAAACGGGCAAAGACCAGTCTGGAATTCAACAAAGGTAAATTCAGGGTCTGGCACCTGGGGAGGAATACCATGTACCAATACAGGCTGGGGGTGGACCTGCTGGAGAGCAGCTCTGTGGAGAAGGATCTGATCCTGGTGGACAACAATCTGTCCATGAGCCAGCCGTGTGCCCCTGTGGCCAAGAGGACCTGTGGTATCCTGGGGTATCAGGAAGAGCATTGCCTTAGATGCATTAGGAAGGTGCACTAGAAAGAGCATTTTAGGTCGAGGGAGGTGGTTCTGCCCCTCTGCTCAGCCCTGGAGAGACACATCTGGAATGCTGTGCCCAGTTCTGGGCTCCCCAGTACAAGTGGGACATGGAGCTCCTTACCAGCAGATGGTAACATGATTGATTAGGGAACTGGAGCACCTCACTTGGGAAGAAAGGCTGGGGAAGCTGGGCCTAATCAGCCTAGAGCAAACTGAGAAGGGACTACATCAGTGTATCTAAGTATCTGAATGGAGGGTGTCAAGAGGATGGAGCCAGACTTTTGGTGGTGCTAAGCAATAGGACAAGAGGCTACAGTCAGAAACTGATGTACAGGATGTTCAACTTGTGTGTGAGAAAGAACCTCTTTACTTTGTGGGTGACCACACATTGGAACGGAGAGGTTTTGGAGTCATCCTCACCAGAGAAATTCAAGAACTGCGTGGAACATATCTGTTCTCTAGGATGACCCTGCTTGAGCAGGAAGCTGGACCAGATGACCCACTGTGGTGCTTTCCTACGTACCTATTCTGTGATTCTGTAATTTTTTAATTCTGTCATTCTGTCATTCTGTCATTCTGCCATTCTTTGACTCTATGAATGAAATCGAATTGTTGTCTTCACTTTTTTTTTCCTTAGCATTTGGATGTCCTGAATTCTGAGGCTCCATTTATTATTTGCAATGATATTGTTTAAAATGTAGTATTGTCTGAAACTGCTTTTCTAACTCTGTTGAATGTAGCAAGAAGGGAAAACCAAGTTAATATCTTCCATCTACCTCTAAATTACAGGTAAAATTACATGAAGCCTCCTTCAAAGGCATGGGAAATGTTGAATGGAAAAGGCACACTTCCATGAATACAGAGGGGAATATGACTTCCTTAATGGTTAATGTCAGTGACTGACACAAATTACATAAAAATTGAAGACGTCATATAAGTTCTTTTTTGACACAAAATTTCATTAATAATTAAAAATTTACAAAGCTCATCTATTTTCTGTTTTATTTGTGGTCAAAGGAGGCACAAAGTTCTTGAGAGAATATGGCTCATGAACTAGAGGGTGACCATAACCCTTCTACAGCTGATATACCAAGTTTCACTCCAATAGAGCAGTAGTAGAGATAATATTGTGCCTTTGACACCAGCAGTTCAAGGCATGGTACAAATCCAGATGCCTGTTTTGACTCTGCTGTCTGGTATTCTTAATGGAACCTGTGATGGGGAGTCTCACTTTTTAGGTGGCTGTCCCTTAAGTTTATTGAAGCCTATGCTCAGACACAGTTCTCACATATGACTAAAATAAGTCTTGTAAAATGACACCAAGAAACTAGAGTTTAAAATTTTAACTTTATCAATGCATACTGCCATAAGTAGTTTCCATAAGGCCCTAGTTCAGACAACCACATAAAAGTATTACCCAGCATTTTTCTAGTCTTAGGTTGGCAAATATCCCTATGAAAACACTGTGAGTAATGTGGTCTTTGTCAGGACTGTTCAGATGATGAGGTTTAAAAGCTTCAGAGCAAGTGTGCTAAGTTACAGGGAATCTTTATTTTTGTCAGCTCAGTATCTCCACACCTATAGACACACCGAAGTGAGCTCCTGCACTGCTGTGGAAGAGAAAGATACAAAGTCGTTAAGAATGAGTTGCAAATAAGATCACTGAGAAAAATTAACAGGGAGCCATGTAGAGGCACAGTTTTTCAGGCACTGAAGGCTTCTCTTCCCACTGAGCAGCAGAGCAAGGGGGCACATGGGCAGTTCGCAACGCAGTTGTGGCCGGGACTTGAGGGAAAGTCGCAAAGGCTGACCAAGAGCCTGTACCCGGAGGCACAAGTACCAGGAAGGGGGAAGAGTACTGTCAGGATATCTTCACTGCAGAATGAGCTTTCACTTCACTAATTCTGGTTTGCCTCCAGAGGGCTGAGCTCAATTTTCCTAGCTTGAACAAATAACACGGCGCACTTGTAGGGATTAATTTTATCTATTGCTTGCATTGTAATAAAAGCCCCACTGGGCAGTTACATATCAAATTACAAAATGTGTAAGCAGTCTGATCCCTTTTTCCCCAACTTCCTTGCTTCTTGTAAAGCTAAAGATTAATTACTATTTGAGCTGCCTTGGGGGATGGGAAAAAAAATGGGAAAAAAATTGTACACTAAAATGAAAATCATGTTATATCCAATTAAAAAAAATGTGTGTATATTCATAGTTTCAATTGCTTTTACATATAAAACAAACACATTGTTACATTACTTATAAACACAGTATTGTGACAACTTTATATGTATTTTCTGTCCCATCATTTATGCCTCAAGTGTCATCTTAAATTGCTTAAATTTTACTGTAATTGGGTTTTAATCACACAGTACAAATGCTTTTTTCAATTTATTTTTTTTACCTTGAAATAGCTGCTCAACCTGGGAGATGGTAGGTTGAGAGAACCTTAATAATTTCTGGTAATTTTTAGTATGCTCTCTTTTTTCTTTCTTGTTTTTTTATTTCAGTTTTCACACAGGGTTTTTGCCTGCAGAGATTTGTTTGGTTTTCCAGGAGTACTGCCCATTTATGAGTACTGCCCATTTAATTTTCGTCTCCTAAATCTCTGATTTTTTTTTCAAAATCTCATTTTTCTCTCATTAGTGCAATAATGAGAACTTCATTTGAAGTTCATGAGAAGCTTCCCTTCCCCCCTTTACTCCTCCCCCCTCGAAGTGTACTTTGCTGTTTTTGTTGTATGATTCAGTTATATTCTATTCTAAAATGTCAGGTGATATATTGTTCTTGCTTTGTCACTGCTGGGGATTTTGTTTTACTGAAGGTCTTCCTTCCTGCCTACACATCAGTAAATATGACTGAAACCAAAGTCTTCCAGATTCTGTTTAGTTTCACCTCATTTGAAGGCTAATGCACCAACTTTTTTTTATTAATTTTTTTCTTCTGAGTTTACTCCTCTTCATATTTCTTAGACTTACAGACTTCAAGGTAGATTTCAATGATGTGACTATTCCACTATTCTGTCTTGACAGCTGCTTTTTCTTGATGACATAAATAGAGATTCTGTAACTTCCTAATTTTTTTTCCTTCCAGTTGTCTATCAGAATTGAATTATTATTTAAGAAAAAAATAATTATTTATCAGACTGGGATATACAGTAGGGTACTAGCTTGGCAACTGCTTTTTAGAGATCCTAAAACACTGAGGTTTTTTATGTTTAACATGTAATTGCTATGAAGCTTGTATCATTTTACAGCAGTGTGGATATTTTTGTTTTGTCATTATCTAGGACTATTTCAGTAAACTTTTGGAGATAAAGCTGGAAACCTGTGGTTTGCATTAATCAACATAATTTGGTACTTAGCTTTGTATTTTACCTTTCTCTGGCACTTCTCTGATACTTGCCTAAGTACTTGTGATCAGATTGATTCTACATGTTCAGTAAAGGTCTCTGACTCTCTCCAACCAGTGCCACTACACTGATATTTGGACTAGTCAAAATTTATAGGATTGTCACTAGTTGTCCTTTAGCTAAGTCTTACTATTAAGTGTTTCTCCTGAGCTTTAGTAACCACATGTGCTAGTGCTCAGGGTAACTTGGTTGGGATCAACAGCAGCAACTCTAACTTAATTTCCATGTGTTCTTTGAATAGATATGCATCATGACAAATAGCTGTTGTGTCAAACTATGCTTCTTGTATGAGCATTTGCTCTCTGTCTGGTGTCCTGGGTGTAGCTTTGCTAGTGAAATTCTAATGGTTTGACAGCTCTTCTTATTTCCCTTATATATTCTAGTTTGAGTGATTTGCCATCTCGTGGTCCATCAGCCCTCTATCTACTGTGAGACTAGACTTAGTTCACTATGTTCTCCCTGACTCCATATAAATATTTAGAGCTTTTATTTGCTTATTTCTAGTGGCTATGTAATTTATTCCTTCCTGTCTAGTCCTCTTGAAGTAATTTTGGAGCAATGACAGGAACAGTATTGCTTTTACAGATGGAATAATTAACAGTCATTTGTTTTCACCCAGGCTTGTTTAAACAAACCACCTTTCCCCATTTGAACTATACACATACATAAGGAAAATCCATTCTCTGTGTCAGGTTAAGTGCAGGATGGTACAACTCAGCAACCTAATGTGCCAAGTTGTGTTGCAGGTGGAGGAGAAGGAGTTCCTGAACTACTGTGGACAGAGCTGGGCTGGACACAACATGGTGTGGCCTCACACTCAGAAAATTCAGCAGAGATTTCCAGATGAGCTAGAAGATTATGCATTACAGCTAAGTGATAAATTCAGGATGAGAAGGTTTGTAGGTCAGACTTCATGGTTTATCCCACCAGTGTTGGCAGAAAAAGCACAGATTCCATGTCTCTCCAGGAATGTCTAAAAGGCCCAGTAGTGAAAAGCTGCTACAGCTTTATTCGAAATTGTGTTTGGTAGAATAGTTACGTCAATAGGTGTGTATAGAACAATTTTTAGAACCACAGAATTAATACAGCTGAGGATTTTTGTGAATTTGAGTCTAAATGAACAGAGCCTGACCTTTTGCTTTTCAGGAAATATTCTTTCTGAATTATGAAAGGAATTTTTTTTGCAATGAGGCTTTCTAAAATTAGTCTACTAAAGACACTTGTGGCACAGAATTTTTGTATTTTATTTCCAACTCACTGAAAAAAAAAAAAAATTAAAAAGTAGAAAATTCTCAGTGTCTGAGTCAGTAGTGTGTGTTGCTTACCCTGATGAAATGAGCTGGACATGTCTGCCTGTCTTGAGTGAGGGACCATTTTTCCTGGTGCCATTAAAAGAAGTATTAAGTAATAAATGCTACCTAGGATACAGAATGCTTTCCTTTTGTCCTAATAGCAGTCCAAGTATCCAAGCATGGGCAGAGGTTTGATCTTCTCTTGAATCTGTGGTTGCTTGTA
Organism: Pyrocephalus nanus; assembly: GCA_038380795.1. Lineage (NCBI taxonomy): Eukaryota > Metazoa > Chordata > Aves > Passeriformes > Tyrannidae > Pyrocephalus > Pyrocephalus nanus. The sequence continues at coordinate 63,727,932 of CM076263.1, read as the reverse complement.
GATCCATGCCTGGACAGACCAATCTTCCAGTTTTTTAACTTGTGATGCTAAATGTTTGCACCTAGCAGGAAGAACAGGCAGATGCCACTGGCTGCATAGGAAACCCCCACACAGAAAAGTTCTCTCATTATTTTCTGTTCTCCCAGACCAGATATCTTTGCATAACAGTGGGAATGGGCCTCATCAGCAAAAGTCTGAGAAGAATTCACCTGAGTACTTCTGGTGTCAGTCAGCAAGGAAGCTAGAGGAAGGATAGGTGGTTGGCAGCTCATACAAGTGACAGAATTGACAGATAAGAGCTTTGAATGAAAACATGCCAAGTTCTAGAGTTAAATCTTACCTACATTAGAGTAATGTATTTAGGCCTGCATGCTAGTTCTAGAAGAATTTTTTTCACATAGTAACATGCTTGTTTACTAAGGTGTTAAGAGGATTTCTACACTTTCACCTTTTTCCTGGCCAGTGCTTGAAAAGTTGGTTTTAATCCTCTATCTTTGCTCCTGATTCACACTATATTACATTTGAGATGTTATAGGGTATTTGGGCAAATAAGAAGCAGAAATACACATTCTTAGAGTGCATCTCAATAGATAGAACCAATGAATTTCTAAAGGAAGTGGTAGAAATGAATTAATTTTGGAGAGCAATTTGCCACAGAGCTTGTTTCATAAGTTTTTTTTTGTTTAGTTTTGCACAGTGGATTGATATAGAAAGCTTTTAAATCCTAAGTCATTAAACATTTTTAAATCAACAGCTGGAGGTATTATTCATTGATAACTTCCCGTCCCACAGATACTATTTCTTAGGAAGTAACTAAGGATTTCCAAAGAATAAAACATCCTGTATAGCTGTTATCTCTTTCCAGAACTTTTTCCTAGTATGTACTTTTTTTTTTTTTTAAATTATTGGAGTTTTTTAGGAGACAAGATTAATAATTGGGACAAGTTTCCTTCTGCTTAAATCCTATTGTAAGAAAACCTTCTTTTGACTTTTAGAGTGGTTCTAGCAGAAGTCGAAAGCTACTAGAGATACAGATTTTGAAAACTTATGAATAAAATCATAAGACATACATTCATTACCACCTAAACTATTGTTTCTTAATTGTACCAGTCTCTGTTCTTTTTAGAAGTTTGATGGCTTTGTGCATCTTTCCTATGCTGTCCAAGTAGATCTCCTGGGTACTGGAATTAAGAGAAAATGAGTTTTATTGAAAATGCTCCTTGTTGCTCTGTAGATGCAGGGGTGTTTCAGACAGTCAGTGAAAGACAAATTATAAGACACCTTGGAGTGACCTGAGAGATCACCAGTAAGAATGTATTGTAATGAGAAGAATGACTGCAACTTGTCCATTTTGTATTCTTCTGAAAAATGAGTTAGACTTCTTTCATGAGGGGATGGCCTTAAGGGCAAAGACAGTGCATACCTGTCACAGAAATAACTACTGTTCAGTGAATTACAATTATATTTTGTGGAATTAAAGATGATGTCAAATCAGTTGGCTCTTCAAAACAACATTTTTTTTTCTTTTGCCTGTGAATCAGGGCAAAAAGGAACACAACAAGTAAAAGCCAGCATTGAAAACAATGTCTTTATTTTTCAACAACTTCCTGAAAATCATAGCTGCACGAAAATGAAATGCACAACGAAGAATCTGCCAAACAAGCCAACCAACAATCTGGAGCTACATAGTCCTCTGTCATTACTGAGTAACAAATGAAAAAAAAAGTACCATATTCAATATTTAATGAATTCTCCTGAAAGAGAGAGGGGAAAAAAAATTGCATGCCTGCAATTTTTTGTGTTTCCCTAGTGCTGTGACCTCTGTGTGACAGCAGGATATTTCTTTCAATTATGTTCTAATCCACTACACAGACCTACAAATGTTTTTCAAACCAGGGAAGATATCACTATCAACCTGAAAATCAACAAGGAAGGATGATAACAGGAAAATCCTGATTCTGCTCACGTACCATCCATTTAGACATTTAATCAAGATTAGCTCAGGTTGGAACTCCCAAGCTCAGAAAATATTCTTCACAGTGTGTAACTGCATGCACTAAATAGCAATTCCTTGTTTTACATAGCTCTGCAGAACTATATATCACCTCTTTCTCACCTATCATTGTGGAGCTCCAGAGGTGCAGACAAGGTCAATGCTAGTGCTTGGTCTTCTAAAGGATATCTGGAAGAGAACAGTCTTATATAGCTTGCTGTGGTTTTTGAACCAATTTCACCAACTAAAATCCCATTCAGGGCATATGAACTCTCGGTGAACACTGTCACGAGGAATAACTGAAAGGACTGAAAACGTCCCTTTTTTTTTTTTATAATTTTGTATTTACCATTTTAATTGCTCTAAAGAGTTCTACTGGATGAAAATGCTCAGAGTTTCTGAAACAGGCGTTTTTAGGACTCATATTTTCAAGATTAGCAGAGAAGATCAAGATCACTCTCTACTATGACAGGCTAGGCACATGAAGAACACACTCTCCTCTGTTTTTCAGAAAATAGCACCAAAGGAACCTCCTGAAGTGAAGCACAAGTGAGATAAATAAAAGTGATATCAAATTAAGGGCTGGAAATCAATTATTACTTTTCTATTCTTTCCGTGTGTAGACTAAAAAAAAAATTAATCTGTTTTCTATTTTTACGTGTTGGATTCTTAGAAGTCAAATCTAGAGCATATTTGTTCTCAGCCTTTAAGAGATGCAGAGTATTGCAGAGAAGAGGCTTTACCTCATCATCTCCCTGCTTGCTGGTTACCTTAACTGAGCATATTAGAAGTGTTCTTTGCACCTGTCAAGCTGTAAAATTGTATTTGCCTTTCTGAGATCAAAGAGGAAACAGGAGAACGATTGTGATTCTGGAACTTGCACCTAACAGCAGGGCCAGTGGTCCTGAGCTGGGAAAGAGTTTAATGCAGAAAGATTGTGTCTTTTCCAGACCTGTTCGTGCAGCCACACATGCAACTCTTCTCAAATTCAGATAGCTTCAATCACTCTGGCAGAATTAAGCCAGTGAAAAGGATTGTAGTGGTCATGTTGGCAGAACAATGATGGGAGGATTCTGGTGAAGGGATGGTAGTCTTCTAACCGAGTTACCATTAGAACAGCACATACTCCTATGGTCTGGCTTACAGTTTCTTTTAGAGTGCACACTATTTCTTTGCCTCAGAGCCAAGACTAAATTGATAGTGTACATCAGAGGCAGCAAAAACCATCTTTTTTTTTTTTTTTTTTTTTTCCTTTTTTTTTTTTTTTTCTGTCTGTGTGAAGCCTGGAGATGGCAACTTGGAGTAGCAGAAGAGGAGGAGTATATCTCTCATCACTGTTCTTCCTCCCTCTGTTCTGTCTTCAGTTTCTTTTAAACAGTCCTTTTGCCTTTGTTTAAAAGTAGATTACGGAAAGGCTTTCCCATACTTTTCTCAACTGCTTGTTAGGCTTCAGGGACTGTGAAACTGGTATACTTCTAAAAGGTATAATAAAGCAGTATATTTCTTCTTTCATCTTTCTTCCAGATACCTGCTTTTATTTTGGCCTAATGGAGAAAAGGTGCTTTTCCTCTAAGCTTGTTTTAGTCAACTTTTAATGCACAGCTTGGAAAGCTTTCAGAAAGTTAATACAGCTGCTCTATAACACAGCATTCACAATGTCCTTATTTTTCTGGTGAGTGCTCCATTAATCAGTTATAATGGTTTGATGACCCCAAGCTTTAACCCTTGCATCTCAGAGAAGACAAACTTTAAGGCAAGCAGATGCAACTGTCACCATCTATCTTCACATAGGGAGGGAAATGTCCCAATGTCATTATTATTATTTCTCCAGTTACACAGTTAAAGACCTCTGCTGGGGTGATAAAGACACAGAACAACAGAAACGTGAGAAGCAAAAAGAAAGGAAACATCAAAGGAAGCTAATAAACAAAATACAAGAAAGAACAAGGGGAAAGGAGAGGAGAGAGGAAGAGGGAGAGAAAATTTACACGTTAGGAATTGAGGACCAGAAAGTTTAAGTAAAACATTTATGGTAATTCAGAGCAGCCAAATTCTGGCTTCTGGAATTCCAGGTTTACTATTTGAATACAAAAGCACCCAAGGAAGTACTGCTTTAATTTGAAAATAGGATGACAATAGTATGTGAAACCCATCATTAGAAAGCTATCACATACCTCAGAGGTGTTCTTCCAAGAGCCAGCACCACCCATCATTCACTGGAGTCAGTTTTTAGTATTGCATTTAGGAAGACACAGAGTTTTACCTCTATTCGTGCAGTGGTCCTGGGAAAACAAGGTAAAGAGAAGTTAACTGTTTTCTGTGACTGTTTCACCCTGTTTTTTGACACTAGTAACTGTAAAAGCAATGCCAGTGGACACATACACAAGTGGAGAAAGGTACAAAAACCTTTGAGGTATCATTCTAAGATGTCTGCAGTTCAAGCATTGTGTTGCTTTTGTTTAATTTGTGTCTTAAAGGGCTTTAACTGTATTACTGCAGATACCTTGTCTTCCTCTACCTGACATTTTGGTGGGCCAGGAATTTTGCCTACAAAGAATTTAGTGGATTTATAATGTAATTACATTACGAATATTCTATTGGGGAAAAAAAAGATATCCACAGAAATGCTGGCTTTAACTAGAAATTCTGTTAGGGTGACTTATTCTACTGTACTTGCATTTAGTGGTTCTTTTTATTAGCATAGTCCCTCAAGCTGATTTCCCTAATATTATGTTCTTTTTTTTTTTTGTTCTTCTTCCATTACAGAGATAATATTTTTTGTGTTTAGTGCCAGCTGAATAAGAAGTAATGTTCTCTCTCTTTTCGCCTTTGTTTCATCTCTTGCTTCTTATTTCTTGTTCTTTTCCCCATTTTTGTCTTCTTAGCTAAAGTCTTTGCTTTCATCCTATCTGTGCAGTCTATTTATATTCTTAAAATAACCCCTCTTTTCCATTTCTCTCTCTCTTCTGATCCTTCTATACAGATTTCTTGTCTGTTTACTTGGTGTGCAATTTGTCACACAATAGTGGTGTCTCAGCATGAGACCATTTGTAGGGGCAAAGATCTTGAAGCCTCCACCCTCAGATTCAATACCCCTGGTCTCTCCACATACACCTGGACATAAGTGAAAAAACAACTCTTTACGAAGAAGAAAGGTATTTATAATGATACTGACAAACCTGGGTTAAACCAACCGATGAGGAGAAACTTCCCAAGCCCCACCCACCGGATTAAATACCGATGGTGGCTGTCCTCCCCCCACCCGCAAAAACCACACCTGGCCATAGGACAGAGACAAGATGGGCACCCTTCCAAGTGGTTCACCTCCCTCACACCCAGAAAATCTGGCAGGAACAGTTGGAGTGTCAGGGCTGGCAGGAAGTGGTGGATGGCTGGGATTCTATACTAGCAAACGCTTGGCCCTAGAGTGACGCTGCAGTGCTGGTACAGGCAGTCAGAACAGGGCTGCAGACACCCCAGGGGACTGGTAGGACCCACCAGACACCTGTTGGATCCAGCAATGAGACCTAGTTGTTGCAATTTTGATGTTTGTCGATTGAATTGGTGGTCATAGTCTGGATCTGTCAAGGAGGTGGTGGTGGAAGCTCCAGGGATTGAGGAAAGTCCTGTGTGGTGGTGGGAGGAGAAAACCAAGTGTTGATTGAAGTCCAAGTGTGGTCTTTAATTGGGCTCTGGCTCGGTGGGAATACCTCCTCTGGGATAGAGAGTTCTACACTGAATGATATATTGGATCATGGGATATTTAAGGAGTCTGTGACAGCTTATAAGATGCTACAGCTGCCTATTACAGTTAGCACGGGTGGATCCATTGTGGCCCATCACCAGAATTCAACATATTCAGGGTACGTGTGAATTGTTTCAGTGCCTCCCCGAAGGGGAGTTATTTGTGTGAGGACAAAGAAGCCTATCCCATCTTGCAGGATTTGCCTCTCTCCCTGTCTTGTTTAACACCTAACCTGAAGCATTGGGTGTGCACCTGGGTGGCCACATTGTTAGCAAAACGTGCTGCTGATTAAGCAATTAGCACCAATAGCCCCGTCTCTTATAGCACCTCTGTGGTCACTGCAGGTGGTCAAAAGTTTAAATCATTAATCAGTAGCAGTTTAGTCTCTTTTAAAGAGGGCAAAACAGCAAAATGCCAAAAAGGCATATTTGGAGAGAGGCAAAAAGGTGGATACCAGAATGTTTGTGTAAGCCAGGACAAGTGGAAGTGTGAGAAGACTGCTCTGAAGAACTCAATCAAGTGAGCATAAACACAGATCTCCCTTTTGATGCTCCCAATTACTCCAGTAGATTTCAAAACCACATATATTTTAATGCCAGATTTCCCTTCACTTTCTGAGAGAGAAAGAAATTGTATGCATGCATGTCATTAGGTATGGGAATGAAGTATAAAAAACCTTGAAAATAGAATTATTAATGATTTGAAGACCTCCAGGACCAAAATGCAGTTTTGACATTTCCAAATCTATGGTGTGGAGCAGCTTCAAAGCCCATTCCTTCATCTGAGAAAGACTAATAGTTCGAAGTACTATGTTAGTAGGCAGGTGGTAAATTGAATCCCATTCAACACTTGGTTTTGGTGTCTTGGGGCCTTTTGTTAGGCAAGTTAAAAGGCCATTGCCTAAAAAGTGAAGGTGAGAAGCTGACTGTCAATTTTAACTTCTTCAGGCAAAACATCACCTAACAGAATTTGCCTCTCAGGGATGCAGCAATGAAACATTTGGCTTGAAAGGAGTAAGTGCACCTTGCTGAGCAGGCGCTGAAGCAGATAATTTGGGTTGGCTTTTGGTCTAGAAATTCAGACCACATGAGTGGGAGTGATATGTCTTAATTCCAAGAGCTGCATTCTGCTTTTGGTCACTTAAATCTTTTTGAGGACCTGTCCCATTTTATCTGTCAATTACAAGGAACTATGAGGTTTATCAGATTTTTTTTTTTTTCCTTTTACTCTGCTCTAGGTTGGAAACAGCCAAGCTAAAATTTCAGTGTCAGATCAGATACTGTGAATTTGGAGGCATGTAACTTGAGATTTTGGTAGGTCTCTGAATTATAAAATAACCTTCATGAAATTAAAATACTTGTCTCTGATTGATTTGATCACTGATTTCAGAAAAACATTAATGCTTGAAATAACTGAATTCAAGATTAAACAAGGGTTGATTTCACTAACTTATGCTATTGAGCAGAGACTGCAGGAAATTAAGTTGGCCTTCCATTGACCTCTTATTAAAATTGTAGAGAAGAAAGCTTCATCTTATTGTTCATTTGATTTCTAACTAATGAGATTGGCCTTGGAGCTGGAACTGCCCTTCTGAGCAGCTATGTTTGAAAATCATGCCTATGATATCTTTTGTTATTTCTGAAATCTGAAGTGATACATCCCCATAATTTACATTTTTAGAAAATATTATAGTGTTATCTCCAGCAATAAGCTCGTTAGCTACATCAGGACTAATTTTCATTCACTACAGGCTTTTTTATGTGGTTTAATTTTCTATGTGAGTGTATGAATTGGAAGTTAGAAGTGGATTTTAGAGTTTGAAGGTTTATAGCTTAAAGTAAAAATGTGCTTTACTATCAGAGATATCTTTCTTCGTTCACCTTGGAAGTTTCTACTACCAGCAGCCCTGGAACTCCTTACTTCTGCAGCTGGAATTCCACCAAGAAGCAAGAAGTTTGGGGTAGGAAGAAGAGGTGTGTGAGAAAGGACAGAGGCCTTCATCTTTCTTGGGAATCTGTTTGGAAGAATCCCATGGAAACTGTCATGTCAAGCAGAGGAGGTCAACCTTCACAGCATAAGGACAATCCTAAATCAGTGATGGAAAATCAGTAAAAACTGAGAAGGCCATGCACTCAAACAAAAAGCAACATACATAGGTAGAAGTGGAGATGAGAGACATCTCCATATTCCTGTGAGTGGCCTGAGAAAACAATGTCTTGAGCATCTACTAGCACCAAAAATCCACAGCTCAGTTGGCGTTGAATCTAGCAAAGAGGTTCAACCAGATCGGTTTCTGCAGGTAGCAAAGGTAATGATTAGGAAAATCTGAGTTTGTGACTCACTTGAACAGGGTGCCTACTGGCAAGGAACTTGAAAGGAGTCCAAGATACTCAGTGCCTTTTTCACAGCCAAGAGCTTTCCTCAGGCACTCGTGTTTGAGCCTCCTCACAGGGTCCGTGAGAGTGAGGCAGCACTCATAGGAAAGGGAGATGGAAGCAGAGAGCACTTGGCCCACTCGGACACATGCAAGTCCATGAGACTATGGAGGACACATCCAAGGGTGCTGAGAGGTGTCTGGTGTGTCACTGTGGGGGTGCCTTTGAAAGCTAGTGGCAATTGTTACTGGAAAAAGACAGCCATTACCCCTTATCTTCTAGAAGGGCAAGGAGGAGGTTCTTGGTAACTACAGGTGTGTTGGCCTCTCCTCAGCCCCATCCAGGTAGGAAATGAAACAAATGCTCCTAAAAGCAGCTTTCAAACCCATGAAGGAATTGAAGATACAGCCAGGCTGGTTTTCTCAAGGCTGAATTTTGCCTGACCAACCTGTGTCCTTTGCCTGACCAACCTCTATGAATAATTGTGATTATTCACAGGGATGAGATGACTGACGGCATTGATATAGAGGGAACATGGGATGTCATATATCCTTACAAGGAAGGCCTCCAGCATGGTCTGTTTACAGTGGTAATACTTTGGAGGAATTTGTCAGATGACAGAAATATCACTCCTGCTCTGAAGAATCCATTTGGATACAGAGATAGGAGAATATATTCCAGAGATCATGGGATATGATGGGGAAAGACCTGGAGTATGAGATCAGAGCATGCAAAGTGCCTGAGGCAGTGTACTGAGGGGGATGGCCACCCAGCTCAGAGAGGAATGAACCACAGCCTGGATTACAAAGCTGCAGTGTTTTGAAGCACAAATTTCCTGCATATTCTGGTTGAAGAGCAAATAGATCCTTGGCATCACATCTGTAGGTGATTTGAATGGAATGGGAGCTGAGAAAGCTTTTACAGTGAAACCAGCATCCTCAGTTTCCTCTTGTGGTTCACCCAATGGGAACGCTGAAGGCAGAACAAGCAGATTCTTTCTTGCATCTAACATCATGTTCTGGTTTTAAAAAGCCAAGCATTAGAATTATCAGGGTTATTTTACTTTCTGTACCCTACAGAACATCTTCAGGGTGAATCCTAAGGGCTTTTGAAATAATTAAAGTTTCATTTGAACTGTGAAAATAAGTAAGCTGTGGTAGTTGTAGCAGAGTACATTTAGCTTCAGAATCCAGGTAGATCTCTGCTGTCCTGGGCTGATATATAGTGGGACTGCTGCAGTTCCCTATCCCCAGTCAATAATGAGACTGAGTCCAAATAGGCAGACCCACACATATTAAAAGCCTACAAAAGGCCAGCCACAGAAAGGAGGACAAGTAGAGCACGATGCATTTACCAAGAGTTACATGAACTGTATGGACAGCATGAACGTGACTCTTCAAATCATAGCTATGATTTGAACTCTCACCTGCTGTTTTCTGTGATTCAAAAATATAATTTGCCTGGTTACAAAATAAAAGAAAAAAATCCCCCTTTATAAATTGAGGATAGCTAATTTAAACAGCAAGAATCCTCTTCAACTTTACATTTTTGGTCCTTTTTCTTCTTTGCTACTCATGATGAATACTGAACTGACAAAAAGAATTTCATTTACCATTTACTAGTCAAATTAATGATCTCTTTAATTTTATAATATTTTACATTATTCTTGGAACATATTGATAGATGGAGAAGGACAGAGGAAACAGCACATAGAAAACAGATTTTTCCACCAAAGGAAACAGAGCTTTACTTCAAAATAGGACTTTTTGGAGCAGCATAAATTTAATGGCTTCTTTGCCTAAGTTTTTGCTGATAAAACTGGCCATAAGACCAACATTTAACAGTTCCAGGGCTTTGAGACTAGAGGAGAAATGTGGAACAAGGTAGACCTTGATAGAAGAATATTTAAAGGTCAGAAATGGACCATGTCCTGCTAGACATATGGAAAGGGAAATTTACTGGATAGAGACACTAATCTTTTCTGTACAGTTCCAGCCAAATGAAATCCAAATGCCTGGTGGAAGTCTCTATTTTTAAAAAACAAAAGTAATCATCCCTTTGCAGTAACTGATGTGGGGTTTTTTTCTAATATAATTTCTGTAGCCAGAGGAAACTTGACCTGCTGGTCAGTAGACGGAAAGTGAAGTTGTTAAGAAAAATGACTTATGTGTACAAATCTGAAAAGTTTGCAACAAGCCATAAAGAAAGCAATTTTCTTATACAAAACTTTTGTTCTCAATTGTTTCCAATAACTTTCAGACTTTTTAGACTCCTAGGCTTTTAATAGTGTTAAAATATTTGACCATCTTTCTGGCAACTTTAACCCTTCTTTCTTTTTAAGAAACCCTAAAATGTTAGCAGAATCTACATCATGTTAAATCTAAACAAAGATAATTTAGTCTATAGACTCTAATATGATTAACCTTTTAAAATCTGGAGAAGAGAAATTTAATTTTAACAAGTGTTATAAATGCAATAGTCATAAATATAATAGTGCCTCTGAGTACATTGCTGCAAGAGCTTGAAAATAGTTACATACTTTAGGATTGTTGTTAGTTAGGAATAGGCAAACACTTTGAGTGAAAGCTCTAATCCTCTGAATTCCCTAAGGCCAATGTGCATTTGAAGTAAACATGACCTATCATAGAATCACAGAATATTGTGAGTTGGAAGGAACTCACAAGGATCATCGTAGTCCAACTCCCGAACTTGCACAAGGCAGTCCCAAGAATCATACCACGTACCCAAGAGTGTTGTCCAAATGTTTCTTGAACCCTGGGCAGGCCTGGGGTGGTGAGCGCTTCCTAGTGGAGCCCGTTCCAGTACCCAAACATCCTCTTCATGAAGAAGTTTTTCCTAATGTTCAACCTAAACCTCCCCTGACACAGATTTATGCCATCTCCTTGAGTCCTGCCACTGGTCACTGCCTGCCCCTCCTCTTCCCCTCACGAGGAAATTATGGACTGCAATGAGATCTCCCCTCAGTCTCCTCTTTTCCGAGCTGAACAGACCAAGTGACCACTCCTCATATGGCTTCCCCTCTAGACCCTTCAACATTTTCCTAGCCCTCCTTTGGATGCTCTCTAATAGCTTTATATCTTTTTTATATTGTGGCATCCAAACCTGCACACCGGACTCGAGGTGGGGCTGCACCAGCACAGAGTAGAGCAACAATCTCCCCTCATAAGTAGCTGCCTTTGAGGGTGTTAACAGCTCCTTTGCATTTTGTCCCATGTGTGAGCTTGCTTAGTTCTTACTTCAACTCCTACATCCCAGATATTTATGAAGATGTTGAAGAGCACTGGGCCTAAGATGGAACCTGACTAGTGATCAGTCACCACTCTGCTGTAACCCCATTCATTATAACCCTTTGTACCCTATCCACGAGTCAGTTGCTCACCCATCACATGACATGTTTATCCAGCTGTATGCTGAACATTTCGTCCAGAAGGATATTATGAGAGACAGTATCAAAAGCTTTACAGATATCCATCTGTCCTGGCTGTCCTGGCTTTAAGGGAAAAAACAATAGTATTTGTTTTCTTGAGAAGATTTTTTAGTCTTTGGAGTGCATATACTTGGTAAATCTTGTGCTTCATATTATCCGAGAGATCATTTTGGAGGCTGATATGACAAGCTTCAAGACCGTAACATCAGTCAGCGTCAAGGTAGTGTCATGAAATGAGTGTTTTAAGGTCTCCCCAAAAATCACCAGCAAAGGTGACAGCTAAAGCATTTTTAGTATAAAGACAATGACACTACAGAGTTCGTGGCAAGGTTTACTCTACTACTTACTAAACAGCTAAAAGTACTGAGAAAAAGTTTAAAAACAGTATCAGTCCAGAACAAAATAAATGTAAAACCATGTATGTGGAGACTGGTTGAGGGGGATAGGCCAGATTAAAGGATAGAAGGAATAAGGACAAAATGGAATGCAGCCTAAAGGCCTGACAACACTTAATTTAACTTATGACTTAACCTAACAGCACTTAACTTAAACTTAAAACCTAATGACATTAACACTTAACCCTTAACGTATCAACTTAAGCATTTAACTTAGATCCATATAATCCCCTGGGGAGTCTTTCTGCTGTACCTTCTGCAACCGGACTTGTCTATCTCGCACTGGCCTTTTTAGCCACCAGCGCGCTTGCAGCAAGTGTGAGTAGAGCACCACTCAAATTATCGTTTGTGAAGCCTGGCCATGAGTGAATATATGATTTGCTACACTATAATAGTAACTTACTTACAAATCTAAAGTGCTTGAGAATTTAAGAAAACAGTATCCCTAGCACGTTTGATATAGCACATGCACACAAAGAGTCTGTACAAGGTGCCTGTGAAAAATTTCCCTCAAGTTCCGTGAAATACTCACTTCAAATGTTTTTTTTTTGCATTCTTCTCAACAGGCAAGGGATTGAGTCTCAAGGAGTGAGATGTCAGCCTATGATCTGTCAGTCAGGATAGCCCAAGAAATAACAAGCATAAAAGTTCCTAACTCTGAGAGGCATCCGAGCTCGGAGGCAGGGTGCTGGTTGCAACCTGCTGCGGCCCAGGAGAGCTCAAGGGGTCTCATTTTGGGCCACTGTTTATAGGGTCTCAAGAGAGTGGGCTTTACTCATAATAACCTTTCACCCTGGCCGCACTTTTAATTTTTACACTTTAAAAATGCGAGAATAAAAAGTGTTGTTCAGGCCAAAAATTTCTAAGGATGTACATTAGACAGCACACACAACATATGCTAATCATATCAGACCTGTGCAAGTGTTACTTTTGTCCAAGGATTTTTGTACTTTACTCAATTTTTGAGCTGGAGCTGTAATTTCTTATCACTGTAGTTATGCTAACATAATATGGAGTTCATACATTATCATGTCAGAATAAGGACATTGTCAAAAGCATTTTTTATGAAGGAGTTGCTTTGTTGCAACCAGCTCATTTCAGTCACTTCTAATGCACACAATTTATGGAAGTTTTTGCTTTATCAGCTTTACCAAGAAAGTTCATGCTGGTTTGCTTTTGTAGATGCTCCAGAAAAAGTGTTAAGTTTAACAGCTGAAAAGACAAAATAAATTTAATGAGCTCTGTCATAAGATTAGTTATATTATAATTTTAAGAAAAATTTTAACAAGGTACATTAAGTAAAGTACTAGTAGAAGCTGCTTAGAACTTAGTGCAATATAATATTGCACTAAACCCCGCCTAGAAACCTGTTAATAGATGGGAATTTAAGTAAGCTGGCAGTACACACTACTGTTTCCCATTTCTCTAGGCTGTGCCACAATGCAGCAACCCACATCTTCCGAATTAAATAGTATTGCTTTTTTCTGATTACGGTTAATTCCCAAGGCAAGGAAGATAGTTCTGTTTTCAGATGCTCCAGTCACAGGGCAGAGTATTGGCGACTGACAATACCCTCTCCTCTGACATGTCTGGGTGACAAGCTGCTGCAAGTGAGAGTGCTTCTGAGCTGGGAGAGACACTTTGGGTTTGCTTACAAAATGTTGTGTGAAGGAATGCAAAAAGAAAAAAGTGAAGAAAAAAAGGTTATAACAAAACAACATTGAGCCTAGGGGAACCCTTCAATCACCACACACACCAGATGAATCTTTTAATCTGAGATTCAGGCTGTCTGAGATGCAGAGAAATGTGTGGATGATTGTGTGCAATTGAGACAACAAATAGAGTACCATAGAAAACCTTTTTTTTTTTTTTTTCTCTATGTAAAGGCTTTTGTAGGCATGGTAATACAACACATACATGCTCAACTGGTGCCAGTAATGGCATATTGAAGCATATTTGGTTTTCAGTGTAATTCTTTAGATTCTAAAATGTAAGTTAAATATATCTGATATCAAGCTGTCCCTGTCTATAACCACAGGCAAGTCAGTGAAGTAAAGTTTGACCTAAGAACAATTTAGACAAGGAGATATAGGAAATCAGTATGAGATGGAAATTAAAGGACCATTCACTTAAAATTAATGGAGATTTTTAGTTCAGATTTGTACAGTTCTTTAGCAAATATTAAGATATGACTGAGCCAATAAATGAGTCTATTTCTTTAATGGGTCTAGATCACGTTTGTGAAAAAAGGATTGTAATTGTTCCTGCTTGTAATGAATATTGATCTTTCAGACCCTGGAGGGATCTTTTCTGTTCTTATGGGGTTTAGTTTCTAGCCCCACTGCTTCCTCCATTATTGTTTTACTTGACAGAGTGCAGAAAACAGAAGCTCCTGTGCTGACTAGCATCCCGTATACTTACATGGAATATCTATTCTGTATTTTATATCATGAAGCAGAACACAGGTTTTGAAGATTTTATTCTCTCAGTTTACTACTTATTTTATAATCAAAGCAATAAAAGACTGCTTTTAGTGCATTTGAGTTCATGCATAGTGTCCATTTAAAATAACTACTATTAGAAGAAGGAATGGTGTTTTTTTCCCCTCTCTGTTCACCTACATATACGCAAAAATATGAGAAAGTTGGGTTTTACTTTATCATAGAGACCAACTGATTTAGCATTGCCTATGCTAGAGGAAATGGATAAAAACTAAAGTGTGTCTGAATTGCTGTGTCCAGTTAAAACAACCCTGGTATTTAGTATATTCAAACTGTGTATTCAAATTCTATGGGTTAAACTCATAACTAATTGTTAGTGCTACTCCCTGGTTCAGTGTCTTTATCCCTACTAAAAGATCTGCGTGTGTTGCATTTCAAAGGGGAGCATTTGTATAAGATTACAGGCTTAAGGTCTGAGTTTCTAAACTCTGCTTCTCTCCTCATGTGGTGGGAGCATCTCTAATTCAGCATTTGAGAGCTAAGTATCAAGAGGAGACGGTTCCATGCTGTCTGTGGATAGAGATGTGACAGGCTGGACTGATCGCTTTCATGGTAGTCTTCTCTTTTCATGTGGTTGTAAGTGTCTACAATTGGATCTGTGGTTTGTGAACTAACACCTTTCCATGGAAGGGTTGTTTATTGCAGCTGCATGGTATGCAGATGGGTTGACACACAGTCTGGGGAGTAGCACTGAGGAACTAGCAGTGTTACAAAGCCAGAGTGATTAGAGTGGTATGGTAGAACACCACCAAGGGAACTGTGTCTACTGAAAACAGTTCCAGCAGCTTAAAAATTAATACGTAAGCAAATTAATCCTTTAGACTACTATGGTGTCTGAATACGTTACTGTCCGTGGTGAGTAAAATGTATTTGAAGTGTTTGAAAGGGAAGTCTTTGCTAAGCCCTGAGTTGTCTAGCTGAACTGAAAAAAGGCATACACCTGTCAGAAAGGGGAACAAAGCTCAGTTCCTATTAGCTTCATTGTTTTTAAAAACAATGTTTTTAACGGAGCATAACCACCATGCTGCTGTGTTCCTCCATCCTTTGTTTGGGATCTGCATTGATTTCAACAGAGCATGACCTCAGCACCTTTGTGCTACTCTGCCCTTTGTTTCATGTTTCCCTTAGAGCAGTACACCAAGCTCCCTCAGCATTCCAGCTCCTCAGGTGTGCAGACAGTTTGTCCCTGGTGAACTACAGCCAAGTAATGGCTTCTTTCCAAACTTTGTTTTTCAGTCTTCTCCTTAGACACACATTCACAGAAGGTTCCCAAAGCAAAAGTTAAAGAAATGTTTGTTAATAATTTAAATACGTGTTCCAAAACTGTACTACAGAAAAGATTTAGTGTTTTTGTTTGAATGGACGATATCAGACAGCCTGTTTTCACCCTTTGAAAATGCCCGATTTAAACTTATTCTAACTCATAAGTCAGACAATATTTCTGCTTTCATATTCTCTTTAAATTAATTTGCTGGGAATTTATTATTCACACTCCACATTCTACCCATAAAGGAGTTATTTTGCATGTTAAAAATGCATAATCAGCTATTTAACTATGTCAGTTTCACCAGAACCTCACTAAGTAAGCTTTTTTTATAAGAAATACATAATGAGAGCAATCCTCTGCAAGAAAAAGGAATAGAAGCCAGGGGTGAATGTATGGTAATAATGTTAAACCCCTACATTTAGATTTAAATTGATAGGAGAAGACTTGAACATTTTTCAATTCCAAACTTACTTTAAATAACTTTCAAAATTTCGTCTTAAAACTAACTGTGATTTAGTGAACTGTGTTCTGCTTATCTTATTGCCATCCTATTCAAAATGGTTTGAATTGTACTTAAGAAAGGAGTTTCATAAAGGGTTCAAAAATATTTTGAGAACAGTTAATGTGAATTTTGAATCTATACAGCCAAGATGACACACTGTTAGACACCAGATTATTGGGTCAGAACCACGCTGTGGGGAGCATGTGTGTGTGTGTGTGTGTGTGTGTGTGTGTGTGTGTTTGTGTTTGTGTGTAAAGGGAGAAGGGTCGAACCTCACAGAGGTGGGGTGGCATTGTATCCCTCATGGCAGCCCCTGGAGCCCAAATGGGGAAGTCCCAGAGTAGCTGTCAGTCACAAACAGCATGGGAAAGCTGTAACCCACCACACCTCCTGCAGCCCCTGAACCAGCTCAGATTGGCAGGGACAGTGAGAACACTGCCCCTCACCCTGGCCTGGGATCCCAGAGCACCTGGTGGGTCAGAGAGCCCGCCTGGAGGGGTTGGCCACAGGGAGCAGAGCAGATAAAACCAAGGGCATGTGTTTGCCTTGTGTCATGGCCCTGCCATCTGGATGTGTGAGAGCTGGTCTTCCACAAGGTTGTGATGGTAGCTATATAGTCAGTCTCTACCCCTTTTTCCTTCTTTCTTCTTGCTCCCTCTGCTTCTCTTTCTTTGATCCTTTCTTGAGGCTTTGAGTGGCTTGGAGCTGGAGGGATTAGAATTTGACTTAAGTGTTGTGGAATAGTATGTGCTGGATGAGTATTGTTCTGGAACATTTTGTCTAGGTTGTGTGCTGCCCTTTTTTGAACTTTGCCAAGTTCCCTTATTTTTTCCCCTAAATTATTAATGAAAATACCTCTTGGGAACAAGTCTGTGGCTTATTTTCTTGACGTTATTGCAAGGTATTAAGGAACTCTAAATACATATTTTAAAATAAAACTCCAGCTAAGCATATGAGTGTGCAGCTGCTGGGGCTGAAGTCTTACACACATCGAGCCCAAAACTATGAAATCTTAAATTTGGTTGGTCAGATTCATTTTTTTATCTAAGCAAGTGTGACTCAGTGGAGAAAAAAATCAGTGCAGTTAGACTGACTTACATGTGCTCAGCATCCGTCCCAAAGTTTGTACGTTGTTAATTTAAAAAGTATCTAATTGGTATCAGTCACTGGCCATTAGACTAGGTAGGGGAAGAATAAGCAGGCAGATTCATAATGTGGTATTTAGGTGTTAATCCTGAAGTAACTTATTTTAGAGCTGTGTGCTGCTTGATATGTTTCATCATTAGAATACTTAAAGCAGTCAGAGGAACCATGAGGCAAGCATGAAACAGTGGCCATACATCCTCAGAATTATACACAATTATTCTTTCTGTTGTACTCCAACAAAATACTAGAAATAATTGAATTTTTGTGTGATGTGGATAGTTGCTTCACCAAAAAACTCTAGAGTGACTCTTTTAATTGCTTTTCGGATATGAGAAAATTATTAAAGAGGGTTGCCTGACACAGCATGTAAGTGAAATCTTTATTAAGGAATATAATAAAATAAATTAAAAAAATAAGTTATGCAAAATAAAATTGCATTTGAAAAGACAATAGTTCAGAATACTTCTCTGAGAAATGCCTTTTCCTGACTTACTTTGTTTCATGGGATACTCATCATAAATTGTAGTTTAGCAGTGAAACACTGTCAGCATTCAAGCAGCATTGTATTTACCATGTTGGCCATATCAGAAAAGGTATGGGTCTTTTAGGCCAAGATGGAATAGCGTAGCTGTGCCTCAGTTTAGTGTGGACACCTCCTCCAATTTAAACTGCTAGCTACACCTGCTTACAAGTAAACATTATTTCCACAGGGTTTCCTCTTCTTCATGTGCCAAATGCATTCTATCTGTACACTCACATGCCTTAAAACTGCCTGAAGATATTTTCCTCCAGAATGTTTGGAGAAGATAATTAGCTGAGAAATACCTGCAATGGAAGGAAAAGCGTTATTCACAGTGACAAGAAAATATTGAATTTTTATACTCATTAACTCTGATTGCTAAACAATTATATCTTTATGACATACTGTGCTGAGCAACATAGAGCTGTAGCAATAAGAGATCGTTATTAATTATACATAAGAATGGATAATAAGCTCTTCAATTCAAATGTACTCCTAGTGTGTCAGATATCACACACCGGACTGTACAGGAGAACTGGACTAGTGACTGCATTTAAGAAAAATTGTTTTGTATGTGTGAGGGTGTTTCTCACTTTTATAAATGTTGTACAGATGGGTATGGCACAGTTAAATTTATTTCCCTGTAGACTTGGAGATTTCAGGTGGAAAATGGATTTTGGAGACAAAAAGCATATTGTTCTAGTGTATGAATGATAATTATAATTTTTTAAAAAAAATTAAGGAAAAAAACAGCTGAAAAACCATGAAGACAGTTTCCTGCACACTGAAATGTGTACATAAAAATCTGTTAACTACATTTCACCAGCTGAAACCAGAATGGTTGACTACATAGAAACATCTGATAGTGTATTTTGTTGAAGGTAGTAGTCAAAGTCAGTGAAGAGTATTAATTCTGCTCTGGGATAGTATAACAAATATATTTAAACAATACAAAAAATTAATTTCTTTAGAAAGAGTTTGGTTCTTTGAGCACCTCTAACAACATTACAAATAACAATCATGTAACAAATGGAAGCAACAGAGAATTTTTACCTTTATCTTTTATGCTTCTCTAAAATATCAGTTACTTTTAAATCTTTTAAATACATTTTAGAAATCCATTTAGAATAACACATGTATTCACACACATTAATCAAATACAGCCATCTATTAAATACTTTTAAAAAGATTGAACTTCTATGGATTATTTCTTAATAATCATCTTTTTCATTGTAATCCAAGCTTCAAAACTATTTTTCTGTCTATTTTTTGTTTCCTTCTGATGTTCCACAGCTGAAAATCACAAACCTACTGGGTATTAGAGAGTAAAACCTACTGCTTTATAAATTATTGACTAGCATTTAGCAATCAGATGAGAGAGCAGGGAACAAAATGAATTCCATACTTTGAAACTATTGGTTGTGAAAACACTGCTGTAGTTGTCTTCCACCTAGGAACTTTGATCATTATCCTTCTGTGTCTGCTAAGATCAATTTTCTATTGAAGAAATAAAACATTTATTTTAATTGGCAATGCAAAATTTGGTTGTTTCAGTACAAACTTGGATGTTTCAAAAGTTGGTTTTGGACCCTGTTTCTGATAATTTTATGCCTTGCTGTACAGAAACGTAGAAAATATTTCGAGGATATAGGTAAATTTTTAGGATGGTAAATAAATAGGATGGAAATATCAGCATGGTCAATCATGTGAAGGGTGTCCCTTGGCACAGATAATGGTTCAGCTATAAACTTAAAATCAGGAAAGTTTTTTTGAAGCTAAATCAAAATAAACCGATATGTAATGATGTTGAGTTCATAAGTCTACATTGTTGGAACCCAACTTTAATGGTCAATTTTTTATGGGGTCTTAGGAAGCCAGAGTTTAGGTGACTACTCTTTTTTTAATAATTGATCATCACTACTCATGAAGGTAGGCATCAGTGTGTTGAGATTTTTTCAAGTCTCTTTTATCTTTTTAAAACTAAATCCAGTTCACATTTTTGGCTATACATCTGTATCACTCAGCTGTTTTGTTTAGAACCAGAAGTAGACACATATGTGTGCTTTTTTAATGAGATTTACAAGCTGGAACTGCCATAATATTCCATTTCATCCTTTTATGATAATTCCTTTGTCAAATTGGATAAAATAGATTTAAAAACAGATTATTTGCTTGCATAACTCCAGTGAAGTAGTTAAAACTATAAATGGAATTTAGAGCTTCATAGTCAGTAGCACCAAATGTTAAATAAACAAATTTTGCATTACAAAAAAAAAATCATACATCTGGTGCAGTGAAAGAATCAGAAGAGCATAGAAGGGAGAGAATTACTGTGTGGCTGTGTCTAAATAGGTGTTGGCTGTGCTGGTTCAAAGAGAATCCTCTTTCCTTGCAGCCTGAGTCTTTCCCTGACATAGACAAGCGCTCACTGAAGTCCAGTGGGCTGCAGCATTTTCTTTCCTATGCAGTATATGGAGCTGGTGCACTGATCATTTTTGCAGGTGATGGGCTCTGTTGGTATCATGTACAGTCCTACAGAGAGTCATCTGCTTTGCTTACTTATGGTGAGAACTGTTTAGTAAGACTAACAGAAGTCTGCCTTCACTTTTGTTATAAGCACTTTCTTGGTCATATGTGTTCCTAGGAGATGAGCTTCAAAGATACACAGATTAATGTACTTACTTTTGGGAAAAGGGTACACCATAATGAATAAAAATCTATATTTTTTTTCAGCTCTTGGTGTAATGTTGATGTTGTGACTCCCTAAATTTCTGAAAATGAAATTAAGTACATTTAGGAACTCACAGGAACCAAAAAAACAAAATCTGGAATGAATGGTGAATTGTCCTTTGGGTTCTACTGAATGAAGTACGAAAGAAGTTTGTCATGTTATAAATTGTTGCAATAGACAAACATCAGCTGGTGCTTTGGGAGTATGTGTTTATGCTTTCTCATGACAGCAATCTCCTCCAAAATATCTGAAAATTAGATTAAAATTTGTGTAAGGACTCTAACTGCAAGTTTGCATGTACACGTGGAAGCACCTTTTGTTTATGTTATACTTCTGCAATCTCCAATTAATTTCAACAGCAATGCTGAAGCTGAGTTCATTCCTCTGTATTAGACCCTCAGGGAAAAAGGAGAGGAAGACTAAATGACACTGTGGCTTTGTTCGCATTATGAAATACAGCATGCTTTACTACCTTTTTATTGGAGAGGATTATGTTTTGAATGTGAAGATATCAAGTCTTTAGGAATCCTGGAAGAGGTAAAAAAAATAATAATAAAATTTCCAGTATTCTGTCTGCAATTTTGTCTATGAAACAGTTCAAGGAGGAAACAGAGATGAGAACAGAGAGGTGATTATATTGACCATGGAGGAAGAAACTTGGGAGATTAGACAGGGGAAAGGGATAAAATAGTCAGGCGGTTTGTGGACAGTGTTGGTCAGTGTATATATATATCAGTGTATATATAACATATACCTATATCTAGGTATGTTCCCTTCTACAGACCTGCATCCTCCTCAGCAAGAGAGAGGAGTAGAGTGAAGCCACTGGTGACGTTTGTATTAACCTGAGTACTGTGGGTGTCAGTTTCTGCTGAGTTACCTGAATTACCAGCAATGTATGCATGTCCCCAGAGGGTGGTTGGGCACTGGAATAGGATTCCCAGAGAAATGGTCACAGCACCAAACCTGACAGAGTTTGGATGATACTCTCAAGCACATGGTGTGACTTTTGGGGGTGGTCCTGTGCAGGGCTATGGGTTGGACTCGATGATCCATACACACTTTTATTTTAGTTTAAAGTTATTGTCAGGCAATTTAGCATTGTGTTAAACTGGCATAAATGTCTATTTGTTGGCTTCAAAATGTCAAGTAAGGGTTCATATTTATTTTTAATTGATTTTTTGAAAACACTGCTCAAATAATCATTAAGAAGAAATTATGAGATGTCTTTAACATTTTCTCTGAGGGGAAGGATGTGGAGGAAGCCATTTCACATTCATCTTGCTGTCAGTGCTGGTCTACTTCCTTTATCTGAAATCTGCTACAGCAGCCTACTCATACAAATATGTGGTTGAAGCATAACTATCACAAGCCTTTTGCAGATGTAACTAAGTATCTTGTAAACCAGTAAAAGTAACAGACATTAAATAAATAAGCAGCTTTTTATATAGCTAATGGTGCTAATAAAATGAGATGCTTTCCCCAGTTATTGTAAAATGCCTGTACTTTTAAATTATTAGAAAAGGCAAATCAAACAAACAAATTGATATATCTTCTCAGATATTTCTAATAATAAGACTTTCTTAGTCCAGAAATACAAGCAGAATCCTTAGATAGCTACTTTAATTTTGTCTGTGTTTGATGGGACAACCTTTAGAAAGTGAAATTTATTATCTAAAAGCCAGAAAACAAAGAGAAATGTTATTTTTTTTTCTGCCAATAGATAAATGCAGGGATCTCCAGTGAAATAGAACTTATTGTGAAAAATTGAAGAGGAAAACAGAATAGTATTATATCTGTGTCTGGTTTTATCAGATCAGATGATGTGCAACACAACACATTAAATAACTTAGTGGCTGTTTGCCACAGCAGGGAAAAGAACAAAAGAAAAATATGACTTTAAAAATTTTTTTTTTTTTTAATTATGAAAGTCCTGAAATCATTGAGCACAGGCATAGTATATCCCAAACTGAAAATGTTTCCACTTTTAATATAATGTATATATAAATACAGGTATCAGCACATACTTATCTCCCTCCCTCATTTAATGTCTCCCTGTTGAAAGTATTTATGGAAGGAAATACAAATATACAGATAGGAAAACCTCAAGTATATCAAGATACAGTTTGGACTAGGTAGGTGCAATAACAGATTAAAGTATGGGTACTATGTATACCCACTGAGTATAGATTACCATTGCTTTTCTGATTGAATAACTTTTAGGGTTTGGTTTTTTTCCTTTCTCTCTTTAGTTTGCCATTCACGTACTAACAGATGTCTGAGTCAACCACTGCTTTGGATGTGGATCACCCTAGACCTCTCCCACACTTAGGCCTGCTCCAAGGTTTAAGTGGTTTTGAACTAAACTAAATAAATCACTTCCTTATTTGAAGTAGAGGAAATACTTTAATTTTTTTTCAAATAGAACATGAAGTGAAGAAAAAAGAAAAAAAAAAACAAACAGAAATAGAAGAATATTTGCCTCTCTTCACCTTTGCATGGTGTCCTTGCAGCCACCCAGGCTTCATTTTAGTAAAATCAGTTATTCTTTTCTGAGGCCCAAAACAGTCTTCTAAGGCCCCTGTCCAGAGTTTTTCTTTCTTCTCCTTTGATGTAGTGCTGCCTGTGCCGTCCTGCCCTCAACCTTAATCAGCATGAGTTGTAGGCTCTGGACCTGCTCTGTCTTTCTTGTCCACAGCATGCAGTGGTTTTTTGTGATCTTTGTTTCCAGAGCCGGTTCAGTTGCTCACTGTGCCTGCCTGAAGTCTATTTCCTCCATGGCATTTGGCCTCTCTAGTTCTTCTGAGGAAACACAAAACAGTGGTGATTTTTTTTTTTTTTTAAAATGTTGGTAAGTACGACGTTTACTAAAATAGAGACCTTTCATTTTAAGACACTTCACTTTACTCAACATTTATTCCTTCAACCTCCTAAATTTTTTTTCTTGGTGATGCATCTCAGCCCTGTAAGATAAGAACATTTCATTAACTAGCACTATGAATAGTAATGTTAATGCTGAAAAGATGCACCTCAAGTAATTTTTAAGATATTTGACCATCAATATCTTTCTAATTTGATATTTCTGCTTTTTTTGCTGTCTGTTCTTAGGTTGCCTTAGCCAGCTTTTTTCATTATCCTGCTTTGCTAAAATCCCAACATTTGCCATTCAGGTTTTGTATAGTTTACAACATTATTCGTAACACTTCATAATGTTCTGAATTTAGACTAGAATCTCTGTGCCCAAGTCGAACATCATCGTAGCAAACAAAGCAACTGTTTCATTTGCTTTAGGCAGTCTCATGATTTTTAATTTTTTTTTCCTATTGGGAAATTCTTTTTTTTCCCCATTTCCATGGGGCTGGAGTGTGGAGGAGAGGAAAAACAGCCACAAAAGGATCTAAATAAGATGATATCCCAAAAGAGTGTTTCCTTTAAAAAAAACACTTATCTTGGCCGTGATAAATTACAAGGGGTTTCAGCAGAAGATCTAAGTAAATGGTTCCTCCATTAAAATCAAGGAAAATGAAAATTACAAATTCAGTGCTTCATTAGTTTTTCTCTGGAACATTCACGTTCCAAATTAAGATTTGGCTCTTAATTTTATGTGGAAGATATCTGGGTGTTGGAGTTTTTGCTACAATTGAATTTCTGCTACTCTGACTTTAATTATGACAAAGCACAGTCATACTTCTCTGTAAATAACAAGTGACAGAATGTAATTTTGTAGATAGTCATATATACTTTCTTTATATAAAAGTATTCCCAAGATCCAATTAAATTATGTTAAATTATTCATTGTAATTATGTTTCATTTCAGGACCTACAATTATAGGAGCTAATACTGATTAGGCTTCATTTATATAATTTACAAAAGAACTTGGCAGTTCTGATATAACCATGTAACCTCTCTACATGAAATTTCAGTGTACTAAGAACAAATGTTAATTCTCAGAGGTGGGAAACTGCTCATCAGTGGCTACAGGTACTGATCGCCTATAATTGCAAAATGCATACAGAGTCTTATGCTGTGACAAGTAAAGCTTCAAATTCTCTCTTTACCATTTGAATAACTCCAGAAAGCAATTAGGTTGACCTTTTTTTTTCTTTTCTTTTTCTTTCTTTTTTTTTTTTTTTTAATGGTACAAGGAAGGCAGTAATTCCTGTTTTCAAAACCATTCTCTGTCTGAAAGTCTGAAGTTCATCCTTGATATTTCTTCCTCAGTTTTTCAAAAAGAAAATATCATAAAATTATTGATGAACACCATCTGAAGTTACCTGTGGAGCAGCATCAATTTTTACCTAAGGAAATTACTGAAATCAAAGCATGAGTCACTTGGTATGTGGAAAGAAGCTGAGGAATGCAGGCAGGAAAGTGTATTGCAAACAGCAGGCTTTTGTAACCACATACTACAACATTTTAAATGTGAATAAGGTAATAATTAGCTGTACCACCTCTCTCCATTGCATTTGAGAATAACAATAATACAGCTGTGGATCTTGAACAAACATTGACTACAGTAGCTTCAATCTATTCAAAGATTGCCAGAAATGCAACACTGCTAATGATAATAATAATGTAACTTCTTTCCTAGGAGCTCTTTTCTCAATAAAATATAAGACGTGGATTACACTGTTCTGTTAAAGTTAAATGGCTGAAATGAATTATTGGGCTTGAAATTTATGGAAAAGTTAAGGAAATAAGACAATAAGTGAAAATGAGTCTCTAGGGCAATTATCTGTACTGTACGTGGGTGTGTAGCAAGGGAAGAAAGGTGCTACCACAGCCTGCTCAGCATTTTTGTCCTCTGACCACCTTCAGCACATGGCTGTGGTACAGCTGTGGTCATCAAGTGTAGCTGTGGAAGAACAACTGCCCCAGCCTAACTGCTGCATGTTGTCTTGTTCCACGCTCCTACATCAGCATCAAAACGAACATGATTACAGTTTCGGTACTGTGGGAATTGTAATTTATGGATTTGTTGATGTCTATGGCTCTTCAGCTGCGTGACTCAAAGCAAGAGTCCAATCAAATTGGTCCAATAGTTTTGATGGGTCAGCTCTTTACTGGCAAGACTTATGCTCTGCAGCTGTCATAAACTTGTAATTAATTCAGAGTTACGGGTTTCACCTTAGAAGCACTAAGACCAGTGAATTGATGTTAAGTGGCATTCAGTAGATATCATTCCTGTCTTTACCTAGCAGTCATGAATCCTGATAAAATCAGCATTGTTCAGGATTGCCAAATTTAGCCTGATTGTTCCTGTAGTTTAAGACATTCACCAGAAGAGCTGAAGTTATGAGATACCTTCAATCCATAGAAAAAGTAAAACAAAAAACCCTCAGGAAAAGTAAAATGAAAGGCAGAACTGGGGAACGTGGAGATAAGGGAAAACTTTTCTCCTGCTAGAATAGCTGAGGAACATGATTGAAGCCCAGGGCAGTAGTGGAATTTCCCTCCTTGGAGGGTTTCTAGCCCTGCAGGATGAAGTCCTAAGCAGTCTAGTCTGATTCCACAGCTGAGACTGCTCTGGTCAAGGGGTTGCACTAGATGCCAGCTGGCTTGTAAAATTTCTTGGGTCTTGAACTCAGTGTTGCAAGGCACCTTGTGTTTAGATGTGTATAAGCACTGCTAACTAAAAGGCCAATGAAGGTGAAGACAGAAAAGTGAAGACAGTCCCCCGTAAGCATCAGCTTAGTGGTAAGGATAGTTGGGTAACACCTTTCTGTTTGAAATCTGACTTCTATAAAACACTTTTTCAGGGCAGTTATATTCTTGTCTCCTTGTTTTTTGAAGACTTCAGCTATGGACCAAAACAAGTCCATCTTTTTTAGCTGTTTTGGTTGCTTCTCCTCTGTTTTCATGCTGATAAGGAGCTTCTAGCTGCTATTGTGTTTTCCCATACAAATTTCTGAAAGCATGCCTATTGTCACAGTTTTCACTAGCTTCTAGTACCTTTCTTAGCAGGTTTTCTCAAATTTCTGAGTCCCCAGCCTGTTTCGTGCTTGATCCACAGTTCCTATTTGATATACACATAATCTCTCTTCTTATTTTGCAGTTGAAATAGGCTGAAATGAGATCCACAGTTTTCATCACTCCTATTTCATTACTTTTCTCGTGTTTTTGCATTGTTGCTTTTTTTCTTCCTTTTGCATGCTGTTGTGTGCTCTTGGTGGCAGCCACTGAAAGCAGAGATGACCAGCTCCTTACAGAAACAGTTTATCCAGGAGACATCACTGAGTCACTGCACTGTTTGGAGGTAGTGACTGTAGCATAAAAGGTTTTGCATGCTGGTCTTTATATATAAGCTTATAGTGAAGCAATTTAGTAGGCTGAAGTTATATGAGACTGTCAGGGTTCAAGAACATCTAAAGTCAGATGTTATAGACACTGTGTGGATGCATGGCTACACAATTATTTGTCAGATATATGTGTACATTTTTTTTGTGACAAGGATCAAAGAAATCTTCTAATCAGAATTTTTTTTTAATAAATTCCTAAATTGGAAAACTATATGTTTGATGTGGCTACAAATGGCAATGGTCTTTGGTATCCTCTGGTTGCTTTGAATTTTTTTCTTGCTATTTGGTTTGGGTTTTTTGTTACTGCTCTACACATATAACCTGTAATAAAGTCAGAAAATAAAATTTCTCCATCTGCCACAATTTTTAGGCTGGAAGCCATGCCTTTCTTCTCAGAAGCGAGAGTCCCTTACTCCCATCCCCAGCAATGACCGGAGGTGGTATAGAATAACCTCCTAGCCACAGCTCCTCGGCCACAGCCCCCTTCCTGGCAAAAAATTACCTCTGTTCTGGCTGTAACCAGGCAAGAGAGATAGTAAGTTGGGATTTTGTAAGTGTTATGTGAAAAATGTAAAAGGAAATTTCACTATTTAATAATTACCATGGTATTTTTTATTTCTTAGACAACTGTTTCACCTGCTGCCTAGAGCTCTGACTATGGGTAGTGTATTTAAATCTTACTTCCATACAGGAAAGATGATTAATAAAAAACACAAGAAGGAAGATGGTATAACTGAAGTACTTTCTGAAAGCTTCATAGATTTCTGTCAGAATTCAAATCACAATTCTAAATCAAGACCTGGCTTCTCAGCTTCTAGCCCTGCTTGAAGGGCAAAGCAAGGGCTTCATTTGCCTCCACAGAAAAAATGTCTCAAGGGTAGAGTCTGAGTGTTCATACTGGCCAAATAATTTTCTTCATGTCCTCCCTTTTGTTACCCCTGTCTTGTTCACTCCTGTGATTACTTCTCTTAAATAAGTGTACTTTTATTGTCCTACAGAGGTGTAAATAAGAATAAAATATCATATCTTTTCAGGGATAGTACTATATGAGGATTTAACTGATTTGCTAAATCATTCCAGAAAACTGTTTGTTGGCTGTTAGAGGAGTGTGTTTGATAGTAGGAGTATATAGCATCTCTGCTATTGAAAGTAATGTGACAAAATCAATATATTCTGTTACAGTTTGTGTTTCTGCTACTTTTGATTAATAGAAAAACAACAAACAAGTAAACTATTATTTGACAGCTTCACTGCAGTGAAAATAAACATATCAGAAGTAATTATGGTCCTTATTTCTGCTCCTATAGGGAGGCTTTCTGTGCTTGTCTGCAGTTTAATATGGTCAACCTCTGGCTCACCCTCCATCAGTCCCACAGAATGACTCAGTGAGGTCAAGCTAGGGAAGAAACAGCCACTAAAGGAATTGTACTATACACTTAAACAGCTTGGCAAAGGAAGGCTGTTAATACAGATGATGCAGCAACCTACCTCCCTTTAGAGCTTTCTAAAGTGTTGTACTCCTGCCTAGACAGGGTTTGAACCTTGGTGGTGCAGGGGAATATAGAACCTGAACACTTCAAAGGCAGCTCACATGCACATCTGCTTTTATGGTGAAGTGTGGCAGAGGCAGAGTTGCTGGGTTTTTAACAAGCCAGCTCAACACTGGCAGATTCTTTTTGCTAGGATGATCAGGTAGGCATAGGCAGTGCATTCCATAAAACACCTGGGAAACTGAGGTAAAAGACATTGTGGTACAAATTAGTAAGAGAGACTGCACTTTTTTTCAGCCTGTTATTTATCTGCACATACAGCAATAAAGAGCTCCCAGAGAAGCCTGACTGCTCTACTGATTGTTAAATACTGGTAATTGGAGACATTTAATTATTTTAAAAGATGAAATCTATGCCATGCACTGCTCCAGGCCTAAGTTTAATTGCTTGTGCAATACGTTCAGTCTTGAGATCTGTTTCTGCTCCCAGACCGTGAAGCAAACCTTGCCTGATTTTGAATGTATTGCTCTTCTTTTCCCACCCTTTCTCTTTCTTCCATCTTTAAATGGTTTGTTTGAGCTACGTGTTTTTTTCTGACATGCAGTGCCAGCAAGTCAGGAGACCTGTATTTTACCCTCTCTACCCTAACCCCAACCTGAACAAGTATCACCCTGACTTTGAGGAGCATCTCACTTTTGAGAGACACTGAGAAAGAAAGGAAGAACTGGCCTTTATACTACAAGATGCTGCATGTGAGAAGAGTATGGGAATGCACCTTTTTCAAGGATGTCATAAACCTTTTGTCTGCTGATGTTAAGTGGGAGCAGAGGCTTTCAGTACTTTTCAGAATAAAACTGACATATAGAACCATTGAGATTTTTCAGGAGAAGGACAGGGAGAGAAGAAAAGAAAAAGTAATTCATGTTTGGCACAAAGTGCTCCCTTTTACTTGAGTGGAAATTTACTCAGTTTTTACCGCTACATAGAAAACATATTGAAATCCATTACCTTTCTAAACCTCAGGAATATTTTTCCTGAAGCTTATTCCAGCACTCACGTATAAACTCATGTCTTTTTCTGGTTTTGACTTGGAGTTATAAATTGCTTCTGAAAAATGCAGTTCATGACACATTTCTTACACTGCCAGAGACCCTCAAAATAATAATTCATCTGTTTCTGTTGCAATGACCGGGCAATGAATACTGCAAAAACTTTATGAAACAAAAATGTGATACAACACTGCAATCAGTTGTGTACTTTTATGGTTGCTGAAGGCTTTTGCTTTCCTCCATAAATGATCTATCTTAAGTGCACATGGATTTCCATCAATCTTCCTATTATGCCATTTATTGCAGTCATATTTTATATAAGAAAAAATGTATAGCTGGCCAAATATCTGATCTTGTTCAATTTCAGACCAATCCTTCAGACAGGAAAATGGAATATTTAATTTACCAAAAGCTTTCTGAAGTTTTGTACTGGAGACAGACTTATTGAATAATACTCTTCATCCATCCTGCTATCATTTTATGTTGAAAAAATGTTAAAAGCAGCTATTTCAGAAGTTTAAGCAGGTAAAATACTGTCAGCATGATTTGGGCTTGTATTGATTTTCCTTTGAAAACTAGTGTGAGGTGCATATTACTGTAGTTGTCTTAATTCAGTTTGTCTGACCTCAACTGAGGAAATAAGTTAGACCTAAACATCAACAAAAATCTGTATAACACAGTTGAGATAAGCCAGAGATTTTTTTTTACTAAGGTGGGTTGATAACTGGCTGAGCAGTAGATCACAGAGGGTTGTAATCGCACAGGGTCTAGTTGGAGGCCTGTCAGAAGTGGTGTCCTCCAAGGTTCAATAGTGGCCCCAGCATTGTTTAACTTATCTGTCAGTGACTCAGATGAAGGGGCAGATGCCTTGTCAGCAAGTCTGCTGGTGACATAAATCTGGGAGGAATGGCCAATACCTCAGCGGGTTGTGCCGCCCTTCAGAAGGACCTTGACAACTGTTCTCGTGGCACGGGCTGGGAACTGATCAGTAGAAACAGTATATTGTGCTAAGTCACAGGAAATGTCATCATTCAAATGGATTGCAGAGGCAGTGAGTGCTGTGAGCTGGTCCAGCTCATTGGCCCATCAAGTGCATGGAGTAGAATACTCTTGGAATAATGGTCTAAGAGATAACTATGCCAAACCGCTAAACCTTTCTCCTCTTCTGTGCTGTAGTTCACAATGTTCTTTTGCCAGCAAAGGCTGAGATAGAGGAGTAATAGTACACCCAAAGTTTAGGAAGAGTTCTCGATTTTGAGTTTTGTGGGACAAAATACTAGTCTTGAAAAAAAAAATAAGGTTATCTAAAGAAATGCCATGAATGGAATGTGGTTTTGAATTTGGAAGAGAATCCAAATTTTAAAAATACCTGATGAAACCTATCTCAGATTTCGTAGTGATTAGCAGATAAATACACTTTTTCTTTTTTTTTTTTTTTTTTTTTTTTTTTTTTTTTTTTTTTTGTGGGAATCATCATATAAACTTCATGTAAGAAAACCTTCCCAGTACATCAAAACTAGAAAATTGTTGCTGGTTGCTTCCCTTCTCTGTTGTGTGTTAAGGTCAGTTTTACCTATGGAGACTCTTCAAAGAATATATTATACTTACTAGAGCATTGCCAGTTTGAGAGTCCTGCTTATGAAAATGTGAGGTCCTGAAAAATTGTTTTCAAATTTTACATATTATCTGCTCAGATACACAAGGTGATTTATACCAGCCTTCCTCTGAAACTCTGGTTGATCCCAGCAACTGATGGAGCAGAGAAGTCTTACAGTTGTATTTCCCTGGCAATAAAGATGGAAAAAGGGAGATGCCATAGAGCTATTTCCCGGAGGAGAAGTGAACTGTTTTCTGTACACGCAGAAATTCAGCACGATAAGCAGAATATTAATATTTGTTCTTTTCTAGCAAGCATCTCTTGGGGTTAGCTAAAAGGGAAGGACTAGGAACAGAAAGAAAGACTAGGATACATGAGACATGAAGAATGAAAGTCTATATCAAACAGAAAAGGCTGGAATACTGGAGCCAAAAGAAAGACTGCTGCAAAAGGACAAAGAATTTTTTACAGACTGTATAAAATGTAGGGGGTTTATTTATTTTTTAATTGTTTATTGTTTACATATTATATATTTTATATACTATTGTTTATTTTTATTGTTTTTTATTATTATTTTGTTTGGTGCTTTTTTAATTTGATTTTTTTTTTGATGGGGTTGATTTTTTGGGGGGTGTTGTTTAATTTTGTGGTTTGTTTTATTTTGGTTTGATGTTTGTTTTATTTTGGTTTTGTATTTGTTTTTGGGGGGTCCTATAGTGTTACAGAAATTGTTTATTTTAGCCAGATATATTTCCTTATACATTTCTATTTCTTCTCTTCAGCTGTGTAACAAATCTCACAGGATCAGGCAAGACCCTTTTGCACATTTTTCATCTGTGTTCTGAACTCTGTTAAATACATTGTTGTTTGCAAATGAACTATTACTTATGGTATTCCTTTTCCCTAAAATAACACACTTTCAGCAGCATTTTAATTATCTTCAGCAAACTTTAAAAACTATCCAGTGTTTATTGGCTTATAGATCTGTCAACAAAACAATATTAAATTAATGATCTAATTCGAAAGATTTTCTGAAGTGAGTCATAGCATTTTTTAATGACTTGAAATGTATGGCAATGCATGGAGAACATTTAATCGAGGTGACTTTATTACAAGTTTAATTTTCCCTGACCTGTAACTCCTGCTGTCCATTCTGAAGAGTGGATTGAAAGAAACATCTGCAGCTACACTAAGATGAGAGTGGAAATAATTAATTCTTCTGGAAAACAAAGAGAAAGTGAAAGCTCTTCCCTTGCCTGTCCCACCCACATCCCTTACCTTCTCATCCACCTCCTCTAGAGACAACTTGATTTTGTTCACGTTACCTGTAAAGTTAAATGAAGACTAAAAGACTTTTTTATGAATTCTTTGCAGTTTCAGCAATGTCATTTGGACCTTTAAGACACCCCTCTGTGAGAAGAAAAAATTACTTCATTTGATTTCAAGGCATATGGGAAAATAAAATCATTATTTCTTTCTTCATGTAATCACATTATCCTACCAGTTATATTACATAAACAGGAAAAGAAGAATGAAAAGTTGAATAGTTTTATTTGTGTTTCTTCAAATTATGACTATTCATTGAATCTCTAAAATATAGGATGTTTTGAAATCCTATGAAAAAATTATGACAGACTTTCAATTGCTTTTTGAGATTCTGCTTCATTTATTCTTCAGGCTAATGGAAAAAGCTCTTGTAAGTTATTAGTTACCTAAGAAAAGAACCAAAAAGATAATAGTTTGCACTGTTTGGTTTTCCTTTAGCCTTTTCTATCATGTTTAAGAGATAGCAATAAGGAAATTATGGGGAAGCTTAAGCTTTCTATCATTGCTCCTTTCTCCCCAAACTATGCAATTCAATGAGAAAGCTATACTTTAATGGGGATGAAATTATGGTGGGGAGAAATGGACTTCTTACTGTCATATTTAGTGAACCTTGCTACATCACTGACCAGATTTTTCATGAGTTCTACAGGTGGATGGCAACACTATTATGCTGCCAGTTGCCATTGTCAATATTTCAGCTATATGAGTTCAAATTTTTGACTTTTCTTTATTCGCATCATGGTTTCCTCTATCCTAAAGCGTGTTATCTGATAAGGATAAAAACTCTCTGTTTTATGGGTTTTGCTGTCTCTTGATGTCTTGCAGAGGTAATAATCTCTTCATAGGAATTCTTATCATGTATGCATTGTCTTATCTCTTCCCTGAAATAACTAAAAGCCCTGTAGTCAAAATAGTCAGGAGCTCAGCTCAAGACTATGTTCCTGTAAAAGAATTATTAGATCAGTTTAGCATCATAACATGCTCACATGGACTGTGAGTTGTTCGGAGAATAAGAAAGCAAGCTTATATATGGCCAGAATATTCTGAAGACTATATTTAACATTCACTTTAATAGAATAGATAAAATTTTTATTTGTCAGCCTTATTTTGTAATGATATACAGGCTACTTGTATGACAAAGTTCCAAAGACTGCTTCACCTTCCCTCAGCCATGAGGTGTTTTGAAAGGAAAAACAGTTTAAATAAAACTGGAATATTTCTAAATGTTAGAAGCTGAACTTTTTTCCTAGAAGAAAGGGACAAAAATTAACCCTTTCTGCAGCACTGTAAAATTCTGACCAGCTGTAATCAGTATGTCATTTAAAACAGGAATACTCTAAGCCTGTAATCCACTAAAACAGATTGACATGAAGAGGTAGAGCTACTGATGTTTCAATCTGGAGCTGACAGCTGAGTTTCATTAAAGAATATATATATATATATATATATATATAAAATATATATATATATATATAATAAAAATAGAATAATCTTTTTATGAGCAGAAATTGATGCTAAGGTCTAATTCTACTATGACTTCTTTGCTCCTGTCACTCTGTCATGGCTTTTTCTGTCCAAAAACAGTTAGACGGAAGAAGATAAAAAGTTATCTTTTCATTGAATCTTATAATCTTTGTTGCTTGTCATCTCATCATTGGTGAGATTGATTTCAATCAGAAAGGTAGAGATATTAATGAAATCACAGTGTATGCAATCTTATGAAAATATCTTGCAATGTCTAAGTAATGAAAGCTTTTTTTATTGTTTTGGGTGACTAAAACCTTTCCTTAAAAAAATTATTCTTAGAATAACCTTTGGAGTAAGAGAAATGAATGTGCTTATGAAATGACATGATATTTAAATCTTTCCTTAAAGTTGATTGATATATGATCTTTATCCCTGATACTTCAAAAGGATCTTTGTTGTGATGGAGAGTGACTGATAAACCCAAATTTTCCCATTTGAAAATGAGTATGACAAACGCATCTCAAAAAAAGATCACAGTTATCTGAGGACATTTTTATTTCTAAATAATACCTTTTATGAATAGTTCCCTCTATATCCTTGCATTTCTTTCATTTTTCATAAAAATCTGCACTTTTAGAATACTACCAGTAAGACAAATATTTTAGGCTCAATTGTAATTGAATTAAATTTTATAGGAAGAGTTTGGGTTTGTGGGATTGTTCTCTAAGACACAGTGTTCCAGATATGTTGACATACAATTACACTACAGTGTAATTGATTTACTGACAACTGGTTTAGCCAGTTAAGTTTTGAAGGAGATATAGGGAAAAAAAGATAATTATCTTGGTTTTATTATATTTCTTTAATATTCTATGCACAAAATTCTATAAGTAGAAACAACCACGTGCAGTGTTGTACATACTGAACTGCAAAGGGGTCCAGCTCATCATGGAGATGTTCTAACTAAATATGTATAGTTAGCACAATCAGTTTTCTGGTTACTGTTCCAGATACGCTACAGGATGATTTTGTTT
Source organism: Pyrocephalus nanus (assembly GCA_038380795.1). Classification (NCBI taxonomy): domain Eukaryota; kingdom Metazoa; phylum Chordata; class Aves; order Passeriformes; family Tyrannidae; genus Pyrocephalus; species Pyrocephalus nanus. Next base: position 63,693,046 of record CM076263.1, on the reverse strand, counting down.
ATATTCTGAGTGTTTGAGGTTTGGTTATTTTGGTTGTTTCTGGGCAGGGTATGTTCTTCCTGCCATCAAAATGCAAAAGAAGCTCTGTTAACATCAGTCCAGAAGGTCTGTGAGCTAAACACTGCACGTTGAGGTCAGAAGGGTCAGAATGAATACCCAAAAAGAGGAAGGTCCCATTTGCAGCACGTGTGCTGCAGTGGGAGAAAACAAATCATGAGATTCCTCAGTCACCATGGCCCAGCAGTGTTCATGTAGGGCCTGTGTGCTTCCCCACAAAAGTGCAGTCACACCAATTAACTAAAACACACAGCCATATGTCATTGAGGCTGTTCTCTGGGGACTGTTTTGGAGCTCAACCACTGTGTCATTTTGCAAAATCTGCATGGTGCTCCGTGAGGCAGAAGCACTCTGCAGGGATGCACCAGGGGTTTATGAATCTACATGCTGGGAAGATGAAAACAAGGAGGTAGTGGCAGGGGGTATATGATGATACGGTGGTGGGGCCACACAGGATGGCCCCTGAAACAGAGCTGTGGGGAAACAGGCTTATTTCCTGGGAAGATTGGGACTACGCTGCACAACACCAAGGCAGAGGTTATGCAATAACACTCTCTTACATAAGCAGAGGGAACTTGTTATAAATATGACATCCAAAATCTGCTGCAGTTTCGAAAACCAGATGCAGAAAAAGCCAGAAGTGTGTTTCTGTATGATGTGCTGACCTGTGCTGCACACTAGTCGCTTCATCAAGAGCCAAACTAGAATGACTCAGGGAAGATAATGGTTAAACTGATTTCTGAATGCTTAGCTAGCCAGCTACATAATCCCCAGGTGGTATGCCTGTACATAAATCTGTTTTGGTAATCAGAATACATAAACCTGAAAGCATTTAACATGAAAATCCAGCAAGAAAGCCAAGCAGAAAAAGAATACTTTATTGTCCAAGGTCTCTGGTTTGCAATTAATGTGAAACAGACCTGGCTGTTAAAATACATCACACACACTGCAGTTCCATTTATTGAAAGGAAGAAATTAGAACTCGGTAAAGTACTCCCTTTAGCTTAGTCTTTTTTTTTAGGTGGGATTTCTTTGTTGCTGAAGGCATCCAGTGGGTGTGTTATTGTCCAGAGTAAGATCTTATTAGTATTCTGTCCCTGTAAACATTGATGGCTGATGACAAAAATCCCTTAGTGTAAGCTGGTTTATAGAGTTGTATAATATTATTGATGTTACTAAGGGAACAGAAACAGGTGGATATACCATCTGTGATTTCTACCTAACTGATATTTTACAGAAAAATTATTAGAACAGTTTGCTCCAGTACAAAGGAGAGGAACTGTAAATTCTGGGGGGAAAAAATGCTAATACCCAACAATACTTTGTCTGTTGGTTTCTCTTTGTTTTAGTCCATACATAATAGCAGAGATACAAGGCGTGTGCTTGATGAACACGAAGGAAGGAAGAGATGAAAAGCTGTCATAGTTCTGACTTCAGCAAGGAATTTTTCTTCCCTTCCCCTCCCCCTGTGTGTGTGTGTGTGCTCAGCACACCCATTCAGGTGAAAACAAAAGAACTAGCCACAGCGCTAATGGCCGAACATTAGTTGCCTAGCAACGAAGGGGGAGCAGTTGGGGGGGGGGCTGGTGTGTGGGGCTGGAAGGAGGTGGGGGGGGAGTCGGCTGGCTCGCAGGGAGGAGGAGAGGCTGCTGTGAGCGGCAGACGCTGGTTCTTTTGGTTTTTTTTTTTTTTTGTTGTTTTTCCTGTCGGAGGGAAGTTTTTTTTGGCTGCTGCTGTTCTTTCCCAGCTATTCCTACTCGCCAAGGCCCCCCCGGAGTTCGTGAGTTTTTTTTTCTTCCATTGAGAGAACTTTCTGTGTTATCGGTGTTGTTCTTTTTTTCCGCTTCCCCCTTCCCCTTCACCCCCCCCCCTTCCTCCTTTTCCTCGGGAAGGGAAGAGGAATCAGGTTTTTTTTGTTGTTTTTTCTCCGATATACCCTGGGGGGTGTTGTTGTAGTTTTTTTTGTTTTCCCCATCCCACGTGGCAGTGACCAGGGATCCCACAGCGCTGCCTGGTGACAGGCACTGGATATTACAAGCTCTGCTCCTGTAGTGATCCAACAGCGCCACCTGGTGACTACCATAGGACACTACAGGTTCTGCACTTCCAACGACCCAACAGCGCCACCTGGTGAATGGTACAGGACATTACAAGTTTTACATCTCCAGTGACCCGACGGCGCCCCCTGCTGACTGTGGTTGGAACTACACCAAAGGGTGCTAAAAATTGAACTATTTAAATTTTCCTTTTGCCGGGCTATCGGTTTTGTTCTTGAAGGGGATTATTGGTGGGTATAGTAGTATTGCTTGGTTGTTTACTTGGGGGTTTTTTTTGTGTTCTTGTTAATACAAACATACCTTTTAATAAAGGGCTGTTATTTTGTTTTCCCTTTTCCATAATTTGGGGTTTTTTTCCCTTCAATCAAAGCTCCTTGGTTTTGGATTAATAATTGCTTAGGAAAAAGTTTGGGGTCTTTTCCTCCTAATCCATCCTCAGCAGAAGACCCTTGTCCCATTTAAACTGGGACAAAAGCATATAGACTTTTCATGTATTATTGCAGGATTTAGGGTCTAATCATGAATTTTTTTTCATGCAGTCATAGTAATACCTGCACAAAACAAACTTGGAGGCAAAGGATGATTACACACTTAGGAGAACAGGCTTGACTTCTAGATATATATACTGACTTTCTTTGCCCAGATTTCTTGGTGGTGAAAAGTAAGGAACAGTGATCGAGCAGAAAATGTATTGTCCAGGAAGCCTTTAGCTAGCTGTAATATCTTGGGAAACAGAACCTCAGGTGAGCACTAGAGAGCATAACTACTATGTATTCACAGACACATACTGACATAATACTTTAACTTACTTAGTTTTACCTCTCATTCTAACTTTAAACATATTGAGCCAAATTTTCATTAAGTATCCATATTAGCATTATGATATCCGTTATGTATGTTACAGGTCTGTCTACTCTTATGCGATATGCAAAATCAGGAATAAATACTACTGCTTATTCTTTCCAAAGCTCAATTAAAAATTATATTTAACCATATTTGTGCTTGCTCCATGTCTGTTTTCTTAAAAGCAAGATTTTTTTTCAATATACATTAATATTCCTTAATAATCAATGAGAAAAAAAAAAAAAAAGCAAGGAAGAGCTGAAAGCAAAAAATGCAATAGTATATCAGTAATGGTAGAATAAAGAGGCAACATATTCCAGCAAAAATGTTGCCAGAATGGGAGGATCTAACACTATTTCAGTCCTGAACATGTTTGGCTTTAAGGAAAAGTTTTCATTTTAGTGGGGTCTCTTTTCCTTCTTTTGCAGGTTGCAAAGTCTTTTAAGTTTTTTATGTGTATAATGACTACCTTCGTGGAATCCAGTTTGAGCTCTGGCAGCAAATGTTAATTTTAACAAATGCTTATACCAGTAAAAAAGACAGTAAGGATACAATTTTTATATCTACTCAATGGAGCAAGAATTTGAAACTCAGGTATTAGTCATAAATTTTTCATAAGGTTTTTCATATAGAAAAGACATGCACTGTATCATTAATGAAGAGATTCATAAATATCAGTTCTTTTATTTTTCAATTCTACCTATGTTTTAATAATACTTTTTTCTATTAATTCAAAATTCAGCTCACCTTCTAGAAGGCACGATGATTCTCCAGTTGTCTGTTACTGTTTATTGGCATTGCCCGCTGTTACCTGTCCTGTTCATCTACCATTCCCATACTTCTTGGAGTCAAGTTGAAAGCTGTGAGGCATAATCTCATAGAGAGGTTAGAGAAAGTGATAAAAGAAAGTAAGAGAGAGACCGGTGGAATTTCTTACCAAGTTCTTTTATGACCTGCACTCTCAGAGTTCGCCTTGGCAGGATTTTCAGAGAGCAGGCAGAAATCACTAGGCTACTCCATTTAGATAAGGTCTTTACACTAGTGAAGAGATGAGCAGCTGAAGCCACTTCAAAGCTACCTGTACTTACTTACGGAAGTAAACACAGAATGCCATTTGCATTTCCTTACACTCTTGAGGTTTTGGCATCTTAACAGATTTGAGCTCTGAAAAAGTGTGAGGAGAGAGTTCTTGCTTTGGAAATTATTATTCTTAATCCTTGTAGTTGGCTCTTTTCAAAAAAATCAGATTTAATGTGTCAGGTATTACCTAAAATAAAAGGGTATTATAATCGTGTACCAACTTGTTGTGCCAAATAAGTTTTATGCCTCACTCTATAAGAAGCAAGGCTTTCAAAACTACTCAGTACAGAGGTTTAAGTCATGTAACTGAGCAGGGACAATTAAAATGAAAATTAATTCTGTAAATAAATATATCGTATTGAAAACTTTCCCACTTTCTGTCACCTTCAGAATTTTTGTGGAAACCTGGAAAAGCATTCTCTGAGCAGTGGATTTGTAGTCAAAAATTATCATACATCTCTCGAATATTAATTTTATTGTCAAAATTTACAATGGCATAGGATAAGGGAAGCTATGAATAGATGAACACCATTGAGTGGAAAGGATATATGCAGTGAAAATATTCATGTGTCATAGAAAACAGCAGGCCTCCAACAGGGTTACCCTTGAAGAAGGTCAAAGGGGTAGGAAAAGGGGATCAGCCTTTAATTTTCATTTGTATGACATATGATGAAGGTTGGGTTTTTTAAAAAAAAAAAAAAAAAAAAAAAAGCAGCTGTGTGTAGAGAGTATGATTCATTTATGAAGAAAACTATGTTCTAATTTTGCCTGATTTGAGGCAATTATTAGGTGTGACTTTCTCTCTAGAGGGAATTTTCTGGTGCATATCATACAAGTTCTATTTGTCATACAGACTAAGCTACTAGTGAGACTGAATTGGGGCTGCATCCCATAAATACAGAAGAGAAATAAAAAATTTATAAGAGGCAAAGATAAGCTCCAGTTTATGCATCTTGGGGCAGGGCAACCCTGGATGTGTGTACAAACTGTAAGAAGAATGTAAAAACTATTAGCATGCAAAGGAGTGTAAGGAAGATAGTGGGACAGTGGATAGGGTTAAAAATTAGAGGAGACTAGGAATTACAGTGTAAAATGCAGTTGCTACTCCCTGGAAGGAACAAGGTTGACAATGCCTCACAGAGGTTCCCTAAACAATGATGAGGATCTGCTGCAGGGAATGGAACAGAGCAGGGAGTGGAGTGGAGATGCTGCATCCTTCTCCATAGACATCCCTGCAGGGAGGGGAACGTGGTGGTACTTTATAGTTCAAAGACCAGACAGTATCTGTCAGCGAAGGGTGATAGATGTCAATGACTACCCTACCTATGACTAAAGTCACTCAAGCTTCACCAAAGCCTAAAGAGACAGTATGAAAGTAAGTTGGGAATAGGAGGAAATTGGAGGAAGATTCCACCGAAACTGCTGGGATCAGTTGACAGGATGAACCTGTCTTCCTCCCCAGCAATGCCTACTGGGTAAGAAACTCATTCTGTGTGCACTAAATGCTGCTGTTAGGACTAGAGTTAGTGCTTGTTTTGTAATATTAGTAGACTGATTGCTTTAAATACTTTTTTGCAGTCAGACACTATCACCGATGACCTACAAACCTTATTAACCTGTCACAAGTTTGTATCAATAAAAGGTGTTATTCCATAAACTGTTAGAGTGAGTCCTTTATAAGGCGCTATCAGTTGTCAGTGGTAGATAACACATTGGGAAGACTCACTGAGGAGTCTCCATGCTCTTGGCTTAGCCTCCCAGTCCCCAAGAAGGGCAGTCAAATCACTCTTTGATCTTGTGAATCTGTTCAGTGAAGAGTCCCCTTCTTGAACACTGACAGACTGGTCGGACATAAGGGTTTCAGCTTCCCTGGGGTACTGACAGACTAATAAAACACAATTTGAGAAAATAATAATAAAATTATAAAATAAAATAAATAATAAAACAAAAATTGATAAAATCTCACAATACTAAGAGTCAGGCGTCCCCCCACCCTATGCCAAAGATGGTGAAGGGCCTTGAGGAGAAGCCGTGCGAGGAGGGGCTGAAGGCACTTGGTCTGTTCATCCTAGAGATGAGAAGACTGAGGGAAGACCTCACTGCAGTTACAACTTCCTTGTGAGGGGAAGCAGAGGGGCAGACACTGATCTGTTCTCTGTGGTGACCAGTGGTAGGACCCATGGGAATGTCCTGAAGTTGTGTCAGGGATGATTTAGATTGGAAATTAGAAAGAGGTTCCTCACCCAGAGAGTGGGCGGGGACTGGAACAGGCTCCTCTGAGAAGTGGTCCCAGCACCAAGCCTGGCAGAATTCAAGCATTTGGGCTATGCTCTCAGGCACAAGGTGTGGTTCTTGTAGTTGACCTGTGCAGGGCCAGGAGTTCTACTTGATCCTTGTAGGTCCCTTTGAACTCAGCAGATTCTATGATTTTAAGGTTCTAAGGTCCTACCTTAAGTTTAAAAACTTATATATATGGTAGACCACAAATTTTTTGGTCCTCCAGGGAGGGCCTGCACTATCCTGCAAAGGAAATCAGCCTCTTAAACAGCCTGCCCCAGGCCTGACAGTATTTTCTGGAAAAACTTGCTCCTGGATGTGTGAACTCATACTCAGTGTGCTTCCAGAGGACTCTCACACTGTGTCAGCAAATTTCCATGAGAAAATATGGGTTTAGAAAGCAGATGACCCACGGAGCCCTGGGATCTGATGCTTGTTGGGCACACTGAGCAGCCTGCAGGGCAGACTGGCAGTGAGGGAAGGAGATGAGACATCTTGCAGACTCCCGAAAGCTGACCTGCATAATGCAAAATTGTGTGCCTGGCTTTACATGTCTGTATCCCAGCAGACAGATCTCTGCTGCTTTTCTCTTATATATCATCTGCAAGTCTGGGCAGAGACTATTCTAGAAAAATTTAGTCAAAGCTTAGCATTTGAGGTAGTAGCAATAAGCCCTCAAGTAACTGACAGTTGTTCATATTGCCCAGTTTTCTCATCTGCTCACAGTGAGGCTGGATTTTTTAATTATTAAAGTGGGAAAAATCCTAACCCACCAAAGCGAGTGTTATTTGATTTTGACAGGACCATCTTGGCATTCTAATTCTACTGTTATCAACACAAAAGAGTAAAAGTAGAGTGACTTAAATCTGCACATCACAAGGGATTTGTATATTCCTCCTGAATAAGGGGAAGAAAAAAAAAAGAACAACCAGTAGCAACAGCTAAGGTAACTGGCTAAGTTATTTGCTAATAATTACTTACCATGTTGTGCCCTTTACCAGCTCGTTAACTGATGGTGACAATAGGATCCAGAGATGATTCGTTCTGGTGTCAACAGTGAATATAAAAACTTTAATTAAGCATGAATATGCATGTTCTACTATTAATCCTATGAACTTCTTGCACTCTTGTCTTTTCCTGGTACAGGCTATTAAAGAAATCTAATGGAAAGTATTTTTTATAATTCTATTTCAATAGGATATATGGATATTTTAATGGCGTCTTGCAGGTGTTTGTATATGAGATGAATACATGCAACAATTGACAGAGAGCTTTTGGGCTAGTAGTTGAAAAATTAGTTTCAATTTTTCAGTATCAGCAAGGATTTTCTATCTTTCAGTATACTATACTATACTATACTTCAGTATAATTGTCAGTATCTTTTGCTGATTGTTTCTATTCCTGAACCTGTTACAGCTTTCACTGAGGTTTTTGCTGTTGTTGATTCTTGTTCTCTATTCTAACAAAGCTTTCATCCTGTTGCTTTACCACTTTGTACTTTCGTCCCCTTTTCTAATAAGTGCATAACAGGATTTATCCTTCTGTAGAGTAAAATAGGCCAAAATACACATATTAAATATGAACCTACTGATTAAACCTTCAATTTAATATTGAAAATACTGTTATAATCAATAATATTCAATTGCTCACTTATCCACTGGAATAATTTTTTTGCTAGAGCTAATTAAACCTCAGTTTTAGTTATTAGTTGTACAGTTAATTTTGTTTCCACTCTGTGCTTGAAGTGGGTATCCATAATTACAGTGTTACTGAACCATATTTATTATAATTGTCTAGATCAGTCAGAAATGTTGACTTACTTTCACTGAAAATTTACTATCTGCTCCACTGCTGAGAGCCTGTAAACTGTACTTCTGTATTAGGACGATATGGAAGCAAAAACATGTAGAAAATGCAAATCTACTACAGAGGAGACAACCCAGTGCTTTTTTTCCCCTTTAGTAAGGAAATTACACTAGGGTAATACACTGAGAATAAAGATGAAGCAAAAAGAACACATATGAGCTGAGGAAATACGTATATGCAGTGGTGGGTTCATTAATGGTGTTCTGTGATATATACCATGTGTTATGTTATTATTAGAACAGTTACATAGCAGATGTGGTAACTCTATTTTGCATAAACTTAGTTAACTTCCCAGCTCCTATATCTTGACAGTACCTCTTTCATCATTATTTTAACATGTACATGTAAGTAAGCATGATTTAAACAAATTCAGAAAGTATCTATTTAAAGCACTTCAACATTATATTGTCATATTAATTTTAGTGGGTTTTGCTAGTGGCAATAGCAAGATCCTAAATAGGAAGGACTGTACTGAACAATAAATACTTGCCTGTTACTGATATTGTCTGTGTATCAAGCACTTTTAGTTCACTTCCTAGTGAAGAGTAAAATAAAAGACTGAATGATACTAAGCCATTTTTATTTACTTATGACACTGCATTAGTTGAAAAATCTTTTGCAATTCATAACTGATATTATCATATATTTTTAGTAAAAACTAACAAGCCAGCATCCTGCTCTTCCCTCACTACAGGTTCAGCTCGTATATGCCTATTTCCATGTGCAGAAAATGATGGGTAATAAAGCAACAAATGGCCAAGTATTTTATCTGGAAATAAAGTAAGAAAGTTTTTTGTGCCATAAATATTCTAATCACTCATTACATTAAATTATTCAAAAGTACTGTAGACATTACAAGATGATTTTTAGAAGCTCTAAAGCCTAGAAGATGGTGCTTTAAAATTAGTCTGTCTGAACAGAAATATGTATATAAATATATCTATCTATATATATCCTACAGTAACATAAATTAAGAGAAAAATAAGTGAAAAATTACTTTCTAGCAGACTACCTGTTCTGTCTTTTTATTCTCACCTCCCATCTTCTCTAAGACTACCTAAGATAATCAGAAACACAATTTTATCTGTCTGTACCAAATGGCAGCAATGGCAGAATTTTTAGTTATTCTTTTCTGCCCATTCCATTTGCAGGTAATGTCTGTGCTGTGCCTGGAGCTGATAACAGATGAACCATGGAAAGACTTGTACAGCACTGAACCACCAGTCTATTCAGTTGTAAGAGAGAAACAGGCATGTAATACATTGAAAGTAGTCTGTTAAGAAGTGATAGTGGTCTTGATGAAAATTCAGATACATAGTCTCCAAAACCTGCTAAAACTGGGGTTATTATCAGTTGTGAAGGGGGGGGGGGAAGCTGTGAAAATGTCAGTATAGTGTGAGTATTCAAAGAGTCATTTTAGCATTTCTTTTAGTAGGAATGTCCATAGATGAAAAAAAGGTTTCTCCAATATGAAAGAATGGATTAAATGCTCCTTAGTGCACACCTGGCACAATATTCAGCTGGAGGAATATTGTTAATATCATATTTAGAATGTTCCAACATTAGGTAAATTTTTTGTGTAAAATGTTGTAGTCCAAATATTTCCAAGACAAAATCTTCTTAAATCTAATGAATGAGTTGTCAATTCACAGAGCTGTGATTTCCAGGTTAGGAAAACAAACAAACAAACAAACAAAAGTTTTCCTATGGACACCAAGCAGAGGATGTCACAGAAATTTGTCCAGCAGGAACAATGTCAAGATTGGCTCCTATCTGAAAGTAAAGTTTTGAAGTTATTATTCAGAAATTATTGTAGCCAACGTAGAAAAAGAAGCCCCATTCATTCTGAGCTGGAGTGCAACAGTTGCAAAATATATATTTTCTAAGACAGTTTAATTCCATTCTATCTTCAGGTCTTCCATCCAGTTTGCTCTGTCTTCAGACAGTTGGTGTCAGTGTATTAGCTGACAGATGAGTCAAACTCTTGTACAGATTATAGGCAATCTGACACCCAGGGAAATGAAACTCATTATCTGATTCTGTATCAGAGCTATATGACACAGGAGAATTGTGATTATCAAAATATTCTCTACTGAAGAAAAATGTGCTGCTCAAAATTTCAGCAGCCTGTTTGGACTTGAGGCTAGTAGTAAAACAAGAAAAGGGAAAAAGTCAGTTCCTCATTTTTTTGCAAATGGTACATTTTGAAACATTAACTGGCTTAACTAAAATCACATTTCTTTGTTTAGTTCCATATTTGTGATGGAAAAATGAAACAACAGCTATTTTTCTTCAGCTTGTAAATGTTTGTAGCTGCAGATGTTCTGCAGATGGCTCCCATTCAGATACTGCGGAAACACCTATTTACCCAGCTGGTAGGCAGCACTGCAGCAAATAAAGGCAACAGGGATCTGTCATTATAGTAAGTTGCTTTTTGTGGTTTATATATTTTAAGGAGAAACCAGTTCATGCTAGCAGTGATTGTGACAATGCCATTTTAGGATTACACAGTTGGGTTTTTTTGTCAATTGCTTTATCAGATTTGGTTTTTTACAAACAAAATTATTATTTTACTCAATCTCTCCTTCTCATCTCTGCAACAATCAATCCTGTAAGACAGCTTTAGATTAAGAAATTCTATGAGGAAATCCATGAGACAAAAAGTAATTATCTGTATTTCACCATTCTCTATATTTCTCCACCCATTTCTTTTGCTTTATTCTTCTTTGTGTCCAGAAAGGCTAAGTTGAATTCTCCTTGTTTCCATGTTTAGATCCTCTGAGGCAGGAAACATCACTGGCATTATGTTTTCATGGGTACTATTATCCATAATCCATAGTGTTGATTTATCAATCATGTTATATTCATTATTCTGGTAAGATTACTCATGGAAGATGGTCTCTCCTTGTCTCACACACTTCCTGAACTTATCAGAAGTTTTCATAGTCCAGATGGTGAATGCAGATGGTGCTGCTCATTATGTCTAGGGACAGAGGCTGTAATCTTCTGGCAGCCACTGTTCATAATGAGACCCAGTCTAAGAAAGCCATGCAGTCCTGCAACAGCAATACTGTAAACTGAGTGCTCAGTCAAGCAGTGAGAAAGTGGGCGACAAATTTGATAATCTTCGCACCTTTTGAGCACAGAAATGAGCTACGTATCAGTGTCCATAGAGAGAAAATCCTATCTGTGACATAATTATTTAAAAAAAAATACATAGGTGTGTCTCGGGACAAAATCAGCTCAAGCTATGAAAACTAACAGGTAATTGTGAGTTTGTGGAGGTAAACAGAGAAAAAAAAACAAACAAACTTTGGACTTTCAAACAGAAGATAACTGCAAACAATATGAGCTGGTTATAAATTTTTATGACACTTGAACTTCTCTGAAACAGCTATAATGGGTTTGCATAGCAAGTCTTTGGTGGCAGGGCAGGTGCAGAAGTGACTTCTGTGAGAAGATCCCAGACACTGGCCCCATGTCCAAAGGAGCCAATTCCAGCTGGCTCCAAGACGGCCTCACCACTGGGCAAGGTTGAACCAGTCAACGATGATGGTAGTGCCTGCAGGATGAGATCTAAGAAGAGGGGGACAAAAAAATGATGTGCAAAAGCTGCTGGACAGAGGATTGAGAATATGTGAGAGAAACAACCCTGCGTACACCAAGATCAGTGAAGAAGGAGGAGGTGGAGGTGCTCCAGGCACCGGAGCAGAGATTCTCCTGCAGCCCCTGGATAAGAACATAGTGAGGCAGGATGACCCCTTGCAGGCCATGGAAGTCTCCTGTGGAGCAGAGATCCACCTGCAGCCTTAGAAGGAACCCTTGCCAGACCAGGTGGATGTCCAAAGGAGGCTGTGACCCTCTGAGAAGCCTGTGTTGGAGCAGTTTGTTCCTGAAAGACTACACCCCCTGGAAAGGACTCACACTGAAGCAGTTGTAAAGAACTGCAACCCATGGGAAGAACTCACATTAGAGAAGTTCATAGAAGACTGTAACTTGTGAAAAGAAGAGTGTGAGGAGTCTTTCCCCTGAGGAGGAAGAAGCAGCAGAGACAATGTGTGATGACTCCAGTTCCCATTTCCCAGTCCCCATCCCCCTGCATGACTGTGGGTTATATAGAAAAAACAGGGAGTGAAGTTGAGGCCAGGAAGAAGGGACAAATAAGAGGAAGGTGTTGATAAGATTTAGGTTTATTTCTCATTACCCTACTCTAATTTGATTGACACTAAAGTCAGTTAATTTCCCCTGTTCTGCCCACAGTAGTAACTGGTGAGTGATCTCTCCCTGTCCTTATCTCTTCCCATGACACAAGCCTTTAATTATATTTCTTTTTCCCTGCTCAGCTGAGTAGAGGAGCAAATGAGCAGTTTTGGTAGGAACTGGGCACCTCAACCTACCATAACACTTTAAAAGGAAAATAGATCAGATGTTTGGGAAATGTAAAATTCTCAAAAAACTACTTAAATTTAACAAGCGCCTTGGAAAATCAATACAGAAAAGCCTATTAGAATTAAACGGTAAGAGCAAGTGCTCATTCACTTGCAAGATGTCTATGTTTGCCTTTCAGTTCTACTTCATATTTACACATTCAAGACCAAGGAAAAATAAGTGAGAAAGCTGTAAGATTGAAATGTGCCCCTTGCCTGAATGCAAGGTTTACAAAAACAATCGTGTTATTACAAGACAGGCATTGCTCTGACAATGCAGGACACAATTAAGATTGAACTCTGTAACTGAAGAGATGGTAAATCAGGGATAGATTACATTTTATAAACAATATTTATGCTGAAATATATTTCACAATAAAAGAGATTTTATGAAAAAGTGAATTTTGTGAAAAGTTTTGGGATACTGACATTGCATCACTAGCTGAAAGATTAAAAAGTTTTAGCTGTTCTTTATTTATATGTTTTCTCACTATGATTCCTCTGTTCCATGCCACATTAAGCACAGTAGTGTCTTTCTAAAGGTAATGCACATACACTTCAGGAATTAGGACATCTGAAAAACATGTTTGTTTGTTTGTTTGTTTGTTTGTTTGTTTTGTGTTTTTTTTGTTTTTTTTTTGTTTTTTTTTTTTGTTTTTTTGTTTTTTTTTTTTTAAAAGACAAACTAAATAAAATGAGGTTTTGGAGTGAGAAATTATGTGAAGTATTTTCTTTTTATTTCAAAATAATTTCTTTAGTTTTCTCCACATCTTATTAATTTAAAAGATACTGAAGCAAATGAAGCAAAGCTCTTTCAATGTCTCCTGTAAAATAGAAAATTAATCAAGAGAAAATATGTGGTATCTAAAATTCCCTCATATATTAAGAAGTTTCATTTCTGCCTGGTTTACACTGTTATGTTGAGATTTCAATTAATTTGACCTGCTCTAAAATAAAGTCCTAATTGAGATGATTTTTCATTGGTTTAAAAAAACACATTTTTTTAAAGTTACTGAGGAAAGCCCACATTTCTTATAATTTAAATTACTTCTAAAAATTATAATTTTTATTAAAAATTCAAAAGTTCACAAAAAAGACTGTTATTTTGGAAGTGAGCAGTTATATGGCATTTCACATTTCCAATACATCTCAGAGTACTGTGTTATGGCAGAATATGGGCCTTAAAACACTTAAATTCAATTAGCTTTAAAAATTATAAAGTCAACTCATACTTAGCACTGAAGGAAGGAAGGGAAGGAAGGGAAGGGAGGGAGGGAGGGAGGGAGGGAGGGAGGGAGGAAGGAAGGAAGGAAGGAAGGAAGGAAGGAAGGAAGGAAGGAAGGAAGGAAGGAAGGAAGGAAGGAAGGAAGGAAGGAAGGAAGGAAGGAAGGAAGGAAGTCATTTCTAACTTAAATGGTATTTGATGGATTCCTTTTAAAGAGGAAGTTTAGATTACTAAAGGGCTAACTATTTTTCTTCAAAAAGTATTGGCTGGAAAAGTACAAAGGAAATCAAAATAGTAAAGGCTGATTAATTGACTCCTATAAACACCTGTTTAAATTTTTTTTACTTGGTCAAGTTGTAAACATTCATCAAAAATCGATTATAAGATTGCTGTAATTCTGAGAATCACTCTTCAATTGTAGTGTTTATCTTCATTATGTAATATGCAGTTCAGATTCCAACTGGTGCAATTTCATTTCAGGGAGATAACAAACACACTTTGATGCTTTTCCAGTGGTAATGTGAGTATATTGTCTATAATGTGGGTTCATAATTGTACAATTTGAAAAATGCCTTCCAGCTACTGTGCTTGTGTGATATAATGCTTTGTATCTAAATGACACATTGTGATCATCTGTCACCTGAGTTATCCCTGGCTTGTTTTTTTGTGTTTTTTTTTATTTGATTGGTTGGTTGTTTGGGATTGGTTTTTTTTCCTTTTTTGGTTGGTTGGTTGGGTTTTGTTGTTTGGTTGGTTTTTTCTTTGTTTATGGTTTTTCTTTCAATGAAAGGTAGATCTGTTGGAAATAAAGATGTGTATTTTCCAAGCTTAGTTGAAAATATACATCAAAGCAGGACTAGTTCAAAATTTCTATGAAACTATATAATAATTGTATACATGTGATTTTCATTCTGGAAATCTTTTTAAAAGCCTTAGCTGCACAAGTCCTGGGTGGAAGAAATATTATTCAACTAAAAAGAACAGCATGAGACAAAATTTTAGTGTACCTACTATAAATTTTATTAAAATTTCCCTCAATTTTTGTTCATCATTAATGAAAAATAACTTCTTGTTTCTGGTAGATCTTGTAGATCATGCACTAGATGTCTGGAAAGCTAAAATCCACAGCTGCACATGGAAAGACCAATGCACATCACCCAGGCCCATGACTTTGCATTCTGGTCTCCTGAAAAGTCCTCCCAAAGACCTCTGTGTGAAAAATTGAGAGAGGAAGATACTTGTGCAGGACTAAGATTCAGAATTCAACTTAAAGGGTTTGTAGATAAGTCCAGGAGACATAGGTTAAAAACTTAATGACATAAACCTATTCTTTTATTTGAGAATTTAGAAATACCATATAAATACAACGAACAATAAGGCCTCAGTTTCTGCTTTAGAAAATGGCAGGGAATTGTAAAACTGTTAAAATTTTCTCACCATCTGTTTCAGCACCAATACCAAAACAAGTGTTTTGCTGTTGCCTGATGATTGCCAGTCTGACATTCTGTTAACTCAGCAGATGTCAGGTATTAGTTCTCTCTGTAGAAGGAGTTTCAACACTGGTCATAAAAATTATGACTACTGGAATGCAACGGTAAAAGTCTAACAGAACAGCTTTGTGATATAAAAATACTGCTTTTTTGCCACTCTGGTCTTTGACATGTCTGGGGTCTGGTTGCACAAGCGGAAGTAATTTTACCAGATAGTAGAGAGAACATGTTACAGAAACCTTTCTTTCTACCATCTCTTTCAGGGATGACTATTCTTCTGATTCCTTTTTGCCTCATTTCCGCAGTCCCAAATAAATCTACCACATCCTATTGCTCTTTCTGAATTGAAAACACAGAAACACACAAGCAGTTAGGAAGGCCATGATGGATCAGAAAAAGAGTCATGATGCCACAATTCATTCAGTCAAAAATTACTTCCCTCTAGGTTCTTGTATAACATATTCTTCAATTTTTTGTGTTTTAAAAAGACCTTGAAAAACAAATATTGTAGAATCATAAACTGGTCTGGATTGGAAAGGAATCATAAAGGTCATGTATTTATAATCCTTCTACCATGGACAGGGACTCCTTCCCCTAATCCAAGTTGCTCAGAGCCCCATCCCACCTGGCCTTGAACACTTCCAGGGATGGGGCATCCATGGCTTCTCTGGACAGTGTCTTCTTCATCCAGTGTCTCACAGTAAAGAATTTTTTTCTAATATCTAATCCAAACCTACCCTTTGTCAGTTTATAAAGCCATTCCCAGCTGCATGCCTTGGTGAAAAGTCCCTCTCCAACTGTCCTTTAGGCCCGTCTAGGTACTGGAAGGTGACATAAAGCCTCTCTGGAGCCTTCACTTCACCAGGCTCAATCAGCCTGCCTAAAAGCGAATTTGCAAAGCAGAAGTCCATGCATAAGTTCTACTGATGTTATGCACATTGTTGATCAGGATGCCCAAAAGAGAAAATGTAGATTAATACAAAAACCTGACATTAAATGGCTAAAGAACTGAAGCTGTGGTTTGAAATAATGGATTTTTATCATGTCAGTCAACCCAGGGGATCAAACTGCTATAGGGAAAGCTGGAAAAATTTTTAGGTAGATATTATTGATTATTTAGAAATCACCTGAGAGATGCTTTTCCAACTAATATATCTGCATCTGTTGACATCTTTATTTCACAGAATCACAGAATATGCTAAGTTGGAAGGGAGCCACGAGGATCACTGAGTCCAACTCTTAGCCCTGCACAGGACCACATCATGTGCCTGAGAGTATCATCCAAATGCTTCTTAAACTCTGTCAGGCTTGGTGCTGTGACCACTTCTCTGGGGAGCCTGTTCCAGTGCCCAACCACCCTCTGGGTGAGGAACATCTTTCTAATATTCAGCCTAAACCTCTCCTGACACAACTTCAGGCCATTCCCTCAAGTCCTGTCACTGGTCACCACAGAGAAGAGATCAGTGTCTGCCCCTCCTCTTCCCCTCACTAGGAAGTTGTAACTGCAATGAGGTGTCTCCCTCAGTCTCCTCTTCTCCAGGCTGAACAGACCAAGTGTCCTCAGGTGATCCTCATATGTCTTCCCCTCAATTCCCTTAAAGACAGTATGGATGTATGAATAGGGGGGATAGCATTGATACCTGTGAGCATGTTGATTCTTCTTTAAAACAAAACAGAGAGCTGTAAGAGCAGCATGATTTGGGTATTATGAAGTTAAACACTGAATGTGTTCATGTGAAACGTGATGCAGAATGACATTTTGTGATGGGTAATGCAGGGTCCAGAATGGACACACAGAAAGACAGAGTATTTGTCAGGAGTTTGTGTTCCTTAACATAGGCATATGAGTGAATCATTGTAGGAGAATATTGTCCAGCATTCTTGTTTACCAAAATAATTTTGGTCTTGTTTCATGACTTAAAGTACCGAAGAGTGACAATTATTCCATGTGGTTCTGTACAGTACCTGTGAAGTTTCTTTTTCCCAAAACAGTAAAGACCTTATTCCAACAGAGAGGTTGACAACCTTTAGCACATGAAGTAGGTCAATTATTGCCAGCTTGTGTACATCTTTTCCCTAACAAACACTGGTGTTGCCCTTTCTCCTAATGAGGAAGCCCTGGGACCAAGAAACAAATTCAGTGAATCCATCTTGTCTCACTCTCCTTAAGGAGAGAGATTGCACTCACTAAACATTTGTACTTCAGCTTTGCCCTTATATTTCAGTTTATTTCCACTACATTTACAGGTACCTTGACATCGCACACTGAAAAAGCACCACAAAAGGGTGTGTGGGAGTAAATTTAAAAGCTGTTTGTGGCTTTTAGGGATCTGATTGTAAATATTGAAAGCAATATTTGATTTGTAGTGGACTAAAGACAGTGCTATTCTACAGAAGATGAAGTAACAGCAGAACCATAATAAAACAATTAGTCTTTTATCAAGTGGGTTATCATGTGAGAGATTTGTGACTTCAGGAAAATTATATTAAAGTGTAATCATCTGACACATTACAAAATAAATTAATACACAGCTTTTAAAGAGAGAAAAGTCCACTGTACATTGTCTGGGTTTTGTTAAAGATCACATTTTTGAAATAAATTAATTTTTATTTCTCAGTCTTGGTTTAGTTGATTAATTGTACACTGGCACTGGAACAACCTTAAGGAGGATTACATTTCTTACTTTGCAAACATGTATTCTTCTTTTAAAACAGGGAGGACATAGAAGGGAAAGAAGATAATCAGCTAATGTGGTAGCTACCTCATTTATTTGTTCTAGGGTATAAAAGAAAAGCAGAAAATGTGACAGTAAGAAGAAAAAATATTTCAAAAGTTTCCTTTGTTGTTCTAATTCTGTTCCTATTGATGTAAGTTGTGTCATAGACTTCAGGGAAAGAGATTAAAATAACACTAAGAGAGTTAGTAATCCTATTAATAAGATTTCTTATTTCTAAAAGACATTTTTCATTCACCAGTCTGAGCAGGTTATATGTATATAGCGCTATAATGCTGACTGAAGAGTTCAGAAATATTATTTTGTATCATTTTCTCTTTACTATGCATTTTCATACCTAGAATTGCCAAGTCTGCTGGATTTTACAAGTTCCCCATCACCAAGTGATCTTTTGAAAGACTCAAAGTATTCCAACATAATTCTTCTTGTAAAGCTTGTTACCTGTACCAACAGTATTAGGAAAAGTTAAAGTCCATCTGCCATTCAAGCTGTGGAAGAAGATAACGTTAGGGAACACTTAAACAAACTGGGGATACACAAGCCCATGGAATTGAAAAAGTGGCACTCACAAGTGCTGAAGGAGCTGGTTTATGTTATCACGAGGCCACTATCAATTACCTGTAAATTTCATGGAGACTGGAGAAGGTTACTTAAGGTTGAAAGAAAACAAATGTCACCTTTATCTTCAACAAGGTCAAGAAGTACCTGGGGAGTTCTAAATCCATCAGCCTGAAAAGGTTTAATCCCAGCTGGCTACTAAGTACTACTCAGCCCCTCACCTACTCCACAACCTCCTCTCACTGGTGGGATGGGGAAGAAGATAGGAAAAAGGTACAATTTGTGGCTTGAGATAAGAAGAGTTTAATAACTGAAATAAAGTACTAGCAGTAGTAGTAGTAGTAGTAGTAGTAGTAGTAGTAGTAGTAGTAGTAGTAGTAATAGCATTTTGATAACAATGATAATGATGATGATGATAATAACAATAATAATTATATAATGTAAAGGAAAAAGAGGGAGAGGAACAATACAGTTGGTCACCATCCACAGACTGATGCCCCCCCCCGTTCCCTAGCAGGAGTTGGCAGTCCTGGCCGACTCACACCAGTCTATACAGTGGATATGATGTTCTGTGGTGTGTAATATCTCTTTGGTCATCTTGGATCAGTTGTCTTGCCTATGCTCCCTCCTGGCTTCTTTGCAACTGCACACTGGCAGAGCCTGGGAAACTGAAAAGTCGTTGATTCAGAAGAAGCACTCCTCAGCAACAGTGAAAACATCAGTGATCAACATTACTCTCACAATGAATCCAAAACATATCACTGTACCTGCTACCAGGAAGAAAATTAATATCCCAGCCAAAACTAGGACACAACCTCACCTCAAATGTGGTACAGGTAGTGGAGCAGATAATTCTGGAAGCCACTTGCAATCACATTACAGACATGAAAGTGTCTGGAAGTAGTCAGTGTGGATTTTTGAAGATAAAAACATGCATGAGAGCTGTCTGTGATGAGATACTGGTTTCATGGATGAGCAGAGAACAGTGGATGTTATTTACCTTGTCTTTTCAAAGCTTTTAAGGCTGTATCCTGAACATCCCCAAGGACATATCAGTTGACTATGTGACACATAAGTAGACAGTGATGTGGCCCCGAAACTGACAGAACTATCAAATGTGTTTTCATATACTGATAGTCTGAAATGGTTCTGATGAGTGGCATAAAGTTCATGCAGGCCATTCTCTAGTATTGTGCCCCAGGTGTGGATACTGGCTCTGACATAATTTAAATCTTTGTTAATGATCTGAATGATGGGACAGTGTGCACCCTCAGCAAGTTTACATGTGACACAAAACTAGAATGATTGGTTGACATAGTGGATGTTTCTGCTGCCATTCAGAGGGATCTCATAGACTGAAGAAAAAACTGTCAGGAAGCTCATAATTTCCGATACAGGGAAACATCAACTCCTGCCATAAGAGAGAAAAGTCTCTAGGGCTGTGCTGAGGGATGATTGTCTGGAAAATAGCTCTGCAGAGAAAGGTCTGGGTGTCCTGATGGACAGCACAGCACTCTTGCAGTAGAGAAGAACAGTGATCCTTTGGTCTCTATAGGAAGGAGTGTTATCATCAGGTCAAGGGTGGCAGTCCTTCCCTACTCAATCCTGGTAAGAAACATCTGGAATCCTGGGCCCAGTTCCACACTCCTCCTTGCAAGAAAGATATGAACTTATGGAACTGAATTCAGGGAAAAGGCCATAAAGATGGTGCAGTGACCAGAGCATCTCTCTTAGGAGGAAAGGATTGTTCATCCTGCAGAAGAGAACACTCCAGGGGATTTTACCATTTAAACAAACGCCTGCTGGGAGGATGAAAAGAAGAGGGAGGCAGGCTCTTCTCTGTGGTGCTCAGTGATAGAACAAAATGTAATGAGTACAGACTGAAATAGAAGAAATTCTACTGAGGCATTACTGTGAGGTGTCTGAGCACTGGAAGAGGTTTCCCAGAGAGGTTGTGAAGTCTTCGTCATTCAAGGTATTAAAAAACTGGCTAGACACAGACCTGAGCAAATTAGTCTAGGTTCTCTTGTTTGAGAAGTGGGGTTGGACCAGATGACCTACAGAAGTCCTACCAAGGTCCCTTCCACTCATCAATTCTGTGATTTCTTAAATAATTTCTGGGCATTTATTATTACTTCAAGGGTTACTCGCAAATAAAACAGCTGTCTGAAGCTGCTTAGACTGTTTTAGCTCCAGAAAGGTATCCTCAATGTGACAGTGACAAAAGAGAGTTGAGTTTGTGTGTCTTCCCACTAGGTCTCACACATAGCCTCTCCCTTATGATTGTCTCTGATAGGCAATATGATTTGTCTTATGACAAGAACACCACGTGGGAATTGTCTTGAGATAAGAAGACCAGTTGGGAATTACAGAAAGAACTGTCTGAATGCTCACGTAATTGATGCATTCTGGAGGTGTGGAAGTTGTGATGATTGTGATTGACTTTGGTACTCATCTGCCTGCAAAAGGGTATAAAATGCTGCCAGAGACTGAGACACCTGGGCAAACTGGGGTCACAGGCAGCTTCCAGGTAAATTCCCACACCCCACTCCAGCAGGGACACCTGCAGGGGTAGATTTGGTCCGAAGACACAGAATACTCACCTTTTGCATAGGTGAGTAAAAGCACTAGGATGTGGTAACATATGGAGGTAAATTCCTAAAGTAGCTCCATAGGTGCTTTGTTGCTTTCTAATGTGCATTCATAAACCTTTAGTTCTGCTTATATTTTATATTTCATTAATAATATTTGATACTGCATTAGCAATAAGTGGAATCATAATCATCCACAGAACCAGTGTCATGTTTCTCTCACCTGACCAAAATTCTTCTCTCTCTACTACCTTTTTGCACTCAGTTTGGTTGCCTTGTCTGTTCTCCTTCAATTAGAAGTGTATGATAGATTTATTTAACACATATCTTGTCAAAGCCAGTGCTAATCAAGGATCAAGGGTTGGACTTGAGGTCTCTTCCAACCCAGTTAATTCTATGATTCTATGATTCTAATCCATACAGCAATCTGGTGATATATTCATATGGCATATACCTGTTAATTCAGACCTATAGTACATGAAAAGGCCTTAAAAGTCAGAATCCTGAGGCTGGGTATACCGTGAGACACTTGTTCTTTTATGGAAATTCTGATGAAAAAGTAAATTTAAGTGAAAAAATATTTGTTTAAATTACATTCTTCAGCTTTATTTATGTTTAAACTAACAATTTTTAATTTCTATGCTTATGCTTTTTCTCTAAGACACAGCTATTTTTATCTCATGATGGATCATACATGCATTAAGTATTGAACTGATAAGGTAGAACAACACTTGCAGAAATGGCTCATGTGATCCTGAATGGTGTTGATTAGAATGGATGACTCAGCTCAGATCTCACTGCTTTCTATTCTGTATTGACAGATTGCCTTTGGGGATGTACATTTTGCATTGTTTTCAAATGACTAGAATACATAATATCTTAGTTTGGTGTTCTTCTGACTTTCCAAATCTCTAATTTTGTTGCATAAAAGACTCCCATGGGACACTTCCTTTTGACTTAGCATAACTTCATTTGCATAACAATCCTTTGCCTTGAATATGAGAAGATGCTCCTCATACAATACGTGTTATCCCTGACTGTATACTGAACATTAACAAAACTGGATTTTAAAATTCATCCTCCAGCATGGGGTTGACACAGAGTTTAGATATGCTCTGGATACATGTAAACTGCTGTTTTTCTATTTCTATATAAGCCTCACAACCAAAGCAACCACAAATGCCATAAAGAAAATTCTCTACTTGCAAATCTTAGCCCACCTGTCCACACTCAGCTCATATAAATTTTTTTCTATTCTATGTTTTCTTGTATTGAAAATATAAAGAATTAAGCAAGTTATATTCTATAGATACGCATTTCTGCTTACAGAAAATTATGTTACAGAACAAAAGACTCCCATAACATTTCTTTAGATATTGAAATCTGAGTTGTGTGCATTTGACTGTCTTTCCTGCTTTCCTGAGACGGCTCTTTCTACTTATTCTTCCCCATGGGACACTGTTTGCTCTGTGAGTTCTTGCCCTTGGGACAGCTCTAGGAGCATGTAGATGGAAACAAAGTAAATCAAGATAAGAACAGGGGCTTATAGCTATCCCTCCTAGATCCAGCGTAGATCCAGCTAACACGAATCCACAGATGGCAGAGCCACCATCACAATAAAGGGTCACATCGTTCTGCTTTTATTTGCTTTGTCCTCCTGTGGACACTCCCGGCGCTCAGGCAGCACTTACAGGGTGCCAACCATTCTGAGACTGGATTAGGGGCTGTAGGGGCCGTGATGTGGGGCAGTGCTCCCAGGCTGCTTTTGACTTACAGCTGCTTCAGGGAGCAACTCCAAGAGCCTCCCAAGGAGGCTCCAAGAGGCTGCATTGGGGCAGAGCATCCTTTCACTGTCCTGAAATTCTACCTGTCCATTCCCCACATGTACACACTTGAGTTGGTCTGAGCCCATCCCACCATAATAATCCAGTGTCTCACAACTGCAACACTGCTCAGGCTCACCTGTGCCATGCACTGCAGTGTGCCTAGCAAAGTGTGGCCACAGCCTCTGGGGCAGTGTGAGGCCTTTGGATTTTTTTCCCCCTTTGGGGACTTTGGATTTCAAAAAGAATATGAAGCAGCTTGAAAGCATCTCAGCGTTCGCAGGCCCTTAAGTCAACTGTAGAAACAGCAAATGGTCTTCAGCAGATAAAAGGCAAACCAAGCTGGCAATCGCATTAGCAGGCAACAGGGAGATAAAAAAGACCTAAACCACGGGCAGATTAAAACCATCCTCACAAGCCCAAGGGCTGAATAGCCCGCAACGGCATAGATTATAGTATTTTAGATTTTAGTAGAATTAAGGAAATTAGCACTGGCAGCCACCAAGAGTAAAAAAGAGCAAAAGGTAAGAAAGAAGAGAAGGTAAGAAAAGGATGTACAAGAACTGGATGGAAAAGGCATCTCTTAATTGGTTGGGAGAAGAACTCAAATGAGCTTCCTCATGCATTTCAAAGCAGCAGGCACCTAGCCCTATACTCAGCTTTCCTCCTCACCATGTCTCCAGCCCGCTGCATCATATCTGACAACGAAAAAGTCTGCATGCAACAAGAAACAAGGGTTTCCACAGAAGCTTAAGAGCAGGGAGATGGCCAAACAGCATGCAGCACATTCCAGTGATTCCTCAGCAACACTGCCAGCAAGGATCACCTGATTTACAAGCCAAGCCTACATCGTAAAATTGACCTAACCCAAAAGAAAACAAGAGGGGACCTGGCCACTTGCTGGGGCAGGCCGTGTGCTGTGCAGCTCAGCGTCTCTGCCCACACTGGCGGGGTAACCGGGCCCCTCCCGGCAACCGCTGTGGGCCTTCAGCAAGAGTGCTGGCTGCAAGGGCCCAACCCAGGCAAACGTGCGTTTCGCTCTCTTTCCTGCTTTCCTGACACAGCTCTTTCTCCTTGCTTCTTCCTCACGGGACACCGCTTGCTCTGCGATTTCTTGCCCTCGGCACAGCTCTAGGAGGCAGGAGATGTCCCAAAGCCACTCGGACCAGGCCCCAGCCTCAGTCTGTGCCACTGGCAGGACGGCCTCCACCGCTGCCCCTGCCCACTGCCCACTGCCCACTGCCCACTGCCAGCTTCGGGTGTGCTTGGCGACAGCCCGGATGTCCAGCAGGAGAAGTAGGGCGGGGGCGGAGCCTTTGCCCTGATTTCAGGGCTTCTGATGGGGGGAGCTGGGCCATTTGACTGTGGGGCTGTGCGCTTGAAGGTCCCGGGGCTCTGCCCACAGCTGGACTTCACCCTCTCGTCCTCCCATCCCTCCCATCCTATCCCGCCCCGCCCCAGGCAGCGCCTTTCTCCTTCGCCCCACACGACACAGGCTGGCCCCAGCAACTAAAAGGCTTGGGTCTTCTGGATGCCTTTTTCCCCCCAAATCAAGGACTCCAGCCTGAGGAAAAGAACCAGCCCTGCTTCTTGAGCGAACCAGGAGCATTCTTTCAAGAAAGGCGTCTGGCTATTCTGCTGTCATTTAGCAGCGGCCCAGCTTCGCAAGGCACATCTTCCAAGAACTCCTCCTTCTAAAGGGGAGGGCAGGAACACGGGAACGGCAGGAGATATCGAAAACCAAATTTCTACTTCCAAGAAGGAAAGACCGGCTCGGTGGCTGTTGCCCAGCTGTGCTTACGGACGTCCCTCTGCTGCCTTCAGCCTCCAGGATGGCTCTCTTGCACGCACGCTTGCCAAGGGACACAGCTCAGCTGCCGAAGGAACAAGTCCTAGCCCAACCGCTAAATATTCTTCCCTTTCCAAACAAGAGCTTCCTGACACTTTGCTTTCGAAACCAATCTTTATTTTAAACTTTCAGAAGTCCACCTTAAAGACTCGGCTCTCCTATGTCACCGCCCACACTAAAGCACCCATTAAAATTTTTGTCATTAAACGGGAATGGAAAGCGTGAGACGGCCTTGACCTTGTGCTTTTAAATTCGAGTGGAGAGCAGCAGGAACACCTACCCCTACTTTAACCTACAGAACCTTACTCAACTAATTCTTCCCTACCCCTACTCTAACCTACAGAAGCTAAGGGGACTAATTCTTCCCTACCCCTACTCTAACCTACAGAATCTTACTTGACTAATTCTTTCCTACCCCTACTCTAACCTACAGAACCTAAGGGGACTAATTCTCGTCTTTCAGGGAATGGGAACAAGGACAGGTAGCGTGGGAGGATGGGGACAAGGGTAGGCAAGCCAAGGCCCAGCTCGAATTGAGTCTGGCCAGAGCTCTTAAGGAGAAGGGCTTCTACAGCTATCTCACTAAAGGAAGACTAGGGATAAGGTGGGCCCTCTCCAGAAGGAACTGGCAGCCGTGGCTCTGGTGCACCAAGAGAAGGCTGAGGCTCTCGATGGCTTCTGCGCTCCAGTCTTCAAGAGCGAGTGCTGCAGCCACGCCGCCCAGGTGGAGAAAGGCAAATGCAGGGACTGGCAGAAGAAGAGCCTATGTCCCCTGCAGCAGAGGATCGAGTTGGAGAGCACCTGAAGCTGCCCAAGGGACCTGCTGAGAGTCGCCCACAGGTCCCAAGGGAGCCGGCAGACAAAGTGGCTAGGCCACTAGGCATCGTTTTGGAAAAGCCGTGGCAGTCAGGCAAAGTCCTCGATGAGTGGGGAAAAAGGGCAATGCAAGCCAACAGAGCAACGGCACTGGCCCCAACAGCAAGCCCTGGGAGACACCCGTGGTGACCGGCCATCAGGCGGATGTCAGTGCGGGCAGCACGGCCGCCTGGGAGCCGCCGTGCTGCCCCGCCAGGCAGGGCCGGCGGAATGCCCTGCGCAGAGCCCGCAGTGCCTCCCTGAAGAGAGAGGGCCGCTGTGCCGAGACAGCTGGAGCTGACTTGGGCTGGACTCGCCAACGCTGCAGACTGCCCCCAGCAGCTCAATCGGTGGATGTGTCTGATGACGTTGACGTGTCGCAGGGCTCTGGCCATGGCTCACATGGGAGGGACCCAGAGCTACTGCCTGCCCCAGTACTGCAGCTTTGCTGCGTGTTTTCTTGCCCCTGGCAGCGCTCTAAGAGGCTGGAGACGTCCCAGAGACTTTCGTCCTCAGACCAGGCCCCCTGCTGGCTCTGTGGCGGGGGCAGGACGGTCTGCACCACTGCCTCTGCCCACTGCCCCCTGAGAGCTTCCAGCTGGCTGGGCGAGGGGCTGGGGGGGCCGCAGGGGCTGTGCAGGGCAGCTGCCTGGCTCTCCGGCCCTGCTGCTGGGGCTGTTGCCACCATGGCTGCATCCATGCCTCCAGCCAGGTCCCGCTCTGCCCCCGGCTGCTGGCCACAGCGCCGGATCACAGCTGCAATCCTGCTCAGGGTGGCACGTGCCACACGCTGCAGCGCGTCCAGCACGCCGGGGCAGCAGCCTCTGGGGCGCTGCGGGGCAGCGGCTGTTGGCTGGCTGTGCCTGCCACCCGCCGGGGCAGGAGATGTGCTGTGCGGGTCCCCGCCTGCCTCTTGGGCCGCCTCTGTGCAGATGAGGCAGGTGCATTGGGGCCCTTCCCGGCAAGCGGTCTGAGGCTGCAGCAGGACTGGCAGGAGGGAGGGCTTGACCCAGATGGTGTAGATCTGGACGCCTTCCCCGTCCTCCTCTGACAGCTCGCTGTGGTTGCTGTCTTCCTCAGGGGACAGCGGTTGCTCTGTCTTTTCTTCCCCTGTCCACTCCCCGCAGATGGCCCAGAGCTCTGTCCACGGCCCACTGAGAGCTTCCAGCTGGCTTGGGGAGGGGCTGGGAGGGCGGGCGTCCGGGGTCGGGGCCTTTGGCCTGATGTACGGGCTGCTGATGCGGCCAACTGGGGCACGGGCTCTGGCTGGGGCCGCTTGAAGGCCCCGGGGCTCTGCCCACGCCTCCCGTGGGACGGGCACAGGGAACCCCTTTTCTCCACTCGCCCAGCTTTGGTCTCTCCTGTCTTCCTCTGGGGGCAGCTCTAGGAGGCTGCAGGTGTCTGAGAGCTCCTCAGACCAGGGGCCGTCCTGGCTCGGTGCCACTGAGAGGACGGCCTTGGCTGCTGTCCCTGCCCCCTGCCCACTGAGAGCTTCCAGGTCGCTTGGCCGGGGGCTGAGGGCGCAGCGGTCTGGAAAGCCGTGCGGGCTGGGGGCCTTTGCCCTGGTGTAAGAGCTTGTGCTACTGACACCTGGGCCAGGGACTGAGGCTGTGCCTGCTTGAGAGTCCCGGGGCGTCTGTGCCCATGCCTGGCATGGGAGGGACACTGAGCTACATTCTTCCCCACTACTCCAGCTCTCCTCTGTGTTTTCATCTTCTGTTGATGGCTCAGGGAGGCTGGAGATATCCCAGAGACTCTCGTCCTCGGAGCAGGCCCCATCCTGGCTCTCTGCCACCGGCAGGACTGCCCGCCCTGCTTCCCCGGCCTGCGGCCCACTGAGAGCTTCCCCATGGCTTGGGAAGGGGCTGGGGGGGCAGCAGGGGCTTTGCAGGGCAGAGTCCTGGCTCTGTGGCCCTGCTGCTGTGGATGGTCCTGCTATGGCTGCCTCCCTACCTTGTTGCGCCTCCCTACCTTCTTCCGCCTGCCTCTGTGGCTCTGGCTTCCGGCCACGGCGCCGGATCGCAGCTGCAACCCCGCTGCGGGTGGTGCGTGCCATGCGCTGCAGTGCGTCCAGCACAGCGCGGCCGTGGCCTCTGGGGCTGCGTGGGGCAGCTGCCTGGCTTTCTGCCCCTGCTGCTCTCTGCTGCTCAGCCACGGCAGCACAAGAGGCGCTGTTCTCTTGCTGCGCTGCTGCCTGCGTCTGCCAGTTGTCCACCTGCGGCAAGGAGGAGGAGGAGGAGGAGGAGGAGGTGGTGTGGGATGGAGGCGGTTGCCACGACACATCTGGCCTCTGGGCGCCCGCAAGCCCAGGCCGCCCTGGCGCCAAGGCAGCTCTCTACTACCCTATCCCTCACCTTGTGCTTCCTCTGCCAGCTCGGTAGCCACTTGCGCGTCTGCAAGTCGCTGAACTTCTTCATCGTCCACGTGCTTCTTCCTCCGCCGCTGAGGCACCCGAGAAAGATGCTGCCTCTTGACACAGAGGCTCTCCTAGGAGTGGGCACTCCAGGGCCCCGCCCTCCCTCATTAGCCTCCCGGTCAGGGCGGGGCCCCGCGGTGTCACAATGGCCTCTGGGCCCAAGGAGGCCCTGCATCACAAAGGGCCCGGCAACGCATCACAATGGGCCATTGCCCGGCACCCCTAGGGCAGCAGGCCTGGGGGTGCAGAGCTGAGGGCAGCTAGCTGCAACTGGTTGGAAGCATCTGTGCCCAGCACAAGGCTGTCCCGCTTTCCCATCCCAGGCGCTCCAGCCGGCCCTAACCAACAGCTCCCGCAGTGCCCGTGGCCTCCCCAGAACTCAGCCCTGTCTGCATCCGGCAGCTGGCGGTGCCACCAGCCAGGGCAGCCAGCCATGGCCACGGCACGGCCCGGGGTCAGACAGATAAGTTCCTTGTCAGGAGAACTGCCTTGCTATAAGGTTTGGGGCTTGCCAACCGGCACCCCCGTCGGTGCACAACCGTCAATAAATCCAATCCCTCGACCGTGTCTGTGGATCGGCCTCTTGCATAACACAGGCAAAGAAGTGGTCTGGGACAACGGGGGGGACCTGGCCACTTGCTGGGGCAGGCCGTGTGCTGTGCAGCTCAGCGTCTCTGCCCACACTGGCGGGGTAACCGGGCCCCTCCCGGCAACCGCTGTGGGCCTTCAGCAAGAGTGCTGGCTGCAAGGGCCCAACCCAGGCAAACGTGCGTTTCGCTCTCTTTCCTGCTTTCCTGACACAGCTCTTTCTCCTTGCTTCTTCCCCACGGGACACCGCTTGCTCTGCGATTTCTTGCCCTCGGCACAGCTCTAGGAGGCAGGAGATGTCCCAGAGCCACTCGGACCAGGCCCCAGCCTCGGTCTGTGCCACTGGCAGGACGGCCTCCACCGCTGCCCCTGCCCACTGCCCACTGCCCACTGCCAGCTTCGGGTGTGCTTGGCGACAGCCCGGATGTCCAGCAGGAGAAGTAGGGCGGGGGCGGAGCCTTTGCCCTGATTTCAGGGCTTCTGATGGGGAGAGCTGGGCCATTTGACTGTGGGGCTGTGCGCTTGAAGGTCCCGGGGCTCTGCCCACAGCTGGACTTCACCCTCTCGTCCTCCCATCCCTCCCATCCTATCCCGCCCCACCCCAGGCAGGGCCTTTCTCCTTCGCCCCACACGACACAGGCTGGCCCCAGCAACTAAAAGGCTTGGGTCTTCTGGATGCCTTTTTCCCCCCAAATCAAGGACTCCAGCCTGAGGAAAAGAACCAGCCCTGCTTCTTGAGCGAACCAGGAGCTTTCTTTCAAGAAAGGCGTCTGGCTATTCTGCTGTCATTTAGCAGCGGCCCAGCCTCGCAAGGCACATCTTCCAAGAACTCCTCCTTCTAAAGGGGAGGGCAGGAACACGGGAACGGCAGGAGATATCGAAAACCAAATTTCTACTTCCAAGAAGGAAAGACCGGCTCGGTGGCTGTTGCCCAGCTGTGCTTACGGACGTCCCTCTGCTGCCTTCAGCCTCCAGGACAGCTCTCTTGCACGCACGCTTGCCAAGGGACACAGCTCAGCTGCCGAAGGAACAAGTCCTAGCCCAACCGCTAAATATTCTTCCCTTTCCAAACAAGAGCTTCCTGACACTTTGCTTTCGAAACCAATCTTTATTTTAAACTTTCAGAAGTCCACCTTAAAGACTCGGCTCTCCTATGTCACCGCCCACACTAAAGCACCCATTAAAATTTTTGTCATTAAACGGGAATGGAAAGCGTGAGACGGCCTTGACCTTGTGCTTTTAAATTCGAGTGGAGAGCAGCAGGAACACCTACCCCTACTTTAACCTACAGAACCTTACTCAACTAATTCTTCCCTACCCCTACTCTAACCTACAGAAGCTAAGGGGACTAATTCTTCCCTACCCCTACTCTAACCTACAGAATCTTACTTGACTAATTCTTTCCTACCCCTACTCTAACCTACAGAACCTAAGGGGACTAATTCTCGTCTTTCAGGGAATGGGAACAAGGACAGGTAGCGTGGGAGGATGGGGACAAGGGTAGGCAAGCCAAGGCCCAGCTCGAATTGAGTCTGGCCAGAGCTCTTAAGGAGAAGGGCTTCTACAGCTATCTCACTAAAGGAAGACTAGGGATAAGGTGGGCCCTCTCCAGAAGGAACTGGCAGCCGTGGCTCTGGTGCACCAAGAGAAGGCTGAGGCTCTCGATGGCTTCTGCGCTCCAGTCTTCAAGAGCGAGTGCTCGTGCCACGCCGCCCAGGTGGAGAAAGGCAAATGCAGGGACTGGCAGAAGAAGAGCCTATGTCCCCTGCAGCAGAGGATCGAGTTGGAGAGCACCTGAAGCTGCCCAAGGGACCTGCTGAGAGTCGCCCGCAGGTCCCAAGGGAGCCGGCAGACAAAGTGGCTAGGCCACTAGGCATCGTTTTGGAAAAGCCGTGGCAGTCAGGCAAAGTCCTCGATGAGTGGGGAAAAAGGGCAATGCAAGCCAACAGAGCAACGGCACTGGCCCCAACAGCAAGCCCTGGGAGACACCCGTGGTGACCGGCCATCAGGCGGATGTCAGTGCGGGCAGCACGGCCGCCTGGGAGCCGCCGTGCTGCCCCGCCAGGCAGGGCCGGCGGAATGCCCTGCGCAGAGCCCGCAGTGCCTCCCTGAAGAGAGAGGGCCGCTGTGCCGAGACAGCTGGAGCTGACTTGGGCTGGACTCGCCAACGCTGCAGACTGCCCCCAGCAGCTCAATCGGTGGATGTGTCTGATGACGTTGACGTGTCGCAGGGCTCTGGCCATGGCTCACACGGGAGGGACCCAGAGCTACTGCTTGCCCCAGTACTGCAGCTTTGCTGCGTGTTTTCTTGCCCCTGGCAGCGCTCTAAGAGGCTGGAGACGTCCCAGAGACTTTCGTCCTCAGACCAGGCCCCCTGCTGGCTCTGTGGCGGGGGCAGGACGGTCTGCACCACTGCCTCTGCCCACTGCCCCCTGAGAGCTTCCAGCTGGCTGGGCGAGGGGCTGGGGGGGCCGCAGGGGCTGTGCAGGGCAGCTGCCTGGCTCTCCGGCCCTGCTGCTGGGGCTGTTGCCACCATGGCTGCATCCATGCCTCCAGCCAGGTCCCGCTCTGCCCCCGGCTGCTGGCCACAGCGCCGGATCACAGCTGCAATCCTGCTCAGGGTGGCACGTGCCACACGCTGCAGCGCGTCCAGCACGCCGGGGCAGCAGCCTCTGGGGCGCTGCGGGGCAGCGGCTGTTGGCTGGCTGTGCCTGCCACCCGCCGGGGCAGGAGATGTGCTGTGCGGGTCCCCGCCTGCCTCTTGGGCCGCCTCTGTGCAGATGAGGCAGGTGCATTGGGGCCCTTCCCGGCAAGCGGTCTGAGGCTGCAGCAGGACTGGCAGGAGGGAGGGCTTGACCCAGATGGTGTAGATCTGGACGCCTTCCCCGTCCTCCTCTGACAGCTCGCTGTGGTTGCTGTCTTCCTCAGGGGACAGCGGTTGCTCTGTCTTTTCTTCCCCTGTCCACTCCCCGCAGATGGCCCAGAGCTCTGTCCACGGCCCACTGAGAGCTTCCAGCTGGCTTGGGGAGGGGCTGGGAGGGCGGGCGTCCGGGGTCGGGGCCTTTGGCCTGATGTACGGGCTGCTGATGCGGCCAACTGGGGCACGGGCTCTGGCTGGGGCCGCTTGAAGGCCCCGGGGCTCTGCCCACGCCTCCCGTGGGACGGGC
Organism: Pyrocephalus nanus; assembly: GCA_038380795.1. Lineage (NCBI taxonomy): Eukaryota > Metazoa > Chordata > Aves > Passeriformes > Tyrannidae > Pyrocephalus > Pyrocephalus nanus. Next base: position 63,661,142 of record CM076263.1, on the reverse strand, counting down.
ACAGGGAACCCCTTTTCTCCACTCGCCCAGCTTTGGTCTCTCCTGTCTTCCTCTGGGGGCAGCTCTAGGAGGCTGCAGGTGTCTGAGAGCTCCTCAGACCAGGGGCCGTCCTGGCTCGGTGCCACTGAGAGGACGGCCTTGGCTGCTGTCCCTGCCCCCTGCCCACTGAGAGCTTCCAGGTCGCTTGGCCGGGGGCTGAGGGCGCAGCGGTCTGGAAAGCCGTGCGGGCTGGGGGCCTTTGCCCTGGTGTAAGAGCTTGTGCTACTGACACCTGGGCCAGGGACTGAGGCTGTGCCTGCTTGAGAGTCCCGGGGCGTCTGTGCCCATGCCTGGCATGGGAGGGACACTGAGCTACATTCTTCCCCACTACTCCAGCTCTCCTCTGTGTTTTCATCTTCTGTTGATGGCTCAGGGAGGCTGGAGATATCCCAGAGACTCTCGTCCTCGGAGCAGGCCCCATCCTGGCTCTCTGCCACCGGCAGGACTGCCCGCCCTGCTTCCCCGGCCTGCAGCCCACTGAGAGCTTCCCCATGGCTTGGGAAGGGGCTGGGGGGGCAGCAGGGGCTTTGCAGGGCAGAGTCCTGGCTCTGTGGCCCTGCTGCTGTGGATGGTCCTGCTATGGCTGCCTCCCTACCTTGTTGCGCCTCCCTACCTTCTTCCGCCTGCCTCTGTGGCTCTGGCTTCCGGCCACGGCGCCGGATCGCAGCTGCAACCCCGCTGCGGGTGGCGCGTGCCACGCGCTGCAGTGCGTCCAGCACAGCGCGGCCGTGGCCTCTGGGGCTGCGTGGGGCAGCTGCCTGGCTTTCTGCCCCTGCTGCTCTCTGCTGCTCAGCCACGGCAGCACAAGAGGCGCTGTTCTCTTGCTGCGCTGCTGCCTGCGTCTGCCAGTTGTCCACCTGCGGCAAGGAGGAGGAGGAGGAGGAGGAGGAGGTGGTGTGGGATGGAGGCGGTTGCCACGACACATCTGGCCTCTGGGCGCCCGCAAGCCCAGGCCGCCCTGGCGCCAAGGCAGCTCTCTACTACCCTATCCCTCACCTTGTGCTTCCTCTGCCAGCTCGGTAGCCACTTGCGCGTCTGCAAGTCGCTGAACTTCTTCATCGTCCACGTGCTTCTTCCTCCGCCGCTGAGGCACCCGAGAAAGATGCTGCCTCTTGACACAGAGGCTCTCCTAGGAGTGGGCACTCCAGGGCCCCGCCCTCCCTCATTAGCCTCCCGGTCAGGGCGGGGCCCCGCGGTGTCACAATGGCCTCTGGGCCCAAGGAGGCCCTGCATCACAAAGGGCCCGGCAACGCGTCACAATGGGCCATTGCCCGGCACCCCTAGGGCAGCAGGCCTGGGGGTGCAGAGCTGAGGGCAGCTAGCTGCAACTGGTTGGAAGCATCTGTGCCCAGCACAAGGCTGTCCCGCTTTCCCATCCCAGGCGCTCCAGCCGGCCCTAACCAACAGCTCCCGCAGTGCCCGTGGCCTCCCCAGAACTCAGCCCTGTCTGCATCCGGCAGCTGGCGGTGCCACCAGCCAGGGCAGCCAGCCATGGCCACGGCACGGCCCGGGGTCAGACAGATAAGTTCCTTGTCAGGAGAACTGCCTTGCTATAAGGTTTGGGGCTTGCCAACCGGCACCCCCGTCGGTGCACAACCGTCAATAAATCCAATCCCTCGACCGTGTCTGTGGATCGGCCTCTTGCATAACACAGGCAAAGAAGTGGTCTGGGACAACGGGGGGGACCTGGCCACTTGCTGGGGCAGGCCGTGTGCTGTGCAGCTCAGCGTCTCTGCCCACACTGGCGGGGTAACCGGGCCCCTCCCGGCAACCGCTGTGGGCCTTCAGCAAGAGTGCTGGCTGCAAGGGCCCAACCCAGGCAAACGTGCGTTTCGCTCTCTTTCCTGCTTTCCTGACACAGCTCTTTCTCCTTGCTTCTTCCCCACGGGACACCGCTTGCTCTGCGATTTCTTGCCCTCGGCACAGCTCTAGGAGGCAGGAGATGTCCCAGAGCCACTCGGACCAGGCCCCAGCCTCGGTCTGTGCCACTGGCAGGACGGCCTCCACCGCTGCCCCTGCCCACTGCCCACTGCCCACTGCCAGCTTCGGGTGTGCTTGGCGACAGCCCGGATGTCCAGCAGGAGAAGTAGGGCGGGGGCGGAGCCTTTGCCCTGATTTCAGGGCTTCTGATGGGGAGAGCTGGGCCATTTGACTGTGGGGCTGTGCGCTTGAAGGTCCCGGGGCTCTGCCCACAGCTGGACTTCACCCTCTCGTCCTCCCATCCCTCCCATCCTATCCCGCCCCGCCCCAGGCAGGGCCTTTCTCCTTCGCCCCACACGACACAGGCTGGCCCCAGCAACTAAAAGGCTTGGGTCTTCTGGATGCCTTTTTCCCCCCAAATCAAGGACTCCAGCCTGAGGAAAAGAACCAGCCCTGCTTCTTGAGCGAACCAGGAGCTTTCTTTCAAGAAAGGCGTCTGGCTATTCTGCTGTCATTTAGCAGCGGCCCAGCCTCGCAAGGCACATCTTCCAAGAACTCCTCCTTCTAAAGGGGAGGGCAGGAACACGGGAACGGCAGGAGATATCGAAAACCAAATTTCTACTTCCAAGAAGGAAAGACCGGCTCGGTGGCTGTTGCCCAGCTGTGCTTACGGACGTCCCTCTGCTGCCTTCAGCCTCCAGGACAGCTCTCTTGCACGCACGCTTGCCAAGGGACACAGCTCAGCTGCCGAAGGAACAAGTCCTAGCCCAACCGCTAAATATTCTTCCCTTTCCAAACAAGAGCTTCCTGACACTTTGCTTTCGAAACCAATCTTTATTTTAAACTTTCAGAAGTCCACCTTAAAGACTCGGCTCTCCTATGTCACCGCCCACACTAAAGCACCCGTTAAAATTTTTGTCATTAAACGGGAACGGAAAGCGTGAGACGGCCTTGACCTTGTGCTTTTAAATTCGAGTGGAGAGCAGCAGGAACACCTACCCCTACTTTAACCTACAGAACCTTACTCAACTAATTCTTCCCTACCCCTACTCTAACCTACAGAAGCTAAGGGGACTAATTCTTCCCTACCCCTACTCTAACCTACAGAATCTTACTTGACTAATTCTTTCCTACCCCTACTCTAACCTACAGAACCTAAGGGGACTAATTCTCGTCTTTCAGGGAATGGGAACGAGGACAGGTGGCGTGGGAGGATGGGGACAAGGGTAGGCAAGCCAAGGCCCAGCTCGAATTGAGTCTGGCCAGAGCTCTTAAGGAGAAGGGCTTCTACAGCTATCTCACTAAAGGAAGACTAGGGATAAGGTGGGCCCTCTCCAGAAGGAACTGGCAGCCGTGGCTCTGGTGCACCAAGAGAAGGCTGAGGCTCTCGATGGCTTCTGCGCTCCAGTCTTCAAGAGCGAGTGCTGCAGCCACGCCGCCCAGGTGGAGAAAGGCAAATGCAGGGACTGGCAGAAGAAGAGCCTATGTCCCCTGCAGCAGAGGATCGAGTTGGAGAGCACCTGAAGCTGCCCAAGGGACCTGCTGAGAGTCGCCCGCAGGTCCCAAGGGAGCCGGCAGACAAAGTGGCTAGGCCACTAGGCATCGTTTTGGAAAAGCCGTGGCAGTCAGGCAAAGTCCTCGATGAGTGGGGAAAAAGGGCAATGCAAGCCAACAGAGCAACGGCACTGGCCCCAACAGCAAGCCCTGGGAGACACCCGTGGTGACCGGCCATCAGGCGGATGTCAGTGCGGGCAGCGCCGCCGCCTGGGAGCCGCCGTGCTGCCCCGCCAGGCAGGGCCGGCGGAATGCCCTGCGCAGAGCCCGCAGTGCCTCCCTGAAGAGAGAGGGCCGCTGTGCCGAGACAGCTGGAGCTGATTTGGGCTGGACTCGCCAATGCTGCAGACTGCCCCCAGCAGCTCAATCGGTGGATGTGTCTGATGACGTTGACGTGTCGCAGGGCTCTGGCCATGGCTCACACGGGAGGGACCCAGAGCTACTGCCTGCCCCAGTACTGCAGCTTTGCTGCGTGCTTTCTTGCCCCTGGCAGCGCTCTAAGAGGCTGGAGACGTCCCAGAGACTTTCGTCCTCAGACCAGGCCCCCTGCTGGCTCTGTGGCGGGGGCAGGACGGTCTGCACCACTGCCTCTGCCCACTGCCCCCTGAGAGCTTCCAGCTGGCTGGGCGAGGGGCTGGGGGGGCCGCAGGGGCTGTGCAGGGCAGCTGCCTGGCTCTCCGGCCCTGCTGCTGGGGCTGTTGCCACCATGGCTGCATCCATGCCTCCAGCCAGGTCCCGCTCTGCCCCCGGCTGCTGGCCACGGCGCCGGATCACAGCTGCAATCCTGCTCAGGGTGGCACGTGCCACACGCTGCAGCGCGTCCAGCACGCCGGGGCAGCAGCCTCTGGGGCGCTGCGGGGCAGCGGCTGTTGGCTGGCTGTGCCTGCCACCCGCCGGGGCAGGAGATGTGCTGTGCGGGTCCCCGCCTGCCTCTTGGGCCGCCTCTGTGCAGATGAGGCAGGTGCATTGGGGCCCTTCCCGGCAAGCGGTCTGAGGCTGCAGCAGGACTGGCAGGAGGGAGGGCTTGACCCAGATGGTGTAGATCTGGACGCCTTCCCCGTCCTCCTCTGACAGCTCGCTGTGGTTGCTGTCTTCCTCAGGGGACAGTGGCTGCTCTGTGTTTTCTGCCCCTCGCCACTCCCCACAGATGGCCCAGAGCTCTGTCCACGGCCCACTGAGAGCTTCCAGCTGGCTTGGGGAGGGGCTGGGAGGGCGGGCGTCCGGGGTCGGGGCCTTTGGCCTGATGTACGGGCTGCTGATGCGGCCAACTGGGGCACGGGCTCTGGCTGGGGCCGCTTGAAGGCCCCGGGGCTCTGCCCACGCCTCCCGTGGGACGGGCACAGGGAACCCCTTTTCTCCACTCGCCCAGCTTTGGTCTCTCCTGTCTTCCTCTGGGGGCAGCTCTAGGAGGCTGCAGGTGTCTGAGAGCTCCTCAGACCAGGGGCCGTCCTGGCTCGGTGCCACTGAGAGGACGGCCTTGGCTGCTGTCCCTGCCCCCTGCCCACTGAGAGCTTCCAGGTCACTTGGCCAGGGGCTGAGGGCGCAGCGGTCTGGAAAGCCGTGCGGGCTGGGGGCCTTTGCCCTGGTGTAAGAGCTTGTGCTACTGACACCTGGGCCAGGGACTGAGGCTGTGCCTGCTTGAGAGTCCCGGGGCGTCTGTGCCCATGCCTGGCATGGGAGGGACACTGAGCTACATTCTTCCCCACTACTCCAGCTCTCCTCTGTGTTTTCATCTTCTGTTGATGGCTCAGGGAGGCTGGAGATATCCCAGAGACTCTCGTCCTCGGAGCAGGCCCCGTCCTCGCTCTCTGCCACCGGCAGGACTGCCCGCCCTGCTGCCCCGGCCCACTGCCCACTGAGAGCTTCCCCATGGCTTGGGAAGGGGCTGGGGGGGCAGCAGGGGCTTTGCAGGGCAGAGTCCTGGCTCTGTGGCCCTGCTGCTGTGGATGGTCCTGCTATGGCTGCCTCCCTACCTTTTTGCGCCTCCCTACCTTCTTCCGCCTGCCTCTGTGGCTCTGGCTTCCGGCCACGGCGCCGGATCGCAGATGCAACCCCGCTGCGGGTGGCGCGTGCCACGCGCTGCAGTGCGTCCAGCACAGCGCGGCCGTGGCCTCTGGGGCTGCGTGGGGCAGCTGCCTGGCTCTCTGCCCCTGCTGCTCTCTGCTGCTCAGTCACGGCAGCACAAGAGGTGCTGTTCTCCTCTTGCTGCGCTGCTGCCTGCGTCTGCCTGTTGTCCACCTGCGGCAAGGAGGAGGAGGAGGAGGAGGTGGTGTGGGATGGAGGCGGTTGCCACGCCACATCTGGCCTCTGGGCGCCCGCAAGCCGAGGCCGCCCTGGCGCCAAGGCAGCTCTCTACTACCCTATCCCTCACCTTGTGCTTCCTCTGCCAGCTCGGCAGCCACTTGCGCGTCTGCAAGTCGCTGAACTTCTTCATCGTCCACGTGCTTCTTCCTCTGCCGCTGAGGCACCCGAGAAAGATGCTGCCTCTTGACCCAGAGGCTCTCCTAGGAGTGGGCACTCCAGGGCCCCGCCCTCCCTCATTGGCCTCCCGGTCAGGGCGGGGCCCCGCGGTGTCACAATGGCCTCTGGGCCCAAGGAGGCCCTGCATCACAAAGGGCCCGGCAACGCGTCACAATGGGCCATTGCCTGGCACCCCTAGGGCAGCAGGCCTGGGGGCGCACAGCTGAGGGCAGCTGGCTGCAACTGGTTGGAAGCAGCTGTGCCCGGCACAAGGCTGTCCCGCTTTTCCATCTGTCGTGGTTTTGCCCACCAGCCCATCCCTGGGGCTGAGGATGGTTTTGTCCAGGTAATTTCCGGACAAAAAGGCCAATTAAAAGTCCAGTGATGCCTTTGCTAATTCCATCTTTAAGAAAACGGAAGAGAAGACTTGTTGCGCAGTTGAAACTGAGGGCAGCAGCCATGTAGAGAAAGAAGCGGCAGGCCCGAAAAGGGCCAAGGCCCTCTCCTCCCCCGGCTAGGGCCGGGGGGGAGTTAAGCAGGTGTAGTACTGAAGTCTCCCTTTCTCTCCTATAAGAGAGTGAAGAAAAAAAAAGTTTAAAAGAGGAACTGTTTGGACAGAAACTGCTGCAGAAGAATTCCAGCTGAGAGATAACAGAGTTTCCAAGGTCGAAGCTGGCAGCCGGAGGAGAAAGAAGAAATTCGAAGGGGGGAGAGCTGTTTCTTCCCCTTTTGTTTTCTCTCCTCAGCAGGGAAAAGACTGAAAAGGAATCCATGCTACTTGTAAAAATTTGTGAGAGTAAGGAGAGACCCCTCTGCGGCTGACGGAGGAGCCTGTGGATGTACCAAAGAGAACTGAGACTTCATGAGGACTGAAGTGAAGCAGAGTCCTGTTGAAGACTTTGTGACCCTTGAAAGAGATGATGCTTATGCCGGAGCAAAGATGGCTCGAATAAGCTTGGGATCCGTGTGTGTGTGGATCCATACTGCTGTTGAAAATTTATAACTTTAAGGAAGAAATAAAATCTCATGCTGGAACAAGACGGCCCATGTGAGATGTTGGGATCCGTGTGTGTGTGGATCCGTGCTAGACCCATGCCGAGAAGTCTATCAAGGACTGTTTCTCCCATGGGGAGGGACCTCCGTAGGGAAACAGGGGTAAACTCTTAAGCCATTATCCCCTGTAACCCTGTGGTAAAGATCCATAGTAAGCAAGTGTCCCCTTGCAAGCCTATGGAAGGAAGACCCTTCAGGACCTGAGTAACCCCCAGCCTTCGGTCTTAGCCCAGGAGGGGGGTAAGCCCAGCCCTGGAGATTGACATAGAGCAAGAGAGAGAGAGAGAGAAAAAAAGTTCCAACTGCAACAAGAATGCTACTGCTACTAAAGATTTGTTACTGGAGAAAGAAAGAACTAGAACTCCGAAAATGAAGATTAAAATCACTTCTCCTTGGACTAGTATAAAGGGGGAGGGGGGGAGTATTTCTGTAAATCTATAACACTTTAACTTGAATAGAAATTGTTGTAGATATAATTCTTTAGTTTTCTAATTTATTAGTAGTTCTTGTTTTACTAGTAATAAATGTTTATACTATTTTCCCCAAATCCTGTCTCTCTTTTGTCTGCAAAAACCTTCTCTCAACTAGTAGTAGTTGTGTGGGGGGTGGAAAGCAAATTAAACCAAGGCAAAACCACGGCACCATCCCAGGCGCTCCAGCCGGCCCCAGCCAACAGCTCCTGCAGTGCCCGTGGCCTCCCCAGAGCTCAGCCCTGTCTGCATCCGGCAGCTGGCGGTGCCACCAGCTGGGGCAGCCAGCCATGGCCACGGCATGGCCCGGGGTCAGACAGATAAGTTCCTTGTCAGGAGAACTGCCTTGCTATAAGGTTTGGGGCTTGCCAACCTATCACTTTTGGGGTAGGGGTTACCCCCTGCGATGGACCCAGGGGCACACTTTGCATTGGGGGACGAGTCACACACACACGAGATATGTGACTCACAAAATGGCCCTTTATTAAAACAAGAAGTTAGCTTTTATACAGTGGGATACAGAGAATTCGGGAACAGGGGAGGGTAGATAGATCACTCACTCGAATCCTCAGAGGGGGTCCAGGCATGGTACGGCGGCTGGATCGGGGCTGCGCTGCGTATTCCAGCGGCGTGTTCGGCGGCACGGGGGCCGCGGGGCGGCGGCTCGGCTGTGCGTACGGTCGCTCGGTGTCGCGCGACGGCAGCGCCGGTCCCGCGGGCTCGCGGAAGCAGTCTCGCAGCGGCGGTGCTGGCAGCGGTAGACGGCGGCGCGGGGTGCTGCTCGGAGCGCCCGCGGTGGAGGCGGGGACAGCACCCAGCGCGCGAGTTCCCCGGGCCGCCCGGGGTCGGGGCCGCTTTCGCAGCGGCGGCTGCCCAGGCAGGACGGGGCGGCTTTCACTGCAGCTGCAGCAGGGAGCGGGGGGGGTGAGTTCTGCCGCTTGGGTGACAGCTGCAGCAGCTCCCGGTGGCGGCGCGGTGCCCCTGGGGCGGCGGCGGCTTACCGGAGCGGGTCGGGACTGCGCGGGGTCGGCGCGGGTCCGGGGTCCGTTTCTCCGGCGCGGTCGCTGTCTGAGCAACGGGGTTTCACGCAGCTGGTCTGTAGCAGCAGCAGCGGCTGAGGACTGGCTGGACGGAGTCCAGGAGTTACATGAGTGAGTGGGGTCCTAGGAATAGCCCGGAGTCCGGAAATCCGAGGCTAACAGTAGCTCAGGTGAACAGGGATCTTTCTTAATATAAGAAAGATGAGTCCTGGCTACGTTGAGAGCGCCATTTATCGCTTAGGGGGTAGGGGTTACCCCCTGCGATGGACCCAGGGGCACACTTTGCATTGGGGGACGAGTCACACACACACGAGATATGTGACTCACAAAATGGCCCTTTATTAAAACAAGAAGTTAGCTTTTATACAGTGGGATACAGAGAATTCGGGAACAGGGGAGGGTCTTTGCTTGGAGTATCAAATCCAGAGTTTTAGTGATAAGGGGGTTTGAAAGGATAGGCCAGGGGGCTATATTTGGCCATATATGGTAAAGGGAATGCAAGGGAAGAAGTGGTGAGGGGCACAGACAGGGGGGTCTGTGGGGGTCTGTAGGCTGCTTCTTATCGCTGGACTCAGGCATATCCCGTAGCTGCATCTGTCAAGGTCCTTCTAGATAGATTTCTTCCTCTGAGGCCTCTCTGCAGCCTTCCTGCATTCTTCTCCATTGTCTGTAAACCACTGTAGGCCCACCTCCCACACCAACCGGCACCCCCTTCGGTGCACAACCGTCAATAAATCCAATCCCTCGACCGTGTGTGTGGATCGGCCTCTTGCATAACACAGGCAAAGAAATGGTCTGGGACAACGGGGGGGACCTGGCCACTTGCTGGGGCAGGCCGTGTGCTGTGCAGCTCAGCGTCTCTGCCCACACTGGCAGGGTAACTGGGCCCCTCCCGGCAACCGCTGTGGGCCTTCAGCAAGAGCGCCGGCTGCAAGGGCCCAACCCAGGCAAGCGTGCGTTTCGCTCTCTTTCCTGCTTTCCTGACACAGCTCTTTCTCCTTGCTTCTTCCCCACGGGACACCGCTTGCTCTGCGATTTCTTGCCCTCAGCACAGCTCTGGGAGTCAGGAGATGTCCCAAAGCCACTCGGACCAGGCCCCAGCCTCGGTCTGTGCCACTGGCAGGACGGCCTCCACCGCTGCCCCTGCCCACTGCCCACTGCCCACTGCCAGCTTCGGGTGCGCTTGGCGACGGCCCGGAGGTCCAGCAGGAGAAGTAGGGCAGGGGCGGAGCCTTTGCCCTGATTTCAGGGCTTCTGATGGGGAGAGCTGGGCCATTTGACTGTGGGGCTGCGCGCTTGAAGGTCCCGGGGCTCTGCCCGCAGCCGGACTTCACCCTCTCGTCCTCCCATCCCTCCCGTCCTGCCCCGCCATGCCCCAGGCAGCGCCTTTCTCCTTCACCCCACACGACATAGGCTGGCCCCAGCAACTAAAAGGCTTGGGTCTTCTGGATGCCTTTTTCCCCCCAAATCAAGGACTCCAGCCTGAGGAAAAGAACCAGCCATGCTTCTTGAGCGAACCAGGAGCTTTCTTTCAAGAAAGGCATCTGGCTATTCTGCTGTCATTTAGCAGCGGCCCAGCCTCGCAAGGCACATCTTCCAAGAACTCCTCCTTCTAAAGGGGAGGGCAGGAACATGGGAACGGCAGGAGATACCGAAAACCAAATTTCTACTTCCAAGAAGGAAAGACCGGCTCGGTGGCTGTTGCCCAGCTGTGCTTACGGACGTCCCTCTGCTGCCTTCAGCCTCCAGGACAGCTCTCTTGCACGCACGCTTGCCAAGGGACACAGCTCAGCTGCCGAAGGAACAAGTCCTAGCCCAACCGCTAAATATTCTTCCCTTTCCAAACAAGAGCTTCCTGACACTTTGCTTTCGAAACCAATCTTTATTTTAAACTTTCAGAAGTCCACCTTAAAGACTCGGCTCTCCTATGTCACGGCCCACGCTAAAGTACCCGTTAAAATTTTTGTCATTAAACGGGAACAGAAAGCGTGAGACGGCCTTGACCTTGTGCTTTTAAATTCGAGTGGAGAGCACCAGGAACACCTAGCCCTACTTTAACCTACAGAACCTTACTCGACTAATTCTTCCCTACCCCTACTTTAACCTACAGAAACTAAGGGGACTACTTCTTCCCTACCTCTACTCTAACCTACAGAACCTTAATCGACTAATTCTTCCCTACCCCTACTCTAACCTACAGAACCTAAGGGGACTAATTCTCCTCTTCCAGGGAACGGGAACAAGGACAGGTAGCCTGGGAGGATGGGGACAAGGGTAGGCAAGCCAAGGCCCAGCTTGAATTGAGTCTGACCAGGGCTCTTAAGGAGAACGGGAAGGGCTTCTACAGCTATCTTGCTAGAGGAAGACTAGGGATAAAGTGGGCCCTCTCCGGAAGGAACTGACAGCCGTGGCTCTGGTGCACCAAGAGAAGGCTGAGGCTCTCGATGGCTTCTGCGCTTCAGTCTTCAACAGCAAGTGCTCAAGCCACGCCGCCCAAGCAGAGAAAGGCAAATGCAATGGGACTGGCAGAAGAAGAGCCTAAGTCCCCTGCAGCAGAGGATCAGGTTGGAGAGCACGGAAGGCACCTGAAGGTGCTCGAGAGGCCCGCTGAGAGTCACCCACAGGTCCCAAGGGAGCTGGCAGACAAAGTGGCTAGGCCACTATGCATCGTTTTGGAAAAGCCGTGGCAGTCAGGCAAAGTCTTCGATGAGTGGGGAAAGGGCAATACAAGCCAGCAGTACAACGGAACTGGCCCCAACAGCGAGCCCTGGGAGAAACCCATGGTGATCGGCCATCAGGCGGATGTCAGTGCAGGCAGCGCCGCAGCCTGGGAGCCGCCGTGGCTCCCCGCCAGGCAGGGCCGGCGGAATGCCCTGCGCAGAGCCCGCAGTGCCTCCCTGAAGAGAGAGGGCCGCTGTGCCGAGACAGCTGGAGCTGACTTGGGCTGGACTCGCCAACGCTGCAGACTGCCCCCAGCAGCTCAATCGGTGGATGTGTCTGATGACGTTGACGTGTCGCAGGGCTCTGGCCATGGCTCACATGGGAGGGACCCAGAGTTACTGCCTGCCCCAGTACTGCAGCTTTGCTGCGTGCTTTCTTGCCCCTGGCAGCTCTCTAAGAGGCTGGAGACGTCCCAGAGACTCTCGTCCTCAGACCAGGCCCCCTGCTGGCTCTGTGGCGGGGGCAGGACGGTCTGCACCACTGCCTCTGCCCACTGCCCCCTGAGAGCTTCCAGCTGGCTGGGCGAGGGGCTGGGGGGGCCGCAGGGGCTGTGCAGGGCAGCTGCCTGGCTCTCCGGCCCTGCTGCTGGGGCTGTTGCCACCATGGCTGCATCCATGCCTCCAGCCAGGTCCCGCTCTGCCCCCGGCTGCTGGCCACGGCGCCGGATCACAGCTGCAATCCTGCTCAGGGTGGCACGTGCCACACGCTGCAGCGCGTCCAGCACGCCGGGGCAGCAGCCTCTGGGGCGCTGCGGGGCAGCGGCTGTTGGCTGGCTGTGCCTGCCACCCGCCGGGGCAGGAGATGTGCTGTGCGGGTCCCCGCCTGCCTCTTGGGCCGCCTCTGTGCAGATGAGGCAGGTGCATTGGGGCCCTTCCCGGCAAGCGGTCTGAGGCTGCAGCAGGACTGGCAGGAGGGAGGGCTTGACCCAGATGGTGTAGATCTGGACGCCTTCCCCGTCCTCCTCTGACAGCTCGCTGTGGTTGCTGTCTTCCTCAGGGGACAGCGGTTGCTCTGTCTTTTCTTCCCCTGTCCACTCCCCGCAGATGGCCCAGAGCTCTGTCCACGGCCCACTGAGAGCTTCCAGCTGGCTTGGAGAGGGGCTGGGGGGGCAGGCGTCCGGGGTCGGGGCCTTTGGCCTGATGTACGGGCTGCTGATGCGGCCAACTGGGGCACGGGCTCTGGCTGGGGCCGCTTGAAGGCCCCGGGGCTCTGCCCACGCCTCCCGTGGGACGGGCACAGGGAACCCCTTTTCTCCACTCGCCCAGCTTTGGTCTCTCCTGTCTTCCTCTGGGGGCAGCTCTAGGAGGCTGCAGGTGTCTGAGAGCTCCTCAGACCAGGGGCCGTCCTGGCTCGGTGCCACTGAGAGGACGGCCTTGGCTGCTGTCCCTGCCCCCTGCCCACTGAGAGCTTCCAGGTCGCTTGGCCGGGGGCTGAGGGCGCAGCGGTCTGGAAAGCCGTGCGGGCTGGGGGCCTTTGCCCTGGTGTAAGAGCTTGTGCTACTGACACCTGGGCCAGGGACTGAGGCTGTGCCTGCTTGAGAGTCCCGGGGCGTCTGTGCCCATGCCTGGCATGGGAGGGACACTGAGCTACATTCTTCCCCACTACTCCAGCTCTCCTCTGTGTTTTCATCTTCTGTTGATGGCTCAGGGAGGCTGGAGATATCCCAGAGACTCTCGTCCTCGGAGCAGGCCCCGTCCTGGCTCTCTGCCACCGGCAGGACTGCCCACCCTGCTTCCCCGGCCTGCAGCCCACTGAGAGCTTCCCCATGGCTTGGGAAGGGGCTGGGGGGGCAGCAGGGGCTTTGCAGGGCAGAGTCCTGGCTCTGTGGCCCTGCTGCTGTGGATGGTCCTGCTATGGCTGCCTCCCTACCTTGTTGCGCCTCCCTATCTTCTTCAGCCTGCCTCTGTGGCTCCGGCTTCCGGCCACGGCGCCGGATCGCAGCTGCAACCCCGCTGCGGGTGGCGCGTGCCACACGCTGCAGTGCGTCCAGCACAGCGCGGCCGTGGCCTCTGGGGCTGCGTGGGGCAGCTGCCTGGCTCTCTGCCCCTGCTGCTCTCTGCTGCTCAGCCACGGCAGCACAAGAGGCGCTGTTCTCCTCTTGCTGCGCTGCTGCCTGCGTCTGCCAGTTGTCCACCTGCGGCAAGGAGGAGGAGGAGGAGGAGGAGGAGGTGGTGTGGGATGGAGGCGGTTGCCACGACACATCTGGCCTCTGGGCGCCCGCAAGCCCAGGCCGCCCTGGCGCCAAGGCAGCTCTCTACTACCCTATCCCTCACCTTGTGCTTCCTCTGCCAGCTCGGTAGCCACTTGCGCGTCTGCAAGTCGCTGAACTTCTTCATCGTCCACGTGCTTCTTCCTCCGCCGCTGAGGCACCCGAGAAAGATGCTGCCTCTTGACACAGAGGCTCTCCTAGGAGTGGGCACTCCAGGGCCCCGCCCTCCCTCATTAGCCTCCCGGTCAGGGCGGGGCCCCGCGGTGTCACAATGGCCTCTGGGCCCAAGGAGGCCCTGCATCACAAAGGGCCCGGCAACGCGTCACAATGGGCCATTGCCCGGCACCCCTAGGGCAGCAGGCCTGGGGGCGCACAGCTGAGGGCAGCTGGCTGCAACTGGTTGGAAGCATCTGTGCCCAGCACAAGGCTGTCCCGCTTTCCCATCCCAGGCGCTCCAGCCGGCCCTAACCAACAGCTCCTGCAGTGCCCGTGGCCTCCCCAGAACTCAGCCCTGTCTGCATCCGGCAGCTGGCGGTGCCACCAGCCAGGGCAGCCAGCCATGGCCACGGCACGGCCCGGGGTCAGACAGATAAGTTCCTTGTCAGGAGAACTGCCTTGCTATAAGGTTTGGGGCTTGCCAACCGGCACCCCCGTCGGTGCACAACCGTCAATAAATCCAATCCCTCGACCGTGTCTGTGGATCGGCCTCTTGCATAACACAGGCAAAGAAGTGGTCTGGGACAACGGGGGGGACCTGGCCACTTGCTGGGGCAGGCCGTGTGCTGTGCAGCTCAGCGTCTCTGCCCACACTGGCGGGGTAACCGGGCCCCTCCCGGCAACCGCTGTGGGCCTTCAGCAAGAGTGCTGGCTGCAAGGGCCCAACCCAGGCAAACGTGCGTTTCGCTCTCTTTCCTGCTTTCCTGACACAGCTCTTTCTCCTTGCTTCTTCCCCACGGGACACCGCTTGCTCTGCGATTTCTTGCCCTCGGCACAGCTCTAGGAGGCAGGAGATGTCCCAGAGCCACTCGGACCAGGCCCCAGCCTCGGTCTGTGCCACTGGCAGGACGGCCTCCACCGCTGCCCCTGCCCACTGCCCACTGCCCACTGCCAGCTTCGGGTGTGCTTGGCGACAGCCCGGATGTCCAGCAGGAGAAGTAGGGCGGGGGCGGAGCCTTTGCCCTGATTTCAGGGCTTCTGATGGGGAGAGCTGGGCCATTTGACTGTGGGGCTGTGCGCTTGAAGGTCCCGGGGCTCTGCCCACAGCTGGACTTCACCCTCTCGTCCTCCCATCCCTCCCATCCTATCCCGCCCCGCCCCAGGCAGGGCCTTTCTCCTTCGCCCCACACGACACAGGCTGGCCCCAGCAACTAAAAGGCTTGGGTCTTCTGGATGCCTTTTTCCCCCCAAATCAAGGATTCCAGCCTGAGGAAAAGAACCAGCCCTGCTTCTTGAGCGAACCAGGAGCTTTCTTTCAAGAAAGGCGTCTGGCTATTCTGCTGTCATTTAGCAGCGGCCCAGCCTCGCAAGGCACATCTTCCAAGAACTCCTCCTTCTAAAGGGGAGGGCAGGAACACGGGAACGGCAGGAGATATCGAAAACCAAATTTCTACTTCCAAGAAGGAAAGACCGGCTGGGTGGCTGTTGCCCAGCTGTGCTTACGGACGTCCCTCTGCTGCCTTCAGCCTCCAGGACAGCTCTCTTGCACGCACCCACGCACAAGGGACACAGCTCAGCTGCCAAAGGAACAAGTCCTAGCCCAACCGCTAAATGTTCTTCCCTTTCCAAACAAGAGCTTCCTGACACTTTGCTTTCGAAACCAATCTTTATTTTAAACTTTCAGAAGTCCACCTTAAAGACTCGGCTCTCCTATGTCACCGCCCACACTAAAGCACCCGTTAAAATTTTTGTCATTAAACGGGAACGGAAAGCGTGAGACGGCCTTGACCTTGTGCTTTTAAATTCGAGTGGAGAGCAGCAGGAACACCTACCCCTACTTTAACCTACAGAACCTTACTCAACTAATTCTTCCCTACCCCTACTCTAACCTACAGAAGCTAAGGGGACTAATTCTTTCCTACCCCTACTCTAACCTACAGAACCTAAGGGGACTAATTCTCGTCTTTCAGGGAATGGGAACGAGGACAGGTGGCGTGGGAGGATGGGGACAAGGGTAGGCAAGCCAAGGCCCAGCTCGAATTGAGTCTGGCCAGAGCTCTTAAGGAGAAGGGCTTCTACAGCTATCTCACTAAAGGAAGACTAGGGATAAGGTGGGCCCTCTCCAGAAGGAACTGGCAGCCGTGGCTCTGGTGCACCAAGAGAAGGCTGAGGCTCTCGATGGCTTCTGCGCTCCAGTCTTCAAGAGCGAGTGCTGCAGCCACGCCGCCCAGGTGGAGAAAGGCAAATGCAGGGACTGGCAGAAGAAGAGCCTATGTCCCCTGCAGCAGAGGATCGAGTTGGAGAGCACCTGAAGCTGCCCAAGGGACCTGCTGAGAGTCGCCCGCAGGTCCCAAGGGAGCCGGCAGACAAAGTGGCTAGGCCACTAGGCATCGTTTTGGAAAAGCCGTGGCAGTCAGGCAAAGTCCTCGATGAGTGGGGAAAAAGGGCAATGCAAGCCAACAGAGCAACGGCACTGGCCCCAACAGCAAGCCCTGGGAGACACCCGTGGTGACCGGCCATCAGGCGGATGTCAGTGCGGGCAGCGCCGCCGCCTGGGAGCCGCCGTGCTGCCCCGCCAGGCAGGGCCGGCGGAATGCCCTGCGCAGAGCCCGCAGTGCCTCCCTGAAGAGAGAGGGCCGCTGTGCCGAGACAGCTGGAGCTGATTTGGGCTGGACTCGCCAATGCTGCAGACTGCCCCCAGCAGCTCAATCGGTGGATGTGTCTGATGACGTTGACGTGTCGCAGGGCTCTGGCCATGGCTCACACGGGAGGGACCCAGAGCTACTGCCTGCCCCAGTACTGCAGCTTTGCTGCGTGCTTTCTTGCCCCTGGCAGCGCTCTAAGAGGCTGGAGACGTCCCAGAGACTTTCGTCCTCAGACCAGGCCCCCTGCTGGCTCTGTGGCGGGGGCAGGACGGTCTGCACCACTGCCTCTGCCCACTGCCCCCTGAGAGCTTCCAGCTGGCTGGGCGAGGGGCTGGGGGGGCCGCAGGGGCTGTGCAGGGCAGCTGCCTGGCTCTCCGGCCCTGCTGCTGGGGCTGTTGCCACCATGGCTGCATCCATGCCTCCAGCCAGGTCCCGCTCTGCCCCCGGCTGCTGGCCACGGCGCCGGATCACAGCTGCAATCCTGCTCAGGGTGGCACGTGCCACACGCTGCAGCGCGTCCAGCACGCCGGGGCAGCAGCCTCTGGGGCGCTGCGGGGCAGCGGCTGTTGGCTGGCTGTGCCTGCCACCCGCCGGGGCAGGAGATGTGCTGTGCGGGTCCCCGCCTGCCTCTTGGGCCGCCTCTGTGCAGATGAGGCAGGTGCATTGGGGCCCTTCCCGGCAAGCGGTCTGAGGCTGCAGCAGGACTGGCAGGAGGGAGGGCTTGACCCAGATGGTGTAGATCTGGACGCCTTCCCCGTCCTCCTCTGACAGCTCGCTGTGGTTGCTGTCTTCCTCAGGGGACAGCGGTTGCTCTGTCTTTTCTTCCCCTGTCCACTCCCCGCAGATGGCCCAGAGCTCTGTCCACGGCCCACTGAGAGCTTCCAGCTGGCTTGGAGAGGGGCTGGGGGGGCAGGCGTCCGGGGTCGGGGCCTTTGGCCTGATGTACGGGCTGCTGATGCGGCCAACTGGGGCACGGGCTCTGGCTGGGGCCGCTTGAAGGCCCCGGGGCTCTGCCCACGCCTCCCGTGGGACGGGCACAGGGAACCCCTTTTCTCCACTCGCCCAGCTTTGGTCTCTCCTGTCTTCCTCTGGGGGCAGCTCTAGGAGGCTGCAGGTGTCTGAGAGCTCCTCAGACCAGGGGCCGTCCTGGCTCGGTGCCACTGAGAGGACGGCCTTGGCTGCTGTCCCTGCCCCCTGCCCACTGAGAGCTTCCAGGTCGCTTGGCCAGGGGCTGAGGGCGCAGCGGTCTGGAAAGCCGTGCGGGCTGGGGGCCTTTGCCCTGGTGTAAGAGCTTGTGCTACTGACACCTGGGCCAGGGACTGAGGCTGTGCCTGCTTGAGAGTCCCGGGGCGTCTGTGCCCATGCCTGGCATGGGAGGGACACTGAGCTACATTCTTCCCCACTACTCCAGCTCTCCTCTGTGTTTTCATCTTCTGTTGATGGCTCAGGGAGGCTGGAGATATCCCAGAGACTCTCGTCCTCGGAGCAGGCCCCGTCCTGGCTCTCTGCCACCGGCAGGACTGCCCGCCCTGCTTCCCCGGCCTGCGGCCCACTGAGAGCTTCCCCATGGCTTGGGAAGGGGCTGGGGGGGCAGCAGGGGCTTTGCAGGGCAGAGTCCTGGCTCTGTGGCCCTGCTGCTGTGGATGGTCCTGCTATGGCTGCCTCCCTACCTTGTTGCGCCTCCCTACCTTCTTCCGCCTGCCTCTGTGGCTCCGGCTTCCGGCCACGGCGCCGGATCGCAGCTGCAACCCCGCTGCGGGTGGTGCGTGCCACGCGCTGCAGTGCGTCCAGCACAGCGCGGCCGTGGCCTCTGGGGCTGCGTGGGGCAGCTGCCTGGCTTTCTGCCCCTGCTGCTCTCTGCTGCTCAGCCACGGCAGCACAAGAGGCACTGTTCTCTTGCTGCGCTGCTGCCTGCGTCTGCCAGTTGTCCACCTGCGGCAAGGAGGAGGAGGAGGAGGAGGAGGAGGTGGTGTGGGATGGAGGCGGTTGCCACGACACATCTGGCCTCTGGGCGCCCGCAAGCCCAGGCCGCCCTGGCGCCAAGGCAGCTCTCTACTACCCTATCCCTCACCTTGTGCTTCCTCTGCCAGCTCGGTAGCCACTTGCGCGTCTGCAAGTCGCTGAACTTCTTCATCGTCCACGTGCTTCTTCCTCCGCCGCTGAGGCACCCGAGAAAGATGCTGCCTCTTGACACAGAGGCTCTCCTAGGAGTGGGCACTCCAGGGCCCCGCCCTCCCTCATTAGCCTCCCGGTCAGGGCGGGGCCCCGCGGTGTCACAATGGCCTCTGGGCCCAAGGAGGCCCTGCATCACAAAGGGCCCGGCAACGCGTCACAATGGGCCATTGCCCGGCACCCCTAGGGCAGCAGGCCTGGGGGCGCACAGCTGAGGGCAGCTAGCTGCAACTGGTTGGAAGCATCTGTGCCCAGCACAAGGCTGTCCCGCTTTCCCATCCCAGGCGCTCCAGCCGGCCCTAACCAACAGCTCCTGCAGTGCCCGTGGCCTCCCCAGAACTCAGCCCTGTCTGCATCCGGCAGCTGGCGGTGCCACCAGCCAGGGCAGCCAGCCATGGCCACGGCACGGCCCGGGGTCAGACAGATAAGTTCCTTGTCAGGAGAACTGCCTTGCTATAAGGTTTGGGGCTTGCCAACCGGCACCCCCGTCGGTGCACAACCGTCAATAAATCCAATCCCTCGACCGTGTCTGTGGATCGGCCTCTTGCATAACACAGGCAAAGAAGTGGTCTGGGACAACGGGGGGGACCTGGCCACTTGCTGGGGCAGGCCGTGTGCTGTGCAGCTCAGCGTCTCTGCCCACACTGGCGGGGTAACCGGGCCCCTCCCGGCAACCGCTGTGGGCCTTCAGCAAGAGTGCTGGCTGCAAGGGCCCAACCCAGGCAAACGTGCGTTTCGCTCTCTTTCCTGCTTTCCTGACACAGCTCTTTCTCCTTGCTTCTTCCCCACGGGACACCGCTTGCTCTGCGATTTCTTGCCCTCGGCACAGCTCTAGGAGGCAGGAGATGTCCCAGAGCCACTCGGACCAGGCCCCAGCCTCGGTCTGTGCCACTGGCAGGACGGCCTCCACCGCTGCCCCTGCCCACTGCCCACTGCCCACTGCCAGCTTCGGGTGTGCTTGGCGACAGCCCGGATGTCCAGCAGGAGAAGTAGGGCGGGGGCGGAGCCTTTGCCCTGATTTCAGGGCTTCTGATGGGGAGAGCTGGGCCATTTGACTGTGGGGCTGTGCGCTTGAAGGTCCCGGGGCTCTGCCCACAGCTGGACTTCACCCTCTCGTCCTCCCATCCCTCCCATCCTATCCCGCCCCGCCCCAGGCAGGGCCTTTCTCCTTCGCCCCACACGACACAGGCTGGCCCCAGCAACTAAAAGGCTTGGGTCTTCTGGATGCCTTTTTCCCCCCAAATCAAGGATTCCAGCCTGAGGAAAAGAACCAGCCCTGCTTCTTGAGCGAACCAGGAGCTTTCTTTCAAGAAAGGCGTCTGGCTATTCTGCTGTCATTTAGCAGCGGCCCAGCCTCGCAAGGCACATCTTCCAAGAACTCCTCCTTCTAAAGGGGAGGGCAGGAACACGGGAACGGCAGGAGATATCGAAAACCAAATTTCTACTTCCAAGAAGGAAAGACCGGCTGGGTGGCTGTTGCCCAGCTGTGCTTACGGACGTCCCTCTGCTGCCTTCAGCCTCCAGGACAGCTCTCTTGCACGCACCCACGCACAAGGGACACAGCTCAGCTGCCAAAGGAACAAGTCCTAGCCCAACCGCTAAATGTTCTTCCCTTTCCAAACAAGAGCTTCCTGACACTTTGCTTTCGAAACCAATCTTTATTTTAAACTTTCAGAAGTCCACCTTAAAGACTCGGCTCTCCTATGTCACCGCCCACACTAAAGCACCCGTTAAAATTTTTGTCATTAAACGGGAACGGAAAGCGTGAGACGGCCTTGACCTTGTGCTTTTAAATTCGAGTGGAGAGCAGCAGGAACACCTACCCCTACTTTAACCTACAGAACCTTACTCAACTAATTCTTCCCTACCCCTACTCTAACCTACAGAAGCTAAGGGGACTAATTCTTTCCTACCCCTACTCTAACCTACAGAACCTAAGGGGACTAATTCTCGTCTTTCAGGGAATGGGAACGAGGACAGGTGGCGTGGGAGGATGGGGACAAGGGTAGGCAAGCCAAGGCCCAGCTCGAATTGAGTCTGGCCAGAGCTCTTAAGGAGAAGGGCTTCTACAGCTATCTCACTAAAGGAAGACTAGGGATAAGGTGGGCCCTCTCCAGAAGGAACTGGCAGCCGTGGCTCTGGTGCACCAAGAGAAGGCTGAGGCTCTCGATGGCTTCTGCGCTCCAGTCTTCAAGAGCGAGTGCTGCAGCCACGCCGCCCAGGTGGAGAAAGGCAAATGCAGGGACTGGCAGAAGAAGAGCCTATGTCCCCTGCAGCAGAGGATCGAGTTGGAGAGCACCTGAAGCTGCCCAAGGGACCTGCTGAGAGTCGCCCGCAGGTCCCAAGGGAGCCGGCAGACAAAGTGGCTAGGCCACTAGGCATCGTTTTGGAAAAGCCGTGGCAGTCAGGCAAAGTCCTCGATGAGTGGGGAAAAAGGGCAATGCAAGCCAACAGAGCAACGGCACTGGCCCCAACAGCAAGCCCTGGGAGACACCCGTGGTGACCGGCCATCAGGCGGATGTCAGTGCGGGCAGCGCCGCCGCCTGGGAGCCGCCGTGCTGCCCCGCCAGGCAGGGCCGGCGGAATGCCCTGCGCAGAGCCCGCAGTGCCTCCCTGAAGAGAGAGGGCCGCTGTGCCGAGACAGCTGGAGCTGATTTGGGCTGGACTCGCCAATGCTGCAGACTGCCCCCAGCAGCTCAATCGGTGGATGTGTCTGATGACGTTGACGTGTCGCAGGGCTCTGGCCATGGCTCACACGGGAGGGACCCAGAGCTACTGCCTGCCCCAGTACTGCAGCTTTGCTGCGTGCTTTCTTGCCCCTGGCAGCGCTCTAAGAGGCTGGAGACGTCCCAGAGACTTTCGTCCTCAGACCAGGCCCCCTGCTGGCTCTGTGGCGGGGGCAGGACGGTCTGCACCACTGCCTCTGCCCACTGCCCCCTGAGAGCTTCCAGCTGGCTGGGCGAGGGGCTGGGGGGGCCGCAGGGGCTGTGCAGGGCAGCTGCCTGGCTCTCCGGCCCTGCTGCTGGGGCTGTTGCCACCATGGCTGCATCCATGCCTCCAGCCAGGTCCCGCTCTGCCCCCGGCTGCTGGCCACGGCGCCGGATCACAGCTGCAATCCTGCTCAGGGTGGCACGTGCCACACGCTGCAGCGCGTCCAGCACGCCGGGGCAGCAGCCTCTGGGGCGCTGCGGGGCAGCGGCTGTTGGCTGGCTGTGCCTGCCACCCGCCGGGGCAGGAGATGTGCTGTGCGGGTCCCCGCCTGCCTCTTGGGCCGCCTCTGTGCAGATGAGGCAGGTGCATTGGGGCCCTTCCCGGCAAGCGGTCTGAGGCTGCAGCAGGACTGGCAGGAGGGAGGGCTTGACCCAGATGGTGTAGATCTGGACGCCTTCCCCGTCCTCCTCTGACAGCTCGCTGTGGTTGCTGTCTTCCTCAGGGGACAGCGGTTGCTCTGTCTTTTCTTCCCCTGTCCACTCCCCGCAGATGGCCCAGAGCTCTGTCCACGGCCCACTGAGAGCTTCCAGCTGGCTTGGAGAGGGGCTGGGGGGGCAGGCGTCCGGGGTCGGGGCCTTTGGCCTGATGTACGGGCTGCTGATGCGGCCAACTGGGGCACGGGCTCTGGCTGGGGCCGCTTGAAGGCCCCGGGGCTCTGCCCACGCCTCCCGTGGGACGGGCACAGGGAACCCCTTTTCTCCACTCGCCCAGCTTTGGTCTCTCCTGTCTTCCTCTGGGGGCAGCTCTAGGAGGCTGCAGGTGTCTGAGAGCTCCTCAGACCAGGGGCCGTCCTGGCTCGGTGCCACTGAGAGGACGGCCTTGGCTGCTGTCCCTGCCCCCTGCCCACTGAGAGCTTCCAGGTCGCTTGGCCAGGGGCTGAGGGCGCAGCGGTCTGGAAAGCCGTGCGGGCTGGGGGCCTTTGCCCTGGTGTAAGAGCTTGTGCTACTGACACCTGGGCCAGGGACTGAGGCTGTGCCTGCTTGAGAGTCCCGGGGCGTCTGTGCCCATGCCTGGCATGGGAGGGACACTGAGCTACATTCTTCCCCACTACTCCAGCTCTCCTCTGTGTTTTCATCTTCTGTTGATGGCTCAGGGAGGCTGGAGATATCCCAGAGACTCTCGTCCTCGGAGCAGGCCCCGTCCTGGCTCTCTGCCACCGGCAGGACTGCCCGCCCTGCTTCCCCGGCCTGCGGCCCACTGAGAGCTTCCCCATGGCTTGGGAAGGGGCTGGGGGGGCAGCAGGGGCTTTGCAGGGCAGAGTCCTGGCTCTGTGGCCCTGCTGCTGTGGATGGTCCTGCTATGGCTGCCTCCCTACCTTGTTGCGCCTCCCTACCTTCTTCCGCCTGCCTCTGTGGCTCTGGCTTCCGGCCACGGCGCCGGATCGCAGCTGCAACCCCGCTGCGGGTGGTGCGTGCCACGCGCTGCAGTGCGTCCAGCACAGCGCGGCCGTGGCCTCTGGGGCTGCGTGGGGCAGCTGCCTGGCTTTCTGCCCCTGCTGCTCTCTGCTGCTCAGCCACGGCAGCACAAGAGGCACTGTTCTCTTGCTGCGCTGCTGCCTGCGTCTGCCAGTTGTCCACCTGCGGCAAGGAGGAGGAGGAGGAGGAGGAGGAGGTGGTGTGGGATGGAGGCGGTTGCCACGACACATCTGGCCTCTGGGCGCCCGCAAGCCCAGGCCGCCCTGGCGCCAAGGCAGCTCTCTACTACCCTATCCCTCACCTTGTGCTTCCTCTGCCAGCTCGGTAGCCACTTGCGCGTCTGCAAGTCGCTGAACTTCTTCATCGTCCACGTGCTTCTTCCTCCGCCGCTGAGGCACCCGAGAAAGATGCTGCCTCTTGACACAGAGGCTCTCCTAGGAGTGGGCACTCCAGGGCCCCGCCCTCCCTCATTAGCCTCCCGGTCAGGGCGGGGCCCCGCGGTGTCACAATGGCCTCTGGGCCCAAGGAGGCCCTGCATCACAAAGGGCCCGGCAACGCGTCACAATGGGCCATTGCCCGGCACCCCTAGGGCAGCAGGCCTGGGGGCGCACAGCTGAGGGCAGCTAGCTGCAACTGGTTGGAAGCATCTGTGCCCAGCACAAGGCTGTCCCGCTTTCCCATCCCAGGCGCTCCAGCCGGCCCTAACCAACAGCTCCTGCAGTGCCCGTGGCCTCCCCAGAACTCAGCCCTGTCTGCATCCGGCAGCTGGCGGTGCCACCAGCCAGGGCAGCCAGCCATGGCCACGGCACGGCCCGGGGTCAGACAGATAAGTTCCTTGTCAGGAGAACTGCCTTGCTATAAGGTTTGGGGCTTGCCAACCGGCACCCCCGTCGGTGCACAACCGTCAATAAATCCAATCCCTCGACCGTGTCTGTGGATCGGCCTCTTGCATAACACAGGCAAAGAAGTGGTCTGGGACAACGGGGGGGACCTGGCCACTTGCTGGGGCAGGCCGTGTGCTGTGCAGCTCAGCGTCTCTGCCCACACTGGCGGGGTAACCGGGCCCCTCCCGGCAACCGCTGTGGGCCTTCAGCAAGAGTGCTGGCTGCAAGGGCCCAACCCAGGCAAACGTGCGTTTCGCTCTCTTTCCTGCTTTCCTGACACAGCTCTTTCTCCTTGCTTCTTCCCCACGGGACACCGCTTGCTCTGCGATTTCTTGCCCTCGGCACAGCTCTAGGAGGCAGGAGATGTCCCAGAGCCACTCGGACCAGGCCCCAGCCTCGGTCTGTGCCACTGGCAGGACGGCCTCCACCGCTGCCCCTGCCCACTGCCCACTGCCCACTGCCAGCTTCGGGTGTGCTTGGCGACAGCCCGGATGTCCAGCAGGAGAAGTAGGGCGGGGGCGGAGCCTTTGCCCTGATTTCAGGGCTTCTGATGGGGAGAGCTGGGCCATTTGACTGTGGGGCTGTGCGCTTGAAGGTCCCGGGGCTCTGCCCACAGCTGGACTTCACCCTCTCGTCCTCCCATCCCTCCCATCCTATCCCGCCCCGCCCCAGGCAGGGCCTTTCTCCTTCGCCCCACACGACACAGGCTGGCCCCAGCAACTAAAAGGCTTGGGTCTTCTGGATGCCTTTTTCCCCCCAAATCAAGGATTCCAGCCTGAGGAAAAGAACCAGCCCTGCTTCTTGAGCGAACCAGGAGCTTTCTTTCAAGAAAGGCGTCTGGCTATTCTGCTGTCATTTAGCAGCGGCCCAGCCTCGCAAGGCACATCTTCCAAGAACTCCTCCTTCTAAAGGGGAGGGCAGGAACACGGGAACGGCAGGAGATATCGAAAACCAAATTTCTACTTCCAAGAAGGAAAGACCGGCTGGGTGGCTGTTGCCCAGCTGTGCTTACGGACGTCCCTCTGCTGCCTTCAGCCTCCAGGACAGCTCTCTTGCACGCACCCACGCACAAGGGACACAGCTCAGCTGCCAAAGGAACAAGTCCTAGCCCAACCGCTAAATGTTCTTCCCTTTCCAAACAAGAGCTTCCTGACACTTTGCTTTCGAAACCAATCTTTATTTTAAACTTTCAGAAGTCCACCTTAAAGACTCGGCTCTCCTATGTCACCGCCCACACTAAAGCACCCGTTAAAATTTTTGTCATTAAACGGGAACGGAAAGCGTGAGACGGCCTTGACCTTGTGCTTTTAAATTCGAGTGGAGAGCAGCAGGAACACCTACCCCTACTTTAACCTACAGAACCTTACTCAACTAATTCTTCCCTACCCCTACTCTAACCTACAGAAGCTAAGGGGACTAATTCTTTCCTACCCCTACTCTAACCTACAGAACCTAAGGGGACTAATTCTCGTCTTTCAGGGAATGGGAACGAGGACAGGTGGCGTGGGAGGATGGGGACAAGGGTAGGCAAGCCAAGGCCCAGCTCGAATTGAGTCTGGCCAGAGCTCTTAAGGAGAAGGGCTTCTACAGCTATCTCACTAAAGGAAGACTAGGGATAAGGTGGGCCCTCTCCAGAAGGAACTGGCAGCCGTGGCTCTGGTGCACCAAGAGAAGGCTGAGGCTCTCGATGGCTTCTGCGCTCCAGTCTTCAAGAGCGAGTGCTGCAGCCACGCCGCCCAGGTGGAGAAAGGCAAATGCAGGGACTGGCAGAAGAAGAGCCTATGTCCCCTGCAGCAGAGGATCGAGTTGGAGAGCACCTGAAGCTGCCCAAGGGACCTGCTGAGAGTCGCCCGCAGGTCCCAAGGGAGCCGGCAGACAAAGTGGCTAGGCCACTAGGCATCGTTTTGGAAAAGCCGTGGCAGTCAGGCAAAGTCCTCGATGAGTGGGGAAAAAGGGCAATGCAAGCCAACAGAGCAACGGCACTGGCCCCAACAGCAAGCCCTGGGAGACACCCGTGGTGACCGGCCATCAGGCGGATGTCAGTGCGGGCAGCGCCGCCGCCTGGGAGCCGCCGTGCTGCCCCGCCAGGCAGGGCCGGCGGAATGCCCTGCGCAGAGCCCGCAGTGCCTCCCTGAAGAGAGAGGGCCGCTGTGCCGAGACAGCTGGAGCTGATTTGGGCTGGACTCGCCAATGCTGCAGACTGCCCCCAGCAGCTCAATCGGTGGATGTGTCTGATGACGTTGACGTGTCGCAGGGCTCTGGCCATGGCTCACACGGGAGGGACCCAGAGCTACTGCCTGCCCCAGTACTGCAGCTTTGCTGCGTGCTTTCTTGCCCCTGGCAGCGCTCTAAGAGGCTGGAGACGTCCCAGAGACTTTCGTCCTCAGACCAGGCCCCCTGCTGGCTCTGTGGCGGGGGCAGGACGGTCTGCACCACTGCCTCTGCCCACTGCCCCCTGAGAGCTTCCAGCTGGCTGGGCGAGGGGCTGGGGGGGCCGCAGGGGCTGTGCAGGGCAGCTGCCTGGCTCTCCGGCCCTGCTGCTGGGGCTGTTGCCACCATGGCTGCATCCATGCCTCCAGCCAGGTCCCGCTCTGCCCCCGGCTGCTGGCCACGGCGCCGGATCACAGCTGCAATCCTGCTCAGGGTGGCACGTGCCACACGCTGCAGCGCGTCCAGCACGCCGGGGCAGCAGCCTCTGGGGCGCTGCGGGGCAGCGGCTGTTGGCTGGCTGTGCCTGCCACCCGCCGGGGCAGGAGATGTGCTGTGCGGGTCCCCGCCTGCCTCTTGGGCCGCCTCTGTGCAGATGAGGCAGGTGCATTGGGGCCCTTCCCGGCAAGCGGTCTGAGGCTGCAGCAGGACTGGCAGGAGGGAGGGCTTGACCCAGATGGTGTAGATCTGGACGCCTTCCCCGTCCTCCTCTGACAGCTCGCTGTGGTTGCTGTCTTCCTCAGGGGACAGCGGTTGCTCTGTCTTTTCTTCCCCTGTCCACTCCCCGCAGATGGCCCAGAGCTCTGTCCACGGCCCACTGAGAGCTTCCAGCTGGCTTGGGGAGGGGCTGGGAGGGCGGGCGTCCGGGGTCGGGGCCTTTGGCCTGATGTACGGGCTGCTGATGCGGCCAACTGGGGCACGGGCTCTGGCTGGGGCCGCTTGAAGGCCCCGGGGCTCTGCCCACGCCTCCCGTGGGACGGGCACAGGGAACCCCTTTTCTCCACTCGCCCAGCTTTGGTCTCTCCTGTCTTCCTCTGGGGGCAGCTCTAGGAGGCTGCAGGTGTCTGAGAGCTCCTCAGACCAGGGGCCGTCCTGGCTCGGTGCCACTGAGAGGACGGCCTTGGCTGCTGTCCCTGCCCCCTGCCCACTGAGAGCTTCCAGGTCGCTTGGCCAGGGGCTGAGGGCGCAGCGGTCTGGAAAGCCGTGCGGGCTGGGGGCCTTTGCCCTGGTGTAAGAGCTTGTGCTACTGACACCTGGGCCAGGGACTGAGGCTGTGCCTGCTTGAGAGTCCCGGGGCGTCTGTGCCCATGCCTGGCATGGGAGGGACACTGAGCTACATTCTTCCCCACTACTCCAGCTCTCCTCTGTGTTTTCATCTTCTGTTGATGGCTCAGGGAGGCTGGAGATATCCCAGAGACTCTCGTCCTCGGAGCAGGCCCCGTCCTGGCTCTCTGCCACCGGCAGGACTGCCCGCCCTGCTTCCCCGGCCTGCGGCCCACTGAGAGCTTCCCCATGGCTTGGGAAGGGGCTGGGGGGGCAGCAGGGGCTTTGCAGGGCAGAGTCCTGGCTCTGTGGCCCTGCTGCTGTGGATGGTCCTGCTATGGCTGCCTCCCTACCTTGTTGCGCCTCCCTACCTTCTTCCGCCTGCCTCTGTGGCTCCGGCTTCCGGCCACGGCGCCGGATCGCAGCTGCAACCCCGCTGCGGGTGGTGCGTGCCACGCGCTGCAGTGCGTCCAGCACAGCGCGGCCGTGGCCTCTGGGGCTGCGTGGGGCAGCTGCCTGGCTTTCTGCCCCTGCTGCTCTCTGCTGCTCAGCCACGGCAGCACAAGAGGCACTGTTCTCTTGCTGCGCTGCTGCCTGCGTCTGCCAGTTGTCCACCTGCGGCAAGGAGGAGGAGGAGGAGGAGGAGGAGGTGGTGTGGGATGGAGGCGGTTGCCACGACACATCTGGCCTCTGGGCGCCCGCAAGCCCAGGCCGCCCTGGCGCCAAGGCAGCTCTCTACTACCCTATCCCTCACCTTGTGCTTCCTCTGCCAGCTCGGTAGCCACTTGCGCGTCTGCAAGTCGCTGAACTTCTTCATCGTCCACGTGCTTCTTCCTCCGCCGCTGAGGCACCCGAGAAAGATGCTGCCTCTTGACACAGAGGCTCTCCTAGGAGTGGGCACTCCAGGGCCCCGCCCTCCCTCATTAGCCTCCCGGTCAGGGCGGGGCCCCGCGGTGTCACAATGGCCTCTGGGCCCAAGGAGGCCCTGCATCACAAAGGGCCCGGCAACGCGTCACAATGGGCCATTGCCCGGCACCCCTAGGGCAGCAGGCCTGGGGGCGCACAGCTGAGGGCAGCTGGCTGCAACTGGTTGGAAGCATCTGTGCCCAGCACAAGGCTGTCCCGCTTTCCCATCCCAGGCGCTCCAGCCGGCCCTAACCAACAGCTCCCGCAGTGCCCGTGGCCTCCCCAGAACTCAGCCCTGTCTGCATCCGGCAGCTGGCGGTGCCACCAGCCAGGGCAGCCAGCCATGGCCACGGCACGGCCCGGGGTCAGACAGATAAGTTCCTTGTCAGGAGAACTGCCTTGCTATAAGGTTTGGGGCTTGCCAACCGGCACCCCCGTCGGTGCACAACCGTCAATAAATCCAATCCCTCGACCGTGTCTGTGGATCGGCCTCTTGCATAACACAGGCAAAGAAGTGGTCTGGGACAACGGGGGGGACCTGGCCACTTGCTGGGGCAGGCCGTGTGCTGTGCAGCTCAGCGTCTCTGCCCACACTGGCGGGGTAACCGGGCCCCTCCCGGCAACCGCTGTGGGCCTTCAGCAAGAGTGCTGGCTGCAAGGGCCCAACCCAGGCAAACGTGCGTTTCGCTCTCTTTCCTGCTTTCCTGACACAGCTCTTTCTCCTTGCTTCTTCCCCACGGGACACCGCTTGCTCTGCGATTTCTTGCCCTCGGCACAGCTCTAGGAGGCAGGAGATGTCCCAGAGCCACTCGGACCAGGCCCCAGCCTCGGTCTGTGCCACTGGCAGGACGGCCTCCACCGCTGCCCCTGCCCACTGCCCACTGCCCACTGCCAGCTTCGGGTGCGCTTGGCGACAGCCCGGATGTCCAGCAGGAGAAGTAGGGCGGGGGTGGAGCCTTTGCCCTGATTTCAGGGCTTCTGATGGGGAGAGCTGGGCCATTTGACTGTGGGGCTGTGCGCTTGAAGGTCCCGGGGCTCTGCCCACAGCTGGACTTCACCCTCTCGTCCTCCCATCCCTCCCATCCTATCCCGCCCCGCCCCAGGCAGGGCCTTTCTCCTTCGCCCCACACGACACAGGCTGGCCCCAGCAACTAAAAGGCTTGGGTCTTCTGGATGCCTTTTTCCCCCCAAATCAAGGATTCCAGCCTGAGGAAAAGAACCAGCCCTGCTTCTTGAGCGAACCAGGAGCTTTCTTTCAAGAAAGGCGTCTGGCTATTCTGCTGTCATTTAGCAGCGGCCCAGCCTCGCAAGGCACATCTTCCAAGAACTCCTCCTTCTAAAGGGGAGGGCAGGAACACGGGAACGGCAGGAGATATCGAAAACCAAATTTCTACTTCCAAGAAGGAAAGACCGGCTGGGTGGCTGTTGCCCAGCTGTGCTTACGGACGTCCCTCTGCTGCCTTCAGCCTCCAGGACAGCTCTCTTGCACGCACCCACGCACAAGGGACACAGCTCAGCTGCCAAAGGAACAAGTCCTAGCCCAACCGCTAAATGTTCTTCCCTTTCCAAACAAGAGCTTCCTGACACTTTGCTTTCGAAACCAATCTTTATTTTAAACTTTCAGAAGTCCACCTTAAAGACTCGGCTCTCCTATGTCACCGCCCACACTAAAGCACCCGTTAAAATTTTTGTCATTAAACGGGAACGGAAAGCGTGAGACGGCCTTGACCTTGTGCTTTTAAATTCGAGTGGAGAGCAGCAGGAACACCTACCCCTACTTAAACCTACAGAACCTTACTCAACTAATTCTTCCCTACCCCTACTCTAACCTACAGAAGCTAAGGGGACTAATTCTTTCCTACCCCTACTCTAACCTACAGAACCTAAGGGGACTAATTCTCGTCTTTCAGGGAATGGGAACGAGGACAGGTGGCGTGGGAGGATGGGGACAAGGGTAGGCAAGCCAAGGCCCAGCTCGAATTGAGTCTGGCCAGAGCTCTTAAGGAGAAGGGCTTCTACAGCTATCTCACTAAAGGAAGACTAGGGATAAGGTGGGCCCTCTCCAGAAGGAACTGGCAGCCGTGGCTCTGGTGCACCAAGAGAAGGCTGAGGCTCTCGATGGCTTCTGCGCTCCAGTCTTCAAGAGCGAGTGCTGCAGCCACGCCGCCCAGGTGGAGAAAGGCAAATGCAGGGACTGGCAGAAGAAGAGCCTATGTCCCCTGAAGCAGAGGATCGAGTTGGAGAGCACCTGAAGCTGCCCAAGGGACCTGCTGAGAGTCGCCCGCAGGTCCCAAGGGAGCCGGCAGACAAAGTGGCTAGGCCACTAGGCATCGTTTTGGAAAAGCCGTGGCAGTCAGGCAAAGTCCTCGATGAGTGGGGAAAAAGGGCAATGCAAGCCAACAGATCAACGGCACTGGCCCCAACAGCGAGCCCTGGGAGACACCTGTGGTGACCGGCCATCAGGCGGATGTCAGTGCGGGCAGCGCCATAGCCTGGGAGCCGCCGTGCTGCCCCACCAGGCAGGGCCGGCGGAATGCCCTGCGCAGAGCCCGCAGTGCCTCCCTGAAGAGAGAGGGCCGCTGTGCCGAGACAGCTGGAGCTGACTTGGGCTGGACTCGCCAACGCTGCAGACTGCCCCCAGCAGCTCAGTCGGTGGATGTGTCTGATGACGTTGACGTGTCGCAGGGCTCTGGCCATGGCTCACACGGGAGGGACCCAGAGCTACTGCCTGCCCCAGTACTGCAGCTTTGCTGCGTGTTTTCTTGCCCCTGGCAGCGCTCTAAGAAGCTGGAGACGTCCCAGAGACTTTCGTCCTCAGACCAGGCCCCCTGCTGGCTCTGTGGCGGGGGCAGGACGGTCTGCACCACTGCCTCTGCCCACTGCCCCCTGAGAGCTTCCAGCTGGCTGGGCGAGGGGCTGGGGGGGCCGCAGGGGCTGTGCAGGGCAGCTGCCTGGCTCTCCGGCCCTGCTGCTGGGGCTGTTGCCACCATGGCTGCATCCATGCCTCCAGCCAGGTCCCGCTCTGCCCCCGGCTGCTGGCCACGGCGCCGGATCACAGCTGCAATCCTGCTCAGGGTGGCACGTGCCACACGCTGCAGCGCGTCCAGCACGCCGGGGCAGCAGCCTCTGGGGCGCTGCGGGGCAGCGGCTGTTGGCTGGCTGTGCCTGCCACCCACCGGGGCAGGAGATGTGCTGTGCGGGTCCCCGCCTGCCTCTTGGGCCGCCTCTGTGCAGATGAGGCAGGCGCATTGGGGCCCTTCCCGGCAAGCGGTCTGAGGCTGCAGCAGGACTGGCAGGAGGGAGGGCTTGACCCAGATGGTGTAGATCTGGACGCCTTCCCCGTCCTCCTCTGACAGCTCGCTGTGGTTGCTGTTTTCCTCAGGGGACAGTGGCTGCTCTGTGTTTTCTGCCCCTGGCCACTCCCCGCAGATGGCCCAGAGCTCTGTCCACGGCCCACTGAGAGCTTCCAGCTGGCTTGGGGAGGGGCTGGGAGGGCGGGCGTCCTTGGTCGGGGCCTTTGGCCTGATGTACGGGCTGTTGATGCGGCCAACTGGGGCACGGGCTCTGGCTGGGGCCGCTTGAAGGCCCCGGGGCTCTGCCCACGCCTCCCGTGGGACGGGCACAGGGAACCCCTTTTCTCCACTCGCCCAGCTTTGGTCTCTCCTGTCTTCCTCTGGGGGCAGCTCTAGGAGGCTGCAGGTGTCTGAGAGCTCCTCAGACCAGGGGCCGTCCTGGCTCGGTGCCACTGAGAGGACGGCCTTGGCTGCTGTCCCTGCCCCCTGCCCACTGAGAGCTTCCAGGTCGCTTGGCCGGGGGCTGAGGGCGCAGCGGTCTGGAAAGCCGTGCGGGCTGGGGGCCTTTGCCCTGGTGTAAGAGCTTGTGCTACTGACACCTGGGCCAGGGACTGAGGCTGTGCCTGCTTGAGAGTCCCGGGGCGTCTGTGCCCATGCCTGGCATGGGAGGGACACTGAGCTACATTCTTCCCCACTACTCCAGCTCTCCTCTGTGTTTTCATCTTCTGTTGATGGCTCAGGGAGGCTGGAGATATCCCAGAGACTCTCGTTCTCGGAGCAGGCCCCGTCCTCGCTCTCTGCCACTGGCAGGACTGCCCGCCCTGCTGCCCCGGCCCGCGGCCCACTGAGAGCTTCCCCATGGCTTGGGAAGGGGCTGGGGGGGCAGCAGGGGCTTTGCAGGGCAGAGTCCTGGCTCTGTGGCCCTGCTGCTGTGGATGGTCCTGCTATGGCTGCCTCCCTACCTTGTTGCGCCTCCCTACCTTCTTCCGCCTGCCTCTGTGGCTCCGGCTTCCGGCCACGGCGCCGGATCGCAGCTGCAACCCCGCTGCGGGTGGTGCGTGCCACGCGCTGCAGTGCGTCCAGCACAGCGCGGCCGTGGCCTCTGGGGCTGCGTGGGGCAGCTGCCTGGCTCTCTGCCCCTGCTGCTCTCCGCTGCTCAGCCACGGCAGCACAAGAGGCGCTGTTCTCCTCTTGCTGCACTGCTGCCTGCGTCTGCCAGTTGTCCACCTGCGGCAAGGAGGAGGAGGAGGAGGAGGAGGAGGTGGTGTGGGATGGAGGCGGTTGCCACGACACATCTGGCCTCTGGGTGCCCGCAAGCCCAGGCCGCCCTGGCGCCAAGGCAGCTCTCTACTACCCTATCCCTCACCTTGTGCTTCCTCTGCCAGCTCGGTAGCCACTTGCGCGTCTGCAAGTCGCTGAACTTCTTCATCGTCCGCGTGCTTCTTCCTCCACCACTGAGGCACCCGAGAAAGATGCTGCCTCTTGACACAGAGGCTCTCCTGGGAGTGGGCACTCCAGGGCCCCGCCCTCCCTCATTGGCCTCCCGGTCAGGGCGGGGCCCCGCGGTGTCACAATGGCCTCTGGGCCCAAGGAGGCCCTGCATCACAAAGGGCCCGGCAACGCGTCACAATGGGCCATTGCCCAGCACCCCTAGGGCAGCAGGCCTGGGGGCACACAGCTGACGGCAGCTGGCTGCAACTGGTTGGAAGCAGCTGTGCCCAGCACAAGGCTGTCCCGCTTTCCCATCTGTTGTGGTTTTGCCCACCAGCCCATCCCTGGGGCTGAGGATGGTTTTGTCCAGGTAATTTCCGGACAAAAAGGCCAATTAAAAGTCCAGTGATGCCTTTGCTAATTACATCTTTAAGTAAACGGAAGAGAAGACTTGTTGCGCAGTTGAAACTGGGGGCAGCAGCCATGTAGAGAAAGAAGCGGCAGGCCCGAAAAGGGCCAAGGCCCTCTCCTCCCCCGGCTAGGGCTGGGGGGGAGTTAAGCAGGTGTAGTACTGAAGTCTCCCTTTCTCTCCTATAAGAGAGTGAAGAAAAAAAAAGTTTAAAAGACGAACTGTTTGGACAGAAACTGCTGCAGAAGAATTCCAGCCGAGAGATAACAGAGTTTCCAAGGTCGAAGCTGGCAGCCGGAGGAGAAAGAAGAAATTCGAAGGGGGGAGAGCTGTTTCTTCCCTTTTTGTTTTCTCTCCTCAGCAGGGAAAAGACTGAAAAGGAATCCCTGCTACTTGTAAAAATTTGTGAGAGTAAGGAGAGACCCCTCTGCGGCTGACGGAGGAGCCTGTGGATGTACCAAAGAGAACTGAGACTTCATGAGGACTGAAGTGAAGCAGAGTCCTGTTGAAGACTTTGTGACCCTTGAAAGAGATGATGCTTATGCCGGAGCAAAGATGGCTCGAATAAGCTTGGGATCCGTGTGTGTGTGGATCCATACTGCTGTTGAAAATTTATAACTTTAAGGAAGAAATAAAATCTCATGCTGGAACAAGACGGCCCATGTGAGATGTTGGGATCCGTGTGTGTGTGGATCCGTGCTAGACCCATGCCGAGAAGTCTATCAAGGACTGTTTCTCCCATGGGGAGGGACCTCCGTAGGGAAACAGGGGTAAACTCTTAAGCCATTATCCCCTGTAACCCTGTGGTAAAGATCCATAGTAAGCAAGTGTCCCCTTGCAAGCCTATGGAAGGAAGACCCTTCAGGACCTGGGTAACCCCCAGCCTTCGGTCTTAGCCCAGGAGGGGGGTAAGCCCAGCCCTGGAGATTGACATAGAGCAAGAGAGAGAGAGAGAGAAAAAAAGTTCCAACTGCAACAAGAATGCTACTGCTACTAAAGATTTGTTACTGGAGAAAGAAAGAACTAGAACTCCGAAAATGAAGATTAAAATCACTTCTCCTCCTTGGACTAGTATAAAGGGGGAGGGGGGGAGTATTTCTGTAAATCTATAACACTTTAACTTGAATAGAAATTGTTGTAGATATAATTCTTTAGTTTTTTAATTTATTAGTAGTTCTTGTTTTACTAGTAATAAATGTTTATACTATTTTCCCCAAATCCTGTCTCTCTTTTGTCTGCAAAAACCTTCTCTCAACTAGTAGTAATTGTGTGGGGGGTGGAAAGCAAATTAAACCAAGGCAAAACCACGGCACCATCCCAGGCGCTCCAGCCGGCCCCAGCCAACAGCTCCTGCAGTGCCCGTGGCCTCCCCAGAGCTCAGCCCTGTCTGCATCCGGCAGCTGGCGGTGCCACCAGCTGGGGCAGCCAGCCATGGCCACGGCATGGCCCGGGGTCAGACAGATAAGTTCCTTGTCAGGAGAACTGCCTTGCTATAAGGTTTGGGGCTTGCCAACCTATCGCTTAGGGGGTAGGGGTTACCCCCTGCGATGGACCCAGGGGCACACTTTGCATTGGGGGACGAGTCACACACACACGAGATATGTGACTCACAAAATGGCCCTTTTTTAAAACAAGAAGTTAGCTTTTATACAGTGGGATACAGAGAATTCGGGAACAGGGGAGGGTAGATAGATCACTCACTCGAATCCTCAGAGGGGGTCCAGGCATGGTACGGCGGCTGGATCGGGGCTGCGCTGCGTATTCCAGCGGCGTGTTCGGCGGCACGGGGGCCGCGGGGCGGTGGCTCGGCTGTGCGTACGGTCGCTCGGTGTCGCGCGACGGCAGCGCCGGTCCCGCGGGCTCGCAGAAGCAGTCTCGCGGTGGCGGTGCTGGCAGCGGCAGACGGCGGCGCGGGGTGCTGCTCGGAGCGCCCGCGGTGGAGGCGGGGACAGCACCCAGCGCGCGAGTTCCCCGGGCCGCCCGGGGTCAGGGCCGCTTTCGCAGCGGCGGCTGCCCAGGCAGGACGGGGCGGCTTTCACTGCAGCTGCAGCAGGGAGCGGGGGGGGTGAGTTCTGCCGCTTGGGTGACAGTTGCAGCAGCTCCCGGTGGCGGCGCGGTGCCCCTGGGGCGGCGGCGGCTTACCGGAGCGGGTCGGGACTGCGCGGGGTCGGCGCGGGTCCGGGGTCCGTTTCTCCGGCGCGGTCGCTGTCTGAGCAACGGGGTTTCACACAGCTGGTCTGTAGCAGCAGCAGCAGCTGAGGACTGGCTGGACGGAGTCCAGGAGTTACATGAGTGAGTGGGGTCCTAGGGATAGCCCGGAGTCCGGAAATCCGAGGCTAACAGTAGCTCAGGTGAACAGGGATCTTTCTTAATATAAGAAAGATGAGTCCTGGCTACGTTGAGAGCGCCATTTATCGCTTAGGGGGTAGGGGTTACCCCCTGCGATGGACCCAGGGGCACACTTTGCATTGGGGGACGAGTCACACACACACAAGATATGTGACTCACAAAATGGCCCTTTATTAAAACAAGAAGTTAGCTTTTATACAGTGGGATACAGAGAATTCGGGAACAGGGGAGGGTCTTTGCTTGGAGTATCAAATCCAGAGTTTTAGTGATAAGGGGGTTTGAAAGGATAGGCCAGGGGGCTATATTTGGCCATATATGGTAAAGGGAATGCAAGGGAAGAAGTGGTGAGGGGCACAGACAGGGGGGTCTGTGGGGGTCTGTAGGCTGCTTCTTATCGCTGGACTCAGGCATATCCCGTAGCTGCATATGTCAAGGTCCTTCTAGATGGATTTCTTCCTCTGAGGCCTCTCTGCAGCCTTCCTGCATTCTTCTCCATTGTCTGTAAACCACTGTAGGCCCACCTCCCACACCAACCGGCACCCCCTTCGGTGCACAACCGTCAATAAATCCAATCCCTCGACCGTGTGTGTGGATCGGCCTCTTGCATAACACAGGCAAAGAAATGGTCTGGGACAACGGGGGGGACCTGGCCACTTGCTGGGGCAGGCCGTGTGCTGTGCAGCTCAGCGTCTCTGCCCACACTGGCAGGGTAACTGGGCCCCTCCCGGCAACCGCTGTGGGCCTTCAGCAAGAGCGCCGGCTGCAAGGGCCCAACCCAGGCAAGCGTGCGTTTCGCTCTCTTTCCTGCTTTCCTGACACAGCTCTTTCTCCTTGCTTCTTCCCCACGGGACACCGCTTGCTCTGCGATTTCTTGCCCTCGGCACAGCTCTGGGAGGCAGGAGATGTCCCAAAGCCACTCGGACCAGGCCCCAGCCTCGGTCTGTGCCACTGGCAGGACGGCCTCCACCGCTGCCCCTGCCCACTGCCCACTGCCCACTGCCAGCTTCGGGTGCACTTGGCGACGGCCCGGATGTCCAGCAGGAGAAGTAGGGCAGGGGCGGAGCCTTTGCCCTGATTTCAGGGCTTCTGATGGGGAGAGCTGGGCCATTTGACTGTGGGGCTGCGCGCTTGAAGGTCCCGGGGCTCTGCCCGCAGCCGGACTTCACCCTCTCGTCCTCCCATCCCTCCCGTCCTGCCCCGCCATGCCCCAGGCAGCGCCTTTCTCCTTCACCCCACACGACATAGGCTGGCCCCAGCAACTAAAAGGCTTGGGTCTTCTGGATGCCTTTTTCCCCCCAAATCAAGGACTCCAGCCTGAGGAAAAGAACCAGCCATGCTTCTTGAGCGAACCAGGAGCTTTCTTTCAAGAAAGGCATCTGGCTATTCTGCTGTCATTTAGCAGCGGCCCAGCCTCGCAAGGCACATCTTCCAAGAACTCCTCCTTCTAAAGGGGAGGGCAGGAACATGGGAACGGCAGGAGATACCGAAAACCAAATTTCTACTTCCAAGAAGGAAAGACCGGCTCGGTGGCTGTTGCCCAGCTGTGCTTACGGACGTCCCTCTGCTGCCTTCAGCCTCCAGGATGGCTGTCTTGCACGCACGCTTGCCAAGGGACACAGCTCAGCTGCCGAAGGAACAAGTCCTAGCCCAACCGCTAAATATTCTTCCCTTTCCAAACAAGAGCTTCCTGACACTTTGCTTTCGAAACCAATCTTTATTTTAAACTTTCAGAAGTCCACCTTAAAGACTCGGCTCTCCTATGTCACCGCCCACACTAAAGCACCCATTAAAATTTTTGTCATTAAACGGGAACGGAAAGCGTGAGACGGCCTTGACCTTGTGCTTTTAAATTCGAGTGGAGAGCAGCAGGAACACCTACCCCTACTTTAACCTACAGAACCTTACTCGACTAATTCTTCCCTACCCCTACTTTAACCTACAGAACCTAAGGGGACTAATTCTCCTCTTCCAGGGAACGGGAACAAGGACAGGTAGCCTGGGAGGATGGGGACAAGGGTAGGCAAGCCAAGGCCCAGCTTGAATTGAGTCTGACCAGGGCTCTTAAGGAGAACGGGAAGGGCTTCTACAGCTATCTTGCTAGGGGAAGACTAGGGATAAAGTGGGCTCTCTCCGGAAGGAACTGACAGCCGTGGCTCTGGTGCACCAAGAGAAGGCTGAGGCTCTCGATGGCTTCTGCGCTTCAGTCTTCAACAGCAAGTGCTCAAGCCACGCCGCCCAAGCAGAGAAAGGCAAATGCAATGGGACTGGCAGAAGAAGAGCCTAAGTCCCCTGCAGCAGAGGATCAGGTTGGAGAGCACGGAAGGCACCTGAAGGTGCTCGAGAGGCCCGCTGAGAGTCACCCACAGGTCCCAAGGGAGCTGGCAGACAAAGTGGCTAGGCCACTAGGCATCGTTTTGGAAAAGCCGTGGCAGTCAGGCAAAGTCTTCGATGAGTGGGGAAAGGGCAATACAAGCCAGCAGTACAACGGAACTGGCCCCAACAGCGAGCCCTGGGAGAAACCCATGGTGATCGGCCATCAGGCGGATGTCAGTGCAGGCAGCGCCGCAGCCTGGTAGCCGCCGTGGCTCCCCGCCAGGCAGGGCCGGCGGAATGCCCTGCGCAGAGCCCGCAGTGCCTCCCTGAAGAGAGAGGGCCGCTGTGCCGAGACAGCTGGAGCTGACTTGGGCTGGACTCGCCAACGCTGCAGACTGCCCCCAGCAGCTCAATCGGTGGATGTGTCTGATGACGTTGACGTGTCGCAGGGCTCTGGCCATGGCTCACATGGGAGGGACCCAGAGTTACTGCCTGCCCCAGTACTGCAGCTTTGCTGCGTGCTTTCTTGCCCCTGGCAGCGCTCTAAGAGGCTGGAGACGTCCCAGAGACTTTCGTCCTCAGACCAGGCCCCCTGCTGGCTCTGTGGCGGGGGCAGGACGGTCTGCACCGCTGCCTCTGCCCACTGCCCCCTGAGAGCTTCCAGCTGGCTGGGCGAGGGGCTGGGGGGGCCGCAGGGGCTGTGCAGGGCAGCTGCCTGGCTCTCCGGCCCTGCTGCTGGGGCTGTTGCCACCATGGCTGCATCCATGCCTCGAGCC
This sequence comes from Pyrocephalus nanus, assembly GCA_038380795.1. Lineage (NCBI taxonomy): Eukaryota > Metazoa > Chordata > Aves > Passeriformes > Tyrannidae > Pyrocephalus > Pyrocephalus nanus. Next base: position 63,622,465 of record CM076263.1, on the reverse strand, counting down.
AGGTCCCGCTCTGCCCCCGGCTGCTGGCCACGGCGCCGGATCACAGCTGCAATCCTGCTCAGGGTGGCACGTGCCACACGCTGCAGTGCGTCCAGCACGCCGGGGCAGCAGCCTCTGGGGCGCTGCGGGGCAGCGGCTGTTGGCTGGCTGTGCCTGCCACCCGCCGGGGCAGGAGATGTGCTGTGTGGGTCCCCGCCTGCCTCTTGGGCCGCCTCTGTGCAGATGAGGCAGGCGCATTGGGGCCCTTCCCGGCAAGCGGTCTGAGGCTGCAGCAGGACTGGCAGGAGGGAGGGCTTGACCCAGATGGTGTAGATCTGGACGCCTTCCCCGTCCTCCTCTGACAGCTCGCTGTGGTTGCTGTCTTCCTCAGGGGACAGTGGCTGCTCTGTGTTTTCTGCCCCTGGCCACTCCCCGCAGATGGCCCAGAGCTCTGTCCACGGCCCACTGAGAGCTTCCAGCTGGCTTGGGGAGGGGCTGGGAGGGCGGGCGTCCGGGGTCGGGGCCTTTGGCCTGATGTACGGGCTGTTGATGCGGCCAACTGGGGCACGGGCTCTGGCTGGGGCCGCTTGAAGGCCCCGGGGCTCTGCCCACGCCTCCCGTGGGACGGGCACAGGGAACCCCTTTTCTCCACTCGCCCAGCTTTGGTCTCTCCTGTCTTCCTCTGGGGGCAGCTCTAGGAGGCTGCAGGTGTCTGAGAGCTCCTCGGACCAGGGGCCGTCCTGGCTCGGTGCCACTGAGAGGACGGCCTTGGCTGCTGTCCCTGCCCCCTGCCCACTGAGAGCTTCCAGGTCGCTTGGCCGGGGGCTGAGGGCGCAGCGGTCTGGAAAGCCGTGCAGGCTGGGGGCCTTTGCCCTGGTGTAAGAGCTTGTGCTACTGACACCTGGGCCAGGGACTGAGGCTGTGCCTGCTTGAGAGTCCCGGGGCGTCTGTGCCCATGCCTGGCACGGGAGGGACACTGAGCTACATTCTTCCCCACTACTCCAGCTCTCCTCTGTGTTTTCATCTTCTGTTGATGGCTCAGGGAGGCTGGAGATATCCCAGAGACTCTCGTCCTCGGAGCAGGCCCCGTCCTCGCTCTCTGCCACCGGCAGGACTGCCCGCCCTGCTGCCCCTGCCTGCGGCCCACTGAGAGCTTCCCCATGGCTTGGGAAGGGGCTGGGGGGGCAGCAGGGGCTTTGCAGGGCAGAGTCCTGGCTCTGTGGCCCTGCTGCTGTGGATGGTCCTGCTATGGCTGCCTCCCTACCTTGTTGCGCCTCCCTACCTTCTTCCGCCTGCCTCTGTGGCTCCGGCTTCCGGCCACGGCGCCGGATCGCAGCTGCAACCCCGCTGCGGGTGGCGCGTGCCACGCGCTGCAGTGCGTCCAGCACAGCGCGGCCGTGGCCTCTGGGGCTGCGTGGGGCAGCTGCCTGGCTCTCTGCCCCTGCTGCTCTCCGCTGCTCAGCCACGGCAGCACAAGAGGCGCTGTTCTCCTCTTGCTGCGCTGCTGCCTGCGTCTGCCAGTTGTCCACCTGCGGCAAGGAGGAGGAGGAGGAGGAGGAGGAGGTGGTGTGGGATGGAGGCGGTTGCCACGACACATCTGGCCTCTGGGCGCCCGCAAGCCCAGGACGCCCTGGCGCCAAGGCAGCTCTCTACTACCCTATCCCTCACCTTGTGCTTCCTCTGCCAGCTTGGTAGCCACTTGCGCGTCTGCAAGTCGCTGAACTTCTTCATCGTCCACGTGCTTCTTCCTCCGCCACTGAGGCACCCGAGAAAGATGCTGCCTCTTGACACAGAGGCTCTCCTAGGAGTGGGCACTCCAGGGCCCCGCCCTCCCTCATTAGCCTCCCGGTTAGGGCGGGGCCCCGCGGTGTCACAATGGCCTCTGGGCCCAAGGAGGCCCTGCATCACAAAGGGCCCGGCAACGCGTCACAATGGGCCATTGCCCGGCACCCCTAGGGCAGCAGGCCTGGGGGCGCACAGCTGAGGGCAGCTGGCTGCAACTGGTTGGAAGCAGCTGTGCCCAGCACAAGGCTGTCCCGCTTTCCCATCCCAGGCGCTCCAGCCGGCCCTAACCAACAGCTTGCGCAGTGCCCGTGGCCTCCCCAGAACTCAGCCCTGTCTGCATCCGGCAGCTGGCGGTGCCACCAGCCAGGGCAGCCAGCCATGGCCACGGCACGGCCCGGGGTCAGACAGATAAGTTCCTTGTCAGGAGAACTGCCTTGCTATAAGGTTTGGGGCTTGCCAACCGGCACCCCCGTCGGTGCACAACCATCAATAAATCCAGTCCCTCGACCGTGTCTGTGGATCGGCCTCTTGCATAACACAGGCAAAGAAGTGGTCTGGGACAACGGGGGGGACCTGGCCACTTGCTGGGGCTGGCCGTGTGCTGTGCAGCTCAGCGTCTCTGCCCACACTGGCGGGGTAACCGGGCCCCTCCCGGCAACCGCTGTGGGCCTTCAGCAAGAGTGCTGGCTGCAAGGGCCCAACCCAGGCAAACGTGCGTTTCGCTCTCTTTCCTGCTTTCCTGACACAGCTCTTTCTCCTTGCTTCTTCCCCACGGGACACCGCTTGCTCTGCGATTTCTTGCCCTCGGCACAGCTCTAGGAGGCAGGAGATGTCCCAAAGCCACTCGGACCAGGCCCCAGCCTCGGTCTGTGCCACTGGCAGGACGGCCTCCACCGCTGGCCCTGCCCACTGCCCACTGCCCACTGCCAGCTTCGGGTGTGCTTGGCGACAGCCCGGATGTCCAGCAGGAGAAGTAGGGCGGGGGCGGAGCCTTTGCCCTGATTTCAGGGCTTCTGATGGGGAGAGCTGGGCCATTTGACTGTGGGGCTGCGCGCTTGAAGGTCCCGGGGCTCTGCCCGCAGCCGGACTTCACCCTCTCGTCCTCCCATCCCTCCCGTCCTGCCCCGCCATGCCCCAGGCAGCGCCTTTCTCCTTCGCCCCACACGACATAGGCTGGCCCCAGCAACTAAAAGGCTTGGGTCTTCTGGATGCCTTTTTCCCCCCAAATCAAGGACTCCAGCCTGAGGAAAAGAACCAGCCATGCTTCTTGAGCGAACCAGGAGCTTTCTTTCAAGAAAGGCATCTGGCTATTCTGCTGTCATTTAGCAGCGGCCCAGCCTCGCAAGGCACATCTTCCAAGAACTCCTCCTTCTAAAGGGGAGGGCAGGAACATGGGAACGGCAGGAGATACCGAAAACCAAATTTCTACTTCCAAGAAGGAAAGACCGGCTCGGTGGCTGTTGCCCAGCTGTGCTTACGGACGTCCCTCTGCTGCCTTCAGCCTCCAGGATGGCTGTCTTGCACGCACGCTTGCCAAGGGACACAGCTCAGCTGCCGAAGGAACAAGTCCTAGCCCAACCGCTAAATATTCTTCCCTTTCCAAACAAGAGCTTCCTGACACTTTGCTTTCGAAACCAATCTTTATTTTAAACTTTCAGAAGTCCACCTTAAAGACTCGGCTCTCCTATGTCACCGCCCACACTAAAGCACCCATTAAAATTTTTGTCATTAAACGGGAACGGAAAGCGTGAGACGGCCTTGACCTTGTGCTTTTAAATTCGAGTGGAGAGCAGCAGAAACACCTACCCCTACTTTAACCTACAGAACCTTACTCGACTAATTCTTCCCTACCCCTACTTTAACCTACAGAACCTAAGGGGACTAATTCTCCTCTTCCAGGGAACGGGAACAAGGACAGGTAGCCTGGGAGGATGGGGACAAGGGTAGGCAAGCCAAGGCCCAGCTTGAATTGAGTCTGACCAGGGCTCTTAAGGAGAACGGGAAGGGCTTCTACAGCTATCTTGCTAGAGGAAGACTAGGGATAAAGTGGGCTCTCTCCGGAAGGAACTGACAGCCGTGGCTCTGGTGCACCAAGAGAAGGCTGAGGCTCTCGATGGCTTCTGCGCTTCAGTCTTCAACAGCAAGTGCTCAAGCCACGCCGCCCAAGCAGAGAAAGGCAAATGCAATGGGACTGGCAGAAGAAGAGCCTAAGTCCCCTGCAGCAGAGGATCAGGTTGGAGAGCACGGAAGGCACCTGAAGGTGCTCGAGAGGCCCGCTGAGAGTCACCCACAGGTCCCAAGGGAGCTGGCAGACAAAGTGGCTAGGCCACTAGGCATCGTTTTGGAAAAGCCGTGGCAGTCAGGCAAAGTCTTCGATGAGTGGGGAAAGGGCAATACAAGCCAGCAGTACAACGGAACTGGCCCCAACAGCGAGCCCTGGGAGAAACCCATGGTGATCGGCCATCAGGCGGATGTCAGTGCAGGCAGCGCCGCAGCCTGGTAGCCGCCGTGGCTCCCCGCCAGGCAGGGCCGGCGGAATGCCCTGCGCAGAGCCCGCAGTGCCTCCCTGAAGAGAGAGGGCCGCTGTGCCGAGACAGCTGGAGCTGACTTGGGCTGGACTCGCCAACGCTGCAGACTGCCCCCAGCAGCTCAATCGGTGGATGTGTCTGATGACGTTGACGTGTCGCAGGGCTCTGGCCATGGCTCACATGGGAGGGACCCAGAGTTACTGCCTGCCCCAGTACTGCAGCTTTGCTGCGTGCTTTCTTGCCCCTGGCAGCGCTCTAAGAGGCTGGAGACGTCCCAGAGACTCTCGTCCTCAGACCAGGCCCCCTGCTGGCTCTGTGGCGGGGGCAGGATGGTCTGCACCACTGCCTCTGCCCACTGCCCCCTGAGAGCTTCCAGCTGGCTGGGCGAGGGGCTGGGGGGGCCGCAGGGGCTGTGCAGGGCAGCTGCCTGGCTCTCCGGCCCTGCTGCTGGGGCTGTTGCCACCATGGCTGCATCCATGCCTCGAGCCAGGTCCCGCTCTGCCCCCGGCTGCTGGCCACGGCGCCGGATCACAGCTGCAATCCTGCTCAGGGTGGCACGTGCCACACGCTGCAGCGCGTCCAGCACGCCGGGGCAGCAGCCTCTGGGGCGCTGCGGGGCAGCGGCTGTTGGCTGGCTGTGCCTGCCACCCGCCGGGGCAGGAGATGTGCTGTGTGGGTCCCCGCCTGCCTCTTGGGCCGCCTCTGTGCAGATGAGGCAGGCGCATTGGGGCCCTTCCCGGCAAGCGGTCTGAGGCTGCAGCAGGACTGGCAGGAGGGAGGGCTTGACCCAGATGGTGTAGATCTGGACGCCTTCCCCGTCCTCCTCTGACAGCTCGCTGTGGTTGCTGTCTTCCTCAGGGGACAGTGGCTGCTCTGTGTTTTCTGCCCCTGGCCACTCCCCGCAGATGGCCCAGAGCTCTGTCCACGGCCCACTGAGAGCTTCCAGCTGGCTTGGGGAGGGGCTGGGAGGGCGGGCGTCCGGGGTCGGGGCCTTTGGCCTGATGTACGGGCTGTTGATGCGGCCAACTGGGGCACGGGCTCTGGCTGGGGCCGCTTGAAGGCCCCGGGGCTCTGCCCACGCCTCCCGTGGGACGGGCACAGGGAACCCCTTTTCTCCACTCGCCCAGCTTTGGTCTCTCCTGTCTTCCTCTGGGGGCAGCTCTAGGAGGCTGCAGGTGTCTGAGAGCTCCTCGGACCAGGGGCCGTCCTGGCTCGGTGCCACTGAGAGGACGGCCTTGGCTGCTGTCCCTGCCCCCTGCCCACTGAGAGCTTCCAGGTCGCTTGGCCGGGGGCTGAGGGCGCAGCGGTCTGGAAAGCCGTGCGGGCTGGGGGCCTTTGCCCTGGTGTAAGAGCTTGTGCTACTGACACCTGGGCCAGGGACTGAGGCTGTGCCTGCTTGAGAGTCCCGGGGCGTCTGTGCCCATGCCTGGCACGGGAGGGACACTGAGCTACATTCTTCCCCACTACTCCAGCTCTCCTCTGTGTTTTCATCTTCTGTTGATGGCTCAGGGAGGCTGGAGATATCCCAGAGACTCTCGTCCTCGGAGCAGGCCCCGTCCTCGCTCTCTGCCACCGGCAGGACTGCCCGCCCTGCTGCCCCTGCCTGCGGCCCACTGAGAGCTTCCCCATGGCTTGGGAAGGGGCTGGGGGGGCAGCAGGGGCTTTGCAGGGCAGAGTCCTGGCTCTGTGGCCCTGCTGCTGTGGATGGTCCTGCTATGGCTGCCTCCCTACCTTGTTGCGCCTCCCTACCTTCTTCCGCCTGCCTCTGTGGCTCCGGCTTCCGGCCACGGCGCCGGATCGCAGCTGCAACCCCGCTGCGGGTGGCGCGTGCCACGCGCTGCAGTGCGTCCAGCACAGCGCGGCCGTGGCCTCTGGGGCTGCGTGGGGCAGCTGCCTGGCTCTCTGCCCCTGCTGCTCTCCGCTGCTCAGCCACGGCAGCACAAGAGGCGCTGTTCTCCTCTTGCTGCGCTGCTGCCTGCGTCTGCCAGTTGTCCACCTGCGGCAAGGAGGAGGAGGAGGAGGAGGAGGAGGTGGTGTGGGATGGAGGCGGTTGCCACGACACATCTGGCCTCTGGGCGCCCGCAAGCCCAGGACGCCCTGGCGCCAAGGCAGCTCTCTACTACCCTATCCCTCACCTTGTGCTTCCTCTGCCAGCTTGGTAGCCACTTGCGCGTCTGCAAGTCGCTGAACTTCTTCATCGTCCACGTGCTTCTTCCTCCGCCACTGAGGCACCCGAGAAAGATGCTGCCTCTTGACACAGAGGCTCTCCTAGGAGTGGGCACTCCAGGGCCCCGCCCTCCCTCATTAGCCTCCCGGTTAGGGCGGGGCCCCGCGGTGTCACAATGGCCTCTGGGCCCAAGGAGGCCCTGCATCACAAAGGGCCCGGCAACGCGTCACAATGGGCCATTGCCCGGCACCCCTAGGGCAGCAGGCCTGGGGGCGCACAGCTGAGGGCAGCTGGCTGCAACTGGTTGGAAGCAGCTGTGCCCAGCACAAGGCTGTCCCGCTTTCCCATCCCAGGCGCTCCAGCCGGCCCTAACCAACAGCTTGCGCAGTGCCCGTGGCCTCCCCAGAACTCAGCCCTGTCTGCATCCGGCAGCTGGCGGTGCCACCAGCCAGGGCAGCCAGCCATGGCCACGGCACGGCCCGGGGTCAGACAGATAAGTTCCTTGTCAGGAGAACTGCCTTGCTATAAGGTTTGGGGCTTGCCAACCGGCACCCCCGTCGGTGCACAACCATCAATAAATCCAGTCCCTCGACCGTGTCTGTGGATCGGCCTCTTGCATAACACAGGCAAAGAAGTGGTCTGGGACAACGGGGGGGACCTGGCCACTTGCTGGGGCAGGCCGTGTGCTGTGCAGCTCAGCGTCTCTGCCCACACTGGCGGGGTAACCGGGCCCCTCCCGGCAACCGCTGTGGGCCTTCAGCAAGAGTGCTGGCTGCAAGGGCCCAACCCAGGCAAACGTGCGTTTCGCTCTCTTTCCTGCTTTCCTGACACAGCTCTTTCTCCTTGCTTCTTCCCCACGGGACACCGCTTGCTCTGCGATTTCTTGCCCTCGGCACAGCTCTAGGAGGCAGGAGATGTCCCAAAGCCACTCGGACCAGGCCCCAGCCTCGGTCTGTGCCACTGGCAGGACGGCCTCCACCGCTGCCCCTGCCCACTGCCCACTGCCCACTGCCAGCTTCGGGTGTGCTTGGCGACAGCCCGGATGTCCAGCAGGAGAAGTAGGGCGGGGGCGGAGCCTTTGCCCTGATTTCAGGGCTTCTGATGGGGGGAGCTGGGCCATTTGACTGTGGGGCTGCGCGCTTGAAGGTCCCGGGGCTCTGCCCACAGCTGGACTTCACCCTCTCGTCCTCCCATCCCTCCCATCCTATCCCGCCCCGCCTCAGGCAGCGCCTTTCTCCTTCGCCACACACGACACAGGCTGGCCCCAGCAACTAAAAGGCTTGGGTCTTCTGGATGCCTTTTTCCCCCCAAATCAAGGACTCCAGCCTGAGGAAAAGAACCAGCCCTGCTTCTTGAGCGAACCAGGAGCTTTCTTTCAAGAAAGGCGTCTGGCTATTCTGCTGTCATTTAGCAGCGGCCCAGCTTCGCAAGGCACGTCTTCCAAGTACTCCTCCTTCTAAAGGGGAGGGCAGGAACACGGGAACGGCAGGAGATATCGAAAACCAAATTTCTACTTCCAAGAAGGAAAGACCGGCTCGGTGGCTGTTGCCCAGCTGTGCTTACGGACGTCCCTCTGCTGCCTTCAGCCTCCAGGACAGCTCTCTTGCACGCACGCTTGCCAAGGGACACAGCTCAGCTGCCGAAGGAACAAGTCCTAGCCCAACCGCTAAATATTCTTCCCTTTCCAAACAAGAGCTTCCTGACACTTTGCTTTCGAAACCAATCTTTATTTTAAACTTTCAGAAGTCCACCTTAAAGACTCGGCTCTCCTATGTCACCGCCCACACTAAAGCACCCATTAAAATTTTTGTCATTAAACGGGAACGGAAAGCGTGAGACGGCCTTGACCTTGTGCTTTTAAATTCGAGTGGAGAGCAGCAGGAACACCTACCCCTACTTTAACCTACAGAACCTTACTCGACTAATTCTTCCCTACCCCTACTCTAACCTACAGAAGCTAAGGGGACTAATTCTTCCCTAAACCTACTCTAACCTACAGAATCTTACTTGACTAATTCTTTCCTACCCCTACTCTAACCTACAGAACCTAAGGGGACTAATTCTCGTCTTTCAGGGAATGGGAACGAGGACAGGTGGCGTGGGAGGATGGGGACAAGGGTAGGCAAGCCAAGGCCCAGCTCGAATTGAGTCTGGCCAGAGCTCTTAAGGAGAAGGGCTTCTACAGCTATCTCACTAAAGGAAGACTAGGGATAAGGTGGGCCCTCTCCAGAAGGAACTGGCAGCCGTGGCTCTGGTGCACCAAGAGAAGGCTGAGGCTCTCGATGGCTTCTGCGCTCCAGTCTTCAAGAGCGAGTGCTCGTGCCACGCCGCCCAGGTGGAGAAAGGCAAATGCAGGGACTGGCAGAAGAAGAGCCTATGTCCCCTGCAGCAGAGGATCGAGTTGGAGAGCACCTGAAGCTGCCCAAGGGACCTGCTGAGAGTCGCCCGCAGGTCCCAAGGGAGCCGGCAGACAAAGTGGCTAGGCCACTAGGCATCGTTTTGGAAAAGCCGTGGCAGTCAGGCAAAGTCCTCGATGAGTGGGGAAAAAGGGCAATGCAAGCCAACAGATCAACGGCACTGGCCCCAACAGCGAGCCCTGGGAGACACCTGTGGTGACCGGCCATCAGGCGGATGTCAGTACGGGCAGCGCCGCCGCCTGGGAGCCGCCGTGCTGCCCCACCAGGCAGGGCCGGCGGAATGCCCTGCGCAGAGCCCGCAGTGCTTGCCAACCTATCGCTTAGGGGGTAGGGGTTACCCCCTGCGATGGACCCAGGGGCACACTTTGCATTGGGGGACGAGTCACACACACACGAGATATGTGACTCACAAAATGGCCCTTTTTTAAAACAAGAAGTTAGCTTTTATACAGTGGGATACAGAGAATTCGGGAACAGGGGAGGGTAGATAGATCACTCACTCGAATCCTCAGAGGGGGTCCAGGCATGGTACGGCGGCTGGATCGGGGCTGCGCTGCGTATTCCAGCGGCGTGTTCGGCGGCACGGGGGCCGCGGGGCGGTGGCTCGGCTGTGCGTACGGTCGCTCGGTGTCGCGCGACGGCAGCGCCGGTCCCGCGGGCTCGCAGAAGCAGTCTCGCGGTGTCGGTGCTGGCAGCGGCAGACGGCGGCGCGGGGTGCTGCTCGGAGCGCCCGCGGTGGAGGCGGGGACAGCACCCAGCGCGCGAGTTCCCCGGGCCGCCCGGGGTCAGGGCCGCTTTCGCAGCGGCGGCTGCCCAGGCAGGACGGGGCGGCTTTCACTGCAGCTGCAGCAGGGAGCGGGGGGGGTGAGTTCTGCCGCTTGGGTGACAGTTGCAGCAGCTCCCGGTGGCGGCGCGGTGCCCCTGGGGCGGCGGCGGCTTACCGGAGCGGGTCGGGACTGCGCGGGGTCGGCGCGGGTCCGGGGTCCGTTTCTCCGGCGCGGTCGCTGTCTGAGCAACGGGGTTTCACACAGCTGGTCTGTAGCAGCAGCAGCAGCTGAGGACTGGCTGGACGGAGTCCAGGAGTTACATGAGTGAGTGGGGTCCTAGGGATAGCCCGGAGTCCGGAAATCCGAGGCTAACAGTAGCTCAGGTGAACAGGGATCTTTCTTAATATAAGAAAGATGAGTCCTGGCTACGTTGAGAGCGCCATTTATCGCTTAGGGGGTAGGGGTTACCCCCTGCGATGGACCCAGGGGCACACTTTGCATTGGGGGACGAGTCACACACACACAAGATATGTGACTCACAAAATGGCCCTTTATTAAAACAAGAAGTTAGCTTTTATACAGTGGGATACAGAGAATTCGGGAACAGGGGAGGGTCTTTGCTTGGAGTATCAAATCCAGAGTTTTAGTGATAAGGGGGTTTGAAAGGATAGGCCAGGGGGCTATATTTGGCCATATATGGTAAAGGGAATGCAAGGGAAGAAGTGGTGAGGGGCACAGACAGGGGGGTCTGTGGGGGTCTGTAGGCTGCTTCTTATCGCTGGACTCAGGCATATCCCGTAGCTGCATATGTCAAGGTCCTTCTAGATGGATTTCTTCCTCTGAGGCCTCTCTGCAGCCTTCCTGCATTCTTCTCCATTGTCTGTAAACCACTGTAGGCCCACCTCCCACACCAACCGGCACCCCCTTCGGTGCACAACCGTCAATAAATCCAATCCCTCGACCGTGTGTGTGGATCGGCCTCTTGCATAACACAGGCAAAGAAATGGTCTGGGACAACGGGGGGGACCTGGCCACTTGCTGGGGCAGGCCGTGTGCTGTGCAGCTCAGCGTCTCTGCCCACACTGGCAGGGTAACTGGGCCCCTCCCGGCAACCGCTGTGGGCCTTCAGCAAGAGCGCCGGCTGCAAGGGCCCAACCCAGGCAAGCGTGCGTTTCGCTCTCTTTCCTGCTTTCCTGACACAGCTCTTTCTCCTTGCTTCTTCCCCACGGGACACCGCTTGCTCTGCGATTTCTTGCCCTCGGCACAGCTCTGGGAGGCAGGAGATGTCCCAAAGCCACTCGGACCAGGCCCCAGCCTCGGTCTGTGCCACTGGCAGGACGGCCTCCACCGCTGCCCCTGCCCACTGCCCACTGCCCACTGCCAGCTTCGGGTGCACTTGGCGACGGCCCGGATGTCCAGCAGGAGAAGTAGGGCAGGGGCGGAGCCTTTGCCCTGATTTCAGGGCTTCTGATGGGGAGAGCTGGGCCATTTGACTGTGGGGCTGCGCGCTTGAAGGTCCCGGGGCTCTGCCCGCAGCCGGACTTCACCCTCTCGTCCTCCCATCCCTCCCGTCCTGCCCCGCCATGCCCCAGGCAGCGCCTTTCTCCTTCACCCCACACGACATAGGCTGGCCCCAGCAACTAAAAGGCTTGGGTCTTCTGGATGCCTTTTTCCCCCCAAATCAAGGACTCCAGCCTGAGGAAAAGAACCAGCCATGCTTCTTGAGCGAACCAGGAGCTTTCTTTCAAGAAAGGCATCTGGCTATTCTGCTGTCATTTAGCAGCGGCCCAGCCTCGCAAGGCACATCTTCCAAGAACTCCTCCTTCTAAAGGGGAGGGCAGGAACATGGGAACGGCAGGAGATACCGAAAACCAAATTTCTACTTCCAAGAAGGAAAGACCGGCTCGGTGGCTGTTGCCCAGCTGTGCTTACGGACGTCCCTCTGCTGCCTTCAGCCTCCAGGATGGCTGTCTTGCACGCACGCTTGCCAAGGGACACAGCTCAGCTGCCGAAGGAACAAGTCCTAGCCCAACCGCTAAATATTCTTCCCTTTCCAAACAAGAGCTTCCTGACACTTTGCTTTCGAAACCAATCTTTATTTTAAACTTTCAGAAGTCCACCTTAAAGACTCGGCTCTCCTATGTCACCGCCCACACTAAAGCACCCATTAAAATTTTTGTCATTAAACGGGAACGGAAAGCGTGAGACGGCCTTGACCTTGTGCTTTTGAATTCGAGTGGAGAGCAGCAGAAACACCTACCCCTACTTTAACCTACAGAACCTTACTCGACTAATTCTTCCCTACCCCTACTTTAACCTACAGAACCTAAGGGGACTAATTCTCCTCTTCCAGGGAACGGGAACAAGGACAGGTAGCCTGGGAGGATGGGGACAAGGGTAGGCAAGCCAAGGCCCAGCTTGAATTGAGTCTGACCAGGGCTCTTAAGGAGAACGGGAAGGGCTTCTACAGCTATCTTGCTAGAGGAAGACTAGGGATAAAGTGGGCCCTCTCCGGAAGGAACTGACAGCCGTGGCTCTGGTGCACCAAGAGAAGGCTGAGGCTCTCGATGGCTTCTGCGCTTCAGTCTTCAACAGCAAGTGCTCAAGCCACGCCGCCCAAGCAGAGAAAGGCAAATGCAATGGGACTGGCAGAAGAAGAGCCTAAGTCCCCTGCAGCAGAGGAACAGGTTGGAGAGCACGGAAGGCACCTGAAGGTGCTCGAGAGGCCCGCTGAGAGTCACCCACAGGTCCCAAGGGAGCTGGCAGACAAAGTGGCTAGGCCACTAGGCATCGTTTTGGAAAAGCCGTGGCAGTCAGGCAAAGTCTTCGATGAGTGGGGAAAGGGCAATACAAGCCAGCAGTGCAACGGAACTGGCCCCAACAGCGAGCCCTGGGAGAAACCCATGGTGATCGGCCATCAGGCGGATGTCAGTGCAGGCAGCGCCGCAGCCTGGTAGCCGCCGTGGCTCCCCGCCAGGCAGGGCCGGCGGAATGCCCTGCGCAGAGCCCGCAGTGCCTCCCTGAAGAGAGAGGGCCGCTGTGCCGAGACAGCTGGAGCTGACTTGGGCTGGACTCGCCAACGCTGCAGACTGCCCCCAGCAGCTCAATCGGTGGATGTGTCTGATGACGTTGACGTGTTGCAGGGCTCTGGCCATGGCTCACATGGGAGGGACCCAGAGTTACTGCCTGCCCCAGTACTGCAGCTTTGCTGCGTGCTTTCTTGCCCCTGGCAGCGCTCTAAGAGGCTGGAGACGTCCCAGAGACTTTCGTCCTCAGACCAGGCCCCCTGCTGGCTCTGTGGCGGGGGCAGGACGGTCTGCACCGCTGCCTCTGCCCACTGCCCCCTGAGAGCTTCCAGCTGGCTGGGCGAGGGGCTGGGGGGGCCGCAGGGGCTGTGCAGGGCAGCTGCCTGGCTCTCCGGCCCTGCTGCTGGGGCTGTTGCCACCATGGCTGCATCCATGCCTCCAGCCAGGTCCCGCTCTGCCCCCGGCTGCTGGCCACGGCGCCGGATCACAGCTGCAATCCTGCTAAGGGTGGCACGTGCCACACGCTGCAGTGCGTCCAGCACGCCGGGGCAGCAGCCTCTGGGGCGCTGCGGGGCAGCGGCTGTTGGCTGGCTGTGCCTGCCACCCGCCGGGGCAGGAGATGTGCTGTGTGGGTCCCCGCCTGCCTCTTGGGCCGCCTCTGTGCAGATGAGGCAGGCGCATTGGGGCCCTTCCCGGCAAGCGGTCTGAGGCTGCAGCAAGACTGGCAGGAGGGAGGGCTTGACCCAGATGGTGTAGATCTGGACGCCTTCCCCGTCCTCCTCTGACAGCTCGCTGTGGTTGCTGTCTTCCTCAGGGGACAGTGGCTGCTCTGTGTTTTCTGCCCCTGGCCACTCCCCGCAGATGGCCCAGAGCTCTGTCCACGGCCCACTGAGAGCTTCCAGCTGGCTTGGGGAGGGGCTGGGAGGGCGGGCGTCCGGGGTCGGGGCCTTTGGCCTGATGTACGGGCTGTTGATGCGGCCAACTGGGGCACGGGCTCTGGCTGGGGCCGCTTGAAGGCCCCGGGGCTCTGCCCACGCCTCCCGTGGGACGGGCACAGGGAACCCCTTTTCTCCACTCGTCCAGCTTTGGTCTCTCCTGTCTTCCTCTGGGGACAGCTCTAGGAGGCTGCAGGTGTCTGAGAGCTCCTCGGACCAGGGGCCGTCCTGGCTCGGTGCCACTGAGAGGACGGCCTTGGCTGCTGTCCCTGCCCCCTGCCCACTGAGAGCTTCCAGGTCGCTTGGCCGGGGGCTGAGGGCGCAGCGGTCTGGAAAGCCGTGCGGGCTGGGGGCCTTTGCCCTGGTGTAAGAGCTTGTGCTACTGACACCTGGGCCAGGGACTGAGGCTGTGCCTGCTTGAGAGTCCCGGGGCGTCTGTGCCCATGCCTGGCACGGGAGGGACACTGAGCTACATTCTTCCCCACTACTCCAGCTCTCCTCTGTGTTTTCATCTTCTGTTGATGGCTCAGGGAGGCTGGAGATATCCCAGAGACTCTCGTCCTCGGAGCAGGCCCCGTCCTCGCTCTCTGCCACCGGCAGGACTGCCCGCCCTGCTGCCCCGGCCTGCTGCCCACTGAGAGCTTCCCCATGGCTTGGGAAGGGGCTGGGGGGGCAGCAGGGGCTTTGCAGGGCAGAGTCCTGGCTCTGTGGCCCTGCTGCTGTGGATGGTCCTGCTATGGCTGCCTCCCTACCTTGTTGCGCCTCCCTACCTTGTTGCGCCTCCCTACCTTCTTCCGCCTGCCTCTGTGGCTCCGGCTTCCGGCCACGGCGCCGGATCGCAGCTGCAACCCCGCTGCGGGTGACGCGTGCCACGCGCTGCAGTGCGTCCAGCACAGCGCGGCCGTGGCCTCTGGGGCTGCGTGGGGCAGCTGCCTGGCTCTCTGCCCCTGCTGCTCTCCGCTGCTCAGCCACGGCAGCACAAGAGGCGCTGTTCTCCTCTTGCTGCGCTGCTGCCTGCGTCTGCCAGTTGTCCACCTGCGGCAAGGAGGAGGAGGAGGAGGAGGAGGAGGTGGTGTGGGATGGAGGCGGTTGCCACGGCACATCTGGCCTCTGGGTGCCCGCAAGCCCAGGCCGCCCTGGCGCCAAGGCAGCTCTCTACTACCCTATCCCTCACCTTGTGCTTCCTCTGCCAGCTCGGTAGCCACTTGCGCGTCTGCAAGTCGTTGAACTTCTTCATCGTCCGCGTGCTTCTTCCTCCGCCACTGAGGCACCCGAGAAAGATGCTGCCTCTTGACACAGAGGCTCTCCTGGGAGTGGGCACTCCAGGGCCCCGCCCTCCCTCATTGGCCTCCCGGTCAGGGCGGGGCCCCGCGGTGTCACAATGGCCTCTGGGCCCAAGGAGGCCCTGCATCACAAAGGGCCCGGCAACGCGTCACAATGGGCCATTGCCCGGCACCCCTAGGGCAGCAGGCCTGGGGGCGCACAGCTGACGGCAGCTGGCTGCAACTGGTTGGAAGCAGCTGTGCCCGGCACAAGGCTGTCCCGCTTTTCCATCTGTCGTGGTTTTGCCCACCAGCCCATCCCTGGGGCTGAGGATGGTTTTGTCCATGTAATTTCTGGACAAAAAGGCCAATTAAAAGTCCAGTGATGCCTTTGCTAATTACATCTTTAAGTAAACGGAAGAGAAGACTTGTTGCGCAGTTTAAACTGAGGGCAGCAGCCATGTAGAGAAAGAAGCGGCAGGCCCGAATAGGGCCAAGGCCCTCTCCTCCCCCAGCTAGGGCCGGGGGGGAGTTAAGCAGGTGTAGTACTGAAGTCTCCCTTTCTCTCCTATAAGAGAGTGAAGAAAAAAAAAGTTTAAAAGACGAACTGTTTGGACAGAAACTGCTGCAGAAGAATTCCAGCCAAGAGATAACAGAGTTTCCAAGGTCGAAGCTGGCAGCCGGAGGAGAAAGAAGAAATTCGAAGGGGGGAGAGCTGTTTCTTCCCTTTTTGTTTTCTCTCCTCAGCAGGGAAAAGACTGAAAAGGAATCCCTGCTACTTGTAAAAATTTGTGAGAGTAAGGAGACACCCCTCTGCAGCTGACGGAGGAGCCTGTGGATGTACCAAAGAGAACTGAGACTTCATGAGGACTGAAGTGAAGCAGAGTCCTGTTGAAGACTTTGTGACCCTTGAAAGAGATGATGCTTATGCCGGAGCAAAGATGGCTCGAATAAGCTTAGGATCCGTGTGTGTGTGGATCCATACTGCTGTTGAAAATTTATAACTTTAAGGAAGAAAAAAAATCTCATGCTGGAACAAGACGGCCCATGTGAGATGTTGGGATCCGTGTGTGTGTGGATCCGTGCTAGACCCATGCCGAGAAGTCTATCAAGGACTGTTTCTCCCATGGGGAGGGACCTCCGTAGGGAAACAGGGGTAAACTCTTAAGCCATTATCCCCTGTAACCCTGTGGTAAAGATCCATAGTAAGCAAGTGTCCCCTTGCAAGCCTATGGAAGGAAGACCCTTCAGGACCTGGGTAACCCCCAGCCTTCGGTCTTAGCCCAGGAGGGGGGTAAGCCCAGCCCTGGAGATTGACATAGAGCAAGAGAGAGAGAGAGAGAAAAAAAGTTCCAACTGCAACAAGAATGCTACTGCTACTAAAGATTTGTTACTGGAGAAAGAAAGAACTAGAACTCCGAAAATGAAGATTAAAATCACTTCTCCTTGGACTAGTATAAAGGGGGAGGGGGGGAGTATTTCTGTAAATCTATAACACTTTACCTTGAATAGAAATTGTTGTAGATATAATTCTTTAGTTTCTTAATTTATTTGTAGTTCTTGTTTTACTAGTAATAAATGTTTATACTATTTTCCCCAAATCCTGTCTCTCTTTTGTCTGCAAAAACCTTCTCTCAACTAGTAGTAATTGTGTGGGGGGTGGAAAGCAAATTAAACCAAGGCAAAACCACGACACCTCCCCAGAGCTCAGCCCTGTCTGCATCCGGCAGCTGGCGGTGACACCAGCCGGGGCAGCCAGCCATGGCCACGGCCCGGCCCGGGGTCAGACAGATAAGTTCCTTGTCAGGAGAACTGCCTTGCTATAAGGTTTGGGGCTTGCCAACCGGCACCCCCTTCGGTGCACAACCGTCAATAAATCCAATCCCTCGACCGTGTGTGTGGATCGGCCTCTTGCATAACACAGGCAAAGAAGTGGTCTGGGACAACGGGGGGGACCTGGCCACTTGCTGGGGCAGGCCGTGTGCTGTGCAGCTCAGCGTCTCTGCCCACACTGGCGGGGTAACCGGGCCCCTCCCGGCAACCACTGTGGGCCTTCAGCAAGAGCGCCGGCTGCAAGGGCCCAACCCAGGCAAGCGTGCGTTTCGCTCTCTTTCCTGCTTTCCTGACACAGCTCTTTCTCCTTGCTTCTTCCCCACGGGACACCGCTTGCTCTGCGATTTCTTGCCCGCCACTCGGACCAGGCCCCAGCCTCGGTCTGTGCCACTGGCAGGACGGCCTCCACCGCTGCCCCTGCCCACTGCCCACTGCCCACTGCCAGCTTCGGGTGTGCTTGACGATGGCCCGGAGATCCAGCAGGAGAAGTAGGGCAGGGGCAGAGCCTTTGCCCTGATTTCAGGGCTTCTGATGGGGAGAGCTGGGCCATTTGACTGTGGGGCTGCGCGCTTGAAGGTCTCGGGGCTCTGCCCGCAGCTGGACTTCACCCTCTCGTCCTCCCATCCCTCCCATCCCATCCCGCCCCGCCCCAGGCAGCGCCTTTCTCCTTCGCCCCACACGACACAGGCTGGCCCCAGCAACTAAAAGGCTTGGGTCTTCTGGATGCCTTTTTCCCCCCAAATCAAGGACTCCAGCCTGAGGAAAAGAACCAGCCCTGCTTCTTGAGCGAACCAGGAGCTTTCTTTCAAGAAAGGCGTCTGGCTATTCTGCTGTCATTTAGCAGCAGCCCTTCTTGAGTGCTTCTTATTCTTAGAGTTGGGCATGGAGTGTGGGATAGCGCGGTTTAACGTACTAGGTGTCTGCCCATTCCTTTCACGGGAGGAACCCTTAACTAGCCTTCTCCCCAGTGCTTTAGGTTTTGTCTTTTTTTTCTTCCCCAAACCTCTTAGAGCATGGAATTTAAAATCAAATAAGCCGAGAAAAAAACAGAAACTTATATCTACTCCTCATAGATCCAGAACCGATCCACCTAACACTAATCCATAGATGGCAGAGCCACAACCACAGAAAAGGGTCACATGATTCTGCTTTTATTTGCTCTGGCCTCCAGTGGTCACTCCTGGACCTCAGGCTGCGCTTACAGGTTAGCAGCCTTTCTGAGACTGGATTAGGTACTGTGGGAGCCGTGATGTGGGGCAGTGCTCCCAGGCTGCTTTTTGCTTACAGTTGCTCTTGGGAGCAACTCCAAGAGCCTCCCAAGGAGGCTCCAAGGGGCTGCATTGGGCCAAGGCATGCTTTCACTGTTCTGAAATTCTGCCTGATCATTCCTCATATGTACACACTTGAGTTGGTCTGAGCCCATCCTATCATCATAATCCAGTGTCTCACAACTGCAACCCTACTCAGACTCACCTGTGCCATGCACTGCAGCGTTTCCAGCATGGCCACAGCCTCTAGGGCAATGCGGGGCAGCTGCTTGTCTCCTGCCCCTGCTGCTCTCACCTGCTGGCAGAAGGCAAGAGACTCTTCTGTCTTTGCCCCATCTTGTGCCTCAGCAGCGAGAGGCACTTGGTGCTCCTCTGCGTCACGAGCTCTTTGACTTCCTTTGGATTAACACAACTGAGCAAAACACCAAAACATCAGTGTGTTATCGACACTATTCTCATTCTAAATCCAAAATACAGCACTGTAACAGCTCCTGAGAGAAAATTGCCTCTCTTCTAGCTCAAAGCAGGACCAAAGTACAAATCACAGCTGACAAATTTGGTGACTTTCTGCCATGGGGCTACAACATTGGTGTCAACTAAACCAAATAGTTTTGAAATGGTCTTAGAGAGGTCCCTGTCATTGCTAACAAAACCAAGAGACAAAGACAAGAAAAACCTCTGTGTTTCTGTATTCTCTGTATTTCTACAAGCAGGAGAACTTTAAAAAATGTGCTGCTTAAGTGCTGTATTTGTGTCATGCTTTGACCAAGATCTAATCCAACAATGCAATGATTGAGCCATAAAGGTCAATTAACAGGATTAAAGTAGTTTTGATTTAATTTGGAATGTTGAAGAGTTTTAAGGTCATTTGCCTTCAATTTTTGTTTTTGTCCACTGTTATGAAAATACTTCATATTTTCAACAGTCATGTTGATTGTTGAAAACTGTTCAGTGTCTCATGTTCAATTCCATTTCAATTTGATCAGTTCATCCTTTTTCCAGAAATGACCTATGCCACAAGTTCTCTCATACTTTTTCGTTCACTCATATCAGTTCTGTATATTTTTTTATTCCACTGCAGACCTTTGACTAGCTCATTTTGAAAGAAAATATTTGTAATTTCTGATTGTAATCATAAATTATGAAAACTGTACCAGACCCACAGTTTAGTCTACCCATGGAACAAAGCCAGCCATAGGTTAAACAACTCAGCCTCTCATGAATCCTATCCTAACAACTGTGTCATTTGTATGATACTACCAACTCAGTCCAGTGACGACATTTAACATCCGTAGACCATGGATAAATTACTACCAGTTTTCTAAGGGACTGTTAATTGGCAATATGTACCATTGTCACAGATATGGTTATAATAACACTTTTTTTTCTTTGGTGTTCATTGTGCGAGGTCTATGCAAAACTTTTTATTCAACTCTTCTATTCAACAGGGTGCTACAGAGGAATTTTTTTCTTACATCTGCCTCCATGTCTTCTCATGCTTTTCTTTCACTGATATCATTATCTTAGATCCACATTAAACTACCTGTTTGACTTCAGAATTCTGCCAGAATTGAGATATTTTGTGTACTTCTCGAACATGTAGCTTGTTCTGTTCATTCCTGTCTTGCCTTTAGCTAATATTTTCTTACAGAAGAAACAGAAGTTGCAAAAAAAATTAGCTCCCTCTTTACTAGAATTTCCTGTACATGATTATTTCCTTGCTTATTTAACTATATATATTGTGTATATATATATATATATATTATATATATATATATTCTTTTTAAAGAAAGTGGGAGTGTTTTTTGGTCAATTTTTTTTTTTTTTTTTTTTTTTTTTTTTTTTTTTTTTTTTTTACTTCTGGTCTTCTTTTAATAATATTTGCTAAATGAGTTGAGGTTTAAGAACTGAACTCAATAGCAGCATCAGTGTTAACAGCTCTGTTTTCCTGAGAATCCTTCTGCTGTATGATTTGAAATACAGAATAGGAGCTCTGTTTGACTGGTACCTCGACAGCATGAATAATTTTCTGTTCCTTTTTAAGTGTGACACTTGCTTTCTTTTTATGCATATCAAGGAACTAACCTGAAAACAATCCATTAATTGCTGGATTTGTGCCACACATACTCTTTCTTACAAGAGAGTTTCCTATTAGTTTTCTGCTTAGTTGTCTCAGAGATTGTTTATATGGCTACTATGTATTAAAGCATGCTTTTCTTTCCTGACTTTTTTTTTTGTTTTGTTTTGTTTTTTGTTTTTTTTTGGTTTTTTTTAATGTTCTTTGGATTGGTTCCCAGGTTTGAGCTACAGAGTTTTAAAACTCAGTAAATTCTGTTAGTCCTGAGTAATACTAATAGTTGCACTATTTAAAAAAAAAATACATTTCCCTCTAACATCTGATGATATAATCTTAATTTAGTATCATATTATATAATAATATAGTTTTATTTTCAGTTAAGAGTATTATAATAGAGCTAACATTTCTCAGCATTTTTTTTCCCTTACAGATATGTCTTGCTGTTTTTATATTGGCCTGGGGGCTAGCTGCTATAGATTTCATGACCAACTCAGAAGCTGTATCCCCCAGAGACTTTTAAGTAAAATTTGGTTTTGCTTGGACATGCCAGGAATGATACAAAACTAAATTAATCTGCAAGAATAATATAATGTGTTTATAAGATTGCAGACAGTCTTCAGTATGTTCCTCACTCTTATAAGAATACACACAAAACAAAGTAGAAAAGGAAACCCACTGTGAGTGATGATTGTTTTGTCTTCAGGAAAATAAACAGCTATGGCTAAGATTTCTATTGCATTTTTCATACACCAGGTCACTGAGGTGCAACATTTGTGTAGCTTGATTTACAAATGCCTCACATAGGCATAAAAGTAGCCTCAGCAAATTTTTATTTTTTACTTCACTTTTACTTAAAGTGAAGGAATTTAAAATGACTTGAATTTACAATGTTTTGTTTTCAAAAATTCTAAAACCAAACAGAGCAGTTTTCTACAGTGCATTTTTTTCTTACCTGTTTCTAGGATTTATGTCTGCATGAATTGATAACATGCTAATTAACAGTAAATTCCTGTTCTGAAAATAAATGTTTTTACATTTATGATAGATCACACTGTAGGTTTTCAGAGAACAACTGAATTTAATTTTTAAAAAAGTTAAATTTATTTAAGTAATCCACAATATTTATACACATTATATACTCTGATACCCCTTTGTCTTTTCAAAACTTTAGAAATAGCACCTGATTAGACCTGACTAGTACTGTTTGTTCTAATATGACATTCTTTTTCAGATTAATGTATCTATTCAGTGGAGAAGCGAATTCAATTAAATCCTTTAGAACTGTTTCCTCTCTTTTCAGATGCAAGTACTACAAAGAAGTAATGCTAAGTACATTACAAAAAGAAACCAACAAAACCCAAACCAAACTGAACTGTACAATTTTCAATATATGGATGACCTAATTTTAGCATGTTGTTCTCATACTGAACATCAAAACTCCAATTCTAAACCACTCAGGGGATTTAAAAGACTTTACCTTGAATTCAGTACCTGCTAGAGAAAACCCACAAATGTATGGCTTGTTTTTTGAAAGTTCCCGCTTTGTCATTGCTTGGGAATATTTGCTATAACAATGCTTAAAAAACAATCTCTTTCATCTGTTTTGTAGATTTAAACAAAAAAAAATTTAAAACACTAGCTTTTACAAGAAAAAGTGATTAAGATGTCCTATGGAGATAACTAGAAAAGGGAACTTCCTGTACATATCACTGAAGTACTCTGTAATAACCATTTTTCAGCTGAAGAGAAGATCACTTCTGAGATGTTTGTCCACTTCCATTCTGACTTTGAAGGCAAAACCAGAATTCACATAATTTCTTTTTCTAAAGATCCAGAATCTCACTCAGGGAAAGAAGACAGGGTGCAACAGCTGTTTTAAAAGGTGGAGAAATGGATTTCTGGTGATGTGGCGTTGCAAGATCATACAGTAACCCTGTTGTATGTAGTTTAATTTTTTTATATATTGTTTTATTGCACCTGTGGGGGTATGCCAGAGCACTCAGAAATTTCATGATTCAATATAGACGATCCCACACCTCCAGAATAACATATGACTACATTTATTCAGTGGGTCAAGAGGTTTTTAAAAAGAAAAACAAATAGTTCTTCATTTACAAAATTCTGAATTAGTGCCACCAATTTTTAAAGAAAAAAATATTAATTCGTGGGAAAGACATAATATAAATATTTAAATACAAATTCCACCTGTCAGTTCTCATCTTTGTCATTGTTTTTTTTCAAATGAACTTAACCAATTCCTGAGCTGTAGTAAATATTGATTCTTTCCGAAGCTGTCCCTTCAACCAGTGTAATTACTGGCTCTATTTCTGTCCCAGAAGTCTCTGTGTCCTGGATGAGTTGTAGATTCCAGATTTTATGCTTCGATTTCCTTTTTGTCATGCACTAAGGCTCCTACATACTTCACTACACTGAATGAGGTACCCAAGATGGAGAATCTTACCCTCCATCCACAGGGATATGACATTCTTCTCTTAAATAAGAGAGGCATATTGGGAACAAAATGTACATCTGCCATGATATTATTGGAAACATTTTAGCTCCTTGCTTCTCTGGTTGAAGAGAATTTTTTCATCACTTTGAGGTGTAGGAATTTTAACTGTTCATGTAACCCCTTCAGAGAAGGCCAGTGCATGTATGTCTGAGAATATCTTGTTGCCAGTCCCTAATGCAGACGTTTTTTGGGAGGTGTCCCCTTGAACTTCTTGTGGAAATAGGGAAAGGGGTCATGGACAGTATCATTGGATACTGTTTCATACGACTTAGGTTTATGCTCAGTCAGAGAAGCACTAAATTGGCTGATTTTTTTTTTTTTTTTTTTAACCAGGTTGGAAAGGACCTTTGAGATCATCGAGTCCAACCCTTGATCTATTACCAATGTCATTACTAGACTATGGCACTAAGTGCCACATTCAGTCTCATCTTAAAAACCTCCAGGGACGGAGAATCCACCACCTCTCTGGGCAGGCCGTTCCAATGCCTGATTACCCTCTCTGTAAAGAATTTCTTCCTAATATCCAATCTAAACCTCCCCTAGCAGAGCTTAAGACTGTGCCCTTTTGTCATGCTGACAGCTGCCTGGGAGAAGAGACCAACCCCACTTGGCTACAACCTACCTTCAGGTAGTTGAAGAGGGGGATGAGGTCTCCCCTGAGCCTCCTCTTCTCCAGGATAAACAACCCCAGCTCCCTCAGCCTCTCCTCATAGGAATTGTGTTCAAGTCCCTTCACCAGCCTGGTTGCTCTTCTCTAGGCCTACTCCAGCACTCCAATATCCTTCCTGAACTGAGGGGCCTAGAACTGGACACAGCACTCCAGGTGTGGCCTCACCAGTGCTGAGCACAGGGGAAGGATCACTGCCCTGCTCCTGCTGCCACACTGTTCCTGATCCAGGCCAGGATCCATTGGCCTTCTTAGCCCCCTGGGCACACTCTGGCTCATGTTCAGCCTCCTGTCAATCAGCACCCCCAGATCCCTTTCCACCTGGCTGCTCTCCAGCCACTCTGTGCCCAGCCTGTAGCTCTCAGGAGGTTGTTGTGGCCAAAGTGCAGGACCCGGCACTTGGCCTTGTTGAACCTTATCCCATTGGAATCAGCCCAACTCTCCAGACTATCCAGGTCCCTCTGCAGAGCCCTCCTACCTTCCAGCTGATCAAACTCCCTCCCAACTTGGTGTCGTCTGCAAATTTGCTAATGATGGACTCAATCCCCTCATCTAAATCATCAATAAAGATGTTAAATAGGACTGGGCCCAGCACTGATCCCTGGGGAACACCACTGGTGACTGGATCCCAGCTGGATGCAGCCCCATTCACCAGCACTCTCTGGGCCCAGCCCTCCAGCCAGTTCCTGACCCAGCACAGAGTGCCCCTGTCCAAGCCATGGGCTGCAGCTTTTCCAGGAGTATGCTGTGGGAGACGGTGTCAAAGGCTTTGCTGAAGTCCAGATAGACACATCCACAGCCTTCCCCTTAACCACTAGGGGATCATAAAAGGAGATCAGGTTGGTCAGACAGGACTTGCCCCTCCTAAACTTGTGCTGGCTGGGTCCAATCCCTTGTCCATCCTGTAGGTGCCATAGGATTGCACACAGGATGATCTGCTCCATCACCTTGCCAGGCACTGAGGTCAGGCTGACAGGCCTGGAGTTTCCTGGGTCCTCCCTCCTGCCCTTTTTGTAGATCAGCGTGACATTTGCCAACTTCCAATTGTCTGAGACCTCCCCAGTGAACCAGGACTGTCGGTAAATGATGGAGAGTGGCTTGGCAAGCTCTTCTGCCAGCTCCCTCATCACCCTTGGGTGGATCCCATCTGATCCCATAGACTTGTGAGGATCCAAGTGGCTCAGCAGGTCACTAACTGTTTCCTCCTTGATTACAGGGGTGTTATTCATCTTCTTATGCCAGTCTATAAGCTTCAGAAGCCAGCTGTCCTCAGGACAACCTGTCTTACTGTTGAAGACTGAGGTAAAGAAGGTGTTAAATAGCTCAGCCTTTTCCTCATCTTTGATAACTATGTTCCCTCCTGTGTCCAGTAAAGAATGGAGGTTTTCCTTGTCCCTCCTTTTGCTACTGATGGATCTATAGAAATACTTTTTGTTGTCCTTAACAGAAGTGGCAAGATTGAGTTCAAATTTTGCCTTCATCTCACTGATTTTCTTTCTACAAGACCTAACTATATTCGTAAACTCTTCCTGAGTAGACAGCCCTTTTTTCCATTACCAGTAAGGTCTCTTTTTTACCCTAAGTTTCTTTAAATCTCCCTGTTCAGTCATCTTCCCTGCCAGCTTGCCTTTTGGCAGACTGGGGCAGCCTCCTCTTGTGTGTTCAAGACTTTCTTCTTGAAGCATGTCTATCCTTCCTGGACCCCTTTGTTTTCAAGGGTGGTTTTCCAGGGTACTCTCTGAACTAGTCTTCTGAATAGGCTTAAATCTGCCCTCCAGAAGTCCAGAGGTTTTACTGGTGGCTGTCCTTGCATCCCTGAGTATTGCAAACTCTATTATTTCATGCTCACTGTGCCCCAGGCAGCCTCCAACCACTACAGCTCCCACTAGCCCCTCTCTATTTGTGAACAGAAGGTCTAGTGGGGCCCCACCTCTGGTAGGCTCATTTACCAGCTGGAGCAGGAAACTGTGCTCTATACACTCTATGAATCTCCTAGACTGCCTCTTCTCCACTGTGTGGAGTTCCCAGCAGACATCTGGCAGGTTAAAGTCACCCATGAGAACAAGGGCTGGCCATTTTGAGACATCTACTAGCTGCTTGTAGAAAAATTCATCATCCTCATCATCTTGGTCTATAACAAACTCCCACCAGGATATCAGCCTTGTTGGCCTTCCCCCTGATTCTGATCCACAGGCACTCAATGTTATTGTTACTGACTTTAAGTTCTACAGAGTCAAGAGACTCTCTAACATATAAAGCCACCCCTCCTCCTCTCCTACTTTGCCTGTCCCTTCTGAAGAGCTTGTAGCCATCCATGGCAGCACTCCAGTTATGCAAGTCATCCTACCACGTTTCTGTGATGACAACTATGTCATAGCTTTCCTGCTGCACGATGGCTTCCAGCTCCTCCTGTTTGTTACCCACACTGAGTGCACTGGTGTACATGCACTTTGACTGGGCTGCTGATATCACTCTTAACTCTGGCTTTCCACCCTTACGCTTATCTCTGGAGAGCCTGGTTTCATAATACCATTATAAGTCAAAAAAAGGATGCACCATAGAAGTGAAGGTCTATTCCTTTAAAGCAAGGAAAAGGAAATATCTTCTCACATAGGTATTAAATCAACTTGTGGAACTAATTCATTAACACTTATTCATGATCACTGTGGCTGAGGGCTAATTGGGATCAAAGTCAAGGACTAGAAACCTTTTTAGAGATGAAAGGAAAAATATCAACTGTTGCATTAGGTTGAATGGGTGAGGGAAGAGATCAGAGAAGTTCAGAACTGTTTTATTTGATGGGGATGACTTCCAGCAGTGCTGAGGTATCCATGCAGCTGAAACCCGTAATCCCATAAACACTGTCCCTCATTTCCTTCAATCCCATCCAAAACACTGTCTGCTGTCAGAGGTATGACACTGGATTATATCTACCTTCAATATGATATGAAGCAGCAATTTCTGTTTTCCCAAGTTCTGCCTTTCTAATTATGCTAATTAATTGCTCATTACGTAAAAACTGCAGAATCTCGAATGACTAATTCAGCTCCATGTTTCAGAAATAAAACATACCCCTTGTTCTTTATAGGAAAGGGAAACATTTCTCAGAGAATTCACTTCCTACTCTCAGTTATAACTGCAAATTTGAGACTCACATAGGCCTTCAGGGTAAGGAGAAGAATGAAAATTGGGAATCATCTCCATAGTTTGTCTTTGCAAAAATTGCCTTTTGAAAGCCTTTCGGTCTTGCTTGCTCTGTTTAGCACAATTAGCTTGATGTCATTAGTTTTAGTTCAATAGGATTAGGTTGATGGACCAGCTTTGACACTTTTCCTTCTCCTCTTATGATGCAGTATAAATTACTTCAAAAAGTAACTTAACCATACTTTTTAAACCATTCTGTCACAGAAGAGACTTTCACTTATCGTGTAAATCATTCTGAATTTCCTTGACTGAGATACCTATATTAGAAATCAGAATTTCTAATAGTTTTTTTTTTTAACATTTTCAATGATTACAGCTGAACACAGTCTGTGAGTTTTTAGAAGTGCTTTACAGGCTAGCATTATGACCTTGTGGCTCATTTGAACCTCCAGTGAAAGAATCCATGGATCCATGTTTAGTTCTTTCAGAATCTCATTTTGTATAACCCTGCAAACTGTCTATGCTAGTCACTTTTGTGGTAAGTTTCTAATCTTTAAAATGTTAATGTACATGGTTTTATTAGCCCATGTTTACCATACATTAGTGCATTTGTGCTGCACTTCAAAGTGTGAAAATCTTTAATTCTATCATAGTAATGAGTATGACATCATCCTTTGCCTTCATAGTTAATAACAGTAAATTTAAATATTCTAGACAAAATGATGTGTTAATTAGGCTAACATGGTAATAATTTGCTAACAGCTGTTAATATTAGCCACAACTTAAAGTAAATATTTTCTTGTATAACAAAAATAGTTTAAATATGAAGATTTACATTTCAAGGCTTTAGTTCCCTAGACTGTACTAATTTTAAAATTTATTTCTAATTCTAGAGGGGTCAAATGGTGACACATAATAATATGTTTGACAGAAAAGAAAAACCACATTAAAAATCCATTACATCAGTCACATTCAGAGTGAGAAACTTGTATTTAAAGATAAGAATAAATTTAATTCTACCTTCAAAACAGGGATTAGACTGTATTTTTTCTTAGTTACTGATGAAACCTCTTAGACCATGTTTACACCAGAAATATGGGATTTCCATAGCTGTCCTGTGTTTCTGATAACCTTTCTCTGTCTCTAAATCTTGAGTACCAAGTTGTATATTAATAAGGAATTTTTTAAATGCAACTTTATGAAACTTCGTGTCCTTAACTTTTGTTATTAGTTTTTTTAATGTTAACTGTTCCAACTTGATTAGCCTCAAGTACTATCAAACATTTAGCAGCAAAGATGTAACAATTTCTGCCAGTTAACTTTAATACATTGTTTTGCTATACCAGTTTCACACCAGCCAAGTATGACACTGCTTGTAGGTTTCTTAGCACTAATCATCTATCTCCTCTTCCCCAAAACCTTATTGTTTTCTCTTTCCCACCAGTGCCTTCTTCTCTTCACTTCTCATACATTGCACGATACTCTCTGTTAGATGCATCTCATTTTCTCTGGAATTGTCATCTTGGAGCTGCAGTGACAAATCTCTGCTTATGGTAAACAATGCCTATTTCAGCTGTTTCATTACACTGACAAGGCACACACATCTCCTGGGGAAAACAGTCTCACTCGCACCAGTTTGGGTCCATATTCCAGCCCTGACATGTTCTTACCACTGTTAAAGAAATCATTAACTTGTTTTCTCTGGGCATGCCTCCAATGGTGGGTGAAAAGGTTTGAAAAATGCAAGTACTTGTGATGTGTCAAAGATTTGTACTGTCGATATCTTATTGAAAAATCATTGCATTTGAACATATGCTGATCTTTTTTTAAACTAGTCACTTCAAATGCCAAACACTTATGGTTAAATTTTTTTTCTGTAGAAAAACGCTGCTGTATTCTTTCTTGTTCCAAAGAGCAATTGAACACAGTGAGATGGTGTGACAGGATATACAGTCTCATCAACAGAAAAGAATAGAAGTGCACTAAAGATGAATAGATTTTTTTTTCAAGAGAAGTCCTCCAAATAACCAATTCTATACATTTTTTTTTAAATTCTTTGATTTAAAAGTATGCTTCATTCTGTGGTGAAAATCGCCTCTAATTACAGTGCATAGCAAACATTATGGCCCATCCATGCTCACCAAATTTTTCCTTAGGGTTTTTCACAGAGCCACACTCATGTCTACAGTTTCTAAAAAACTAATAGGTGAGTCTAACATGCCTTTCTCCTGGTTATTTAAAAGTAAACTGCAATTGTAAACTGGCACTCTGCAACTTGACTAATTTTTTTCTTTGTTGTGTCTTCCAGGAAGACAGTCTCACTGTGGAAAACTTATAGGGTCTAGCTTCTTCATTACTCTAAGTTTTCCTAATTATGGTTTCAGAGTTTAAATCTAGTCACTACTCTGTGAAGAGAATTCAATTACAGTGTCACCCAGCAAAAGCACTGCAGGTAAAGAACACGTCTTTTGTTCTGCCACTGAGAAAAGTCCCTCTATATCTACCTGCTGTTTTTCAGACTGTCACCTGCTCCATCCATGTTCAGAGAACTCTCTGTGCCAAGAAAAGCAATTTCACACAGAGCTGGTCTTTTCTGCCTGCACTTTGTATGCCTCTTTCTAAATCTAATCTTCTAATTAGGCTCTGCACGACAATGAGATAACTTCGGTGGATTATAACTGCTGCTTTTTTTTTGTTGTCTCTGATACAGGCTTGCCTGGAGCCACTGAATTAACCAGGAAGGATAAATGTTCAAAATCTATTGTTATTGGATAGAGAATTTAAAGGTCACTGATGCCCAATCACTCCTGTGAACACTTTCTTCCTAATGTCCACCCTAACCCTCCCCTGGCGCAGCTTAAAGCTGTGTCCTTTTGCCCTGTCACTAGTTGCCTGGGAGAAGAGACCAACCCCCACCTGGCTACAACCTCCTCTCAGGGAGTTGCAGAGAGTGATGAGGTCACCCCTGAGCCTCCTCTTCTCCAAGCTAAACAACTCCAACTCCCTCAGCCTCTCCTCACAGGACTTGTGCTCCAGACCCTTCACCAGCCTCGTTGCTCTTCTCTGGACCCACTCCAGCCCCTCAATATGCTTCCTGAACTGAAGGACCCAGAACTGAACACCAGAACCAGTATTTGAGGTGTGGGCTCACCAGGGCCAAGTACAACTGGACAATTGCTTCCCTGGTCCTGCTGGCCACACTATTTCTGATACAGGCTAAAATAGCATTGGCCGTCTTGGCCACCTGGGCATGCTGCTGTGTATGTTCTGCCTGCTGTCAGTCTTTCCTGCAGACAGGATAGTAATTAGTTGTGTTCATAAAATAACTCTGAATATAATGGAAGAAGTTGCAAATACCTTAGAGTTAATAGCTATAATAGTTACATAGAACACAGATTAGTGGAAGCTGTTTCTGCCCCCATTTGTTTTGTTGTTTTGAAACCAAGTTCCTATGTTCAGAAAGTCCTAGCTCATTGTTTTGTCTAATGTCCTTTCTTATATGCTTGTCTCTGCACCTACAATCTTGCATTTTCACACTTCTGTGCTTGCAGTAATAGTGAACTGTTACAGAATAGGACCTCTGAGTGTGTTCAGACCAAGGACCTCTCTTGTCCTGCCTTCAAATGTAAATTGGTATGCCAAGGTCAGGACTGTAGTTTTCCCTGGTAAAGTTCAATCCTTGCATTTAAAGTATACTGACCTCTGGAATTTCCTTAAATGCAGAAATCTTGGTTGCATCATTTCCACAGGAATTCTTTGGCATGGTTGTCAGAAATTCTGTCTTAAAAATATAAAGCGGTCCTTAGTCTGCCAACTTCTCTCCAAATCCTGCCTTGAAATTATGGGCCTATTTTGCTAGGAAATTCTGTATTTACCTGGTAGAGCAGATATTTCACATCCAGGAATATGGTTTTACCAGGCTCAATCTTACAACTGTAGGATTTTTGGTAGGAGGAAATATTTGAATTTCTGAAAGTTGTTGATGGAAGTTGTAAAACAGTACACATAATCAGACACCTAAAACTACAGAAGAGTAAAACCATTAAAAGCATATATGAATATTCTTTCAAGTTTACCTGTTCCTAGCTCAGTTCAGTAACCCTCAGTGGATTAACAGTAATTGACAGTAGTTTTTAAATGATTTTTTTTCAGTCTCCTTTTAAATACGTGAACATTTTCCATCTGGAATATACTCCTTTTTAAAGGAGTATGTTCATTGATCTACTGCCCACTGGATGAGAATAAACTTTTTCTCTTTACTTAATGATAGCATGTTTAGCTTTGGATTTTTCATGGTCTAGTGCCACAGTATTTTAAAAATGAAGTCTTTTGCTTACTGGTTTTTGCTTATTATTTACTGACTTCAAGCTATACCTGAAAGCCATTTCATGTTAAAGCTCTACATTGTCAATATTGTTCCCACAGAATATGTGTAGTTGTTAGTACACCAAGTCAGAAGCAGCAACCCAGTACTGATTACCAAATGTTGGTAAAGTTATTATTGTTTAATATCATTACTGTATCTGATTTTTAAATCACAAAATCTGTGTTGCTGTCCACAGGAGGTTTGCTTACATGTATGAGCTACTTTTCAGAAGCATCTTCTTCATTTAGACAGAAAGATATGCTTTTTCTGGTGTTTTGATGATTTTCTAAAATGAGAATATCTTTTGCAAGATAACTCCATACTAAGCTGTAATCCAAATCCTGCCCAACTTTGATCTGGATATCAACGCAGCAGGCAAATATAATATTCATTCTTACTGGCACAGCAGCTTTAAGTAGATGGTAAGTTTAATAAAACCATTGTGTAAAAGTTAAAGCTTCTATAAATCCTGACATTTTAAGGAGATAGCATAAGTATGGCTTTTTAAATTATCATACTGGGATCTAAAATACCTTTTCTTTTATGCTTTTCTTTATTTGTGCTTCATCTGTCTATGAGAGATAGACAGGAATGGTTTTTGCAGCTAAGAGGGGATTTCTTTTGTACTTGTGTAGCAATTTGCCCCCTGTGAGACAATGTATTTTTATCTCTCTATGGGTCCTGCTCCTGAACCAAAGCCCTAGAGGAAAACTGGCAAACTAGGAGTGAGATCAGAAACATTCCTCAGTGTAAAAGATAGGCCTTTGTGAGCTCTTAATCACTCACAGCCATTATTCTCCTTTGCCTAGAAGGGTTGGGTGGGATGGCCCTGTGATGAAGTTGCCTCTTTCACAGTAATCAAGTTCTCATTCTGGTCCCACTTAAAGCTTTGCTAGTCAGCAGCTTTGCTGAAAGAGCAACAATAAGGGCATCTATGATTTCTTTTTACAGGCTGATTTGTGTAGTTTACCTTTTGCTTTTGACCATCCCTTACTTGTTTGGGATTTTTTTAAAAGATTTCTTTCTTGTTACATCCCAAAAGGCTGACAATTGCAGCTTTCTTTACTAATTACTGGATGCAGCATCAGCTGTACTTACCGCCTTGTTTAATTAAGCTGGGGCAGGAAATATGTGTATGTGCAAATGGAGGAATATGAGAAAACAAACAAACAAAAAAAGATGTAGAAATGAGGAAGGATTGCATGTCAGAATGCTCCTAGCAACATTTCCTCTACAACTATTTAAATGTTATTAAGATTCAGAGTTCAGAGAAAACTTTTTAGTTGTTAGCTAAATACAAAAGACTTTTTTTGATAAATGTTAACATAAATATTAACTAAATATTGTGAAGATACCTATTTTTAAACTTTTATGTGACTACTATTCATAATTGTTTATAAATAAAGTCAAGGAAGGCAGATGAGCAGCTTACTTGTAAGTTTATATCTAACAGTTAAACAGTTATTTGGTCAAAAACGCTTCCAACATCAAATAACTGGGGTAGCTTTGAATGTGAAACTGAGTGTCATTTTATGACTATTAATTACCCTCCAGCACCCACAAGGAAGCGTTTGGAGAGTACCTTAAAGAGACAGGCTACCTGACCATCAGTACCCCTGCTATTATAAACACAGATGTGTCTATACTATACTGTACTGGTGGCAGGGAACACCAACCCTGTGGATGTCTACTGTAGAGGAATACATCTGGTGCAGGTAGCTCAGTGTGCAGCTGCAGTGGAGCTGCAGATGGAGCTCTAGGTGACAGCCAGAGACAAGAGGCCTTGAAATGCATAGCAAAGGGCGTGTAGACCAGTGGCCCAGCCAGATGACCTGACGCTGAGAGACACGTGTAGGAACCCATGATCTCAGACTATCCTGTGCTTAAACTGTGAGGGTGTAAAAGCACAGAGTTTTCTTTGCTTGAGGTCACCCCTTGGAGGCACCAGCTCTGGTTGTTCCGTGTTACTGAACCATGAATAAATCCTTATGGAATGAGACATCTGAGCCTCTGCTGTGGGAAACCTGGGTCAAATGGTAAGGAAACCTGGTCTGACTGTGTGAATGGGGTGTGTGGGGAGTCGATCGGGGCACTGGAGCTGCCCTCTCCAAAGGGGCTTTGGTCCCAGCAGTGACAGTCTGGTGGTGGGAGTGTGTGGCTGCCAGAGAGTCTTGTGAGTGTTCAGACTGGGAAGTTTCCTTAACAGCCTCTTTCTAGGACCACGCTTTGTATCATGTCTTACGGTTAGAATCTATAAAGCATGGTAACACCTGTATTATCCTGGAAACCTTTTTTCTTCCAAATATATTTAAGGGTAATTAGGGACTTGACTGTAATTTTCAGATATACAATAGAACGCTTACAGTATGTATTCCTTTTAAATGTTCTGTTGAATTATATTTCTGTTAAGATAGGGTGAAATATTTGGTTTCATATTGCTATTTATCCCTCTCATAGGCCACACATTTGTACTTTGAAGTCTACCTCACTCCTTTGCTTTCTCCCTTCACTTTCTCTCTTCTACCTCAAGACTAGGTGCTTTTCATTAACATAGAGTAGTAGTAATAATAATAATAATAATAATAATAATAATAATAATATCTGTATTTACAGCTAATTTAGAGAGTTCTATATTTTTTTCCAGTGCTGTAGATTGGTCATGATCTTCTTCCAAAGCTTCTCTACAGGAATTTTAGTACAGGAAAAAAAAACAAACAAACAAACCAAACCAGAACAGAGCTACCTTTGCTTTATGGTACTATAATCTTTCAGCATAAATATCTTTACTCCTCATTCTAGCTTTTCTGTTATACTCCTATAAAAGTCCTTTGTGTTGTTTGACAATCTCCCTCTGCAGGATCCTTAATATGTGTGTTCCCAGAGTCAAGCTTTGCCTCTCTTGCTCATTTAAACGTCCAACTATTTAAGACAGTTGTTTGTTGTTTTGTTTTTTTTTTAACCCCCCCACCAATGGCTGATTTGTTTCAGCAAGGAAGATCTATATACATTATTTAAAATATTTCCTATATAAATTTACCATTGCAATGTGTAACCCATGAGTAGATGAAACTTTGTATGTCCTGTCTACCTCTTCAGTTTTTTGTCATGTAATTTTTCAATTATGTCCTCCAGAATTAAAGTTATAAAAGTTTAGTTGCTTCAGTAGTATTTGTAAGCTGTTTTGCATTCACTGAACTTTAATTTTAATATTGCAAAGTTTATCTAATTGAATAGAAAGTTTTCTTCTAAGAGTTAAACATTCTATCAATTCTAATAGTTGGTATGCTCTGTTAGGCTCATACTA
Organism: Pyrocephalus nanus; assembly: GCA_038380795.1. Classification (NCBI taxonomy): domain Eukaryota; kingdom Metazoa; phylum Chordata; class Aves; order Passeriformes; family Tyrannidae; genus Pyrocephalus; species Pyrocephalus nanus. The sequence continues at coordinate 63,588,428 of CM076263.1, read as the reverse complement.
TGAATTGGAAATCATTCCCATTAATGACTGGATATTAAAAATGAATCATGACAAATGTTTTCTGTAAGTATTTTTTATTGATAAAGAGTTCCTTGGCTTCTTGTTGACGTATAATTTCCTGACAAGACTTTTTTTTCCAACTACTCAGCAACCGTTGGAAGAAAAAATGAGTTTGGTTCTTTCTATTCAGAGGTATATCATTGGAGCATCTGAAGGCATTTACTTTTTAACTCCCTCTCTTCTAATTTTTAAAATCATATCCATCTCTCTAAGACAGAGAATGATCCAGTAAAGTCTGTTGATGATGTTAAGCAACTTTTGGAATGTCACTCGACTTCTGCCTATTTTAGGTGACTGTAAAACACTGTAAGAATAAGGAAGAGAGATACTTGATGATGTTTAATTTTATTCATTCATTATTTCACTGTGCGTTTTTTGGGGGTTTGGTGGTTTTTTTGTTTGTTTGTTTTGTTTTGGTTTGGTTTTTTGGGTTTTTTTTGAGTTTATACTTTCAATTGTTTTGCCATTTTTTTTTTTTTTTCAGTTTGGAGAAATATTTCCATTAAATATTATTACAGAAAGTCTCAGTGGGTTTGTGGGGAAAATGTACGAAACTTATTTTTTTTTCTATGAAAATTTTTATCAGCTCCTTTTTTTTTTTTTTTTTCACTTCCCATCTCCATTCTCCAGTAATGAAAAAAAAAATGGAGGGAAGGCAGCAGTGCTAGTCTGAATTTGGTGAGAAAAAGAGAGAGTTATACCACTGTAAACAATTTCTGGTTTTCCCTTTATCACAGGAAATCTATATTTGGGTTGTCATAGTTCACATGTATCCAGCTAAACATAAGATTTAAAATTTTGTTGGTCTCTTTTGGGTCATGTTTAGAAAAGTACACATCAACAAAACAGTGAAATGAGTAGCTGTAAAACTAAATCTGTGTTCTTCATTCCAGTTCCCAGAATAATGCTGTAATTTTTTTTTCAAATATCTGCAAATAAAAACATTTGAGATGTAAGTAAAAGGGTGAGAAAATTAAAAGTGACAGGTGTGATTCTGCAAAGAGCACATCACACAAGAAGAGTCTGATTTTTTTCTGTGACAAGGTAAGATATTTTGTGGATGGGGTGAAGCAGTAGATGTGATATCTTGACTTGTGTCAGGGTTTTAACAGGTTAAGATTTTACATTTTGACAGATAACCTTAGAGAACACAGTGCAAAATACATTATGGATTACACTGGCTAGAACCTGTTTGCAGAGACTAATTGTCAGAGATTCATAATCAAAACAGAAGTGTGTAGTGAGTACTGATATTCAATATTTTTCATTAGTACTCTGAAAGATATAATGCAAGCTGTTCATTAAATTCACTGATCAATCTACACTGGGGGAGCTTATGAGTCCAGGCAAAGTTTCAGCCTCCAGCCATTACCAAATTACAAAGTGTTGGGCACTTAGGAGACACAGGCGTAGGATGAGGAAGAAGTAAGTGATAGCTTTTTCACAGAGGATATCTGAGAGATTTTAACAAAGCATAATATCAACCTGAATCAGAGATGATACACTGTTGCACAGCAGCTATTTGCACTTATATAGGGATTTATAGGAATGATTATAGTCTCTTAAGACATAACAAGCTATTTTTTCACCTTTGATGTAGTTTAAGCTAAAGTACTGTGTGAAGTTTTGAAATTTAAGGATGGTAAATAACGATAGGAGATCCAGAGGAAATACTGAAAATTAAACACTGAGCTTAAGAAATTCTGGTGATGAAAGAACAGTTGCCAAATATATCATAGATGACTGCAGAAGACAGCAAACCATCGTAGTTTGGGATCTCAGTTATAAAAGTGCAAGTGCCTTTCTACCAGCTTACTTGGATGATGCAAGAAATAAAGTACTAAGCAGCAGTTAAATCTCTATATAGCTTATTCACTGAACAGAAAGAGCCATGTTGAGTTATTATAGAGCTATGTAGCTTTTTGGTTTGGAAAACAAATAGATATTGCTAAAATAAATAACGTGAACTTATACTGGTAGAGAACTAGGAATCACTTTCTCTCATTTTTTTGCCAATGGGAGCTTTCCTCTGATTTACTTTTACTTTGGGAACATTAAAGAGAGCATTGACCAGGTTTGGCTCCACAGAAATACAGTACATTTTTACAGATGTTTAGACAGCTGTTAACTGTGTGCAACTGTGCTTCACACACATTGTCTAGAAGGAAAAAAATGTATATTCCAGCCACTACAAATGACAAGCATCTTAACCTATGTGCATGAAGTAAAGATGTGTGAAGGAAATAGTCATCCCCAGTGTGACATGAAGTAAGTATGTGTGGCCCTTTGAGTGACATCATACAGACTGAAAATCTGAAGAGTAGCTGAAGATTGTGATTACATGTAAAGATAAAATAATCTGTCTAAAAATTTGTTTTCCATTGCCACTAATTACTTAAAAGACAAAACAGTGCTGCCATTCCCAGTAAGTTGTTCCAGGTTCCTTCATACTATGAGTGATCTAGTTTGAGACATACTTCACCAGTATTTGGATAAAGAAGTGCAAGTAAGTGGAAGGGAGAAGGCTTTCATATTTTTCCTCCTTTTTGTGTGGAAATTGCAACTGAACTCAGATTGCAATCTGCTTTAAATTTGATGTGTATAAAGGAAAAAACTGTTTCTGCAAAAACTTTCAGAAACGCCTTATATTGTTGAAGTTTCACTTTGATTTTTTTTTTTACCAGCTATATAGACAATAATTGAGTTTGTGATAAGAACATGAGCCTATTTTAAATAAATAGATATTGAGATAGACACACTGTGAAGTTAAGCAGTTACTTTTGGTTTTGATTGATTTGTACATTGCTTATGCTCTATACATTTAGGAAATAAGTCAATAGAGGCATCTTCATTACCATATCGAATGTCTGTATCACTGATGAAGACATAAAACATTACTGGTCTCAATAGGGACCCCTGAGGGACACCACTTGCCACTGAACTCCATCCCCACATTAGGTCACTTCTGTCTGGATGTCACCATTCCAACAGTTTCACATTTATTGAATAGTCCATCCACCAAATTTAGAGAGAAGGATGTTGTGGGGAACCATGTTAAAGACCATCTTACAGACATTGTGATAGAGGACATCTATATCCCATTCTTTGTCCTCTGATGCACCCATTCCATCATAGAAGACCACTAGGCTAGTTGGGCAGGACTTACCCCTGGTGGAGATGTGTTGGCTGTCTCAAATTGTTTCCCTGTCCTCCACATGCCTAAGCAAAGCTTCTAGGATCTCTTCCATGATTTTCCCAGGTATAGAGGCAAAACTTACAGGTTGGTAGTTCCCAGGGTCCTCCTCTCTGCTTCTTTTAAAAATGAGTACAATCAGTCATCTGGACTTATTCTGACTACCATGACTCTTCAATATCATGGAGAGGTGCTTGACAACTACAGCCAGATCCTTCAGGTCTCTGGGATGCATCTCATCTGGTCCCATAGACTCATCTATGTTCAGGTTCCTCAGATGGTCTCAAACATTATCTTCTCCTAAAGTGGGAGGGACTTTGCTCTCCTCGTCCATCCACTTGAGAGGTGTGAACAAACAAGTTGACAGTGAAGTCTGAGACAAAGCGTTCTTGAGTACCTCTGACTTCTCATCTGCTGTTACCAGTTTGTCATTCAAGTTCATGAGTGGGGATATAACTTCTTTGACCTCTTTCTGGCTGACATACCTAGAGAATCCCTCCTTATTGTCTCCTTTGACAAGTCCAGCTCCAGCCAGATCTTGGCCTTCCTGACCACAACCCTATACATTTGGGCAATGTCCCTATACTCTTGCCTGGATACCTGTCCCTGTTTCCAGGGCTGTTGGAATGGTATAGACACCATCCCGTATGCCTTTTGAAAGTCAAGGTAGGCAAAATCCACTGCTTTCTTTACTGAGCAAATGATCTCCTCTTGAAATCATACCAGCTTCCTCAGGTACAATTTCCTCTTTATAAAATCATGCTGGCTGCTCTGTAACATCTTCTAATCCTTAAGAAGCTGGGATGTGGCTCCCAGGAGAATTTGCTCAGTGGTCAAACCAGGCATTGAGATAAAGTTGACTGCCCAGTCGTTCACCCATCTTGAATATGAGCGTTATATTTGCTGTCTTCTGGTCATTGGGATCATCTTCCAGTTGCATCTTCACTACTATAAAAGTGATAAGAGTTTGGCCTTGCAGTGTTATCAGTCATTTCCCTTGGTGATTTTTCAACCTCACTGCCTGTATATGTCCAGTTTAATTATGTGGTCCCTATCTCAACCTTTCTGTAATCTGGATAAGGCTTTGCTAGCTGACAAAGTTGAGCAACAGCTTTAAACAGTGAACTCTGAGGGGCATCAGACAGTCAAGAGTGAGGAGAATGACAGGCACTGAATACATGAAATGTAGAGTCTGAACTCTCCAAGCAGAAGCCTTGCTAGCTACAACCAGTATTACTGGTGGTAAATTTTAGCAACAACTGGGTGAAGCAAAAGTGGCATATCCTGAATAAAAGACAGAAGACAGAGCTGTAGTTGGGAGACTGATCCTAATCTGTACTTCAGCACACTGAGTATTTAGATCGGGATACCCAGGGGTTAGCAAATTAAGGTTTCCAGAAAAAAAGTCTGTAAAGTGACCTTAGAAGGAAGTTTCAGAGAGAGGTAGGTGAACACCCTGTCTGGAGGAAAGATAACAGTCTTGTAGTGAGAAATTTCACGTGATGCTAAACTTACCTGTTTTCGAAAAACTTGTAGCATATTCCATAGTCTGTACATCATTGAATTGGCCTGAATTATTTTTAATCACTACAGTACTGGAATCTGGAGCAGGACAGTGACACACACTGTAGGAAAAGAAATTAAAAAATGGAAACTGAGAAAATACTCTCTCCCCACTATTTCTATAGGGCTATACAGTGCAATCATTTTGGAACATCTGTATTTGAAATCTCACACGTTCAAACAGAATTACATTTGACTTGTTGTAGAAAAGATTTTTTTAGGCTCCAAATATTTTGCCTTTTTTTTTTTTGGGGGGGAGATCTAAGTTGGGTTTGAATATAGTGCTTTATGTCTGGCTGGAAAAAAAAAGGAAAGCAAAGATAAGCTTTTTTTTTAATAGTATTTCTTGTCATTGTGAATCATGCTCTGTTACAGTCATAAGTTAGAATGCATAGTTCTAAAGGAAGAATAAAAGGACTCTAAATACACTAAGAAAATTAGTTTCAATTACTCTGAGCCCAACTAAATGTAAATATATTATGAAACTCTCTGGATAGCACACTGGTGAGGAGTATAGTTAACTTATGATGTGAAAGATTAGGGCTCTTTTCAAGGTTTCTTAAACAAAAAAAATTTACTTATTTCAGAGTCTATGACTCAGGACACTGTGAATTGAGTACAGTTTTATAACACAATGCATATTACACATTTAAAATCATCCAATAAGAATTTTCAGGTGTTTTCAAAGGGAAATTAAAAAATAAGTGTGTCAAATTGAGACCCTCAAAATATCCATTTCAAGTTTTGTGCCACACCATATTTTTATGTGCAACTATGCATGCACATGTTTAAAAATGAGAGGATGAGGAATGCACTTTTTTATTACAGTGGTATGTCCCACTTATTTATTCTTCTCTTACTTTTTTTTTTCCTGACTGCTTCTTGTAAATTACATGAGTGCTTTTTTTTTTTAAACTTTTATGAATATTTTCAATATAAATTATTTGAAATCTAGTCCTAGTCAGCTAAGATGAAGTCAAAGAACTGTGAAGGAGAAATGGTGGTTCTTGAAAGGGTATTCCTTTAAGGAGACATTTGCGATATAAAAGCGCTATCAAACTTTTGCTACAGCACATTTTGGAAAGGCTTACAGATGTAGGAGATGGTTGTCTGTAGACCATCCAAGGCCACTGACAGCAGAACTGTTAACAGATATCACTGTTCACCTTTTGAAAAGCCAGTGTACCATCCTTCATGTGAAATGTTAAAATGTCTCTCCACACTAATATTGCCATAGGTTAAAACACATTAATACAGTAGTTCATGACTGCATAACACAGGGTATAATCCTGAGGATATTCTTGAGTGGCATTTTTAGTTTTATGGGTACTTACATTTTACTAGAAGTATTGACATTTTCTGATAAAAAGATGTATTTTAGTGTGAGTAACAGCCAGAGTCTCAGGAAGATGTAGCAGAAGAAAATGTACAGTGCAGGCTCTGTGTGAAGAGATACTCTTTAGACTGAAAAAAACAGAATGGTATGGGAGAAGTACTTTTTTCTTTAGTTAATAATTTTTAGAACTCTTTACATTAATAAAATTATTTAGGGAGATATGGGCATGTGAATTTTTTTTTAAATATTGTATTACATCAGTCTGTCTGTGGTGTAGTCTATAACATTTCCTTTTGCCAAGAACATCTGATATTTTGTTGGATATTTTGTTGACTGTGTAAACAAAAAGTTTTCCTTTTAATTATAATCATATAAAAATGTAATTGGCAAACAAAAGATTAGTTATTCTCATGTTTTTCCTTTTGCTTTTCCACCTGCCCGCTGTACTGTTGGTACTATGTCTTAACCAGGCAATTCTGGACCCAAGTACAGAGAAGCTGAATTATCCTTGGAAAACTAGTGGAGGTTCTCTGGTCAGTGAACTCACACTTTTCTTTGTCTCATAGTTACTGACCGAATTACTCACTGGATACTCAGATGTAAGCTTGTATCTATTTGCGACATTTAGGATGTAAATCTGCAGTTCACATATTCACATACTCTCCCATATAAAAGTTGAACTTGAACTGCTGTCTGTTTTCTGGAGTGCCTCTTTTGATCTGATTTGCACATGGTATTGGAAGCAGAAGTGAAACAGTATAAAATGAGAGGCAAGCTTTAAATATTTTCCAGCTATGGAGATCAAAGAAAAGTGTCAGAGTCCATGTGCAGTGTTATGTTATTCCCACATGCCTTTCAGAACTGTTTTGCAGAAATTGTTTCCTTGCATAATTTTCATCTAAGCCACTTGCTTCTACTGGAAATTACAGTGGCATTTTGCCTTTATCCACGTAAATATATTTAATAGCGGTTAAATTAGATTTTGAAGACAAAACACTAACATGACAAAAATGTTGAATTTATCACTGGGTCTATGTAAAAGTCTCCTCACATCTGAGTCAGCTGCGCTGGGCTTTTGATGAGGTTTGCAACTAGTCAGACAAATAATAATGTGCAAATACAATTAACTAGGAACAATGGAGCAATTCTAACTATAAAACAGATAATTGGTAGTGACAGCTATATAAGTTAGGACCCCTATTCTAATATATTTGAATAAACATAATAATACCTATGGGGGTAACTGACCACGTATTAAAGGGTAATTGTAGTCCTTTAAATTCTTTGTTAGATATGTACACTGTGTTCCTTCTCATTCGTCTTTGCAATTTTTCTTATCTATTTGTCTCATGTGATTTTTATATGCATATTTAGCACATTTTGAACAGTAACAAAAAATGCTTTCCGTACTCTGCTGATAACAATTAGGAGATCAAACAAACTTTACAAAGATAAAAAAAACAGTGCACGTAAACTCTTCTAAGTGAATAGGGAGGCACAGGATTTGCTTTTAAACCTGTGCTACTTAAATCTGATGGTAAAAAATAAAATAAAGTTGTTTAAGAAATTTTATAGTCATCCAACTTCTGAATTCTCTTTAAATCAAGAAATTCTTTCCAATATATTACTCCCTAATATTCTATTTTGCTATCACAGTCAAAGTTACTTAAAACCAGATATATTTTCTTCTGAATGATTTTAAAGAAATCTTGTCAACTCCTTCCATACCTGCTACCTTTGATTCTACTGAAACTCTAGGACATTACTGTGACACCTATTTATGTGATTAGGTCACTGTAGGTTCACACTCAGTGACTCAAGGTTTATAACCACAAGCCATTACGTTTTCCTGTCTGAACTTTTCTCTTCATTGAGTAGATACTTTATTTTTTAACAAATTCAGTTGTTTTTTTTTTTTATTTTCTTCCCCCAAGAGCTGAAGCATTCTAGCTGGTAGTAATCACATTTCTCTTTTCCCATTTTATAAACCATCCATATTCTCATTTTTCAAAACTGAACATTTGTCTTTCAGGAACGTTGGAGGATTCATATTTTCTGTTTCATTATTCTAGAAGCTGCTAGAGAGTGCTGGTATGTGCAGAGAAAACTCAAACACTTTTATGAAAGGTTCAAATCATGTTATTCTACTTAATTTAAGGTAGTTCATGATATGTCTCCATTGAGATTACTTCTGAATGATGAAAGAACTAAAGTTTCATTTTAAGATTACTACGTTCAAATCATTATGCTGAGAGTTAGCTAAAGGGATTCATAAAACAAACTGAAGTTTCTGTTAGAAAAGTCCAGGGACCAGCAGTAGACAGCAACGAAAAACCCAAATACAGGATAGTGTAGCTATATACTTAAGTTTCAGACTGAAAAATTTTTGCAGTGCTTTTGTTTTGCTCATGTACAAGCTATCACTACAGCAGTCAAACTCTTTATATGGAGACTGTTCAAGGTTTTAAGAAATGGAAGCAATATAAAAAATATTTTTAACTTGGAAACCAGAGGGCAAACACTAGACAATTCAGGAATTATGCACTAATTCTAGTCTACATTATGATTATATGATAAAGGAAAAAAAAATTAAAAAAAAACAAAGCCCAGACAACCCAGACACTAGACAGTATGGCCTGTCCTTTAGAAGTTGAGTTAGGACTTCATAAATGTAATCATGAGTTTATTCTAATTTGTTTTGGTAGTGATTTAATTCTCTGTTGTAGTTCCATGTTCAGAAGATTTCACAGTGATTTATGTCTTTGTGATATTCTAAACAAAGCTAAGATTACTGCTATTTGAGGTAATATTACGATCCTTAACATTGACATTATATTAATATATTTTTTTTTCTTTTTTTTTAGATGGTTATATGAGTGGTTTTCAGGAACCGGATAATTTACTATCACTCTCTAAAAACTTGAGGGGTTTTTAATTGTTCAATTTTCACACAAGCTGTCTCCAAAAAAGCTAATATATAGCAAATGGAATTTCTGGGAAAAAAAATCAGCCTACGCCCAGAACAAATGAATCACAGGAATGCTGCTTGAGAAGCGTGGGTCATTTTATGCCATCCCTACAATGCAAGCTGCTATTTTTCTGAGTCATGCATGAATTCATACAACAGGCACCTGAAAACTTTTCAAAGGGGTCATAACCACCTTGGCATTTTCACTGCACTGTAAAACCTTCATAGTAGCAGAATGGCTGGGGTTGGAAGGGGCTTCCTGAGACCATCTAGTCTAATCCCCTTGCTAAAGAAGGTTCACCTGGAGCAGGTTGACTTGGGTTAATGGGGAAGAAGACTTTTAGCCCTAGGTGAGTTTGATGACAGATTCAGAGGGAATGACCACCCAAGGTTAGTTAAATGGACATTGTCCTGTTCTGGTGTAATTAAAGAGCTGTAATGTTGACCCTTCTCCTTGCTGGGCTCAAAACAATTGACATGAACCAGAAGTAGTGGTGGATCAAACTACAATTTGTAGAAAAAATTGTAAACTAAAGCCTGGCAAAGGAAAGGCAGTTGCATGTGCAGTTTTGGGTGCTGCCCTCACAGCAGCACCAAAGGAGCAATTGGCTATTTAGAAGTCTGAGAGTGAAATGATAAGATTTCTAAAAGATTCAGTGAAAACATTGCAGGAACAACCAGAAAAAGGAATGCTCAAAGGCAGCTGCTGAGTTTGAAGAGGTTTTGGGGGAAAGGAAAATGAGTCAATTCCTTCGATTGGCTCTCTGGCAGGTGGAGGCACAGCACATTGCTGTGTGTGATCACAAAAGGGAGAGCAGACTATAGGCAGAGGTGCTGTTTGCTGCTGAGCACAATCGTATTGGAAAACTGCAGACAGAGCTTTTGGATGTGTGTGTGAGAGAGTATCTTACAGGAAGAACTGAAGGATGTACCACTTTCAGAGACAAAGTCTTCCAACTCTGACATTTTGAATAAAGTGAGGTCAACTTTTGCATTGTCATCTAATGATGAGGAGGTAACATTATGACCCTTCAGTAAAACTGTAACCACAGATAATGGTCAGGGTTAGGAAACTGCTACTAAAAGTGCCATATACAGCTGCTGAGGTATCAAAGTTTGGCAAGAAATCAGTCAAGATTGATATCTAGTCAGTGGAATTCTATCAATATCCCATATGTTTGGATTTCAATTGTTATCATCAACAATTAATAAAATTTGTTATAGATAAGGGAGCACAGGCATTCAGTATTAATACAGTGGGATGCTGAGAAGCTGGGTGTCCAACTCAGACAGGAAGAAGTTAAAATCACTGGAGTAAATGGAGCCAGTGTTACCTAACAAACTGCTATGGCCAGTTTTTGCCTCCTGGGTGAGAAGCAGAAGTCTAAAAGCAATACAGAGACTAGGTGCATTTGCTCCTCACAGCAATGGCACTTCCTGATTCAAGGATTGCCAGTGTATCATAGTGCTGGATTTCTGTTACAACACAAAATGGAATTTCTGAAGTTATAGCTGACTGTTCCACTAATAGCTGCAGTACCCAATATCACAAATCTAGTAGCCACAATAGAAGCACCCTCCTTCTTGGGCATTGATAGGGGATTTTCACACTCACCTCATAATTCCCTAGTCTGACTGGAGGAAGAGTTGAACAGACAGTCATGTCTTACAGTTTATTACAGGCAATGAATGCCAATACTGTGCCTTTAACTACTGCTGTGCCAGATTTTATTTACTGGTAACTCAAATGCAGAGTGTGTTCCACTAGTGGATGAAAATCCTAGATGTGAAAGATATGTCTTTCATGATTCCATGGCAGAAATATGACAAGACTCAAGGGGCAATTACTGGGAGGGGTATCAAAATACCCTTAACCGACCCCTCAGGGATATAAAGATTCACCCACGATTGCACAAGTTCTACTCATCAAACTTTTATGAGCAGTCTCACTTCCCTTGGATATGAAATTAATCAGAAAAGATTCCCCTGAAAAGGTGGGGGAAGCAACAGCAGGAGTGTGGTAAGCACTTAATGAAAGAGAAGTTGAGATTCCACCTGAGAAATATCAAGACCAAGCAACTCTAGCCACCCTGTGAGACTTGTATTGTCTTCTTGTTCCAGGAATGATGCTGTACACCCCCAATGCAGATCAAATGACATGAGTCACGCCCTCGGGGTGACCCCCCTCAGAAGTCTAACACTTTGGTACCCTCAGCCCCTCTGGAACATGGACTAACAGGTTTAATCAGTTCTCAGTGGGGCCATGAATTTACATGAGAAGGCTCATAGAAAAGAGCCAGGGAGATGTCATAATCAGTTTTCCCTTAGACCCCTTCAAATTTTTGGTTACTTTCATGGTAGTCACAGGAGCCCAAATGTCAGCATTTCAAATTGAAGTTGCTGCTCTAGTGACATTATGCTGGACAAGAAAAGGAGTTGGGTAACCGAATCAACACTTGATGGGTTTCTCCTTCTTTTTCACAATTGGTCTGTAGTAGGGGGAAAAAAAATTAGATTAAAACTGAAATTATTTGGAGAAACATTTATTATCATTATTGACAGTGTTTCATAATACCTTGTGGCTCATTTTTTTTAGATGTTGAAGCTGTGTGACTCATTGTCACAAGCTCTTAAAACACTTGTGCTCAAGCCTTCTGTCATTCAAAAAACTACATAAATCTGCCATCACAAAACTTAATGTGCGTCCATGTAAGACATCATTACAATGTCATTGTGGAGTTTGGGGGTAGATTTTTACAACAGATAAATGGAATCATTAGTTTCCCAGCAGCATATTCTCAGATTTACTTGAATATAAAAAACCCCTTCCATTTTAAATTGGATTTCTTGGCAGTACTCATTTCAAATTTTATTAAAAAATATGTGATAATCATAATGAATTAAGATTAGGTGTGATTACAAAGTCACTATGTTATAGGGTTATGAAACAGTGTCTAAGACAAACTGTGCAGATTTGCATAGACTGTGCTCTGCAAATATGTTCAACAGAAGCAGTACCATTCAGAATATCAGATTTACCATCTATTTGTTTAAGCAGAAAGCTAATAGACAATTTTAAATGTCAAAAAGTAGTAATGTGATAGTGAGGAAAGAACCTGTAGTTAGTGTATTATATAGATAAAAATACTCATGGTCTTTTTTTTTTTTTTTTTAATGAAAAAATATACAAAGCATTTTCATTGAATAAAGGAGAAGACTTTCACTGTACCTTAAAGAACACTATATATTTATCGTAATGTAGCTAAAAGTGAGAAATATCACAGCTTTCTTTCCTCATTGGTCTTATAAATTCAAAATACTCCATCTCAATAAATATTTAATATAGACTTCTAAAGCCTTATTACAGATAAAGTCAATGTTTTCTCAGCACCAGTTAGTGATTCTTATTCCAAAGAAATTACCCAAACTTATACATTCATACTGCATTCATACTTTAGTCCTCAAAGATTTTCATCCTCCTCCATAATATGCTTCTCCTCTTTTTTTTTCTTTTCAGCAGAATTTTCTTGAACTGGAGAATTCAAGCTCCCTGGGTAAAAAGCAGATAAATGGGGCCTAGAGTAGAAAAATAACTTGACAACTTTAAATTAGGAGTTTAAATTAAATCACAGTAAGTAATTATATAAAATAAGCGACATTTTTCAATAATGAGTAGCATTTAAATAAATAATATTGTTTACCTATAGTCATATTATGAGTTATTTTTTTCCTTTATTTCCCTGCATAAGCTGCCTTCCAAGAACAAATAATGTGCCTTATGACTGTTAAGCATTAATACAGTCAAAGTCACTTGGTTATCGGCATCTGATGTGAGTAATCTTTCCTGTTTTGTGCCAACCTACAGTGGGAATGGAGGAATTATTTAATGACACTTGACAGCAGAGTCTACAAATATGTCCTGGGTATACAGTTTGGAAGATCATAATCCCTTTACCTGTGGATGTAGTATCTTATAATGTAACTTATCGCTGTTACAGTCCTACATCAAATATATATGACTCCTTAATGTGGCATTTAAGAACTGGCACTGAGTACTTTATGCAAAGACAAAATAATGAGTATTTTAAATTTATAAAAATGCAGATGTAAACACTATGCTGATGAAGCATTCATCTGAAAAGTATCTCTTGGGCAGAGGAATAGAATCAGCAACATCCTTCAGGTAATCTAAACATTAGCCTAGTAATCAGGTTGGATCAAAAATGATTTTTTAAGTGAATCTTTTTTTGGTCATCCCACTTACTCTCATGTCATGCAGTGATGCTGGTGAGCACACACTGGAGTCCTTTTAACCAAACTGGAGGAGTTAATTTGACTCTCTCCAACTGCTGTTGGACACTGAATTCAGAACTACACTTCTGAAACCTCAGGTCTTCCTCATTGCTTACAAATGTAAAATTAGCCTTAGTTTGGGTTTGGGTTTTTTTTTTGTTTGTTTTCAAATGAGGTAAGTTGAATGTTAAAGAAGAGTGAGTCAATGTCTCTATTAGAATGTTTTGTTGAGAATTTAAATAGAATCATGTGTTAAAGGCACAGTGATTAATGTCTCCATCCTGAGAAATAAAGTAATTAGGTACTATGCAGTTATTCCTCACTAATATTTTTTTCTTTTTGATCTGATATTTTTGTTTGTACAACCTCAGTTTTACCTCAGAACCACATTAAATGTGATTCCATCTTGATAAGAGAATTTCATAGTTGGAAAACAATAAAATCTTTTTCTTCCATTTTTCCTTCCTTTTTTTTGTTCTTTTCTCTTTCTATTCTTCATATTCAGCTACTCTATAAGTGAAAAATGCAAATAGCTTAATTAAAATATAAATATTTTTTAAGAACTTTTTGAAACATGTAAACATAAACTGTCCAGCACATCCAGAGAATGAAAACTTGGTATATTTTGATGCATAAATTTAATTTATGCAGAGGATGATTTTCTTTGTGAGGAAAACATCGATGACAGGTGTCTAGAACATGAAAGTTAGGAAACAATGTGTTATGCACTAATGTACCAGCATTGTGCTCACTCATTATATATCTTACATATATATAAACAATAAAGACTGAAAGACTAAAATCTTTTTCCGTCCATGGAGTAAGGGATGTTCTATAAAAACCAACAGCAAAAAGTGGAAAAAAAGGTATGGAAGCAGGAAAATCTAATGATGGAAATGCTTCAAAAATGCTGTTAAATCTTAACACTTAAGAGTTCTGGATTATGAATTAAGATGGTGAATAACATTGAAAATATTACTGAACTGGTAATAGAAAATTTTTCTCTCTTCTCTCTCTTTAACTATTGACTCGTGATGGCAATGGGACTATTTCTGAAAACTTAGATTCCTGAGTTTTCCTAGAGCTTTGCTCCAGTTTTGACAGTTTGTGTGATGTATATTTCAATATCTGTGTGTTTATTGTGGGATACAGTTAATATCTGTGTAGCATTTCAAACACTTCTGAGCTAGTTAAAAGGATTGCTTATATAACACTAGACAACAGTATACATATGGTTTTAGAGAATGTCATACTAAATATATGTGCATTTTCCATCTAGAAAACTCCAAGAACACCAAAATTACAGTTATCAGTAACTGGCCAAGCTAATATTTACAACCTTTTTCCTGTTGAAAGAGTAATGTAATTTTAGTGCATTTATTGTATTTATGTAAAAGTACTGTTGGTTTGCATAATCCATATACCCCTGTGGTGATTAGTATTATCCCTTGTTTATGGTATATGTCTCAGCTTGCATTTTGTTAAATTTTAAATAGTAGTATTTCCTTTGATGTTTCCAAATATAAAGGAGAATTTTTCACTCTCATGAGTGTCACTCAGTTGCCAATCATTTCACAGCTAGTAGTAGTGTTAATGTGAGACAATTATGAGCTTGCTGACCTGTCTTGGAACTAATTTACCTTACATAATTTGAATCATGAAAATCTAGCTCTCTTGAACACCTCATTTAGGGAAGTCATTCTTGAATAAATCTTCATACAGTGATGAATCAGATTAGATGAGCTACTGAGAAGCAAGAAGAAAGTTTTCCCAATCAATCTTTTAAACATAATCTCTTTTATTTTCTGAGAGAAAAAAAAGATTCAAATGCACTATTACAAATATCTAATATTGAAAGCAGGAAATTATAAGTGAATATTTTTAAATGAGAGATCATCATCCTTGTACCTGTCTTCATAGAACAAGGATTTCCTGCTGCCTGTATGCAAAGGTAGAAAAACACTAAAGAGGGGAAAAAACAGGAGAAGATAGGAACAGCAAGGTCAGGCAGATCAAAGACATTGGGTTTACTGTTCCTATAAAAAATGTTTGGGAGTGGAAGAGTTATAGAAAGGATAAAAAAAAACCACCCTAAAGCATGAACCACTTGCCGTTCTCTTTATGCCTTTTTAATAGGATCCTGCACACCTATGAATCAGTTTGAAGACCTTGGAAGACCTGGTGGTCAAAAGGACTTTATTTGAATTGCAGAAAATAGAAGTTCTTGTTCAGACTAGGTTCATGTTTACTTACTCAAAACCTTGTTTTCTGTACATAATTTTCCCTGAAATAAGCTATCTTACAGCCTACTGAGATCTTGTAAGTAATACAGTTCCTGAAGAGACAGAGAAATGAAGAATTTTGCTGTCAATGTTTGACTTTATTCAGTACAAAAAAGTATGTAATATATGTCAGAATTAAATGTTAAGATTATTTTAAGAATACATTTAGAAGAGATTTCTTTAGATTTAAAGCAAGACTTTAAAGTGGGAGCTTTATGCCTTCTTTCATTCTGCAGGCTATGAAGAATAGCTTGAAATTTTAGTCTATGGAATATTTCACTTAGAACATATGCTTCAATTCTTTTTAGACATGAGTTAATTTCTTTAAACAAACAGATTTGTCCTCTTAGGTTTTTTCGTGAGGTGTTTTTTTTCGTTTGTTTGTTTGTTTTGTTTTGCTTTTGAATTTTTTGTTTGGTTTTGAGTTTGGGGTTTTTGGGTGTTTTTTTTGAGGATTTGTGTGAGTGTGTATGTGTGTTTGTTGTTTTTTTTTTTTTGTTTTGTTTATTTGTTTGATTTTTTTTCCCCACAGGTGGAGTTTCCCAGTTCATAAAGCATTTATTCCTTTGATTTTTTTTTTTCTACGTTTTCTCTGGGAACATGAAAATAAATACTGCAGTTTTCAAAATGAATTTGCTTTTACTTCAAGCTTTGGTTATGGATTTAAGAAGTTCTCCTGACCAGTTTTAAAAAAAATGAAATAAACAGCTAAAGTCTAGGTCCTGATAAAATGACAATATATCTTTAGAAAGAGAATTTATGTGACAGAGTTCTGTGCTGCAGATTGCAAAATATACAAACTTTCTTGCAGGTCAAATTACAAAAGATTAACAAATGGCTGTAGAGAACATTGTAAAGAGCAATGTGTACCAGACCGTATTCCTTTTAGGATTCATGCTGAGGTATACTTCCATTGGGAAACTCAGAGCATTACAAAATATTCTGTTCATGATTTTTATAGTATTTTTCCTGGGATTTAACAGTAAAAAGTACTTCTTACTCAGAACTCACAATTTTGACAGGGTAGGAGACAGAAAACTCTTTCTGAATTTTGAATAGTCTCTCCATCTCTAGTTCAGGGAATTGTGGTTCATTGAAAAATCTGCTGAAAAATAAGTGAAGAGGCCTTTAAACTAAAATTTTACACTCCATGATTTCAGATGGCAATGAAAACTTATTTCTGCTTTCAGAGATGGAAGATAAAAAAGCAGAAAAATAACCTGCTGAATAACCATTCAGAAAAAAAAAAAACAACTTCATTGTCTCAGCTATATCAAAGTAGTGACCTGCATTGTAAACCAGCTCAGAACTACGTAAACTGATATAAAGAGAACAGTATTTTTTTTTTAAATACAAAAGAAATAAAGTTACTGCTATAATTAAAAAAATGCATATTTCTTTACCTTTCAGAGTTTGAGAAGAAAGATTTTCCAAGACTGCCTAGAGCAGATCTTTGAAGTGTTAGGACCTAATATTTAGTGTGATGATGAGGAGAGACTTTGTTCTTACTCTGCCTCTAAAAATGATTCACAACCTACAAAAAATCTGAAAGGTAAATATTGTTGTGAAAAAGGAAACATTAAATTTGGATGCAAAAGTTAAGGGAAGCCTTGATATATGAAGGGCAACAAAAATGAATTATTTAAGTACACCAAAAGCAATGGCAAAGTGAAGGGAAACAGGTCTGCTGAATAGTTCAGGGACCTTACTGATGAGGGACACAGAAAAGTCCTTTTTTGATCTGTACTGGTAATGTCATTCCTCAGAAGTCCTGGATGCCTGAGACTAGAAGGGAAATCTTGAGGGAGAAAGACTTTGGTGAAGGAGGACATTTGAACAAACTGACAAAACCAAATGCAGGGGAACTGATGAATTGCACCATGCTGACTTCAGGTTCCTGAAGACTGGAAGAAATTGAAATCCCAGCAGTCTTCAAGGAGGACAATGAAGCAGGATCTCTGGAATGAAAGATAGATCAGACTTGCTTAATTCACATGAATTATGGGTAGTTCTCAAAACAATTTCTGATTTCAACTCCTGCATCAGATTATAGGGGAAGAAAAGGAAAAAGAAGGCAAGGCAAGGCAAGGCAAAGTAAGGCAAGACAAGGGAAATCCTGAGACAAAAAATAACCTTCAGAAGGTCAACAGAATTAGAGTTCCAACAAATTTTAGAAAATATGATTTGAATGATCAGTGTACCCACTTGGTATATAATTAATTGTCATCCTGCAAATGCAAGAAGAGTTGCAAAAACAAAACTACTCCTTCAGTTGTCTCTGTGTCTAAAACCTTTTCATTCACTTGATGTCTCACACTGCCATTCAAATTAATTTTGTCTCCTTTTAAATTTTCTTGCTATTAGTAGGTTCAGAACTGTGGTTTCAGAGGATGGGGAAGAAATTTGATAATCTTCCTCTGTGTCATGAACAGACACAAGAAACATATCCCTTAGTGACTTGCTTATTTGCAACTGAATTCATTATTATGATTGCAAAAGTACTAAGAATTTGAAATAAATACAGAATTCTGAGTAGGACTTCATGTGTTCAGGCGCCATGTTATGAATAGTTGGATTTTTTAGTAAAGCATGGTTGGGAAGAGTTAAAATAGAAGTACCTGCTGACCAAGGCCACTGTGGCACCTTTCATACTTTTCACAGTATTCACTCCTTTGTCAATTTGGGACTTTAACCATTGTTATTGCTGTCAAAAAGAATACTGCATGTGTGTGAGACTGATTTCAAGCCATCATCTGTGTGAAATTCTCTACAGTTTGTCATTGTCTCTTAAATATTTCATAGACCTCTATGGTTGTAAATCATTCAAACACTTTTTTTTCCCAGATAACAGTATCTGTTTTAACAGGTATTTTGTGAAAAAGACTAAAATGTGATCTTCTACAAAAACTTGATACTATATAAACATTAGACAAGGTTGGCAGTCATAATCAAAACACAAAGATAAATCTGGATTTTAACCATCGTCAAGATCAGAATATTTCTGAGAGAGTAAGGATGTATGCACTCTTTAAAAAATCCTTCTTATAGCAATTTAAGAGCCTTAATTTTCTATTATTTATATATAAAGATATTTGCTATATAGAATCTCTTATTTTCACTTGTGAAAAAATATATATAGGACAGATAATTCTTTGGTATCTGAGGAACCAAAAGTACTTTATTCCTCTGAAATATTAATTACCTTGCCAAAACATTTGCAGAGTTGGTGGAATGAATCAGAGACAGTCTGAAATACAGTATCAAATGCACTCAAAGTGTTTTTCTTACCTTTTGACTTGTGTCATTGCTGCTGCATACAGGAGAGAAAGCTAAAAACAAACTAAAAATGGAGTCTAAGGAGATAAATGCATGAGTGCATGTGGACATACAAACGTACATAAAATTTTACTTACATATGGAGGATTATAAATAGGGATTTATACATTTGGAATTCTGCCTTACTTGCATGTAAATGTTGCCAATTTTCACATCCTATGTAATGTGGTATAGCACTTCAAATATAGAGGTAATTATAAAGATTCGTGGAAAATACAGTGAGATACAACAGTGTAAATATTTTTATGTCAGTATTTTATATTGAATAGTACCAGCACTCTTCATTATATAAAATCATGCATTAGTTGGGAGATTTAATCTGGCACAAAGTCTTCCACAACCAGATTCAAAATTCCCGAGTTTATGACCTCTGACTGTGCGTGAGCGTGCTATGACTTAAATTAAGACAGATTAGATTTTCAGATGAAAAATCATCTGGGTTGCACTGCTTATGTTTGTTTCATACTGGCATATTAAGAAAGCCTTTTATAAGTGAATATGTCCTAGAAAACTTAAGTGTTATTGTTATATATTTTATAACTTATGATCTCTATTTAGAAAAACAACCCTGAAAAAAAAAAGAAACATTGCTAGCTGCATTTTTACCACATTGACAACATAATTTAGCAGCTACATTATGCAGTAGATATGCACAGATTAGACTCCTCTCCCATAAGTTGGCTTGACATCAGATATACAGGGAAATTAAATATTTTGGAAAGGCAAAATCTCCTCCTCTAGTAAAGTCTTGCTCTAGAATTGCTCTACAAATAAGATTTGATGTGGCTCTTGGAATCCTAAAAGCAGAAGTCAGTGAAAAAAGTGTCTTCCTTTCACTGCAGAGTTGTTGATCATGTCCTCCCTGAACTCCTGATAAGTGCTCAGCACACCTGGCATGGTAATTGTTCAGCTGCACACCTGGATGCTGCTTTCATTCTTCTTCATGCACAGCCATCTGGTGTTTGTTGCCCTGTAAACATCCCAGCACATGCACACGTAGAACAATTCTGTTCTCAGCAAAATATCTGTGGACAGAAATCTGAGATGTGTGGGCATAGGACCAGGAACATGTTAAGGTCTTCAAAGCTGTGTTATAAAGCTCTAAAGCTTTGATTTGTTGTGGGGCAGTTCTTTGTAGTAAATATCAAACTGCTTGTTTTGGTCTCAGAGCTCTACATGTGTTTTCTATGGCATATAACACAGATCTTCTTTTATCCCATTTCCCTCCATTCTTGTTTTTCACATACTTTTTATCTCGCTTTCCTCATTTGTTTACTTTGTATTTTCTGTTTTCACTTTGGCTAGCATGTGTTATTTTTGCCTTTGAACACTGCCTGTGTATAGAATTGTTTTGTTTACACTAATTTGGTTTTCCATTTCAAAATAAGTTCTTGATAATGTGTGGAAGTGGCTTATTCCCCCTTTGCATTTGAGGTGTCTGGTTTAGGTCTCTAAAAATATTTAAATTTACCACCCCATGGTAAACCAAGTATACGTTCCTTTGATGAGGATACTTTCAAAAGTGTTAATCCTCCCCTTTTATAGGTCCTCTCATATAGTTTTGAGCTTATTTGTGAAAATAGCTTATTTACAGCTTTAATGTTTGCTTCATAAAAAGCTGCTGCCATTTCAGACATTCCTGAATTTTATTCTGGTGTTTAATAACCCACAAAATCCATCAATTGCTGTACATAGATGGATGCCATAATCTAGTATTTTACCTTTGCAGTAGTTCTTGGAAGCAAAAGAATCTTTTAGATTGTATGTGGAAACATAATTTCCTTTCAGACAGCAACACTTTTCTATTATCTAGAAATACATCAAAAGGCTTTTTGCAAAGAGAAGGGTGGAATAAAAATTGGTATAAAAGGTTCCATAAAATTGGACAAAGAACCTACAGTTAGAGCAACACAAAAAAGACAAAAAAAATGCTATTAAAGTTAAAGGATCTTTCATGACTGTCAGCAAAACAAAATCACATGAAGTAGTATCACTGGTAACATCAAGAGATCTTGCTGAATATAAATAGTTGGTCTGCCACCAAAAACCTTTGACAGCAATTTATTTATAATACCCAGATGGAAATTTTCTAACTTTTTACACTCTTTTGGATTATTACAAAGTATTTTGATTCTAAAAAGGAACAGAAATTCAATACCTGTTTTATGTTTTGAGGTAAACTGGGAAAAAAAATACTTTAAAAGTGATAACTTTAAGC
Source organism: Pyrocephalus nanus (assembly GCA_038380795.1). Classification (NCBI taxonomy): domain Eukaryota; kingdom Metazoa; phylum Chordata; class Aves; order Passeriformes; family Tyrannidae; genus Pyrocephalus; species Pyrocephalus nanus. The sequence goes on along the minus strand of CM076263.1, from coordinate 63,567,179 downwards.
AAAGTTATGCCTGGGAGCTTGGAGTATTCTCACTCCTATCACCTTTTTGGTTCAAATTACAGATCCCCTAACAAGCCACAATAAATTTTAGAGCCTAGATTTTCTTCTCTTACCAGTGCTTCTGAAACTGTAGTATTTTTAAGATGTCTATCTTTGTTTTTTAATGACTTCGTACCTGAAATTCTAGTTGAATATTTTGTTTCCCAAAATCTCTATTCGTTTTACTCTGCATTATGGCTTTGTATCATAAAACATAAAATGTAATCAATATAATCATATCACATATAGCCATCGACATCACTGAGACAAATATCAGTCTTTATTGTAAATGAGAAATCTTCCTCATTTCAACTGAACATGTTTATATTTACATATTATATATATTGTACATTATATATGTACATTTGTGCATCTTCATACAGAAATTATATTTAGCAATTATTATTTAGACATTATATCATCTGTATTTCTATCAAGACATAAAAGTATTCCTCAGTGGCTGGGGAATGCAGACACTAGATTCGCAAACTTTGGGCCAAAAAAAATACCTACTAAGAATATTTCATTGCTGTGATAGTATGGCAAAAGCACTTCCTCTGACACCTATAGTCTGTCAGTTTTTGTCTAAATTTCTTCCTGGGACTTGTATTGGCAAGACTGTCTGTTAGATATGATTTCAGAGCTGGAGAAATATAATAAAGAAAGTAATTAGTAGCCAAATCATTTCTGAAAATTAACTGCTTCTATGGGGTCTTGGGCAATATCTGAATTTACCAGAATGCTTATCCAAGTTTCCTGTCTTTCAGCATGAAATCCAATCCCACATCATGACTGTGAATCTCTTTAAAGAGATGAGAAGTCCTCAAAAAGAACACAGTTTCTAAGTACAAATATACAAGCTTGGCATTTCTTCCTTCATGACACTAAATATTTCTAAAGTTGGAAAGAAAGATTTCCCAGTTTTTCCTTATGGTAGTGATTTCTGCAGGCTTAAATATTAAACTAAACTTTCTCCTTCAAACTCAGAGGGCGTAATTTTTAAACTGGAAAGAAAAAAAGAAAAGATTATGAAATTTTACATACTGGCTTTTATATTTAAACTTCTTTTAAATTTAAATTTAAAGTATTTTAAAGGTGAAAGAGTATTCTGTAGGATTTGGCAAATTCATCAGAATCTTAACATCTGTGATCCTAATTGGTTTAGTGTTTTAGTGGTTTCTTGGATGAGAAACTTTGACCATGAACAGGTTCATAGAGTGGCAAGAACCCAGAACAATTCAAGACTACTGGATACAATCCAGTCCATCCTCCTGGACAAAGCAGAGTCAGTTATGAAGTCACATGAGGTTGTCCAGTCTGGTATTTGATGATTGTTCATTTTGTGGTTTCATCTATCTTCTCTGATGCCACTTCAATTGAGAGGCTTAGGTGTGCCACTTCTTTAACTTGGGTGATTTTGTGTTCTCATGAATGATGATCTTTATACCTGAGAAGCCAGACATAGTCCCAAACCTTGCAGATTTCAGAGTTACTGCTTGATTCTTTGAAAAAAAATTCTTGTATTAAGTATGATATTTTGAAAAGAATTTTACAGTAGAAATTATTCTCAGCTGATGAGTTGATGAGCTTGGCTTGCCTCTGGAAGTTTGAAAATAATACTGTTTTGTTTCTTTTATTATTATTTCTTTATTTTATTTATTATTTTTTGGTTTGAGAAGAGGCCTTATTAACTAACCACACTTGACCACACTCTATGGTACGAAAGTTTGAGTCCCATGTGAAGATGAAGAAAGTAACAATTGACAAGCCATTGAATAAAAGGATTAAGAATTAAGATAGAGGACCAGATTGTGAAAAGTGATGAAGATGGAACAAAGAGGCTTGAAGATGAGGACAAACAGGTGTTTTAATGTCAGTACTGACAAGTATGTGTGTGGGAACAGGAGTGAGAGAAATTATTTTAGCTACAACTTCTGTGGTCTCCTAGAGGAAGGAGGCAAAAATGGCTCAAAGAGGTGGGATAAAAAAGATATGATGGAGAAAGCTGTTTTTAAAACAGGTTTGATGTATGTAACTGTAAATGTTGAGATATTATGCATGGTTATTAGTTGATGCCGAGGTGTGAAGATGAGTAGTACTGAAAATTTAAATGGCAATCCACCCCTGCTGAACATTTTTAAGAACTTGCATAGGGGTAAACAGCAAAATCAATTGAGGATAGCTAATGTTATGGTAGAAAGTGGCAACAATGATTGTTGAAAAAGAGTGGGGTTAATGTAAAACAATTTATGTTGCAGTTTTATGATATATCTCACTTTTTTTGTAACTAGGAGATAAGTATTAGTAAATTAAAGAGTTTCAAAGCTGAAATTGCTTATGCATTTACAAAAAGGAATGAACACATCCTTGTTCCATAGACTGGAGTAAGCAGAAATTTGATGTTACATAAAAAAATAGGAAGAAATAATTTTCTAGCTATCTTTGGAAGCTTAAACGTAGTCAGCACATAAAAAGCACAACCAAAGGACTCTTTCAGACAGTTGAACAGTTGGGCATTTCAGTGTGATGTGTCTCTATGTAAATGTGTCTTGCATATTGGGCTTCTCAGTCATTGTGAAAACCTCTCCTGTCATCCTAATGAGCTTTGCCAAAGCTGTGTATTGATGTGATCATGATCATAAATTAGTTGTTTTGTAAAGTAACCGCCTAAGATACGTGCTTTTTGTATGGGTGTGCATTTTCAAGAGTCATCTGCATTCAGGGTCTCCCATTTTCCACCAGTGTTACATTATGGTGTATGACATAAACACATATCACAGTGAAAGAAAAAATTGTCCTAATTAAATTTTTTTAAACAACAAACTACCAGGTATATCTTTACCATGCCTTGTTTTCTCAAATTAACTTGCCAAAGACTCCTTTGAACCCAAAATAAACCCTTGAACCCAAAATAAACCCTTTTTTTTTTTTTTTTTTTTCCCATGGCAGTCTTCGTGAGACTGTATTTAATGTTCTTATAAAAATTTCAATGTAATATCCTCCCTTTGCTGTTTAAGGAAAGTAGAAAAAATTATTTTCCAGCTAGCTGGGTTATCTTAGATACAAATTAAATTTGGACAGCTGACAAATATCCTTGGAGAGCTCAGACAGTTGCCAATAGGATTAAAGAAAATCTGCTTTCCTCAGAAGCATAGTGAAAGAGATAGTGGAGAAATCAAAAATCAAAAATAAACTCTATTCTGAGGAAAAAGTCTGTTAGTTTCCATTGTTTCATCCACACATTACTTTAATAGTGACTTATTTCAAGAAAATCTTTAAGCATATAGTTTAACATTGCTAAAGCTATTAAAAATGTCATGGGTCTAAGTAGGACAGGGTCAGACTATATTTCAGACCCTAACCATCTTCAGTCTAGAGTAAGTCTTCTTTGAAGTTTAGATCCTGGCTATTTATGTATTGAGTTATTAAATGATCACTTTTCTTCCTTCTGTCTGCGTGTGATTCTTGGTTGAACTGCACACTTTTTCCCCTTCTTAGAATTCATTGTATGAATTAATCAGGAAATTGGTCAACTTGAATTACATTATTTCTGAATTCTGTTACTTTAATTACATGCATTAACCTTAACAATATCATTGCTTCCAGCATTAATTGAGAGTCAAAAACAGAGACAACCATACCAGTCACATATTGTGAATAGGCAGATATGTTTCTGTGTTTATGTCCCTGTCTGTTTTCACTTTGTTGTGCTACTGCTAGGAACACCATATGCTTGAAAGTCTGAACGAAATAACATGAGGACAGTAATCTGCTGTATACTACCATCCTCTGTTTTCTCTCCATTCCTTGTATCTTTCCAGGGCCAAGTGATAAATCCGCTTTGTAGGTGGATACATACACTAGATGGTTCAAACAGCACCATGAAACCAGGGGAAATCGAGTGTGTAGGAGACCAGAATAATTTCTTCAGGTTTAGCAGATTGCACAGCGAGCACTTCAAAGAGTAGGGAGAAAAACATGCCATTCTGCTTTACACAGAATGAAAAAATAGATGAGTTCTCCCTTCATCACTCTGCCCTGATAAGTGCCTACTAGAGGGAGACTTGCACACCTTTTCCCCCAGAAGCCTGTGACTTCTGTATTGACTCAGAACACACAAGGCAGTTTAAATTAATTTAAGATTAAGAGGAATTCTACATCATGAATAGGTGTGAAAAACTCTTGACAAGAAATCAGGAAAAGTTATGATTTTTGTTTCATAAAGTTTTACCTCTGATAGCTGTAATAGATTTTTTCACATTAATTGTTGAGAAGTTGATGGGTATTTTTATCAGATAAATGTCATGAAAATTACTGGTGAGCTTAAAATCAATGTGACATAAACTTTCTTTAAGTGCTGTTTTCATTAATGGAAAAGAACATACATAACAAGGAAAAGACTTAAAAGGATGTTTCATATTTTTCCCAGTGATGCTCTAAGTAAAAATGTAGCCATCAAATCAAATTCTGGAACAATTAAAACCAGATTGGCCACAGTGAATCTTGGGGTTTTTTTTAGAGGAAACTGATACAAACAAAACTTTATCTCAAGAAGATTTACAATTTCATTTTTAACTATGCAAAATTATTATGACCTCTTAAATGTATGAAAAATGCAGCTTTGTAAGATGAAAATAAGAACATAATTAACTTCTTGTATGGTTTATTAAACTCTTCAACAGATAACCATTTACAAATCAGAAGTAAGTAAGACTACAAGAAGAAGTAAGTTAAAAAGTAAGATTTGAACTGTTAAATATGTTAAATAATTTTAGCGCAGTCATTCTCTTAATACATTAAAGGAGAAAATGTAAAACCTATGTATGTCAATATAGTGTAAACAGTGCAGGAACTAGTGCCTGATTTTGGTTTAGATTAGTTTTGTTATCAGTGGTCTAGGACTAAATGTGAATTTAAAATTTTTACAATGTAGTAAAATTTGACAGAATCATATATATTTTACACAGTCACATAATGCCATCTATAAAGCAACAGAATAACAGAGAGGACATTCTGGGTTTGTCTGGGATAGAGTTCATTTTCTATGTAGTAGCAGGTAAAATGCTGTGTTTTGGGGTTTTATGAGAATAATGTCTATAACACACTGATATTTTGGCAGTTGCTAGGAATTTCTTACCCTGAATCAAGGACTTTTCCATGTCTCATGCTCTGCCAGTGAGCAGGGGCACAAGAATCCATAAGGGAGAACAGGCAGGACAGCTCAGCTGATCTGAACCAGACAGCTGGATATTCCACATCACAGAACATCATGCCCAGCATATAAACTGGGGGGAGTTGGTGAGGACATGTGAATCACTGCTTGGGAGTAGGCTGGGCATCAATAAACGGGGTGGTGAACAACTGTATCGGCATTGTTTGTTTTTCTTGGGATGGATCTCTTTCTCTCTCTCTCATTATTATTATTTCATTATTATTATTATTGTTATTACTACTACTACCTATTAATTTTATTGCCCCCCCTCCCCTTGCCACCAGAGGTGGGGCAAGTGAGCAAGTGGCTGCGTGGTGGTACTTAATTGCCAGCTGGTATCAAACCACAACAGAGGATGAAGAGGTTCTTTGCAAGTCTGATTAGGGGTGCTGGAAGTATGGAGGAAACTGTACCTGTCTAGCGGTATAAAGAGTCCCCATCTCTGGCACCCACTGCTGAAAAGCATGCTAGAAAATTAAGATGACTGTAATGGAAAGTTGTAAAATCATTTGAAAGCAAAAAAACCTGTAGTCTAAAGTAAGATGGTTGAAGCTTGTCTGGGGTCTTTCTCTGTCCACACTTTAGATAGATGGAGATGATTTGTTTTGTCAGTATTCCAAGCCCAGTAACAGCAGCTGGCCTGGGGATTAGCCAAGGTAATAATGGAAGGACTGCTGAGCAGGACAAAATACAACCTAGCACTCAGTGTCATATTAATGCAGTCATATATTTGTGGGTGTTAAGTTTTATTTCTTTATCTTTTATTTAAAATACCATAAATAGCAAAAGAGTAGCTTAGAAATCGGCTATTCTGAACATGTCTTGCTTTCTGAAATCTTCCTATAAAGTTTGGTAGCCAGCCCAGTCTACATGTTAAGCTGATGAGAACTTAATAGAAAATGCTTTACTCTAAATACGAAGACTAGTATTTGCTAAAGAATAAGTAACTTAAGAGAATGAGAGATCACTTTTCTCAAGAGTCCTGGTTTTTAAGATGAGTCACATGGCAAAGCACATGGTGGCAGCAGCAACAGCAGCAGCAGCTACAGTAAATTCTGGGGCAAAACACCCCAAGGAGCTAGAGAGTGGGTTTCTGCAGTCAGGAAAGCCCAAGAGAGACCCAGCAGGACCCAGAAGCTCTCATGAGCTCTCATGAGCTCTGACTTGTGCAAGGATTTTGCCAGAGCAACCGGGGAGATCTAACTGGCCTCAGGGAGTGCAGTAACCCAGAGTGGGGCAAACAAGGCAGGCAAACAATGTGGCACATCAGAAGGACATGGAGCAGCAGTTTGAGCAGAGGTTTGCTTAGGTAGGACATACAGAAGGTCACAGCCACCCTCCCAGCTTCTGAGGCCAGCTCACCTCATGGGTTTTGTCTGCCCAGCTGGAATAGATCCAGCAATTGTTTCCATATGGTCAAAAGCCACCACTTGAAGGAGCACAAAGTCCCGGAGTCATCACTCAAAATCATGTAGCTGTCCAGGCCTCTGGCTGCAGGGAGTGTTTGAGCCTGATATTAATACCAGAAGGCAGCAGAGACAATACCTACATGAGGTGTGACCATGTGGATAATCTGCTAAAGCTGGTGGCAGAGCTTGAAGAGAAAGTGTAAAGGCTGTGGAGTATCAGAGTGTGTGAAAGAAATAGACCAGTGGAGTCCCACTCTTTCGTCCCTGAGAGAAAGGCAGCAGATGGAACAAGAGTCAGAGGAGCCCCGACCCTCTCACCATCAGGCAGAAGGAAGGGACCTAAAAGATGGAGGGAAAATAGAAACAGGTTCCTGCTTGAGGTGGCAGGAGAGTCTCCTGCCAGCATCCCTCACTTTCCTAAGTGCCCTTACAGAATAGGTAGGAGGGTCTGGAAATTGAGAGTCAGGCAAATTACAGTGAATATTAGGGTCTATCTGGGGGGTTTCCTGCAGTTCAGTTAACCAGATGAATCACACCTGTGGCTGTTAAGAAAGAATGAAGTGTAATTGTTGTAGGTGACTCACTTCTCAGGGGAACCGGGGGCCCCATATACCAACCAGACTCATTCCATAGGGAAGTCTGCTGCCTTCCTGGGGTCTAGATAAGAGGTATTAGTAAAAGACTTCCTGGACTGATTCAGCCTTCTGATTTCTGCCCACTTCTGGTTGACCAGGTTAGCACTAATGATGATTTGGGGACAAATCCCGCAGTAATTAAAAAATATATCAGGGAGGAGTCTGTTAGAAACCACCCAACCAGGATGAAGAGGTAGACGAAGTATTCTATAAGAAACTGGCTGACATTTCATGATCACCAACCTTTGCTCTTGTGGGAGGCTATAACTTGGAAGGTATCTGCTGGAAACTCAACATGGCAGTAAGGAGGCAGTCTAGGAGGTTCCTGCAGCAACTGGCAACTTCCTGACACACCCAGTAAGTGAGCCTACCAGAGAAAGTGCCCTGCTAAACCTGCTGTTTACAAACAGAGAAGGGCTAGTGGGAGATGTGGTGACTAAAGATTGTCTTGGGCAGAGTGATTACAAAATGATACCTGCTGAAGTAAGTTAGGGGATAAAATCCTGGTAAGTCAAGAAAGGAGTCAACAAAACCTCTGCTTTGGACTTCTGGACAGCAGACTTTGGCCTGTTCAGGACACTGGTTCAAAGAGTCCCTTGGAAAACAGTCCTTAATAACAAAGGGGTCCAGGAAGGCTGGGCATACTTTAAGAAGGAAATCTAAAAGACATGGGGGCAGGCTGTCCCTATGTGCTGAAAGACAAGAGGGGAAGAAGACCAGCCTGGCTGAACAGGGAGCTTTCACCAGAATTCAGGGGAAAAATAGCAGTTCACAACTGTTGGAAGAAGTGGCAGTACAAGGATGTTGTTGGGTCATGTAGAGAGAAAATATGAAAGGCAAATGCTCAGCTAGAATTCAATCTGGGCACCATTGTGAAATATAATTAAAAGTATTTTTTATAAATATATTAACAACAAAAGGAGGGCCAGGGAAAAATCTCCACCCTTTATTGGACATGGAGGGGAACATTGTCATCAAGGATGACGAAGATTGAGGTACTTAATGCCTTCTTTGTCTCAGTTTTTACAGGAAGAATAGGGCAACCTGACCTTATCACTCTCTACAACCACCTGAAGGGTAGTTGAGGCAAGATGGGGTTCAATCTCTTCTCCTGGACAAGTAGCAACACAAGAGGAAATGGCCTCAAACTGTGCCAGGGGAGGTTCAGTTTGGACATCACGAAGAACTTCTTCATTGAACGGGTGGTTAACCATTGGAACAGACTGTCCAGGGAACTGGTGGAGTCATACTTGGAAGTGTTAAAGACATGACTGGACATGGCACTTAGTGCTATGGTTTAGTTGAAATGGTAGTGTTCAGTTAGAGGTTGGACTGCATGATTTTGGAGTATTTTCATCCTAATGATTCTATGATTTTATGATCCAGACTCAGTTCTGCCAACTTCTGATAGATTTGTTTTAAGCTGTGCACTTCTGCTTTTTGGATTTTATATCAGGTTGTAAATCAGTCTGTATGTTCTAATAAATAAATAAAACTCAGGTGAATGTTAGTGATTAAAGGATTATGGTTTCATCGTGCTAATTAATTTGATTGCTAACATATAATTGCTTCCTGTACTCACTTTATTTCCTTATTGGCTATGTTCATTAAAAAGATTATTAATAAAAAGATTATCTTCAAATCCATGCATACTTTTCTAAGATTCCAAGAAGGTCCCTGAAGGTACAAGGATTATAAAATCAGGGAGAGAAATTCTGAAACAAGTTGCCCATATGGCACAAACATTCAGCTGCTTTGAGTCACTAGGTGTTTCCTAAACCTCTTCATAGCAATTCTTTAACTGACAGATTAGAGTGATTATTCTATTAACTGTTTTTCAGAAGCTTTCCCAATTCCATAATTTTGAGTTTGGGACCCACAATAGACATTTTGAGTTTTACATTCTGAATTTATTCCATTAGATGGAATCTTGTAGAGGTAAGAGAAAAACAGAGGATTATGAAAAGAGCACATCTTTCACGCTGGTCCACATACTTCAGAGATATGAGTAGGTAAAAATGTAACTTCTTTTACACCTCACTACTCACATAACAATGATTTGATTCTCTTTTTTTTCTGTAATATTGTAATATATGCTTCTTTGAATAGCGAGTACCTGGGACTTTTTCCATGGAAGACTTAAGTCCTTCCCCTGAATTACAGAAGTGTATCTTCTCAGGTGGCTTTTTCTGCTGAAAAACGTGGCCCACCACAGAGACTATAAAACTTAGAGAATCTCTGATGGAAGAGATAAATGTTAAACTCTTTTGGCTGTTCTCAGAATACTCTATGTGAAAATAATTAAGAGAAATGCATCATTACCTGCCTAAATCATGATTTTTTTTCTGTCTTTGTCCATTATTGAGACAGATGTATGTGCACAGAATAGATTTATTGGCTTTCCACTCTTATTTCCCCATTTGCCAGTGGGAATTTTTAATTGAAGAAGTTTTGCTGTATCCCCAGACATCTTTCCTATCATCTCCTGGTGATGAGTTCATCCCAGCATACCCTCAGGAGCAGCAGTAATACCGGGTAAGTAAATTTTTCTTCCCTTTACACAATTCTCTAAACTACCTTAGTCTGGGAAGCTGTAGAAAGGAAAAAAAAAAAAAAAAAAAAAAAAACCACAAAAAGAAAAACCAAACCACCAAAACAGACAAGAAGAAAACTAGCATCCTAGCAAGTACAATACAAAAAGGAAGTAATGAAAGACACAGTAGCTCAGGGGGCAGGAGGGAGAAATGTATATGAAGCCAGCTCCCAGACTGGGTATTGAATAAAATGGCCTGTAGTAGTACAAAAGAAAGTATCAAAAAATGATAAATCTGCAGTCTCAATTTGAAAACAACTGTATTAGTTGCAGGAGCAGAGACAAAACCATCGGAAATAAATGAAAAAATAAACTTTACCACATATTGTTACATATTTAACACTGGTATCTCTAATGCAAAGATAATGATTATATTATTATTATATTATATATTGTTATATATTATTATATTGTTGTTATTATTTTATGATATATTATTTTATATATTGTATATTATTATATTATTATATATTATTACATTATATGACCACACACAGTTCACATGCTCTATGCAGTCCATTATGTTTGTAAAAAAGCCTAGAACAACAAAGTAAATATGTTCTGGGACTTTTTTGGTGTGTGTGTTTTGTTTAGTCATAAACACCTTCTATCCAGGCAGGATAAAAGCTTTTCATCAGGTAGTCTTTGCACAGGCAGTCAAGTTGTTCACATAATATTCACATAATATTCAAATAATATTCACATAATATTCACATAATTCACATAAATTTTAGCTTCAGCATGCATTTCAGACTTAGAAAAATAAAGTTTGGGGACAGTTTCAGATGTCTTTGACTTGTAGGCATCTTGAATGGTTTGAAAACATTTCTTTATTTTTGCACTATTGTCTGCTTTACAAACAAACAGCATGTGCTTGTGCAGGCACAAAGAGCAAGGTGGAGCAAGGACCAATATGCAAGGAGGATTACACAGATGATAAAACTTTGGAGAGATATTTGGGCAAAGAATTATATATACCAAACAGAAGCTTTTTAAGCATGCTGGTTGTATTTTTAATATTAAAAAGAAAAGAAGAAAGAAAACAATACCTGACGTTAAGGCTTCAGTAGAGCACAAGTGGTTCAGGATTGTTCTTAATGCATGTGACCCCTAAGAAAACTGTGTCAGCTTTTGAGTCATCTTGAACACAATTTGTGGCATGTGGGAATCCCCTAGTTTATTTCATTAACAACATCTATAAGATTCTGAAACTAGTCTAGTACAGCATTATGAAAAATAATACAAGAATGTTTTATAAATCTCTTTCAGCAGCCTATCACATCCTGGAACATTATCTGTGCTTTTAAGTAATTAATGGTTGCATATTTTCCTTTTCAGTAGACTTTGTACCTTTGTCTTTAGTCATGTATGACAAATTTTGCCTTACTGGAAATAAATCTGTCTCTTCCATGGAAATCTTGGTCATTAGTTTGTAAAAGTTTTTAAAGTGGTTTCATAAAATACTATAAATTCCTATATCATCGACTTTGATCTTATTACTCCTTTCAGGTTTAATAGACTGGATCATATATATAGCCTCTTCTTAAAATGATGTAGGGAGCTAGTCTTGCTTGTTTGAAATTTGTGAAATAGAAATTTATTTTCGTTATGGAATATATATTGATTTTTTTGTATATATTGACTGTAAGTGCACTGAAGCTCCACATTTTGCATGCAGATTTTTCTGTCACAGAAGCATTCATTTTTCTTGAATTTGGTTTCTGTCTCTATTTTTTGAGGTCACAGTTTTTCCTTGGGTAAATATCTTTCAGAGAGAAACTCTAAATAGAAAAAGTACAACATGTGTTTTAGAAGGATGATTCATACTAAAGACAAAGTAGGACATTCTGAAAGCTACAAACACTATCCCAGTCAACACAAAATGTTTTTCATAAACTTTTGACCTCTAATTAGAAATCTACTATATGTGTGCTATCTCTAGATGCAGACATGGTGGAACAAATGTTGCATGCTTCAACTGTGAGAAGTCTGATAGGAGATTGCCATTAGGACAACTATGGGAATTATTAGACCACTTTTATTATTAGCAGATTTGCTATGTTTTCAAGTTTTACTTATTTCAGTTTGGCTGTTTAGGTTGCTGAAATGCTTGCAGAAGTGGGAGTTTACAGTGCACTTACCATTTCACATACATGCTGTAATCTAGGATTAAAAAAACCATAAAACCAACAAAACAGAACCAAAACCAACAGAAACAAACCAAAGCACTGGCTAAAGGAGTGCACACAAAGTGGTGTTTTATTTGCACAGTATTAACCATTCTTATCAAACTTCTCCATAATCATTTCAGAGTAGAGAGGTGGAGCAGAAAGAAGGATAGAATCATAGAATATCCTGGGTTAGAAGGGGCATACAAGATTCATGAAGTCCAACTCCTGGCCCTGCACAGGACAAACCCAAGAATCACACCATGTGCCTGAGAGCATAGTAATGTTGAAGAGTAGGGGAATATTTTTCTCGTGACACAAATCACAAGTGAAATTATGAATAAAGGGTTTTCTCTATTCTGCTAAGTGATTAAGAACAATAGTTTCTCCTTATAGTACTTGTACAGTTATTAAAAGTAATATGCATATGCAATATAGCTGTAGGTCAATGTAAGTAATTCCAAGCAAAAAGCTAAAAACTTAACAAAACTATTGCATAACAAATGAGTTTATCTTGTTAAAACAAATTCACATATGTGGTATTTCTGTGAGTTTTTTATTAAAAAAATGAAGATTTAAATTAAGTAACATTTCAATGAGACTTCTGTAAAAATATATCTGTGATCACAGGATTAATGTGCATTAAAAATGAATTGAAATAAAATAGATTTCATCACATTTTTACATGGTTAAAATCAATTAATGATAATTATTAAAAACCTCTTTATTTTATATTTTAGACTATGGAAAGACAAATTCAAATCTCTTACCTTTCATTTGCTTGTTAAAAAACCCTGGAGATAGTATTAAGTGTTTAAAATGTTGCACACAAGCAGTTATTATGCATAATCTTTTTATTCATCTTTAGTATTATTAGGAGGAATTAATAGGTGTATTTGTGTTGTCCCTGATGTTAATTTTCACTATGAGGGAGTATTTGATCATTATGCTCTTTTCAGTGATGTGATTTGTTTTATTTATTTAAGAATTACATTTGTTAAAGATGTGATATTTTTTCAAAGACATGAGGTATGTAGGCAGAAAGTAATTTCTTCCTTCTAGATTGGGGTTATAAGACCTACATGTGGTCTTCATAAGAGCAAAGCCGAGCCTATGGAAACAATGTTTGGGAAAGCATAAACTGTGTTAATAGGCTTCCTGTATACAAATTGTCAGTGGAATAGGGATAAAGGGGTTTATTTTTATTTAAATACTGTGAAGGTTCTCTCTTGAGACAAAATAAAGCCAAGGTTCAAACAATCTTGTTCAGTCAATGAATTATCTTAGCTACACATTATTTGTATAAGAAAATTAAATTAAATTCATCTATTTATACATAATTTAGCTGTATGTTCTTCTTTGCAAAAGATTTCTTAGATGGATTTTGGTTTTGAAGAAAATGTTAATCATTATTGATTAAGAGTTCCTAATGTCCTCAGTAATCCGTTTGATTGGCTTTCTGAAAAGGTTTTCAGTTTGTGTGTTTCAATTAAATGGTCCTGGATCACTGGGCTCTGTTCTGCTTCATAGTTTTCTAGGTAGGAATTTACCAAAGGAAATATTATCACTGATCTTTGAAACAGATAAGACAAAAGCAATGTTTCTTTCCAATCTGGGATACTCATGAAGTAAGTAACAAAACATGTTTACTATTTAAAAACAGTTGTTTCTTTGTCTGTATAGCTAACTCTAAGATAGTGTAAAACAAAATAAAACAAAACAAAACAATTGCAAATTCTGTGATGCTCTTTTCTCCAGATCTTTGGGTTGTTATGAAATGTTCATTATCTTTTTGTTGAGCTCAAAAATTGCCAAATTTCTCCTTGACTTGTGCTAACCAGTCAACCAGATTGTTAATCTAGGACAAGACAACAAATAATAGCTTGAAATATTTGCAGCTGATGAAGATCTGGCATATAATTTAGACATTTTGTTCCAGCTAAAATTGAGTACCTGCTACAGTCAGGAGAAAAGGCAAGTCTAGCTAGTGTTAAAGATTCATTCCAAAGTACACTTTAACTACATTCTGAGGTTTTTAATTATATTTACATCTTGCCTGTGATTCTTCTTCTATACTGGCTCAAAGGTACAACTGGAAAGCAAACAAATCTCTGCTAAATCATAGGTTTGGACCCTAGATTTACTGAAGTTAAAATATACGTAATCTTAAAATACAATCTAACCACAAGAAGCATCTTTTATTTTTATTATCTTGCATATCTGTCCTAGTTTTGAGTTAATTTTCTCCCTGGTAGCTAGTGGGGCTGTGTTTTGGATTTGTGTTGGGAATAGAATGATAATGCAGGGATGCTTTTGTTACTCCTGAGCAAGTCCTCCACAGTTTGGAAGCCTTTTCTGCTTCTCACACCACCCCACCAGCAAGGGGACTGGGGGTGCACAAGGGGGTGGGAGGGGACACAGCAGAGACAGATGATCCCAACTGGCACAAGGCATATTTCACACTGACTGCGAGGGGCTTAGTTGCTGGCTGGGGTCAAGCCATAACAAAGTCTCATCTGTTCTTGTTTGAGTTATATCTTGAGAGTTAGTGGGATTTAAATTGACTATGTTATTAAAAAAAAGTAATATCTTTCTTGCTTTTTATATGTAACTCAATAATCTCAAAGGTAAGATTTTACAGTGGTGAGCTTTTGTATTCCTACAGACATGGCATTCCAACAAGAACCTCATGCCAGAGGCTCTTCCACTCCACACACACTAGCAATGTTTGGGTTTTTTTCCCTACATGTAACAGAAACAGATATTTTGTCTCCTTTAAAAATTCTAAGCACCTAAGGAATCTACTGAAGCTCTTAGGCAAAAAGTTCCAATTTTTAGGAAAGACAGTGTTAGTGTGTTTTTCTTATTAGTGATTGCAAGGTATTTTAAAGTGCAGCTCATGTCAGACACTGATCCCTAAATATTAGCATAAGTAGGTCCCATGTATATTACTTCTTTCTTTTTCTTAATGACATCCATGAAGTGTACTCATAGGGCTGATCAATGAGTATTTTTCCCAATCAGTAGCCCAGCAAGTTTAACCTTGAATCAGCAAAATAAACTGTTTTCTGCATCTTAGGTAATCACTTGTGAGGAATATATTAAAATAGATCTGAACAGAACAGCTGAAAATTCAGGATAAAAAAAGGCAGCATGATAGTTTTGTTTAAAAAATACTTATTTAGTAGAGAATAAATTTAGTTTGCTAGTTATTTGAATCAATGCATTCAAAATGGGTCCCAAATAATTCAGTTCAGGTTTAAATTGGTTTGATTTTAAAATTCACACGTATTTGGTTCCTTCTCCTGTTGTGATCTTATCAAAGAATCAAATAATGCAGTGTTTTATGAAACATGGAGGTTCTCTTACTGCCAACTGAAAGATTACAAAAAAGGGAGCTCTGGATGTCATGGATTAGATTTATAAAGGGATTTTAGGCTCTGAAAATAATCCAGACATAAGTAGGTTTTATCCTCATCACTTAAAGCATTTGGTTATTTGCAGGAAGGATTCAGTCTTGGTAAGAATATGTATGTGGAATCACACACATCCTGTTAGGAAAGGGGTAATGGCTTAAAAGGCTAGCACTGTGATTTATGCTGTTTTACTAATATGCAAAATTTTCTCACTGAAACAATTACTGAAAAAGGATGGGATATGTCTGACAACGGGGGACAAGGATGTGTTTGTGAACAAATTTGTGGGTCTCTCCATCTCGAGAGGGATGGAAACGATGAAGGGGAGGTCCCACATGCAGAGGAGAATCGAAGACACGAGGGTGTTGATGTGTGCAAGGCACAGCTTAATCAGAGAGGCTGTCACACATCACCTGAAAAAGCTCATAACTTAAAACCCATCTCACGTGTTTACACACAAACAGAGATGGTCCTGGGGATGAGAGAAAGGCATCAGCAGTGGAAGCAGGGCAACTGAGCAGCAGCTTCAGAGGGATTGCGGAGATGGGGTGGCACCGTTCTCACACCTGTAGAGCTACAGTGCAGGGGTACAGGTGCCTCAGGAAGGGCAGGGTTGTCACGGACAGAGAAGGGGTGATTTATGCAATGAGGGAGATCAGAAGCATGGAAAGTCTCACCTGGGGAATGTGAGCTTGTGGGTAAGAGTCGAGGGGGACAGAACAGTACCAGTGATGCAGAAGCAGAAAGCTGTAAGCAACTGTAGGGCAAAGTCTTGACCCAGATGACTGTCAGATCAGCCAGGGAAGATGTTCTGTTGGAGCTGGTAGTCACAAGCTGGGAAGAACCATTTGAATGTATAAAGCTTGATGGCAGTCTTAACTGTGGTGCCTGTGACTCTGTGGAAAAACATGTTTTGAAAAACAGTGATCAAGACAAACAGCAGAATTTCACAAAGGCGACCACCTTGACTCTGAAAAGGGCAGGTTTTTGACCTACTCAAATACTTGCTGGGTAAGATCACAGAGAGACTGCCCCACAGAGACAGAGGCAAAGGCACTGAAGAGTATTGAACTTACCCCTGGAACAGGATGAGCTGAGGTTGATGGGTGAGAGTAATTCTGCAGGAAGGCCCTGGGGGACCTGGGGCCAACAAGTTACCAGGACACATCAGTGCACCCAGGAAGTAAAGCAGCCTATGGACGTGGGACTGCATCACCAAGGGTGGCCTGCCTTGAAAGAAATCTAAACAAGCTCAAAGAATTTAGAAAATTCTACATGAATGGGGAATTAGGATTTGCTGAGTGTTTAATTACTATTGTAAAGTATGAGAGACTAAAAATCTATATTTACAACACAGCTACTTTAAAATCTACAAAAAGCTAAAAATCCTAAAAATTCAAAGGCACCAGAGAGAATAAATAGAAGATTGATCCCTACGTTGTTAACATCATAACTGGTTATGCAGTTCCATTACAGTTTGCATTAACATCTTGGAGGTGTTATAAGAAGAAATCCACTTCTAGCAGAGATGTTACAGTATTTAAACATGGTCAAACAGTCAGACTTTATAGTTATGTGGCAATTCCAGACTGCCTTCTTTTAGAAGATATCACAAGGATGGTTTGCAGCATTGCCAGGTTTGCAGAACATATGCTTCACCACAGTTCAAGCTGAGAAACTGCCTCTCAACAGAGAAATAAAAGTAGTCTTATTATAGGAATTACTCATTATGAGTTATTGCTGCCTACAACCTGGAGTTTGTAAAGCATCTCCTTATTTTTAATTATTGGT
Source organism: Pyrocephalus nanus (assembly GCA_038380795.1). Lineage (NCBI taxonomy): Eukaryota > Metazoa > Chordata > Aves > Passeriformes > Tyrannidae > Pyrocephalus > Pyrocephalus nanus. Next base: position 63,549,916 of record CM076263.1, on the reverse strand, counting down.
TTTAGTGGTTTTGGTCGATTTTTTTTTTTTTTCACTTCAGAATGTTATGATATGAAAAGTGATAAGCCGATCAGACAGAAAATATTTGCATTCCAACTAGAATTTTTAAGTTCAGGTTCCTAAAATTAGGCAAATAACAGGAAGGGATGATTTATTTTACTCTGACTGAAGTTTATAATTTCATACTCTCAGATTGGGAAATGATAGTGCCAATCTTTTCATCAGTGTTGTCCCAATGTTCTCTATAGCTGCCCCAGTTATCGAGGAAACTTTGGTGTAAAGTTTCATCAGTAAACTGCTGAGATATTTGCAACAAAAAATAACAGAAGCAACAACTCTTTATCAAAACCTTCAAGTCTGGCAGAAATCTGTTACAATCAATCAAGTCTCACAGATTTGTACTAAAACCAGAAATTAGGTCTTTTTCAGTGCAAGTCCCAGGTTCTGATAAAAAGTCTCAGTTTGCTGGTTTTGTTGAAAACCAAAAGTGATAATAGAATATACTGTTTAAAAAAGTTGCTAGGATTTTAGCAGAAGAGATTCTGCCAATTTTTCTCTAGAGAAAAATGAAGATGCATATCTTACAAAGGACATGCAAGATTCAAAATACACATTTAAAGAAAAAAAAATAAAAAAAGAAAGAAAAGTGGGGAGTTAATGTATTTTTTTATTGGTTGTGTTTGTAAATTTTAAAATAGTCACTTCATTATAGCATCAACAGTACTCTTATTAATATGACAGTATGGCATGCCAGGAAATAAAATCAAAACTTATCTTCCCCTTTCATGCTTTTATGTGAGTCCTAGGAATTATCTAAATGTTTTCCACTTCAAGGACAAAAGCATAGTAATTATATGGAAGGACAGATACTATTTGTTTTCAAAAGTAGTTTTTAAGGACATACATTTTTTTTTCTTAATTTTTCTGATTTTTTAGATTTTCTCCTAATTAGATTTGTTAACTCTGCTAAGTATACTAATAGTTTGCTGCACTGTAGTGCCTTACTGGTGATTTTGATTTGTAAACACAACAACCTCCCTTCATAACCAGTTTTGAGATGATTAAAATAAACAACATTTTAACTAAGTGTCATTCCGGAAATAAGTAAATCAACTTTAATCAAAACATCAGATTTTTTGCAAATTATTTTATGTTTACAATAAATATAGAAAGATCATGCAGAAATATTTTAAATATTAAGTTAAACTCTACTTTAGCATTAAATTATTCTGGGTTCTGTCTCTCTTCAGGTGACAGCTCATTTTTCATATTGTACAACCACATAGGTATTTGCAGCTCTTTAAAACTGTATCAACATCAGCACTAAAATGAAAAATAATAACATCATAAAGATTATCTTGAAACCAAGTTCTTTCTCAAAACTTTATTTTTATGTATCTCCAGTGGTTTTTATTAGTTTTGAGGTTTTTTTGGTTTGGTTTGGGCTTGGTGGTTTTTTGTTTGTTTGTTTGTTTGTTTTTGGTTTTTTGTTTTGTTTTGTTTTGTTTTGTTTTTTAATTTTGTTTTTCTGGAGCACAGTACTTTATATTTAGTATGTCAAAAAAAAATCATTCACTGTTTACTGAAATATTGTCTGAATTTGCAAGCCCATTCTTGCTTCTAGAAGAGTGTTTATTTTTTATAAATATTAGAAGAGGAAATTTTAAATTCCTATTTCTATTTTAACTTCTTATTTGACAACAACTATTTATATATTAAGTCATTTAATCAAAATAATTATATCACAAATGCATTTATATCTCTTAGGAACCTAAAATATTTGTAAGCAAAATTGAAACCTCATGCCATCTGTGGGTTCCTAATACAACAATCAGAATTCTCAGTCCCAAAAATGTACCAAAACATAATATTATCCTTTTACAACTTTAAATACTGAAATAGAGATGGATATCACAGTGCATCCTAGTCTATGAAATTTCTGTTTACAAGTACTTTGTGTAAAGAGTCACAATTGCAATCCTGTTTTGCTTTTATATATGTTTTTCAGGAAAAAATTAGTGCTTAATTGCATAGATAGAAAAAAAAAATCTTTCAGATATATCCACTCATTGATTATCTTTTTTTTTATTATTATTATTATCACTTTATTTTTCATTAAGCTTATCATTCACCTAAACTGCTTCTTTTCACAGGAAGCAGGATATCAACTATTCTGCAGTTATGTATGATTTTTCTCCGGTGTATATTTCCTCAGAATAATAAGGTACTTTAGGGTAGAAGATAAGATGCAAATCATCAGGAAGCTTGCTTTTTGTTTTGTTTTTGTTTTTGTTTTTGTTTTTGGGGAAAGGAAATATAAAAATATTTTAAGATCATATGAGATAAAAATATTGGATTCACCTGTAACAGGAAAAGTTGCACTATATGACTATCTCACACCTGAATAGCCCTGAAAATGCATTTTATGATTGTGCAGTCTACTCAGGCATTTGGGAAAGTGTTGGCAAGGAAGTCCTTTCAGAAAGCTGTGACGAAAGGAAGTCTCCTATTTCGTGCTTTCTGCTGAAGAGGCTGCTGATAGACAGTGATACGTCAGAGCTGCAAATGCTTCAAGTGAGCTGAAGGTACACTTGTCTCTTGGGACAACACGGCTCTTCTACAGGTTACAGATAAACTGGGAGGGAGCCTGTGGAGCCCTGAGCAGCATATTCCTGTTAGCACACTGCTCTGTTGAGATGCTTTCCTTACAGGGAGTGATTTCTGAGGGGAAATAGTCAGGCCTAGCTCTGGCAAACAGAGGTGAGTTCCTGATCTGAAGTGTCAGTTCATGTCTTGTGTCTCACTGAATTGGAGATGGCTGGTAGAGCCAAACTGATGCCTCTTGATGTCAGCTGATAGCAGCAAACCCACTCAGTGGAAAGAGCACAGTCATCTGAAACAAAGCTATGCACAGACCCTCTCCTCTTCAGAAGACCGTGCCCCAGACCTGCACAGACGTGGAGTGTCTGAAAAAGTTTAAAATGTAGGTTCACCTGTAACATCAGATCACACAATCTGATCCTCTGCACAGCTCACATGAAGATGCATGAAGATATTCTTCAACTGAGTCCTGTGGAGAAATGATTTTGATTTGAAGAGTTCTATTATAGAAAAGCCCATTACTTCTCATGGTGTATTGTCTCAGCGGTTAGCCATTCTTAATACTGAAAATATTGCCCTAATTTTATTCAAATTGGCTTAATCTAAAACTTCTGGCAATGATTCTTGTTACAGTTTTACCTTCCAGTTAAAAAGTTCTTTTAATAATAGCATTTCCTCTTATGACTATCTTTAAATGTTTTTAATTCTCTTTCAATGCTTTTTATTTCCTTTAAGTGCTTTTGATTTTCCCATCAGATAGTGAAAAGCTTCTATTGAAACTGGAGGAAGTCTAAAAGTGAATGGGAAGGAAAGAGGGGGGGAAAATATTTCACTTCCTTTGATTACACTAAATGAAAATAAATAGCTAACGTTCTATGACACTCCAATATTAAAATATTAATATTATTTTTCTCTTGGAAAGCATGAATAATATTTTAAGGCTTGAGGTTTCTCCAACCTGTTTCCTATCAAAGCCTTCTACTGTAAAATATTGTGTATATTTCCAAGAAAACAGCTGTATTTTTATCCTCTGATAGATAATACTGTCATTTGGTTCCACTTCTTTTTTGATTAGAAGACAGAGCTATAAAACCTGATGAAAACATGATATCCTATTTCAAAATGGTCAGATTTTGCCTTCTACAGAATTTTTTTTCTTAATAATTGAATCTTTGTAAACAAGACATAATAGAACACTGACTTTCACTCTCTTGTAAAATTCTTGACAAACTGCCATATTATGTATTTGAATCTATTTTTAAGGCTGATAGCCTAGTGTTTTGACACTCTTGAGACTGATGACTGTCATAACAATTCATCTTTTGATAAACTTTTAGAAAAAACTTAATATGGGTGGGTTTAATAAATTATATCTACATTTCTACATTTAAATAAATTATTTCTACAATCTCAAATAATTATTTTGCTCAAGACATTTCAGCTGTGTGTTTTAAGGACTAACATTAAATCAATAGGGAGTTCAATACATGAAGTATATGACTCATTCCTAGAAAACACTAAAATAATCACTATTGTGCTAAACTTGAGACTAAATGCTTGTTTAAATATATTTTAAATATATAATGTATAGATAATTAGGAATACTGATATGTTTGTTCATAAAAGATGAGAAGATCAGAGCTAGATCAGATCAGAGAATCGGGGTTAGGAATGTTTAGGAGACTTACAAATCTGTCTAATTCTAAGCTTTAAAATTGATTCATTACGAAACAGTTTATGCTAAATCTTGCACAGTATTTATCACCATCAGTACATATACAAGTCTGCTAGTTTTTGACACATCCCAGATGAGCTCTGGGGATGCAATGCCAAGTGTCCACTGCCGCAGTGTTAGGACTGACAGCTGGAGTCTTTGGTCATTGGACCTTTGTCCAGAACTGCAGAGAAGGGATAGTCAGAGCTTTCATTCTGTGGGGAAACCACTGAGAGCTGGATGCATCTGATCATTAGAATTGAGAAAGCTCTTTTTCTATCAGTAGATCTTTAGCTGACTACACAAGTAGGACCTTGAAAATAGGAGAGAATGAGCAAGTTTTGGCCTGAGAAACATCTGGTTTTACTACGCCTGAGTGATGGATCCAAAGCAACTCCACAAAGAAGAAATTAGGAGAAGTTAAAAACTGCCTCTGGTGGTGGACAGAGTCACGTATCTGAAGACTGGAAGATTTGCTGGGGCAATTGGTACAGGCCCAGGGCCCAGATTGCTGACACTGTAAAAGAGCTGCCAAGGCTTGTTGACCCTATGAGCACTGTTCTTTGCAGCCAAAGGATCAGAGCAATGTTACTCAAAGAAATTTTGAACTGACCTCTGATGGGCGTAGCCTGCAGGAGCTGCAGTAGAGGCAAAAGGGCTGGTGTGAGGTTTTTCTGGATCTCTACAGTAAGAAAGAAGTGCTTTGGCCAGATAAAGTGCTTCTAGGGGATCAGTGCCCAGCTGAGTGGCTAGTATTGCTGGCAAGGCATTTGTTTCTAAGTTCATCTTCAAAACACAGGTTAGCAGGGAAGAACATTTGCCCACCTGCAGGAGCATCTTTGCCAAAGGGCTTCCTTAGCTGCTGAGGAAGGCTTACAACTAGGTTCATAATGTGACAGAGATCAAAAATTTCAGATAACTGGTAAAGCAAAGAAAGTGGAGTAGCATTCATGGGACACAGTCATGGGTGATTTTAAATCTCCCCTGAGCAGAGGGACACTAAGAGTTTGGGGCACCAATCTTGGATGCCAATGCATTAATATGTAATTTAGGCTGTGAACTGGAGTGTGCAGAACTGTCTGTGTGCAGACTCAGAGCAATGCTGTTGGAAATGAAGAGACATGGTGGGATCTCTCAAGTGACAAGATTACTGCAAAGGATTGATACAGAGTCCAGAGCTTCTGCTCAAGAAGACAATGCAGATAAATCTTTAGGTCCTGGAGGAAGCTTCACAATTGCAGACCCACGCTGTTGTAGGGACTTTAATCATCCCATCCTCTATGTGGCTCAGCACAAGAGATACAGAAAATTTCCTATATTCAACAAAGGTAGTTTGTTTCTAAAAGTTAAACTCGTGGCGCTCTGGGGTCTCTGAAAGTTTTGAATCTGATTCCTATCTCTCTAGCTCACCTTTATGACAAACTATAAAAGTTTAAGAAGTGCTCATTTCCACCAACTTTTGTGGAAGTAAATCACTATTTTAGAAGGAGTGGAACTTCTTTTTTTTGAAACACAAAAGTATTTGCCAATGATAACAAATCCACAGAATGCTGTACATCAATGAGGTCTTTTTATTTTTTGGTTTGGTTTGGTTCAGTTCTGGTTGGCTTTTAAAAACAAAAATTTGGTTGCCCTAAAATCTCACAAAAATCTATATTTTGCAATTTCCCTTTAGATAATTCATAGTGGCTGATGGTTCACAAAAGCATTTTAAAATGTCTTTCCATATGCATGAAAGTTAAACAAGATAAATTTCTTCCTCAAATGTTTACACACGAAGACGTGCTTTGCCATTGAATTCTTGAAGTATTTCTAACAAACTGGTTTCATTTCATCAGAACTAAAATAATCTAGATGCTAGTTATGTCACAGAAAGAAGATAATTCTTTCTGAAATAACCTTCCTGGACACCCTATTTCTCAGCAGAATTTCAAGTTGTGCAAAGACTTTACATTAGTTGCTCTGGCAGACTTAAGACAGCAGACGCCTTTTCTTTTTCTCTTTTGGGCTCATTGCCTTGATCAGACTAAAGTATGTTCATGTCTGTAATCCTGTACAATATCATAGATATCTCCTTCTTTTGACCTAAGATGAAGACAACTGTTAGAAATCTAAAAAATGCTACAATACAAAAGCAAATTATTTTCTGAACAAATGTTTTTGGATGTTTCAAATAAGTGAAAATAATATAAAAAATAAAATCATTCTCATTTTCTTATTCTAATAATAGGAATTGCATGACAAGGGTTAAATTAAAAAATTATCTGACCAAGAGAAAAGTGTAAATGCACCTTTGAATTAATTTTTACACTGGTCAGATACGTCAAGTCATTTTGAAATGAATTTTAACACTTCCAGAAAGCACTCTTACTTTTTATCCCACGTCTCTCTTCAAGAAGACACTGTCAAAGATACAATGAACTCATTATTCCTGATTTGCATCAACCTGTGAGTCAATGTTACATGTTATAAAAGTTAGGAATTACACTTTTAAAAAACAAAAGTTCTATATAGATTTGCCTTACTGATATAAAAAAGCCAACATATAAATTTTGCAGAAGAAGAGAGTGAAAATAAATGACCAAAGATGATGCCAAATATAAGGTCAAAGTTAGGAGTGTCCTCAAAAATAGATTTAACAGGCCAAAACTTAATAATCAAAGAAAATTATAGCTACTTCTATTATGTATCAGGTCTCCATTACTCAAAATTATGGCTACTAACAAGTAAGAAACAGAATTCTCAAAAAAAAGAGGAACTGTAAGTATTTGATTTGTAAGTTGAATAAAGAATTGAATTGCTATTGTTACCATTTTCTAATGTTTTACTTTATATTACTCATAGAAACTTCATAATACACTTTTCAGTTACAAAAATATTTTTAAATAAGATAAAATGGAGGGAAGAAAATAATGAAATAGATTATATTAGGGCTACTTCTTATTTTTATTTTAGGACTAGAATTTACCAAATCAGCCCATAAATACTGACATGAATGTACCTCTACAAGCAGCAGTCTGGGGCTGAATTAGGCACCTTCTGTTATCAACTTGGACCTGGTGTTCCAGTTCCATCTTCCCTCTTTTAGGCACAAACTGAAGGTAGTGTCTTCTCCCTCCTCTCTGTGATTGGTGAGAACTTACACATTTTCATTTGGATGAAAAGCAAATGAGAAAAAAAGGCAAAGAAAACTAAAGGGAAGGGGAGGAAAGGATGGGGAATGAAGGGGAAGGGAGGAGAGGGGAGGGAAGGCAAGGCAAGGCAAGGCCAGGGAAAGTTGCTGAAGAAGTCATCATGGCTGGGCTTCGCGAACGAAGATTTGAGAGAAGGGCTCTACCCACGCTTGCTACAAGCGCACTGATGGCTAAAAAGGCCAATGCGAGATAGACAAGTCCGGTTGCAGAAGGCACAGCAGAAAGACTCCTCAGGTGATATCAACGAGACGCGATTCTTTCTGCATTGTCTTTTCTCCTCGAGAGTGACCCTGCGTGTGTTCTCAAAAGCAGCAGCAGCGTTATAGATGGTGTGTCTCCAGGCCTCCCGATTGGAGGCCAGGGTAGACCAATGGTGGTGATCAATATGGCCAAGGCTGAGGGATTGTTTCAGGCAGTCCTTGTATCTCCTCTTCGGGCTCCTCTCTTGTGGCAGCCAGTGCCAAGTTCCCCACAGAGCACGATCTTAGGGAGGCAGTGGTCCTGCATCCTGGAGACGTGCCCTGCCCAGCACAGCTGTGTTCTCAGCAGCATGGCCTCAATGCTCGTGACTGCTGCCTGGTCAAGGACAGACGTGTTGGTCACAAAGTCAGTCCAGTGGATGTTTAAGATTGCACGGAGGCAGCGCTGATGGAAGCATTCTTAGAGACGCAAGTGGTGCCGGTAAATGTCCCAGGATTCAGATCCATATAAAAGAGTAGACAGTACAATGGCTCTGTAAACACCGATCTTAGTACTTTTCTTCAGGTGTTTGTTTTGCCACACTCTTTTATGGAGTTTACCAAAAGCTCTGTGTGCCTTTGCTAACCTGTTGTCAATTTCTGCATCAATCTTACCATCTGAGGAGATGATGCTTCCCAGGTAATTAAACTGCTGGACTGATTTGAGCTCTGTTTCTCCAGTGGTGATATGGGGATGATGGAAGACTTCCTGAGGTGCAGGCTGATATAAAACTTCTGTCTTCTTCAAGCTGACTTCCAGACCAAAAAGCTCAGCAGCCTCTGCAAAGCAGGATGTTAAACATTGCAGAGCTACTTCTGTGTGGGCAATGAGGGCGGCATCATCAGTGTAAAGAAGAAAAAAATATAAAAAAATTAATTAATTGTCTTTTCTAAAACATTACAACTTAGTCACCTCCATCTGTAAAAAGGGGTTTTGTGGTCATTCAGGAAGGAACATTGGGAATAAATACAATAATATCTGTTTGTCGTACTCCTTATTATTTACCAGAGACCCAGGATGCTCTTGAGAAACAAGATCCAATTCCAAGGCCATCTAGAGTTTTCATTTTCAGTTGCAAATTAAAAATTTTGATCCAGTTCATACACCTGCAAGTAGTTCATCCATTGAAAGAAAGCACAAGTTTTCAAAAGAGCTTTATCCCTTTACTGTTCTTTCAGTAAGCTGCCGAAAGCGTCTGCTTCTTCCCAGTGCTCTGTTGTTAAGGAGGGGCAGCTCCTGTGGTTTAAATTCCTGAATAGGTAGGCTTTCATTGTGTTGATTGTATCCCAGTAACCTTCACGAGTTTGTGAGTGTCTTTGCAAAGTTGTGCAATTTTCCATATTAACATATCTCCTTAAAATCATAGAATCAAAACCATGGTTTGGATTGGAAGGGACCTTAGAGATCATTTAGATCCAGCTCCTCCACCAGAGGCAGGGGCGTCTTCCACTGGACCTGGTTACTCAAGGTCTTGCCCTTGAACATTCCCAGGGATAACAAATTCTCTGGCTAACCTCACTGCTATGTAAGCAAAAACATCCTTCCTAACATTCAGTCTAAATATCTTCTCTCTGAGTTTAAAACCATTTCCCCTGGTCCTGCCACATGTCTACCTGTGTATGAAGTTGTTCTCCCTCTGCTATATATCAACTGCATTAAACCTTGCATGCACAATGTAAACTTATTCCTTCCTGAGCAGGAAGGTCTCCAAGCCACAGGATTTCATGTTTGATGCCTGAACTCCAGAAGATCTTAAAACATGACAGGCCAACAAACTTTTCTGCCAGGCTGTAAGTTCCAGACCACATAAAACATACAGAAATATTAATTTTTTGTGATAATAGTGTAAAACACAGTTATGTACATAATATATGCCAAACATTGTTATGTTATAACTGTGAACTTATAATTTCATATATATTTATAGTATCTATTATGTATTTAAGTTCAATAAATATAACTTCACAGTTATAATGCAAAATTAAAAAATGTTATTGGGTCTTTCAAGGGGTTTCAGAAGGTTTGCTTAATAATACACTGAAAGATACTAGGAGAGATTAAATTTTGGTACAATATACAGTTGTATATGATACATAAAAAAATTTATAAGTCCACTCATGAATGAAATTTAACATCCCAGCTTCATTTACATATTGAGCTATTCCATAAAAGAAATCTAAAGAGTTTCTCTTTCCAGATCAGGAAATCTGAAGGCATAAGTATTCTTACATTTTGGTACTGAATTAGATGCGAGGAATTAAAGAGGCAACTTTCCAGAACTCTGGGTTCTATGGATTTGAAATTTGCTTATATACAAGCAGGAATATGCACTAAAAACTTTTATATGACTGTAATACTGAGCTAAAGCAGCACAAAGAACCAATATACTAGCTCACACTTTCAAATGTTTAAAATTACAGAATCAAAGAATGGAAAAGGTTGGAAGAGACTACTGGAGGCCATTTAGTCCAACGTCCCTATTCAAGCCCAGTCCCCTAAGAGAACACGACTCAAGATTATGTCCAGATGGTTCTTGAATATCTCCAGTGGGAGAGACTCCACCACCTTTCTGCACAACCTGTTCCAGTGCTTGGTCACCTGCACTGTAAAGCAGTTCTGCCTCATCTTCAGGCAGAATTTCCTGCACAACCCTTTCTGCCCATTACATCTTGTCCTGTTGCTCAGCACCACTGAGAAGAGCCTGACTCCATCCTCCCTTCAGATACTTGTGTAAAAGGGGACAGCTCTCTCAGCCTTTCCCCATGAGTGAGGAGCCCCAGTCCATGATCATGATTGTAGCCCTTGTCTGAACTTGCTTAATGTCTCTTTAGTACTGAGGAGCCCAGGACTTGACATGTGTATTGTATACAGTTCTCTTATATGCTGTATTACTTGCTTACAGGAGTTACATCACTAGCACAGCAAGAACAAGTCTTTTGGTGTATGTCTTCATGATTTTTTGGTTTTGGGTTTTTGAAAACAAAAAAAACATCCAAACATATTTAGGATTGCCACATGGGAAAATGCCAATTATTTCCACAAAAGTATTTTTATGACTTAATGTTATGCAATGGCTAAACCGTGCTTTTTCTAAATTTGTACTTACACAGTATGCTTTTGACCTCAACATTTTTCCAAATACTTCAGTTCATCATTAAAACAAACAATTTGCCTTGAGCAATGCCAGTCCAAGAATAGTGTCATTTCATTGCAATTTGGTTCTCTTTCAAGTAATAGCTAAACACAACATCCTGATTCTCAGACTCTGCTTTCAAGCTGCTATTGTTGCTCTGCATAGTTATGTTCCAAGCTTTGGGCAGTGGCAGACATGACGAATACTTCTTCACTGCTAGACAGAATACTTTCTATGAAATAATGCCACATATTTCTTTATTTATATGATAAAGTAGCTTTAGCACAAGTAGCCTCTCTCTGTCACTATTTTAATGAAATGAGTGGAGAAGGGATAATTCCAACACATTTCTTTTTGTATGTTTCTTCATTATCCTTAAGAAGAAAACCTATAAAGCAAGACCATGGCTGAATGAAACAATTAAGGTTGTTAACCAAAGCACTTCAACTTTTTGAATTGTAAAAATATATATACTTCAGGAAAAATAATACCATATTAATAATAATAATAATAATAATAATAACCCAGCATTTAATTGCAATCCATATTTTATCTCTCACAGGCAAAGTACCAGAGTACAGGCTGGAAAATATATCACTTTGTTGAATTTCATAGACATAGTTAATTTATCAAATAAGTTTTATTTGTACACACATTTGACAAATACTCCTTCAAGAATTTATTACGTAGCACTCTTTATATATATGTGTGTGTATACCCATATGTTTGTGTGTGTGTGTGCATACAGAGAGCTATTTATTAAAACTGTTTTGTGTACAATCTTAAATAAACTCTTCTTTGTCCTGTTAAAATGTGAGGGATCCTTATAATCAGCCCCATAATGGGTGGAGGACAGAAGAAGTTAACCATGTACAACACAGATCTCTCTGCTTGGAGCAGCTGCAAGAGGTTCAGGGCTTCACCTTTAGATAGCATCCTTTTCCACCCTCTCTTCAGAGGGCACTCCACACACTTCTCCCAGCTGTATGGGGTTACATCTGCCTTGGTGCCCTCTGGCCTCAGGTGCCTGATGCATTTCTTCAGATAATACCAGTGAGGACAACATCTGGTCTCTCTGCTTCCTGGGGTTATAGCTCAGAGCACTCTCCAACCTTTCTGATGCCTTTTTTTGACATATTATTTCTGTGTTTCGGATGATTGCAAATTTGAAAACCTGCCAAGCAGAGAGGATGAGTTCAAAGATTTTTTTCCAGCTAAAAGTGCAAATGCTATGGCATTTCTCATCTTCAAAAAAAAAAAAATTGTAATAAAGCTGTTGTGTGGTAAAGCTGGCTACCTTTTTTTGTTGTTTTTTTTTTTTTTCACTTTTAGGGAGGTGGAGGAGCACACAAAGTGTTTTGACCTCATCACGAAAACATAAATCCCTCCAAAATTTGCAAGATCTCTTACAAGAGCCTTGTACTTATGTTTGCCTCTTCATCTTGTGCCTTTGCCTTTGCATATGTACTGGAATATGATTAGAAACCCTGAAAAGCAAAGATCTTTTTCAGTAGCTTATATTCCTGTGTACCATATCCAGACCTTTTTTTTCCCAGATCGAACACAAAATACAGGATTTGGAGGTATCTTCACTTCTCCATGCAAACATATAAGGGCTTACATGAACACTATAAAAAAACCTCAGCTACAGCTTGTCAACCTGCTGCCAGCCTTGAGAATAAGGTTTTCAAAGGACATAGTTATTCACTTTTCATAACTGTTAATGCTCTCTTACATTTTTCCTTCAAACAGAATATAATTCTATCACTAATGCAGCAATTTCTGCTGTTTTCTAACAATGTCTGATTCTTGGTTGCATATCTCCTAAACATAAAGAAATCCTTCTGCCTAGATGTTTTGGCCTATTACAAGTACAGTAATTGTACAATTACAGAAATTCTTTTTATAAATGTGTTGAATCACGGCATCCACAATTAACAACAATTGCATCTGTTTGCCAGTTAAATATACCAGTGGTACCTATTGGAGAAAGCAGGCATCTTTTGCAGAGAAATGGTTTAAAAATATTTTTGTGACAAGATCCCAAAACCTTGAGATGGAGCTACACCAATTTTTCTTTGAAGCAAGAACACCAACACATAAAAGAAGTTTTCTGTCTCTAGATTATATTTCATTAGAGTAACAAACTTATTTTGTTGGATTAGGAAAAGTGTAACACAGAATTTAAGTCTTCAGGGGGAGTCAAAGCACATCAAAGACTAAGAGCAAAACCACCTTTTGTCATCATTCTTACTGCATAGAGGAAAAAGAGACAGAAAAGAGATTGCCTTGTTCCATTCTGCCTTCACAGCCAAGCAGTTCTCTATAGATCCTAATCATCCCCCATCTGAACAGCAGGAAAGTTTTCTTTTCACACCCATCCCTGGGACTTCAGGCTGAGTTTGTTCTCTATGCAGGCAGATTTTTAGAAGCTTCCTGCTTTTCCTCATCTCTGCAGTGTACCATGGACTTGCTTGGTCTCTGTCCTCAGACATTCACTTCACACTCTCTGAGGTTCTCCAAACTGAGCATTTTGGTTAGTCTGGAAGAATTAATGAATTCCTCCTTCCATATAATTCCTTCTGACTCTATGTTATGTGCAAAGTTTGTAACACATATATGTTCTTGTTTACTAAAGTACTGTGAGACACACTTTAACAAAAGGTGGAGTCCTCAGAAACTTTGGGATTAGGAAACCAAAGACCTATTGTTTGTTAGATCGTGTGATGACATGGCACAGTAACACAAGACATTAAGCTTTTAAATCAAACTACTATTGCCCTATTGCTGCTTCAGCAACAGACCTTAAAAAACTTACAGTTAAATAAATCCAAAAGAGTAGAAATTAGGACCCTTGTGATGCTTGAAACCTGAAACTTACTAGACCGCTAAGTAAAAAAAATTTCTCATTACTGCCACTGTGTAGCAAAGAAGACAATATCAATTTAAAAGCTATCTTCTTCAGCATGCAGGCTCACTTGATCAAGTCATCATTGCTTTAGAAGTCATGGACTTTGGCATCATTTATGGGTGTAGAGAAGAAACCCTAAAGAAGGGATGCAATCTCATCATATTTGAACATTAACTACAAGTATCGGATACCTCAAAGCATGACCATTTTGTTTAAGCAATAGCTCTGCCTTTATCTGTTGCTAAACACTTTCTCCTTGCTCAAGTGTCCAGAATCCAGTGACCTAGAAGATACCCCACAACTCTGGCTTTTTAAAATGTACACAGATGATTTGCAGCCTCAAACCTTGCATATTTCAAAGGGCAGCTTTAAATTACAGGCTCTGGCATTTTAGAGGTTTGAAGTTCACCACTCTGCACTGCATTTTGAAAAATGGACAGCAAATGCGCTGTAGAAAGCCCACAGACTCCGTGATTGCTGTGCCTAAGTAATTTTTTACAGAAGCGAAGAACCTACCCATAGGATAAAAGGTGACAGTAGTTCACAGAAGAGACCATGTGCTTCAGAGCATCTCTGGAGATTTTCACTCATCTCTCCAAAAATCACAATCTAAAATGTAGGCACTCTTGCTTCAGTGAGATGTCCCCAGTGAAATAACAGCAATCCAAACTACATTGCAAGGGTTCAGACACAGGCATAACCAGATAGGCAGGTGAAGGCTCTGGAGGTTTTAGCTGTGCCATCCTGCTGCACTGTTAAGGTCAGGGTAGCCCAGCACAGGCTGAGGAAAACACTTAACCATGCTTGTTATTCCCGGGAGATTTAACTGAAAATATTCCTTACGTGCAACAGACAACTAAGAGCAAATCATGAAAGCAAAATTGGATCCAGTGCCCTGGAGATAACTTTTAGAAATGAAAGTGATTGTTTTAGGTTGCATTTAGGGTTTTGGAGACACAAGGCACCAAAAATTTTCTCTCTTAATAGCTCCTGAGACTGCAGGTATTTGAAGCCACATGTAACTCAGGCATGTTGAGAACAGCTCCGCTGATGTCACTGCAATGCACTGAGTGCACTGAGCTTGCAGTGCATGGAGACATCAGATGCATTAAATCTTTGTAGGTTTAGAATTCGAATTTCCCTAGTCTCTCTACAATTCTGCCTATAAAGAGAGCTAATCAGTGGCATGAGTGCCAAAAAGTATTACCAACAAGGTGTTATGCAGTTAATGGTGATATTTTTGTACAAACAACTCTAAAGCAAAAATAAGTAAAATAGGACACTTTAGTGTCAGTCAGTTGGGCTTTCTTCAGTTTAACTGAAATGGATATGCTCAGGGAAGTTCAGAATTACTAAAGAAAAGGTAGTATTAATACGGCAAAATTACATTACTTTAATTGTGCAATTCAACATTTATATTGCATTAGCATTCATGATTTCAGATGAGGCAAAAAGTTTTTCTGAATCGGTTTTCTTCACAAACTAATGTGACATAATCAGAAATTTAAGCACATACTTAATTAAGGCAGTTGTCTATTTAAGATATTGTAAAAATTGCAAGCAGAAAGAAAAAAATATCAAATTGATAGGACGTTTTTCCCCATTAATTCTAGTGCATTTATTTGTACTTTTAGTATCTTTAGTTTCTTTTTTCCCTGTGGCTATAGCTATTTTTATTTTAAGCTTGAACTTTTCAGTCCAAAACAGCTCATGATGTTATGCCACAATTTCAGGCTGTGTCACAGAACTATTTTGGATATCTATATGAGGCAGTAATTATCAACAAAATATTTTCTCTTTGCTTATTCTTTGTTGGGGAAGAAGTCTGTACTTAGAAATTTATATACTGAGATGTAGGTGCATTTCTTTTAAAGTTTTGACTGCATCACTGACAAATATTTCTGAAAGAAAAACAGTACAGTAAATTTGAGACAAGTAATAATCTGTCATTTTATTTCTTTTCCATTTATAATCCTTCCACTGTTGCAATAGGGTAATGTATTTACTGACTTTAAATTAGTTTCTACGCACCGTTGACTGCTTTCCACTCTTCAGCACTCTAAAGCAATTGTAAAGTTAAATTAGACTAAATACAGAATGTCAGGCTCCTCAAGTGACCTAGATTCAACACAGCTCCTTTACTTCTCTTCCCCCACTGACTTGGGCAATTACAAATTTGGAAATTTCCTAGCCCATAGAAAAGAATTTGTTTGAGCAGTCTCTGACCATTCGCCTTCACAGAGAAAGGAAAAGAACAAACTTAGCATGGTTTCAAGGCCAGAACAATTAAAGTTTCCTGGTTTTGTTTGTTTGTTGTGTTATTGTTTGTTTTTTTCCTTTCTTTATGGCAAAGTAAAGGTACCTAGCCACACTTGTAGGCTTGACTTTTTGCTTTGACTAGAGTATTACAACCTCCGTAAGTTGTGGATCCTCGATTATTAAATCAAAAGTCATGTACTATATGTTCTTTTCAAACTAGGGCATAAGTCATTTTATTTACTGCAGTTGATGTTCTGACCTTGTATATTTATAGACTATTTCTCTTTTACTTGAATAAGAGCCGTAATTTCTTTTCTTGGCTAAGAATCTGTGTTCCAAGTGTATTTGAGTGTGCATGCACACTTACATAGATATTCCCTTACTAATAAGGAAACACTGTATCTCCAAGATGTCAACTTTGGAATGTACTTTTTTGTCCCATGAATGTACAAAGCTAATATAATAAGAAAATTATTTTTTCCTTACAAGTGTGTATTACGGTGGTATTGTTTGTGATATCAAGTTCAATGGATGCAGAGGAGTAGTTTGAACTTGCATTACAGGAACACTGGGTTCTAGCACACATTTTTGCACTGCAGCGGCACTGTTTTTGTTCATATATAGACCTATTATTGTAGGGACTAAATGTTATGAGTTAGAATTTTAAATTCTGACTGAATTTGCTGAATAGTTTCAATTTCATCCCAATTTCTGTCTCAACAGTGTCTGTGATTTGGGTAGCCTCTTTCCCAAATATTTTGCCACATTTGATAATATTAAGTATTTATTCCTAAATTTATTACTTTATATACAGGGATTATCATAATTTTATTTCCAGTAATAAAAGAGTGCTATAAAGTAATGCTACATTCTTGCTGAGCTTTCTTTCTCTGACCTAAAGATATTGAATAAAGTCTTCCTGCTGAATATATTAAACTGTGCAATATTACTGTGTGGAATGACATTACTAGTGAACATGAGGTGCATGAATTATGAAGCTATGGATATAAGTCCCCAGCTTCGAAATAACAATCCTTTTTTTAGGTTATTTCTCAGAAACTCTGATATCAAGCAACGTATTTTCTTACTGTTATTACAATAACATATGCACTTAGGAAACTGTTCCAATTAGAGTAATTGCTCATAAAATGCAGTATCTTCTATAACAAAAATATGCGTGATCAACAAAGTACATTTTCCCTAAGATTTAACCATACATACAGTTGAACAAAAGTTGTAAGACTGTTGGTAACTGCACCATCTGGTGACTGGCAGTAGATTTCCTTTGCCATTCATTTACTAATCCATCCAAGAGAAAGGAGATATTTTCACTTACTCCTGCTGTTTACATTGCATAAATGGCTAAAATCTACAGTTAGCGTTATTGTGCTAATTGTACTTCTGATATAAAGTTATACTTAAACATCCTTAGAAAAAGAAGTCTTAAAATCTTTGTCAGGAAAGAGTTAAGGATAAACGTAAGAAGTAAGCTAGCACTTTTAATTATGATTGAAACTTTGTTCTTAAGCCAAAAGGTTTTCCTTTGTCATGCATGAGTTATTCAGTTTAAATAAGTAATACCTGAGCTTTAACCTCCATGTCAGATCACATAATATCTGAGTTCTTTTGCACTGCATGTGCTGTTAGTGTAGGTCAGAGTCAGCTGTACTGGGAGCTGTACATGCTGTGTTGAGGCTCAGCTTTTGCCTGGAGGGGTTTCCCATTTTAGTATTCAAAAAACTTGTACAGATAGTGTAGAAAAGAAATTCCAGTTTGCATAGGTGAAACACAGAAAGAGTAAGAATTGGTTTTGTTGTGTTGGAAGTGGTCTGGCATAAAGAGAGAATTCCCCAAAAAAACTCACCCAAAATGGTAATCACAAAATAGACTTTGGAGTTTACTTTCTCTTTGGCCTCTTTGAAACACTCTTGGGGCTCTCTACCTTCACTGTTCGGTATGCCAAGGAAAAATCCTGGAGCCTGAGATCTGTCCCCCACTCACTAGGATAGTTCAAAGAAGCTCCAAATAGATATTCCTGACTTCTAGCCAGCCATTTCCAAATTATTATTTGGATAGAGGACAGTGTCCTGTGAGCCAAAACATACAACTCTGAAGATTCAGCCACCACTATTGCTTATTATTTCTTTATTCAATAGTAGAGTAATCAGGAAGCAGGCTTTTTTCTGAAAAAAATTCTGTGATAAAAGAAAAACCTGAAAAAACCCTGCTTAGATGGTACAACAACTGACATGAATTTATGGTGATCTGAACCTCTATGCACAGAATAACAAGTGTAAACTGAAGAATATCAGAAATGGGATCATTCTTTTTAGATAATTTGAATGCAAGTGGGTTGGACTTGTTCAGCCATGTGCAAAGTTATTCTCATAACTGGCAGTCTATTTTGCAATGGTGTCTCAGCTGTAAATGCATTTACTAGCATACAAACTAGAGATCTCTCTCCTGTGTAAAATTTTCAGCCAAGAAATTAAATGCTTGCTTATGGATGATAGGGTTTTTTCCCTGCTGTTTGCAATCTGGCCATGTACAGGAACAGACGCAGTTGAAGACACCAAACAGTTTTCACTGAAATATAAATCAGTTAAACAAAATGATGAGCACATTCCAGAGCCCTGACAGATGACTCTATTGTTGGTAACACTGTAAGCAAAAATACTGTGATGTCTGGTCACTGTGGCAACATCTTTGACACCAAAGTGAAACAGTGCTGGGGAGTGTTTGCTGGCACTGAGCCCAACTGGTGCAAAAAGGATTGAATCTGAATTATTAAATCCTCCTAGACTGCAAAAGAAGTTCCCACTTAATCAGGATGGATTTCAAACTCCATAATGGCAGCAAGGGATTGCTTGAGAGACTGATGGTTGACCCATGCTGAATACCTGCCAGCATACTACCATTTGAAAAATACACTCAATTATGATACTTGGAACATTTCCTATCATGGCTTAATTTACTGGTGCAGATAAAACCTGCATTTTTTTTCTAGTTTTATTTTTGTCTGGACTTTTAAACAGTCTTTTGCTAAGGGATTGAAATATGCTTCAGATATTCACATCAGAAATGAAGTATCAGTCAATTATGAGTCAATTTGGAGCATCTTTCCAGAATGCTATTGCCCACACTAACATTAATAATTGAGCATTTGTATTACAGTATGATTCTGATGGCCAAGGAAGGTGAAGGGTTTGTTTTCCTCAGAGTTGTGTAAAACACATAATCAGAGACAGTTTCTCTATTGAAGATGTTGTAGTTTTATTATTATATAAGGTGAAAGTTGCCACTTTTAATTATGAGAGGGTAATGGTTGTCATTTACTATAGCAACTTCTGAACTTATGGGACCCAAATCCTGAGTAGAATGCCACAGCGATGAACAATCCAACTATTATTTTTCAAAAGTAAGAAAATAGTAAAAATTCATCTAGTAATGAAATTCCTTTCAGAAATGTGTTAACAAGAGCCACATAAATGCACTAGATTGTTAGGTGTGCTAGATCTAATGCAACTTTCTATGATTTCAGCCAGATATTTTATAAACCTAAAAAATATATATACATACATATATAGATGTGTGTGTGTGAGATTGTTTTCATTTTACCTGTCTTATAGGTAACAATTATTTTCATGAAAAGCTTTTCTAAGATTTGGGTTTCTATTATGATAATATGAATGTCACAGGAAAGCCAGTTCTCAAGAATTTTGCCCACTTGTCACTGAACACTTTGCAGACGGAAGGATAATAATTCAAGATTCGTGTATTTTCTCTGAGTGGACCTCCAGATTAAGAGTTATTCAGAGTCATAAAAGAATAAACTTCCTATCCAATTTGTGGCTGTAGCTGCATTTTTTTAAACATTCGGCTCGCATGAAAAGTAAATTAAATTTTTGCAGTCACTGCCTTTGAGCATGATATTGTTCACCTGTGCAATATGGAGAACAGAAGATCTTGTTTATGTTGTTTAAGCTTTTTTATAGTAAGTCTAATGGGGTTTTCTTCTCTTTATACTTACAGACCAAGTGAGGGGCAGAATGTTCTACAACAGAGATGGCCTTGATGTGAGAGTGTGGATTGCAACATAAGTAGACAACTTCTTTAGAAGAAGTAGACAACTTCTTTAGTAGACAACAGACATAAGCCACCCTGTGTGATTGGGTCTTAAAACAGGCAGAGGTGCTTTGCAGAGGTGCTTTTATCCTGAGGGATATAGGACACAGATTGCCTTTTGTGAGCCACATGCTGACAATGCTCCCAGGTATGCTCTGCTGCTGCATGCACAGTGGCTACTAGAAGCTGCAGCAGGTTCTTGTGCATCTTCATCTGTCTTTGGCAGAAATTTGCCAAAAATATATGAATTACTGAAAGGGTAAGTAAGGATAATACTGGTCTCATAGCAGATGCTTCGTAGAACAATAAAAAGGAGAGATGTTGCCAGTAATAAACAGAAAATTTTATGTGTGTGCAAAGCTTAGACAACACAGTTTACTTGCCTGCTTTTGACTGAAGAGAGAAAAAATAAAAATATATCTAAAAAAAAAAAAGGAATATAAGGTTGTAAAAAATTAATTAACTAGATTGAAAGGATAGCATTTTTAATAAGCCACGTGACTACACAGTATTTGTTTGAGAAGCACTTACAGGGTTTTATAAATTTAAGCTAAGACTCCATAATGGAAATTTTTTAAAAGATTGTCATATTAACAGCAAACAGAAAAGAGCAACAGGAAAACAGAAGTATCTGGCTAGGAATTGAAAAATAGTATTCTGTTAATTCTCTAGATCACTGAATGTTTTAGAACTATTTGAACTTCCTTGTTATTAATCATTGCAGAGATTGGATATGAAATATTTTCTCTTTGATGTTGAAATGGTATCTAAAACCTAATTTTCCTGTGCTTGACTTTGACACCAGTTTCCTACCTGCTAAATGTAAACACACTGGTATCTCTTCCCACTGAAATAAAAAACTGAGTAGCAGATCATCAGTGTGTCAGAAGTGGAAACAAATAAACAAAAAGTGATCTTGACCCTTTCCTCCTTTCAGAGTCTGTTGTATCTGAGCATTCAAGTTTTCTAGGGGAAACTTGAGAATCTTGCTTCATCTAATTCCTTAGCCTTCTTCACTGTAAGCAGTAAATATCATTTTTCATAAATATTTGCAAAGTTTCTGCAGCTGTGTGGGCTGAAAATAGTATACAGCTCTGTAATATCAGAGATAAGATTAAAAAAGTGTGAAAATTGTGTGGCAAAACAGGAGAGCTAGGTGTTGGATGAGTAGGCAAAGAACACATGCCAACACATAAAAAAAAATATTAAAAAAAGACATTTTGTTTCCTACCTTTTGATGTTTTTTTAATGTGACAAAAGAAGCTACTATTGTTTACAAAAACTCTTGCTAAATCAGAGAGTTCTATTAGCACATAGAAGTTTCCAGAAGGTTTTTACCCTCCAAAGGATTCTGAAGTAATTTTAAAAATATTTGGTGATTGGTTTTCTTTCTTATCAGATGGGCAGTAAGATAGATTTCTTAAAGAAAAAAGATGAAAATGGAAAGGGAAAAAAGCCTTCTACATTGCATTGTTTATGCATTGTTTTATGTCAATGTGTGTGATACAAAGTAAAGAAAGGCACATCTACATCTATATGGCTCATTTAAATTCTATTGAATTCCCAGTTTAAAGATCTATATGTGATACAGACTTTGATGTACTGTGAAGCTGAATCACATATTTATGTGAAAGAAAATGCATGAAATAAGGAAATCGAGAATTAAATGTGGTCTCACCAAAGCTGCTAATATTTTCAGATGTAATCACTTTTGCAGTTTATTTTTCTTCTGATTTCCTTGATTGGTTTTAAAGATTTTTACCCAGTTAGTGATCCAAAATGATACAATGTGATATGGAAGACAAATATTATTTGCAAGTGGTGAATAAATGCTAAAAATTACCTGCCTTTATTTCTTATTAGCAAATCAAACTACTCAACAGCCTACTACTACCTGTGATGATAAGGATGTTCACAAGGTGTTACATCAGAAAAAATGTCACTTTCACTTGTCTTAAGGGCTCTGGGTTCAATAATGCCTTTACATTTTTAAGACATTCTTTAGAGTAACTGATCTCAAAGTTCCTGAAATAATTAGAATGGCATGTCTCAGGCTGCCAGATTGCTACAGCTTGACAATAAAACCAAAAATTGCAGCCCCTTGCATGGCATTAGGATATTGTGCTTGAATTTGTACTTAAAGGGAGTTAGATGGCCCAACTGATGCTGCATGAGAGTTGAAGGAAGGGAGACTTGTCATTATGAAATCAAAGAGGTTAAGAAATTTGGTATTGCAAGGTCTTTTTGCCCTGTAAACCAGTGGTGTAGTGGTCTACAAAGAATAAAAAACAACAAAAAAAACCAATCTTTTGTATGAAGCAAAACAAGGAAGACTGTCCCTTAAACCACTATTTTTCTACATTTATGTCATGATTAAGCTACAATTTAACAGAATAAAATAGTCTGATATATATTGTCATGACCAAACCTCCCTGTGCAAAGAGTTTTGGTCGATGAATTGATTTGGTTGATGAATTGATGAATTAAATTGTGATCTGTAAAAACATATTACTTTGTATAATTCTGAAAAAAATTCACCCCAGTTTCCTTTAGCTGTAACACATTTTTGCTTTGCTTTGTCTTTGAATTGGGATAAACAACATCACATTTATCACTATATTTTCATTAGACAGTTATATGCATAACAGTTAATCATACTCCAGTGCTGCCCTAGCTGGTTTTGTTCAGTTAATAATTAAGCAATTGCATATATGATTAATAGACAATTCTATTTCTAAAGTTGTCATTTCCTAAATACCACTGCACTGCAATAACTGTCAGTTACCCCAGATTCCTTTAAAATATTTACTTTTCGCATGTCTGTGATAGCAGTCATAAATACTGTTGTTTAGAGACTTCTGAATTTTAGTTAGTGGCAGGAAAAATCAGAATTACCAGTAATTAATTAATTCTGTGGTAAAATCTGAAAGGTTAGAGTTGGACTCAGTGATACCTGGGAGTCCTTTCCAACTCAGCATTTCTCTCAAACCACAGTTAGTGCATACAGTGATGGCTATAAATCCTTTTGGTTTTGGTCTTCCTTTACCTAACGAAAAGGGTTAAAAACACTTCTAAAACAAAGATTCTCTAATTATTGTTTAGATTCAAAGATACGACATAAGGCAGTGACATTATTTACAGATATGGCATAAAAATATCGGTCAAATTACCCAAAATCATAGCATATTGCTCTTAGTTACTTCATCAACACAAAACTATCAAAGTCATTTTGAAGTAGTGTGATCTTCATCTCTGATCCCAGATTTTGTGAAGATAACACAAACAATGGTCCTTTGGTAGAAGAGATGACAGGATGAAAGACAGATTTTATAATTTAATTTGATTAATCTTGAATGATGATTTAATAATTGTTGAGCTAGTTTGGTTCTGCTTCCAACATCAGATTTATGAGGGTAAATAAGCATGACACATTCTTACTTGATATTTGTAGATAGGCAAATAGGATCAAATCACGGCCCAGTATTTATACAAGTGAAGAGACTGCCTTCTTCTTTTATATTTAATCAAAAGGCAGTCATATTTTACAGCTCAGAAACTAGTTCTCTACAATAATTGTTTCATCACTATTATTTGATATATGAACCTTAAAGAGTTTAAAAGACAATATTTGCTTGTCTCTGTACTCTACATATGTGTTTATGCTTCTGATCTGCTCTGTCCAGAAAGTTCTCCTTTTTTGGCATCATCATCTGTGGAAATCACTGTCTGACCTAAGAGAAGTGCTTTTTTTCAGTTTACAAATCATTATTCTTTCTGGCCCAGAAACAGCCCTTTAAACACAACAGGCCAAATCCTGCTCTTGGTTACTCTAGTCTAACTCAGGAGTAACTCCAGAGGTTTCAGTAGTGCCATCCTGTGATTACTGCACATCACTGTAAGTGCTAGAAGAGCATAGCTCATCCTACTGCTTCCAGACAAAGAGGTTCACCTCCATTTCTCACAGGTTTTGATAAGCAGTGCTGTGAGGAGGGAACTGGGTGCAGAATTGCACTGCTCAGTGATTTGCCATCTGGAGATAGGCGTTTTTATTTTCCCAAGTGGGGTTGAGGGAGATTTAATTTCTGTAATTTCTAAGATTTTTGTCTTGTGAAGTACATGTGTCAGTGGGCCAAAATACTGGCTGTCGCCAGCATCTGTTCTCCTCTGCTCCCTCTCCCAAATGTCTTAGTGAAGGTGGAAAACCAGCAGCATTTTCTTGACAAAGTTTATCTAATGCCAAACAATTATTTGTTTTACAGAATAGACAGTTTTAACTATCACTTCAAGCCAGGCAGAGATGATCAAAATCTCCCTTCTCTGGGGCAGGATTCACACAACGTTCACAAGCTGGAAGCAGAAAGTCAGGCTGTTTCTTTAAAACAGAAAAAAATATTATTTTTATTATTTTATTCCAGAAAAAAATTATTAGGCTACCTGACTGCATAAGGTGTTATACCTCCTTCCCTCTTCACATGCATTTTTTGCAGTTATGTATATTCCTGTTGAGGCATATTTGGTTTTTTTAAGTTTTGTTTGTTTGGGGTTTTGGGGGTTTAGGGTGTTTTTTTGAAAGACATGTCTGGCGCCTCCAGTTCTTAATGGATATCAATGCACTATCCATCTGTATTTTGTATTATATGTAGTATTTTAAAGACAAATTTCTACATTCAATATGTATGCTGTTGTCCCTTAGAATTTCTCCTATAGATATTTTATAGGCAATGCTGTGCAGCAGCCATTTTTGTCTGAGTTTAATCTTAGTGCTTGTAATATTTCCCATTAGACTACGACATGTGGATTTATTAAAAAAAAAAAAATAGTCTAGCCTTAGGAATATAGAACATTTTTTTATGTAGAAGAAAAACCAGCAACACTCAAGGTAAAATAGAAGTTGAATTTGGAATTGTTCTCAGACAGTATTTATCATCTAAGTGTTTGGGGTTAACTTTTTGCCTTTTTTTTCCCTCCTTCTTGTTTTTTTAACTATATTAATATTTATAATAGAAGGTATTGTTTTTGCTCACTGGCTTTGTCACACTCAGCATCAACCACAATATGAAGCATAACCAGAAAAAAATTATTCAATTTTTGGTCTTTCACAACGAGTGTATCAAAGTAACAATAAAACTGCTTACCTGCTGTCTGTCAACATGGAATTTCCGTAGCTGGACACCAAAGCTTCCATTCAAAAGCTGACTCTGTCACTGGAAGACTCACACAGCCCATCTCAGCAGATGGAAGCCTGATCCCCATGATGGGGCACGATTTGATGTGCATCTACACAGCATCACAAGGCCAGATGGGAAACAGCCCTCAGCTCCCATCAGGCAATACTAGTCTCTGAGCTGAACTCATCACATATAAGCAGATCCTGAGATCTCAGAACTTTCTCTTTTTTTTGTCATATAAAATCTACCAGCAGCTGCTCACTTGAAATTGATGACATTTTATTTTTCCCTGTCTATTAGAGCAGCTTGTTTACTGTATTGCCAAAATGGAATGAATGAGACACCACAGAAGAAAACAGTCACATTAGAATCATTTAACATTATTATCAGTGCATCATTTCTCCCCTGGTGATTATAACCTTCCACTTATTGAACTTTATTTAACATGTTTAGCAATAAATTTTAGAATGTGAGCAGTTTGCTGAGGTTATCATAAAAATAACAGTCCATTTCAAATGATTCCTAAGTGGGGACTTCTGGCAATAAAAAATAAAGCTTGCAATATGTGAGTCTAATAGCATGTACAGTGGAGTGTTACATATTTCATACCTCCAATGGATTTTTCCCAGTCCCCTTCAATTTTTAAACAAATGTGAAACAGATCAGGCCTGAATCATGCAAGACATCATTAAGTCTAATTGTGTGTGAACAGAGAGAAGGGAAAGGAAGGAAAGGCAAGGCAAGGTGAGGGATTTCCTGACCAAAAGTAACAGCAAGCAACAAATCAAGAACAAACTTGTACCTAATCTTCAGAACTGAAGAAATTAAAACAATGAGAGTTAATGAATATTGTTTTCACCTCCATTGAAACAACCAAACGTTTTGATAGCATCATGTTGTCTCCCAGTGATGAAATCATCTAATGTCCATCAGTCAGTTTTGCTTATAGCTGACCTCTCAACAAACATAATATAAATCCCCACATCTATATGTGGATGCATGTGACCCTTGTATCACAAATTGTTACTCAAATCTTAAAAGATTTCCTTCAGGGAAAAAAAAAAAAAAAAAAGTAAAAAAAAAAAAAGAGAATGACACAACAATCTTTACTTCAAGGGATGGTCCTGTGCAAAGCTAAGACTAGGGGTTGATGATCCTTGTAGGTCCCTTCCAGATCAGCGTATTCTCTGATTCCGTGATATATGAAGAAAAGTATTGCAGCAGAGTCCTGCATTCCCTGAGAGCAAGTAGGAACAGTGGTAACCCTATAGGCCTGGCCTACTTCTTATGGATGTTTGCTGCCTTCCTGGGTCTCAGGTTAAAGCTGATCCCAAGCTGGGCTCAAAGCATTATAGTGAACAGAGTTACATCCAGTTGGTGGACAGTGGGATTCTTCAGGGCTTGATTTTAGGGCCAGTATTCTTTAATGTTTTTTATACATTATCTGGACACAGGAATCAAATGCACAGTAAGGGAGTTTTCTGATGATACTAAACTGGGAGGAGCTGTGGGCTCCTTTGAGGGTCAAGAGACCTTACAGAGAATCTGGATAAACTAGAGAGCTGGACGATCACCAGTTGGAAGTCATGTACGAACCATATATAAAGTTTAATGTGATCAAGTGCTGGATTCTCTGTCTGGGATGAAGTAGTCTTGATCATGCATATAAACTGAGGAGGATATGTTGGAGAGCAGCCCTGAAGAAAAAGAATATGGGGCCTGGGTTGATGACAGCTTGAATAAAAGTCATGAGTGAGCCCTGAGAGTCAAAAGGTCTGTTCATGTTCTTCGGTGCATAAGGCACAGCATCAGCACCTGTTCAAAGGGAGGGGATTGTCCCACTCCACACTGCATGTATGTGGCCTCACCTTGAGTCCTGTGTGCAGTTTTACAAGGAGAACATCAAACTGTTAGAGCATGTTCAGAGGAGGAAGATCAGGATGCTGAAAGGCAACAAGGGCAAGACTTTAGAGCAGTGCCTGTGGTCACTTTGCTTGTTCAACTTGTTGAAGGAGGAGGGTTGAACCCATCACAATGTACACCTTCCTTGAGGGAGGTAGCACAGGGAGAGGTGCTGATCTTTCTGCAACAGGACATGAGGAGATGGAATAAAGCTGTGCCAGGGGAAGTTCATTGTAGACATTAGTAAAAGGTTCTCCAATGAAAGAATGGGTGGTCACTGGAACAAAGTTCCCAAGGAAGTGCTCACAGCACCAAACTTGTCAAAGTTCCAAGAGAGTGTGGACGGTGCTCTGTCATATGGATTAGTTTTGGATAGTCCTGTAAGTACCAGGGAATGGAATCAATGATCCTTATGGGTTCTTTTCAGCTTGAGATATACTGTGATTCTATGAATCTAAGGCTGGAATTGAAACCAAACCCAAAACTAACCTGAAGACAACCAGCCAAATTACCTATTTTATTTTAAAGAAAAGAAAAAAACAACAAACCAAACAAACGAGAAAAGAAAGATATTTTCTCAGCTTCTTTTATCTTTAATGAAATGTATAGGAGAGAAAGACACAGGTCTTCCTTTTTCCTAGAAATAGGTTGTTTTGTTTTTTTTTTTCTTTCTCAACGTTTGCATTACTAGCTCTGTTTCCCATATAAGGGAATGTTTTGCAGATTTTTCATTGTGACATATAAACGTTGATTCTGTTCCACATGGTTCTGTTTACAAAAGGCAATAATTGCACAAATGCATTTGCTAAAAGATTTCCTCCAAAATACTCACTAATAACAATAATAACAACAGAAGTAGCAGCTAAAAGCATTCTGAAAAGTAATAAAATTTTGAATTTTTTTGGGACTGCTGGAGAAGGGTGTTTGTTTTCTTATTTGTTCTTGCTCTTTTAAACCTCAAGGCAAAATATTTATTAAAGGAATTTTTTTCTTCACATGCTCTTAAAAACTGATAAAAACTCTTTCTACTACTTGATTTTCCAGCTTCCTGTGAAACCACCTGGAGAGAGTGCCCAATCTTAAAAATGTACATTTTAAAGAATTACGATTAATTATTGCAAAATATCAAAAATCTGCTTTAATAAAGCCTACTCTGTCTGAAGCTAAAAATTTAGTCATGGTGAGGACAAAACATTCATATTTTGAATTTCGAGTTTACATTACACTCTCAAAACTATTCTTGAGAAGTGTCATTAGAAAAAAAAAATGAGATTAGTATATATGGCTACACATTACCCTTTATCTTTTAAAAATATCTTTCAGAAAATATTCTTCAATGTACTTGCATACATGCTAAATATTACATATTTCACACAATAAATAGAATATAAGATTATATAGTTTGAGTCCATCAAAAACATTTGGGTTTATAATTTTATTTCTACTGTTATATATTCCATGTTTCTAATGAGCAACTTCATTGTAGCAATTTCCTTCACAGCTGAATTTTGAGAAATATAACCATTCCCCCTAATATGAAAGAGTTTTATTTTATTTTTCAAGCTACTTATAACTTTAAGACAGTCTTAGTCAGTTTACCACAAAGTTTTCTTTCTTTTCCATAGCAAAACCAACTTAATCTATCAATGACAAATCTTAAGTAGAGACGGAGACAGATATAGGCCAGAATACAGTAGAACAGAATAAAATATTTCAGCTGTAAAGGGCCTATCCACAATCAAACAGTCCAAATACCTGGCCAATTCAGGAATGACCAAAATATAGTGCATATTATTATATATAAATTTTCCAGATGTCTCTTAAACACTATCAGGCTTGGAACATCAACCACCACTCTAGGAAGCTTTTTACAGTGTTTGACCAACCTCCCAACCTCTTCCTGTCAAGTCTGAGCCTCCCTGGGTGCAGCAGTTTTACCCATTGCCATGTGCCTGGTCATCAGATTCCAGGGAGAAGAGCTCAGCATCCTGCTCTCCATGTACACTTCTCAGAAAGCTGTAGAGTGCAATGGGATCACCCTCAGCCTCCCTTTTTCCAAATTAGACAAGACCAAAGACCTCATCTGCTCCTCACATGAAATGTAGTTCAATCATGTCACCAGCTTTGTTGCCTGTCTCTGGACACATTCAAGTACCCTCATGTCCTGTGTGGACTGTGGGGCCCAGCAGTGTACACAGCCCTCAAGGAGTGGTGGCACCAATGATTAATACAGCAGGATCATCACCTCTTCCGACAGTCTGGCTGTGGTGTTTGATGCATCCCAGGAAGCAATATGCCCTCTTGATTGCCCCAGCACACTGCTGACTCACAGTGAGCCTGCTGCCAACCAGCATCTCCAGATCCTGTTCTGCAGGGCTGATCCCCCAGCCACTTCTCTCCCAGTTCCTAATTTTGTCTAGAGTTTCTCTATCCTAGGCGCAGAATACTACACTTGGACTTGTTAAATTTAACGCTACTGGTGGTTGCCCAATGCTCCACTCTACCTAGAGCCCTCTGCAAGACCTCTCACACCTCAAGAAAGAACAAACAGCATCTCGCGGTTTTGTGTCATCAGCATAAACTTTAATGGTGGGGTCAACTCCTGAGCCAAAAATGGTGGCCAGATAGCACATACATCTGCAAATGTCACAACACACACGCATCAAAAGAAAGATAAAATACAGCTACCAGAAAGCCATGATGCCTCCTACAGGAGATGGTTCATTTGGTATTGTCGTGGGTTTAGGTAGCTCTCGTAGCCAGCTGAAGAATTTTCTCCCTTCCCCCCACCGGATGTCAAGATAAGCACTTATTACAAAAGACCTAGCTCCCATGGCTGATGGCTGGACATTAGTCTTCTAGGAGACAAGGCAGATAAGGACTTGCACTTTACTTTTTTCTCTTGTCTCCTGGACAGTGAAGGGGGAGGAGTTCGGGTGGGGCTACTATGTAGCTGGCACGCAGGCTGGGAGGAGAGTCTGGTGTGTGCCAGTGGGAGGTTTGGGACCTGCTGCAAGCTGCAGACACTGCCTGGCTCTTTTCTTTCCTGTCAGAGGGGAGTTTGCTGCTGCTGCTCTCTGCTCAGCTGTTGCTGGCTGCAGGCCCTGCTTACAGCGAATCCTAACCAGCTGAAGTTTTGACCAGGGATCCCACAGCGCCGCCTGGTGACAGGCACTGGACACTACAGGTTCTGCTCCTCCAGTGACCCAACAGCGCCACCAGGTGAATGGTACAGGGCATTACAAGTTTTGCATCTCCAGTGACCCGATGGCGCCCCCTGCTGACTGTGATTGGAACTGCACCAAAGGGTGCAAAAAATTGAACTGTTTTACTCTTCCTTTTGCCAGTTTATCAGTTTGTTTTTGAAGGGGTTATTTGTGGGTATAAGAGTGTTGTTTGGTTGTTTTACTTGGGTTTTTTTGTGTTTCTGTTAATATACATATACCTTTTCATAAAGGGCTGTTATTTTTTTCCCTTTTCCATAATTTGTTTTCCTTCAATTGGAACCTCTTAATTTTGGATTTATAATTGCTTAGAAAGAGAAGTTTGGGTCTTTTCTCCTAACCCATCCTCAGCAAAAGACCCTTGTCTCATTTAAACTGGGACAGGTATGTACTACACTGAGCTCAGTGTCTGGTTTAAAAAAACAGTAAAATGAGCAGTTGCCAAACCATATATTAGATGTCAGCTTTTGATTCTCTTCTAGATCCATTTTGCCCCTGCTTGTTTAGTAGCATTTACTATAATGTAGTTGTGACTGAATCATCAGCTCAAATTTTCAGTTACCTCTACCTTTTATGGAATTAATTTTAATGTTATTTTTTAAGTTTCATAAATATGAACATTTCAGGATTGACTATCCAAAAGTAATAATAACTCATTGGTTAACCTATACTGAGCCTAGACTTTGTGACATAGCCTGAAAATGATTTCTTCTCCAAATTTTAAAAGTAGCAGAACTGAAGCATTAAGAGAGCAAATACTCATTATCTTTGTTTTCCATTTTTTTCTCTTTACATGCACTTACACCTATCTAAAAAACAAGAACTTTCTGCAGTTTGCCATTGCATGATTTTATGTTGAAATACTAAGAAGTTCAGGAGCAGATGAATTTTGAAAAACAATACCAAATCAATGTTAAATTTGATACATTTGAGTCCACTAATCATTACAGCAAGAATCTCGAAAACTTGTCACTGGAATCAATAAAATTCTTTTTGATTGATTAATTTATATCAGGACCCTCTTGTCTTTTTTTCCCCCTCAGAATTTTGTGTTCTTATTCTTCACTATCAGATATGTTAGCTCTCTGTCACATCGAATACATTAGAAAGTCTTGGAAAGCCTTGAAATACAATGTTGCAGTTTATTCCCAACAGTATTCAGAAGTCTGATCTATTTTTTATGATAAGAGTATTGATTACTCACTCATGCATATTAATCTGAATACTTCTCTTTTTGCTGTCAATATACTCCATCCAAAGTACGGAATGAACCATCCATCTGTACTGCATTACCCTTTTGAAAGTACGTCTGAGGCATTTTCTTATTGTGTAAACTAGTAATCGGGAAAATTGCCATTATTTTAGAAAAGAGCAATTTTTAAAAAATTATGTAGGGATTACGTGCTCTTATGGGTTCTTTTAAAATGCTGGCTTTTCAGAAGAAGTTTTAAAAGCATTTGCTGAAGTAAAAAAAGAAGGGAGGGGAGTGTGTGAAATACTTCTGGTAAGGACAAAAATTCTCTTACTTTGATAATGTTAAATAGATACCAGCAATTTCTGTCTTTATACCTTCTCTCTGGTAACCCAGATCATTTCTTGGTCATTTTAATTTCCATTCCCATAACTACCCTTCTTAAGATTATTATATATAATGTAATTTTGATAGCTTTAATCATGTTGCTTGTGAGACTAGTCAGAAAAAAAAAAGGAATGCAATAAGGAACAAAAAGAGAAAAGTATATGTGAAAGAATGTGGCAGTCTGAATGGGATTTGAATTTAAAGCCAGCTTTGATAATCTGCTGTGATCAAAACAATGCAACTTCATTATCCTGAAAACACCTATAACAATGAGAGTAAAATAACAACACTGCAATGGCCTAACTGCTTCTGTATGTAAACATTAATTTCTTTATTTTCTTAGTAAACCTTACTTCAGATCAGGAAATCAGAGCAAGCATAGCTACAATCAGAGTAGGTCATTACAGAAAATGAAAATTAAATAGTTGTTCAGGTTCCCGTGAGTCCTGCAGTATGACTGCACATACAAAACGCTGGAAGAGATGGGGTTGATTTGCTCTTCTGAACTCTTTTCAGAATCACATTGACTACTATGGCCCAGCTGTCAGCACTGGGTATGTATGGGTTTGCTCTTTACTCCTGGGACTCTGTTGACTTAGAGCAGACAGTAAGCTCTATTAGCAAAATGTGAAACATTCATTTATTTAACTTCAAAAAAATCTGAAGAGATATTTCAGAAACACTTTGCCCACTATTTTTATTGTACTGATTTTGATATATAAAATTTCCATCTATCACTCTATATTATAGCAATTTAGTTGACTCGACAAAAGGAAGTAAAATGATGATTAACCTACTTATTAAAGGGAAAAATATATTTCCATATCAAGAGGGTAAATAGAAAAGTAACTTGTAACAGAAGAAGGGCTTTGGATAAGTTTTCATCTCAGCTCTGTGTTTTACAAATTGGAAAAGTCTGCCACTATAAATGC
Organism: Pyrocephalus nanus; assembly: GCA_038380795.1. Taxonomy (NCBI): domain Eukaryota; kingdom Metazoa; phylum Chordata; class Aves; order Passeriformes; family Tyrannidae; genus Pyrocephalus; species Pyrocephalus nanus. Next base: position 63,516,934 of record CM076263.1, on the reverse strand, counting down.
TTAAGCAAAAATCACTAATGTCTTTTGAGAAGAGAATATAAGAGCTTCATATCATTTTGTGTAATGTCTTCAAACGAGTGTCTGACATGAAATGATGAGTACTGAATACTTTTAAATTACTATTAAAATTGCCTGAAGGCAGATCAACCATGGCTGGTACCAAGAAAGTTATGCCATCCAAGTCAGGTAATCACCTTTGTTTTCAAAGTGTGTTGATTCCATCATAAATATTTAATTCATTCCTAGTAAATGCACATATTACTTGAGCTTTTGTTATTTTTCCTTTCTCACAGACAATTGCTTCCTCTCTCCCTCTCCCCTATTGTTTTGGGGTTTGTTTCTTTGGTTTTTTGGGGAAGTTTTGGTGTTTTTTTTCATGGAGAAGAGGGGGCACGGAGTGGGATGGTTTATTGGTTTGATATGGTTTGAGTTGGGTTTTTTTAAAGGCATAATCTATGTAGTTATTTTCCCAGGGGAAATAAGTAAATATACCAATCATACTCATGATAGACTTTATAGAAATCTGTGAGAAATTATCAGGATCTGGTGGTATCCTCTTAAGTAGATTTAACAGCTTAATAAAAATCCCTTGAAATTCCTCAAAATTCTTTGAAAGTTGAAGATATAAGGGCCAATATAATTTAAAAAAAAATAAAACAACATTGGTTTCAGATGACAATGTGAAATCAGATTTCTCACATCTTTCCAAAATGAGTATCATAAGATAAAGCTGTAAGTTTAATAATTCATTTTAATTAGGGGGGTTTTTATGTGAATTATCATCTTTTTTTTTTCCAACAGAAACTTTGAAATGGCATCAGATAAAATATTAATTTAATCACAAAAAATTAAATAGGTTGAGCTCCTTGGAAATCAATTAAAATAATACCATTATGCTAACCTGAGTAACATACAAGCTTATATTGATAAGGTACAAGAACTGCTATTATTTCATAGTCAAGTACAGGTTTTTCCTATCAAGAAAGTAATAAACTATACACTTTGACTGAGTAATTTAGGCCAGAACTGATTCATAGAATCATAGAATGGCTTGGATTGGAAGGAACCTTAATGATCACCTCATTCCCACCCTCTGCCATGAGCAGGGATACTTTCCACTAGACCAGATTGCTCCAAGCCCCATCCAACCTGGCCTTAAACACTTCCAGGGATAGTGCATCCACAGCTTCCCTGGGCAACTTGTGCCAGTGTCTCATTACCCTCACAATAAAGAATTTCTTCCTAATATCTAATCTTAACCTACTCTCTTTCAGCTTAAAGCCATTGCTCCTTTTCCTATTGTCGCCTACCATGCCCTTGTAAATTGTCTCTCTCCAGCTTTCTTGTACTTCCTGTTTCAGTAGTGCAAGGTTGCAATAATGTCTCCACAGAGCCTTTTCTTCTCCAAGATTAACAGCCCCATCTCTCACAGGCTAGCTTCATAGGTGGGGTGCTCCAGCCCTTTGATCATCTTCATGATCTTCTTTTTAGCTTGCTCCAACAGGTTGATGTCCTCCATCACTACTCCAAGGGGGATCTCATGAGGGCAGAGTAGAGGGGCAGAATCAACTCTCTTGACCTTGAACCTTTTCCTGGAGACTTAGGTTCAATAATTTGGAGTCTGACTTCAGATTTAATTGTAACATTTAGTCTGTTGTTCCCATGATAAGATGAAACATCTCTTTCAGTTAGTGTTGTTAAAATCTTGAGAAATGCATTACAAAATGTTACTGTGTTTATCTCACTCAGTTCTATATATAATAGGACAGAGCTAGGTTCCATAGTGATGAACATTAAAAGATCTGGTTCTGGTGTTCACCTTGATCTTCACTGAATTGAAATCTTTAATTTGATAGTTCATTTTGTATAGAAATGTATCAATTTTAGTGCAGTATCTACTGCATTACAATTTCCATCCAGAACAGCTGAGACACTATTTATTTAAAGATAGACTGCCCTAACATGTACATGACACTGATGCTGGTCAGGTGCACCTTGGCTTTGTCCTGGTTCCAGCTATTTTGTAAATTTATTACATTATTATTGAATTTCCACTTTACAGTAAGATCCAGATTCATTTGTGCACTACAGATACTTTTCCGTTTACAAGCTTTTCCATCTTTATGCGTGTTAGTGTTTCTTCCAACAAAAAGCACTGTAAATCACCTTATAATAGATGTTTTCAGAGCACTTTCTCTCTTCTCTTATTGAGCCAATTTTGAGTTTCACTCCGACCTACTTCCGCACCTGTGGTCTTCCAGTTCATCCGTTCTCAGTGGCACCTGCAAATTTTATTAGCACACACTATGTTCAGCTATTCAAATTATAATGAAAGTATTAAGTGCCACAAGACATTTTTCAGAGAGAAGACAAAGGTCTAAAGGACCCACTTGACACTCCTTCACTGTCTGCCTTTGAATTATTGAGACCTATTCTCTGATAACATCCAGTTTTGTGTCTGTTTTGTAACACTTTTACCAAAACTGTACACTTCATTAAATTTTATCTGTGACATAATGTAGATAACATAATAACCATGCATTGTGGTTTGAGTGAATAGTATGATAACATTCATATTTTTAATATAATATTATGACTCCTGTACACCTCAAGTAGTATTGTCCATACCTCTCACTTACTGGCTCAAGGATTTATTTCATATCAATTTAACATTTCTCTTTCACTATTCTTTTCAAGGAAAATGAGGAATTGATATGCAGCTGTGACTATTGAGCAACAGTGAGATGATGTAGTCCTGAGTGGTGTCCTAAAATGGAAGGAAATGAAAATATTTTCTGAATGGCCCAGGTGAAGTAGCATCATTTTAGGGTTTGTATATGCAGGCTGATATTCCTATACTATTAAATGAAGACACATTATTTGATATATCTGTGGCCCGGAGCACAATAAATTTAAAAGGTACTCACATCCATGTTTTCTTGACTTTCCATTCATTACAAAATGTACCAATCATTAGAAATGCTTAATAATAGAGCAATTAAATAATTACATTGCTTGTGGCAGCTGCAGATTTAATGATCACACAGTACATCAGTGAATTTTTAAAGATCCAGAAAACATTCACCATTTCTCACTCAGCAATGAAAGCTACTTACATGACACACTTTACCTTTTTTATGTCATTTTTGGCAACAGATCTTGAATATTCTTACTTAGGAAAAATGATCAAATTTTTAAAGGAAATTCAAGGCTTAACAGGTAAACGGAAATCAGAGAATGAAATTAAGAGATATTAAAAATTATAAAAATAATTAAATTTTAAATATGCTTAAATATGTGACATTGCATGTGACAACATCCTCAGAGACAAGGAATAGCCATAATAACCAATGCTCTGTTAATATTTACTGATATATTACCAAAGGTCAGAATGTTGGACCTTTATTCTAACAGGTCTAGCATGTGTGGATAAACCTTTAACATGGCCTTTAGAATCACAGAATATGCAGAATTGGAAAGGACCACAAAAGTCCAAGTCCTAGCCCTTCACAGGACCATCCCTAAGAGTCACATCATGTGCCCAAGACCACTGCCCAAATGCTTTTTGAGCTCTATCATGCTTGGTGCTGTGACCACTTCCCTGGAAAGCCTATTCCAGTGCCCAACCACCATCCAGGTGAAGAATCTTTTCCTAATATCCAACCTAAAACTCCCCTGACACAACTTCAGGCCCCTGGTTCTGTCACTGGTCACCACAGAGAAGAGATTAGTGTCTGCCCCTTGTCTTCCCCTAATAAGGAAGTTGTAGACTGTGATGAGGTCTCTCTTTGGTGTCCTCTTCTCCAGGCTGAACAGACAAAATTACCTCAGTTGCCCCGCAAGACCCTTCACCATCTTCATTGCCCTCCTTTGCACACTCTCTAATGTCTTAATATCTTTCTTACATTGTGGTGCCCAAAACTGCACACAATATTCCAGGTGAGGCCACTCCAGTGCAGAGCAGAGCAGGACAATCCCCTCCCTCAACCTGCTGGCGATGCTTTGCCTGATGCCCTCCAGGGCACAGCTGGCCCTCCTGGCTGCCAGGGCTAACTCACATTCAACTTACCATCAACCAGGATTTCCAGGTCCTTTTCTGCTTTCCAGCATCAAATTACCCCATTCCAGGTCCACATTTTGGCACTTCCCCTCACTGAACTTCATATGGTTGGTGATTGCCCAGTCCTCTAATTTGTCAAAGTCTCTCTGCAAGCCTCCCTGCCTTCAAGGGAGTCAATGGGTCTTCAGTTTTGTGCTGCATGCAAACTTGCTTAATATAGCTTCCAGTCCTGTGTCCAGCTCATTTATGAAGATGTTGAAGAGCACAGGGCCCAACATGGAGCCCTGTGGAACCCAACCAGTGACAGGTCACCAGTCTGATGTCACCCCAGTCACTGTCACCCTCTGTGCTCAACCCGTGAGCCAATTGCTCACCCACCACATGATGTGTTTATCCAGCTGTGGGCTGGACAGTTTGTCCAGAAGGATGCTGTGAGAGATAATATTGAAAGCTTTACTTAAATCCAAAAGGATTACATCACCTGGCTTCCCTTGATCAGCTAGGTGGGTTACCTTGTCATAAAAGGAAATCAGGTTGGATAAGTAGGACTTTCCTCTCGTGAAGCTGTACTGGCTGTGACCAGTGACTGTGTTGTCTTTCAGGTGTTTTCAAAACCTCCCAGAACAGTCTTCTCTCTAACTTTACCAGGCACTGAAGTGAGACTGACAGGCCTGTAGTTTCCAGGGTCCACCTTGCCCTACGTGAAATTTAGGACAATGTTCACCAACCTCTAGGAGGCCCCAGCCTCCTGTCAGCTGGGACCTCTCTGAATTCCCAACACATCTCAAAAATTATCAAGAGAGGTTTTATGATGACATCAGCCAGCTCTTTGAGGATTCTTGGATGAATCCCATCAGGCCCCATAGATTTGTAGGGTTGCAGCTGGAGCAGCAGATCCTGCACAAGTTCAGGGTTAACAGGGAGTTGATCTTTCTTGCAACAGTTGAGAATGCAGAACTGGATAGTTGTCATTACCACCTTGACTGACCCCCCACCCTGGGTGTCAGACCTCCCACCTTTTCATCCCTTGCCTAAGATGTTTCAGATTCTTTTCTCACAAGTTGATTCAGGGGTACCCTCCATTGCTCTTACTTTGGAGGTACAACTGTCTGTCCTTTCCTGGTAGACAGTCACTGGACAGCCTTCTTAAAATGGACCAATATTTAACACTAACAACGGAGACAAAGAAAAAAAAATATTAAGGGAATGTACTTATCAAGGTTGCTGAATCTTACTGTCTGCTGAAAAAAGGAATAGGTTGTCTGGCCCTACTATCCTGTTTTAGTCACTCTAATGTGAGGCTCAGTTCCTTTGCACTTATCTCTTATCAATCTGAACATTTTTTCAAGTCTGTTTTTTCTGGGTAGTGAGGCTCAGATTCTTCTCCAGTTCATCCTCTGAGTGTGCTTCTCAGCTTTCCTTCTTCCCTAAAACTTCCTCAGCAGGTTCCGCAGAATCAACACACAGTGTGAAGGTGAAATGGTTCTATTTGACTACTCTATTCTCCAAGTAAACATCTCTTCTGCAGTCATTGCTTCACTTCCTGCTTATTTTTCTGTGGTCTTAAAATCAGCTGGCTATATCATGCCAGTGATGCATGGCCTTATCACCAGACTGCAGAGTGACTGCAGGACAGATCCAACCCTCTGGCATCTATTACTGCACTGTGCTTAGGACTGATGGGAGCAACCAGTGTTCCCACTGCCGGGGAGACTGGAGGTGCTTGCAGGTCCCTGTCACTGCAACCTCTAATACCTGGCATGCAAGGAAGAAAAAAACAACCCTCCTTTTCCATTTCTGTTCACAGCAGCTTTTGGCTATGGAGGCACTCAGAGAGGCACCATGTCTCCAGTTCCAACTGGCAGCAAGTCTGAGCATGTATTTCCAATGGGCACACAGATAAACATGTGTATGTGCTATACATATATCACATATATGTGTGTATATATATCGCTTAGGGGGTGAGGGGGATCCCCTTGCGAATGGACCCTGTGGGCACACTTTGCATTGGGGGAAGAGACACACACACACGCGATATGTGTCTCACAAAATGGCCGTTTAATACAACAAGAAGTTAGCTTTTATACAGTGGGATACAGAGAATTCGGGAACAGGGGAGGGTCTTTTGCTTGAAGCATCAAATCCAGGGTTTTACAGATAAGGGGGTTTGAAAGGATAGGCCAGGGGGGTATATTTGGCCATATATGGTAAAGGGAATGCAAGGGAAGAAGTGGTGAGAGGCACAGATAGGGGGGTCTGTGGGGGTCTTGCGAGCTGCTCTTATCACTGGACTTCAGGCATATCCTGTAGCTGCAGTGATCAGGGTAGATGGATCTCTTCCTCGGAGGCCAGTAGCTGTCCCTGGGCCTCAGTACTTTACTTTTAAACTGGCCCCTTTTATATTTTTATGCCTCTATTTTCCTGTACCCGTTTCTCCCAAAATGATCTGGATCCCTCCCTTCCCTACCTCTGTCTCCTCTACAAAACCTCTCATAATTAGCACTGTACAATCAAAAAATCCCTTTCTCGCCGCATCTGATAGTGTGTCCCCTACATCTTGTAGTGGCCACCTAGGTATGAGAAGAACATTCATAGTTCATACATAAGCAGTGGAGAACTTCAGAACTTTTATTCTGACTTCTTCTGAATAGGTCTTTAAGCAATGACTTAAAAATGTAAAGAAGAAAATGCTTCATTTTCTGAGATTATCGTCTATGACAAGTTTCAACCTAAAGGGAAATTTTGTATTCAGATAAGTGTGTAATAAAAGCCCCAGTTAGGCAAAATGTTTTAAATGTAATTGTAATGCTGGAGGACCATTAGCTATGAGTGGCATGGCTAGCCTGCTGTAATGTTATGCTGCTTATCAGTGTGCTGGAGTGGGAGTATAACAGTATGCTAAAGTAAATGAATAAACTCAGTGTAATCAAATCACTGAGTTACAATTACCAGTTTCTACAATACTTGTGATGTATTTCAAAATATGGTGTTTTCAGTTTGGTTTTGGAGGTTTTTTTCATCTTCTAGCAAAGTATAATATAACCTGTGGAAGTATGACATGTATTAAGTTGGGAGAAATTGTATTATAGCTTGAAAAAAGAAAAATACTTTAAAATAAACCAATAGTATAAGAAAAACAGTTGACATAACATTTCTTTTAACTTCAGATACCATTATTTGACACAACTTTTATAATCTAGATATTATTGATATACTTTTGTATTTTGGGTTTTATTTGGAGTCTATCAAACTCACTTTGAAGGGTCATCCTCAATCACACATGCTGAAAAGAAAAGAAAATAGGAAAAATTGAAATGTGGGTGCAGAAAAGACTGTCCTGAAATACTGCTGTCTCTCAATGAAAAAAAATAATGTCCGTCACAGTGAAACTCACATGCTCTACTGTATTATGCCAAGCTGCACAGGATGCCAGAACAGGATCCATGCCTTACAAGACTAGCTGCAAACTAAGTTGCTGATGTTGACAAATCTACCATTACTCACCCAGCAATTCTTGTGTTTTCTAGAAGCACTGTTTAGGTCTTGTGCAACAAAAAGTCTATTTCTTTCATGTCACACTGCAAAAAATCTTTAATTCCATCACCTTTTAATTATGTAGTCTGTCATTTTTTAGGAACAGAAACAAAATGACAATCAAACACAAACATCAACCTGTTGTCTTCTCTTTCTCAGTCCTTTAATATTGAACATCTTTGTGTTTAAGTGGAAGTTAATTTTGTCATGGAATTTTTTTTCTAAATTGTTTTTTTGCATGTTTCTCAAGACTGTACTAAGTAATAGTGCAGGCTTCTGGTAGAAATAAGAACACCAGAAATTTTAAGAGACCCTATTTTTGATAATACAGTCCTTTTGGTTTGGGTTAAAAAAAAATCAATAATGATAAGCTATTTGAAATCTCTGATCTAAGGTTGTTTATACTTACTAGGAGTCAATTTAACTTAACTGTCTATCACTGTACCTCAAAAAGTTAAAAAACCTTTTCAGCCTAAGTTTGCATTCTTAGGCTGAATTGTATTCTCTTTTGCCATTTCGCATCATATGTGAAAACACTTTCACTAAGGAGAGAAAAAACCTGTCATCTTCCCTCCATGAAGCTTGGTATGATCACCTATTCACAATGACAGTTATGATTCGTTTAGTTCCTTTTTTCTTTTCCATCTTATTAACCATTGGTATAAAAAAATGTAGTGTATGCTTGCTTCTGTACTTCAGACTGGCTTTGAAGATGGAGCCTGCATGCTGTGTTACAAGGAAGGAGTACTTAAGATTGTTTATAAATATAGGGATGTTTGTTTAAAATCAAGACTTATGTTCAACCGTGTGAAATAATGCAAGGGAAGACTTTCCATTAAAGGTCTTATCAAATGTCATTTAAGTTCATATTTAGCGATGTTCAGCTCTTTCGCTGGCCAGACAGGAGAATCAGAAGAGGGATGTGAGTGAGTAATAATCCCTTCCATCCAAATCTGTCAGCACCTTATCAATGCCCAAGAACTTCTTGTATTGTGGCTGTTAGTTTTGCATTATTGGGTTCCACAGCTGCTAGGGGGCCCAAATCAATTAGAACTTCAGAAATTCTACCTCGTGACACAGGAAAAATCCATATCTAGATTGAGGATCCTAAACTGAGGGAGACCAGGGGCCATGCAGAGCAAACTCACTGCAGTCTCTGGATTTCTTTTACAGTTCAGGTTAATGAACACACTGCCATCCTGCAGATACCAGGTTTGGTAGTCCAGAACATCAAAACCCAAAATGTTTTCATTGTGGTCCTTAATTGCAAAGCAAGTAGCTGACTTCAATTTTCCACCCAGGAGCTATAAATTAGCCTTAGTGGATTTGCAGATAAAACTTGTTCTGTTTACTCCAGTGATTTTAACTTTGCGAATTGGGACGTACACCCAGCTTCTAGAGGTGCAGTGATATTGATTGCTTTCTTCCCATACCTATTGGAAATGTATTAATTGTTGATGAGAACCAACAGAAATCCAAATGTATGGGCCATTATTATGTCTGCATTGCTATGATTCTACTTGCTGGATTTCAGTATCACCTGGTTTATGGCCATAATGCTCTTGCAAATCAGGCACCTGAACTGGAGTCTGTACAATGCTGGGTGAATTGTCAGCTGGCTTAAGCATCACTCTACCTTTTCTTCATTTTTTGTTTTTTTCTCCTTTTCCTCTGTAACTGTTTCCACATCTGCTCAGTTTTCAGTAATAGTAATAATTCAGCTGCTTTTTTGGTCCTCATCCCTTTACTCCCTACGAAAACAGAAAAATGTAGCAAAAGGTCTGTGTTAACATAAATCATAGTCTTTGACATTCAGCTTCCTGTCAGATGTTGCAGCAGAGAAAAATCCTTCAACTTTTAAATACCCCCCCATATTATGGTCCAAATTTTGTCAACACAATCACATCCAGTATTCACTGTACATCCTCCACAACCTAGAGTGTATTTTCCAGATAAATGGTTAAGTTTAGCATTTTGTATTTGATTTTTCCTTTATGTGTGTAGCACTTTTTACTTGTCTTTGCTCTTTCATATGAGTAATTTCAGACACTTTTGGCAATTTCTCAAGATCAGTTTCAACTGAAATATTTCTTTCAAAATCCTTCCAACTATTTCCAATGCAAATTAACTATATATATTATAGGCACACATTCTTTTACATCATCCAAATCAATGACCAAAACTACATATTCCATGCATTTATATGGGTTTAATGAATGTTACTCAGATGTTCATGGAACTGGACTGAGTAGTTTGGAGGATATGGTGGGTATCTTTGTTCTGTGTTTCCCAAATTCGCTTCAGGATAGATTTTTTAATCTCACAAAGATTAATGTTTCTGTATTTTTATAGAGACAACTTTCAAAACCAAGTGAAAAACAGAAAAAACTGTGCCAAACCAGACATAGCTACCTAGATACCCACGGGAAAAAAATGAGGCAAGGAAGATGTATCCTTTGGAAAAGAGAATCAGGTCAGACTGAACCAAACTGGATACACCTGAGCCTATGGGCCCTGACAGGATGCACCCACAAGTGCAATGGGAGCTGGAATGTGTCTCTGCAAGGCCCCCCTTGATAATATTTTGTTGATCATGGTGACTGGGAGAAGTGCCCAAAGATTGGAGGAAACAAATTGTCAGCCCCTTCTTTAATAAGATTAAGAGGCAGGAGCCAGGCAGTGAGAAGCCAGTCAGCCTCATCTTGGACTCTGAGAAGGTGGCATAGCAGCTGGTTCTTAAAACCATTTTCAGGCACATATAAGAGTCAGAAGTAGTCACTATGACTTCAGTTAGGGGAAGCCATGCTTGACTGACTTGAGAAATTTCTGTTTTGAGGTAACTGTCTATTACAAGTGCCATTGTCTACTTGGGCTTAGCTAAGACTTGGGACATTGTCTCCCGTAAGAACATCACAGAGCAGCTGCTGCTGTGCAGGATGGATAAGCAGATGGTGGAAACTGACTGAATGACAAGGCCCAGAGCGTGGTAATCACTGGCAAGAGTCTATAGCATTGTACCTTAGTGGATCAGTACTGAGTCCAATCCCGTTTAATATATTTACTAACTAGATGATAGCGTACAGTGACCCCTCGTGTTGTCTGCAGACAGCACCAAGCTGGGAAGAGTAGCTGGCTGATAGACCCAAGAGTTGTATCCCTGCAATCCAAAGGGACATTTGCAGGCTGGAGAAATGTACTGACATTAAGGGACCCCATGAAGTTGGAAATTGAACAAATGGAAATGCAGAGTCCAGAACCTGGGGAGAAACAGCCCCATGAACCATTACATGCTGGAGGCTGGCCAGCTGGAAAGCACATGCAAATAAAAGAACCTGGGATTCTGGAGGACACCAGTTTGAATATGAACCAGCCATGTGCCCTTGCCACAAAAATAAAACAGATGCTATCCTTAGCTACAGTAGATGAAGTATTATCAGCAGATCTGAGGGACGTGATATTTTCCCTTTATTCAGCACCTGAAGTGCTGGGTTCAGTTCTGGGCTCTTTTATTGGACATACTTAAGAGAGTCCACTGAAGAACCACAAGGATAATTAAGGTGCTGAAACATCTTTCCCATGAGGAAGGATTGAAAGAGCTAGTACCTTTTAACCTAGAGAACAGAAGCCTCAGGAGAATATCATTAATGCATATAAATACCTGAAAGGGGGTTGTGCAAAGAGAACAGAGCCAGGCTCTGTACAGAGGTACCCAATGACAGGACAAGAGACAATGGGAACACAGTGAAACACATAAGGTTCTGCCTGAACATCAGGAAAGTCTTTTTTGCTCTGAGGGTGGCTAAACACTGAAATAAGTTCCCCGTGGAGGTTAAAGAGTCTCTGTCTTCAGCTCTACTAAGAAATTTCCTCTACACAGTCCAGGGCAACTGGCTCTAGGTGTCCCTGTTTGACAAGGTGAAGGGACCTCCAGAGGTCCCCTCCAAATTTAACCTCTCTGTGATCCTAGGACACAGTTGAAGGGAAACAACTTTTGTGGAAGTAGAAAAACAGATCTATCTTGCCAGGAAATTTCAAAAATATCTGTAATGGATAAGTGTGTGGATGTAAGCATTTTAGGAGACCAATTCCCTAAAACCTGGAATAACACCTGTTTTCTGATTTCTGCATATAGGTGAAATACATGAATTCCCAAGCTCCCACTGCTACATCAAGACTGTATACTGGCTTTGAAGATTTTTGATGGAACTGATTGATTTCCCTGCAAAAAAAAGTAACATGACCAAAACCCCAATAACAAAACCAAAAGCCCCAGACTCCTCTCCACCAAAACCAAAAAACAACCAAACCAAACCAAATCAAACCAGATCAGTCAAACCCACAAGCAGAGCAATACCGAATGTGTATAGGATTATCATAAATTGTGTTTATAAGTGGTAGGGAAGGTGCTACTTGATATCATCCTTTTTGTGCATATATATTTCTATTTTTTTTCTCTGCTTCTTCTCATGTCTTGGAATAAGATTTAATATAAAGCTATAGACCTACAGCTATATTCATGCAACAATTGCATTCTTAACTGTGGGTGACTATTATATATGTTTATTTAAAATATTCTTTGAGTTTTCTCAACTCTTCCACCTGGCCCTTTCTAGTCAGACCTAGCCTACTATTTTGGAACTACATCAAATTTAGCTAACTGACCAGATATTCTGAGTTATTAGAGAAAACCAAACTTCTAGATAAAATGCATGTATATACAAATATAATGTGCATATATACCAATTTTCCCCCTCTTTTTTTTTTTCTTCCACATTCTGCCTTCCTGAACCTTTGTAATGCTGTCAAATTTCTTATATTCTAGATGTGAAATATTCCCAAAAGTAGATTACAGTGCTAAATTGTGTCAATTTAGTAAGATGAAGTTCAACTCGAGGGAAGACATGAGATGAAATTTTTTCACTTGTTTGAAAACCAAACTCCAACTATATGTCATGTTGATGTATTTTTAAATAGCAGATTAATAAAAAATGTATATATAGCACATAAATTTTCTTCCTGCTTTACACTAAGTAAAAATAGGGATTTACTGCCCTCGACAACTTGTCCTGTCGGACCTGTACTGGAGATACAGCGAAAGATCACAAGTATCTTAAGAGAGAGATGCAAACACTTGGTAATATATATGAATGTGCTGGTGGACCTAACTCTATTTCTGATGGGACAAATGTTATTTATTCACTGATTTCTGCTAATACATTCCTTGATTATTTTTCAGCATGTAGCACTTTCAAAATCAAGGCTGCAGAGTCTCGGACTAGCCACAAAACAAAAATACCAGACAGAGCATCAAGGAAGTGAAAGAGGATGTTATACAAACAAGACAATTCCTGTAGTACAACATGGCAGTCAGATATGAAAGAAATTCTTTTAGGTTTGAAGTGAAGACGTATCAGTGACTCTTAAAAAACGGAGTAATACAAGATTTTGGGGGAACTTCCAAACTCTGCTGGAGATCTATTGTACTTGACTGACTACTGTTTTCTGACAGAAACTGGTGTGAAGAAAAGTAGTGGAGACACAGTCTACTTTCCAGTGTTCTTAACTGTGTCCTCATTTTTTTCCTCAATTTAGCACGTTTCATCACATGTGAAGCTACCATGACACCTTATTATTAGACACTGATAGGAAGAAATGCAGCTAACAGAGTATATAAGCTGTCTTCTATTTGGAGTTTCTTTATTGACCACAGCACACGGGAGATGTACAGCAATCTTGTAATGCAATCAATAACTGCCTTAAGAGTCTGAGAACAGTAAAAGGTCACTGTTGGGCTTGCCTAACAGGGAAAGGTTTAAAACCATGCTGCAGTAGCATGGCTGTGGCTTGCCCTACACACCTCCGGTCTCCAGAAGGCACTGAACATGCATGGGCTTCCTGCTCCTACAGAGTGCTCTTCACCAGCTCAGGTACAGGCATGTAGCACAGTCTGCCACCAGAAGGCCAAATAGTAGGAAAAGAAACAAAGTGCTGTTTGAAAAATCAATGTATTTAATTCAAGGATTATAAATTCCTATGGAAAGTGATGGTGAACAAACAACGTTAGGAAAAGTAAGGACTGACTGTTATGATAATGCAAAGAAAGGAATGCAATGCTCTTTTAAGACAGTCTTTTCTACCTTTTCATCTAACTGAGCTTCAGTATTTAACTATCATTCCCATACTGATTGTACCCTTACAGCTAAATACAGATATACCTACGACTGTCAGAAATGCTCTTTTTAAGTCCAATCAGTAGAGAAATGGTTCTCTCATGTTTACTGCACTCTATCCTTTTATGAAGTTTTTGAAGGTCTGTTCAGTCACTGTGCATCTATGATCACTGACCTCCTGCTCAGAAGTACCAATGAGTACCACTTTAAAGTATGTGAATATTTTGCTGTGAATTCTGGACAATAAAAACCAAACTCAGAATTGAAAACTGGGAAGTTATATCAACAAATGTGTCTTACATTTAGTACTTTGAATCAGATTCATGAATGACCTAAATGCATTAAAGTTGTGTTTTTCTACAACATGACATTCCAGAGATTTCACTTTTTACTCGCAGCAGGTTGACAAGGACATTTTTAAGCTATCTTCAATATGTGTTTTATTGTAGCAATACTTTGGTACATTTGCTTAAGGCTAAAATTTTCCCATGGATCTCCCCAGATGCGTTCTGCTAACAGCACAGAGGGGTATTGAAGGAAGCAGACTTTCATTTAACCTTCAAAAAGCCTGTGTTTATAACTTCATGCAAAATCCCTGTTTTTTTCATTAGACTTCAAATCCCAGAATGACTGTGTAGCTTCTTCTGGACTAGCTGTGATTTAAAGGCAGAAGAAGATGGCATATTTCTCTGTGCTACAGGGCTACAGCAGACATATGTAACATCAAATTAATTTTTTTTATATTATTTAGCTACCAGATCCAGTGCTTATGGACAATTAATTCTGAGCTGAGTCAAGTGAACTTGGTGACAAATCCTGCAATTTTTTCAGGCTGTCTTTTCTCTCAGTTTCACTGACCATGAATATGGGACAAAGTAAAGTAAGAACTCAAAATACATCTAAGTTATTTGCTTAATCAACACTTCCTGACTTCTCTGTTTCAGTTGCTATTTCATTGCAGTATTGAGACTGTGTTTTTGTTCCAAAATACTATGAATCTATGGGACACAGTATAGATTAGACTATCTAATACTAAATGACCTTCTTCACAATGAATAGAAAAAACAATATCATCTACCAGGAATATAGTTCAGGAGTCTTACTCAACCTCTTGTGTTGGTTCTGTTAAGCCAAAGGTACAAGAAATGGATAAAAACTGACCTAAAGACACAAAACCTGTTTTTAAAAGCGGACTGAGTACTGGAGTGCTGTCTTTAAGCTTTTCTAAAATGCTTTTAAAACTCTGTTTGGATACACTGAAAATAAACATTGGTCAAAGTAGCAATGTGAAAACTCTTTCTTGGGCACTGAAAAATAAGATTAAGATTTCTTATATAGGCAGAAAAATTTTCAAAATCATTCCATGGTTTCTTAGTGCCTCCAGTCATATAATGGTTACGTTAATATCTATGTCTGTAGTGAACAGGAGTTATTAGAAAAACTACATGACTTAGGAGCATCTTGTAGAAAAATATGACTTTCTCTGTCACAGAGAATCTAAAGCCCTGTGTAATAAATCCTGCAAACATGCTAGTGTTGCATGCAAATTACGTTACCAGCTCTATTTGAGATAATGGTAGGTACAAGCTGTAATGTGCATGGGGTTTCTTTGCTGAAAGCTCATTCATCAGTTTTCACACACAGTTTACAAGAAGAAAGCCGTCAAAGCCAGTCTAATATTGTTTAAGAAACAAATTATTCAATTCATAGATTTTTTTATCTTCTATTGCTGCAAGCCACAGTTCAGTTTGATTTTAAGATGAAAGGTTATGCTAACAACTATTAGGCTGCTATGAATTTTTGTCTTTCTCAGAAGGGCAAACAGGAGCTTAATAGCACTGACTTTTCGACTCAAACAGCTAAATTCAGATGAAAAGTCATTAATGTGACACAAGTACATTCTTGCTGCATTTATCATCCTCCTCTTCCCAAAACTTCCTAAGGTGTCACATTTTCCGAACACTCCAAGAGTGAATAAAGATGATGCAAATCTCTTCTTCAGAAATCATGAAGTTATCTTTCCAGGATTCTTCAAGCCCAGGAAGAGCTTACTTCTTGTTCCTTTGTAAACGAACTTTTCTTTTTTATAGTTTGGAGAAAACAAGGGGCAACCACATTGCTCTCTACAGATTCCTGAGGAGGCGACATGGAGAGGGAGCTGCCAAGATGTTCTCCCCAAGACCCAGTGACAGGACTAACGGGAATGGGTCAAAGCTGCATCTGGGAAAGTTCTTCAGATTAGGAGACATTTTTGTAGTGGCAGAAAGGTCAAACGCTGGAACAGACCTCCTAGAGAGGTGTTTGATGCCCAAAATCTGTCAGTATTTAGAAGTCATTTGGGCAACATTCTGAAAAACATTAATTACATTTTGGTCAGCCTTGAAATGCTCAGGCAGTTGGACTGGATGATGATTGAGATGCCCCTTCCAACTGAAATTTCTATTCTGTTCTGTTCTATTCTATTCTATTCTATTCTATTCTATTCTATTCTATTCTGTTCTGTTCTGTTCTGTTCTAGTCTATTCTATTCTGTTCTATTCTATTCTATTCTATTCTGTTCTACTGATAAATCATCACAGTTATGCAAGTTACAGGACTATTTTAAAATTCAGTGTTTAAATTCAAATTTAGGTCAGTATCTGTTGTTCCAGTATGGTACTGCTTAATGCAATATACAGTATTGAAGACCAAAAAGGTAGTAATCGTGTCAAGCTCTTCACATGAAAACTACAGTGAAAAATATCCTCAAAATTTGCTTTATAATTTCCCGTACTTCAACTGGTCAGACAAGAACTTGACAATGGTGACAAGAAGCTAACATATTTTTAACATCATCTCTCCGATCCATGTGGTCATGAATGAAAATATATAGTCAGAAGCCCTAAAGCATGTTTAAAGACCTCAGTGTTTACATACATGCATTTAATTATTAATATTCTGAATAAAGTAGAACATTTTCATAACAAGGACTTTTGTTGTCTGAGGTATAGTAAAATGTATAAATTCCTAGGCTGGAAGTGAGAGTAAAGAATGTCAAGTCTGATTCTCAAATCTTCACTGGAAAAAAAACAAACAAACAAAAACACCAACACAAAAAAAACAGGAAAGAAAACCTGCACTTTTGCATAAAGATAACAATTTTTTAAAAGCAAACAGATAATCAGATTAAGTGCTTAGGATATGTCTAAGCACAATACCTTTCAGGTTCAGTCTAAGACAATTTAGAAACTAGAAAATTGGTAGAAGCTATCCACTATCCAAGGAGATTATCATTATTTTTCTACTCCAACACTGTTACCTGTGTAGTCATTTCCTTCCTATTAATGTGTCTGCCCCCTCTCTTGGTTGCAGAACAACACAGACAGTCACCTTGTGGGATATCCTGTTTTAACTCATGTTTTTGTGCTAGGTGTACTGCCACAGAATTATTAAAAAAAAAAAAAAAATCATTCATTTTTACAGACTTTTCTAACTAGAGCAGACATAGTACAGAGGGCATTAACTTCCTCCGATATGATACAGAAAATGTAATTCTTTCCCTGATGTTTTAAATGGTGGATCAGAAGGCAATTAAATGCATTTCTGTTCCACATCTCTGATAATTTTAACAGTGATGAAAGAGACTATAGCTGTGACATGATGTGGGTATGGCAATCAGATCTTAATAGAACTGGTTTTGTGCTCAGTATAATCAGTCTGGGGTGTTTTGTTATGTTGGAGAGAGACTGGATCTTGTTGAAACAATAGAATTTCAGTGGAGAATATTCAGTCATCACACTGTGTAGGCACTTGTATATTCTTAATGTATCGCAGCTAATATGTTATTCTGAAGCCTCTGTAAATTAGAGATGCATCTGAGGCCAAAATGCAATACAATAACCCTTTTGAAACTGTCAATTGTCTTATGTTGAATTTGGTATTTTGAGCAATACAAGGAGAGGAGGGGCGGGGGTTTTCAAGAAGAGGAGGGAGAAACAGAACTTGTTTGTAAAGCAGTGGTTGGAATTCAGTGTCAAGACCAGATTTTCCAAGTACCTGGAAGAGGTCATGGTGGATAAAATCAGAAGATACACTGAAAATCCTGGGAAGCCTTCACATTATTAAGATTATGTAGCAATTAAAATTTTGCTCTCCCCAGTCAACTTTAAAAATCAGCTTTTGCACCTGATGAATAGTATTGGCTTACACTTATATCACTAAAAAAGGATGTTTTAAAATAAATGTGAAGGGTCATGAACACTTACCTTGTAGATTCTTAGACATTAATTTTTCACTGACAAGTATTATCAAATGCCGTAAATTTCAGTTTAAATATTTTAACGATATTAAATTCAATTGCTTTCTTTGTCTCATCTCTGAAAAAAAATAATAATTTCTTTAAATAATTCCTAAATCTTGTTAGCAAAGAAGAGCAGTTACCCTTTAAAGTGCAGTGAATAAAATTAAATGAACAAAATTAATTTTCATTCAAAAGATAAAGCTGATATCCCATTTCAAAATGAATGTGGATTGTATTCATGTGATCATATTTGGTGTTCACTGATTCTCTCAGTTTACCCATTAGATTCAATCACTTTTTAAAACTTGTGCTCCTTCTCTTTTCTCACTGCTGTTGCTACTGTCAATTTTAGTTCTTTAATAGAAGAGCTCCTTCATATTTTTGAGTGTTGACATTTGTACATTTGCTCTCTGAGAACGTTATGAATGAGTGGTTTGGCCACTTAAAGAAGCACTGTCAAAGATCTTGGCAAAAGCAGGGTTTAATATGAATTTGTGAAAAGGTGACTTTACAGAGTTTGATGGCAAGGTTCACTCTATTACTTACTGTACAGGTTAAAACATAGAAAGGAAGATCAAATTAGAAGCAATTTGGAATGATATCCACAGAAGCTGTGAATAGCAAAGGGGGAAGGGTGCAAACGATATGAATGCAAAGATAAGGGTGCAAAAGGCTTTAGCAGCGCTTAATCATTGAGTACTTTAATATTTACAAAGCAATTCCGGGTTTATTATAATTATAACAATCTCTTAACTATAGGTTTGAGATAATAACATTCATAACACAATCAGTTCACATACACAGAGGTAAAATGATGTGTACCTCGACTTCTAGTGCATTCTTTTTACATGAATT
Organism: Pyrocephalus nanus; assembly: GCA_038380795.1. Lineage (NCBI taxonomy): Eukaryota > Metazoa > Chordata > Aves > Passeriformes > Tyrannidae > Pyrocephalus > Pyrocephalus nanus. Next base: position 63,498,036 of record CM076263.1, on the reverse strand, counting down.
CAAGTTATTAAAGAACTAAAGGCTCTGCAAAAGTTCAGCGGGCAAAGTCTTGGAATTAAATGTAACTAAAAGTCCTTGGGCAGCATGTGACTTAGACACAGGGCCTTACAGGGCAGGCAAGGATATTAGCCTCATTATCAGTGATGATTCTTTGAGTATCAGAGACTTGAGGGTTTGAAAACTCTGAGAGGCGCCCCACTCAGATGGAGATGGTGGCACAGTCTGCTACAGCCAACAAGAGCTCAAAGAGCCTCCCTTAGGACTTTGGTTCATAGGGTTGCAAAATGATTGATTTGTTCATCAGTAAGTATCCATTCTGCCCATAACCCAAGTCAGTAATTACTGGCTTTTTTCCCAAAGTACAGTAACAGTGTTGGGTGCTTTTGCAGGTGTTACAGAATCACTGAATGTCTGAGCTCGGAAGGGACCTCTGAAAGTCATCTTGCCCAAGCCCCCCTGCTCAAGCAGGATCACCTAGAACAGGTTGCCCAGGACCATGTATAGTACGATTTTATTATCTTCAAGGATAGTGATGCCACAAAACCTCTGGAAAACTTGTTGCTTTGCTCAGTCAACTTCAGAGTGAAAAGATTTTTTTAGGATGGCATGTTAAACATCAAGGTATAAAATACCCAGTTCTCCCCTCAGCTGCCAAGACAACCATGCCATCATAAGAGGCTATTAGGCTGGTTGATATGAATTCCTGTTGGTAAGGCCATGCTGACTACTCCTGAACACCTTCTTCTCCTTCATGTGCTTAGGAATGTTTTCAAGGATTAGTTGAATACTAACCTTCCCACAAATGGAGGTTAAGCTGACTGGGCTGTAGTTCTCTGGGACATACCATCTGCCCTGAAAGAGAAGAGTGACATGTGCTTTCCTTCAGTTCCCCAAATCTCCATGATCATTCCAAGTTTATTGAGAGTGGCCTTGAAATTATTTCAGCCAAAGCTGTCAGCACTCATGTGTTCATCATATCAGGATTTACATCTGTCCAGTTTGCTTCAGTATCCCTTAATCTGATCCTATTCCAGCAAGCATAAGCTTTCCTTGATCCAAACTTCTGTGCTGGCCCAGCCTGGCCTTGAACCCCTCCAGCTATGGGGCAACCATAACTTCCCTGGCCAACCTGTCTCACCATTCTCATGGTAAAAAATAATTATTCCTTATATCTAATTTAAATTGACCCTCCTTCTGTTTAAAACTGTCTCATTTTTAAAACTGTTTATTGCAACAGACCCTGCTAAAACATTTGTTCCCATCTTGCTTTTAAGCTGCCTTCAAGTATGAAAAGGCCACAACACACAATAAGGTCTCCCCAGAGCCTTCTCTTCTTCAGGCTGAACAACCCCTACTCTCTCAGACTTTCGTCATGGGAGGGGTGTAGTAGAGTGACAAAACTACCTCCCTGGACTTTCTGGCCATATTTCTTTTGATGCAGCCTAGGGTACAATTGCCTTTCTGAGCATATTGATGGTTCATGTCCAGCCTCATCCACCAGCACCCCCAAGTCCTTCTCAGCAGGGTTGCTCCCAATCTACTCATACCTAAGCCTTTACTGATTTCAGGTGTTGCTCCAACTGAGAAGCAACAGCTTGAACTTGGCCGTGTTGAACCTCATAAGGTTCCCATGGACCCGCTTCTCAAGGTTGTTCCAAGTGTCTCTGGATGGCATCTCGTCCTTTAGGTGTGTAAACTGCATCACACAACTTGGTATTCTCTGGAAACTTGATGAGGGTGCACTCAATCCTACTGTCCATGTCATTGATGAAGTCAGTAAACAGCACTTGTCCCAGTGAGGACCCCTGAGGGACAACGCTCATCACTCACATGAATCCATCAGGATACATTCAGCCTACTTAAAAATTAAACACTCAAGAGACAGAGCTTTCACGGAGATATTTCTACTCCTGCGATAGAAAACTAATATTGAAAAATATTATCATTAAACCTTGCAAAACCTTAGCCTTGTTTTTTTTCCACCAGACCTACTTCATATGTTCCTTCTTAAAGTCTTTATTTGTTCTGTTCTTTACAGTAAAAAGCTAAGAGAAGAAAAGGATGCTTTGGGCTCCTCTATCAGAAGCTTCTTATAAAAAGACTAGTGGTTCTTCTAGAAATGTAATATAGTATATGTTTTGACTTTAGAACCTGCTCCTAAAGTAGACTAAACAGACCTGCTGGGAGGTGAATGATGGGGAAGGCTGGATCTTCACTGACAACCTGTGGAAGATTTTTGCTATAAAAATGTAACAAATAAATAATGAGAAATGTGACACTGCATTGCTGTGGTTTATTGCAGCACATTATTCATGCAGCTAAAGGCACTCTATAGTATAAGCATATATTCATTCAAGAGGATATGACTCTTGTTACAGAGGTCATGACCTTATCCTCAAAAACAGATGAATACTATCATCAAGAAAGATTTTTTTTTTTGTCAAGTTATCCTTAACAGCCTCAATTGTTAAGGAAGGGAGCGAAAAAAAGGGCTTGAAAAATGAGAAATGGAATTATGAGATGATACAACAGCTGCAGCAGTTGCATATGGCCATTATCAAGGACCTTCCAGGTGAGCGCAGGGACAGAGAAACTTGCCAACTGATTCTCACAGAAAGGTGAGTTGAGCTGTTTGCTGTTTCTTGATTTAAACGTCTTCATTCAGTTTCTCTGATTTCTTTTTAGTGACCCTCTTATTGTCAAGTTTCCATGCAAACAGCTACAGTGGAGGGGTTAGCCCTATTGGCCAGATGTCTTCTCTCAAAGAGTTTGGGCTTGTTTTCTTACTGCCAGAAGCTGAAATTTCTTTTGCTGTCTCCAACTTTCCCTGCTAAATTTTTCCTTTGAAAATTATTTGTTAATGACAACTCCTTACTTCATCACTAACTCCATTTATCTTCCTCACAGCTGAAATTTTTACTGTATATCACTGAATGGCCTCTGTCCATGAAGCCCAATGAAACAATCAATCTATTCTATACATATTCCCTGTTGAAGCCCTTTAGGAATCTGTTCATTTTTGTCTAGGAAGTGATAATGACCAAAGAAGAGAGGAAATAACTCAATAACTGTGCCTCTCACACAGCAAAAGCCAAGACACCGTGCAATTTTTTATTGGTAGAGTGTACCTGGAACTCTCAATGTTTTCTAAGGCCTTTTTAACTTCCCATGGGTATCTTTATTGGTAATAGGCAGCATTAAAATAGTAGTGACTTTTCCTAGTTACCATTACTGGGAAAAAAGAAATGAGACCACTATTATGAAATATTAAAAAATAATAAAATATTTTATACTTATATATTTAGGTGTTTGTTATTATCATTATCAATCAAGTTTCTGGTAATTTTTTGTTAGTGTCATCAAGTACAGTGAGAATACGGTGAGAATTAAAATTTGCTGACAAACACAAAGTCTGTTAATGTAGAAAAACAGAAAGGGCAATCAAATCCTAGTTAATATAGGATATTTAAGAAAGTCAGAGTATGATCTTAGTGTATATGGCACATCAATAAAATGATTGGCTTAATACATTATGTTCAAAGATTTCATGAGCTGAGTAAGAAAAAGCATCTGCCCCTCCTATTTTGTAAATATGATAGGATATTTAACCCTGCAGAACTACCCTTCTGTTTTTGAGATCTCTTTCCTCTTTTGCACTCCACAGAGTCTCATCAGAGCATAAAATCTTGATTATTTTTTTGATGTCACAAATTAAACAGTAAGATGATGCTTTTTTCTCCTTTCGGTCACAAAAAATTTCACTTCTATGAGTAGAAAACAGAATAAAAATTAATAACATGTAACAATCTGAAATGTAAGAGGACGGCAACTAGGGTCATCTGGTAATTTTTTGTTACAGAGTAAAAACAAAATTTTCATTTAAAACATTTTTTATGGGTTTGAGCATTCAGATTTCAGAGCAATTTTTCATTTTTTTATTATTTTCTTTCTTTGTTTTAGTGAGTTACAAATTTTTGAGCAGCACTTGAATATTTTTTATATTACAGCATTTTTTTCCCAAATATCTTTTTTTCTATAAGTGATTGTTCACAACTGGACAGTTCTCTGCAGAAAAAATTCTGCTATATGTGATGTACCTCTGCTCTTAATACTCTACATGTCTCTAGGGGAAAATATTTTTACCTCTAAGTGAGGTCTGTTCTCTGAATGCACATGGGTGACTTGCCCACTGGCAACTAGATTGGCACTCATCCTTGAAGAATTTCCTATGGTGGTTGCTCTTCCTTTCAACTCACATGCCCATGCTGCTGAGGCAGAGGCAGGTTTTCCAGCCCACTTCCTCATGTCCTTTTTGTGGTCATGCAGGTAAAACCACAAGTTACCTCATAGTATGTACCCTCTCTCTTGAGTAGGGTGGGCACCTACTCCCAATAGCAGTGATTTAGTCCATACATGTGGGGCACGGGACATTTCCTCTCTAGTTTGCTTGAGTCTTTCAAGTCTGTTCACAGTCTTGGACAGTCTTTCCACAGCCAAGGCACAGGTTGGTAGGGAGGAAAACAGGTGATCTTCATAGTGCCAGAGTCACCTGAAGCACTGTTTGTTCTCCTTCTTTCATTGGCATCAATGCTAATGAGCTGGTGTACAACGATGGAGTGCTCCACACAGATTTCTGCCACATGGATTGTGTACACTGGTCCTCATCTGGATCTGCATGGGGCTGCTCATAATTTGAATCTCCCCAGCACAGCTAATTCTCTCAGGTCCTGCATACCTTTCTCCATGGAGTTCTACCTTCTTGGGTGCACTATCAGATCATCCTTGAGAGACTACCTTTCCCTCATGCTTGACAGGAGTTGCTTCTAGAGCCTGACAGTTTCTACCCTCTTCCCAATCCCCTGGTCAATGCCCACACTGATCCCACAGGGATCCCAGTTGCTTGGCTTCACTACCATCTAGTTTCATACCATGGATTGCGATATCCCAGCACTGGAGCAACCAGCTCTTTCAACTTTAGTCTGAAATCTTTTAACTCAACAACTCGGTTCGGGATAGGGATCAGGTGATTATCTCTGGCCCTGCCGCTTCCTCCTGCTCTGAGGGCCCTGCTTCCTCTTCATCCCTCACTATGTAAACAGATTTGATCTTATATTTCTCCTTCTCTTTAGGGATAACTGCTACCAACACGGCTTACTCTTCTGGTTCAGATCCTGTCTGAATGCCCATGGTGCCTGTTGGTCTGCTTTCCTCCTCCTCCTCCCCTGAGAGTGCTGTCCAGTAATGAACACTCTGATAAATAGTAGCCAGCTCTCAGCACACTGTAATAAATTGCTCCACAGCATTCTCCTTGCAAATATTCTGCCACTTTAGCAGTGATCTGTAGTTGTTCAGGGTGAACTTCCAAACAACTGGAGCAGAGAACTTCCCCCCAAATTGCTGCATTTTCTCCACAGTCTATACCACCCCTGACCATCCACCCTCGAGGCAGATCTCTGAATGACCTTCGTAGAAAACTCTTTTGTAATGCCCCTTTTCCTGCCACAGGCTGGATATAATTCTTACTGAGATCCCAGAGGTAGCACCCAAGACCCAGTCAGGAGAGTAACACTGAATACAGATCCCAAATGACTCTCTTTGTCCTTGATATTATCATGTCATAAACTGATATCGCACAGTACATCAACAAAGCAATCCTGATCCCTCTCCCTGCTATGGAAAAGAATCCCACAAGGAATACATCATACCTACTCCCACATGAAAAGACCAAGCAACATTGTGATCAGTGGCTCCATTTCTAATACAAAAATGTTTAGATCAAAATTGTTTCCAAACCACACTGGGCAGATCTATTGTTATCTCAACCCTTCATGCCCCAAATTGGGCACCAATAAGGCTGTCATATTTTAGGAATGGTATTCCCCAGTCTGTTATTCCCACTAGTAAGACTCCCTTCTGCCACTGAATTGGAGGCACAAAAGGCAGAGATCACAGGTTGCAATTAACTGGAGCAATTTAGAGCAATTTACTGGAAACAGCAATGAGGTAAGAAAATGAACAATAAAGGTAACAATATTAATAACAGAAGTATACAAAAGAGAGGGTGATTCATATGCAAAAGTGCTCACCATGGACCCCAGGACGCAGTGATCAGTGGCGGTTGGGTTCCCTACCCTGACACGCTTTGTTCAATCAGAAAATCAAACCCTTCTTCTCAGAGGCCAGAGAGTCCCTTATCACTATCCCCAGCAGTTACATGAGGTGATGTAGAATAATGACCTAAACATGCCCACACAGCTCCAGACTCTGCCTGCTCATGGCCACTGTAAAAATTAGCTCTGTAATGGATGGAATCAGGACAGGGACTATGTCTGGTTCAATACTGTTCTGTTCAATACTTCTGTAAATTATTTGCATGTGGGAGATGAACATACCATTAAAGTTAATGCTGATGACACAAAACTGGGAGATGCTTTTATCTCTTTCTTGTGGTATAAGAGGTCTTGTGACGAATGTTGAAGGTGGACAGAGAGGGGAACTCCAGTTTAGAGGCTTTCCTTTTATCCCTAGTCCTGGGGGGGAAGGTGCCTTCCCCCTCCCCCTCACCATGCCGTCTCCATGGTTCCCACAGGGATCACCGGAGATGAGCTCCTGGCAGGGTGAGCAGGCAGAGAGAGAGTTTATTGTTTTGGGTGATTCCTTAAGTACCTCTTGGGGGAATCACAATGTGACCAGTGGGAGTTCAGGAAGTCTTACAAACCAACCAATTACAAGAAAGGGTTAACAACCAATAGATGAGCTTTCAGTTATCTCTCAGGACATTCCAAAGTAGAGTGAGGGATCTTGGGAAGGAGAAAGGTTTGCACAAAGAGTTACACCACCATTTTGGAAGCATGTTCACTTTAACAACATTAAAACTTCTGCCTTCTTTTATATACTGCAACAGTCTTGCAGAGAGATCTATGTACATTGAAGCATTGGGCAATCACCAGTGGAATGAAATTCAACAAGATCAAATGCTAGATTTTGCACTTGGGAAAGAGGTGGCACAAGTATGGACTAGGACAGGAGAGGCTGGAGATCAGCCCTGCAGTAGGGGACTTGGGGATCCTGGTCATCAGCCAGCTCACTATGAATCAGCAGTGTGCCCAGGCAGCCAAGAGGGCAAACTGCATCCCGGGGTGCAGTTGAAGAAGGCAGCCAAAAATTATGATTATCTTTCAAGAAATTATTCTTCCAAGAAAATAATAGGGAATCTGATCCAAGAAATCAAATACCGTCTGTTGTTTAGCAGATGCAGATACTGGTAGGGAGTGGTGGTGATCCATTTGTTAAAAAGGACATAGAAATAATTTAGCAGTAAACAGAAATGGTGTCAGAAATTATGATCTATATTCAGGAGAAAAATACTTAATTCTTGTACAGACTGGCTATAAGGTTATTAGATTTCCTGGCAATAACCTTATGGAAGGCAAATACCTTTCAACCACAAGACTGTGTTCCTACTATTCTTCTACTGCTGCATACTTATTGCCTATCTGTTAGGAGTAACTAGAAATACACTGTGACATCTTGGTGTTAATTGGTGACATCTTTCAAAGACCTTTGAGCAAGATTTTTTTCTTTTATGACCAGATATTCTGGCCTGACTTAATGGAAATTGACTTCTACTGAAAGTAATAATGGCCACTGAGAAGAAAATCCTGAAGGTGATATAGTGAAAGTGAAATTATTATTTTGTAATCTATAAAGTGGATCACAGATTTCTATTGGAATATATTTCTAATGAGGAAGTTTCAAACATGGGAGATGGAATACTGGCATAGGAGAGAATTACTTGCTTATAGAAGAAATTGGTGCTAAAATTCATAAGTCTGTTAATTGACAGGGGATTGTGGGAGGGTTTTTTGTCCATTTAGGTTTTTTTAACTATGTTTTGGCAGGCACATGGAATGTTGACCCTGAATTGTAGCAGCACTAACAAGATAACAGCATGAAAAATTACAAGTTGTAACAGATAGCAAAGAGGGGGTACAAGATATACAACTTAAAACAATGTTGGTTAGTGGTTGGACTAATAACAGAGCAACATGGAAAAAGACAGAAATAAGAAACAGTGAAATAGAAGAAATTACATGAATTTCTGGTCAAGACAGAAAGTACAAGGACAACTTTATTGCGGGTAGTAATTAGGGGTATAATTCAGGAAAATTAGGACCTAGAGTGAAAGAATAAACAGATCAGAGCTGTTTTAAAGAAATTACAGTGGTGATTGTGAGGAATTTGGAAGGTACAAAAAATGGGAATAAAGAAATAACAAGGTTTAGGTTCCCAGTTCCTAATCAGTTCTTCAGAAGAGGAAAATAATCCCGTTCTTGTGACTGTGCCTCAGTCTGAATCACTTCTGCAGTCAAGGGACTCCTGGAGGGTGTGGAGTGCTTGGAAATGCTTTGATGGCAGTGATGGAGCATCCTGACTATTTTAACACCACATGCAGTCTATAAGCATTACTGTACCCTATTGCTACTACTTACACTTTTAAGAAGCCTGAAGATTTTCAGCCTCCATCTTCTTCCTCTTGCATGTATGTCCTTAACAATGAGAATATAGGGTTTCATCTCCCTTGTTCATTTATGGGAATATCAGCAAGACTGAGAAGTACCTAAAAAAGTAGAAATATTGATGCTTTATTGTTATCATTAAGGTGTGTTGCAGAAGAATAGCTATACCTACAGAATGTGAACTAAAGCTTAAAATTGTTTGAGATAGCAATAATTCCTGTAAGGAATATATGATTCATGGAAAGAAAATGCCAACAAAAAACCCCATCAACCCACAGTTTTTCTGCAAAATATACTCATAACACTGACTTTGGCAGCTATTTACACCAGACTAGACTGGTAAGTCTTTTCCCTTGATGTATCTTAGATACTGTCTCTGTATCAAAACACCACAGAAGCATGACGATTTAAGGTCTTATAAAGTTTAGATACAAACACTATTTGCAATAAAACTTTGAATTATGGTCTTACTTTAATTTGTCTTCTGGACAATTTAATCCAGAATAGAAATAATTCAGTTATCTTTGAAAATTGCTCAGCTAAAAAGCTCTTTAGACAAGATTCTGAACTATTGAATTCAGATGTCATTTCCCCTCTGAAGGTCATTAGTCCAGTATCCATAAATATGTGTCAGTTTGTTTTTCACAGTAATGGTTGATATGTTAGAAAGGACATTTCTATCATATTTTTAAGAAAAAGGAATGTGTAGAACATAGTGCTACATTCTGTATTTTCATTTTTTTCTTATTCCCTGCAAGGTCCAGTGAAAAAAACAATGGTGGAAAAGTCACGCCAAGCCTATTCTGCTGAGAACTGTCTTACAATGAAGAAGAAAAAAATGAAAATATTTAATTTAAGGATCTATGGGTTTGGGTCTATTCCTTTGTTCTTACTATTCGACCATCTCTTTATTAGCCTATAATTTGAGGGTATGCATGCAGACCTCAAACCTTTCTCTAGTAATTCCAAGCCTACTGGGCAGACTAGATATAACCCTCTAGTCAGCTTCATTTGGACAATGCAGCTTGTTGAGTTGCCTGGGACAGAGTTGCCACCTCTACCTGTGACTTACTTTGCTTTTTAAAGCAGTGAAGAGTGAGTAATCTTTGTCTGCTTCTATTTCTTTCTGTGAACTAAGAGTAACACACTCTTTCCAAATTTTTGTCTTTTTGTTTCAGGCATTGCTTCAGAAAGCAGAAGCCTTTTAGCATGTTTCATCTGGACCTGAAATAGTATCTGGGTTGGATCTGCTGTAACAATTAAAAACAGGTCTTCAAAGATTGTCCCTCCTTGAACTATTATTTCGGTCACAATGCATTGTAGTTAAGGCTCTCAGAGCTTTTCTCTGTGAAATCTTGATTTGCTGAATTTGTAGACAGTAATAGATGAGTAGAGAATTGTGAACAAATTTCAGACAGCTCATGGGCAGTCCACACAAACACATACAGCACCTCTCTGAGTAACTTATGAGCTTTCTTTTCTTCAAAATTGCAACAATCCTTCACAATTAAATCATTTTGGCACCAATCTGTTCTCTAAAAGAACAGACAATTTTTGACTGTCGTATGCCTAGTTCTTCTCTTACTACTTATGGTATTTTGACTGAATTAAGAAAGTTCAATCACATTTAAATAATTATTTTTTCACATAAATTCTCATGAAACTTTTGTTTTCAGTTACAACAGCAGCTGACTTACAGTGTTGTCAGACAAAACAGTTTCTGCTCGAAAAGCAAGGAAGCCATGGTAAATGTTACTTTTCCTAAATCCATAACAACAACAGTAGTAGCACTGTTCACTGTTAACTACAATTTAATAGTGAAATAATGATCTTATGGAAAAGGATGGATACATTTTTGTATTTGAGGTAATAAAAAAAGTGTTAGCACGAAAAAGAGAGACAAGAAAAAAGAAGTTGTAGTAAGCTGTTTTAAAATATGGTGGTACTTTCACTAAAAAAAAAAAAAAAGAGAGAATCGTGAGAATATTGACAGTCCATGAGCTTTTTATTTTCTTTCATAGACATTATGTTTATGCTCCAAAGACTGAAGAAAGTATAGCAGAGCTATAAGAATAGGGAAAAAAATAGTTTATTTAAGGTGAAGGTTGGGGCATATTTTCACCATTAGTTTGACAGAGGAATATAAAAGATAGGGACACTTTCCCTTGTCATTTCATCTCTAAACAACTCCCAACATAAACCTCCAATGCAAAATCCCTGAATTTAAGGGTTAATGTTTTCATAAGATGTCTAAACTGTTGGGTTCCTTTCGATTGTTTCCTAATTAGGCGCACAGAAAACAGAATTGATTTTTCAATTGCTACCTAATTCAAGACAGAAATAAGCATCAACTTCTGTTTTTCAGTACAGCAACTGTTTAATGGTTCCTGCTCACAGAACAAGGGTACCACAATCTTTCTTCAATATTATAGGTTGCTATATGCATTGCAACACAGAAAGAGTTATCACTTATCTATTTTGTCTCAATACAGAAGTAATATTGGTTTAGAAATATATCATACGCACTTTCCTTCTCCAGCTAAAATCTCATCTTTACATTAATAGTCAATTTTAAATAAATATAACAACAAAAAAATATAAACTCTTTCCTTTGTTTTTGTATTTTTCCCCTTCCTCTCTAGACCTTACCACTCTATGTAGCACTGACAAGCCTTAATGCTGGGCATTTAATTGGTGTCTTGCATGTAATCAATAGCTAAAATCCTTTCATATTTTACATCAGGGAATATTTTCAAATACATTTGGGCATATTCTACATATGAACTTGACATGAAAAGTTTATCTCTACATTATCACTAGGTGTTAAAATTTCATATTTGAGAACATGATGTGTGGGAAAACTAGATTTTTAATAAAAGAATAGTTAACTAGTAAACATTAATCAAATTATTCATTCAGTGACTAACCTGAGTGTGAAGAAATTAGCCCTTCCAGAGAATATTCCAGCTATAGAAGTCATGAATACTATTTCTTCCCAATTTACCTGAAAAAGACTAGTATTTTCCAAATAAATTAATTAATTTGTGAAGCAATTTGAGCAACTTTGATTAGAAGTGGATAAGGAAGTTTGTTTTTTTCTGCTTGTAGTCAGAAAAGTAAGTTGTAGTGCTCTGCATATATACATAAGAGGTGACAACAGGTGATGAGCTGTTTTATTAAGGAGAATGACATTTCCCCTACTATATAGATCAAATGTATACTTGTTTCTCTAATTGTTCTTTCATTTCAGAGAAATGTTACTTTTTTCTTTTTTTTTAAATGAAAGTAGATAGTTATTTCCAGGTAATCACCTTTGGGCTTCTAAGGATATATTTGGATCATTAAAAGTTTGTGTGGCTGAAGTTTCCATTTTTATTTGTATAAAAACTCAGAAGCATAGGCAGCAGAGTGAGCTGGCAGAAGCAGGATTTTGTGCAGTAGCTTCTGAGCTGTTTGTTGGGATCTTTTAGATGAGCTGGTAATGGGAGAGGAGACAGCTGAAGTCATATGGGTCAGGGCTAAGAAGGCAGGCAGACATGAGTGATGATGTGAATGTCTGCCATGACCTCCTAATCAAGAAGCAGGTAAGGCTATCTTCAGATAACCAGAAAACACATTCACTTCTCAGGACTTAGTTTCCATTGCAGTGGTGTAAGGATTTAAAGAGCACAGTTGCCTGTCTTAAACACTATTAAGACCACAGAAGGACTTCGCCATGTGAGAAGCATAGAATGAAGAGACAGGATGGCACTAACTTCAGGCCTGGCAGAGGTGAGATCTGGTTAGCACATCCTGTTTAGTGCATCCAGATAAAAATTCCCACTGTGCCAAACTGTGTAAAGAAGCAACTGCTCATGCACATGTAACAGGGCAAAAAAAAGTCACTCCAAGTTAAGCGACGGACAACATCTGTGTCCCTCAGAATATGCCTCAGTGGATACCTGGGACTAGGACTCTGGGCACCATGACAGGAACTTGAAATAAGATGCAGGTGGTACAATTGCCCACGTGCCATCTCAGACCTAGGAGGTTAAAAAAGCTTAAGGACAAGCTAATGGACACAAAGAATGGAGAATTTATGGGATACAAAGAAAGACAACTCATCAACTGTGCTGAAATCAGCTCTGACTGAGTAGAAGGTAATTCTGACAGGGAGAGACCACAAAGATCAATTCACAGCTCAGCAACCCAGGCAACTCACCAACTCAAAAGAAGATAAAGACAAAGCATGCAGAATAATTGGCGTTAGAAGTGAGGGAATCATTAGACCTTAGTAGCTAATGAGCATGAATTCCTTTGTTTTCTAAAATTCATAAATAGTGAAAAATTTTGAATAGCACTGGGATTCCCCAACATGGAGAAGCCCAGGGTGAAGAAGGACTAATGAGAAGTTGCTGGATCCACGGGTGGTGACTATCTTCTGCTTGATCTCTCCCTCCCTCTTTCTCTCTCCTCTTTTTTTTATTTCTTTCTATCTCTCTACCTCACATTCATTATTAAATAAAATCCATATCATTGACTTCAGCATGTGGTCTCACTTGAACCTTAATTTGGGCAGAGGTATCTCTCACTAATCAGATCTTAACAGGTGGTTCTTTTCCCCCATGTCTGCTGGAGGGAGAGTACAACAGGGCACAAGGAGTCTTCAGGAGTGCATTCATGATATCTAACACAGCAGCTGTGAGTGAGATGCTCTTCAGGGTGTGGTTCTTATAAACCAGAAAGAAATGAACAGCAAGGGCTGGTGGTAATCAGCTGTAGTGACCATGGAATGGTGTAATACAGGTTCCTGAGAGGAAGTAGCAGGGCAAAAGGTAGGACCACAATCCCAGACTGCAGAGGAGGAGCTTGAGGCAGGGAATCACTTAGAAATATCCAATGGGAAACATTCCTGGAGTGGAGTGGTCCAGGAGAAATTGTTTGGTTTTCAATGCTCATATCCTTCAAGCTCAAGAATGGTCTACTCTATCCTTGAGCTTAAATGGAGAAATTCAGGTAATCAAATAAAGGCAGGAGGAGGCCTCCTGACAAAACTCAGACACAAAAAGGAGTTATGTGAGAATGAGAAGTAGGGTAAGATGACCCAGGAGAAATATAGACATTGCTAGAAGATGCAGAGAGGGAGATAAGAAAGACAAACTTAATCAGATTTAGATTGGGTGAGGAACATAAAAGGCAACAAGAAAGGTTTCTTTAGGTACATCAGCAACAAAAGAAAGACCAATGCACAAGAAAATCCTGAAGGCCAACTGTATGAAAAGGAGCTCTGCAGAAAAGGACCTGGGTTTTCTTGTGGACAGGGAGATGAACATGTGCAAGTAAGGTGCCCTTGCAGCCAACACATCCAACAGCCCCATGAGCTGCATTAGGAGGACACGGCCAACAGGTGGAGGTGATCCTTCACCTCTGCCCAGCAGAGGTGGCCTCTAGTGAGACCACATCTGGAGTTCTGAGTCCAGTTCCAGGCTTCCCAGTATAAGAGATAAAAACATACTGAAATCAGTCCAGCAGTCACAAAGATGATGAAGGGACAGGAACATCTCTGTTATGAAGAGAGGCTGAGAGGTTTAGGGCTGTTCAGCCTGGAGAAGGCTCAGAACTTATCCATGTGTATAAGTATCTGAGGGGCAGGCCAGGCTTTTTGCAGGGGTTAGGGATTAGCAGTATTAGACAAATATTGAAATAGAAGTAATTGCATTTAAATGTCTGAGCGCTGGTGCAGGTTGCCAAGAGAGGTTGTGGAGTCCCCATCCTTGAGCATATTTAAAACCTGAACACTGCTGAAGACAATTTACTGTAGGTGATCTTTCTTTGAACAGGGTTTTATTAGATGATCTCCAGATGATATGCCATCCTCAGCTGCCCAAAACATAACTGTGGGCTTGGTTACTTTCCAATGCAACTTAGATTTTCACATAGTTTATTTAAATATGCATGAAGATTATCTAAAGAAATACCTGTATAGTGGTAATAGACAGTCATGACAGGGGAATAGAGGAGCTGATAATATTGGAGGGGTATGGGGAGAGGGGAGGATTCACTTTAAATTCACTTTAAAAACTATTTCATTATAGATCAAATTAATTCAGTGAACCTTCACTGGATTACTCCTGGAAGGATTTGGTCCTAAACTTTGAAGTATTTGGACTTCTTATACTGTATCCCCAGCTAGACATTCTGTAAAATGTCATTATTTCTTTTATCTTCTCTTGAACATTCTCTTCTTGTTTGCTACTTGATTTGTGCAGCTTGCTTAAACTCAGCTTTTCTGAAGTTGGTATAACTTTGTCAATTGTTACTGAGATTTTTAAAGAGGGAAGATTCCTAGTGTCTACTTAAGACACACTATATGTGCCTGCTTCTCTGTCCAACTTTTCCAACAGCAATATGCATTATTTTACAGGACATTGTGATCTCATCACACCAAGCATTTTGAACTAATAATTCAAGTAAATTGTACACTTTTAACTAAATGTGCAAATGTTTGCAAGGCCCAACGTTCCAGGAATATTTTAAGTAGTATACACCTCTCAAATATTCCTATAAGAGACTCTCTCATGTATGATGTTGTTTTATAGCAGGCAAGATTAAATTTGAAAATTATATAGAAAATAATTCTCAATACTGACCTAAATTCTATACTAAAAAAATGACTGAAGTCCTAAAACCTTAAAAAAGGATATGAATGAACCCTCACCCAGTTAAGAAAATAACTTAAAGATAAAAAACGGGAATATGAGACATAGTAAACCTTTTCCATACTCTTTTAGCAACACAACAGGAACATAACATTTTTCAAGATTTTTTAATAAAGTCCTAAGTGATTAAAATTTTCTAATCTATTAAACATCAGGGATTCATTTTCATTTTATTAAAAGAATGATAGAACTGACTCTTTTAAAAACAGAGAAATTAACTGAGAAAATAGGATTTGTTGATTCTGGAACTGATTATTAAAGTGCATGAACTAATGGTGAGTGACTAGTGCTAAAATTAATTAATGCAGCTTTTGATAAAGTTTCTGCATCATATGAACAGATTACTGTGACTGTAAAACATTTTGGTTTATTTTTTTTTTCAAAAGTAATATTGGAAGGAAGATTCTTTACACATATAAATCTCTATATCCTTTGTGGAGTGAGTTTGTAAATAACAACTGAACAACACACTCTTTCTTCTATTAACTGTGTGTAGACTAGCTGGAAATGGCCTACATGGGTAGGTTTTGTCTTTACCTCTACAAAATATAAACTGAAACTATTATTCTCCAAATAATTGAAAAATATTTCTAGTTGTAAACACATGGTATGAATTAGCTTATGATTTCTTTGCTGGGGTGCATCGTCACAAGGATATGTATTTCTTACCCATTCCAATATGGACATGATCATTTCTGACAGTATTAATTCACAAATCCACACCTTAGAGAAGATTGAGTCATATTTTTTAAAATACTTAAATAAATAAAATTCACACACTAATGTTTATGTCAGATTCCTGATGCGTATTATCCCATCAGAGATCCATAGACTATGAATATTTTAGATGTCTGTAAGCATGGGTGATTTGAAGCAACTTAGCACAAGAAACTTTGAAACTGCACCCTCTTAAAACTCTAATGAGCAGCATATCCTTTGGATTAATTCTTATCATTTTGTAAACTGCTTCCTTTCCAAACGAGCCTACTCTGGATTTTTAAGTCTCAAACCTCTATTCTCAGGTGCCATGAACTGCATCAGAGAACAACCTTTCAAACTGAGTAAATTATTTGTGCACTTCATATGACTTTTTGTTTTTCAAGCAAAGGGCAAAATTACAGGTGTTGGTGGATAGCATAGAATAGTAATTGTTCCAATATTTATTTATTTATTTATTTATTTAATCTATGTTTTTAAAGCAGCATGAGACGATACTTAATTTATAAAAACATGGAGGAGGTATCTGTGAGCTCTGATGGTATCTCACTGCGCAGCATAACTTCTCCAAGAAAACATGTAGGAGACTGAAACTTATATGAAATTTAATAACAGATTTTAGCTGGCTGCTGTGATTGTTTTTATGATATTGTTCCTATGTGACCAGACACTTTTGCATATTGAGCAATTACAAGGGAAAAGCACTGAAAGGAGAACATGTCTCAGGGTATTTCTTAGGCACTCAGGATTAAGAAGTAATTAAATCCCCAAATATGTAATTTTACTCTTTTTTTTTTACTACTAAATGCAAGGGAATGAATTGATTGAAATTATAACTATACCAAGAAAAAAAATACCAGCTCACATAAGAGTTAGTCAGATTTGCTGGTCCAAGAAAGAAGGTAATGTTAATGCAGCCATTTTTTAGTGATAGTCTTGCATTCTACCTAAACTAGTTACAACACTTCCTTACCCTATCAGACAAATAGCATGCATTTATCAAGCATTTCAGGACTAACATTATATTTGGCTTTGATAGCATGCAACACTAACATATGTTATAGTGGCTTATTATGTTCATGGTAGGTCAGCATTTTGGTTTTCAGTGGATGAAGAGAGAAGTCCCTTCCCAAGGGGGGGTTAGCCCTGGCACTTCCCACATCCAAAGGAGCAAGCAACAGGGTAGTTGCTCATTCATCTGTTAGAAAGCAGCGGCAGTGCCTTCCCATCCCTCATCTCCACAGACATATTCTTTTTCTGTTTAGTTTGTTGATGTCAAGAAAAGTGCCTCTTCATATCTGCGGCAGAGTTCTGATCAGTTTTGTTGGTATGATTTTCGTTGTCATCATTTTCCTTTCTACATTCCATTGGTGATCTCTGAGAATTATAATTTCCAAGTTTAAGATGGAGGAAAGAACAGCAGTGAGATGAGATTAATAACTGCTCATGCATGGCAGGTAATAATTTCTGGATGCTTTATGGCAATGAAAACATTTTAATAGTTGTTTAATATTTTTGAAATTTTAATAGGTGTCTTCAAAACCACGTTTTCATTGTGATGGAAAGATATAGGCATATCTTTTATGAAAGAAGCTACAGGTTTTATAAGTAATGGGAGGCTAGAAACCTAATATATCCTCCAATTTTAAGTGACATTATCAAATCTACTTAACAGATGTTTTGCTAATCATCAAAGAGAGAGAAATCCTTTAAAATGTGTATGTGCTCTTTAATCAAAACCATTATAAGGATTTGCCCAGGTTACTGGGACCCACCTCTCTTCCACATAAATTCAACCAAAGAATAACTTTATTATCATGCAAATTTCTCTAACGCCTAATGTGTATTGCCAGTTGTTATTCTGTTTACAGATTCTGCTGCTCAAAAAGGACTGCCCAAACATGAGAGACAGAAGACTCAAAGGCTGCATTTTCACTGAAAGCTTTGTCTCCCCTTAGGTAGGCTATCCCTTCTAACCATGAACCACTTCTATTGTACTGCACACTCACCACCCTTCCCACAGCCACTTTTTTCTTTTACAGGGCCAGGAGACTCTAGTATCATTGAGACCAACCCATTTCTCTGAAGTAATATCAGAGCTGCTCCAGTTTCATCAGCCTGATATTTCTGGCAAAGCTTCTTGACAGAGTACATCTCCACAGAGCCATCTTCAAATGGTTTACTAAACTCTGTAGTCTTTAGATGCGTTCTTCATCATACACTTTGGTAGGTGAAATTATTTTAAAAATAAAAAAAATATTATCTAAAAACTTGCATCTAACAATATTTCCATCTGCATAACTTTCTCTGAAAACACACATTGATGAAACAAAATGGTAAGAATTTTATCTAGTGGTACTACAGGGTCTTGAGAATCAGAGATCAGAATAATTTGACAAGTGACACAGAGGCTACTGGTGTCTCATTTATGGATTTATGTAATGTTAGTGATAGGAGACATAACCTCTCTACTATTGCTACACTGATACTCCATTGTAGACCTCCTGTTTTGCTGGGAGGGTTGTCTAATTACGCTTTGATGGGAAAGTAGAAGTACCCAGGGTGGTCTGGAGAGCATGATAACATTGGTATTTGATTTGTTTGGCCTTCAACTCCACTTGCTTGAAAGTGAGTGAATATAAAATAACTCTTAGTTTAATACTGTCTGAGTATTGTACCTTGCCTTTTACTCCACTTTGAAATCCTGCAAGATGTCTTTTCAGGTTAGTTGTGCTGTTTTCACTCTGGTCAGTTCAAACACTTTGCCTTTATTTCCTATCACAATCTACTAAGAAAGTTTAAAAAAAAAAATCAAAACTCTTCAATTAAGTTTACATGGCAAAGTTATGGTAGTGAGGGTGCTACAGGGGTGAATTCTCTGAGAAAATTCTAGAAACTTCCCTCATGTCTGATAGAACCAATGCCAGATATCTCCAAGAAGGACCCAACACTGGCCAGGGCTGAGCCCATCGGTGATAGTGTAACACCTCTATGATAACATATTGTAGAAGAGAGAAAACATTACTGCACATCAGCAACAGCAGCCAGAGAAAGGAGTGAGAATGTGTGAGGGACACAGCCCTGCTGACACTCAGGTCAGTAAAGGAGGAGTGGTAAGAGGTTCTCCAGGTGCCAGATCAGAGATTCCCCTGCAGCCTGTGCTGAAGACCATGGTGAGGGTGGCTGTCCTCCTTCAGCCTCAGGAATTCACAGTGGAGCAGAGATCCAGCTGCAGACTGTGGAGGACTCCATGTCAGGGTAGGTGAATGCCTGAAGGAGGCTGCAACTCCCTGGGAAGACTGCCCTGGAGCAGGTTCCTGACAAGGCCTATGGACCCATGAAGAAAGAAGCCCATGCTGGAGCAGGTTGACAGCCTTTTTCATTAGGACTGTAAACATTATGTCAACTGATAATTATGTCAGCTGTGAAAAGGTTTAGGCTTTCTTTTTTTCAGACTTAAACCAGAAAATGAAAACAAAGGTAAACATGAATCGATGCGTAAAAGAGCCACGAGCTTCTGATAACCACTTCTACATTTTCCAGATTTTCCCTTAGCTATAAGACAGAGATATGAATACAGCAGTGTATTCATTCTTTGTGAGATGGAAGGAGATTTAGGGTTTTTTTTTGCAAAGTAAATACAGATGTCATGGCCAGAGAAAAAAAAACAAATGACAGTTTGAAACAACCAATATAACAAGTTTTTACTAGTTTGTAACTTGTTAAACCAGTTTCTGTATTACATATGAAGTTTTTCTGCAGTCACTACCTCTTTATGAATATATAAAGGTTTTTTTTAAAAGAGTATAAAATTATCAGAAGAAAAATATGTTATTTTCTTAAGCAATACAATAGCTTGAAGTAGAATAGTTTAATGTGTAAATAGTATATTACTATTGAAATATAAATTTGACTTGATTTTTTTTACTGTTCCCATTTTCAACTTTATTCTCTTTTACTGTTCCTTTATTCTTCCAAGAAGAACGGTTTTGGGGTTTACAGAATGGTTTGGGGTTTTTTTTGTTTGTTTGTTTGTTTGTTTGGGGTCTGATTTTTAAAATTGGGTTCTATGAGAAATACAGTAGAACTTTATTGTAAAAACATTATTTTATAGTCATCTTTGATTTTTTGGATACTTGTAGATCTATGAAAACCAGAAAATCTATACTATTAGAAAAACCTATACTATTAGATAATCTATAGCATTAGAAAATCTACTGTATTAATTCTCTAGATTATTAAAATTGTAGAATCCTAAAATCAGCTGAGTTGGAAAGGACCTCTGAGATCATCAAGTTCAACCCTTGATCCACTACCGCCGTGATTACTAGATCATGGCATTAAGTGCCACATCCAGTCTCATCTTAAAAACCTCCAGGGATGGTGAATCCACCACCTCTCTGGGCAGCCCATTCCAATGTCTGATTACCCTCTCTGTAAAGAATTCTTTCCTAATATCTAACCTAAACCTCCTCTGGCAGAGCTTAATACTATGCCCTCTTGTCTTACTGAGAACTGGGAGAAGACACCAACCCCCACCTGGCTACAACCTCCTCTCAGAGAGCTGTAGAGAGTGATGAGGTCACCCCTGAGCCTCCTCTTCTCCAAACTAAATAACCCCAGCCCCCTCAGCCTCTCCTCATAGCACTTGTGCTCCGGTCCCTTCACCAGCCTGGTTGCTCTTCTCTGGACCTGCTCCAGCACCTCAATGTCCTTCCTGAACTGAGGGGCCCAGAGCTGAACACTCCAGGTGTGGCCTCACCAGCGCTGAGTACAGGGGAAGGATCACTGCCCTGCTCCTGCTGCCACACTGTTCTTGATCCAGTGACATGGCTTGGTGCTCTCAGGAAAGGAGCGGACCAGCGTGAGGGGTTCTTGACCTAACCAGGGAGTGATGGTTCAGCAGGTGAAGCGGCGCTGGCTATAGTCTTAGCTGACCTAAGCTATGAGTATCCCAAGCCCTTAAATAAGGAGACAAGATACACGGATGGCGCAGGCAAAGTAGCAGCTAGGAGCGAGGTGCTGAGCCCTCAGGGTAATAAGCTGATCCGCTTTATTGGGGGGGAACAGGGTTTATATAGGGTTCGGGGGAGAAAACTCCGGAAAGGGGTAGGAACATCAAATCCTCTGAACACTATTGGACAAAGGGTAATGCATATGCAAAACTGGGTGTTAACGTTACAGAATTTCCCGCCAACAAACTGAGGGAAAACCGCTAAACAATTTTATTGGTTGGTACTGCACCGAAGCCAACCAATCACAGGCTGTTGCTGTGCCTCTGGGGCAGCAGCCAAGTCCATGAGGGAGAAGAAGAAGACAATATGGAGGATTAACCTATTAATAGGTTTACCCCACAAAAATAAAAACACATATGAAAGCAGTTCATCACATAGTGATTTCCATAACAGTAATTCCTTCCATGCTGCTGCCATCCACGTAGCTTGCTTTCCACTGTTCAAATGATGTCTCATCTTCTTCATAGTCCTGCTAACTCCCAACAATCCAGGCCAGGATGCCACTGGCCTTCTTGGCCACCTGGGCACACTCTGGCTCACGTTCAGCCTCCTGTCAATCAGCACCCCCAGGTCCCTTTCCACCTGGCTGCTCTCCAGCCACTCTGTCCCAGCCTGTAGCTCTCAGGGGGTTGTTGTGGCCAAAGTGCAGGACCCGGCACTTGGCCTTGTTGAACCTCATCCCATTGGAATCAGCCCAACTCTCCAGCCTATCCAGGTCCCTCTGCAGAGCCCTCCTGCCTTCCAGCTGATCGACACTCCCCCCCAGCTTGGTGTCATCTGCAAATTTGCTAATGATGGACTCAATCCCCCCCATCTAAATCATCAATAAAGATGTTAAACAGGCCTGGGCCCAGCACTGATCCCTGGGGACACCACTGGTGACCGGCCGCCAGCTGGATCAGCCCCGTTCACCAGCACTCTCTGGGCCCGGCCCTCCAGCCAGTTCCTGACCACCCTCTCTGGGAAGAATTTTTCCTAATATCCAATCTAAATCTCCCTAGTGCAATTTGAGGATGTTTCCTCTGGTTCTGTCACTTCTTACTACATAAAAGAAACTAACCTCCACCTCTCTACAACCTCCTTTCAGGTAGTTAAAGAAAGAGAGAAAGTCCACCCTGAGCCTCCTCTTCTCCAGGAAGAGAATTCCCTCACCATAATTCCCTCAGCCCCTCCTCATAAAAGTTGTGCCCTTCACCAGCTTTGTTGGTGTTCTTTGGACACACATCAGCACCTCACTGTCTTTTGAATGAGCACTTCATTACCTCTTCTATGTTCCTAGATGAAATTTTGGTCTAAAAAATTAATTAAACTAAGATGTTTACTCCAGTCTAGTAGGAGGAAATGAAAACTACTCCAAACACTGCTCTAAGGATTAATTAAGTATGTATCTTACTAATATAAAAATATTTAAGTAGTGTATATTTAGGTCTTTTAAGTGTCTCATAAGAGTGCTATCAACATTGAGTAACATTTATTGTGTTTGCAAGTGCTTTACTCAATGATACACTATTTTCAGTGAAAAGTGTAATGTCCTTCTTTTGCCTGGTATGTGGTGAACCAATGTTCCTGAACAACTCTTAGACTTATATGAAGGCAGTAAATTGGAATATGAACAACAGAATCAGGCGTGACATGCATTTTATTTCCCTGTTCTTTGGGAGGGAGAGAGAGAAAGCATTTTAAAATAAGACAAATCCTCTTTCACAGAACTGTAATGGGAAAATATAGTCAATCTTCGTTAGTGTTGTTCTAGTTTCAGCCTTTTATTTCTGGTTAACTTACAAAGAGAAGCCATTAGCTCTACTTTAAAGCATGTCAATAATGAAAATTTGTAATGGGCAGAAAAGATATAAAGAGTAATATAAAAGTGTTGAAGTTTAGCAATTTCCTGAATTTCTCATGGAATTGGTCATATCCCTTAATATCCACTGAAGGGGTAAATCCTAGTTCAAATCCTTCTTCAAAGTGCATTTTCACTTGTAGAATGCTGGAATTCCGGGAAATTCAAAAATTCAAAGAAGTATGAATGTTGAACATGAATTTTAAAAGAAAAGTGATCTTAATATTTCCAGCATACAGTCAGTCTAATGAAAAGTAAAATCATCCAATGTTGATGATTTAGTGTAAAAGGAAACCTATATTCAGTTGCATGAGTTAGTTTAACACATTTCATACCCTCTTGCACTTAAAAAATCCGGAAAGTTTGGATTATATATCTTCAGATGTATTGACATAACCTCGTAAGAGGCTACATTCTGAGATTTTAACACCATATCTTAGCAAGATAGACATAAAATAAAAGAAGTGCAAACTCACAGAACACAGAAAAGAAAAAACATCCTGATCTTAATGCAACAATGCAACTGTTCTTTGCTGTGTATTTTACTGGAAATCAGCATAAATGAAGATCATTATTTCCTCTGTCCTAAAAATCTGAGTTAAGAAATTTTGGGGTGGTGAATTGGGAAAGGGAGGGGGCTCCAGGACCTGGAGTTTTTAGCCCATTACCTGGAGGGGAAAATGCTCCCCCTGCCCCCCACCACGTGGTCCCTATGGAGCCCACAGAGACCACAGGAGAGGACAAGCGAGAGAACGATTTATTGTATAGGTAGGGATACATAGAAGTTTTGAGTTGATTGCAGAATGACCAATTAAAAGTTCAGGGGGTCTTACAGAATTACCAATAGTAAGAAAGGGTTAACAACCAATAGACAAGGAGCTAACAAAGCCAATGAGAAAACTTTCAGTTATCTCCCAGACATTCCGGAGTAGAGGTAACGCTGGGAACTTTGGGAAGAAAAAGGTGAGTTAGCAAAAAGACTACAGAAAGGCATTTTGAAAACATGTTCATTTAAACAACATTTAAAACTTCTGTTTTCTCTTATATACTGCAGATCCTTTGTAACAAAATTTCACCTGGAGTTCCATCATGTAGATAACTAGTATTTAATCTTGAATTTTGAAACTAAACACCAAAGCATATTCCTCTTTTCTTTCATTTGAATCTTTAAATTGAACATGGATTTTGCTGGAGCACAGACAGAAAAAAATTATTATGTTACTGCAAGACTTGGTTTATGTTTCACAGAAGCTTAGCCTAGATCAAGATAACTGTTAATTCTTCCTTTTGAATCTAACAGCCTTGAAGTTTTTCCCTGAAGTACACAAGTCACTGACACAAGTCACTCTAGATTGCTAGTATTTTACTTTTGATAACAGAAAAAAGTAACTGAGGAAAACTATAAAAAACTGAAAAACTTTACCTTTCCTTCTGAGTGGGATTTTCAGGTGATTCAGAAAAGATTACACTATTTTGATAATAAGATTGAAGACCTGGAAAACAGGTCACGATGTTCACATCACAAGAATTACAGCTATTACAGAAGCAAGCAAAAGTGAAGAATGATTGGATTAATAAGCATAAACAGAGTAATCAGGGGATGTGTTTTCCCACACAAATGGGAAATGACATCACCACATGGAGTCAATCTGAAATGCAGATAACAGATAAACCATGTGTTACTTTTATAAAAATGATGTCACTTGTACAAAATGGTTAAAAAGTTTCTAATGCATCAAGGGAAATATAGACTTAAGCTCAATATTTTTATTACTTTTTCATGAACAAAAATTTGAAGAACAGTGAAAAGTAATCTCCTGGAGAGAATGCATACTCTTTCTTTAATTACAGAAAAAAAAAAGTTGAAAGGACAGTGAAAAACAGAAAAACTGTGCCAAATATATTCACCAACCTATGTGGAGCTACACCAGACATCATCAATACTGACAGCAATATTAGTTGAGTACAGGTACTGATCTAAATTATAAGATTATAAAATTTTACCAATTCATGGTTTCGTCTCTCAATTTTGAAAGGTAGCTTAGATGTTAAAAGAAAGTTGCCATTTAACTGTTACCCAAACACTGTCAGGTCTTGTATCTCAGAAAACAACAGTCAACTTGGTCTCAATTAAATCCACACATAACTTCCCCACACTCCCAGTCAGTAGGATGTTTTCTGGAAGTCCAACAACCTGAAATAAAGCAAGATTCTGCCCTCTTTATCTGCATCTGTATGTGCAAATATATTTGAAGACTAAGAAACTGCTCCAACATGATTTTGAGTTTTTTTCCCCCAGGTCTTGTCTGTGTATTTTACAGTGTATGTCCTTTAACTATCCATAACAGTTCAAGCCAGAGGAGATGAACAGAATGCCTAGTCTCACAAATATTTCTGTTCAGCATCTTCTTTTTTTTTATGAAAAAGTGGGAGGTGAATAAAAGGTACCTTCTTTTATAAAAGGATCCCAGTGGAACAATGTCACTTTATATCAGTAACATATCAAAAAATCATGCTACCTCTTACTTGCTATCACAGTTTCAAGTTTATCAGTTCCCAGAGCTCTTATGAATTTTGCAATTCATAAAAAAAAAGACCTTAATCAAAACTTCTGATTCAGAAATACCTAGGAGAACAAAATGGTGAGAGGGGAGGGTCCAGTGGATTACAAGTCTACAAAGTAAAGGACATAAAATATTTTTTTGTTACATAGAAAAACTACTATTGCCTGAATGAACATCAGGTTATAAATATTTTGGATTTTCCCTGACACAAAGATAAATGTAGCGCTCCTGAAGCAGTCAGTCTTTTGAGAGTTTGGAACTGGGTGGGATGCACCTGAGGGTACTGAACGAAGTGACAGAAGAGCTTGTCAAACTACTTTCAATCATTTAACAGTGGTCCTGACTCACTGATGTGGTCCCAGTTGACTGGAGGTAAGCAAATATGACTGTTCATCTACAGGAAGGATCAGAAGGAAGATCCAGGGAATTATAGGCCTGCTAGCCTAACCTTGGTGCCAGAGAAGGCCACTTGCTTATTTGGGTCACTGAGAGAAAGGCTGTGGATGTTATCTACCTGGACTTTAGTGCCTTTGATACAGTTTCCCTCAGCATTCTCCTGGAGAAACTGGCTGCTCATGCCTTGGACAGGTGCACTCTTTTCTAGGTTAAAAACTGACTGTATGGCCAGGCCCAGAGGGTGATGAATGGAATTCAATCCAGCTGGTGGCCAGTTGTCGTTTTTAATGGGGTTCGGGGGCCCCAACGAAGGACCCTGAGCTCATTTTGCATTGGCGGACGAGACACACACACGAGATATGTGACTCACAAAATGGCCATTTATTAAAACAAGAAGTTAGCTTTTATACAGTGGGATACAGAAAATTCGGGAAGAGGGGAGGGTCTTTGCTTGGAGCATCAAATCCAGAGTTTTACAGATAAGGAGGCTTGAAAGGATAGGCCAGGGGGGTATATTTGGCCATATATGTTAAGGGGAATGCAAGGGAAGAAGTGGCAGGGGGCACAAACAAGGAGGGTCTTCAGGCTTTTTCTTATCTCAAGATTCAGGCATATCCTGTAGCTGTAATGGTCAAGGCAGTCCTAGATGGATTTCTTCCTCATGGGCCTCTCTGCAGTCTTCCTGCATCCTCCTCCATTGTCTATACGCTACCGTGGGTCCACTTCCCACAGCCAGTCACTTGTGGGACTGCCCAAGGCTCAGTACTGGGGCCAGTTCTGTTTAATATTTTTATCAGTGATCCAGACGAAGGACTTGAGTGCACCCTCAGCCATTTTGCAGACATCACCAAGCTGGGCAAAACTGAAGTTTCTTTCCATTAGCTCCTTGGTCACTTCTTTTAGCTCATTTCCAATTTGAAAAATGGGGAAAATGAATGTCATATTTCATTGTCTTGTGTCTGTTTAAACTGGAAATCTTTGAAATGAAAATCGGGTTGTATTCTCGCAGTTTCCACAGGACCTTTGTTTCATCTGAAATGTTCAGATTGTGACTTCTCCCCAAACAGCAACTGTAATAAAAACAACATAAAATTGTTATTTTCTACGCATGTCCTCAGGAATTAAATCAGTGACTGCAATTATTTTGTTATTTCTAAAATGAAAATATATTTCTAAACATTCTTCCTTCATTTATTGAAAGAATTTTTAAAACAAAAAAAATATTTTTGTCTCTCTTTTTTATCAGTACATCAAACTCAAACATACTTGGTACATTATTGACCTATAAATTCATACTAATAAAATTATATCCTCAGATGATAATATATTAGTTCAGTAGCCAGAAATATCAGACGTTGAAAATAAAAACTAAAAAGGCAGGGAACGCACACTGTACCCTTAAATTTTCGTGACACTGCAGTGTTGAAGGAATCACTCTTGCAGTCCATTCAGGCTAAAATCAAGGAACTAAAGGGTGAGCTTAAGAAAATTTACAGTGTTCCGATTCAACCATGACCTTCTCATTCATAAAGAGTAAGTCATCTTGAACAGGTCATCTGTTTGCATATATAGGGAGGAAAAGTTGTATGCTGAGTAGGTATGTCACAACCTACGACTTTTAAGATCCGAAAAGTGTCCTATTCCTACCATCAACTATGCTCAGAAGTTTTAAAACTCACAGCATAGATATACTGTTAGTTGCACAAGCACAGGTATTTTACACTTGGTGTGATGACACAAGCATGTATTTCCCCGTGCAACAGTAAACAGGTATGCATTCACCTGGGTAGAAATTATCCCAGTGAATCCAAGTGCAGGGCTGAAATTCAGAGGTTTAACTTCATATCATAATACCATTTAACTGAGATTTTAAGACAAATATATTTGCTATTTACATTGTTGAGTCAGTGATTTGTTCCAGTTTTTGATTTAATAAAATATATTTTAAGGTTATTCTCAAAATACTGAGAAGAAACCCAACAAACATTACTGTGAATTTTGATGAAGCTTTGTGTGCATGGCAAAAAATGACAGACTGACATCAGTAACCAGGTTTTTCATAGCTGTAGTCTAAAATGTACAACAGCTGTAATTCATTTCCCAAGATAATGAGGCAACTTCAGTTTCTAAAATCTGGTTTGTTTTTTTGGTTTTTGTTTTTGCATAATATATTTAAACTTTAAAAAAGAACCTGCAGTTTGACTGTGTTACAATTTTGCCTGAAATAAAGATAAGTTGGTCCTAAATTACGCCTTGCATGAAACTTCCTATTATTTTTTCTCTAATGTCTAAGACAATAACATAAGTGATTAATCAGTGCTTTCTAGCATGAGTGTGAAATGTTGAAAAGCAGTTTGTTTCATATGCAAAACAACATACATTAGGATTGCCATATTCAATAGTCTTAGCAGTCTTACAAAAACAGGGTAATGAAGAGCTTTGCTTAGCATAGAGTTGGAAAAGACAAAGCTGCTGAGTGGTGCCTCAGTTTTTTGAATCCAAAGGAATTTAGATGTAATTGAAAGTCCCTTCTTCAATAAAACAAAAATACCATGAGAAAATTTCCTCCCATTCAATCTGCTAATACTGTGCCTATCTCTTTCCTGAGCACAAAGGGAATTGACAGACATTTTCTTTATTTGGCAAAGGTTTATTCTTATCCTAATTTTGTGCCTGTTAATGCATACATGTGGTGGTGTGTGCCTTCCCCATGCTTAAGTCATTACCACCAGTGGGGGTTGTGATGACCACGTCCAGCTTACTCTGGACTTTGGGAAATGGATGACAATATAATAATCAAGCACTGTTTGGTGTAAGACATATGGCTGTAAGTCATATTACTTCATAAGTAATATGTAAGTCATGTAACATGTAAGTCATAAGTCACATGTAAGTCATCTTACTTCATAAATAGTGGACAGCCAACATCCCATCATGCTTCCCATATGGAAGTGGGCTGTACACCCCACAGGATGTCCACTTGAGTACAGACAAGGCTCCCTCTCAAGATTACACCTCAAGGCTGAGATATACCTTGCCACAACATATTCTTGGTAAGTGATTACTTGCGTGCTAAACCTTGAAATCTTAGCTGAGTGATATAAAGGATTGATTACACATATATAATTCTTTTGACATAAACCTTTGACCAAGTCTGGAGTTAGGCTTGGAATCAACCACCACTAGACCCTTCTGTGAGAAGGAGTTTAGAAAGCATTGGGGTCCTTTCCAAACTACTCAATGGGACGGTCAACCTGACACTTTGTCTGACCCTGTCTTCTCTGCAGTAACTAAATAAGGTACACTTTGATATCAAATCTTGTTAAACCACTATTACCAAATTCACTGTATTAATAAAAGTATATTGTTGCTTCTCTCTTATGAGTGCATAACTCTATCCATGACAAATATTACCATTCCTTTTTTACAATCCACAGAAATTGTGTACTTTTCCAATAGCTGACAAAACTAACAGTAAATAGGTCTTTTAAATGGGGAGGAAGGTCCTCTCCTGGGCAAGTGGTTGTTGGGAAAGCATCCCTCGTGAATGCCTTGGACCATCCTTGAGAGGCAGTCAAGACAGACTCTTAAGTTTCAGGTTTACTACTGTGATGCCAGGGGACAAACATGGAATTTCATCTCTGCCACCTTTGTTTAATTGCACAAATTGCTCATTTTGCAGGATTTGACATGTGAGAGTATATTTAGAAAGCCAATGAAAGCACTGTCTGTGTTAGCAGCCAAGATAGCAGTGGTGACCATTCCCATTGACAGGGCAACGTTCTCCAACATGGGACATGCCTGTAGTAGCAAACACGAGGAAACATCTGTACAACCCATCAGAGAGCAGATGAAAATCAGCATGAGGATATCCTATTTTCTCTTGCATTTCTGTGCAATTGGATTTGATATCTTTCAGAACTAATTTTTGTCTCCAGCGGACAGAATTCCCATTTGCTTTATTATGTCAAAATAAGACTCCATAGGTAATTTTTTCCCCTAAGTCTTTTGGTCCTAGAAATATCACCTTATCTTAGGTCAGAAGAGTGTGAGCCTATCAAAGACTTTGGTGAGATTGTTTCCCCTGATCACAACCCTAGAATTAGACCTCTTAATTGCTTTGAAGGAAGTTGAAAGTGGATATTAAGGATTTTATTCCTCACTGCTTTCTCATAACTCTGTAAAATTTGTGTCCTAAGCTTTCAGTTAACTGATATTTTCAGAATAAAATAAAGCAAAATAAAATACAATATCAAATAAAAAAGTAAAAAACTAATATTTTTAAACTCTATCACTAGCGCAGCAAAGAAATTACCTGCTCTACTTTGCTTTTGAGCAAAGAAGAAAATGCTTGCCACCTTGCCTGGTATGTTGGGAAGGTAGAGAGGTTCCTAAGGCATAATTAGGCTTCCTGACCTTCAACACTTACCTTAGGGTGAGGCAAGCAGCTTTCTGTAATGTGCTGAATAACACTGATTATATAGGCAGAGCTAACTGCACTGGTTAGGGTATACAAATAACCGTCAGGTGCTCCTGGAGAAGAACAAGGAATGGGGTATCACACAGCAGTCTTGTTTGGTTTTGTTCTTCCAGGAAGAATTGTTCCAGAAAATTCCAGACAATCCTACCCCAGCTGGCTTTTGAGTATCCTCCAGCTTATGAGAACTTACCGATTTGCCAAAAAAACAGCACTAGGAGAGTTGGATTAAAAGATTAGTTTAGGTCTCTGAACTGTTCTGTTTTATTCTGTGACCTACACAAACTCTCAGTCGCCAAGGCTCAAGTTTCTGTGAGTGAAAGCAAGTCCAGTGGGTGAGATCCATCTTTACAGGGCAGTTCCTCGGTTCACAAACACCCGTAGCAATCCCACAATCCAGAAGCTGTCGGCAGTCAGCCAGGTGAGGAGGATGCAGTGCCAGGAACAACTGAGGGACATTTAAACAGCTCCAGGGAGCATGAGCGAAACAGAGCATGGCAAACAGGAGTGTCCAAAAAGGGTTGGGGCACAGCAGTGAGGGAGTGGCAAGGTAGTTTTTATGGCAGTTCAAGCAGGCAGGGCTAGCAGGAAGGTCCTCTCTGACCGTCTGGGAGTAGCCAAGAGAGTCAGATAACAGACTCCATAGATGTGAGGAAGAGCAAAGAGATCCTTTCAGCCCCAGTCTTTTTAGCCTATTAGTTTAAGCTTCCTCAGTTATGATGTTGACGCACTGTAAAGCTCAGTCAGTCCCCTGCAGAAGTCACTGTACCAGCTGTGTCAGAGGCCAGCAGCCAGCTAGACCTGCTGATGGCAAATGCAGCTTTCCAGTTCCAGCACTTGCCAGGAGTGCCTGATGCCTTTGTGAGGCTGAGGCCAACAAACAGAAGGCGTGCTGTGGTTGAAGAGCTGTGCCACCAGGTGAAGGAGCTACGGGATGAAGTAAACAGACTTCGTAGTATTAAGGCAAAGACAGACCCCAATTATTTTCAGAAATTCTACAGTTTCAAGATTCTTGTGAATCTCAAAACTCATTATACTGGATAAGCAAATGAATTTGGAACCTTCGGAGTAATTAGTCAAAGGACTGTTGGTCAAGGGTCTGCTAAAGATGAAGGATGGAAACTGGTCACTGCACATACCAGGAGGAAGGTTTCTCCCCTTTCTCAGAATTTGACAAGTAGGACTGGCACCTTCTACAACAGGTATGAGGCTCTGGACCTAGAGGACCATAAAACTGAGAGGTGGGGAAAGGTCCTTTTGGAGCAGTGAGGCCTCCTAAGTGACCACCTGTACCCTATATCAAGACCTCTCTGTTAAGAGGAAAAGAGGAGTAGTTATAACAGGACACTTTCTTCTAAGGGTAACTCACTCCCTTCTAAGGGTAACAGAAGGCTGATTTGCAGACCAGACCCAACGCACAGGGAAGTCTTCTGTATCCCAAGAACTCAGGTAAGAGACATTACTGGAAAACTCTCCAGTCTAATACTGCCCTCTGACTACTATCCACTATTGGGTGTTCAAACTGGCAGTGACAAAATAACAAATAGATGTCCAAGGGCACTCAAAAGAGACTTCTGTGCCCTGGGATGACTGGGTAGAGGGATCAGGAGCACAGGTAGTGATTTCCTCAATGCTTCCGATAGCAAGGGATAATACCGATAGGAATAGGCAGATCCATCAGGTCAATGAGTGGCTCCGAGGCTGGTGTAATCAGAAAAATTTGGGGTTTTTTGACCATGAGATGATCTAATCAACATCTTGTCTACTGATTCCTGATGGGATGCACCAATCTCAGAGGGGAAAAAGAGGTTTAGTGCAGCAGCTGGAGGGGTTTGTTGACAGATCTTTAAACTAGCTTGCAAGGTGGAAAGGGACAAAACCAGGCTAGCCAGTGATGAGTAAATGAACCTATTTTCAAGAAGGGCACAGAAAACCCTGAAACTACAGGCCTGTCAGTCTCACTTCAGTGCCTGGTCAAGTTGTGGAGAAGACTGTTCTGGGAGGGATCGAAAAACATCAGAAAGGCAATGCAGTCATTGGTCACAGCCAGCAAGGCTTCACAAGAGGAAAGTCCTGCTTATCCAACCTGATTTCCTTTTATGACAAGGTAACCCAGCTAGCTGATCAAGGGAAGCCAGCTGATGTAATCTTTTTGGATTTCAGTAAAGTTTTCAACACTGTTTCTCTCAGGATCCTTCTGGACAAATTGTCCAGCCCACAACTGAATAAACACAATTAATTCAGAGGTGGAGCACAAAGGGTAATAGCGAATGGGATAACATGAGATTGGTGACTGTCAATACTGAGGTTCCACATAATTCCATCTTAGACCCAGTGCTCTTCAACATATTCATAAATTACTTGGACACAGGACTGGAAGGAATACTAAGCGAGTTTGCAGATGACACAAAACTGGGAGGAGCTGTTGACTTCCTCAAAGTCAGGGAGGCCCTGCAGAGAGACTTCGACAAGTTAGAGGACCGGGCAATCAAGAAACATATGAAGTTTAACAAGGGAAAGTACCAGATTCTGCACCTGGGATGGAGCAACCCTGAATGTACATACAGACAGGGGAATGAGATGCTGGAAAACAGTGCCAGGAAAGGGACCTAGGGGTCCCAGTTGATGGAAGGTTGAATGGGAGCCAGCAGTGCCCTGGCAGCCAGGAGGGCCAGCCCTGTCGTGGGGGGCATCAGGCAAAGCAGCTCCAGCAGGGCAACAGAGGTGATTGTCGCACTCTGCTCTGCACTGGGGTGGCCTCACCTTGAATATTGTGTGCACTTTGGGCACCACAATGTAAGACATTAAGCTACTAGAGGTTGTCTAAAGGACAACAAAGATGGTGAAGGGTCTTAAGGGGAAGCCGTATGAGGAGGGGGCTGAGGTCACTTGGTCTGTTGATCCTGGAGAAGAGGGGACTGAGTGAAGACCTCACTGCAGTTACAACTTCCTCTTGAGGGGAAGAGGAGGGGCAGACACTGATCTCCTCTCTGTGGTGACCAGTGACAGTACATGAGGGAATGGCCTGAAGTTGTGTCCGGGAAGGCTTAGGTTGGTATTAAAAAGAGGTTCTTCACCTAGAGGGTGGTTGGACACTGGAACTGGCTTCCCAGAGAACAGGTCACAACACCAAACCTGACAAAGTTCAAGAAACATTTGGAAAATACTTTCAGGCACATGGTGAAGGGGCCTCCTGTATAAGGCCAGGAGTTGGACTTGAATGTCCTTGTGGGTCACTTCCAACACAGCATGTACGTTCCATGATTCTGATTCTGGGAGAAAGGGCAGTGTCACTTGCCAGGGTCAAACTGGGGAATGCCCCCTGGAAATATATCAATTACTCTGGTAAAACCTTGTGAAGAAAAGTGATGTCACTGACAACTCTTTGACAAAAGAGACCTGTAATGTACAGAGAACTGAATAATAACCACCAAACTGGAGTAATACTGCTTCTCAAAGCCTCTGGACCCTTTTTCTGTTTGACAAAATACAAAAAAATCTTGTGTATATCTATAATGCTCTTTTGAAAGACTACTTTGAGGTTATACTTTGAAGTCCAAAGAATTGCATGCAGTCTGTAATTCCCTGGTGTCTAGCACAGTGTCACTGAAATTCCCCACCCCCGTGCAGCAGCATTTGTGCTGACTTCAGAGCCATCAGACGAAGTTCAGCCACCAACAATACACACGTAAACGCTAGAATATTTCTGCCCAGTCTTAAGTAGATGTTGCTTTGATCTTTGCTGCTATTGTTGTTTCAGAAGTCTCCTAGAAAGTATTGGACTGCAATAGTATGCCTTTCTAGGCAGGTTTATTTCCTTGATATTTCATTAATCTCCTATTTTTCACGTTGTAGTGTATTTATCCAGACATTAAGATCCTATCAATGAATAACTGCATTACTTGCACTAAGTAATATGCCTTCCCATGGTCTGCATTATCTTCTGAGAATACCATGCATTATTTTGTTTCAGGAATCAATGTATTTTTAAATAGCTATTTACCAAATGTATTGGTCCTTATTTACATAGAATCACTGAATTTTCCGTGAGATTTACACAAAGCACAGTGTAAAGATTTGTTTTAAGAATCAAAAAGCTCTTCCAAACCTGCAAAATAACATCATCAGTAACACAAGTAAATCCACTTTATTAATCTCAGTTTGAAATCAGATGCCTTGCCCATACATCTTTTATATTTCATTGATTTTCACCCTTGCTGTATCATACCAAAAGAAACTAGAATGTGTCAAAAGCCCAGCTTCCACCACTTCCCCTTGTCAAATTACAGCTAATGCAGCAGACCTAAATACGTAATTCTGAATCAAGACTAGGAACATGAAATGCCTGTAGGCAGACCAATCTTCAGAATGCCAAATCACTGTCTCAGACTTAAAGTTCAAAAATGCTGTGACAGTCAGAGAAGATTGAAATAGAAGGAGCTTAAACTCTGCAGAAAACCACAGGATGAAATCAAGTAAATGATGCTGGGATCTGACTTTCAAATATTTCAAAAGAAATGTTTCATAAGAACTATTTTAGTGACATTGAAAATATTTTATGGTTTATTCTTAAGGAAATATTGCTCACAAAAAAAAAAAAAAAAAAAAAAAAGGGAAGGAGCTGTGGCTCTCTACAACCTCTTAAAGATCAGCCAATAATTTGCATTACATATCTAAAAATCTAAAATATCATGGGTATGTGACGTGGTTTTAGAATGCTGAGCTCTTTTTAAATTGTTTTCAAGATTTAACATTTGTGAATGCCTTTGAAGTGCTCTTATTATGAATGTACTTCAGGTTATATAATACTTCTTATGTAGATGGGATAGCAGAAAGTGTTTAGCACACAGACAGGGTACTCCAAAAAATTTCAAGATTCTTAGTACATTACCTATGTTGGACAATATCTATGAGACTGTAACTACACAGAAAGGGAGTCCTTCAGCTGGACTTGGAAAAAAGGTAGTAAAGGCATTAAAGTCTTACAGTGTATACTTGCCATAGGTATTTTTCTTTTAAAGACCCTTCTTCAAGGACCTCTGCAAAACCAGATTTATATCATATTTGAGAACAACTGTTTTCTCCTTTCTAACTAACGTTTTCTTAACGCAGAATAAATTTCTCCTCTCTTCCTCAAGGAAGACTCACCAAAGATTAAGATTTCTACTCTGCCTACTCATATCCTTCTTTGTATAAGCTCCCCAAGAAGCAGACACAGGCACAGACAAAATGAGACTAAGGCAGCAGTATGTAACCATGTGTCAATCATAGCTCATGAGAAATCCACAACCTGAAATCATGACAGGGAAATTTCATCAGCACTAAAGCTTTCTGACTGAAGCTGCCTGTTGCACTGCGGTAGCTTGCATCACTCAGTGAGTGAAACAGCCCAGCAGCTTTTACTTGCTTTATGTATCTTAAGGCTGCCCAGCACACAAATAACTGTCTGCTGCCTGAACTGCAAGGACCATTACAAAGGAATAAATAAAAATGCAAATGTCAGTTTCAGTATACAGAAGGATCCACAGCAAGAGGAAAGTGGATGACCTGTATCTGCCACCTGTAGTGAATGTGAAATCATAGACCTAAAACAAAACAAAACAATAAAAACAAACAAACAAAACCAATCAAAACAAACATAAACAAACAAAAACCAAAACACCTGAATGCAGCAAGTTGTCTTTGGCCAAGGAAGGGCAAGAGGTTCCTGCTATAGCTGTGCTGGGACGGGGCAAAAGGGATTTGTACAAAGATGAGTGGGATTCTGGCATCTGGGTGCAGAACTTGGGCTTCCTTCTGCTTCCTTTGTAGTGTGTGAGGTACATATATCCTCTGTGAAAATCTGGACTCTCTCCTGCATATATCTTCACCCCAGCGTCTGTTTTCCCCAGAAAAGAGTTAATGAAGACTTCAAAGAAAAATGGTCTCACCTTCTAATCACATTGTACTATCTAGAATCAGACACTGCCAACAAGTAGTGAGAACCTTGTAATGATTAAGGCTGTAATAATGTAGTTTCTGCCATTTCAGTGATTAACATACTACCTCAACCCTTGATCCATTTAGAAGTGTGCGAAATAACAGAAAAGGTGTGGAAAGTAATTTCTGGAGATTTTATGTTTCTGACACTGAGCCACTGTCATTTGTAAGTAGCCTAGAACAACTCCATAGCTGTGCTGACGTACAGTGATATCTGAACTGGATTTTAAACCATCTCCACAATATAAAATCATGCTCTGTAATAGCAACTATACTTCAGCTGAACATAGATACTGTGCAAAACTGAGAAGCAAAAGGTGGGGTAAATCATCGTAATGAAAGTTAATAAGAAATTTTAACAGAGTAATTTGAAGTGAATTGGTAATATTCACACTTCTGTTTTGGGGTTTGTTTTAGATCAAAGAAGGATGATTTTTATTTGTCTGAAAATTCATTTTAACAGGTAAAACTTGACTCAAAATTAATGTTGTGCTTGGAAGTGATTTTTTTAGGAAATTTCATAGAAGATCTGTTGGAAACTAGTCAGTTACTATATTACAATGCAACAGAAAGTAAAATTGTAACATGAGATGAGAGCTTAAAATAGTTATTTGCTAATATCTGTCAAAGACACACACTGCTTTTATTGCCAAGTAAATCTGTAATGTATTTGTCATTACTACGTACCAGCTAATCATTCAGATGCCAGCTTTCTCTTTTCTATTAATCACTTACAGAATCATGCACAAGATTGACAGTTTACTTTGAATCCCCACCGCCACATTTTCTCTTTACTTTCTGGTCTCTCAGAAAGTCTCTGCTTGATATACTGTCAAACCAAAAGTAAAACCAAAAAAGTACCAAACTAATTAATTAAAAACAAACACCTCTGGAATACTCAATTATTTTAAAGCTTTCTAGTAAGTTAAGTCCTGTACTTCACCTCCAGAACATTATATTGTGATATATACATTGACTGAGTATCCAGGGTCATGTAATTTATTGTACCACAAACCCAGCAGTTACTGTAGGAACAAGGAAAAGTGGTGGAGAAGTGGTACAACACTCTAGAGATGGCTGTGTGCAATTCAGAATAAGTGCACTGAGCTGTGTGGACAAAGGTAAACTCCTTGCTTTGAAAAGCAGCTTTTATCTTCAATAACATACTAAGACCTCCTCCTTTCACTGTCAGAAGTGACTGACATGTATTGCTAGAATTTGCAAATATAATTGTTCTTGCAAGACTTCCCAACACAATTTAAGCTCAAGATAAGTGTCATTACTTTGCCCAACTTGTTCACCTGAATTACCCAAAAGAAGCAATTGTGAATGTGGTGTGGTTTTGTTTTGTGCCATGAACCAAAGAACCTGTGTGGTAGAAGCTTTATGTGTGGAACCTGAAGCACTTCTGCTTGGATTCCCAAGCTAAGTATTTATTAAGCATCACTTGTACTTGAAGTTTCTCCATGCTATCTCACAGGTTTAAGCCTGCACTTAAACCTGAAAAAAACATTTAGAAGACATCTTTAAGACTTTGGTCCAATGTTTGGAAAACCTAAATAAAGTTCTTTGCTCTGCTGCAGATTTCCTGTGAGCGATTTGGTGTTTCTTTAGCACAGGCAGAATAAGATCAAAGAACAACTTTATTCACTAGTCTTCTAATTCTCCTTATAATTTTAAACAAGATTCTTGGCAAGGTTTGGCCAACTGCATGTTGGTACTATTGCCAGGTACTATTAATAATAAGCAGAATGGATGAGTTAAAATTCACTATAGTCTTTACCACCTTGCATAGTCCTGCAATATTAATCAAAAAGGCTTTGTGTGCCTCTTCATGCCTTCATGAATATAATACATACTCATTTTATACTACTCTGAAGGACTGCTGTGCTGACTCACACTGTTTCAGACACTTTGAAAAAATAAGCAAAACCCATCATTAAATCTTATGCTCATAAGGTCACTAAGGTCTGCAAGACACAAAAGACTAGATTCACTGTAGTGCAGACACGGCCTTCCCACCATTCAGCTTCACAAAAAGAAAAGTACTACATACTGTTCTACTTAGAGATGTAGATTTAACTAATGTGTTCCACTTTCCTATGTGTAATATGGGGATAAAACTTCTTAACCTCAGAGACTTTATATGAAGCTATGTCAGTTTCATACCATTAAATATTTCAATACGATTCAAGTGCCCTTCTTTATCCAAGAAGTCAGAATTTTGAAATTTCTTGTTTGACTTCTGTAAAATCACTGATTCAGAAAATGTTCCTTTACTAAATTATTTAACAAGAATACTTATGCATCATAATTACAAGCACAACATCGACTAGTTTATGCAAATTCTTTCAAGTGTTCAGGTAAAGATTGACAACATTTGACAAATACTATTCTGAAGCACTGATTGTACTTACACCAACATAATCAGAGTTTTTTCCAGAATAAGTGGGTTTCTGTAAATGTTCAAAGAAATGAGTAGAAGAACAATGAAGACTAACTGATAAAATGTTTTAAGCATGGACTATGAGAAAATCTGAAATTAAAAGAATTTTTGTGTAGACAGGAGACTGAAGTATAAACATCAAAATCAAGGTAGCATGTTGCTATGGAGAGCTTTGAAAATGACAGAGAAGCTTGAATTTGAAGAAAGAAAAAAATTAAGTAATATAGAGATTTAAGAATAAAGAAGAAGGGGAAAAAATGGTAACTAATGGTCTGAATAAACTGAAAAGGGATGTTTCATTAGAAGTATTTTTTGTGCACAGTTCTGTAACAGAAATTGCCAGAATGAAAGCAGTTTTTTTCATTCACAATTATGAAGATTAAAGCAGTTTTCTAGGAGAGGAAAATCAGGGGGAATCTTACAGATATTAAAACATTTTATCTAGGGGAGGGAAATATTAAAATCTGGAGTATGATCTCTGTCAGTCTTGTTACTTTTACAGTTTAATTTTCCTTAACGTGACCAATTTTTTTAATTCAATACCTACATGCAGAATATAATTTACATACAAAAGTGAATCAATCTTTTAAGACCAGTTCTTAGAAAATATTTAAAGGAAAAAAAATATATCAGCTGAGGAGACTGTGGATACAGCTGAGGATACAGCTCTCATCACACTGCCATAAGAGACCTTCCTTGAGCACTGAAGTTGGACTAGAGACCTCAAAGGCTTCCTGCCAATCTTGTTGATTTTGTGATTCTACCAAGTGTAGAAACAGGATAAAAACATTTTCCAGACAGCAACAATTGATACATTTCTTATGTATCTCTTTTAATAAGTTTAATGCAAATAGGGGAGGGCCATTATAAAATTTAAAAAAATCATAAGGATCTGAACAATTTGATGTTTCAAAGATACAGGTTCTTCTCAAAACAAAGGTAGTTTTTCATGCTTCACTTCTGAGAATTACTTATTCTTACAGTGCTACACACCAGAGCATTTAAAAAATACATGTCAAAAAACAATCCAAAGGAAAAAACATCCTCACCCTGAAAAGTTATGATATTTTGAGCACAGAGCAGTGCAATTTTGTTTTGTACAACTGGGGCATGAATTTCCCAACATAGTTTGCAGCTTATTAAATTTCTTTGAATGTGAATATTAATTTAACCATTTAAAATAATGAAATAAGAACAAAATCAGATCAATTTTTATTTGCAGTGAAAATTGAACAGCATATTTACATTCATATCAGGAAGGTCTCCCTGAAACAGAAATCTCTCTATTTTGGCAGTCCTAAAAATGAATGGAAAATGACTGAATCCACAGGTGTTAAGATTTTTCAGTGATAGAAAGATGTTAATTCCAACTGGCGTAGGTTGATATTTTTTTGGTTTTGGATGATGGTCATCTGGCAAAGGTCAGCACAGATGTGAGCCATTGTGTATATCACAGCATAGTAAAATTCACTGTAAATGAGTTTTTAGTCCGCTGTATAATTCCAAAACCGCAGATTGATTTCATTCTTAAGAATTATATTGTGTAACTCAATATGAGAAGCCCTCTCATTATTTTGAAGTAATTGTTGTTTTTAAGAGTGATGGAAGAAAACTTCCTCCTATCTTTGGATATCTGTATAATTAAGAAGACTGTAATATCCTAACTCAGACCTTTCCCAAGTAAGAATGTAGCCCACTGTGGTCATCTCTAAAGTAGTTATGGAATAAACAGATATTGCTTTAAATATAATTTACTGTATGTAAAAAAATTGAGAAAAAAGTCAAGTTTTAATGCAATGCTTTTATTTCTCTCTGGATTACCCTGTTTTTCTTTCAAATGAATTCACTTTTCTGGGGGGACGCTTTCTCTTAAAACTTAGTCCAGGATTTACTTCGAATGTCTTCAGTGAGGGTACTTCAGGATCTGGGTTCTTCACAGAAAATAACTAGTTGTTTCAACATCACAACTGCAAAATAGGAGTTCAGAAGTTTCCAGAAGTACCAGAATAGGGTAAAACGAAGGTTGATCCAAGTACTCCGCAAAAAGACCTTGATTTTGAGAATGAATTTTCGATTGATGCATTTTGCCTTCCACAAATACTGCAATTTAGTCAGAAATACTCATATCTCCATTTTGGCAAGTATAACCCCTAAACTTAAAAATACTGTTATCTAAAAAAAATGTTTAAACAAGCTCATGCAAGATTGGATGTAGTCAACATTTGATGTCAGATGTAGGGTATTACTTCAGAAATAGAAAAGGCTCAAGGGAAACTCAAGGAATTATAGAGAAGGGCAGAAAATGATACTTATTTGTGATATTTAATATCTTCATTGTGTAGCCTGAACTACTGAATAATACATCACTACCCATTTTTTACACTATTGATAAAAAAGCAGTAACTTGCTGTTACATATATTAAAGTCACAGACCACTTGCTTCTTTTAAAATCAGAGGGCATTGTTTTTCCTTTAGCAGCACTCCTGTAGTAGCGAGATCAAAGAGATTTTATTATATATTTAGAGATAGTAGTTTTAAGTATCTGCACTGACACATCTGGATAAGCATCCCATTATGTTGGCCTTTTCTTGGAATGGTTTTGAAGACCAAATTGCTCCTGTATAAATGTGCGCAGGAAACAAAAACTGTGAAGATGAAAGAAAACCCATAGTTTTTATTTTAATGAGCATTTTGAAAAACCTTATTTTCAGATTAAATTAGATTAGATTAGATTATGTTAAAGGGAATTAAAGATCAAAGCTGTGAGTTGTAGGATATAGATAAAAAGAAATTGTTTGTGCCTACGTTTATCTAAGTACAAAACAAGCATATTCCTTCTAGAAATGAGAACAAAACTGTTGCTTACAAAGATCGGTTTTCAAGACCACACTTGAGAAGCTATTTTCTCTGTAAAGCTGAAAACTGCAATTAACAACTTCTTAATGCACTCTTGTTTTGTTTGAACTCTGACTTTTATTACGATAGTTAGAGATTTGATGGCAAGAAACAGTAAGCCAGAACTTTAAGTAAAATATGATGTGTAGCCATGAATTCAATGCATTTGTACGAATGAATGTGAACAGAAGTGAAAGAAAATGACAATGGCTAAAGCACAGATGGAGCAGGGTAGTTCATAGATGAAACCCTGTCAAAGGAGCAAGGACAGATTAAGAAACAAGGCAGAAGAAACAAGAACTATTCAAAGTAAACTGGCATCAAGTTGCAAGCTTTGGATTAACTAATAAAAAGAAGTATTGAACTAGAGCAGTTTAGTTCAGAGAAAGAGTCATCATGCAGAATAGCAAAAGATTTCTTGTTTTGTCTGTATTTCAAAAGACAAGGATAAATAAGAAGAGATTGCAAGGATGATTTGCAGTAAAACATTACTGCTAAGAGAAAAATAGAGTTAGGAAAGTCTGTCATTCCTAGAAAGTCTTAATAACACGAAGCTTCAGGAAAACTTACCGATAGGAGTAGCAGAACCCTCTTTTCTTTTTTAACAAGATCTGAAGTAAGGTAAGTTAACTACAGTTTTGGAATTTATCACAGTAGTTTTGCACTGCTTTATCTCAAATGTCCTTCAGCAGATAAAGAACAGTGATAAAATTAATGGCACTGTCATTTCACATCCAGACCTGACAGTATGATAACAGAACTTCAGCTTAAAAAGGAGCTCACCTTATTAGACTGTAGCATTTTCTATAAAGATTCAGATATATCAATTCTACCTTTAATATTTGCAGCTCAGTATAACTACAAAAAGAAAGTGAGGATTGAGGAGATTTTAATTTTCATTATCAGATTTTTCATTCCCAGCTACCATAAATCAAGCCCGGCAGATGGAAAGAAAAAAGATTTACAAGTTTTGTCAATAGTGCAATCACAGACCATTTGTAGGACCTTGGCAAATAAGCCATTTTTTTCCTCCTTAAATTGCTGTTTGCCATGTTATGTTTGGCCTGTCACTTGTATGATATCATGCAGTGTCATATATAATCTTGTCTTTATACAGAAGTAAGAGTGAACTGTGGTTTCATCTGCTTGTTAGGACAGCTTTGGAGGTCACCTCCAACCAGTGCAATTTTTTAGTAGCTTTTAGATTTCTCGGAAGCAACTGACATACCATGCTGTAGCAATAACTGCATCAGCTGAAAAAAACCACTATTTTCAATTACTTATGACTGTATATCTGCACAGACTCTTCATGCAGACTTCTGCCACTTCTAAATTCCTGAAGGTACTGTGCAATACTGAACTACACTGGAGAGATAAACAGTGTGATTTTAAAAAAGCAGGTGAAGGTAACTTCCCTTGAGGCAGACTAGGAAGCACTCATCAGCCCTGAGATTTGGGTGTTTGCCATACAGTGAAAAAAAAACATACGCTTGTTAAGGTGGTATTGCTGTCAGATAATACAGACAGACCAAGAAAATTACATCTGCTGTAATGGTTGTAAAATGTGCTCTAAACCAATGATTCAGATAGATCTATTGTGACTTCAAAATGCGTGGAATTATTGATCACTTTTAATAATAAAAGGATTAATTTAAAAATTAACAACAAATTTAATAAAATTTCACATTAACTGCAAAAAAAATAGATCCATTTTAGTTTATGATATAGTATTCTTTTGCTAATGTTAACACTCACTTTTTAATTGAATGTAATGTGCTGATTAGAGCAATAATTCAGGTTTTCTGAAAATTCATTATATCAGTTGAGAAAAAAAATTTTAATAATGTTAAAAATAATTTTTTAATATTTTTTTAATAATGCTATCATCCTTCCCATATCCCTCTACCCGAACTCTCACCAGAAATATTTGTGATTTATTCAAAGTAATAAAGCTATCCTCTAGACAGCCAGTGATAACATCTTATGTTCAGGTACCGTCGTACAATTGCCAACCATGATATCCATCATTTTCACCCAGAGGAAACAGTTGTTCACAAAATTAAGAGTTAGAAAAGGAAAAAGCCTTTCATTGAACTGTATGAAATTCCACTCAGCTTTCTTTTTGAAACGTCAATTCCAAGATAAATAAATAAATGAGATGAGTCACTGCTTTGAGGGAGTGGGCAGTGGACCTAAAACAAATGGCTCACTTATGGAGCTGTGTGCCATTTTGAAAGCTGAGTTGCTCTCACTAATTAAGGAATGGAAGTAAAGTTTCAGGCATTAAAAGACCTTTCCAAAGACTTATTTGATTACTAGCTTCACATACAAGTTACTCCTTGAAACTTCAGCTAACTTTCCTATGGGCTTTTTTAGATTTGTTAAGGAGAAGGCACACCTCTTTTCTTTGCCTTCTTGGTTTTCCTTCTCTTCATAGCCTTTCTAAGAGGTCAAAGCAATCAGATTGAATGGTCCCACCCCTTGAAAACAGTTTAGTTGTGAAAGTACATGAATAGATTTATTCCATTTTGTAGGCACCTAAGGTTACTTGTACCTGTGCTCAACAAAAGTGAATGTTTCTGGCAGAGAATGGAGCTGGGAGTTAAAAAAGTAATATTCATAAATCATTCTTTTGGGTTTATTATTGCATGAAGAAGGGAAGACAAAGCTTTTCCACACATAAGATTGTTTAGTGGAAATCACAAGGGAAGAGAATCGTTTTCTTTCCTTAGACTCTGATTACCTAAAGGCTCAGATAGTTAGGATAACTTTGTATGCTTATCCAAATGAAACCTTTTTTAGAAGTCTATTCGCAATTAATTTTTCATTTGAAAACCTTCTCAACACTCTGCTGAGCATAGTAATTGATAGCAGCAAAATCTGATGACATAAGCCCAGTCTTTTCATTATTTCTCAGCGCTGGACTCAGTGGATATGTGGA
This sequence comes from Pyrocephalus nanus, assembly GCA_038380795.1. Lineage (NCBI taxonomy): Eukaryota > Metazoa > Chordata > Aves > Passeriformes > Tyrannidae > Pyrocephalus > Pyrocephalus nanus. Next base: position 63,453,548 of record CM076263.1, on the reverse strand, counting down.
TTTGTGAGGTTTCATGTGTCTAACTTTCTTTGAGTTTTGTCTCTGCAGTGGCTTGTGTAAATCCTTTACGTTAGTGCAAGTCCTTTTAAAACTTCTAATAAAAGAAAGAAAAAATGGATGAGATCTTCTAAACCTATTAGATTTTCCCTTATCTTAACTGTGTAATGTTCTGTTTCACACATGAAAATGTCATGATAATATTCTGAAATTAAATTTTTATATACATGACCCTTTGAAGATAGACAGTGTTGGTAGTAAGGCTGGTTAAAATTATTGTGAGTGGGGCACAGGTTTTTTTGCTATTTTACTTTATATAAATTCAGATTTTCAGAGGAAGAATTAAATAATAAAGCTCTGAATCATCTTCCAAGAACTGTTGTCAGCATCTCACAATTGTTATTGTGTCAGCCCAATAGAACTAATTGTATATCTAGAGATTTAAATGACACCCACATACACACACCAAAAAAAAAAAAAAATTCAGGAATCACAGGCACTAGTATTGCTTTTCTGTAAAATCAATCTTCCCAGCAATTGCTTGTTTCTTGTGGACAAAACAAAAGGAGTGGGAAACAAAATTTTAAGATCATAGAAGAGACTGAGTTGAAACAGACCCATCAGGATGATCAAGTCCAGTTCCTGATACAGAACATCCAAAAAATCAAACCACGTGCTTAAGAAGTCTAGAGTATCCTAAACTCTCATAGGCTTGGTACTGTGACTACTACTCCCCAGGGAACCTGTTCCAGTGCCCATCCACCCTCTAGGTGAAGAACCTTTTCCTGATATCCAGTCTAAAACTTCCCTGACTCAGCTTCATGCTGTTTCCTCGAGTTCCTGTCACTGGCTGCAAGAGTGAAGAGATCAGTCTGCTGCTCCACTTCTCCTTGGGAAGATGTTGAAGACCACAATGAGGTCTCCTCTCAGTCCCCTCTTCTCCAGGCTGAACAGACCCAGTGACCTCAGCCACTCCTCATACAGCTTCCCCTCAAACCCATTCACCATCTTTGTTGTGCTCTTTTGAATGTCCTCTAACAGCTTAGTGTTTCTTTTATGTTGTGGTGCCCAAAACTGCATGCAGGACTCAAGGTGAGAGTGCATCAGCACAGAGCAGAGTGGGACAATCACCCCCTTCAATGAACCAGTGATGCTGTAACCTCATAAAGGGTTTTCATAAAAGGAAACCAGCTTCAACAAGAAAGATTTTCACTACACTGTCCTTCAGGTGTTTTTCAATACCTCCAATGGTAATCTTTTCCATGATTTTATCAGGCAATGAAGTGAGATGGAAAGGCCTATGGTTTCCGAGGTCCTCCGTCTTGCCCTTCCTGAAAACAATGTTCAGCAGCTCCCAGTCAGCCGGGAGCTCTCTGGATTCTTAAGACCTCTCAAAAATTATCAAGAGAGGTTGTGCAAAGACATCAGCCAGCCCTATGGGGATTCTTGGATGAATCCCATCAGATCCCCATTCTAGGGATCCATCTAGAACAGCAGATCCCACACAAGTTCAGGGTCAACTGGGAGTTTATCATTCTCCTCATGGTCCTCCAGCTCAGGGCACTGCCTTCCTCAGTATTGCCATATGCTTTTACTGATAATCTGAACAACTCCAGTACTGTGTGTGGATTGGACACAAAAAAGAGTTTTGACTGCATTTTGTGATTTGCTTTTCCATCTCTGTATACAAGTATATATGTCCTCTACTTATTAATCCCCCCCAAAAAATGAACCACTGGAATATATATTACAGACAGCTGATCTGTGGAAAAAAAGAAACATCCTCAATGGTGAGAACTTTGCTGCCTTTCATTTTTCACTACAGAAGATTTGCTTAAAGTGTAAAATTAATGTGTTATTGAGTACCTTAAGAAAGGATGCATATTTCTTTAACAGATATTTTCAACATAGGAAGGGAAATGTAAATTTCATAAAAGCTGTACAAAGGTGGGAACAAAGGTAACCTTGTAAGCAGCCCTGAACTATTTATCTTCTCACAAAAAAGGTTACATTCTAATCCCAAAGTAAGTGGTCTGACCTCACTGCAGTTCGAACAGATTTACACGAGTCTGCCTGAGATAAGATCTCTTCATATGTGTTTATCCCAGAAAAAAAAAAAAATGTCCTTTTTTTTGTATTCATCCATCAAAAGATCAGTCTGCAGGAAATATTGCTCTATAAAGTGGACTAAGCTAACAGATCTGAACTTCTCTATCAGTCTTATTGCATATCATACCAATTACTCTTGCTGTCATGAGAAATAAAGTCTGATACCCTTTGAGTTTACATGTGTCAAATGTATTCCTCAAGAATATAATACAGGGTGCAGTCTTAAAAACAGAATGCAGGCTGGAATTTGCAGCCGCTATTGAAATGTGTAGTCATCCAAGTTGCAGCTTTCACAGGAAGCAGAGAAATGGCATAAATATGCCATGCAGAAAGGTGGATCCCAAGTTGGGAGTGAGAGACAGTATATTGTCTTGCACACTTTGGCCACATGCACAAACAAGGAGGTATGACTGCCTGTTTGACATTTTCCACTAACAGGGTTCAGATAGCTCACTATTGAAGACGTCTTCTCCCCACAGTTAACTCCTTCACTGGTTTAGTTGCCTCCACCTATTTTTTCAGTCTTTATTTTGCCAGAAAGATTTTAAGAGTCTGAGTTGAAGGGCTTATAACACTGGAAAACTACTAAATATCTCTGCATCTTGTCTCTATTACCTTGGGCCTGTCGTTTTCCTCCAAGAGGGACAACGTAAATCATAACACAGGTCAGTTAGAGCAGTAGAAATGCATCTTAACATTTACTTTTATTTTCATTTTTTCTAATTTTTTGTGTTTCAACATAAGAAAAGAGAAGTGCTAAATATTAAACTGGTGCTCAAAAGATAGTGAAAGAAAAAGTGTGCATCTCCTGCTAGATACAAGAAATCTTAGTCTTTCCATTCCCTTCTCTTCAACTGGGGATTCATCAAAGCTCTGTTTTCCAGCTCTTAAGTCAGGGGCCTGGTCTAGTGAAGATAAACAGTTCAAGCAAAGGGACTCTATCACACTTTGGGTGGTGTGTGGCAGCACTATTCTCCTTCACAATTCTACTGACAGCAAAGCAGAACGAAAGAGAGTCTCCAAATAAAAACAACAGATTCAATCAGCTATGCTTAAATTCCATAGAATAAACAATAGAATGTCTAAAAAAAAAAGGAGAACCAACAAAGTAAAGGGCAAATCAAAAATATAATCTGTCTCCATTTTGATGAAATATAAAATAATAATGTTTAGGTTTTGAAGAAAAGGACCTTTTATTTTTAAACTGTAATGTTAGCTCCACTACAGTAAAAAAATTAGTTTTCATATTTTATTTATTTAATGCAAATTAAAACAACAATATTTTAAGCATTTAGCAGCAAAGAACTTTTAGAGAGATGCATTTAATATTAAGTTAATATTTCTGCTTTCCCAAAGTGTTTTGCAAGCATAATCACTGAAGTATTCATCAAGTTTATAAAAGCTTCTGATGACTTATTACTGTTAAGGCATTAAGAATTTTTTTCTGAGAAGAAACATTTCTGAAATGGTACAGAAACATCAAAAAAATACTTCATGAGCTATTTAGTGGAAATTAAGAGAGGGAGTAAACTATTTTTGTTATCTTCTAGTCTACTATATGTTTTTTGATTGTCTTATTATTGTCTCACTAATAATTAAATTGGCTCAAGTCTGTGGTAAATATATACTCAGTATCTTGGTAAGCATGGGGATTAAGATCCTTCAGTAAGTATATATTTTATATATAAATATGTGTATATATAGGTAACTTACGTGGAACAAAGAGAACAAACTGCTGTGAAAACCTCTCAATTAACATTTATGTGAGCTGAATGTCCTTTTTTCTTTTTTTTTCTTGATAATCTTACTTTATATGCAGCGAGATACTCATAACTTTCTTTGTCTTCAGGAACAAAATGGAGAAGATAAGTGGGAGGGCAGAGCAGGGTATATATCTGTTCAACAGGGACAGCAGACAGCAACAAGCAGAAAGGAGTTTCAGGTCCAAAGATCAAGACTTAGATAATGCGTGAAAAAGCAGTTTACCTTCATGAAGAAATAAACCTTTTACACTATTGTGCTGGTTTTGGCTGCGATTGAGTTTATTTTCTTCATGGTAGCTCATACTGTGCTGTACTTTAGATTTCTGACTCCCCACAGGGAGCGAGCAAGTGACTGCCTGGGGTTTGGCCACCTACTAACGTTAAACCACAACAATTTTCAAAATAACATAGCAAATTGTTAAATATTTTTTCTTTTTTTTTCCTTCTATTTCACCTTTTTTTTTTTTTTTTCCGATAAAGCAAAGGATAACTAGTTCAAAGGGGAAACCTTGCTGCAGTTAGCTGTTGCTGCCTGAAATCTCAAATACCAAAAATATAATTAGCGTCTAGTCTAGTAAAGGGGTGGTCTTCTTGCTTGTTAGGCATGCAGAATTTAAGACAATTGCTAGAGTCTTCTTCAGTCAGCACAACCAATCCATGTAGTAAATCCTGGGCACTGGGTTTTTGGGTTCACCTGCCATTGCTGATCTCCACATTCAAACTGGATGAGCAGTATTCAGATTAGTGAATAAGTGAATACTGATCATATGTACATCTAAGCTTCAAATCTGGAAGGAAATCGGGACACGGAGACGCAACAACATGCGTATCAGGCTCACACTGATATTTTTTGATCTTTCTGATCTAGAGAGTAGGAACACCATGCCAAGAAAGAAGGCTGGTGGTTTGAGTGCTGGTTAGGAATTGTTTCATTCCCTCTGAAGACATGAAAAAAAAAAAACCCCAGAGGTTGGAGGAGACAGATGCACGGCATAGTTTGCCTTCTGTCTGTTTTTTCATATGAAGAAATAAATATTTTGCTGTCACAAGTGCTGAGAGACTTGTTCTTAAATTTCAGAAGGCAAAGAGAACAGAGCTGAGCTATATTCTCCTAAAAAGTCTGGTCCTCCATACACATATTCCACTTCTCTGTGAAATCCATACCAGCTTCTACTGGTAGATATGACTACACTCAAATAGTAGTGTCTGAGCTTGACATATCATACCTGCCTTCTTGATAAGACATATTGCTTTTGGCTCAGTCCCATCTTAAACATATGTTTCAACCACATTCTGAGTCAAGACTATGTGTATCCTCCTTGATGTAAGCAAAGAAAACATGGTTCTGCTTGCAAAAGGCTCACCTGGCATTGATGGACAAGGCTAACCTCTGGAATGGAGTCATATCTGCTACAGCAATTTCAGCACAGCCTGGTATCTGGAAAAGTAGAAATAACTAAGTCTGTTTGGATCTCTAAATTTCATCTAATCTGCTGAAACATTTATAAAAGTCTACAATGTGCAGCACCCACGTTGCTAAGCAAGAGGTAAAAATGTTTGAATCATAACTTAGAAAACACCTCTTTTTCCTGTAATAAAATGGGACTTCTAAGTTAAGGTAGGGCCTAAAAACTTTATGGGTTCCTTATAAACACAAAATAAAGCCTAACTCTGCCTCTGAATGTATCCTGGTTAAATCATACTTAATTCTGCAAACTGCAGAATTAAATATAACACAACAAGGAGCTGCCGATTAAGCAATTGTAAAGAGTTTTGAGGAAGTGTATTCACCACAAAGCTTAAGAAGTACTGTGAAAGAGCTTTTGCCATGAGAACAGTCAAGAAGGGCCAGGTCAAGCGGTGTGGTGCCAAGGTTTCCAGCTTCCATGCGATGAAGCCCTGAGCAACTTGGTCTGACCGCATTGCTGAGCCTCCACTGGGCACTGAGATAGTCTAGAGACCCCCTGAGTCCTTACCACCCTAAACTGTCTTATGGTGCTACAGTCACGTATGATTCTGTGAAAACCCATTTTCCTTTTTATATCGAACAAAAATCCATCCCACATTGAATAGATCAGGTTGGTTTGTTTATTGGACAGTTCCCAACAGCACTAAAACACAGTCTCTATGAAAACCTGTTTGGAAAGACTGATGTAGTCCTTGTGTTTGCCTTGTTTGTCTCTGTATAAGTAAGAATACGGCATGAGGCATAGGTTTTGTAAATAATTGTATGGCACTCCCCCTCTGACTGTCTGAGATTATGAGTTTAAATTCTGCTATCTGTAGATCTTTAAGCAACTGTTGCCCAAATACTTAAATTTTTACTATTGCGATAGTAAACTTGAAAAGGAGACTTGAGTGGGAGTGCTCATCACTAGATGTACACATTTTTGCATTACTGTGTTCTACTGTTAAAACACAGTGACACATGTTTTATGATGAGAGACATTTATCTGCTAACTATGACTGTCTAGAATGTTTGGTTCATTGTAATGTAAATTCCCCTAGTTGCTCTAAAGAGCTTTCCTCCTTTGAAATTGAAATAGAATGAGAAGAGAAATTTTATTGGCTTTAAGCCTCTCCAAAAATATTTTTCTCATAAAAGTGTTTTAGACAATTTTAAATATAATTTTAAGCATAAAATTTATATTCCCAAACAACAGAAAGTGCCTCAAGTAAATCATCCCAAATTATAATGCAAGTTTTCATTACAGTGTCTTTTACAACTGAGTTATTCAAATGGCACATATTGATCATCTCATTTTAAAATATACTGTTATTATGGAATTATACTATTATACTTTTTAGAACATTCTCAGTATATTTTTCTACAGGAAATTCTTAGAAATTTTCTGCTAATAATATTTGATGGAACGGTGATTTTACAGATTTGAAATATAAATTTTTATTTCATTTAACAAAAAATCTTAGCAGAACATATTGTTTTATTCCAATGTGACTCTTGTGTTGCTATGATATCACAGTTTGAATGATCCAACTAATTTAATTCAATGGAATTACAAGTTTTAATCACTGAATCACTTCGACTTCATTAATATCTATAATAGTTTACTGCATGTATTCCCAAATACTAATGGACATGATGGACTTTAAACACAACCAGAAAAATGCAGTTCTATTTATCTGCATATTTTCTCAATGTGCTAAATCAATAAAGCTGCCTTACAGAAGGTTTTGAAGGATGTAGCTCTTAATTAGCTGTTAATGTATGAGTCAATAGATTGGTAATGATTTTTGTAGGTCTGGCTTTAGCTGTTTTGCATATTTTGCGTTTTTGTGGTATTCTAAATCATTGATAGATACCTAGACTATATAATACTGTAATTTAAATCAAGATCTGAGAATATCTTAATAATTTCCTTTGTTAAAGTACACAGTGTGGTGCCTCTTAATATTTATATTCTCTGTGAATGTATAGGAATAATGAAAAAATGAGTTTTATTTTTATCATTCTTCTCCTTCCTGTTTAAATCACAGTATCTGCTCTGCTGTTTTATCCTCAGAGAAGGAGCAATCCCTTTCATTTTACGTGCCTCTCTTCCCCTTTATATCTCATTATTTGTGATCAACCACAACTCCCTCAACACTTAGCAGAAGCCTGCATTGTTGGAGGAGAGTTCAATGCCTTAAGAAGGAAAATGGAGGGAGTCAAGAGTTTCAAGGAAACTGACAGCACAAGATCAGCTTGCCCTGTTGCTTTCCTGACTGTAAATATTTTCACAGCCATTTTTTTCAGGAATATTTGTGCTTTTGTTTTGTTACTATTGTGTATTTCTGACAGGAAGCAAGCATTTGGATAACAAACAAAAGTAATCTCTGTCACATGAAAGCGTACCCCTCTTGATGAAGGAGAATGAATTAAGCAAAGTCTGTGTGACCTAGGAAAATACGGGTTTTAAATGGTCAGTGTGCCCTTGTCACTTCCATCTGTTGCTGCTCCTTGAATGCTCAAAAGCATCACTGTCTATCATTTGAACCCTTCCACCCCTGAATAAAGAGTAACAGCAAGAAAGACTTTGGAATCTAACTACACAGGCAGAGGACATTTTTGTGTACAGAAACAAATAGCTGAAACCATCAATTAAATAATTATCTGTGAATTATTTTCTCATCTGCAACACAAAACAATCTGTTCCTGCTGATAGTCCTGATGCCACGACATCTGTTAATCTAAGAACTGCTTCTTTGACATCTATATATCAGTGTCATTTATTAGTGTTATGTCTCCCATACAGACCCTTATTTATCATTTATTTCTGACATCAAGGACATAATTGGAACAGAAGCTGAACTGATTTGGTAGAATATTGTGGGTTAGATGTGTAATCAGTGAAAATCTTTTGGTACCGACAAAGTGAAATATTATGCAGGTATTTGGTAGGCACCAGTAAAGCCTAGAAGCAGTATAATTTCTATTTTAAGTTAGATGTCTCATTTTCAAAGTATTTTTTATATTTATAATTTCATGCATGTCATTTGTGTTAAATATATCCAGTAAAACCCTAAAATTTTTAGGGCAAGATTGGCACAGATTTAGTCAAAAAGAAACTTTCCAGAGAAAACATTGACTCTAAGCTTTTGCTCAAAAACTTCCTTCAAGAATTCATTTCATTAAGGGCAAATGCTCTGAGCATAAAATATGTTGATTCATGAAAGGCTTTTTTTTCAGTTTTAAAGGTACCCAGAAGTTATAATCTCATGCTTTACTTGTCCTACTTTCAGGATTTTTAGTTAAGCTACACCTTTTAGGATGAATATCAGTTTCGACTGCAGTGAAATTTATTTTACTCATGGAAATGTCTAGAGAATTACAAGGAAAACTTGAGGCCAAAATTTTCCTGATGTATGGCTATATTTTTACACAACACACCTATAATTCATCATACTTATAATTCATAATAATACTCATTAAGGTCACAAAATTTAATAAAACTGTACAGGTTTGAGAAAATCAAACATGGCTTCTAATAGGTTGAAAGGTTTGCTATTACCAGTATTATATAATCAACCAAGATACGCTTGGTTAATAAGGAATTGAAAATTCTATTGTAAAGATATGGTCATACAGAAGGAAGGTGCCATGAAAGGGATATCTTTAGCCAGTCAGAATCTTATACTAATGCATTTCTCCAATATGACAACAGAACAGGATATAAAAGGTATGTTTTAAAAGAGTGATTTTTTTTTTTTTTTTTACTTTTCTTCAGAACTGTGCCTGTGTTAATTACATCACCCTGCTTCTTCCATATTTTCTTATAATAAATAGTGGACAACTACTTTCTTCTGCATTTTGGCAAAGTTATCACTTCTGATCCTGACTTTTGATTAAGGAAGTCTGAACTTCCATATGGTTTATCAAGACCAATTGAAATTTAAAAAAACCCTCAGCCATCAGAAATTTTGCTCTAATGCTCATTGAAACAGGTAACTGTAGTGATGAAGGACTTCCCACTGGCTTTAAACATTAATCCACTGAACAAATACATCACTTTGTATCTAATAAATTTGTATCAAATAATAATTTTTTTAAGCTATGCTAACCAAATTGGGTTTCATTTAGCCTTTTCAATTCTTGGTTTTCAAAACATCCATTTTATTGCGCTATAAAAATGACAACAGAGCTCTGCTGTCTGTGATGTTCACAAAGCAACATCAAAGGCTAAAAAAAGGCTTCCAAAGTTCTAATTAGGACTATATTAAGTGACTTTTTTCAGGAAAAAAAGCTTAATGCATTTCTTAAAAATGAGAAGTACTGCTACAAAAACCAAAAGAAAAAGTACTTCTATCATTCCCAGGTTTTTTTGTTTTTTGTACCAATTAGTTTAATATTCCTTAGACTTTTCAAGTATATATGGTGCAGAAATAGTAGTAGTGTCTTTTGACTGTATGAGGAAGAGTGATCAGCAGCAAGTGTAAAATGATCCTGCCCCACAGCTTGGCACTGTTAAGACAATTCCTGGTGTTCTGTTCCGTAACCTGGGCTTCTGGTGCAGGAGAGACCCTGATGTACAGCAATGAGTTCAGCAGAGGGTCCACTTGACAGTCACTATTGGAGCACAGGGGGCATAGGGGGAAACAGATGGTACTGAGCTTGTTTAGGCTGGGGAAGCGTATGGGAAGGAGAGATCTCACTTCTGTCTGGAAGTATAGGGTTGGAGTGTGTAGGTAAGTTCGGGAGTGTGGGGAGTGCCTGCACCTACTCAGAAGTGCATGGTTGAGGGCTGGAAAGCCATACCCAGAATCTAGAGCATGGGAAAAAATATGTCACAAAATGCCTCACAAGTCTTCACCGCAATGACAGTGATCAAACAGGGTCCAAGAAAGACTGAGACTTCCATTCTTGAAGGTGATCAAGATTCAGCCGGTTATGACACTGAGAAACCTGGTCCAACTAGCCTTGCTTTGAGCTGCACATTGGACCTGATGAGCCCTAGAGGTCATGTCCAACGTACCTAATGATGTGATTCAATGATTAATGGTCAAGTTACATGTGCATTTTGCAGCTACCCGAGCAAGTGGAATGAAACATTGGGTTTTTTAAGGGTTTTTTTCTTTTTTTTTCTCTACGCAGTTGAGAATCAAGCATAGCTCAATGTTTTTCTTGTAAACGGCTCAAAATATTAGACCAACAACAAAAGCTTTCTTCTCTTACCTACCTATGCAGCTTGGCTATTTATATCAGAAATGCAATCCAATTTTAAAGCATCCATCTGATGAGTGAGCATTGTAATTCTCTCTCCATTGTGACACAGTCTTTAACATAGAGCTTCATAATGGTGCCAAGAACTTATTTGGAAGACTAAGACTATGTCTTAGTAATTCAATACTTTTCTGTACTAGTCAGATAGTCAGAAATCAGAGATTACACTTACCATGTTGCCAAGGCTATAGGCTATACTAATTTAAGCAAGTAAGATGCTTCTTCAGTTCTCCTTTTTACAGTGGAAACTGCTTTTTCAGAAGTCAAGGTTGTCTTTTCTGTCATTATTAAAGGTTAAGAGTTTACCAAATTATATGCCAAAGTCGTTTTCAATATTTTTCTCCACTAGAACAGTATTAACTGAAACTACACTTGCTAGAAACAAAAAAGAGTTTGATTGAATACTAAACACACATTGAATCTACCTATCTCAGAGATTTGTGCTTTTAACTATTTTCCCTAAAACAAATTCTCATTTTAAGCTAATTTTCTTGGCTGCACTGCAGTAAATATCTTTGCCCTCATATTTTAAGTCTCTGAGTTTTTCCTGTGGTGTTTTTTGAGCTTAACATCTTACAAAGATATGCCTTTGATTTTTTAAAGGACTCCCTTTGTTGTTTCCCTAGGCACAGTTTTACCTCTGATGAAGCCAAGGTGAAAAAAGATACTCCAAAATGACTGTAGTATATAGCTCCTTTGAAAGTAGGTATGTGTCAAATCCCAAATCCAGAAACAGAATTTTGTATGATGAAGTTCAAAACATTGCCTTTCAGATCTTTTATTCTTCTTGCTGAAAACAAGGAGTGAAGAGGCAAATCCTAAAACCTGCAAAACCTCTTACTCCTGACTTTAAGAAATATGGCTTTAACTTAACCATTACCTTTTTTCTCTTTTATCAATCTAAACTTAGATCAAATGTCAGCCCAAGAAAAGGTGTTAAAGTCCTCTTATCCATATGAATGTAAACATGGAGATCCACTCAGGTTAGCTGCAAGAGTGCACAGCTATTCTGGGAGTTGAACTGGTGTATGTGTGCCTGCAATACTTTCCTGTGCTGATGCAGAAACATATACATGTTTTTGAAAAATGTTAGGAATTGAAGGGTTGTAAATCAGCCAATGCCTACAACCACTTGTATTTGACTGACTTAAGTATTTCTGAGCTTTCTCTCAAAAATATAATGGTGTTTCTTGAAAAAAACATTTTCCAACCTCTAAGATGTCTGTAAGAGAAACTGTGGTTATAATAAAAAAGCTAGTTTTTTTAAGAGTCATATGTAACAGGTGGCTATGGTCAGAGGGGCTGTCAAAAACAACGTCTCTGAAAGCAAATTTTCTTCATATATGTCAAACCCTAAGCAATGAGTCTTATTACTATTTAGAACCATCCTTTGACAGTAAACTTCCTACTATACCTGTGTAATGGCTTAATTGAAAACACAGGATCATAGAATAGTTTAGGTTGGAAGGGACCTCAGTTAGCTGAGATTGGACTCAACTAGTCCAATCTCCAAAACCTTATGTTCCCATGAAAACATTATTCAATGAGTTATTTAAAAATAATTTCTTTTAAAAAATAAACACAGGCTGTAATAGACCCAGTGGTAATTTCATTACCTCGTGGTAATGAGGTAAAATCTAGTGGATGAATATGTTCAGTATGGAAGATGTTACTGCTAGAAAGAGTTCCTTCATAAGAAACTATTCACTTTGAAGTTCTGAGAAAAAGGTCATACACTGTCATAGACAGTCAAGAGGTTCTTGGACTTTATATGAATCAAGCTCAGTAAAGTCTTTTCAAAGGCAAGCTGAAATAAGCCATGAGGAGCAGGTGGGAATATACCTGATGGTTTGACATATTTTTGCAGATATTCTATATTTTGCTGATTGCATATGATTCTTAAGAAGAAAATCTGCATGCCCAAATAATAGCTAGAATTACTGAAAATTTTCGTCAATTGTTAGCACCAATTCTTGCATCTCACTTCAGTGAACACATATACAGATACATTCTTACTTTCTTTTTGCTAAAATAAGAGTTAACTGGTAGGAAATTGCCTAAAGCAAGAAACAAAATCAGTGCCAGGCTTTGGAGGTGAAGGAATGGAGCTTCTCCTAGGCATGCAGAGAAGACTATAGAATAAGTTGAACTAAAAAAAAAGCTTAGAATCAATAGACTAAAAAACATCTGCAAGTTGCCCTTTTGCAAGGATACAGAGGCTTTTCATGCTTTTGTCTGTGATAGGTAATGTCAAAAATATATTTCTGACCCTCTTTCCATGCTACAAACCTGAAACACTAGTACCTTGGTTATCTAAGGCTTTCTGGAAGAGGGGAAAGACACTTCTCACTTTAAGACCCTATGAATGGAAAGAAAGTTTTAAAGGATTTGTAAGAAAAAGAAGTTGACGCAATTACAGCACCAAGCAAGGGAACTGTTCTTCAAGGTAAACAGAGAAACTGCTGAGATGAGCAGACTGCTAAATTTCAGCAGCTGCAGACTTCATGGTGAGCAGAGGACACCATCCAGAGGTTACAATACTGTGAGTATGCTGTCTGCCAGCAGCTGAATTAGTATTGTTCAACAATTTTATTGTGATACAGGTTGTGGAAGAACTCATTCAGTGCAAGCTGAAGCCACAGATAACATTTGCATCCTATAGATCTAATAAATACTTCGTTATTTCTGTAAACTTTGCCTTCTATGCCATGAATAAACATTTTCAAATATGTATATTCCTCATGGGAGAAAAAAATAGACAATTGTAAAAGCTGTAAACTTGTTGAGAAAAATCTGAAATTGTTAATGTTTATGATAAGAGCAACCCTGTAGTGGACCCTAGAAGGGTCTAGTCAGCCATAGCACTGTCCCAAAAGTAGCTACAGTCCTTCACAGCTATTCTACTCTTTTTTCCAGCCATCTTCGGTTTAACTTTAAAATATGCCTTACATTTTCCCAAAAAGTAATTAGCAACTGCTGGCTGATCAATGTTTTTAACTATTTCCCTTCAAACAATAGGCTTTTAAGGAAAATATTTTGCTGTCTTAAAGATAGAAACACATTACATATGTATCAACTTATAGATCACATCTATGCTCTTTATGCTGTGATGAAACATTTTTTTTTTTTTTAACATGGCAAGAATAATGGGCCTCATTGTGTCATCTACCTTTTAAGGGTACTTCCCACTAATCTCATGGTCTGCTTTCAAAACAGATAACACAAACCTTTTTTACATGATGATATCTTATTAAGATTGAATTAACTTCAATCTTAATGGTGGGGGTGGGCTGGGAAGTTTTTTTGAGTTTTTGTTTTTGTATTTGGGGTGGTTTTTTTAAGCTTAAAGCATTTTCAGTATTGTAGAATTGTAAGTTATGTGCCAGGTAATTATTTTTCCACATAGGAACTGAGTTGTTTCTGATTTATCTTGGAGTAATTTTTAAATTGTCTTTTGCAAAAGTCAGCACCCCACTAACTAGAAGTTTCAGCTCCTCTTAGCAAACCTCAGAGAGAAAAGTAGTTTATTTTTTTGCTTTTCTATATGTGTATATATAGAGTATTGTCATCTTCATCCAGCCTGCTAAGTACCCCTGAGGCTAGGCCACTTAAAATATACAGAGAATATGTTCATTGAGTTAAGGAGGCTCTGTAGTAATCCTCTTCATGTATTTATTCATTCTCAGCATTGCATTATTTTTATCACTGAATAATTTTTTGATTGTCAGAGTGATGAAGCATTATAAATGTACTTTCTCCACTTTTGCACAGTTTTGGCAGGAGAATAAAGAACTTAAACCCCCTTCTCATTATAATCTCCAAGTTAAATATATGATATTCTTTGCAAAAATTATGAATGGAAGGGATCTGAATGAAGGTTAGTCATTCATGTTCAACACTAATTAATACAGGGCAAAGGCAATATATGCACAGAGGAACAGTAGGTGTCTTCATAAACAGTCAGTGTACATTACTAAACCTAAATTTTCTCATAACTATCTGCATTAATATGCTCACCACCTAAATACTGTTTTTTCTATGTTATATACAACCAGTAATAGAGTATATTGGTAGCAGATGTGTGTTTGTAAGAACTCTGAGACCGAAGAGGTTTTTCTTTTCTAAATGGGGGGTAAAATATTCACAACCCTGGCCTCAGTCCACCACATGCATTGATTTCATCACCTTCTCTCCTCAGGTTCTGCTGCAGTGGCTGGGGAGTCAGGCCACCTGCTTTGGGAGCTGAAGTGCAAGACCAAACCAAACTCACTGCTCAAACCAAGGCTTTCCAAAAGCCAAGTAAAAGTTTACCAAAAGCCAGATTCCCAGGGTACAGAAAAGCAGTTTTGTACCAGCTACGCTTTCAGCTATAGGTAGCAGAAATAATTTCCTTGTGCAAAATGCTCACAGTGGTAGCAATAAAGTAACATTTTTATGGAAAGTAATGTAGGCTTTTACAGCAGACTGAGCAATTTGCCAGCCAAGAACCAAAAGGCTTAATAATACTATATTCTAAATGGTATTTGTAGCATCTGTGATTATTTTCATAAAAGTTCCAAAGTAATTTAAAACATAAAGTTTAAAGATTCTTCCATCTGTGAGGAACAAAAGACTGGGAAAAAAAGGAGCAATTTCTCCTGTATTTCAGTAGCAGTAGAAGTACTAAGATTCTAATTGTTAGCTCACAGTCATTTATTTCACAGGCAACTTTCCAAAGTGTCTTTTATCTTCCTACAGTTTCATTAAGTTAATTCCACACACTGGCAGGAGATTAGTTTAGTCTTCAGATGGAAGTAGGACTTTTCTGAGAAGGGTCACCAGATGTAGTGTCAAAGAGAGAATGATAAAGACTATTCTAAAATAACATTTGGTCAGAAATCTTGTCATCGGTTTTGATTGACATTTTTACCAGAAACACTGCAAATCACACTGACTCCTTCACTGAGCATCCTATTGACTTAGTTTGTTGCAGTCTGTTCAGGCTGGTGTGCACTGAAGCATATTTGAAAGGCCCTTCATCTCAGCTACAATATATTATTTAAAAATGTCAAGCCTGTTTTGCTGTTGCTGGAAAATAAATGATTCTGTGTGAGTTCCTAACATGTATTCAGAATCTTCTCTCGCTAATTTTCTTAAATTATGAATTGCATTGCTGTCTGCTGCAGATATAGGGTCACTGTATCATTTTCTTCTAGCCCAGGATTTCCATATTCACATTTCTCATTTGACTCTAGCTTTGGAATGCATTTATCCTTTGGTTTAATTTTGGTAGGGATATATTTGTGTTATATTTGACTGTATATTTATATATATATATATATACATACATATATACATACATATATATATATACACATACATATATATATATGTATAACGTATGATGCCTGCATCCCTAATCTATTTGCAAGCCTAGGACACCTTGGTATTTTTCTCTGTGATTCAGGGTCCCCAGTGTATTTTGCTTCCAAAAAAAATGGAACTCCTGTAAGCTTCAAGGTTTGGCAATGTGTTTTCCATGGTTACTACCACAAAATGTAAAATATTCTTTCCTGGACTTGATTCCTGATTTTAATTCATGGCTTCCTGGACTGAAAATGACACTGAGCAGCTGATCTCTCTCCAGGCATCCTGCATTTCTGTAGATATCTGCCATGTCTCCTCATTTACCAACAAGTTGCCTCTTTTTCTCATATGTAAGCAATTCTGTACTTTTTCATCATACACTGATCCTAGTTATACTGTCTTAGAACTCCTACAGACCTGTGGTCTGAGTACCATCTGGTTCTGATAAAATTTTTTTGCTATTCATTTTGTCATTTATTCCTTAATGCATGCTGTCATTTCATTCACATACATATTCTTTGAGAATTCCCAATGAAAAAGGTTTCTTGAATGGGACATTTTATTCCCACAGAGAATTCCAATGCAAAAAATACATTCGATTTGACTCCAATGGTCTTACTTTTTCTAAATGTTTCTTTTATACCTTGATAATCAATGGGCTCTACAGACTCTCTGGTAGGATTCCCTGTGTTTAAAGAAAGATGTACTATTAGTTTAATTATGCTAGTTCTTTTTTTTTTCATTATGTTTATTTAATCAGACAGAGTTTATGGTCTCTTCTATTTCTTCTTTCTTAGCAAATAGCTTCAGTCTTTTGAAGGATGTCTTCTTGCTTCAGATTAGCACTCTTTGCTAGGAAGCCTTATTACATTTCTTTTGTCTTTTGTCAAACCTTTGATAATAGACATTAAGCATTAGACCAAGATCTGCTATGAGGGGCTACTATAAGGTGGTTTTGAGTATTCCCCACACTTTCTTAAAGATTTTGAGGTATTAACTCCTTTTTAACAAGATTCCTTCTTCTTGGTTTTTTTCCCTTCCTTTTCCCTTCTTTTTTTAATGTCAGAACTGTGGTGGTTTTTAAACTATACATCAATTAGTATTGCCATACTTATCAGTGGAGCAGTATAACAGGTAAGTACTCATCTCTCCTCCCAAGTTCTTTACACTCCAGGAATTTCCTGATTCACTGAAGTGGTCAGTTTCTTTGAGCAATAGGGATATTCCATGGACACAGAAAACTATTCAAAACCAGCATGATCTACTTTGAAGATATATGTATATTTTTTAGGTCAGTATTGGAATAGCAGAATGATTATACATTCCTTCCACCACTTTTAAAGTATGCATAGTGTTTTTTATTCAGGAACAAATAGTTCTCCTGTGAAGTATTTTGAGATATTGCAGTACATGTGCAGAAGTATATGTATCACTGTTTTGGTTTCCATGCTAAACCAAGACAAAAACGAACCAAACAAAACCAAACACAAGACCACAAACAAACAAACAAACAAACAAACAAACAAAATTCCCACTAGTATTTTTACCTATGGCAGAAGTATTATCCCAATCTGAGTAGCATTTTTCAAAGCTAAAGGTCCTGTACTTCTGCATTTGTAATTGAATCAATTATCAAATTTTTTTCTTGGAAAATACATGAAAGGAGAGAAAGGGCATTCTTTACACTGCTTTAGTGAAGACTTTTGTGATCTGTTTCAAAAAGCAAGGAGGAGGCAGCGGAAGTATCAAGTTGTGTTGGAACACACTACATTGAAATGTAATTTCAGAATAACAGAATTTCTAAACTATATGAAACGTTTTAGAGAAGAATATGACAAAATGAATAATTATCAGACCACTAGAGATCTGGTATCTCAAATCCAGACAAAAGGAGTTGGAGAATACCAAAAGGAAGGGGAATACCCTGTGTGGAGTGAATTAGAGGTTAGGGTATCATCCAAACATTTTCTGCAGCTGTAGATATTATTCTCTCCTTCCGACTAAAACATTCCTTTTGCCAAAGAGACTTTGAAGTGTTTTTCTATTTCCAGACCTGTCAGAGATTTGCAATATTGCCTGACAAAAGGAGAACAAAATATGCAATTATACATATATAAAAATTACATTTCTAAACTTTTCTTACCCTATTTGTTTAAAATAACTTCAAACTGAAAAATCTAGCTTAAAGATAAGTGAAGAAATACCTGTAGTTCTTCTAAAGAGTTCACTTACCCACTAGTCACCTTCAGAAGGTCACCATGCTACGCATTTTGCATTTCCTAATATACTGTCTTGAATCTTTCCTGCTTCTTCACTTCTCTTCTTTAAAATTCAAAACATGGAAGAACTTCTCCAATGCATCAAATTTCTCATTATCTTGTAAATAAAGACATATGGTAGTAGAAAAGATTTTTACCTGTCAGTGCTCTTAAACTGTCAAATATGATACAATCAAAGCAGCACACTTTGATCGTTAGTACAATATTATTACAATTTCTGAAGATTTAAATATGTTATTTTTACAGGAAAACATCTTTAAAAAAATAGTCCTTTGGTCTTAGTACACACATCTAATACTTGGGGGGGTTAAGATTAAAAGATTTATTAAATAAATAAAAGCTGTCACTTTTTATTTTATTTTCCCATATATCTGCTTCCTTGAAGCACTCTGTGGAGACCTGAAAAATTGGGTGAACCTGACTCTCTGTTAGCCATCGTATTGTCATGATCATGTCTTCTACAACTAACTAAAATATTACCAATTCTCAGAAAGATGTGACATTTCACTTGTTTACACTGCAATTTAAAGACTGAATGACTTAAATTTCAGTAGACTTCCTGAGTCATAATCAGGTATGGATTTTTCAGTGGGCTCAGAAGGCTTCAGTCACTAATTTCTCCATCCTCACAACTCTTCCTCTTAGTGAATTTTCCTCCTTTTACCCTTTACAGGGAGTATGATTAGAGGCAAAGGAATTCACTGTCAAAAAATTGTTGATACAAAGCTGGTTTTGGAGGCTTGTTTATTAAATATTGTTAATAAACTTCTATATGACAGTCACAAAGATGTTGAGGGTAAAACTCTGTTCAGACAAATGATTTGAAATTCATGAATACATTTAAAGAGTGGAAGGGACCCAACTGTAAGCACTAAATTTGATTTCCTTTATGTCATAAAACAGCAGTTTCCATAACAGCTCCATAATTTCTCATTGAAATTGAAATCTAGTTTAAGAAAAAGCCCTCTGCAGGTCACCCTTGTGAAAAGACAAACTTATTCTGATCCATTTCTGAATCATGGATATGAAATATTTGATTCTTTAATTTAATTTGTGAATACATGTATCAATATTGCTTGGCATACAGATGAAATTAAGTAAATACTATAACAGCATTCTGGCAGCTTTTATGCATGTAATCTCCACAAAGTTCAAGCCAAAGTTGTATATTTTAGGCTGTCCTGAATTATTTGCTTGGATTGTTTTTTAATTTATTTACGTGTAACTGCTCAACTATTTAAATGAAATTTTCAACTAATTTCAAGTAATTTATTGCTCTAGGTGTTTTTTCTGCAGTCTCTGAATTAAATTCTGAATAAATGTATCTACTCATAGGGTTTTTTTACTATTTAGACATTAAATATTAGTATCACAATTCTAAAACTTGAGAAATGGAAAAATAACTTCAGCATCTCAAGACCTGTCTATTCTCCAGACACAGTTGCTTATTATCTGAATCCTCTCTTATGAATATTGGAAGCAAGTTGAATTTCTCTGATAAACAGCAATATTGTCCTGTCCTACATATAATTTCAAAACATGGAATGTATGCACATATTTTCAATGATTTTTAGTATTTTTTATCATGTCCTTAATTACAGAGGTTATTTTTATAAATTCCTCCAAATGCTTAATAGTAAAGGCTGGAAATTTTCTCTTGCTAATTTTTTTCAGTATCAATTGCCATATCTCAGTTGAACAGATATATTTCATCGTTAAAAGCTTTATTCATGCCACCACTGAAGACAATTAAAAAGTTATTTTTCATAGAAGATATAGTATTATTTCTGAATGTAGATATTTTATACTTTGTATTAGATAATACATTTTCCCTTTATACAAAGTGTAATATTGTTTTTTGTTCAGGAGAGTACTTCAGAACTTTTATGTTCATATAAGCTTTATATGTGGCTTTTTTAATTATCTGAAAATATTTTCAGTTCTGATAAACAAAATAAAAATGAGCATGTTTTCTAGCCATTCAAGGTATAAAAAATTCTTTAGAAATATAACTAAACCATTTTCAGAGAAAGTACTTGGACTTACAAGTATAGTTTTTAAGTTAGATTTTCTTATGACTTTTTGCAAAATCCATTCCAGTATTTGTTGTATTTTCCTGAGTTGATGTTGACTTGGATTTTTGGAAAAAAATAATTTTTTCATCTTTAATTTACCTGAAAAAGCTTCTTAAGGAGGCAGTTGTTCTAGAAAAGTGATTTGATAACATCAGATCATATTTCTCATTTATGCCATGCATTTTGTTCCAGGAATAAAATTACCAGGAAAGTTTTAAGAATACAAGTAATTTCCATTATATTGATTGATCTGTTTGTCTCTGAAGATGTGAATCCCTATATTTTCAAGCCTGAAATTCAAAATGTATGACAATGCCATCTTATAAGGGGAAAAGTTAATTTCACAGAGTATTATGCTTCTGTAGTGAAGTATGGCCTTTGTATAAAGGTCCCTCACTCAGTTTTTGCTAAGAAAGCCATTAGGCAGCAGCAAACAGTTAGGATAAATTTTCTAAGCACTGCCATTTTACGCAGTATCTCCACAAATGCTGTCATGGGAAGAGCTCAGCTCTGACACAGTTTCTTTAGTCTGCCTACTAGAGGTCTTACTGGCTCTCAGGTATGTATTTTTCAGTGACTGATACTAACCCAGACTCTCAGTCTTTAACCCATTTCACTTACATTGCACATCTTGGCTGCTGTTTTGGGATACCCTTCACATATGTCTCATCTCCTGTTTTTTCGTGTGCATACGCTATCTATATAGCACATTTTGTATTCTCTCTGATACCTTCGATTACCTAAAGTGTTGTGTTAAAATATCCGTCTGTGTAGATTTTAACTCGTGAAAGGCTAGTTCTGTTTTCCATTAATTTTACAATATTTTTAAAGCACAAAATCATTGTTTAGATATTCTGCAGAAAGTGTGATCCTTCCTCTCCAACTCGTTACATTTTTTCTGTATATTTGTTGACTGCAGCCTCCTAAACTTGTCAAATGAAGGAAATCATGGTGACTTTTCTAAAAAGGCTATAAAATGTCATTAGAACTAGGTTCTAAATGCAGTTTATATTTATTTGAAGGTTTGATTTTTCTTTTTTTTTTTTTTTCCCATGGGTTTTTCTGTTTTAACTAGTTTTTTCTAAAGGTTACTCTGTTTTTAGTAACCTTTTGAAAATTGGCTTCTCAAGTATGGAAATACATTGCTTAAAAGAAAAAATAAGAAAAATTAAACTGTCCTAAACTAAGGCTAGATGTAAAGATCTGATTTAGATGAGGATTAGTTAGAAAAATAAAGCAGATTATTTATTGGGTTTCCTAACTATTACAAACTTGTAATCTATTTATGATCTACTTCAGTGAGACATATTCTCAGAATAAATTTATTGAGCTCTACCTAAGAGTAAGCAAAAAATGCCCATTGCAATCATTCAAAACAAACACACAAACTAAAAACCACTTCATTTTGGTGAGTTCCACTTTTCAGTGCTGTGAGAGATGCCTACGTGCCACAGCCATTTACCACAGTCCTTGCTTATGTGCTCAAGCGCCATTTGGCAGATATAACCTCTGTCTCCGTAGGCATTCCTCAGTTTTATGACAGCTTGTTGTTGCTGCTAACTTTAGGGCAGAAAATGAGTGACTATCAACCTTTGGTAAATCTCCTCCCACAGGTAGTTGGAGCTTTCAGCTTGCAAGTGCTCACTGCTCACTGAGTGGGCACAGCACTTACGGAAACAAGTCTCATGTAATGAGAAGTTAATTGGAAACAAGAACCTGAAGAAATTAGGTCAACACAAGTTGATTACCCAAATACTGTCTTCAGATCAAGAAAGATACAAAATAAAGGTGAAGGAAGTGATTCCGTGTGTATTTTCTGTGTCATCCTGAAGAACAGGCTTGAAGCCAGACCTTGCAAGTTTTTTTCCCCGTATTATATGAATTAAAAATTTAAAAGCAAAGTGCACAGATCTACTGCTGCAACTGAAGTTCTCATGCTGTCTTCTAGTCAACATTTAATGAATTGTTTCATTCCATCAACCTCTAGATTTTGTGCAATAGCAACCCAGGTTTTAAGAGTAGACAATGCAAGGAACAATACTAACAAAAAAAAAATCTAATAACTAACTCAGGCTTTTCCTTTAATTTTGTTCTCGTTATTTCTCCAAGAAAACAGGCAATCAAACAGCAGTACTTAGTAAATTAAAACTGATGCCATACTGAGGAAGAATGTAGAGTATATTTAACAAAGTTGCATGTACAACATGTTTATTATTGTAACTGAAAAATATTAGTAGAGTAATACAATAGATACATAAAAGTCTGTCATGAGATAGTAAATCCACGTAAAAATGACTAGCGTAGAGAAAACTCTTTTAAATCATTTCTCTGAGGAGATGATGAAAGTTAAGTTTGGACATCAAAAGGGATAGGGATGAAAAATGGACATTCTTTGGCAAGATGAAATGAAAGATATTGATTTAGAAAGAGGAAAGTAGCAATGCTTTAAAAGCCTGGAGCACTTCAGCACTGTGTGTATTTCAGCCAAAGGAGAACTAGAACATAACAAACCCACTTTTGAGGCCTGTTCCAAGGATTGCAACACATGTGACTTTGTGTAGACAAAAGTTATGAGCCATTTCTCACTGTTCTATGCTTCAACAGGCTCAGCCATATAACCTACACATTCTTGGAGTATTCCCTGAGTGCTTGAGCAGGGACACCAGTTCTAAAGTCCCTGTCACCCATAGTCTTTGGTGACATTGATTGACTTTGACAATGGTATCAGCAAGCATCAGAATAGTGATTCATAGACAGGAGAGCTAAAAAGGTGAGTAATTCTCATCATAACTAATTTGCAGATGAATTTCTGTGACATTATATTTTAGTAATCCTGACCAGACTTTGCTTGCAGCCTCTAGCCTGTAGAAAAAAGAGAAAAAGCAAAGACAGACTTTTTACTGGATAAGTGCTAGTGTTGGTAAAATTTTTGGCATAGCTTGATGAGTAAGTACCTTTTCTTTTTTTCTCCAACGTCTTTCTTGTGTTTGACCCCAACTGGGCTAAGGGTTTCCACATGGAGTACTTGACATCACAAAGGGTGTTCAGTTTATCTATTTAAAGGTTTTTTTCACTTTTATTAGGCACGTATGTTTCAAGGTAAGATCCAGGTAAAAACCATGATTTAGGAAATTTTTTTTCCTTCATGATACACAGAACTTTTCCTGCAAGCAAAAAAAAGCTTACCGAGTTCTGCTTCATTTAAATTTATTAACAAAGTTCAATTTGTAATTAAAGTATTAAGTAAAAAGTTCGAACAATTGAATTGGAGAGGATGTATTACACAACTTGAACCTAAATTCATTGGTGACAGTAGGAAACTTTTTGTTCATTATTAGGGAAGTAAGATTAGATTTGTGGGGATGAGGCTTTTTGAGGTGCTTTTTATAATTTTTTCCTCTTTTTGTCTTCTAAGTGGATGCCATTGGTTAAACTGTTTCCAAAATTCCTATTGTGTTTTATATTCATTCCTTGAAATAACCATTTTTTTTGAAAACCAGCTAGCCAACACAAAGTAAATAATAAGAAATAGAGAAAAAATCTAAAGTTGAACATTGTTATTGATTCTTTCTGTCCCAGAATTCATAGACAATGTCAAATTAAATGCAGGAGGTTCAACTCTATTTCCAGCTTTGCTCTAGATATCTGTCCTGGACTCCCTAAATATCTGTGAAAAGTTCTAAACCGTGGACAAGCTAGAAACAAACATCTGCTCCAAATTTTGTAGCTATATCACAATTATATAGTGAATCTAGAAAGTTTCTTTCATTAATCAACTCTGAATTTTGAAGCGGTTACTTGAAATTTGAAAGGGAGGTTCAGTTGTCAAAGTGCCCTTGGTCTCTGACTATCAGGAGTCACTGTGATTTAAATGACAAAGCAGTGTTGGAGTTCTAAAGAGCAAAAGCCTTATAAGAGTTATATTTTGATTGACGAGTAACATTATGACTGTTATTTTAGCAGAGGTCTGGAAAACTGTAATAATTAGCCTGTCAGCTCAATTGTTACTCTTCATTAAAAATGAATATGGGAGAGCAATTAATCTCACATCTTTAGCGTCATTAGACTGTTCTGTTACTGCAGTTGTGTGCAGTTCAATATGTCAATTAATCTTCGGAACAGTATTATTTTCTAATTTAAGGCTTTACTCTCCTTATTTTGATGATGTACTTGAAGGACAACATTTCGGTTTTAACATACACCAGACAAAATAAAATTATTGAAATGGAACCACAGTTGAAAATTCTGTCTTAGAGTGTAAAATCTAACATGGACCACATGATTATCTCTCAAATCAGGCTTCATACTTGCCTGCAGGACTAAAACCACCAAAATGTTTTTGGTAATACAGAAACAGCTCAGAGTTACATAAATGAGGGAACAGCTGTTTATCTTTCTCTGCCTTTCTTATTGTTTAACTTTGCAATTGTACCAAGTGGTGGTGGAGGAATCTTTGCAATGCCAGAAAACTTAAGCATGAAGTTGGATGCATTAAGTCCTGTCAAGTTATGGCCATGAGATGGTGGGACTCAGGATTCTGCATAGAGGAAGCTAAGCAGTATAAGTGGGACTAGAAGCCTGAACCTCCAAAGAGCTAATTTTGACCTCTTCAAAGACCTACATAGACGAAACCCATGGGATAAGGCTCTAGAAGAAGGGAGTCTAAGAGAGCTGGGCAATATTCAAGCATCATTTCCTCCAAGCTCAACACCAGAGTACCCCCATGATGAAGAGATGAGGCAGAGGGGAGGAGACCTGCATGGATGGGCAGAGAGCTTCTAGCAAATCCCAAATGAAAGAAAGATACTTATGGAATGTGGAAAAAACGACAAGCCATGTGGGAGGACTATAAGAATATCATCACTGTATGCAGAGATGCAACAAGAGAGGCCACTTGGAATTGAGTCTGACAAGAGATATCAAGGGATTCTATAAGTACATCAGTAGGAAAAGTAAGACTGGGGAAAATGTGGGGCCACTGTTGAATCAGATGGATGTGCTTGTGACAGAAGACACAGGGAGGGTAGAACTATTGAAAACTTCCTTTGCCACAGTCTTTATTAGTGAGGCTGGCCCCCAGGAGTCACAGACCTTGAAGGTAAGAGAAGAAAGATGGAGTAAGACTTCCCTTGGTAGTAGAGACTTGGATTAGAGATCAGCTAGACAGAAGACTTAACAGCTACGAATCCATGGGCCCTGGTGGGATACACCCACAGATGCTGAGGGAGCTGGCAGATGCTATTGCTAAGGCACTCTCCATCACTGAAAAATCATGACAAACAAGAGTTGCGCCTGATGCCTGATTTGACTAGATGATCTCTGGAGGTCCCTTCCATCCCTAACTATTCCATGATTCTGTGAATTTCCAAATGAAAATGAACACAGCTCAGACAGCAAACTTGTGTTTGTTCTGCAATGACTACAGAATATTTTTGATTAAATGTATTAATCAAATCATTCACTGGATGTAATTGATAATTTATACATTTTTTTTCATATCTTCCTGAACTACAAACCTCTTTTTTTCTGATTCCAGAAACAAGTGGTCCATAAAGATCTTATTTGAGGAAATTAATCCAGTCACTATTAGTTACAGGACCTGGGGCTAGCTGAACCAAATGCCATTTTTTCCAAGAAATTAGGATGTACATTAAACAATTTATCCTAAATATTTGTGTAAATAATGTCCAAGAGTTCAAGTTATTTTGAACTCCTAAAGGCTCTACAATTATCTACCATCTAGTTCAGGAACAGAGAATGTCTTCTCATGTCATTGTCATTTTATGCTATTGAAATAAATATTCAATATTCCTGTTTGTATGTAGTACATACTGACCAAGGTACAGTTCAGAAGTGTGTCACTGTGGAATTAAGACAAAAAAAAATTCTGAACTAGAAACCCCACAAAGTTTTGAGTAAAAAAAACATTTTGAGCAAATTAAAAAGAAATGAAGATCAATTGCCTTTTAAGATACTTTGAATTTTAATATTCATTCAATTTAGATGTCCATTCTGACTTTAGCTCTTCAGGATGCCAATAAATCAATTCACCTTTTCTGTCAGCTAAAGAAATATCTATGGAATTGTTTTCTGTGTTCAGCAGATGTTACCTTCCATGTGGGTCATGTCTGAATTATCTGAGGAGCTGCTGAAGAACAGAGGAGATTTGTCTGTGACTGTATACATTAGTGTTTTGTTCCTGGTGTCTACTTCTAAAATGAACTGATTAAAACAGAGACAAACAAAGCTTTCTTTGGTAGAATTGCAAAACACCTCAAGTTCACTGTCATCCAGGTGACACAGCAAAAAGGGGAAAAAATAAAACTAGTTTCAGATGTTTATGCATGCTATTTTTCAGGGAAAAACCAAACCAAACCAAAATTTTATCTATACAATAGAAATAACAGTATTTTTCCCCCAGAAATTTTCTACGTATTCTATTTCCATTAACAGATAGGGAAGCTCCAAGTTAGATCTCTTGAATAAAGAATATGAAGTTGTCTTTTCACTAAAGAGAAGCAGAATAAACTTAATTTTCCAGTTAAGATGTGGAAGGGGATTGATCAGTTTGTGGAATGGGTAACATATTCAATATGTTTCTCTACTGTGAATTAGTGGAATCACAGTATCTGGAGATACAGGACAGGTACATACAAATACCATAGACAATACAATGGCTTGAGAGTGCAGATAACAATGGCTAGCACAGAAATGCTGATATCTTCCCCTCTGCATGTAGGGCCTGAAAGTCAACAAGGTAATATGAGACAGTAAGTAATTCATTATGTCTCGATCAAGACTGCTGAATCAAAAGCTAAAGAAGAGAATCTGTGCTCTTGGTATAATTGCCAGAGACTGAAAAAATATTCATAAAGACAAAAGTAATAATGAACTGAATATTCTTACTTTTTTTTCTTTCTCTAATGATGTGGTAAATAATTCCATGAAACTGGATTTGAAATGGCCTTTTTATCTGGGTAAAACTCCAACGCTGTTCTAGTATCAGATAACTGATTTTGAAAACAAAGTAATCAAAATGGAAAGATACAAATGAATACTTTTTACTTACATAAAAATAGAAATGTAAATTGCAATCTCTACCTCATAGCTAATGAGTATGCAAGATTATACATGTTGTGCGGCTTATTTAGGATCAAAGTAGTAGGAGGCTGATTTTTCAGAAAGGAATTACAGGTTATTTTCTTTGACAAGTATTTTTAGACTGAATAACATACATATTTATTAAATGTGCATCGTTTGTGAATCAGAGCTTAATTAAATACTGACTTCATAAAAGATACTCACTTTGAAGTTTGGGGGTTTTTTAATAGTAAGCAAACATTTCCTGTTAAGAATGAAATGTTGAAAGGGAGGCAGGTAAAGATTATGCTAAACTGTATTTTCTTGGAGTTACAACACTCAGGTCTTGCTGTTCTGCCCATTCCTTTGTTAAGTCATAGGCATATGAATTCATATAATTAAAAATAATCCTTACTGAGCATGCAAATCCAGTGTTCAATTAATTTTTTGTAAGTTATTTTCAACACAACTGAAATTTGAATAAATGGAGAATGGATTATGTCTTTGTACTTGTAGAATTTTGGAGTGTTTATCTTGTTTCAGATAGGTTCAGACTTTCAGTTGTCTTCCTGAGGTCTGGGGTGGCAGAGGATATTTAGGAAGCACGGAAACTGAGAACTTTATTTCTAAGAGCCAGTAAAGAAAAAAATCATTAATATACCCACCTGTTATTCCTGGGTTTTTACGGATCTGCTGGGAGAGGTGTGAGGACTTTGTGGGGATAAAAAAAGTAATTATTTCTTTTGTCTTAGTTTACCTTCCATCAGCCTTCTGTCTTTTGATGGGGGGTGCACTACAGAGGATTCTTGACAGGCCTGTGAAATTACAAGGAATTCCACATGAAAGGCTTGGCAGCCATTGAATTGATTTGCATGCATTGTCAAGTGACTGCAAAAAATTCAAGCTGATAATGAAGGTGGTTATATAGCAGCAACAAGTTAACAGAAAGTTAAATCCTTCATAATGCTACAGTGGGGCAGACAGATTAGAGCATAAGAGTTAACACTAACAGCAGACACCTCATTGCTCTCACATTTATTTGTAATTCCCAGCACATTACAGAATACAGTACTGAGATTAAGATTTACTTTCTTAAGTTTAATTTAAAATAATGTTCACAGTACTACTTTGTAATTTAGTGATGCTCCCCTCTGTCGAACTTTCTGTCTGTTTTCTTGTTGTTAAGCTGCTGAGATAAACATAATAATAAAATTATTCTATGTACCTGCCTGGTTATTAAAACTGAGACATAAATGAATACATGTTGGTTTCTCCAGTACTGCAATGTCATTTGCAGACTATCACAGACAGGATTGCAGCATTTGCCTTATTAGAATAGGACCATTCAAGCTCTGAAATGCATAGATATGGGATTTGTCAGTTTAATATCAAATACACATTCTGAGTCAACAGTGCATGGCAGTGGAGATTTTAAAATAAGGCAGGAATTAGGAATACAGACATACCCTTCTATAAACTTGTCTTTGTAACCATATGCAGTACTTCATTTCAAAGCAAGCAGATGTGGGTTACTCCAGTTTTCCTCTCAGTTTAGTAATTCAAATGCACATTCATTGATTCTGATACAGAGTCTCTGATGCAGAGTAATGTTGAAAGAGCCATTGATGAAGTAAATCCTTTAAAGTGAAATAAAATCAGTTTTGCTTCTCAGGAAATCTGGAGAACACAAAGGCTGTTTTTTAATCTGTATATTTGGGGGTTTTTGGTAGTTCATTTTTTTGGGGGATTTGTTTGTCAGATTTTTTTATTAATATTACCATAAAAGATATCAGGACACTAATATATTTTTCCGGAGTGATTAAGCAGTTTTCTAATTTTCTCTTTTGTTCAATCACAAACAAGGGTTTGCGCATCCTCTGAGGCAACTGAGGCAACTTAGGCAGTTGCACAGGAAAGAAGTATAGAAAGATAGAAAAAAAAACCTGTAAAAGTGGGAAAAAAGACTTTGTACATAACAGGTAAAGGAACATGGGCAGAGAAATAAGAAAAATAATGGGAACTAAAATAGTGATAAATTAAACTAAAGGGACAAAAAGTTCTTTGCTTCTACAAAGAATAAAATTATCATTTTGGATATGTTTTGTTTTTGTTTTTAAATGACATAAAAACCCCAAAAAACAACACACACAGTACTATGTTAAACTACTAGTGAAAGGTTATTGAGGTGTACAGTCTTATCCAGTTTCCCTGGGGGAAGGGCAGAATGATGAAATTTCTTTTATTGCCTGAATAGCTCAACATGCAGTAAGATTCAGGAGGTGGAAGGAAATTCCAAATGCATTAGTATAATACTAAGAAATAAAGCTCAGTTACATAAAGATAGGTCCTTATGGGCACACTTTATGAATGCCATCATTCTAGTACAGTGAAAGTGGACTTGAATCATTAAAAGTCATTTTCACTTCCTGATTTGTTTTGCTGAAATGTAAGATCTTGTTCTCAACAATCACTTGCTGAGAAGTGTTCAAGATCATAAAAAATGAACTTTTGACAATTGCATTTACAAGCAGTCTTCATTTTCATAGTAAAATTCTGCCCTTAAAACCAAAATCTACATATTAATTGATTTCTTTGCACTTATCAAGATGTTTAGGCTAGATTCCTGTTGACAAAATGTTACACATGTTTATCAAAGAGAGAACAAAACCTTGTGAAACAAATACTAATTGCTAGGTTTCTTTGTGTCACTTCTCATTACAATGTGCCAGAACTCTTGGGTGGTGACACAGATCTTTCCTCAGTGATGTCCAGGGTGAGATATATTCCCTGTGCCGTTAATTTGGGTGCATAGAAGTTTCCTGTCCAGGCTTTTTCTGACAAAAACCCTAATTTATTTCTGAACGGGGGGAGAGAAGTATACCAAGCATATATAAACTTCATTGCTGAGATCCGAACTCTGAATGTATGTGACAATTTAAAACAGAAGATACACAGTAGAATCTAAGTAGACTCTAAGTTACCTAAAATTGAGAAACAAGATTCTTAACGTCCATTTAACTTCTTTTTGCCTTTTGCTTATTTTTCTTATAATTTTCTATTTTGTTTGAAAACAAGGCCACCTAATCCATCTTCTCTGACAATTTGCTAGTAATGGCTGTGTCCAGCTTTATGGAACTTTTCATCTATTAAGCTCTGTTGTATTGTAAAGAGCTTACACTCCTGACTGGAATACAGAATAAAACATTAGCAACAAAACCAGTCTGAGAAGTTAAAAACAAACAAACAAACAACAACAACAACAAACAAAAACAAGAAACAAAGAGTGAAGGATTTAAATCTGAAAATTAAACAGTTAATTAATTTAGTGTCATGTTATAACTGTAGGTTATAGAAGAAAGAAAGAATGGAAAGAAAGAAAGGAAAGAAAGAAAGAAAGAAAGAAAGAAAGAAAGAAAGAAAGAAAGAAAGAAAGAAAGAAAGAAAGAAAGAAAGAAAGAAAGAAAGAAAGAAAGAAAGAAAGAAAGAAAGAAAGAAAGAAAGAAAGAAAGAAAGAAGAAAGAAAGAAAGAAAGATGATAAATTACGTAGCATTTTGATGACTGCCATGATGAGTATTCATGTTGTTAATGAGTGATAAAGTTTTCAAAATATGTCAGTTTGTCTGCAGCTGTTACTGTATGTAACATATAAACGTTTTACTTTTGCCTTCAATGTATTATGCGTAATGCATTCCCCTAAGAGTATATTTTCCTGAAGATAATCTCTTAATGTCTAAATTTTATTTTACAATATTAAATTCAGTTTGGAGACATATGTCTGAAGATGACATTACCATTTTTAAGCATTTTGGGAAGACATGCATGCATTTTTTTTTTCTCAGTGATGTATTTAGCATAATAATAAGAATGATCAGAGTTTCACACTGAAATTTGTCCTTCTTCACTGGTTTTGTTTTTACTTTTGGCAGTGTTTGTGGCATGACTCCCTGCATGCTTCTACAAAACTAAAATTCCCATGTTAAATGTTTAAATTTAGAATTTTGTTTATAATATTTAAAAAACTCTGACACTTTAAAACATTAGAGTTTCTTCTAAATACATCTTAATGATGTCAGCTGTTACCTTTTAAAACCTGAGGAATTGAAACAGTAAGAAAGGCAGCAGTTTACAAAACTGTATTTTACACTTTTTTGAAAAATTTGCAAAAATGAAAATTCAAGAAAAAGCAAGTTTAAAAGAGTAGAATATATATCTTTAGAATAGTAGCTTCAGTCAGAAGATTGTGAAAATTAAGTAGTTTACTTATTTATTTATTCATTTTCCTGGTTTGAACTTGATTTACAGTTTTGAAATGCACATTATTACCCATTTAATTTGAATACCAAATGCTTCATCACACACCTTAACTAAGAAGAACCTTCAAAAAATATGAAAATCTATCATTATGTAAAGTTTAAAAATTTAGTCTACTCTTGACTGGCGCTCATTTCAGTATAGAAGAGATCTTAGTAAACATACACGGATGCTTGCAGTTAGCAAACTAATATCATGTTTTAATGCACAGTAATGGAAGGAAATGACAGTGATGGAAGCCATTCAAACTGTTATTACATTCTTACTGAAGACAGTGTCCTGTCACAATACACCCAGACAAAGTACTTGCTGCAGGTATGTTAATTTCCTTTCAAAAAAAAAAAGAAAACAGTTAAAGACACTGAAGAAAAAGCATAAATTGAACCATTAATAGACCATAGGTCTTCTAAGCCCCAGCCAAATGCCTCATTTTTTTCTGTCAAAAAGCTGTGACTTCCACAGTAGTGAATAATACTGCTAACTGTAAATAAGCCAAGTGAAAAAATTGTGAAATTTAGTCTAGATAAACATGTGCAGGAAACAAAATCTTATCTTTTGGCTTATGATGAAGCCCGTCATAATGATGACTGCAGAAAACATTACATAGCTTTTTCTAGATAAAATCTGTGTTTAGCATCCCCAACTTGAATAAAGATCACGTATCATGGCAAATATACTAACAAAAACTTTAAAAAAACCCCTAAACTATCTCACCTTTCAAGGTCTTTCCATAGGTTTTATAACAAATGGAAAAGGAGATAGAGTCAGACAACTGCTGCAACAGATAGGAAATTCACAAATGTTCGTGGCCTTTTTTAAACTCATTTTAACCGTGAGCTACATGATTTATTTCAGAGTAACAAGATTAGTAAATACCTTTTGGTTGGCAGATGAAAAAAAAACCCTTCCATAAGCCCATTTGTCACTCCTATATGGCAACTCTAAAATTATCTGAAAAACAGCCTATGGAGTAATGGATGAACATGATACAGAAATATATTTAGCCAGGTATTATATCTGCATCAATGCTCTTCTGACAATGAGAACACTGAACACAGAGAATCTGATCTTAGATCAGCTTAGGCACCTGGCCTGTGATTTCTGTAGCCTATGACTCACTACGTCAGACCCTCTGATACCATTCCACTACAGGAGTCTTTTAAACCAAAACAAGATAAACAACTAATGGAAAAGCCTCCTTTCTTCAACATTTTTACTTTTATCTCACATAATATTTTTCTACCTGCAGTCAAGCACAGAGATACCTGGGCAAGGGGCGTATAAAGGTAGCTCAGGACCTGGAGACAGCCTAGCTAGACCAGCGTTGTTCTCCAGAGGATCTGTCCTATGCCAGATTTCTGGATTTCTCCTTTGGCAAGCAGGAAATAAACCCTGATGAAACATTTCTAACTTAAGCACCGACATATTCAAATGAGAGAGGAGAGTATGCTAAAATACACTGGGTCCTCCTCCACAGTCTCGTTGCGTCAGTGTCTGCAGGAGGTGACAGCGCTGTGTAGCTGCGTTGAGGTCAGCAAGGCAGTTCCACCTCCTCAGCAGAAGAGAGGAAGAGGTCTGCAGCCTCTGAGTGTCACACAGGGGCACAGTCACATTACCAGGTATTAAAGCTGACGGTAATGCAATCAGTTGTGCAAGGAAGGAAAAATGTTCATTCACTTAACCTCTGAGCAACGTGCTTTATTGAATTTGGATATATATATATATGAATACATGCATACACCTTTAAAACTGAGTAGCTATAAACTTGTTTTGAGCAAATTAAAAGTTGCCATTTTTGGGGTTTTTTTTTGTTTTTGTTTGTTTGTTTATTTGGTTTTTAATGGTTAGTATTTTCTTTGCTTGCACTTGTGCACAGTGTTTCGCTTGTCAACCTTTCTGTAAGGCAGGGACCTTTTTCTGAAAAAGACATGCTTTAAACTACCCTAAACATAAGACCAGTCACAGATCTTAACAATTTCTTTACTTGTGTAATTTCAGAAAAAGGACTCCTTCCCACTGCATTATACTACCCATGATGAGAGGCATTTTAAGGGGTAGTCAAGTATTTAAGAGGATATGGCTCCTTTTCTCTACAGCCCTTTTACACCAAGAAAAGATTTGATTTTGAATTGGATTTCTAGAAACAAATTGATAATTTTAATCTCAAAACAAACACTTTTAATATCATTTGGTACACAAAAAGAAAAAAAACTCATTCAAAGTGTGTTGAATTTTCCAGAGTTCTTTGTTATATTCAAATAAAGATATTGAAATACAATTGCATTTGCCGCAATTTTCAGTTTAATTTTTGATGTCTGTGATAATTTGGCCTGATCTTTTTTTTCCTAGAACTTTTGATATTAAAACATTTTTCTGTTAAGTGCGTAAATTAAAAAATCCAACCAGAAACCTCTTTATCTAAATACATAAGCCAAACATATTAAAATGTACACTTTTATATTTTCAGAACTCCCCCTCCAAAAAGTAAGCTAAAAATTTCATGGAGATATACTTCATATAGTGGTTTAGCTGAGGTGAATTTATATGACTAATTTAATTATTATAAATTCATTTAGGCGCATTTCCCCTTGCATGTATTTAATTTTATTAAGTATAATTTAATATAATGTATTCTATTACATTCAATTTTATAGATACTTGGAAGAAATACAGAAAATAGTGAGAAAAGACAGAGAAGGGATTATATTTCTTTGTGAAAGAAGTTTGTGACATTTTGTGGTAGTGTAATCTCTCAGAATTCATGTGCAACTAAAGTTTTGGATTGATGTGTCAGATTTAGATTTTAGAACTACTGGTTACTAGAGGAGAATACTGGAAGTTGATGGTTATTCTTTCTTGACAAACAGTGAGAACTGATTTTTCAGATATGAAATATTCTTAATTATTAATCAGTCACAAAAAGACTCTTTCAGTCACAGTATGGCATCACGTTATTCTGTTGTGAAAATGTTTCATTGTTATATTCTTCCATGTTTGCTTATTGCAGGAATGCTCATTTTGACAATGAAGAGATACTATTTTCCCATTCCATGTTTCCCATTTTCTCTCTTTCTTTGTTAATAAGTAAGAGAGAATTGCAAGGGATCGCATACTTAATATTTGTCTAGATGGATCATACACTACAAAATCTCTGTGAAAATGAGTGCATTTGTTACAGAAAAAGTCACTTTCCCTGGCAGGCTCGGTGACATGTACATGCCTTCTGTCCATTTCAGCACTGAAAAAGAAACGGAGAGCAAAAGATTCTTCACTGACCAGATTATCTGGAAAAGTGGAGAGGCAGGTTCTTGGTAATTATATGAACAGGAGAAAAGACTGAATTAAGGTGCCACTTTGCAGTGCTTCCTCTGGCACTGAAAGTGACTTGCTTGTCTCTCTGATTAAAGTAGTAGAGGGAACAAACAACCTTTCACTTCAGTGTGCTGAAATTAAGGGTCTTCAACTTTCTTTTGGGGCTGTTTAGAGAGACACTTCTCATCAAGTTGTAAAATACAGCAAAATAGTGTGCAGAAACCAAAAGAGAAATATAAGAGGCCATTCCTGTGGGGGAAAAAAGAAAAAAAAAAAAAAAAAAAAAGAAAGAAAAAGAAAAGAAAACCCCCAACCTTTTCTTATATATGTGATAATTTATTTGGTGTGCAACTACCTTTACTGTACAAAAGTGCATAAAAATTAACATGAGGAGAGAGAGACCAAAGCAGAAGTCACAGACTTTTGATTTGATACACTGGCTTGAAGTTCTAGCACCATTTACGTAGCAAAAGTCAATAGTGCCTGTCCTAGAAATTACTCCATGTTATTCCTGAATATGAAAAGTCTGGTTTTCTTATTTAGAAGAACTTCTTACTAATTTTCTTCTTTTTTATTTTTTTAATAATAATACTACAGGGCAAGTAAATACCTATATATATACTGCTCCTAATTCACCAAATTGCTGCTTCTGTTAATCAGCAGAATGGGTAAAATAGAAATCAGAGCAAAAATGTATGAAATCACTGCTGACACTTCCCTATGCCTTGTCTCAGTAGAAAAGGTGAAATAAGATGATACTAATGCACAACTGGCATTAGAATGAATTGGTGAACAAATCTCTTGCTTATACAAATAAACTTAGATGAGAACAGCTCCCTTATTATATCTGCAGTCTCCTAAAAGGTAAGTCCTGCTCTGTGTTGCTTAATATTTTGAACAAAGTCTTACCACACCTTAGCATTACTGAAACTGTGATTCACAGATTGATATGTTAAAAGCTGAGCTGATTGATCAGCCTCAATTCCATAAGGAAATAAAGCCACATCCTTGTTTATTGTGCAATACAATAATTTCATTGGTCTAGGAGGAAAAAAAAAAAAAAAAGGAAGAAAGAAAAAAGAAAGTACTTTTACCCTGTTAAGATAGGAACTAAAGACTAATATTTCACTATTCACAGTGTTTAGTTCAATGGTTCATGTCTTCTATTTCAGGAAAAGTTCAATCAACAAAGACAAAGAAACAATCTGAAATAAGTCTTGAGAAATAAAAGTAGCTCATATTAATGACTAGATGTGTGCCATTTTCAAATACAGTGGTGAAAGTTTTATAAAACAGTAGAATAGTTGCACTGGTTAGTCTAATGGGCTGAGTAGCTCAGTGTCTTTGTCTCTAGCAATGTTCAAGAGAAGGTGCCTATAGAGAATAGCAAGAAGATAGCAAGCACTACAGCAAATTTCTCTTGATCTTTCTCCCAGCTCCTGACAATGTGTGACAGAAACTGCATGTGAGGCAACTTCCATGTGTCCTTATTCTATGTAGGTCTTTTCTGCCACACAAAATTTTCTAGCATTTTAATGATGAATAGCAGAGCTTGTCAAAACTGATGATTAATCTTCCATGCCAAAGTCTATTCTAGATTTAAGATATTTTGGTTGAATTAGACAAATGGAAGGGGTAAGTTCCCTGATACTAATGTCCCAAATTATAATGATTCTTAAAATTTAATAATCATACAAAAAAATAAAGATTATATCAGTTTTATCATGGTATTTTCAGAGCAAATATTTGAAACAATAGTATTAAAATACTTAATTGAAGGTATATCTAGAACATTTGAATAACACCATTACAGAATTGGGGGATTACATCATTACTGCTACTATTTCTATTACTATTAATAACAAACACAACCACCACAACATTAACAATAGCATCAATAACAACAGCAACAAGTGATGATGATGATGATGATGATGGTGATTATGTGAGAAATAGCTCTTTTCCCATAGAAGGTTTCCTTTGCAAATGTTGGCAATTTCCAGTAAAAAATGTAACAGAAATTTCCAGACACTGAAGTGAAAAGCTTTTATCCTTGATGGCATTCTGCAATCCCTTAGAACTGCCTTATTTTTCCTTATTTTATTTAAATGGTAGCTACTGCTTTATTCTTTTCTGCTTAATGCAAAAACATTTTGATGATTTTTTTTTTTTTTAACATTTTGGTATACCACAATCAAAAGAAAAGTTCTTGCTTTCCAGCACCACAGCATATTGCCTCAGCTTTAAGAACAAGGATGCTTTTGTACTCATTGATTCTGCCTTTAGGCAAGCACTATTTCCAATGAGTACAATTTGGTTGAAGTTTGAATGAGGGCTAGAGATCTCAAAAGTGATTCTTTCACAATGAGTGACTTAAAGTGGAAAACAGAAACAAAGTATTGCCCAATGAAGAAATGAGTGACACATGAGCTCAGTCATATCATGAGACAACAGAAACTCCTCCCAAGGCAGCAGTAAAGGGAAATCAAGATTTTACAGTTGCCAGTAACAGCACAAGACGCTATTCTGTTCAAGCTGACATTTAAACACTCTATCTTCGTTTTCTTGTTAAGGTAGCTTGCATTTTATGCCTCAGCAATATATGGCTAAACCATTTTTTTCTCTACCAACAGTAAACCAAATGCCCTTGCATTTTGCAGTTCTTTTAAGCCTTTCATAAGTTTGAGGCAACAACAAGAAAAATATTTTTTTTTCCTCTGCTCTTTGTTTTTGGTATTTCTCCTTCATTGTTAAGGCATCAGCTGCCTGATCGATCAATCTCAAATATGAATTTTTTCCTCCTGGTTAAGTAATATATAAGGATTTTCATGAAAACTGTAGTACCAAGTCTACTCTGAGGGATTTTAAAATTCCAAATTTCTGCTGTCAGATTTGGCTTCTCATGGCATATATTTCCAAAGTCAATTTTTTGTGGTCTTCAGATCAACAGTGTGTCTAACTTAAGCGGTCATGTTCTGTAAAACAGTTTTTAGCCACAGCAGGGTCATCTTCCATACCTACATTGTCATCTGGGAAAGGAAACCCCACTAATTTCAGTTTTAGTTTATCAGAAGCCTCTATAAACAGTGTAAGGATCTTCTGTATATATGTGAAATTCTTTCTACATGTCAAATCTCCTAGAATTACTTCTGACACACTCATGGCTTTTACAGTAGTCAATGATTGGTTTAGGAGAGTTCTAGGACAGAATCTGTCACTTCATGCAAAGAATGTTGAGGAGACTGTGTTTGCAAAGCTAAAGCTTTCAAAAATTTATGGATGACAGTGATAAAGTTTCTCAAATACATAAAAAAATCTGTTAGGGATTAGATTTTTGTACCACAAATCAACAGTGTTGATAAAGTTTCTTTCTTTTTATTTTTTTTAATCCTCATTTATTTAATAAGTAACATTGCTTGAATAGATCTCTTATTCTACCCATAGCTTTAAAGAAAGCAGGGAGAATTTTCTGACATTAAATTTCCCCTGTTCTAAAGTGACTCCTGAATGCCATCAGAACTTGGCCCATGGTACTCCATTGAGATATAACAAAATTTGTCATTCTTGTTACATTCTTGTGACAGGAAAACAAAAAAGGTAACAGACTGTCTACTGCAGTGTATGTTCAGATTTCAGAGGTTGTCCAGCCATTAATGTTGGTCTCATAAGGTAATTACATTACATTTAAAATCAAGTTAAAATAATACACCATAAACAGGACTAGTAGGAATCTAACAGACCAAATAATTTCTTAAATGAGATAGGGCTGTTATTTTAACCTTTCTCACTTCAGCTACAAAAAGGAAACAAACCACACAGCCAAGACTGCCACTGAGAGACTAAAAGTACTTTTCTACCAACCTCTAGCCAGTGCAGAAATACTTTCAACACTAAGAAAGTCAGTGGATGAGATAGACAACAAAGTTCTTAGACAGTATGAGCATGCCCTCACGGCACCCAGCAGAAACGCTGTGTTAAATACATGTGAGGTTATTGCATGGTTACTAATGGTACTTGCATATTGAAAGATCATATCAGTGAAAGGCTAAAGCCTGCATTACCCTCTGTTCTATCAGTATAGCCCATGAAGTCAGTGTGATTACTGTAGTGTAACGTTCTCTGTCTCAGAACCTTGCAGACTGGTTCCTGGAAATTTTAGACTATGCACTAAGCCATGCTCTGCAGCAGGGAATTCCCAGTCTTTTTGCACAGGTGGGAAAATAAGCCTGCACACAAATTGTCTTTCTCACATTCACATGCAAGTGAGTGATGGTGTCACAAATAAGACAGGATTTCCCAGGCACAGTGAAAGCCTGGGGTGCAGAGTCTCAGGCTGCAGTGAACTGACAGGTTAACTCCAACACAGGCACATACATGTTAGCATGTGAAGAACAGCATCAGATCAGCCATGATGGACTCCCAGAGACTTCTTTAATGCAACAAAGTGGTGCAAAAATTAATGCTACTCTGGGCAAATTTTTTGAAGTCATTAATGGAGACGGTTGTCCAGCCTGACCTCTACTTAACTCTGATTCCCAAACAATTCAAGTCATTTGGAAAAGCAGCTCTGGCTCCAGCAGGAAGGTAAGTCGAATTATAACTTATGTCTTCCTTCCTGAGGTATAAAAATCACAGATTTCAATCTCAGGCAGATACAATGGTTTTGAAACTTCCTTAATTAATACAGTTTATTTATAATTGTCACCCATTCCCACCATTTTTCTCAAAATTTCCTAGCAAAATTTGTAGAGAGACTCTATCTAGACTGTTGCAGAGGCAGCTGATAACCTTTCACAGCTACAAATAAGCTGCATAGACCTCCTTCTTCCACAACTCTAAAACAGTGTTAAAGTTGAGAAAAAGGTATAATCATAATCGCTTTGTAACAAGATGCTAATAAACAATGGCCTGGAGCAAAATACGTGATTCTAGACATTGTGAGAAACATGATAAATAAACCCTGTAGAGTGAAAACAGGTAGAGAAGAATTGAGTCATCAGTCAGTGGTAGGGGAAAAGGGAGATGGGAGGAATTAGT
This sequence comes from Pyrocephalus nanus, assembly GCA_038380795.1. Lineage (NCBI taxonomy): Eukaryota > Metazoa > Chordata > Aves > Passeriformes > Tyrannidae > Pyrocephalus > Pyrocephalus nanus. Next base: position 63,413,517 of record CM076263.1, on the reverse strand, counting down.
GGAGAAGGGACAGTGAAATGAGTACACTTAAACTGCAAGTGTCTCGCCTGAAAGATACCACATTTAGTGACTGAAGACAGGCAGTAATAGATCAGCAAAAAGAATGCAGTATGTTTGAGTAGCACAGCGAGAAATGAGAACACAGACACTCATTTCATCATGGTTCAGGAAGCATCACTCAGACCAGTCATTCCCTACTGCAGTGTCATGAAGGTGGCAGATGGCAGAGCACTAACTGCACCAGAAGGCTTTAAGAAATACTGGGGAGAAAGGAAAATAAGTTATAAACATTTGGAGACAATCCAAGATTAAGGCTAATGAGTTATTACTGGGAGAAGAGAGGCCTTCAACTCTTGGAGCGAAGAAATTAAAACTACAGTAGGGAGGGGGTAAAAACTTTTAAGCTGCAAGAGGCCCTTGGTGGAGGTAGTACTGTGACTGATTTCATAAATGAGACTGACAACTGTGCAGTTAGCATGTTTTCAAAAAAACTAATCCATGCAAATGAAAGAGTGGGATGGGCCCTGAAGACTGTAACAAATCAGTCCACACAGAAAGGAAGCCTTAGGTCAGACTGTGAGACCTGCAGAAGCAATGCATTTGCTTCACCAGCTCTTTTGCTTCTGGTGTTACCGCACATCACTCTAAACTGTGCCTTATGCTAGGTGGAGTCGTGCCAAATGAAGCTGTGGCAATGTTATAAAACAAACAGAAGAAATTAGGATTGGGGAAACATCACTCCACCCCACACTCTCCAGCACAATATTCTTAATAGAAAGGCCAAGAAATGATTCACCCATTCTCTATGTGCATCACTTATTTTCAGATGCATTTCACATTTCCTTAGGTAAAGATTGCAGGTGATATAGTGATAGTATTTCTAGGGTGTTTCCTTACCCCCTTTCTCCACCTAGATTTAATGAACCACCACCATCTAACTTTTCAGCCAGAATTCCTTCCTCATGTCTTTCACAAACTTGGGACTGCAGCCCCAAACTATCTGGGTAACACCATCTGCCTATGCAGATACTTGAATCAGAAAACTATATCCCCTGCCGCTCAGCATTGTACCTCAGTCTGTGCAATCTCCTTCCATTACTTCTTCAAATGTTGTTCCTTTCAACCTGTGTCAATATGTTCATTTATGCACCCATGCTAAAGAGCCCTAATTTAATGTCTATTAGCTTAATAACAAACAGTTTAATTATGGAAGTGTGAGCTGTTACACAAGAGAATCAGCATAGCTTATCAGTTAAGTGCTAGCTAACTTCAACCTTGTGATGACACAACATGTATTGAAAACAGTTTGGGAAATATTAGCTAAAAGCACTAGGAGTGGGGGGGTCTGCTTTATGGACATACATTGTTTCCAAACAGTTCTGCCCATCTGGCCTATGTGCTGTTTGCTACACTCATAACCGGTTACTGATGCAGGGTACATCCCCTCAGTAGTCTAAAGAAATGTCTGCAGTTCTGGCAAATGAACTCAGCACTGTGCAGGGCTACCTTCGGTCTTGACAGCAGCAGAGCAACCATGGAATGGACCGTATGACAGACTACACAGCCACAAAGTCTCAGATTAATTTTGCAGTCAATTTCATCACAGACTGCAGAGCTATCATCAGAGGTAGAAGAAGTCAATGCAAAGTTGGATGAAGTAGTTTTCCATAAATCATAGAGATTCTTCTAGGCTGCAGGAAATAAATATTTAGGACAGCTACCAAAACTGACTTGTAATAACTGTTGTCAAATTCTATGCTTTTTAGCAGGAACATTTAGAGCCACCATAATTATTACTGCAAGAGTCAGAACAATGTGCCTGGAGAGATGGACAATGAAGAATAGAGATTGGTATCAGGCAGGCAGTGTGAAAAAAATCTTTATTTCTGGTCCTGCTCCTGCTGGAAAAGACTATTAGCATATGCTGACAACTTCTACCGGTGAAGAATTAATCCTTTTGCCAGTTATGTTTCTTCACACACTTCCCCTCAATGCTTGATTAGCAAGGGAGAAAGAAAAGATCAGAAATTACAAGGAGATTTGGTCAAGACTTTGACCACAGCTTCTTGGGCAGTATTGACTGGAAATAAAAATATTTTCTTTATTTGAAAGAGAAAATTTTAAAGGGAACTGAACAAATTGATTTACTTGCTATGACAGAGGCAGGATGAGATGGAAGAAGAATGGGAATGACTATATAATAAATCTTTCTTTTAGAAAGAAGCTAGGTCAGGTTTAAAAGCATAACAACACAAGGCTACTTAAAACAGTTATGTAATGTAGTTTAAAAAAATATTTTTGCCAAAATATACTGTTGGATTCAATGGGTAAATATTTTCAATGGTGACATTCACTGAAAAATCTTGGCTTTACAAACAGATAATATTTTTATTTATACCTCCTATGGCAATTTATTTTATCTGAAACATTCTTCTCCTTTTTTTCTGTCTATTCCCTTTTGTCTTCCACAAGCAAATAAATTCTGCATGTTTTATTAATTTCCTTATATTTTCTGATTTTTTAAATCTTACACTAAATGAAAAGACAATATCTGATTTGTTTATGTCAATAATATAATTGTTCTATGCAGATTTTCATCAGTTTCATCATTGCCACTTTAGTTGACTTGGATAATCCAGGAACTTCTGTATTTTCAAATATTTTGTGTCTGGAGAACTCCAAACCCTGATATTTGCATAGAAATTCATTCTGATATTAAGACTTAACTGGAAGCTCTGTCAGCTTCAGGATCAGGACCTGTTACGAATTCCCTTTTGTCCATTGGTTGACTTATAAAATATGATGGAGAATATAAGAATTAATTTGCCAAAAAAGGATGGATATAATAAATAATTGTTGTCTTTAATTCCATCACTGGTTTTGGAAATGAAATCTCTTTTCAAAAATTTGTATGAGTCATAAACGAAATAACTATAGAGTAACAAAAAAGGTGTTACTCTTGGGAATGGTCCTGTGCAGAGCTAAGAGATGGACTTGATGATCCTTGTGGGTCCTTCCAACTCAGCACATCCTGTCATTTTGTGATTCTGTGACTTTGTGAAAAGCTGGTGAAGAAATTCAGATATATAAACAAATACATTACTTGAGTTCACACTATGCTGGGCGGTGTAAAGCATGATTAAGTTACAACACTCAATGCCTTCATTATAAGGTATGTGTTTAGTTTGACATTTATACCGCCTAGGGTCATCAAGAACAAATTTTGCACAAATTTTCTTATAGTAGTATTTTGAATACCTTGAGATAAAGTACAACTTTACCTCAAAAATACTATACAACATTTACCAGCAATATGCTTCAAGAAATATGGGACTTGTATGCCTTTTAATAAGACTAAGAATTTCTTTGGAAGCAATATAACACTTGAGTTTCAGTGTTTGCAAGCGGTATTTAAACTTCTACAGATTTTGAACATCTATCAAACTACATTTCTGTCAATGGTCAAAAACTGGTGTACTCTTTTACTAAAAAAGCTGAAAACTTCTTAAGCTTCAGCCTTCTGAATATTTTGTTTTGTTTTTATTCTACTTTCAAAGATAAAATGCTGATGGAAATCTAGAAATGGTACAAATATGTTAGAAAAAAATGAAATCTCTTCCAAAATTGTTTTAATATTATTAAGATCAAACATTTTCAGTACGATCAACATACATTAGCTGTCATTTACAGTGAGTCTTGGAATCGGATGTAAAACCTTTGATGGATAATGGAAATACACCCCAGAGACTCCTACATATTTTGTGTCAGATCACTGCAGAACAATTTGTCATGCTGTTCATTTGCAGGAGTGAATCAGAAGTAAAGACAGTATTTTAAAGTGTGACATTTTTTAATTATCACATTTTAATGGCTTGTCAGTTTAAAAATATTTTGTGATTAGTAACTTTAGTACAAGAAATGCTTTGTAAAACTGAAAGGCTGAAAGGTTATCATGAAAATCCACGGCATTCCTACACAGCTGACTCTGACTCTTCCTGTAGTTTACTGGAATTATAAGAGAGCCTCAGAGTTATAGAGGGACTGTGTATTAGATGGTTGTTCATATTTTTTTCCTGTATGCTACAGCAAACTTTCTTAATATATTAAAAAAAAAGTTTTGGTGGTTACTCCGCATTTATGGAAACTTTTGCGTATGTAGTGCTCATCAAAAACAGATGTGCTGACCTCTGGTTTGCTGGTAGCTGTGGGAACTGACTCTGTACCTGGTACCTAAGGTATTGCTTGCTTGCAAATATATGTATATTAGATATTGTCAAAGAGAATGGCAAGCCTTGCAGTGATTTCACTCCGTATATTTATCTTCATTAAATTAGTGGGAAGAGTAGAACAACAAAGATTGTTTCATCTTAGGACACAGTCACAACGGCTGATGCCGGGCTACCTTTATTGCCACTAAACACAGGATACTAATATGGTGCTGAATCTGAGTTTATAACTCTAATGAGATGAATTAGGAAGAAGTATCATAAGAAAATTGTTCTGAGGGAGGGAGAAGGATCTGTGTCATTACTAGGGTGTTGGCCAGCTAGACCATGATCTTAATCAATGGGTTCCAAGACTTGAATTTCAACCCAATCCTCTTGAAGAAAAACTTCTTAAACAAATATAGATATGTGTTTTATAATATTAATCAATTCTTCAAGTTCTGTATTTATAGAAAAGGTTTCTCTGAGACCAGCAGCAATGGCTAAAAATAATTAAATTATTTATTGTTAAGTATGAATCAGTAACAAGATATCTTGATTGAACATGAACATTTATTTTTTCTTTTTGGCATTTGAAAACATCAGAATATTAATTTTTCACTCTTACTAAATTTTTTTTTCTGAAAAATAATTTACCACAACTTATTGACTCCAGTGTTATCCAATTAATTAAAAGGAGGGAAGGAGGGAATACAATTTCCCAAAGCTGGAGCTTTTTAGTCTGATCTTCACAATGAATGATTGCTGAAAAATATGAAAGTCATCAAGATATGCATTGCTGTTTGTAACTTCCGTTGAGTTATTCAATCAAAAGTTTTTTAACAGTTAGTACGTAAAACTATTTTCACTATAAATTTCTCAAATTGCTACAAAAAGAAACAAAACACAAACCTTTATAAGCCCCTATTTTTGAAGTGTTACTGAAGTTGCAGCAGCAAACAGAACAATAATTTTCATATTGTCTTGCACCAAAAGCAGCATCAGTTGAAGTGCTTCCTGCATGTGTGTGTGGTCTCCTGCCAGTATATACAGGTTATCTCCTAATACCCTGGGGAAAAAAAAAAAAAAAGATGAGCAATCAAACATGAACCTGTTGAGATCATGAGATAATTCTTGTCAGTTTCATTCACTGGTTTCTTGCACTTGTTTTTGTGTGGAGAAGCAGCTCGTGAAACAGTTAAAATAGCTACTTCTACAAACCAAAAGAAATTCCTCAGTGTGATGTATGCATTAGCTCTGACCCACAGGAGACCTCTAGGACAAGGGTAGCTGTCCACAATGTTTGTGATCCTGTTTCCAGTCAAAGGAACTGTGTGAGAAAATGTCTTGATTTGACTGGTCCAGTATTTACCACCACCTAATTTACTGAAATAGAAACATACAGTAGCATCTGCTCCCCAGACTCTTTTTACCATGAGAGAAGTGAAGAGAGAAGTGACATTTTACCAGGAGAGAAGTGAAGCAAGCCCTAGTAGTTAAGTGCCTGCACATCATGTAGAGGTACATGGTCTAATTAAAGTGCTAATCTTCCAGCAGGATGTCCCCCTGATTTTCCCCCTTAACATCTATATTTCTGCTTCAGCAGCTGAGTTCCCCCACTAACGCTGAGTGGTTTTCAACTGTAGTTATTATGGGAAACTGGAATACGCATCAAATAAAAATATAGCAATAATTGATTCCACACTAAAATTGGCATAAAAATTTCAGATGACAAACTCCTCAAATTCAATGAGATATTAATCTTATTCTGTTGTCTGATTATTACTCAGAGAGTACTGGAGACCTTCTTACAGATCAAATTGTTGCTCCTGCTACAGATAATCTTCTTCCCCTTGTAGTGTGAAGAGCTTGGGAAAGATCTGTAACAAAAAGTATGAAAGATCCCAAAGTTTCTGAAATCATTTTGGAGCAGAAACAATGAAACGGCATTTAGATTATCCTTTGTTAAATACTAGAACTATTTGCAGTTTAAGGCCTACAGATTTAAAGTCCGAAAGCTAAAATAAAATGTAATTAGATATTTTCCCTTTTATTTAACCCACTAAATCTTGAAGCATATTTCCCTCACAAACAAAGCAACATTTGAAAGATTACTAAAAATATCTTTACTTCTACACTTTTTTTCTGCTGTACTTTTGCCTACTTTTACACTGCAGAGTGTAAATTTTTTTAAGTCACACTACGAATATTCATCCTTGTGTAAAGATCTTGATATATGTTACTGTTTGACAGCATATGAACTAAAATTCCATGGAAAGGACATTATTAAACTTAATATTTATTAAACTCGTTAAATCTCTCTCAAAACTTTGTTTCATAAGTTTATTTTATATAATGTTTTTTCTTAAGTAGAGAGGGAAAATTAGTTAACTGGTTTGGTCTGTTTTGGTTTTTGCTTTGTTGGGTTTTTTTTTTTTTGCAAATAAGGCTATTTCTGTGGGCCTTTCTTCTTGTTTGCTAAAAGATTATTAAAAAATTAAAGCCTTATATATGGGAATCAGAGAGTTGGACCCTATTTCCTAGAAAGACAGGAGAGAGTTGGGGCTGTTCAGCCTGGAGAGAAGAAGGGTCCAGGGAGACCTTATATCACCCTCCAGTGCCTAAAGAGTGCAACAAGAGAGCTGGAGAAGGACTTTTGACCAGGTCATGCAATTATACAGCATTGGGGAATGCCTCTAAACTGAAGAAGCATTGAATAAGATCAGATATAAGGATGAAATTTTTTACTGTCAAGATTTACTTGTTTTCTATCATTGTTAGAATGGGTAATATTTAGGTCCACAGTTAGAATATAACTTTATATATGTGTGAGGTAATTGCCTGTTCTCAAAAACATTTATATATATACAGCAGTCTGATAACAGGAAAAGCTGGTTCCCCACAGTGTTCATGACTTTTACTGAAAAAATAGGTCTCTTTTGTGATCCAAAATAATGTCAGCTATTGCTCTTTCTGTCCATGGCTTTTTCTGTCCATGGGTTTGTCCATATTTATCCCCACTTTTCCAGGATTTTCTGTAGAACTTTATTTTTTACTTAAAATATGTCCCTTTGCATGTGTAGAGAAAAGGATATTTTCAACAAATAATTGTAAGAAAAGCATAGATGTTATAACTATTATTATCAGTTGTACACATATCATGTAACACATCTTATCCAACTGGGATGATGATATATCTATGCAAAAATTCAGCATAAAACTCAATGTTGAAATGCTACTGTTCAACTTTGGCTTTGAAGGAGTGTGTAGGATCTCTTCTGATGTTAGAAAACAGTTATTTATCCAGCTTTTCTTTAACACAGTATCATAATAAGACAGTATTTTATATCCTGTCTTCTTCCTTTTGAAAGAATTTTTGTTTAAGCAATAAACAGTTGTTTATTTTTGATGAGTATGATTTGATAACTGATGAATTTATTGTTTTCAAATTTACATTGTGTCAAACCAGGTGAAATACAGTCCTGGTTTAAGGCAGTATGAGTGTGAATTCACCAGAGACATGAAAAAAATACAAAATTATTTACACTTCCAATTTTCTGATGTCTTTCTCTGACAATAACTTATGTAATATTTGCTTTAACATTTGTATTAATTATGCTTTTAATTCACAAACTGGTCAAGTGATGACAACAGCAAAAATATTTTCTCTTTGATAAAATGAAGGAAAAATCATTAATCTACAATTTCTTATTGTTTTGAAAATTAATATAAAATTATTTCAAGGAAATATACAAAGGGGGAAGTATACCTATCCAGGTATTTTTGATTTTTTAATCCATCAGTCTATCATGGAGCTGCCTATAATAAGTACTTTAGGGTGATTACTTATAAGCAAGTAAATAAAGAACTCTGGAGGATAACTTCTTTTACAATTACACTTCTACAGCATGAACTGCAAAAAAAAAAAAAAAAAAAAAGAACTGCAGTTTTAATTGTCATCCTTCACTAAATGCAATTCACAGAATACTCAGCTTATATGTGCGTTTTCAACATCAGGAGAAGATTCTGAGTAGGTACCACCTTGAGGTCACTGCCTCCATCAGCTCAAATAACTTTGCAGTATCAGTGTTGTCACCTCCTTAATTATATACCCGACCTGAGAAAATTTACCATTGAAACTAATGTAATTATTAAGTAATTCACATGGCTGTCTGGGACCTGAGCAAGCTTATTTACTTCAAGTCTTCCCACGCTGCTATAATTTTCAAAACAAACCAACAATCCCTCATCTTATTCAATTGGTAATTTCAGGCAGCTGGCAAAAGACCTGCTCACTGGTTTTTGGTGATAATAGTTTCTCAGAAAATACCCATTAAAATGTATATGACTCAGTTCCTTCCCTCAGAATTTCTGACAAGAGAAATTGACCAGAGTTTTATGTATGGCTCCTAATAGATTGTAGCTTCTATTCACTGAAATTTTTGGAGGTGTTTTCAGTTGGCTGACCACATTTGACAGACTTTACTAGCCCAGCTAATCTGTGATTCCTTAGTGAATATGAAAGTCTAGTTAAGTATCAAAATTCTTTGGTTTTGAAAGTATTTTCTTTTTTTTTTCATTAAATTATTGCAAAATCACTCCCAGTAACCATATAATTTTTGTATCATGTATTTAACAATCCCATTTCAGCTGACACAATTTTATTGTTCCCTTTTGTTTATGTATTATTACAGTAAATATTTGTTTGCCTTGAATTACTTTCTTAAACATTTTCCAAAATATATCCCTAGTCTGTGTCTGATATTTGAATTTACTGAATTTGTTTATGAACATAATTCTGAGTACTGATGTCTCAGAGCTTTTTGGATTTTTTAACTTTTGTTAATTTGAGTTTTCAAGGCAGATAATAAGCAGATAATATCCATTTACACAAAGAAGTAACATGCACGCACATTTTCTGGAGTGCTTTGAAGAGCTCAGCAGCAATCATGTTTTTATTAGACCAATACTTGTTGGAAAATAGCTGTCTTTTGTTCATGGGTCACAGTCAATGCAGTGCCCACATAGAATATAAAAGCTAGTTTTCATCCATAAGGTGAACATTTTGAGAAATTTGGCTTCAAATGCCATTTCCAAAAGGTGTGAGTGGATATTTCATTGTTGATTCTGTATTTGTATCTGTGGTAGAAGAATCTGATGCTCTGAGATGGATCAAAGGGGTAAAGAGTGCCCTTGCCAATCTGAACTTGTTTAGTATTTCTTTGAAGAAGGAGTAACATCGGGTCCTGTTGCTGAATTAGAACTGTTATTTTCTTTTTAGTTTGCTTGCAAAAGAAAAATGGCAGCAATTGTATTTTTCTCTGAAGGCAAATATTGCAAAGTTTTTACGGTAATACAGGCAGACTGAGTGTTCTCAAAGGACTGTGAAGGAAGAAAGGGATTTTGCTATTCAATTAACAGTTTAGAATTTTTTTTAAGCCTAATTACCTGAAGAACCGCAAAACCACAAAACTAGCACAGGCTTGGAGACCGACTAATGACTATCAGCTCACATAAAGAATGACCTCAACACACAGACCTTTTTTAAGTGCATTAAAGAAATAATAAAAGAGAAGTTGAGCCTCTGCTCCATCAGTATGCAGAGCTCACTGAGATCTCGATAATTGCAACTGACCAGTGGGATGTAACCCTCCAGTGACAACAAAAGAGGATGGCATTTCCAGGCATCATCGATATAGCAGTTCCACAAGATGAGCATTCTAGTTATTTCAGCCACCAGTTTTCAGTGGTGTGCTGGTTTTAGATGAAATAAAGCTCATTTTCTTCACAGTGGCTTGGATTTGTTTTGGATTTGTGCTAAAATGATGATGATAATATAGAGATGCTTTTGTTATGGCTGAACAGAATTTGCACAGCATCAAGGCATCCAATCCACCAGTGAGAAGGATGGTGTGCACAAGGAGCTGGGAAGTAACACAGCTGGGAAAGCTGATTCCAACTGACCCAACGGATATCCCATGTCATATGACATCATGCTCAGAATGCTGAGAAGGGGGAAAAGGAGGAAGGGCTGGACACTCAGAGTGTTGGGATTTGTCTGCCCAAACCATTGTTATCCATGACGTAACCCTTTTTTCCTGGAAATGGGTGAACACCTGCCTGCCCATGGGAAGTGGTGAATGAATTCCTTGGTTTGCTTTCCTTGAAGGCATGGCTTTTGCTTTGCCTGTTAAAATGTCTTTATCTCAATCCATGAGGTTGTTTTGTTTTTTTTTTTAACTCTTCCAGTTCTCTCCCCGGTCCCACTGGTGGGGAAGCAAGCGACTGTGCGGTATTTAGTTGTCGGCTGGAATTAAGCCACAACGATCCATGTTGGTGCCCAAGATGGGGCACAGAGATAACGACAGGTTCAGTTGGGATGTGTTAGACTGAATTTATAGCTGTGACTGCAGTTTAGCAGTAGGGTAAACAGGAGGCTCCTTTCCTTGCCACAGGGCTCTCTTGCCTGGCTGTATGTTGGAGTTTAGTGCTTGTCAGTGGCTGCTTTTTGCTTTCACCACTGGCTGCAGTGCTGTGCTGGTGACAACCTCACTCTGCTGTGCCTGGGAATGTTTTGATAACAGCCTGGCAATGCTCCTGGGCTGGCAGGTGGCCAGGGCACTGCTGCTGTGCCTGTGCTCCTGTCCTGGACAGGTTTGAACTCCAGTGTGAACCTGAGTCAAAGGGCCTGTGACCTGTGGGTGAGTCCACAGCTGAGCAACTGTTTACCTGCAGTGCCTGGAGGACTCCACACTGTGGACGTGGGGGTGGATGCAACCAAAGGGGGATGTGATCCCCTGGGTGCAGGAGTAAGTTTGCTGGCATGACTTGTGACCCCATGAGGGACCTACACTGGAGCAGTCTGTTCCCGAGGGACTTCACCTCATGGAAGGGACCCACATGGAGCACTTTATGAAGAACTACAGCCCATGGGAAGGAATCATATTCAAGAAATTCAAGGAGGACTGTCTCCTGTGGGAGGTACTCCACACTGGAGCAGGGGAAGGAGAGGTTCTCCTGCAGGCCTTGGTGAATAGCATGGTGAGGCAGGCTGTCCCCTGCAATCAGTGGATGTTAGTGGTGAACTACAGCAGGAACCCCTTATGGGTAGCCAAGATGGGAGCAAGGACAAGAGTTTGCTGCAATGTTAAACCCAATGATCTAACCCAAAGGGATGAGTGGTGGAGATTGTAGTGAATACATCTTTTTAAGGCACAGCTCAAGGCCTGATGGGATAAGGCCTTGGGCAGCCTGGTCCAGTGGGAGCTGTCCATGCCGGGGGGTTTGGGACTAGATGATCTTTAAGACCCATCCAACCCCTAACATTCTGTGGTTCTATGATTAAGGTTACTGTAACCCATGACTTGAGTTGCAAGGTATAGGAAAAACTTAAATTGGAACTCTCTGACTCAGCGGAGGAGAAGACTTAAGAGAAGCATTCCAAGTGCAACAGTGAAACAACCGGCTTGGTTCCCCTTAACTACACAAAAAATGTGAAAGCGTTGCAAGTGATCACCATACCTGATCACCCACAGGCAAATTCATGAACTGATGTAGCACAAAGGTAAATATTAAACTGTCCACAACATCTTTGTAACATTGCTGATACTAGAGGTGAGATACACTTATCTATTCTGAAAACACAACAAAAAAAATCCAAGCTTTAGCAACTTAGACATACAAAGCCTAATTATAGAAATCCACTGGTGGATACGTTCTGCAAGTCAGAGTGAATTTCTGTCCCACTGGAATTAAAACATTTTCAGGATTTTAAGCAATGTGAAAACTGAAATGCTATGTCTTTCTGAATGAGTAATATCTGATCTTTTCTTCTTTGCTAATAAGGCTGAGTTACAGCTTACATAATTCAAATCAAATGTTACAAACCAAAGGTGAAGGCACCTTTAAGTCTTCTGGAATACAGAGTAAGCACTGAAATACACAGGAAAATATGACATCTGGAAAAAATATTGCTGTGTATGCAGTTAAGTAGAAGAACGACTTATGTTAAACCATTCTTTCTTTGGAAATTCCCTGAAAAGGACAGGTACTGCTATGATCACTGATGATACATTCTTCTGTACTGCCATCCCACACTGGTACCATTCAGATTTCCTACTGAAACAGTATAGTATCACAGCTCCATTTTCTTTGTAATTAAGACAATAGTCAGGATGACACTCATACAACGTTGTTACCTCCTTCAGGCTAAAAGACAAGCCTCACAATCCTCTGCTCAGAAATTTCAGAATCAAGTTATTAGCCATAAAAATTAACTTCAGCAGCTTGTCTTAATCTTTGCAAGCACTTTTAACACAGCTACACAGTGGCAGAGGCAACATATAGAAGACAAGCAAAACTTTGTTCTTCCCTACCTTATCTCAAAGCATAGAGAAAACCTTGAAAAATTAACTGATGCAGATCTGCTTGTGCAGGAGGCAGGATTTTTTAACTGCCACAGGAATGGATACTGCTGCTAGAGTCAATAGAAGCAGAGTCCCTAAAGATATATTGTGCTATTACATCACAAAGCTGAGGAGGAATGGCAATGTGGTGAAAATGTATATTTTCCACCCCTTTCCTCCTTGAGCATCCAGTCTTCAACAGCCTAATTCTGCTCTACAGTCTTGCTCAGTACAGGATAATAAGAGAATAGTAGTAGGGATAGTTGTATAAATCCAAATCTGTCTCCAGATTTATAAATCCAATTGCTTGACTGGAAGACAAAAGTAGCTTTCTACTCTATACACAGTAATTTTTTAGAAGACAAATCCCAGAGATAACCAGCTTGACAAAAACTACCAAAGGTAGGGGATCCAGTCATTTCTCATGGTTATTATGGCAACTAGCAAAAGTTATAGAAAAAATATTAACAATCTTGACTGTCAGTATTTGTTATGGACTGCATTTGCTCCAACAGTTTCAACTTAAAACAACTCATGGCTCTAGTACTTCTCTGACAGTATACTGAAAAATTCAGAACATATTTTGTCTCAAGAATTTCTTCAGAGGGTATTCCTGGAACAATAGCTTGACTTTACATCTTCTTGCAGAAAAAAATATGCTCCTAAACCACTTTTTGCCTAAGTTCATCTCTATTAATTTACCAGCCTTCACATCTTTTTACACCCTTTAACATGACAGGTAATGATACCCTGACCAGATTTCATTTTAATGAAGTTAGGCTGTCTTCTTATAAGAACAATATAGAAGAATTATTGATATGGATTAAGTGTTTCTTGTGAAACTCATTTTCTTTCAATTTTAAATTCTAACATTAGATCACCTAATTAGCACTACTAGATTTAAAAAAAAAAAAAAAATAAAAAAATTTCCTTTTCACTCATTCTCTCTTCTTTTATCTTTAATCAAGTATGAACAATAGTACTAATTTTCTGCATATTCTATTCTATTTCTTTATCTGAGAGTGTTAAGTCACATTGTTTAGGAAAGACAAGAAATTTCACTCTGAAGTTTGCTACTCAGATTGTTATGAATCCCATAGCCTGTCAAACATTCACTTGAAATGAACTGTGTGATCTCACAAATGTGGGCTGATTGCACCATCATCTACACATCTTCTAGACAGTTGATCTTGATTCTCCATCCCTTCGTTCCTTGAGTCATCACCCCTAGAGACACAGAAACCAAAGTGTTTATTAGTGTACAGACATGGACACCCTACCCATCATTTCCATCACTCTGATTTCTGAGGTATAAACAGACATCAGAAGAAAGTGGTCTTCAATCATATTAAACAGGGACAGGGAGAAGGGTGTAAAAAGAGAAAGCAGAAGGAGTTTCCAACAGAAAGCTTTCACAGAAGGTGTCTGCATAGTCTGTTATACTGACTACAAAGACATGAAGGTGTTGGTTAGGAATGAGGGGCAGCACGCTTAGAAACATTCATCATGAATATCCATACACTTCTGAAGAGACTCCCATGTTTTTGATGAAAATATCACAGGTCCTCCATCCCTTATCATCACATATGATAGCATAAATTTTCTTTGTATTAGAAACAAGGAGAGTGAAGACCAGAAAGATCAAATGAATGAATGTATATATGGTGACTAAGATAATGGATTTGCAGGCAATTATATGTCTGCATGATTTGACTTCATATTTCTATACATATAAACTACAATGAAAACATTCAGTAAATAAGATTATTCGCTCCTTTAAGCCCATGTATTTCATTTCAGTATGCATAGGTTTTTGTGTTTATGTGTCTAAATAGAGCTTGATTTATTTGATTTGGTTAAGTGTACATAATACATATAGTTCATATTATTTGTGTTCACACATAGATACATAATATATAAATATATATTAATGATGAGGTAGTAAAAATTAGTGCAAACATTGTTTGTGTCTATAGTTTCTCATAAAGTAAATAAACATTTTCTCTCTGTCCCATTCCTTTTTAAAGTTTTGCTTTGCTTTTTAACCAAAGGAACTAGAAATATTATTGCTCACAGAATTCCTCACTAGGCCCACAAGAAGAACAGAATGTATAGACTAATTTCACTCTTGTCATGACTCTGTGAACTGAGGTTCCACTCTGACAAAAAGGAAAAAGAGACCAAAAAGAATCATTGCAGAGTGCTGCCCCTTTTCCAAGACACTCTCACATGGGAATTAGTTTACTCTGGAAGCTAGATTTACCTTTATGTCTTCAGTGTCCTTATGGAGAACCAATCCTACTTCAAGGCTCTTCATGTATCTGTAGACCTGCAGACCAAGAGGATAATACACCAATTTCTGAGTGGCAGAAATTTTATCTTGACATTTTACCCCTGTGGTTTTCTGAGAACAAGTTTAATTGTCCCTAGCATTAAAGACCAGAAAATTATTGTCTCTAATTGTCCAACAAGTTATAGCAAGCCTGTTGTTAACAAGAGGGAGAAATTAATTATTTCATACAGTTAATAGGATGCCTTATTTAGTCCATTAAATATTCCTAGTTTTGTTCTGGTACATTGTAACAAAAAAACAAATAAACCAACCACAAAAACAAACAAACAAACAAACAAACAAACCCTTTTCTTTTATCACTCCTAGTTTTCTGGACTGCTTTCTGTCAAGAAAACATTTAACAATGTAACAACCGAACACTGAAATATTACATGTCAAGGAAATATTGTCACTGCTTTAGGCTCACAGAATTGAGACAAAGGCTGTTTTGGGAGAATACTTTCAGTCAGGTACATTTTTACAAGACCCTATTTTAACAATCTTTGCTTTAATTGTAACTAACTATGTTTACATATAGAGTATGTGCTTCTATACTGTAGTATGAAGGTACTATACTGTGGGGTGTGTGCATTTTTCTATATGAATAAAATACAGATACACTTGAAATGCAGTAAACTTTGAAACAAAAGCTGTTGATCTAGTGTCTGTTAACTTCATCAGTCAAGAAGGATAACTTTAGTTTTTTACATACTAAATCTGTATTAAAGGCTTTACTATTAAACGAGGAGGGGGAGTGGGGGCTGGGAAAGATAATAAATACTACTGCAGAATTTGTAAAACAACTTGGAGCAAAGATAGGTGTATAAATGTGGCGGAGACCTCAAATTGTGTCAAATTTTGATCATATTTTGTGGAGTTTGATGCGTATACATGCTTACACTTGCTTTGCTATTGTAAGGTCTTATTGGAACATTGTAGAAGCAGGGACTGGAATGTTTTTTCTTTTTTTTTTTCTTGTTTGTGGACTTACTATCTTTAACCATTATGCTGCTAGGAAATACATTACCTTAATAATTCATAGTTAATAACAACTTACTCAGATGGTTTGATGACAAGCATGCCTGCCTTTAATTTTCACTTTCTTTAAATAAGTAAACATTTGCAGCAAGTATACTGTTAGAGTAAAACAAGGAAGGTAAATATGATTTTAGCTGTTTTAAAATTTTAGCCTTCTCAATAGAGTAGGCCTATCTACATCTCATACCAGTGACACATCTCTACTGTGACCTTTTATCATATTTAGATGTAAGTTTGAAATGCTAAGGTCAGTCCTTTTGATGTCAATTTAAATTATATCAGCATGGTTTTCCTTAATATGAGTATAAACAGCCATAGTTTTGACGCAGCTTGGATCAGAAACTTGTGGCTGTTTCTTCCTGATTCAAGATGCCTTAGTATTTTGCCATTGGCCTCCAACAAAATCCCATTTCATGCAGAGGCAGACAAGTGACTTGTCTCATCTGACTGGAGGGCACTCTTAAATGTCTAGTTCTAAACCACCACTGTTTACATTTCCTTGGTACCTCCAAAGACACTCATAGTGTTCAGACTGAAGTGAAAGTCTGGTTCATTAGTGTCGTAATACCATTTTCTAGAGCCTTGAAAAACATGAATTCCAGAGACTGTGTCCTGGCAGCTGTCATTCTGACAGCTGGAAAATTAAACTTCCAGATATATTGCTGGCTAAGCCCTTGCAGACTAGGGTTTCTACTGAAATAAGATTTTTACAGGTAAAAATATGAAAAGTCAAGGCCACTTGAGGCAAGACTTGTTGTACACTGGCACAGGATCACTGGAGTTTACTGAACAATGTCAAATACTGAGCATCTGACTGGTGGCAAATCTGTTGTACTGGAATTTGTTGATAGGCAACCACTTATTAACTTCCATCGTGTCACATCCAGTGGTATTTATTACAAAGGAAACTTATAATTTTTTACAATCTGAGCTATTCCTTATTTGTATCCCAAATTGATTTCAAAAGAAGTCCCGAGGGTTGTATTTCTTCATTCACATTTGTAGTATAAGCTCATACAGGTACACTATGGAAAGGTCATAGAAATATGCATTCAGAAGTTGTTTTCTTTTGCATCCCATGCTACAGGCAAATTGCTTCCTCCTAATTAATAGCTATAACACACTAATAGCTAACACACCACTGTCATATGAGCAACTCATCATCTCCCCCAAGTGGATCATTACATCTTATTACCAATAGAATGTTCTAGGACTATTTTAATATTCTTATTTTTTCTATGTGTTGATTTAATATGAAACTTGTGTGATGAAACTGTTACATGTCAAAACCAAGTTACTTGAAAAAGGTAAATGAATTTATCACTGAAGAAGAGTGGTTCATTTGCAGGTTTTTTCCACGCAGCAAATTTAACCTGTATTCATGTAGGTGCAACTATATATATATTAGAAATTAAAAGGTGGACAAGGAAACAAGCACAAGAAGAGGCACAATGCTCCCAAAACACAGGAAGTTCTCTGAGAATACCAAGCAGTACTTCATATTGTAAGGGTGAGTAAGCACTGGCACAGTTTTCTCACAGAGGCTGTGCAGTCTCCACTCCTGGAAATATTCAAAAGCTGCCTGGACTTGGTTCTCAGTGACTAGTTCAAAGTGGCCCTGCAGGGCACTGGACCAGACAGCCTCCAGTGGCCCCTTCCTTCCTCAGCCATGAAGATCACTGTGATTCTCACTCTGTAATTCTTTGACTCTATGAATGCCCATCCCGGGTCTTTTAGCACATAATTATACATATAATTGATTCTAGAAGGACATGCCACTGTTAGGAAAAACTGACATAGTCTTAACTGCATCACATTAATACATCACTCCTCTGCTGCCTATGCCTTTCTCTAAGAGCTACAAAAAAGTTTGTGTCAGCATACCCTTCTGATATTCCACTCAGATATTCCCCTCTTTACATCTGTCAGTGCACTTTGCCTTGGAAAGTGTTAGTTGGAGCTGCTACAGTTTATCTATCACTATCACTCTTCAAAATAATTTTCTGAGTGCTCTCAGAGGAAATTGATACATGTACCTTTTTCATTGCATGACACAGGATACCAGGAAGGTAGAAGAAGAATACAGGTAATATAGTCACTGAGACATAAGAAAGTCATCAACCATATTGAGCTCTGCTGTGATTAGCTACCTTATGGATAAAACCATCAAGTGTAAGGATTAAACAGTTTATAACACCAAATATTACCTTCAAGTAAAGATATTGCAGTGATTAGGAATCTTTTAAAGAGATCTTAGATGTGCGGACAAACACGTTCTCCCTGTATGTCTAAAATCGTATTTAACAAGGAACTGTCGGTGTTATTGTCAGGCGAAAATGACACATGAAAACATTAGTTTGAGATTTAGTTGAAGTTTTAAAATGTTAACCCTGTAAAATGATTCAGAAATTCAAATGGCAAAGAGTAAGCAAAATGTTGGAGTACATGCTTGGTTTTTTGGAAATAGACAAAGATAAATAAGGGGTGTATAAAAAGTATGACAGCTTTGGAGCCAAAGCCTGATGAAGTATATGAGGAAAAAAGAATGGCTCTTAATCAATTTCAGTTTGGATGCTGTTAGATCAGTATGTCTTTGGTAAAAAATTTAATGTCCCTTACTAATCCTGAAATTGAAATACCCCTCACACACTTAAAAGGGGACTTTAAAGGCAGAAGCTGTAAGTGGCCCTTAAAGACTGAAAATAATCTTGTATTACCTTACTCTGTATACTACATTTTTTCCAAAGTGTCAATCTAGCACTTTTTCTGTGGTTTCACATTCATCTGTAATTTGCACTTGAAGAGAGGACTTGGAATAGCAAAGAGCAAATTGGAGCAGCAGAACTCGGATGTGCTTTGCTCAGCTGTAAATGATCACGTAAGGCAGTAAAGACTCAAAAGATTGAATACTGCTGGGGAAAGGCAAGGAATATAATCTGATTTTTATCTATGACAAATTTAAATGAAATATGATGTAAATAAAACCTTGCTTCGCTAACCTATGAAAGGCAAGCAGGTTACATTTGTTTCTTGAAGTTACTAGAAGCTCTTTTCATCTCCGGCAGATGAGGAATTCCCATTCCAATTCTGGAGACTTTTGCTTAAAAGGTTTTCCTTTCACTGCAGTTACGGATGTGAGTGGTCAGGTGAAACTGTTCCTTTTGGTTTGTCTTGAGGCAAAGAAATTTTTGTCTCAATGGATATTAGAGGATACAGAGAGAAAAGAGAGATAGTTTAGTGTTTTTATTTCTCTGGTGGAAGCTACTGTATTCATCTCTTAGTACTAAGCATTAGCATCAGTTTTGCAAGGATAATAGATATAACAGATTGAGCAGCAGAATAAATAAATCTGTGCCAGTGTTTAGACTGCTGGATCTAGTTTAATTAATTATCTCATAGAAATTGATAAAAAGGAGAAAAGTGTTGACTAAAATTTATGGACACCTGCAGCACTGTTTTGAAGTAAATTTCGAAGTAGTACTTGGGTTGGGACTTCAGTTATTCAGTTGTATACTAGAAACTGTTCATACAAAATAGATGTATTGCAGAAACAGTCTACAGTCTGTTATTTAAAAAATTATTTTTCATCAAAACACTGTTAATTAAAAAAAAAAAAAAAGACAACATAACCTAGTATTACAGATTGTTCAAGCATTGCTTTTCAACCATTTTGGAAAGAAATATCTGTTCTAGCATAAAATGGATAAAGTCTGTATCCACAACCAACTGAATATAGAAATAAAACTAATTTTTTTTTTCTTTTCTACTCATCATGCCATCTGTCAGACATATAAAATGGAATATTCACACAAACTGTTTTCTTCCAGAAAGGATACTTTTTCATAGCATTCAGAATTTTTCAAGGGACAGAATGATATGGTTGCTGTGGTCAGAAAAGTAACAAGGACAATTTTGTGTGGAACAGAGTGATTTTCTGGGTTAGATCTTCCTTCAGGGAAAATGTATATAGTTGATTTATATTGGGTTATATTGATTTATGTCACTATTAGGCTTTCTGGGTATTCAACCTATATAATTTTCTTTTACTGATAAAACCAAATGTACTTTGAACACTTTGCAAATAAAACTGGGAACAAAATCATGTGAGAGTGATGCTGGAAATCATTACATATTTTGTAATTAACCTATGCTTCTTAAGAAAGATAAGATTGAAAGATCTTGAATTTATGTTCCGAGCAAAGAAAAAGGAGAAAAAGGCCAGACTTTTCTACAGCTGAAACAGTAGGTGTTGCATTAACAGGCTAGCACAAGGATTTCTGAATAGAGTTTAAACTACCTTGTTTATTGAACAATGTTGCGGGTTTTTTTCAAACTGTGAAAATTAGAATAATCCTTCTGCAGAAGACAGTTCTTGACTGATTTGAGTATGTGCATATACACAGAGAAATGTGAGTATGCTACACTATCACCTGTAGTGCATTAAAGACAGAAGAGAAATTTACAACTAGGAGTAATCAATTACAGTGCCAAGAGATTTATTTGGCATCAGCATTTACCATATTTTTTTTTCAAATTCTGTATATATAAAATATTTGTGTATGACAAGTAGAAATGAAATATAATGTAAATGCTTAAAAAATAAATTTTTTTCTCTAATCAATAAGCAACCATAGAAAAAGTTTATATCAGCTTTATCGTGGAAACGTACATTAGTATGTTCCTAACTTCATCTATATTCAAGTTGTCTTTTCCTTGCTTTTGTATTAGAAAACTTTCTTAATCATCTAGAAGAAAAAACTCCTTTGGATAAACAAAGACAACTTTTTATTGTCAAAATCAAATTAATCTTCTATTCCCTTAATTTGAACCCTATAACAACAATCAAGCAGACTGGAGTTGTGTCATGGTAAAACAAATGTTGTTGTACAGACCGTCTCACAACCACCTTCTAATGAATATTTAAATGTCAATGTGCAAGCAGTTTTACTGAGATACATCTTAATGCAAGTAGAGGCTTGTACTTTTCTCTCACATAATGCATGATCTTGCTTGGGAAGAAACACAGTTTTATGTCTTTAGAAGATCCTAAAGGTGTTTAGGAATTTCTACCACAGTGATATTGAACTCCTCAAGATTTGAGCCCTTTAAGATGTGAATGGAACTCTGCAATATTTTTTTTTTTATTTGTTAATCAGTACTCATAGCTGGACAGTTATGATTAAGCAATTGCATTGTGGATGGCTATCCTCTTTTTTTAAGGGAAAGGGAAGGCAATCCCAAGAAAAAAATGGGCTATCTGGATGAGAGCCACCAGGAGTGATGTCAGCAGGACTGAGCAGTAACTGGGGAGAAGTAATTCCAACAGTGGGAGATTGTGACCACTGACTCATTGATCACTTATTCAAAATGGAACCCAGATGGATCAAATAGAGGGAAGAACTGTGCCTGCAGACCAATTGGCATGAGAAGTGAGAGATATAATCAGCAAAGAGGAGGTGAGTACTAATTAATGGAAAAGTTACATAATTTGTAACCAGTGAGTACTGATGTCTTTGTTTGTTAAAATGCATAAATACTGTATAATTTTGATGAGCAGGGAACCAGATTTTTATGGGCTACCACCCAGCTCCCTCCTTTGTGCAGCCTAGGATAAAACACAGCAACACTTTGACTCAGTGTGTTAACTGGTGTCGGACAATGAACCTGCTTTCAGGACAGCAGCAAAGGATTCCTTTAAATTATGATGAAATGCATGTTTGCATTCCCAATGAGATTTAATCAATACAAATTTTGAAAACAAGAATGTTCTAGGTGGAAAAAAATCTCTGGAAGATTTTCATGCTCAAATCATTTGCCTCTGAGAGAACTTATTTTGCTAAGCTGCTCAAATGTAGCTTTGGAGGATGTCAGGGGTGGACCAGAAGAGGCCTACAGAGAGTGGAGAAACATGCAAGAGAGTTGTAAGGAAGGCTCAGCAGAAGAGATCTATCTCGAAGTCTCCTTCTATGTATCCTATTTTTCCTAATCTCTCACAAGTTTTTATAATATTATTCTGGGAGGATCTCAGAAGATCCTGTTCTCTTGCTGGTTTTGTTTTCAATCTAGCACCTCAAGTCTTACCTCCAGATATGAAAGCTCTTTTAGGAATTAAGAAATTAAACAGCTCTGTTTTGTGAGTTCAACAGCAATTGGGAGTTTTGAGACCAAAACTAAAAGACTGTATAATGAAGTGGTAATTCAAGCAGTGCTGATAAATTTGAAATTGCCTAGTCAGAGATTTCAAGAACTGAATAAGTGGATTTTTCTTGGAACACATGTGGTGGAAGGACAGAAGGTATAAACATCATTGCTATGTCAACTCCTTCCATCCCTAGGATGGCCTTTAGCACTTCATGAATTCCCACTGGACACTAAACAGGTCTAGTGACTAGAAAAGGGTTGCCAAAGGAAGACTTGACATCAAGTAAAAGTTTCAGAGGAAGTTTCAGATTGAGGTATTTTATTACATGCTATGATAACCTAGGGGTAAGTGTGAAAAGTTGGTGCCCATTTCATTAAAAACAGTGCAAAAAGATTAAATAAAATATTATCTTACTATATAAATAGAAGGCTATGTTTAGTCAGGGCAGAAAACAAACATCAGGAGGCACAACACAAAAATATTACAACAAGACACAAAACTGATATTTAAATAAATTATTAAGAAAACCAAGACAATTACAAGATATGACTAGAAGACAGGAAAAGATGAGCTACCAAGAAAGATTGACCTATGAATTATGTTGTTTCTAAATTTTCACTGTAAAATCACATAGTGCTTATAAATAACGTCTGGAAAAGTTATGTTTATTCTTGCCAGATGATACTTGATTTAACAACAAACATGAACTTTAAAAATAAACAAGATACACATTTTCAAAAACGTTTGATAGAACTGTTTTTGAAAAATTATTTCACTGTCATCTACACAACTTTTAAATATCTCCTTCATTTTCTAGAAGTAAGGTAGAACTATCTAGAAAAAGGTTGTGGCAAAAATGCAGTGGTTAACAAATGATTTTTTTTATGTCAGCACATCATGTTTTCTGGGGGAAAAATTAATCCACGATGTATGCTTAAGCACACCACAATCCATGGAGTGGGAAGAAGCTATCACAGTACCAAAGTTAGCTTCCAAGGTCCTAGTGCCTTAGAAGTACCCGCCTTGGTTCACTTTCTTTTCAGTTCTCAGCAAGTAGTGCTTCAATGGACGCCAGCGTGCCTTCTCCTTTCCAACTTGTGGCACTGACAAAGACAATGTTCTCATGAGTCCTCCACACAAAGACGCACTCCCTCTCTCTGATGAGCAGTATGACTTGTCCTAGGCTGAGAACACCAGGTGGGAATTGTCCGAAGATAAGATAACTCATAATCTAATCATTACAATTAGATTTATTGACAATGCAGCATCTAAATATTGCCAACGCAGTATGTAATACAGGCGGGTATAGAGAGTTATGATATTAAGCAGGTTCACTGAAGTTCTGGTTTACATCCTTTGGCTGTTCAGAGTGCACAATTACAAAGCAGCAAAGGACTTTTGGAGCTACTTCAGGATTCTGTCTGTGTATTTGACCGGATCTCAGTCTGTGTGGTGCTGCAGGGAGGACATACCACCCAGAAGCTGCCTGCAGTTTGCCCAGCTGGCGCAATCTCTAGCAGTGTTTTGTACCCTTTTGAAGTCCAATATGACAAAGTCAATCACAATCATTGCAGCTCACCCACCTCTGGAATGCGATCTCCGGACAGTTCCTCCTGCAGTTCTTCTCTTAGGAAAAATCATACTGCCCATCAGTGACAACAAGGACGAAGTGTCAGTGTGGGGGAAGGCAAATATGAAGACCTGACTCTCTGGTTTTCCCATCACACATCTCTGTGCTCCAATGCTATTTAGCAGTGCATTATAAAAATTTGTAATCTATAGTTGCCTTCAAGATCTTTGATTAACCATTGATAGCTCAGTGATTGATTGAAATTAGCAGCTCAAAAAGATGAGCAAATACTGCACTTCAGAAACATGGAACATCATATGCATCAGGGCAGCACGAAGGACAGTGATATTTACATGCTTCTGATCCTGTTGTGGCTTATTCTAATTGAAATTACATGGCTTGTGGCCAAGAAGGAAAAACCATACTCCAGAGCTTATATACTACGGATACTAGCTAAAAAGCTAGCTAAAATGCTAGCTTTTTACTACCTAATTTTATTAAAATTTTTCTTGCAAGATATACTTATTTCTTAATGTATGAACCTTTATCCAGCAGTGGATAAAAGTGTATTAGTGAGTACCAGGCACTTGAAAGAGAGAACAGTTTCATTCGATTGATGACTTGTTTGTTTATTTTTATAAAGTGAGATCACTTTGAATGACAAAAAAGTTGAGGAAGAGAATAAAATATATATACAAGGTGGAATTATTAGGGTGACCTTTTCGCTGTTAAATACAGATTTTTCTTTTTCACACGTGAGGATACATTGTTTGACTGATACTAGATATGTATGTGCACCTGCAGGGGGCTAGAAGGGAATTGTTGAAGAACTTATTACTCTTGTTTGTCTTGCTGTAATTGATAATTAGTGGCATGTATTCCTAAATAATTCAGTCATGACATTAGAGCTTACCTCTCACTGGTCAGCCAAGTAAATTAGAATATATTTAATTACATCATTCTATAGACTATTCACTTGTGCATTTTATCATTACCCATTTTACCCACTCTTCATTGATTTAATTACAACATTAGAGTGACATAGAGAAAAACAGAAAACTATCTCAAACGGAAATTTGTAAGAACAAAATAGGGAAGTCAGGCTAGTAAACCAAACTCAGTACATAATAATTAAAATTATTTTGTTTGTAGTTGACAACACCAGATATCACAACACTGATTTCTTACAAAAATCCTTTTAGACTCTAGATCGCTGATTAAGTAATATTTATGGTCTTTGTGTCAAAGATCTGGAAATATAGTAGGAATAACATCAAAAATAATATTAATGAAGCAAATATTAGTAAAATTCCCTGGGTGTAACTTTTATATTTTAAAATAAGAATTTTTGAGTAGGCAAGTTTGTAAATTTCATCTTTGTATAAAAAACAAGAGTTGAGCTTAAAGTAGCTCATTTGTGGACCCTGCATGGCAACAACTTCTCATCTCCTTTGCAGGGTAAAATTTATGAGTGATTCTTCAACTTGAACTTCAACCCTATCTGTGTTATGTGGCCTCCATTATTTATAATCTTCGATAAGGGATATTAGAAGTACATTACTGTCTATTCCTTTCAGTAACTGATTTCAAATCCTACCAATTTGTCTAATTTTTTTCAAAAGTTTTTGACACTGTCTCACTTCATACTATCCAGTCTAAAAATTTGCCAGTTCACTATTCATTGTAAAAAAAAAATATATATTTTCTTTTTAACACGGTTACATGTGTCAATAAGTGCTGTATTATTCTAGAATAACAGTTATGCATTCATCTGTATCACTACTATTAGGACTTTTTAAAATGATTTTTGGTTTGTTTCTTGTTTCCTCAAGGGGATTGCATTTGTTTCCAGGTAGACTCTTGAGAAGCCTGTTAGAGACCAGCTGAAAAATATTATTGGCAACTAATCCATTTTCCTCTACTTATGCCAGTGAAGTTGTTACAGGTGATAGATATTTTCTCCACAGCACTAGTCAAAGGGGATATTGGAAGTCATTAGTGCTGAAAGTGACAAAGAATCAGGAATTTTAGAATATCCTCAAGTGGAAGGGACCTATAAGTATCACAGAAATCCAACTCCTGTCCCTGCACAGACAACCCCAAGTATCAACCCCTGTGCTTGAGAGCACTGTCCAAAAAGAGATGTTCATTGAGACTCCCTCTTAAAGAAAAGCAGAAGGCTGAAGAGAGGGTAGGCCCTGTCTGCTTTACTGTTGTGGCTGGTTTCAAACCTCAAGGCAGTCATGAAAGAGAATTTTCACATTTAGCATGAAACAAGTTGCATTTTCTCCATGTTTTACAGAATCAGTATGGTTACCAGCAAATCTTCTGTCTTTAGCTACATGATTTTTTTACATGCTTGTCATACTGTGGTACTGAGTAAGAATTCAGTCCTGAGAAAATTTGGTGTGCATACCTGTTTATATTGCTGTAGGCATCAGTCACATGCATCGTTTCAATTCTGTGGTATAAGTAGAATTTCCAGTGGGAATGTTCCTTTGAATTTTTTTAAAATAATGTCACCTCAATAACATAGGGAATATATCTTTGATATTGTTACTCTCCATCAAAAACCGTGGAGCTATCAGTGAAAGGGTTTTCTCTACAGTTGCTTCTCTTAAGAAATTATCATGCAGGTAGTATGGTGAAGGTGGTGATAGAGAAGGCAAAGATGTGAAATCTGTGCAGTATACAGTTGTCTTCCCTCTTTGCTATGAACCAGCAGACATTTGATTCAGAATCTGGCCACTAGCCACTGACTGCAAATTTACTATAAGTGCCAATACCTAAAGAAATAAAAAAGGCTGCAAACCTTCTTTCCAACAACAGACAATGAAGATCCGAGAAGGGCCATGTATTACAAATATATGCCTTACAGTCTTTTAATAAAATCTTTATTATTATGTCACAGCATTCACTTCCTTCCATGAACTGGTTTTCTATATCTGCCCCAAGAATTGGTTTGGTTGTGAAAATAAGTTTGTCTTTGCATTCATGTGGTTGTTAATAGACAAAAGACAGAGGAGATAAATGGTACCGTGATTATAGGAATTATATTCAAAATACATATATATGAAGTTTTATCTCAACCTCTATCAAATGCATGGGTACCCATACTGTAAACTTACATTAAATCTTACCAACAGCTTGGAGAAACTCAGACAGAGAAGTAAGTTTTACAATTCTTGCCATAAGTCACCCCAGGCTGAAGTATATAAGTACAGAGCTGATGAGGTAAAAGTATGTAATAGTCACTAGCATTTTGGTGTATAATAAATTGCTTGGATTTTTCATAAAAGCACAACTCACAGAATAAGAGGCAGCCATTCCTTGGGCATCATGTTCTGTTACTCCTGAGGTTTGTGGGTTATGTGTTGCTCATAGACTACGTGCTCCGTGCCCTCCGTATGTGAGGTAAGCCCCACTGATGAATAGGAAAAAAGACACACACTTTAAAAACTGCAGTGATTAAACTGTAATATAAATTGCAAGAAAACACAGTTTCAGATGGAGTCATCTTGCTTTTTGGCTGCTCAGAACCAACTACAGCAGGACATCTGACAGGATGATTTTCCCTCCTATTTAGATCATATAGAATGTCTTTTTACTGCCTGAATTTGGAAAATATATTTTGCCATTTTACCTAGAGAAATTTCGTTTTCTCTGATGACCAAAAATTCTTGCCTGTTGGAGTGTCCAGATAGTATTCTACATACTGTTTTATAAGAAAAAGCTTAAAAAATTAGATGTTTACTTATATTTGGGGACTCCAAAACTACAGTGTTACTAAATCATTATTTCTCACTGAATATTCTTGTTCAGTAGGTCCTTCTATTTTGTATGAACTTTCATCAAATTGAATTGTATCCCCAGTGTAAAGCATACTTGCATAAATGAAGTGCTAGACAACTGACTTGAAAAAATGTTTTACTTACTTTTCTTAATTTATAACATTCGTATTTTATCATTTCCTAAGCATAGCTAAGCATTATTCTGTTGATACCATATTTGTTCTGCCAGGAAGCTTACTGTCAAACATTTGTAAAGAGACACTTGCAAGTAATGAGATTTCATTATTAAAACTCTAATTTTTTTGTGTGTTGAGAGGTATTGTCTATGATATGTAGAAACCTGAAAATACTTGTTTATGTATGAGGTAATTATTTTCATGTCAGCAGTCCCATTGAGTTAATGAGATTATTAACTAGAGAAAGTTGCTCCTATTTTGGTGTTTTCAGAATTAGACTATGTACTCTGTTTCTATGTTTTCAAAATCTTAGAAGCTGTTTAAGCAGCTCTTTCCTCCCTAGATTTGCTCAACCCTAATTCTTAGACCTATATGTTACTGAGAAGTGATATCCAAGTCCTTTAAGCAGCTTTAAGGATCTAAGCCTAATATACTTGATAGATGCCTATGCTAATATCATCACTTTCCCTGTCTCTGCACTGAATTTTGTAAGCATTGCTAATCAGTATAACAGAACAATATGATTTCTTTTTTTAATCTCAGGAGTTCTTAGCCTGTCTTATATGTGGTCCCACATTGTGAAACATAAAAACCCCACATGATTATCTCCCTCCTTTCACAAAGCGTATTTCTTATATGTGAATCATTTTTTTCCTTTGGCATCTGCTGCTGGCAGAAGTGGGATTGTGTGGCTCCTGCTGTGACCTAATATAGGTTTTTTTCTTCCCTTATTTTTTAAGGAGGTCTTCAATTTCCAAAATGTTCTGAGACTCTGTGTTCCTTTTGTTGCCTGGATACCCATTCAACATAATATACCCTAATTATGAATTCAAGGTGAAATTACTTCATGGCAAATTTGCAAATCGAAAATAATATCCAATATTCTGCAATTACTGCATTGAGGAAAATTTATGCTTCAAGTACCCACAGATATGCTGAAAATTAGACTTTTATTATCGGTGATAAAATAGTGGACTTTTTTCCCCATGCAGAAATTTTGCACATGATTGCTTGCTTACACAACAGATAAGAGAAAAATGTCTCACTATCATACATTAGCTTGCATCTCTCAATGCTTTAAAGATCAGTGTTGGCTGCTCTCTTGTTATGCTTAGAGATAGACACTTTGGTATAATTTTATTTCCTCTTGCTCTCAGAAAGAACTCCTTTCACCATTTTCCCTTCGAGCAAGGTCTTCCAGACCTTTCTCCTAGAGGTCAGTGTCAAAGAACAGTCGGTAATGGACAAGAACTTGGTTGTGAGTCACTTTAAGAAACTCAACCTCTGAAGTTTCATGGGACCTCGTGGACTATATCTCAGACTGCACAGATAACTGGCAAATGTCCTTGAAAGACCGCACTCTCCATCAGCTTTGAAGGTCATGGAGAGTGTAAGCAATCTCTAACAACTGCAGAAAGGGAAATGTCACATCCATATTCCATATTCAAAAAGTCCGAAAGAATCATGCTGGAAACTGCAGACCACTCAGCCTCACTTGGATTTTGGGGAAAAAAAAAAAAAAAATAGCAAGTCCTCTTGGAGCACATTTCTGGGCAGATGAAGAACAAAAAGAGAGACTGTGTGGGACACTGAGTATGAATCATGCTTGAGCTTGTGATAAAATGGCTGGATTTTTAGATAAACAAATGAATATAATCGATCTCTATTAGCTTAGGATGTGATGTTGTTGGTGTGTAAACAAAAAGAAGAGACAAAATTAGCTGGATCATTGCAGTAGTTACTGGTTCATATATCACTATATATCACCTAGGGGTGATATATAGTTACAGATGTGGTTCCCCAAGAGTCTGTCCTGAAAAATATACTGTTTAAAAACCTTAAACTAACATGAATGAGCTGAAAGGGTGCACACTCATCAAGTTCATTTAAGACTTAAATCTGAGAGCACCAGTCAACACACTGGAGAGGTGGACTGCCATTCAGAGGGATGTGACAGGCAAGGACGAAGAGACCAACAGGAAGCCTATGAAATTCATCCAAGACAAATGCAAAATCATGCATGAAATAATCATTCCTTCTGGTATGATATAGACTAGGGACTCACCAGCCAAGACCAGCTCTGCATCTTCAGGGTAAGAAAATATCAGCCAGCAGTGTCTCTAGACAGCAATTAAGACTACAAGTTGTCTTGGGCTGCACGAACAACACAAAGAGATTAGGGGAAGTGATTATGCCCAGTTGCTCAGGACTTGCTAGTCTCTATGTGGTTACCAAATTCAGTTTTCAGTCTCCCAGCAAGGGAATGATTACAGTCTGGAGGAGGTCAGGGACAGAGGGGCTGGAACACTCACCCTGTGAGATGCTGTGGGGCCAGGACTTGTTTAGTCTGAAGCAGAGACAGTTTCTGAGCACCTAGCAGCAACACCTAACAGCCTATAGGGAATGGATCAAGGGGATGGGATCTTCACTGAAGTGCCTGCAAGGAGGTAGACAGTAGACATAAATAAAAATGGGAAATGTTCCAAGCGGACATATAGAATAAATTCACTTAAAGCATAATTAAGTTCAAAGCAGGTTTCCAAGAGGGATTGCAGACTGTCTGTTCTTAAAGGTTTTCAGGACTGGGTGTATCCTGGTACCCAGAGTAACTTCATCTGAAATTTCAGTGCTGATCTTTCTTTTAAGAAAGAGACTTTACTAAAGACAGACTCTAATTCTCTGATTAAATACGATTGTGAGGTAAAGAGGGGAGGGAGTAGATCATTCTTGGAAAAATCACATGACAGATTGCAGTATTCTAGATTAGTGTGGACTGATTCATTGATGTATAACGAGAATACCATAAAATAGAATAGTGTACATTAGAAGCAATTTCTGGAGTTCCCGCTGTTCAGTCCTCAACTCAAAGCAGGGCCAGCTAGATCACACTGTACAGGACATTTTTGAGACAAAAATTGACTGAAAAAAGATGCCAAATATGTATTTAAGGCTAAGAAGACTGTATCCCTACCTACTTATATTAAATAATAAATAAGAGTTCTGACTACTGATGATGACAGTGAGTCATCATGGCCCAGTTTTTATTTTGAGAGTAAGCATTTGTGGTCATAGTGAGTCTGCATAGACCCCACCAAAATCAATTCATCTGACAAAATTTCCTGGTGAGTTGGAAATAAAATATCAGGAAAGGGCCTTTAGTTCACAGATAAAGTGAAATAAACAGTACCTATCTCTGAAGCACAAGTCCTGTATTACCAAAATGTAGCGGCAATCCCAATGCTTTATAGCTTCTTCTCAGACTTTGCTTTCAAAATGTAACCAGTTCAAATTTGGGTTATACTTTGTGTATGTTTTTCTTTCTAAGCAGGTCCTGTGGCAGTTGGCTCAACTTATTCTACCAATAGTAGTAAATTTAGTCTACATTTCTCTGGGATGTTTTAGAGTCAACAAAAGAAATTACAGACAAGATCTTCATTGGCCTTCCCAATTTATCAGACATACCCTTAAAATAACTGAACAGATACAGGGCTGGAGTAAAATCCAACTTCAAAGGATACCTTTCCTTTCTTCTCAGGCAAGAAATGGCCTTTAAGAGGCAGCAGAGAAAGATCTACTCTAGATATCACTGAAAAGCTGGGCAAAGGATCTTTCTTGAACAGCTACAGCAAGAAAGCCACTACCTCCAAGAGAAGTGAGGAAGAAGTCATATCATCAAGGTTATGCAAGAAAATGTTTTCAAAGATCAGTATTATTTCTGTGGAGTTCAATACATGTTTACACTGCAGAGTAAGAAATTTGCACTTCTTCGATGTAAACTGGTATGTTTATGGTGTTTACTATGCCTTCTGAGCTAACTTCTATATCTTTAACATGATACTGCATCAAATATTTTAACTTTATCTTCACTTAGAATTGACCCACTGAGATCAGACTAATTTGCCTGGCTACCTTCCATGTCTGCTGTTTGTTTTACACAGTTATCCTGAGATGTCTGCAAGGGGTTAATCAAGACAACACTGAGGCACTACAGGAACTGACTGCTTGGGGTGTTTCAGAAACAATATATGAGAGATTTCCCCAAGGGCTGTGGTTTTTCAGTTTGAAGACTGAAAGAAGAGAGCTGCTGCTGTGAAGAGATGAGGACCGAATAAAAAGACACTCTAAAAGTGCTGGTCCCACTTGAAATAGCTTCAGCAATTAAATTTTTCAGCCTGCATGTGTCTGGAAATTGCAGCGTTATCCTACTGTCCGATTTCCCAGTTATGTGGGGAATAGAGGAATTAGGGCCATAAGAAAAATTTTGTGGATTTTTTTTTTGAAGTTGGAGGCCTGAATCTCACTAATACTATTTAAATACACCTCTGCTATTATGCTACATGTTTTTTTAATGTAGTTTGAGGAAAACAAACAAAAGGAAAAAAAAAAAAAACCAAACAAGAAAAAAACTCACCAAAAACCCCACAAGACATAACAAAGTAAAATGTGTATTTTGGTAAATTACCTTGAACATTAAAAGTCCTCAGTGCTCTACATCATTCACTAGCCAAAAATCAAGCACTACAGCAATTTATTTCTCTAGATTTATGCCCACTTCATCTCAAGGTCCTATCTTGTCTAAATATTGCAGACCTTTAATTCATATCAAGTAGATTTTTCCCTATAGCAGCATCAATTTTTAAGTGACCATTTGCATCTGTGTTAAATATTATTAATTATATGCTAAAAAATGGCAGATTTCTTCAGTCTAGAATTTCCTAGAGAAAGGATTTTTTTTTTTATTTTCAAAGAATAAAAGACATTCTAACTTACAATTGGAAAAAAAATCATATCAGTGTAAAAAGCTGTTCTTAAACATCAAGGTACAGTCCAAATTAATTATTTTGAATTTTCCTAACATCTCTCCAAGCTCAGCTCAAACTAGGGAGTTTAAGTCCTAGCTTAATGTAAATACTGTCTTTTCCTGCACTACTCTATAGTGAATAAGCAACACTGCCAGTGATTTATGCCAAATTTATGGATGGGGTATGTTGATTACCACTCTGCTTTACACCAGTGACAGCATGAAGGATGAAGAGAACCATAAGGCCACAGGAAAGGTAAGAAAAGAAGAGAAGAAATAGTAGTGAAGGGCTGGGAGTAAAGATATAGGAGCAAAAGTTCAAATAGGAGCCCAATAAAGCAGTAATCCATTTAAGAGAACTTCAAAATTTATTTGAAGAGGTTTTGATATTTATTGTCACTGCACGACTTGCAAGGTTAATGTGCTTTTCATAGTTATGGCTAACTGTAGGTCAGACAGCAGATTATGAGATCTTAAAATCTCTGCTACAAATGACACAATGATCAGTAGAACTTCAAGACCCGCATGTATCATGATTTTGCCCTCTTTATCCAGGATGACAAAAGAGTCATGTCTCACATCAGTGTCATGTAAGAGGATTCTGTGCAATTTCAAAAATGTGTCTTAAATATTATAGTCAAAAGGAGGTGTTACAGTGAGCATATTTAGTTTTGTCAGGCCTTTCTAAAATGAATAGATAATTTTTAAAAAAATCATGTAAAATTCTAACATCATGTTCCTAATTGTTGTAGATCACCATGAAAATCTGACATCTACCCTGCACAGTTTCACTGGCAAGAAATTTGCAGCAAATTATGTCTTAAGATCTCTTAAGAATATGTTTTTGGAGGTTATTTTGTTCACTCAAGGAAAGTAAAGAGCTAAGAAGCTTCTTCAGAAAACCCCCAAAATTAGGATCTCTATGGTTACTAGCAGTAAGGCAGGACGTCTCTATTAACAAAAAACAAGGGACCAGCAGAGAAACTGCATCTTCTCCATGATCTGGTAAGGGATGGTCACTGAAATGAAGGAAAAAATATAAATGGCCTAATTAATTTCACACTGTGTATTTGGCAAGATTTTCCTTCTTTTCCTTTTGCTGTGCCATAAGCCACAGGTAGACACAGCACACACTCACTACGATAGGGGAACCACCATATTTATTTAGCAGCCATATGGTATGAATAGCAGGATTTTGTTTCTTCAGCCTTTCCTTCATATTCACTAATAATGGCTGGCCCTGATGAGCTGTGTACTCTGCTCTCCTGCTGCCTCTTATTTACAGCACTCTGCTCGCCACTGCAACAGCAAGTTCAAGCCTGTGATGTTTCTGCTGTGGTTTTGTTTGCTTCCTGAACAGGACAGAGAAAAAAGCTCATTAAGATCCCCATGCAACACATCAGAAGGCAAAAGCACTTAGCAGTGTCTCTTTGGACTTTTGTAAGAGACGATAACTCCCAGGGATGATGAATATAAATAAAGTCAATATTGCTGCAAAAATGCAGTCTAGCTTTCTTTTCTTTTTTCTTCCCCCACAGTCACATCAGGTGAACTTCTCCACTTTCATGCATGCAATACATTGAACTTAGAAAGAAAAATGTCCTATTTAGAAGAATTTAGAATTGGAATGAAAATAAGTCTGCCATCATTGTATCATCAATCATCTATGTGCCCTTGGCAATTTTGTTTAGTCATACGTCAAAACTAAGTGAACCAGAAGCAAACTGAGCTGAACGAATAATAAAGTGGAATGAGAACAACAAAACAAAAGCAGATGAAAAAAGCTGAAAAGCTTAGAAAAACTTGCACGTGTCTTATTTCTCCACAATAAATTGTTCCAGTGTCACTCTATTGTTTTCCTATTCAATTCTTTTAATTGTTTCCTGTTGAAATACTCTGACAATGTCTAGATCACACCACCATTCCTAGTCTCACTTAAGTAGTTGTTAACACAGGAGACTGTAGATACAAGGAATTTATCCACTATAAGACTCAATAATGAAGCTGAGCTTTCAGGATCTTATCATGTGTTATTAAAAGTTGGATCAACTAAAATGTTTCTTCTCCCTCACTCTAAATGAGTAAATGGTTAAGATTTTAGAGTACAAAAGACACATTTTCCCTAGGTACCTTTTTTTATTTCCAACATCACTAAACTTCTTCTGCAGAAGAAACTGAAAAGGGAAATTCTCTGAATTACTGACCATTTTGTCTAACAGTCCTTAAGTTCTAGATTTCCAGAGCATCTGTTTTCTTCCTGCTCTGATCTTGAAAGCTGACCTTGGGAACCAGAGCACTGCTGCTGTCTAGTGATGCGTGATCTTAAGGTTGACCACTCATTCCTCCTTGGAAAGTTTCATTGACTCTACTTGCTACCATCTCTTTACTGCTGTCTCCAGGTGTCAATTCTGTTTTGTTGGAGTATCCCATATGATGTTCAGGTAGAACTTTCTCTGTTGTGTCTTATCCCATATTGGTCCTTGTTTAGGAGTTAGGGCCTGAAGGCCCTCTCATATTGTGAAAGAAAATCCTCCTTGGGAGCAAAAAAATACCTGCCTGGTTGAAAGAGGCCTATTTGCCTTACTCCCATCCACTGAACATGGAGAGCAGGTAGGGCTGCCATCCTGCTTTTCAGTGATGTGAAATGAGGAGCAGTCTTCCTACGCTGGAGCCTTTATTGTTCTTGGTAAGAACTGCGTGTGGTTCCTGCACTGCCCTCTCTCTGTGATCCTTCAATAATAAGTGGGATATCTTGACAATTAGGGATCTTCTGAGGAGGTTTAAGTTTGGAAAATTAAGTCATTTCACTCTTGCCCTTTTCTGTGACAAATTCCATTGGCATTGCTTGCGGAAATGCTACAGCTGACTTGGAGCTTTAGACCATTGATGTGAGGAAACTGGAATTCAGTGAGCAGGATGAGAGGCCGTCATGCTGAAATCTCTCACTAACTCCTCACAATTTTCTTTTAACATCTAATTTCATATAAGTGTGTAAAAGTGTGTGTGCATTGCAGAAATATGTTGCTGACCTGAAGATTTTAGATGGCTAATTAGAGCCCTTTTTTGTGTTATTGGTATTCCACTGCACTGATCCCTGATGTATCCTTTTCTTAATGAACCACAGAAAATAAATATCTGTATTAAGAACAGTACTTAAAAGTAGTGACTGAGGAATTCAAGAGTTGGCATGAAAAGTGCTATAAATGTAACAGGTATGCAATCTCTTTCAGTCAAAGCAATGGAGAACTGGGAAGCTAGTTTTAGCCCTCAACTCTGGCAGAGGACCCATAGTAATCTACATTCACTGTGAATTTTTTAGGCTGAATGCAAAAAGGTGTTTCTTTATCTTTCCACTTGTTTTGTTCCTATTTCAAATTCTTTTGAACAAAGCTTCTCATTTACCACATGTCTGTATGCTGCTTAAAACAACTGGATACTGGTCTAGATTTTCCCTGTAGACATTCCCAACATTTGAACAATTTAAGTATTGCTACTTTTTAATTATTAGTTTAGAGCAATGCATTCCCTTGTACTGTTCTTGCATTTCTTCTTCCTATTATGACTAATTCTTAATCCACTTGAGTTTCACTCCATTAAGTTGCATATTCGAAGTCACAAATGATTACACCTAGCAGTGATGTCCTCTTTTGCCTACTGTTTTCCTGTTTATTTATTTATTAATATTATGACTGTGTGATTGTGTCAAAAAATTAATAGCTAGAAGTCAGTGGCTGTTACTAGGGGATATGGACCTACCCTTCTCTGCAATGGAAGAAAACAATTTATTTGTGCTAACTGTTGCTTGGTGGCTTTTATGTTTGTAGCAGAGAAAAACACAGCACTCTGGAACCCACAAGTAAATAGATTTATATATTGTGTCAGGTAACAGGGTTTTCAGTTATTTTCTGCCTGAAGCTGGATACAGTTACCAAATAGGAAATAATAATTTGTCCAATAAGTATTTAAACATATGTGGTCCTTGCACAGCAAATACCTTTTTCTCCAAATATAGATGAAGGTATTCTGAATAACAAGGACACATTCTGAATGATCTATGGTTTGCATGGAGACCTTTACACAACAGCAAACCTGTTTTGCCTCTGGAGCACCAGATGGGACTGAACTCGGTATCACTAGCTGATTTGAGAGTTTCTGTGGTAGGACTTTCACCTGCTAGGTTAACACAGACCTAGAGGAAAGAGACAGTCATTTGCTGAAATCTCAGCCCTTTGCAACACATCATAGAATTGAGTCATCCACACGTGGCCTGGCATGTTTTTAAGGCTCCTGGGTTTGCATTGCTTGGAGAGTGAATGTGTAAACTTCTTGGCAGCCTAGCAGAAAAAGAAGAGAGGATAATACTTGAAAACCAACAGCTGAAATATCTTTCTGGGGTGTTGGGAGCATTTCTTTACCCTTCAGATGTTGTGTTTCAGATGAATAAGCAGAAATGGTATCAGCTAGGCCTTAGGGATGGTGCTTGCATTTCCAGTTGGTCTGGTTTTAACCAAGTGCCTAATGTGATACAACTTGTTCCTTGCAGAGGACATGGTGTCTCATGTGGGTCAGCTTGCACTGGTGAGGCAGGGCTACTTGTTGGATCCTGCAGGATGTAAAAGGTAAGAACATGGGGTCAGACTAATTTTTTCAGACCCTTCCTTAGCTGCCAAAACTAACTCCAAAAATTCACAAACAGGACACATTCCGCATCCTATCTTGCTTGAGCAAAAGCAGCAGTTTTCTTGTGGTTTTGCTAAGGGAATAGTATTATGATGAAGGTAACAGATCCCAGAATTTGTTTTGTGAAAACAGAAGCTGGTAGTGATGAGGGAGATCACGTTCTGTCGTGTTTGATTTCTTTGCTATGTTATAGGTGGTAGATGTGCTTGAACTCCTGTAAAGAGAAAAAGTTTACATATTACACAAGTTCCAAATTCCAAAGCAAGCATTAAAAGGAAAAAAGGAATGCAGGATGTAATATTTCAGCTGAATATTCTGCTATCTTTTTTACCAATAAAATATAATCAATTTCTGTCTATTCTAGCAGAAGTTACATAATGTCGTATTTTTTCTTCATTTCATAAACTATTATTTTTCAGTGATTCAGAATGATCTCTGTATACAATTTTAACTTTACCACATACAGATGGAAGCTCTTGTTTAAAACTATTACAAGAAAAAAGTCATGATTATTTCCCACCCTGCTTATCTATAATTTTCATAGATGTCGTAGTTCTGATTTCAGCAAGGAATTTTTCTTTCCCTTCCCCTCTGCATGTGTGCTCTGTATAACGGGCCATCAAGTGAACAAAGAAATTGGCCTGGCCGGGTCCACTAATGGCCAAGACATCAATCTCCTTGGCAACGAAGGGGGGTGTGTGTGTGTGGGTGTGTGTGTGTGTGGCTGGAAGGAGGTGGGGCGGGGAGTCAGCTCAGCTCTGGCCCCGGAGCAGAGCCTGCTGCGAGCTGCAGACACTGCTGGTTCCTTTTCTTTCCTGTTGGAGGGGAGTTTTGCTGCTGCTCTCTGCTCAGCTGTTGCTGGCTGCAGGCCCTGCTTACAGAGAACCCTCCCATATACCCTGGGGGGTGTTGCTTTTCCCCTTTCCCCATCCCACGTGGCAGTGACCAGGGATCCCACAGCGCCGCCTGGTGACGGGCACTGGACATTACAAGTTCTGCTCTCTCAGTGATCCAACAGCACCACCTGGTGAATGGTACAGGACATTACAAGTTTTACATCTCCAGTGACCTGATGGCGCCCCCTGCTGACTGTGGTTGGAACTGCACCAAAGGGTGCAAAAGATTGAACTATTCAATTTTCCTTTTGCCGGTTTATCGGTTTTGTTCTTGAAGGGGATTATTGGTGGGTATAGGAGTATTGCTTGGTTGTTTCACTTGTTTTTTTCATGTTCCTGTTAATACACACATACCTTTAATAAAGAGCTGTTATTCTTCCCTTTTCCATAATTTGTTTTTCCTTCAGTCAGAGCCTCTTAATTTCAGATTTATAATTCCTTAGAAATAGAAGTTTGGGTCTTTTCTCCTAACCCATCCTCAGCAAAAGACCCTTGTCTCATTTAAACTGGGACAATGGGTTATCACAAGTCACCAGGTAATTCAAGCTCCATGATACATAATGAGGAAATTAATATCCTACTTCCTTGAAACTCAAGCAATTACTTGTTCATCAGGTTTGTGCATTATTTTTTTCCCTCGATACTTCCTACTAGCATGCTTACTCCAAATGAAAAGCAGTCAGTTACCAGTCTAACAATGTTGGTACTGACATGTAATTTGTAATACGTTGATGATTATTTTATTTGGGGAAGTAGGACAAATTAGCCAAAGTTGTGAAACAATATGCTTAAGTTACAGTATATTAAGGCTTCATGTGGATTCTCTGTTTCACAAGGAAAGCAACCATCACTAGTCTAATCCCTAAGAGATTTCATTCTGCACTACTAGACTGAAGCTGTGTGACTTCCAAATCATAGTGTCTACACAGGGATTCAATAAATGCCTACAGTGGGATTAGCCTCTGGTGAAATAAAGCATTAACTTCACTTTTTTCTAGAGGATCTCCATGTAGAAATGCTGTCTTACAATTGTTGATGAAACCAAAAACACAGAAGCAGAATTACTGCTGACATAAATGTGGTCAGACCCTGTCAGTCAGCAAATAACAAGGAATCCTGATTCTTCATTTCTAATTTTTCTAAATTTGAAGTTCCTATAGAAAACATAACTCAGAAAAGAGGGCTTTGTATTGCTCAAAATGATTAAATTATATTAGGCTGAAACTACTTGATTTTGTCCCTTTTTGTATGTCCATGTGGAATGAAGCTGTGAGTTTTATCAGAGGCCTGATCTCTTGAACAGGCAAGAGGATTAATATAAAAATCTCAAAATTATAGCAATAGAGACAAAAAAAAGTGCAAACTGTGTGACTTGTAAAAACTGTCTGAATAATTGTAATACTGTGAGTGTTTACATCATAATTTAAAATAGAAACTAGAAGCAATGTATGTAGAACAATAATTTAAAAATTTTAGGTTATTGCAGTTGCTGAAGTTGTTGAGTCCTCATATGGGCAGTACAGTATTTCAACTTTGTTTAGGTAAACAAGAGATATGTTTTGGGTTGCTCATCTCCTAAATATGTAAGATACATATTTTTGGTTTTTGGTTTTGGCCTTTTTTTCTCTTTTTTCTTCCCCCTCCCCCCTCAATTTAGGCATATTAAATGTGGAGCTGCATTGCTTCATGAAGCTGTGAACTTACTAGTCTTGCTGACACCATTCAGAGAAGCTGGAACTCAAGATATGGATTTTGTGATTATTCTAGCAAAAATACATCAAATTTTTCAAAAGTCGTTTACAATGGGCCATCCAGGAACAACTAAATCTGTGAGTTCAAGCAGGAATCTGCAATGATTTGCATACAGCTCTGCTATCCTAGCCAGT
Source organism: Pyrocephalus nanus (assembly GCA_038380795.1). Lineage (NCBI taxonomy): Eukaryota > Metazoa > Chordata > Aves > Passeriformes > Tyrannidae > Pyrocephalus > Pyrocephalus nanus. The sequence continues at coordinate 63,373,595 of CM076263.1, read as the reverse complement.
TCAGAAAGCCAGGGAAAATAATGAGCCATTGGCAGACCATTAGACCCGGTGGTCTGTGACAGAGATGCCAGTACATCCATTTCACACACCTGTGTGTTAAAACTGCAGCATGCCAGGAGCAGAGAGCAGCTCCAGCTATGAAATCACTCACCATGCACTGTGTCTCCCTACAGATGTTGCAAGAATCCTGCAGCTCATTTTCATAGAAACAAATTTGCACCATCAGTTGTCCATACTGAATTTGAGTACAGTCAGCTATTTTTGCAGTGCCTAGCACTGCTCCATGAAGAGATTCTCTGCCCAGCTAGGGCCAATCAGGTGGCAGAAGCTAAAGACTAGGACCTTGAAGCATCATTCCCACAATAACCACTTCTCAGGTGTCACACGGACCTGGAGCGAACTTTCCATGTGTCATGGAAGCCACTTTGCCAGCCATGTGTGACATCATCTTACCTACAATTAACTGGATTAGCACTAAATCCCATCTTTCAGGTGCCACTGGAACCACTTCTCAGAGCTTTATACTTCATGCAGTCATGTAGAAACCAGACAAGCTGATAGCCCAAAGTCTACTTCCAGTTATTGAGGAAGCAAGGCTCAGCAAGGAGTTTAGTGCACCAGCAACACCATCAACTGACCTCTGCATTATTAAGGGGAAAAGGTATCATGCACTTTCTGGCACCTCTGTGATGCTCTTTGTCCTGCCAGATTGTAATTCTTGAAGTAAAGAGCTTTAGGAACATTCACTCTTTCACAAAGCAAAGTCTACCTAACCTCTAACAATGTCTTTCTCTGACAGTAATGTTTTCCTGCACAGTTAATAGGAAAAGATAACATAAATTACATGCTGAAACTTATTTGAAAATTCAATTTTAAGTAGTTAAGAGGAAGAGCTGAATGTGGCCTGATTCAAATGCATATGTAGACTAGTTTTTCAATCAATTTACTTGGCTGTACAGAAATCAGCAAATAAAAACTTTAAATACAACCCAACAGCTCAGACTATATGGCCTTCATTGTTCAGTTTATGTTACCAATACTTAAATACTTCCTTTAATTATAATAATATTTACATATGAAAACTATTGAACATTTTAGTGACTGTTCTGCTAACTGAAGTCTGCATTATGCTTAAAATTCATATATCTGAAAGATTATTAGACAGAAGTATGAAAGAAAGAACATTCAGGTCAATCTAACATGAAAAGCTTGCAATTTTAAAAACATACTGATAGGCCCTACTGACTTTATTTATCCAAGAAGAAAACCAATCATGGTCACATAACAAAATAAGAGCTATCAGCATTTTTAAAAGTCTACCTAATGTTGTAAAGCTCAAAACACTGTAACATTGTTAGAAGTTAAGATTGAAATGTACAACAGAATGTTTTTCCCTAAAAGTTGTCAAACAAAACTATAAGGAAGATGTGCATTCAAATCAATTTTTGCTACCATTCTGTTAACTCTGTCTAAGTTTTCCAAATTTCCTTTTTTTTTTTTGATAATGTGTTGAGTCTGTTGAAATTGGGACATTTATGCTACTAATCCTATTGAAAGTAATATTTATTTTAGTAAGGGTTGGATTTTTTTCCCATAAAATATGATAAATAAAAAATTCTAAAACAATGCTGTTAACTTTCCTCTTTTTGTAAAGTATTTGCAAATTGTGTGTGTGTGTGTGTGTGTGTGTGTGTGTGTGTGTGTTTGTGTGTGAAAATTTGAGCTGAACTGAAACTAAGAAAGTTATAATTTTAATTTGTGTCTCTCTCAGTTAGTAATCTTTTCCCTCCATTGGAATACCTTGAAATTAATAAAAGCAAAGAAAAAAAATAAAAAAAAAAATAAAATAAAAAAAAAAAAAAAAAAAAAAAAAGCTTTTGTACTTTTCAAGCAAATGTCAGAATCAATAGAATCTAGTTGTATGTGCAATTGTACTGCTATGTGCTCATTATTAAAATAAGCTGAAGAATAAACTATAATTTAGGTAATCCATGCAAGGAAATCATGTTCTTCAGAAATTAAGGAATCTGTACCAGCATTTTGGCCAGCAGCAATGTAGTCTAGTAAAAAAGAATCTAAGAAATATCATCTTTTTATGTTCAAAGGGTATTAAACCTGAAAATCACTGAAGCTTGTATCCAGTACATTCAGTTGCCTTCAAATATTGAAGATCTCACCAGGAAGAGCCATATCATGCAAATGTGTATTTAATAACTTCTACAAAGCCTAGTATCAAAAAAGTTTTCATCATCAGAGCTGATTGTCTGTCCACTTGAACACAGAATTATGTGGCTTAGCATTGCATTCAATAAATACAATGAGCCTTCAAATTTATGGACAGTACCAGAAATAAACGCAGTTTCACTGACAAATTGAAGCTAAACTGGGTCTGCTGGAGGAGCAACCAAGCTACAAGGAGATGAATTATCTATTAACATGCTTACAAGAAAATTGCTTGGGGCAGAAGATTAAATACAGTGTAATATATGATATGACAACAATTCTTAAGAGAAAATGAAAGGCTGATAAGTATTGTTGCATTGCCATTTAGCACTTTCCATTAGATAAATACTATTAATTGATTTGGATTTCATATGGTCATTAACATGTAGCCTAATTCTACTTTTACATCCTTATTAATTAGGATTAGATCTAGCCAAGTCAGTAGCACACGCATTTTCAGTGTCCCAAACTTCAAAGTACAAAAGGTGAGTTATTGATGGAAAAAAAAAAGAAATAATTCATTTTTACTACTAGAGCCTCTGTCCTGAAGAGCATGAAACGTGTGAAAAACCTTTTGCATATGGGTTCTTCAAGAAAAAAGTTAGACACTTGTTATTGAAAACTGAAGTGAAATCTTCTGCTGCAGAATCTGCCATGGGCTTGACTATAGTTCTGCAGCCAAGATTTTGATTTTTGTAGCACATGTTTCATTAGAGGGATGGAGCACCTCTTCTATTAGGAAAGGCTAAGAGAATTGGGGTTGTTCATCCTGGAGAAGATAAGGCTTTAGGGTGATCTAATTCAGGCTTTTCAATACCTGAAGTCTATAAGAAAGATGGAGAGAGACTATTTACAAGGGCATGTAGTGAAAGGACAAGAGGGAATGGCTTCAAACTGAAAAGAAGGTAGGCTTAGACTAGATATTAAAAAAAATTCTTTACTGTGAGCATAGTGAGGCACTGGAGCAGGTTACCTGGAGAAGTTGTGGCTGCTCCATCCCTGGAAGTGTTCAAGGCCAGGTTGGATAGGACTTTGAGTAACCTGATCTAGTGGAAAGTGTCCCTGCCCATGGCAGGGAGATTGGAACTGGGTGATCTTTAAGATCTCTTCCAATCCAAATCATTCTATGACTCTATGATTCTTTATGTCACCAGAGAAAAATTATGGGAAAATGCATGGATTTAATATGGTGTGTTTTTAAGGACAGTCATTATCAAATTAGTAGAAAATTGTCTTAAAGTCTTCTGATTTGGAACTACTAGATTTTGGGTTTCAAAATGTACGATTGTTTCCCAAAACTAGCAGAGTGGGGAATACACATGAAGGGTGAGATTTGATTACCATGTGACTAATGGAGCTGGCTGTTATTTTAAGCAGAAATCTGTTATATTGGTATTAAGGGGGATGGAAATTAGCATAAATATTAGAAATCACTATCATTAGGCATCAGAATTAACAAATCATTTGAATGGTAAAATAGATGAATTTCTTGAGCCTTCGGGCTGTGTACAGATATTGGAACACTGCTCCTACACCTAAGTTGTGAAGAAACACTTGTAAAACTAGAAGCCAGTTTTTACTGGAAGATTTGGCTACAAAACTAATGCCTCTCAAGAAGGGAATAATGGAATAGATGTGTCACTAAGAGTATGGAAGTCTGCTTCCCATTGTTTTAGCACAGCTGGTCATTGTTCTACAGGTAATTACACAGTTATTGTCAGAACCCGCTACCATCACTCAGCTTGTAGAGTTTTCAAGAGGAATACTGTTGATGCTCATTGCTGTTGAGGATCAGTAGCAGAATTTGTATGTAATTAACATGAGACAAAATCCTGGCTGAGTGGAGGGTATGGGGTGGGAAAAGTCAGGAAATGAAAAAAATCTATAATTTAAAAACAGATGCAATTTAAGGACTAGTAGAAATATTTATTTCACCAACATGTTAAAGACTGCCGAATACTCCAATTTATATATCCTTTGCTTCATAAAGCAAATATATTAGACAAAATTATGAACAATACTACAAAAATCACTTATGATAATGTAAAGCAACTGGTTTTAAACTTTCTGCTCCCCATTTTTCCTCCACTAAGTTTCAACCTTTTCAGCAGCAAGAAGTCCACAACTGGACATATCAGCTCAGTAGATCTGTGTTTTCTATACAATGTAATTTCAAAACAGAAAATAACTGCACTTAAGGAAAATGCCTGTGGGTTTTTAGTTTGGTGGGTTTGGGGGTTTTTTGATGGGTTTTTGTGGGTTTTTTTCTTATTTTATGTCTTCCAACAAGTTTTTACTATATTTGACATAGTGTTGCAAGTAGTGCTTTGTTTTTCCACTTCTAATAACTAGCTGGGGGTTTTTCTCACTTTTTAAAATATTGTTTAAATTTCAATGGCTGCCTCATAGGACGACAGCCTGAAAGATATTTTGGTTCTAATGATATAAGAGGTTTTTACTACCTTTTTGTAGAGAGCACTGGATATTTGTATATTTCCCACAGGGCAGCTTGCTTGTGTGGTCTGGAGTTTTATTAAGGTTCAGCTTTCCTGGCCTGCTTGCAGCTTGTCAGCTTTGTGTGGTTACACCTTGAGTTCCTGTAGGACTGTTTGGTTATGGTGAAACAAGGTAGTGGTGAGTGATGCCTGCAGTCAGCTTTGAAAATATCTGGATGAGTCTGGTGAATGTGCTGGGGTCACTTTATATGGTAGGGTAATTTGTGTAACGTAACAGTGTGGAAGCATGCCCAGCTTCCCTCCCCCTGTCCCAAGTTTATTTGTATTGCAGAGCTAAGAAACACTTTGATTGTGTGCAGCTCATTTCCACTGGTGCTTGTGAGGTGATTGTCATGTTGCTCTGGGGTAGCTGTGAAGCACTGTTTTGTGACCACCCACACTGCCTCCTCCTTTACTCCTGAACACACTGTGAAAGTCTTGGCAAGAGACTGGGGAATGGAGAAAGAGCTTCAGCTGGTGTTTCCCGGACCCTCCAATACCTGGGCATGGTTAGCTATGGGCTCCCCACATGGGTTCATGGCACTTTTCCAGCACACAATTGCTGTCACATACAGCCAGCTGTGAGTAACACTCTTGCCTTGTACTCTTCAGCCTAGGCACTCTTCCCATACCTCAGGGGCTGGTGAGTTACCTGGACTACTGCTGAGGCACAGTATTCTGTTTCCAAATAGGTGGCCTCTAGTGCTGCAGAGGGATTTTCTGCAGAAGTCCATAATTAATTCTTGAACTGCCTCATATCCATTTAGCCTTCAGCTTAGATGAGCACCTTTTTCATGGTTTTCTCAACTACCAGATCCAACTAGCGCTTCTCTCCTCTTACACTGCTATTGACTTGTAGGGATAAATCTGTAAGTAATAAACAGAAAAGCTGATGATGTAAGTGCCTGGCTGGCCATAGCTCTGCAGAGTGCTTAGATGCCCTATGTCACATACAAAAGTGATTAATCTTCCCCCTCATCAGCAGGCACCATCTGATGCTGTGTACTTCACTTTTCTGCAGCCAGCAGCCTGTCACCTGTGCAGTCACTGTTTTTCCTAACAAGCAACAGAACCTCCACCAGAATGTGCAGATACAAAGGTGTTTGTAGAAGGAAGGAAAACTAAACAGAAAGGTTTTCATTTAAGTGCATTGCATAGTTTGTAATGCATGGGGATGTGTTACCATACGCAGTCCTTAAAGGTTTCTTCAAGCAGTGCCTTATTACAGGAGTCAGCAGTGGCTAAATAGTTACAGGGTAAGCTGGCTGATTGCTGGAAGGAATAAAACCCAAGAAACAGTGATCAGGTTTTGTCCCATGAATGCAGATGAATCTTATATTCTTCATCTATTTCATTGGTCTTTTACTCTTGTAAACATCATGTTGCCTATCAGTTGTTCAATTTGGCTTTTGTACTTTAAGCACAAACACAGCTTCTTGGAATAGGGGATCTGTTCAGGAAGTGAAATTGGAAAAGCAATTTACAAAAGTGAACCAAGGAGAATTTAGAAAAGTGGATAGGGTTGGTCCTCATCACACCCTCTGAGGGGCTTGGTCACTCTGCTGCAAGAAGATCAATGTCACTTTGACTGGTAGTGCTCTTGGTGGTTCATAGAGTGGTTCTGCTACAAAAGATGTTTCCTTCCATTGTGAGAGTTGCCTGTTTGAGTCCTCAGGTACCCACAGCCTCCTCAGCCCAAGCCTGGCAATCTGGGGGAACAGAGGGTGTCATAGACACTTTGCTGCACACAAGAAATCACCTGACACTTCATTTCTTGGAGACATTAAAAAACTTACCGTTGTTAGGTGCCGAGCTTCAAAACGGAGGAGGAAAGCATACTCTTAGCCCAGAGTTTGAATGGCTTTCAGAGCTGCTGGGGTTGCAGGACTGGAGTGTCACTCATAGCAGGTGCAAGCATTTTTGCTTGGTTAGCTCAAAGGACAATCAGCTCTTAATAGGGGCGTAATGGTTTTCTTATGATGACATATTTTACATCCAGCTCTGGTCTTTGAAGGAAAACTCTCAGATGTCTAGTTTATTATTTGTCTTTCCATTACAGAAGAATGTGCTAATGTTGGCCTGGAACATGCAAGAAAAATCTAAAAATGCACAAATGTCTGTTGAGTGAATACGAACTAGAAAAACATAAACTTACAAACACTGCAAGTTGAGTAAAGTACTCCATTACACATCTCTCTCTGAAATTTACATGAATTGCTTGAAGTTAAGGTTGTCATGCTCTGTTTAAGAATTTCTTTTCTTGAGCATTTAAAAAAATATGTTTGGAGAGAGTTCCATTTTCAATGTTGAACTCTTTAGATTTCTGCTTAGATTACATAATACAGTTTGAACTACTTTGAAACTAAAATTTTGATGCATGAAAATGGGAAAATGTAAAAAGAGCTTCAGCCTTTGTTTTTCTCCCTGAATAAAAACAACATGTAATCCTGTCTTTGTATAACAGTAAAGCAAATAATTGGACACCTGCCAGTAAACAAAAGGGAACAACCCCAGTATTGCTATTTTACAATGGCCAGAAGTAATCTTGCAGTGATAACAACTATGCTGTATTTTACATTTGAATTAAACTGAATTGACCTATGCAGAATTAGGAAATGTTTTTTTGATTATGTCTTTTGCAATACCTAAGTAAACTCATGATTTGTCATTCACTTTCCTGCAAAATATGTACATGTTCTACTCCAAAAAAAAAAAAAAAAAAAAAATATTCTTTTTAAACTTGAGGGTACAAGGGTTTAACCAGTAAAAGTGACTGAGGTTCTTCTTCTTCTTCTTCCAAGGAAGTAATACTTATTGCTCCAGACAAGAAAACCATTTCAGAAAATGTGTGCTTTAAACACAAAAGAAATATCTGTCCTCACAAGTACATAAAAGGTATTCTTATTTAAGATAAGTGCTGAACACATGTGTTGGACTGGGACTCTAAATCCAAGTTTCTATGAATGATTTAAGTTTCATCCTGCCACCACAACTGTTCTGCTTTCATTTGTTAATGGATATGACACAACTGGCCAGCTTGACAATGACAGGCACTTCTGTTATGTCTTTCCATGGTTTGAGGTGTCCCAAGAGAACAGAAGTTTTGAACCTGTTTCATAAGGTAGTAGGCCTGAGGAAGTGCTGTTGTCAAGGGTTTTCTCTTACTTTGGACAGGTTTGAAGTATTCTGTGAACTATAAAATAAATTTCTGTTGTCTTTAGAAGAACCATTTTTATCCATAGTAATAAGGATAATAATTAAAAGGGAATAGAAGTGTTAGGTTTGAAACAAAATCAAGAGAGTGCCTTGCTGAAGTTTTGAAGAAATATTTAACAAATTTTCAGGAAAAAAAAAAATCAGAGAGAGAGCATCATTCAACTGCTTCAAGAAAGAGGTTTCTTACAGTAAAGCATGCAAGCAGCTGTGACATCAAAATAGAACTGTTTAATTTTACACATTATTCCTTTCGTAAGTAGCTGATGGTAGATATTTGATTCTCATAAAAGTAAACTGTTTCCTGAAATGGGAAGCAAAGCAGAGTTACCTAATCTGTCAGTTCTGTGAATTTCTTCTTCTAAACAAAAGCTTTTGCTCTTTGTTCTGCAGAAAGCAACTTTGCAAAATTCAAAAGTACATATGTCTGTATGTATTGCATATGTCTGATATATGCATTTTAATAGCAACAAGCTTTGAGCCTGAGTAGTTATAATACATTTAAAATGGAAGGATGAATATAGAACTGTTTAACATTGCTGTGCTAATCCATAATTGGGTGTACAGTTTTCTTCTCTTCAAACATGCTTGTATGAACTTCAAACTTCAGGGTGAAAAACTACAACATGCAAAAAGTATGCATATCTAAATTTAGATTAGGAATGTAGAAGCTAAAAATATTCTCTTAGAAAAATACCCTGAAAATGTTTTAAATCACCAGTTAAATATGTCTACACTACTTTCAAGTCTGTGTGAGTACAATGGTATCATGATGGATGTTTTGTTGTTAAAGAGTTGTCTCAGGTGCAATACCATTGATAAGTGATTATATTTGAATTACTGTATTGTTTAGTGATGTCTTTTTTTGCTGCTGTTGTACAGAGTGAAAATATTTTCTGTACAGTGTTTGCTACAGAACTGACAGTCGTGACAACTGTCTTTTAAGACCCTAGCATTGTGCCTGGCAAGTGTAGGTGTTGGGCTATTATGTTTCTTTCACCTCATAATCAGTGACAAATCTCTACTGATTTTAGTAATTAGAGTGAGTCTCTGCAGAAGGAACACAGAACAACTAATTCCTCTGCCCTGAATCTCATATTGAGTTGTATTCCCTGAGCAGTTCTACCCTGATAGTAGCTTTCTGCATTGCTACATGGCACTTAAATGTATCACTTACAATGCTCCCCTACATTAACTGGAGACTTGAAAGCGTCTGCTAAAAATTTCACTACAATATATCTGTTTGTGATCACAGTAGCACGCGTTCAGTGCTGGGCTTGTTTAGGGCATTTGCCTTGAGAAAACTCTAAAAGCTCAATATCTTTGAAAGTTCTAATTTAATTACACTTCGCATCAAGAAATCTTGTCTGAAGTGTTTATATTATAATTACTTCTTCGATGGCAATAGAACTATTTCTTTTAAATTAGCTATTTTATATAAAAATGCTCACTTGCAAGTCTCTGTTTTTAGATTCCTCTGTTTTGGATAAGCAAGTCATGTTTTGTTGCTTGTTTTTGTTGTTTTGTTTGTTTGTTTGTTTGTTTTAAGTAAACTGTGCACTTTTAAGCTTTATTTTCCTCCTATGATATGAAATCACCAAAGCACAGAAAGAATGCATGTCTTGTGTATAGTATTTGCTAAGAGTTTAGATTCTTGCTTAAATCTAGACTATTACTGAAATATTTAAGGACAAAAATCCAGTGTGAACTTATAGTCTAATTAAAATATACCTCAGCTATGTTACCAGCTCAAACACAGGAAATGCAATTCATCAAATGAAGAGATTCTCATCTGTAGATGAGAACACCGGCAAAACCAATCTCGGATGGGTGTCTTTGTGAACCGTTGTGTAGCTGTCATTCTTTATCTAAGAATAGCAGTCTGACACAGCTGATAAGATCACGTGTGAATATATTTATCATTTCACTGAATGTTTGAGTTGAAGTAAAACTGTTTATGGAAAAGCAAAAGGACAAAGAGTTTCAGGATGATGTAAGTACTGGAAGAAAAGGTTTATCTAGTAGAGTTGTCAAATAGAAAAAGATTACATGTTCAATAAGCCTTTATATTTACATAGCCTATTTAATTTTATTTTTTTTAACATCTCTTCTCTCAGTTAAGTAATATTGTCCTTTATGAGAATTTTGCATTTGTCTATCTCACTCGCTGTTCCTGAAAAAAAAGAAGTGCAGTCAGGCCACACAGGCTAACTGGTATTGATCTCAAAATATACCCTCTGGCAATCACAATGGATCAAAAGTACAATTATCCCAGGGACTCTGATGTATGCACTACCATAATTTGCAGCTTGTGGAGAAAAGCAGAAATTAACATCTCCACTTTCTCTTCTGCAAAAGAAAGATAGCATTTTTATATGCCTACTTCTCTAGGGATATTACTGACAGATTATGATAGCCTAATTAATTTGCATCCCTGTACATTGTGTAGTATAGTTTTTTTCAAAGGTTCCTATAAAATATCAGTCTGCCTCTTCATACAAAAAGCAGTAGCTAGTAACACAACATTATATGACTTCTCATATGAACAGTCAACTGAAGTTGCAGGCTTGCAAAGAAACTACTATTGCAAGATTCAAGTCTATTTGTCATAACCTTGAGAGTCATGAGTCTCTTCTATGCTTTAAAGTGAAAAAGAGCAGAAAAAACTTTTAGCATATTTTGACTATCACGTGATCATCTTAGAAAGTGGTGTACAAGCATTCTTCCATTAGAGGTTGTTTTCTTCTCTAGAGAATCTCTTGTATTACACTTAATCATTATTAATTAATTAATTATTAATGACTAGATGAAAGTGCTGTTTACTGCATTTGAAAGCCTAATTCAGTAAACATTTTCCATGTTCTATATCTCTGCTTCTTAAACCCTTTTTTATAGTTAAAGGTGTATTGAAGCATTAAAACTGGAATCTTAACGTGAACCACAGTTAAGAACACTGACTGACTTACTCAGTGGGGAGGTCGCAGATGATTGGAAGTTGGCAATTGTCGTGCCAATCTACAAAATAGGACTGGAAGGAGGACCCGGGAAACTACAGGCCCATCAGCCTGACCTCAGTGCCTGGCAAGGTTATGGAGCAGATCATCCTGAGTGCAATCCCACGGCACCTACAGGATGGATGAGGGATCAGACCCAGCCAGCATGGGTTTAGGAGGGACAGGAAGGCTGCGGATGTGTCTGTCTGGACTTCAGCAAAGCCTTGGACACCGTCTCCCACAGCATACTCCTGGAAAAGCTGGCAGCCCATGCCTTGGACAAGGGCACTCTCTGCTGGATTGGAGAGGCTGGGCCCAGAGAGTGCTGGTGAAGGGGGCTGCATCCAGTTGGCGGCCGGTCACCAGTGGTGTCCCTCAAGGATCAGTGCTGGGCCCAGTCCTGTTTAATATCTTTACTGATGATCTGGATGAGGGGATTGAGTGTACCATTAGCAATTTGCAGATGACACCAAGTTGGGGGAGGGTGTCGACCTGCTGGAAGGCAGGAGGGCTCTGCAGAGGGACCTGGATAGGCTGGAGAGTTGGGCTGATTGCAAAGGGATGAGGTTCAACAAGGCCAAGTGCCGGCTCCTGCACTTTGGCCACAACAACCCCTGCAGCGCTACAGGCTGAGCACAGAGTGGCTGGAGAGCAGCCAGGCAGAAAGGGACCTGGGAGTTTGGATTGACAGGAGGCTGAACATGAGCCAGAGTGTGCCCAGGTGGCCAAGAAGGCCAATGGATCCTGGCCTGGATCAGGAACAGTGTGGCAGCAGGAGCAGGGCAGTGATCCTTCCCCTGTACTCAGCACTGGTGAGGCCACACCTGGAGTGCTGTGTCCAGTTCTGGGCCCCTCAGTTTAGGAAGGATATTGAGGTGCTGGAGCAGGTCCAGAGAAGGACCACCACCTGGAGCAGGCCCACTACCATGAGGCTGTTAAAAGGACTCGAACACAAGTGCTATAAGGAGAGGCTGAGGGAGCTGGGATTGTTTAGTCTGGAGAAGAGGAGGCTCAGGGGTGACCTCATCACTCTCTACAACTCCCTGAGAGGAGATTGTAATCAGGTGGGCATCAGTCCCTTTTCTCAGGCAACCAGCAGTAGGACAAGAGCGCACTGTCTTAAGATCTTCCAGGGGAAGTTTAGATTGGATATTAGGAAGAAATTTTTTCCAGAGAGAGTAATCAGACATTGAAATGGGTTACCCAGAGAGTTAGTAGATTCATCGTTCCTGGAGGTTTTTAAGATGAGACTGGGTGTGGCACTGAGCGCTATGGTCTGGTAACCACAGTGGTGTTGGATCAACGGTTAGACATGTTGATCTCAGAGGTCTTTTCCAACCCAGCTGATTCTATGATTCTATTAAGTAATCTTGTCAAGAGGCAGAAGTAAGAATTAAATATCTGTGCTTGGCAGAAATATCAAGTGACAAAACTGTCATATGAAGGGGGGGGTGGTTTTAACATCCTTAGGCATAGACGTTAGACTTTGCAAAGGCATGGTTCTAAAAAAAAGTCTTGCAATAAAGGAGATGCATATTGAATCAATTAGAATGATGTAGAACAATGACATTGATGCTACAAGGGTTGAGGAGTTAATGATTACTGCATTTTTTTCCTAATGCTTTTCTATAATTTTCTGTAGGATTTCTGTCCTTGCTTTGATTGAGTCTATTATTTCTGAGAAGTTGAAAATTTTTATGGTGATCAGATCCTTTAAGAAATTTTTAATGGGATATAAGCATGTGTGAATGGCAAAACGCCTGTCTCACACTACTCTCCCAAGGCTGTTACAAAATGCTTACTCTGAATTAATTTCTACCACAGTGTTATTCAGCTGGGCCACTTCTTATCCTTCATCTGGCAGTAAAACCTCACCATCTACAGTATGCTGATATATCTGCATCTATAAATGTTTCCAAATTAACAATACTTTATAGAAATTCAGTCTTTAATTATTTTAGGTAAGGAAGAAGACAAGGAATCTCAGGACAAGACTGCAAGAAGATAGTCTCTGGGCTCAAGTTTTACTGAAGTCAAGACTGGCCTTGTGCACATGCTTATTTATTACTTAAGCTTCCTAAAATCTTCTTGCATTGACTTAAAGATGTCTGTCTGGTTGTATTTGCATATTAATGTCTTGTGAAAATTTAATATTTTTGTAAGTTTGTAAATATTTGTCTTCAGAATATGCAAATGGAGCACTTAGATAGGAAACTGGGCAGTTTTAGGGTTAACAAGCCTGAATTTGAGAAAATTTAGGTAGCAACACTTAAACTAAGTGCACCAATATGCAACCCAGAGACAAGTGGTTTCCTATATTTTAAACTCTTACACATAACTTATATTGCTCTGTGTGTTCTACAAATCAGTCTTGCACTCACAGGTATGTTTGTATAGCCAGAGCATAGAAGGAAGTTATGAACTAGTGCATTTAAGTCCCAGCATGTGATACAGAGGAGCGAAGAAAATTTAATTAAAAACTAATCCACACTTTATTTGTCACCTCGTCTACCATGATTAATTCATTGATGTATAAAATACTCCATGTATAAAATAATTCTACCACATATAAAGTACCCATGTATAAAATAATTCTATTCCTTTTCAGAGGAATGCTAGACTAAATTTATTACATGAGGCATTCAGCTAGAATACCTCCAAGTGTATCCTTTAATGAAATGGAAACTGGGTAAAATCTGCTTAGAGTTATTCAGAGGGTTGGGAAATGCCCTCTGCACCCTAGGGTCCTTATATTAAGTTGACAGTAAAATTATGCAAACATTCTTGAGATTTCGTTCAAAACTCCATCCTACATTTTCATATAGCATTAAAATATTGCAGCTGAATTGAAATTCAGGCTGAGCCAGCTAGACATCCTTCTCTCTATAGGTATATGAACAGGTCTTATATACCTTCAGCTGGAAAGTACGAATTACATTCTCCAGTTCTATAGTGGTCAGACTTATGGATGAGGACGGAGCCATACTTTGCCCTTTCCATTGGTCACTGAGAGTCAGGCTAGACCTCAATACTGTACTGGTGTAAAGATGCCAGTGTTCATTCACATCCTGAAACAATCATTTAGAACCACAAGAAACAGGGAAACTCTGTGATTTCTACATTTTAGACAGCTTCTTTTTGCATTTGTGTTTGTTCAGTGGATAGGTAAATGATCCTTTCCGATTGCTGAAATGCAGAAACTAAAATACAATTTACTGAAGAATGATATGTTGGCTCACATTCACTGTGCTTTGAAATACAAGTGCTAGGCACTGAAAATTTTCAGACTAGCAGTAAAATTATTATTTCTTTAGCTACCAACATTGCAAAGTCAGGAGAATTAATTCTGTTTCAAACTTCACCATCCACAGCATGGATTTTTGTGTCTGTAACTAGGGTAACATAATGGTTGATGTGTATCCACAATGGAGTCCAATATGTCTCCCAAGCCTCCACTCTTAAAATCTTGTACAGAACTAGTTTGAATTTGCTTGTGTCAGGGAAATAAGCATGACTAAATGCAAAGTACTGCTGAGCTGCTTTGCTTCTTAACCATCTACAGCCTCTTGTGTATAATGCTGGGTGTAACAGACTCAAAATGAAGGCCACGTGGAAAACTTCAACATATTCAAGATTTGTCCCTTTTGTAGATAACTTGTTTTATAATGTGCTTCTCTGTCCTGCAGTTCTGACATAAAGCCTAATAAGGTTTCTGTTGTTTTCATTATTATTAACTCTTATCGTTTACAGGTTTTACTCTCTCATTTGAGGAAAAACACATAAAAACATATAAAAATATTTAAATTATTTAAAAATGCAAGTAACTTTTGTTATTTCTGGCCTCAAATTCTATTTTTAACTTAGCCTTTCTTTTAAAATTATTTTTTGTAATAACACAGCTTTTTTATACATTTCATTAACTTGTCACTTTACTGAAAAAAAGTAGCAAGGTAAAACTGTGAAATGTATGGGATTCTTTCCTATGTTGTCCCACTGTAAGATATAAGCTGCACAGCACCAGCAATCTGAGAGTCAGTACAAAGGATTGCTCTAGAGGAATTCCTATAAACCTCTTCTCAAAGTCACAGAATTGAAGTAAAAGAAGTGTTTGAGTGATTTCTCTGCTTTTGCTGTGACAGATGCCTTTTCAGACAGTTCTTAGCCAGTCATACTAGACATTACTTTCTCCAGTGTTCCTCAAAAAAAAATTTTGATAATATGGAGCTTGTGATTTTGGTGTTTTTGCTTAGTGGCTTGGGTGCTTTTTTGAATGGGTGTCATCATAAATAACATTTCATTTATTTGAAACATTTTTCAGATGAAAAATTTGGACTCACAACCATTCCTTCTCATCTTGTGCAGTCTCCTTTAAGCCAGTGCAGTCTACCAGTTAGGTATAAAGAATGGAGATTTCTGTCAAAAGCTGTCAGAGGTTAACTTGCCAAGTAGTATTACTTGGTGCCTTGATTATGATTTCAGTGGTATTTACCATGCAGTTTACTTAATGGAATTTCCTTGTTCTCATTTCTTAAAAAGTAATCCTATAGTCAGCTGAGCTGCTGTCACACTAGCAGAGGACTCACAATGTGACAACTTCTTGGTCAATTGCTCATCCAGATGCTCAGTGCACAGTGTTCCTGTTCATGCTGTGAAAGTGTGTGTGTTAAAAATATACTGCTGCCTGATTGTTTTGAAGTGAATGGGAACAGTAAGATAGTATGCTAATTTAAACTCGTAGTTATAAATTACTGGTCTCCTGACAAATGACCAAGAACACCTAGCAACTCTGTAAAGAAAAGTATGCATAGTAATGAGAGCATATGTATTTAAGTTGCTTAGTTATCCCTTGGCTGAGCAGAATCATTTCAGTTACAGTAGAAAACAATCATGAGAAGAGAATTGTTTTGATAAAATATAGGAAAAAACCCCTTTCATATTTGCAGAAAAAAACTTAAGTATTGGTCATCACAATGTAAGAAAGGCACTAAGCTACTAGAGAACATCCAAAGGAGGGCAACAAAAATGTCAAAGGACCTTGAGGGGAAGCTGTATGAGGAGTGCCTGAGCTCACTTGGTCTGTTTAGCTGGAGAAGAGGAGGCTGAGAGGAAACCTCATTGCAGTTACATCTTCCTTGTGAGGGGAAGAGGGGGGGCAGGCACCGATCTCTTCTCTGTGGTGACCAGTGACAGGACCTGGGGGAATGTCCTGAAGTTATGTCAGCAAGAGTTTAGATTGGATACTAGAAAGAGGTCCTTCACCCAGAGGGCGGTTGAGCAGTGAACAGGCACCCCAGGAAAGTCATCCAGAATCCCAGAACCAAGCCTGACAGAGTTCTAGAAGAGTTTGGACAGTACCCTCTGGCACATGGTGTGACTCTTGGGGATCGTCCTGTGCAGGAGGAGTTGGACTTGTTAATCCTCTTGGATCCCTTCCAACTCAGCGTATTTTGTGATTCTGTGAAATTTCACATTATGAATTTGCTCATGTTAAAATTGTCAGTTGATTGCAAAATAACACCAGTTAATCAAAAAAATTTAGAATTGGAAACCTTGGAGAAGAGGAAATTCTTCTTTTGGGGCAAATGACCCAGCTATTAACATCTCCTAGAAGCCCTGCATCCTTCTAAAGAAAACATGACAACATCCTATACTACCCAGTTTTTGAAAGTTTGATATTACTGTCTTAGGATTACTGTGCTGGGAATATAGTTTGGTTTTACATTTTTGTGATCATTGCAGCAAGTTCCACATTAAAATAAACTACCTTAATTTTAAATTCCTAAGTTAATAATAGTGCTGAAATGTAGGTTGGGTATTTTTCTCAAAAACTCAAAGCCTACCTTTACACAAATGTCATAACTTGTCAAGTGTTCTTTGAATGTTAAGAAAAAAGCAGTTTCTTCAATACTGAAAATTTCTTGTGGCCAGAGAGCATATTGTCTAGTCCCTACCTTTTCCACTCTGTTAGGTATTTTTGCTATGATGAAAATGATAAAAAACAATGTTTCTTGCTGTATTTAAGAAATATGCAAGGGTACAGTCTAACTGTTGTTTCCATAGCCAAGGGCTGTGGTATGACCATCAGTGTACCGTTGTGCAGGGAGAGGACCGCAAGCATCTGATGAGTACATTTGTCAGTACAAATCTGTTCAGTTCTGCTGTTTCCAGAACTTCCTAGATGTGTGCTGAAGGAAAGATGATGTCCTGAACTAATATTTCGTCTTTGTTAAGCTGCATGCAGCGAAGAGAAAACAAACCTCTCCTCTCAACTACTCAACACAGCAGAACTACTCAACTACAGTACTGAAGCACAGCACTTGAAATGCTCCCAAGTCAGGTTTACAAGGACTGGGCTTCCACTATGCAGTTGTATTAGTATAATATAAAATAAAATGGGATTTTGAATATAAATATCCTACCAAAAGATTAACAGCAAGCAGAATTGTCTTCTTCCATGTTATTTTTCTATTTGTGTTTATTGAGAGAGATTAATACAAGTCCCGGTGTACAAACTTTCAGTCTGAAAGGAGAGAGCATACACAGTAGTTACTGTGTTCACTGACAGAAAAAAAAAAAGCCAAAGAAACTAAATAAAAAGTGCCATTGAAGTAGGGGTTTTTTTGTAGTGGCCAAATGGATATACAAGACAGCAATATACTTGTATGCCTGCAATCTCTGATAATAACAGGTAAAATATTTATTTTTTAAATGCCATTTTAAAATACTTTAAATTGTTTTTGCATCTCAGAGAAGTTAAAACTAAATTTGTTCTCTCTTATCTTTGAAGTATTATTTTGAATTTTGTTTATAAGCTTTCAAACACTACCTAAAGGAGTTTTCAAAATTCCTGGTGTGATAGTCACTTATCTTTCCAGAAATCTCAGGGCTTGCCAACCGAGAGAATCAGTGTGTATTAGTTTGCAATTTGAATTTACATTCTTGCACCACGTTAAATTGCTAAAGATAACCTTAATTTGTAGGAAAAATGTGGATAAGAAGAAAGCATAGTGCGATTTCAACCCGGAGTTAACACCCTCTTGGAGTGCAGCAAGGACAAGCTCCTGGAGTTCAGTGTAGAATACTGAAAATTCATGCATCATCAATGCCACTAGCAAGTAACACCATGTAGCAAACAGAGCTGTTGTGTCACATGGTGGCTCCTGAAGCTGAGATCCTGTACCGTTTCTATTCTGTTTTCCTCTCTGTCCAGATGCTGGTGCTTTGTTAAAAACATCTATTTTTCCCACTTTTGTCTTCACCTTCTTTTCAGTCAGCTCTAAAATTCAAGTCTGTATACACTATTTTGCAAAGATGCTCTAGGAGTTTCTATATGGACCAGGAACAGAGCAGCACTGAAACAGTGTTCCCTGTAAATTAATCTGCTCTGTTAAAAACCTGATGGCTTTAACTTTGACTGGGCTATCATGGGCATACTTCTTTGAAGACCTACAGTACTATTCTCTGCCACAGATGTTTATTGCTTCATTAGAAGGTTTCTCTGAAGCCTCAGTATGTGCTGTGTAACATAGCATAGACATCTTTTGAGTGTCTGCCACTGAGAAGAACCTCTAAAATGTAGTTAGAAAATACTGGGAAAGCCTAGGGGTTTTTTCCCATTGGCCTTCCCTTTGGCCTGACAGTGTTGAAGTGATGTAGAGAATTTTAACTGTAGTTTTTCTTTCTTTTCAAGTTCTTTAGACATGCAGTCTTGCTACAAGGAACTGTCACCCTAATTTTGATATTAAATTCATTAGATAAAGATAAAATCTGCTTTTGTACCAGACTCTCTCTAGTCCCACTTTTTCCATGAGCTCTCATGCAATAACTGTTTCTCAGTGAACAGAAAACTACATTGATTTCCTGACGTCTCCTAAATTCCTAACACGAACCTGCTTGCAAACCTATGAAGTATTTGTAAACAGCTCATTGCTACAGACTGTGGTAAGTGGTAAAATGCACCCATACTACTTGCCTGGGAACTTCTTCCAAAGTTTGTGCTCTACTGAGTGGCTCTACTACATATGTGGTCCCTCTGTGTATTAAGCAAATCTGCTACTACATAAAATTAAGAAACATCATTCAGGTAATGTCAACAAAGAAGTAACAAAAGTAGCAGCAAATGAGAATTAACACCATTATCTGATAGAAAATACCAGATAGTATTGGTTTCTAAAATGTCCATACGTGAAGAAAACAATTATTTCATCCCACTTCCCCAAAAATTTGAGTTAAGAAAACAGAAAAAGAAATAAAAAATTAACAGATAATTTATGATTAACAGAAGACAGTGTCTTTATGGCTCTTCAGAGCTTATGATATCAACTGATTTCCTGCAACCTCATACTTTTTTACTATAAAACACTTAAAAATAACTAGTCTAAGTCTGTTAAGACATAGAAGCTCACATTCAAACCCAGAAACAGAGTCACAGAGTCCCTAACTTCTGCCTAACTTACAGCATTAGATAAAATTTTCTGTACTTAATATTGTGTACAGATGCAAATACATATATTAGTTTCTTTCCTAAATTTTAGCTTTTGGTTCTAGCTTCTAAATCATTTGTATCTTTCCTTTTTCTATCTGTATTCTCAAATTCTTTTAGAAATGAAATCTTAGACCACAAAACAAAGGAAATGTTCTACCACTTATACTATTTGACCTGTTACTCCTATCAGAAAAACAACAAACAAACAACCCCAAAAATAAATCAAAAACAACAAAACCAAAACAACAACAAAATCAACAAAACCCAACAAAACAAAATAAAAATGCAAAAAAAACCCGAAAAACCAAACAAAACCAAAAACAAAACAAAGAAAAAACCACACAAAACAAACCAAAAACCCAAACCAAAACCAAATAAAAAACCCCAACTCAACAAAGCAAAAAACATCAACCCTGAATTCTTCCCAGTAATTCAGGTATTGCTTTTGACAAGAATACAAAAGTCTAGAAGCTGCTGCTAACAAGAGTCTTGTGTTTAGATGCTTATTATTAACCCCCTATTTCTATTACTATAGTATAATCAGAAACTGAAACCAGTTGATCCTAAATGCTGGGATTTTGTTAGTGATCTGTACAATTTTGCCCTAAAACTCCAGTATTGTGGGTCTTACTGTTTTAATGCTGCTGTAGGAGTTACTGACACAGGAATAATCCCTCTTCAGGGGAATATATACTGGCACATGTACAGATATGAAAATATAGAAAAAAATGCTTCTAAACCATGTTGAGATCAAGAACCCTTATGGTAAAACATGTTGGACTCTGTATTTTTGAAGGATTATGCCACTAGTAAACCGAAGAACTTATCCAAAATCCTCTGTTGGACAGATCAGACTTTTAATCTTCTTGACTTATGAATCACTATATTTTCTCTTTGTACAGCCCACCTTGCTTTTTACTCCAGTCATATTCTGACACAGAAGTTTCAGAATTTTCCATGACACAGTAGTTACAAGTACAATGAAAATAAGGAAAGGAGATTTTGTAGAGCATACACTTGTGTCATTCTGACAATGAATGCTTGACTTATCAGGTTATTAGTTTGGGTTAAACTCTTCTAGGAGGAGGAGGAGGAAGAAGTCACGTACACCTTCTGGCCAGGCTGTGCTCTTTGCCATGAGTCTGCCCCAGGAGGGAAATATTGTGGAGCACAGCACATAAACCTGAATCCAATGTGGAAAAGAGCCTCTTCTTTTTCAGAAAATATGAGAAACCCTGGGGAAAAGCCATTTAGGCCTTTGAAAAGGATGGAAAAGCCTTTCTGATGACCCGACATGACTGGATGAAAGTTGTTGCCACTTAGGAAGGTGGATCATCTTGAGTCAAGCCTGCAAGAATGAAACTTCAAGGGAGGACTAAGGGAAAGAATTGTGAATAACACTTTTCCATTTCATTTAGTCAACGTATCTGTTGTCTCTGTGAGATTTGTGCCAAAAATGGCCTTCAGATTTTCAAAACTTTTCAGTCTTCTCTGGAAAATTCACTACAGAAAATGTAAGAGAGTTCACCTCTGGGTTTGGAATGACTTGAAAACCTGTGAATATTATTTCTTTCAGAATATTTTCATAACCTATTTGTAAAAACACTCCCAAATCTGCATCAACTTCATATCCAGTGTGTATACTCCAGCACTCAAAAGCAGGAAGGTTTTGAGCCAAAGGACGTTGTTTTCTGCTATCATAATTTGTTCTTCACTGACAGAAAGTCTCTGAGAATGCATGGCACTGCATAAGTAATAATAAAATTTTCATACCTTTCCATAAATTTGTCTGACCTCTTGTTCAAACATGTTCTCAGTGGCTGTGTTGAATGAGAATGTAGGTCTGTAAGAAACAATACAACAACAGCCTTACATGAGTGGAATGTCTGAATTTTCATTTGTTTGCAAAGCATCATGAATAACCTGCTATTATAAATTAATGTACTATCATTGACTCCAGTATAGCTGCAACATTGTTCCTCAGTGGAAAGACCTGTTCCTAAACCTAAGAGAAAGAAGATGTTGTTCTTAAGTGTTCTTGGAGGATTTTCTTAAACAACGTTTCCTTTCTTTGCAAAATCCAGCAAAATTCAATCTTTAACAAAAGCTGTTCTCTGAATAATACTAGAATGTTGTGGTGGTTTGACCCTGGCTAAATTCCAGGATACCCACCAAACCTCTCTCTTACCCTCCCTGTGCAAAGTAGTAGAGGAGAGAAAAAACCAGCAAGGAATTCATGAGGATAGATAAGGGCAAAACAGACTCAACATAGGGAATAAAACTTAAATCTATTACTAACAAGATAAAACTAAAAGAGTGAGAAATAAAACAGTTTTAAACAAACACCTTCCCCCGCCCCCCCCACCCCTGCTTTCTTCCAAGTTCTCCCTTCTCCCCCCAGCAGTGCAGGGAGACGGGAAGAGGGTTTGCAATCAGTGTGAGTCCACTCCTCAGACCGCAGTTCTTGCCAATCTGCTGTCCTGTGGGTTACTCCTCCATCAAGTGCATCCTGATGGTCTTCTATGGGCTGCAGGGGGACAACCTGCTCCACCATAGTCTTCATCACAGTGTGTTGGGGTAGCTTTGCAATATCTAAAAGGATGTAGTTTTAATGTTGCTTAAAGTGAACATGCCTCCAAAATGGCTTGGTAACTCTTTGTGTAAACCCTTCTTCTTCCTAAGATCCCTTTAGTCCTCACTGTACCTTTGGAATGTCCTGAGAGATACCTGAAAGTCTCCCTATTGGTTGTTACCCCTTTCTTGTAATTGATTGGTTTGTAAGACTTCCTGGACTCCTAATGGTTACATTGTAATCCCCCTAAAAGGTACTTAAGCAGTTACCCAGAGCAATAAAGGTCTCTTTCTGCTCGCCCCTGCTGCTGTCATGTGTGTGGTGTCTGTGGGGGCCATGGTACGCCAGGTGGTTGGGGAGAGTGGGGGGGAGCACCTTCCTTCTCCAGAGCTAGAGGTAACAGGAAAAGCCTCTAGCCTGGAGGTCCCCCTCCCTATCCACCTTCAACGTTTGTCGACAGGGGTGTCATGGCTCTGAGTTCTTCCCCTGCTCCTGCGGGATCTCTTCCCACAGTCTTTGATGGACCTCTTCCCCTGGGTCCATCCATGCCTCGGGCAACAGTTCTCTTCAATCTGCTGCCCCATTGGTCATTCCTTACAAGTCCTACCCAGGAGAACTTGTTTCAGCATGGGTTTCCCTCTCCACGGGCCACAGGTCTCCTGAAGGACTTTGCTCCATTCTTAGACCTCCCACAGGATCAGTTTCCTTCATGTCTCCACTTGCTTCAGCATGGGCTCTTTCATGAGTTGCAGGGGGGTCTCTGGGCCCCAGTGGTTTTCCACAGGTGGCAGGTCCTCAGCTTTCAGTCTTTCCCCTGCTGGAGGGGGAGAGGAAGACCCCTCTCGGGCCTCTCCTTCTTCTATTCTGACCTTGGAATCTGCTTTTTATCTCATGTTCTCCTCGGCTCTTTTCCAGGCTGGAATTTCTTCTGCAGGTTCATTTTCCTCCATTCTTAAATATGTTATCACAGAAGCGCATTTCATTGGCTTAGCTTTGGCCATCACAAAGGAAGTCTCTCCTGGAGCTGGCTGTCATTGGCTTCTCTCATAGGACAGTGAAACTTATAGCAGCTTCTAACTGAAACCACCTTATAGCCCTCCCCCTGCTAATAAACCCATGACAAATGTAAACTTTGATTCTTTTCTGCTTCTCCATATAACAAGAGTTTACAGTCATTCTACAGAATGCAATAGGTTGTTATCTCCTGCTAAGTACACTGCCAAGATAATTCCTGTTTGGAATATTCCCATCCTCACTGGCTAGTCAACATACAAGGAAGCTGTATCTCTTTTTCTTGTAATCTCATAATCTGAAAGTTAATTATGAGATACACTTATTTTTCTTACATAGCACAAATACTTTTAACCTTCCCTTCCCTTAGGGCAATACCACTTGTGAAATTTTAGTCAATAAAGTTCTATTAAGTTGATCTTAACAAAAGAAGGGAATATAAAAAACATAATCACATAACTATATTGTACTATTATTTGTGTGAAAAATATAATATAAATTATGAAGAATTATTATAATCATATAATTGTAATTTTGATTATTTTAACAATGCAACTGCTGTGTTAATTTAAAGTTACAAATTTACATTGTACCTGTAAAGTTACAACTTTGTACATGTGTTCTTACCATTCTGAAGTAGAAGTGGTTGTAAATCAAGGTGGAATCCATTTACTTTTTAGGAAAATATGAAGCCATCATCCATGCTATTTTCAACAACAAAGTATTTGGTTTCATTGTTAGAATTTTAGAAAAGCAATGTAACTCTTACTATTATGTAGTTTACATACTCTTTCCCAGTGAGATGAAAGCACCTGTGTTCATGCTCAGTCTGCTTTCTTTAATGAGCAGTGGGCAGGGGGTGAAGGATTGGAACCTTTCACAGTTGTTGGCAGCAAAACAATCGCATAATTTAAGCTATATTGTGCAAGTTGTCATACACCATTGACCCTTAGGTTGATATTATAAGTGAACTGAAATACTGCATACTTTCAGTTCCTTGATAAAGTTATTTGCATGCAAAAGCAATCACACATGTGTCCAGGAGAGGATTTATACACATAATTTATACAGATAATATATTCTGAAGTTCCAAAATTGTGGAACATTTATTCTAAAGAAAACAGTGACTGAAATTCCACATTAATTCTGAAGAAAAAAAACTCAAACGGCATGAATCAGGCAGGTTATTGTCCATAAGCAGTAGCAGTTTTCTGCTTCCTCAAGGATGGAGAGCCAAGGATGCAGGACATTCCCAGTGGCAGCTGTGTCTGCCTCAACATGCAGTTCGAAGGTGTTCAGAAATGGGACTCCTGGACCAAGGGCCATGGTGAGATCCATTAAGGTTTGTGAATTTTCACAAGGCCCTGACAGGATGAATTTCTTCTGCTACCCCTAAAAAAATGGAACCACCCTAGCAATTAGGTAATACTGCTGATTCTGCTCCAAGGAAAATTTTGAGTTAAGCTAATAGTAAGATTTTGCCATGCTCATTCTTCTTGTCAAGTTAATGGTGAAATAGTTGGGACATGTACACTCGCAATGAAGGGAAAACTGTAGAAAATAGACAATTCCGGCTGGAAGTAATTTTTTTTTTTTTTTTTTTTTTTTTTTTTTTTTTTAATTACACTCCCACACACAAACCCCACAATTGAATTTTTGTCCAGATGGAGAGGGCCTGGATTTAGAGTGGTGGATTTAGGTTTCGGAGCTATTATATGGCACTGTTGCCCAACGAAAATCTTTCAACAAGCTAATAACAGAGTGCATGTTTTCAGCCAGATGTTGAGCACTAGTGCATATGACCAAAGAAGAAGTCCCCAGGTCCACAGCTCTGTAATCTGTCAGATATCTAAAGTCTTACTTTGGGTCAGGATACACAGTTCTGATAATAATGTTGATATTGGTTCTTCCAGATGTGAAGCTTCATGGCTGAGTTTGAAGCAGCTTTAGCTTTTGAATTTCCTGTGATGTTGTCATTACAAAATAATTTTTGCACTAACAGAAGCAAAGATGTACCAGGGCTACTGTGGCACAAGAATAGAGCTGTTCAAGTATTTTGGAAGAGCTGTGTATCTGGTGTTTAGCTACTGTACACACTATTGAAAAAAAAACAAAACAAACCAGTTCATGATTTCAAAAAAAATAAAATCACTTCTAGCTCTACATTTTTCCTCTTCTGTCATTATTGCAGGATACAACCCAGCTATTTTTATCTGGAAAATTATTTGCCTCAAACTCTGGGTTCAGTTGTCTAAATTTTGTTTAGCTTTTTTGACATTTCTGAGAGAGACCCATCTCCAAAGGGTGAATTCAGCAAACCACAGAAGCAAACACTGATAATGGATACGACATGGAAATGATTTAAAATGAAAGGTGCACTTGAATCTGTAGAAATAACCTAAGAATGAGAATTTGCTCATACTGTGCAGTTATAAAAGCTTATGGATACCACTGAAAACAAGATTTTCCAGAGACTGAAGAGTTTTGATAGGGGTTTTTTTTTTCCGATGTTCAGTTGTTTATTTTTTACTTCTTCATTAGTCCCTTTAAAAACAAACAAATAAAAAATCAACTTCAGTCTCTCATTTGGACAAAACATATATAGCTGCATTTTCAAAATATGCAGACTGTACCATGCTGCACAATTTTATGAATGTGGGGGACATTATTTTAACGTCTAAAATGGGAAACAAACTGCTTTGGAAGCCTGTCTGCCATTGTGTCTGCTGAGGTTTTTTTGACATGTGTTTCAAGGGATCTGGGAGTTCTTCAGATTCCAGCAAGTTAAATATTTCCCAGCACATTTGTGTATTAGTGTAGTTCCGGGGAAAAAAAGGATCTCTTAATATTTCCTATGACAAATACACAAATAATCCGAGGCCAACAGAGGAAAAGCCAAGGTTCAAGACATCTGTTAAAGCCTGGACTGCTTCAGGTATGACAGTACAGTCTTGTTGGATCAATTAGCTGGACTAGCCATGTGAAAATAGTTGGTAGAATGTACACAGATGAATAAGTTCCTTAATTTTTCATTCAGCTGCAAGCAGAAAAATAGTCATAAGAGACAGAGAATACAGTCAAGCTTGGCTACATAGCAGACTTTAAGAAGAATGAAGGTTTCTGCCAATCCAAGCAGAGACACTACAGGAATGGGAAAATCTGGGAAACTACTTTAGGTTTTGTTCCAATTCACTTCATCACCAAAATGGCTCCTTCTTTAATATTAATCCTTCCTTTGCACGAGGTCCCATACACCAGAAACAAATGGACTCACCAATCTTGGATGGGCAAAGACTGATTTCTTTGGAAAATGACTGAGATCCTTTTCCTTAAAGTCAGCTTTGCCAGATGAGCTGGCAGGTTTCCTTATGTCATCAGAAATTTATTTGAGCAGTGGTTTTGATAAACCTGTGCTTGTATAGAATGCTCTGCAGTGATTGGGTTTGTTTCTTGGTTTTTGCTTATTTCCCTTGCTGATGTAAGAGATAAAACACTGTTGTTACCATCTCACACATAAGACCTTCCAAATGTGGTTACAGATCTCTGATGCTTCAAGTGCTAGCTAAATGATCCACAAAAATCAAAAGTCTGTTTTTAAAGACTTTTTCCTGAAGGTTTGTTGTTGTTGCTTTGTTTGTTTGTTTGTTTGTTTGTTTGTTTGTTTGTTTGTTTCTTTCTTTCTTTCTTTCTTTCTTTCTTCCTTTCTTTCTAATGTCCATCCTTATATTGTAAATACTCAGTACCTCCATAACTCAGGCCCCGGGTAATTCAATATAAAATCTCAAGTGCCAAGAGTTAACTGACTTTCTCAAACTCTACATATGAGGGCTACCGTAGGCCTGTATGGTTTTTAAGAAATCAGGAGAGCCTTTAGAGTTTTCTGTGGAGGAGTTAATTGGACCTATTGCTGCTTAGCCCAAGGGAAGAGAACATATACATAGAAAGGCATGTTTAATGACACAGACTATAAATACCTAAGGATAAAGCAACAATAGCTTTTCCCCTCATATTACACAGTAGAGGTAAAAAGAACGGTATTACTGGTTTTCAGTGATTTGCAACACTCTTGTATTTGAAAGATGATGTAACCCATACTTGCCACTCCCATTCATCCTCTGACTATATAATATTCATCAACAGTAATTAGTTCAAAGATGAGTTCTGAGCAACAACTAGATATACAGTTAATATATGTAAGAACACCATGATAGAATTGAGGACAATTTTAAGTGTCTTCAAGGACTATATAATCAACATGCATTATCAACACATGATATTTAATTCTGTGATTCTGTGTTGTGGAGATACAAAAGCACTTTTATACTGAGAATTTCAGAATTCCAAGTGTGGCATAACACTGGGTTCAGTCTTATCTAGTGCCATAGTTTGCTGCACATTTGAATACTCAAAATTTTAATTGCATGTTATATGTATAGATATAAATATTTAAAAACTAGAATAATTTTAATTATTAAAGAATAAAACACACTACATAAGCTAAATTTACCTCAAAGAAAAATGATACTGAAGTTCAACATAAGTGTAAGATTTATGTGTTACACAAGAGGGTTTGTCAATTAAATGTTTGGTGGTATATTTGCAGCTTTCTTGAGTGAATGTATCGTGCTTTGTGTTAAGCTTACAAGAATTTCTGCAAGTTGTAGAATTTTGTAGTAAGAGAGATCCTTATGTGCTACAAATTAAAAATACCATCTACTTCTTTGGAAGACCACTATGGCTCAGACCTCACCCAAAGTGCAGTGAAATGAGATGGCTGTTCACCCTCCCTTGTCTCCTCCTTTAAATGATGAATCAAAATGGCATTTGAGTGGGTCTGATATAAGAAGGATGGATAAAAAGCACTGAGTCTGTAGGTCTTCCTAGGGGTCACCACTTGAACCAGTATGATTCTGTCACCAATCTCTAGTGACCATCAGAGCTAATTCTGGTGTAACGCTCCAGAATGGCAAACAACTTGAGCCTGGGGAAAGCAGAGGATGCAAGTTCTGCGAAGTGACAGCCCAAGAACAAGAGTCAAACAGTCCTGTTTGTTGTCCTGAGAAAAATTATTATCTGGGATGAATAACAGAGAGAGCAGGGCAGAAGGAACAGGGACATTTAGAAATGCTGAACTCATGCCTACAGTGGTGGCATGCCACACAGTGTGTGTTCAGTTGTCATTGCAAGTGCTTTCCAGTCATTTCTGGCACAAATTATATTTTTCTGAATTTTGTAATAAATCAGTAATAATGTATACAAGTTAGGCAGTATTTTCTGTTAGAAATCCTGCAGTGGTACAAATATTCTACTGAGGACCTTTTCATGCACTCCGCAATACTACGGCATCACTATTTGCAAACTCATGATAATTTTGGGAAGACCAGTATTATGTTATGACAGGTAACCAGAGGTGGATACTTTAGATTAGCCTTTTGAACAGTCATGCACCCAAACTGTATTCCTGGAGAAAAACTGAACTCCTGAGAAAAATATTAACTAAGATGTTATATTATTTGACACTCTCCATCTGTTAACTTTATACTACTGTGATATTCCACAAGTGGTATTTACACAAGACATTTGCGGATTTTAAGCCAAGTCAAGTCTTCATAAGCCTTATTGAATATGATACTCTAAATGAAACAGATTGTCCATGTAGAGGCAGTAAGTAGTTTGGACACATTTGGCCAGATGGAGTTTGACTGAGTGTGATAGTTTCAGTGGTGTGGGGGGAGGGGCTCATTCATCCCCAGCTACTAATTGTTGATGGCAAACCACACAACTTATCTGAGCAGTGATCATATTGTGCTTCAAATCTTGAAATGCAACATTATGTACACTGAATTGCGGGATATATATGTGGTTTTCACTCTTTTAAAGCAAGTGTTCACAATTTTTTAAAGACTACTTTACATGGAAATCTTTCAGTTCTATAGAAAGAACACATTCTTGAATGGTTTGTGGTTCATATTTTTATTTAAATTTTTTTTAGCCTATATTTAGTGAAAACTCTTGAGTCTTGTGAACAGTTAGTCACACAAATCTGATACTTACTCACAATACTCTTTTATGTGCATTTAGCATGCAATTTACCCCTGCAGACAAAGTCAGTGAGAGTTTTATATCATCCTTCAGTGATGAATGAACCTTATGCGTTTCTCTGAAAAGTTTCCATTTCAAAGATGCAAAATAGAAAATGAGATATGTAGATACTTGGAATTATTTTCTGGAACACAATAAAATCATCTTGCACTGAAAAGTATAGAAACTGTTTTGCAAACTGTGTTGCTTGTGTAAGTCTATAATTACTCTGATAACATGATGTGTTTCTAAGTCAGTTGCAGCATAAGCACATCATTCTGTATGTGTGGAAACCTGCCAACCAAAATACAGTCTACTGTTGGCAGCAAAACTACTGCACGCTAAAGACAGAAATTTGTCAGTTTAAACAGGTGCTGGAGCCTGTGACCTTGACATCTAATTTATATTCTTTGTCAGGTGTATCAGAATTCACGGGCAAAGTGTGTATGTAGACCAGCTGGCTTCATATGGCACTTTTAATGAACTCCATCTCTTAAAAGGCAGGCATTTTGCACTTAAACACCAACAAACAAAATTGTATCCATAGTCTATATTACCTTCCTGTGTGTATTGGAGAGGGAGGGATCCCCTTTTTATTTCTGAGCAGACTGAAGGAAGGACATTTCTGAAAGGCACTGATTGTAGGGGCACTTTCCACATAACGATACACTACATCCACATAACGATGCCATAAGAAGAGTATAACAGAAACCTACATGTTGCTCTGTGCTTCAGACTGAAATCATATGGGATTATGGTTATTAATTTCATCTTTCCAGGACTCCTGAGAAAGATTAAAGTAATTCAGTTCTATTCTGTTTTGGGGGACTACAGACTGCTAATCATAGACCGAAAAGGTGCCAAACTGCCTAACTACTTTCAGGATGCTGGATTCCTAATTGACTTCGTTGAACTTTGTAAATCTAGCCAGTCTTCCTCGGTGGTGAGTTAGAAATAAATCTGATTTGGATGCTGCCATGACGAGGAATGAGAGGCTGGACAGAACAGACTTCGCAAGCCAGCTTTTTTTCCTTCAAGCTGTTCATCAGCTAACAAGTGAGATATTGAGAAAAAAGCAGTAATCAATCCAGGCAATTTTAAATTAATAGTTAGAATATAGCAAACAAATATCAAGCAAACAAAATAAGAACCTCGAGCTCTTCTGAGGGTTTAAAACCTAGATGTAGAGTCTAGATGTGGAGAAACAATGGGAAAGGAAGGAATATTTTATTCTAAATGTATGTAATAAGCTCATACCAAATACATAGAGGACAGTTTTCTGGATGTTTTCTGTACTCACACTACACACTGGTTCCAGGACTGCTGCAAAGACCATATACTACCAGTTTTGCATGACTAACCTCCTTTTACACTAAAAAAAAAAAATGTATGGAAAATGCAGTAACAAGAAAACTGCAGTTTGTGATAAAAGAAGAAATTTAGCAGAGAGATGCCAATAGTTTGTCATTTGATCTAACCTTCACACTACAGTTACTTTGTTTTTCATGACTCAGTTGCTGTTTAAGTCATAATGGCTGGCTAAAAGCTATTTAAGTGGGAGAGAAGAGCCAACCGTTTAAATAGCATTTTGAGGAATAGACTGGGAGAGTGGCTGATGACCTGTGTCAGAATCTGCTGTGTGGAAGGAATCCTTCATGACAAAAGAAGTGTGGATATTTACTGAATATTAATTTGCTCTGTGCCCAACCAGATAAGCAAAGCTAACTGGGACTTTTTATTGTTCCTTTCATTAAAAAAAAAAAAAAAAAAAAAAGATTAGTTATGCCTTTTACTAAAAGGTCCCTCAATTTATTTGCCATATTACCTATTCTTATTCACCATACAAATGTGGGATTCAATATTTCAGCATTTTCATATTATATGAATGATAAAGGTGAGGATGTTGAGATTGTTTACGCTGAGAGATGGATTTACACAACAGATTTTCAGTCATTCCCTCATTTAGGATCTGTCGCTCAGGCAAGAAATTGATAAAATGGTTTATATTTATACCTTACAGTCCAGCTTGCCAAATTGCATAGTATCTGTGCACCGGCAGGTGACTTCCCTAGGCATATGCTTATCCCATGCCTACACCCATTTTGCATAGGATTAATGATCTGGGTCTTTTTTAACACATAAATAGCTCTTTCCAAGTGCTTTACATTACTGCAGAGATGTCCAGGAGAAATCCTTCCTCATCTGCCTTGAACTGATGTCAAGCATTTTTCACCACAGTTGAAAAAACTTTCACATGTAAACAATCTCTGGGATCTTCTTCTGTACAGCACCCCAGCAGAATGAGTCTTCAGTACAAAATTTCATGAAAGTCAGCCTTTAAAACATATTTACGCTCAATTTTAGTGTGAATTTCACAATGGCTTTAAATCCTTTGCAGACCTCACCAGTTAAGAAACACAAATCAGCATGACCTGACCGATTCAGCACAAATTAACAGAGCAGTGACTTATTTGTAAAAAAAAAGTTACTGCTGAGAGGTTATTTCCTACTTCCTTCTGTTTACTTCCATATCTGACTGCCTACTCTTATTCTGGAGCCTACCTGTATGAACTAACCCACATGCTACTGCTTTTTATTGCAATGTACTAAAGTCCTGCTTATTGACAGGGTATGGTAAAGAATGGACTGTACATCCTACTGGTATATAAACCCTGTAACTCTACAATAGTTATTGAAATAAACTGCTCTGCTCTGACCTCAGCTAAATTGAATTCCTGCTATTTCTATGTCCATAAGATGATAGCAAATTCTCTCTTTGAAACTTAAAATCATTCCATATTTTATAAAGGCCAGGCTTTATTGCTTTCCTTAGGCAAAACTCCTGACAAAGTTTAATGACTGTTTAGCCTGAAGACTATGAACCATAGGCCTCCAAACAGTTTATTATAATGATGCTAGTTTTGTAACAATAAATTAATGGCTATCTAAGAATCTGAATGAAAAATGTAAAATATTAATTTATTGTCTTCAGTTTTCAAAGATGCCATGATTCAAAACAATTCCATCTTAAGAAAATCTGAGTTTCTGAGAGCAAATATGGATACAGTTTTACTTGTCTCTTACAGGCATTGTGTGATGAAAAGCTATTACAACTCAATTCTGCATTATTTTATTTTTTGTGTCCAGTTGTGTATAAGTAGTCATTTATTTAAAAGAAAAGGAAGAAATTTTCTGCTGTTACAGTCTCATTAATCTCTGTTTACTGACTGTTAAGTTTTGGATAGTTAAGGATAGTTAAAGGTTGCAGCTCTGCTGCTTTGTCTTTCCTCTAAGTTTTCTATTTTTAGTAAAAGAGAAGGAGGCTAAATCTAACCCAGTGTTTGTGAAACCCTCATATAGCCCAATGGGAATTACATACCTCCAGAAAGGCATCTGTGGC
The DNA here is from genome assembly GCA_038380795.1 of Pyrocephalus nanus. NCBI lineage: Eukaryota > Metazoa > Chordata > Aves > Passeriformes > Tyrannidae > Pyrocephalus > Pyrocephalus nanus. Next base: position 63,341,122 of record CM076263.1, on the reverse strand, counting down.
ACAGTAATAACTGGGATTGTCTTCTAACATGCAGCATGTTTCCTTCCTGAGTGAATCCTTAAGCCAAAGTTGTCAGTCAGAATATTTCAGGCCCTGTGGGAAAACCTGATTTCCCACCACTAATACAGTGCTCTCCAGCAACTCTAAAAATTTCCATTCACTAAATGGTAGCAAAGCTCCATTATTTTCCTCTTTGTTCTCATTATAAAAATGTAGCTCACATATGGTGTGGGAGGGAAATGCAACAGAGTGCTCTTAGAGGACAAATATTGTTGAATTAGCACTGCCACTAAAAGTACATTTTAAAAGTCACTGAAAACAGAGTAAACCTCTATCAACTAATGTGTTAGATACTGATCTGGTCTGATTCGCACACAGACATCATAATAGTCACAAGTGCAGATAAAATATTCTTTGTTTATCTTTTTTTTTTCACTGTAACCACAATTATCAAGGTGTGTTTTCTGATCTTCTACAACAGCACCAGTATCCAGCCTCCATCCTTGACTATGTAGATTTTTCAAGTGCTATAAACCAGCTGTAGGTTTCTACGGTTTATTTGTCAGCTTTATCTTCCTATGTGGACTGCCATTTGGTGCACACAACCAACTTGACTTTCAAGAAGATATAGTTCTAGTTCCTAGTCTTGCTGGACATTCATGACGTCACAACTGGATCACTACTATTGAAAAGACTAGCATCTGAACTCTATTTTTTTAATTTGATGCAGAACTTTAGGCAAGATTTTTAAAAATTTATTTGTATATAAAATGAATTGATAATACTTTCTAGGATGCTTCATAGGGTTGTTATTTCTGCGGATGACAAATTCATAGGGTGAACAGCAAAGCAGAATAATGAAAATGCATTGCTATAAATTCAAAGTCCTTTAACTACCCAGACAAACCAGCTGCATTTCTAGACACTCTGTTCTGAAAATTTTAAATACAAAACAAAGCTTTCTTTGGATAAGGGCTTACCCTTGAATATGAAAGAGATGTCTTTTTGCTTTTGACATTGACCTGCTGTAGCTGAAAAACATGTTGTATTCATCATAAAAAATTTGTTTTGTTTTGTTTTGTTTTGTTTTGTTTTGTTTTGTTTTTAATCTCTTGATGATCCTTAGAGTGATAGTAGTCTTCATTTCATATGAGCAAATGCTTAAACTATCTGTTTTTCTCTCTTCTCCTCATGCAGCTTCTGAGGACTGACAGGTATCTAACAAGTCTCTGTGTGAAGACCAAACACTTCTAGGTCCCTTAATACTCATTCTTGTGCTGTGTGGTGTATTGCTCCTAGTTATTCTGAACACTGAATTCAGGTCACAGAAGAGGTCATACTGCCCTGTTGAGTGCTGCTTGAAGTGATTCTTTAACTTTATCCATTCACCCTCCAAATCAACTGAGGAGTCAGAAACTATCCCTGGTGATGGGCCCTTCACTGTTCTGAAAGGCAAGCTTTATACGTTCAGAAAGGCACTTCAGGAAATGTGTGGTGTGTTCCTCTCACTGTGTATGCTCCCACACTTGTTCCTGTCATGACCAGCTTATGAGGCTAAGTCCTCTCCAAAGTGCCTTTGGTTGAGTTCAAGGAACAGAGGATGGAAGAAAAATCTGTGACCACCCCACAGTCCTGTAAAAAGCAGAGTCTAACACTGGGAAGATGAACTGATTAGGCAAAAGAAGCCACGGCAAATGAAAATCAGCATAATGGTTGGGTCCAAAACACTCTGGTGCTGCTTCCAAAAACATTTGTTATGCACTCATCATTAATTTAAAAAGACCACTGAGAGCCTCTCTGCTGTACATGGGCAGCCTTGAAATATTTAACTCCCTGGGAAAAAGGAGAAAAAGTAGCACCCAATCACCTGACAGATGCACAGAGCAAGAATAGGGTGAAGAAGAAAGAGTGGTCTCTCTTCATTTTCCTAACCACTTTGCTACAACCAGTACAAAGAAGTGGGAAATTGGAGGATGTCAGCCTTCGACAGAGTAACTGTGGATAATATCAAGTGGTTAAATGCACTACAAAAACAATCAGTCTAAAGGAGAAGACAACTGCTGCCTGACAGCAGTGATTGTCACCATCTTGGATGACTTTACCTGTGTTCTTACCTAGACTGAGAATCATTTGCTAAAGAAAATGGAGAAAATTAGGTGTTCTGGTGGAAATGACTGAACTTTGAGAAAGACCATGCATCAGATATTAAATATGTGTGTGACTCTCTTATTCCCAGGCTTCTTCCTGTAAAGATAAGAACTTAAAAGACAATAGTCTACAAAATCTGGTGTGCCAATACAATTCACATAAGAATTCATAGATTATAATCATTCACAAAACATAAAATCCTTGTTCAGGCATCAGTTTGAAAATATTCCTGGATTCCACAATTACATTTTGCCCTGTAAACGTACCAGAAATTAATTTTTTGCTGGGCGAAGTATCACATCTGGCTCATTTTTTGTTTCGTTTTGGTTTGGGTTTTGTGTGGGTTTGTTTTTTGTTTTTTTGTGGGGTTTTTTTTTTATTCTTCCACCATTTTGAGGGTTCGAGCAACTGCTGCTGGAGAGACAGCTGATTGAGAATGGGCATGCACTAAAGGCAATGGGAGTCCCAGGCTGCACAGGATGTCTTTGATGAGAGCTGAAGCAGGTGTGCAGGGTGTCAGTTGAGCTTGGTCTTGGCAGACTAGGATTATCTGGGGAGAGTCTTTTTTTAAGGAGTCCAGAGTAGAGGGAACCTGGAAAGGTGAGGGTGCTGCTCATGGATAGTAAGAACAGAGTGCACATGCTGCGCCAAGAGTATTAAGAACAGAGTGCACATGCTGTGTGTGCCATGAGTATTACGGATGGAGAAAGTAGATGTGAGGCTGCACATGCTGGTGTTGTTAAAGTTTAAAACAGAATCTTTGTTTGTTCAGGTTTTGTACTCGTGAGTAAGAACAACACGTCTGGGGGAATTTTCAGTTACCTACATTAGCTTTCTGTTCTTTTCAACAGTATTTTAAATGGCTGAAATATTTTCTTCATGGACAAATAATAAAATTTATTGCAAAAAACCCTGTTCTGCATAAGCAGTCATGCATTAAATTAAAGACTTAATAAATCTTCTGTAGTCCACATCTAAAATGTACAGAAGGAGAGATGCCTTAGCTCTTAACCCTTGAGATGAAATTATAACAAATGTACATGGCAAGGTAGAGAAGAAAATTTTATGATAGATTTAGTCTTGCATTTTTCTCCAACCAATCATCCATGAATGCAGTCTTACCTACTTGGCCATTTCCTCAAAAATTAGTCTCAGTTTCCAGAAGCCTTTGTAGTATCCAACAGGTACTGTTCTGAATACCACACTCTTAGAACAGATGTGTCTTTCACGTTGAAAAAAAGGAAATCCTGACTTCTTGCTGGGAACTATGTCACTTACTGCAAGCTGTAGAAGAGCCCATATCACCTTTCCTCTTACTATGGCATATTAGTGTCTAGAAAACAAATTTTGGATCATTATTTTTAAATATTGCACATCTTTCTTTCTGAGCCCTGCCTGTAGGGGTTTATGCTGAAAGCACTGTTTCAAGACAGAATACAAGATATATTTAAACTAGTTATATGACAGGTTTGTTTTGTTTTTTTTTTTTTCCCCAGCTGTATTTGGTTTCTGAAAAACTGTTGCTGGTTGTGATGAGGACTAAGTTTCTGTCAGCATTTGATAGAGGCAAATTTAGTAAGGGTGGTTAGCACTTGAGTGACTTAAAGTCATGAAACTGTGTTGTTGGTTTTTTTGAATGTAATTATTTGGGCAAGTAAAGCTATGAAGTTTTAGGGGCTGGGGGCAGATAGGTGTGTGTCTCTGCTTACTAACTACCTGGATATACCAGAGCTGGGACTTGTTTCTGGCAGGCTGAATTCCTCCATCACCCCATGGGCCATTAGCAATTATAACTCAGTGTATGGGTTCACCTCCACCACCGCACACACACACACCTGTACCAACGCTTGTGGGGCTCTGCTATTCTGTCTTGCATCCATGTTTTGGTAATTAGAGGAAAAGACACGAAATGAAGGTTATAGATCACATGAAGAAAGCTTCTCTGCGCGTCCAGAGAAAAGTTGTTAGGGGGGTGATTCCAAATAATAGGGGGTGATTCCAAATAATACCCTGACTGCTCCTAAGCTCCTCAAAGGAGTCCTCAGCCCATCACAGGTATATCTGCATGAGAACAGGACTGGGGGGCCCATGTGCAGTGATTTAGAGTTGAGCAGTACAGGGCTGCGAGTGAGTGTGTGATCACTAGCAAGGATCAAGATGGACACGGCAGTGAGTAGGTGAGATGACCTGGGAGTGAGGGGGTGAGAGGTTCCCCATAGGCCAGCTATGGGTGTTAAAGTGTCAGCATGTCTCTAGGGGCAAGAGCACCGTGGGGTTGGCTGTGGGATAAAGGGAGCCCTGGTCAGCTCTGGGAGTGTGTGTATGTACACTGTAGTCTGAAAAAGCCAATGGAGTGGGGCTGTGGCCTTGGGGTCCATGTGTCCAGGTGCCAGCAACTGGAGACACTGGGATCCAAGTGCAGCTACTGGGCAGACTGAGAGTTTAAGCACCAGTGTTGAGGAGATCACTTTGTGTGTACATATCCATGTACAAATATATACACATATATACCACTTTGTGTGTATGTGTGTTGTACACATACATGTGTAAATACACATATGCACACACACACACACATATTCTCCCTGGTGAACCTCCATCCTACTCAGCCAGAGAGGGGAGAGGTAATGTCTCTCTGCGATCTGTGCCTGCTCATGTATAAATACGTATATATGTGCTCTATACTGTGCTCTCTGTGTGTGCCTACTGAAAACACATCTTGGACTTTCCTACTGGTTGGACCAGGACATATGAACCTGCAGCACCCTCATCTTCTTCACACTGTCAAATCTGGCATGATAAATTTTCCTTTAACAGTTGGCACTGTTGTGGGATCTGTATCCACCTCTACATTGCTGGTAGAATTATCACTCATGACCAGTATGATGTTTTAATAAAGAAACCTGGGTGCATTCTAAGTTATGGATACACAGAGACTATGCAAACATTTAACCTTTCAGTACCAGCTAACAGTGTTGAATGTTTCTTGCTTTAAATATTCTATTTAATTTGGTTTTTAAAGAGTAACTATATATTGAAAGACTACTTCTTAGTAGCTAGTGAAAACACAGAAGGATTGCAAATACGTATCTTTTCCTGAAAATACAAGACTTTTACAAATAATACCAAAAAAAGGCAGAGACAAAAACCAAAACACAAATAACTTAATTATTTGATTGACTCACATGCCTTCATGACTTTCACATGGCCACATCACCTCTGTGAACAGAGAAGTTACCTGAATGCAATTCCAATGTCTTTTTCCTGATTACTCTGCAATTTCCCCAATAAATCCAGTCACGAATGAACTTGTCAACATATGAGAATGATAGTTATTTGCTAAAGAATTTTTGAAGTAATGTGCATTTAGAAAATGTTGTGCATAGCTGCAAGGTTCAACTGAAATTGCTTTGGCGATTATTGTAAGAAACTCTTCTTTGAAATTATATGTTGCTATGTGTCACCATATCCCTTTTGCCCTTAAACTATGGCCATTTAAGGAGTTCTTTCAAGTTTGTTTGTGCATTTGCATGGGTATGGAGATAATAAAGGCCAGTTCAGTACACCAAACATAGTTTATCTTCACACATTCATAAGCGGCTTCTCTAATAAAGTGCCACAGGTTAGCTCTTACCTATAGCACAAGAAATTCTATGGAAGACAAAACCAGTGCTTAGGTGTGGCATTTCAGTACTAATTACTGCTAAATAGTTTGTCACCATTCCAGTTCCTTCTAGCCAGCAAATCTCAAAATTTAGCTTTTCAGGAAAAAAAATAATAAAACACACTTAAAAACCTTACTCATGAACTTGTCACCACATGTGTATTTCAACTAGACAAGCTGCATCTGAAAGACACCAAAGGATGTAGCTGATCAAGATCAGTCTTTGTATGTGCAGATCCATGGACAGTTTATGCAAGCTTGAGTTTTGAGCTTGACCTATTCTCTTCAAAAGTTACTCAGAGGTGAGCTGGGGCGGAATGAAGGGGCATTCACACAGTTCAGATGTCTCTCTTTTCTGCAATTAGTAGCTGAATCGGAAGACTTCTGTTATGCCTTGGGGAAGACTTGTAGGGGAACACTACGCCTTTTCGCTGAATTCAGTTTTGTGTGTGACTTCTCTTCAGTGGTCTGTGCCAGCCAAGGTCTGTGTCTCCAAGTCAAGGATGCTTTGGTATCTTCCTAAATTTTGAGTAAAGTATCCTTCTACTGCTAAGGGCAAATCTATTCACCTTATTTATGAATTACACAGCTTTCTCTTTCAAATTTGGACCATGAACCCAAATATCTGAATATTAAAATATTGCACAAACTTTAGTTCAATTAAAAGAGGATGTAAGTATACAGTGAAAGCATTTCTTATCCTCATCAAGCAGTTTATTTGTGAGAAGTTCTCATTTTTTTAATTAAAAAGCATTTGCATGGTGGGCACGTCATGCAACTTCATTAATTTGAGTTAAAATTATTCAGACTACTGAAGGAGCTCTTTTCAGGCAAGCATTTGCTTTGTGTCTTTGCTTAGAGCACTGCAAGACACCACCTAGCACATCCCCCTGCAAAGGAGGCACAACGAGGTTCAGTTTTTGCCTCACACACAGAGTGTGCCTAAAACATCCTTCTCACCTCAGTGAGGGTGAATTTCATCCCAGGTCCTGGAATGCACAGGACTGCAAAAAGTCAGAGAACAGTTCTCCCCTTTTTACAGAATCAAATAGAATGAAATATAAAATTACCAGGTGCAGTTTTTAGTGCATCAGTAATATTTTTTTAATAGCTAGATTTGTAGATAAATATATGTAATGTTGGTACCCTTTTTGTGAATAAGAACAACACTGATAATTTAATAAAAGCAGTTAGTTAATTATTTCTGTGTCCTTGAGTTACAAATTTGTTTATGGAAATTAATGTAATTTTAAATAATCAGCAAAACATTTTCTGGGCTTTTTTCTTTTGTCTCACTGTCTGCTTGCCAACTTCAACTTTTGTTTAATGTCTACAATCATTGTATTACTTTGGTGGTGTAATCACTGATGACTGGTAAAAACTTTCTCATGCAAAATAAATCAAACCAGTAAACTCAGATAAATTTTCCTAGAAGAGTTTCTTATAGTAATTGTCAAAGTAATTTCAGTTGAACCTCACAGCTATGCACATTTTCTAAGCCAACATTGCTTCCATAATTCTTTAGCAAATAACTATCATTCACATATGTTGATCTGTTTACAGATATTTACAGATAAAAGTTCAGCTTTCATTTCATTAAATGTGAAATCATAGATTACAAGCCATCTAGTAGATCAGTTCCATTTAATTCAGTTAATACTGAGGATTTGTCTGCCTGTATGAAACATAAGACTGTTGTTAGTTGCAGAAATTCAGATATTTTCATTTTCTGACAAAAAATGGATTTAAAATTGCATCTCATTTATTACTCTAATATACTTTGAAACTTATAAAGTTTGCTAGTGCTTGCACCTGTTGCAGTTTCAGAAATTTGTGTTAAAAAAAGCTGCATGATAAAATATGAGTAATGTTTGAACAGATGGATTTTCAGTTCCATAGCAATAGCTGGAAATCTGAGGCAGAGTAGGGCAGGGATGTATTATTGTTTTCCCTCTATCAGCCTTAGTATCACCATCTGCCTTTCAATTATGGAACTGCAACAAAGCCTATTTTCTCTTTATCACCATCTGGTACCTCACAGTCAAGTGACAGAGTCACAGGACAAATTTAACTGAAGGTTTTAAGATTTTCAGCTATTCAACTTGTAACGTAAACAGACGCTGAAGTGCCGCATATGAAGTACTAAAATAAGCAGTCTAAGGATACAGGCACTGGAACTTGATCAGCTGCACCTTCAGCGAGGAGAGACTGGCAAATGGCCTGGTTTTGGTCTGGTTCAACCAAAATTCCAGATGATTTCTGGGATCACTCAGAGTTTGGATGTGGCCACCCTTGAGGCACCACCTTTGGATGAGGCAGTGAGATTTTGATAGAGTGTGGACAGGCCACTTAGTTGCCATCTAGGCCACAGAATAACGCCCAGGACAATTTATGACATTAGCACAAGAGTCCTGCTGTTTGAGAAAAGTAATGCTATTTTCCTATGCATCCAAAATGTGAGAAAACACCAATGTGCTTTTGTTTACCAAGTGACCAAAGTATTTGGTTATCTGCTGTTTGTAGTTACTACCATGGGAGTATTACATAATGCACTGATGTTTTTGGAATGTTTCCATTTCTGTATGAAAAATCTCTATGGTGGCAGGAATGGTTGTGTGTTAAGGAAACTGTTCTGGATGCATGACAATTTTGTTAATAGCTTCCATACTATGCAGTGAAATACTGAGAAAAAAAAAAAGGATGCTTAATTAAACCTAAGTTATTTTCAGATAAAACTATGTGATGATTTTGTCTGGGATAGTGTTAATTTTCTTCACAGTAGCTACTATAGGGTTATGTTTGTATTTGTGATTGAAACAGGGTTGACAGCACAGGGATGCAGGTCTTTAACAGAGTCAAGGTTTTTGCAGCTCCTTGCCCAACCTCACCAGTGAGGCTGGAGGTGCACAAGGATTTGGGAGGGGACACAGCCAGGACAACTTATCCCAACTGACCCAAGGGATATCCCACAGCATATGACATCATGCTCAGCATATGAGGATGGAGAAAGAAGGAGTGGACTTTCTTAGTGATGGCATTTGTCTTCCCAAGTCACCCTTATACGTGATGGAGCCCAGCTTTCCTGGAGATGACTTAACACCTGCCTGAGGATGGGAAGCAGTGAATGAATGCTGTGTTTTTCTTTGCTTGTGCTCACAGCTTTTGCTTTACCTATTAAACTGTCCTTACCTCAACCCATGAGTTTTCTCAATTCTGCTGTTCTGATTCTCTCCCCCAAAGTGACTCTGGGGGAGTGAGCAAGTGGGTGTGTGGGACGTAGTTGCTGCCTTGGGTTAAATCAAAACACAGTGAAAAGAAACTGCATTTATTCACTATAGCATTTGAAAATTCTTGCCATAAACCCTTGTTTCTACTGTACTAGAAACGTAGACTCAGCTGTTTAAGCACTGACACCATACATGGGACTTTCATGCAATTACAACGCATTTTCTGTTAGCTTGTGTTCACAATGTGTTTTCTTGCATATACCTCATGTTCTTGAAATTGTATATGTGTACTTTAATTAAAAGTACTGATAGGTCAACTAACTACTATATCAAGGTTTAAAAAGAAGCCAATAGAAGATGTTTAATAATGGCTGGAAGTAATGGTACATTCTACTGGCCTTAAGCTGCCCACTTAAACTGCCCCCTTTCAGGAAAAAACAAATCATGTCACAAATTTTTTTTATTCCTTGTCCATCAACAAAATTATTATTCTTCCTGCTTTATGTGTATGACAAGTACTAGACCTTTGGCAAAATTACCCCTAAATCACATTTTATGATTTAGAGTAGCTTTTGGACAGCAGCAATAGTTACATCCTGTTCTTTAAAGAATATGAATGTTCTGTAGCTGAGAGAAATCACTGAGAGAAAATGTTAATTTTGAAAATTCAGGTTGTCTTCACCTGTGAGATGCTCCTATTTTACACTGGTAAATTGCACCCTCTTAATGCTATTGACATCATACTTTTCATAGAAATTGGAGTAAAGTACCAGTGAATAAGATCTAGAAAAGATTAAGAAAATGATAAGCTAGTTTTCTTTCAGCTAGATTTCATATGATTGTTTCTCAAATTTATGACTTTTCTGAAAGTCTTTCTACCTCCAACATTCATGTAATCCTCAAATAAAATGAAAGTACATAATGCTCCTTTAGGTCCATCTTCTAAAACCTAGAGCAGGTAAAAAGGAATACATCATACTTTACTTTTGTGAGTTTATGTTCATTATGGCCCTCCTCCTGGAAAAATAAAGTGGGTAATTAAGCATAGAAGACAATGTGTTGTTTCCATGCATGTAATTCTGGCCTTTCTAGCTTTTAAGAAAAAAAATAATGTTTATATGCCATCTTTTGGGAACTGAATGTGTAGTAAATGTCCATTACAGTTATTTTGCTAGACTTCCTACAGGTATTTAAGAGGAAATGCTTCTCATCTGGAATTGTTTGGTGTCCTCTAAAAACTTTAAAAAAAAATTCTGATTTGTAGTTTCTGCAGACATGACACACTTGGTGAATATTGTTTAATATAATAGGAGCACCCTACAGGTGATTAGAAAGTATAAGATTGTGAAAGATTTGCCTCTGTAATGAAATAAGCAGAAAAGACTATTTATTGGGTCTGACTTTGTTAACAGTAAGAAGTGATATATACACATATCTTCCTCCTTTCCCAGTGAGTGATGTTTGGGGAGTGTGAAAACTTGCATGGTTAAGAAGTACTCATGGATTCCCACAGGGAAGTTACTGCAGTATGCACAAAAGCTATGCAGAACTGCAGAATGGCATTATTTTGGTAAACATCATGATTTGAATTCACAGATATGTGATTGTGATGGTTCTCACACAGCACATCTCATGCCACTAAGCTCTAAATTGCACCTGTCTTGGCACAAATATGCAGGTCCTATTCATGCATCAATTGTACTATCAGAACAGGTCCTTCTCTCATTCAGAAAACTAAGAACATCACCTTTAGCATGCACCGGCAACAGTCGCATCTCCACCACCTGCTGGGCAATGCACCCCTTCACAGTTGAAGAGCTACACAACACCAAGGTGCCTGCCCTTTGATTTCGGAGATGTAATCACTGTTCACGGGTTTCACCTTACATGCAGAGACACTGCAAGTAGGGGCTTTAAATGAATGAAGAAAAGTCTCATTATAATCCACTGACCAACTTTTAACTCAAACAAACAGATTTTAATTCCATTCAAACCATTTCTCAAACAGCCAAATGGAGGAGTATGTTTGTAAAAGAAGCTGAACTAAGAAGACATTAGATCTTGAGTAAAATTAGTGGCAATGTAAAAAGTATGTAATGAAAAAACTATGGGTGAATTCCAATTTATTTTTGATTTCTCTTTCAGGGTTAGGAATAATTTTATATTGTATAAGGAATACTAATATTTTTCCAAATATAATTTTTCACAAGAAATTGTCAAATATCATGTGAGCAGACTTTTTTAAAAATATATTTTGAAAATGTTTACAATCTGAAGTTTTGAGTTCAGTTAGCATTGAAAGTATTTTTTTGGAAACTTTAAATTGTATACATGAGATGTGATTATACATCATATAAATGATATATGTATGTGGATGCTAAACCACATTTTATTTTTAAATTTTTAAATATGTTTATTTCTGTTTCTAGATAGAGACACACCTAATGATAAGGTCCAAATCATAATTCAGCCATTGATTTCATCCTACCTAGATGCCAAATATGCTAAATACTGGGGCAAAGAAAACACAAGAACATCAGTGTGAACCCAACTCCTCAGAAGTTCATAAGGTTAAGCATTTTTATATATCTGAAAAAACTTATTATACATGCTAAACCCAGTAGGAACAGCACTGTATGACTTCTTGTGACAGAAGCCTTTAAGTCCTAGTACAGTAACTAAAGGAAATGTTTTCAAGACAATTAGAAATGGCTGAAGCATTTTTGATACATTTAATATTTCTTGTTAAATGATCAGTGATTCGAAGATTATTTAATTTCACTTGAAGAGGTACTGTAATCTTCACTTACAATAGAGTTAAAGGTAAATGCATAACCCTTCTTGTTTCTATAGGAACTGCATTTTCAGAGCTAATTACAAAGTATAGTTGTGATCTTCTTATTCCTTCCTTTTCCCGACCTTATGGCAAAATAGAAGTACAGCACTCTTTCAAAGGGCCTTTACAATTAAAGAGTTAATAGGCTCTTTTAAAAGTGCTTTTACACTGTGATATGCATATAATTCCCCAGAGCAAAGATGAGAAAAAAGTCTCGTCAGCTTTAATTTTTATATGGAGACCTGACTGAATGGTCAGAAGTACAGAAACATTTGACTTCTTGTTTTGCATTGTTGTTTTATCTCTTCCAAAAGCCAAATGCCTACAACTGAAAGAAAATGGCAAGCTCCTCAAGCTGCACTAAGTTGTGCCACTTTACTTTAGAAGTGCATTTTGAGATTCACAAAATACATATAATTGGTCAGCACAACTGATATTTGACTGAAGAGATGCAGGAGAGTTCTTAAAATTTTCTATTGCTTCATTGTTTGAAGGAGTTCCCTTTGGTGATCCATCCTCCTTGAGTTTCAATCTCTATTTTTTTTCAGATTACCTTGTAGCATCTTCTTACTTTAGAAACAACTCTGAAGATACCTTAGTGATAACCTTAGTATTTTCCTGTTTCTATTTTCGTTCTGTAGTAATTCAGTCTTTATGTATAGCTATCCTGCTTTATCTTCCACCTAGATTAACACTCACAAGGCAGCAGTATTCAGAAAAGACTCCCATTTCTTCTTGTCAGGACATTTCTTGGAGTAGATGCAGTTCTTTATCATGCTGTTTATAAACCTTCAGGGAAACTACACAACTGGCAAATCCTGGATACTGCTATATGTAATATAAAATTTCCAATGGTGATGAAAACATCATTGCAATTTTCTCAGAACAGCGATCTGTTTGTGTTACTAGTAGTCTACAGAAATCACAGTAATGTTTTGGGGCTTTTTTTTTTTTTTTTTTCCAATTAACTACAGTTCAAGAGCTAGGACCCACTGTTAATGTATTTGGATACTCAGTTTGAGACCAGGAGGAAACTTGTATTATGTGGTCAGCACTTTCTAAAAATTGGTTAACTTGAAAAAGTCAGTGAGAGAACTACTTTTTAATCCACATAATAGGGAGTTTATTTTATGAAAGTAGTTTTACCAGGTATTATTTCTGTTTCTTCTCCAAACTTTGCAGGAACTCTCAATCCTTTTGTTATAGATTATTCCTTCCTACTGTTTCTTTTCAATCCTAAAATATTCCATATAATGTAGTGTAAGCCATAGTTCTCCTGTGTGGATGTCTGGCACAACTCTGGATTAGCAGTGCTTCCCGTTATTGATAAGTGCATTACGTGTATTAACATCATCAGAGGTAGGGCCAAGGTCAAGATGCTGTTCTTTAACTTCGTATTTATCAGTGGCTAAAAGCAGCTAGCTGCTCTTCTTTGGTTTTAGCCTCCCTATGTGGGTGGCTTATGCCAGAGAAGGAGCCAATAGAAAACAGGAAGTCTTGATAACCCTGAAATAACCACTGAAACTGGCCACTGAAGCTGAAGGGAAAAGCTTCTGTTGTGAAGACAACAGTTTTCTTAGCTCTGAAGTATGGCTACCAGGGCTACTGCTTGAAAGAAAAAGGAGAAACACATAACCTTGGACAAAACATTGCAGGTAAAAGAATAAAGAATTATGCTTCATTTGTGCTAGCTTCCCTTATTCTAAATTATTCACTTCCAACACAACTATGGGTTTTGAAGAATGTGTTATGTGTGTTTTCCTCCCACCCTGCTATGTTGGGAAAAAGCAACTCACCATTATCATTCAATTATTTGTGACTTTCAAATTACTGCTCCTATTGGTAAGAGAAATTCCTTAAACGTACCAATATTTCATGGGTTTTGTAACATAGATTTCTGAGGATTGCAGCCTCCAGCCAGCTTCCCACAGAAAGAGATATGATGTGCTGCCAGTAAAAAAAATTACAAAGAAATAAAAGATCATTCTAAGACTCAGGGACTTGACATTGCTGCTCCTGAGTTGCTCAGAACGAACCTGACACTCCAGGTACTCAGTTAAAAAAAGGTGTTAAACGCAACTAATTCAAAGAGTACAAAGAACACAGAGTGGGGTACCGAGCTCCAAATCCCATACAGCACTGACTACTGCGAGCGCAAGGAGGAACAGGGGCAGCAACAGCCCTCCCAGCAGCAAGCGCAAGCCAAGCAAGCAGCGAAGAGGCTGGAGACACCCTCACACCGCCAAAGGCCACCGTCCCCTCCGCAGCACGGCCTCGAGGACGCCGAGGACGCGGCCACCTGCAGAACACAAGGCCGATGGTCATCGCTCCGCAGCCGTCCCACCTGCCCTGTCGGGCCCCTGCCCGCCGCCGAGCCGCGCCAGACTCCAGCGCTCGCCCGCCGGGGCCTCCCCGAGGAGCCGGCGCCCCCTCGACCCGCCGGACAGCGCTCTCCGCTCTCCCGGAGGGTGCCCGGTGCTGCCCCGGGCGGCGCCGTCGGGCGGGCCTCGGGACGGTCCCACAGCGAGCGGCGGCTCCCGCGCCCTCCCCGCGCCGCCCCTGAAATGGCCGCCCAGCCGCGCGGGTTTCTGCCTCCTCTGCGCCCCCCCCGCTCCCGGGGGAGACACACCCCCAAACGCGGCACCCCGCGGAGGCGGCGGCGCTGCGACCTCTGAGCCGCGGAGCTACCCCGGCCTCCCGAGAAGCGGCGAGGCGGGAGCGAGGGTGGAAAGAGGGGGCGATCGGCCGTGCCACCCCCCGCGCCGGGGTTGCGGGGGCGCCGCGACTCGCGGGGCTGCGGGGGCGCTGAGCGTGCCCCCTCCTCACGGCGCGGGAGGGCAAATAAGGGTCGGCCGGTGCCGGCCCGCGGCGCGACCGCTTCTCCGCAGCCCACCGGAGACCGGGGCGCGGGTGGCCCGGCCGCCGCTCCGCGACCCGCTCTGCCTCCCCGAGGTACAGCCGCTGCCTCGGCGGGACTCGCCGGCGTGTGAGCCGCCGCGCGGAAGGAGCTGCTCCGCCTCTGACAGAGACGCGCCCCCCTTCCCCTCCCCACCGCCCGCCCCCCCTCACCTCGAGCTGCCGCTGCCTCCCCGCGCTGCCGGAGCCACCGCCTCGCCTGCCCGCCCGCCCGCCACCGCGCCCCGCTGCTGTCCCCCTGGTGCCTGGCCCCACCGAGGGGCAGGCGGCCAGCCCAGCCCTCGCCCCCGCCGCCCGGCTGCGGCTGCCGCGTCTCTCGCCCCCCGCTGCAGAGAAGGGGCAGCGGCGACTGCCAGGCGGGAGGAGAGGAGAGGGGCCGCCAACGGCTCGGGCAGCGCGCTGCGTCTGGGTCTCCGGGGATGGACTGGGCTTCGCCCAGCGCCTCAGCCTGCCCGCGGAGAGGAGGGCGGTGATCGGCCGCCCAGCCCGCCAGGAAGGAGAGGCACCCCCGCCTGCGCCGCGGGGCCGGCACGACCCTGCTGACGCCCGGTTAAATGTCACGGCTCGCCGTCCGCTCCCCGCCGCCGCCCCGCGCATTGTTCACCTCGGGAGGGGGCTGTGAAGGTGGCGGCAGAGGCAGCCTCGGCTGCGGCGCGCCCCGCCGCCGCTCGCCGTGAGGGAGCGCCCAGGCAGCCGCCAGGTAAGCGGTGGGGGACCCCCCGGTGCCGTCGGGGGTGGCGGCCGCGGGGAGCCCGCCCGTGAGGGTAGAGTAACTTTCGGGGAGCCTCCAGGGGGAGAAGAGGAGACCGCGGCGTGGGTCTGCGCCCCCCTGCCCCGGCGTGCGCCCCCCAGTGAGTGGGCTGCGGGGAGGCGACAGCCGTCGGGACGCGGCGCAGCGGACCCTCCACCACCGCCTGCCCGCCCTCCCGGCCTCGTCCCCGGCCCCCTCAAGGCTGTGAGTGCGCGGCGGACGGCGCTGCCCTCCCGGCAGCGGGCGGTGTGAGGGGAAAGGGTGTCGGGGTGCCCTAGTCGCGCACTGGGAGGATGGGACGCCGTGCCCAGCGTCACACCTCCCCTGGGGAAGAGCTTTCCCAGTCGGGCTGCAAACCGTACGATGGTAGCAGGAGTCCTCCGGGGGCTCCGAGCGACGTGACACAAACACAATAGTCCTTTGTCGCCAGTGCAGGGATGCTTCCACACCTGTGTCCACTGCCATGGTGGATGTGCTCGCTAGAGTACGTGCATCAATAAAGTGGGGCTTAGGGGGCGTGGGGGGCTGGTGGTGGTGGTGTACGGTGAGGGCACTGTTTTACCTTCTGCACGGCATATTCAGAATAGCTCCCGTTTTAAGGAAGCAGAGAGAAGTACATGCAGGTGCTCTTGAACATACCTGGGGAAAAAATAACGGCAAGAAAGCCATCTACTGTTATATCATTTCTCCATTCTCTTGTCTCTAAATTATAAGGTTTTTTAAGTTCTGTTCCATCGTTGCTGGAGTAAACATCAAATGTTCTTAAGCATTTCCCCCCTATAGCTTTCCTTGCCAAGCAAAGATCTGCAGTGGTTTTTTAGTACGTGCTGCTGTCTCAAAATACTGTTCTTTCAAAAGACTTTCTCATTTAAAAAGAGAAACGTCTCATATAGAAAGGAAAACGCCTGAACACTGAACATTTCAAAAATAAATCATATCTGAACTTGCATTGCTTGCCAAGTGCTGAGGGAAGGGGGGAGGCAGAAAGGAGCACACAGCTTTTTTGTGCCTTTGTCATGAAAATGAGCCATGCAGTCTTTATTTCAGTCGAAACTATAGCACGAAGGGAATGGAAGTGAAAATTAGTTTGGTAGTGTTCAGAGAGGTAAGCCATAACCTGTAAAGCGTGGACACAGTAGTTCTGAAGCCTTACCCTACTTTTTACAGTGACGCATCTGGAATTGACAGATCTACAATGTAAAGTATAGGTAAGAAGATTTCATCTCAAACTGATGTATAATGCCCTAAACTAATTATATAGCATTTAAGTCATTGTTCAGGAACTACAACAGCTGTTTCCACATGGAAAAAAAAAATTATAGGAGATGGAATAAAAGGATACACTTTCTTGAGCTTCTGCCTTCCAGTGGAAAGGACAAAATTAAAAGAGATGGTCAGCCTTCCTGCCATATGCAATCAAAGCACTAGCAGTTCCATTAGAGGCTACACCCTTTCCAGGAAGTGCTTCCTTGTAGAGGTGAAGCTGTTTTGTGGTCTACTTTGCTGTATAATGGACCACACAGAAGAGTGCACTAACATCAGTATATTCCTACTCCTAGTTCGTATATACGTGTAAACACCCCAGTCAAAAATGTGTTTTAAGGTTTTTTTTTCAGATCAGCATTTTAGAATGATTGACCCCCCCCAACTACTGTGCCACCTTATTACTTGAAAAGTAGTGATTTTGATAGCAGCTAATATATGTGCATCAGAACAGTGATACTGTTCCTTTTAGTTAAACAGAATATCTCTGAAAACTGTTCTTACTGCTCTGAATTCCCTCTTGAGAGAGAAGGAATAACACCTACGTGGACTGAACAACAAAGGTGTGATCGGATGCATATGAACAGTGTGGTTTGGTAGTATAACAATATCAGATTTTTTTGTTACTGTTCTAGAATCCAGGCATTCTCTGAAAGGGCTCTAGGAGGAAATGTTACCCTGGGTAGTAGCAGCAAGAGGTGAAGAAATACAAAGTATTAGAGAAGCTTGTTAGTTTAAGCGGCTGTCTACAAATACTGTGATTACTACTGCTATGTCGGTATACCACTGTGAAGTAATATCAGAATTTGGGTATCCTGCCGTTGGAAAAAAAAAAAAAAGACCAAAGTATCTTACCCTTTGTAGTTCTGAAGCTGTATCATTATCCTTCAATACAGACAGTTAAGGAAGTCTGGAGACTGGAATATTAGTGACTCTGTGCTGAGTTTAGCAATGTAAATCTATGTTTGTGCCTTTTTCATATCTTTTATTAAGACCATTCAAAACACACAAACACAGGGTGGGTGTGGTTTTTGGAGAGGATATTGATGAGGACTCTAGGAGGATTCCTGTGGTGGTTTTTGTAAGTCATGCTAGTATGATTGTTGTCCTTTTTTAGAGGCTTTGTTTGTTTATATACATTTTGACTATCTAAACCTCAGTGAATAAACCAGGGAAAAAAAGGTTAAGGAGTTCTGAAGGCTCTGTATGTAGCTCTGTTGGTTCATTGGCTCTTCCTTTGTAGGAAGGTGGATTTTCTTCTAGCTGTTGCTGATAATTAAAAATCCAGATGAGGGATGAGTGGATCACTTTCAGTAAATTTATATAATACTAGGTATGTGTATTGCCGCATTCTCCTATTGCAAAGGAGCTTATTTGGTTACTGTTGCTTATATTAAGTACATTCTGATTTTCTGTGCTTGCTCTTCACATTTTGTACAGATATTCAGGACATTTAAGAAAATTCTATTTCTAATTAGTTACTGATTGACATCCCTGTGTCATAAGGCTGATTTGGTTAAGCTGTCTCTAATTATGAATCTTTAAAAATTATTGCTTATTTCTAATTAGTGCAGTGACTAGGTTAACTGTTCATTTTCCAGAATGTTTTCACCTCATGTATTTTCAGCCAGAAACTTTTTTTCCCACCTAATTTTGAAAGCATAAAATTAAGATTTTTTTTTCTTTCTTTTCTGGAGACAGTAGCTTCTCTGTTGCATTAGAAAAAATGCTCAAATAAATTAGATAACTCTATAAAGAATGGAATTGAAATATTTTAAATTTATAGACATTGCTCCTCAAGACATGCAGTATATCAATCAGTGTTTTCTATGCTGAGATATCAATATTATTCCCATGAGATATGCTGAGTGGAGTTCATGTTTGAATTGCTTGCTGTCTCATAAGCCTTTTTATTCCTGGGGACAATTCCATTCTGTAGTGATGAGAATCTGTGACGGGAGGAAGCACAGAAGATAAACTGTCATCTGTGTTGTATAATGACATTTTGGTGGTCCATTTTCTGGGTTTTGGTTGGTTGGTTGTTGTTTTTTTTTTTTTTTTTTTTTTTTTTTTTTTTTTTTGTTTTGGTTTGGTTTTTTTTTTTCTCTCTCTCAGCAAGTATTCTGTGAAACAGGAGTTCATGACATTATTTCTAATCATACTGATGAGAGTTGTTATTTGATTAAAATCTAATGTCTCACTCCCTTTGAAACTGGAAGTAGATAGTTGTATCAGCAGATTGTAGGCAAGTCTTTTTATATATTGATATACCATTTGTGTTTCCATCTTGGTTATTATTATGAAACTCCTATTAGGTCAGTGTGGATATTTGGTGAACATCTCTTCTATGAACTGGAATTAGTGAACTGTTTAACTCATTTCCAGAAATACTCCCAATTACATAAAAATAGAACTAAGGATGCATTGAAAGTAATACTTTATTTAAGGTGGAAATACTTTAAACTGCTTCTTACTGTTGAACCACACTTCAGCTAACATTTTTGTTATTCCCTTCATAGTAGGCAAGAAATTTCTTCTAGTTTTGCATTACAAGTACATGCCAAATTATACATGACTTGGTGGGTTTTAAGTGGTATAGTCACAGTAGGGGATGTTTTTAAAAAAAATATTTCAGAAGACTAAATATGTCTGAAGGAAATGGGCCTGTGAATTTTCATCTGATGGGCCAATTACATTTTCTAAAAAGAAATAAAACTGAGAAAATTGAGTTTTAGTTATATGACAGTAGCTGTGATTAAGATTTTATAACTTTTAATAAATGTATGTTCCATTTTTACCTTTTTTTTTTTTTTTTTTTTAAATAAAAATTACATGCCCTCTTAAAACCATTATTCTTCAGGTCAAAACAGGTTCTTTTCAATGGTAAAAAGTCAGATGTATCCTGTAAGACTAGAGGTAAGATATCTTAACTCTTACTTTTTATATTTCAAGTTAGAGTGTAAAAAATTACATTTTTTCTGATATTCAGGTTTAGTGCTTAGGAGCAACCAGTAGTCACTAGTTCAGTTTATAGAAACTTAGTAGGACACCACACTTCTTCTCCCCTCCAGCCCCCAATAATTTTAAGTATATCTTCAGTGCTGAAAACTTAAAAGAGCCATAGGGTGGCATTTACTGAAGCAAGGCAAAGACCATCATTAAGCTGTACAAATGCAGAGCCTCATCTCTAGGAAAGAGTGAGATTTCACTGGAGTCCCTTCTCTTGACAGTTTTCTTTTAACTGAAAGTGTGATATGGGGAATCACAACACTAGAGAAACCAAATAGACTGGCTTTAGAACAGGACAGCTACATAGACTGTCATCCTCTGTTCACTTTCCAAATTCCACGTTACTCTTTCCTTCTATTATTTCCTTTGCTTTATCTTGTTTCTGCAAAAAACATAAATTTTCATCAAATGGTATTTAACTCTTGATTGGTATAATTCATAACTGCATTTCAACTTGTGTTTTGGTGAAGTCTGTGGAACAGCAGTAGATACTGGCTGTGAAGACCTTTGTAAGGGAGATTCTTTTGAGTAAAACCTCAGTTTGACATTTTCTGGATTTTGTTTCCTTTAAAGTAAAAAAGTTTATGTTACTCTGTGACAAGTTATCGAGTAAGTTCCCATTCACATCACACGTGGGCCTCAGCATTGTTATTTTCCCATGGCTGCCTTTTGCAGACCAATGTGTATCAAAGTCAATCAAAATCATAACAGCTCCCCCATCTCTGGAATGAATCAGTTATGCAAGCATCTAGAGAGTTCATCCTGCAATTCCCACGTCCTGTTCTTGTCTTAGGACGAATCATATTGCCCACAAGAGACAGTTTGCAAAGGAGAGGAGATGTGTGTATATGTGTAGGACACATGCGAAGACTCAACCATCTTTTGTTTCAGTCACAGTTATAATGACTGCGGATAACATCAGGAGAGACACAAGAAGAGAAACAAGCTCCTTGGGAAGAAGAAATTCTGCTTCCCTGTAGATCCTGGAGGGAAAAGGAAAAAAAAGATTTCAAGATTATGACTTTGCAACTTTCAAGACCCTTATTTGGGTCTGGAACAGCTGTCAGCCCCAGTTATACAGGAGGTAGACCTTGTCCCTGCTTGTGACAAAAATCCCATATTTTTGAAGTGGAAAGAAATAGAGGGGTCTGAATCTCGAACAGTGGTGGTGTGTGATTGGGAATGAGAGAGCCAGACAGGCCCCTGGCCTCTCAGCATCAGTGTGTCTGGCTGTTCTCAGAAGTAACTAAGTGCACTTATGCTTAAACATTGTGATTCAGTTCTCCAGGCATAGCAGTAATTCTCCTGAAAGGAGAGACTATGTTGCTATTCCTGACAAGGGTGTTAGAAAGCGCTAAGAGATTCAGAAACTAACCACTCATCTTCAATGGTCACATTTGAGTATAAGACTTGCTGTAGATGTTGCTCTGAATGCCTCCAGTGCTATATGTAACTATCCAAACGGGACAATTTTATACAACATAAGATGACATTTAAAATTTTATTTAAAAAAAAATATTATATTCACCAGTGGTAACAGGAATAGATTTTTTTTATTAGAAAGCCAAGAAAAATTTAGTGTTATTAAGGTATGTGGGGAGGAATGAATGAGAAATGCATTGTGTTTATATCAGCACATGAGGCAGTCTGGAAGAATGTGCAGAATTTTATATCAGCATGTGGCTATACAATTGCTTTTTTTTTTTTTTTTTTTTTTTTTTTTTTTTTTTTTTTTCTATTGTGGACTACTGAGTGGGACCAACCATATCTGTTGAGAAAATTTCTGTGTCATGCCACCTTTTGACTGTTTCCCAGTGTAAACCGGCACACCTTGCCATGGGAAAGAAGCAATTTGTGCTATAGGCAAATATGAAAACAAAATGTGTTCATTTATTGCAGTCTGAGTAGTGAAAGCCTTTAAAAAATGAGTGGATCAGTTTAATTTAAGATAAAAGTTTCTCTACACTCACTGCATAAACAGACCCTTGTGCAAACAAGAATTAGTTCCAACTGGGAATGGACTGAGTTTTTTAGACTAGGTATAAAGTAGATAAGTAGATTCACAAAAGCTTAAAACCCAAGACATTTTTGTTTCCATTGCCTCCATAGATGATGAGGAGGAAGTAATTACCTTAGAGATACTGCAAAGGTAGTGAAGAGAGGTATCAGGATAAAAAGTAGTGGAACAATTGTAAGAATTAAACTGCAGTAAATCATAAGCTTGCAATCACTTGCTTCCAAGATTCCTGAAGGAAATACATAGCTGAACATCTGAGTGACTTCTGAATTTGTAATTTATTTTTAAATACTATGTCTTACCTGGAGGATAGCCAACTGTTAGGAAGAAAATTATGTTAGGAATTAATAAGCAGAAGTCAGACTACAAAGAAGTAATTGAGAAAAATAAGTGAAGTCAACATCCCAAAACATCTAGATAAACATATGAGGAGGATATAAGACTGCTGCTTACTTTAGGGACACAAGTGTACAGATCTGCTAGTGGAAACAATCTGGTCCAACCTCCTTCTCACTGTCAGCATAACTTAAAGTGAGTATACAGTTGCAGACTTATTATCAAACACTTCTCTTACTCATAATATATATCCTCAAGCTGTTCATTTATTGTTATTAAAAGCCTGATTAAAGAAACAAAGTTGCATGTGTGCTCTTAAAAAAAAAAAGTAAATAATTTGACATTGTTATACTTTACAACAAACTTTTCTGTGGTTTTCTCAGACCATATTCTGAAAATGGAAGTTGTATTGAGCCACTAGGTCTTTCTTATTCTTCGATGGATAGAGTTTTAGGAGAGAAGTCATTTGGGACTTTGAAAAAACTAGTTCTTATAAGAGATAGATATAATTTCTACTTTGATGTAGAAGTAATTAAGTATTGGGCAGTGTTATGCCTTGGGGATGGCAAAATAAGTCATCAAGTTACTCCTGTCAAACAATGACAAGACAAGTTAAGAGTTTTGTACATTATAATAAAAAAAATGACACAAAAATTTTACTTAGATCTATTTCAGTTATTATTTTGGACTTTCCCTATATGAACAATTTTGTAGTTTTGAAAAAAAGGTAAAAGGGAAAAAAATCCTTATGATGTGTAGATAATTAAAATCCTGCATATACATTAACATGTCAAAGCTTTGAAATGAAAAGGTAGAGATACCATGAGGGTATTTAATAACTCACATCCTAGTTTCTATGATTTTTTTTCCCATTAGACAAACAAAAAGTCAAATAGATAAAGAAATTTGAATCACTAAATATTTTTTAATTAATAATCTTTTCACCAAACAATGGGAAATGAGAATTTAAAGAGTGTTTTCAACCACAATAGAAGAGCAAGAAAAGATTAAAATATATATTTAAAAAAGAGTGCATACTCTGAATACAGTTCAAAAAATCTTTTTAATTTAAAAAGTTTTAAAAAATCTTTTTAATGTCATATTACACAATTACTTGTTTTTGTTTGAGAGCTTTAGCTTTTCTGCTGAAGCAATTTACATTGCTCTAAAGGAGGGATACTGGACAGTAAGAACCATCAATTTAATTTTTGCTCCATTGATTACTGCACCACTAACCAGCTTGACTTAAGTGTCTATTTGACCAGTACATACTACTCTTCATAATCTTGCTTAAAAACTGGTGAGGTACTACTTCGCAATGTGGGTAGACAATAGCCTCCAAATGCTTACATTAGCACCTGGTTATAATAATTTAGTATGTTTTAGCAGTACACCATCTTGATATTAGATTATAAAATAACCCAATTTGAATTCTTTACTTCTGCTTAGTATTGCTTGGTTTTACTTTAAAGCAGCTTGTTATGAGTATTTGAGATATTCTGTCTGATTTGTATATATGTCAGGTGAGAGTTGCAGAAAACAGATCATGGTTAGATTGAACAGCTACCAGACTTCAATAGTTCATCGCTCATTCATTAGGGTAACAGTACTGAATCTTTGGTGCACCTAAAAATAATGGCTTTTTGTCATTGTTGCCTTTTATAAAGTAATGAAGCTATCACTTAGTTTGCAGTTGAAAGACACTGTATTTTAGTTGGAAAACTGAGTTTTTCTGGAAGTAAGGAGGTATTTCATATTGAAGAATCAATCTTCATCATTGTAGGTGTTCTGTAAAAATATAAGGAATCTGTATCATATCCATGGCTGCTGGAATTTATACTTATATGTTTAATGAAGATCACAGTTTTATGCTAGCTAGATATTAACAATATAAGGAAGAACCTTAGTATCTCAAGAGCTTACATTTCTGCTTTAATTATATTCATCTTAACTGTATGGTGTTTCTCTTGGTTCTAGTAAAATTTCTTATGCTTCCTGGACATGTGAAAAAAACATTGTACCAGTATGATAGAGAATAGGACATGCAGATAACTGGTATATTTTTTTAAATTTTCTACTTTTGATTGAAAGAGATTTCATTATTATTTTTTTCAAGTACATTCACTCTGGACTTGCCCTTGGATCAACATGGTGGTAGAGAAGGAAAACAAAGAGATATTGAAGTAAGACATACCTAGAAATTTCTAAAGCCTCTTCAGAGATGGTGTCAGACATGCAAAGTCAGTTTGCAGTATATGCTTTCTTTAGTAACTGTCAAAATAGAACCTGTTCTGCTGTAAGGCATTATGATCATATCTCTGATTTGAAATTGTGAATAACTCTGAAAATTAAGTAATGGCTTTGGCCTGTGACAAGTTACCAGTACATTCTGTTCCATATAGGCTATTCAGCTAACAAAACTTTATAATTTACTGTTTGTTCAGTCTTTCTGAAGCAAACAGAAAACTGCAGAAAGTATTCCTGTAATATATACATAATAGTATGGTCCTTTTTGTTGATTTAAATTAGAGCAATTACATTTTGAACTCACCAGTAGGATTTATGGCTCACTGAAATTTACAGTAAAGACATAGCTTGAAGTTCTTTTGAAACTTCTGCTATATGATTCTATGTTCACTTTTGCAGAAATGATCTGTTACTCATTTCTTAATACAAACTGATGTCCATTTGAAAGGAGTTGTGCCCAATTTTGCTTGCATTTTTGTGCAGTTTTGGAATCTGAGTTCCAAAATAGTATTTCAGAGATTTGTGGCTGTTACTTAGCTACTCTAGAAGAAACCACACCAAAAATATTTGAAGAACAGGTGCTGATCATTAAATATTTAATAAACTGAAAAATAATCATTGTTTCTGGTTTTTGCATTATCTCCTGTGGTTGGATAAGAATTTTTATATGAGCATTCCAATATTTAAAAATATGTATGGTCAGGGTTCACTCTGAGTTCAATAGGCCATTTTCTGCAGCTGTCAGGAAAATAATTTATACCTATATATGAACTATATACCTTCCTCTTTCACTTGTAGTTTAGTTTGAGTTAAAAATTATCAGCACATCCTTCAGTGGTAACAACAGAGATACTGCTCACTGATACTTCTTCTCTGGTACTCATAGAGTATTGAAAATATTAACACTGCATAGTTAGGAGTGATGGTAGATTCTTGCTGTGAATCTGCTACCATTACAATTTTTACTTTGAAATGCAAATGCTGAGACCTCTTAAAATCGTAAGTGCATGACCTCTGATGTAACTCATTATTTCCTTTGCATCCTGTTTCACAAATGTTTTGCCTCAGAAAGTAAGACAGGAATGGAGCTCAGTTATTGATAATACTTACTCTGTTTGCATTACATGTTAATGCAAACTTTTTTATTTATGGTGGCAATCACTAGATGGCAGTGCTCTATGGTCTTTTTAAGTTGCATTTTGATTTTCTTAAAATACTCATTCTCTTCTCTGATACATGGTATAATGAATTGTTACTGGTTTTGTGGTATTATTTGTCTGGTATTTGTGGCAAATAGCAAAAAAAAATGGATGAAGGTAATTTTTGAGGATGGTTAAATCCCTGAACATGTTGGTGTTTTGGTTAAGTGTTTGACATGAGGAGAAACATACTGTTTGATAGTCTCTGTTCCAGAAGTAGTAAATAGAAAATGTCAGACAAAAAAGCTATAATAAGAACGCTCTTCAATTTCTGTGTTTCTGGTATCTTTGCCAGCCATAAGTCAGCATGTTAAGTCTATCTTTTATTTCTTGGCAGGAAAGTGATCATGTAATCCTGAACTTGCTAGCTGGCAATTCTAGCTTTTCTAATCTTAAATTGTTCCATTGTCAATACAGTCAATGCAGTCTTTAGCCAAGTGCATGAGGAACAAAAAGATAGGAGACATCTTAATCCCTTCTGTCACTGAAGTGGTAGCAAGTTGTGTGGCTGATGCTGTTTATGCAACAAACTTCTGTGAATAGACTGCTCTAACAACTCTACCCCCACGTCTAAAGCGTACTTAGGACATCATCACTACAACAACACAGTTACTAGACAGGAACTACAAAGCTCAAGAGCCTAGTGCACCTGAAACCATCAGCAGCAACACCCTGACACAACAAGGAAGCAGGAGCTGTTCTTTGTGTGTGGCATCTTTTCTGAGTTTAGGATACCTTGACTGAGTCTGTTACTAAAATTAAATGTGCTCTGGTAGCAAAGTTTTGTAGGACTTCTGCAAAGGATTGTGTCTTAAAAAGTCCTTGTGCATTGCTCTGTTTTACTCCTGGATTTTGTGTGTTATTTTGTTATTATGGCACTGTGGCACAATGGGGATCCTTCTTTATTAGAGGGACAGTATGAAGAGTGCGTGTGTCTAATGGCTGCATAAATGGAACTCCTTTTGATCTCCAGTAAAGCTGTCT
Source organism: Pyrocephalus nanus (assembly GCA_038380795.1). Lineage (NCBI taxonomy): Eukaryota > Metazoa > Chordata > Aves > Passeriformes > Tyrannidae > Pyrocephalus > Pyrocephalus nanus. The sequence continues at coordinate 63,314,525 of CM076263.1, read as the reverse complement.
CAGGAGTGTCTTCAGTTCTTCTGTCTTGTACTGTAAGGCATTTTTTAACTAAAAGTTGACTGAGATTCTCTTAATATCAAGCTCACTGTGGAATTCCTTCAAGAGTAGGTGCCAATACTGTCAGCAATGGCCAGCCAGTAGGCATTTTCTGTTGTCAGTTTTTGAATGATTAAAGAATTAGACCCTAATTTTTGAGTTTATCATTTGCAAAGTATTCTACGCTTTGGAACTATAATGGTAGTTGGAGCTGTGTTCACATTGTGTAGCATAAAGACTGTGAAGCATTTTCTCCAGCTTGGCAATTTTAGTGCTATTCTTTTAGAATTTCATTTACAAAAAGGCAACAGTAGTTAGACCGAGATTTTCAGAAACTGTTTTTAGGAGACAAAACTATTAATTCTTTGACAGAAAATGTTGATGTTATTGCATTAACTGCTTTTCAAGGATATACATGTTATTATGCATTTAGTTAGTGTGGTTACTCTTCGAAATTATAGTTTTAAATAATCTGCAAATTTGATTTTGGTGACAGTAACTTGCATTAGAGAGAGCTAAATGAAAATTATTTTGCAGAAGTTATCCATTAATAATTTTGGAACTTTTTGAAGGGTTGCCAAAGAAACCCACAAAGTCTAGTTTATTTCATAGTCCATCATGTTTGTTGTGAAGATTTGTGAGGCCTGAGTTTGGTGTTGGAATGGTAATAGTCTGCTCAAGAGGCTGTCAGTTTATATATGATTTGAATTAGCAGTTTCAGATTCAAGTAGAATGCAGGATGAGGCAATAGTGATGCTAGCTTTAAACTGGAAGATCTAGGCTGAAGAATTATTTGCCCTATATAATGAGACTGTTGTAGATGTCTTCATCCTGGAACCAATTGTTTGATAAAGGCACATCAGTACAGGAATACTTACTGATTTTTATCACCTGCTGTTTTTTATAACAATAAGTTTGAGGCTGATTTCCAAGTTTGCTGCTATGTTTAAAGAATTAAATTTGTGGACTTTGACTATGATGTGGTGGAGAATAAGGAGTCCTGTTTACAGGTATGTCTCATCAGTCGTTGGAACCTGAACCTGATTTTTTAATAATTTCTGAGTACAATTCACTGAATTGGTGAATATCTTAGGAGGGGCTGAACAAACTGCGACTAAATTATACAAGAATTCTGTCGTACAGACTGTGCTATAACAACAGAAATGTCTTAAAATTAGTTGCTTTCTTATAGTGCTAAGAAAGTGATTTTAGTAACACAGAATAATGGTGCTATGCCTAAGGCTGTTCTTGACTTGAGTCAAACTAGGTTTCCTTCCCTGACTCCCCTCACTGCCTTGCTTTCAGTTATAGCTATAAAAGAACAGGCAACCATTTTATACGCTCTGTGGAAGGAGAATGAGGCTGCCACATTTATGCCTTCAGTTCCTTGTAAAAAGCTTCTTGACAATAAGGGCCCTCTTTTAATAAAAATTTTTGAAAATAACCTCTTGATTTGTTCCTTGGTGAAGTAGTAATCCAGTTACTTAGAAAACATGCAGTAGTGGTTATCTACTAATCCTAGAAGATTGTGGAAGTTTCAGGTATTTCCTGGTTTTTATTTCAAAATTACTGAAAACTAGCTACTTTGTTTCACAACTGATATTAGGATTTAAAACTGAAAATAGAAAATGGCAAAGTTCACTTCTGAACATGTGCACAGGTATGAAACCACGACTTTGCAGTGTAAATAGTGTTACAGTCACAACAGTAATGTTGGGCTATTCTTTCTGTGAGGATAGAATATATTTATATATATACATCAATATTTATATATAAAATAGGTTTTACTTTGAATATTACAGATAGATAGATAGACAGACAGACAGCTCCTTTATAGGAGTGGGCAGAAAGAAAGATTTGAACAAGGTTTATTGGAGAGATCCTACCATTGAGTCATGAGGCTCAGAAAGGACCCCCTTACTTAACTCTTTCTCAGAGAAGAGTCTAGATGCAGCTGAATCCAATCCTAGTCACAGACTTGGTCAATGGTTTAGGTTTAAAGGATAATGTAGATGTAAGTCTTTATATGACTTTGTCCCACAGGAATCATAGAATCATAGAATAGATTGGGTTGGAAAAGACTTCCCAGATCATCAAGTCCAACTCCTAATCCAACTCCAATTACTATATCATGGCACTAAGGGCCACGTCCAATCTCTGTTTAAAAACCTCCAGGGATGGTGAATCCACCACCTCTCTGGGCAGGCCGTTCCAATGCCTGATTACCCTCTCTGTAAAGAATTTCTTCCAACATCTAACCTAAATGTCCCCTGGCAGAGCTTGAGCCCATGTCCCCTTGTCCTATTGTTGGTTGCCTGGGAGAAGAGACCAACCCCCACGTGGCTGTAACCTCCTCTCAGGGAGTTGAAGAGAGTGATGAGGTCACCCCTGAGCCTTCTCCAGGCTAAACAACCCCAGCTCCCTCAGCCTCTCCTCATAGGACTTGTGCTCAAGTCCCTTCACCAGCCTGGTTGCTCTTCTCTGGACCTGCTCCAGCACCTCAATGTCCTTCCTGAACTGAGGGGCCCAGAGCTGAACACAATACTCAAGATGTGGCCTCACCAGTGCTGAGTACAGGGGAAGGATCACTGCCCTGCTCCTGCTGCCACACTGTTCCTGATCCAGGCCAGGATCCATTGGCCTTCTTGGCCACCTGGGCACACTCTGGCTCATGTTCAGCCTCCTGTCAATCCAGACTCCCAGGTCCCTTTCTGCCTGGCTGCTCTCCAGCCACTCTGTGCCCAGCCTGTAGCTCTCAGGGGGTTGTTGTGGCCAAAGTGCAGGACCCGGCACTTGGCCTTGAACCTCATCCCATTGGAATCAGCCCAACTCTCCAGCCTATCCAGAGGCAGAGCTCTCTTGCCTTCCAGTAGGTCAATACTCCCTTCCAGCCTGTTGTTGTCGGCAAATTTGCTAATGATGGACTCAATCCCCTCATCTAAATCATCAATAAAGATGTTAAACAGGACTGGGCCCAGCACTGATCCCTGGGGACACCACTGGTGACTGGATCCCAGCTGGATGCAGCCCCATTCACCAGCACTCTCTGGGCCCTCCAGCCAGTTCCTAACCCAGCACAGTGTCCCTGTCCAAGCCATGGGCTGCAGCTTTTCCAGGAGTATATTATGGGAGACAGTGTCCAAGGCTTTGCTGAAGTCCAGATAGACACATCCACAGCCTTCCCCTCATCCACCAGGTGGGTCAGCTGATCATAAAAGGAGATCAGGTTGGTCAAACAGGATCTGCCCCTCCTAAACCCATGTTGGCTGGGTCTGATCCCTTGTCCATCCTGTAGCTGCTGTGTGATTGCACACAGGATGATCTGCTCCATAACTGCCAGGCACCGAGGTCAGGCTGACAGGCCTGGAGTTACCAGGGTCAGCCTTGCAGCCTTTTTTGTGGATTGGGGTGATATTTGCCAACTTCCATTCATATGGGACCTCCCCAGTGAGCCAGGACTGCTGGAAGATGATGGAGAGCGGCTTGGCAAGCTCCTCTGCCAGCTCCCTCATTACCCTAGGATGGATCCCGTCTGGTCCCATAGAGTTGTGAGGATCCAGATGACTCAGTAAGTCACTGACTATTTCCTCCTGGAATACAAGGGGCTATTTGGCTTCCTATCTCTGTCTACCAGCTCCAGAGGCCAGTTGCCTTGAGGGCCATCTGTCTTACTGGTAAAAACTGAGGCAAAGTAGGTGTTAAATACCTTAGCCTTCTCTTCATCTCTATCACTATGTTTCCCTCCAAGTCCAGCGAAGAATGGAGGTTTTCTTTTCCCCTCCTTTTGTTATTAATGTATTTATAGAAGGACTTTTTGTTATCCCTAGCAGAAGTGGCCAAATTAACTTCAAATTGCACTTTTGTATCCCTGATTTTCTTTCTGCATGATCTAGCTGTCTTCCTAAATTCTTCATAAGTAGCCAGCCCTTTCTTCCATAGTCGGTAAACTCTCTTTTTATCCCTGATTTCCTTCACAATCTCCCTGTTTAACCAAGCTGGTTGTCTTCCCCACCGGCTTGCCTTTCGGCACACTGGTACAGCCTGTTCCTGTGCACTCAAAACTTCCTGCTTGAAGCACATCCATCCCTCCTGCACCCCCTTGTTTTCAAGGATTGTTTCCCAGGGTATGCTCTGGACTAGACTTCTGAATAGTTCAAAACCTGCCCTCTGGAAATCCAGCGTAGAGGTTTTATTGTTGGCTCTCCTTGAATCTCTGAGTATTGAAAATTCTATTATTTCATGGTCACTATTTCCCAGGCGGCCTTCAACCACTACATCTCCCACCAGCCCCTCTTTGTTTGTAAACAGCAGGTCTAGTGGGGCCTTACCCCTGGTAGGTTCATTTACCAGTTGATGAAGGAAATTGTCCTCTATACACTCCAGGAAATTCCTAGACTGCCTAGAACGCAGCTAGAACTTTACAAATGCACTTGTCAAATCTTTTAAGTTACCATGGGCAGTTATTACTTTATAGCATATAACATTACAAAGCTGTAGAAAACCTTGCAGTTTTGTTGTATAAGCTAAATAGAAATGCTTCCATTGGTGAACCAAATGAAATGGTATATAGCTTGGTACATTATAAGAACATCTAAAGGTGTCTTGAGATATTTGATGAGCTTTCCAATAGTTTGTGCTTAGTACATGCACAATAACCTGGAATTTCAAACATGATTAATTTATGCTTACTATATCACATGAATTATTCCATCTAACAAAGCTGTGCTTTATATAAGTCTGAATTGTCTCAAGTGAGTAGGATAAGTTGTACTGAATAAGCATGTTGTTTTTGTGTTATACATGTTTTTTTTGTTGTTGTAGTAGTAATTTAGTGAACGTATCTCTACAGATGCTTTGTCAATGCCGAATCTTTGACAATCAGTAAAAGTCAGACCCAAGATGTCACTTTATAGGTATTTTAGAAAAAGGAGACTCTTCCAAAGGAACAGTTTTATTTCCCCAGATTATCAGTCTGTGGGTCTTTTTCTATGAATTAACATGTATAAACCAACTATGAATATTGGGTATGTAAACTCAGCACTTACAAATTGTATTACAAGGAAAACAATTGAAAAGAACTCTAAGATGGGTGAAAATCAGACCACATTATCTTAATTACAAGTAAATAATCTATCCCCTCTTTAAGCACTACTTTCTTGGATATGGCAAAACAGAAATTAGAGTTTTTAACAACCACATGTATATATATTCATACAGAACATTCTCTTAATTTTGTTAAGAAATTTAGGATTTCTTGGAGAACTTTTATTTTTATTTTAGGAACATGAATTTTTTACTGCTGTTATAGCAAGTTCTTCAAAGCCTCTGTCACTAAGAGAGGAAAATGATTATTCCCTATGTGGAAATAAAAGGTTTATTGAACAATAATTATAACAATGGATATATTTTAGTTATTTGTTTTTTAGCAATTAACCTCGCAATAACACTGGACTGAAAAACATTTTTGCAGGTCTTCTATATAGGCACAATATAAAGAATTCCAGAAATCACTCTTATCTGAAAGATATGTGTTGTCTAATGAGGCAAGAAAGGAATTGCTGAAGGGAGCCCTTGGAAGAAGTAGACCAGCATGTCAGATTGGTAGATTGATACTTGAATAGAAGTGTAAATAAGTAGTACTGAAGATTGCAAGTAGTGGTTGAGTTCTTCCTTCTTTTTTTTTTTTTTTCTAATTATTTAAAGGAAAATATCCAAGAAGGATTTTGTAAGTAATGCTACCATGTTTTTATTTTACTTTAGTTAAACAGGCTATGTATTGAAATACTGTTGTAATTCAGTTGGACTGGAGCAGTCACTCAAGTGGTACAAACTATTGTATTAAAACGATCATGTAAACCAGCTCAAGATACACTCAATAATTTAATAGCATTCCTGTTTCGATTTAACATGAGAGCTTGCTTGTATTGTTAGTGGAAAATCCATGAAGCATTTAACTTTAGAAAATGTTGAGTCATTTCCAAAAGGCATTACATGTGCTTTTCAGCTCTTTCCCAAACTTTATGTCACTAAAGATCTTTTGGTTTTTTCTTTTGCTTCCATTTAAGCCCCACTCTGTGGGCCTTGGGATACTCCTTTTTGTCTTGGTGTCACCCAAATTGTGTAATGATTACAAACTTTGTTTGGGTGTGTTTTGATAGAACTGTGCTATTTTTTCCCAGAAGGAGTGTAGGTACTCACACAAGAAGCAAGGCTACTACAAAATAAAATTTTAAAAATGGATCTTAAGGTCAGTAAACATAATAAAAGTGTATTTACTCAGCCTTTTTTTTCACAGCACTTTTTTTTCAACATGGCGTTTGAAACTACTTTTATTTTTTGATACTGCTACTGAACAGGAGGTTTAGTAACTTTTTGTTACTACGAGGTAATGATTTTGGAAGACAGATATCTTCTTTCTATAGATCTCTGCAAGAGGAACTGGTTTGAAGACTGTCATGCCAATAAAATTATATTCTTTCTTCAGAGCAGTTTTCAATTCAGTATGAAGCATGCCATCTGCTGAAAGTGACTGAATCACTCTTACTTCTGCCCAAGGGAGCAAAATGTGTTTCAGGTTTAAAAAAAAAAAAAAAAAAGAGAAGAAAAGGAAGTAGGGCTGGAACCCACAGATTCCTAGGGGAATTTTTTTTTTTAGAACTTTTACTGTAAGTCGTGCTGTTGTGATTTTTATGAAGCAAAAAATTGGCTTACTAGTGTAAAACTTTGTATGGTATTATGAACATTTAATCAATGTTCACTTGCTCTGTTAGAGTGATGTTAGAACTAATAGACAAAACCAAATAGGATATATGAAATCTGTATTTTATAGCTAACAGTAGATTTGAAATCACTTTTTGGTGTTGCATCCAAGGACTCTTTATGTAAGGATCATATAAAAATATGTTTCCTTGGCACATCATGTGCCACTGCCTTTTATTTTCCATGTGAACAAAATATCTCAGAAAAATAAGTTATTTGCCCCAAATGCAGTTTGAACTGAGTTCAGCTGATGGTTTTGACTTTGTGTCCAAAGTAGTCACAGCATTTCGCTTAAATATTCTTCAAATAAAAGACTGTCTTTTGTCTTCAAAAAGAGACTATGAAATTATATTTGTTTCATTTGCTTTTTAAAGTAGATTAAGAAAAAATCAGAAAATGTATGAATTCACTCTGAGATGTTTACAAAGGGAAGTTATCAACAGTTAAAGTTAGTCACAAAGTCATTCAAGGCCATTCCGGAATTGACTGGTATTTTCTCTTGGAAATGAAAGGAACTTTAAAAAAAAAAAAAAAAGGAAAGAAAAAAATTAAGAAAAAAAAAAAAGACATTTTCAGCATGACATTCAGGTGAAGGGTTAAGTCTTTATCTCTTATGCAGCATTTCTGTGACACTGCTGGATTACTTAAGTATTTTAAGGGAGGCTGAGTATTGGTGTTGTCATTAGATTCTGGATACTGGGGAACAGGTGTGGCTGCCAGATGAGTGCAGTTGAAATCAATAAGCGATACACTTGAATTTGTGAAAAGGCAGGTAAACATGGACATGTTTGACAAATCAGTCTCTTCAGGTTCACAATCAAAGATTGTCAGTGACATTGTATGTTGATAATTTTGTTCCTAAGCTCTTACTTTGCATGACAGATCCAACATGTCCCACTGACAGATGTTTGAAGGTAAATTTATGGGGGTTTCCTTTCACGTGGTTCAGCCTGAATAATGTTCCTAATAGAAAAATTTACTCCTATCAGTCTTTCTCTTCCAGTTACCTTCTTTGCCCTTCATTATCTATGGTCTGCTGTTCCTGTTGTTTCCAACTTCCCTGCATGGTTGGGTTAGGCACCAGTCAAAAAGATTGTCAGTATTTTAGGTTTTTAAGTCGCAAATCATGAGTCTGAATTACACAGGAGGCAGATAATTACCTGGTTTAAGGTATTTGGATCGTAAAGACTGCCATAAACTATCTAAAGAAGAAATTAAGTAATCCCATGCTTAATCCAGAGATTGACACCAGAACTTTTCATTGTTGGATGTTGAAGCTAAGAACAGCATGTTACTTTGACATATCACTGTAGTTGAGTCAGAGAATCTTTTAGGTTCTAAAAAACCTCTAAGATCATCGAGTCCACCCATTAAATGCATACTGCCAAGTCCATGGCTGAACCATGTCCCTAAGTGCCATATCTACACATTTTTTAAATACTTCCATGAATGGTGACTCAACCACTTTCCTGAGCAGCCTGTTCCACAAAACCCTTTCAGTGAAGAAATTTTTCCGAATATCCCACCTAAACCTTCCCTGGTATATCTTCAGGCCATTTCCAAGAGACATAATTGACCCTTTGATTGAAAAATGGATCAAAAGAAGTTTTCCTTCTTTTAAATTGAGGCTTTTGAAGGGCTTTGGTTCTTAAACATCTGACCTGTCATTCCCATCTGGTACCTACCCTGTCCTTGTTCCTTCCTTTGTGTTATGTGCAGTGGCAGAAATACAGATTTCTTGTTCCAGAGACCAGAAAGAAAACTAAGATTTTAACACATCTCTTAGAAGAGGATTTTCTTAAGAGATTTAGTACCAGTCCCCATCTCAAAAATTTTACTTAGCTGTAAATACGCACAGATTTAGATGTTTAGGCATTTAGTAATCATCCATTTCCTTAGGGTTACCATGTTACTTCCTGCTACAGAAAGAGTTTGTTCAGTTTGTTCTTCAACACAGAAGAGCAAACTTCTTTTTCCTCTAACTCAGAGAAGTTTAAAACTAACAGATAAATAAATGCACTCTGATCACATTCACCTAGGATGAATTGACCCAGTGTTAAGCAAATGTTCTAATTGACTTCCCCTGTAAATAGTCCCCAGGGCATAGTTCTCTGATCAACCCGAGCTGGGTTGCTCTAAATGAAAAAGGAAAATGTTTTTGTTTAACTCAGTTTGGTTTGCAAATAGACCAAGTGTTTGGTATTGACCACGAGGCTGTATGAGCATTATTCTAGGTGCAAATAAGCTGCCATATCATTCATGTAGCCTTAAAACCAAACTGGGTCAAATGATCTTGGAGCCATGAAAGCGGTGGACAAGGACTTTAACATTCTGAACTGATATTTGCTAATGGTGTCCTGTGTACCTAGAGCTACATGATTTTCCTTTGTAAACTTTTAGTGATGATTGGTTTTAACTTGGGGGTTTTTTTGTGGGTTTGTTTTTTTTTTGGTTTTTTTTTTTTTTTTTTTTTTTTTTTTTTTTGGTTTGGTTTGGTTTGGGTTTTTTTGTTTTATTTTGGATTTTTTTCATTGTCTATTTTTGCTTTCCAGAATTCAAGCCCTGCGAGGTAATAAGTGACATTGACAATATTTGTGTGCTGGAGCATGCAGTATAGACAACAAATCTGGTAGACATGAAGGTACATTTTCAACATGAAAACACATCTCTGTCTTATGTGAACTATTTGTCCTGTGGTAGTGATGCTTCCTCACCTTAATATGATGATACTATCGTCCTGCTGCAGCAGCATATACCAAATATATTATATATCTGCACATGAGGTGCATTCAGTACTGTTGCTTTGTAAGGTCACTTTCTGAGTATCGTTGTTCTAATATCAGTGAATATGAATGTACTTGGAATATAATGAAAAGCAGATCAAATCAATTACTTTATTATGGACATGTTCCTTTTTTTTTTTTTTTAAAGTGAGTCCAGAGCACCAGCGCACTTATTGATTAGTTTTCCAGGTGTTTTTGCTTCATCTGAGTTAAAAAAACCCCACCAAACAACAACAAACCAAACAAAACAACAACAATAAAAATCCAACAGCAAACAACAACCAACCAACTAACCAGTCAAGTGCCCCAAAAAACAAAACACAAAGCACCAGTAACTTTAAAATAGTTTAGGTTTTTGTCACCATTTAGAACTTCAATAGCTGTAGATCAAAACTGCTAAATCTAGATAATCAACAATAGTTTAGAATATTTTTAATTCTTTTTTTCTCAGCTGTGATGAAGCTGTCAGACTTGAAAAGTCTAATAGATTTAGCAGACAATGTCAAGGTTAAAAAGGTGGAAAAGAAGATAGACTGGGGACATAGGAAGAATCTTTAGAGGTTGAAAGGTCTGACCATAGATTTTGCCTAGATTTGTAGCAGATGTTACCAAGATAGTACTAAGATTTAGTTGCACAATTAAAGATGAAAAAATGTTCATAAAACTATACCTCAAGCTTCCTTAAAGGGGAAACAAGTGAGAATGGTGTGATTATTCCACTCTGTGCAAGTTTGAGAGTTAATGGTGAGTGTACATCACCTGCTCAGAGAGGAGACAATCTCAGATTCTTGAAGAAGAATGAACTGTAAGTATGCTTGTAACTGGCTGCAAGAAGACACTGTCTCCTAGAACAGCATGTAGTTTCACAGGTACTAGATGACCTTTTATTTCTGAAAGCTTTTGAAACTTCCCTCTTAAACTCTTCGTTTTTTACAAATTCTGAAAGTAAATTGATTTTGCATCTTACTTTGCCTCTAAGCGTTTAGGATTTCAGTTTAAATTTCTTCTGAAGATTTCAACTGCATCATTTAAATGGAACCCCAAAATCCATGATGAATGAACATAACATGTACGTTTTATCCATTTGATTTATTAGGAAAAAAAGAAGCCTAAAAGTAGAGAGAACCTGACTTAGAAAATAAGGAAAGACTTAGAAAATAATTTGTAAGTATTTAAAACTAGATGTACAAGCCTTTGTCTTGAGAGTTAAATTATCATCTCTGCCAATAAGACATTGTTATCTGTTACACAGACTCTAAGGAAATAATAAATTAAGGAGATGTACTGTGCTGTGTTGTCTTCTGGAATAAACTTATCCATCTTTGTTGTCTGACAGTGGAAAATAGACATTCATTTTTGCAATTCAAGTCACTTGGGTTATTTTGTAATTCATGTTGGGAACAATAAGCTGAAGACCAGATTCTGAAATGTGATCTGCAGTAAGGTGCATGCAGTGCAGGAGGAAGGCACTGGGATTTGTTTTTCAGATTTCTATAAAAAATGTTTTATGGCTTCTTTCCTTAAGGAATGGACATCAAAACAAACTCAAATATTAAAATCCTAGTTTGCACAGATATTTAGAAAGTGAAATCTGTTACTGCTTTGTCCTAGACATGAGTTTGTTTGCTTTAAGTGAAAGAGTGTGTTCTTGGAGACTTAATGCTCACTCTTTATTTGTGGATTCAGCTGTACCATCCAGTAATGCTCCAGAATAATACATTCTGTCTGACAACTTCAAATTGACGTATTTGATTTCCTTCCAAATAAACCCATTTTTCCTTGACTTGTTATTTTCCAGGGGACAACTAAAAAAGAATCAATAACAGTTGATCCAAAATGTTTTGCGTTGTCTTTGGTTTCTATTTCATCTTCATGTTTTCATGTCTCATAATACAAAATAATATAAGCAGAATTTGAAAGGAGAAGTAATTTGGAAGCAGAATAACTTTGACATTGTCAGAACATATTTTCCTTTTGTCTCCAAAGTGAACGTCCCATCTGAAAACAACTGGATTCTAACAAATGCATCTTGTGATGGAATATAGTTGTGGCACAGTATTTTTTTCTATTTTGCTGTATTTTCTGCTTCAAGTCTGTCATATTTGATGTCAAGGGTATGTAAAAATGTCCAGAGCATTTGAAAACAAGATCAATAAAATAGAGTTGTGTGGGGATTTGTGGAAAAAAAATATGATGTAGTATTAAACAAGGAAAAAGAAAAAGCTCCTTGAGATTCAGTGTGCAAGAAACATGTTGTTCTGTACATCATTGTCCACAGCATAAATGAGACTTCAGAGATCAGTTAATCTGAAAACTCAGTGTTTGTGTAATGTAATTTGAACTGGGACATTTTGGATTGCCTAATCAGTGTGTAGTGGAAATGATACCATTCAAGAAAAGTGTTTTGTGAGCACTTTTTCCTTTTATAATATTTATTTGTAGTTGATTTTTTTTCTTTTTGCTTTGTATGTGTGTCAAGGAATATCTGTGTGTATATGTTGTTCCTAAAGAATGGTGATATTCTTTCTTTGTGTTGAAGACTTTGTAACATGGTGTTCCTGTGGGTAGATAGATAATAAAATTCCTAATTTAAACATTTTTTCATTAGTTAGTTGTGAATTGTCTATGTGAGCAGGCTTGGGCCTCAGGTATTAAGAGTAAGAATAGCTTCTATGAATTCTTTAGCAAGTTGAAGATTTCAACAACACTGAGACCTGTTTTATGTTTCTTTATCAATTCCTCTTCTTTCCTTTTCCTGTTGTATCACCAAGAACTGTCTGCTGCTGCTACTGCTGCTGTTCGGTTTAATGAAAGCCGTTTGCCTTGTTTGAGTGACAGACGAGACTAACCACTCTGACAAACCTTAGCACAGCATTTGCATAGTTTACTTAACCTGGGCAACTGTCCAGAATAGATTCACAGAGAAAAATCAGTGTTCTAACCCTTTTAATTGAGATGAGACAGATCTAGCAAGAAGAAATAGTTATTTTTAATGACATTCACTTTGCTCAGTCATGTAGCTCCTTTAATGCCTGCTCAAATATAGGCAAAGGGGTCAGTGCTGCATATTATGACCATAAAATCTTATCAGTATATCTGTTCTTGGGACATTGAATCTCGTGGGAATAGTCTGAGCCACTTAAAAAGTAGGTAAAAGGTATACACTGCATGACTAATTTTGCACACATACTGATTTGGAAAGTTAAATTTGGACATACTCAGACCCTCTTCATCAAAAGATAAGTTACTGTTCTTGAAGTTTCTGGATGCAAACATGGTATTGGGTAATGTATGGGGAAAATACACAACTTGGGCAGCGGACAAAGGACATCTCAAAATGAATATTCATTTTTTGATCATTTTAAATTCACACTCAAGAACTCTGATGAAAAATTTTGTTGACTATGATAAATATAAAGACATTATTAAAGGGAGTTTTGTGTTAGCTACTCTACTATTTCCATATTGTCTTAAATTATAAGTGAGATTGACCTTTGCATACACTATGCACTCCAATTTCTGCTCACAATGGAGTGACATATTCTTTCTTCAATATTGTGCTATTAGCAGTAGTTTTAGTAGAATCTTTAAATTGCCAATTGGGGCTTTTTTAGGGATCTCACTTTGTAGTAGTTCTTTTAATTTGTAAAGAATAATTTCTTTAGCAGGGAAATGCTTTGTATTTTCAGTTAGAAGTACTTGCCTTAGAGGTATCAAGAACACAAAATTGAGAAGTTGGTCATCCTGCTTCTTCCTGTCATTAGTATAAAATCATTACTCTGATAGTAGACCATCAACTCCCTACTTGTCTTTACCCACTGTTAAAATTATCCACTCATTTTCAGCCAGAGACTTTTCAGAAATATTCTGAAGAATATACTTTTTACCTGACTGTACTTCTTCTGTGAAAGCTATATGGAAGGTGACACTGTGAAATGTTACATATTCATTGTTTGAAGTGAAGTTGTAGCTTATTGCTACTGATATTAGTAGATACGATTCCACAAATTTTCCCATCCAGTTCTAGCTACAATAGATGAATTATTCTATGCACCTTTAGTTTCTGTGCTATTTCTGGATCATAGTACCTTCCTGCAGAAAAGGTCTACTGCTTTGCCAGTTCTTAAACAGTTATTGTTGTAAAACAATTTCATGCCTTTTTTTGTGTAAGGCCATTGATTGATTTTGTATGATTTTAAAATCTACATAAAGAGATTTTACTTAAGTCTGAACATACTAGCCTGGTTGTAGCCAGGTGGGAGTCAGTCTCTTCTCCCAGGCAATCAGCAGTAGGACAAGAGGGCATGGGCTTAAGCTCTGTCAGGGGAGGTTTAGGTTGGATATTAGAAAGAAGTTCTTTCCAGAGAGAGTGATCAGGCATTGGGATGGGCTGCCTAGAGAGGTGGTAGATTCACCATCCCTGGAGGTTTTTAAGATGAGGCTGGATGTGACACTGAGTGCCACGATCTGGTAATCACAGTGGGGTTAGATCACAGTGGGGTTGGACTTGATGATCTCAGAGGTCTCTTCCAACCCAGTTAATTCTATGATTCTATGATTCTAAATACAACCAGTCCAAATTGATTCCCCTCCATAAGTCTGTGATCCCAGAGGATTATTTTTTGTTTCAAAGATTAGTGCATACATAATTTTGTCCTTGTTATAATTACTGAAATATTTGTGTTCTTGATGAAGGATGTATGAATGGTTGGTTCTATCACAAAGTAACTCGAGTCAGAGGAAGCTTGTGCCGCTTTAATCCACTGCTTGCCTGGCCAGAAAGAGGTCAAAAGGAAGATAAACACAGAAGAGAAGAGTTGAGTCTAAAAAAAAAAAAGAAACTTGTTGAGTTTTAGGTTATCTTTTCATATCATTACATAGTAGAAAATTTTCATGCTCTAAGTTGAAGATTCATAATGTTTAAACATATTAAATTCTTAGAATATTTCTACATATTCTGACCAAATGCTTTACTGGCCATTATAGATTTTTTTGCAAGTAATAACATGTAGTATCAATTCTCCTTTACAGTTCTTCAGTCTCTTCTTTATACCAAATATCTATATAGAAAAGTGATTTACGAGGGAGAAAATTTATTCCAGATTCTAGTGTGGCCGTATTTAAGATAATCATATAAGAACTATTCACTGCTTTCCTATTAGTTACTTGTTTCTTAAATCACTTTTTCATATCTTATCAGGTGAATTATTAGTGTCAACATCTTGCATTGTGTTTCTTGCTCTTACTGTTACCTTTGTAATAATTTTCTCTCTCAGTGCCACGATCTGGAAGGCGCAGCAAGAAATAAAGGTGGTAGAAAATGGCACAGCATAAAAAGAGCAAAGGTTTCAGCAGTCGTTGTCCCTGTATTTGGATCACTGCTTGGCAGAGCTCAGAGGTGTTAGTTCACTGTCTTTGCTGATTGAAACATCAAGCATTCTGCTTCCCTGAAAGCAATGCTGCCAACTGAATAGCTGAGAATTCATTTGTCAACATGTATTAGCATGACTAAAATGATACATAGTGTAGTCTTAGAACTGTTGCTCTGCACAGCAAAGTGGCCACCCCTGTGGGAATGGGTTACTTAAATTGTCCTCTTCCATAAGTGCCCAGTAATGAGTAGCTTGCTGGTTAAGTATATGCCAAGTCTTTCATTAAGTACTCAGTCCAACAGTTCTCTTAATTTTAGTGTTTTCTCCAATAATAATAATAATTTGAACATATACATTAGGTAGCTCTGAAAGAAAGAGACCAAGTTAAAGGGCAATATTAAAAAATGAAATTATGGATGAAAGTGAAAGGTTAAGACCTATTTGGTGCAAGATCACAGATAAAGTGTGACTTCCAAATCACATCACCTCGGATATTTAAGAAGATGGTTAAGTCTGTTTGCATTAATGAATGGTTTGAGGGAAACAGAACTGAACACCTAATCTCAATATAAATGGAAGTTAGTAGTTTACATCGAACAGTGCACTTGTTTTCATTTATGAGTGTTTGTGTCCAGTTGTTCTTTCCATTCTTTTTTTCTCTAGATCAAGGAAAAATAATGAAAAAATGCTGTTTCTAATCTAGGGGCTGTCATAATTCAAAGAAAAAAATGTTCTGAAATTTTCTTTGTTTTCTAACCTGACAGTAGATGAAATCAGTTTTGCACTCACTTTAAAAAAATGCTTGTTCTAAACGCAGGTGTTTAGTGAGAAAGAGGGGAGTAACAAATATTTGGGCTGGAATTATGGCTTTTGAGAGTTTTGCACAAAAAAAATTTTTTTCTATTATATTATCTGCTGAAGATTTTAATTTCCAAGAGTAATGTCTCACATACACAAAGGATTTCAGGACCTTTCTTTGAATCCCTTTTTTGCCAAATAAATTAGTTAAACCTTCATTTTGTTAGCTATACAAGTAGTCTGGATAGTTAGTGTGTTTATTAAGGACACTATATATTAGCAGACTTTTTTTACAGAAACTCACAGATGACCCTTCTAATTTAAGAAGGTATAGCTCTAATTGCAGAGGCATTTTAGACAAAATACATTTAGTATATGCCTTGTTTCACTGGCATTTACCAAATGGCATGTCTTCTCTCTTGAAAAATGGAGTAGGCATGTCCCATTTTGTATCATGAATTACAACTGCTTACTCTCTTCTTTACACTATTAGTTAGCCTCTACAGGTGGCTTTAATTTAAGAGTTGCCTGATCAGAAACTACATTTTGCTTGGAGACCTTGTAAAGTAAGTTGTGGTTTCTCAGCATCATCAGAATAATTTCTACAGGGAAGCTTGTAAGTTCTTTGGGCAGAACTTTCAAAACACGAGAAGAATAAACCCCCTCAAAATGCATTATTTGCTTGTACAGTTAGGACACTCTCAGTATATCTTTATGAAGGCAATTTCTAATCAAAACAGTAATGAAAGCAATACTGAGTTTTGCTTCTCTCATATTCTTTGTCACAAAATGATTTCGCTGGCTTTTTGCTACCTTTTAAAGACAAAACACCAATTTCACCTGCCTTTCTCTCCCAAACCAAACTAAACCCACCCACACCTCTCCCCCTCTAAACTTATATACAGTAGGTTCCAGCTCTGAGTTTTAAAACTGAGCAACTGGCCAAAAACACTATTAAAAATATTAAGTATAACGAGAAACCATAGAATGAATTAGACTGATTCTCTATTAATTACTAATATATGTAGTCCTAATAGTGCAAATTTTTAAGCCATTTTTAACTTCCAAAACTGATAGAGAAATGTGATTTAAAAATTTAAGTATCATATGATATTCAATAGACATAAAACATTGTACACACCATAGAAATTGCCTTTTTTACCTTTCAAATAGGTAAATGAGGTTGGGGAATATATAAAGTTAAAACTGCAACACTTTTCTTTTGTAAATAATTTCTGTGCCTGCTGTGCTGTGCTCCCATAAAAGGTACATAGGCCTAGTCAGAATCTGACTGGACAGACTTGGTATAAATAAACACAAAATACACATTTGAAATTAGGAGTGTACCCCTAGGCTTAAATTTACCAGTTTAGAATATGTAAACAAGGATTGACTGCAAAAAAAAATCAAACCTCTAACATTTTAAGAATAATTAAAAGTATCTTAGTACAACATAATATATTGTTCAGCCTGCAATGGCTGAATTGAAACATATTTCTTTATTTTGTATATTGCTGATTTTTTACAAGGATAAACCTTCTTTGCAATGAAGATATCAATGAAAAAAAAATATGTGGTGTAGTGAATCCTGCTTTTATGATTCCCTACATACAACAGGGAGAAAAATTCAGAATATTTGCTGCTTAATTTGTAAGCTCTTTGGAAACAAATTATGTGCATCCAAATGAGATGACTTGAGAATTACAGGATTGTGACCCCAATGCTGGACTTTGTGATGTGGTACAACATTCCAAAGTCTATAAACCTGCACAGTTTTCATTCAGATGTGTCATAATAATCTTAAATGTTTTTATGATGAGAAATGTTTGGATTCAGCATACACACGGTACACAAAAATTAATCAGAATTCAGTAAGTAGATTACCCTCCCATAAGGCTAGTTTAAAAGCTTGACTAACTGTGGCTGTATATTTAAGTGTACCTAAGTCATTAAAACTGGAATGGTGATGAACATTTGGATGCTCATTATGTCACATGGTTTAACCTTTCTCTAGAAAATTCCACTTTGGTGCAGAAATTGTGGTCTGGTTTGCAATATTATAAGGATTCTTCTGCCTCACATACATTTCCTCTTGATAACATGAAATTTACCATAATAAACCAACAGAATGAAGCAAGTAGGTAGTCCAGTTCATGTTTAGTTCTTGTATTTGTTTGTTTGTTTGTTTATTTCCTGTGTGTGGAATGCCACTGCTTGGTAAAAGTGCATCAGCAACAAGCTAGAATATTTTTCTTCTCATTGGTTTGAGACTTGGTAACTGTGGATAACATTCTGCACAGAGGTAATGTTTTTCTTTAGTAATTTTCCTTTCCACAGAAAAATATGTTTCCTGACTGCTCTAATGTTGTCCTCTGTATAAATGAATAGTATTTTAAAATGTTTTAAGGACAATTTGTATTCAATAGCAGAACTTAAAGGAGTATTATGGAAGCAATGCCAAACCCTGCTGAGCAATTTCTCTTAGACGTAGGTAGAAATACTCCATTTCTTACTGATAATTTTAGACACAGCACATAAAAGTGCTAGTTTTTCTCTTTGTTATTGGAATGACATCCTGGTGAAAGATTTTTGTAACAAAACATTAACTTTTAAAGTAATTGTATTGATCTAAACTGTGCTCAGTTAATAAATGGTTAGAAAATAACCATACTACATAGGGAGGGCATAATAAACAAACTGAAGGAGTACCTTTCAGTGACTGAAATGATCTTTGGTAAGAATTTTTATGATTTTTTCCTGATCTATCTTTTAACTTTATCCTAGAGAAACATGGTGTCTTGGGATGATACAGGCATCATCAGTCATTAAAACGTGATTTTAGTAGTTTTAACTGAAAACTAACTTAGAAATATTTCAATTTGTCCACTTACCTGCTGTATTATATGTCAATAGTCAGCATCATTGTATTTTGTGCTGAATATGATATGAGAGATAAATCAGAATAAAGTAAAATATATAGTCTTTGGCAGTCTTACTGTGATAATTTATCCTTTTTCTTTCATTTTCTGCAATGAGAAAATAGTCCTTCTACTGCATTCATTGTACTAGATAAAAATTTTGTTTCTGACATGTAAGGTGATCTAGTGATTTTACCTGGAACCTTGACATACAGAAGATGAGATTTGGTTCTAGCACATTTTTAGCCTTAGTCAAGGCCCTTATATGCCAGTTTTCAGTCATCTCTTAATAGTCATCTCTTGCTCCTAATTGCAAGCACTGGGAGCGTGGAGAACAAGAATATTAGAACACTTTCTTTCATCATTGAAATAGATTTACTCATTTTGCCTTGATCATACAACACTTTCTTAGTTTGATTTGTATGACATTGTGTTGCATTTGGTTATTACCAGTTTCTGTGATTTTCTCTTGTTTCCATTATAATAAAATTACAGAAAATGGAAGCAATTTTTATAAAGTTAGTTTTAAACTTAAGATAATGAAAGTGCCTTGAAAACTTTCAGTATTCTATTTGCTTTCTAAGTAGAACTGAGATAAAAATATGCCAGGTACTGCTGGCATATTAAATAAACAGAAATATGTCTGTGCATGTATATACTACATCAAAATCAATTTTAAAAAAGAATATTCTGTTTTTGGTGTCAAGTCCATATGAGTTCTTAGACAACCCTAGACTTACCATCAACTTTGAGAATGTTAATCTCTTTTTATTGTTCTGAATCTCCAGTATTGTAAATTTTTTCTATAAAATACTCAAATAGAGAAATAAGATTAAGTAAAATTTAAAAATGCTGTTCACAATTAAGTGCATCTAACCTGCCTCAGAGTAACAATTTTCTAACATATTTATTGTAGAATTCTTTCTCAAAAAAGTCTAGTTAATCAAGATATCTGTTATAGATGGTATTGTATCTATCTCATTTTTACCTTGACACTCATATATTATGGGAAACTAATACATTCTGTTTTAGATCCTGCATGGCAGAAGGCATGTAAAGGAACTTTGCCTGCTAGTAATTTATATGCAAACACAGTGCCTTGTTTTTCTTAAAACAGTGAATAATGTTTCTTCTACAAGTCATTCAAGAAGAACCAGAACAGAATCTAAATTTCATGAATGTTGTATTTTTACCTGCCATTGATTCTGAGCAAATGGAGCACCCTAACTAATACAGATGATACACAGAAACCATGTGATAGTTTTGGCAGCCTTCTCCTCCTCTTGAGGAATTTGATCTATAAATGACTTCCCAGTTTGGGAGAAGCTATAATAGGTAGTTAATATCATGCTTCTGTATTTCATAAGCTCCGGATAAATTTGGTCTACATAGTAGCTTGTCTTAAAGCACAAAATACTATATTTTTCAGTAATGTGTTTGCTGCCAGTCTTTTAAAAATCATAGAACAGTTCATAAACACAGATGTGTTAGATACTAGTTTCTGTGCATAGTGTATCTTTGGTGTTCTTGCACGTGTTGGGGAGGTTGAAACTATATGACCTATAAGGTCCCTTCCAACACGACCCATTCTATCAATATTGCCTAATGTTTGAGCCTGAAATATTTTATATGTATTTGATTTCTATTGGAACTTTTCTTTGGACTAGGATCACTAAGTTTTACTTTCTGCCATCTTGGGATTTGTCTGCCGTGATCTGATGGTTTGGATTTGGAGTGCGATTTTTTTTGGAAGCAAAGCTCATAGCTTCTTCCAGTTGTCATTCTTTGTTTCAGCCCATCTGGGCACAGCAGTCTCAGGACATATGACCTGATTAATATTTTTGGGCAATCACACTCTTGCCCAGGTAAGACCAAGGTTGAAGTGTAGTTTCCTGAAGTATAAGACGTGGATTATTTTGCTGTACAAATTCTCTACAGTGCTAGTTAAAGTAGTATAGGCAGTGTGTACAACTCAAAACTGATGGTTTTGAAGTCACAAAAAGCTTATTAATGTCCCTGCCATTGATGGTCTTGGGAGATTTATTTTTATAGCAATATTTAATTCCAAAGATAAACTTATCAGTCCTACTAAATATGATTGTGTTTGGTTTCATGTGCATACCCAGTGTAACTGCTGTGTTACAGTTCAGTGCTTCTGCCTTCAAAGAATTGACTAATTCATCTTTAACTGACTCATTTTCAAGGTTACCTGTGAATTTTTCTGTTTTTTTTCTCTTTGTAAACCCTGCGAAATCACGTTTAGTTTTTGTTTTGTTTTGTTTTCAATTATAGCATGTTGAATGTAGTAGCACTGATGTCAACAGATGCCTTTTTGGACTGGGAATAAATCAGAATTACTTTTCTTGCCACCTCCTTTATCCTGTGATAGCACCTAATCTTAGTGCCTAATGGATAAGCATTAAAAGTATTTGTGTTAAGGAAACAAGAAAGATATGTAGCTGAAATAACACTTCCTCTCATAGAGACTGCTTTCTCTAAGTTAGACAGATGGGTTTTGCCCACTTTCAACTGAAAGTCATGATTCATCTATGAACAGCAAAGCTCATCCTACACAGAAACTCATAAATATATAAAACAACAGTTTAAAACTACATGATTCAGTGCTCCTTTAAACGAAAAATAGTCATGGACAATATAAACCTGTAGAAGGTGAATTATCTACTGTGTTCATTACAGAGGGCACATCAAAATCTGTAAATTCAGTAGAACTTTCCAGGAATTCTGCTTGGCTAATAAGCAAGAAAAATAAGATTATTTTGATTATTTGTATTTACCCTGGGGTCTTGGGCTATATAGCTACTGAATGGTGAATAGGAAATTAGTAGTAGTAAAAGAGATATTTAATTTATATAATCTTGTAAGCTAACAACTGTGGTATTTTCTCTTTAAAAAATGCTATTGATAACTTGCCAACAAGCAGAAGAATTAGGATAGTTCTTAATTATCTGTCAATTTGCTGTGGATATACTACTTAACCAAGGATACAAATAAGTGCAAGAAGATCTTCATACTTAAACATTATCAAGGATAGATTTGGTGTTCAAGCTACGTTTTACCTCTTGCTTCAAATTGAGAAAGCTGTAAGCTTAAGTGAAAACCATTTGCTTTATCTTCTTTTGCCTAAAGCTCTTTAAGAGTGTCAACTATATAATGAAACACAGGAAATGTAAAAAAAAAAAAAAAAAATAGAGTTTCTTCTGTGGAATATCTGTTGTGACTCATTAAAATGAAATTGAAACACTGCTTTTTAATTAGTGTATTCTGAAGTGTACAAAACCTATTTTGTCTTTCCAGTCCACTAAGGACAACTGGCTAATTCTTAATCTCCTAGAATGCTTTGTAATTAACCTGTCATGGTGAGGAGTAGCACTGTGGAGCTGTATTTCAAGATAGGTTCGTGGCATAATATGTCATTATAGTGTATGTTTACAAAAACAATTTACAGAGATGTTAGACTGTTGAAACTGCACTTATATATGTGGTTTCTAAACCGTGACATTCAATCAATTTTTTTAAAAGAAACACTGAGATAAGTACCAGATAAATTAGTCCTGAAGTTTATATTCGTACTTCACTGCTCACTATGTTATTAATTAGACATTGGTTGCATATTTGTTGAGACAGTAACTGAAATAAATAATGCAAAAGTTATTTATTCTACTTTACATTCTTGAGATGGCAGTGCAAACAATATGAGATTCCTTCTCAAGTAGAATAAGGGTTCAACTATATGAGGTAATTGTGGCAGTGCTGTGAAAATGGGTCTTTTGAGATTTAAACATTACATGAAACAATTAGGTTTTAATTATTTCTTATAATAGTGGTAGAGGTGTGTGAATACAGCAATGAAAAGGGAAAACATTTTTCTTTCTATCTTTTTTCTTGATTTATTTTTCTATGAATATAAATAATTATTATTCCAGTCAAAGCTAAAACCTTCAGTTTCAATTGGATTCTTCTATTTATGTTATTGTTTATCCTTTCTGCTATCCTTTCCCTTCATTTTGAGGCAGTATTTAATTTTAGTCTTGAAGTGTGTTACTGCAAAACTGAAAGACTCATCTGTATCCTTTTTTTTTTTTTTTTTTTTGCATCCCGTTAAAGCAAACTACTGCCAAAAAAATGTCAACTTAGAATACAAATAACCCCCTAAAATAATGTATTACACTAATTTATGTTGTAAAATTATAAAGCTGTCATATAGCCGTGTTTGTTTTGAAACACTTCTGATGCAAATTTAGATAAAAGTTGAAATAAGCATATCTGCCAAGGAGAAAAAGTGGCCAGATGGACTTCCAGTTTTACAGCAGGGTCATGAGGTAGAGATGAAGCTGTTAGAATACAAGAATGAGAAATGGATAAAGTTGGAAAAATCCAAAGTTAAAATTATACATAAGAGCTTCTTAGAATAATTTACTGCCATGAGTTACAGCTGCTAGACCCTCAGGTTTTCTTCTTGTAAGTTATATAAAAGCATAACTGAACTTATAAACATTTACAAATGCACCAGTTTGGCAAAAAGAAAAATGAAGAAATGCAATCCTATATTTTTTACCTTCTGAATCTCTTATTTGCTACTGGTTACCTTCTTTCTTTGGATGTGTACTGAAAAACATGAGCTCTTCCCCCCAGATTATTCATGTGTTTCCTTACAGATATTTGCATGGATTTTCTGATATTGTCTATCTCCCTCACTCATTTCCATCTTCTAATAAGCTCTGAGAACTGATGGAGTAAAAGAGGCACAAATCAAATCTAAATACATAATTTAGTTAATAAGTGTGGTGAGTTGTGAATGGGAAGGGCATGGAGGACTGAAACCATGTGTTCTAAATCAGCACCAGCTTCAGAATTTCCTGATCAAAGTCTTGCATTGGGAAATATCTGGGTTATAAATTTAAAAGTTTTGCTGGAAGACTGGTACAAATTACTTGAAGAAGATTGAAGTGATAGTCTCGGATTCTCTTTACACCTCCACTGGTGGCATGAATAGCTACACAGGAACTGTAGTGGCTTAACATCAAAATTGAATCTGAATGTTTAAATAAAAAAAATCTTTCGAATGTTAGCATTTAGTTCCAGTCTATTTCTTAAAACTTAATTTATAGATACGAGATTAGGTTACATTTTACAAACATTAGCCTGTTTTTATTTTTTGTTTGCTTTTTTTTTTAAATTTTTTTGTGTTATAAATAACTGAGTCTTCATTAGAACTTTTGGACTGTTCTAGGAATATAATTTGATTTAATTAATAAATCTGGTAATAATTTACCATTTTGAAAAAAGAATCCAGAAAATCATAGAAGGGAATAATCTGTACAATATATAAAGCCATGAGATATGAGATAAAATTTGAATTGTCCTTTTTGGACTTTTTTTTCCCAGATGTTTGGTCTCTATCCCAAAGAACTTGCATCCTTGAAGTCTGCTCTAATGGATATATTGTCTCATTAACCTGAACACTTTCAAATGGAGATGACACCTAAAGAAAGGTGGAAAAATATAGTTAGCAGAATTAAAAAATATAGAACAATCCTCATTTCACAGTGATTGCGGAGGTCTGTAAGAGGACACTTTTGAGCTGCAATCCCGATTCCAGCCCTTACCAAACCTCCCAAGTATAACTTATAGCACGTACAGAAGTTCAAGCCTTCAAAACTTTCCTTATCCTAATCAGTCAGTTTTACAGTGAATGAGACACAATTACTTCATTTTGCAATATAGCTTGTGATGGCTTTTATAGCATCTCTTTAGTATTTCTGGCTTCTGATGCATCTTACTAAAGGTTAGGAGCAGTTTTTTAAAGGTTCAAGATTTCTCATGACCAACAAGTAAAACTAACAATCTTTCATCTTACCCTGGGTTTCTGTTGCAC
Organism: Pyrocephalus nanus; assembly: GCA_038380795.1. Taxonomy (NCBI): domain Eukaryota; kingdom Metazoa; phylum Chordata; class Aves; order Passeriformes; family Tyrannidae; genus Pyrocephalus; species Pyrocephalus nanus. Next base: position 63,289,963 of record CM076263.1, on the reverse strand, counting down.
TGTTTCAGAATACATTTTTCATTTTACCTTTTAAATTTTGGACAATTGTACTGCATTCCATTCTAGTACTAACTAGTAGAAAAGGATTTAATTTCCTCTAACTTTGCTTATTTCAATGATGTGATATAAATTCCATTCCTTCCTAAAAGAAAAGATTTTAAATCATCTTTCATTTTTATTTTCTATGTCTCTTGTTCCTGCTTAAAGAAGTAGAAGTACAAGGCAGACAGGGAATTTTTATGTGTCTGAAGGTGCAGCTTTAAAAAATTGATGATATTGCAGTATATCCAAGCCATTTATAAAATCTTGCAGGATTTTGAGCCTTTCATGATGTTTCTTTTTTTTTCACCTGAAGGTGTAACATTTGAAATATTGATCCAAATTCTGAGAAAAGAAGAACATCATAGTTTCATGCTTCTTTGCAATACCAAGTAGATGCCAAGATTAATATATCCTTGTTTGTCAGTATATATTGACCACAGAGGATTGAAGAAAAGTTGTCTCATTCTTTTCTGCTAAAAGTCCTTGTTGAACCGAGTTGAAATACCTTAAGATTATGTTGTTGAAAATACCAGTGATACATTAAAAATAAGTAAGAATTTGAAGAAAAGTATATTACAGCTTGTAGTGATAGTCGTCAACTCCATCACAGAAAACTTAAAAAAAATCCTGTTGTGCCCCAGAGGAAAAAAAAAAAAAGTTAAAATTGTCCTTAAACATGCATTTATGAATAAATATTGCAAGTAATACTATATCTGTCAATGTCCTTTTTGTATAGATTCTACTTTTGGAATCTTGTTTTTTAATGATAGTCACAGTATTGACATACACAAGCAACTCATGAAGCTGTCACATGTGTAGAGTTGCATGATACGAAAATGCTGATTTGAAGATGCATAGTATGCTTTGCAAGAACCTTTGAAATTCTTCTCTTTTTATTGGGATAGTTATTCTTAATTTTATTGGGATAGTTATTCTTAATTTCTATCACTTTAAGTGGTTTACGAATTTTTAAGACATTTAAGGAAACTAGTGAAAGGAAATATGGATTTTCTGAAATAAAAATTAACTGCCTTCCTTTTGGGAAGATCTACTCCCTTGGATCTCAAGGACATTCACCTGAATGAGGTTTTCCACAGGGATATAAAGAAGTTTCTCTTTAGGTCTCTGCATAATTTAGTCTCTCGATAGAATTAAAGAGACAGAACAAAACTCATGATTGCAGCTAAGGGTTTTTTTCAGGGCTGGGACTCAACAGAAGGAGTTTACAAAAGAATTATGAGCACTTTCCTTATATTTTATGACCTATATGAATAATTGTAGAGACCAAAATTATAACGTAGTTAATCTTACATCATTAATTTCACTGCTAATGAATTTTCTTTGTCCAGTTTCCTGCAGTACTAACTAGTAGAAAAGGATAATTTCCTCTAACTTTGCTTATTTCAAAGATGTGATATAAATTGGATATCACAATGAGTAAAATTATCCTTGGTATGAACTCATGCAAAGCAGGACTTGTGTCATAATTTTGAGGAATATGTTTGAATAGGGCACTGTGAGTCTTTTAACAGTATTGTACTTAACATGGCATGTTTGGCAGAGACGAGATAATCAAAATCTGTCACAGTTTTATCTGTGAAAATGCATTTGACTTTAGAGGCAGGAGAAAGAACACAAATGATTAATTTTCCACTTTCTCTTCTCTCAGTTCCTGTCCCCAGTATTCAAATTTAAAAAAAAAAAAAAAAAAAAAAAAAGTAAGAAAGAAAAAAAAAAGTTGTGAGTCAGTTTTTATGTAGCTAGTTTGCATTCCTGTAAGACATATTTTTTTTTGTTTGCCTTTTCACTCACTTATTCCTTAAAAATATTTTACTTTATTCTCTGTACTTAGATGGTCCAGTTTTCTGTATAAAGTATGCTTTTTCATTTCCTACATGAAGTAGTATACAACATTACTGGAGTTAATATTGCATTTTCAGTAGGTTTGCCCAACACAGCAGTGAAGGAATTAGGTATGGTGGAGAAGGAGGGATATCTGTAACCAAGGGAACAACGGGGATTTAACGATTTTTATTTTTTTTCCAATAGATAATGCGGCATACAAGATATCATACATATATCAAATATCATTAAAGGATCAACATGGCAATTTGAGTATTTGACCTAAATACAGGAGTGACCTTGGTACTATTGTATGTTAAATGTACATGGCTATTCCCATCTAAATTTAAGGCAGCAGCATTGTAGCCTTCCTCAAGTGCAGTTTTTTAACATTTTCACAATCTGAAATTTCTGAATCTATAGATGACAAGAAGCTGAGAAATACTGCAAGTGTGCTGGGACTAGATTTCCAGCTGTTCTTAAAGAAAATAAATTGCTTGAGAGAAGTACAGGGGAATTTCGTAGAGATGACTGCAGTGTACTGCAGTTAGTCATGAATAGCCAGCTATATAAACACAAATAATGGCCAGTTTTTCAGAGAAGGGCCATGGTGGATCATAAGCTTGAACAAGGTTAATGAATAAAATACCCTTTTTGATAAATGAGTAGAAAAATTATCAGCTAGTAACCCTGCTTTCATCAACATATGAAGTGTTTTGGGATGTGATGTGTCCAGTTTCCCAAAATACATGTTAAGGAACAAAGCTTTAAGCAAGCACTGTAGCAGTTTGCCAAGGGAGGTTGTAGTATTCTTGACACTGGATATGAGCATAGCTGATCTTGGCTACAGGGAGGAGAAAAGGAAATACCACCTTGAAAGGTTTTTTCCAGTCTGACATTTTCAAGTTCCAGTAATATCATCCTTAGAAATGTTTCCTGTAATTTTGAAACCCATTCTCATTAGAACCTTTCTCTCAGTTCTTTTTCCCTTCATTCATCTCTTTATAATGTTAAAAAAAAAGGTCCTTCCTTTTTCCTAGTGTTATGTTTTTGCTGAAGTTGTTTCAAAGACTCCATTCCCACTGGAGGTGTTAAGTGCATTTGGGTGCATGATTGAGATGCAAGTTTCACACATAATAGTATAAAAGTTCATAAAGGAAGATGAAAGAATAATATGGAAAGGTCTTTTGTTTAATGTAGTTTGAATGTAGTTTAAATGGCCTTATCCTACTTCAATAGGATATTGTAGTTTAAATGGCCTTATCCTACTTCCTGACATATAGAACAGTGTGACACAGGAAGAATAAGATTATGAGCCTTACAGATGATGGAAGATCTGCTTTGTGTGTGGGAATGTTCTCTCCTGTTGATGAGAAAAAAACAAACCAAATTTTCCTTATGTGAAAATAGATTTTAAGATGAGAAAAGCATAAATTTGCAGAGTTTCAGATAATTTTATTTTCCTAATGACTTCCAATTTTTTTTGAAAATGCAAAATGCTAGTCTAGGTTTTTTTAAGAGGAAAATTCATCAGTAAAAAAAAGCCTGTGTGCTCTCAAAGATAAGGAAAAAAGAATGCCTGGAAGTCAGATTGTTTTTCATGGTAGTTATGATGCTCAGGGCTCTTGATCTAAGGGTGAAAGCCTAGGGTAAGGTAAGGGATTTCATAGTTTAAAAAGGAGGTTTATGATCTTACTAAGATTAGAGTAACACTATATATGCATAACAATGGCAGCTGGTCCATTACTGTGTGACCTTTAAGGTATGCATGTATTTAGATGAACTACCGATGCTTTTATATGAGTGGCAGTGGTAATTTGTCATCTTTCTAAGGACTGACATGGACAAACTGCTAGACCAGAAGTCAATTTTTGTTATTGTAATCATGCCTTCCTTGGGGCACTTAATTTATGCAACTGATAAGAGACTTTCAGAAGCAGTTTTAGGTGTGCAAGGTGATTTACATTTCTGCCAGCTTCTATGCCTTCCTGTTCTCTGTTGAGGCAAAGGCCTCTATCTACACTTTCTGTCACTTTTTTTGTTTGGAAACTCTTGAGTGCATGCACTCAAAAACATACACTATTGTATTCTTTTAAATCCCTGCCTAAAACTCTCCTTTTCTTCAACACGTTCTCATGAGAAAAAGTAATCTGATAGAACCCAAAGCTGAGGTAAAATCTTGGCTACCACTATTTTTCAGTGCAATTGTCAGAATCCATCATTGTGAATTGTCTTAACCTTTGGGTATTTCACAAGGGAAATAGACAGGGATATTTTTCATTCTTTGGTAAGGGTCTATGTAGCATGTGACTTCATGTCTAAGTAACGGTTCAAAGCTGTAAATATTGTAATCATTGCCTTTGTCATAGAGAAAGGTGTATCCAAAGAGTAAGGGAAAGAATAGATATTTTTAAAATCCTTACAGATACTTTCAGACTCCTATTTCCTTGTCAAACTCCAATAGGTAATACTGATCCCTTTCTACCCCTTTCATAGCTGAATTTATAGTTCAAGCCTCAGCCTTGTACTGTTGCTTTCAGTAATATTGCTTTAGTCACACAGGGACTTACTTTGTTTTACCTCATGGATTATTATTTACTTTATCCCAATATTTTTTTATCTAACTTTTTCTTCCTCTGGGCCACTGTATTATGAGTTGTTGCCTCTTCTGTTGCTACCTTTTTCTCTCTTGCCTCTACTGTAATAAAGAAAATAATTGCATAGAGGCTGTCTATATAATGTTGTTGTATTAGGGAGCTCTTTGTTTTCATTTGTTTTGAAGAGTGCTTTATTTCTAAATAAGTTGCTGATCCACTTCAGTTGTTGGAGCCTGTTCAATCAAGGCTCAAAACAGTTTAAAAAGTAAATCTATAAATGGGATTTAACTGTCATAAATTAACTGGCCAGCAGAAAAGTGTTACAGTATGTGGTTTGGCAAAATGAGTTTTTCTTGGGAATTAGATCTACTTTTATTTAGACATCAAGAATGCCTTTTCATCATATTACATTTTTGTAATGAAAATGTAAGAGCTGTCTCTTGCCAGTTTAATTACCAGATTTACCTAGAAGCAAATGGTATGTCTCCTATTATTATATAGAAAAAAAAAAAGAAAAAAAAAAAGGAAAAAAACATTTCTACTGCAATGAAAGAGGCTTTTAACACGACATTCATTTTAATGACTGGATATCTTCATACCTAAAATTAGTTTGGGCATTGTGTATGAACAATGAAATCAGATTCTGGTCTGTCACATTGAAAGTCTCCTGTCCATTGTCCTGTGCATTTGTAAGTCGCTCAGGCTTTGTAAAAGAACTTTATAGTCTGAAAATTTCCTACTCTGCTTTTTTAAAAATCTAAATCCAGTTCCCATTTTTACAGATTAGCAAAAATCAAACTCTGAATGTCCGCTTTGTAAATTTGTTCTGCTTTGTTTATGTGTGCTACAGTTCATCACAAATAGAGCTTGGTAGTAAGAAAAATCATCAGAAAGATCTGCTCTCCGAGGCAGCATGTTTTTATTTCCAATACTTTTGATTTGCATTGAAGTGCTTTGTATTAACTTTATTTCCAAGGAAGTTAAAAATTTGCCCCCTTCCTCATGAAGCTGATGGGAATCAACTGGATGCCCTTTGAGGTACACTGAGAACATGCTAGCATGCAGCCAGCATCGTGCTGATATTAACACAAAAGGTTATGGAGAAAAAGCAAAAGTACTATAGATACTTGAAGCTATTGATACTGCCTCATGAAGAGGTATAGAGAAACTGGTTAATTTAAAATGTATAAATACCCAGAAATTTGATAATTAAATCATATATTAAGATCTTTAGAAAATTATTAAAAAGGGAACCTAAGCAAGTTATGTTCTCTGCCGTCTCAATCTCATTCTTTCTTGGGAAGTATTTAGTGTCCAGGGATGGGAACAACAGTAATCTATATAAGTAATCTACGCCAGTACCTGTCTGCAAGGGAATAAGTTTCTTATTACCTTGAACATATGTCACTGTTGGTGTAAAGGAGGTGATACTTTTACTATTCCCTATCTTGCTTTTAGTAGGAATACAGAACAGATTTTTCATCTACTTTTGTATCTGCTGTTTACTTTTTTGAGGACGATTATCATGTAGCAGTCCTGGATATTTTTTCCTCGGGACTAAATCACCCTTTTATTCTGTTAATTTCCCTAGACAGTGATTTGGTTTCACAATTGTCTCTTCTTTGGTCTGCATCCTTCTCCAGTATAGGTAAGTTTGTGGGGGGTTTCTTTGTTTGTTTGGGTTTTTTTGGCTTGTTTTAGTTTTTTTGGGGGGGTTTTTTTGGTCCGGTTTTTAGCTGAGGAACATACTAAAGTTCAAAAGATCTTCATGGGTTATATTCAGTTAAGCACTGGGGTTTTTTTATTAAGAAAGATTCAATTTTTGAAATTGAGAGCACAGAAATGGAAAAGGTACAACTCTCCTTGGAAAACTTTCACTTAAAAATTGAAATGGCACACCAGGATCTAAGATAAGGCAACACCTGACCAGTTTAGCTGCCTATCTAAGGCTAAAAGCCTCAGTTTTTCTAAGGAAAAGAGAAATCAGGTAGAAATTACTTAAACTCATTTATATGGACTTCAGAATGTTTATATTCAGTAACAGTTATTTACCTCTGGAAATGTGAATGAAAACTTCTTGAGATTAGCACATCAAGTTTGCTGGAACTGTGAAAGGAAATTGCTTGTTAATATAATTTCAAATAATATTGAAATTGCTAAGCATAACAAGGAAAACAGTTTTATTCTGTGTATTAGATGTACATAAAAAAATACTAGCAGAAAGGTATAATGGATTGCAAGCCACAACTGCAAAACTGTGGTGGTTTTTGTTTGATAGGCACCATGTTGTCTCTTTTAAAGGCATCAGAGGTCACAGTGCAGTTTCCCTGCGGACTTCAGTTGGTGCAGCTTCCATGGGAATACTGTGAAGTGTAAAGCTTGCGTTCTGTCTGTCCTCCTTATTGTATTCAGGGGCAATTCTCATCAACATCTTCATGAGAAACTGCATCAAAAAAGAGTTTCTTTTTTGTTTCTTCTGGTTACTTGTGCCCCTGCTGCAGTGTAATATGTAATCATCAGGTAGGTAGTTTCATGAGAAATAGTTATGACAGAGCTAATAACACCAAGGTGATGGGTTTGATCCCTGCAGAGGCGTCTCACTCAAGAGTTGGACTCGATGATCCTTGTGGATCCCTTCCAACTCAGAATATTCTGTGACTCTGTGACTCCTCAATTAATCATCCCGCAAGGGTATTTGGGAGAGGAAACACTGCTCCCCGCATGACTGAATTTCTGACACCTATAGAGAGAAGGAAAATTAGTTTTAGTGAAAGTGATATCTTGGTAGGTCTGGAGATGGAAGTCTTTTACTTATTCGCAGAATAGGCAGAATTCTGCTTTAAGTGTGCCTTCAGTGAGATCCTGGAGCCATATCACTGCAAAAGTAATGAGTTCAGACATTATCTGTGACAATTGTTTCCACATTTTTTTTTCTTCTAGTTTATTTGGAATCCAGGCTGATGATACTGTGGATTTTCTTTCACCTATTTTAACCCCTGATAAATATTTCATTCTTATGTCAGGTTTTACTTTATTTTTTTGTGAATACATGAACTTTGAAAGCCCCTTTATGACTGCCATGTATCTTTGTCTCCTGACCTAATGTGTGCAAGCCCATATTTTAAGTAAAATCAGTCTTTAAGAATTCATTGTTATTAGCATTTTCATTTTTTTCCTACCTTATTTCTTTTTTTATATATATAGATATATTTTGTCATTTGTTAAGACTTTTCAAATTTGACTTCTAGGGGTATATTCTTTAATAGGAATACAGATATTATAGTCAGACAGTGGTATGTCCCCTGCATTTGAAAGACAACTAATTAATTTTTTATTGCAAAGCATAATTTCTTTTTTTTTTGTTTACTGTACCTGACCAAACCACCTACTCTAAGAAGCAACTACATATCGACAAATTGCTTCTGCAGTGTACATAAGAATGCATTAATAGAATAATAATAACTGCATTAAAACACTGTTACTAGCTGCAGTCATATGATCAAATAGCTAAATTTAGTCATCACTTTTAAGAGTCTCTTAACCGTGATTCAAGTTTGTATGCCTTTTTACTGATTATCCATCCCAGACACCTTAGGGACCATATGAATTCTGCTATGTACCCATCTTATCTTTCAGATCCAAGAGGAATCCATACCTCTTCTAACCACTGGAAGGGACTTTGTTCTTCTCTGACCTTCCTGGTATGGGTTCTTCTGGTTCTCACGGCCCTGCCAGTGTCTGGAGATGTTCTGTTGTCCTATGGTTTATTGTCTGCAGAGTTGAAGAATACCTTGTTATTAGCTAGGTACCTTGGGATTGCACTTCATTTCAGCCAAGGCGATTAAATTTTACAGTTTATTGTGAGCCTTTGAAATAGACAGTATATCTAGAAATATTTCTGAAAATTTTCACCAACCAACCAAATAAAAAAACAAGTTTATTTTGTTTAATATGGAGTTTGAACTTGAAAATCTCTTCTGCCTATTCAGCTGATGTGCTGTAGTTGCTGTTTGGGAGCATATCTGTACATGCATGCTCCAGGGTGTCAGAGATTACCCATTCTCACTGGGCCATTTTTAGCTTTTATCTCCAGTCTTCCTTTGCTCTGGGTGGTGTGTTTTTCTCTGAAGCAAATTTAATTTTCTGATCTTGGAGACACTGTGGCCATTCATCGTATAAGTATTATTGCACTTTCTTGGAAGTGCAAAATTCCCTTTATTTGACTGGGTCTCATTTCCTGTGCTTTTTTGTTCACTCATTTATTACATTTCCAGCAAGGTGTACAACCTTCTTCCTGCATCTCAGTGATTGCAGATGTGATTGGATGACATACCTCAGCAATTTACTGGGTACCTGTCCTGAAAGCCTTTCCTTTGGCTGTCATGGTGAGCTAAGTCAGGGCAGTGAATTAGACAAAGATTGACTCTGTCTGCAGTCACGATGAGCAGTGTTCTGTCAGATATGCTTTGGAAACTTATTTCCCCTGGATACTAGCGTTGGCATAGGTGGCAAAGGAGAATACTGCCAGAGTGTAAAGGACAGAAAGAGCAAAACCAGAAAGAAACCAATGGTAGCAAGTGTACCTGGTGTCTGTTTCTCTGGTACTATTTAAGGCAAATGCTAAGCATGGTTGTTGCAGTCTATTTCTTAAGACCAATCTCATATTTTGTTTTAACAGTCTCACTGAAATCTAAATGAGACAAGCATATACAGTATGTTACCTGTTCTAAAGGTGAAACTCAGCACTTGATGGTTTTAGGGTTAGCAATAAGGACGATTGTTTTGTTTGTTTAAAGAGAGTATGCTGCTATGCTCCTCTGTGTACATTTTACACAGCAACATTATTTTGCTCCTGATTATCTGTAAATTTGAAAATTACTAATGAAAATGTGCAAAGAATTTCCTGTTTGGTCAAACTTCCATGTTAATTTTGTTAAAATTTTGTTAAATTTTGTTAAATTTTGTAAATTTTGTTAAATTTACAGGCTACATTTTGCCTAGGGTGTATATTACTCTTAACTTTCTGTTACCAAGGGAATGGTAAAATGTGTGTAGGTGTTAGACATCTTCTGCAGTGAAGCACAATGTTACAGTAGTAACTTATATCCTCCCTAGAATTATAATCAGTGCCATTATGAGTGTAGAACACCTGAAATTTATGTAGCTGTATTGTACATCACGGATGTCAGTGTTGAAATGATGCCTGTCCTGGGCTTTCTAAACAGTCATTTAAACTTGTGACATATTAAGTTTAATGTACTCATTTCAAAACATTATCACTTTGTTGTATTAATTAAGAGGAACATTATCTACAGGACTTAAATTTCTATTTACAATAGTTTATAATTTCCCTTACTAATCAATAGATCACACAGCCACATTATGTGTATAACAGACTCCTGATTCTCATATTTAAAAAAAAAAAAAAAAAAAAGTGTGGGGTGATGCTGAAAGAGCTTCAACATTAGATGAGCACTGTTGGTTGTTTTTTTTAAAAAGCTGTGTGTTCCCCATCTCTGTGCACTTTTTACAGCTTAAAGGAGTATTTGAAGGAGGTGAACATCATTCTTCAACAAAATCCTGAAGACAGAGAACCCTTGAATCCTCTTGGTGTTCAGAGTGTGTAAGGCTAGTTTGCTTTTCAGAAGAATTTATAACTGAAAGCTAGAACTAGTCTCCCTTAGGAAGACGGTGAAATGCCTTCTCAAACGGGTTAGATGTTTGTTTTTTTTCGTTCCTTCTGCATTTCAGAGAAAGTCTCAGGGAGAAGCTGTGAGCAAGCTGTTTCTGTCCCTGGTATACACAGAGATAACATGTTTGCAGACAAGAACAAGGCCTCCCAGGGCCAGGAAGGATGGGGAAAGAGAGAGAAGATTCAAAAAGCCTTGGAGAAGGTGGGGCATTGCCTTTTTCTCCTGGAGCATCGTTAAGAAAAGGTCTTTGAATCTGAAATAAGCTTTATTTTTAATCCTTCCACTGCCTTGGCATTCTTGGGAAGAATACCTACATATTTTTTACCTTACAAGAGCTAACACTTACTGCATGAGGGAGTTGGACTTCCTTCCTGATGGGATACTTTCAAAAGTCTGCAGCTCATCCTGAGTTGTACTTCCCTTTCAAGCAGGAGAATATTCTCCCCTCTTTCCTCTCAGAGGGATTTCCTGCACCTAAAGAGAACTAGTGATTAATTTCTGATGACTGCACTACAAGAGCTGAAATTGCCATTTTCATCAGATTCAGCTGACTCAATCTGACTTTGCTCATAGCACATGTTAAGGCCACATACGCTGTATTTCAGCTTTAAAAAATCTTATCCCGATAGCTGCGGCAGGGAAGAATCTATTATCCAGGACTGTCCCACCACCCCACCCAGCAGTGGGACAGCCTTTGGGCAGCTCTAGCCGTGGGTGGTGGGCACTTTCCTGGGGATTTTGAGTGGTTGCCCTAACATTAGTAGCCAAATCCTGACAGCAGGTAATAGTCTCAGAGTCCTTACACTAGTTTCCTTATCACTCCTGAAAGGAAATAAAAATATATGTCTAAATATATATCCAACATAAGATATACCTCTAACATGCATAAAATATGTTGAATCTCAGTAAAATATTTTAGACTCTGAGTAACAAAGGTAGTGCCTCCTCTGCGCTGTCAAATTCATGTTTTGAAATGATAAAACACTTGAATAAGAAAGTAATGAATTCCTAATATCTTCAAATTTTGCTGTTCTAATTTACATGCTGACATGTCAGTAAGCCAGTGATTGCTGAATCACATTTCTAATGAGAGACATGGTGTCAGGGAATGTTACTAACAAGGTCCCAAGGTACAAGAGAAAATGTATATTTGTGTGTGTGTGTGTGTAAGATAAGTGATGTTCACATGCACAGTGATGCCTAACCTGGCATAACTTACTATTTGAAAAATTGCGATATTCAATTGACTTTATACAGCTAGAAAAACAGCCTTAGAATTTATCAATCCTCCTGTATTTTTTACCAAATCTACATATTAGCCTGCAGCTAAGGTAGCTTTTTTTTTTTTTCCTGGTTTTTGTTTCCCATTGTGAAATATCTGGCGTTTTGAAAGGGGGAACTTTGGTCTTCAACTCTTAGTGAGGTCTCCTACCTAGTGGCTATTGATTTTCATCTAAGCTTTAGGAACTTAGTATCTTTGAAATATCTGTTCTCCTGTCCTCAGAGAGAGAAGTTATTGGTAGCATGTCCTGGTGCAGACATCTAATTTAGACATAATCACAAGTCCTTTATTTGCTTTGGGAATCCAGCTAATAATTGGAATGTAGGTTTGTAGTTTAATAGGGGTTTTTTGTGATTATCTTAATATAAGTAGTGACTTTTTAAAGTACCACACAGAATTGATTTCTTTCTAAATTATGAGCACACACAAACTAGAAACATAGGTACATTGTAATGACAAGATTTTTTATTTCCTCATAAAAAAGACTGTTATTAGGATAATATAATGGCAATGTTTATATGGCTATCAGGAAATAGATTGTATCATGCAGCAGTGTGAAACAAAGACCCCCACTAGGCTTTTACAGTCTGCACTGTGTAATCTTGTGGACTTGTGTTGAAGTCTGTTACTTGAATATACCAAGGAATATAGCTTCAAGAATAAAAAGTCTCATACGATAATTTGACATATTGAAACTGTTATCAGACAAACATAAAGTGGAGATGAATCTGCCACCGCGTAACGTCACTTGTTTTCTAATTCATCAGAGTAATTAAAATTCTGATTAAATATCAACATTACAACTTCTTAATGAGACTAACAATTCAGAAATGCTATAAAATTACTATTCTTAAAATTATTTTTATTTAAAGGAACCGTTTTTTGTAGTTCTTCAGCAGCCTGTATACAAAAAAGTATAGTCTTTTAATTAAATTGTATTTTCCTATTTCTGGTACTGTTATGAAATCATTCATATATGTGCTGCTTAACAAATAATGTTTCAGTTTTTTTCTCCTTGAATTGAGTCCCTGGCCAGGAAATCCTTGGATTTATACTTACTATTTAGAATGCATTTAAAATATATATGGTTTCTCTCTTTATCTGTTTTTCTTACTTCCCCTGCTGGGTGAAGCTGGGGAAAATAAAATCTGGGTAAAAATAAATCCTGAAGAACAACAGGAATCTAACAGTTAAAGAGAGTTCAAGTAGTCTGACATTTACCATCCTGACCTTGAGTCATAGACATAAACTTTCCAGTAATCATATCATCTTGTTCTTCCATAGGTGTGATCTCCTGTCAAAAAGAGGTTTAACAAAAAGCTATGCTGTGTTACAACTACAATATTTGATCAACGAAGTGTACATTGTAAGACCTGTGATACTGCAGTCACCTGTCTGAATGATTAAATTCTAACTATGCCAGTACATGGTGCTATTCATTGATTCTGATCATACTAACTTCATACTGTTTCCCATTGGATGAACTTCCATTAGCAAATGTCATAGTCTTCAGTTTGTATCTTAATGCTAAGCAAGAAATTTGTAGAGGCTGTAAAAGCATATAAAGGCTCTGCAGACGTAAATCTAGGGGAAAACGCAACAATGAGTTGCTTATTTATTTTCCTGCATCTCAATGCTTTTCTGACAACTTCCACTTTTGCATCAAGTTCAAACACCTAATAAGTATTAGGAACAATTTAAATACATGACTTCCCAGAATGTAGCTGGGAATAACAATTTACATTCAAAGGGAAAGGTGAGTGGAAAAACTGAATTGATTTACTGTAGTTAAATGAAAATGTTTTTATTACAGCTCATATCAGGTATTATTTCAAATTGGTGGAACACTAGCTGAACTGGAGGAGGTGAACCTTACCATTGACCTTGATATTGAACCAAAGTTTAAGAGGTTAAGCCTGCAACAATATGGCATTAAAATCTCAACCAGTAATGTCAGAAATAAGGAAACACATAGTTTAAAGTCATTATCTACTGACCTTCAAACCAGTAGGACTGAAGATAATATTATTGGATAGTATTCTACATATGAAAGCATTATGCTATTGTGTTGTAAAGATTAGGTCTACAGTTGCTCATTAGCAATACATGACACTCACAAAAGGTATAATCTCAGATCCTGTGAAGAGCTACTAGCCAAACTAACCTTTATTGAGGACACCCTTACCCTTATTTAACAGGAAGAATACAAATGTTGCGGTGGGGAGCAGGGTATGTGTGGTTTTGTTAACATGGCTGGTCTCACTTCAGATACTGGTGGACTTGGGCTGACTGCAGAACCAAAGCAGTGGTTATTTTTTCCTCATGTGAGAGCTGACATGTATAAAAGAAGCAGCGTACACATATAGCCAAGAGTGTTTTGGAATGGTTTCTTCAGCAAGGCCTCCAAAACAGCTGATTCCTGAACTGCAGCATCCCTCTCAACTCCACCTACCCTGTCTCTTCCATGTACGTGAATTTGCATTTACACAACACATTGCTACTTTAAATATACTTGCTGTCTATCTGCATACAGATGGACTCAAAATCAAAGTTTTAGCTGATGGTCAGGACCTTCATAGAGAACTACCATTTATTTCATGGTTTATTTAGGAAATAATAACAGTGTCAGGAGAAGAAACCATTCCAAAACACTCTTGGCTATGTGTGTACGCTTTTTTCCCTCCCACCTTCCACTCCTTTTTTTCTCAGGATCCCCTTCACTTCCTCATTCCCTAATCGTCTGCCTACTCCCCATCCTATGTCCCAAACAGGAGAGTAGAATAGGTAATGGGTGTTGGGGTCAGTCCATAACAGATATTCTCTGCCAGTTCTTCCTTCTCACCCTGTTTCCCTGCTCCAGTGTGGAGTTCCTACCACTGGCTGAAATCCTTCAGGAAATACTCATCTGTCCACAGTGTTTGTCACCAGGCTCTTTTATGGGCTGCAGGTGGTCTCCACTCTCGTTTTCTAGAGGAACACCTCCTTTGCTTTCTCTCTGCCTGTGGTGCTCGTGGGGTTGTTTCTCACAATTGTTTACTCACTCTTCTCTGCCTGTGCCATGTTCTGCCCTTTCTAAAATGTGTTCTCACGGAGGAACCCCCAGCACCACTGATGGGCTTGTCTGTGGCGAGTGGGATTATTGCAAAGTCCCCTACACTACCAATATCTTGCCATTTACACCCACTGTACATGGAAACATCAGTGTTTCACAGTTAGTTTGAAGCTAAGTCAGTTTTTGGATCTTGATAATGGTAGGTTTTGTAGTGCAGTGACTGGCAATTCTGTTCTCTATTTCCATTTTGCTGTATTTTTTTTAAAATAACTGAGAATCCAACTTAATTCTTTTTGGCAGTCACTTTGCAGGGTTAGCCTTTGTAATTACTGACAGGTCTTTGCTATATATAATAGTTGTGCTCTCTTCTCACACAGTCCATTTCCCAAACACAATTTTTTTTTCTTTGCTTTGTTGGGTTTTTTTGTTTGTTTTCTTGCTTGGGGGTTTTGTTTACATTTTGTTGTTGTTGTTTTTGTTGTTTTGAAGTTAAAAAATGGTGAGGAAAGGCATCAGAGGGGCAGAGGAGGGAGGATAATGGTAGCAGGGACCATACAAAAGGGGAAAAGTAAAGTTTTTGTAAACTGCTAAAGATACCAGTGATATTTAAACATTGAACCCAAATATATTCTAATGAGCACTTAGTCTTGATAACTGAAGAAATGGAGGTTAACTAATATTTATTTTGCTAATCCAGATGGCAAAGGAAATGTTTCAAAATATTTTGCTTTTATTGTGCAGTACTGCTGAGATAAAAAATAAATAGAATTGCTTGCTGTTGAAAAAAAGTCCATTATTACATTTTAATCTTGAAATGCTGAATTACAGTTTCAGATGTGGTTAATTCACATTCATCAGCTGAGAAAATAACTTTTATAGTTGACCTCTGCTCTTGAGCTGATTCTTTTGCATACAGAGTAACACTATGGAATTAACTGGAGTAGTATCAGTAAAAAAGAAAAAAATATTTTCTGAAGTTCTAAAAAGTAAATCTCCTTCTTGTCTCCTACAGTGAGTTGATAAATTCATTATCTTCTGTGATTTCTCAGCTCTCTAGTCCTTCTCCTCTCTGGCAATTTCTTACTCTTGAGGTCTCTTTTTTGAGAGCCCTGAACATTCCATCTTGTTCCTTTAAAGGATCATGTTGAATCATGATCATATTTAACTTTATGCTTCTATAAAATGCACAGTTTTCTTCAACTTAAAGAGACAATGATGTATGCTACGTTAGAAAATTTTTCTTGATTAGCCCTGACACTTGCGCAGTTGAGAGAAATTACTTTAGAAGAAACACATCTAAAAGATAGTAGAATTTGCATTTTTATCTGCTTTCCCTGGTACTTCCTAGTATTTTTTTTCCTCCTGTACAAGAAGCAGATAAGTTGCAATAATCAGGGACATCAATCGGTTGATTCTTAGCAAATATTACTGACATTATGCTACCAAAAACTCCCCTAGCTCACTCAAAAGTTTTTCTAATGATCACTTGGACTGATTGTAGCTTTAGTTTTAACAGGATGCTATCTGCCAAAATGTCCTTCACATTGGTACATTTCTGTATCTTGTTTATTTGTTGGTTTTTGTTTTTTTTTTTTTTTTTTTTACTTTGTTGAGGAAATGTCATGTTTCAACTTACAGCTGAAAATGTAATCTTTAATTTGATTTTGAATTTCATATCAGTGCTACCTCCAAGAGCTGCTAATGACGAGGCTTTTCAGAGGGAAGAACTGGGAAGGCTTTGTTAGAACATATGTTTTATCTTTTTAGAATCATAAAATCATTATGTCTTCAGACGTATAAAATGGATTTCTATACTAGTGCAAATAGGATGTCACATTAGCAGTAATACCATGTCCATTAGTAACTGCAGGTGTTTGAAAAGTTCTGATTAATTTTTTGTTTATGGTGGCAATATTAACCCTTCATTTATTGTTAACATCATCCTCAAAGTCATGCTAAAATGACACTGAAAACTATATTCCATTGAAAAAGTCAACTTGGGATGAAAGTGAAACATCTGGAAACTGAGATTTAAAACATTAGGAACACAGAGAGGAAATACTTCAGGAAAAAGTGAAAATTAAAATTTGGAAATATCATTAAATATTTCTCTGTGTATTGTAGTTCAGGTATTCATTTCCCTAAATGGGTGAGGATCTGCACACCAATAAATTTGGGAGAGTCGTTGCAAGGGTAACATATGTCTGGGATATATACACTGATGACAGAAATAATTAAAGAAATTGAATTGTCTAGTATTCAGGAAAAAGAGATTGCATGATAACTTCTTCATTTTTACCACTCTGTTCAAAGAAAAGATGAGATTTATAATTTGAAGTGTCCACTTGTATTGGAGTGCTTTTCTTGAGCAGTTTCTGAAACCTGTATGTTATGCTTTAAAAAGTACATTCATCTGCTAAGTATGACTGAATATTGCTCACAGGTTTATGGTTAGTCCATTGTTGCATTGTTTTTAAAAACTGGCTGAACAAGTATCTTTCTGATGCTGTATGACATACATAGCTGATTTTGCCCTCAGGTAGAGAAAAAGGTGAGGTCTCTTGCTGAGGTCCTTTCCAAGCTTCCATGGTTACAGTATGTTCCTGAGGTACTTAAAAACTGAAATGAAAACAACAACAAAAAAAGGCAGGGTGCAGGGAAACAGGGAGAATGAAGTACCTGAATTATTGTACTGTGAAACAGCAAACATGGCATATCTCTATTCCAATTATATTGATTATACCAACACTTCCCTTTCCTTTCCAAGGCAAAGGAAACAGAACCTGGGCATATGTTTTTGGGTTTGTGTGGCGTGGGTTTTGTTTGTTTGTTTTTGTGTGGGGTTTGTTTGTGTGTGGGGTTTGTTTGTGTGTGGGGTTTGTTTTTGTGTGGGGTTTGTTTTTGTTTGTTGTTTGTTTCTTATAATTGTATGATTAAAATATATATGTGCCTGTATTACCTCATTCAATATAGCAATTAAAAAGCAAAACCAAATAGAATTTTCCTGTGTTTCTGAACAATTACTTCCCAAGTTAAAAATTCTGTGTAAGGTGTTGCTATAAGTCAAAGGACACTATGTGTGAATTGTCTCCCTTTACTTCTCCAGGGGTGAGTTATCATAGCTGAGTCATTTGTGTAAGGACAAAGAAACATTATCCTGCCTTGCAGGATCTGCCTTTTTCCTTGTCTTACCCAGCCCCTAGCCTGAGGTGGCAGCGGGTGTGTGTGCCCTCAGCACCTGGGTGGTTACTTAGCATATCATCAGCTTGCACCTTGATTGTCTGAGCGATCATCATTCCAGTCATTCACAGCTGTGGTTATATTCTTCTAGGATAATGAGACAATAGTACCACCATTATCTTAAGTTCCCATCACAGTCCTTTTTAGTATGTGTATTTGGGAAGGGGTCATTTCAGTGCACAGCTGCTTCTTTTCACAGTTTGATACCATGGTCAAAAGTCCTTCAGTGATTTTAACAATGTTCAAGCCATAAACCATTCCAGTGTCTCACATCTTGTCTACAAATAGGTGGTGGGAGAAAGGAAATAAAATGATACATTTTTGTAGATCCTAAAGTGGATGTTCTAAACTGTAAATCAAAAATTTACACAGAATAATTGTTCAATTCTTCAGAGTTCTTGATGTCAAACTGATCCTCAGGTCTTTTATACTCTCAGTATGTCTGTTGCTGTATTTTTCTCCAGGGCTAAAATATGGTTTATTTCTTACTGAAGTAGAATCAGGGTAGCCTTCTTATCTATATGATGTTGCTATGAATTTGCAGTCATAACAGCACACCACAGACTCCCTGGTTTATTCCAGGAAACGGTGCTAACTAATGGTCTTGATTCTGTAAAGTGTTGAATACTTGACAAACTTGCCTTCAAGAATAGTTCCATTTACCATTCCTTCTTTCACTTCCAGTTACTCCTTCTCCCACCCACGAAATGGTCTAAAAATAGGACTGCTATGAAATTAACCAAGTGAGCATTTTTGGTCTGGTCAATGCTGCCCAAGTCTTATGGTATTTGAGCCTTGTGTCTAGAAGTAACAGCATGCCACTTTCTGACCATCAGTTGTTCAGTGTAGTCAAGTCTACTGTTATCAGCTCCAGATATCAGCTCCAGAAAAACCTCAAGAAGGGTGAAAGAAGGTTATTGCTGATAACAGTTTTTGTGCTGTGAAGATTATATTCCACTGCTGAGAAATTTAGTATAAGACTAGATCATGGTCTTGCATGCAATTCAGCTCTTAAAAGAAATGAAGCTTCTTTTTTAGAGAGATAAAAATTGATCATTGAATATTAGTTTTGGAAGCAGATGTGGGAATAAATCATTTTAGCTAAAAGTTTGCTAGTTAAGGTTTAAATGATATTTTTTTGAGGTAGAGTCATAGCAAAGAATCATAGAAGGTTAGAAAAGATCTCTAAGATCATCAAGTCCCACCCTTGACCAAACATCACCACGTCAACTAAACCATAGCACTAACTGCCATGTCCAGTTGTTTCTTTAACACTTCCAGGGATGGTGACTACACTACTTCCCTGAGCATCCCATTCCAACACTCAACCACTCTTTCAGTGAAGAAATTCTTCCAGATAACCAACTAGAACCTTCCCTGGTTCAGCTTGAGGCTATTTCCTCTCATCCTGACTGTGAGAAGAGGCCATCCTGCATCTGGATACAACCTCCTTTCAGGCAGTTAGAGAGAGCAATAGTCACCCCTGGTCCTTCTGTTCTCCAGGCTAAAGAACCACAGATCCCTCAGCTGACTCAGTTCCTCTTATGGCTCACTCTTCAGACCCTTTACCAGCTTCACTGTCCTACTCTGGACACACTCCAGCACCTCAGTGTCCCTGAACTGAGGGGCCCAGAACTGGACACAGAATTTGAGGTGTGGCCTCATCAGTGCCAAGTACAGGGGGACAATCACTGCCCTAGTTTTGCTTGCCACACTATTTCTGGTACAATTCAGGATGCCATTGGCCATCTTGACCACCTGAGCACACTGCTGGCTCATATCCAGCCAGCTGCCGACCAGCACCCCAGGTCCTTTTCTGCTGTTTCACTTTCCAGCCACTCTTTCCCAAGCCTTTGGTGATGTATGGCATTGAAAACACTGAATCCTGGTATAATTAGAATCGACTTCGGTAAAGCCCTTGGAAAACTTAATTATATATTTATAAGTATGAGGAAATGCAGAGAATTTCATTGTCTTGTTTTCAGTGTGAATGCCAAAATATCTCTGAATGATCCGTTTGAGCATTATGAACATGAAAGTATAGCCAAACTCATTGAGTTTGTTGAGACACACAGATTACTGTTTTTTGAGTCGGGCACAGGTGTGTTCTCATATTTATTGAATGATGAATCATACTTTTATTCATTTTTGGTTCTGAGCAACCAATTTTTGGTTCTCTGCAGACTGATTATGGGTTGTTCTGTACACCTGCTACTCCTTCAGAAATGCATTTTAGTTGAAGTGGATAAGAACTGGTGGTAGTTGACATGGTTTGTGTTAAGGCTGAAAGGTACATTTGCTTTCTCTCCCCCTTGAAAACGCAAAAGCTTAATATGAATTTTCTATTAATATGATTGGACTGCTTAATCTGTTAATATTTTAAAGGGTAACAGTTGTTTCTGTGATGTTACACAATCTATTTTTTAGTTAAATTAATGATGTTAAGGTATGTTTTGCGCAGAAGTGAAATAAGGTGAAAGTTCTGATTAGAACATTCAAACATTCTTCAGCACAGTCTAGGCCACCAGCATTGGAAGATAATTTTTTCCCTTCTATGCTTTAATTTTAATTACAAAAGAAACTCAGAAGAGCACATAAACTCTAGGTAAGACCTTTGCTGCACAGCAGAGCACATTTCCATTCTTCTCTTTCAAAGAACCGCCAATCCTTATGATTGTATTTTCAGGAAGACACATACTAGAAAACAGGGGCTCTCTTGCAGTCTCTACTGACTAATTTCTTTCCGAATATCTTTCTTCATTTATATTATTTACTGTATTTTTTAAAAAGTCCATCATGATGTATGATTTCTTCTTTTTGTTTGTTTGTTTAGGGGTTTTTTTTCCATTGGTTATAAGAGGATACAGAAGTACCCAGATTAAATACAATTACATTTAAATGGTATAGGGCAGTGTAGCAATTGTCATTTCCTCATAAAATAATCTTTGCCATCCATTTCTAAGTTATTTTAAAATATTTTTTTAAACTGACTTACTGACAGAGCATTGAATTCAGATGTTAAAGACGAGGAAATGAAAAAATGAGCTTTACTACATTGTCCTATATCATTGAAGTCCAAGAGATATATGGCACATAGATGATCATGTTATTAGAAAAATGTGTTAATGAAAGCAACACTGTAGTGCATTGGGGCAAATTCCTCTCCTGCTTCAGGCTGGATCTAAGGCATTTTGTTCCTTCATTTATTTTGTTATGAATGTCCTCTTTTTGAATATTAAAATTGGCCTTTTGAATATTGGTTGTGCCTGATTCAGGCTTTGTTATTTTCAGTGTTACGTAATTTTGTTTCAGTGGCTTACTCTCATTTTAAAAATTAATCTTCTCACTTCTCAGCCTATATTTCAATAATACAGGTGTCAAATACTGCCAGGTCTTTTATTTATACTAAATACCTCTATCCCTTTAGAAACCCCTTTGAAATCTGAGTCAGTGCTTATAGCCTGATCTGGTTACATATTTAAGGTATTTTGAGGTTTTATTGAATGTAGAGGTTTTCATAAGTCAATCAGGAGTATACTAATTATTAGAAGAGAATCACTCTTGTCTGGATCTGAGTAGGTGGTGAAAAAATCATGCCTGTAGATTTAATTTAGTTATTTTTTAGATTTCAATTCATTAGTTTTAATTTCCTTTATTTTATAGAATAGGCAAAAGAAATCATAATTAGTTTGAGAATTTGGACTGCTTTTCAATTTGAGGATTTGATATAATTTTTTAATTATAAAATTCTATGAAATATTTTTTGTTCTGAATCCATGTTTCAAAAAGTAAAAAAAAAAAAAAAGGCAATGCCGTAAAAATCACTAGTTGTGTTAGCATAAGGGATTTAATTTAATGTATTTTTTCTGAGACAATGAATTGATCTTATTTTTTTTTAATATTTTCAATTACACACTTATTTAAGTAGTTAATTATAATGAGGATGTTTCTTTCCTTCAATCATGAAGAACTCATTTACAGAGTAGGCCCCTGTCCTGTAAACTACAATGGTATTTGTAGGAAATGTTTGAGATTGGACTGAATTCTCTTTCACATTACAATTTGAGAATTAAGAATGCAATTCTTAATTTATTATTTCATTATTTCTCACAAGAATTCCTAGTGCATAGGTGGCATCAACTGAATCTTATGGATTATGACTGAGGGGAATGACATTATATGTTTTATCCATTTAGGTTTGAATTGCATACACTTTCAGGAAGCCTTCAAAACATTGTGACATTTGAATACAGAATATCTTAGTATCTTGCTGTAGAATGAAATCTCTGCTTCTGCCATAGTGTGGTTCTAAGAAACTGTGTTGACAGGCGGGTAAAAAATAATAGTATTTCTGAAAGTTAGTGTTTACACTTTTTTTGCCATCTGTTAAACGTGACGTATAGATTGTCAAGAACATCATCAAGAACATAATGCATTTGTGTTTTATGTTCCCAGTCACTTAATTGCCTAATGACAATTGGTAATTAGTGTCTTCATCAGCTTTTGTTTGTACAATTACAAACATGATGATTTTTGTCCAGTGGCAATCATCATATCTGTTGCAGCAGCTTGTTTCTGTTCTAAGAATATTCAGTAGCAGAAATGTAAAAATGTAAAAATCCTATGGGAGACGTTGATCTGGGCCATAGAATTCAGATTTAGATTCCAGTTCTGTACATTTGTAACAGTTGTTTGCATGGGCAGCTGCATGAGCAACTATGTGCATTTTAAAAAAGTCATCTCTATTCTGTGAAAGGAAGGCTTAGTGAAAATCAGTTCCTCTGTGTGTATGCAAAAGTTCACCCTCTGAAATTCATGCCTTCTCATAAACGTATTTAACCAGACAAACTGAAGACAAATTAAATCACACCCATGTCCTTTCTTGTATAGTTTTGTTCTGTGTGACTAACAAAGCGAAATACATTGAACTTAGCACGATCCTTTATCATTTTAATATTTAATATAATTTTCTTATATTAATGTGCTTCCCTACATGTGTGGAAATACTTGTGGTTTTGTCACTGAGTCTTCCATCTTTCTTACGGTGAATAATTTGGACATATGAATATGATTATGTTCATTGCCTGTGGACCAGAATTAAATCACTGTTGCTTTAGATCTCAAACCATCAGTCTTCCTGTTCTGGAGAGTAAATGGGCATAACAAACTGGATTAGTTCTGTGCTTAAAACATGTTGGGAGAGTGTGGAAAACTTTAACCTTTTGTGCTCATAAGTATTTTACCATTCTGTTTTCTCTTTGGATACCTTTGTAATGAAAAAAAAAAACAAAAAAAACCCCCACATGTTTGTCTGGCATAGCGTGCGTCTGTAAAAGTCTTGTGCAACAGAAATCTCTTATGTTTCTTTGTGTTCTTTTTCTTAATGAAAAGATTTTTCTGAAGCAATTAACCAGGAAAAAAAGTTAGCTATTCATCCCTAATCATCACTATTTAGTCCACAGTAAAAATATGACCATTTAAAATCCAAATGAAATTCCACTAGGAATTGTTAATTTGTAAAGTGTCTTATACAATGTGTATACAGCAGATTTTGATTAAACATGTTTTGAGTGAGATCATAAAAATTTGATATATACAAGAAACATTTATTTTGTTTTCTGTCTACTTGTGTCTATACTTGAATAGGTCATATATATTATGTTGCACCATATGTAATATGGTGATGTAGTACAGTCTTGCCCTAAAGCTTTTCTGTCCTTAAGGTCTTTCCAGAGAATGAGAGAAGATGAAGAAAAAGATAGTGAACTTTTAAAACTGTCATGGTGAATACAGGTGATATACTTATCTGAAGATGTTGGAGCTAATGAACTTTCACCCTGTACTTATTTCTCCCTCTGATTTCAAGCCGGAGGAACAACATAGACTTAGCAGCCCTCAAAATGTGCAGGGAGGATATTCTGGAAGAAACTTTAGAACCTTTATTGAATCCTACACAGCAAAACCATCTGGAATTCAGATGAGAATTTAAAGGGAGAGAGAAAACTGTGGTTTTTTTTAATGCAGTAGTTAGAAGTTCAGTGTTTTCAGCCTGAGGTTTGACTGCATAACAATAAGGCATGTGTACCTGTATGGGCAAAAGATAGGACTCCCATGTAAAAGCAACTTGCGATAGTTGCTGCTACAAACTGGTGATTTCTGCTTAACATTTCTGAGGTTCAAGTTGTTATTGCTGTAAGCTAATCTGAATGCACGTGATGTCTTAACCTAGTCGTGCAAAAATTGAGCTGGGAAACCCTTTGTTCCTCAATCCACTTAGCTTTTCGGGTGCAAATATTTGAAGCTTAATTAGGATACTTTAAAAGCAAGCACATTTAAAGGTGCCATTAAGGTCAGAAGAAAAGTGTTCTGAGGAATCAGGTCTGTATAGTGTTGAGCATCAAAATGAACACACCCAAATTAACCTAAAATAACACCTAAATGAACGTAAATATCAAAGTAAAAAACACTGCATTAAAAGAAAAAAATATATAAAAATTTGTGACACATCATCAATGAGAAGTGGCATAATGTTATAGTGTTAAAATAATTGTCTTTGCTGATCTAATTGTAATTAGGAATGGGAAAATTTACACCTCCCCCCAAAAGGAAAATATACTATAAAGTTAAGATTTTTTTTTTTTTATTCCCGAAATGGTGCTTATTAGTAGAAGAATTATTGATGAATTTATTACACATAAAAAATTTAATATGCTTAATATCCATTAAATGACCGGTCTTTGATGTTGCTTGTATGGGGCGTATATCCCTTACCTGTAGGTTTTGATTTATGTATTTGTGAATATCTGTGCTCGGGGTGTATTTTGTTGGCTTCAATGAAAGTAATGCTTTTTGAATCACTGCAGATTCTTAGAACTTAATCTGTAGGTATGAACTCCTGTTCTTCTGAGGAAAATAACAGACATTACTGCAGCTGTACATCAAACTGCAGGTCAGCCCACATGGATCAGAACAGTCTTGGATCAATACCTAATGGCTGTGGTTTACATCAGCTGCTAATCCTCCACCCTCCAATCAAAGTGGATTCATTTCAACAAAGTTCAGTACAGAGCCTGCTGGAAGCAGATGTGAAATTCCTAGCAATTTTATTTAATCGCTTTTAAGTCTGACTTTGTTACTAAATTTATGTTGAAAATCCTGAATATCTCTGGTAGTTGTTGTCACTGCTCAGCTCTAAACCAGAAAGAGCTGTGTTGTAATTACACTAGTGACTCAAACATTGAATTTCCATTATCTTTGATAACAAATACCCCCTTACATTAAACAAAAAGACCCTTATACTAGTCCAAATATGTGTATTCATGTAACATGCACACATTTAGCTGTTTTTTTTAGTTCTAAGCTTACATAACTATCTCAGCTTGACATTGCAAATGAAAGCTTATAAGGAGGAAGGTTACATTTAAGTGTATTAAAACGGGGTAAGAAATAATTGTGCCTTTTAGCAGCATATATGGAATCTTACTTGAAAGTATATATGGAATAAGAGAAAGGTAAAGGGAGAAAATATATTTATTGCAGTGGTTATTTGAGTATCTCTACCATTGGCTGAAGACAATATGGCATAAAAGAAGGCAGTTTCCACTGAGTTTTGCTGATACTTCTAGTGGATTTAGAACAAATAAATGTTTTAGTTAACATAATGAATGCAGGTGCTATGTTGATAGAGAGTGCTATTTTTGGTGTGGAAAGAAGTAAAATATTTCTGACAGAAGAGTTCATTTGGGCAGTTCAGTTTGAAGGATTTTTTTGACCCTGCAACACTAGTGTTGGCAATTTAAGATGAGAGTTTATTTGTGTATTTTAAAATGTAAATTTGCAGACATAATCAGAATGTTTGGTATGTCAGTGAGATTTCAAGGAATATTCCATCAGTCTTATTCTGTTTGCAGTATACAGTAGAAACAAAATACTCCAGTGCAGATATTGTTTGAGAAATAGTCATCAAAGCTCTGATTTTAAAAGTTGCCATGAATGTAGAGGTGTTTATGCTTTATAAATATTCTAGTCTGATACTAATATATCCAGACAGAGAATCACAAAAATCTGATTTGCATAATGTAGATCAGTGTTGTCTCTTTTCTTTAGTTTAACTTGTAGGCCTCTGCTATGTTTTATTAATGTTTATCTGAGAGCTAAGCTTTATCAATCTGTTATTAATGATCTGACATTTCAAACCAGTTTATGTGCCAACTAAAGTGATATATTGGCAACTCAGTTATCCAGAGACAAAGCTCAGAAATGTGGGAAATGTTATGTTGGTGGTGTTTTGGTTTTTTTCCCTAGCAGTGGCATCTGGGTTCTCATTTGGCTTTTTGGCCCATCTCCTGTTGCTCCTGCTGGTCTAACTGCATTGCCAGCTGATAAACTCACGGTAAACCTGCCCTGGAGGCTGGCATATATTCACCTTATTCCTAGCCATTCTTGCATCTTTGGATGCCATTTTTTTTGGCTCCTCTGCAGTGGAAAGAAGTCTACCAAACTGCAATGCATAGTGTAATACTAAGGGAGCATTCCAGGTAAAGCATCCCAAGCAGAGAGGAAGAATATAGGCTCCTCAGTGCACTTTGTGTCATTTGCCCTACTGCAAAAACAATGCCAGATACTGCTAGCAGCATGGCAGCACCAAGGTAACAGAGCAGAGAAGCTTCTGAGATAAGAAAAAATCCACAGTAGAATGAGCAAAGTCAAAGCAACTAAAAATCACTATACAATAACAGTGATCCTGGGGCATAAGTGACAATTGAAATGGGTGCAATCTGGAGCTATTAGCCCACACTTGTCAATGTTCCCTTGAAATACCTTTGAAGTAAACTGTGATTTTATTCAGTGTGAAGGAAGAAGTAACATCCTGATAGGTATAAAATAAAATAGATGTGAGGTTTGATCTGTTTAGGTTGGTTGTATGCTTATTTTTGTGGGGTTTTTTGTTTGTTTGTTTGTTTAGGTTGGTTGGTTTGTTGTGGTTGGGTCTTTGTTGTGGTTTGGGTTTTTTTTTTGCAAGGCCTTTATGAAAAAAAATCCATTATATTAGTAAATTAGCTAATGAGGTTGCTCAAAGCAGCTGTCAGCATTCCATATATCCTACAATACCATGTATGACTCTCTGTTGTAGTCTTCTACTCGTAAAATGAGCTGTCAGTACCATACATTCTGTCAAGAAACAATTCACTTTTATGTGAGCTTGTGAATATTACACCTTTGTACTTTTCTCAGGTAAAAAGCAATTTGGCTATAAATAAATCTTTACAAAAATGTTTTTCATTTTCTTTAGCTGGTAGCTTCCCACTCATGTTGCAAAATATCTTCCTCTCTCACTGTATAAGAATTTCACAGACTTTACAAATATACCTTATAATAATTTTTTTTCAGTTACTAGAAACAAAGTGTTGGAATAAATAATTCACACATTTACAATATAAATACCAGCAAAATCCCCAAAGTAACACTTAACTTAATACAATAAAATATGTGCTAACAAATTGTGCTAGCAGCTGCTGATAATGCAGGAAAATCAAATTTAGTCTGGTAATTTTTGGTTTTAGGTGATACTTTGTCATCCCTGTGAGTGGTAAAAGCAGATCTTTAGAATAAATATTAGGTGAGAGCAGGAACAGTACTCTGGAAGGAATACTGCAAAAAATTTTTCCCTCTTTCTTGAAAATTCCTTCTCAGAATCATTCTAAATCTTGTAATGCCAATCAGTTCTGAACTAGTTCTCTCATGCTACCTTTAACACTTGCTAACACAAAGAGCCAAATCTAACAAGATGACACACTTGTCTAGCCACCAGTGGGCAGTGAGGATAGGAAAAAAAAAATCCTTCTTCATTTGCATTTTAGAACAATAATAAGATTTTTTAAATTTTTTTTTGGCAGTATAACCAAGTGTTGACAATGAAGTACTAATTGTATAATAGTTAGCATGTTAATCACAGAATCATAGGATAGTCTGGGTTGGAATGGACCTTTTAGATCATTTAGTTCCAAGCTCCCTATGGTGGACAGGAACGCCTTCCAGTAGACCAGGCTGCAGAGGCCCAGCCAACCTAGCCTTGAACCCTTCCAGGGACTGGGCATCCACCACTTTGGGCAACTGATGAACGTTGAAGGTGGATAGGGAGGGGGAACCCCAGGCAAGAGGCTTTTCCTTTTACCTCTATTCCTGGAGAGGGAAGGTGCTCCCTCCCTTGCCCCCTCCCATGTGGTCCCCCATGGCTCTTGCAGAGACCACAGGAGATGAGCAGCAGGCAGGGTGAGCAGGCAGAGAGAGCTTTTATTGTTCTGGGTAACTGCTTAAATACCTTTTAGGAGGATTATAAGGTATCTCTCAGGACATTCCAAAGGTACAGTGAGGAC
Organism: Pyrocephalus nanus; assembly: GCA_038380795.1. Classification (NCBI taxonomy): domain Eukaryota; kingdom Metazoa; phylum Chordata; class Aves; order Passeriformes; family Tyrannidae; genus Pyrocephalus; species Pyrocephalus nanus. The sequence continues at coordinate 63,261,839 of CM076263.1, read as the reverse complement.
CAAAGGGATCTTGGGGAAGAAGAAAGATTTACACAAAGAGTTACAGAGCCATTTTGGGAGCATGTTCACTTTAAACACCTTACAACTTTTACATCCTTTTATATATTGCAAAGTTACCTCAACAGGCAACTTGTTCCAGTGCCTCACCACCCTCACAGTAAAGAATTTCTTAATATCTAATCTAAACCTACTCTCAGTTTGAAGCCATTCTTCCTTGTCCTGTCACTCCAGACTCTTCTAAATAGTGTCACTCCGTCTTTCTTGCAGACTCCCTTCAGGTACTGCAAGGCCTCAGTTAGGTCACTCCAAAGGCATCTGTTTTCCAGGATGAACAATCCCAATTCTCTTCTCTTTTTTTCATAGAAGACATGCTCCATCCTTCTAATCCCATTTTGTCCATTTGGAGCACTCTCTCCTCATGTTCACTTTGTCGTGAATTAAAATTCCCTCATTTGTATCAGACATTTATTTCATGTTCCTGATTGTTACTTTTCTCATATGACCTTTATATTTTGCCAAAACCTTCTTTTGAGCACACTCTGTGTAGGAAATGTAATATTAGTCCTTGCAGATATCTAGTCTTAAGGAACAAAAAACCACTTTTGATTAGCTGACTGATACCTTATGTTTTTAGCGGGTATCAGCAACAGAAACCCTCCTCTGTGAAAGTTGAAAACAGCCAAGGAAGAAAAAGTTTGTGTGAATTCATTTCTGTTCACAGCCATCCCTCTTAAGATCCAGACTCAACCGCACAAAAATAGAATTGGCCAGTGTCATCTTTAGTATTGGAGAAGAAACTGAGCATGAATTTTTCACCTCAGTCTCCAATGGCAACCTTTCTTCCCACACCTCTCAAGTAGATGGATTGGGGGAGCAAAATGCCTCCCACTGTATGGAAAGATCAGTTTCATGACCACCTGAGGAACCTGAACAAACATGTCTATGGGACCTGATCAGGTGCATTTCAAAGTCCTGCAGGAAGTAACTGATGTACTTTCCAATTGCTCTCCATGACATTTAAAAAGTCCTGACAGACAACTGAAGTCCCAGGTGACTGGAAAGTGGGCAACATTGCACCCAGCTTTAAAAAGTGCTTTAAAAAGTATAGAAAGGAGGACCCTGGTAACTGCTGAGCTGTCAGCCTCACCTGTATGCCTGGAAAGATCATAGAACAGATCTTTCTGGAAGCTGTGCTGAGGCACAAGAAGGATAGGACAGTAATTGGAGACAGTCAGCATGCTTTCACGAAGGGCAAATGCTGCCTGACCAACCAGGTGGCCTTCTGTGATGGAGTGACTGCATCAGTGGACAAGGGAAGGGCTACAGATGCCATTTTTCTGGGCTTCTGGAAGGTAAAGTCCCCTACATTCTTCCCTATACATTTTAGAGAGATGGACTGGATGGGGGAGACTATTAGATGGATAAGAAAGTAATTGGATGGTTGCATTCGGGGGTAGCAGTCAACAGCTTAGAGTCCCAGTGGAGATCAGTGACAAGTGCTGTCCCTCAGGGGTCTGTACTGGGAGCAGTGTTATTTAACATCTTCATCGATGACATAGACAAAGGGATCGAGTGCATTCTCACCAAATTTGCAGACACCAAACTGAGTGGTGCAACTGCCACACCTGAAAGATGTGATGGCATCCAGAGGGACCTGAACAACCTTGAGAAGTGGGCCCATGGGAATCTCATGAGGTTTAGCAAGACCACATGCAAGGTGCTGCACCTGAGTCAGGACAATTCCTGGTATCAGTACAGGCTGGGGGATGAACAGATGGAGAGCAGCCCTGCTGAGAAGGACCTGGGGTGCTGATGGATGAGAGACTGGACATGACCCGACAATGTGCACTTGCAGCCCAGAAAGCCAGTTGTATCCTGGGCTGCATCAAAAGCAATGTGGGCAGCAGGATAAGGAAGGGGATTCTGTTCAGCTCTGGTGAGACCCACCTGGAATACTGCATCCAGGACTGGGGACCCCTGCACAGGAAGGACTCTGACTTGTTAGAGTGAGTCCAGAGAAGGGCCACCAAGAGTATTAGCTTATTAGACGAGATGCTATTCAGGAAATTTGACAGTGAGAAAATAACTTGCATAGGGTTCAGTGAGAAATGTAGTTCAATATATATAACTGTGTAGATGCCTGAGTTTACTCAGAAACACAGGAAAAATGTCCAGTCAAGAAAAATGGTATTTTGTCCATGTGCCTGAGGCATGTGTTACATGAATTCTCATCACCAAAGACTATTAAAAGAAAACAAAGGAAAAGGCCTTGAGGGAAGCTGTATGAGGAGCAGCTGAGGTCACTTGTTCTGATAAGCCTGCAGAAGAGGACACTGAGGGGAGACACTGCAGTCTACAATTTCCCCATGAGGGAAAAAGAGTAAGGGCAGACACTGATCTCTTTGTGGTGACCAGTGACAGAATCCATGACATGAATTTGTACCAGGGGAGGTTTAAGTTGGATATCAGAAAAAGGTTCTTCACCAGAGTGAAGTTCTTCATTCTAACAGTGTGCCCAGGGAAGTGGTCACAGCACCAAGCCTGACAGAGTTCAAGAAGTATTTGGACAATGCTCTCAGGTACATGGTGTGACTCTTGGGGATGGTCCTGTGCAGGTCTAAGGGTTGGACTCAATGATCCTTATGAGTCCCTTCCAATTAGCATATTCTGTGATTGTGTGATTTTATTGTAATTCATGACTGAATTTGCCAATGCCCCTCTGAGTTCCAAGACACCTGAAATCAGATGATGCACAGTTGGTTGGTTTGGAAATGTTAAACCTCTAGTATTTCAGATAACTGTTAAAGGTACAAGTAGTATTCAAAGCATCCAAGGTTTGCTAGTCATCTAAATGTGGTTAAAGTAATTTTTTTGTAGACTTAATTTCATACACCACTTCTCCATCAGGTTTCATCTTATATTTTTACTCAAAATTATAATCAGAATTATAATGCATATTTCCATCATGCAAATAATTTAGTAGCATTTAATGCAGTATTTTTTATAGTTTTTGACATTACATGCTCTTGGTTTAGTACGGGATTATTAATTTGATAAGGCTTGATTTGCAAAGGGGGAACTGATGTGTTAAGCAATAACTGAAAATTGAGTGCTTGCTTTTTAAAGATGAAATTGAGCTGGGGTTAGCACCACCAGGTTGTAAAGTGCATAACTGAATTCTGTGTATATTTAAATGGATTCCTATGAAAGAGGCATAATGAATGCTGCATTTGACACTGTCTGGGGAATCTGTCCTACACTCGGGGCTATGTCTGTGGGTAAGGTGTTTAAACTTGCCAAATAGATTTAATATTTGAAGGGAAAAATTGAAGTGAATAGCGTTACTTTCTTGCAGAATGATTTAATGACAAGTGTTGATCCCTGGCAAATTGGACTAAATTCTGGTCTTAAGTGCGATAAAACAACAAAATAACTCCTGTCAAAATAATGCTGCTACCTTTGTACCTTAACAGTGACAGAGACCAGATGTCATTCTTCTCTACTTACGTGGATTTTTTTGCCCGTTTTGACACCATGAGAATTCACAGTGTTTACTGTAAGTCCCCACTGTTATGAAATCCACAATCAGGGAACTAATGTCATTGAGTAGAAAGAGAAGTCAGATCTGTGTTCAGTCTGGGGAGATCCCTTTTTTGCATATCAAGCCCAATGTGAAATATTTTCCTTGAATAAATAAAGGTAATAATCTAGAAAAAAAAATTATAGTACTCCTTGTTTGCATGTTATCTCATTAAAACAGCGATATTATTAGAGTGAGAAAGAGAAAGAAATAACCTCTGATGTTTATATCCCTGTGGTGTTGGAACTGCTTTGTTGAACATAATTTCAAGGTGCCAGAGCCTGGTGGGGAGGCTGCTGATAATTTTTTTTTTTTTTTCATTACTTTTTAGACAGAAATAAATTCTTATTGATATATTAGAATTTCTGGCATGAGGACAATAAAAATATACATGTGGAATTTCAAAATTTAGACAAAAATTAACAAAAATATTTCTAAACTATCAACATTTTTGGAAGAAGTTAGGGATATATATGGACACAACTGTGTTCAAATACTTTTTATAAGTATGGCACTTAGGTGCTTGGCTTGTAAGTAGAATTATATATATTGACAGCCTTACTTTTTGCAAGGGTTTGTTTTGTTTTGTTTTTTAATATATGTCAAAGTTTGAGACTTAGGATAAGCCATGGATCCAAATATTTCAAGAGGAAAGTATCTTCTTATGGATGTCATTTTCAATGTTTCTTTTACATGTTTTTAAATCCAAAATATGATTTTTTAATTTGCTTTTCTAGAACAACAACTGATAAATTCAGTATCTGATTCATGCCTGCAGTATATTCTGGGCATTCATTATACAGTAACAAATTGCCACCAGATTGCTGCTATCACACCTAGCATGAGCTGTTGTGTTATTTAGTTCTTTTTCTCTTCATAGCAGTTCTTCCTTAGTCTTTTTGGTGGACAGCTAGTGCAGTCGTGCAGCTTGCACACTAATGTTCTTTTCAGAGGGATTACTGTGTTTTCTTCAGGTGGTAGCTGGGGCTTGGATTAAAAAAGATTTAGAAGTTCATGTTAAACTAAACACTGTCTTGAAGTTTTGGTCTAAAAAGCACTGACATTATAATGGTGGCACCAAGGACGCTAGAAGTTTCCTATGTCAAATGAACAGGAATTTTGTCTAATCTCCATGAAATTAATGTCAGGCTCAGGTCTGGCTTTTGGAAGTTGAAAGGAAATTTTTTTGGCACTATACACTTTGTATACCTGTATAGGAGTAGCTGTGCCTGTATAAAGCTAGCAGTGTCATCCTTTCTATAACTTCATTCCTCCTTTCTGTCTTCATCTTTCATTATTTAGCCCCTCTTTGCTTATAACTTTCTGAATATTGTATTGGCTTGTATCATCAAATTCAGTTTTCTGTATCCACAGTGTTTCTTTAGGAAAAATTGCACAGTAGTTTGTAAAATATTATGAAATTTCTCTAAAAATTCAGGAAAACAACATTTCAGTATTATTTATTATCTGAAGACTAGTTATTTCCCTTGTCATAATAGTCAAAGGAGCATTGCTGACAACCCCGCATACAAAACACAGCAAACATTATGTTTCCTTTAAGTTCACTCATAATTATTTATGTTAAATTGTCAATAGGAATGGGTTGCAAGATAGGTTCATAGAATCATAGAATCATAGAATCATAGAATAGATTGGGTTGGAAAAGACCTCCAAGATCATCAAGTCCAACCCCTGATCCAACTCCATTTACTACATCATGGCACTAAGGGCCACGTCCAATCTCTGTTTAAAAACCTCCAGGGATAGTGAATCCACCTCCTCTCTGGGCAGGCCGTTCCAATGCCTGATTACCTTCTCTGTAAAGAATTTCTTCCTAACATCTAACCTAAACCTCCCCTGGCAGAGCTTGAGCCCATGTCCCCTTGTCCTATTGTTGGTTGCCTGGGAGAAGAGACCGACCCCCACCTGGCTGCAACCTCCTCTCAGGGAGTTGCAGAGAGTGATGAGGTCACCCCTGAGCCTCCTCTTCTCCAGACTAAACAACCCCAGCTCCCTCAGACTCTCCTCATAGGACTTGTGCTCCAGTCCCTTCACCAGCCTGGTTGCTCTTCTCTGGACCTGCTCCAGCACCTCAATGTTCTTCCTGAACTGAGGGGCCCAGAATTGAACACAATACTCAAGGTGTGGCCTCACCAGTGCTGAGTACAGGGGAAGGATCACTGCCCTGCTCCTGCTGGCCACACTGTTCGTGATCCAGGCCAGGATGCCTTTGGCCTTCTTGGCCACCTGGGCACACTCTGGCTCATGTTCAGCCTCCTGTCAATCAGCACCCCCAGGTCCCTTTCCACCTGGCTGCTCTCCAGCCACTCTGTCCCAGCCTGTAGCTCTCAGGGGGTTGTTGTGGCCAAAGTGCTGGACCCGGCACTTGGCCTTGTTGAACCTCATCCCATTGGAATCAGCCCAACTCTCCAGCCTATCCAGGTCCCTCTGCAAAGCCCTCCTACCTTCCAGCAGGTCGACACTCCTTCCCAACTTGGTGTCATCTGCAAATTTGCTGATGATGGTCTCAATCCCCTCATCTAAATCATCGATAAAGACATTAAACAGGACTGGGCCCAGCATTGATCCCTGGGGAACACCACTGGTGACTGGATCCCAGCTGGATGCAGCCCCGTTCACCAGCACTCTCTGGGCCCTCCAGCCAGTTCCTGACCCAGCAGAGAGTGTCCCTGTCCAAGCCATGGGCTGCAGCTTTTCCAGGAGTATATTATGGGAGATGGTGTCAAAGGCTTTGCTGAAGTCCAGACAGACACATCCACAGCCTTCCCCTCATCCACCAGGTGGGTCACCTGATAGTAAAAGGAGATCAGGTTGGTCAGACAGGACATGCCCCTCCTAAACCCAGGTTGGCTGGGTCTGATCCCTTGTCCATCCTGTAGCTGTTTTGTGATTACACACAGGATGATCTGCTCCAAAACTCTGCCAGGCACCGAGGTCAGGCTGACAGGCCTGGAGTTACCAGGGTCAGCCTTGCAGCCTTTTTTATGGATTGGGGTGATATTTGCCAACTTCCATTCATCTGGGTCCTCCCCAGTGAGCCAGGACTGTTGGAAGATGATGGAGAGCGGCTTGGCAGACTCTTCTGCCAGCTCCCTCATTACCCTAGGATGGATCCCTTGTGGTCCCATAGAGTTGTGAGGATCCAGATGACTCAGTAAGTCACTGACTATTTCCTCCTGGAATACAAGGGGCTATTTGGCTTGCTATCTCTGTCTACCAGCTCCAGAGGCCAGTTGCCTTGAGGGCCACCTGTCTTACTGGTAAAAACTGAGGCAAAGTAGGTGTTAAGTACCTCAGCCTTCTCTTCATCTCTATCACTATGTTTCCCTCCAAGTCCAGTGAAGAATGGAGGTTTTCTTTGCCCCTCCTTTTGTTATTAATGCATTTATAGAAGGACTCTTTGTTATCCCTAGCAGAAGTGGCCAAATTAACTTCAAATTGCCCTTTTGTATCCCTGATTTTCTTTCTGCATGATCTAGCTGTCTTCCTAAATTCTTCATAGGTAGCCAGCCCTTTCTTCCATAGTCGGTAAACTCTCTTTTTATCCCTGATTTCCTTCACAATCTCCCTTTTAACCAAGCTGGTTGTTTTCCCACCGGCTTGCCTTTCGGCACACTGGTACAGCCTGTCCTGTGCACTCAAAACTTCCTGCTTGAAGCACATCCATCCCTCCTGGACCCCCTTGTTTTCAAGGGTTGTTTCCCAGGGTATGCTCTGGACTAGACTTCTGAATAGTTCAAAATCTGCCCTCTGGAAGTCCAGTGTAGAGGTTTTATTGTTGGCTCTCCTTGACTCTCTGAGTATTGAAAATTCTATTATTTCATGGTCACTATTTCCCAGGCAGCCTTCAACCACTACATCTCCCACCAGCCTCTCTCTGTTTGTAAACAGCAGGTCTAGCAGGGTCTTACCCCTGGTAGGTTCATTTACCAGTTGATGAAGGAAATTGTCCTCTATACACTCCAGGAAATTCCTAGACTGCCTCTCCTCTGCAGTACTGAGCTCCCAGCAGATATCCGGCAGGTTAAAGTCACCCACAAGGACAAGGGCTGACGATTTCGAGACATCCACCAGTTGCTTGTAGAATAATTCATCCCATTCGTCATCCTGGTAGGGCGGGCTGTAACAGACACCCATGATGATGTCGGCCTTGTTGGTCTTCTCCCTGATTCTGGTCCACAGGCACTCAGCCTTATCGTTGCTGACCTCAAGTTCAACAGAGTCAAGTGACTCTCTAACATATAAAGCCACCCCTCCACCTCTCCTACCCTGCCTGTTCTTTCTGAAGAGCTTGTAGCCTTCCATTGCAGCACTCCAGTCATGCGAGTCATCCCACCACGTTTTTGTGATGGCAACTACATCATAGCCTTCCTGCTGCACGATGGCTTCCAGCTCCTCTCGTTTGTTGCCCATACTGTGTGCATAAGTGTACATGCACTTCAGGTGGGCTGCTGATTTCATTCTTAACTCAGGCTTTCCATCCTTAGGCTGATCACTGGAGAGCCCGGTTTCAACCCCTTCCCCCTTCAAACCTAGCTTAAAGCCCTCCTAATCAGCCTCGCTAACTTATGGGCTACAGTCCCCTTCCTCTTCCTAGTAAGATGAATCCCATCTGATTTTAAGAGACTAGGTACCATGGAGTTTGCCCCATGGTCAAAGAAACCAAAATTTTGACAGTGGCACCAATCCTTTAGCCATCTGTTGATGAGTTGGGCTTTTTTACTCCTCTCTTTATTTAACTCCTCATCCATCCCAGATAGTTCAGGAACTGAGGCAAATATCACCCGTGCTCCTGTCTCCTGAACTGACTGACCCAGTGCTTTAAAGCCTTTTTTAATTATCCTGGCACTTCTTTGATTAATGTCCTCACTGCCAGCCTGGACTACCACCAGTGGATAATAGTATGAGGGCTGAATTAACTCAGGAAGTCTCCTACTAATATCCCTCACCCTGGCCCCAGGAAGGCAGCATACTTCTCTCTGGGATGGGTCTGGGCGACATATAGGGCCCTCAGTTCCCCTCAGAAGGGAGTCACCGACTACAACTACCCTTCTTTTCTTTTTTATACCTGTGGTTGTAATCTGTCTTGTAGACAGGGCCGAACCAGGAGGCTCTCCAGAGAGATCTTCTTGGCTATCCTGTACCTGACTGTCTGGGTCCAGGATCTCCTATCTATTCTTCAATGGCAGCCTGGGGGGTGATGGAGGTCAAGAGAGAGTTCTTTTACCTCTCCCATTAGGGACCCATTTGCATTCCCCCCCTATCAAATTGGTCTGCTCCATCTGCCTTATGGCAGGAGGGGCAGGGCTTCACCGTCTCCTGTTGGACTTCCTTAGGGTTCAAAAGGGTTTGACTCCAGCAGTCAATTTCTTTTTCACTCTCCCTAATGCACCTCAATCTCTCTACCTCTTCCTTAAATTCTGCTACCAGGCACAGTAAGTCACTCACCTGCTCGCATCGTGCACAGCTACCTCCTACACCATCCTCCGGTACCAACGTCAGGCTCAGACACTCAGCACATCCAGAGACCTGGGTGGCTGCATCTTTCTTCGAGGGGACTGTCTGAGCAAACACACTCCTAGTATTAACAGCAGCAACGGCTTTTGTTTTTCTGGAAACCACTGCAAGCTTTAAAAAGCACACTCACCTATGAGAAGTGGGAGCTGGTTGTGCCCTGCCTGCTTGAATTGCCTTGCAAATTGCTGTGCCACGCCCCTGTTTGTCTGCTCCTGTGGGGTTCTTCATGTCACTGTCCTCTGGGAACTTTAATGCAATACTGTTAATGTGTTGTGGTCCAAATATGACAAGCTTCTTATACCACCCTTTTGGAGATGACGTGGAATTTACAGTTATTTTTTGTTTGTTCATTTTGGTTTGGTTTGGGGGATTTTGTTTGTTTGTTCTGCTTGTTGATTTGGTTTGCTTTTACTTACTAAGGTTATGGGCAGCTCCTTGGGAGTGCAGTGTTTGCCCAAGTGTGACATAGTAACTGCTCTTCAAGCTATTACACCAACTTGCAGCACATTGTCTCTCAGTTGATAACTCAAATCGACCTAAAGTTTAAAATAACTTCATCTTGTGAGTTACTTCACATTCTTCATGCTCTTTTGCAGTTATCTCCATTTCTCCACCTGAAATGAATTAGTCTGAAACACAAAGCAGCAGAAGTCTCTAGCTGCTTGCTTTTACATGGTTATCTAAGTCCTCTGCAGTGTGATGGGACTATAAACTTGTATTGGTTTAAGGTTTTGAAGCCTTTGACCAATTTAGTCATTCTAGTAGATATAGTATTTGGCCTTTATTTAATAATTTTGTATAATCAACATTTTATTTAATAATTTTGTATAATAAAGTTTCCTGTAATGTAATCTTCATGTCTACTTAGTATCTGTTAAACTGACTGATGCTGGAACTTGTCCCAACACTACCAGGTGCTTACAGCTCTTCAGCGGTCATTGTCAGGGCTAGTGCACTGTTTTCCATAAGTTATTTGCATATCATAAGCTTGGAGTTCTTAGGGTAGGCATTTTTTATTAAACAAAAAAAAAACCCTCTTTCATCACACAGGAATATCTTCAGTGAGGGAGACTCCACAACCTCTCTGGGCAGCCTGTTTCGGAGCATAGTCACTTGCACAGGAAAGATGTTTCTCCTCATATTCAGGTGGAACTTCCCATGCATCAGTTTTTGCCATTGCCTGTTGTCCTGTTGCTTAGCAGCACTGAGAAGAGCCTGGAGCCATAGTGAAGATATTCCATTCTGCTTTCATCTGTTGGTCTCTGATTCTAGAGTACACCAACTATGATGCAGAGATGTGTAATTAACATATTTAAAATAGAAGTCTTTTCCGAGACTTGATTTAATTTTATTTTTCCTAAAGCTGTGAAATCTCAATATTCAATTCAGACTCCCACTCCCCTTTTTTCATGTAAAATATGAATGAAATAGAGATGCTTCCTAGCACTGTTATTAAGTAGGGTCTGAAAAAAATTAAGACTTATGAGATGCTCTCTTTAATTTATTTTGAGTTCATCAGTGTGTGTGTAATGTTGTAGCATGTCTCCACTGTAAATCAGCAGTCATCCTCATTTGTCTTCCTTTATTGAGGAGAGGGAGGTTTAGTTTTTCTTCTAATTTAGAATTTAATCAATTGTTTGGGGTTTTTTTCTGAGATCAGATGAGGATTTTTTCTCAACTTTGATTTGTTCTCAGTTCTCTTTGTAAGTAAAGATTTCTAACTGTGTTGATTGCTAAAGTGCTGGACATTTTATATTCAAAACTGAGCTGCATTAATTAAATCTAACTGGTCATAGAAATTCATGTTTCAAGTCATTAACAGTCAGGCTCTGTACTCAGACTCTATCTGGTTGTTCTAAATAGCAAATCTCTCCAATGGTGCTTTTATATATGATGAATAAAGTAAAACTGTGGTTGCCATTGGTACAGTCTTATGTGGTAAGGAACAACATAAGCCTCCTGTTCTGCTGTTGCCACATGAATTTGGAAAGCCTTTGCCCCACCTGTAAGGGCCTAGTACAACAAATGCAGGAACTAGTAGATGGATACCAGTAAAAGTGAAGGATGAGATTTCAACTTTGGTGTAATTAGGACACAAAGAATCCATTGTGGCTGTGAATCCTTGAAGAGAAATGACAATTCTCATACCTAAATTGTGCTAGGCATTGAATCTGCATGCCATGGCACAGTAACTTGCTACTCATGCTGGTCATGAAGCCAGAGAAGTTGTATCCACCTGAGTATCACTGCATCCAGCATTTTTTGAGGTGTGAAGCACTCTGACAAATATTAAAACAGTAAAACACTCTCAAAATATCGGTGGTAAATTCATTTGGGGGTGTTTATTTGTCCTGTAGTATTTGACACTGTGATGTGTATTTACTAGAGATTGTCAAATAATGCCTATAGTTTATTGGAGCCAAGACTTGAAAAAAATATGACTTTCTATAAGATCTTGATGGCAGTAAAATATGTTAATAATAGAAGAAGCAGTTCTCTTGCTTTGCCTTCTCAGGAAAGCTAAAATTATTGAGTCAGCAAAATGTGCCCAAAACCTGTAGAACCTAGGGAGTATTTAACTGTTACAATTACAGCAGTGACGGAGATGTTGTGTCATTCTTTCAATTTTGCCTGGAGTTTTTAAATTATGCAGGGTAATGTGGCTGTACTGATTATTGCAATGGTTTAATATATTCATGTAAAGTTCATTACTTTGGTAATATCTGTAAATAGCTTGGACTGATAGGAATAGTTCCACGAGGGGTAATTTAATGTAAATGTTTGTGATTGAAAATGTAACGGTCAGTCTTTGTTGTACTAAAAAGGTACTAATTTTCCCAATATTTCTGGGCAGACTCTGAGCAAATTTCAGAAAGTGTCAGGATTTTTTGTTTCATAAGATATCTTCATTTCAATTATGTACCCAGGGATATTGAAAAAGAAGGATGCCAGCCTAGCCCCACTGAAGTCTATAGTAAGATTCAATATTGTGAGTTAAATACTCAGTAGGGAGTAGTCAGTAAGGCTCCATGATGAAAAAAGTATAACTGCTGTTGAAGAAGCGTCCTGGGGGAACTCATGGCTTTATTGCTGGAAAAGAACATGAGATCCAGAATTAATATGGTGGCAGACTTTTTCAATATAAATAGTTGAAACAAAATTAAAATCCCATTATATCATTAGCACTTTGCATAAAATCTTTGACTATAACCTTTGTTAACCATAAGTATACTATTGTATATATGGATTTTTTTTTCTTTTAGTGACACATGTACATACACATACATACAAATATCCCATATATAGGTCTGTATGTATGTATTTCCATGTGAAAAAAAATATGAGTTTACTTTTAGACTGCTGACTCAAAGTAACTCTGTTCAAAGCACATTAAGCTGTTCTAGTTCTGTTCAGTGTTGGAATAGACACACATGCATATATTTCCTTACTTTGGGGAATTATTATTATATGTCCATTTAATTTTTAATTGTGCAACCACATGGTAATGGCTTTGAAGTTGCTTTTAAGTTTTGAAGCTCAAAGTAAAGAAAAAAACAGAAGAGAACTCTCCATTTCCTAGGAAAGATTTTAGCTTAGTTAGTTTCTATGAAAGTGTTTTTTCTCAGTTTTCCATAGTGACAGCCTAGGTCCTAGGCTAAGGCTTACTATGGTGAGATAAAAAACAAAGCAGCAATGTTGTTCTGTCTGATCAAAAAATTTACTCAAACAGAAGAGTGGTCTCTCCTAGAAACACTCATTTGACTAAAATAAATTCCAAATGCTCCTTTATCACCCTACTTGCCATAGAAATGTCTCCAAAATACTATAATGTTTCTTCAATTTAATAAGCAAACATACTGTTATATATCTGTATCAGTTTTATGTCACATTATTCCTGAGCCTGATGAAATTGTCTTTTGTCTGCTTCATAAACAGGAAGAGAAAAATCTTATTCATAAATAATAGTGTAGCTGTAGTTTTGAAGAAGTGCAGACTCTAATATTTTTCAGATTCTCAAACCTTTGAGTTTTTTTTTTTACTAGGAATGATATAGAGAGATGCCATGTAGGAATTTAGGTACAGTACCTACAAGAACAGAACCATACCATTTAGTGACTGAAAAAATTAAATTTATTTAGTAAATGGAAAGAGTTGTGAAATTTGTGCGATTTCTATCCAGGTGTCCACTGCACACCTTCATAAAGAGGAACCCCAGCCCCTCCACAGAGGAGGATGTTCATTCTGACCACCTCTATATTAACACTTGAACATTATCTGTTGGAATGCAAGTCGCACAATTGCAGTTGTCGTGATGTTAGCGCAGCAGAAGTAATACACAGAATCACACAGAATGGCGGTGGTTGAAAGGGGCTTCTGTAGAACACCTCATCCATACCTCTGCTAAAGCAGTTTCACCTAGAGCAGGTTGCACAGGACTGCATCCAGGCAGGTTTTGAATATTTACAGAGAAGAAGTTTCTACAACCTCTGTGTGTACCCTGTTCCAGTGCTCTGTCACCCTCAAAGTAAAGAAGTCTTTCCTCATATTCAGACAGAACTTCCTGTATTTTAGTTTGTGCCCGTTGGCCCTTATATTTTTGTTAATCACATGAAAAAGAGTCTGGCCCCATCCTATTGACACCCACCCTTAGGATATTTCTAGACACTGGTAAGACCCCTCTCAGTAGTCCCTTCTCCAGGCTAAACAGGCCCGTCTCCCTCTGCTTTTCCACATAAGAGAGGTGCTACAGTCCTCTTAGCTTCGTAGTCCTCCTCTTGACCCTCTCCAGTAATTTCTTTTTTCTTTCATGAACTGTGGAGCCCAGAACTGGACAGAATACTCCAGGTACAACCTCACTAGGGCTGAGCAGATACCTCCAGTGACCTCCTGGCAGTGATTTTCCTGATGCACCCCAGGAGATCATTGGCCTTCTTGGCCACAAGGATGAACTGCTGGCTCATGGACAGCTTATTGTCCACCAGGACGCTCATGTTCTTCTCCGCAGAGCTCTTTCCCAGCATGTTGGCCCCCAGCCTGTGTTGGTGCCTGGGGTTATTTCTCCCCAGGTTGAGGATCCTTCATTTGCCTTTGTTGAACTTCATTAATTTCCTCTCTGCCGAGCTTTAAAAGTGTCTATCAATACCCTAGTGTAAAGCAATCTGCAAGTTTTTTAAGACTAACAGTAGAAATCAGCAAATCATGCAGTTTCCTTTTAAAAGGTATACATTATGTTGCAGAGAGCTATTATCTCAGCCATTCTCTTTGGGAGAAGAATCATAAAATCAGTAAAGTTGGAAAAAACTTCCATGATCATTGAGTCCAGCCATTAACTTAACACTCCCATGTCCACCACCAATCCACGTCCCTAAGCATCACATTTACATGTTTTTTTGAACACTTTCAGGAACGATGATTCCACCAGTTCTGTGCGCAGCCTGTTCAAAGAGGGTGTTTATGGTTTTGAATTGTTTTTTTTTGAAAGCACGAGGTTATTCAACCCCCAGACAACAGCTCATAGTTTTTCATAAAACCTTATTTGTCATATGCTAAGATCAAACTAGCTGCATTAGCTTATGATTTCATAATTTTATGAAGTACTTCATACATCTGCCTCTGTTTCAGTATACTAGGTTGAAAAGATTTAAAGGACATGTTTATTCTTCACAGTCAAGATGCAGGCCTGAAAGTTTCTCATGGAAAATGGCATATGCTTCTGGTGAACAGGTAGTTCCCATGCCAACCACTTCAAGATGCTGAATTCTACTATGTAGCACATATGTGTATCTGCAAGCTGAGAACACATTTTTTAGTTTCAATTTCTGCCATATGGAAGTCACACAGTCAAATAATTAATCTCCATTCCAGTTTTTCTAGCAATGAACAGTCTAAACACCTCAAAGCAAAGAAAGAATTAGACTAACACATAGAGAAGATAAATGAATGCATTGCATAATGTTGTAATAGGGGATTAAAAGAGAACAGTGGTTGCAATTAAAATTTTTTTAAGTCTCAATCATCATAATCAGAAGCCCACATTTCCTCCTGAATGTGGGATCTCTTAAGTAGTCAATATAATTTTCTTCATGGTATTATGCTGTAGTGTACTGGATCTGGTATATTTCCTTTTCCTTATTTTCCTTTTTCCTTTCCAAGTTTCATTGACATATTACTTTAGTGGATTGAATATATAAAACAAATATACAGTAAATATGTTTTAAAAAATAGTTATTAAATTCTGCAATATAGAATCTTTTCAAAGCAGTAAAATATGAAAAATTCACAATTATTTTAGCAGTATTTAACATAGTGCTTTCAAGTCAAAGTAACAGTGAAACAATTCAGATGCATTTAAATTTAAAAATGTAAGCATACTCTTTCTTCACAGTTCTATATGGTTTGATGTTATTTTGCTTTCACAACTGTAGAACTCAAAAATTTTGTTAAGTTCAAAGGAAGTCATTCCAGCTGCAGTGAGATGATGTCCCTCGTCTCTCAGGGCATTTAAACATTCTATTAGATCTGCCCTCTTAAAATGCTCCTTATTTAAGGATGATGTAAAAGAATCTGGTGGATTTTGTGAACATAAATAGCACTAAATCTTTATTTTCTCATGTCAGTGCTTTCTTTTGCTTCATAAATTCTTGGAAAATCACCTGTGCAAAACATGGGTCTTTACAGATGTGGTATCATTGCTGATTCAGTGGAAAATGCCTTTGTTTTAGTAGTTTTGGACATTCTTACTCTCTTTACCTCTTTGCTAAGGGTTTTTTCAAGACAAAACAAAAGATAAAAATATTGTAAAATAAAGATGCTGTTGAGATAATTAGATTCAGTTTCACAGTGTTACATAAATATTAAATAATTCCAAATTTAGAATCAATAAAACAGTGCACCAAGAGAAAATAAAAACCTGTTTCTTACTTATGCCAAGCTCTGAACATATTTTCTAACATTCTGTCTGAATAATCTGTGTTTAAAATTAAATCCTCTGATATTATGCAGCTGCTGAAGTGCACTTTTGCAGATGGGTAGTTGGCCAGTGTCAGAGCTGAGATTGCATATGTACTCCTTAAATGCTGTCTGGCACTTTCCTGTTTTATGAAATAGTCATCAGCTACAGTACATGTTGATCAATAGCACTTCCTTAACTGTGAAGACGTTTTGACTATCCAGCCCCATTTCTTTTTCTGTTCTCAAGACAAATGCATACTAATACCCTTTTAGTGCCACTCTGGTATTCAGGAAAAAAAAAAAAAAGTTGAATGGCATATGATTGTGTCACTTGAAGACAAGGGAACTGTAACCTGAAGTTAAGTTCTTCATCCCCATCTGTGCAATGACAAGGTACCAAGTGAATTTAAAGACTTAAGATCATCTTTTTGTGTAATGAGCAGCTGAATAACTATCTAACTGATTTGGAAAGTGAAGCAACTTTCCTTCCTCTTACAGGCAGGAAAGTACAGTTAGAATGAACCCCTAAAATCTAGAAAAGGATAAGGAACATTGTATCTGTGTGTTGATTAGATAAATTGTGTCCATCACAAATATGAATCTGTGCTCACAGCAAGACTTCTTTAAATAAAATAGAAAGGACAAATAGTGGAAGGGGGTTTTTGAGTCTTGTTCCTGCATTTTCCTGAGCTGTATTTTATTAGAAATGCACATAAGAGCTGTCTTACTCATGTGAGTAATGTTTTTCATGATCAGAACCATACTCAGTTAATACCATGGTAAAGGTAGATCACATAAGGGTTTCTTTTACACTGAATGTCCGTTTGTTCAGATTAAAATTGCAAATCCTGTTAATTAGTAACTGCATGATGTGTACACAGTAAAATTTCAAGGGAATGCATTTAGATGCAATTCATAAAGATCACTGATTATTAATTTTCTCTTAGCAAACACAAATGCCATGTTTTATAAAGTTCTGCTTAAATTAGTGTGGATATTGATGGACTGAACAATCCATGGCTCTTGCCATTGAGAAAGACAAGGGTGGCTGGATGGTTTTTTTCCCCTTCCATCTGATAGTCAATGAGCCTGATTATTGCTTCTATTAATATTTATTATAGTATACCTCTTGGTTAAACCTTCTGTCCACACTTCTCTCTGCTTCCTCACTGTCCCTACTGCATCTCAAGGCAGACAATTAGCAGGATATTTTCTTCTCTCTGCTCCAACACCCCTTGGCTGCATTGTTGCACTGTGGTCAGAACATTATTGAAAAATGTGTCTGTTTTGTGCTAGATGACAGCTTTGGTGTGGGGCTGTGGCTATGGTAAGGGATTGTTAGCTTTCAAGGTAGTAGACTTGCTACTGATTAATTCTAAACATTGGCTATTATTGCCTAATTGTACAAAATAAGAAAGAGATACTGTCAATTTTTTGATCTCCTTTTCACAGTTTGCTGTTCCCAGTTGCGGTTTATAGAGAGATTTGATATTTTTCCTTGATCCCATAATCTGACTTGTGTGATTAGTCATGGCCTTCTATTGGAAAGGGAAAGGAAGGGAAGAATACTTCAGCTGGAAGAGACCTGCAATGATCATCCAGCTCAACTGCCTGACCACTTCCAGGCCGAGCAAAAGTGAAAGCCTCATTATAAGGTCTTTGTCCAAACACCTCTTGAAAACTGACAGACATGGGGTATTGACCATCTAGGAAGCCTGTTCCTTTGAACATGCTCTCCGTAAAAATGTCAAATCTGAACCTCCCCTGATGCAACTTTGAGCCATTCCTATGTGTCCTATATCTGGATCCCAGGGAGAAGAAGTCAGCACCTCCCTCTTCGCTTGCCCTCCCCAGAAAGCTTAGAGAGCAATGACTGACCCCTCAGCTTCCTTTTCCTCAGACTAGACACACCCAGAGTTCTCAAGCACTCCTTACAGAAGCAATAGCTTTGTTGCTCTTGTCTGGACAATTTGAGTACATTCAGTTTCTTTATAGATTGTCAGGCTCAGCACTATATAAAACACTCATGGCGAGGTGACACCAACATCAGTACATCAGGATTATTTCTTCTTTTGACCACCTGGTTCTACAGCGCTTGATGTACCTCAGAATGCAGTTTGCCTTCTTGGCTGCCTGGGAACACTGTTGCCTCATAGTGAGCCTGATACCAACCAGCACCCCCAGATCCTTTTCTGCAGGGCTGGTCCTCAGCCACTCCTCTCCCAGTTCCTACTTGTGTCCAAAGTTAGTCCATTCTAGGTGCAGAACACAGTGTTAAATTTCATGACACTGATGATTGCCCAATGCCCCAACCTATCTAGATCCTTCTGCAAGGCCTCTTTTCTCGTAAGAGAGTCAACAGTACATCTCAGATTGTTATCAGCAGCATAATTGTAAATGGGGCATTAAACTCCTGAATCTTCATAATTGATAAAAATCTCAAGCAGAACTGGCCCTAGAATTGACCCTGAGGAAAACCGCTGGTGACCAATCGCCAGCCACGCATAGCCCCTTTCAGTACAACCCTTTGAGCCCTGTTCTTCATCCAGTTCTTCACCCAGATCCATGAATCTGCTCATGCCACACCTGGATAACTTGTCCAGAAGGATGATTTGGGGGATAGTGTCAAAAGCCATACTAAAATCCAGAAAAAACATCCTTCCCTTCATCCATTATGCCAGTGTCGAAGGCAAGGTGAAGAAGGATATTAGTTAGTTAAATTTTCCCTTTGTGACACTGTGCAGAGTGTGCCTGATGATTGCATTGTCATTTAGATGCCTTTCAATAGCATTCAGTGTCATCTTCTCTTTAATTTTTCCAGGTGTTGAGATTAGACTCACAGGTCTGTAGTTTCCTGGGTTTTCTTCATACTCTTCCTTGGAGTGTAATTAGAATAACATTGGCTAGCTTCCAGTTAGCAGGGACCTCCCCAGACTCTTACGCTCCTTGCAAAGAAACCAAAAAGGGTAAGTGAAAAGCATATATACAGGAATAAATTTAAAAAGTGTTTTGTGCCTTTTTATAAAACTTAGTAGCTAGAAAGCAAAGAAGCTATACTTGTTTGTAAATTAATCTCAGGGGAAAAGGTAACTGAACCATGATTTTTAATTATTAGAAACTTAAGATACTGTAAATAGCAGCAAGGGGAGGAGGGCAGGGAAAAACCCAGTTTTGATTGTTTGTTTGTGTGCTTGCTTCGTTTGGTTTCCATTTTAATGAAACATGCTAAGTCTATGCATAAATTATGTTCCATATTCATTTTAGATTAAAAAATAATAGAAATGGCTGCATAAGAAACAGGAAGTTAGTGATTTCAGCAATGTGATGAAGATTAAGAAACTTTTCCTCAAGTCTGAAATGAGAAGTGTCTTGAGTAATCAGCAGTTTCAGATGTTATTTCCACAGTCAGTAGGAGTTTGGTGGGAGGAAACAAAGGAGTAGATTGAAACAGAGAAGTGGAAGGAAAAGCAGCTTCTGAACAGCAACCTAGCAGTTGCACTGGAGTTTGTGTCTTTCATGCCATTGATTCTTGGGTCTCTTTTAATTGTGATAGTTCTTATGCTTTGAGTTCTCTCACTTTTCGACACCTTTCCTCATCTCAAAGGGTTTCTGATGCAGTGTTAAGTTCTGATTCTTGTCTCGTGACATACTACTGCATGTTCATCTAATAAGGAAGTATGCTTGTTTTGGTAATGATCTCATAAGGTTGGGACACATATAGGCATCTTTCAAATAAAGAAACACACTGGGAAACATATCAAGTAGCTTTGCAGGCATGAGAAGTCTCAAAGAAAACATGCAGCATTTCCACTTAGATTTGTGGGTAACTAGGAAGGGGTTAGTATGGATTAATGCAAGTTGTGGAAGTTATACCATGGCCATGGCCATGTATTAATTACTTCTCTTATAGGAAAGATCTCAAGGCACTGTAGAATAAGCAGGATCCTAAATCCGATCTTCACTGTCCTCAGAACTGTTACACTATTACCCTCAGTTTTTGCTAAGTTAGCTGAGCTGCCATCCTTGATTTTATTTTACAGTTTATTCTGTAAAAAGTCACATAGTGGGATCTGGAATTACTTGGAGTGTTTTCCAGCTCTGTATCTCTCTTCAAGGCTATCCTTTGAAGTTGTCCCCACTGAATATTACTTCTCTTAGATTCTGTGATTAAATGGGCTATTCAGAATTAGTTCAGCTTTTGATTTTTTTCATAAAAATAGGTAAAGCTTTGCCAAGCAGTAGACTTTCTCTTAAACAGAGGACCTGACAGTGAAAGTGCACAGAGCTCTAAAATTGAATATGTAGTATCATATGACTATTGATGTTTTTTCAAGCATAGTGGAGGGAACAGCTAATAATTAGTGCTTGATTTCTTATTCTTCTGTCTCTTGGTGAATGTAAACTGCTTCAGGCTTACTGAGATATTAATGACTGATAAAAGACTGCACAGCAAGCATACAGGGAGGGGACATGCAGAGAAGGCCATGTGAGATGATTTAAGCACTACTGCATCAGGTAGGCAGCAAGAACAGAAATACCCCGTTGCATCTCAAGACCAGCAGAAGGTGACATTTGCTCTGATATCCATGAAAGATATGTGCAGGAGACTGGAATACATGTGCGTTTGAGTTTTATGACTCTGGCATGTTGTGTGTGGCAATGGGATTGTGCAGCATGTCCCTGTGATTTTAATAGGACTTTCTTTAGGATAATGCAGAAAAAACCCCTTGACTACCTTTAAAGATAAACTCAATCCTCATGAATAGAAATACATTAGAGGTAAGTGTGCCTCAGCAAAGGACTAGACATTGGGTCATACAATCCTCTAGAGTCCTGTTCCTTAATATAAAGTGAAGATGGGATTGAGCTGTCTTCCTCTTTCTGCAATTGTTGCTGGTACATGGAATCCTTTGAGCAGGCTTTGCCAGAGGCATTGCCTTAGCTGAACTTTAACTGGTTGTAAAGGACTTTCTGTAATATGCTTTTGGTCCTCTGCATCCTCCTGTGCAATTTTACTTTTTATAACATTTTTAATGAAACTTTTTTTTTTTTGCCCTTAGCTTTATGGAGTCTCTGAAATGCCAGAGAAAAAAAGTAATTAGGTAGAGTAATGGCCTTAAATGCAGTTCACAGTTCTTTGTCGATACATTTTAAAGAATGCTTTCTGCAGAGCAAAATTCCACAGGAGAATTAATGTGCTCCAAAGGATATTACCTATACTATTTTATTATTTTATAAGAAAACAAAAAGAAGGAAATGTTGGGGGTTTGGTCATATAGTAAGGCTGAAAGAAGTATTAGCTTTATCTTTGCCATCTCTTTGCCATCTCTTTCACAGTAGTACTTTCTTAAAAGCTAAAAGATTTAGCTCAAATCTAAAGAGAAGTTCACGTGAAGAGAAGACCTGTGTGCAATTCAGTCACCTCAGTCTTAAACTGCAATCCTCAGATCTTGCCCAATGGCCACCTAATTATAGACATGTCTTACCTTTGTGGTCACATCGCTTTCTCAGAGCAAAGTTTCCTTATGGCCTCAGACTTTATGGATGCCCCCAAGTGCTTCAGGTTCTGATTTCACCTAGAGTCTACAAAAAGTATAAAACAACACATACCAATTTTCTGAAGTCTTTACAGCTAAAACTATCCACCTCCTCTTCTTTTATTTAGAACAAGCTCTTGGATTTGTATCCTTGTTCTGAATGTTTCTATTTCCCAGGCCAAGTCTTCACCCATCCTCCTTTCTGCGTGCCAGAGTGAGGGGTTGAAAAATGAATTCAAAGAGGTCCAAAGGAATGTGAGAAGAGTCACAGCCCTGAAGATTATTGCATATTTTACAGAAAAGACCAACACATTTTCTGGGACACAAATGGGAAGTCCTTCTTCATTTCTGATCTTGGACATTGTTTTACCTCCTTAGACTGACTGCAATCCATTTCGTGCTTCCTTTTTCTTTTTTTTTTTTTTTCAGAACAAAACATCCTGAGCAGGAAATGTCATCTGCTTTCCTGCTAAGAGGCAGAGAGCAGGAATGGGCACTCATAAGGCTGCTGAACTAAGATATGTGTTTCCTTTTCATGCGTTTGAAAACTGGGAAGGTGGTAATGAAGGCCCCTAAAAATACAGGATGCCTCTTTGTAATTACACAGACAGAAGAATATCTGCATCTAAATATAATAACAGATTGCCCAACATTTTTTTGTGATACTCCCAAATGCAGATGAGTATCTATGGATTAAAACTGCACTTTTTTCAAGAAAAAATCCATACACAGAAGTTTTCTACATGAAAATATACACTTTTTCTGTCCTTGTAGACATTTAGAAAACATACAGAGATTCAAAAGTTTCTTGTTTTTCATCTCACTATTAGAAATTATAAAAAATACTGTGCCTGCTTTGCATGAACACACAAGATTTTTTTAAATATGTGACTAAATATCTAAGCTAACACAGGATTGTTCTCTGCTGGTAAATTTTTTCTCTGTTTCCTTATGCAGAAGGCAGCAATCTGCTACTCTGCCATCTAACTCAGCAGCTAACTGTTATCTAACTAGCTGTGGAGGTAGCCGGTTATAACCAAGACAGTGAGTAGTACATGCATAATGAGTCCTGCAGAAATCTCAGTGAATTTCTCATGGCATCAAAAATCTGAAAATACTGATTTACATTACTGACCATGATTATTTATAGGTCTGTTCATATATTGTTAATTTTCAATTGAAAAAAGAAAAGGAAACATAAGTTTAAGAAATATGATTAGAAATGAAAAGTGTTGGGAGAAATGCTCAATTTTGTCGTAAGAAATATGTCATAAGAGGTTATCAAACCAAAAAGAAGTCATTGAATACATTGAAAATGCCTTCTGTAGCCTAGTTACTCTTAGCTACACTTTTAATTAATTATTGTATTTCCTTCCAGAAATGAAACAAAAATTAATTCCTTGCTCATATTGGCTTATCTTGTTTGATGCTTTTTGCTGCCATATCCATTAGTTCCATGTGATGTAAAAAAAAAAAGATTACTTTGTTGCTTATCAAAGATCTGTTATTGTATCGGTAAAACTGCTTTATTACAACTTATTAAATTACAAATTAGTGACAAAATTCTTCCAGGTATACTCTTCTGTATTAGAGTATAATGAGTAAGTTTCGGTCAGTCTTTTTTGTGGTCTGCGGCTTGTGAGTTTTCCTTCTGTCCCAGATCGTTTTATTACAAAAAGTACTAAAAAGAATTTTACTGAAGAGAAACTATATTGATAAACTATGTAATTGATTAGCAGATGCTCTGGGTTAGAACATAATATCTGTTTATGTAACAGTTACAAAAGAAATGGCTAATCTTTCACATGATTGCTTGTGAAGCAAATTAACTTTCAGAGTGAATATTTGTGCATTCCTACAAACTAACCCATGTATTTGCCACTTGGGCTATTTTATTAACAGATGTGTCCTTCTTATGACTATCAGGTTGCAAGTTCATTTCCTAGGGGAATGTAGTAAAGTCTTTTTTTTTCTTTCCTAGCACATATTTTTTGTTAGCTAGTACAGTCAGGTGCAGCCTGTCTACTGAATTTTTTTATATTTTATTTCATTATAGAAAATACATTTTAAAAATTGATTTTTGGCTTAAGTTCCTGACTAATTGAGCCTCCTTATTTTCAAAGTTTAAAATAAATATCAATTTAATAATTGAATAAAAAAATTATGTTCTTTTAAAATATAACATTTCAGCATTTATTTTTTAAATTATTTAAATTTCTCTTAATTTACAACTCCACCGCACAATTCTCATCTAATTTGGTGTTAATGACAAAGGTGTGCAGTCGTACCTTTTCGTGCAAGTTTCATGCTTCATGGCAGTGTAGACATAACTTGAGAAGCCCAGGGCTGAAAATATTCACCCTACTTAGTCTCCTGGTTCACTGCATGCAAGTGAGAATATAGTGCAGGATTTCAGGGACATTGCAGAGTATTCTGTATAAAAGGCATTCCAGCCTCTGCCTAAAAGAGAAAGAACATTTTGTGTTGTCCATCCCCCAAGTTCCTGTAAGAATTCCAAATGGAAGAGGTTTGTTCAGAAGCTGATGCTTGACAAGTCTTGACAGTTGGCTTGGTGATAGATCTTGTTTGTCAAAAATTTTGAGCTCTTGCATCCTAAATCACAGCTCTTCTGTTATGCCTAGTTTAGCACAAGTTTTGGATCTTCTTTCAGTAAGAAATGAGAGTCCAAGCTCCTACCTCCAACAAAGGCAAGATTTATTTCCAGCTAGATCAGTTGTTTCTGATCTCCATCTCTCACTGAGTTGGGAAGTCACAGGAAGTACACCTGTCCTTCACAGTCAGGGCCAGATTTTTAATATCTTGCTCCCGCTGTGTGTTAAAGTAGACTTTGCTCCTTTGAGGGTGATCATGATCTCTGTTTTGGTGAACCACAAGGATCAACTTCTTTTTTTTTTTTTTTCTCAGAATGTTCCTTTAAGAGTCAATTGCTCTTAGTGAAAACTTATTTTAATATAAGCTTCAATTCTGAGCAAGCTCAAACCATGTTTTCCACTTTGTTCTCTCTATTTTCTAAGTGGTATGGCATAGAAAATGATAGGAAAGCTAGGCAAGTATATTTTACACATTTTGCTTTTTAAAAAGGTAACTTTATGTACAATGGTTTCACAGATAAAAGGTTTGAACTGGTATAGTTGCTTTGTTATTCACGTTTCTACACACAGGAAATTTCCAAAAATTCCCACCAAACCATAAAACCATTAGAACATTGTCCAATAAGAACAAAATTTTATGCTTATTCTGTTTGGAACAAAGATTCAAAGTGATTGTCCAAACTTGGGTGAAGCTGCCGTAGAGGAGAGATGACCAAGAGCAGCAGGGAACTCTGGATCTGATCTGTACAGCAGGGCTGACTGAGAACCACACCAAGTCTGGCAAGTGAAAGGCAGCCTTGGTGCATTTGATCTCACCTCGAAAAATATTGATTTAAAAATTATTACTTATGTAGTGATGAGTGCAAACAAAGTCATTTGATAACACCATCCTCAAAGTCTCTGTGGGGCCAGGGATGCTTTTGCTGATGTTTTAAGGAGTTGGGAAGGGTGTCAGCACCTCAAGGTGTCCTTAAAGTGCAGCAGCACTGCCTCTGGTGATACTGGACCTGTGCATCCATCCATTCCCGGCCTCTCTTCAGATGGAATCATGAGCAAAAAGGGGTAAAGGTTTTTGTCTTGCAGAACCACTCACTGATGTCAGTTTGGTGACAATTCATGATTTATTGAAAGGTGTTGAGTGCTAAGAATACTCTTATTTATAAAGAAGAAAGGTTACTAAAAAGCAACAGCAAGTAGAGAAGTTTTCCCCCATGAAGTTATATAAGAAAATAGAAAAGTCAAATTGCACTGGGAAGTAGCTTACAGCCACCTCTGTGATAGATGGTTGTGCTAGCAAGCACAGTGAGCACTTATCTTGTATTTTTTATTTCTCTTAAAAATTATTCCTATAACTTAGTATGAATATTACTGGTTTATTTTTAGTTAGTGATGAAAAATTTGTTCCAAACCATATATTATTTCATAAGCAAATTTTTTTGGCATCATTCCTTTGTCCTTTATGTAACTGCAGTATCTTTCTTATAACAGGACACTCAGTTCCAGTAATAACACCACATGCTAAATATGTGGAGAAAGGAAAAAAGTGTGCATTTGTTTTGGAGCAATTTTCTTTTATTTTTTTTTCACTGTTCATATCAGAAGTACAACAAAAGATTACTAAGATTTACTTAAGATTACAAAATATTTACTTCCATAAAATTGACTTGTTAACTATCAGCGTGTTTATTTCAATAGGTTGTGTGGAAATACTCTGTGGAAAAGTGGAAATAAAGTTGATACTTTGGAAATAGATTCAGCATGCAAAGCAGAATATCTGGGGAAACTGTCTTTGAAATTGTTTTATGTTGTATTAGTTCTGTTCATTTAAGAAATACTTAATATACAGGTAATTACTTTTTTGTAACCTCAAAGAAGAATATGTTATAGTTGTATAAAATTTCAAAGGGAGTACTTTGTGTGTCATATAATTTTGAACAAATGTTTTTTGTGCAAATTCCTTTCCTCTGTGTTAAATTGAGAATGAGACATTTGGCTTCCTTTTCAATAAGCATTTAATCTTACAATTAAAACCAATTTTTTTTCCCTAGAAATTTACTGTGACATTTTTGTATGTATGCTAGAATTTTTTGCATTGCAATACTTGCATTTACACTATTTGCTTTTTAAAGTGAAAAGCATAAGCACAGCTTCCAAGTTGCTGGTCCCAAAATCAGTCTCTTTTCATGTGCTTCAAGCCAGCTTCACAATTTTCTGAGCTGCGTATCAAAGTCTTACACTTCTTAGTTCAATTAAGATTTTTCACCTATCTCCTTTGCTTATAATAAAGAAATAGAAGATGTTTTTTTGAGTGTTAATGAGTAATGATGCCGTCATTTCAGTGAGCACTAAATGCCACCACAGACCTTCTGGACATAATTATCTTTTGAGTTACTTATAATTTTTCTGTTCAAAAATCTAATTAGAGTTACAATATTTTTTATCACCATTTGCGTAGTGCACAACTAGGGCCTGTTTCAGCAAACCACCTCAGAATAAGTTTTTAAACAGGTGGGTGTTTGGTTTATGGCCTTATTGCCTTATTGCTTGTCTCTTTCTTTCTTTCTTTCTTTCTTTCCTTTCTCAGCATTTTAACCTTTTTCACTTCCCTCATGAGTCACTCTTATGACTTATCAATCCCAACCTTTCTGGTGCCTCCCTCTCTTCTCTCCATTGATTTGGTCATAAAATACTTCCCCTGGTTCTTGTTGCACGCTTTTATCTGCTCTAACCTGTTCCAGTATTGCAGTTCTTTTTGTGGCCTTCAAGAGAGTCATCATTACCAGGCAGACTTTCTCCATTCATGCTCTCACTGCTATTGTACTACCTCTTCTAGAAATTTAGGCCAGCAATTGCTGCTTAGTATTTTGCAGAGCTATTTTAACCAAGCTGTCTCAGACACATTTGAAATGCCATGTCTCACACAAGAACTTAGAAATGAGAACTTAATGACTTGTTTCATGTCAGAGTGACGTGTCTGCAGTTCTTATCTTCATAGCAACCATAGCGCCTTTATAACATCTTTTTTTTTGGCCATGTTGACTGCTCTGTCCTCTGGGCTTCCACAGTCTCTGTTTACTTCTTCCCAGCTCTACAATTCTGTGTTTTCTGCCAACATTTTATCTGGTCTGTACTTGTTTTACTACATTTCCCATATGAAAATGTTTCCTCCTTCTCTAATTGTTGTTTCTGTCAAAAATTTCACTCAGACTTCTTGCAATTCCTCTACACTCCTCCTCTCAAATTCAGATTTTACCCTGTCTCATCACTGAAAACTTCCACTGTCTTAGGTGTCAGGTAACCTCTTCACAGTCATGTGCAGGATATCTGCATCTCCTTGACTGTTTTATTCCATCTCAAGATCTTGTTTCAAGAATGTTCTATCTCCTCCTCAGTAGTTACTGCTATGGCTTACTTAAGTATTGGGGTTTTTTGGGTTTTGAGCTGGTTTTCTATTTCTCTCCATCTATGATGAAGATTACCAAATCCATTTGTGGATTTGTAAACTGGATTCAGGCAAATGCTGTAGATAGGAATCAGAGAGCTCTGACTCAAGTCTTAGATGGAAAGTTGTGCATCTGCTTTGGTTGATGACAGTCTAAGGTTTTGGAAATAAAATGAAAGCTGAGGATGAGTATCTGTAACGCTGAATGCTCATCTTTTGGTAAGTGACTTGATAATGTGAAGAGCAAAACTGTAATAATGGACATTCTTATTTGACTGAAAGTAATTACCAAAAATATTTAATCCTTAGTTGCCCTGATGTCTAAGTCATTTACCAAAGAATCTAGCAGGTACCTTCATTCTAGATTAAGTAGGATTTACTGCTTTTTATATTATTTTTCCTAATAAGTTATGTTTAGAAATAAATATGCTTTAACTAGAGAATTTTAAAAATATTTGTCACTTCTGCTCCACAATTTAAAGTCCAAGTGTAAAATGTTATATATATATGAATACTGAAACTTTTCTAGTTTCAATAGTGTTCTAATATTTGTTATATATCAAGGAATCAAAGAATCATGGAATGATTTTATTTAGAAGGGACCTTTGAAGATCATCTAGTTCAGCCCTCCCTGAAATAAGCAGATGCATCACAAACTAGATCAAGTTGCTCAAAGCCTCGTCCACCCTGACCTTGAATGGTTGAGATCAACCACCTCTCTGGGCAACCTGTGTCAGTGTTTCACCACCCTCATTCTAAAATAGTTCTTCATTGTAGCTAGTCTTAATCTGCCTTCTTTCAGATTAAAATAATTTCAGATTAAAATCCTTTGTACTACAGGCCCTTGTAAAAAGTTTTGCTTCATCTTTCTTGTGCGCTCCCTTCAGGTGCTGGAAGGCCATAATTAGGTCACATGGGAGCCTTCTCTTCTCCAGGCTAAACAATCCCAGCTCTCTCAGCCTTTCCTTGAAGGAGAGATGTTTCAGACCTCTGATGATTTTTGTGTCCCTCCTCTGGAACCACTCCAACAGGCCCATGTCCTTCCTGTGCTGGGGACTCCAGAGCTGGATGCAGCACTCCAGGTGGGGTCTCACCAGAGCAGAGTAGTGGTGCAGAATCACCTCCCTCTCCGTGCTGGCCATGCTTCTTTTGATGCAGCCCAGGATACACTTGGCTGTCTGGGCTGCAGGTGCACATTGCTGGGTCCTGTCCAGCCTGTCATCCACCAACACCCCCAAGTCCTCGGCAGGGCTGCTTTCTGTCAGTTCATCCCTCAGCCTGTACTGGTACTGGGGGGGTTTTCCCTGACCCAGGTACAGCACCTTGCATTTGGCCTTGTGAACCTCATGAGCTTCTCGAGCTTGTCCTGATCCCTCTGGATGACACCCCAGCTCCTGAGCCTGTCAATTGCATCACGTAGCTTGGTGTTATCTAAAAATTTGCTGAAGGTGCACCCTGTGACAGAATGTTTTCTGTCTACTCTTTTTATTTCCAGTACTCAGAAACACATCCATCTGCACATAACTGACATCACTGTTTCTCTTCAGCTCTTCTGCCCTTCCGTTTACTTCACATGTACATAGAGGAGGATAAACTATACTTTGTACTGATTTCAGCAAAACCAGGTATTTTTGAATGTTTTGTGACATCAAGCCTCCATGGAACTAATTTTTTGTCATTTTAAATGAATATTTTGAATTCAAATTTTATGGTAAAACTGAAAGACATTCACACTAGTATTTGCAGCAGTGCACATTGTGAATCATTGTGCATGAATGTGTATTAATTATACATACTAGAATTATTTTATACATCGTGGTTAGATGAAAGCTTCATATATTTTTTAATCTTAAAGAACAGGCTGGTAATTGCAACTTCAGTAGGTGCTCACTATATCTGTGATTTGCTGACAGATTTATCACTAAGAACTATAATATTTTACAGAGAAAACAACCAAAACAAAACAAATTCTTCTTTCTCCCTCTTATGACTTCTAACAGATCATCCAGGTTTTTTCTTTTAGAGGGAAAAAGAATGAAATTAATTTTACAGCCCACAAAGGAATTAAAAATGCCTTAATTGCTGGCCAGTGGCATGGGATGTGATCCTGGTGTGTTTTTTTTTCTCATGGCATTATGCTGTTCTAAAAGGAGGAGTATGTAATTTTTGTCCTGAATTACATATCTTTTGAAGTCAGCAAAGTAGATCTTGTTACCTTATGTGAAGACTAACAGTTTACTCAGTGAAAGGTGGGCACTTCATATACCTGCATCTTACACACTTCATAATTTACACTACTGTGTACCCTGGCAAAATGATTCAAGGAAGTCTCAGGCTCTGGAAAAGAGAAGTGCTTAGTTTAGGTGCCATTTCACAGGAAATTATTTGAGATAGTAATTGAAAAAAAGAGGAAGGAGTGAGCATACAGTGGCAAATAGCATCACAGAAGCTAAACTTCTGTTTCTCAGTGTGCTCATTCATCAGTGGCATTACAGTTTAGTGGATTGTCTTAATTAGGTGTAATCAGCTGCCTGTTGATGAGTATAATACTCAGTTTGCATTTATTGGAGCACTATGAATGATCCTTATCATGCTTACAATGACCGTAAGATCGTAGAAATTATAGGTTATTTCACATATCGTCTTTATTATGTTCATAGGGCTCCTGCATGACAATAAATAAATGTTATCTTCAGAAGCCTGGGAATGCCAGCCTTGGGCTGTGGTCAATATAGACCAAATGTGCTACACTTATTGCTAGTATGAAAAACAAGCACACAAAAGTCAAGTTAAGCTAATTATCCTTCTTTTAATTTTGGTAAACACTGTCAAAAAGTCTACTATCTAAATTCAGAATTTCCACAGAAAAATTGCCTAGTACTTGAGGGGTTTCATTCTCACATTTCTTAGTCTCTGGTTATAATTCTGCCATTTCTTTGTAGCTGAATCCATGAAAATGGAGAATGGGAGGAAGAAGAAATGGGAGGAAGAAGAAACTATGTTCTTTTATAGGAGCATTTTTATATTGCCAAATTACACATTGGTACTCTAAGGAAAAGTGATAATATAAATTCCTTGTAGCAGACTTTTGTTATCTGCAGTGAAAAGGTAAAGCATCAAAGGTAAACAAGATGGAAGTGAAGAAAGTTGTTACAGAAAGTGGTAGTGAACAACTGTCGTACCGCCTTTGCCTTGAGGGTTTTAGTTCTTTTGGAAATGCTCTGTGGTATTGTTGGCATCAGTTAGCATCATTTATCTCAGTGGGAGATGCTTCTGAGGTAAGCCAAAGCTGCAGTGCAGCTAGTATGTCAGAACTGGCAGCTGTGTCCTGAGATCATCTCTGCAGCTCAGCTGTTCAGAAAAATATTTTAATATCCCTGAAGGTTTGAGTCTTCCTGTTTATATCAGGTAAAGGTGTTTTGTTTGTGAGTGAGGCAAGAATACAGGACTTCATCTGTGATGCTGTTGTTTTCTGCACAGACAGCATTGCCTTTTGTTGTTTTTTTTTTTCTTTTTAACTTAGACAACTGTCCAGAGCATCATCAGAGCCCTGGTGATTATTCATGTGAATAAAGGATTTATTAGCACATCATTTTGGAAGGGCAGCGCGTGTCTTTGAGATCTGTGTATGACATCTTTCCAACTACCATACATCTCTAAGGAGCCATGCAGTTGGCAGTTCTGTTCCCACAGGCCATATTTAGACAATGGCAGTGGCACCATATTACATAACTGCATCCCAAGATGGGATGTCTTTGAAGCAGGAGAATACGTGTATATACACACACACATACATAGATATGTATAGTCTGTGTAGGGTTCATCATATCTTTATGTCACATCTCACAAGCTAGTTTCCTGAGGGCACTCCTAGCATATCGGGTAAGAGTTACTGGCTTAACAGTCTGTAGTACCATTCTGGATTCCGGCGTCTTTAATATCTCCAGGAAGTGAATGATCCTAGTACTTTCTGAAAAATCACCACAGAACTTCTTTCCAAACTCTTCTTTCCAAATTCTTATGAAGAAAGTGGGTTTAGATATAGAAGAGGATGTAAAAAATTGCATGCCAGATCATAACTGGTTCTGTGACTTAGAAGAGCTTCAGAGTCTTCCCTGAACTCTGTTAGGACTGCTTCTGTTTCTGGAATAGTTCTGAATAGGGTGACACTTCATCTTTGGCCTCCTGTCATGGGAATTTGGTATTGTGCATTGAGACTAAGCTGCATAAAAACTCATGCTGTCTTTCACAAGTTAGAGACCCATGTTTCCTGAGCTTCATATTCTTCCAGAAGAAGACTCAAAATCTGTGTGTTGGACTGTCATCTGTTACCTTCTGTCATTCCCGATGCCACTAAAGAAGAAAAGAAGGAAATGTGATGTACAATATTTTTCAGCTGTCACAAATAGTTGTCTAACCACTAGCAAGGTAACAAGTAACATCCTTATCCCGGTGTTGTGTCATCTTTTAGAGATTTTGATCTTAAAAATCTCAGGTGGTCTTGTCCTCCTTTTCTTTATTTTCAAAACATAATTTTTTAGCATAGTGGGAAGAAGAAGAGACCAAAATGTCTAGGAGAAGGATAGTAAGGAAGTTGACCATTTCAAAACAGTTTAAAATAAAAGTTTCAATTATGTAGATGATGTTCTTAATTAATATTTACTCAAAACATGTTTTTTCAAAAGTCACTTCATTTTCCAGGAAGCAAATTATTGTGACTTCATGTTTTTGTTTAAAAAGATCACTTTTCCTGGTGCCTTCTCTGTTTTTTACTGATACAACCTGATACAAAGATTAATCCCTAAAGCAGTACAAGAAAATTGAAATTGATTTTCATCACAGCAGTAAATGGTATTCCTAGTATGATAGGTTTGCAAGATGACTTCCTGACATGGTAAGAGAACAGCATAAACCTCATGAAGCATACTCTTTGTCTCTTGAAGTTCTTAATTGTGGGGGTTCCATTTTATTTAATTAACAGTAGTACTAAATAATTTTGCAGGAATATATAACAAATAAGCTAACTGCTGGGTCCTACATAGGCACTGAGCAGCTGTAGTTTCCTAGCTGAATGGTACCATTTTGAAGACTTGCCAGAAATATTCAGTCTATTTTCTTGGCAAATATCAGCAGGATCACAAGTCAGTTTGCATATTAAAGAGTAAATTGGGGAGCATTATTGCTAGAGAGGATTAAACATTAATAATCCCTTTGAGAAATCAAAATTTCAAGATGCACACTGTGGAGAAAAATTTAGCTTTGACATTTGATTTCAAGCTTCACATATTTTATTGGACTGAGGGCATAAAGTATTTTCAAACTTGTCAATGATTATTTTGGCTTCTTTGGAAAGTGAGGTATATTATGATTATCATGAATAAATGTTAAATATAATTTGATTTCTTTTAAAGAAATGTCATGGCAGCTAACTTTTAATTGCATTACCTGGTAATTAGGAGAATAGAAAATGAAATTATGGAAGCCAACATGAGACATACCTACGATCAGTATTTTAATATTGATTAGATTATAGCATGTTTGATGAAACTATATGTTCAAATAACATTTATAGATGGAAATACTACCATATGATATTTGAAGTTCTCCTGTCTTGAATAACACTTGGCACATACTATTCTGAGAGTATTGTTAGAAATAACAAACAGCATTGTTTTGTACTTTGTATTCTCTTGTGGCATTTAGTGTTAGTAAACTGGTAACAATGGATGAGGAGAAGGCTGAGATGCTCAGCAACATTGTTGCCTCAATCTTCAGGGGAAACCTCTCTTCTGGAGTGTGGGATGGGGACAGGAGGAGCAAAGTCCCTCCCACTGTTCAAGTTCATAACCATTTGAGCAACCTGAGAGCACACATGCCTGTGGCATCTAATGAGATGCATCCCAGAGTTCTGAGGATACTAGCTCATGTATTTGCCAAGCCACTCTCCATGACAGTCTTGGCAGCCAGGTGAAGTCCCAGGGGACTGGAAAAGGGAAACAGTACCCATCTTTAAAAATGGTAGAAAGGAAATTGCTTGCTCATGGGAAGTAGGGAATTAAGTATCTTTGTTTGTTTGTTTGTTTTTAACCTTTGTGTATGCACAGCCTTTCTCTTTTGCTTTAGTAAACCGCCTTATCTCAACCTACAAGTTTTCCAATATTCTCTTCCCTATCCAGCTGAGGAGAAGGAGTGATAGAGTGTCTTGGTGGGCACCTGCCATCCAGCTAATGTCAACACACCACACAATAATTGTGTTATGTAGTATAATGTAGTATAATATGGTATTAGGTAGTATAATGTTGTATGTAGTATGTATACTACATTATGTTTTGTTAAATTATATTATTTTTACCAGTTTCTTTCATCCAGACACTTAAAATTTACATATACATGGTGCTACAATTTAACTCTAGCCAGGAGCTAAGCACACCACAGCCAGTCACTCAAACTACACTGGTAGGGTGGCAGAAAAAAACAGAATGGTAAAAGTAGGAAAACTCATAGGTTGAGATAAAGACAGTTTAATAGGCAGAGTAAAAGCTGCACCAAACGAGTAATTCATTCACCACTTCCAGTCTGCAGGCAGGTGTTCAGCCATCTCCAGCAAAGTAGGGCTCTATCAGGCATAACAGTTATTTGGGAAAACAAACACCATCGCTTGGAATGTCCCCTCCTTTCTTCTCCTTCCAGCTTTATATGTGGAGCATAATGCCATTTGATGTGGGATATCTCTTGGGGTCAGCTGCCCCAGCTGTGTCCCCTCCCAGCTCCTTGTGCAAGCCCAGCCTCCTCACTGGTGCTCTGGGCTGAGCAGCAGCAAAGGCCTTGGCTCTGTGGAAGCCCTGCTCAGCAATAGTAGTGAAAACATCCCTGTGTTATCAGTCCTTTTTCCAGCAGGAATACAGTGCACAGCCCAATAGTAGACTGAAGAAAATCAACTCTATCTCTGCCAAAACCAGCACAAGTAGCTATTGATTTCCTGTCACTATGGAAGTGGGACAGAATTATTGAAGTTCTGCTGGGATCACAATGTGGCTGGTGCACAACATGGAGACCCACTGTACCCACCAGGGGTTTCTCCCAGTGGAGCAAACCCAGGGGTCTGTGCTGCTCCTCTCATCTCCTTCATAGCACTTAGAGCCTCCCTGCAGTCCAGCCCAGGGATCCCAAAACTGTTTTTTCATTGACTTGAAACATGAAAATTTCCAGGCAGGTCTCTATGTGCCATCTCACACACCAGATGACAAAGACAGCTCTGTGTGCCTTAGCTCAGTTGGCACGTGTGCTTTTGCACACCAGGGGCCATGCTCACCATTGGCTACTGCTTTTTTTTTTCATTACCTAACAAGAACATGATTAATTCAGGCAATGCATTTATTACTGCCAAGTTGAGGAGGAGTAAAATCCTTCTGTATTCACTGATGTATGTTTTGTTGGAAGTTTGAAAATGGCTGGGTTTAATTGATAGTGATTAGATACTGTGATGGTTATTACATACTGACCTGCCACTGGTGTCATTCCCTTGTCATGCTGGATTCAAACTCATAAATTGAGTCTTTATAAACTGGAATAAGAGATTTCTAAGAGTATGTTTGATTGTGTGAGAGTGTCTTTAACTGGTGGATAGTACAGGAAGGGCACATTTTATTTATTTCTTTGACTAATTTTTCAATAATTGTTATATTTTGGAGGAAAAAAAAATAGAATGACCATACAGGAAAACTTAAATAAGTACTTGCCCCTCCTTCTTAAGAGCCATTTGCCCATTCTTGTGCTGGTACTTAAATTGCTGTTGTCAGTCTCTGGATTTTAATTAGAGCATCAACACGTTGGATTTTTGCTGCTTTGGTGAATGATAGTTGTCAGAATGAGAGGAGGGAGGGTAGCTGTCAAAGTCTGCATGTGTGTGCTGCTCAACCACTTCACTGGCAACATCTCTCACCTCCCGAGAGACCAAGTGGGCAGCGTAAAGCAGAGGTAACTGGCTGTGGAGAAAGTCAGTCCTCTGTAAAAACAGCAAGTGACACAACGGCACATATAGGCACTATCAGCAAGGTCCATCTTGGACCCCTAGGAATGAACCATTTTTGGTGGTGTTTGTCTTGGGTTTTTCATCCTAAATAAACTGGTTCCAGTTAGCTGGAAAGGGTTACTTAGCAAAGTTTTGTACCTTTTTGATTTACCATTTTTACGTGGTATAATGCAGAGTCTGAGAGAAATCCTCAGGATAAAAATGTTTAAGTAAAAGAAGTGACAAATCCATGTTATTTTTAAAGTCTTTCAAACATATAGTTTCCTCCTTGAAGCTCATAATGAAATTTTTCAGTTTGCCCATTCCCTTTTCTGTGACTTGCTTCTCCTCACCTTACCTCACCTGTCATCTGACAAAGCATGCAGAAAAGTCATTACACTTTTAGTTCAGGTTCTTCTGTATTTCGCAGAAAAATTCGGGTTCTGTTGCAGGGAGTAAACCTTCTTGCTACAAATATACTACCTATTAGAAGTGAGCAAGGTTTCTAATGAGATTAGTAGGAAGCAGACGTGCTATCAAGAAGAGAAAACAATTTCCTGTGTGTCATACCTAGTGAGCCAGAGTTTTACAAAATGGGTCTTAACTTATACCTTCAGGATAACAAAAAACTGTTATGTCTTCTTCAAATTTAAACACCCTCTCAATTGCTGAAATTTTAGACACAAAAAGCAGTGGGAAAGTTCTTTTGTAAATTGATGTTTAGGATACACACAACAGTTGAATAAGCTCCATCAAAACACTTAGATTCAATTTTGATCCTTAAAGTGATTTTAAACTGTTCTAAAGTATAAACTAAAATTAGATAAATAAGGAATAAAGAACATGTATAAAACCTAACTTTTCCTCTAGAAAGTAGCAAAACAACCTTCTTCCAGAAAGAAAAGCTTCCTTTTTCTCACTTCCCAAATCAAGCTACTGAAACAAAAACAACTCCCATCAGCCTTGTGGTGTCTTTTTAAGGACATAGGTTTGTATTACTCACTTTGCATGTTATGTAGCCTCAGTAAAGGACAAAATCACTTGGCAGAGTAGAATGGCAATGGCCACAGGGAAGAAATGGGGAGCATTCATCAGCTGCGTTTGAGTGTGCATTCATGCTTCAAAGTGGAATAAGAAGCAGTGGATCCATGCTAGAATTCAGTTAATTAGTATTGTTTTGGCTAATAGATAGATAGATTGATTGATTGATTGATTGATTAATTGCATGGGGCAAGTTTATGTTCCTAAAGCTAAACTTCATAAGGAATTGTACTATTAATGAGAAAAGAAAAGAAAAAAAAAAAAGCTTTGTCTGCTGCAGTACTTAACCATAGCCTAGAACAGAGGCAACTATTGTGTGTGTATTTATTATGTAAAATGAAGAGGAAGATGAAGAAGCTTTTAAAATTAAGAAATATGCTGAATTCTATCAAAGAAATCTTTAAATACCAGGACATGATGGAGGGGAGAAGCAAAAGGACAATTGAAAATACAATCCTACTATATAGAAACAATCTTCTTCAATGTGAAAACAGTGTTTTTAAAAAGCAATTTGTATAAATTGGATTTCTACAAAGCTACATCTGTGGATTACTGGTTATTTACAGAGCAGTTCACTTTTACCACTCTGTAGAGCCTTTGAACCATCAAGCAGATAGATGCTCCCACCCAACTTGATGTCATCTGCAAACTGGCTGAAGCTACACTCAGTCCCCGCATACAAATAGTTGATAAAGATTTTAAACAGCAGTGATCCATTAGCGTGCATTGCAGCAGGGAAACTTACTACATTTATGTTACTAATAATTAAAAAAAACAATCATTTAATATTGCTATCACTGATTTATAAAAGATCTTTCTGTGTGTTTGAGCACAGAAATGCAAAGGTTTTTCTCAACAATAAAGACCATTAATTTAGGTATTCACTAACATAAACTCTAAAATAGTAGCAAGGAAGCAATAACTTTGGACAAAATCTGTGTTCTCCTAAGATCTACATCTTTATCATGTCTCCTGTGGTTCAGAATTACACCAAATCATGGCCAGAGCAACAAACTCTGTATCAAATATGCAGCCTCAAGAGCAGAACCATGGTTTGTGTAGCTAGACAATGGCCCATATCTGGTGTGCTGCACAAAGAATGGCACAGGTTATGTGATGATTTTTACGCAGATGCGTTGAGGATGTTCCCTCAGTAAACTTGCAACCCTTCCTCAGGCTCTGCTTTATCTGACATAATGAAGAGTATGTGCTGTTATTCACATCTCTAAAAAAGTGGGGCAATACCTACCAGGGAGGGAGGTCTGCGCAGTCTGGGCAATTCTATTCAAAATGTTCAGAAACAGGGGAGTCTAAGTATGTGAACACATTGTACACAAAATGAGCAAATTCATTTTGCTTCAGTTGTCAATGTGAGACCTAAACCAAGAGTTTGTGTGACAGCCTGTGAAGTGCAAGTTATAACTAGCTGATAACAAGATATTTCACTGAAAATATTTATGCAACTTCAATTGAGTAGTCATGCCTAATATTTTGTACACTCTACGTTGAATTATGCATCAAATATCTATCTGCCAAAGATAATAAATTCAGAATAGCAAAGGCTAGTGAATCATCTGGAACTATCAGTGTATGCATACCCCAGTTATGGTGGAGAGACAAGGAAGATCCCAGCTGGTGAGGATGGGTAAGAAGTTAGAGAGTTAGTATCTAGCTTGAGTTCTCAATGAAAAAAAAGTGTATCTGACTAGGAAATTTCTGGAGATAATTGTGAGAGTGAAACCCTTTAACAGAACAATATCTGCATGTCTACTTGAAGGAGCATAATGAAAATTTACTTTGCATTATGGTAAGGCCAAGAAGATTTTCCTGAATTTCTAGATTAATGTTAAATGTCCATCAAATACATAAATATATTTTTATTTAAATATAATGTTACTGTTGTACAAAGTTAGTTGAGTCACACAGCAGGCAAATTTATAGCCACTTGATCTTCCACCATTTGTACTTGCAGTCATTTGTTGGTAAGTGCACTACTTGGCATTTGAATAATGAAAGAGCTCTGAAAATGGTTAAGACTCTTCACAGAAGGTCTGAGAAATAATGTCTCTTTCTAATACGGTGGCATTGAAGGCAGCATATAAGCCTTTTGTGGCTGTAAGCATCTTTTCACTCTTGGAGTGTAGTTTGCCTTGACATCACACTAAATGGTGACTATCCTGTTTTATCGTTTAGAAATGAAAATGGAATACTTCAGTACGGTAAAAGTGAAATTTAGGGATATTTTTTCTTGTGCTGTGCACCAGTTAGGTACAGCACCTTCATTCTGCATTTAGAATACTTCCCTCCAATGGTCAGATATGAAGTCCCTCTGTTCAGGTGGCAGGGAGGAAGAATTTGGATTCTTACTGCATTGCTTCCTGATGTTTATGGTGTAAATATTTTTTATATGTGCAGAGACACGTACGTGTAAGGTAGGTATAGCTTTTTCTGTCTCCTCCAACCTAAGGTTTAAATGTAGCTGGGCAAAAATATCAGCCAAGTTATTGCTTATCCCGTATGAATAATATTTTGGTAAAAAACAGCTTTTGGTAAAACTTGGCTTGAATATTCACTTGGTACAGAGAAAGCATTTGCCGCCACACAGACTACAGTGCAACTGACTGAGACCTCTGTTGTGTTGGATAGGTTTTTTT
The DNA here is from genome assembly GCA_038380795.1 of Pyrocephalus nanus. NCBI lineage: Eukaryota > Metazoa > Chordata > Aves > Passeriformes > Tyrannidae > Pyrocephalus > Pyrocephalus nanus. The sequence continues at coordinate 63,222,473 of CM076263.1, read as the reverse complement.
TTCTGTAGCTCCTGCATGGATGAGTTTCTGAGCAGCCTTTCTGCATCAAGCCATGCATACACACGTGTGCACACTCACACAGTCAGAGTCAATAGTCTCAGCAAGAGGTTGCAAACCCCTTGTATGCCTTTTAGTGGAAAACATTGGTGCCATAGAGAAACCTACCCAAAACCAGACTGCAATAATGTAAAAATAGCTGGAAGAAGCTAGTGAACTGGATCATCTGTAACGGGACCATGTGCAGGTTATATTGCATAAAGACACAAGGGATGATTTTATTTTCTGTTAGAGAGGATGGCTGACATTCGTCTGTCTGTTTTTGTTTCTTTTTAAAGCCTCAGTTCCAGAATTAATTGATACCATTCTCCTTCTGTAATTGTTGGGTTCCCTAGCTCAGCAGCTTGGAAGATCATGCTGCTGATTTAGAAGCTTAATGCAAAGAATTTAAATATAAATTGTGATTTCATGAATTTTAACTTGAAGAAGGTCCTACCTTTCTCATCTTTCCCTTCTGGTCCCCAAATACCTTAAAGATATGTAAAGAAATAACTTCACAAAAACTGAATAGCCAAGAGATTTTTGGCGTCCTATAGAAAATGTGGGCACTATGTGTTGTTCCTTCATCTGTGGTTTTTCTGCAACTTAATAATGATTAGAGTATTTCCAAGCCTGATGTGAAATATTACTGAAGAATAATTACATTTTCTTGCTCAAATGCACAGCCATTTAAAATAGTTATTATAATTTGAGAATCTGTTTATTACAGAGAAGTTGCTGAGGAAAAAAAAATTACTTGGCTCTGTGGTGTTTTCAATTCAAGAAAAACAGTAACAACCTACTGTTGGGTTTATTGTACTTTTCATTAAAGCAGCTGGTATTGGCCATTCTCAGAGTAAGGATATGAACCATTGTTCTGATGCAATAATTACTGCCTTCATATGGAACCATCTGGTTTTACCTCTGTTCTCAGTATTTTTAACGTGGTGAGAAAAAATGAGTATTCATAAAAGCTCAGATTTTTTATGTAAGTTTCAAATAATGAGATTTATGTGTTTTGGCTCAGTTAATTTAATACAGGAGACTAAACCTAATTTCTAGCATTGTCTCCCACACAAAATTAAGATTTTTTAAGGACAGTTTCTGAATACAATTGGATGGTCTAGCAGAAACTTAATACAGCTGGTGCCATTCTGTTGGATCGAGGGGATTTTTTTTGTCAGTTTGTTTTTTTATTTTGGTGAGGTTTTGGGATTTTTTTGTGTGTGCTTTGGTGTGGGTTTTTTTGGTTTGTTTGTTTTGTTTTTTTCTTTTGTTTGTTTTTTTTTACTTAAATTGAAACATTATGTTTTGACATTAGAAGTGCACCTCATAGTGTGCCCAGCACTTTACGTCAAATAGTCATGTAGTACTTTTTCACAGTTTCACCAGAAATAAGCACATAGTTGAGTCAGATGAATAAGTGTATTCTTTAAAATGGATTTAGAACCTGCCTTAGATCAAAAGATATAAAAACGTAACTTCTTCATTCACAAGTTTATAGAGTGGTACCAAACTTTTGATTTCAAGATTCTGATAATTGATTTCCTCACTGAGAACGTAAATGCAGTCCCTAATCTCTGAGGCTTGGAGGAATGAGGAATATGTCAAGGCTATTTGCTTTTTCCAGCACTAGTCACAAATATCTCAAATTGCTGTAGTTGAAGTACTGCTAATGACTAATTACCTTCAAAAGGATTTTGCTGCTTCACAGTTTAAGATAGCCCTGGTTATCAAATGAGCTCCTCTTCCTGGTCTTTTAGTGTTTATCCTTCCCAGCTACAGTAGGGAATATTTCATACTTTCAAGGACATTCCTGGCAGAAAGTACATAATAATATTAATTGAAAAACTCTCTAGGCACTTGTCAAAGTCCTGAAGAGATCAGCTTGCAGTGGCATTGTGTATTCAGATAAAGCTCTGCAAGCAGCAGGATGCTTGGATTTACTGCTGCTGCCAGAAAGCAGGGACCATCTAGTGCTAATGGTTTGTCAACAGTGCTGTGCACTTTTGGAAGCTGATAATAATTTTATTTTATATTTTACCTAAGGTTTTTGGGCATTAAGATGGCAAAAATAAATCAACCTTGATAGATCCATATACTTGTGAGTTTTATGCTGAAAGTTATGTTCCAGCATGAAAGTTAAAGTTTTGCATATGTCCAAAATGTATGGATCTGTTCTGCAACTGAGATAATAGTCTTCTCCTAATGGTAACTTAGACACAGCATTTTACTGAAGAAGACAGAGGATCTTAAGTTAATAAATTTCCCCAAATTTTCAAATGAGGAAAGATGAGTCATACTGATACCTAGAGGTTTACTGTTCTAAAAATATTCACCCTTGAAATTCAGTTTGCCACATCCTCTTGGTGTGTTAAAGCAAAGTACATCTGAAGAAAAACTGTCGTGAAAGACTCCCAAAGGTGCTTCTCCACGATGGTACCTGAAGCCTCATCTCTTGAGCTTGTCCAGGAGCCTGGACAGATGGCTCTAGCCAACTAGAGCTGAATGATACTAGTGCTGTTCAGTTGCTGGCTTCTGGAAGTCTGAAAATCTTACAAGGAACACTAATGTAGTTAGCCTTCAAATCTGAAAATATGATGTAACATTGTTTTGTGCAATATTAACTATGTTTTGTTTTAACTACTAAATCTGGTTTATCCTGGTGTACCCTTGAGAAAAAGAGAATCAGTCTACAACTACTTTCCTAATGTGTGTGAGAATTTTCAGAGTTCACGGTAAAGTTTAGTGGTATATTAGTGACTTCAAACCCAAGACCATTTGTTACTGCTTTCTGATTTTTCTGGATGGCTCCAGATGACCACTGCTCAACTTATTTCCTAACACTCGCTATAATTGAAATTTTACTCTCCTAAAACTAGTTTTTAAAGGTGTTAAACCCTAATTTGTCACCTGTCATTTGCCTGTTTCTTAAAGGAGTTTTAGTCTCTCTGAAAAAAAGTCATATAAAAGTCCCAATTTATTTTCTTCCCTATCCAGCATATTTCTTTTTAAGTGTTGATAAACCAAGCTTCACTTTGTTTCACATTGGCTTCAGCAATCATAAGGAAAATTGATTTCGATTTAAGGAACGATTCCACCAAGTATCTTCTAATCAAATCTTTAACAATAATGAAGTTAAGAAAATATGAAAAAGCAAGCCTGATTTTATGGACAGAAGTTGACTTAGGAAGGAGTTTATTTGGAAATCAAAAACATACAAGAGGTTTCTTTAAGAAATAAAGGGAAAACCAGGGATCATTCAAGGCATTGTTTAAATTTATCTTGTGCTCTTTTTGATCAACATACAGCAATGAAAACATAGATAAAATAATAATAAAAATCTTTACACTAATCTTTTAAAATAGGCAAGGCAAATTGCATGTATTCTTCAAAGCAGAACTCTTATATGTGATGGTGTGATATGGGTGTCTTAGCACAGTTATGTGGATAGTAGTTATCATGAGGAAACACCATATCATTCTCTGCTTAAATGTTGCAATTAATTGACAGTGTAATTTTTATCTCAGGATATAACTGTTGCTGGTCTTTTAGAAAATGAAGGTAGTATGATAATTAATGCTGATATTTACTTATAGCAGGTACACAGATTTAGTGGCTGTACTGAATTGCTTTGTCACAGGGAGGCTTAAGACACCATTAGGCACATTTGATTTTTTTAATGCAAATACTTGGGAGGCAGTCTGTCCCAAAAAACAAACCAAACCAAACCAAACCAAACCAAAAAAAACAAACCACACACCACCCACCCAAAAAACAAAACAAAACAAAACAAACAAAAAAAAAAACCCACAAAAAAACCCCAAACAAACAAACAAACAAGTCAAATTGTAACAAATTTTTGTGCGGATTTTTAATTTTGGTTTGAAAACATATGTAGTCTTAGATCCTTTCATACCTGGCACTGAGGAAGCAGGTTAGAGGACCCTGATCTGTCAATTGAATGAAGCATCTGTGAAAGCAGTACTATAAAGCTCCCTAGAAAGCCGCTCTTGTAAAACATGTCATTATGGCTGCACTTTCATGATACCAGGCAGCAATGCTTTATGTGCAGTAATGGAGTTTCTTCTTAGTGACATCTTCAGTTAATACAGAACCCAAACGTTGCATTCCTTGGTTTGCATAAGAAGTAGATAATGAAATACTAATTTATAGGCAGAATCCAACACACTGTCAATAGGGGGTAAATTGCTTTTTGTTGTTGTGTGAAGCTGAAAATTGTGTGTATCCTTCTGTAAGAAAATCTGTGTTTAATGACCACACTGGTTTTTTACTCTTTCTGTGAGTAGGTACATTCAGATTTATTTCTTTTCATTACCAGTACAATTCAAAAGTGACCTTAATACAAGTAGGTCTATATATGTGAAAACAACAGTCAAGTGGGAGTAGCCTACAATATTATTTACAAAAATACTTTGTGACTAAAGTAAATTATTTTACAAGATAAGATATTAGTGAGTTCCACTGAGTTTCAAATAAATTTGGTGGACTGGATAAATGTTTAAATTTAAAATGCTAGAAAGCATAAATAGAGATTTTCTTATAGGAATCATGCTTAGGTGCTTCCTTGGAACACTGTGGATAAATCTAATCCATCATTTGAAAGCACATCTCTGAAAACAGCATTCAAGTAGATACAGAAATACTTGTTGATGAGTTTTTGGATCATCATGACCTGTAGACTTGACCAAATTACTTGAAGCGGTATAGAAAAATGTCCCGAATGAGACTGTTAGATAGCATTGAAACTGTTTTCTAAGGAAAATAGAGTGGAATACATTTAATTTACTGCTATTTCCTTAAATTAAGACAGTAAAAAATTGTAAATATATTAATTATTCTTTTCAAATGTGGGAGGGTGGGAGTGAAGCCATAGTGCCGTGTTACAGGACAGAGTAGTCCAGTTGGAGAAGATTCAAGGTCAATGAACAAGAAGCACTGGGAGCTGTAGGAAGCATTTCTTCTTAAAACAAGTTGTGCCCTTTAGCCTAAATGAAACAGCCATAAAAGAAGATATCTTTTGTAAAAGCTGCTGAAGGGAATAGAATAATTTGTTGACTGTGTTTGTGTTAAATAAGAAAAGTACAAATGGGTTCAAAATTCACTGAAGAGATCAGAAAGGGCCAGATGTGTTTTTTATGACAGACTTTTGCCTTGATAAAAACATTCTTTCTTCAGGTATAAGTAAATCTTTATGGTTATGAGAAGTGGTAACAAAGAGCTAACAAAGAAAACCTTTTTGCACACTTGTCACTGGAGATGGGTGTACATACATTTCTATGCAATATTCTTCTTCCTCCTCTTCCTGGAAAATACAACACCACTTGTGGCGGTCAGAAGTGCTCAGGACTTGGAAAATGGTATTTGGATTAATGTCTGTTTTTGAAGAGGGAAGGCAGCTTTTATTTCAACCTTTGCAAAGAATAATTCTTTTGTTACTTTCTTTTCTGTTTTATGCAAGGAGGGAGTTGTTCTTGCAGCTTGATCAATGGTGCTGAAATAGAAAATAACCAGGAAAATAGTATACTCCTTGGCCACTGAAGCTACAATTGTTCTGGGTCATGGCTGTTCTCAGCTAAGTAATTTTGCTTCTCAGACCCTGTGTAGAGAAACCTTGTGCAGGCAATCCATCCAGTGACGAAGAACACAATAATAAAATCCCTCACAGAAACTATTCAAAAAGTCAGAACGTGAGAATATTTTTTTCACTGTTATTTCTTCACTATTTAGCTCTGTAACTGTTCTCTTTGATTTTCTGATTAAAGCCTTGCAATTGGCAATAGAACTCACAAAGACAGAACTGTAACCCCACTTTTTGGAGGAGAAGAGCTTCTTTATACATTTGTAGACTTTCATACTGACCTGAATATACATTGTCAAAAAAACCTCATTTTTGGGGACCTTTGCTAGAAAGCCTAATTTCTAGAAGTTACTGGAGAAAGTGGGAAATAAACCCTGGAGTATGTAGCGTCATACAATAGTTTTTAAATTTAGACAACATGAAGGTACTTCTTTTTCTTCTCTATTTTGTGATTAGAAAGAAGAGCTGATTGGATTGTCTTGTAGTTACAGGATGTGCGTAAGATTTATTAGATCTATTCCTCCCTAGCCTTTCTCAAGCTATATAAACTTGCCAATCCTTTATTTCTGTGTTTCAAGACTGGGAAAATGCCTTATTTGCCTTGTCTGTTTATATAAGCTTTCCCAAATAATGTTGTTTTATTGGTGACTTGAGTTCAAGGACCAAATAGAGTGATTAAAATAATATAGAAATATATGGATGAAAAAGAAAAATTGATATGTTTTGCTATTTTGAAAATGTTATATCGGAAGAGAAAACTGTTTGGGTAAATTATTTATAATCAAATATAATAAGAATACAACATAAGTTTCAATGAAAATTTGCATTATAATTGGCAGAGGAATAAGGGAGAAGAAAAAGGTTTTTTGTAGTATTTTATTTTTAGGTTACAAAACAAGACATAGTTGAACTCGGTGCCATTTGTTTATCATAAACAGAAATGTTAGCATTTGGGCAAAATTTTTACCATAATTTGGATCTCTCACTGTCATAAAGACTGGGGAAGTAGAACAGACATTAAACCTGGAGGTAAAGAGTCTCTCTAATTGTCAGAAGCCTAAATAAAATAAGTACCTCTTTTTATTCAAATAACCGCTTGAGAAGCTACATTTTGTGTTTTGTGAAATTTACACCATTTTCATCACATAATTTATTAGAATTTAGCAGAAAAACTGTACCAGAAATGTCAGTGGAATACACACCTTTTCTCAGAGTTTATGAGAAATATGGGGAAAATCCTAATTTTTCTCACCTACTGTATTTAGATCCCAACTTTTTTTCCTTAATAAATGTGACTTTTAAAAAATCCTTCGTATTTTTTCAGTCTTCATCATTGACCATGTGGATTAACTATGGATATGTCTATGTACTTCTATTGCAGGATACAGATGTTTAAAAATAATGACTGAATTTGAAACCCTTCTAATACATCTGCCTTACTAATGAGACTAATTATTTTTTCAGATATGCTCTTTGCATAATTTTCTTGGTCAGCAGCAGCTCTTTGATTGGCATAAGTAAAAATACAGGCTATCCACTTTTGCTGTGTTTCTTGCTCCTGTCATTGCTTCAGATGGTGAAGTAACTAGAAGAGAAATGACCAAGCTTGCAGAAAATGTTGAACTGTTCACTTGCATTGAAACAAGTCCCAGGGGATGTCAGTAACCTTTGCAGAAAAGATAGTAAAGGGCAAGATGTTGACTGTAGCTCTTAGGTTGGCAGTTATCAAGAGCTGCAGTAATGTCTAGGTTTATGTGCTCCATTTGCTCTCATTGAAAATGCAGACCAGGCATATCACATACTTAGCATTCAGCAAGAGTGGAATCACTGCGTCTTACAAGAAGCTACTCTGTCTTACAAGGAAATGCCTGTTAACAATGTGTTAAGCTGAACTTGGGAGGAGAAAAGGACATCTGAATTATGAAAATCTAGTCTTTCCATAATATTACAGCAGTAATACCCCTAAGTGAGTCAGTCTTTTTTCCAACAAGGCCAAGTCCTTGTCTTTACACATGCCAATGACTTCGATATCTGGCTTATATTGACAGCTATATTAATTTTTAATTTTTTTAATACACACTCCATTTTCATCTTGTCCTCTGAGAAGACGGTACAGCTTTTTATAGCAGTTAAGGAATGAGAGCAGCAGTCACCATCTCTCTTCAGTGTTATGTTTTTCAACTTCAAATTCCTTCTAGGCCTAATATCAAAGAATGCAAGCTCACTAACAAGACCAATCTGGCTGTGATGAGGGAAAACCTTGATTAATAATTGAATGTATATTTTAGGCAGTGTTGTGGCCTAATGTTGTTGTAGATTGTGAGACTTTTTTTTCTTAATACAAAATACTGTGATGTGAGATAGAGCTGTGCTGACTGGAAATTATGATTACATGGGGTACTGAATTCATAAACTGAACACTAACATTAATCTCTTCTTTATGATTGAGATGGTCCACAACTGAAACAAAACAAGTTTCTGAGTTACTAAGATACAGGACAGACTGTTTGAAATTTTTTCCCTTCATCTTCCTGGAGCCTCCAAAATGATGTTAAATATTGCAGCTCACCATTCTTCTAGTACATTTAGAGGAAGCCTGCATTTCCATCTCGATTTTTTTAATTGTATTTTTTATTATTATTTTTCTCTCCGATAATGAAATTTCAGTAATCAGTTATGTGTTTTCCAGAGGCTAATTTTAAAAACTAACTTTTTACCTTTTTACAGGGATAAAAATCTCCTTGCCAGAGTCAAACCCTGACTTTTTAGTACCTTGTAAGCATTTTTGCAGGAAGGTAATGACGTGATGAGTATACTGAAGAAGGTGCAGATAGTATTTCTTAAATTTTCTGTTTCATCTGCATTTCCATATGCATTTCCTGCATAAGCTAATTTGATGGAATAAAAGATGTAAAAGAGTAACAATGAATCTGCATGCCACAGACAGAATAAATTATGGATTATTAGACTATAAGAAACATACTTCTTTTGGTTATCTTATATATACTATAAAAAACTGAGACAGAGTGAGGACTTTTTGAGATTTAATATAACTACAATTTCTAAACAGCTCGGAAACCTTTTTTGCCCCCAGATGAAGATGGTTTTAATCTATTCTCCTAGAGTACCCACAGTAAATTAGGAATATGAAGATTTTCCCTTCCAAATCACACCTGAGTTTTCTCAGGACACCAGCTTTCAAACCTGGAAAATTAGTATTCCTGTCAGACCAGTTGCACTTAGTTTAATCAGAAATACTGAATTATCAAAAGTAGAAGTCATCTATCTAATTTATTTTACCTTAAAATTGCTTCTGTATTGAAGTGTTCATATTTGCATAAAATGCTGAAAGTTTATTATAATGCTATTTTTTCATATTTTCCCTCTTGCAAGGAAATGGCAATCACTTCAGTGAGCATTTGTGTCAGTTATATGAAGACATTTCAGATTGTGTTATAATATGTTCTAGCTTTACATTGATTTAGATAAGCAGAATTTCACATTCTCCATTTTCTGTACACTGTAAATCAGTTATTTAAATCAATTAGGAGACTGTTGTAATAGAGAACACCAGGGACTCGAAACACTGCTGGTGAAGTAATTGGTGATGAATTGGTGATGAGTGTGTTTTAGTCTTCACCAGTATGGACAGTGCCTGACATCATGACCATCTGTACTGAATAATGTTTCAAGAAGATAAATTAAGTAAAACAACAACCACTACATGACAAAAAAAATGCACTTCTGAATGTAGAACAAGAGCAAGTCTTCTAATTTGTAATGCCTGTAGGAAAAAATTGTACAAAATGTAGGGGAAGGTAAACACATTTTAATTTAACTTGAAGAATCCAGAATGATATGATTAATCCTGCTTAATGGATATGTGTATTCCTGAAAATATTAAAATATGTGTCTACCTTTATAGTTTGTGAAATGCTATTAGATTGCACAAATTGTATCAGTAGTTCCTTTCTTATGATATACTGGTGAAAATGTTTCCAACTCATCTTTAGAACATTTCTTTTATATAAAAGAAACAAACAATTCTTTTGAAGAGAAAGTTTCAGACACCTTTTGGGAAGACCATATATGACTAAACAGTCAGAAAAATATTTTTTAACATTTAATATTCCACAACTAGTTTAGAAAACCAAAATTTTTCTGTGCTAAACCATCTAGATTAGGAAAAAGTACAGAATTTCTTGGCAGATTTGAAGACTGGAACTTTACAGAGGCACAGGCAGTTATTCAGTTCTGGGAGGAACTGGGAAATAACAGATGCAACATACAAAAATATAGTTTTTGGGTTCCTCAGACTATCTCAATTCTTTTGGTGTTGAGACGTGAAAAGTGAATTATTTTTTTAAACTAGAATGTCATAAATTGTGCAGGATTGATACTCTTGAATCAAGAGGTATACTTTAGAATGTAGAGGAACTGCAGCTGGAGTTCAGGAAACTGCATCAGGAAAAAAATGTTAGCAGCTTCATTTAATTAGACTATAGATGTTCCACAAATAAGTGACCTACTGTACTTCCTTACCAACCCCCCCCCAAAAAAAAAAATTCTATGTAAATTAGGGAGTATGGATTCTCCTGATTTGAGCACTACTCCAGATCAATATATTTGTTATCAAATTGCAAATTATTACTTCCTGCCTCCCTAATAAATTCTGGACTTTATTTCAAGTCATAATTTTATTTTAATCCTGAAACTTTTTATGTTTCTCTAGTTAGGTCTACTCTAAAAGTCACCATAAATGCATTTATCAGCACTGTTTGCTTATGTATAAAAAAACTAAAATATCTTCTAAGAAGCCAAAACCTCTATTACTAGAACAGAGCAGTCAGATATTTGCTCTATGAAAAGTCACAGGCAAGTGTTTTTCCTGTCACTCTTGAGGTGCCATATCCAAAAATTTATATGAAGAATGCCATAGTGTCTCTGTCCACACAGTCTACAGTTATATGAAAACCAAATACATCCTTTAGGTAATCATGTTGAAGATTACTCTTTATGTATGTACATATATATATATATACACATATATCATAGAATAGAAAAAAAATTAGAAAATAATAGAATAGAATAGTTCAGCTGGAAGGGACCAACAATAATCATCCCGTCCAACTGCCCAACCAATTCAGGACTGACCAAAAGTTTAAACATGTTGAGGTTACTGTCCAAATGCTTCTTGAACACTGACAGACACGGGGCATTGGCCACCTCTCTATAAGCCTGTTTCAGTGTTTGACCACCTTTTTGGTAAAGAAATGCTTCCTAATGTCAAGTCCAAACCTTCCCTCGTACATCTTTGAGCCTCTCCCATGCCTCCTGCTGCTGGATATCAGTAGGTTCAGCAGTTTCTCAGGCATTTGTTCTTTACTTGTATTTAGGTTCTTTCAAGTGCTATGTCTTTCTATCAAAATTGTTGGTTTTACCATCATACTTTCCACAGTTTGTTCTCTACACTGATAATTTCTTCTTTTTTTTGGTGTCTTCATGAGTGTTCTCATTTAGAGCCACTTCCAGCAATACCACCTGTCTGTAGATCATAAATGGGGGACAAGTACCATGTAATAAATATTCTTTTTCTCTTGTTTCTTATGCAACCCAAACAGCACTCTATAATTGACCCTTGTCTTTCTTCTCTGTTCTATCACTTTTGATTCAGAAAATAATGCAGTCACTTAAGTAATTTCTAATAGTTCATTGGATCTCCCTTCTATGAAACAAGTAACAGCAGTAGATTTCTCCTAGATACCACTGCTTTGGTTGTAACAAGCTTATGTATAAGCCAAGCTAAGGGTTTAGAATGGAGAGACCTACAGATTCCTCAGGAGCCAGTGAGAATTACAGATACTTCCTTCTGGGGACAGACTGTTATTGGTATCAAACTGATAATATTGTGGTGTAAACTCTAAAATTAATCACATACTTCTTCTCTTTCCTTCTGTCAAATGATTATGTCCTTATTTTTAAGACGGGGTGAAAGAGTAAGTTCTATGATTTTCAAATAAGAAAACACTAACTACAAAAAGAAAAGGGAGGATGGACCAATGGCTCCTTCAAATATATCAGTTCTGCCTATTTGCTCTCTGAGATACAAGCTGAGCAATCTGCAGCCCTGTAACAACTGTCACCAAGACTATAGACATCTTCAACTGGAAATCAGAATGCCTTTATCTAGATATCTGGAAGGCTATGACTTGTGACATTTTAAATAAAGATTCACACATAAGCAAGTTGATGTTTTTAATTAACAGAATAAAGAGGATAGTAGGGGAATTAACAATGGAATGATGAACTGTGATGGACCTTTAGATCATGATTCTCTGCTACATGTACACATATGGACCTGCAAGATTGTTTAATTTAATTATTTCTTTGCAAAAACTAAGCTAAGTTCAGGGAGTATGCCTGACAGAATGGGAATCTTCTTTCTAGGGTGTCACCACCTAATGCAAATGGATATGGTTTCCTACTCACTTCCTGTTCTTCTGCAGTAGTGATTTCGAAAATTGAATTGACTTCCGAGCAGCTTTGAAAAAAGATAGATAGTGGCATAGGAATTGCAATAATTTGAGTAAGAAAAAAATTACTATTCATATATCAGGCTACATTTTTATATTTGCTTTTATGAGAAAAATGAAAAGCAATGTGACTTCATAAATTGATTTATTCCCATTTAAGCATTTTATGAAAGTGCTGTATAAATGTGCTTCAAATTAAATATTGGTTGTATGAAATTACTTAGTAAAATGCTTACACTGCTTAAGTACTAAAGAGAGGAAGATTAAAACACAGCTCTTACCAGTTCCTTCGTAGTACAAGACAGCATGAGTTTTGCTGCTCTGTTCAAAATCAGTAGCATGTTTAACACTATTTTTAGGGATACATCATGTTTCATTAAATTGAGCTCTGATTTCCTAGAGTAATTTATTTTTCCACACTGAAAAATTGAGAAATATAAGCAGATTTCAAACACTTCATTTCCTTTCGCGTTCAGCCTCAGAAAATCTTAAAAATATATATTTAAAATATTTATAAATAGCTGAGAAACTAATTAGTTTTATCAGAGGATATAACAATACATAAAACTGAAGATGTCTATAGTTTAAGAGTTCAATCCTACTACAACAGCTACAATCATTTGAAATTCCTATCTTTATTTCAGCAGCACCAAGGTTAAATCTTAAAAATTATTCAGTGCATACTGTTCAGAAACTAGAAAATCTCTGAGGGATTTAGGTCTGAGGATTTTCTGAAGACTTCAGATGTCTTTTTACTTTGGAGTTCTGTTGAGTCTTCAGAGAAGCTGACAGATCTCAGCTGAGATCTGAGAAGAAATTAACTCCATGGAGCTTCTGGAGTGTCAGTCTACCCTATTTCTTCACAGATACCTTGACCAGTGTTTCTGATGTTTTGGTTTAGTAATGTTTATTCAGATGTTTAAAAGTGAAGTGCTTTATGGACTCTAAGTATCAACTTAAGTCCGGACCAGACATGTAATTAGTCTAAATCATGAGAATGTAATGACTGCTCAGTCAAGGACATGATATTTAAACTCATGGTCAGATGCCAACTCTTTTTACTATTAGAAAAGAATTAACTACTCTTAAAATAAGTATGGAGAACCATTTCCTGTCCAGATAGTGTAGATTAAGTAGTTAGATTTCCCATACTGCTTTTGTGGAATTTTAGATATACAGTCTTCAATGTCCAGAGGTGCTTGCATAAATCTAGGTAGCAAACATCGCTACAATCACTTCTAAAGATTTGGCAAAAACCATAATAAATTTTATCCAGTATTTCTAATATTTTCTTCAGTTCAGTCTGTGAAAATCAACTAGAAAATGTTCCTGCCTTTTAAGTCTGACTTGGATCTGCTACTCCAAAAATAATATCCCTCTGAAAATATACCATCATAATCTTCAAAATCAGGAAATGCTAAATACCAGATTTGTTTTATTAGAGTTTTGGAAAAATATCCATTATTTTTGAAGAAATAATTTCTTGTAAAAGTAGTCCTTTGAGCCAGTTTGAGTGTCTAAAAACTCTACTACCTGAAGTCCTTGAGTGTTGATAATTAACCCTGCACCTAGGAATGTTTTCTATAAAACCAAGGGAATTGTTTTGGGGTTTTTTTTGTTTGTTTGTTTGTTTGTTTTGTAGCTAAAATATCGGGAAACAATGATCAAGGACATGATGGAATCCATACAACATATTGAGAATTTCATTTTACATGCATTTTGGGGAAATGCCTAACGGTATTGAAGGTGGTGTATGAAGGAGAAATAACACCTTGAGATTAGAGATTTAGTTTAGCTTGAACTGAAACAAAAACCCTGGGTCTTTTTGGTTCTTAAGCTTATCTCTCATGACATATTAAAGATGGTAACAACTAGTAATATGCAGAATAATTTCTTGTTTAGGTAAAAAAGGTCTTAAAAGTTGCCTCTTGTAGTCACTTCACACCAAAACATCAAACTTTTTTTGCAGAAAGTATCTATTAAGCATGACTGTTGTTCAGTATGATGTTTAGAGGTATGAATTAAGAGGAGCTAAATGATCATGTTTAGTATCTTCAGACACAACATGCCTATGTGGTGACTTGGCAGTGCTGGGTGGTCTCAAGCATTATTTTTTTTAATTCTAAATTTTATAAAGAGTTTTTGTATTTTACAAATGGATTTGGAGTATATGCTGCATTATTTTAGCTAAGGTAGGAAGCTACTTGCATCCTTTTTTCCTTCCATGAGACTTGCAATTTTCTGCTCTGTTCATGTCATCTGCAGTTGTTCAAATGGACTGCTCATGAGGCAATCAGCTTGCTATTCAAAACACCTGCAGTATCTGTACTGAGAAGGCAGACTGCTCACTGAAAGAAACCTGTCAGTATCTGAAGAGAAGAAAAAGTTATTGAATCTTCTGCATGCTCACTAATTAACTGACTGACTAGGTTTACATCCTTAACACTGGCAGAAACCCTAATTTACTATGCATTTAAAACCTAGTATTAACAGCACTTTGCTGAACATTCAGCTGGCTCTTTCATATAATGTTATAATGATTATTAGATTATTATAGAGTGATTAAACTTTTTTTATATGTATACAAACTCAACTCTATTGCTTTGGTTTTGAATTTCAGAAGCAGCAGATACTATTTCTTTTATTTGTGATCTTTTTCTCTCAGCTTTGCCGAGAAAAGTGTGCACTCCTTTTGCATTGTCTCATGTCAACAGATCTGACCTGACTCTTGGCAGCAATGATTGTATGGAAAAAAGGACAATTCTTTAGCTAAGAAATATTTTGAGTCCTCATTTTGAAAAGGCAACTTGACTGTTCCAGACCCATAAATAAATTTAGACTTTATTTGTCCATGTTAAAAAAAATACAGGCAAAAACCCTCATTGAAACAATGACATTGAGATTTGCACAGAAAACTTACAGTAAAACATTTTACACAAAATATCTGAGTATAATTTCAGTCAAATGAAATCTGCTTTAAAAATCAGGGCAATCAGGATCTCTCTTCCATTTCACTGATGCCTCAGTATCTGCTTAGCTCTCAGATATAATGAATTTTCTCATTTCACTTGGAGTATCAGGAAAATGTGTGCATCAGGGTGGTGGTTGGAATCCTAGATAATTTGAGCTTCTGACTTTTCCTGCCCGTGCAGAACCAAGCTTTCAACATCCAGAATGGAGTTTATCCCTGAAAATCTGAGGCAGGATCAGACTTTTTGCATTATAACTAAAAGCAGAGCAAAAATGTTTTACCTAGCTTTGTAATAAACACAAACCATGGCTACTTTCCCAAGCCCGGAAATTTTAGTTTAAAACCCTTCACTAAAATAAATACATTGAGATCCTGGTGCATATCCAGGGAAGGAAAACAAGGCTGCTGAAGGCTCTGGAGCTCAGGTCTTGTAAGGAATGGCTGAGGGAGCTGGAGGTGTTTAGCCTGGAGAAGAGGAGGCTCAGAGGGGACCTTATTGTTCTCTATAACTACCTGAAAGGAGGCTGTAGTGAGGTGCTTGTCAGTCTCTTCTGCCAGGTAACAGGGGATGGGATGAAAGGAAATGGCTTTAGATGCTCCAGGGGAGGTTTAGATTGAAAAGTAGGAAAATTTCTTTGCAGAAGGGGTTTTCAAGCACTGAAACAGGTTGCCCAGGGAAGTGATTGAGTCACCATCCCTGTTAGATGTGGTGCTTAGGGATGTGGTTTAGTGGTGGACTTAGGCAGTGATGGGAACTGAATTTGATGAGCTTATAGAATGCAATACATTTTTTTTCCCACACTACTAAAGTGTATCTATTTTTGTTCAGAAAGGAACGAAAAAGAGAAAAAAATTGAGCTAATAATGATGATATTCATTATTATTTCAAAGTGTTTTCATCTGATCATGACTGAACTTGTTTAGCTACTGTCAGTCTGCGTTCTTTGAAGAATACTGCCTACTAGCAAAGAAGGGAGTTGTGTCAGAAAATCATTGTGGAATTAGGGTGACAGGAATAGAAATATGAGCCTGAAACAGAAACAAGACAACAGCACTGGTATTTATTGCATTCTCTATCTCCTGCATATTCCAATATAAATATTTATAACTTTCCTGTTGACTGAGTTTTGTTTAGTACAGATTTGTGCCAGGACTAAGGGGCTAGTGGTTCCTGCTTCTTTTTTTTTTTTTTTTTCCCCCTTGGTTCCTACTGCTAAATCTAAAAGTCTGTCCTGTCAAAGATATCACTGTTAATCACACTTGTGTTTTCAGCAGGAACAGCAGTACCGTGAGTTAAACATAAAACATTGTCTTCATTACCTTCTTAAGTGCTTTATGAAATAGGACTGTCTGCCAGTACTAATGTAGGCTTAGAAAAGGCTACAACATGAAGATGTAAAGAATTGGTATAATCTCTGGATCTTGTGTTTTGCCATTCTGTGGCAAAAATGATTCTGTTCTAAGGATACAAGTAATAAATGGATAAATTCATTGTCAGCTATGTCTCTACTTTGCAAATGACATAAATATACCTGATAATTGCATTATTTGCTTAGAATCTCAGACTACTGGAGGTTTCAAATGCATGATCAGGAAATTTTGGATTTGTTCACTTCATGAAGTTCAACATCAGTGGTTTAATTTTTTGTTTCCATGTATTTCTAAGATATTGCTAACAGACCTGATTTACAGGTAAAAGTGGGAGACAGAGAACTATGGAGAAAGTAACAAATGTGACTTACTCATGATCCTTCAAAGAAGTCACAACTTGCCTTTTGTGGATTAAAATCAGACACTATTCAACATACATACTTAAAATACACACTTAAAACATATTGCTGTGGGCGTTTTCTTCTGTTTGCTGTTAAGTTCAAAAGCATCTGTATATTTCAACAGTCACACCCTTTTTTTATAGTCAGTGCTGGAGGCATTATCTTGTTTTAAGAGTGTTGGCTGACCTCTTCTAGGTAAGTTTATCCTCGGGTCATAAGTGTCCAGGATTTGTCTGGTTGTGAAAACATTGCAAACAGAGGGCAAATGTTTAGCATTAATTTAATTACTTATAAAACAAAATGACTGGCTTTTAAAATTTCTTTTTAAATAAAACTTTAGGAATAATCTTGAGTTACTCAAACGATTTTTTGTTTCTTGGCATAGAAACAGTGTTTGTCATGGCTGCAATAATTTTCTTTATTTCTCATGCTAGACAATGAATGTTTTGTGAAATACCACAGACAATTGTACTTGAATAAAAATAAATAAAAATAAAAATAAAAATAAAAAAAAAAAATAAAAATAAAAATTTTGGGCATTTCATTGAACTTGAAAAACACTGCAGATTCAAACCTGGATTCAGTAACCAAGTCTAGGCTTTAGGAAGTTATTGTATTGAGCTCTTTCACAAAACACCATTGAGTCACCCTAGGGAAATAAACCACAAAATTTAAATTCTTTCTGTCAAGTCATGTGGCCTAGAAAATCTCAGAAATAAAGAAGTCTGTGCAAAGCCACTACGACTTTTTTGTAAGGCCCTGAAATGTAAGCATATCTCTTTTAAGATGATGTAGAATTTTGACACACAAAATACAGAAGACCTATAATACACTGACATCAACTTTACCCTTATTTGTTAATCTGAAGAAAAAGAAGAAGACGAAGAAAAAAAAGAAGAAGGAGAAGACGAAGCAGTAGAAGAAGAAGAATATGACCCATACTTTTGCCTTCTGCAGAAAATAAATCTACTGGCCAGGTGAACAAATTATACTGAATTTCAGTTAATAGTGTGGAGATTTATCTTTATTTATTTATCTTTATTTATGGTTCCTAAAACCTTTAAGATATCATTTATCTGTTCATTAATTTTAAAACTTCAATTTTACATAAAATTCTGAACTTCTGACTTTACTTGCAAATTCTTGTTAGTTTAGAAACTAAAAAGAAAGAAAGTAAGAAGTAACCTCTGACAAATGCTACTGAAATAAACTTAAATTTATAATTCATCTAAGAGGATGTGTCTGAATAGAAAATTCTAGCTTTTAAGGAAACAAGATTTTTAGATGAATAACAGCAGCATTAACTTATGTTGAAGTGCTTGTTGTACTGATGAGCTCTAATTATGCAGTAACCAATCATTAATTTTTTAGTTGTAGATGTTAATATTCTATCAAGTTAATTAAGCTGACCTGTGATATCAGTCTCAAACTCCAATTTTAAATAATGATGGTAATTTTAAAGAATAAAACCTAATAAGTGTGGTTTAAAATGTCATCAGTGTCATAAAAACACTAACACCAAGTAGAACAGGATTTAGATTTTGATTTAGACCAAAAATGAAAATTCTTTCTATATGTAAATGTAATCTCTTCCCCTAAATTATATATTTTATGGTACATGAGGTGAGGCCTTCAAATCCTCAAGCAGATCAACGTTCCCACACAACACGGTGTTGCCTGCAAACGGACTGAGGGTGCAGTCAATCCCTTTGTCCTAATCCTTGTTAAAGATATTAAACAGAACTGGCCCTGGCACTGAGCCCTTGAGAGAAGCATTATTTGCCAACTGGATTTGACTCCATTCATCACCGCTTTTTGGTCTGGGCCAACCCACCGTTTTTTTACCCAGTGAAGATTACAAACATCCAAAGACAAATTATTAACTTCCCTTCCCACCCCCCACCCTCCCCGTAGAAAAAGCCCTTTTTCTGCTACATTAAAGTAATACTGTATCTGGTCCTCTGTGAATAAACATTTGGTATAGAATATATGGTGGTTGTCAAAAATTCTACTGTAATAGTCGTGTCCAAAAAAGTAATTCAAAATGTTTAATTAATATTAGACTAAAATCATGAATATTTTGACAAGTTACATTTCAGTACTTAATCAAAAAAAAAAAAAACCCAATATGTGGCAGATATCAACTACTAAATTGATGCAGAAATGTCTGTCAATTCCAAATCAAATATTTTAATCAGTTTCTTTCTAAATGTTAATTTAACAGATATTTTCAGTTGATTTGTAGTTTTGAAATATTAGTGTGGCTGAAAGCAGTAAAGATTTTATTCAGACTCTCTATATATGTTCTTTTGGAGGCTATGGTTTTGTGAGTTCATAATGGTTTCCAGTCTGGATGGAACATTTATCTATTTCATTTAATGTGTATCCACAATTGATGCGTTTGTATTAAATAATTCAAATGTATCAAATATTATCTGCTTCTGGAAGCTCTCAGATATCCCTTTTATAAGTACCCTAGAGATGAGATTCAGAGCTATACTTAACTAGCACAATATTTAGTTTTTTAGGGAGCACAGCTTCTGAGGCCACAATGGTCTTACTGACAAACAAGTATATGTGGTCACAGATATATACAATGTTGGATTTAGTTCAAGTAACAACAGACTTCAGACTTCAGGAAAATAATTTCAGGTGAAAAGACTGGTCTAGTAGGTGCTGTAGTTTTTATTCAAGTTTTTACTGTTGTTAATCTCCTAAGTAAAGGATGTAGGTTGTTTTTTGTAGCTTTGAAGTTTTACTTTCTACCACAAATCAATTCTGAGCAAAACAAATCATGGAATCATAGAATCAGCCAGGTTGGAAAAGACCTCTGAGGTCATCAAGTCCAACTCTTGATCCGCTACCACCACAGTTACTAGACCATGGCACAGAGTGCCACATGCAGTCTCATCTTAAAAACCTCCAGGGACATGAAGACATGTTGACGATGATGGCATTTGCAATAAACTTCAATTTCTCTTTTCTTTTTCCTGTGATCATGAATTTAAGTAATTTTGTGAAAGTGAAGAAGTCTGAAAATGTTTATGTTTAAAAGCTACAAAATCTTAAATCATTTTTTCATAGCTTGAATATATTAGCTTCACAACCAATTTTAATAGATTTAATTAAGCTCAAAGAATAGAATAGGTAATCTTTAAATGCTCCAGTTAACTAGAAAATGGCATCATCTTCCTTTCACTCTCCCACACCGCTTTTAATTATTCCCCTTGAATTACTATTTGCTGTAATTAATTTTTTTCTTGCAGAGGTGCCACTGTATAAAGTAGGGGGAAATGCATGACTATTACACATGAATACAGTTCATCTCATAACTAATTTCTGAAGACATATGACTGAATGTAATATAAAAGTGTTGCTTATAATAGACCTATTTTAACCCCAGAGGAAGTGGAGAGTACTGAAGTTTATGGCACATTCATTTCAAGAGGCAATTAAGGATTTAAATCTTCCTTCCCTTTCTTACCCTCCCATCTCCAAATCCCAAAATATTCTGTGAATTCTTACCTTAAAGGAAGGAAGTGACAAAGCTGAACTCAGTGCATTAGGTTTGTCTGAACATTTATTAGTATAGCTCTTAGTTTTTCAGTTCAAATTAATTATTTTTCACAACATTTATTCTGTGCTTAAATTTAACATCTAAACTTAGATTTTAGCCATTCACACACAACGGGTAAGGACAAAGATACCCAAAGAGTAACTGTGGGAGTTGAACAAATTCTATACTTTTAATAATTTTCAAATGAGAGACTTACAGATAAATCAGCTCATTTTGCTTATTAATTTTTTTTTTTTTTTTTTGGCTACTAGGGCCAAAATCTGTATTTACCAGAGTTTCCATTTCAATAAATACAGTTGCAAAGAACTTTAGTTATAGGGTTTTGTTTTAAAACTCATATCATGTCAGTTACCATCATGTACCTGCTGTGATTCAGCATATGATTGTGTATGGTCTTTTTTATCCCCAGCTGTTCACCTGATATGCCTCTAGGAGACCAGATCATCTTAACTGCCTTACTTGAAAATAAGTACCAAAGTATCCAGCATTTTAATCTGTAAATAGCTGTTTGGTATCCTAAGAGTAAGGGTAGAAATGGTACAAAGCAAGTTCTTACTTTCTGAGAAGGCATATTTGTAAGATTAGAGTGAAGGACAATATAATCCTAACTCTATAATAAGGGACTTTTTGTAATCACCAGTAATGATGGTGGGATTCTCCTAGGAAGCCTGGGGAAATTAAAATAAATATTTAGTAACTAATAGTTATTAACAGGAAATTACTGCCCTATGAGATCTAGTTGAGTTATTTCACTACTGCTGATAGCAATGACTAGTCTTGATCATGAAACTGGGTTTTTTATCTATTTTGTGTATATGTTGACTCACAGAGTCAACCATAATGGAATACCACTAAGCTTAAAAAAATTCATAGAGTATATACAACACTAGAAGCATTAGTAGCATAAGTTAGTTCACACGTTGGATTTTGTTTTCCTAATGAGATGTCTGTGAAATCTCATTAAAATGAAATTTTATGTCAAAAATTTCTCGATTATTGGTAAATTTCAAGTGTGTTTGACTGCAAGGGGAGATTTTCTGTAGTGAAATTATATGATGTAGCTGATCATTTTGGCTGTGGTATAAGGAAAATGAATCTTGTTTGAAGGCAAAAGGCACAGATTCTGCTTTGGAACAGCAGCAACTGACAGGAAAAAAGACATCTTGAGAATTTAGCAAATGGAGTAATAAAAATTACAGGGGGAGGTGTGTTTAATGATACCATACAATTAGTGTTGTTTTATTTTATGACAGACCAGTAGGATTATACCAGAGCAGAGGGGAAAAAAACCACCACAAAACCCCAAATAAGCCAAAACAGCTTTTCAAACAATGATTATAATTAAAGCTGTACAGGGACACAGCTTATGGCTATTCAGATCTTCTGGGAGGTGACAGAGAACTACAAGATTCTCGCTGGTAACTTCATTAATCTAAATTTCTAGATGGCAGGAAGTAGTCCTGTTACAGAGTTCAAGTTGTTAGCTTTGCATGTTATAACTGAATATCTTTATTTTCTCATTTTAATTGCTATCTTTCTTGTGTATATATTTTGGGAGTTCATAAAAATTATTATCATTCTGTTGCAGAATTTTTGAATGTAAGGGACTTTTTACAGTGCCCACAAATGTGATTTTTTTATGTTTTGTTTTGTTCTTTTTTTCCCCTACAGATTATAATCATTTTATTAAATTAAAAATCTGATTAGAAGTCTAATGTACACAGCATCAAAGTTTTACATATTTTAGTACTTGTATTTACATTTTTTTGGTTGATTTACATCAAGGAATCCTTATCAAATAGGGAGGCAATTTCAATTTGCAAAAAAAAAGCCATTGGCAAATGATTTCAAAGTAGTTTAACAAAGTCTTTTAGAAGTCTTAGATATTCATTAAAACCCTTACTGGGTTTAATGTACGTTACTTGAGAACCATGAAATTTGTAATGGTTTGGGTAAAATTACTTATTTTCTTTTGAACAATCGTAAAATAATGAATGCTAAATTAGTTAATGGTCATAAGCTACTGCACTAATGTGATTCCTAATATTTAAAAATTTTCTTTAGCTACTTGAAGAAACCAATATTTCAGGTAACTTATTAATACTTACCATTCAAATAGTAATTTGAAACTTTTTATACAGATGTACATTTCAGATGTAGAGTGAGTCTGCTCGATTATTACTAAAATAAAGATCAAGCATATTTTACGTTGAGTTTAATTTTTTTTAAGTGTTACTGTAAACCATAGACTCAAATGGTTTGAGACTATAGACAAACATGGTTTGTTTTCAATATTCACTTGGATAATTCAAACTTCTGTACATTAACATAGCAATTCAAGAGTTTTATTTCTGACTGACAGGAAGTGAACAGCTTTAGGTGTAGAAAACCTCTCATTTCTCAGAAAGAAGCTCTGAGTAATTTCAGCTTCACCTGGATGCCTGGATTCCCAACTAAGCTCCAGTCTAACAATTTAAGCTCCAGTTGTTGGTACTACAGGTGACATCAGGAGAAACAACAAGTACCAGAGTGCAGCATTAGGAGTAAGTCTGTCTTTGCTTTTGTACCTCGGCCCATCATTCCCTGACCAACTCTCTGGTCCTCCTTTGTCTCACAGTGAGCTCTGTAAATGCTGTCTGTGCTTTTACGGACAACTCTTAGCCCTGGGTCAGCTACTGATGGTCCTGCTCCTCAGACTGGTAAAAGTCTTTGTATAGAGGATGAGTCCCAGTAATCTTCTACTGAATTAATAGTAGTAGTAGTAAACTACAAGAGTGATCTTTAAATTTGAGGTTTAGACAGCATTTTATCTTTAGCTTTGATCTTTGTGGTAAGTGCTAGGGAAATTGCTTCTAAGTCCCTTTTTTAAAAGGTTGATCAATTCATGGAGACTTAAGTTTAAAGCAAAACCATTTTGATAAATCCAGATAAAAATATTTCAAAATTGCTCTGATTGCAGTTATTTGAACTTTTTAATTGCTTGTATGCTCCCTGTTACCTAATTATATTGCATTAGACAATTTGTGATTTCCTTATTTTGCCTAAATACATCAAAAGATGAATTATTGGAGAATGTTGTCTATGAGGATAATGAATTAATGAGAACTGTGAGTGGTTAATAGCTTTACAAATCACACACAGGAAAACAGAATTTATTTCAACACCTCATTGGCTACCCTTGCTAAGCCTGCAGTTCCCATACCTTTTTTTTTTTTTCCTTCTGTCAGCTTAACTAGTGAAAACAGTACTTGCCTTCTTTATATACTAAAACATGATTTTGCATTGGCTTATTTATTATTAAAATGGAAATCTCAGAATCATTGTGGAATGGTTTGGGTTGGAAGAGATCTTAAAGATCATTTATTTCCAGCCCCCCTGCCATGGGCAGGAACGCCTGTCACTAGACCAGGTTACTCAGAGTCACATCCAACTTGGCCTTTAACACCTTCAGAGATGGGCTACCTACACCTTCTCTGGGCAACCTGTTCTAGTGCATCACCACCTTCACAGGAAAGAACTTCCTCCTAAATAGACACTTGTTGCATAAATGGTTCTTGCATCCTTTGTGCTTTTATATTATATCGTCCTTTCTTATTTGAAAAATTGCTGGGGATCTTACAGAAACTTGGAAATGCATTTTCAGTGAAATGAGGCACAGAAAAATGCAGATAGACTTGCATCCTGAAAAGAAAATATTATGATGGATAAGACAATGATTTAATAGATCAAATGAATGAGAAGAAGGTGATCAAATGGACTTTCAGACAAGCCTCAGTGCATAGAATTTGTTGATCTTACTCATGTAAGCCCATCATCTGGCTGCTGTTTAGCAGTAATCCAATTCCACAGCAAGATAACGTGGGCCAATAGAGAAGGAGCCATGGTTTGGCTGTACAACCAAACCTTGAGTTACAACACTTTTTTTAACAAACAGAGCATACTAGTAGAAGTTGTATCAATGACCCTTACTTGTCATTGTCTTAATGATAACCATGAGTGTATTGTGGTATATTTTGCCTGTTCTGCTGTCACATGGACTTCATAGCCCTATGCACCAAATTAAAAATAAGTGTGTAAAACCACAATTAGGTTGTTGTTATATCGTATGGGAGTAGATGTAGAGGGTTTTCTGCTTTATTATGAAGCTCCTCCTGGCCTTCATTCACGCCAACTGCAGTGCAATATTGTAGGTGATCTGCACTGCTTTACCCACAAGGAGGGCAATACTTTTGTGTCATCCTCAGCAGTGCTCTGTTCTTACCCAGGTGTAGTGTGAGGCATGCTCTGCTGTCGGCAGTTCAGGAAAACTTAGTGGGAATAGACACACAGAAAGGGGTGCTAGGAAGAGGAAAAGACTTTAAACCTATCTATCTGAAAATTTTATGAATATGACTGAGTTGAACATCCACTTAAAACAGTTCACTGGTCAGACAGATACTGTGATTTCTAGTCATTGCTCATTTCAAAACCTTATTCTGGATGTTATAAAGCAAAATACGATACCAATTATAGAAACAACTTTTTAATTAAAAAATCTAACCTTTATGTGTTGATCAACTATCATAAGAGGATGCATATTTGGAGAAATATAATGGTGCGTCTCTTAGTTTGAAAAAAAAATTAAAATGTTAATTGGTCATTTCTTGGTAATAAGCAAGAATTTGTTGGAAAAGTGATTATTTTAGCAAACAAAAAACTCCAACCAACAAACAAACAAACAGCAATTTTCTCTGTAAGGAAAAAAATATTAACACATATTTAAGTGGTATCATTTTCAGGGATCTTCACAGAAATTTCTCTGACTCTGGAAGTTACTGGGAGGAGAAGTTAAAAAGTGGCTATTCTCTCTGTATACATCTTATTTAGTCTAGGCAGAACTTTTCTTTAAATTAATAATTTGAAGAGAGATACTTATTTACATTTGGGAGGGTAAATACTTCATCGGTAGCATATTAATAAATACAAGGCACAGAGAATGAATTTTAATAGACAGAGGGACAGTCGCTGTTCTGAGGATACATTTGGCTTTTAAGGAACAGTAGTCACTAGGAAAGTGACTAGGAATGTCACTGTTCATTCCAGCTTCCTGTTCATTTTGATGGATGTTCTTGTGACATCAATATTCTTGTCAAATGGAGATGTTAAATCCAGTCCCAGAGCACAATCAATTTGAATGACTGAAAAATGGAGGGCTACAAATATTCTGTCATTAAGCAGTTGTTAAATCTCCACCATAATCTGTTTTCATCCATGATTTCAAATAGACTGGAATACTGTTCTCACCCTTTGACTGTTTAATTAGAATTGGGGGGGGGGGTGGTATTTATTTGGTTTGGTTTCTTGTCAGTTGTTTCACAGTAAAAGTTAACTTTCTTCTATGTAAGTTCTAAATTAGATTCTGTATTCATAGAACACATGAGCAAATGCTCAATATTTTTTAGGCATATAATTTAAATGCAAATGACTCCTAGGCTTTAAATGAATCATGTGCTTTACTAAATACGAACCAAAACAGTGAGCAGGGGCATGAGAGGTGGGAGGAAGCTGTTCTGTTAGAAGCATATGTTAACTCTTGGCTTCTTTCTGTGGTCTTAGGGCTGACTAACATGGCGTACTACACTGTAAAATAATAAATTTTAATTGTTTTGTTTACAGCACAGTGGCTTTGTGAATTAAGCATAATTTATGTAAAACTATTGGGTGAGGCATAAGGATGTGGACAGTAGGTAGACTAAATAGATTGTATTACTGAATCTAGAAAATAGCATTCAATTTAATGAAAATTAAATTTTCAAGAGACACAATGATTGGTTATAGAAATGTGATTAACTTATTGCTTGTAATACTACCATTGGGGAAAAACACTTGTAATACAATTATAGTAAATGAAGCTAAATTATTGTGTACTTAAAGGTTTAGAAGCATTGTGTGTCTTCTTAATTGGCCAGATTTTTTTTTAAATAAATTCATCCCTAAGATGTATAAAGGTAGAAGGCTGTACTTTTCAAAATGAGTAAAAGTTTCTGATTTTAGGTATATTTAGAAAAGAAAAATATTAGTAAAATTTTAGGAGAATTTATTTTTCAGAAGAAAAAATAATTATTATATTTTTTTAATATTCTGATAAAAAATACAGTTTCAGCTCAAGATTAATAATATGCCAAATATAACACATTCAAAATAAATCAGTATTAAAATAGATTTCATTATTTAACTAGGTGAATGTATTTTCACAGGCTAGAAAACTGACTGTACCAGTTTGCTTTGCACCTTGAAGACAGCAATGCATGACTGCAGTCAGTTTAAATTTATAAAGGAGATCTGCATTCAGATCTTGTAGATGAATAGTTTTCCCATTCATGCAAATGACAGGAGTTGCCATAAATATTTTAAAATGTGGCTCTTAGTTAGTAGTCCATTAAAACAATTGCATACCCAACCAGTCAAAGAAATTACCCTTCCTAATTTTCTGCCTAAAGAGCACTGTTATGAATTCACCAGAAATGCAGGGGGTCGTGATGGCAGGAGGTCATGATGTGGCACTGTCTAGTAACAACATGGAAAATCAGCCTTGCAGTTCTTTGAGAAGGATGCTGGGTCTTGGAGATGAACCAGAAGGTAAACAAGATAGCTAAGAAATTTAGGCATACAGAGATCTCGTATGCCACTGAGTTTTAGGACAAATGAAGGCACCAAGGTATGAAAGGGAGTGGTAGCCAGTGAAAGTCCTAAATATAAGGGATTTGAAGAACACAAGATAACACAGCATGAAAAATATATATATGTCAAGAAGGTCATGTTTGGGTCCCTATTGTTAAGTGTAGGCGACAAAGAATGTAAAGGAGTAGTTAAGTTTAGGATTATCTGCCACTTAGAGGAAAGCAAACAAAGTACTAGAAAGGGAGGAATACAAGTGTCTAAGTCTTTTCATAGTAAAAAAATGCCTACAAGAGGAAGAAATTACCTTTCCAGGAGCTGTTGGAAGCTCAATTTCTTTTCAGCTTCCACTGAGAACAGAAGAAAGTCTCTAGCAGATAGTTTGGCAATAGTTAGGGACAAAATGGTTAAAACATACTGCTTAACTGCCAGGCTCAAGACTTACTCCAGCGTTGTGTCAAAGGAGGCCTCACCAGAGCCAGCTGCTAATGAGAACTATTTTTGTTTCAAACAAGCCTTCTCTGGATTTCCAAGCTACCACAAGGGCGGGGGCTAATATCCCTCTCCTCCCTCCATACCCTTGATGCCAACTCTTATGCTCATCTGATTGTATAGCAAGCAAATTTTAAACCCTAACCCAAAATAAGGTTTAAACACTAACCCAAAATAAACCCTCAAACTGTGACAGAAGAAAACAGGTTACTGTAGTCCAGTTATAGTGAGAGGGATGAGCATTCTGTTTGGCAAAAATGCTCCAAATGCTTTTAAAGGAAAGGGAGAAGAGAACGTAAAAGAAGGCACCTGGACTTTCCTCATTTTGTTTTGCAGTGAACTATTAATCCTTCTGAAGCCTTCTCATGACACTCTTCAGGCAAAGCCTGCCCTCAAGCAAATGAAAAAGGGTGATCTGTATCAGAGAGCTATCTCTGAATGCTATTAGCAGTTCTCTCTACCTGCTAATAGCTGCAGAAAAGGTGCGTTTTAGCTGTTAGCTGCATGGGTCTTTTACTTTTGACCTTGATAATAGTAATTTTTACCAGTTTCCATGTATATTTATAAAACAAATTCATTTGCTTCGTTTCTTCTGAATCCTTTGTAATACAGATATCTCAAAGGTGTGGTGAATATCTTCAACTTTTCCAGCACTGTTGGAAAGAAGACTTCCTTCTATTTCAGTATAATAAAGATATTTTCTATTTTGTAAATTAAAAGTGCATTTGAATATCCTCTTGATGGTCAAAAAGACCACTTAGCCCATGTAATATGGTCAGTTTACAACTGCTGTAGGCATTCACTCACAGCTGTAAGATAGCTGAGCTTTTTTTTTTTTTTATAGATGTGATTGATCAACCATTTTACTGCTTACCATTTTTTTGGTGAGAAATAGCATGAAGATGTAATGAATTTAATTTTCAATAGAGAAACATTGTCAAGGCTGCACATTCACACTCTGAAAGTTGTCCTTTACTGCATCTATGCATTAGCATTTTTTTTCACAAGCAATCCCTGAAAGAATTCTTCCCTCTAATGTCTTTTTTCTACCTTTATTATAGGTACTGCCAAAAGTCTCTGAGATTATAGTTGTTCTGAATGCATTCTTTTTCAATTGCAATGGCAGCTCTTCTAAGTGTACAAAACATCTTACATGTATCCATACTGAAAACTTCTTACATATATCCATACTGGAATGCAATGTAAGCACCTTCTCAGGTTTGTTTGGGGTTTTGTTTGTTTGTTGGTTTGTTTGTTTTTGTTTTGGTTGTTTTGTTTTTGTTGGGTTTTGATTGCTTGTGGGTTTTTGTTTGTGTTTGTTTGTTTTTGTTTGGAGTTGTTTGGTTTTTTATTATTTTATTTTAGTTTTGGTTTTGTTTGTTTGGGTTTTTTTAGTTTCTCTCCCTTATGTGATTTCTTTTATGTGTCTCTTCATAGCTAAAAGAAATACTTTCACATTCATGCCTTTTCTTTTTCACTACTTAAAACTGACTGAAAGATACAAACTTGCAACAGTGTGTTTATGGCTGGAGACAGATAATAGGTCAAAAATGACTTCTGCTACAATGTACAGTTTGCAATGATAGTTCATCTTCTGGGAATGATGCAGGTATGGGAACTACTGTCCTCAGGACAGTGTTTCTGGGTGTATACCTTCAGTGTAAAAATCCCAGAGGTAGAACTCTTCAGGCTAAGCTCTCTAGAGGTGACAGTGATAGAAATCTCCACAAGCAGAGCCTTAAGAGTCTTTGTAAGTAAGAATGAGCATCACAAGCAGGTTTGCATTTTTCTGGAGCACATGGCTCAGGACAATTGAACTGCTCTGAAAAGGATCTCTAGAGGACTACGGCTCTAGGCCAAGTGAAAGTGGAAAGGGACGATTTAATACCATGGTAAGAAACTCTGATTTGTGAGGAATTTCTGGTATGCTCAAAAAGTGGTGGAGTTTGTACAAGAAAACCTGTTCTCCAGAGGGGATACAGAACTTGGAATGCATCTTATGTGTTGGTCTCAAATGTATACTGAGTGGGTAACATGGGACAAAAAAAGCACTGTTTAACTTTCCAGAAGGTCAAGAAATTAGATGTATGTTATGTGTGGTGGAATGCCAGATGATCCTAATCCTCTGCATTATGTAAAATGGGTTGCTATGGGTTTAAATTTTTTTTTGACCTAAAATCTTCTTCAGCCTTGGCAGAAGGAGGAACTCCTTATTTCCTTAGTGCCTTTTTTTTTTTTTTTTTGGGCACCACAATATAAAAAAGGATATTAAGCCAATAGAGAGTGTCCAAAGGAGGGCAACAAAGATGGTGAAGGGTCTGAAGGCCATACAAGAAGCATCTGAGGTCCCTTGGTCTTTTCAGCCTGGAGGAGACTAAGGGGAGACCTCATTGCGGTTACAACTTCCTCACGAGAGGAAAGTGGAGATGCAGGCACTGATTTCTTCACTATGGTGGCCAGTGACAGTACCCAAATAAATGTCATGAAGCTGTGTCAGGGTTTAGATTAGATATTAGGAAAAGGTTCTTCACCCAGGTGGTGGTTGGGTGCTGGAACAGGCTCTCCAGGGAAATGGTCACAGCACCAAGCAGTGGCAGATTTCAAGAAGCATTTGAACAATGTTCTCAGGCACGTGGTGTGATTCTGGGGTCTGTCCTGTGCAGTGACAGGAATTTGATGATCCTTGTGAGTCTCTTCCAACTCAGAATATGCACTGATTATATGACATAGTAATAGTTATCAAAATTTGTCTTATGTAAATGGAAATTTGAATTGTGAAGTTTTCAACAATTCCTGCATAAAACACGTCAGGAATTCTATTTGTAACTAAAACATGATCATGGTTTTCTAGTTTCATGGTCCGTCCTGTTTAGCTTAATACAATTCTGGCTAAGACTTATCTGACCTGCAAAGATGTTACTGGTTTAGTCTAGATTAATATTTAGTGCTCATATATGTTGGAAATGCCCATAATTAAAAAAGCAGTCATATCACCACTGCAGATACAGAGGCCATAAACAGACAAACAAGCAAACAAATGCTTTTGTTTCATGAATCCCACAAAAATGCAGCTGAAGAAACTGTATGAGTTCCATTGGGAGTACTTTTCTTGCAGGATCTTCATTTCCTGGCACTACTCAGAACTGAGATCAGTAAGGGAGATTTCTTTCTGTCCTCCTACCCACATCATTTTCCATCACTGCAGTCAACCAGGCAGTAGCATGCAGACAAACCTGGGAAGGAGGCATTCATGAAAACAAATGAAAAAGAGGGCTGCTAACATTTTTTCCAACCATGATTTCTGGTGGTTTGTTTTCTTATTTATATGTTTCAAACTTTATTGTCTCATTAACTTCAGAAATACCTTTTGTTTTTACATTTGGAATCAACTTTTAATTTCCCTTGAAGAACTAAACACACTAGGAAGCATTTGTCTTCCAGGAATGCAATACTTTCTTTATGAGGATGACACATAACTTGAAATCATAAGATGACCTGTGGAAAGATGAAAGGATTTACCTCTCTATCTCATGCAATTTTTCTTGGCCTAATTAATGGTGAGGCTTCACAAGATGGCAGAGATGATCTAACAAATCACAGCTGTCAAAGGCTTCCCCTTTCTCTTTCATGTAGTCTGCCAGCTGCCTTCTGATGCCAAGCTCCATGCAGGCTTTTTTTTCCCATGCAGTGATTTCGGTGCTCATTTGACTACTCAGTGTATTGATTCATCTTGCTAAACTGTCAGGATGTTAACCTGACAAGAAAGGCAAATTGCTTTATTTGAGGTGTGTGAGTCTTTTTTGGCTTACCTGAGAGCTGAGAGGAGTATCAGAGCTGGTCCATGTGGCATCACAAGGGTCTAGGGATGTGTCTGTGTAAGTGAGCAATTAGACTAATGCAGTTGTAACAGGAAAAGCTTCACTTGGTTTTCTGTTGTTTTTCTTTCTGTCCAGTAAATTACATGCAATATTCCTAACTACCTCTTTTGGCTGTTTTCTTGAACAAAGCTGGTGAGAATGTACTGTGGAAATAGCAACACACATTTAATTATTTGTGAGGAACACATTTAATCATTAAAGCATGCAAATCATACATTTAATAAGAATGTCACAAAATCAAAAAGCATAAATATCAGCTTGCATAGAAATAGAAGAAAAATGACAGATTTTTCCAACTGTTAATATAACACAGGAAAGGTCTACTTATCTTACTAGTGTATTAATTGCTTATCAGTGTTTTGTATGGGATAGCTTTATTTCCACCATAAAGCAATTTGACTACAATGACCCATTGCTTTTCAGTACTTCTTTACTATACGTCTCTACTATACTGTGCTATTGTATCATCAGATTTCCAGGATGAAGACTTTTTGTTCTGACACCTTTCTCCTATTATTTAATGCTGTGTATGCTAGGATTGTTCTGACTGTATAAATAGCAGTTGACTCTATGTGTGCATGTGTGCATGAGAGATGGAGAAAGAGGGAGAGAGATGGAGAAAGATAGGGAGAGGGATGGTGCAGAGGGGAAGGAGGAAGAGAAAGGTTACACTCAGACTGTAGCTAAAAATCAATAGGGTTCCCCAAAACAGTTTTGCTGCCTGGCTTGACCATATGGAAACAGAACACAATATTTACGATAATCTGCTACTGGTTAATTTTTCATTTGGAAAGGAGACGGCAGCTTTGGATCTACCTAACAGCTGAATGTTTTATAATGCTGTGTGCTGAGAAGGAATAAGAAGAGATTTAAATATCAAAAATGAAGAAACAACCCAGCCTTTACCTGCCAAAGCTATTAGTTCTATGGAGAAAGAATATTCAAATCTACCTGCTGCTTGTAATGAATCCTGAGATATTTGCTACAGACGTGGGTATCAGATCAAGTGCTGACTAAATGTATACTGACCATCACAGAGCTGGTGATTAAAGGCCTTTTTACTAGGTTGGTCTAATTTAGCGCACTGCCTTGTGGAGACACTTTGATACTCCTTTTCTGTAGCAGCAGTATAGTAAATGTAAATAGTTAATTCCAGCTTTGTGACTGGACTGTAAAGAAGTTGCCCTGCTCTGTCAGCCATGTAAATAATACATGAATGCTAGCATAAGACCAAGAAAACCTTGATATCTTTCCTTACTATCAGCTTTCACAGGAAGGATATTCTCACCTGGTTACTCTCACCTTCAGTTACTCAGATTTCTAGTTTTGATGCTGAAGATTTTGGAAGTAAATAAAGAATTTTTGACTCTCATTGTCTATGCTACTATGGAATAGAGTATGATATCTTATTGCAATAAGACATAATAAGAGACAGAGGTGATACCTGTTAGGAAGAAGCCATTACACGAGTTAATAAAATTATAAGGCAATATTTTTTTTTAATTCCTGTAATATTGACATGCATACTACCTAACCTTGTACTTTAGACCACTGACATATATGAACTGCTTGTATATTGGCATAGTTTTGGTTTAGTAGTGTAAATCACAGATTATATAAGGAAATTAGTATTGCATCAACTGAAAACTACTCATCAGTATTCCAGTAATAATATATCTCGGGGGAACTTTAGGAAAACGGTAAAAGGCAGAATAAAAATTAAAAAGAATCAAAATATTTTTGTACATGGAAGTAACTGCTGCTCGTGGATATCTCTGCTTACTGTAAGGTTACTGGGTTTATGCAGTTGTTCGTGTTTTTTCTTTCTTTTCTACTTTTCTAGCTACAAGAGTGAATTTTGCCCATCAAGATTCAAACATTGCTTTAGGGTTTGTTACAGCCCAGATGTTGCCCTAGAGCTGTGGGGTGTCATACATAAACATGACAATCATGCAGTGATTGGCAAATAGCATGGATGGGTTGGTGCATCTCATTGTTTCTCCAGTTTCAGACCACCTATAATGAACACAGTAGTAAGCATATACAAGTGAAAAAGAAAAGAGATTAGGGAAGCACAGGTAAAAATGTCACCCCTTATTCACACTCTGATGCACAGGCTCAGAGATGAAGTTAACAAGAGGGCCAGGATGACCAAATTGTCCATTTTGCAGCTGACAGAGCTGATGTTCTTGTCCTTGAAAAAATGCCACAGAGCACTGGCAGCTGTCTTTCTTCTGCTAATCAGTTCCCAAATTCTTCTCTGACTTGCAGCCTCCGGAGAGTTTTTTATTGCCATTTCATTTTTTCTGTTTTTCTTGCTGGCTTCCCCTTTTCTACTCCTTCATGGATTTTTGCCATTTGCCTCAACTCTGTCCCATGGAAAGCACTGAGGATACTTTAATGTGACAATGATTCATCACATTAAAATATCTGTCATGCTATTAGATTGCTGTACAGAAAATAAAAGATTAACAACATATTTTCAGTGTTGTTCATTTCCAGTGAAGTGGTTCTGCCTTGAGAATTGTTTTTTTAGTGATAGGTTGCCAAAATTTACAGGAATTTTTATGGACAGATAGTTTTACTAGTTATAACAACATGATTGCTTTTATTTGAATGGATTTTATTAAAAGAAATGAAAATAGTGTGTACAGCTAAAGCAGATCTCAAATACAAATTGTTGAACTATAAATAAGAGGAGTACTAAGCGTTTTTTCAATTGATGCCTTCAGAACAACCATCACATTGGACACGTAGAATGATGCATCCTTAAGGTTGCATTACACATTGATACATCAATAACATAAGCCCTGCTCTCCTTTCGCTTTCCTTCTCCTCTCCCTTTTTGGCTCATAGGAGACCTGACATGAAACAGAAGGGTTACTGACTTTGCTGCAGTAATAAAAGTCAGACAGAGAACCTTCTGATACTGTGGTTTTTAACCCCCACTCTCATTCTGTTCAGACTCAGCTTATGCAGGAAGAACTGAAATGCATAAATTTCTATTATAGATTTCCCCAATGCAAGGGGAGCATTTAAAGGAAATTCTTATTTCACAGCCTTCTACACAAAGTCTTTGCTAACTTCTTTGTGTGCATATATCGCCGTTGGGCTTACTGTTAGATCAGCAGTAATACAAGGAAAAGTGCTTCTTAGCCTTCTGCACTTATTTCAGTTTTCATCATGCTAGACCTTACATATTCACCAAACAAAAGACATGCTCTTGCCTTGGTAGTTGTGCAGTCCTTACCCACCAGAACCTGATAAAATTTGCTAAATACTACCTTTGTCCCTGTCTCTCACTGTGGATTTTTAATAGTTCTGTTAAACTACTAAAAGTTCAGTATAATAAAAGCATCCAAACCCAAGAATAATATAGATTATTTTTTATCAGGAAAACAGAAAGAAGGTTAAATTCTTACACATTGAAACCCAGAAAAAAGTGGCCTTTATAATTCTATCTTTCTCATTTTTACTCCTTTTTTTTTTTTTTTTTACTCTGAAGTGCCTATAACTGATAGCCAGTAAAATCTCCACTGAGCATTAGTATGTAGATAAAGGACAATGTAAGAACTTTATGATGTGTTTCAACATTGTTAAAAATATATGTATCTATGGAAACTTGTTAAAGCAGCAGACAAGATGTTGTTTCAAGATGGGAGGTGAGATATAGTCCCTTCAGGCAAAAGCCCACAGTTGCTTGGGTGTACATCAGACCGCACCAAAAGCAGTACCTGTTTGTGGTTTTTTAATGGATAACCATAATAGAGGTGTTTGTCTAGTAAAGTAAGAACTTTGCTTCAGTCCTTGCAACAATAACCAGTATTTCTTACTTGATTTCATTTTTCTCGGTTGAATTAGTTCTATGAATGGGTGTCACAAATTAATGCCATGAAAGTTGTAGGGTAGTAAGTCTAGTGTTTGAAAGAATGGAGTTAAGGGAATCATTGCACCTTGGCTTTGGCTTCCTATTTGACTCCCATTTTTAACTTTTCTCACAGAACCAAAAAAAAAAAAAAAAATTCAGTACGGTTAACCCTAAGTGATATTCCCATGTTCCAACTTACACTAAGTTCATTGCTTTACCCAATTGTCACATAATCTAGTGATGTGATTTTTTATCAATTACATATCTATAGAGGGTAAAAAGCAGGTAAAAGGCCAATGATATTTGCATTATATTTCCCCATCAACATTGGAAATTTTTTATATATTTCATATAATCTCCCATGTTCAGGCACTGTGTTTCTTCCATTTTTATTATGGTCGGTGTTGCAAATGGAATCTATGGAAACAGAGTGTCATGAAATTAGAGCAGCAACTGGAGGAACTGCTATATAACATGGATACTGCAGTGATGAATTGCATTCTGCAGTCAAGGTCTACTTCCTTTTAATGGCCATTTGGGGTAATTTTCATCCCACATTAAAGGCAATTGCTAGTCCGTAATAATATCTGTAGCTAGTTACAAACACACTGCGATAGCTTTACTGAGGCTGTAACACCTCCTTGTAGCA
Source organism: Pyrocephalus nanus (assembly GCA_038380795.1). NCBI lineage: Eukaryota > Metazoa > Chordata > Aves > Passeriformes > Tyrannidae > Pyrocephalus > Pyrocephalus nanus. Next base: position 63,186,438 of record CM076263.1, on the reverse strand, counting down.
AAGCCTTGTCTGTGACAATAGCTAACACAGCTGGGTTAGGAACTGGCTGGAGGGCCGGGCCCAGAGCGTGCTGGTGAATGGGGCTGCATCCAGCTGGGATCCAGTCACCAGTGGCGTTCCCCAGGGGTCAGTGCTGGGCCCAGTCCTGTTTAACATCTTAATGGATGATTAAGATGAGGGGATTGAGTCCACCATTAACAAGTTTTCAGATGACACCAAGCTGGGGGGAAGTGTCAGTCTGCTGGAGGGTAGGAGGGCTCTGTAGAGGAACATGGACAGGCTGGATAAATGGGCTAAATCCAATGTTATGATATTTAAGAAGACCAGGTGCTGGGTCCTGCACTTTGGCCACAACTCCCTGCAGTGCTATAGGCTGGGCACAGAGTGACACAGAGTGGCTGGAGAGCAGCCAGGCAGAAAGAGACCTGGGAGTTTGCGTTGACAGGAAGCTGAACATGAGCCAGAGTGTGCCCAGGTGGCCAAGAAGGCCAATGGCATCCTGGCCTGGATCAGGAACAGTGTGGCCAGCAGGAGCAGGGAAGTGATCCTTCCCCTGTGCTCAGCACTGGTGAGGCCACTCCTTGAGTATTGTGTTCAGCTCTGGGCCCCTCAGTTCAGGAAGGACATTGAGGTGCTGGAGCAGGTCCAGAGAAGAGCAACCAGGCTGGTGAAGGGACTTGAGCACAAGTCCTATGAGGAGAGGCTGAGGGAGCTGGGGTTGTTTAGTCTGGAGAAGAGGAGGCTCAGGGGTGATCTCATCACCCTGAAGGGAGCTTAGAGCCAGGTGGGGGTTCGTCTCTTCTCCCAGGCAACCAACAATAGGACAAGGGGACATGGGCTCAAGCTCTGCCAGGGGAGGTTTAGGTTAGATGTTAGAAAGAAATTCTTTACAGAGAGATCAGGCATTGGAATGGCCTGCCCAGGGAGGTGATGGAGTCACTGTCCCTGGTGGTATTTAAGAAGAGACTGGATGTGGCACTGAGTGCCATGGCCAAGTTGACAGGGTAGTATTTAGTCATGAGTTGGACTCGATGATCTCAGAGGTCTTTTCCAACCTGGCTGATTCTATGATTCTGTGATTGTTACAGCCTAAGCTAAACATGGAGCAGTATATTCAAGAATATATACTGCAATGCTAGGGCTTATCTTTCCAAATAAGGTAATCCTTTACATGACAAGAAGATCAGGAATGAATTCTGTTGTCCTCAGAACAGATTCAGACGTACTGCTTTTTTTTGTCAGGGTACTAAAGGATCAGTATGAAGCCATGTCTGGCCTGATAAACTTTGCAATGTTGCAGCAAGATTTATTAGTTGTCTCCATGTCTGTACATATAATATTTGTTTGTCCAGGCATTTTTATGTTCTTCAGTCTTTTAGTGCATTCAGAATCCTAGTTCTTGCTTGAATATTACTGTCAGCAGTCTTGCCCTCTATTGCTATTTGTAGTTAATTAGGATAGACTTAACAGACTATTCACCCAGAATTTAAGAAGCAGGACTTGTCTTATTGTTGGCTTATTCTTCTCCTTCATTTGATAAATGTCTGCTGTCATGGCTCAATTAGGTATGAGTTGCAGTCTGTTAATTTTGGCAGTTTGTATTTGCTGAGGAGGCTTGGCTTGGCCTCAGAAATATTCACCTAATTCCACTTAATTTATTTACTTTCATTAATTTCTTGCATAATTCTGTGATCAACCATGTGGCCATTATTAACACTAATTGGACACATAGCTGAATGCAAAAATTTTTTTTAAGTTAAAGAGAGGAAAATTCTGATTTAGGCTTTTTTCAATTAACCTGACAGATACATAGATAACACTAGATGGGTAGATTCAAAGAACAAAAAATGCTGGTATAGACATAGTTTCATTACTTTTTCAAATTTGCATCTGATGAGGTATTTTCTGATAAAAGACCTTATCACTCTTGATGCAGGGGCACTTGTATCTGAGTTTTTAATTATAAAAAAGTACATGAAACAAACTGAAGAAACATGAAGAGGCTCATTAACAGAGGTACACAATTTCGATCAAGCCCCTTGCTAATAATATTTTCCAGTAAAATGGCTGACTTAGAGCCTAGCTGTTTTCCTTTGTCACTTTAAAATGTAAATATAAATATTTTGATAATACTCTGGAATACTAAGTATGTTCCTTTGAAGAGCTGTGTATCATACTTGGATGAAAGACATGTTTAGGTACTCACTGCTGTCCTGATGGCCAAGGCATTGTGGCATGTGATACAGCACTATGGCATTGGCAGGGCAGGGAAGAGGGACCCTCTCTCTTGCTTCTGGGAAGGAGAGACATCCCTTTCCAGTAGAATAAAAGCATGGCTGTCGAAGCCATTGACCAATGTTAATTATCTTGGAGGTCTTTGGTGAGCATTTTTACATGTGAATGATTCGCTCTTTATGAATACTTTTGTTATTAATGTTGTTGCTGTTACTGTTCATTTTCTTATCTCATTGCTATTTCCGGTAAATTTTTCTTATCTCAAACCGTGATCTTAGCCTTTTATGCCTCCAGTTCTCCTTTCCAGCTACCTGAGGCAGAGGAGGCAGAAGACAGGGGAGAGGGGGATCAAGCAGGCAGCAGTTCGGAAAGTCTCAGTGGGAGAAACAGACTGGCGAGCACCATTCCTAAACCATGACAACTACTCAGTTGTTTTACTCCTGTTGTATGAAGAATATATCTCCTTATGCTCTTTCCAGGCCACTTAGAATTTGTTTTCAATTCAGAAAACCCCCAAGTCTTCTCCACCTTTTTTGCAAATATACATTCTTTGGGCCTGGCATAAAATCCTATTGTTTTGTTCAGAATCCTTGTCATTAATAATATCTTTTTTTCTGAGAGAGGGAAATGTATCAGGAAGCAACTTTATCTCTTCTGCCTTGTGTATTGAATTTGTGTTTATGCAATCCAATCAGTCCAATGTCGTGTTATTTTCGCAGTAGGTGTGCACATAAGCACACGCTTTCAGTGGTCTTTGAGTAGTAACCAGTATTATCCCCTTATAGTTATATTAATTAATTGGTTTTTTCAGTTCATCATTCTTAAGTTGACTTTTTTGTTCATATACTATGTGAGAAAAGGTAAATGGAACATTGATCATAGAAATTTAAGCTTCATGGTTGATAACCATAGTTTAATTTCTAAAATGCCATGCAACATGAAGCTTTTGAAACTAACTGCAGTTTATTCTGGCAAAGGGGTCATATAGCTAAAGTCTGGGTTGGAAAAGATAGGGCTATATCCAGAGGTAGGTGTGAAACAAAGATAATTAAAGATCTGAATTCTTTAAAGAAAGCCCAATAGTGGGTTAGTTACTTGTTTCATCATTACTATTTTTTTTTTTACCAGGGACAGTTGTATGGGATAGACAGCAGAATGTGATTGTCTGTCAGTATGTTACTCTGGTGGCCTTCCTGAATTTTTTGGCCCAACCATCAATAACTTTTAGCATTTGACACACAGCTTAATACATGCAGCCGCATATAAGTTTCTGCAACCAAAACAGAGCATCATGTACAGCAAAAGGAAATTAATGTCTAAAAGCATGACAAAAATATCCTCTGCAGCTGTATGACAATGATAAGCTTATTCTTTTCAGAAAGGAAAGATTTCTTATTTCAAGTTCAACATTCTTTAACGCTTTGGACAAAAAAACCAAAAGGACAGCAGCCAAGTGATGAGAGGAGTTCTGTTTGGACAGATGACTAAAAATTATTTTGAAGACTGTCAGTTTAATATACTGAAATACATATAATGCTGGAAGTGAAGCTCTTTCTTTCTGACATTGTATTACTGATCATAAACACGACAGAAAAAAAAGACATATAGAGAGATGAACCATATCTTGATGAACATCAAAAGTTCTAATTCTTCAGCTACATATTAAGACAAAACAGGAAAGAAATACTGTTTTTTCATGCCTTGAAAGTTCAGCAAGGTACTTTGTTTTAGCAGATTCCTAAGAGTTTACTCTACAAATGAAAGACGATAGGAAAGACAATGAAAGAGGAACCCATATTCCTGATTCTGTCTGGGAAGATGAATTGAGATTATCAAAAATTATCAAATTTTGTTGATAAAAAGAGATCTCCATCTCACTCCTCTGTATTGAGCTTTTGATTCATGTGGAGTTTTGCCTTCTACTTTTGATGATATTGATCTTATACTTACAGGATAACACATTAGCATGAAGAACCTAGTCTCTGTGCTTCATTGTAGAGATACAGTAATCCAAATATTAGCTTCCCAGTCCCTGAGTTAAAACAGGATGAAAGTAGTCTTTGTTCATTTAAGTCACATTATGTACTCTGTCTACACAAATCTGTATAGCAGTCTTTGGGAACAAGAAAAACCTTTTGCACGGTGGTTTGCCATATGCCCACAGTCAATGAGAACAAGCACAATGAAATCACTCTACAATGTAATTTTTAAAATATAATAAAAAATAAATTGCAACTGTACAACTAAGGAAGTACTTGATTAGAACACCTCTGTGAAGTAGCTTAGTCAGTCAAGTAAGTTGTAAGTGCAGCTAATTTCCATTAAGGTAATGGGATTAATGAATGACTCTGAGGTCTCTTTGGATTATACTTTTCACTGAGTCACCCCCATTTAAAAAAAAAAATTCTCCCCTTCAGGAGGAAATTCTCAACTGGGGAGATGTAGAACCACTCAGAAAATAGAAGAAAATATTTTAATTGGAGAATTTTTTCTGCCATATTTATCTCTTAAAGATGATGGTGAGAATTACAGTAAGCCTTAGGTTTTATATACACTAAAATTGTGATTCTACATTACTGTACTTGTTATATATAGGTATAACAAGTATAGTAATGTAAATTGAGAAACCTTTCAAACGTTGTCAGTGGAGTTTGGATTGCCTCAGTTTTTTCTGTTGCTTGAAGTTCATGTGCAAATAAAAGCTTTTGTTTTAAGAAACCCCTAAGGTATTAGCTGTAAGTTCAGAAAACCTGTTGACATGAGGATTGAAAGCATGACAGAAATAAATACAAAATAATCATTCTCTGATTCAATACTGATAATAATAGCAAGAGAGCAAGTCACTGCCTTAACTTATTTAACACTAATCTTTTTTTTTTTGTGCAATGCACTAGAGGATATTTTGCATAGGGAAGACTTTAAGATAGTATTTATACAGGCTTAAAGGTTTCAGTAGAATTCTTCACTGTAGTATTTTCTACAATTCAATGCAGATTGAATTTTCTAGTAGTTCTTCATTGTGTGCAATATACACCAATCTAATCAAGACCAGATAACATCTGCCCTTCTGTCAAGCATTCTGGTGCTTTCTCTGACTTAATTAGACCAGTGTGAGTGGTAAAAACAGCTGGTTTTTATAGGTTTTATGGCGGCTTCTGAGACACATACAGCTGTAATACTTTCCTGTTAAAAAAGTACCGCATAAATATAAAGGGAAGCCTAGTAATCCTCTGATGAGGCAAATTAGAAGTATTTTCTACATAATTTAGGTGGAAGAAGAGAGAAGTTCTATACCTGGAGATACAGAAAACCAGATTAACTTAGCTTTGGTTGAGTTTGTCATTAGACATTTCTGTTTCCATTGACAACTCAGCCATTTGGGCATTTTTCACTTAAGAAAGAACTGACAATAATAAAATTCTTCTGACCCTATGTAGTAGTACAAGTATGACCCTGTTCCCTTCAGAACTGGGAATTCAGTGCATGAAGGCATTCAGAGCCAGCTGTACATGTTGTATCTGGCCTTCTACCCAAGGTGGGATCTCTTGAAGCCATCATCTATTTACTTGTTCCCAAGCATCCCAGATTTTAATATCTTATTGTGCAAACAAGCAACAGATGTCACCATAGTTGGAGCTGTCTCTGCACCTCACCTTAAAAATATTCCCTCTGGAGCCCGTAGGAAGCTGCACCAAGCTGGTCTGTAGGCCAATCCAAATTCTACATGGTTTGCATGAACTAGAGCAACTAGGTCAAGCTGGATCTTAGCTTGTTCAAGTAACCAAGATTTAACTGGTTGAACATAAGCTAATTCAACCTTGTCTGGATTTTTCTGGAGACACTGAATGTTGTTGCACCAAAAATTCTAGTTTGTTCTCTAGGATCCTGGATAGCCTGGATTTTCAGTTACCTCCTTATCATGGGTTGGCCATGAACACTGACACCACAGAATCATAGGATCTGTTGGGAAAGATCCTATGGAATCTTTCCATGGGAAAGTGGAAGAAACCAGGATTTTCACCCTTTGAGTACTAAGTATCTCCTATACTCTTCTTCTCAAGCAGTGTGATGAAGGCATAAAGAGTATAGAGAAGGTCAACAATGTAGAACATCTTTTGTATGAAAAAAAATAAGCAAATGGGTTATGATCTAGACATACTGTAAAACTGAATGGTGTGAAGGCAAGGAGAGCATCATTGTTCTCTGTTTCCCAGAACACAAAACCAAAAAAGCATCAGATGGCATTGTTGGATAAGCTTTTTAGAATGATTGAAAGGTACTTATTCCTACAGTATATCATATACCTCATTCCAGTGTAGATACAGGCTTTATATTGCAAAAATAATCATTGCAATCATGTCTAGTGCAGACAAACAAAACTGTTGCTGTTTCAAAGCTCACCAGTTTTCCCAAAGTTCACATTTTTTAATCTTTATGTCGATACTACCTTCATTTGGAAGTGATAGAAATACTGAATATCTGTGTCTGAGTTTCTTTTTGCCTCAAATAATAAGTTGGGATTTTTTTAAAGTTTACAGTTAAGGACAAAGTGCAAATCTGAAATAGCAACACTAGGAAGCAAAGCTCTTACAGTGAGGTTTCATTTATAATTTTAAAGCAACTGCTGAACTGCTTCAGTGCTGCATGATTGGATATGACAAGTGCTGGGTGGCTGACAGTCTTATCAGAAAACACATCTCACTTCAGCCAACAACTCTTAGGTGTGTGGTAGCAATTTCTTTGTGTATCTGCCCACCTCCTGGTAGATAAGAATTAGATTGAAATACATTAAATTAATTTAGGTGATCACAGTAGTCCATGTGAATCAGTTTGCTGGACTGTGCTGCCAGAATATCATAAAAAGCAATGGACATTTCAGAGGTGTAGTATTTTCACCTGGATTTAACACCTTCTTTAGTCATGACCCATCATCAAATAGCATCTACCCATTTAACAGATTTCCATTTTTTAGGTTAAGAAATTCCTTAAAGGTCCTTCTGCTGTGTCTTGACAGTTTTCTCTTTTCAGTGAGGCAGCTTGTATAAAACCATCAGTTGCAACAAAAAAATAAGTTATTTGTATGGCTGTGATAAAAACAGTGTCTACATTCGATATCGTACCGATGGGAGCCTTTTCAGCCTAAGGCGACTGAAGGCCCACACTAAGACCTTAAATCATCTTGTCCGTGAGCTGCTTTATGCTGATGATGCCGCCCTCGTCGCCCATACAGAAGTAGCTCTGCAACATTTAACATCCTGCTTTGCAGAGGCTGCTGAGCTTTTTGGTCTGGAAGTCAGCTTGAAGAAGACAGAAGTTTTATATCAGCCTGCACTTCAGGAAGTCTCCCATCATCCCCATATCACCACTGGAGAAACAGAGCTCAAATCAGTCCAGCAGTTTAATTACCTGGGAAGCATCATCTCCTCAGATGGTAAGATTGATGCAGAAATTGACAATAGGTTAGCAAAGGCACACAGAGCTTTCAGTAAACTCCATAAAAGAGTGTGGCAAAACAAACACCTGAAGAAAAGTACTAAGATCAGTGTTTACAGAGCCATTGTACTGTCTACTCTTTTATATGGATCTGAATCCTGGGTCATTTACCGGCACCACTTGCGTCTCTTAGAACGCTTCCATCAGCGCTGCCTCCGTACAATCCTAAACATCCACTGGACTGACTTTGTGACCAACACGTCTGTCCTTGACCAGGCAGCAGTCACGAGCATTGAGGCCATGCTGCTGAGAACACAGCTGTGCTGGGCAGGGCACGTCTCCAGGATGCAGGACCACCGCCTCCCTAAGATCGTGCTATGTGGGGAACTTGCCACTGGCTGCCGCAAGAGAGAAGCCCCAAAGAGGAGATACAAGGACTGCCTGAAACAATCCCTCAGCCTTGGCCATATTGATCACCACCATTGGTCTACCCTGGCCTTCAATCGAGAGGCCTGGAGACACAACATCTATAACGCTGCTGCTGCTTTTGAGAACACACGCAGGGTCACTCTCGAGGAGAAAAGACAAGGCAGAAAGAATCGCGTCTCGTTGATATCACCTGGGGAGTCTTTCTGCTGTGCCTTCTGCAACCGGACTTGTCTATCTCACATTGGCCTTTTTAGCCATCAGCGTGCTTGTAGCAAGCGTAGGTAGAGCCCTTCTCAAATCTTCGTTTGTGAAGCCCAGCCATGATGATGATGATGATAAATTCTTTAAATTACCACTAACCCCAACGACAGCAGTGTCCCTGCTGTTTTAATGTGGTCTGTCCTTGCCACTCAACACAGTCCCATCCTTTCAATAAATTTTAATCTAGTTTTTCATATCTATGAAATGCATGTTTAGAAAGTTCCCTTTGTTGGGTCATATCTGTGTATTGACATGTATGTTTTTGTGTATGTACGGATATATGCACAGATGCATATGTATGTTTGTCATGTATGCATTTATGTGTATATGTATTTAGGCCAAAGCAGTTTGCACAGCTTTGTAAAGGTTTACACATAGCTGATATAAGGGAAAATAGCAATTGCAAATAGCAAGAGCCCTCATTTGTGTTCATGCAGTGATAATTATAGTGAAGACTATATCTTTTTCTTTTTCTTTTTTTTTTTTTTTTTTTTTTGGTGAGGTCTGCACAGACTTTTTCTTGAATTTTTTGTTCAAAGTTAAACATTTTTATAAACAAAGAGGAAAATGTTCCCTTATTAAAGGAATGCAATGATGGAATTATTTTTGGTCACTAGCAGTTTTCTGGATTTGGAACATGGACTCTCCATGTACTCTAGCAGTACAATACTTGCTGTGGATCAATTCATAATTACTCATGTGTTGGCTGACCTTTCGTATATATTCATGGATCTTCATTGATATTGGTTTCATAACATAGATCACTTGTTTTAGTATCCTAAGAACTCCACAAGCACTGGTGAAAGCTCATTGTTTGCAACACCCTTGTAGAAGGGGATATCAAAAAGGAAGTACAGAAATGTATTCACTGTGGTTACATAAAAGATCTGAATTGTGTTACACGCTTCTGAAAGTAATAAAGCTCCCAGCAGAAGCTTTGTGAACATGTATGTGTCTGTTCTAAATATATTAATTCTAAAATCAGGTTATCCTTGACCATTATGATTTGGAACTTCTATCTTTCTTTAGGGCTATTGTGAATAAAGGCCAAAGTGCAGTATTAGGTGCTAATATTTATAAAACCGAACATTAAACTTATTTCCATTACTTTCCTACTGTGAAGAAAGAAAGTGCAACCTGAGTACTATCAAGAATTAGACTCATTTTGTCCTGTGTCTTGGCCTTGTTTAGAAATTCCATTTAATTTTTAGATATTGATTTCTCTTCACATGTCTCTGCAAGTTAAACAAATACAGCATTAATATCACATTTAAGTAGCTTAGAATGGAAACCATGAAGATAAATGTTTAAAGAATGTTTTAATTTTTTTATTTTTTTTCTATAATGAATCAGATACTGGACCAAGAATAGAATTAAAAATTTTGATTCAGTTTTCTATGAGATATTATACTGTTTCATAGTATTTTATTTTTTTTTTTCTTGGGAGCATAGAGGCAGGGGTTTTTTGTTTAGATAGGTTTTGGGTTTGTTTAGGTAAGTTTGGTTTTTTTTCCTTTTGCAAATAAAATTGGAAAAACAGGAAGTGTCAGGAATGTTATTCAAACTCATATGTTTATTCTAAAAATGATTGCACTTTGTTACAAACTAGCAGTAATTGATGAAAATTTTCTGCACTTCCCTCATTCTTTAACCTTTGTTGGGATGCCCTCTGAGACGTATTTCAGATTTCAATCTTGTGCCCAGTCTGTCAGCCCAAACCAGAGTTAACTGTGTAGAGACTTTTGGACAGCAGTGGGGGGGTTATTTCTTCAGGTACAAACAAATGCTGGCAAAGCTTCTTGGTTACTGTTTAGTACATAGTTAGGCACATTCAACAGATTTGTTTACAGAAGTTTAGTCACTCAATATGTTCATGCATTTCCATAGCATGTAAAAGACTTTATAAGTCTTATTATTACATTCGGGGCATGTCAGTGCTGTAATGCTAGCTGGAATAAGAAGAAATTTATTAGCCTTTAATAAGAGGTTGTTGGAAAGAATAAAATGCCTGACTGCTGTGTTGCAACCGACAAGTGTCCTTAATCTAGTGTGAAAATATTTATGCAAGGTTATCCTTGAGCTTTGCATTTGAATTTGGGTTTTGGTTTAGGGTCTTCCTAGTCATGGGCTTCCTCTGCTTCCATATAATATTTTTGCTTAAACACCTTCAAATCTCAGTATTTCTGAGTCTATTTTTTTTTTTTTTAAGAAATGAGCAGTTTTTTCAAAAGCTGTTATTGGTCATTAATAGCTTTAGTACTGCAATTCAGATTTTAAAACTCATATGTTGCCATTGCAATTTTCTTAGTCTTCAGGTATACCCTTTAGCTTTCTTTATTCCAGCTGTTCTTTGCTTCTGTGTATGAAAAATACGTCACTCTTTTCATTGTACACTCATTCCTTATATTTCTATGACACAGAATTACAAGTTGCTGCCTTCTAGTTGTCACAAAGGCTCAGTTTGCTGATGCCTTAATTGGCAGGCTCATGCAAGTTCGTGAACACCTTCTCTGTATTGGAATTAAGTTATTTTAATGCTTTCAAGTGCTTATACTATTTTTCCTCCTGGGTTCATTTCCTGTTTCCCAAATGTCATTTTTTAGAGGACCAGGATTTGTTGTTGGCTTTCTGTATAATTCATCCTGTGCTCCAATAAAACACGGGCTTTTAGCTGGCTTGTAGGTATGGGGATATGCTTATAACTAAGCACATATTTACTAAGCTTGCTACATTTGGAAGATTGGGATCATTATTTTGGATAGTTTCCAAAGTGATCTATGCATCTAAAATTTAATAGTCCAGAACTGAAATTACCACTCTTCTTTGTAGACAGCAAATTAACTGCAAACTTAGTTTACTATAGACCATGAAAGATAAAACTAAAAAATATTAGTAGTAAGGGAGATAAGTAATATGCTGGATTTGTTTTTTTTGGAGAATGGCGCTAGGTTGCTGTAAAAGGTGTGTGGTTGCACCTTGTTAACTTTGAATGCTGCCTTTTCTGTAGCTATGGCTCTTTTCTTTCAAATTGGGTTCCTACTGGTAAGTTGGAACTGTCTTCTGGTTAAGAATTTTTTATGAATATTACAATTATTATGAAGTTTTGAAATAGTTATTTATAAGACACAGAATTGTACTCTTCTTAGAATCTGAATCAATGTCATCTTGTCTCCCTAAACTGAACCTGTGGATTTTGGACAAAAGCTACATTTACCTCTCCTAAGAAGGCCTTGATAATCTGTGAGAGAGGATTTGGTAATGTAATGAATTTTGGCTACCATTCTTTCTCTTTCTTCTCCTTGTTAGATTATCACTGGAGTGAAAGGACAATCCCTGGTGTTGTGATAACTATGTGGGCTTTGATAGCTTTTAGGCAGAACAGCTATGTATGCTACAGCAGCCTGAAGTCCCAAACCAATTCACTCTCAGCTTCTCAGTCCCTAGCATCAGCACCAAAAAAGAATTCTCTGGGTGTCAGTATGTTAATTTATTTCTTTTGGACTCCTATTTGTTTGAGTAACTTAAAAATCATTCACAAGTAAAAAATAAAGGCAGTAGTTTGAAATTCTCCTTTAAAAAATTTGACATATATAAGAGGCCCTATTCATGGGGAAAACCCTGTTACTGCACTTAGTCCTCTTGTTATGGTAAAATATTATACTACAGCATCTGTTGGGGGGCTGATATTAAAAGCAAAATCTACATTCACACAGACAGTTTTTCTAATGGCTTTACATTGAAAATCACAGAATCACAGAATCAGTTAGGCTGGAAGGGACCGCAGTGGGTCATCTACTTCAACCTCCCTCCTCAAGCATGGTCATCTCAGGCTGAGTAGAGGGGCAGGATCACCTTCCTCAACCTACTGGCCATGCTTTTTCTAGTGCATCCCAGGATTCCATTGCCTTTCTTGGCCAGAAGGGCAAGCTGCTGGCTCATGGACAGTTTGTTGTCCCTCAGGACTCCCAGGTCTTTCTCCACAGAGCTACTTTCCAGCAAGGCATGTTTTCTATTCTCTCAGTCTTTGAATAGTAATAATTGGACTGCCAATATTGTAATTCATAAGAGCACTTAGCTGGGATTCAATTCACACCATGTGCAGAAGACTTTGATCAGCTCATGATCAGTTATAAAGCAGACCATAAAAGAATTTATCATGAAAAAGCCCTAAAAACGATAGTTGTCTTCCAGCTGCACATTGAAGAACACAATGAGTCCATTTGAGCAAACACAGAAATTAGCAACACACACGTATTCTATACTGTAAAACCTGGAGTTTTCATCTGGAGGTAGAGTATAAAGAAAGTGCAAAACTAACTACTTTATATTTGTCCCAATAATTCCTGGCCTGGGTTGATAGGTAAGTGTTTTAGATATGGTCAGCACAATGACAAACTTTTTTGACAAATTACAACAGGTCGCACCGAGAAAGGGTGTAATTAATACTTTTATAGTTTTATTTCTGTAGCACTAAACACATTATTTTGACTTTATGTCAGTTGCATAGTGTGCTGCAAGAATTTGGGGGTTTGCCTGAAGTTGTTCAGTTTCTGTCCCCCTCCCCCCCAAAAAAAAAAAACCACAACAAATCACGAAAAAGCCAATGAACCCTGCTATTCCTGCCAACAAAATTACTAATCTCCTCAGAAGTGATCCTACTGAGGGGTCATGCAGAGGTACAGTTTGATTCATGACCTCCCACATGCCTCCTAAGCTGCAGGTAGGGTGCTCTTCATCTCACTAATTGCCTTTGAAGAAAGTGTGTTGCAATACTTCTGGCTTTATTGTCTGTTTGAATAACAGACAAGCTGCAATCTAGAAAGAATTTTAGTTTCTTCTTGTGAAACCAAAACATTAAAGTTCTTGAATTGTAAAGTTCCAGAAGAGAAACATGAGGTGAGAAAATGAACATAACTTTTCTTTCTCAGCTTCTTTCACATCCTTGAAATGCATTTTGACTGGATCACTCAAAGGCAATAACTCACGAAGCAGCATCTTGCCTTCTGATTTCTGTCCCTTAGAGAAAAAACCTGAGTTAGTATAGTGTTGGACTAGAGCTAGCAAATTTTACTGCTCTCATCTTCCCATTTGGTCTTGAGCAGCTGCACATGACAGTAGAGAGTTGATCCTCTATTCCAATTACATTCAATTTGTCTTTTTAAAAATAAATTAGTTTCATGATTTTTTCATCAAGCTGATTTGCTATCCTCTGTCTTTTTTGCCGTGTTGCTACAGACAGTTTGAATTTTGGCCCAAGACTGATGTAGGGTAAATCAGCAGACCTGAACAGTATGTATTCAAAATGCTTGGCATACTTTATGGATTGTAACACTGCAGGGCAATTCAGGATGATGGGGATCTCCAAAGGTCTCTAGTCCAACACTGCCCAGGGCAGGCTCAGCTGTGGGTCAGGCAAATTGCTGGAGGCTTTATTCTCTGGCAGCTGGAAACTTTCTGCCTGCCTAGGAAAGGGCTGCCCTTTGTTCCTGCCCTGGTTACCTGAGGGGCTCACTGACCTCTTCATCCTACAGTCTGTACAGGAGGCCTGCTCACACACATCATGTGATGCCCCAGTTTGTTGTCACCTGCAAACCTGAAGGTGCATTTTGCTGGTCATGGATAGAGATGTTAAACAGAACAAATCCCAGGGCAGACCCTGTGAGACCCCGCAGGGCACCAGCACTTGGAGACCAACCACCCAACCCATAGTTTCCCTGCTGTGGGGCACCCACCCACGGTTTGGCTACAGGGATACTGGGAAAGTGCTGGAAGCCTTGCTGAAGTTAATCTAAATAGCCCCTGCTTTCCCCATGTCCACAAATTCAGTCAGTTTATCCTAGAAGGTTAACCAGCTGATTCAGGCATGAGTCACTTTTGGTCAAACCACCACAACAGATCCCCATTACCTTCTTCTCCCTCATGTTCAGAAATGTGCTCCAAGAGGACCCCCTTCATAATTTTCCCAGGGATAAAAGTAAAGCTTGTAGGGTAATCCATCATTAGCTTTCTTAGTCTCCAGGACTTTTCTTGTTGAAGAACTGCCTTGCAAGCACATCAGCGAGCTTTCTTAGCACAGCTGGGTGCAGCCCATGAGCTTACTGAGAGCTCACAAATAATTCTGGACTCATCCTTCTCTGGTTATCCTCCTGTGGTCATCCTCCTTGCTCTTGAATCTCATCCTTAAGTACAGAGAGATACCTCGGTAATGAATACCAAGACAAAAGACATTCCCTCGTTAAACTGGGCTCGTGTGCCACTGTGTGGGAGCCCTGTGTGTTTGGGCTGTTCCATCACAATGAGAATGAACTCTATGTCTTCCTCTTCCCTGTCTACCTGTACTGTAGGGTTTTTACTCATCCACTGGTTACTTCAGTTTGAGCTTTCCCTCCAGAACTGAGTCATTGTGGTTTTGTTTCCCCATCCCTGTGATTCCTCTGGAGTGGGAGCCTTGACACCCTTCAATACTGTTCTTTGGGTCTCTTTTGCTCCCATTTCACAGCACCTTTTCCTTTCCACTCTATCCATCATCTCTTTACTAGTCTCTGGGTTGTCATCTGTCTTCCCTATTATTTCTGTTTAAAAGATCTCTTAGTGTGATTTAATCTTTCCACGGAAATCATGCGTTCCACATTATTAACACCAAGGAGAGATTTGGTTTTTATACAGTTTCCTCCCTCCTGCTGGGAGACTGCTGGAGATGTTGTTCCCTGCCTGAAATCTTGTTTATGGCTTCTGAAGTCATGATGCCACCCTGTGTACAGCAGCAATATTTAGAATTTTAGAAGAGATGTAAACTCAGGAGAGGAGGAAAGACAGTGAGTAGTTGTTTATAGCTGATAAAACCTGACAATCATTTCCTGAAAACCTTCTGATTCTGTCATATTTGTGTGATTATAGTCTTGAAACTCTCAACCTTTCATTGCTGTGTGAATTTTTAATAGGTTATGTAGAGGTTTGTATTTATAATTTCCTATCTGGAAGTTTGTTTTCATAGTTTAAGCTTTTTTAATTTCTTTACTTCTTTTTTTCCTGCTGAAATGGAATATTTATAACTTCTTATGAAGAAGTGACATGGACAAATTTAAGCAATACGCATGATTTTAAGGGCTCTGTAATTTGAAGTGTGGTCATTGCCATGATATTCTCATTTTTTTCCATATATAGATCTATGCACAGGATTTCCGTCTTTGTACTGAAAATCTCATGAACAGGGTTAATGAGTTAATTCTCAGTTGACTGCCAAGCTGGGCACTAAAGTTTTAATTTTGAAATTATATTTACAGAAATCCAGTGCCAAGTATTACCATTAAAAATTTCCTATTTTTTGAAACATCAGACAATGTTTTAGCTAAATCCCCTGCCTTACTCAAAGAATGTCAATAGAAAGTGTTCTAGTGGCCCAGCTGCCCCTACAAAATCAGCTGGTTCTGCATACTTATGTCTTTGATCAGCAACTCTAGAAAATCTTGAACATTTCAGACTTCAGTCAGGTGGCCATTCTCATTAGGAAGTTAGACAAATACTATATCAAAACTCCTGTTTCATAACTTGTGGAACCTCAGTGGGTTTTGGCAGTAAAAAAGTGTTTTGAATGAAAATTTGAGTTGTTTCACAGCTAGTCCTATTTTTTTATTATTACTTTTATTTTTTCTTTCTCATTTTGACATTACAGTTGCAGTAGAAGTTCAGGAGGAAAAATTTCTAGCTCCATTTTAGATTTTACCTGTGATGTCTTCAGCTAAGTCAGGAAGTTCTCTTAGTTTTAAATCACAGTGCAGATTATACTAAAAATGTTGGAATCAACTTCCAGCTGAAGTAACCACACCAAATGATTTCAGCAAAGAGAGTGCTTTTGTGAGTTCATGGGTTTGAGCTCAGCCTCCATGCTGTCTTGCTGACTACAGAAATTTTCACCTGCATTCATGCACACTCACAGCTACAGAAAAGCCCTGTTTAAAAGGCATTTGTGACCTTAAATGTTTAACAGTCCAATGTGAAATTAGAGGGACTGTGTTCCTGCCCATAAGAAGAGGATAAAGACTCAACATTGGAAGACTGAGATTAATATGTCTGGAGTTTGTGGAAGGTTGTTGATTCTTCCACTTTAATAAGCTGAATAAGGTCTGCAGAGCGGTTCAAATATAAAATAGCAAGAATTATTTCCAGTTCTAATAGTGTGCTGTTTGTTGTCAATTGTTTCATGAATGGAGTAGCTTATTTCAGGCAATAAATTGCTCCCACACTCTTTGTTATACTCCAGGTGTCCTGTACTCAAGCATGTTTTTATGGCCCCTAAGGAATTATGATATATTTCTGTTACTTAACTGAATGAATAGAGCAGCTCTTTGAATCATGCTCCCTATGTGAATTATGAATTGAGAAATTCCCTTCTGCTGCATTTGCAGGAAATCATTCCTGTGAGCAAACAGAAATCTGCAGAAAATGATTACAACTAATATGAAAACAATGGGACTTGTTTGAATAATAAGAGTCATTTAAATAATTGAAAATTTTTGGTCTTTGCTCCCTGTGCCTTCCTGTGGAATGTGAGATTTATTTATTTAATCTCGGAAGAATTGGGAGGATTTATTTGTGTAATGTCTGCTGGTGCTGTAACCACTAGTGCTAATAGTTATTGTTATTGTGTAAGATGGGTTGGTCGAGTTCTCCCTTTCTACAAGCTATCGTAAGCTGTGGCACAGTCATCTTCTGTCTCTTCCATTTTATCCTTTTGACCTTTGTATAATTAGATAGTCTAGAGTACTTACATGAAATATTACACCCATGCTGAGTGTATAGTTCGATCATAACACTGCAGTTATGTGAAATGGAGCAAGGCAGTTTAGTGACCCAGAGCTGCAGAAGGGGGCAACTCCTTTACAGGCTTCCCTACACTAATCCTGCCTTTCCAAAGTTACCTGTTCTGAGAGCTTACCTCCTGCATCTTCCAATTGCCATTGATTTTCTGGCACTGCTCCTCATCAGATCCCTCCACAGGCTCACACAATTTACTAATCTATTAGAAAACTAACCCAGCTGACCTTCTCAGCAGTTTATTCACCAGACTTGTTAACAGGGATCTTCAGTTGAAGGAAGGTTAGTGCCATGGGTGCACAGCTGTGAACGCTGAGAAGCAGGAAAGGAAGAAAGGGGAAGAAGTGGAAATGGATCCTTTCCCATGCAAGAAGCTGTGGGCTGGTAACCAACTTCTGATGAGCAATGTGGATCTCTACGTGTTTGGGGACAACCTGCTGCACCAGGGCCATACCTCTTCCAGTGGAGAGGTCATTACAAAGTGACTTTACATGGTACCATGCAAATCAGTATTTAAATTTTGTGTCGTGCAAGGACCCAGTACCTGTGTTTTCACCTAATATTATATCAGCCAGATTTGAATAACGTAATACCTTCTTAACACCTTTGTGTGTTCTGTACATCAAACGTCAGACAAGATTTCGTGTGCTCCTCTGGGGTGTGCTTATCTCAATCCCAGGGAGAACTGAGGATATACATCCTACTGCAACATAATCAAGAAGTGAGGACTGAGGCAAAAAAATTACATTGTGATTTATATCTCTGTCAGCCCAGTCTTGGTGTATCAGGTTGATACAGTGATCACAAAAGGCACATTTTTCAGATGCTGCAATAAATATTTAGGACTGACATCATGTTGCTTTTATTTTCCTTGTAGATAATTCTTTCTGAGGGTATAACTGTAATCTGAGTGCATCTCATTTCTTGTGTTTTGCTGGTCATTCTTCTGTGCACTGTTTCTTCTTTCTCTCTATGACTTTCTTGTTTATGATGTTTTGCAAAGTGAAAAAACATCTTTATACTCCCCAGGGAATATGTATAAATTTTCTTTTTCCTTGTAAAAACCCATTCTTACTCAAAATAACTATATTTCATTATTTATAATCTGTGGTACGTGCATAAAGCACTCCACAAAACAAATAAGGCAAAATCTTTGCACTTAAAAGAGCACTATTTTATGATCTCCAACAAGTTACAAAAAAGAAACAAGGTGTTGTTAGGAGTCTACAGCTGTAATCCTACAGCTAAGGTTATTATGAACTTGGTCATTAATTTAAATGAATCAAAAATTAGCTCCTAAAGACTTAGGATGGAAATCAGAGGAGACAAAGTAATTTTCGTTTCTTGTGGTTTTCTTAGAAACTGTGTAACAAGATTTCTTGTGAGCTAAAATAGATTAGGGATGTTAGCATTTTGGCAGACTAGGTTAGTTTTACCAACAGTAGCCTGTATAATTTCAGTTGAATTCAAGTCTGCAGTCCTTTAAAGTTAACTTCATACCATGTTTCTGCTAGGCATAAGTTCTCAGTACTTTCGTCAACCAGTCCTAAAAGCTGACTTTCCACTCCACTTTCCATCTTAATCTCACTAAAACACCTTGTGAAATCAGAATGTGTGTAGCTAGTTTCTGAGAATTCAAACGAAGATTTAGGAGGATTTTAATTAGTACTACAAATGTGTAATATATGGGTAGATATATATGGAAACTAGAGATGGTTTTGCACAGACTTTGTACCAGTGTATCTGCACTGAAAATAGATTTGTCTGAGATACAGAAATGGAGGTGACTGAAGAGACCTTGAAGAGTTTCAAGCCCTGGCTTGAATAAAAGTTTGTGCAACCTGATCTGACCCCACAGTTGACCCTTGTCTGGACAGTGGGTTATACTGGATACTTCCTGTGAGCCCACATACTAAAATAACCCCAGAGGGTGGTTGGGAACTGGAACAGGCTCCCCAGGGAAGTGGTCAAAGCACCAAGCCTGATAGATTTCAAGAAGCACTTGGACAAAGCTCTCAGGCACATGGTGTGACTCTTGGGGGTGGTCCTGTGCAGGGCTAAGAGTTGTACTTGATGATCCTTGTGGGTCCCTTCTTTCTAACTTGGCATATTGTGTGATTCTGTGATAACGTTTTCTTCAAGGACATAGTGGGATCGAATGTGCCGCCACAAATTTGCAGATGACACCAAGCTATGTCGTGGTCAACACACTGGAGGGAAGGGATGCCATCCAGAAGGACCCTGACAAGCTTGAGGAGTGACCCCATGCAAACCTCTTGATGTTCAACAAGGTCAAGTGCAAAGTTCTGCACCTGGGTCAGGGCAACCCCCAGCATCAGTACAGGCTGAGCGATGAAAACACTGAGCAGCGCGGCTGAGAAGGGATACGATATCAATCAGATCCTGGGCTGCATCAAAAGCAGCGTGGCCAGCAGGTCAAGGGAGATCATTCCACTCTGGTGAGACCCCATCTGGAGTACTGCATCCACTTCTGGTGTCCCCAGCACAAGAAAGATGTGAACTTGTTGGAGCAGGTCCAGTGGAGGGTCATGAAAATGATTGGAGGGATGGAGCACTTCTTCTGTGAGAACAGTTTGAGAGAGTTGAGCCTGCAAAAGAGAAGGCTCTGGGAAAATCTCATTTCAGTCTTTCAGTATGTAAAGGCAATCTGTAGGAGAGGGACTTTTTAATAAGGCCCATAGTGACAGAACAAGGGACAATGGCTTTAAACAGAAAGAGGGTAGATTTAGATTGAAAGCAAGAAAGAATTTTTTTTTTTTTTTTAATGAGGGAGGTGAAACACTGGCATAGGCTACCCTGAGAACTTGTTGATGCCCCATTCCTGGAAGTCTTCAAAGTCGGGCTGGATGGGGCTTTGAGCTCCATTTGATGTAGGAAAAGATCCACCATGACAGGTGGGTTGGACTAGATGATTTTTGAAGCTGGATCCCTTCTGATCCCCACCATTCTATGATTCTATGGTGCTTTCCTATAGAGAGAAAAATGCTAATTAATTTCCTGTCTTGCAGTAATCTTTACTTACTTTGAGATTTTCAAATCTGGCTGCACATTAAGACCTGATTTTGGTCCAGACAACCTGGCAGTATGAATATGCTCTGTTGACTTTTCCTTTCACTCATTCACAAGCTTCTCTCTCACTGCTCCTCATACCCATATTTTCCATTTTTCTAATGCCACAATTGCTTGGACTTTTTTCCCTAATCCTCTGCTCTTCTCACTCTGCTCTTGTCTTTTTAAGAGCCATCGCACAGGTCTGCTAACCGATTTTCTTTTCCTTATATTTTTTGAAATAATATATATGCTACTGCAAAATAAAACATGGTCTCTGAACTCACATCACACCATTAAATAAGTTTTCTAATTTCACATTTGGCAGAAAACCTTAAAAAGTTTACCACGTTCCATTTCAGAGTTTGCACCTAAATGGTCAGGGATGTTGACTTCGGTGCTAGGCACGCTTAGAGTAAGTTTACTTACTTCAGGTTTTACATATTATTTGTTATAAATATCTTTCTAGGTGAGATTGAGATTGCTCTCTAAAAGAATAGCACAAAACAGCCATGCATCAGGACTGCCTGTTGATCTTCATTTTTCTCTTTGTTCTGTAGAACATCAACAGAGATACCATACTTGTTTGTGTTTCTCTCTTCTTAAGGGCAAATGGAAAAAACTTGGAAGAAAACTGGAGATGGGGAAGGGAATGTGTGGTCCTATGGGTGTGTGTCCATTCTCCCTTTTGGCCTCAGTAACTTCTTAAGTCTTCTGAAACAAAAGAGACCCTCGAATGTGCAAATGGCACTGATTGGAAAGGAACTGTGAATGAAAAGTTGGTCACAGTAAATCTCATTGGTTTTTGTACAGAAAGTAATATCTTACATTTTTCATGCATTCTTTGAACACAACAAGACAAGTAAATCCTCTCTATAGCTTAACTCCAGCACGTTTTGAGTATATTTATTTGTTCACTGCAATAAATACTGCAGTTATGATACAAAATCTGTTAAGTAGCTAGCAATCATTTTACGTAAACCCACATTTTGTAGAGAATGATATCAGACAATGTTCTGTTGTTTATTATGATGACAAATAAGCTTATTTGAAAAATTTTAGAAAGAAATAGTCTTAGTTCTTTTTGCAAGCACACAATTTGAACTGGTTTTAAATTTTTTTTTTTTTGCTTCACATAAAAATGTTTTCAGAAAGGTTTCTTTATTTTGGCATATTATAGGTTTTCAAGCATGATTGGAATTCTGCGCAGCATCATAGTTCTGATTTGCATGTCCTCTTAGAGACACTATTCAACTGTAAATTAATTATGGAAAATAATGGGACTCTATAATTAAGATTTGGCAAAAGTCAGTAAGACTATTTTCTATTGTATTTTAAAACATTTTCTGTATTAATTGAATATACTTGAAAAAGGGGGCTGTATTTTTCTGTGCCTGCATTTCTGAGTCATTCATATGCTGCTAAATAAGCTCCTGAAGTGTCTAGTTACATTGTGACTCTGGAAAATATGACCTTGACTGAAAAGGAGTCATTCCTTACCTAAGTGTTCTGCTTCCTATCACAGTTGATACAAATCAGCAATAGAACAGCAACAGCGCTTCTTGTTAGGCTTTATTAGCTATGGAAAGATAGTCTTAACTGTGGAGTGTCAATCACTGAGTCTCAGCTCATTTCTGGTTCTTCTAGGCAATGTGGAGAAGCCAATCACAGTTGGTAGCCTTGCAAACAATTTAAAAATATATCACAAAGAGGGTGCCTGTTTTTTACCCAAATCATTACAAGCTGATAAATCCATGTTTATTTGGGAAAATAATGCACAATGGTATTTTGTGAAATTAATTGTTATTTTGTTTTAAACACAGATGTCTGAGACATACTGACAGTATTATTAGCTTTTCAGACATAGTGACAGAAAATACAGCAGCAGCATAAAACCACTTATTTTTACTTATGCAAATGTTAAGCAGATGGCTTAGCTTCTTCGCTGTGATGGTTATGTGCTTTCTGGTTTTGACATTGTGCAGTGATAAAGACTACAGCACAGACAGGAAATAGATGTATCATCCTGCATTTTCACTCTATGCATGATAAGCAATGGGTGCATAAATAATATTAATGAAATACCGTTCTTAGTAAAATATTTATTTATTAGTATTTAGCCATAAAACTTAAATGCATTATTGAAAGTCTCATGTACTCATTTTTTTATGGGAGACTAGATAAACAAAACCAATGATTTTAGAAAAATACAAAGCCTACTAATTTATTTGCATTAAAAAAATGCCAGTTAGCAGTTCTTTACCTAAAATTTTGCTTGTGATTCAAGTTCATCATGAATGTTAAATGTGGTCTGTCTTCTGTACGGTCTTTGCATGGATTCAATTGCTGTCCCCAAGTATTCAGATATTAAAAATGTGGAGAATACCTGTTCCTCCCAAAATATTCCAAGTATGCAAAAACCCTAACGACAGGGTCCCTAAGGACCCTTTTGCAGGCAAAGGAGGCAAAAAATAGTTTTGCAGTGTTTCTTGAAATAGCTGTACCAGGTTATTTCTTCCAGGGTTACACTAGCATGCTATGCTACAACAGTTGAAATCCATAAAAATATTTATAAAGGTAATAACTACTTTTCTGTGTCCTGCCTGCAACCACCAAACTCTTCCTTAGACAATATTTCTTTCTGCTCTCCTAATGCCACGATCTCCAGATGCTCTTGAAGTGAAAATCTTGTTTACACCCCAGTTGCTGCTTCCAGTCGTTATTTTTCTAAGACATGAACCCTCTTTAATATCAGCTGGTTCATCTACCTGACCAAGTAAAAATAGAATATTAACTTGGAATACCGTCTGCTGTATCTCATATTAAAATGCCTTATTCTCTGCCTAGTGTTGCAAACACTTATTTTAGACTGCTGACTTCATTCTAGAAAAAAATGAAATGTACTAGTGGTTTAAATCATTGGAAGCAAATATTCACATGATTTGAAGAAAGTTTAGCAAAGCCAAATGGTGTGAAGAAATTGATATGTGCAGATCAAGGAAATCATATCACTTGGGGAGTTATAATTCTTAATTTTATTAACCTAATATTATTAACATTTTTTTTATACTTGAAAATTTCAATTCTGATCACCAAATCTTTTTCTAACAAATATCATTGCACCTAACATATTCCTTTCTGAATTCAGTCTTTGAAGTTATATACTGTAAAATATGCACTCCTGTTGTGAACATTTGGAAATGTTAATCCTATTTCAAAGACATGGTTGTGGATTTTTTAATAGAGAATAATTTTTGTCAAATCAGAGCAATTCTTTCTTGAAAAAATTAAAATTTGTCAATCCATTATTATTCTGAGCTTTCCATACTAAAATTTAAATTAAATATGTATTAACTCATTTTAATTGGAATCCAAATGCTTTCGTTCACTGAATTAAAATGAACATTTCTTTTTACTTAACCTAAGTGTTAGTTTGTATTTCCCATCATGAAGGCAATGCAATTCTGATTTGGTTGCATTCCAGAAGTGAACAGATTACTTTTTGGATTACACTTGCCTTTGGACAAATTTGTTTCATTATAGGACTTAAATAGCTCTTAGTACCTAATGGAGGACAGTTAAATGTTTTGCCCACTGAAAAGAGCAGGAAACAAGATCAATACAGCACTAAGAACATAGTACAGTTTTTAAAGAAGAAAGATTTCATTTTAATTTAACATTGTCAGCTGATGTTGATGACCTGAAAGGAAACATATATTTTTGGTAAAAATTTCATCTTTTTGTAAAAAACAAATAAGAGTAATTAAACTTCCAAATAGATTTTTTGGCACTGTTTATTTTTTTATTATTATTATTTCAAGACACCATTTGCAGTTAAAGAATAAATTCTTCAGTTCTACTGTAAGATGCCATAGAGTTCATTCTGTTTCTTTTAGTTGCTGATAAATTTGGAAGACTGTCATCTGCTTACTAACATTTTTTCAAGAGCTCATGCCTATCCTCTGCATTTTTCTTTTCTCTGCTAATTTTGGAAGAAAGCAGACACTGTAGCTATAGAGTCACAGCCGATCAAGCTTCATATTGCAACAGCCAGCTTAAAAATTATAGTGGGAGTCAATCTCTATGGTATCACAGGGTCTATTACATGAATCTTTTTCTCTACCAGTTCATTAAAAGTCTACAAATCTGTCTCAGATTGTAATCTCAATTTCATAGCCTTCTTTCTAAAGTCAGGGAATGTGATTGTGGATTTGGTGTAGAGATCCTGTTTCCACAAGGCTTGAAAACTGTACAGTCTTTTCCAGACCTGTTCTGACAGGCTATTGTAAGTTCAAAGGGACTTTCAACAATCACAAAAAGACTATAATTGCTGAGAACTTGCTGAAAATAAGGGGAAAGAAGTTTACAAGTGGAAAATCTCAAGTAGAAATTATGTTAGTATTTAAAAAAAAAAAAAAAAAAAATGGAAGGGGTCTTAGATTAGCATAGAATAGAAGCTCCAGCATTTCATTTTAGTATCTGAGTCCAGCAGAATTAAACTCATGTTCATGCTGTGTTATGCTAAAGGTAAAGAACATAAACTGAAAACTCAAGGAACCCACAGTGTGCACTGCAGAGATGATCAAAACTCTGCCAGTTTTGGACCTGTGCCAGTCTCTTGCAGGAATGTGAGAAGTGTTCACATCATAAACACCAGGGAATTTGCAGGAATTGTATTGCTGTGAACAAAGAGATCTCATATGAATGGAATCTGCATCTCCCAAACAGAAAGTACCTTCCCTAAGGCAGCACCTGGAACACTGGTAAGTGGTAGAAATTCCAGTGGAATTAGCGTGAACCCAGGGTACCTGCAGTAACAAATCTGTCAACTGGTTAAGTGACTCTGCCTCAAGCCTTTCCATCCTTGTGTCAGGATTCCCTTGTCTTCTTTATCTCGCAAGACAGTGGAAAACATCTGCATCCAAATTGACTGCTGTGAGTTTTTGAGTGGAGAAAAAATACAGCTATCTTGTTTCCTGAACAGAGTTCACTCCTCAGACAATATTTGCTACTGATTTTGCCCTGTGTTGCAGACAATAAGCACATCCCTGTTATAAAAGTACATGAAAGCTTTCAGTCTACATGATTTCTGACATTTCAGATTCTTGCCTGCAATAAAATATTTTTCTGTGGAAGAAAAAAAAATATTAAAAGCTAGAATTTGTGAAAGTTTTTCTATGTGGTCTTTTTAGGTCCAAAGTTTCATAATACTTAGTAGAAACCTTATGAAAAAACTTCAGTTTATCAAGAAGAGTGATGTGCATATATGTAGAAGTCATTGAGAAAGATTTTATGATCTTTCTATGATATGGAAGTATTTATAATGAGAGCTTTTAACCTCTATGAAGATAAGAAGAGGGTTTGTAAAAGCCACTCAGGGAAACGAGTTCAATTTGTTTGGGCAGTTGCAGTTCATTCTTTTAAATAATGTGCTTTAAATAACCTCAATATGTTTTCCAAATGTCTGAAATTGTGAACAATAATTGGAAAAATAAATCACTAGTCCAGATACTATCAGTAGCATTGGATCAATTTTCTTTATTTCCTTGGAGTATTTATCAGCTGAATTAAAGCATTTTATATTTCATCCAAAA
This sequence comes from Pyrocephalus nanus, assembly GCA_038380795.1. Taxonomy (NCBI): domain Eukaryota; kingdom Metazoa; phylum Chordata; class Aves; order Passeriformes; family Tyrannidae; genus Pyrocephalus; species Pyrocephalus nanus. The sequence goes on along the minus strand of CM076263.1, from coordinate 63,160,603 downwards.
TATCAGCTCAGCATGTCACTAGTATCTCAAATACCATTTAGGTGGAATGCATTTGTAATTCCTAGTATGTTGGCTCAAACTACACACACTGTATTCACAAACACAGGCTACTTTAAGTGTATATTTTATCTTTTTGTTTCATATGCCCAGATGGTATTCTGTTTGCTTTGGGGTAAATTCATGAAATGAAGCATCTGGAGTTTAGAGTGTTTTGATTTGCTTCACTAGCTTCACCAAGCTCTGACTATGTTACAGAATATTTGCTGCTAGAGCTCTTACCCTGAAAGTAATGTTGCCAAAGGATAAAAAAATCATAAATGTGTTGGTACTGTTTTCCAGATTACAATTCTGCCAAGATTACTGAAAACCTTAAGTGCAAGAGAACAGTTTACCAATCTGAAGATGAATGTCATGTGTTTTATAAACACAGTCCTCTAAAATGAAGCAGGTCTGCACTTCAATCACCCATCAAGTTACAACTGCAAGGTCAAACAGCACTTTGCTTAGTGTAAGAATTTGCTTAGTGTAAGAACTTTCATAAAAAATTGATTTAGTGATAGTGACAGTCTCATGTTTTCCTTTATATTGCAAAAAGATATGAATTACGTTGTAGGTAAATTACAGCTCTAAAATGTAGTAACTACTATGTATGCATGCTGGAGATCTATTTTATAGGTGCAATTTTTTAAATTCAGGCTCCTGTTTCTGTATATGACTATGAATAGGGATAAATCCAGGGTATGGAAGAGAAAGAAAATCTCAGAGGCAGCTTGATTTTGTTTCAGAGTAAGTCAGAGAAACAGTAAGCTACGAAATTCCTTCATTAGTTCTTCCTCCTTTGGTAATCCCCATGAATTTTAGCAGCACTTGTCAAGCTATACCACTGGCACTGAAACTGCTCTGTGTATCCATAGCTGAAGAAAATAGCATATTTCTTATCTTTTCCAGGCATTTCTTATCTTTTCCAGGCATGATGCAGTGCAGCTTTGAGTAACAAAAGATTAAACATGCTTACCCACCAAAGCTAACACCATACCTTTACTCTAGGATTTGTTGTCTCATGCTAACTGTTGTAACTAGGTACTACATCTGTTTTTAGGTGGTGTTGAAATTAAACTTTTCTTTTTCCTTTTTTTTTTTGGTCATAAACTTATCCTTAAATTCTGGCAGTAGGTTATCCTTGAGTTACTAAAAGCAAAATAATCATTTTTCCACAGGAAGCCAGCATGATGTCTTGGAAAGCAATGTTGCCATTGTAAATAATAGAGGCAAAAAAAGAGGGGCGGGTGGCAGCTGAAAAACAAAGATTATGCTCACCTGCAGAAAATACAAGAGTACTATTGGACTTATTCTCAAACAAGTTCATGTTTTTCATAACTGTTCTTGTAATTTCTCATCTCTTCCTATCCCAGCAAGTACCTGAATGAAATGGGAAGCATTCCTGAAAAAAAGGGCTTATTCTTTCACTTTGTCACAACAAATCATTTTTGGTGAACCGGCAAGGAAAAATTACAAAATGGGCTGTTGCAACAGTCTATTATTACATCATGCAATTTCATTAACTCCCTTTTGTCTGCTGAAAAGTGGTTTCTTTGAATTAACTATCGTGCAACAAAATAAAGCAGTCCGTTAAACTTCGTGCAGTTGAAACTTACAGTCAACAGTGATAGCTGAATGTTAAATGGTGCAAGTGGGTATTGAGCATTCTAGATGTTTGGGTTGTGTTTTTCCCATTCAGTGTGAGATGTTTGAGCTGTATCTCTAGCTCTGGAGATTTTGAGTTGTTATTTAATGTAGTTTTATCAAGTCTCGGTTCATAAAAGACTGTATGTCTACCCACTATCCATGATGAAATGAGATGATTTCTGATAAGAGATTGATGTAGTAATTTCAGCTATTGTAACCACTTATTCCTAAATGTGTCCAAAATTTTAAACAAAATTAAGGGTGATTCTGAGAACATCGGTCACCATGGAGTATTCCACAACTGTAAGAGGACACATCTGATATGTTTTGGTGTTACAGATTATTGGAAGTGAGTTGATCATTTCATTGTAAAGAAATAATCAGAATATTTGTCTATCCTAAGGGAATTCTTAATAGCTGATGTGTAACACACCAAACAGTGTTTCATCCACCATGCGAGGAGGTGGGATGGGATGCATGAGAGATCTGAGTAGGAGGCATATGTCTATATTAGTTACCTTTATGTTTGGAATAACACAGATAAAAAATAAATAAAAAAATAAAAAGCTAGAGATCATATATATATATATATATATATATATATATATATATATATAGTCAAGACATAACAAAACTGCCTTCTGGTTTTCCAGATATATGTAACAAGATTTTGGTAGAGGACTGTAAACCTGGGGAGCACTTGGGAGGTAGGAAGAGTAATCAAACCAACAATTGTGTAGTCTTTATGGAGGAATGCTGTTGGTTGCAGAGAACAAGCACTGAAAAGAGAGAGTCAGGTGATTATCTGATTAATTTTAATCAGGTCACACTTTGACATTTATTCTGAAGTGAAGGGTTTGTGCTTTCATGTCTTTATAATTTTAATTTTGCATTTTATTTTTGACATTTTGATAGTGACAAATTACTTTGATTTCCAGTGGAAAAATGAATAAATTTCTAAAGTCATAAAACATAAATGTTTGGGAGTACGGATTTTAAAAAGACCATAAGTTAATTCACATCACTTTTTCTCGTAATGGTTCTTAAACATTAAACTTAGTCAAAATTCATTTTAATTGAAGGTTCTGTGATTATGAAAAATGAAGAGAATGACAGAATTTAATTATTTTGTTGCAGAATGCCTCCATATTTTGACTTTGAACAAAAGCATCAATAAATTTGTATGAGCTCTGTGGAAAGGAAAAGAGATAATATATCATTTGAATTAAAAAGTCGGAAATTGTTTAGTTTTCAAAAATCTCATGCATAATCATTCAAATAGAAAATGGAGTAATGAATGATGATAAAACACAAGCATAGCTGAACAGGGAAATTTTACCATCTTTTTTTTCCATTTTTTTCATGATTTTAAACCTGAAAATATTCCTTTATTCACGTTTGATCACTTGTGATAACAGAAATAAAGCTATGAGGGATGTATATCTTAGATCAGATGATAAAATGTAAATCCAAAACCATATCCAGTTTCTACTGGTTTAATATTAGAGATTATTGAAAAGATTATGGGAGAAAAGTTTTATAGGTCCTCAAGAGCATATAACCCAGTGCCCTCCCCCAGTGCAGCCTCTGGCTGTATTTGTGACTTCTCACAGATGTTTACACATGTTTCATCATGGCAGAAACACTGGATGTTCCTCAGCTGCAATAGATGTTATATTTCAGTGCTAAAGTATCCCTAGGATTTTTCCATAGGAAGTTTAACCTCTTCTGCAACCTAAACTCAGTACTTTCAGTTGTGTCAGTTTTAACATCTGATTTTTTTATTTCCAGTATTTTCTTGTGTAGTATTCTGAAATGCTAAAATGCAATTATGTATCTAGAGAGTACAATATGCCCACATAGGAAGCATTGGATATTTCAGTAAAATGTCTACCCTCACAAAGCTACATTTCCACTGTCTTGATCTGAAACTCCTCTTAGCTGGGAAGAGTGGAATGAAGTCAGGAGAAGAAAGAGCTGCCTATAGGTTACAGTGGTCTGGCACAACTTACCAACTGTACTAAAAGCAGCAAAGTTTTGGAAAGTTTATTACCTATTGCTAAAGCTGACTCTCAAAGGTCTTGTTTGAAGACTTCAGCATGCAGCAGACCTTTTTGAATTAACTTCTTCAATACCAATTTCTCTCTGTCAAGGAGAGTGTGATATCTGTGACTAACATGGTTTAGTTTTTTCTTATCTAGTTCATATAAGTTTTTAAAAAACTGGCTCTAAGCTGGCTCAACGCGATCCAGCAGTGTGCCCAGGTGGCCAAGAAGGCCAATGGCATTCTGGCCTGTATCCCAAAGTGTGGCCAGCAGGACCAGAGCAGGGGTCTTCCCCCTGCACTCACCACTGGTGAGGCCCCACCTCAAAACCTCTGTTTAGTTCTGGGCCTCTCACTAAAAGAAAAACATTGAGGTTCTAGGGCGTGTCCAGAGAAGGGCAATGAAGCTGATGAAGAGTGACTGAGGGAGCTGAGTTTGTTAAACCTGGAGATAAGGAGGCTCAGAGGGGTTTTTATCACTTTCTGCAACTCCCTGAAAGGAGACTGTAGTGAGGTGAGGCCTCTTCTCCCATATAATAAGACAGAATGACAAGATATGGCCTCAAGATGCACCAGGGCAGGTTTAGATTAGATATTAGGAAGTTAATTTCTTCATGGAAAGGATGATCAAGCAGTAGAACGAGTTGCCCAAGGAAGTGATGGAGTCACCATCCCTGGAAGTGTTCAGAGCATGTGTGGATTTGGTATTTGTGTGTGTGGTTTTGTGAAGAACATAGTGGTGCTCGAGTAATGGTTGGATTTGATGATCTTAGAGGTCTTTTCCTCCTCCTCAAAAGGACAGGGGGAGAAAATTAGATAAGAAAGTTTATGGGTCAAGCTAAGGTCCAGGAGATCAGTTACCAAGTCTAGTCATGGGAAAAACAAATTCAATTTAGAGAAAACAAATTTAATTTATTGCCAATTAATAATAGAGTAGAATGATAAGAAACAAAGTAGAAAACACCTTCCCCTCATCCCACCCTCCTCCCCTCCACCTTTCTAGTCATAATTTCACTTCTTTGATGCCCAGCTTATCTACATTCAGGGTTACATCTAGCAGTTACTATGTGTTTTCTTCTGGTTTCTCATGATTTCATTTCTTATGCTTTCATCATAAAGATAAATAAACTGTCTAGGAATGTTCTGCCTGTTGTCAGAACTTTTCTTTTGTCAGTCTTATAAATTCAGAAAATGCAATCCTAGTGGCTCTTTCTTCCTGCTTTCTTGTATCATTAGTTATTTTCATTTCTTCAAAAAATAATTTGACTTCTTTATTAATAGAAGGTAGTATTGGAATTTCAAAATATTTCACTGTCTCTGGGAGATGCAAAAATAAAAGCAGTACAATCACATTCACGCATGAATCTGAGTTTCCATCAAGAAGGAAATGTTTAAGCTTTTCCACATTCGGAGTCTGGAGTGTCCTTGTTTCAGCAAATTAATGGAAATCTAAAGTTTTTATTTCATGACAATTGTTTAAAAAAAAATTCCAAGGCAAATTTTCTGCCTGCATGTTTTAATCTTCTCACTTAAGCAATGGGGTGAGGAAGGAGGATACTTGGTGGGGTTTTTTTGTGATACAAACATACAGGTCCTACAGAACAATAGAAAGCCAAGACAACTGCATAAAACAGGCCCAGAAGCCCGAGATCTGAATTTCTAGAAAATTTGCCTAATCTGTGCCCTCTCTCAAACTAATTATTTCAAGGGTGCAATATTTTAATTTACATACGATTGTGACCTGCATTACCAGAAAAAAACCCACAAAAAACCAAAAGACAAACCAAACAAAAAAACACTATGTTAAAGTGACGAGTTGGCTTTGTTTCCTTTTTCTTTTGTGGGTTTGTTTGGGTTTTTTTCCCCACAAAAGAAGCTGACTGAAAATTATCTGCTAGGGAGATAACAGAGAACTGTTGCAAATGTCATGTCAAAATTACTGCTTTGGCGAATGGGCAACCTAACTTCTTCTCCAGGAAAGCAACTGTGTTTAGTGGAGACAGTATTCTCTGGAGTGCTGGCACCTCATCACTGCCTTCCAGGACTCCTTCAGCAAATTGCATAAATTCCTTATGCTGTAGTTTCATTTTGCAGTTCAGCTATTGGTCCATCTAACCTGTTCATGACAAACATGTATCATATAATATAAATTATATATATATATAAAATATAAAATCATTTAATTAACTCATATATTTGTAAACCACGTAGAAAGTTAGTTGAATAAAACATTACATTTCTTCATGAAGTTTGTATTTGCTTGCAATATCTGATTTTTCCTATAACTACAGTGTTTTTCATGGTGATAATGGGTCAAGGGTTGGACTTGATCTCAGAGGTCCTTTCCAACCCAGCTGATTCTATGATTCTGTGATTATTATATGCTGTTCTTTTTATTTATATTATATCCTAAGAATATTTTAACTAATATTTTTCATTCTTTTTATTTTATTTGGTGGGTTTTGTTGATGGAGTAATCTCTATCAGATCAAGATGTGGTTTTTGTAGACACATAGGGCCATCTTTTTTCAGCCATTGTGGAAGATCTTGGAAAAGTCATTTCTTTGTGGCAAGAAGATGAATAATTTTGTTCTTTTCATTTGTTTTTCTGAGAAGCTTATAAGGATACATTGATTAGAAGAGTCTAGTAATTTTTTTTCAGATTAATTTTGAAATAGCACAGTTCTGGGTTATCGTATAATCTATAGTTCTTTTAGGCATATTCAGGTCCTGAAACACACTCAGTTCCAAGCTTTTGTTAACTTCTCAACCGTCATTGTATAAGACATCTGTTTTTTCATGTGTCCAGTGAAAATAAAGTTCAGATTTTAATTCAATATGGCGAAACAATATAATTCTAAAAATCTCCTTTCTTACTGCAGAGTTGGAGACATGGACAGAGAAATCTGTGGAGGTGCTGAATTCCACCATCAGCAGAGAGTAGTCAGTCCTACTGTTGAAGAGAATTTTTTTCTATGTCTCCATTCTAGTTTTAATGCTTTGTTGGCTTCATCTTCAGATCCTTTAGTAAATGTCTCTCTAATCAAATGTAGGCAACGCAGTTGCTTGCTCCCCTTGAGTGCCAGTAAGTGCACACTATTTTTTGGTGTTATTAGGAGGTTTCAGTAGCCTCTAACCATATTTATCTGAGCAGACACACTTATGGCTCTGACAATCTTTCCCGTTCCTTTTTTATAAGAGCTAAATATCATTCTAAAACATCTCAAGGCATTTCACAGAAAACATCAGCATTTCAAAAAGCTCAGTAAAACTGACAAGACTAAATATATTTTCCTCTTTTTGTTTTTTAGTAAGTGAGCAGTGGAGCTGGAAAACTTGGCAGAACTCTTTGTCTTTCCTGCTTGTATCTGTGGAAACTGGTTTGCAAGGTAAATATTCCATTTTAATTGACTGTAATTGTATACTATTATAGTTTCAGATGTCTAAAATGACCTCATAATACCTCTAGGTTTTAAAGAAAATACCCATGCTTAGGCTTTCATCTACACTTTTAGCAGTGGATTGTATTAGAATAGTCTTGCAACTTAAAATAAATGCAATTAGTTCCTTTGGATTCATTAACAAATATACCTCCCTCTCAAGAAGAAAGTAAAAGTATGCCAAGATCTAGGTTATTTGTGAGTTTCTGGGCTACTGCTCCTAAATTGCTATCAATCTGAGTGAAAGAACAATTAAGATGATGTGAATGCATTTATTATGTCAAGATGTAGTCTCTGTATTCCGTCTTTATTGGTGATGTTGTGTTTATCAATGGTTTTGTTAGAAGGAAGACTGAAGGTGATTCTTGAGATCCCTGGCTATGTTTGCAATCTTGCTGTACAATTTTTAAAATAAGAGATTCTTATAATTGCTCCTGAACATAGGTTTTAAATAATGATATTGGAAAGGTAGTCATGTTATATATTTGGACCATTTAGTTTTCTAGGGTTTAAAAATACCTCAGAAAAACTGGCTTGTTTTGAGAATTAATCACATTATCATGGAAGGCTGCTGTTTCTATAGAGAGAATTATGTCCCTGAATACCTTCCTCAGCTTTGGTTAAGGGTCTAAGCTCAATATTACTCTTTCCTTTGACACTTTCTTTGTCCCATTCCTGAATTTTGTCTTTGAAGTTGTCTTAGTTGCCTGAAGGAAAGAATATTTCTCTCTAGTCATTCTGCCATTGAAACTGGATCTTTTAGTTATACTGAAAAAAAGAGTTTTCAAAAACTCTCCTCTTATATGTCATAAAGAATTGAACTAGAAGCTATGCAAAAGCTGCTCCAAATTCATGCTTTTAAATGGAGTGCTGAGCAGAAGAATTACCCCCTCTTGACAGAAGTGCCACTATTAGCTGTACGTTCAAAGTGGAAAATTGGCCCCTTTGAAAAATAAAATCAGCAGCCTTCTTGGCACCTGAAATGGGGGAGTGAATGTTCTGCTCTTTAGCATTTGTTTAACAAGCTGAACTCGGAGGCTGTGCATTTAAATATATTTTATTTCTTAAGCAGGGTGAGAAAAAAAAATAAATCAGCCTTTGCTGTGAGTGAAACCACGCTATGAGATGGTTATTGGTGATTGCAAAAAAAAAAAAAGTAGCAGCATTTCTTTCAGGGCTCCTTCTGAGGATGGAAACCATTTGTAAATACAGAACAAGGGTGGCTGGTGTTATGATCTGCCCTTGAATGTGAGTGGCTAATAGATCCTTTGGGGCAGATTAGAGTGAAACAACACTGAATGATCAGTGTTTATAGGTATATGTGTGTATGTATATATATATATAAAATATACATAGTTATAGATTATATATATATACATATATATGTAGGCTTTATTTTAGAACAATTTGGCTGCAATGGAAAAGAGGTACATAGCTGTTTTTGTTATCTATAGAAATATAGCAAAATAAAAGCATAAAAATAATCCTTAAGAAATTGTATAAGGAAAAGAAAGAAAGAGAGGATAAGAATACAAAGATCTGACCTCCCATGGATCCAGTATCAAGACTTAGTAGTTGCAATTTCCACTTCCAGTGGTCGCCATCAGGGAACCCCACAGAACACAAAGTTCAATGGGCAATAATATAACACTGGGTACCTGACCCAGGGGAGGAGGGAGGAGTTTCCACTCTCTGTTGCAACACTGTGAATCATGCGCAGGCCTCTGGTGGAAGGCCCCAGAAGTGAGTCTCGGGTGCTTTGGGGGTCTTTGATGGTTTATGACACCTTCTAAGAACTGACAGGTGATTCTCATGGCAGTGTAGTTGAGCCAGTTATACTCCATCAGAAGAGATGGATAAATTCAGGCCTACCTGTGAATGTCCTGCTGCCTCCCCAGGGGAGAGATGTTACAACTGAGCCAGTTGTGTAAAGGAGGACAGTCCCATGAAAAGAAGCACTATCCTGCCTCAACAGGGTCTGCTTCTTATCAGCCTTCTCCCTTATCTGGCTCAAAACCCAGCTTGTAAACTCCTGTGGTGGTTGCTCACCCTTTCTCTCTTATGCAGATCAGAGGTTTTGTCACCACACACCCAAATCCTCCTCCTCCCCTCTGGCTGAGGGATGCAAACCTGGCCCCAGCAAAGCACCCTGCTACCTCTGCAAATGGCCCATTGTTTGAGTCCTTAACCAGTCTCCCATAGCTGGCCAGTCTTGCCAAGTCTCTTTTAACTACTAGAAATGGCAGAAAATTTGCAGTTGTGAGGAAGAGCCCAAACACAATGATTTTCCATGCAGATGGTAAGGCATTGAACAATCAGACTTGCCAGAAAAGTGTGGGTGGTGTTGCATTTCAAAGTGGTGCTTGTGCAGCTCCCCACACTTCATGTTGTGTTACATAGGACTCTTCTATTTTGAGTTTGCAAACCCAGCAGAAATGGGGAAAGCACTAGCAATCAGAAATCTGATGGCTAAAGCCATAATTTTACAAGAACTTAATAACAATTTTCATGATTGTTTTGCATTGTGTTTAATGAAAAGTTAGTCATGTACTTAAACACTTGCAGAACTGGAATACATTTGGCTCAATGGCAGCTAAAGAAGTCAGAGTGAAAGTGATGAGTAAAATTTCCAAAGCATCTATGTGACATAGCAGCAGGCATGAGCTGATTTTTCTGCGTCAGGTATGATAATTTGGTATCTTAAGCAAGATAGAAAGGACAAAAAAAAAATAAATGAGATGTTTTAAAATATAATTGAAAAAGGATATTTAATTTTATTCCAAAATACTCTTATTATGATTTTTTTACCCACAATAACCACCTCTGACCTAGTGGGCTTCCTTTGGCTTTATGTGTAATTAAATCTGAAGGTGCCAGTGATTCTAATGAGTTATATGCAATTCTTGACATTGACATTTCAATAGCAAAACACCAATCTTCAGTTTGGAGTCAGCAATACATTACTGACAGTGAGAATAGATTAATCTGTCTTTATGATGATGATGTTGTATGGGGTAATGAGATGTTTTTCATCAGTCGAAAGGGTAGGTTTAGAGTTGTAATTTGAACATTCTCTTTTTAAAAAGGTTTGGAGAATTATTGTCTTCCCTTCTGTCTTTTGTTTTCCTCCTTCTGAAAAGATTAATTACTGCCTATTTAACTTGTTTTCCTAGTGTTGACCATCACTGCTATAAGAACTGATTTTTACTAATGCATCTACCCCTCATTTTCAGCCTACCAGGGTGTTGGGTAATTTATGTATTACCAGATATTGCCAAACATTGTATTAGTGCAGTACTTGTCTAGAAATTATTAACTATTATTCAAAAATCTTCTGTATTCACTCATATTTCTGTGCTTAAGGATCTCTATTTCTTGAGTAACTCCCTGAATCTTATATTGAAGAAAAAATGCGTCTCTTTAACACTCCTCGATTTTATTTTTTCCAGCTCTTTATTCCATGAATCTTGATTTTTAAAAATACTTATCCATGGGTGTGGTAATATAAGTAGTTAAGGTTTCTCATATTTCTGATGGTTACCAGGTCTGCTTGCCTAAAAATAAGTAAAGGCTATCATAACTCCTATGCTTTTGAGATAGGAAGCTACCGTTCTCCAATCTGAAAAGGAAAATTTGAATAGTTCTGTTAAAATTACTATAAGTACATACAATATGATGTGTAAATAAAAAGAGCAAATCCCCTCAGGTTTAAAGTATCTACATTTTGATCCACATGCATGAATAACCTCTGATAATTCAATCTAGTATCTTTAAAAGTAAAGGTGCCTTCAAATAGTCAGATTAAACAGCCTTAAGGGACCTGATTTTCACTAAATTCTGGCCACTCCTTTCATGAAATTCAGGATTTTTCTACACTCAAAATGCACACCCATAAAGTCACTTAGAGAGATCTTTCCTTACACTGGATCTGCAAGATTTGTTCATTCTTGAAAATGACAGAATAAATTAAAACAATCCTTTTCATCCTTTTGGAGTGTTATCTTGAGCTGTTATGTTTGCAGTCATCTGCATATTTTTCTCTGAGTTGCAATTGGAGTTATTTTCTAATTACAATTGGACTTTAAATGAGTGTCAGGATTTATTTGGGAGTCCTTACATTTACAGAATATGAGTCTTGATTTTCCAGATGAAATTCAGAAATAAGTTTTGGAGTATGAATTTGTGTGATCTACAGTCCAGTAGAATCAAAAACTATTTAAAGCTGATGTACAGCAAACAAGACCTTTCTCTGGAGACGTGCAGTTCATTCAGTGAAGACACTCCAGTTCCTTCCCTGGTCTCCACAAACATTAAGTCGTGTCTACATTTACAGGGGGCAAGAATTGTTGTTTGGGAAATAGAAACTTAACCTCAGTATTCTTTGTTTTAGAAAAGTAAGAATGTCAAGCAGAGCTGAACCAAAATCTTAGAGAAACAATCTGCTGGAAAAAGTAAAGCCACAGTCCACAAGCAAAAAGCTGTTTCTTTATGGGTGGAAATGTTGCAAGGCTTTGTCATACAACTACTCTGAAGCCACTTCCTATGTTTTGCAGAAGATACAGAAGCCATAAGAAAAGCTAAATCTGTTGTCTCCTTTTAATATCAACCCTTCCATTTTCTGTCTTAAGCAACACAGCATTTTAAATTGTGTATCTTCCTTGAGACAGTGAATTCAGTCCTTCCTTGACTTTCCTTCATGCCTCACTCACAGTTCTCCTGTGCAGCTTTAAATCTTTCCGGTTTGCATTTTCATCATTGCAACCCAATCTTGGGCATGGAATTTTAAAATGAGAGCTCATCATAGTAAAGTACTGTGCTGCATTTCATTAATCAGAAAGTATATGAGCAGGAAAAAAGCAATATCTTTGTATACTATTACTGTCAATACAAAGGGGACACTTGAGCTACAGCAATAATAAGAGGTAAAAGGAGACTTTAGCAAGATAATATACGTAACTGTTGAAAACTGAACAGAATAGGTTGGTTTATTTGAATTCAGAAGAAGAATTTTCATACCTAAAACTAGTTTTCTGTTTCTGACTGGCAAATACCAAACCAAACCAGATCAAATCATAAATGATGATCCTTAAGGTCCCTTCCAGCCCAGGCTGTTCTATGATTCCATGATTTAAAAATATGATGTATAAAAGCAGCCTGCTGATATACAGATTTTTAATAACTATATAACTGATCACATTTTTATGCTTTGAATTCTTTTACATTTATTTTTAATGTAGCTGTGATTTCTGGTGTATTTTTTCAGTACCAGTAGAAATTGTATAGAAGCTTTTGACACGAACGTTAAGTCTCATTCTTGAAAAACAAGTTTCAGAGCTTTATTTCATCCTTGTTTACTGCATCAATATGAATTAAATCATGCCTAGACTAGGAGATCATTCCCAGACTCACTGTATATTTAGGTCTAATCATGAAGGCCACTGCCTTCTGCCTCATTTTAATCATGTGCACAAGACTTTTTGCCAGCCAGGGGATGTTTTAGCAGGTGAGGCCTCAGGCCAGAAAGTCCAAGTTAAAAAACTGCAATCAAGTGATAGTTGAGGAGCTCTGCCAACTCTCTGTCGAGACATGATTCAAATCTATTAAAAAGCCTTTGAGTGTGCAAGGAAGAACAGGTCACGCAGTCAGGTGAATGAGAATAACTATAGGTCAGTAGAGCTTTAAAATAATACAATTTGACATATATTGAGAAAACACTCAAGGGCCATGTAGCACAGTGTGTATTCTGTCCTGGAACCTGGAAAAGGAGTTAAGGGTACTCTGAAGGTAGAAAAAGGTATTTTTTGCAAATAGTTCTTCAAAAGTGGCTTCTGTCATGGTAAATTTTACTAGAAATATCACAGGAGGAAAATCAACTGTCATCCCATTCGTAAAAGCTTAAAAGCATGAAGGAGTGAATGTAGAATAATAACAAATATATCTCCTCAGTAAAATATAAATATTTTTATGATAAATCTGGGATAGAGAAGCATTGTGTTCCTTTCTTTAATAGTAGGCTAAGAAAAAGAGTATCTTCAAAGTTTCCAGAGGGTCGTTGAGGTGTTGTCAAGATTGCTCTTTCATTTGTTAATTTGCTTAGGTAGAGTCCCTGTGATGACTCTGGTGTTCTGTCTCTGAAGCATACTGATACTTCTTCAAAGGCCATTTTTTGAACTCACTGTAGTCAGTATGCAGAATAAGTCTGTGCAAAATTCATTTTTTTCACACATAAAGCTGTTTCTGCCTCTGCAAATGGGAGCATAGATATGAAATTTCTGGAATCATTTCTCTATAAAATTTAACATTCTAAAGGGGAAAAAATATTTGGAAGCAATTACACAAAATCAGAGCAGTAATAACTGAAAGATTTAAAGTAGATGCTATTCACCTTCATCCACTACAAGAAAAGAAGAGCTCTCTCATACCATTTACGTATTCACTCTGCAAATAATCACATACATTAAGAATGCACCTGCTATTTCAGTTTCTCTATGTCTTGTTAAACAAGATCAGTGGCTCAGTCAGACACAAAGGTCCATTCAGAAGATGGAGTGAATGGAGAGAAGGGAGTGAACTGAGACCTGTATTATTGTAGTTTTAGTTTGGCTATTAGAGGATTTGGAATGGGATGATCTTTAGGACCTGTCCAACCAAAGTCTTTCTGCGATTCTGTGATTACAAGAGCGGTGACGCTTTTCCAAATCAAAGATCCAACATTATGGGACAAAGTAGGCTATTTCTGCAGTATTCGTGCATATATAAAAATGGGCCATTTCTAATGCAGTTCCTATACTTCTGATTTTTATTAAGGTCAAATCCATTCATTTGGCAAGAAAATTAAAGGTCATATGCTAAGCTAATGTAAATCATGTTTTCTCTGAAGTTATATTAATTTACAAGAAACTATGATAATTCTTAGGTCTGTTTTGGAAATTGTGCCCACTCTATATTGGAGCTTATGGAAGAAATGTTTTGAAAAATTTTTGATGAAAACATTTGTGGAAGTTGCCGTGTTTTTTCGTTTGAACATTTTCCAAGTGAAGGTGTTTATGATTTTTTCTTCATATAACATATTCTTTACTTTTGATATGCCTAAAAAAAAATAAAGATATTGAGATTCAGGAGAAGCTTGATTCATGCACTAAGAGCCTTCACATGGTATTCAGGAACCAAAAATACATCTATTTTAATTTCAGTTATGAAATATTAGGATCACCTACACTACACTAGCAAATCAGTTATTATTTAACAAATGTTATGAAGAGAGAAGAAAAAAAACTGACAGCTACGTTGTTAATACTTTAAAAAATGGATATTTACAGGATCCGTAGAAAGCTGACAGCTACTTAAATCTTAATAAAAAGTAAAAAAATAAAACAAAACCAAAATCAAACTTAAACCAAATGCACCAAACTCATTCATTTTCATACAAAAAACCTGGTGTGCTTACAGTTGTATATATGGAAGAAAGTTGAGGACCCACAGTTTAAAAGTAGGTAAACATTTTATATCTGTGTTTTTGTCTACAACTCAAAGAATAGTTTTCATATATTTTTAATAATTATGGTGTTTGCACTGAATGATTTCTTTCAGAATAATAAGGTAAGTCAGGTGGCTTGATCTTGTCATCACCAGACTGCTTGGGTGGTCCTAACATAATTGCAATACCTGGGCCACTAAAGTTACCCGTATGGTCAGCTAGTTCTAAAAACACACTTATCTTATGCACTGCCTGACTGTTGTTGTCATACTTTTCCAAACAAATAAATAGAGTAACTGTAGGATGACTTTTTTTTACTTCCTTTTTCCCCTTTTATTTGAAAAGCACTCTCTTTTTAAAGAGCATTTACTATTAGTGATGGGCTTTTCTCATTTCCTCTCAAAATGCCACAATCTATCACATCCATATTTATCTGTCTAGATACTTTGTGCTATTTACAGTGTCTCACTTTCCCACTTTTTCATGAGCCATACCATAACATCAGGTAGCTCTTCACAATTAGAAAATTTCAGAGTTGTGAAGCATGACTGCTTGTTGCAAGAACAGAACTGTGGCACTTGTAGCTTTATTCAGAATTTTCAAGGAACCTGTGGTGTCTGAAACAGCGAACACCAATAATATAAACCTTTCTGCTAATATAAACCTTTCTTCTGTCAAATTAAGGCCATTACGCCTTGTCTTATCACTACATGCCCTTGTGCAAAATCATGCTTATTTACAATGCAATGTTCACATGATGCAAAACAGAAAAAAAAATCAAATAAGTAAAACCTCAGAAGGGAGTGAGATCATACCTTCTAAGCTTGGATAACTCTGGTGAAAAAATACTTCTAGCAGAGCTGTGTGCAGGAGCTAAAGAAGCTGCATAGCATCCCAAAAAGCAAACATCATGTCAGTGAAGGTGAAAGCGATCAGAATTTTGAAAGTGGGAGTAATAGACAGAAGACAGGATATAGGGGAAGTGTGGAATTAAGTTGTAGTATGAAAGTAAGTTTCAAGTAAGAGTCAATTTTGGTAAAACTGACCAAGATGACAGGTAGATAAACCTGAAGAGTAAATCTCTCAGGGGGAAAAAAAAAATACTTTTGAATTTTTAGTGGAAACTGTTCTGATTAATGCACTTCATCCATTTGCATTAAGATTCTGATCCTAACTACTCAAAAGTTCCTTCACATTT
Source organism: Pyrocephalus nanus (assembly GCA_038380795.1). Classification (NCBI taxonomy): domain Eukaryota; kingdom Metazoa; phylum Chordata; class Aves; order Passeriformes; family Tyrannidae; genus Pyrocephalus; species Pyrocephalus nanus. The sequence goes on along the minus strand of CM076263.1, from coordinate 63,144,758 downwards.
TTTGAACTGTACAGCTATGAAGGCTACTCTATAGCAGGATGTGAGGAGCTTACATGTTTTAAGCTGTAAATTATGTAATGTGGGAATATTTAAGCTTCATTTAATCATATTATAGAGCTTCTTGGCTCTGCTGAGCATGTTAATTACAGGAATTCATTTTACCAAACTGGTATACAATGTGCAGAAACAGAATAAAATAAAACACTTACTGTTGCTGTTGTTAGCAAAATGTGTATTTTGTGAGTAGCAGCAGGTAGATGGATAGCAGAACTGCATCCTGTGGAGAAAGACACATTTTCTGGGTCACTAAATAGTCAGCTTGCTCAGTTTAATAGTAATTGAAGGGTAGAAGATTTATGGTGGCAGTGGATTGGGGATTCTAGTTCACTAAATAAAACACAGTTTTTGGTAGTCAGAAGAGTTTTGGGGTTTTTTTTCCCTTTCTGGACTGACCAGGTCCTGCTGTTTGAATTCCATTTTTCGCCTGAAGTTCATTTATTCCTCAGGGAGCACAATCTCAGGTAGTAGTCCATACATCTGTCAGGTGGAGGGATGCTGTGAGGGCTGTCATGGTCTGTCTTTCATTTCTTTCCCTTCAGTTACGTAAATAACAAGAATTTCAACCCTGTCGCTCCAGGATTATATGAACCCATGAACGTAGCCAACAGTGACTGAGGGCAGCATTGGGTACTACAAGCTCTGAGGCATTTTTTTTTTTTCCATCTTCAGCCAAGAATGGGTCAGCCTTATTTCAAAGAAGTTGTGAGTAAAGCTGAAGTCCTCTGAAGCATTCTCTCACAGATATGTGTCTGCCCCAACGGGGTCTGGCTGCAGGGATGGTATTGCCTTTGCACTTGTGCTCCTGTCTAACTCACCTCGGAGCTAGACATGGAAAGTTGGTTTTGTACTTGTGTCATGGGTTTGCTCTGGCTCAATTTTTCTCACCCCCCCCACAATTGCTATAAATTGAGAGAAGGTTTATGCAGACAAAAGAGACCTGACTGGGGAGAATAATATTAGGATTTATTACTAGTAAGATAAAAACTAAAGAACTATATCTACAACAATTCTAATTAGGCAAAAATGCTGTATATTTACAGAAATACTGTTCCCCCCTTTGTATCAGTTCAGGAGGAGAAGCAGTCTCTTTCTCTCTTTCCGGGGCTCCAAGTCTTTTAAATAACTTTACAGCACTCTAAAATTCTTCTTCTATTATCTGTAGGATGACAACTCTGATTCCTTGCAGCTGGAACTATTTCTTTTTCTCTCTCTCTTCTATGTTGGCCCCAGGGCTGGGCCTACCCCCTCCTGGGCTAAGACCAGAGCCTGTAGGGTCTTCCATGGACTGCAAGTGTACACTTGCCTACCATGGATCTTCACCACAGAGTCTCAGGGGATAATGGCTTTTGAGTCCACTCCTGTTTCCTGTGGAGTCCCTTCCCACGGGAGAACAGTTCTTGATAGACCTCTCTGACATGGGTCCATCCCTCGGACAACAGGTCTTCTATTCTCTGCTGTCCTTCAGGGTCACAAATTCAGCTGCACCAGCATGGATCCCTCACTCGGATCCTACATCCTACACCCGGGCCTTTCTGCTCCAGCGTAAGTCTCTCTCCATGGGCTACAAGTCTCCAGCAGGACTCTGTTTCACTTCTGGCCTTTCATGAAGTCTCAGCTTCCTCGTGCATCCACTTACTTCAATGTAAGCTCCTCTATGATCTGCATGGGCGTCTCATCACCCCAGTAATCTTCCACAGGTGGCAGGGATTTTTAGTTTTTAGTCTTTTCCCTGCTGAAGGGAGAGAGAGACAGAGAGAGAGAGAGAGAGAGAGAGGGGGGAGAAGCAGCCCCCCCCTTCGAACTTCTCTCTCCTGCTGCTGCCAGCTTCGACTGTGGAGGTCCCTTATCTGTCTGCCGGAATTCCTTCTACAGCGTTTCTCGTCCAAGCAGTCTTTCTTTGGAGTTTTTTTTCTTTCTCTTCTCTGTTACATGACAGAAGGGGGGCTTCAGTGCCACACCTGCCCCAGGGCCCAGGGGAGGAGGGGGCCCTGGCCCACTTGGGGCCTGCCGCCTCTCCTACATGGCTACTAATTTCATCTGCACAAGCAACTTTCTCTTCTGTTTCCTTAAATATGTAATTGGCAGAGGCGTTACTAAAACTTTTGATTGGATTTTTCTCTGGATATCTACCTGGAAAAAACCATTTTCAGCCCCAGAGGGGTAGGGGGGTGTGGTTTGGCAAAGCCACGACAACTTGTAAGCAAATGAATGCCAGCCAAATGTGAGTGCCAGTTTCAAGACCAGCTCCCCAGAGAGATTAGCCTTGCCTAAGGACTGAAGAGGAAAATTGTTAAGTGAAATTTCACTGACCAGAGGAAGGATTTTTTCTTTTCAACCAGACCAGGGTTTGTTTTCAAAACGCTGTCTTATTCTCAAAGCTGCTGCATAAAGGAAAAGGCTAGATACTTCAAAGAAAAACCCAGATGGACAGTTATCCTGGCATTACTGTAGGTTCTTTTTTACTACAATGCCTAGTACACAGTCTTCTAATTATATATTTCAGGTTAAAATGCTGGGATTTTTATCTCCACTCTGAAATTGGCATTATGATTTAAAAACAATATTTTTATTACACATAAAAAGGAAAAAATTACTGGAATCAGATGGAAAATTATTTCTCAAATAAGTATTTAACAGAGCAATGAACTTTGAATTAATACCTGACAGAAAGTAGCATTTAGATAATTTTTCCTTTGAAGGCAGTCTTACTGAGGACTTTAAATTAGGCACATTGTACTTTTGAGTATATTTTATGTTTTTAAACAATTTATCCTACTTTTTGACATAATTCTCAGATCTCAATTGCGTACAGAAATAGTGTTTAAAAAATCCAAAACCAAACAACCAAAACCAAACCCCACAAAATTTCCTTGGGTAGTTTTGTTTACTAAGATGCATGTGGTTGCATGATTACAATGCAGGAATATAACCTGTATTTTCAGTTGAAACTGAGACTATGAGACAGAAAGGCTTTACACTGTTGTAGCCATAGTTTAAAGGTCATGAAGGACTAGGCAAGTGTGGGGCTTTTATGAGTCTTCTGGCTGTGTCCTATGTGGTGACAGGAAACCACTGTGAGGATATTGTAACTTTTGGAGTTTTAGTCCATATAATCCTGAATAAACTATGATTGTTGCATATATTAAAAGTGAAACAAATTAAATTTATTTTGTTTTTAAATGACAGTCATCGGGGAAAAAAAGAATTATTATACTTATTTGTATATTTTCCAGCTACTCCTCCCCTTTCTCCACCCTTGCCACACACTTTTTAAAGAGTATTTATTGCAATAGCGTCTTCTGGCATTTATTTATTTAAATGGTAAACAAAAGAATTAGAAAGATCTTTCAAAAATTCAAGAAAATTTGAAACTACTTTGAGGTAAGCCTTTAAGTTAAGCATCACTGACATTTCTGCCTAACTAGAGAGTCTGTGTTGAATGCTGAACTGCAGAAGACAGATCTGCAGAGTTCTGGAATGGTACAAAGAACAACCTGTTCTCTTTGCAGTGATTTTGCTTCCCTTCTTCTCCCAGGTAATAGTAGAAGGTGTTTCTTCTTTGGTCTTCATCCCTCGTTAGTGCATAACTTTGTTTAAATCTTCAGGAGCAGTTCTTGGACATTTTGCTGCTCTGCATCTCACCAGCCATGTTATAGAGTGACAGTATATTATAAGCATGAAAAATCTGAACCCAATGTGAAGGACAAAATAAAAGTCTTTGTTGGTGCCAAATTGCAAAGGTTTAGTCTTTTGTTAGGTCTTTTCAAAAGCCTGTCACTCACACTTATCATCTAGATTTTCTTGTGATTGTTAGTAGCAGAGACAAGTCCGTGCTGCTCTGAATTTCATTCAAATTATGGCAATGCCTCCTCTTAAAGAGATTCTACATTGACCTTCACCATAAAAATAATACAGAAATGCGGCTTTATACTTCTTGCCCATATATGGACACACTTCTTTCAGTTCTTTAAGGAATTCAATAACAATGTTGGTAGATGGTAAAGTTAACTATGGAATCACAAACTACTTTTCCTGTTTTTCCTTCTCTTTTGATACACAGCTAGGACAGACTTAGTTAACAAGACAACTTGAACTGTAGTTGCCATGCCTTTTTTACTTGTTTCAGTTTACAACCTAATTGCACTGTCTTCCAATGAATGTAAGGGCATAAGGAAAGGATATGGTTTTGGGTGTTTGTACATTTGTTGTTTCATAAACTAGAATCATTAATATTCCCGGAGTTCAAAATAGAATCATAAATCATTGCCTTTAGGAAATGAGATATTGTGCTTCTAATAATGTTCATTTGAAGATTAATTTGCAAATCAGGAGCCAATGCATATGTGTTAGAGGTTGGAGGTGGATTGTTTTACTGCTGTAGATTATGTGATGCCTTTCTTTATGTTAGGAAAGTGTCACAAAATATTGAGCTTCAAATAGGACTGATTCCATAGATAGACCTTGAATCTTGTTATTTTTTACTTTTTTTTTTCCTCAAGTGCTGTGCAGACAGACAGAGCATGAGTAAAGGTAGGGATTGAAGGAGAGCTTTAAATTACTGATTTTGGAGAGACATTCTCTAACAAAAAGCATTCATTCTTCTCTGACTAGTATTAACTAAATTATGCAGTAACTGTCCCTGATGAAACCACCTTGGAGGTGTCACATTAATTTTTTTATGGGGGCACAAAAATGAAATAAGGTCAGCAATAAAACTGTCCAAATTAAATCATTTAAATTTTTCTGACAATGCCAGAGAAGGATTGTCCGACAAGTAATTGGTTTAAAGCAAACTAAATAAATCATGGTGGAAAAATTAATCTAAAAAAAAATGTTTCTATTTAATTTTGAGGTTTTTTTCTCCTAAAAATAAAACTGCAAGAGCCTGTAAACACAAATCAAAACATGTAGTTAAAAAGAACCCTCAAGTTACAGTTTCTTTCACATTATTTAATTTTTACCTTAGCAAAGCATCTGGCAGGATCAAAAATTAGTTCATAAAATATCTATTTAACTGAAATTGTTTTAAATTACAAGTAGAGCCAAAAATTCCCAAGTACTTTCCTTTGTATGAGAAAATTTTTGTCACACTCAGAGGAAATGAACTTTGTTTGTTTGTTTGTCTCTGTTTAATTAATGTGTATCAACCTAGATAAAAATATGTCTTGCCTGCACTCAACATCTTGCAAAGGCAAAATTATTATATTACTTTTCTCAGGTTTTCTTCATTAATATGCATTAAACCCAGTAAGAAATAAAAAAAAAAATAATTATGATACTTCAAAATTTAAGTATACATGAAATTCAACCTACTATTTTTAAAAATCAAGTAGTTGCTATAGGCTGATCAGATATATTGAGCTTCCATGTGAAGACTGCATCTGTTTCACTTGGCAAAAAGATATTTGAGGGAATGTGGGAGACTTCAATACATTGTCAATAGGAATAAATAAGCACTTCCTCTCAGAAGAATAGGGACAACCAAAGAAATACTCTGGAAGAAAGTTGAGAGCTCCAAAGGGAATTTTTCACAGAATGGAAATTTTATGGAAATTTATTTCCTGGAATTTCTAAAGGACTATTTATATCCAGGTTGAGGAACATATCACGAAAGTGGAACGGAGCAGAATTTTTCTGATGTCATTAAAATGACGCAACGCCTGACCTGGAAAACCCATCAATCTCTTGCTCAGGCTAAAAGTGCTTGTAGGGACTAATAGCAAGTACTCATTTGTGAGCATCTTTCTTCTGATTCCCAACAGAGACATAATGTCTCTGTAGTCACTTGGTTTTACCAAACAGTGGACTACCATTATAGGAAGCATTTTAGTTCGAGTTTTTCTGTTCTTGTTTTTGGTTGTTTGTTTTTTTGGGTTTTTTGGGGGGTCTTTGTTTTGTGGGTTTTTGTTAGGGTTGGTTTGTTTGGTTTTTTTTTTGTTTTGTTTTGTTTTCTGGGGGTTTTGTGTGTGTGTGTTGGTTTTTTGTGGTTTTTTTTTTTTTTTTTTTGAGAAATGCTTATAGCAATATCTTCTGTAAGCTAAAGGCCCAACTGTTTTTCAGAAATAAATTCTACCGAGAGTCATATTCATGAAAAAAGTGGTATTGATAGGTCAATAAGATATACAGGTTAGAAATAAAATAAATAAAAATTGGGTTTGCATTATGAAATTACTCTTTAAATACTTTATTGTCGATAATTTCATATTTTAAATGAAATTATTATTTACATATATTTTGCTGTGCAAGAAATTACTTCTCTAACTCCATTAAGACAATGTAAAGGTTTTACTTACAGATGCAGTAAAATTTTAAAAATAAGAACTAATTAATAACTTGTCACTTTATGGTCAGTGTTGAAAGAAGAATATGAAGCAATTTTACATCAATTTTTTTTATTCACCTTTCCTTTAATTCAGTCAAATTTAAGCCAAATAATACTCTGAAGTGTTACTTTTAGATTAGCCCATACTTCTAGGGACATAGTTTCCCAAAGTTCTAAAATTTATGGGAATACTTTTAATTGACCAGTCATGTTATCCTAAAAAATATTCTCTCCTAACTAGTTTGTACTCTCAGTTTGTGAAATTCTGCTCTTATTTATTTGTGTTTAAAAATGTTACAGCTCGGGTGTGGGGTTTGGTCTTTGTGTTTGTTTGTGTTTTTTTTAGGGGTGGAAGCTTTTTTGCTCGTTAGGGATTTTTTTTTTTTTTTAATTACTAAAATCCTTCTTCAACTTACCACTTTAAGACAGAATGCAGTACTGGATTTTGCAATTGTACACATTTAAAGGTGCATGAAAGACAATAAATTAATGATGAAAGTTAAATGATTATACATGATTTATCTTCCTCTGGGGAGCAAATAACTAATCAGTGATGAGGAATACCTGGAATAAAATAGCTAGGGTTCACATTGTATTATTGAAGATTTATTCTATTCTGATTCCATACATAATTTGGGCCCAGATCTGCGTGTCTTGTGTATCTTCACATCAACCAAAGTGAATTTCAACTTTTGGATGATGGAAGACAGCTACTCAGGAAACCCAAGTCCTCTTCTGTCTGGCAGAGAGAGCTGACAGAGTGACCCACTGCTAAGAGGCATTCAGGAGAGAGTAACTGCACAGCACATTCTCTCAGAATAGTCTTCATGGACTTTTTCTGTTTGTTTGCTTTGTTCTTCTGCATCACGTCAGAAAAGTGTGAGTACAGTTTTCTGCTGAGGGTAGAAACTGATTAGGGATTGCATCTCAAATCTGAGACCTGTTTCCCACAGCTGCAGAGCTGGCACATATTGCGCATTTTGCACTCTGGATTATTCAATGAGAATAAAAGGTCAATTTTTTCTTAATTAAACCTTAAGCATGGATTTTGGGCATGTTTCTAAACTGTGAGATATCAACAAATGGCAGAGGAAAATAAATTTTTCTTCAAAATTGAGAATGCTCAGAAGGAAAATCAATCAACACAGAAATAAATGTCACCATCTTTTGGAGTAATTTTTTTATTCATCTTTGGTTATTCCACCCATGTACATTCCCTCAGGCAGGGAGAACTGAATATGTGGCTTGGAGATAACCTACATTTTTAGCTGTTGTAGCAGGCTTATTGGATCCAGAGTACCTCTGTTCAAAAACTGAGCATCTCAAGAAGCAGGAGCACCTTACCAGAGCCAGGGCAAAGGTGCAGAAGGGTGTTATGGCCTGGGGATCTCATGTCTGTGCATGGAAGCACAAGTGATTGCTTTGCAGCACTGCTGTGCAATTCCAGTAACACTGTATGGCAGCCAAGGTGGTTGCTTCCCTAAGGGAGTCAGAGGAGGGAGGATTTCAGCCATTTCTTGTCACTTTGCAAAGCATCATTTTAGACTGTCTTGCTAATAAACGAAATGTAGCTTAGGGCAGAGAGACTTACCCTTCAGATATAATTTAAGTCTGAAAACTTTGGGGATTCCCATATCTACTACTTGTGTATTTGAGTTTGGAATGTGTTTATCTATATTTAGTGATATTTGGCCATGAAATGGTTCTGGTTGTTACTAAGACATTAGTAGAATTGACTTTTACGTTCAGGACTTTTTTCTTTTCCTTTCTAATAAGAAGAAATTTTCTACACCATTATGCTTAAGATAGAAAGATTTTTCAATTTCTTTTTTTTTAATGAGATAAAATGAAACAAATTTTCTGAGATTATGTATCAGGCTGCTGAAAAGAGCAATTGCCAAGTCCTAATCCAACTCTCTATTTATATATTTATAGATATTATATATCTATTTATATAGCTGAACAACACAATTGTCTTTTGGGAAGATACATTCCCCACAGAAAGCTGAATCATAGAATGGCCTTGGTTGGAAACAATCCAGCTTCCAAGATCATCTGGTCCAACCCACCTGCCATGGTCAGGGATGTTTCTCACCAGATCAGGTTGCTCAAAGGCCCATCCAACATGAAGCGATCCAGGGGTGGGGTATCCAGGGTAACCTGTGCCACTGTTTTGCCACTCTCATTGTAAAAAATGTTCTCCTTAGGTTCAATCTATCCTCTTTCAGCTCAAAACTCTTGTTCCTTGTCCTATCTCTAAAGACCTTAGAAAAAATTTCTGGTTTTTTATACAAGCTCACTTTTAAGTATTGTAAGGCCATGTTTCATATGCTTCAACATAACTTCCAGAAGAATCTGTGCTTTACAAAGCACTGAGGTGAGGCTGACTGGTTGGTAGTTCCCAAGGTCCTTCTTATTACCCTCCTATTAATTACTTATTATTATGTCAGAACTGCTTTTCTTTTTTAGTTCACTTATGAGAGAATTGGTTTTTTTGTTCTTTACTCAGAAATGTAAAGGTGATTTGCATAATGAGAGAATAGAAAAGAGTATAACATGCCCTAATTTATTCTGAAATTACTTTAGTATAAGCTAATAGCTTGCTTTTCATGATTTTGTGCAGCTAGATCCAAGAAAAGCTAAAGAAAGCCCTTGACTGGTCAGAATTTTCAGACAAGAACATTGTAGTTACAAAATACATATCCAGTAAACTTCTATAAAGCACTAACAATTGCAAAACATACGAGTTGCTAATGATTTATGACAATATCTCATTGAAGGTAACAATATGGCTTCTTATGAAGCTGCTTCATAGATCTTGATTTTCTTCTCATGTTCTTCAATTGCAGAAGAAAACACTTCCAGGTATTAGCTCTCCCGTAATAAAGTCACTCCATAATATAGTGTGTCTTCTCATGTGGAGAGTAGTTGCCCCAAGTTTCCAATGTCATATACCATAACACTTGCTTTAGGGCCAGTGAGTATTTCCTTGGAAAATGTGTTCTGTAGGGACAGATAATTAATTGCTGATGGCTATTTTGTCATTTGAAAAAACAGTGATTTTAGGGTTACCAGTTAGCGGTTTATTAACAAGCTGGTGCAAGACCTCTAATTAAAGGAAGACTCACATCTGCTTTTGTGTACAGCAAGGATCATTAATAATGACAAAAATATTGCTGCCTTACAAGCATTGCCTGCTTTTCTGCTGTTTTTTTAAGAGCAAATTTCCAGAAAAATTTCTTCCTACCTTCATATTCTATGCTGCTCTTAATGTAAATTGTAGGAGATGTGAGTCAGGACATATTCTTTTTTGATCATCTGTGTTCTCTTTCATAATTTCTTGCAAATGAACACAAGATGACTATTCCTACCTTTAAAAAGGAAAAAAACCCCACCAAAATGTGTTTATGTGTATTTTGCAACATAGGTCTTACCATTGTTTTATGGGACTAACAGAAGCACTTGTAAATTAAATCAGGAAAATTTGGGTTTACTTCTATGATTTTTCTGGAGTCAAAACACAACACCTAAACTTTTTTGAAGACCTTTAACACTTGAAGACCTAATCCATAACACTGTTTTTTCGGGAATAGGTCCTACACCTGTGTCTTTCATTGTGCAGGAAGAACCTGAGGATGCTTGGCATCCTACCATGAATTTGTTGCTAAGGGCTTTGCACTAGTTCTGTTGACTGTAAAATTTTGAATTAGTCATGAAACATTGTTTCCAGTATAGTATCAGCTTTTGTGTCTGAGGTGATCCAAACTTCAGTTTCATTAATGCAAGACGTGTATATTTGATAAAGACTATGCATGGTAGTCAGGAGACTTTTATGGGGAAAAAAACCTCAATGCAATCTGCAGAAGAGAATTTCTCTTCCTACTCCAAAGCAATATTATATACAGTCAAAATTAGACATAGCAAAGAAATAATCTCTGTAAGACTTTATCTTCCCTCCCCATGTCCCCCCCTCCCCAAGGAGCATAATTCAGCACAATTATGGCATACAAATCAAACTCAAAAACTATATGGATGCAGTAGGTATAGAACATGTAAATGTTAAAATTAAGAGCATTTAAAGTAAAAAAAAAATAAAAATGAATGTGTAAAATTACATAATTTATTTCTTAGGAAGCCCCTTTGCCCTGAACCAGATGTCAAGACATTTGAGCAAATAGACACTATCTATATTGAATGAATATTTTGTGAAAACATTTGGTTACAAAATGTCTTGCTGGCTGGTGGTTGTACAAATTCATGACACTGTATTAGACATAGATCCTGTAAAACACACATGCCTTTGTTTAATAAGAGGTTCATAAATACAAAAACCAAACATAAAATCAAAAATGTTATGCTTTTTTTTTTTCTTCTGTGCACATGATTCCTACTGTTACAAGTTCTTGGCAATTTTTGGCAAATTATGTATGTGAAAACTGAACACAAATAATCCACTTGGTTTTAATTGTTGTAAACAGTTGCTAGTGGGCAAGTCTGGCAAAGTAAAATCAATTACATACTTCAGCCTAAAGAATTTTTTATAGAATATTTTTATTTAATAAACTAGCAATTTCCCACAAGGCAGTAAAACTCGTTGATAAGTGACATAAAATTGGTTTTCTGGCTCTTCTGTTTAAATATCTTTAATAGGACTTTGTACACTAAAAATAAATTTTGGTATTAAATAAAATAAATTTTGCTATCTGTCTATGGCCTCCGAAAGGGAAGCAGATGTATGAATAATGTAATCCATCATTAGTAGTAACAGTGTGAATAAAACACACTCTATCTATATATATGGCCAGAGAAAGGGTACTCATCTGGATAACTTTTGGAAGGCCATTTAATGCTTTGAACTAAACTTGCTGACAGGGTAAGCTGGGGTCATCAGTCCATTTGATGCTCTACTGAGCCTAAGTACAAAATTTGTGAGAAAGTCCATAGGTGAAAAGTAGCAGATAAAGACTATCGTTTTGACGAAACACGGAAAACAACTCAGTGTTAGACCTTGCACTTCCAAGTAAATTGGAATGCAAAAGGAAACGAGATACTCTATTGGCATCCAATTTTAATCCTTCTTAGAGAGAGCATTTCACAACTGTTTTGTGCTAAATCAAGCTACTTTGAGAAATAAGATTTTTTCCTTTTTTTTTTTTTTTTTTTAAACAGAAAACATCTCCTCCAAACATATTAAGGAGAAATTACGGAAAATCTTTGCTGAAAAACTGATGGTTCTCATATAAAAGGATTTCAAAGGTTTGGTGTATTTTCTTGTTTCACCATTCCTTTACAAAATTTTTGTGTGCAAAATTAAAAATAAAGATTTATGTCACTTTCTTAAAAGATCATAAAAGTAAGAAGAAGAAGCAGAATTTCAGTTGTAGCAGACATTCAGAAGAAACTTTAAAAGAGAGGTCATAGTTTAACTCTGGCCAGCAATTAAGGACCTCACAGCCACTCACTCATTTCCCTCTGGTAGGATAGGGGAGAGAATCAAAAGGGTAAAAGAAAAATTCTGGGCTGAAACAAAACCAGGTTATTAAATAAAATATATAATAACAAAAATAATAATAAAAAATGTAATAACAAAGGAAACAAACAAAGCAAAAGTAACAAAGAGAGAAATAAAACCCAAGAAAAACAATCAGTGCAAATGAAAAACAACACTAACCAGTCAATGACCAGCCAGTTCCCAAGCAGCAGTCCCTGGCTAGCTTTCCCTGTAGTTTATGTGTTGAGCACGATGCCATATGGCCAGCTGGGTCAGCTGTCCTGCCTGTGTTCTCTCCCAGCTTCTTGTGCACCACAAACCCTTTTTGGCAAGGCAGTGTGAGCAACTGGAAAGTCCTTGACTTACTGTAAACACTGCTTGGCAACAAGTAAACCATCAGTGTGTTATCAACACAGCATTATACCTGCTACTAGGAAGAAAATAATTCTATCCCAAACGAAACAGGACAGAAGGAACATTGACTCATTTCATTTATTTGTTTTCCCCTTTTTTCTGCTTCCACTCTCTAAGGTAGACAGCTCCTTCCTATTTCACAGCTGACTGTGAAACTTTATGATGAAGTTATAAATGGAAAGCAAAATTTTATGCCACTTGTTCAGATTAGAACAGGATGTTCCCTCATTAAATCAGACCCATTGGTCTGAATGCTGTATATTACTGAGTTTACTATTTAGAAAATTACATAAAATACTTAAATACAATGAAGAACAGTAAGGACTATTAGACTTGGAGAAGGTATTAGTCTTTCATTATCATCTCTTCTATAGCTGTGTTCTTTAGCTGTCGCCAAATGTGAACCAAATAACTCCCTAGTCTTGTTACAGTTAAAAAAAAAATAATCTCTTGGTGCTAATAGAGCTTTCTGCTCTATCCAGTGGAGTAGAATGAGCTGCTAAACTAATATAAAATAATAGAACACAATCTAATAGAATTAGTATCCTGATACTAATTATTCATCTTCTGAGAACAAAAGATAATTGTGCTGATGCTTCCCTAAAAGCTTACTTTTTCCTTTTGACAGGATGAGTTCAGAGGTGGAAATTATATAGTAGGAGAAATCAGTTAAGATTAAAAGGAAAAAAAGATTGGATTAATTAATTGACAGACTGGGATATATTCAAGGTTCATGTCAAAAAGGGTAACTACTCCTGAGCAGAGATTTTATAACATTATTGCTAACTTCTAATGGACTGTGATGTTCCTTCTTGTTTTTGTGTGGTTTTAATTGAACATGGTTTGGATATTATTAAAGGAATTTTCTCATTCTAATTTTTTTTATTTTCCTCATTGTATAGTCTGGGTTAATTCATTGACTCAAAATAAATGAAAAGACAAACAAAATTAAGTGCACTGCTGAGCAAAATCAAAATTTTGCATGGCAGCTCTACAAAATGGTGTCAGGTATCATAGTCCCAAATTCAGCAGATAGAAATCTCTTGGCTGGTAGGCTCACATAGTTCAATAGTGAGATTAATTCCCAAACTAGGTGTTTTAGCAATGTTTGAAGGAAAGCAACAGTTAGTGACTAGGGGAGGGAGCATTACCTTTTCTTACTTTGTTTTGCATGTTTTAAGGCCAGCATACAAGTCATTCAGATGAATGGGAAAAAAAAAACAACCAACCAAATAAAACAACCCCCAAAACAGCAACAAAATTTTCATTTCCATGTAAATAAAATTATCTTTTATAGCCTCTACTATTGTAAAGGAACCTATGGACTCTTAATTTGAAATAACGTATTCATTAAAGCAGTTGTATGTGTAGACACTTGTTACTATATATATTGGACATTGCTTTTATTGCAGGATTGGTTCAACAATGGTAAAACAAATATACTGTTATAAGTTTCACAAGCTATTCATACTTTCTACACACGTTCTGATAGTCAAATTTTTACAGATTTTTTTTCACACAGTTTAATCACATCTTTCATCTTAATATTATTAAGATATCCAGTGTTTTATTCTGTCTCTCTCTCAGATAGACTTTGGTCCAGATGAACTGAGATGTGCTTATATTCCCAGTGATTCTGATTGTATCCATCATCTCTAATTCTCAGATTTTCCTTTTTTCATTAAATTTTAAATTCTTTTCAAAATTATTGATACATTAAAAATTATGCAAGTTATGGAGTCAGGTTAAAGAAGTTGTGGTATAAGTCCCTTCACAAAAACCTCAGATTTTTTACACCTCAGGCCGTAAATTTATTGTGAGGCTAACTTACTATCTGGGACCTTTTCCCTTTTCTACCTTCCTTTATTCTCCTGAGCAGATCCGTGATTTTAACAAAACAAGAATGCACTGCTATTTCATTGTAACTAACTCTCAGTAATTTTCTGAGTTGCAGTGTTCAAAATGCATTGTGAAAACTTTTTATTTTCCTTCTTAATATAGCTTTTAGGAGAACAATTCAGAAGTCAAGACAGAGATATAAATGAAATGGCTGGAGAGCTACCCCTTTGAGAATTACAGTGTGAAGTATGCAAGAATACCCACTAACATCAAAATCATGCCTTCTTAAATGTGTGTCTTTTGTTTTTGGTTTGGTCTGGGTTGTTTGTTTGTTTGTTAAAAAAAAAAAAAAAAAAAAAAAAAAAAAGGAAAACTAAACACCAAAGATTTCAAGTATGTTCTTTCACCTGGCAGCATCCTAGCTTAAAGACAAAAAGGACAATGCACGAATCAAAGTATTTCAATAAATTTCTAATTCATTGATGCATTTGTGTGACAGTGGAAAGGATTTTATCTGAAGCAAATGGTTGAAATCTAGAAGTGCAGAGCTGTCGTTTTCTGTGGTATTCCTCCCTATCAATTCACTCTGGGAACCTGTGAGCAGACATTAGTCAGGCAGTTTAGAAAATGACTGTGCTTCACTGTTGAGTAGTCTACTTAATGAACTCACACAGCTTCTTCCCAGACATAAATGGAGCACCGTCTACTGTCAGTGTCGCACACACTGAAAATAAGAACTATGCAGACCCTTCATAGCCTCTGTGTTGTGTGTTCTCTATAGCAGAATACTAAAAATCCCATGAAAACTATTTTTTTTCAGTCCTATGACTACTTTTTTTATCTTGCCATCGTAGATAAAGGGAGTCTCTAATCTACTGCTGACAGAAGAGTATAATTTTTCTGTGCTTTTGGATTATGCAGGCAGTCTTTGATAATCACCATAAGCGATAACAGTTTCATTTATGAGTTTGAAACAGAATGGTAAGTGTGCTAGATATGTATATATTTGCAGTTAATATATGATTTTATAAATGATAGTTGGGTTTATTCAACAAATTGTACCACACACACGGGTACTATGCTCAATCATATTTGTTGTATGCAATAAAGTTACTTGCAAGATCCGTAAATACCACTGTCAAAATCTGTATATGCAAATACTAGCGGGTTCTCTTGCACAATGTAAATACATTTGAACTGTGTATGTAACCTGAATATCCTCGATGGGAATGGGCAATTCAGTTTTTTCTGAGGTTGGTAGCTTGGACATGCTTTATTCATATTCTGTGTCTTTAGCTGCAAAGATCTGTGAAGTTCTTCTGCAGTTCCCAAAGGGGTTAATTAAAATATTTGGTCTATTTAGCTTCATGTAAGTTTCATCATCTCGAGTTTTAGATTTAAATGAACTCAGAAACAGCTCTGTTTGTCCATGACTTTTATCTGAGGCCATCAGGGCCTGTATGAATTTCTCCAGATTTGGCTGAGGGTCAGCTCCAAGCTGACTCAGTCAAGTTTATGAACTCAAGTAAAGTTTCAAGATTGCCATAGTGCTGTTTGTACGCAAGTGATAATTTCAAGAAGAGTTTTCAAAGTTGATGCTTAACAAAGGGAAATAATTTCTTCCACCATTTTGACACAGATATAAATATAGACCTGAAATATATCTGAAAGTCAAAAGGGAAAAAAAGTAAAATGAAAGTAGCATCAGTTTATCTTCTAGCTCAGAAAAAAAACAAATATACAATCTATTCACAATAAAAATATCTGGCATATTTATTGATGTTTATCTAATAAGTTTATTAAGCGCCTGGTGGAAAATTGCTATATTAAAAGGTACACTGAAAGTAGACATTACATAAATCATTTAACATAAGAAGAATAATGAAATTATTATTTAATAATGAATTAACTTTTTATATTCTAATTTATATATATTCTATATATAATTTATATATTTATATTCTAATTTTTTTGTATTCTAATTTATTGTAAGTAATGCTACAAAATAGGACATCATTGAAATGAGAAAAAAGAAAAAAAAGACACTTCATAATAAGTGTATGCATCCTTTCCGTGTCACCTTACACTGATCTAGCGGACAACACAGTCTAAAACATATATTTGTGAGTTTTGGTTTACAAGAAACTGTGAGATTAAAGCAGGTAGGACTGAATCACGGCAAGACTGGTTGTTTCCTCTGTACACATAAAATTAGGTGTCTGCTTCATAGATTGGTCAACACAGAAGGTCTGGAACACATATGTGAAGTGCACTTAGCTAAAAAAGATAAATTAAAACTGCATGTAGATAGAAGACAGGTACATTTTTCTTGGTTTTTTAATTTTTTTTTTTTCCTTTTTTTTTTTTCTTTTTTTTCTTATTCTTTTGGGTTTTGGTCACTGGGATCTTTTCTTTCTGTGTAATCTTCCCCAAGTAATGAAACACTATCTAGCTTCCAATCTCCTAGGAGCAGCAGAGGCAATCCCCTTGGCTCAGTTTCTCCCTGTACCCTGGGCAAGAAGTGCTCACCTGTGTTGCAGCACAGCACTGTCTGGGGAAAATGCAGAAAAATGAGCCCCAGAGGATTTGTGACAGCCATGTTTCCTCGTTCGAATGGGAGTACATCCTGATAAAAGTGTGTCTTACCCACTCTATGTATGTGGTTGGTCCAGAAACATCCAGAGATGCCTTCCAGAGTAGTCCTCTCTTTCTGTGACTCTAATTGTGGAAAAGTATCACAGGAAACTGATTCAAGAAGAAGAATGGAAATATCAGTTCAATAGGAAATACCATCACTACCAGTATGAAGCTCTAGGCAGCATCATGATCCATCTCTACACTGAAGGATGATTCTGGGAACTCAGGTCTGTCAGTAGTTAACAGCACAACAAACAAACAAATGATACATGCTGGTTATCAAAACCACTTCAAGAATAATAATAAAAAATAATAAAAAAACCCTAAGCTGTATATTATTTCCCAGCGAATCTCACTGTGACTTTGAGGGAGGTGCACATTGATTGTTTTCTGTTTATGACCTTCAAAATTAACTTAGTGTGAAAGGGAACCAAAGAATTATCTTTTCTGTCTCTTGTACATCCAGGAATGTGGCTGAGTTACAGGAGAGATGACAGACACTGTGGCAGCTGGAGTTAAATGTGCCAGTAAAGTTTTGTCATTTTAAATGGAAGGTCCCAGAGACAACGACTGTCACTGGTATCCAGTCCAGGAAACAAACTTTGTCCTCAGCAAGTTGCTGTTCATCTTGCAGAGAAGAGCACACTGTATCTGAGTGCACAATCTGCAGAAGTTAGATGATAACATATATTGGACTGTGCTGAAAAAAAATGTGTAAAAGTGGTTTAAAGTATTCTAAGGAAGGTGCTGTTATCTGACACTCAAGATGATGCTATTACTAAGCCTGACAGGATCAGAGCCCTTACACTATTGACTTTGATTATGCCTTGCTAATGGCTTCTTCCTTTTCCATCTCACTGACAATAGCTTCATTTTCTTACCTATACCTTTTTATTGAGTCATTTAGAAAAAGCCAAAGTCATATTCCACTGCTGAAAAATGGGAATTATTCTCCCTATCTGAAGAACTGATAAGTGTCATGTCTTCAAAGAGATGTTCAGAAAATCAAGACTTATTTCGTTCTTCTTTTGCAATTGCTGAGAGGAGCCATGCAATGCTGTTCTCCCAGACCACTGGCAGGCTCAGGAGCTCTGCTGTCTCAGACTCAGCAGAGTTAAGTGTTGCTGAAATTGGTAAGATGCTGTCAAAAAGGCCACAGCTACTCAGGACTATTTTTTCATTACTACTCTTCTGCAAACAAAGATTTGGATTCCTTATTTTCTGTGAAAGAGCATTATTGCATCATAGAATCATAGAATGGTTTGAGCTGGAAGAGACTTTAAAGATAATCTGTTCTAATCACCTTTCCATGGACAGGGACAACTTCCACTAGACCCAATTCCTCAGAGCCCGATCTAACCTGACCTTGAACACTTCCAGGGATGGGACATCCACAACTCCTCTGGGCAATCCCTTCCAGTGCCTCATGACTCTCACAGTAAAGAATTTCTTCCTAATATCTAATATAAACATTCACTCCTTCAGCTTAAGACCATTTTGCCCCATCATATCACTACATGCCTATGTTTCAAGTCCCTCTCCAGTTTTCTTGTAGCCCTCTTCAGGTAGTGAAAGGCCTGAAATAAGAAATAAGGTCTCTCTGGAGCCTTCTGTTTTCCAGGCTGAACAATCCCAATTCTATCAGTATTTGCTCATAGGAGAGCTGCTCTCTCCCTCTAATCATCTTTGTGGCTCTCCTCTGGACTCACTCCAGCTGGTCTATGTCCCTCCTGTGCTGGGAATGCTGGATCCCAGAGCTGGATGCAGTAATGAAATCACTGTCATTATTTTGATTTCTCAGTGAACTGGTAGTGGCTTAAGCCTGGACAGTATTTCATGTTGTTTTCTTTCTAGGATTCCTTCTGCTGCAGGACACTGCAAAAAGTGTGCCCTAAACACAAGCATCAGGAAAGTGCTTTATATCAAAAACTTCAAAGAATATTTGGCACTATTTATGAAGAAAATCTTATAGTCCTTTTATGCAGGATAGGAAAAGTGATATTTTCTTGAATGAGTTCATTTTATCTGATATTTTGATGTCAATCTTATAGGCTGTGTTAATAGGATTTTTACGTGTGGCATATTAGAACAGAATAGAATGGAAAGACCAAAATGAGGTTTTCCTTCAGTATCCTCTTCTCCAGGATGAACAGACCAAGTGACCTCAGCTGCTCCTCACATGGCTTCCCCTCCAGACCCTTCACCATCCTCCTCATGGTTCTCCTTTGGATGGTCTCTAATAGCTATATATTTTTTTTTATATTGTGGTGCCCAAAACTGCACACAAAATCCAAGTTGAAGGCATCTGTAATGCAGTACTGGCAGTGCTGAGGTGCAGAAATGGACTGAAAATATCTGACTTTGTGCTGGTTATGTGAAGACCTGTTCATAGGAAACCTTAATCAACAAAAGGTGATATCACTTACACTTTATGAAAGCTGAAATACAGGTCTATCTTATAGAGCTTTGCAAGACAATAGACCCTTTTGAAACAGCCCACTACTATGTGAGGATATAATCATTAAGTGAAAGAATAGTTATTATTGAACTTGGTCAGCAATACAAGGAACGATGTTAGTGAACTGGAGACATAAATAGCAGTTGCAAATTTGTTCTTACATACAGTGTAGCACTGCCAAAGTGGATTCAGCTCAGCCTTGTGGCAGTTATTAAGAAAAATTTTCACAAGAATGTGAAAAAAATTCAATATTTTCACCCACCACTATTTTCAGTAGCTGCCTGTAGTGAGTAAACAATGGCAGAAATTGAATCATACAGAAGAGTCTCACACTTTCTTAATAGAAATACACCTATTAAATTAAAATGTACTCTATTAGGAAATAAAACAAAAGAGAAAATAAATTCTTCAGGCAATAGACTAGTGTCCAAGAAGTGTATCAGAATTTAATTCCCCAGATTCCTCAACCCTTAGTCCTGAAGTTATTTGGCTGTAAAATGAACACTTTCCTGGAGAAGTGGCTGTTAAATTATGTTCTTGAAATGGAAGAATGCTAACAGGAAAAACTGAAAAATTATTCCTGTAATGTGGTTGTACTAACATATTAGGATCAAACTAAGATCCTAATTCTGGTCGTGTTGGCTATTCTCATATTCCATATCACCTTAATCTTTTCATGAATGAAAATCCTAGCAACTTTGTTGTCTTTCATTGATGAGTAAAGTGTTTCAAATTCAGAACTTTATAGGAAACCATATTCTTGAGAAATAGCTGTTCTTTCTAAGGCTTTGGATTGATTCAAAGATGCAAAATAGCACCTGCAAAAGAAGTTGATACCTATTACTAGCAATTGAGAACATACTGCTTGATTTATCTGGGCAGCTTTAGTAACAGAAAAGTGGTAATCTGTTGCATTTGATAAAAAGCCCATTAAAGATATAGTAAGGGCATGTGAATATACTGAAAAGGAATATTCTCTGTGCTTTGGGATGAAATCATCACATCAGGTAGGTTTGATCATGAACTTCAGAGAGCATCAAGAAAAAGCCACTGCTGAAAGAAT
The DNA here is from genome assembly GCA_038380795.1 of Pyrocephalus nanus. Taxonomy (NCBI): domain Eukaryota; kingdom Metazoa; phylum Chordata; class Aves; order Passeriformes; family Tyrannidae; genus Pyrocephalus; species Pyrocephalus nanus. Next base: position 63,124,474 of record CM076263.1, on the reverse strand, counting down.
TCCTTCAACCAAAATGCGTATTATTCAGCTTCCAGAGGTGTCAGTTGAAAATGAGTCCTTGCACCTCAAATCATCTGAAAAGTCACAATATAGTGGCCAAGATCATGGTGTAGTTCACAACAGAGATGCCACTCCCTACCAAGAACATGAGATAGACTTTTAAAACGCAGTGCTGTCATGGGAGACTGTACCTGTTCCAAAAACATCAATGAGATGACAGATAAATACAAAGTAGACGGAGGAGGTATCCTCTATGTCACATAATATTTGAGTTGTTCTAATGCTCTGACAGTATCTTAGAAAACAGGATAGACAGTAGAAACCAGGTTCTATCCTAATTTCTCTCTTCTATCCTACAGAAGAGATAAAATGAGAGTAAAATAGGGAAGTAATAAAATTAGGAACAGCAAAGCAATGTATCAACCCAGTAGAAAAGAGGTGAAAAAGGTCTGAATCCATGATGACAAATTGTTTTGGCTTGCCTTTGAAAAAAACCTAATGATGCAGCAAAAAATCTCAAGTGTTCTAAAACATAGAATACATTCTGCAGCCATCTGGACTAAGAACACAGAAAAAGTTAGAAAAGTGAACATATGGTAGTGTAGCCAGACAGCTTTAGCTTCTCTGAAAACCTTCATTGTCTGTTAGACTCTATTAAAAGAACTGGAAGAAAACTAAACAGTATAGAAAATATAGCAATGAAAAGAATGTATCATAAAGAAAATAAATTTAAATTTCTTAGAAATCACAGTGACACAAATAAGAAATGTAAATTTTTTAAAGGTCATGTACTGGAGAATGACCAGACCTTACAAGATACAGCGAAAAGATGTAACTTTTATGTTCCTGAGATGAGTGTGAAAATAAATTAAAACAAACTAACAAACAAGAAGACAGCAACTCAAAAATGGGAAATAAAACATTCTGCAATCCATCAGAAATTTGGAGATGGCATCCAGCAGTCAGTTATGCAAACCATAGTATGTGGAAAGTAGCTTTCCCAATAGATCACGGCACTGCACCTGGACAAAGACCTCTGTAATTTCTTTGTACATGGTATAAGAAACAAAGTAATTGTCAAACTTATAGAGGCCATGTAATAAACTGATGTTTCTAATCATGTGTGTTTATCCTCTAAAAATTAATTCTGGTGTATCCATAACTGGATTTTAACCAATAATATGGGGTACAGGAAGGAGTTTACTGAGTATTTCCTAGAGAAATTTTTTATCTCAATTGAAAATTTTGTTATTTTCCTGTTCAGTAAATCATCAGAATATAATATCTGATTGACATTATTATATTGCCCAAGTTGTATTTGGAGACCAGATTCTCCAACTTTGTCCACAAGGTGAATAGGGTAATATGAAAATTAAACAATCCTCAGAAAATGATTTGGGGCTTTAGGAAATACAGAACTTCTGCTAAAGAGTCTACAAGTAGTATTCCTCCCACTGTATGTCTTGGACTGTCTAGGGACTACTCTTAACTGACCATTTTAATAAATAATTGATCATGTATGTAAAAGGAGGTGGGAAGGAATTTGCTCAGAAACATTGTAGACACAAGGCAACTGAAAGTGGCCTTACTTAAAAAAGTGTATTTTATCTACTCAACCTTGCTTTAGTGTCACTTCACTGTACAAAAAGCAAGCCACTTTGCATTAACTTCTGTCAAATGTCCACGGGAAGAGTAAATTGTTTCATTTTTAGTCCTGGGAGCAACTGAACTCCACCACCCCTGTCAGGGAGCAGCAAGTGTGGGGCAGCTTTGCAACCAGCTGGTAGCTGAGGAAGTCATGTCAGGAGAAGCTGGAGGCAAGAGTGGAAACGGTCAGGGAGGGGAAGGCAACAATCTTGCTGTTGTACTTCAACAGTACAACAATTCAGGCGTCTGGATGCATGCAAGACTGAGAAATGGCAATCAGTACCCTGCAACTCTTGGTGTGGGCACAGAACAGTCACACACCATCTCTTCATGTTAACAGCCTGAAAATGTGGTTACCAGTCTCCACAGAGAGTTATAGCAGCTGCTGTGTTCTTTTACAGGAACTCTGCAGTATCCTTTAGAAGACTCTAGCACACTGTATATTGAGAAACATCTTGAGATGGTTAGTAGATACTGCAGACAGTTCTCTTCTTTTTTTGGAGTTGGAGTAAATTGTTTCTATAGGCCCTGCTGGAAATGGAGCATTATCTTGAGTTGTACCCTCTTACCTAAAGCCTTGTGAAGGTCCATAAGTGCAGCAAGAATCAGAAAAGGCGGATTCTGCATTTTTTCTCATGTCTTCAAAGGCCCTCTCTAGAAAGGCAACTATGCAGAAAATTCATATGCGCATGTGGAAGTACCTAGCAGTGAAAAAATCTACAACAGTCTCTGAAAGTTTCTCTGTGGGGGAGTAGGGACAGGATGAACCGCTGTCATGAAAAAGTTTCCAAGTGCTTCACCTGACAGGAGCAGTCAAGCCATTTGATAATAGAAGAATTTGTGCACAATAAAATTCAGCTGGAAAATTTTGCTCTGAAGAGTCACCTGATATTCATTACTACATCAGAGCTTTTTTATTGAAAGGTAACTTGGAGATGTCATGCTGTGAGCAGAAAATGTTTTAAAACTGTAATGTCTATATCAGCTTAAAATATTTTAACCAAATGGCTCTCAGTAACAAAACGGATCTGAATATTCTGTGTTACTTTATGGAATACTTACTTTTTTGCAAACATTAGGAATATTAAAATTAACTTTTCTAATTGAGCTTATCAGAGCTTTGTATGAAGACTCAGACATTCACATGCTCAATGGCTTTGAGTATATTAAAAATTATAGTAATACGTTTTTATACATCTACATGTACGTTAGGAATAGAATAATTACTTAGACATATTGTATGCTCCAAAACACAGGTAATAAGAACCATCAAGGAAATTATTTTAATGTAGTTCTAACTATTTTGATATGTGACCAGAAAGAATAAACCAATGGAATTATAACAGTAGTATGTTCATAAGTTGTCATGCTTTGTTTAATCATAGCTAAAACATAAAGGAGAAAATATAAACAGGCATAGATGAGAGAGGTACTCAGGATGTGTTCAGTTGTAAAAAGCAGCAATAAAATATAAATCTTGTAATGAAAAACAGTAATTCCTGTTAATTTTAATTGTTAATTTAACGGTATTGTTGAATTCAAACCTTAGAGTTTCAACAGATGGAAAATGGGAACATGCTGAAGTCTTTATTGCATTACCTGAGAACCTAAAGGTTTGAATTTTAATTTTTTTTTCTTTCTCTACAAGAAAGTAAAAACAACTTGAAAATGGATTTCACAATACTCTAAATTCCTAGTCATCCTTCAATTATTTGGTGATAAATTGCAATTCAAGAAAATAACAACATTATAAACTTTTTCAGAACCAATATAAGTCAAGCATCTTTCTATTATGTTTTCACAATAATAAACACTGTGAGCCAGCATACCACTGTAAAAAAATTCATGTAAGTGTAAGCACTATTTGAAATACTAGTGTTAAAGATTCAGAGAAAAGTTAAATAAAGATAGACAATTGTTATGTAGACTATAAAGATATTATACTGTTCTGCCATAACTGATCATCTAGGAAGAATAAATGAGAATAAATAAGACTATTCTCTAATTTTATAGGATGCTACTTGTCATAACTTATTGGATAAGCATGAATGAAAAATTAAATACAGATGTTTGTATGCGTGTGTGTCTGATGATGTTGTTGAATAGAGAAACAATATTTCCAGTGTAACTCTAACTTAGAAAGAACAGTCTCTTAACTGTGCAAAACCTCCTAATTTTCCCTTTTGCAAGCAGCCTCTTTGCCCGGGTAAAAGCTCTTGTGTTCTGTATGTTCATGGTGTTCCTCACACAACAAAACCATCCTGTATCGGTAAACAATTTAAATCAAAACTAATCTGATAAAGGCTCTGTAAATTAATAGTTCATTTCCTTAAGAAAGGAAAATCATCATTATTTTATATTTGTTTCAATCTTTTAATTTATTCCAAATTTACCCTTGAGCTAAGAGTTCTGACTTCTGCTTCTTTTACGGCATCCTCTACGGTATTCTCAGTCTTAGCTAGATTACATTTCAGAGACAAAATTTGTGAATCAGGCTCTGCCAGCCTCCGTTGCATCACTGAAGGATATTTCAGCCTCACATGCTGCAGTATGGTTATATGTAGCATACATAATATTGAGTGACTTCATGTTTTTATTAGATTCTGCAATTCATTTCAGTCCTTCTTCCCAACTACACATCATTGTGCATGTCAGTAGAGAAGTTTTTTATTTTTCGTATTCTCTTTCAGAAATCAACAGGGCTTAGTAAAGTAAGAAATGAATGGTGGAGTTAACTGTTTGTTATCAGAGTATTCATTGAAAGATTAACCCAAAAGACAAGGATTCAGATACACTGTTTTCCACCTGCAACATTTGGATCCTATTCCCACTGAAATGTGTTGAAGTTTTGCCATTAGGATGAGTTGGACAAAGATTTTCTAGTATTCAAGAAAGCACTTGATTTGTTAGAGGCCTTGTTTTTCTACAGGCAGAGATTTTGAATTGTTTCCCCTTCTGAAATGTAACCATTGTAATTATGGGGGAGTTTCCTCACTTGTATATTACCTTTCTAACTAATCTAAAACCTTACCTAACCCTGTTTAAGTTATTCTGCAGATTGAATATTTTTCCTTGTTGTTAAAATAGTTATGGAGGTGAAATCAAAGGGGGAATGTGAAGTTGTGCAACTATTCTAATACAGGAATTTAAGGTATATCTTATTTTTCTGGAGGTTTTTTCATAAGGCCCTTGCTGTCTTGATGTCATGGTTTGTGGAGAGCTGGTTCTGTTGATTGCTTCTAGATCTAAATAAGGTTCTTTGGAACTGACATCTTTCATTAAAGTTCCTGGAAATTTTCATATGAGGTTCACTCAGATAAGGCAGAGAAAACTCAGTAAATTTAAAATTTCTGATTTTTCATTTCATAATACTTTTTTTTTTGTTTCAAAATGAAAATACAATGAAAAAGTTAGACAACACTACAGAGAGGCAAAATGTGTTTCTAGGATTAGAATGTTTGCTGGTCCAGAAATACATTTATTTTCCATCTTTCTGCCTAAGAATTTACCCAGCATGACATTGATTCAAATTTTAATTTGTTTGTTAGTTGTTTTTTTTTAAGTCTGAAGTGCATTTGGAAATCCATTATTCAAGTAACTCCATCTGAAATTGCTCCCTCTTGATTTCTTTGTTGATGGCTACACACTAATAGAAGTTATGTTTGTTTATAACAGATAATTTTAAAATACAAATCAGTTTTCTAGTCTGTTATGTAAGCAGTGTTAGTGTGTTTATTCAGAGACACAAAGAGTAGGTTTTTGTTGTTCTCCTTTTAAGAATTTGTCAGACTATCAAGAGAACTGTGTTCTATACAGGAACCTGTGTTATAGTCATCTTTGTCATGGCCACCAAGGATAGATCTTTCCTCTTTTTTCCAAAAATGAGTGGAAATCTGAGTTATACATTCATTATATTAGCTGAGAGATTGACTTTTTTGTACTGCTCAGAGTTCCAGCATTTCAAGATATGATGGCCAAGAACAAGGACAAACTAAAATATTGAGAAATTTTCTAATGAAAAATTTACCTGACTAGAACCAAAAATGTTCAAATACTGTAGTTACCCCTCTTGTTAATATAAAAACTTAGGAGCAAATTGTACAGAATGAAGAGAGAACATTTCCACTGAATTTCACTGCATTTGCTGGGATAGCACTTTTTCTATCAGCTCTGGGTTATTAAATGCAAATTACAAGCCCATTTGTTGCAATGATATTTTTCTATCTTCTCTGCAGGGGTTATTAGTGCTTCCATGTCAGTGGTAATTGTTGCATAGAACAGCACTAAGCAGGTTCTGGTGAAATGAACGATGGAGGAATTGTGTGCATCCACAAAAAGCAGACAAGTACTAAGGGGAACACCAGAGATGGTTAATGTTCCTTTAAGCTTAACTACCAGAACTGCTCAGGCAGCAGAGTTTGACAAGAAAGGTTTTTGATCAGCTTTTACTCCTGATAGGCTCCCTTGCCATTTGCGGACAGGCTACTTTAAAGATAGTACTGCTGCTTTCAAAGTGTCAGGAGATGCTGCAACTGAGAAGAGGAACAACAGCATTTTCTGAACAAGTGACTGAGCTGTGGAAGGAAAAGACAGAACAGGCAAATATTGTGTGAAATGTATCATCTACAAACATTGAAATATGTGAAAGTATTTTTAAGAAGAAAGAGTAAATTAGGAAGGTCAGAAATAGGGATAAAGATGCTTTCTTAGCCATGCTTTTTTTTTCGTTCCATCTCTAAATAAGCAATTCTTCTGCTCATAATCCTTTCATAATGAAAGTCTGAAATATACCTCTGCAGAAGTAATCTATCGAAAATATGCTTTAAAGGTACAACTTGTTACATAGTTTGACATCCAAATTACTGTATTTTCTCTGCTCATGTACTTTAAACCTGTATGGATCAGAGAAGGATTGTGACAGAGATAAAAGATGAATAAATGAACTGAAGGTAGTTCATGTGGAAGATATTTAATGTCATCAGCTCTCACATCTCTAAACAGCTGTGGGTTATTTGCTGTATTTTACCATGGTGTCAGGAAAGTGTTCTACATACACTATCTTGTCAGATATGAGTGAGCTTGTGAGAGCTGACAAGGCCTTAATGTATCTCTTATACTTTGCTTATCTTGTTTTTGTATAAGCTTTGGGAAGTCACTAGCTTCTGAAGATCCTGGCAGTAAGGTCCACAGCTACACTGAGGGTGGAAATAAACAAAATTAAAACAGAAGAGAAAAATTAATCTAAAGAAAAATTTGGAGTCTGACAGTTCATTCAGATTTGCTGAACAAATCTGGAGTTGTTTTGATATATTTGCTTTCCTTGTCGTTTTTCAAAGACTCAAGATGGCAGGTGAGGTAATTAAGCAAAAGGAAAATCTCTGGCTTTCTGTTTTCTTACATGGTAAGTTTAGATCACAGTTCAGAGTTATATTGCTTCAGGTTAATGGATCTACTGTTTTGTTTTACTGATTCGGTTTCATTTTCCTCTTATTCATTGATACTCCATATTTAACTCTGGTCTCATAAGCACACTGACAATTTTCAAACAAGACTGGAGAATTTTCAAACAAGGAAAAGAAAATTTCCACCTCTATAAGACTTTCCTTTCCGGCTAAGTGTTAACTTAGTACTACAGACTCTTTGCTGTGTCAGTCTCCCTGAGTCTCATTCAATAAGGAAGTTGCTGCTATCTGAATGTCCAGTTTGTTTGGAATTGTTTCTCTCACTCCATACTAAGACCTATCAACTGAAGGACAAGGGTGCTAATACAATGAAGAGATTTATGTAGCCACCCCTTCTACTTCAGCGTTGCAGCGGAGTTCAAGTTGCTCTAAGCAACTTGATCCAGTTGAAGATGCCCCTACCCATGGGGGAACTTTAAAGTTCCTTCCAACACAAATCCTTCTGTAATTCTCTCCCCTGCATTAGGGCACTGATCAGCCTCACCTTTTTCTCAAAGCTGGAGTGAGTAACATGCTACCTCCTTTTTGACATAAGATGAAGGTTGTAACAGCATTGCACTCACTTTCAGATGTAGTCTAGAGAGAAGACAAGGCTTGCCTGGTAAGAAACAGACTAAGTCTGGCTACTCCCTTTCGGAGGGGAATTGAAACTCAAATGATATGAGATAATGTAGAATTTGATTGAATAAAAGGCGAGGATGGGTAAAGGGATATTTTGTCATCCCTGAGGACATATACAGGATTTAGGAGATCTTTTCTTAGCAACCCATATTTAGGTAAAAAACTTAATCCCTTCTGCAGTCCTGAGAGGTAAATCTTTTAACTTTACCCAGGTTGCTACCTGCTTTCGTGCAGAGGGCCAAGCCTCAGCTCATCCATTGACTCTTAGAGAAATAAAAATTTTAAGTGTTTATACAAACATGTACCATGCCAGAGAAGCAATTAGCCTTCAGCAATAGCACTATTTACTTTAATATTTGAGTGGATAGTCTTCTAATACAACTATACCCATTTACTCTCAGGCACTCAGCTTCAGACCCATTAATTTTAGTGTACTCTGACACTATAATTTATTCTTCCAAAGATTTACATGCATCTGCACTACCATTAGTTGTTTTTGTTGTGCTATTAGCTTTAAACATTTATAAATACCACAGAGATGGCAAATAAAGTGTCAAGGAAAGTGGCTGATGTATGAAAGAGTGTTAGTATCTGTCAGGAAAGATGCACAAAATTTCTTCAGGGAATATTTCAGCTCCCATAATATAACTGTTAAGGTTATCTCGGGATTTGAGGCTTATTCCTGAACTGTATTGATTCTTCATAGTGTTTATAGTCCTTTAGGCACAAAAATTGATGGTGCCAGGAGAGTTGTAACTCATATCCCTCTCTGCTGATGCTGCCATCTACGTTCTGTATAAATTAAAGACACTAGGAGAGGAGACCTACTTATCACCCTCTGAGACTTTCACTGAAGCTTGTCTGTGAGGAAGAAATGTTCTTTCTTCCCCAGGAGTGACAGCATCTTTTATTTTGTGATGCACAAAATACAAAAACTGGTATCTCAGTTGTCATGCATGAAAGTGTCAAATAACACAGAAGTTGATATCTCCCAAGTCTATGTAATTTTTTCAATTCTGTTTCGAGTTTTTGGGGGAAATGGGAGGCAGGTAGCACCGCAAAGGTGAAAGCAAATGACAGTCTTAGTAACTTAGGACTAACTCTACTAAGCTACCAATGCAGATGGAACAGTCAGAACAGTGGCTTTCTAATTCAAATCTTAAAAAAATATTTGAAGAGCACTGATTTTCCTAACCTTATCTTTTTTTTTTTTTTTTTTTTTTAATTAATGCAAAAGTGGGTAAAAAGGGGAAAAATAAAATGAGATCAAGAAATCCTTAATTTGAGTAATAATGTGAATGCTTAGGAAATTATATAACTCTTGGTTTGTATTCTTGCATGGACTAGAAATTTAATTAGAACTAGGTCCCTCATTCTTGTAAAAAACCCACAACTTTGATTCTTCTGACCCCAGAAAAAGTTTTCATCTCTTTCCTTTTTTTTTTTTTGTTGTTATTTAACTGGGTACACCTGAATTTGTTCTTTTGACATTTGATTGGCTCCATACTGAAATCTCAATGATGCAAATAAAGCAGAGGAAAATTAAGCACAAGTGATGTAGCATAAACACATTTTCAAATATCTGACAAATAAATGAGCTTTCAAGCTGTCTGCATAGGTATACCATTATATTTCATACAAAAGCACTCTTGTTAAGTGTTTCAAATCTCAGGTTCTTGTTCATGCTCAGCTGTGTCTCCAGGTAAATTTTAAACTACGACCAGTTCTATGTATTATTAAAATGATGAAAAATGTGACCATTTTTTCATGTCTTAAAAAACCCCATACACTTAGCTGCCTCCCTGTGCCATTTAACACAAACTGGTGAAGGGGATTTCTTTACTGTCACATCAGGGATTGGCACCTGTGACCCCACAGCACAAACTTTAAGTGCATAACAAAGTTTTGCAGAAGTATGGGCAACTGTAAATTAAGGCTTAGATATTCTGTATGGCAAACAGTGACAATGTAATTGATGGATAGCATAACATCAGGAATTGTTGTTCAGGCTTGATACTACTTCCTAGCAGACTGGGATCCATGGGATTCTTGCCATTGAGGGGAGGAGTCTCAAGATCTGGCCCTGTTTCCACTGCAGAGCAACAATAACAGACTTGCTTTAGATACTTAAAGGTCGGTGACCCAATGCTTGTAGGGTCTGATAACTTTTTGATTTACTAACTGATAAAATTTTCTGATTATAGTAATTAGTTATCCTGTTAAAAAGAAAGTAAGCTCCATTCCTCAAACATGACTGTGAAATATTGTCTTGCACATTAATAATAGTCCAAGGAAAGGATTCTGTTCTGTGCTTTGAACCTGCACTTGCAGACATGTTTAATCATAATTTTTGAGAGACAATTTTTTGAAATAAATACAGCATTATGCACAGTCAAGTAGTGCCAATGCAGATAGTTTATGCTTTGAAAATTTAGGAAAACAAGGGTAAATTGATCTTACAGGTCATCATCCCACTTGATCTCTTCATCTGGTGATGTAAAGAAACCTTAAGGTTAACAAATTGTTATTTAAAACAACTCAGTTTTGGTAGATTATGTGTATAAGCTTTCACCTGAGTGCAGTTATATTAAACTTTATGAAGCTCAGAGATGTGGTTGAAGAGGATCACAGAATGAGGATCAGACACTGTTTTACATCTGAGAGACTGATGTCTTTGGGTCCTTTTTTTGCACAGTCCTACAGATATTCATACAGGTCTAAGAATCCTTTTTTGGGGATAGAAACTGGAAGGAGATGTGGCTTTAGTTCACATTTTTTTATCTTTGTTTAATTTTCTTAGTACTTAACCATCCTAGATATAAAAACACACACACATGAAGTCTCACAAAACAAGAAGAAGAAGAAGAAAATGAAAAAAAAAAAAACATTTTCACTCTTAAAAGATTTCTAACAAATAGTTTGATCCAGCAGCCATTTTCATTACTGTGACTTGAAGAACTACCTTAATGCAGATATGTCCTTAAAGTGGTTTTTCTAAGTGATCACAAAGGTGAAGACCCAGAGCTTTGAGAAAACAATAATCAGTGTCAACAAATTCAGTGTCATGGCATAAAGCTGAACGGGTCATTTGCCTACATCAAGATAGATGTTGTCAAAACCAAAATGTGACTGGCAACAAGAACAGAAGGAAAAAGTGAAGAGATAATTGAAAGGTTTTTGGTTTTTTGTTTTCTTTAGATTTTAATTGTTTGTTGAAGGGTTCTATTCCATGATGAGAGATGGTGGATGAAAAAAATAGCTACATTGCTTCTAGTAGCATCATGAAACAGACCCTAAGACATTATATCAATTTATCTTTCTAAAAAGAAAAGGCAGAAAGATGGAAAGAGAGGGGTTGTGGATCCTACATAATATTGCTTTTTAGTTTTCAAAATGCACTCAGGTCTTGCAGCTTGCAGGACTTAAAAATTTGCCAGTTGTGTTGAATTTTAAGCTTATTTTAGGAGTTTTTAGCTCTTCATAGAGGTTGCAAGAAAACTCAGGGATTTTTTTTCCATTTTAATTCATAATTAATATATTAGATGCTAAATTTGCTTTGTGGAATACCAGTGGTACAAGCAGGAATATCACTACAAAAATAAGCACTGATGTACATAATCTCTACTACTTATGACTTCGTATTCTATTCTTGTCAGTTGGATGATTCTCTTCAATTCAAATTTGCCTGTCTCAGAAATCATGTGGTTATAATTAGGGTTCAAAAGTGAGTTCCCTAACAGAGAAAATCAGCACCGAGAAAAATCAGGCCAACCCGTTTGAATGACACCGTCTTGTGCTTTATTTTTATGTCTCTGTTAATAGTTACATAATAATGAAAAGAGAAGGACTACTGTTTGTAGTCAGTTCTCTACAGCTATCACTTCTTTTGGCAAGGAGGAAGATTTCAGGCTTCATGTAATGTCCAAAAAATTTCCTTCAATGAAATAGCACTAGCATCACAAAATGTCAGTTTATACTTTCTCCTTCCTTGGCTTCCTTCCAGTCAAGCTCACCTAAAATACCCTGCCAAATGCATAATGTAATTCTCTAATATATGCATTTCCTTATAAAAGATGCAGTGGTACATCCACTCTTAAACTACTTAAAAATATGTTGATAGAAGTTAAACAAGGTTTATATTGTTCTGAAATATTGTGGGATTTAAAATAGTGAGAGAATGAAATTCTCATGTGCTGTGGGTTGATGTAGATGCATTGGGTATGAAACCAAGAAAATATTAAAGTTACTAAAAACAAAAAAGAGAGCTGCCATTCTCTCACATTTGGAACTAATGCAGAGCAGACTGTCTTCATCACAGTAAAATTGATGTATCCCAGAGAGATAACCTTGGCCTGAGCATATTTAATGGCATTGTTTATCACTTTGCTGTTTTTAAATTCAAAGACACTCAGCTACATGAGGGAGAACACCCTCAAATGAAAACACAGGACACAGGACTAGACAGTGAAGTTTCTTAGTCTTTACAACTAGATATTGATCTCCATAAGGTAGGCACCTTTTTTACATGAAGGAAATCTTAGTTATTATCCAGGTATTTATTGCATTTGTCTGAACCTATTTGTCCCGCAATGCAATCTTCTAACAAAGGAAACGATGTGGGATACTGGCCTAGCCCAGGCAGAAAGGACACTCTCCATTGTCAGGGGCTATCCATTGTTAAATAGGGTCAAACCACGAAGAGCTTTGCTGGTGTTGAAAATGATAAAAATTCCATTCCAAGGAACTATTATTGCCCTTCTCAACCTGGAGCAAGGTAGAATCATGAGTGGTGACTCTTTCTGCAATAGCTGCTCTGAGATCCTCTCTCTACCTGGGCACTGCTCTGAGTCTGAGCTTGCAGAGCACTGTAAATAGTCTTTCTACCTAGAATTTTCCTAGACTGAGTTTGCTGCTGATAGAAAATCTAACCTCCTTGTTTCCTCTAGCTGGGAGCACAGGTCAGGGGATGTTCTCTTTCGGAAGTTGCCTTGTGGCCATGATTGTGGCTGGAGCACTGAAGTGTCTTGACCTCTGTCAAAAAGACTTGAGGCTGGACGTACACTTATGCCTGCAAGCTTCATGGATAACTTGAAGGAATCTGAGAGGAGCTGGACTGCAGGCAGCCAGGTCCTTTAGGCATATGAATCTTTGCATCCAGGAGATGAAGCTATAACCAGCTAAATAAGGCACTTCCTATAATGCAGTTCATATGACACTATCAGTCCCAGACAAAGATGATAATAAAAATATCCTGGTTTTCATTCCTCCAAGCAAAAAGGTTGATATTTTTTTGTCATAAACCATTTTGCATTGTTTAATGAAAGCAAGGCATTTTTCACAGCTGAAGAGCAGTCATTTTAATGCACATTTGATAGCTGCATCAAACAAAAATTAGTCATTATTCTAATCAATATTCTTTTTTTACTGCCCACTGAACATAATATAATTTAGCTTAACAGCATGTCCAACTACTGAATCCACATGGGTTTTTCCAAGTAGCAGAAACTAAGAAGGCTGGAGAAAGCTTTTCTCATTCATTAATTAATTCATTCATGTTTATTTTTCATTTGGTGTTACCTTTCCTGTATGTGAGTGGTTAAGCATTGTAGAATTCAGCTTCAAAATGCATCACCATAATGTTTCTTGCTTTCTTGCCATGGGGAGCCAGCATAAAAGAGTATTTCTACCCTACATATTGCACTTACGAGCTGCAAAACTTGGACTGATTGGGTAAAAAATTATAACTTTTGGCCTGTTCAATACTTTAGTAGATATCAGGCTCATTTACTGTTGTAGTTAGGCCTCATTAGGGTCACATACACACTCTGCCATCGTACAAATAAAAATCTCAGTTCCTCTTTACACAGACACTAAAATTCTCAAGCAAGACAAAATTACCACAGTTGGAAGTTTCAAAATATACCAAACTTGTGAGAGCTTGCAACGCTGCAGCTACCTACAGCAGGAAAGTGAGATCCTGTGTTTAAAATGACTGTAACATTACACCTGAAAAATGAGGTACAGGCATCCTTTCACAAAGCCTCTTGTATAAGTTCTCTCTGCATACTGCTGTAGATTCAGTGGGAGCACTGCCTACTGTAAAAGTTCAAGAATATGTTGTTTTCTTCATCTGATCCATATTGTTTCATACACAAATCACATGTTTAATTATTTCATTATATGTCCATCCCCTACTCACAGACACTTTGGTAGTGATAATGTAGCATCATAAAAGCCTAGCTGCTGTAATAATTTGATGTTAGCTATCCACCACATCCAGTCTTCCCTTTCACATGTCAGACAGATGGGTTTTCATACGCAAAAATATGCCTGCATGTATAAAAAGTGCAAGCCAGTTTTTAGAGGACATACTTTATTTTTGGCATTGTCTTTGAAGTACTATATGGGAAAGACACTGGCAAGAAAAAATGCTCAGTAGTAAATGTCAAATAAATGTTAGTATGTAGTATAGGTGGCAGTGTCCTGACACTTTGACATAATGAAGGTGCTTCTCTGCTTAATCCTACTCTGACCTGTGCAAACACAGCAAAGTGGGCAAAAGGAGTTTACTTTCTGAGCTAGTCCACAGTCTTCTTATCTTACCAGGAGCAGCAGCTGCTGCACATGGTTGTGATTTGAATGCTTAAAGAGTGATCACTGGGACTGAACACACAGGAACAACTAGAATGGACAAGAATTATAACCATAGGTTTTTTGTGGGAATAGCGCACCATTTCATTATCCCATGAGAAAACTTACAAGCATAACATTACACAGGTGTGAGTTACAGGATGTGAAGGTGTAATCACAGGTTTCCTAGGAAAAGAGTATCTCCCTTCAGAGAGAGTTTTAGAGTAATGTTTGGGCAAACTTATAGCAATCTCCCCTTAGCAAAATGCAAATAAACAGTCAAAACCAGACACTCCCTAATGTCTGCTTCCACTCTTGCTGCCCTTTGTTCCCTGTATGATGCTGACAGCAGACTCTCCCTTGCTGGAGACAAATATTCCAACCAGCCAGCTCCTGTGCATCTGGCTTGAAACTGCTGTGTTACCTTCACTACCCTGGGCAAGCAGCGGCCAAAGTCAGAAATGAGCATCTCAGTCAACACCTTTTGCTCATTTTCCCAGAGTTGCCAGGTGCCCAAATGCCAGGCAGTGGCATGGAAGCCAGCAAATATGCCAAATGTGCTGATCCTTATTGGATCCCAGACTGAGTCCTGAAAGTCCTGAGCTCTGGCAAACTCACATTTCTTTAAGCAAGACACTTGCATTAAGTATGCAGAGAAGATGTTTTATTTGCATAAAAGACCAGGTTTTAATTTTTTGTTTTGACCTGCACAGTCACTATGTTTACTTCCTCTTTGAAACCTGGAGGGAAAATTGGTGTCTCAAATACTGTTCTGGTAATTTGCTAGTTACTGATTTTTTATGGTGATATCTTCTGTGACACCAGAAAATGCCCTTTGTGATCATTCACTTTATATTTGCTGTCAGCAAGTCAAAGTTCAGGTTTTGCATTAAGTTATTTTATAGAACGGTATCTAAGGTCTGAATCCTGCATGTAGCTTCAGACATACTGCTTTTCCCACACAGCTGATTGAAATAAATGGTAAAGGTTATCAACTTATCCTGCTGTAATGATTGCTAAGTTTTTTCTAATGTGGTTGTGGCCAGGTTTAATTAATGGTTTGGGATGAGTCTGCACATGCACCAGAAGCTTTTTTCCTGATCCCACTAAGTGTGTTACAAAATCCTATGCCATAGACCTGAATGTCTCTTATTATTAGGAAAAGTAGGAAGACCCAAAAAAAAAAGAGTTATTTTAGGAGAAAGATCGTAATCTATCTCATTTTTGCCATTCCTTCAAATGAGTTTCAATTGCATGTCATTTAAATATATAAACCACAGTCTTCAGTGGAAGTGGGGGCTCTTCTCAGTAAAGGATAATTATTTATCATGCAATTCAGCCAGTCGGTGGCCCAGTGACTCCGTGTGGCTCCCTTTTGTACCTTTTCTAGCCAACATGCCTCTCAATCCTATGTACCTAAAAAATGCTTGTGAATAGCCTTTTAACTTTTCCTTTGTTGCTGTCATTCCTACAAAAAGACAGTACAGTCACTTATCCTTTTGAGACTGGACTGAGAAAGCAATGACCTGCTCAGTCCTCTGGCAGTTTCAGTGGGGCATCAATGTTCAAGGATGAGAGCACTTGAAGGAGAATCTTTCTTGGCTCTTGCTAAGGCTGATGCCTGGGTGATTTGAAACCGAATCTGTTTTTTACCCACCTCATGAGAGTTACCCTTTGTTTAACAACTTTTATTTCCACCTTCAGCTCTTATGTCTTTGCCATCATTATAGAAGACCAAAAAAATATTTGGATATATTAATTCTCACAGCAGAGAGCAATAAACAGAGATTTCAAAATACATTTTTATACATTTTCATTCTAAACATCACTTCTTTATTCCAGTTACAATTTTCTCATTTCTTGCTAGTTCATAACATACTGGTCATCACATCCTTTCAACAGTGTTATATAAGGGAAGAAAAATATTATTTATTAAAAAAAAAGAGTCTTGGGTATGATAATCTTGATAATGGCTGTATTAAAGTGAAATAGGGAAACATAAAACTCTGTAGTAAGTATAGATAGGAGAAATCACTGGAAAAAAACCCCTACACATTGCTTGTAAATGACCATTGAATACCACACAATTGTACTCAGTTTTGATTATAATAAATATGTATATTATGCTTGCTGGAGGGTAACCTCCAGGTGTTCTTGAAGCAGAAGCAATAGGAAGCAACTGCAGCATTTAGCAAACTGAATATTATTTAACTTAATTACAGCAGATACTAAAATTGAACCATATATAAAGCAGGTAACTGGATTTTTCAAATATAAGTAATTTGCTTTAATGATGTTAAAGCCATTAATCAGAAGTCACGGACAGTTTTCAATTTATATATTTATAAAATAATGTCTCATTAGAGTCTTATTGCTAGTAATGCTATGTCTGTAATGAATGCCACTTTTTATCTGATGATAAAAAGGTGGAGAGGTGGGATATTACAGTGAATTACAAGAAGCTTACGGAAAAAAACCTGGCCATTTTCTTTATTTATGCTAGGTCTATGCAGGCAGTAAATCAATGTTCTCTGCCCATTTACTTTTACAAGCAGAATGTGGCATGCTTTCTGAAGTTAACTTTTTGACCAAAAACATCACTAGGTAATACAATACAAAATAAAAATTTAGTGCAAAAAACTGGAAGATTACCATTGAACCACCAATAGGAAAGAAAAAAAAAAAAGTACTTATTTTTGAAAAAGAGGCTATTCCAGAAACTGTAGTCTGAATAGTACAAACATTTGTGCAATAATAAGGGATAGAGAAAGGAAAGTGTCCATGTTGCTGATAGATCTGCAAGAATCCCTGCCCAAAAAGAGAGTCTTTCCTTTTCCATGGACATTCTCTAGACTGGCTATTCCGTATACTCAATGATCTGTAAAAAAGTTACTCTCCTCATTTTCTCATTCTCTGCTGTTTATCCTACCTATAATATTAGTGAGAATGAAGTAACTCTTTGGCTACGTCTACTTTCTTGTATCTGTTCTTTGCTGTGGATGATTTTCCCCATCTTAATTTCTGTTCCTTGGAGCTGTATGGTAAACTCTGTCATTGAGAAGGAACTAGCAAACAAATACATGGTGTTTGAAACATCCAAAGCTGAATGAAAAAGGGGAGGACACAGAGACTGGATAGCTTGTTCAAATCACACAGTATTATGACTTTTTAACTACATTTTTTTTGAGAAAAATCCCTTTGAATGTTTAAGTAAAGTACAAGTTGATAATATTTAAGCCCACAATGACTGAAGATAAATTAAAGGATCAATGCATGGTATCTTTTAAAACTACTGTTTTAGAAGCAGTCATCTTAAATGATAGCTGACAGGTTAAGTTTCTGTAACAGAAGAATAAGATACACACTGAGAAACAAAATATTGAATCTTCCTCCAAGTTTTTTTTCATTTCATCTTTCTTAAGGAAAGCAAAGGTGTTGTACTTCTTTATGCAGTTACACACCATATGACTAAACACCTAGGATATTTTTTGGACATTCTATTATTGCAGAAAGAAGAAAGATAGCAAAAATTCAGTATAAAATTAGGAAGTCCTTGGACAGTCTGACAGAAGACTGAGGAAGAAGATTTATCTCTATTTAAACAAAACTGTGTTAGTATTTCTGTGCTAATTTAATCATTACATTTATGCTATGAAATAGAGCAGATATGGATATCTGTTAACTAGGTGCTACTGAGCTAGTTTGAAAATGTGAAGCAGGTATATAAGTGTCATAGGTTACATTGGGCACTGATTGTCAGTGTTTCTGCTTGACTCGGGGAAATGTATATCGTGCTGTGTGGGGTGCTGACAATAAACCTATTAACTTCTTGAAAGCCTGACATACATACAAATATATAAAAAGATTACACATGTATGTATGAATGTGTATAAAGGTGTGTGCAAGTCAAATATGTCCTGCAGAGAAACTTTGTTTTGCTAAAATATAGGTATCCTAGATGTTCCATGTAGGATTTCTCCTGCATGCTGTCTTTTTGCTGTCTCTGGCACAGTGAGATAAATTAGCTGGCAAATGCCAATCAGACTTGGAGAATCAAAGAAACATTTTCAGCTGTTTTGGCAATTCTCTGAATTGGACAGCAGAAGCTGCAAAGCTCACCGAGAGCCAAGTGTTTGATTCCTTCTCATACCACAGCCTCAGCAAGACCTAGGGATATTGCAGTAAAATATTTTGTTAAAACCAACTACCTAATACTCAGAAATGCTTATATTAACATTAAAGCATGCTTGAATGTGTTTGTATCTAAATGTATATGTGGAATGAAACTTATAATTCATGGAAGCTATAAGCAGTAATTGCTCAAGAACATATAAATGTTTCATATATGCTAGCATGCAGTTATAGTGATATAAACAGCTTTAATTATGATCCTACCATAACATAAATGTTAAAAATATTTCTAATTAAAAAGGTAGTCAAATACATGTTTTGGAACAATAAGGAAAGAATAAGAACAAATTGATCATCAACTATAAGGCATTTTTATTCTAAACTTCAAAGGGTGATATTTCTACAAAGGTCTGAAGGCAGGACAACATGAAGAATTTTTTAGTGTAATGTTGTGATAAATGCATATTATTTTCAAATAATCTTTTTTTCTTTTCCCCTTTCCATGTAGGACATAAGCTAAAATGTACATTTATAATACCTGGAAAATATTATTTTTTACTCTATTGTCCTCCTCCTGAGAGACAAACTATGAAAAAGCTGTTCAATCATGTTCTTTGATGTCTGACCTGTTAACAAGAGTAAGGGTCACCTAGTCTTTTATATAATGTCACATTTTCTGAATTATTTTTTTATTAACATTATTTTCAAGTGAAAAAACATATTTTACTTTGTTGTTTTGACATAAACTAGTGAATAGTATTGTTGAGTACTGTGAAAAAAACTTCTACATTTCTCCCCTGCAGTAACCACATGTTGTCTTCCAATCAGTTCTTTTCTTCTGAATTATTTTCCCTCAAATGAAAATTTTGTTAAATAAAATCTAATAGCTCATAGAAAAATCTGACCTTATCAGAATTTATTTCTGTGAGATCTACTCAATTAGAAAATATATTGGGATTATACACAAAGCCTGTCACTCCTTCTGAAAGTACCGCTGTTAATGTGTTTATGTGATATTTCTGACACTTTCAAAATGCATTCAAATGACCCACTTTGCCAGCATATATCAGGATATTATGTATGCAGTGACAGTGATGTCTCAGAAGCATTGATTTTCTGCATATGCTATCTATAGACAACTGATACCTGAATAGAAAATCCAAAGCATTCTTCAATTTCATATATGTGTAATTCCTACATGTATGTTACTCATACACTACACGATACATGTCCATCTCTTTCTGGTACAAATGAGGGCAACTCTGTAGCCCTTAAATCAGTGATGCTTTTAATATGGGGTCTGTATCTTTGGGTTATCTTCAACTGACCTGAATATGACAAACTTTTAAAGTCTATGGAGTTTTGCAAAGTAAAGGGTTGAAGAATTTATCTTCTGAGTTTGCAAACTAATCTTTCAACTTTGTTTGCTTCTTATTGTAGGGGAGCATGATATAAATGCAAATTAAGGCCATCAGAAACTCTGAAAGATTAATATACCCTAGAAAAGAAGTTGGAAATGGCTTAGTTCACCTGAAGATTTAAGTAGATAATCTTTTTTAATAGGCCTTTACACCATTCCTAACTCCAATATTCAGAACCTGAAGTCAGGCTATGTTAGAATAACCCTCAGATGGGATTGGAGACCATTGCAAACTTAAGGGTTGTGAGTTTTTAAGGCAAGACTGGTACTGACTGATGTGAAACAGAAAATAGGAACAAGTATATCTCACAGTTTTCTTTTCCATACATTTAGCTCATTAACTGAAAAGAACTTTATGAAAAACACACACAAGCAGTTTTCACATATCATTGTGCTATGAATATAAATCGCAATTTCAAATCATTCTAGCAGCCTGCTGATTTTTTTAAGAACTCTCCAGGACTGTATAATGTTAATCCATCTCGGTACAGGGGAAAAAAAAAGTCAATAAAGATGGTGGAGAAAGGTGGAAATTATACCTTCTTATGTTAGCAACAACTTACCCCCTAAAGAAGAGCTTATTTTCAGCAGTTTTTGCTAGGAACTTTGACAAGGATGGAAGGGACCCAATTACAATCACCAGAGGACATCTGCTAGTTAGTTTTGCAGCAGACAGATGCAGAATTTCTGCATGCTTCAGGTGCCTTCAATTGCCCTTTTACGCTTCTTACCTATTTCATACGTAGAATTGCAGCTGTTGAATATACTCACAATCTGTCTGCCGATCTAGGGTGGGTGAGGAGCAGATAATGAGGAACTCCACCTGGCTTTCTGCTAGCACATCCTGGTGTGATCTGAGGCAAAATCTATTACATGCTCATCATACAGAGCTCATGGAGAAATCCTGAACTAATCCTGAATAGAGTTTTATACCATGAGTACTTTATGGGACAAAATGAGTGGCCCAAATATTTTCCAGTAAAAATTAATTTAAAAAAAAATTCATGTTGAAGAAGGAAATGAAAGCATCTGATTATGTTCCCTGGCTGTAAATAGAGTTTTCTCCTAAGGAATCCTTTCCTGCCTTCTCCTTCATTAGGAACTCAGGTTAGCCACAAGTTTTGTGTCAGAATTTGCACATGACAATGCTAACCAGATAACTGGTCTTTGATCTTGTTGGGACATTAGCTGCAGTCACTGGGAACCTCCCAGTGACTTTCAGAGGAGAAAACTGACTTGTGTTCTGATGTAAAAAGTTGCAAAACAGAAAATGAACAAGAGTGTCTTCAAAATTTATTTCCCCTACCTTTAGCTCATTAACTGGGAAAGTGAAGAACACAGATGGGTTGGGCATTGGTCGAATACAAGGAGAGAGGAGATCTCTGGGTTCAGTTTTGGAGCTACATGGGATTTTTTGGGATACTAATGGCACTGAGACCCACTCTTAGCACTGAGGCCATTTCACTCTGGGAAGCTGTCTGGGATTCCTGTTCCCACTGCACAGGGATCCCCACACAGACAGTCAGCTGGTCACAGCACTGACTGAGTGGTCTCCTGCATCTCAGCTCAGCTGGGTGACCTCAAATCGTGAGGCAGCCTGGAAACAAATGCCTTCCCTCCCCTGCAAACCGTTTTTCAGAGCACCATAATGTTTAACTGTTAACAAGGTGTCAGGAGAAGTGCCCCTTTGCACATCCCCAACACAGTGTTCCAAGTGAGATCTTTCCAGAACAGCTCAGCTGCCTGGGCACTGCAGAGGGCTGAGAGCTACTGGAGAAAAAACTAGCAGCCCTAGCCCCACATCTCTGGGAAAGGGGACAGGCAAAACCAGGACAGGACATCTGCCTGTGGGTGGTGGGCAGGATTGGGCCTGGAGTGGTTGATCAGGTAGTACTCCAGCACCACAGCCTCAGGGAAAGCAGATCCAGGAGCCAGGGTAGGCCCATAACATTTACACAGCCATTAGTCACTTTGGTCAACAAGAGAAAAAGTAAATAGGGGAATAACTTAAAAAGAAAAGGGAACAGAAAAACAGGTGAAACTGAAGCATAAAAATATGGTAAATACACTATTTATTTATTTTTCTGTCTATATGTGAATGAGTTGAATACAAATTTGGCAAAATAGCTTTCTTGATGCCTCAAGGAAAGATTTCTTCTCTTGATGGAGCCTTACTGCAGACTTTAAAGAAATTATTTTTCAGAACAACATGTTTTTGTGATCTTCTCAAAAGAGGATTTTCTTTTCCTATCACAAAGTTGCCAGAGACATATTTTCTTCTTTAAATATGATTAAGAACTCTTTTCCAAAAATGAATCCCTTTAAAGTTAAAATACTTAGCCCTGCAATATGAGGCAGGTGGGGATTTCCACTGAGCACGGATTGCTGGTGAATGTGGGTAACCACAGTGGTCACCCTTGATCACTCTCCTGTACAAATGAGTGGAAAGGGTCAGTGATGGTGCTTTCATTCCGGTTCACTGAGCTAGAAGAGAGGAGTCAATAAGTAAGAGAAATCTTGAGAGTGTTTTAGATGTTTGGCCTTGAGAGATACAGCATGAACTCTGCCACTCAGATTGTGGTTGTTTCCCTGAGCTAATCCCAGAGTAAGAGATAAATCTAGATATGACAGTGCAGTGTAGTATTTAATTAGTAATGAATTAGTTTTTAATACAATGCTTTTCATGTATCTTTGTCCTTGGATACTGTGATATTGTCACGATGATCACTAAAAGTGGTGAAATGGTTGAGGTGTGGCAAGCACTCCTGTATTGATAGTTCCATTACACCTGAACATGGCAACTTAAACCATTAATTCATAAGTCACCATACACCTAAAAGTTCTTTTTTTTTAGTAAGTACCACCAGGCACAAGTTGTAAATAGCACGCTCCTTTCCTGAAAAGCTTTGGATCATTTCAGTCAGGTACTGAAAACTAGAAAATTGCTATTAGGTAACTAGAAAGAAGTTTCAGTCTTGTCAAGAACAGAAATTATGATAATCCTAATATCTCTGTTGTTATATTTTTGCTTAGACTGAATTCCTATGTACTCTCTCTGTGGTCTTAAGTGCCTCAGGAGCAACCATTTCATTACTTTTCATAAGTGACATCTGTCATAGGCCACTTTTGCTCTGGAAGATTCATTGTTTGTCTTATATCAGTGGTTTTACTCAAGATGCATCTGGATAAACTGATTAAAATAGTTATATTTTAAGTGTTTAGGCCAAATATTTAGCCACTAAATACCCAAACTTATCATGGATGGGTTTTCCAAGATTTTTTGGGTGTAAAAAAAGGGACCTGAAATATGCTGTCCTTGGGAGCCATAAAGAAAATAATAGCCAGATACGTCTAAAATATGGAAGGAATTTTGCACATTTTTTTTGATTTTACCTTGCCACACAGAACGAGTGTGATGATCAGGATTTCCTGAAGGGTGGGTGAATCTTTTCTTCTTTTCTTTCTCCATGTAAAACTACAGAAGCAAATATCACAGAAGTGTAATCTGCTTGAGGTGAATAGCAATGCCCATGTATAATTTTATCCATATGCTCACACAGTCAGTTACATAATATTTTCATCAAAATATAAATTTAACAGAGGAATCCATAGTATCACTTGGGTTTTGAGTTTCCTTTTTTTTTTTGTTTTGTTTTGCGATTGTTGTTTGGTTTTGTTTTTTTTTTAGGTTTGAGGTGTTTTCTTGGTTTAACAGATCTCTAATTGTTTGAAAGTACTATCTTTGCTGGTACATTAAAAAAAGGGTAAACTGTTCCTGGTAGCCCTGGCATTACGAAATAGTGTTTAAAATGTAGTAAGATACAAGTAAGCAGAATATTTTTGCCTCAATAGAAGAATAACAGCCTGAGCCTTTTGATTTTCTGAGGGACGTGAAATGAAAAAATAACATTTAAGAATTAGAGTTTTAAAACACTTTTTAAAATGTTAAGCCAAATTTATCCAAACCCTGTGTAACACTCAAACAAGTCTTTGTAGTCCCAGACAATTTTAGCAAACAAAAATTGAAAGCAAGTTTTACTGTTGGTATTGTTAAGCCAGGAATTTTTGTTCTGCCTCTGTCCAGAGTTTGTATTTTCCCTTACACCGTTCATAAATCATCCTGGTCCATTACCTGTTGTGTTCCTGCCCAGTGCTGTTCTGACTTGCTTGGATGGGGCTGTTACCAGTGTACACAAAGAATTGCTGAGTGTCTTAATAACGTTTTACAGTGACCCAAGTGTCATGCATTGATGTGGAAGCTGACAAGCACATGATATTGGATAACTGCTGTATCTGTGGAGGAAAATGTTTGGTTTGTTTTTGTTTCTTTTTTTTTTTTTTTTCATGGTGTATAGTGTATTGCTAAGTTAAGGAAGTCATTCTCTTGAAGATATATGGTCTCCAGAGGGTCCTCCATAAAACAGGATAGATCATTTCATGGAGAATATGCCTAGAAGTGACTCTTAAATGCGGTGAAAAGATTTAGTGTTTAGCTTTTTCTAGCTGTCAGAAACTGGGAGTATGGGATATAATGCAAAGAATAAGCTTTACTCTCTCACATTCATAAAATCTTTTACTTAGTACAACCTGTCACTGGTAGTAGGTAATGGAGCAGGAGGTCTGATTTAGGCAAACCTTATGTTCCTCTGATAGTATAGCCTGGGTTGCATGGGTGAGAAGTATCAATAATAATCTATAGTACTTTTTTCCTGTGTATGAATTTAATTTAAATTTAGGTCTAAATTACTGCTTTTTCTTTTTACGTATTTTGGCTGTTGTTTGTTATGCTGGTGAAAGGTATGTCAGTTCCTAATTTCAGAGAAGGATTTCAGACTTTGCCCTGAAATAGTAGTAGTAAAAAGAAGGGTTTTCTGAGGAATACCCCCAAAGTATATTCAGTGGATCAGACCAGTCAAATTCACTGTTTTACCAACTGGTCTCATGCTCTTTCCAGAATGTGGACTAATTTTAGAGCTTAAAGATGAATTAGGAAGTCACAATGCATGCTTACCAGATGCTGTTGACACGTGAATAAAACGGCAACACAGTCTGTCTGAAAACAATTTTTGAAGATCGCCTTGTGCCTAATGACAGTCACCTAATGACAAATTAGGCAAGCTGAGGCAGTGGACTTAATAATACTACAGAAGTGTTTTATTAGTATTAGTCTCAGTACCCATAATTTAGCAAAAAAATTGTGTAATTCTGGCAGGTGATTCCATCTGGATGCTCAAAGTGAAAGTTTCCCAACGCTGGACTTGGTTATTTGAAAATTATACATCTTATTTCCATGCATTTTGTGAGTCCATCAAATGACTATCCTGCAGAAGATAAAAATATACTTTTTGTGAAAAAATGATGCATGCCTTTTTGCAAGACAGCAAGTCTGTTTTAGTAAGCTACTGTCCCAGGCACTCCATACTGTTTTTTTTTTTATTCCCTGTCTTTTTTAAGAGGGAGGGCAACAATGGATTTCCCGAAGGGTCCATCCCATATTGTTAAAGCTGAGAATCTGAATATGGTCATGCTCAGTTTTGGTATTTTGTTTTGCTTCTGCCAGAATACCCTGTGTAGGTTTTTTTAGGCCATACACAGAAACAACTGAAACCAAAGGGAGATTGAGAGAGAGTGTTACCCAACTTTCTGATTCTCATATTCTCATTGTGTGCCTTATTATTAGGACATCCCTCTCTTGAGAAAGGGAATCTGAAACAAAGATGTTAATCTCATTGGGTTGAAAAACTGAGTGTTTTGTTTTTTGGTTTTTGTTTTGTTTTGGTTTGGTTTTTTTAGAACATATAGAAAAGCTACTAAATAGATAGCTGCTATGCCTAACATTTTATTCTCACTCAAATTGCCCATGGTTGTTTATTGTGCAGGATCCATGATTATATATAAGAGTGACCAGCAATGAAAACTGAACTGTAATTTAGCAGATATGTACAGTATGAAATTTATGTTACTTGGGTCTTGTGTTCTTCTCTTGCTACTAGAATGACCATAGGAGTGGTTGTCATAAGTAGAGAAGAAAGGGACAGAATCCAGTCACCCAGAATTTGGTTAAATAACAAAACTGAAATAAAGTACTATAAACCTTACCAGAAAATTTGTTCACAGATACTAAGATACTGAGATTTCAGCTATTGTAATTTTCAATATTATTTTGATTCAACTTCTATCATCGTTTTCTGATTCTCTTTCTATCCTACAAAACTCTCCCCCTTCTGTGTATTTTTATAGTGGATGATTTCCCCCGGCATTAGATCATGCCTATTCCTAAAATATTTGCCTGAGAGCTTTTGCTTCTCCACTGGGAAGAGACATCAAAGAGTTATCATCTAATTGATTTTGTGTTTTGTCTTTTTCTTCCATGAAAAAATAGGTCATTGCAACACAGGATAAGGAAAAAAAGCATTTAAATTAAGACACAGCCTATAGCGTCACCAAGACCTATTCATAAATACTGTAAATATTTAATTATTTTTTTTCTTAAAAGATATTTACTTAATAGAAATCTTAGGGTGTTTTTTTTTTTGTTTTGTTTTGATTTTTAACCTAAAGTGTCAAGAGGTTTGAACATTGAAATACAGTGGCATAGATCACTAGAACACAGAGACTGAATAAATTGTCCAACTGAAATGGAAGCTTTGAAACTCCCTCAAGATTTATGGTTCGGTAGACTCCATTCTTTCTGAGTTAAGGCTGAAAAACTAACAACTTAACTGCAAGCATATGGACTCCCTGTGCTGCCATTTCAAATGATGTTTAACTCAAATTAGCCAAACTCTGAAAACTGAGACAGGAAGATCTTCAGCTATCCTAATTCTTTTGTTGAATGTGGATCTATTTGATTTTATATTGCTATGTGAATAAAAGAGAGTTCAGTGTTCTGATAATTTTATATATCTGTCAGTTACATTTCCCAGTGAAACCAAGTGGATTTCCACATAGAAAGGTGAATACAGTGTTACATGTAAGCAACATATTCCAAATCCATAATCTTATAATGATTTTTTTTATTGTTAGTTATCAAAATGTGCTTATGTTCACAGTAAAACTACTGAGAACAGATACAGGACTGTAAAGTGAAAAGAGAAGAGGGGAAAAACAGCTGTGTGCAATGAAAAATGATACTTCAGGGGCAAGACAGTACCATTAAAATAGTATTTCTAGTGGAACAATCACCATGAATTTTATAAGCTTGTGATATAATTTCTTTCCGAATTATTCTAGAAGGAAACTTTGAAACCTTCTTTATGTTTTTGTAGTAAAACCTGAGCCCTTTCATCTTCAGTTAGTGGCCCTGCTTTGTGCTTCTGATGATGTCCCCTCCCTGGAAGTGTTCAAGCCAGGTTGGATGAGGCTTTGAGCAACCCAGGCTAGTGAAAAGAGTCCCTACCCATGAAATGTCATCCAGTTGGAACAGATGATCTTTAAGCTCCCTTTCACTTCATGAAACTTCATAGAGTCTACAAAGAGAGAAATTTCACCAATTAATGCATTATCTGAAGTTTCACTCAGCTACTTAAGCAAGCTTTAATGAATTGGTTGACAAACTAAAAGCCAGATGAATATTTCCAAATCTGTATCTTCATCTGATATATTTACACTGTAGACTAAAAATGCCAGACTTCAGAATATAAAATAAATAATTCTTGAGTTGGAGTGGATGTTTATTTAAATGCTGAGACTGGCACAGCTCTATGTCAGCTCTTTCTCAGTAGCCAAATAGTTCAGTAATATTTTCAAGGTGAATTAATTGTCCTGCTAGGAGTTTTTAATCCCAACCTACCCTCTCTCTCTTATCATTCCTGCTATGTAGCCAGGATGTACACTGAAATTCATTCCAATATCTGGACTCCCTCCATGCAGGTGACTCACTTCATCCAGATTTCAGAGTCTGAAATATAGATCCAGGTTTTGCATTAGACCTCATGATGTTTCTGCAACTGCAGTTTTATAAGTAGATTTATTGAGTCTAGCTCCTCCTGAGCTGATATTGCAGTGCAAATGGATATAAATGGAACAGATGTAATCCACTACTAGTTTGTGTTTGCTTTTAAGTAGCAACTGATTTCTTCTAGAACATGGCAATAGAGAACCAATTATAGAGAAAAGTTGTTTACTTAATTTATGCAATAATGTTTAAGGGTTTTTTGTGAATTCAGGATGCCTTTATTGTATAATATGTGGTAGCAGACAGCCCATGGGCTGAATTCACCTCACAAGATGTTTCTATTTGACTTGCCAATTTTTCAGGTGAAAGAAAGCAAACAGTTATACTATTACTCAGATTAAAAAAAGCTGAAGGATTTCTCACTCGCCATAAAGTGGTTGGGGAGGGTTAGCAACATCACTTGTAGATGGGAAAACATCCCCACATTGTTGCTGCCTTTACGTTGTCTAGTCTGTGAACTCAGAGTAGGACAGTCATCCCTTGTCATCCTACCTGCTTTCTTCCTCATCTCTTCAAATGGAAGTGCTCCTATAAATGTTGAGATAGGGAGGCCAGTGAAAAAGATATATGATTGCCTGCGTATGAATCATCCAGTGCTGCCACCAGAGGAAACATAGCAAAGTCTTCTAGGAAAGCCACTGTTCTTTGGCTACGGAAAGAGCAAGGATAGGCCTGAGTTTAACATCTCCAGAAAAAGGGTAAAAAGGTCTGTCAAAGCAGGATCTCCTTTCCACACAGTCAAAGACAACCTCTGCTGCCTACATGCTAAGGATCTGTGTGTAGGTTCTACAAATGAACCAAACATTTACTCTTTTCTCTGAGTTCTAGGTGAAAGAGTTTATGACATCTGGAGAATTTTGTCTCACTTTGTCATACTTGACCATATTATGGTGTGCTTATCCAACTTATTAAGCTTCTACAATGAGATGACTGGTGTGATAAACAAAAGGAGAGCAGATATCTTCAGTAAGGCCTTTGATACTGCTCCCATAACATCCTCAGAGAAGGTGGTGATATATAGTTTGGATGATCAGATTGAAAAATGGCTGAATGGCCAGGCTCAGATGTGATCAACTGCACAAAGTCTAACTGGAGGCCAGTAACTAGTGGTGTACTCCAGTGGTCAGTGCTGTGTCTAACTGTTTCTAATCCTCTTCATTAATGATCTGGAGGATGGGACAGAGCATACCCTCAGCATTTTTCCTGATGACACAAAGCTGGGCAAAGTAGCTGGTGCATCCGAGAAATATGCTGCCATCCAGTGGGATCTCAACAGGCTGGAGAAATGGTCTGACAGGAATCTTGTGAAATTCAGTGAGGGAATGTGCAACATCCTGCATGTGGGGAGGAACAACCCCGAGCACCAGCACAGACAGGGGGCCACCCAGACGGGAAGCAGCTAGATGAAGGGCTGAGGTGCCCTGGTGGACACTAAGTTGAACATGAACCAGCACTATGCTGCTGTGGAGAAGAAGGCTGATGGCTGCATTAGGAGAAGTGTTGCCAGCCAGCTCAAGGGAGTTGATCCTGCCCCTCTACTCAGCCCTGGGGAGGCCCCAGCCAGAGTATTGTGTCCAGTCCTGAGCTCTTCAGTACAGGAGACACATGGACATATAAAGTCTAGTGAAGGGCTGCAAAGGTGATGAAAGGACTAGAGCGTTTCTCATAAGAGGGAAGGCTGAGTGAGCTGTGACTGTTTAGCCTGAACAACAGGCTCAGGATGATTTTATCAATGCATAGAATGATTATAATGGAGTCAGGTTGATTTCAGGGGTACTCTGTGACAGAACAAGAGGCAACAGGCACAAAGTAAAACAGGAGATTCCCTGTGGACATTAGGTATATCAGTATATGTGTGAGAGTGACAGAGCCACGACACACGTTGCCAGAGAGGTGCTGGGGCCATCCTTAGGGATATTCAAAAGCCATCTGGATATGGTCCTGGGCAACTGTCTTTAGGCAGCACTATTTAAACAAGAGATTTGGACAAGTTTTCTCTCAGATTTACCTTCCAACCCCAGCCATTCATTGATTCTTTGAAAGTAGAAAGGTTAGTTGCCAGTCTAGTTTTTAAGCTCTGCTTCCTGTTTTCCTATATCTCAGTTGACTATAATAGGAGCTTAGATATCTACATGTAAAAACACAAATACAGGTATAGTCTTAAATTATATGAAACCTAGGTTATCTTGTTTTAACATAAAGTGTAGCACAAGGATCTAATTTATTTGTTAAGGGGTGTGATTTGAGCCACTTAACTTTCCTTAGCTCTTACATAATTTTCTCTAGTCCATTGAAATTCTTCCAGTTCTTTCTAAGAAATGCAGTAGAAATTTAAATTTGCATTTATAATCTCCAAGTAATCTCAGGAAATTATTCCAGAGAAAGACCTGCCAACTGATACTTCTCTTATCTCTAGAAAATACATCTACTTCTTTAAAATCTGTGCAAAGGTAATGATTTGTAGCCAAGTTTTATACTGCAGTGCTCAGGACTGTGTAAGACAAGGTTATGCTCTTTTGTGTATGGTGCATTAGTTTGAATATTGCCCTTATTTTATTTTTGTTTTGGTTTGGTTTGGTTTTTAGTTTTCTACCTGTATGCTCGACATTTATTTCAAAATCATACCCTTCATTAAAGAAAAGGTTTGGGTCCAAATGATTCAGAAATAAGTGCAATTGTTAACCATAATCAACAATACATGAGATATTTTGTGCATAAGTGGATGTACTCCAGAGGTGCTGAAAAAGTAGATTATAACTTTTCTTGACATTTCTTTTCTTTTTTCTTTTTTTCCCCAGTCTCTCCTTTTCCTACATAGCTGAATTCCTGATAACTTTTAAACAAGCAGTATGGTGGCTTTAATTCCTCCTTGCCTGGTTATTTACTATGTATTAGTGTATAAAATTTCTGATAAAGAAAGCCCCTCATGTTTTATTCTGGTATGATGACTTTCTGATTTGGTAGATTCTTCATCAGCTCATTCTGCACACATCCTTTTCTTTATTGGAGGGAGTGGAAATTACCTGATTTGTATTGCAATGTAAAATATAACACTACTGCCAATAATTTCATGAAGAAATAATAGTTTTCCTGTCTTTAGTACTACACATATGCCTCTTTTCAAAGTGGAGAACTCCAGCAGAAACTGCCTCAGTTACCCAAAACTGTGACCCAGAAAGTGTGTCCTCCTCTGTTCAGGTCTGATTGCAGAAAGCTAAAAACATGTGTAGTTCTGTCATGAACCACTTAGATGCAAAATAGTGGCCAAAAATGTGAAAGAATAATAGCCATAAGAAAATATTTATGACATCAGAGCAACATGTGTGTAAGGAGAGTAATTCTTGATTTGTTTCTTTTCCAGCGGTATTGGCTGCTTTACAGCAAGTACCTATTTCTTGAAATGACCTTGCTTAACTAATATCTGTGGTCTGTAACAAAGTACAGTATTACAACTAAAGATATGGCTTTCTCTTTTGATTTTAGCCTGTTAAGAAAGTAGTTCAGTGTCCCCTTCAGGTCGGACAGGCTTGTCAGGCTTAGTTCAAACTGAAAGGCTTGTCATATTAGAAATATTTAAGTAAATCTGGCCAAATCTGAGCAACTGTCAAATTTACAAGCAGTCCTGTGAAAAACATAAAGTTTATAAGCTGGAAAAGAGGCAAAAAAAACCCTTCTCAGCTGCATAATCTTGATTGTTATTTATAGCTGTAAGATATTAGAAAATAATGCTTGAATTAACAGGCATTATTTTAACTCACACTGTCTCTTTAATAATGAACTCCAGCAGACAGAAAAAGGCATTCTAAAGCTAGAGCTCGTCTTTCTTGTAGTCAAGTCTGCTTTCATCACTTTTCCCTTGATGTTGGATTATAGAGCAAAGTTAAAAAAAGAAAAGTGAACCTCAAGCCAGATTTTTAAATCCAGAGATAGGCAACAAATTTAAGTGCCCTGATTCTGAAATGCTTAGCCTCTGCAAACTTGCATCTACTTTAAAGGGAGTTGCCAGGGGCTCAGCACCTGAAAATAAGGTCAGTTATTGAGGCACTTCACTGAAGATTGATAATTCAGACAAGATACATAACCACAGCATAGATGATTGTGCCCTTTTGCAAGGAAAGAAAATTCTGAACTAAAAAACAGCCATATTCGTACTGTTACTAAGCAGTAAGTGCAGTATTCACAGGAGAAATCAAAGTATACCTATTTTACAACACTGACACCTTTGACACAAAAACCCCACAAAAATCCAAAACAAACCAAAACAAGCAAACAAACAAAATAAAGAACAAAACACTGGAACAAAGGAGTGGGGTGGGAATTTTAGGGAACAGTATGATTTGAAAAATCCCAAAATCGAACCCAGTGTGCAAGAAGCCAATCAACATGCAGAGTTGAGGTATTTGATTTATTTACTGTTCTGCAAATCCACAGAGGCTAACAAAAGCAGGCATACTTATATGGTTACCTGTATATATATATATATATATATATATATATATATATATATACACATTCTTATATGGTTACAATCTTATGCTGTTAGCATATCTCATTGAAATCATTACTTGGCTAAGTGGCTAAGTTGCTCTTGCTTCATCCTTTCCTGCTTTGATTTAAAGGAAGATGTGTCCCAAGAAGCAATGACACATGCTTGGTCCTTTTGTGTCCAGAGGCTAAGGATGTGGTTTCTACTATTATAATGAGCAAAGGTTATTTTTTGGGCAAATCTTCACCCCAAAGCTGGTTAAAACTGGAGATCTTGGGTCACCATGCAACATTCTGATTGAAAAGGATGTTGTCTTTCAGTTCTCTCCCTTCAAGGATTTATGTCATCAGCTTTCTCTTTTGCACATTCCTGCGGTTATTTCTTTCATTGCTTATCCACTTTTTTCTTTTACTTGTTATTTAGAACTTGGTTCCCATTATTCAACAATACAACCCCGTTATTTTTCTCTCTTCCCACCCTCCCCCCTTCCATTCAGATAGAAATTCTGCAGGTAGGTTTGATCCTGTCAAAAGCATGAATGTAGGATCAGGAGATTCCATTAAAACTAATTTTCTCTCTACCTTAGTTGTGTCCTCAAGCTGATTATATTAGTACCATGATGTGTTTTGTCTGGGAAATTAAAAATGTTGAAAAGAGGGAAATAAAAAAGAGTTTCTAGGAGTTCTGTCAAGTTACATTGCTCTGACACTTTATTTTCTTTTAGCTCCAGCATATATTTTTTATCAGATTTTTCCTCTTAATTTTTAGTCTTCTGCATCTCCACAGTACAAAGCTATCTCCTAGTAGGAGCTGTGCTAACACTCACATTAAAAACAGTAATTTTCAAGGATTTGTTACTGAGCCATGAAAATTTGCTCTAGGCAGACACATGCCTCAAGGCAAGAAGAAGGATGCAGAAGGAGAACTGTGCAGTCTGCAAGGCCATTTTATGGCACTGTTTCTTTCCCCCTAAAGTTCCAACCTGAAAATTCCAGGAGCTTCTTCATTTTTGTGTCCTGATCTGCTGAAACTCTGCGGAGTTCTGTCCAGTTACTCCAGGAATTCAGAGGAGTTTTATGTCAAGGAGCACCAGCCAGCTCAGAGAATCCCAAATGGGCCTTTCTCAGTGCAGACATGCTGCTGTGCATTAAAACCACACATCAAATCAGCCTACCTCTTCAGCCTCACACTGCTTGAGGTAGCCCAGATGTCCATAGTGACCTGCCTTAAAGGCTCTCATTTATATAAGTTAGCATGTCAACAAATCCGCTTTTCCCCTCAGAAACTGGTTTATAAACTTGCTGGAATCCGAACAAACTTTGCTTGCAGATAGCGATTAGATTTGTGTATGTGTGAAAAGTTAACAGTCTGGGAAGTGTAAAACATCCAGACAAACATAAAAAAACCCAGACACTGCTAGAAAAATGAACATGATGAAAGTAAGTGATGAAAAATTCTTGATTTGATATCTTCCTGCTTTGTTATGATAGTTTAAGGCTGTGTTGTAATGCTCTTGGATCGAGCACTGTCAAATGTAGGGCAATACTGAGCAAGAGCTTCTAGAAAATCCTATGGGAATTTTACAGAAGTTGAAGAGCAAGTGGCTGTAGCAGTCATTACCTTACAAAAATTAGACTTTTTCTAGGGTTAACTGTAGTGGGAACTTTGTAAAAAGGTTGTATGTGTCCTGCTGGGATAGAGTTAATTTTTTACTTGTAGCTAGTATAGTGATGTGTTTTGGATTGAATATGACAATGATACTTGTATCAGTCCTATTGTACATAGCATGATGTATAGTGGGACCGTATGTGGTCTGTTAATTTGCACTTGTACTGTTATTCACTCCACTGAGACTAGCAAGACTGGGTTTTTAAAAGAAAGAAAGAAAGAAGGAAAGGAAGAATCTCTAGTGGTGTTTCCTGTAGAAGTGACATGGTGGGACAAGATTCCTATTTGAAGTCAAGTGAACCAACACAGAAATTAAGGCAGTGGTTGTGACTGTTCTGTTGTCGTGGTTTTGCTCTGGATCAATTTGCTTTTACACCCCCCCCACAGTTACTACTAGTTGAGAGAAGGTTTATGCAGACAAAAGAGAGACAGGATTTGGGGAAAATAATATGAACATTTATTACTAACAAAAAAAAAAAACTAACAAAGAACTATATCCACAATAATTCTACTTAGGTAAAAGTGTTATGTATTTACAGAAATACTTCTCCCCCCTTTATACCAGTCCAAGGAAGAGAAGCAGTTTCATTCTCCATTCTCGGAGTTGCAGCTCTCTCTCTCTCCAGTAACTCTGCAGCACCCTCGTCGCAGCTGGAACATTTTCATCTCTCTCTCTCTCTCACTCTGTGTCGGCCTCCAGGGCTGGGCCTACCCCCCTCCTGTGCTAAGACTGAAGGCTGGGGGTTACCCAGGTCCTGAAGGGTCTTCCTTCCATAGGCTTGCAAGGGGACGCTTGCTTACTATGGATCTTCTTCAACAGGGTTACAGGGGATAATGGCTTAAGAGTCCACCCCTGTTTCCCTATGGAGGTCCCTCCCCATGGGAGAACAGTCCTTGACATACCTCTCCAGCATGAGTCTAGTATGGATCCCACACACGGATCCCAGTATCCCACCTGAGCCGTCATTGCTCCAGCATGGGTTTCCCTCAGGGTCCCAAATCTCCAGTAGCAGCATGGATCTCTCACTGAGATCCCAAGCTTATCCGAGCCGTCCTCACTCCGGCATAAGCATCATCCTCTTCAAGGGTCACAAAGTCTTCAACAGGACTCTGCCTCACCTCAGTCCTTCTCATGAAGTCTCGGTTCTCTGGTACATTCACAAGCTCCTCTGTGAGCCGGAGGGGGGTCTCCTCACCCCAACAATCCTCTAAAGGTAGCAGGGATTAATTTTCAGTCTTTTCCCTGCGAAACAAAGAGAGCGAAAGGGGGGGGGGGGGAGGGAAGAAGCAAGCCCCCCCCTTCGCACTTTACTTTTCTTGCTGCAGCTTCAGCTGCCAGCTTTGACCTTGGAGGCTTCGTTATCTCTCGGCTGGAATTCTTCCACAGCGGTTTCTCGTCCAAGTAGTCAGTCTTTTAAACTTTTCTTTCTTCACTCTCGTACAAGAGAGAAAAGGGGGCTTCAGTGCTACACTTGCCCCCCCCCCCCGACCCAAAGCCGGGAGAGGAGGGAGCCTGGCCCTACTCGGGCCCGCTGCTCTTCTACATGGCTGCTGCTCCTAATTTTTAACAGCGCAACAACCCTTCTCTTCTGTTTTCTTAAAGATGTAATTAGTAAAGGCGTCACTGAACTTTTTTTGATTGGCCTTTTTGTCCAGAAATCACCTGGACAAAACCATCCTCAGCCCCAGGGATGGGCTGGTGGGCAAAACCACGACATCTGTTTTTTTCCAGAGCAGAGTAAAATACCGGAGTTATGACTCTAGGTAGATAAAAACAAGAGAGAGTAGGCGAATCTGTGAGTTTCATTTACGTAGTGTCCAAACACAAGGACAGAAGGTACTAAGGGTACACACAAACACTAGAAAGTTAAGAACTAAAGAAGCTGGTGAAAATGTTTGTTTACCTGACCTACTTAAGGTCAGACAGTGGCCTCTTAATGTTCCCCAGGTGCTAAATAAGGCAACGTTATCACTGAAAGTGCTGGTTAACACACCATCCTTGTGGCCTGTAGGGAGAACGTCTTCTTCCTCACAAATTACATCATAGAATCATACGCAACTAAGCTTGTTCTTATATTCTGCCAGATCAGCTTTGCCAAGCACAGCACTGATATATAGAGCTTTTATAGAAAGCATAGAAAATTGTGTTGTAAAGCATAGCTTGCAGGTATGTAGTCCAACCTTTTTCTCAAAGCAGGGCTAACTTCAAAGTTAGGCCAAATTCCTAATGGCTTTTCTTCAGTAGCTTTGGAAATTTCAAAGGATGTTAATTCTACAGCTTTTCTGTACCTACTGCAATTCTGAACAACTCTTACTATGAACCACTCTTGTTTTTCATTATGCCCATTTAAAATTCCCTTACTTCTTCCCCAAAGCAAGAACTACCTCAGAAACAGAGTATTCCAAGTCCCAAGCAGTATCTCTGATATTTTTCTTGCATTTAACTGGAATATA
Organism: Pyrocephalus nanus; assembly: GCA_038380795.1. NCBI lineage: Eukaryota > Metazoa > Chordata > Aves > Passeriformes > Tyrannidae > Pyrocephalus > Pyrocephalus nanus. The sequence continues at coordinate 63,087,998 of CM076263.1, read as the reverse complement.
TTTTTTCTGGCACAATTTTTTGTAGCTTACGAAGTTCAGTCTGAACAAAAATTTTCTATACAATATACATTCTATCAATCATTTTATAAACTGGCCATATTACCTTTATTGTTGAAATCTCAATGTTAACCTGTCAAATCTTATTCTTTTTTTGTTTGGTTTATTGTGATTGTTTTTAAAACAATTTTAAAACTATTGTCATTGAAAACTACAAGCTTAGTAAACCAGTCTTTTGTTCTTTTTATTCATATTAAAGTGCTTTGATAGCAATTTTTTATATCTACTGTTTTTTGGAAGGCATGCAAGGAGTACTGGTACTGATATTCTGTTACACTGTTAGACAATCAACTACTAAAACATAGCTATGAAAAATTTTTTATTTTCAAAATTGCTTCAAATATTAGTTGCTAAATCTGACACCAGAAAATTTAGTAATGTATATGTTTATGCCACCTCTAGCACTTCAGTTTTTACTGACCTTGTACTATGTGTGAAAAATTAGCTTTTATTAAGAGTTTAGATAGATAAAAAGAGGCACAAAAGAATTTGCAGTATAAAAACCACCTTTTTGTTGTGATAATTTGAAATATGTTGTTAATGATCTCCTTAAAGGCACATTTGTGTTAATTGTGACAATGTGAAGTCAAGTACACAGAAATTAGATAACTATTACATACTAATTCAGCAAAATAAATGTGTTATAGGCTGCTAAAGTCTTGTAGCACAGGTGACTGAGTCTTGATATAATAATATACTGTACAGGAAAAATCACCAGAAAAATAGGCAATATCTTTCCTGTTAGTAACCTTGTATAAAGTTAAATAAGTTTAATTAGTAATGAGTTTAACTGTGTCAATTTATTTATAATTTTCTAAAATTCCACTGAAAACTACTGTAATATCTTTTGAAAACTTTGGGCTAAAATTCTTCATCTGAAGAATGAGGATGATAGTTAATTGGTAATGGCTGAAAGAACACACCATTGGAGGTCTACGTATTCCTTGAAGGTTTGCATAAATAACCAGTAAAGGAGAGTCTTTGGTTTTACATTTTGAACATGTTGTCATTCTGTCATGTTTTCCAGGCAGAAGCATAGTCACATTTACTAAAGCAAACTAGTGCCAGAGTATATTTGTTTTAACAAATATTTCCAAAAGTAACTTTATAAGCAATGAAAGAGTATGAACCTTTTACAAAACATATATTTTAAATGGGAATATGTTGGTTTAGGATAGCAGGACTATTGGACCTACATATGCTCAGGAGGTGCTTAGAAAAAAAATCCATATAAGACTGTGTCTTGGTTTAAGACAAATGCTGACCAAAAACGTGGTCAAAAGATGGAGAGTTTTGCTTCCATTGTGATGATGTCTTCCTCTTTTCCCCCCACTCCCTGGCTTTGGCAAAGCAGGGGGTTCATTCTAAAAGAAACAGTTATTCCAAAAGAATGTTTGAAAAAGGAAATTAAATACAAAACCTAATTTAATCACAACAGACTGATAAACCTGAGAATTGTACTTTTATTTAGGATGTCTATGAACAATACGTTGCTAGAAACTTGGAGAGAATATAAGCCTACTGTATAGACACAGATATGTTTACATCATCCTTATAATCTTCCCTAACCACCTGTCTTTGCTCCCAATCAGAGGGATTTTGGCTCTGATTGGGTTCAGCCACTCTCATATCCATTGGCAGAAAAGCAGTTAACTATTATCCCCATTCTTAAAAGAAGTGAGTATTGCAAATCTGATCCCCAGACTATAGTGGTGAAAAAACAATGGGCGTACAGTTTTTGCTATATATAATCAAACCTTGGTATTTACTAGAAGCATTCTCAAGAATTCAATAACAGCTTCAACTTTATTTACAGCACAAGGACAAACAAGCAGAATCTCTTTTGATGCAAAAATGTTTCTTTGCTAAGAAGAATTATTTGGTTTTGTTTGTTTTTCTACTTTCAGCTACATAAAATACAGAGCACTAGTGCTCAGTTTCTGAAGATGTCAGACTGAAAACATAAAAATTTATGTTTAAATGAACCTGAATCTATGTTCTAGACCTCAGCTGGAAATGGATTTCAAATTGACAAACATAATAACTGAACGTTATGTGCACTTCTTTGAAATGGCCAACTTCAGATGGTCTCAACATCCTCTACACCCTTAAAGATAATAGGCCAGATAAAAACAGAGATTCCAAATTGTACAGAGCTTTAGACTGTAAGTTGTCATATAGCAATTTTAAAATCAATTTGGTGTTGAACAGTGAGCCTGTGCAATTCTCTTTGAATTCAAGTTTCCTACTGAGACCTCCTTGTGCATGCTAAATCACAGCATCTGTATTTTCTATGCTTAGGAAAAAATTGCATTTAGGGGAAATAGTCAGAAAGTCATGAAGCAACCTAATTCTGTATGCGAAGACATTTAAACAACATATGGTAGTATACATAGTAATGGCATTTTGTGAGCTATAGCTCAGTAAACTAAATTTGGACTTGAAGTTCCAAGGTCACATTCTTCACTATGTTTCTTATACAGTATGTCCCTTTAAAGTAGCATTTCTTATTTGAGAAGTCCAACTCATTGTCATCAATTTCTCTGCGAATTTTTGTCCTTTAGGGGAAAAAAAAAAAAAAAAAAGAAAGAATTGTAGAGTAATGAAGCCTATCAGTATTTCCTAAACAGTCTAAAGCCCACGCTGTGGGTAACTCCCAGCATCCTTATGTCTGCTAACTAATGTCTTATTTTTCAAAAGGTCATCCTGCTGTTTGATTCAGACAACTTGTGATGAACTTCCCTGTGTTTTGAATGCTAGATGAAGTAAAGATGTAGGAAACTAGGTATACACATTTTCTTCTAAAAGAATTTTGTGTCACTCTATTTAAAGCAGCATTTATTATTTGAAGAGAGAAACTCCTATTTTATTGGTTTCCTTGTATATTTTTCCCCTCTATCTGTAAGAAAGAAGTGTTTAGCTATAATAAAGAGCTTTCATTTTATTAAAATTAAATGCAAAGCTCCAAAACCCATTTATAGATACTATTACAGATGCTGACTCTTGTGCTTTATTAGAAGCTTTATATTTTAAGCAATATAGATGATAAAGTTATAACTTAGATCTAAATTTTAAAGTAAATGAAGAAGATTGAGGAAAATATTGGTTAATGCTTGCCTACTGACCAAAAAAAACCCAAAAAACCAAAAACAACCAACACCCAAAAAACAACAACAACAAAAAACTAAACTAAGAAAAAATATGTAAAATTTCTTTATGAATTGTATTACTTGACCGAGACAATTTCTGTCAGTTACCACCATTTTTGCGAAATTCATTATGTCTTGATTTTGACATCTTTATTTGACTATTCAGGATGCACAGCTTCAACCAACTGAATGTGAGATACAAGGATCTCTGTCTTCTTTAAATGAGACTTTATGATAAGGACACATCATACTAGTGAATAAGAAATAATAAAATAAAACAGAAAAAGGTTTTTTTTAAAGCAAAAGCAGTACTTGAAACTATGTTGTTTGGAAGAATGAATACCACTTCCTAATCAAATTTCTTTGTGCTTGAATCTTAGTGTATTTTTTCTTAAGTACTACAGAATTACACTAGAAAAGTTGAAGTATCTGTCCTTCTAAAGTTCTTTAAGAACATCCAGTGTGTTTCTCTTTTTTCAAGTTGTTAATAGTAAATTGAGAACTTTTGCATCATGGTTCAGAATCACTACAGCAGTTCTCCTGATATGTTTCAGAAGACATGCATGTTTTCAGATGACATATAGTGCAACAAAGACACAGTTCTTTGTTCTTTCTATTTTTAGATTAAACAGGTCAAGTAGCAATCAAAAGTAACAAACATGCTTAAACATTTAAGGTCACGATTAATTTCTTTTATAATTAGATAATATTGGTGAATTGTTTAGATTCCTCCCTTCAGTTTTGCTCATTTTTCATTGGAAAACTGATTGATAGTTTTGCTTGTATCTACTTTGAGTTTTTGAAGTTTTTAGTTTATTTCTTTAAACAACTCACATAATATTAGATTATATTCCTTTGGAATAAAGGAACATTGAAGTGTTCTAATCATATTAAAGCTTTTTGAGGCATTACCACCTGTTTATTTTAGCCATTTCCTTAAATGCTGGCTTTTAAAGAAATCTAGCGTTGAACAGAAGGAATTAAAATGATCAAAAATGTATCAGTTGAGGATGGTAAAATATTTGATAGAAGGACATAAAAACCTGTTTAAATAAGTGTCGCAGCTATTTACGAGATATTAAAACTTTTCATGCCTATATTCATGATACATTATATCCCTATCTGCAGCTCTTAAAAATAATTCCCAGTACATCAAAGGCCTATTAGGAGTTCTTGTGATGGCCAGTAAAATAATTATTTTGTCGTTCTACCTTACCTACACTTCAGGCTGAAATTATGCATTTGTGCATTAATCAACACAAAAATTCAAGAGTAGAAAATTTAAAGAGAATTGAAAAAGTAGTACTAGACATTTAACTGACACTTAGTATAAAAATTCTTTCCATTTTTGTTTTCAAAGGCAGGTATTAAAAGTCTGCTCCAGGATTTACATATATTTAATACTCACAGTTCAGTCTGTGGTAAGGAGCTATCTGCATAATGGAAGTGAAATGTTGGGACAACATTAGAGATCCTGTTTCACCACTTAGTGTGAAGGTATTATAAAAGACTGGGTTGCAGCTAAGTGAATACCCCAGAGCTGTAGACAGGAACTCATCTGCCACGAAGGTTTTTGCATTATAACTGAAATATTTTCCAATTTCTTTGAAATTTGTTAATAAACATCAAGCCTAGGAAGCATTATTTAGTTTAAAATGCTAGGACAGATTTTATTAGCACAACTGATAAGGATTTAAAAAAAAAAAAAGTTTTTATTGTGATCATCACTGTTATTTAAGTATTTTTAAAGGCTTCCTGATAGCTTTTCTTCCTGCATCTTTAACCTCCTATTTACCTCTTGGTTTCTGCCAGTTCAGAGTTAATTTTTGCAGTACCCAAGAGGTGCATGACCGGGACCTGTAGGTTATTCTGCACTGCCTCCATCCTTATGCACGGGGCTCTGCAAAGGAGGTCCCTTCCAGTCAGGGTAGTGTGGTGTTCTGCATGGTGAGCACTCATGGGGGACTCACTCACCTCTCTTGCACTATCTGTTATTAAAATTGGTGTAATTCTGTTCATTTCTTATTTTGATGCCATTTCCATTAAATTGTTCTTACCACAACCCGTGATCTTTACCTTTTGCAACTCCAATTCTCCTCTCCATCTCTCTTCAGAGGGGAAGTGAGTGGGCAGGTGGCAGGTGGTTTGAAGTGTTTCAGTGGGAACACTAAATTGTGGAATACCATTCCTAAACCATAACAGTATAGTAGCTGTAAATTCTTTTCCTATGCATAAGAAGGAACATATTAGATTTAAAGTGGATGGTCATTATTTTCTGGTTTTCTTTCGTTACTTTTATCCCATGATACCCTGCAGAGTAGCTATACTACTAAATATTATCTGGCAATACAAAATGGGTTTCCAGGGAAATTATTTATGTCCTTTGGTTGTAGCACCATCAGAGAGGTAACAGGTACTGCTGATATATTCTCTCTCATTCTTTCTTGCTTCTCTCTTTTTATAAGAGTCTTATCCTGTCATAGGAAAGATATTGTCCACAGCATTTCTTTCAGATCCATAATTTAGGAATGCACAAGCAGCAATATTGCAAAGGAAGTAGATTTTGTGTATCTTTAAAGATTTTCAATGGAAACTATATCAGATTCTTTTTTCTGTCAGTTTGCTAGATAGCATCTTTCTTCCATTTCAGCTTCAGATTACAGTAGTCATTGGATGCAAGTCCAAAAATCTTCTTTCAGCCTTACGTCTCAGTCTTGACTTATGTATTTTCTTTCAACCTAAGCATACAAATTCTCTAGCAATTTATATGAAACAGAAAAATACGTTTTAGAGCATCCATTTCTCTGTCTGGAAGCCCTGACAGTCAAGGAATCTCCAGGGAGATATAAACTAAAATTCCACATTGCTGTAGAAAAAGCTGCAAATCTGAGATACTGTATTTAAAAAATAGCTCTGTTCTTTGTAAACCTGTGAGCCCCAGGACTCTGCTAATGGCAAGTTCTATCAGGCATTCCATGGAGACATATAAAATATTTCAGTTTATTATAATTACAAGGGTTTTGCTAGATTAGCACTGAAGTGTTATTTTTTTACCTCTCAAAATGTTTTTAATCTCTAAGCTTTAAATTAAAATATTTGTGGAAACAGCTCCATGAATGACTTATCCTCATTATTCATTACCACCGAATTTTGGTGTGACTGGATTCAGTGAGAGCACATTCAAGAAGTACTTTACGTTTTGGTGTCTAGTGTGCCAAAGTGGAAGAGCCAAATTCACCTTCTCTGTAATTTTAAATCAGGGAAAATTGTAAAAGTGAATACATTTACTTTGAGTAGGCAGAAGTGTTAGGCAATCAGTCTGAAAAGTTGGTGTTTTCTTCAAGATTTGAATCTACTTTAGGAAGTAGATGACAGAAACTTCCACTGTAAATTCTGATCAGCAGAATTTTGACAATCCTAGAACAATATACACCCAAAGTTCTTATGATCCCCCAGTTGCAGTGTTCAGTGTTGCCTTGTGCACATACTTGGAGGAGTTTATCAGTTATAGGTGACTTCTGTCTGTGCTGCACTTGGTACAAACTCTGAACTCTGTAAGGATGATCTACCTTTCTGTAAAATAGCAGCTTTCCTTTGTTGATTTAATTCTGATCATAAAAAAGGTAAAGCACAAGTAAAAGACAATATAATTTTAATTTGTGATACTGATTTCCTTCATGAGCCTAAAAAAAATTCTATAATACTACATGGGTTAGCAAATATATTAGTAATACAATTTGACTTTTAAGCAGTAGTGAAACCTGTCATAAAGAGGAGGTCAAATCTTATCCTTATGCTTGATTACTGGAGTGTGTACCTGCAGTGACTGTTTTCCTTGGAGAATGATAAAACAAGTGGCACTGCCAAGTAGGTTAAAAGAGTGAAGCCAGTCTGTTAAAGATATTAATGTCAAGGCTTACAGGATCAGACTGTTTCCTGTTACTCAGACTTCTAAATATACAGGAAAACTGCAGAGAGAACACTGTGAAAGTCCAAACCATTTCTAACTTCTCTTAAATTTAGGATAAGCTTTACTGTTTCATTTAAGCTATTATTATTAGCTAAAACTGTTACATAGATGACTCAAACCAGTTTCTATCTTGCTATTGCTGCATATCTTGAATATGGTAAAATGGCTCCATTGTGTGTGTTTAGAAGAACAGGATGAAATTATCTTTTTTTTTCCAGTATACCTTTTTCTTAAATTTTCTTTCATGTGTTGGCTTTCCCTGTTCTGTTTGTAGTACAGCATATGTGTTTCTAAGCACTGTATCTGACTGAGGTAGTAAGTAGTTGAAACATGGTGGTAAGACTGTCACACAAAATCACATTTAAACAACTTTAAATAGTTGTTAAAACACCATAAAAGAGATATTGAAAAATTTACATATTTTAATCTTATTTTTTGGTTAGGAGTAGTTGCACAAACTGTAAAGGTTAGTCTTATTTATTAAAGTTTTTAATGTGATGTTTAAATTATTGACATATTTTATGTAATTTTATATTATGTGTATGATCCTTTGGATTGATTGTTTGGTTCATTTCAATGACTAAGCAAATTAGTAGGCCAATGGGATTTTTAATAGACTAATGAAGTAGGTGTTACCTTTCTTATTAGGGAAAAATAACCACATACCATTTTAATATAAATTCATATAAATTACATCTTAATATGCAAATATGTTTTGTCATTACTGATGCAGGTCTGTGAAGTCAAACAGATTAGAAAATACTAAGATTTTGTCCTTAAGTGTTCAAGGCCATAAAATAAATGAGGCATGGGTATTGATTGTCTTCACCCTACATTATCTGCACAGGAACCATTAAGAAGATTTCTCTATCTTCCTTTTATGCCTTATTTTCTCATACTATCTGATGAAGAGCTCTTCTTAAACTAGAATGCATTACTGTCTTGAAAGTACATTACTATGGTACTAAAACGTTGTCCTTATGTATTATAGTCTTTTTACTGCTGTTTTTTAGTGGTTTGTTGCATTGTATAAAATAAAATTTTGTAGTGTGGAAGTTACTTGTTTAATTAATTTTTACTTTTAAATTGTGTATTGTCCACGTTAAAGACTACCCAGAATCCTGACCTCAAAAAGCAGATAGCTCTGGATTTCAGTTTGTCACACTGTTAGAATGTTATCAGTAATTTAGAACTGTGGAACAGTCCACATTATTTTTTTCCTTTGGAAGTGTTGTTAAAGTTTCAATACACACCTTTTTGGACTACAAATTAAAATGTTCCTCCTACACTGGAGAAACTATATTTTGATGTTACTTTGTTGAAATTCAAATAGCCTGGTAGATGAAAACTGATTTAGTGGCAGAAGTCTTGTGGCAAGGAGAAGAAACAAAATAAAAGTATTTTAAGGAAAAGCAAATAAACAAACAAAACCCAACAACAAAACCCCCCTGAAAATTAGTTTTGTCTAGTTAGAACCTATTTGCACGCACTAAAATATTTAATCAAACTTACATGTTTTAATGTTCTGACTGCAGGAGGTGATAGAACTTAATCTTTGCAAACTACTTTGAGGTAGTCTACAAACTCTTGCTGTGGGCTCTGTAATGTGCTGTGCTCTCTAAGTACTTATCTAAAATCCCCTTCAGTGCTGGATTCTAAAATCTGCTACTGGTCGCCTCTAGGTTATCACTAGAATTTTCAGAATGTAGTCTGAACGACTCAAGATTTTGAAGCAACATAAGGCCTTCATCTAGAAGAAAATTCTATAAACTGATCAAAAGAAGAAAGATGAGAGGCATTTGAATTTATAAATGAAATTCCTTTCCTCTGTTGCTTTTTTTTCTTTCTTTTTTCAAAGCACAGATATTTTGTTTTCATGTAATGTATCATTAGGTCTTGTATGTAAGTTAAAAAAAATAAAATCTGCACAGTTTGATTACAGAGAAAAATCTCTAGGCACCCCAGCAAAGCTTGAATTCTGAACCTGAGCTGTTGGATTTTCTGACACTTACCTCTTGTGGACATTATAAAATCCCTGTCTATGCACCTTCCTGAGAGTGCAGTGAGTGACATGTTCATATTTCTCAGCCTTACTTGGAGCAATGCAATTTCACTTGGATAAAGGTAGTTTTTGAGCATGCACATTTTAGGCTGCTTAAGGCAGAGCACAAAACAGGATCGATCTCAGAATTTGTTTTCAAGACTAAAAACAAAACAAAACAAAACAAAAACAAAAACAAAAACAAAAAGACATATGAGTTGCTAATTCAATTATACCAACAAAATTTTGCCTTGCATAAGCTTTCTAAGTTAAACCAATGCAAGGCTGGCATGCATTTGTTTTGTTAGATTTCCTTTCTAATAATTATATGTTTTACTTGCAAGGTCATTGCTGAATTTTGCTAGTTCTATCTAATACGTGTGCATATGCATCACAGCTAAATTTTTGGAGAATAGACTCAAATTTTTTGTTGCCACAGACACTGCTTCAAAACTGGGTTTGTAAAAACATATTTGTTTTTATGCATGTTCAGGCATAATATAATAATAAACTTCAATTTTATTCTCACAAATTCTGCTATTGCTGAGTCTATATTTAATTTTTCAGGTAGATTTTTATGACCAAGAAACATTAAATGGGTAGATGCAAGTGTCCAGAATCTCGAGGTAGACTTTGTTAAAACCAAGTTATTCCGATATCCAAGTTTTTAAATTTATTCAAGACAGAAGTCCTCTACATCCCAGATATAATTTTTATTTACCTGCCTAAGAAGTTTGTTTTTGCTAGGTGTATCAACATTTCCTTTCTGGCTTGCAGAACTTGAAATTTGAAAACAGTTAGTCATTAATCTTGATGTCTTAATGTCAAGAGTCATCTCTGTTGTTGACCAAAATGATTTACTTGTCACAGCCCATATCTGTAGATCATGTTTTCTAAACCTTTCAGGATTCTTGGTTCTCTCCTGGATACTCCCTTTCTTTTATAAATTGAGAGTTTATAATATCTAATTAATATCAGCAATCAATATATAAAATATTTGAAAAATATTGCACATATAAATAATAATAATTACGTATGAGTAATTATATTTCTATTATAATATAATATTTCTAGTATAATATAAGTATAGTAAAATTTAATATACAGAAATATTTGTAGCTCTTTTTGCTAAAGAAATTTAGGCAGAGGGAGAACAGAACAGAATGGAACTGAGCTAGACATGAAAACTTGCAAAATATAAGGAAGTTTCGTGGTCTAGTGGAAGGTGCCCCTTCCCATGGCGGGGGAATTGGAATCAGCTGATCTTTAGGGTCCCTTCCATCCTAAACCATTTGATGGTGTTACAATTCTATACTGCTAAATCTGATTAGTTTTTAAATTTTGAGTGAAAATATTCCTAAAGTCATGCATTGCCAATATACTGTACACTTGGTACTGATGGTTTGTTCTACCCATTGCTAAACACTATCATTACAGACAAAACTGTTATCTTAGAGTAGCTGTGCCTACAGTGTCACTGTGTTTAGGGTTGGTGGCTGGGCACTCCTTCGTTGTGGAGGGTGAATTAGAAGCACTAGCCCAAGTGAATCTGTAAGATCCCCTAAGCTGCTTCCTTTACTCAAAGAATAGGTAGCAGGTTTTATTTATTTTTTTAGTAACTGTGTTGATGTGCCATCAGCAAGTTGCCAATAGGCTAGAAACAAGCGCAACACACCCTGCAGAGACATGAGGGGTTTAAATTGCCAGAAGGATCAACTTTTCATTGAGGGGATTCGAAGACTGATGTGCACTTGATGGTGAAGTTCTCCCTTTTGATGCTTGGGTTTAGGTTACCTTGTCATTAATGGGAAATATTCATCTCAAAAATTAAGATGACTTTTTACTAACCAGTTATGGTTTTACTTATGTTTTGATAGTGGACACCAAAAAAATCTCAAAATTTTACCTTCCCTTCTCAGAATTCACCAGCAGTTTAAATTATAATTGTCTTCAGGAAAAAATTCTGGCTTTCCTTCCATTTATGCTATTGTTGAGTTGATAATTTGAGAGAAAGCCAACACTGGAAGAAAGGTAAAGGTATCCAGTGAAAAGAAGAAAAATCATTATGTTCAGCTAGTATCATTGATATAATCCTGAAGACAAAATCTGTCAAGTTAAGAAGATAAGGGTGATTCAAAAGGATAAAGAAGCATAAAATCCTAAGCGCTTTAAGTAGATGAAGGTTGGATTTTGAACTTGACTTAAATGCAAATATATAGTTGGACATTGAGATAGACTTGAGCACCATTTAGAGTACTAGAGTGGAGGAGGATAAAATAATCCATGCTTTCAAGACGCTTTTTAGTCATTGTAGTACCTGATGTAACAGATCAATGTAGTATTCTTAATACTGTAGTTACTATAATTAAAATAATTGGGAATCTAAGATGACAGCTCTGTCTGAAACAACTTTTCTAGTTGAATGTAACTTACTGCATTTCTCTGTACATGAAATGTAGGAACAACTGCTATCATCACTGCGGGAACCAGTATAAACTAAATAGTCTGCTCAGAAAATCATTGTTGCGCAGCTTAAACTGGTTGAAGGCTAAGACATCCCTGAGGAAGGGCTTTTTCAAAAATGCTCTGGTATCTTTTAGAGTTGTCGTTGTGGGAAATATCAGAAAAGGAAACATGAAAAATCCAAACTCTAAACGTGGGGGAAGCTTATTTTGTGCAGTGAACTATTTGGCAGTATGAGCTGTAAATGAGTAGAAATTTCTGCATCTGCCCCATCTACTATTTCCCCAGGGACAGAACAGTCACTACTCATGACTGCGTCCAGTGAGACCCCACACTTCACCATGTCAGAGAATTTTACAGTTTTGCACTTTCCTATATTTCTAAGTAAAGATGATATCTCTTGGGATAAAAATAATGCACTTGTTTAGTAAATGGGGACTGTAGCTAGGAGACAATGATGAGCAGGAATAAAAGGGTCTGAAATTTTAAAAGGGCTGAAATAAGACCTGATTTAATATTCTGTGTAATCATACAAAGATAGAACACAAGTAAAATACCAGTATATTTTTTTCCTCTATCACTGAACAAACAAGAAAGGGCAGATTTAACATGGTTTCTTGTAATTTCAGCATTACTAAGAACGATGTTTGATGTAGATTTTTTCTTCCTCCATTCTCCTCAACACAGTGCCACCAGCAGTAAAAATTTTTAGTTGAGGTTTAATACCAGTTTTTCGAGTATAAGCTCCATAATGTAACAAATTTTCTTAGATTTTTTACTTGCATTGCACTGATTCATTACTGTATGTCTGGTTACCACAGCCTGCTTAATATAGGTTCTTTATTTCTTTATGTATATTGAAACACATTTAGTTTTATGCCAAAGCTCTTTTCAAAATTCCTGCAGTACACAAAAAAGCACTTCATCATCTGATAGTCTCTTGACTTGCAAATAGGTACACTGTCCTTATGGTGTGAGAATGTAATCTATTAGAGCAATAAAAGTTTCAATGCAAAGCTATCCCAAGAAAAACATTTTTTATTAAATGTATACATGTATTTAAAGATACACTAACATATGTCCCTTTCAAACACTGTCAGTAAAGGCTCTATTTTTTCAGAGAGAATTTATTGCTCTTCCTCTCTACTCTCCAGAAACAGAAATCCCAAGAACTGGTACATTAATCCCAAAGACAAATTTCTTGAAATTTTCTTGTTTCTAACAAGATTATTGTCATGTCAAATGGCAACTGCCTTTTTAGAATATAAAATCACAGGTAAGAAGGCCCTATATTTCTGAATTGAGGAACATTTTGTTGACAATAATAGAAAAACTAATTTACTACTTATAGAAAATCTTGTTTCACTGTTTTCTAACATTACGTTGAATCGTTCACTTGTGGTCAAAGAAACCATGCAAACCATGTGATGCTTCTAGTAAAAAATGTTCCTACATGAGATCAATTTAATAAAATACTCAGTTTTCAAGTCCACCGCCCACAGGATTTTTATTGCATCTTGTTCAAGTCATAAATTGAGGCTGCATTTCAGTTGTGGGTAGAGTCAGCATCTCATCCTTGCAGCTGAAATGTGTATCTGTGCACAGCATCCTTTTAGAAAACGTGCCATTTAATTTTAATGTAATGAATGGGGTCTTTTCTGTGATGTGGAAGAGCGCTCCATTTAATGCATGCATTTTGACATGTGAATTTTGACACTTATTTTGGTAGTGGTGAGGATGTCAGACCACAGATACATGCCAGTCTGTTAACCGGTTAATAGCTTAATAGTAGATTTACTGCTGAGAGCTGCTGTTTCTGCAGGTGTCATCTCAATTTTTTCTGTGTCACACAATTAAAATCAAGCCTCAACATTCTTTGATTACACTGAAAAAGTGGGTTTGTTTATAAATAGTCCCTTTGAAATCAATAGGTACTGTTTAGTGAGTAAGATAACAGATTACTACTGAACACTCCTAGTTGTGATAAGGTAAAAAATAAAATGACAGCATAGGAAATAAAAAATTCAAAAATTAAAATTATGGTTCCTGATTCAAATGTTTATCATGTCCTCAGTAATTTTTTTCACATTGCTCTATGGTAAGATATTTTTGATTTCTCAGCTGGAAAGACACTTAAACGGCTTAGCAAAAATGTGATTTTTTCACCCTGAGAATTTATTTGTTCAGACCAGATGTTAAGCTCAACAGTAGTCTGTTTCCAGTATTGCTAAGGGAGAATGAGGATTCTTGTACAAAGTGAGCAAGCTCTTGGTAAATGCTCCTTGATTCCAAGGCTGGCATTTTAAAGATCTGAGCTGAATGTCACCTGTACATTTAATAAACTTTTAAAAGTCATAAGCAGTTATCTTATTTCTCAACCAGTCATGTCTTTACATCTTTATGGAAAAATCTGAAGTATGGTTTGGTATCAAGGATTTCTGCTGCTGGTTTTTTGTTTGGTTTTGTGTGGGTTTTTTCTTTATCTCCATAAAGAAAAGAAAAGAAAGAAAAAGTTCTTGTAGTGCCATTATGTACTCTCATTCACCTAAGATCCTAAAAATTCTGTTTTATGTCATGAATGAATTCTGAACTATACTATAAAACATATTTCTGAAACGACTGATTACAGACCTTTTTAAGGGCTTGCAGTCTATACTAATGCTGCTTCTTGACTCTGCTACCTTTCTGGGCTCTGAGCGGTTTGTGCTTTTTTGCTTTTATTTCATTACTTTATGATTAGTCTGATCTCTTCTTTTAATCTGCTCCATTCCAGTCACATATTAGGAAGAGATTTGGATCTTTTTCTATTTGCAAGAGTTACTGTAAGTGTATTCAGGAACAAATGAGTATTAATTGGCCTCAGATACATGTAAACTTTAAAATAGATATCTAATGTGATAAAAACATGGATCTGGAACAGTGCTTCCATTCGTGCTATTTGTCTGGAGACATTACTATTTATATAGACCATATAACATGGTTACCCAGATGTGAGGCCTGGAGGAAATTCCCTCTGGTACTGACTCTATTAGGCCACTAGGAAAGTATCATGCAAGTTATCTTCTATCTTCGGATAGGTGGTTCTAGTGAAAGAGGTAGGGGAGGTTTCTACACTGAAACTTCTCTCTAGAGGAAACAGATTTTGAGAAAATGCCTCAAATGCCAATATTTCTGAAAGAGAACATAGAGAACTAAATAAGACTAAATAACATAGAATATGTAAGATTTACAGAGTTGCAAAGTTACTGAAATAAGTTATGCTGCTTAACCACATGCCACAGTAGTAAACCAGCAGTGTAATAATAAGTCAAACTCAGCAGGAAAATATCAGATCTATTTTCAAATAGTCATAAACTGTACCAAAAAAATAAGATGCCCTTCCACAGTGTAAGTTTGAACCCACACTGAGTACTGCATCCAGCTCTGAGGACCCCATCATAAGGACTTGGACCTGTTGAAGTGAGTGCAGAGGAGGGTCCTGAAAATGATCCAAGGGCTGGAGGACCTCTCCTAGGAAGACAGGCTGAGAGAGTTGGCATTGTTCAGCCTGGAGAAGATGAGGAGGCCTTAGAGCACCTTTGAATACCCAAAAGAGGCCACTTATGCTGCAGAGGGACTTTTTACACGGCCATGTAGTTATAGAACAAGAGGTAATCACTTGAAACCAAAGGAGGGTCACCCTAAATTAAATATAGGAAAGAACTGTTATACTATGAGGATGCTAAAACACTGGAACAGATTTTGCAGAGAGGTGGTAGATGCCCCATCCTGGAAAGGGGAGGGGGTTTGATGGTGAGGTTTGACAGGTCTCTGATCAGCCTGATCTAGTTGAAGATGTCCCTCCACATTGAAGAGGGATTGGACTAGATGACTTTCAAAGGTCCCTTCCAGCTTGTCTCTTCCTCCTACCCCAGACTATTCCATGATTCTGTGATATAGCATAAGCTAGTGTTATAAAGCAGTCATGGTTTCTATACTAGACTTTAACAAAAGGATAGAACTCTCACACATTTGCTGTGAATATTGGCAATCAATGATTCTGATTTTCATTTTTTTTCCCCCATTGTTTCTCCTACAGTTTGACTGCCTCATTTCTGTGGGTTCACTGTACATTGTATTATTAGTAGTAAATGCTTTTAGTAAGAATATTCCTTTATGGAAATCCTGGCAATCTTTAGGACAGGATGTGATAGGAGAGGACAGAAGGAGTTTCTGTTTTCTTTTTAGTGGAAAGTACACACTGAAAGCATGGCATACAGGTCATAAAAATTGAACTACCATTTTTTGTGTATCCATATGATAACCTTGCTTCAAGGGTATATCTTCTTTTTTTTTTTTGAACTATTCTTTACTTTCTTAATCGTTTTGTTTTATTTTATATTGTTTTATTTGTTGAGGGTTATGTTTTTTATTTTCTTATCAGATTGATATGAAGATAAATGGTGTGGATGAGGGAAGTAGTGGAGGACTTTAACCACAAGTGTGAAAAATGAGCAGTGCCAACCTCGTAAGTTTTGGGGTTTTTTTCCATTGGTGATGGTTTTCCCATTGGTGTTCACATTATGTTTGTAGTAAGATCTCAGTTGCTGTTGATTTTGTTCTTGATGTAATATTTCTGTGTTAATACCTTAAACTTTGTCTTCTGTGTTAACAAGACAAAAGTGCTCAATATCTCAGTAACATTTTGAGATGCAGTTTTGTCATGGATTCCATGATTTAGTCTCCAGCCAAAGTAGCTAGCACATAAAATTATTTTATAACCCTTTAAGAGTGTATGCAATGCTCATATATTTTGCGCTGTCTTGTCAAGACTAGGTTTTGCAATTTAAAAAATTTATCAATTGAGGGATCTGTTTTTAAAATGTTATTTTTCCGTTTTATTTATTCTATCAATGGCTGTGGAATGGCACTCTAAGCCACAGCCATTCCTCCACCATCTCTCAGGTGGAACACAAAAGTCAAAGATTATGGTTTGAGATAATAACAATTGCTGGAAGCAGTAATGAGATATTAAAAGCAGTAACAGCAACAATATTAATAACAAAAGTGTACGAAAGAGTGTGATTTACGTGCAAAATGCTCACCAAGCCTGGAAATGAAAAACAATGGTGGATGGACCTCTGCCCACCACGCTTTTCCCTGACCACAGGCCGTGCCCTCCTTCTTCTCAAAAGCCCTTACTGCCACCCTGCAGCAGTGAGATGGTACAGAATAACCCCAGGGTCCTGACCACACCTCTTCTGCCCTTCTGGTGCCTGCAAAAATTAACCTTGTCCTGGCTGGAACTAAGACACTTCCTCAAAAAATGAAGGTCATTGTCTTTCTTGTGATCACTGGGAGGTGGCAGAGATGTAAAAAATATTAATAGAGAAACACAACAAACATTGCTTTATCCCTTAAGAAGTATATTTCCTTTCCTATTATATCAACTTGGAGTGTTTGAGCTCTCCAAACTGAATTCTAAGTCCATTAATATTATAACACTGCTGACTCAAAATCACCTCTTGTCCTATAAACACAGTCACTGTCACTTTCATTTCTGACTCACTGTATGATTCACTTTTTTTTTGCTGGGTCCCCAAAATCTCACTTGGACTACATAGTGGCATTTGCAATTTGTCTCCTTGTATATTCATGACAAATTTACTGATTCTGGAAATTGCACATAAATGCACACAATGGAGGATGGTCTACTATGGCCTCCTGCAAGAGCAACTTTTCCTTGGGTGCATTTATCTTGCTTTGTTTCTGCAGATCTGAGAGCGCTTTCTGATCGAAGTTTAGACTTGCCCTAGAACTTGGGGTTTTATTACCTTAACATCACCACCTCTTAGTCATGTTTCAGGAACAACAGGAATAGAGTGTTTTTCCTTTAATGTGTTTAAATGCCAGCTGTTCAGTCCTTCTTGAAATTTTCTACCCTCCAGAAAGTGAAAATACATCTAGAGGATACTTTTAGAGGAAGAAAAACTAATTCTTTTATGCACAACAGATAATTTTGTGTAAACTTGCCTGCATGCCTCACTTTAGGATATGTCCAGAATGTACCTTTTAGAATTTAAAAAAAAAAAAAAATCTGAATATTTAAAAGTTTTTTAGTCTTCTGAAAACTTTTTGTCTTCTACAGTTAGATGAAATTACTGCATGGTGAATAACAATAATAGTAAAGCAATCTTCCTATAGCTGGCTTTCTGCTTTGATTCCCATCAGAAATAAGATTTTTGGTAGTCCATTTGTTGGTTATCTGTTTTTTATCCACGAAGTTAATTAGACACTGAAGCAGATTTTCTCAGAGAACTTATGAAATATCTGTCCTTGGAGGTGTTAAAGAATAAATTGGACATGATCCTGAGCTGCTTGATTTAAGTAGACTTTAAAAGTCTATATTTTGAGAGGAAGGTTGGAGTAGATGACCTCCAAAGGGTGTTTCTTTTCAAAATCATTCTGTAGATTTGTGATTCTATGTTTAACATTATCCCCAAGAAGAAGGAGCAAAGTCTTATCAACTGTTTGTCTTAATTTCGCTAACCATTTCAAGGAATTTTGATGAAACTCACATGAAATGTCAGTAGATTTAGTTTGGGGAATTTATCAAGAGACTTAAACTCTGAAGAAAAGTAGTTCAGCTTTGAGAAGACCCCATGCACTTAGGTATCAAGATTTTGCACAACTGTAAACAAACTTTGTATATATATATTTGAAAATCTGTTTATGCACTGGCTGAAATCCTTTGGGAAGTCTGAAGCTGAGCTAAAAACTGAGCTGCAAACATCTGAGATTCCCTCTTATTTCTGTTTTACTCTGGTTCTTACTGTCATCTTTTCCAAAGACAGCTTATAGTAACTGATATGTAACTGTAAAAGTTAGTAGTATGGTTAGTTTAGTTTACTGCTGTACTTGCTGGTTGTTTTACATAGAGAAAACCAAGAAAGACTTTATGGGTGTAATTTCTTCATTTTCCAGGAGCAGAATAGTAAAGTATTGTCTTAATGTTATAGGTACAATGATCAAGGCAATAATCCATCCTTGGCGTAGTTTACTAGAAGTTAAAGGAATTTCCTCAGAGACAAATCTGGCCAATTTATATTTAAAGGAAACAGAGAAATTTGATTGAAAAACTATCCCACAGTGAAAAAGTGATTCATTACTTAAAAAACACTGGTCTTAAAAGCAGTGCTACCAATAAGTCATGGAATAGGTTGAAAGTATTACTATCAACTTTTTAAGCCCTTATTTTTAGCTGCTTCAAAATGCCATATAATTTCTGTCAGTTTTCTCTTACTACCTGTATTATTAACTGTTAACTCTTTTCCTGACCTTTATCTTCTTTCAGCATTTCTAAAACACCTTCATTTAATAAGGATTCATTTGCAGCTGTAACAGTTATTTGTAGTCATTAGCTTTTTTGCTATCAATGGGTTTTTAGGCATGCTTATTGGAATGGGAAAGAAAAGATGATTCGGGGAAACTGCATCAGTATACTGCATACTATAATTAAATATAGTGTAGTATATTATTTATTTTTGTAGTGAAAAAATTACTATCAGTTTTGTGAAAAATATTTCAAACATACTCTAACATTAAACATTTCTGGGAGAAATTAGTAGTTTTCATCCTAATATATCTATGTCTTTTGACATACAAAAATTTGTACAACGTTACTTAAGCAACCAGTATCATCAAGATGAAATCTTGTCTGTTAATTCCTCATTCTACTCTGAGAAAATAGAAATAGTAAAGTTAGGTGCCTTTCCACAGCTGTAGGCACAGTTTTATAAATAGCTTTTATACGGGGAAGGAACCTATCTGAGAAAATGCTGTCCTGAGCTGATTTTTATGTATACCTTGCCTCCCTTGTGTTGTTCTGGCAGGAAAAAGGTTCCATTTAGTGTGAAGTTTTTCCCCAAACCAAATGTTACTGTGATTCTTTTGGGTATTCTAGAATTGTACCCTGTCATTAGTTGAAATGTAGAAGAGTAAATGTCACTGGAGCTCTTCCAGTAAATGTTACTGGAGCTTAGCTAAAAAGAGTTGGGTGAGTCTACTTGACTATGTATTAACTATATGAATATATGTCTTCAAAATCAGTTTCACGAGATTAGAATCATATACCTAACCTTCATGTTGAAGATCTCCTTTTATTCCTGTATTGGTAAACTGAGTGGTGTTTGATCTAACTCTGGAATAAAGATGCATGTCCAGAGCCCACACATGTCCTGTTCATGTCACTGTGTTATTTCATTATAGCAGTTTTCGGGCACTTCTTTTAGGTTGTTATGCTCCTTCATATTAACTTTCAAGAGATACTTCTAGGTGTGTGCAGTTTCTCAGTTAGTATGTGTTATCAGATTCAATTTGATCAGATAAGCTAAACAACTTCAGGACATCTGTTCTCTGTTCCCTTATTTTAATGAAAATTTCTAGGGCTTTTCTCATATTTTCAGATGCTTTAGGGGTAGAGCTGAGGAATCTCCTGATTTTTCAGATTCTTTGTTACTTCAGGTTTGTTTCTTCAAATCAGTTTTCTCTAGTTATCTGTGAGACATCTCTGGCAGTGAAAGTGTTATAAAATCAGTGGGGGACAGATTGCTCTTTGATCTGCTAATTTAGTAGAGGGATGAAAAGATGTTTTCTGGATGCTTCAAAAACAGTAGGTGTGGGTGGGTGGAAGGGTAATGAAAGACAGGGAGAGCACAGGAGCTCAGAAAGTAGGGCAGGGGTTGTAGCAAGAGGAAGTGAAACAATACAGCTGGTAAGACAATGAAAACGACTATCATAATATTACAAAGGTGGTGAGAAAGGAAGAGAGAAAACTCTGATGTTAGTGTGTAGTGTATCTTTGGTATTACTTTGTGATTACTTTGTGATTACTTCTCCAAATTCACAGACATTTAACTGTGTATTAGTCCTATCATAAACATCTTACATCAAAACATCTTAGAAAAAAGCAAATGAAAAATTCTGCTAAAGTTACATAGCAGCATTTATCCATTCCCCTCTCTTTAAAAAATGTATCCAGATCCATGACCCCTGTCCAACTTGTGCTGAAGCTGTAACTCACTAAAAAAGCTATATCAGTGTTCCCTTCCCTGATGTCATAAGAAATGTATGATTCTCTTCCCTTCATAATATTTTTTTTTTTTTTAGTTTTGGGTTATCATAAAGATTTCTTTGTCCGTTAAGTATTACTCATATTAATTCTTGGTCTCTTTGTTCAGCTGATGCCCCTTTCTGGAGGGAGATTTTATGATGTTCATGAGATAGGACAATAAGCTAATTCTGGACTTTTAATCAGACCATAGGACACTGGACGAGGTCCAGTGTCCTCCAGTGGAGGAGGACTAGAGGACAGGATGCAGGTCTCTGAGAGAGCTGTTCTCAGCAAATGTCAAATTTGTGAAGTCCCTCATAGAATCATGATTTGTTTAAGACCATTATCCTTTGTCCTGTCACCAGAGATCATCCTAAAATGTTTGTCCCAGTCTTTCTTACTAGTCTCTTTTAAATATTAAAAGACCGCTATTAAATCTTCTTGGAGTCTCCTCTTCTCCAGGCTAAACAACTTCAAATGTCTCAGCCTTTCTTCACTGGGAGGTGTTCCATCTCTATGCCATTTTTAAGGATTCCAGTTAACTGTATTAAGACTTCAAACTGTCAGTTCTTCTCTTTTTTGTTGTTTCACTTTTTCTTATCCTCTAATCTTCCCTCCCTACTTCTGTGGGTCTTGGTCAAAGTCATCAGGCATTATTCCTGCTATTTCTTTTCATGCTTAAGGGACATTCCAAGACATTACAAGTAAAGTTCATTTTTCTATTCACATAACTTTTTTTTCCCCTTAATCTAATGCAGCCTCTTGCTGGAATCTCTTTCCTTTCTAATGGACCATATCATAATCAAAATTACAAATCTGCCTCACCTAAAAGTAAAATAATTAATTTAGTTAATGCAGGACTGGATTGATAATGTGTAATAATTATGGCTAATGTGTCACAAGAGGCAATAAATATGGATAGGAAGACATACAACAGCCATTTTCAGTAATGTGAAACCCACAGAATATATTCCCCCTATCACTTCTAGTTTTTTCATTATGTAAATTTATCCATTTAAGGCTATGCAGCTGTTGTCAGATTAAAAATTTATCTGCAGCCTACCAAGATACAGCAGAATTTTCCAGCAGTAAACTTCACCGAGAGGAAACAAATAAAATTAATAAAATCAGAATATTCATTGGAAATAACACATCAATCCTTATGAAACTACAGACATCTAAAGCATATACAAACATACCTACATTCATGAATGCATGCATTTTTGCTTTTGTAAAGAACCAGCTGCTCTCCAGGGCGGGTATGTGCCTTTAGGAAGCTGATCAGAGTCCATTTCTTCTCTGCCCGTTGACTGTGGGAAAAGTATCAAATAAAACAAAAGAAGTCTCTCCTCATTATGCATTATTATGAATTTCAAATCCAAAGTTAGAATTGTATCTGAAGTATATGGGTGAAATCCTTTGAGACTTTTTCACCAGCATGTAATTTCATTAGAATTCATTAAATCACTGTATAGAAAAAGAGAAGGAAAAAAAAAAAGCAACCCCAGGGAGGGTTGTTCATTTTAGCTTTCTTTTTTTCTTCTTTTGAATTACACACTTGCAAGATTTTTTTAAATATTTCTGTCTTGTTTTTCATCATGGTTTGTGTTGCCATTTCCAATGTACTGACAGTAAGGAAACATGATTGGGTCTAAAATTTCAATCAATATATTCTCAAGTTCTGAAGTAGTACAAGTATAGCTTGATATCTTATCTCTACACTGTACTGAATGTGGTTTATTTCTGTTAAAAATTGTGGCTGCTAAACACTGAAGGATTGTCACATATTAAATATTTACTCCACTATCAAAATTAAATCCTTCTCTGGATCTTGGCATGCCAAAGCATTAACATTTGACTGCAAAAAGTTCAGTAGCTTCTCAGAGTTTTGAGATGGTTTATTCGTTTTTGTTTTTTGGGTTTTTTTTGTGTGTGTTTTTTTTCTTGTTGCACTGCTGTTATGTTCAGACAATGTTGAAATTTGAGGAAACTCTATGTAATCTCAATATTAATATTCTCTGCATTCTATTTTTTGCTTTTATATTGAATTTTAATTTTTCTGAAACCGAAAGAAGCTGACTGAGTCACAATGCTAATAGTAATTAGGACTTGGACTGTGTGATGTGTAAGTAATGCAACTCTTACGTAATACTTCATCTTCTAGAAAGAGAAAAGTTTGGCTTTTGAGAAAGTCCTTTTCAGCTTCAGATTTAAGGAAGTTTTTCCTGTGCTACAGTAGAGAAAAAATGGCTTATATTTTTTGAATGATGTGTTTATAGAAATTCAGGATGTTGAGGGGCAAGGGACTTGATTTCACAAAACGGACTTTGTAGTAACTCCTCTGCATTTCTGTTAAACTTTCATTATTATCTTAAGAATACAGCAAATTACCTGACAGGTTTAATAGGGTTACCAAGGAAAAAGAGGGGATCTGATTGTTTCTTTTTTTTAAGGAGACATTTGAGTTTGACAAATACTTAGCTCTTGTACACCTCAGGATGGTCCTTCCTTAAATTGAAGTCAGGTTGTTTTATTGTAGAGCATAAGAGCTCCAGAGAGAGTTGCTTCATTTCTGGACTTGAGCAATGAAATTGTGCAAATTTCTGCAATGGGACATCTTGGAGACAGACATGAATTTTGTTTTATAATTCTGCAAGTATTGGCCTATCCATGCCCGGTATGTTTTTTAATATAAGCTGTAGAAGATGAAAAAAAGGGGGGTGGGAGTTTAGAGAAAGAAAAAACCCCAACTATGAATCTTTAAGGAACATATATTTGGAAACTACTTGATTCTATTATTCCTTCTGGAAGTATAGAGGTTCTGTTGTGCATCTAGCATGAACTATCATGATGTTTTGATTGATTATTATTCTAGAACTGATTAAAAATTGCTAGAGATTGTCAAAAGATAACAGAATGACACAGGAATTTTAAGTCAGGTAGAAGAGATTACAGGTTTTGTCTTCCTCCTCCCCAAAGAAAAATGTGATATTTTAGCAAAAATATTTTAAAACATTTTTTTTAATCAGAAAGCCATTTCCGCAGCCCTTTCCTGAATCACATTATCTATAACATCACTTTAGGTGAGAAGATAGCAGTTAGACAAACTTGTCAATTTATTTCTGTATGGGTAACATCTATAAATTATTGAGTCTCTGACCTCTTCTGAAACTGCAGGAATTGTTTTTTCAAATTTCACTTTCCAAACTATGCAAAATCCATAGTGAGGGCCAGGCAGAATGTCTGCCACATCTGTAGAAATGTACTACAAGATTTGGCAAAAATATTTTGACAAAACCCTTTACTGTCTGTAAGTGCTGACTTTACATTTTCAGAGTGTGCCTTACAGAATTTTGTCACCATAGTAAGTAGAGAAATATTTTTTCACCTCCATGTATGATTTGAAGTGATAGACTACAGAGTATGATATTTGTCCTTAATCACAGATATAGCTCTCCTTTGGCATTCTTGCCAGCTTATTTTTCAGGCTTTATGAAGGGTCAACAAATCACAATTAACTTCTCAAATAGGGCCACTCAGGAGGATCCCAGGGACTAAAATTAGACCATATGTTAAAAAATCTTGCCTCAAAACCTGACTTTCCTTTGCTGCTAGTAATGTTAATAATAAACCCCAGGGCCTTAAGCTCTCTTCTCATTTACAGTTTCTCTTCTTCTCATCTCTGAATAGTCTGTTCCAGATGAATCCTCTCTCTTTATCAAGAATATATCCACTACATTCCTTTATTATAACAGACTGCAGTGCAACTTCACTAATTACTAGAGGCAGCTAGGCTGTTTAAAATGCTATGTGTGGAAGCAAATCCTCCTGACAATGCTCTATTTATTCTCTCATCACATTTTTATGGCTGCAGTTCTTTTAGAATTAGGGCCATGTTTTTTGGTGAAGTTCTTTCCTAGTGTTTGTTTTTTGTGTTTTGTAGTGGTAGTTTTTAGTGTTTGAGTAATACTGTTATCATGTGCTGCCCTAATGACATTTCTGTAGTAGACTAGTATTTGAGTTAGGTCAGAAGTAAGAAGTCTATTTGCAAGCATTTTTTAGTTGGTTGGCTGGTTTTCTTTTTGGAGATTTTTTCTGATTAGGAGTCTTTTTTAGTATGCCTCTGTCATTCACCCTTCAGAGGCATTGTTTTAAATTAAAAAAAAAAAAAAAAAAGAAAACACAACAAAAAAGACCCCCTTGTTAAATGTGAAGGATGTGTAGTTAAGCTGTGATCTCACAAGCAGCCTTTGTGCCCCTGAAGTAATTAGTTCCTTCAAGTTCAACCTGGGGAGGGTGTGGTTCTATTTTCTGTATTTTAAACAGAGCAGAAACTATAGCTTGGAATTGCAGTTAATCTATGAAAATGGGAATGACCTGAAAGGCATTCATCTTAGCAGTAGTAGAAATAGTTAGGCTAAAGTTAGCTTCAGTTATCTATTGTACTGAATTATGAAAATGAAAATAATCTGAAATAAATTCAAACACCAGAATCCCCTTTTATTAAAAATGCAAATATCTGGCTTCAAATGTATTCCGTACAGAATTTTCCCATTTTATATCTATGATTTATATGACTATAAATGTAGTAAAAATAAGGAGAGACACCAGTTCTGAAAGCACTTAAACTCTTCTGCATTGCCTCTGAAGATATAATTCCATTAGTATATGTGCACTCATTTATTGTGTATGGATTTGAGCTGTCATGAAATCATTCACAGTTACTCTGAGCTGGAAAAGCTGAGAGATGCCACTCTTGAGCAATAACAGCACAAGTTGCAGTACAGAGACTTTTAAATTGACAGGTTCCTTTTTCTAAATGCAAAAAACCCTGTGGGATTAAGATACAATTAGGGCATATGAAAAGTATAGAATGCATTGAAAACTTCTGAATATTTTTCTAAGAATGTACATTTTCTACTTACCTTTTTGTTTCAAAAAAATTTAAATAATTTAAAAAACAAACAAGCATAGTCATGGGATCATGGAGTCCATCCTAGGGTGATGAGGGAGCTGGCAGAAGAGCTTGCCAAGCCACTCTCCATCATTTACCAACAGTCCTGGCTCTCTGGGGAGGTCCCAGACAATTGAAAGTTGGCAAATATCACACCAATCCACAAAAAGGGCTGCAGGGAGGACCCAGGAAACTACAGGTCTGTCAGCCTGACCTCAGTGCCTGGCAAGGTTATGGAGCAGATCATCCTGAGTGCAGTCACATGGCACCTAGAGGATGGAAAAGGGATCAGACCCAGCCAACATGGGTTTAGGAGGGGCAGATCCTGTCTGACCAACCTGATCTCCTTTTATTATCAGCTGACCCACCTGGTGGATGAGGGGAAGGCTGTGGATGTGTCTATCTGGATGTCAGCAAAGCCTTGGACACTGTCTCCCATAATATACTCCTGGAAAAGCTGCAGCCCATGGCTTGGACAGGGGCACTCTGTGCTGGGTTAGGAACTGGCTGGAGGGCCCAGAGAGTGGTGGTGAATGGGGCTGCATCCAGCTGGGATCCAGTCACCAGTGGTGTCCCCAGGGGTCAGTGCTGGGCCCAGTCCTGTTTAACATCTTTATCGATGATTTAGATGAGGGGATTGAGTCCATCATTAGCAAATTTGCAGATGACACCAAGTTGGGAGGGAGTGTCAACCTGCTGGAAGGCAGGAGGGCTCTGCAGAGGGACCTGGATAGGCTGGAGAGTTGGGCTGATTCCAATGGGATGAGGTTCAACAAGGCCAAGTGCCGGGTCCTGCACTTTGGCCACAACAACCCCCTGAGAGCTACAGGCTGGGACAGAGTGGCTGGAGAGCAGCCAGGTGGAAAGGGATCTGGGGGTCTGGATTGACAGGAGGCTGAACATGAGCCAGAGTGTGCCCAGGTGGCCAAGAAGGCCAATGGATCCTGGCCTGGATCAGGAACAGTGTGGCCAGCAGGAGCAGGGCAGTGATCCTTCCCCTGTACTCAGCGCTGGTGAGGCCACACCTTGAGTATTGTGTTCAGCTCTGGGCCCCTCAGTTCAGGAAAGACATTGAGGTGCTGGAGCAGGTCCAGAGAAGAGCAACCAGGCTGGGGAAGGGACTGGAGCACAAGTCCTATGAGGAGAGGCTGAGGGAGCTGGGATTGTTTAGCCTGGAGAAGAGGAGGCTCAGGGGTGACCTCATCACTCTCTACAACTCCCTGAAAGGACGTTGTAGCCAGGTGGGGGTCGGTCTCTTCTCCCAGGCAATCAGCAATAGGACAAGAGGGCACGGCCTTAAGCTCTGTCAGTGGAGGTTTAGATTGGATATTTGAAAGAAGTTCTTTCCAGAGAGAGTGATCAGGCATTGGAATGGCCTGCCCAGAGAGGTGGTGGATTCACCGTCCCTGGAGGTTTTTAAGACGAGGCTGGATGTGGCACTGAGTGCCATGATCTGGTAACCACAGTGGGGTTGGATCAAGGGTTGGACTTGACTACATATAATAATGTTCATGCTTACTGAAGAAAAAATTACCACAAAAATGTGGGTTTAAATTTTGAGATTAATTCTTGGGGGGGGGGGGGGGGTGAGTGTTTGTTTGGGGAGGTTTTTTGTTTGTTTTGGTTTTGGTTTTGGGGGTTGGTTTTGTTTGTTTTTGTTTTGTTTCTGTTTGTTGTTTTTTCCTTTCTTTTGCTGCTGTTTTATTAATATGAATAAAAATTAGAATTATGATTCATAAAAAATATCTTTCATAAGCATTTCATAAATTTTAGTTATTTCTAATAATAACTACCTAACAGCAGGTCTGTGATTTCCCCATCTTTCAAAATCACCATGATATTTTGTATTTTGAAGCATGCCTTAGTCTAAGCATTGTCATATTCCTGTATTGGTTCATAAAAGATGGAATTTATGGTAAATATGTAGAACTATTCAGCTGCTTCTGCTACAGTAGCACGTTTGGTGGGCCACCAAATAGATTTATAATACAGTATAATTATTTGGGGTTATAGACAAATATAAATGAATGATGTGCAAATTAAGTCAGATTTGCACAGTCAGATGAATTGCTGAAATTTCAGTATACCTTCTGCCTTTCTCCTTTGTGAAAGCCTGAATAAAAACTATGATTTTCCTGTGGGGCTTGCATGCTTTTTGACTGGTACCTTTAAACTTGATGAGCTTTTTTGTTGATTTTGTGATTGTGGAGCCTAAAGATGACACATGATCAGTATAATTCTATGGACAGAAGAAATTCAGGTCTTTCTGGAGAGTGTAAATCCAGTGTTTTGCAGAACTGGGAATTTTTTTTCTTGGAGAAGTAATACAAACAGATTATTTTTCAATTTCAAACACACATGAACAAAGATTTTGAGGTTACACCAGTATTCTGTGTTACTGCCATGTATCCTCATTCACTGCATGAAGAAGGACTTGCTGGAATTTGATTTTGTCAAGAGTTGGGCCTGCTGAAGTTGCATATTGGTATTAGAGTTGGTTGTGATTTATGTGCAAATATAATAAGTAGATTATTTTTTCTGGTGTACTACTTTTCATTTCAGCTTTTCTATTTCATGCATAATTTTTGTGGAAATGGTTCCATTTAATTATTGTTGGAAATGGATGAGTGGCCTTAGGAACCATTAAGCGAAAGTTTAATTTGATTCAGTTGAATTTATATAATATTACCTGTCTGAGATGAAATTTCAAATACCGTTGAGAACAAAGAAATGAGACAGTGGGACAATAAGACACTCTCAAATTGAGCAAAACCAGCAAAAATTACTTCTAATTAATTTAGAGGGAAAATAATTGAAGCTATCAGTGTTTTTCCAGCAGCAGATCTGGATTTTGGTGAAATAGTAAGACTGACACAAACCTTAGATAATGAACAAACACCAACCAAGACAAGAAATATCAGCTAAAATGGTGACAAAAGAGGACAATGCAAAATGATATTGGTATGAAGCAGCCAGGTGATAATTGTCTGTCTTTGTTTTAACTGCACTTCTCTCTATATCGTCCTGTTTTGCCTTGCTTTTTGCCTTCTGACCACTATCAGTCACTCTGAAAAGGTTATAACTGCTTCCTGAACGTTCACTTCCATTACTGCTGTTTCAGGCAACCCCAGTTCCTGCTAATACAGCAAGGGGTAGTCAGCCAAGGTCAGTGCTCAGCCTGGTAAACAATCCAGGGACCAAAGGGGTTTAGTCCATTAGAATACAGTAAAGTGGTAAGTATGTCCAACCTGTCCACTGCTTTGAGAGTGAAGATAAAAGACGAAGATGAAAGCAGATTATCTGAGTTTAATGAGACTTACAGTAGAAGCAGAAACCAGTTAAGTAACCTCACCTTTCAATACCTAAAAAATATGTTAAAAAATAGTGATAAGGGCATCACTTCACCAAGGCGAACAGTTTAATGTCCTGGGGTAGTCAGGGTAAAATGAAGTAAAATAAAAGAATTGGATTCACTTTTTGGTGTTTTCTTGATGAGACTTAATGGTAACACTAATTTCTTTTGCTGGTAATTTAAATGATGAACTATTTAAACCTAGCTTGTGAGACAGTCCACTTCTTTGTCTTCTATGATGAAACGCAGTGAGAGAGAGATGAGGAGAGGCATTAGGCTTTCTCATTTTAGCCCTTAAATGGCTATGGGCCATGACTGCAACAGGGTTTTGGAAAAGACATCTTTAACTGGAAAAATTAGTTCAGGTTTCTTATTTTCATGCAAGCTTGTGTTTAAATTCCAATTGTGAAACAGTTAGTATTCAGTTAGCATATTTATTATATGTATGTTTTCATGTGCAAAGTAAAAAAACTACAGCATCTTGCACCAAATTTTTGAAGAGTTTAGTAGTGTTCTTTACTGTCATCTGCTCTTTTAATTACATTACATCAACATTGCTTCAAGGAGGTGAATGAAGACATAGTAATACACATCTCATGAGAGTCATACATGCACACATATCTTTATTTTCTGTTTGTTGTCTCTTCACATTTTTAGTTTGTTATTTAAACTTTGATACATAACTTGATAAATAATACAACACGTAAGATGTATATTTTATAAAAATATGTATATTTATGAAAACATTTTATTTAAGCATGTGGTATGAAATATTATGGCTATGAAACATTGCCATTCAATGTATAAACGTTTCAGGATTCCTTATTTTGTGTCAGCAAACTCCTGATATTGAATGTAAGAAGACTGTAAATCTCTCTTCAATCATTTGAATCATTTGTTCCTCTGCTTCATGAAGCCTACATTTAAGTTTTGCATATAATTTAATCTGATCTTCTATCTAGTGGAATTGCTTCTTTGTTTCTCACAGTTATTACTAGGTGGTTTTGTTTGTGTAACTTTGTGCATGTAGCCAACAGGATTGTATTATAAGACATAGTTGTTTCAATTATCTTTTTTCAGTGTGCTACTGTAGTAAAGGTTTTTGTTATAGTTAACTAACACAGTCACCACATTAATGCCCTCACAAGCCCTTCCTTTTGATGATTAAACTCAAGACTTACAGAAAAAAAAGATGGAAATAATAGCAATACTGTTCCAATTTTTTTTATAATTACTATAAATTAAGTAAAAATCTATGATAAACAGGTTTATTGTCAAGTCTTGAATTCCAGAAAATTGACTATTCTAAAGCACAAGTCGTATGACGAGTAGCTGAGGGAGCTGGGGTTTTGTAGCCTGGAGAAAAGGAGACTCAAGGGAGATCTTGTCACTTTCTACATCTGAAAGGAGGTTGTAAGCAAGGTAGGGTTTGGTCTTTTCTCCCAGGTAACAAGAAGTAGGACAAGAGGCAGTGGTCTCAAGTTGCACCAGGGCATGTTTAATTGGGTATTAGGAAAAATTTTTTCATTAAAATTTGCCAAGCACTGTAAGTTGCTAAGCAGTGACCCAGGAGGTGGTTGAATCACCATCCCTACAGGTATTTAAAAGATGCATAGATGTGGCACCAAGGGAGATACTTTAGTGGTAGACTTGGCAACACAGGTTAAGGATTGGACTTGATCGTCTTAGAAGTATTTTCCAACCTTAATGATGCTATGGTATTATGTTTGTCTATGTGAAACAGTTTATTTCACCAACTTTTGTATTGATTTTTGGCTCTTCTTTGTAGTACTATAATATTAGTATGTTTTCAAGCTTTAATCTAATCCTGAAACTTGTGGTACTTCAAAGCAGGCCAGAATTTCAGAAGTAAACTATATCAGGATCTTACAAAAATGAGTAAAATCTACCTACAACTGGAGAAAGAATTTTTAAGGTATTCTTGCCCAAGAAAATCATAGTGCAAGGTTTCCCAAATTTTTTTCTCTTTAAATCTGGTTGTATGCCCACTGATTACATGGTAATTCTATAGGGATTTCTTTGGTTTTGAATGTAAGCTTCTCGTTCTCCTGCATTTCAGAATTCTCCTACTGCATCAGAATTACAGACTCAAAACTGTCTGTGATGTGGCTGACAACTCTGTTATACTCATTTCACCTGAATCATGGAATGTCTTAAAGAATAGTTGAAAAAAAATGTGTACTTTTGTTCATTACTTAGGAATTAATATATTAAGATGTCTGATTAATCTAAAAATAATAAGAAGTTGAAAAGTGCTGTCAACACTAGCATTTATTTGCAATTGATACATAATAGCTTAAGGAAATTGTGGGTTGTGACAGGTCAGTCTTGTTTTTTATGTCCGTTAAAAATTTTCACTTGCTAAATTTAAAAATTCAAGTCTTATGTTCTGATTTTTTTGTTTCATTTTTTGTGGGGAAGAGGTAAAAAAATGGGTGAAGATCAACATTAGACCTCCAAGATCTGAAAGAAGAAAAATATATTAAGAATAAGCCAATATAATATTTTTTCTGCATTTATTTACAGTGAAGAAATATTTCTTTAACCTTTCTGTTATGTCCTTGACTAATGTGTCTTCCCAAGGTATATATTATAATATCTGTATTGTAGTATGTAATATATGTAGTGTGCATGACCTATATCCCATGGCATAGGGACTTTAAACTGTATCAGTAATCCATCTAATCATAGCTACTGAGCAATAACAACTTTCAAGCATTAGAGATTAATCACAATTACAAAGAAGTGACAAAAATTTAGATGTCATATGATTCAAAGGTAGAATCATATTTCCTTGGACATTTATGCAGTAATCCTTTCAGTATGTATACAGTTTCACTTTTTGCTGCAAAATATTTAAAAAAAAATAATAAAAAGATAATTAAGATTTTACCGAATTTAAAATTTAAAATGTTGATATTGTAGATTGATGCACTTATCAAAGAGGAATAAAGGAAATACCAGAATTTTTTCAGGACACTATTATGTTATATCAAGTTTGAGTTAAGTAATTTTATTTCTGGACTTTTTTAATACATCACTAATTTGAAGCTTTGAATTTCATAGTAACTTGGAAACTTGCATCTTTGGAGTGGTTTTTTTAAATTTTTCTCAGAACCAGTGAACTTCTTGGTAGGTAGACAGATTCTTTTGCAAACAGCTGCAATGTAACCAAAGACTAGACTTTTGTTTCTATTTCTTTTGTTTACTTTTCTTCTTCATATTCTGTAATATTTCATACAGTGAAAAAATAGGAACAGTGAGCAATGAAAATGTAGACTGGAAAGTCTGTCTATAGGACAAAACTCCTGGATTTTAGTATTTGACATTTCTCTTGGTCTACATCTTTTTGAAGTACTTGCTCTCTCACAGGTATTTTTTAGATAAGACTAATTTCAGAAGTGCAGCCCAACCTGTGAAAGTATTCCTTGGAAACGCAAAAGTGATTTTTGTGTGATAGATTGAAGAAAGATATGCTTTTCTGAATCTTAACTGAATTGAGGAGAAAACAGGATTAACTTCAAAATTTCTAGAAGTAGCATGTAAAAATTGCAAGAAAAAAAAAAGAAAAAAGGAAAAGTAGGCCTGACACAACTTTCATATTTATTTTTGCTTTATTGGTAAATTTCAATTTGCTGCACCCTGAGATATTCCTAAAGAAGAATCTAGAGGATGGGAAGTCTATCAAATGAAAATTTTTTGTATGTGTTTTACTACCACCCATAACAAAAGTCTCACCTATAAATGGTCTTTCTCATTCATGAAATGTCTTCACACATCTTGTAAAAGGATTTTATCCATCTAATAAACTATTCTGAAGACTGAGATAAGTTTAGGCATGCTTTTGAAGTGTTATGAAATCTTAAATAAAATACAACTAACATTTTAGTTTTTCAGCTTACTGGTACTTTGTTGACAAAAATTGATTTACAACATTAAAGTACATTGCTATATTATAAATAAACCTTGGAAGAATGTTTCTTTTATAAGTCATTTAGACTTCTAAGAACTTATGAGAAACTACATTGGTGATCAGATTTAGCCTAAGGCAGGATAATATAATCCTGCCATAAAAATTTTGGACATTATTTTTTGTTTATATTTGATTCTAAGTCATTATCAGCGTTTAATCAATGTTTCCATTTGTGAAACTGGTTTATCTCTAAACCATTGTGAAATACAGATGCATCTTTAACAAATTTTTTTTAATCCATAAGGATTTAAAGCATTTTATTATCTAAAAATCTGTTGTATTCCAAGCTTGAGCAGAGATTTCTTGTTGGAATCAGTTACTTACTGGGGTTTGGTCTCTTCTCCCAGGTAACAAGAAGTAGGACAAGAGGCAGTGGTCATCTGACATGTTCATGCATAAGATACAGAAGGATAAATTCGGTGAAAGTCTCATAAAGCTTTTCTTTTCCCTTTCTGAACCTTTAGATGCAGCAGAGAGTGTATTATTAAAACATTGAGAAAGACTACTGTATTCAAAATTAAAAAACCTGCAAACTAACAGAAAAAAAATCACACAGATTTTTGGTACACATGGTAATTAATGAAAATCAATTATATTTTCTTTAGCTTGAAATTAAGTCTTCCTAAAATAGAAATGTTTTCATACCCCTTATTTTCATCCTACACTAGCAACGATTTCATTCTGTGAAATGCTCAGTGCTGTGGGAGAGAAATTAATAGGCAATTTTCAGTAAATTGGTAGGTGCTGGCAACAGGTTACCACTCTCCCACTCATATTAGGAGAAGGCAAATTCTCATCTGAAGTCTGCAGAAACAATTTCTGTCTTTTTTCAACACACAATGTTGTGATTATATGCAACAGACAAAAAGATTCCTTATATAATATGTGACTTCTCATAAAGCAACAGTAAAGCTTGCCTCCCATGTAGTATTCATTTCTAGTGGGGCAAGAGAAAGAGCATTTTTATTTCCAAGCAAAAATGATACCTTTCTTTGAATTTTAAATAACTTTAAAATTAATGCTGCTAATTTTGATTTTCTTTGTCTCACAATCGTAGAAAGAAGCCTGAGATCTCCTTGGCTTTGAAAGGCACTTTTACAGGGGAGATTCAGATTAGACATTAGAAAAAAAGTTCACTGTCAGGGTGATGAGGTGTTGGAATAGGTTTCCCAGGGAGGTGGTGGAGTCACTGTCCCTGGAGGTGTATAAGAGGCATCTGGATCTGGAACTGGGTGATGTGGTTTAGTGGTTTAGGGGTTACCATGGCAGTGCTGGGCTGATGGTTGTGTTTGATGATCTTGGGGTTCCCTTCCAACCTTGATTATTCTATGATTCTCTGATGTTATGGTTTGCTTGGCAATGCGTTCTACCAAAGTGCATCCTGATAACCTAGAGGGAATAGTAATGAGACATAGAAACATAAGCAATCCAAATAAGGTGTTAATACTTTATCTCTGACGGAGTAAATGAAAGTCCACAACATTGACAGGACATTTGGTACCTCGCCCATAAAGTTTTAAAACTAAAGAAAATTGTCAACAATATTCAGCATCAGTTTCGGTATTTCCTGCCCCCTATGGTGGCAGACAAGCTGGGAAGTTGTAAGGATGCAGGATTTGTGTTTCCTGGTTCTTGCAGAAAGCTATGGTGGATCAGCATTGGAAACCTGGAAATCTCCCTGGCCATACAATACCTGAAAATTATTACATTATATGAAATAACCCTGATAATATAAGAACTTGTCTTTTAATAATCTGAAAGAAATATGTCTTATGACAACTTTTCTCAGGACAGTTAACTTTGCCTAGAGCTCTGCCTCATGTTTTAGATTCAAAGAGAGTTTAACTTTGTAGAAAAAGGGGGCAACTTACATAGTAGAAGAAAGAATGAGAAGCCATTATCACAGGCAAGTTATGATGAAAAAAATTAAGTACTAAGGAAAGGGTCAGTATCAGGAACGAGTTCTCACTGACTCTTGATTTGTGAACTAGAGAATAAGAGAATTGATGGAAAAAAGTATTTCTCTGTTGGATGTAGCCCTGTTGAATGTAACTCATTGCAAAACAGTTAGACAAATTATAATCAACTCCCAGTCAACCTTGAAATGAGGCGGGATCTGCTGCTCCAGGTGGATACCTATAAATCTGTGGGACCTGATAGAATTCATCCAAGAATCCTCAAAGAGCTGGCTGATGTCATAGCAAAACCTCTGTCAATGATTTTTGAATGGTCTTGGGAATCCAGAGAGGTCCTAGCTAACTGAAAGCTGGCAAATGTTCTCTTGATTTGCAAGAAGGACAAGAAGGCGGACCCTGGACAATACAGGCCCGTCACTGTGTATACTACATACAGTGCACTCATCGGTCATAGCCAGCACGGCTTCATGAGAGGACAGTCCTGCTTATCCCACCTGATTTCCTTTTATGACCAGGTAACCTACATAGCTGATCAAGGGAAACCAGGGGGAAGGACTCCTCTCTCTGAGCAGTGGCAGAAACAACAACTGATCATAACCCCCATTCCCGTCCCCCTGCACTGCTAGTGGGGGAGGAAGAAGAAAACGGAAGGAAGGAGGCAAGGGTGGGGAAGGTTTTTAAGACTGTTTTATTTCTCACTCTTTGGCTTTTATCCTATTAGTAATAAATTTAAGTACTATCCCCACTTTGAGTCTGTTTTGCCCATGAAGGTAATCAGCAAGGGACCTCTCCCAGCTCTTATCTCTACTCATGGATGCTTAGCTGTGTTTTTTTTCCCTCTCTCTCTCCTCTGTCCAATTGCAGAGGGAAGGTGATAGAGTGGCCTTAGTGGGTATCTGGTATTTGGCCCAGGTCAACCCACTACATGCCTGTGCTCTTCAACATCTTTGTAAATTACTTGGAGGACTAGGCAATCAACAACCATAAGAAGTTCAACAAAGGAAAGTGCTGGATTCTGCACCCAGAATGGGGCAACCCTGGATATTTGTACAGACTGGGGAATGAGGTGCTGGAAAGCAGTGCCAGGAAAGGGACCTGGGGGTCCTGGCTGATGACAAGTTGAACATGAGTCAGCAGTGCCCTGGCAGCCAGAAGGGCCAACCCTGTCCTGGGGGGCACCAGGCAAAGGATGCCCAGTCGGTCAAGGGAGGGGATTGTCTCACCCTGCTCTGCACTGGGGCAGCCTCACCTTAAATATTGTGTGCAGTTTGGGACACCACAATATAAAAAAGACATTAAGCTATTAGAAGGTGTCCAAAGGAGGGCAGTGAAGATGGTGAAGGACCCTGAGGGGAAGCCGTATGAGGGCTCTTGGTCTGTTCAGCTGGAGGAGACTGAGGGGAGGCCTCATTGCAGTTACAGCTTCCTCATAAGGGGAAGAGGAGGGGCAGACACTGATCTCTTCTCTGTGGTGACCAGCAACAGAACCCAAAGGAATGGCCTGAAGTTGTGTCAGGGGAGGTTTTGGTTAGATATTAGAAAGATGTTCTTCTCCCAGAAGGTGGTTGGGCACTGGAACAGGCTCCCCAGGGAAGTGGTCACGGCACCAAGCCTGACAGTTCAAGAAGCATTTGGCTTATACTCTGAGGCACATGTTGTGACTTGTGGACATGGTCCTGTTCAAGGACAGGTGCCGGACTCGACGATCTTGATGGGTCCCTTCCAACTCAGCATATTCTGAGATTCTGTGAAATTTAAAATTATGTGTGCAGATGGCCAAGATTTTTTCCTAATTTCCCCCTTAAATTCAGTGGTTTGACTTTTTAATATTCACTATTCAATTGTCACCTACACATAAATTTGGTAGAATACATGGTTCCAAACAATTTTCTGCTGCAGCATTCTGTGTTGATAACTTCATCATTCAAGCAGGTTGAGGATTGAAAACAATAAAGCCGGCTTGAATCCACAAAGAAAGCTCACAGCAGCCAGTACGAACTGTTTTGGTGTTTTAAGGGGTGCTGCTTTCTTTATGTCCTTTGTCTAAATGACAGAAGAAAACAAATTTTGTGTGATGTTATCACTGTCCAAAGAAATTTCTGTATTCCTTGCAGAGCATACATGGTATGTTCTGCAGGTGGATTATAATATACTGATTATGCAGGTTTTCTTGCAGGTGTGGAGTAGGTAGAATATTCCAAGATGCTGATAAATGCTCAGAAAACAGATGTTTCTCCACACACCATCTGTCTTGACATCTTTCAGTCACCTTGAATGCTGATGTTTTTTTAAGTGTCAGTTACTATACTTACCAGTGGATACTTGATCCAGGAGTATTTCTGATCACTTTCTGAGAAAACTACGTGAAAAAAGCATACATGATTTATTCTGAATATATGTGATAAGCCTTGTAATTTTTTTAGGCTGAGAATCCCAGTGGTATTTTAGCACTAAATGCTGACTCAAGTAGCTAATTTAACAGCAGATTAGCTTTATGCATGCAAATGTTCCCATTAACATCTGCAGGCTTGATTGCAGGTTTACATTTAAACAAATATGAGCACTTTTATGCATCAGAGACCAATAGATGTTATTTATGTCTTCAACTTTGTAATTACTAGTAGCTATTATTTCCATGTATTCTTGTTTGCCCCCCAGGTATAGCCTGGAAAGACATATTTTAAATTTGATGTATTTCTGCATATTCGATAAATTTGTAGTTATGACACACTATTCTCCTCTCTGTACACTGTATTTTATAGCCTGTTGCAAATTGCAACGTAAAAAGAGACTCAATTTTGATGCTTACCAATGTTTTATCATTTCAAAGTAAGAAAAAGAGGGAGAAAGAATGAGTCATGATAATATTTGAAATGTCAAATTTTGTGTGTATCATTTTTACCAACATAAGAGTCATGGCATGTCCTTCTTCCAATGCAGCCTCAAGATATGTAGGCTCTGTTAGCAGATGTACATAAGTTTCTTTATCCTGGATTCTCTTTACCTTACTCTGAAACAAGAAAGCTGAGACTGATAAAGTAGCTTGGAAGTTGGACTCTGCTTCTGTGCCAGTATTGAAAATGCATATATAGTGTTCCCATATACTGATAGTATACTGATAGTAAGGGCTGATATAACAAGAGGTTTGTAACTACAAAGTAATGATAATGAAGTATTCTTATGTAATCAGTCACACTTAGGTTCCTAAATAGTACCCTAGGCTTTTCCATAACTCTTTAATTCTATATATGACCTTTTCAATCTCATGTCACATTATACTCTGAAAAATGAAGACACAAATTTCTTGACCATAAATAACATTGAATTACATTCTAGCTATGCAGAATACGTAAAAGCAATCCAGTGAAAATTCTTCAATTTTGCACTCTTTCTGACAAACACAATGTATAAATATTGTTTGTTACATTCCGATAACAAACACTGAGTTCTTTTTTTGATTGGAGAGAATAGAAATGTGTACCATAGTTTTTCAAGGTGTCTTTAGGCTACCAGGATTAAAAAAATTGCCAGACTTGAGGTTTGGTCCAGAATCTAATTCACTGTTAAAACATATGAAATGCATTTTTCTATAAGTAGTGAAGATCAAATGACTTTAACCGGTGAAGAGATGCATTCACATTTCCAACTATTTTAAAAAATTGATGTAGTGGTAAAGTTCTTAGCTTTGATCTTTCAGCTGTACTACAGCCACAGATCTAAAATTCAGAAGTAGCTAATTGAAAACTATAGGCATATTTCATTTTCAGGGCAGTATTATGCTGACTTTCTATATACATCAAACCAACAAACTTCTAAAGCACTTTTGTGATATAGACAGTAGAGTGTGGGTGTACCAGGAATAATATATGTTTGTGTCATTTAAATCATAAGGTGAGGTAGAAAACTACTCAGTAATGTTTCTCCATGCTGTGAAATGATCTAATTAAATATTTTTCATTACTTTTCTCTATGGCATTTTTGTGTTTGAAGAAGATAGCCTTGCCTAGATGAACATATTTGTGATTCCTCAGCGTTTCCACAATGCAACCAAAAAATAATTTGCAGATCCTACAAAAGGAAATTATAGTATGTGGCTAAAAAGGAAAATTATTGCCAATTTTTTTGTCCAAATAAAATTCATGATGGAGTTTAGAACTTATTAGTAGAGATAAATTTTATGCTTCATGTCTCTAGATGTGTTAAAATCGCCTTCAAAAACATAATGGAATAAAAATAATATTACCTACCCTGTTGACATATCCCACAAAGGTGTAAGAGCATGCTTTCACAAAATCACAGATGTACTGAATTTGGTGGCACCTCTTGACATTATCTGATCCCTCTGCTCAAATCAGTCAGCTGGAGCAAGTTGCTCAGTAGTGTGTTCTGTCAAGTTTTGCATATCTCCAGAACTGGAGACACCACAACTTCTCTGGGAAATTGGTTCCTGTGTTAAATACCCTCACAGTAGAAAATAATTTTTTTTTATTCAGAGGTGAGACCTCACATGTTTTAATTTGTGCTCATCACCTGTTGTCCCATCAGTGCACACCACCATGGGAATCTTGTTTCTTTTTCAGTCCCTCTTATCAGGTGTTCATAATCAGAGAAGACACCCCTCATCCTTCTCTTCTACAGGATAAATAATTGCAGGTCTCAGTCTCTTCCTATATGAGAGATGCTCCAGCACTTTTATCCTCTTTGGGGGCTTCTGCTGGATTCACTCCAGCAAATCCATATATTTCTTTTACTGGAAAGCCCAGAGCTGGATTCAGGGCTTAGCAGAGAGGAAGAATCACCTCTCTCAACCTGCTGGCAAGGCTCTTCCTGATGCAAACCGTGTATCTTCTTCAGGTCTCTGCTGCAAATGTGGCTCGTGATCAGCTTGCCCAGCTGGACCCCTTCTATACTGGTGTAAGGGGTTATTTCTCCCTAAGTGCAGAACTTTTCATTTCCTTTTATTGGGATTGTTTCCCTGGTCTGAACTTATAATTTAATTTTTATAAATAATTTCCTTTTCTTTTATATTACTTTGTAGTGTCATCTTCATTTGAAGAATGAAGATACCTAATTTTGTGTATGAATGACTTCCGAAAATGTTGTGTTTGGGTATGCTCTTCTGTGAAGTCTTTTAAAATCATTTCTTGGATATGGGAAATCATGCATTTAAAAAATAGTGAGAATTTATAAATTGTAAACCCTGTAATTTAAAATATATAATTTAGTCTGAGTTCTACACATCATAATTTTAATACTTAGGGAAAGCGTTGTTTATTCTCTAAACTATACTTAGAAGTGAGTGTTTAGAAATGCCACCAAAGCTAGTGAAATGGTAGAAACTTTGATCTGTAAGTGTAAAAAAGAGGAAATAAAGTCAATGAAACACAATGCTTCTACCCAAAGAAGTTCTGGCTGATGGCTGTGGTG
The DNA here is from genome assembly GCA_038380795.1 of Pyrocephalus nanus. NCBI lineage: Eukaryota > Metazoa > Chordata > Aves > Passeriformes > Tyrannidae > Pyrocephalus > Pyrocephalus nanus. Next base: position 63,047,584 of record CM076263.1, on the reverse strand, counting down.
TTTCTTTGCTGTTTTGCTTTGTGGATGGTTTGTTTGTTTGTTTGCTTGTTTTTTGTTTGGTTGGTTGGGTTTTTTGGGGTTTTGTGGTTTTGTTTTGGTTTGGTTTTTTGTTTGTTTGTGTTGTTGTTGTTGTTGTTGTTTTGGGGTTTTGTTGGGGTTCCCCCCCCCCCAAAGTTAAGATTAACAAAAATAAAATACCCTGTAGGTTATATTTACAGGATTTTCTAAGAGAATATTTTATAGTTTAGAGAAGAAAGTTTGACTTTTAAGACTTTCTAGAGTAAGCTTTGTGACTTCTGGGTGTTTTTCCCTTGTTTTTATTTCATAATTGAATTTTTAACATACATTCCTCTTTTTAACATACAGTCCAGAGACAATTTTTATAGGCTCTATTGCTTTATCAGGCCACAGGAAACATGAAGGGACTTGATTTTCAAAGGAAAGAAAAGAAAAAAAGAATGAGAACTCTGTCTCATCTAAAACCACTGTTTAATGGAACTTCAATCTACTTCTCCTGGGAAAAAAATCAAATATAGATAGTATTACTTTCTTTCTTAATATTTAAGGGAGTTATCCACAATGCTGGCACTGCCTACCATGTTACGAAGTCTGATCTTGGGATTTGGACAAAAATTGCAGTTTATCACTGCAATTACAAATTCACGGAGACTAAAAAATATCTGGGGTGTGTATGTAGTGGCACGGAGAGGAGAGCAAATTACAGAACTCTTGCCAAAAATGTTCTGAACGGAAATGTTCTGTACTGAATTCCATGTAGCAATGGCTATGCTGTTGGACATCAGGCCAGTGTGGTTCTGTGAGTGTCTTTTTTTCTCATTCCCTGTAGTGTCTTCACTGAAGTGGTTACAGTAGCAGTTCTTTCTCTTGGTTCTCAGTGTGTTAATCCACAAAACAGAAGCAAACACACAAAGATCTCTTCTTATATTACTGCTGTATTTTTCAGGAAGACTGCAAGAAGAGTTTTGGTGGATGGTTGAATTTCATTCTCTCTCGATCATTAAAAATGTTCATGTAAACCTTTTCAGATGTCTGATAGACTAAGTCAGCAAAAGTGGGAGGGTAATACAGTGGTGAGAAAGGGGAGCGAAAGGTTAAACTTATTTGTGAAATACCAAGTTGTAAGCAGTATGCTATTGCTCAACATATACAATGTACAATCTTGCATTTGGCTTGTGTGGAATACAGAACAGAAGAACAAAGGACTTTGGATATATATTTGTGCTAATCATCAAGGGACTATCCTTCCTTGCTCTACAAACAAAGTCTTTAAGACATAACAGATGTAACACAAGTAAATTGCAGAATTTCTGTTCCTGATGTGTTCTGCTTGTCATTTTCCCCATGTCCATTTTTTTTTTTTTTATGGGAAAGACATATTTTGAGTAATGAAACTGTCTAGGTCATTAATGATAGTATAACATAACTTAGCTGAAACCTTTAGGAAAAAATGTAGTCAGAAACCCATTAAAGACGCTGTATGGTGTTAGAATAAAGCAAAGGATTTAGCTGAGGAGTGGCTATTCTGATGATTATGTCAATTTGCATTTTGACTCTTCATTCGACTAATATCAACTGGTTTATTACTTTGGAATTAGTAGAATGAGAAGTCACATTTTTTACCCATTTGTTACAGCATTTGGCTGACTCCTTTCCTCCCTTCCTTCATGTTAGATGGCACATTCTGCTAAGGCACAAAGGAGAATTTCTGCAATGCTATGCAGTTGGCTGTGAGCTGATAGGAGATACACCTGGTCTTTTCCCTGTTGTAGTTAAGTGACATTGGTGAAGGAGGTCTCATAGTGGTATCTTCCAATAACACCTGCTGAAGCAGAAAGGTATATACTGCTGAAATAAGTCAGAGTCATCTTTGCAAGGAACTTGTACCAGCCCCTTGTCTTTAGGTTTTGGTTTGGTTTTATTTGTTACTTTTTCCCCTTTGAAAAGACACTCAATATAGTGATTCTACTAAATGGGTTTAATGAAGTATATTGTGTACTGTGCTTGCCATAAAAGCATGAAATATCCAAGCCATTTACTCTGTCAGGAAAGTGACTTACCAGTTAGAATGAGAAAAAGTGTTATAATAATTGCTATTGAAGTAACAAATAAAGACAAATGTAGACAGCTGAAAATTTTCACCTTTTTTAATGTCTGACCTACCCATGATGCACCACAGTTTAAATCCATAGTACTCTGATAAGGACAGCAAATGCATTTACTGGGTTGAATCATGCAAAGGGCAGTTACAACAGTCACAAAATATACTAAAAAGCATCAAAACTGAGAGGTAAGGTTGCAAAGTCTTAAATATTTGTATCAGTTTGACTGTATTGCTCAGGGCCTCATTTCATTAAGGTTTAAGCATCTCCAAGGATGGAGGTTCCACAGTTTCCACAGATATCTTGTTCCACTCTTTGACAACCCTCATAGGAGTCAAAGAAATTTTCTTTATTTTGAGTTTGAATTTCTCATGTTCCAAGCTGTGCTTTTTGCCTCCCATACTGAGAAGGGACTGACTTCATCTTCCTTATGCCTCCTCATCCCTCAGCAACAGAAGAATCTCTCTTCAATGTCTTTCTAAAGATTAAAGAAACCCAGATCTCTCCTCCACATGCTCCAGCCCTGGCCATCAGGGTAAACTCCACTGAACTCATTCATCTACGTTAGTGTCAGTCCTGTGCCAGAACCCCAGGACTGGACTCTTTGTGTGGTCTCACCAGTGCTGAGCAGTGGGGCAGGATCAGTGCCTGACCCTGCTGCTGTGCCTGTGCAGGTGCATCCTGAGATGCAGGGGCTGCTTTGCTGGGAAGGATTTGCTGCCTTCCAGGAGCTTGCTCCTTGCAGAGCTGTTTCTGTTCAGTGAGCCCTAGACAGTCTTGCTGAAGGGGTGAGTTCTTTCCAAGACTTTGAAGAACTCTATGAGGAGTTCATTACTATGAACTTCAGTCCATTTCTTCATCTTGTCTAAAATCCTCTAAATAACAATACTAACCTTCAGGATGCTGTCCATTCCCCTCAATATTGTGCCACCCAAATAACTTGCTGGCATTGTCTTCAGATCAAGCAGCTGATGAGAGCACTAATGTGCTTTGGACCCAGAATAAGTCTTGGAGAGATGTCACTCTTAACCAGCCACTTTTTGAACACTGCAAAACTGACCCACATCATTTAAACCCATTTTTCCACAGCATCTTCTTCTCAGTGTTTTCATGCCCATACACAGCCTAGACATCCCCTAGGCTACAAGGAGTCTACATGTGATCATGCCAGGGGCCTTTCCTTGCTAAAGTCAAGGCATGAAAGATCCACTGCTGTCCCCTACACACTCTGCTAGTCACCTGTTACTGAACATGGTCAGGGTTGCTCCTGGCAGATTTCCATGAGCAGAAGGCCACTGAGGCTAACTTATCTCTCTTCCAGAATGAAGGTCTGGTTGTACCGTGTGTGATCAAAGCAATGCCACGTTAGCATTGGGAGAAGAGTTAACTAGCTAATTCTTAGGCAGTAGCACGTGGTAGCAATCAGAGCAAGAATTTTTCTGATGACCAGTTTTCTACTTAAATGGGACATCTCTTTTATGTTTCGTTTTGCTTTGTATAAATGAAAAACTATTTTTATAAGCCACAGATACTTTACTTAGGTAAAAAATTATGAAACAAGTTAAAATGGAAGAAATTCTGCTCCCTCGACTTAAGTTTCTAGGATTAAGATTTCAAATTTCTTGAAAAGTTCATATGTCTTACAAGGTGCTATTAGGTCAGATGAGACTGACTGATCTCAACTGATTTGACCTAAAGCCTATTAAATTGTCTCCCGCTAGTGCTGGCTTTAGAAATAATGTCAGCCTGAGAGTGAGATTTTCTTTCCTTTCTGCAAATGGGTTATGTATGACGTGAAAGAGAGATATTCATTGTGTATTATATTCTATGTTAAAGTGCATCTTTCTTTTTATTACTTTATCCATTAAAGAGCATTGTTTCCCCTTCAGGTTTCATTATTAGGATTTTATACTTCCCTGTCCATAAGCATATCAATACACAGACTTTCAAAATGGTAAGTATTGTTAGTCATGACTTTATCTTTGAGTTCTGTTTCTGTCATAAGTATATAGACAACGGACAGATAAGAATACATGATAATATTGTTGGTGAAGAGTGACTGATGAGGTGGTCAGTGAAAAACACCTGTGTTTTCTTCTGTCATTACTCTGTTACAGCCTAATGCATTTGTAGAAAATAATTCTCTAGTCTCTCTAAGCTGCTTGTGTTTCTTCTGAAGGCAATTAACTACTACTGTCAGATTTGAGTTCTCAGAAGGGCTGGTGCAGTGGTATTTTATTAATGATACTCTGCAATAAAATGTGTGATGAATTGTGCTGTTTCATTAAACAGAAAATCCTCCTGGTTGCTAAAGGTGTTTCTCTAGTAAACTTATACTGAGGGTAGCTACTTCATTAAATTTCCCTTAATTTTTATGTTATTAATGTAAATATATAAATATCTATTTATAAATGTACAGACATAACATTTTTAACTGCTTGTAAATCTTAGGTTAGTGAAAAATTTTGTCATTCATCTTCTCTATAGCATAATCAGGAGGTCTCCAACACTGAACTTTTTGTAAATGTATGTGTATTGTCTGTTTTTTATATTAAGTTGGTCCTTTGGTCATTTGCTTACTATTTCACTCCCAAAGGAAATTCATTTTCCTGGACCTCTTTCATCTTCCTCACTACATCAAAACAGAACATACCAGGCCATTCCTATGCAGACCTCACTATCCTAGAAACAAGTGGTTACTGTTACCTCTCTCTATTACTTGGATCCAGTAGAAACTACAAAATGAAGAGGAAAGAGTGTTTCACACTTTATTAAGAAATCTGAAGGCTAAGGTTACCAACCGGGTTGCTATTTTCTGCTTCAATACCCAATTAATATTTGAAGTGTTTAGACTTAAATACACCAAAATCATCAAAGAATCGCCCCTTCTTTGGGGCAAACCCTGTGCGTGATATCTCTTTCTTGGTTGTGAAAAGAATATAAAGCATTTCTGAATCAGAAAGCTTATATGATCTAGACACTGAACAATAAATTCCTGTGTCCTGTGCTACTGAATCCAGACACTGTGACACTGTTGAAGTGCTACTGTTCAGAACTAGAGAAGTCAAGATTTAGGTAAATAGTGAGGTTTAAATCTCTGAATGTACTAAACTGCCCAGTTGAATTGGACTTTTTCAATATGCAATTTGAAATGTTGCTGGACAATCTCATCCAGGCTGCCTTTCCCATGAGAGCTAGACCAGATAATTTTTTGAGGTCCCTTCGAACCTGCACTAGTCTTTGGATTTATGATTCTGTGACTTGTTTCCAGGTGCTGAGTATGTGGATTGGTGTACAAGGAAGCAATAATAAGTCAGGCATTTTAGAAATATGCACAGCATATTAACACAAGCAGATGCAGACAATCTCAGATTCATCCTGAGAGAAATAGTCTCTAAATATCCCCAATTTGTGAGAAACAAAGTCTCAAAATATAATTAGTTTTCAGATTGGAATTTATTATATGGTAAAAGCAAACAACACGCTGGGTGTACAGACAGGAAATCTTCCGAAGTCTGCCACACCTGGTACAGGGTGCAAGTCCAAGTTTTATTTATGAACATTTCATACATATTAATTCTATCACATACATATACATTTATAGCTAATTTAGGTATTTACCATATGTTTATTTTCACAGTTTAGACTAATTGGTTATCTCTACAACAGTGATAGCTCTCCTGTAATTCATACATTCTTAGACTGCAAGATGCCTAAAAGATCATATAATTCATTTTAGGAAAGTAGAGATGATTTGTAGCTTTTGATCTTGATGGCCTTACAAAGAGTCTGCTTTATTTCTTTATGGAGGTGTAATTAAGCTTCACAATCTGTTTGTTTTTTCTTCCCTCATGGGTTATATTCACTTATTTGAATCAAATTAAAACCAATATTTACTACAACCCAAAAGGTCCATCCATCTTAGTAGATGAATTATAATGAAGCCCAGTGTATGTCTCATAGATTACTCTAAAAATTACACTGGAATAGCATAGTAAGGGCATGACCTTATAGTGTGTAAATTCTGATTTACCAGTATAAAAGAGTTTGTTGTCATAAAATTTGTCATTTTGCTTGTTTTATGAACAGTTATGGCTTCTAATGATTTTCCCTAACACATTCATATCGTATATAAAAAGCCATAAGATGATAACTATATACCTATTATTTAAGCTGCACCTTTTAGTGATGAATTTTTTTGTATTTTTTTCAAAAAATAGTAGAAACTCCATGGGGTTTGTTTGTTTATTTGTTTGTTTCTTTTTATTATTTTAATTACTTTTTATTGCAAGAAAGCAATTGAATAGTCACACTGAATTTATAAGTGTTTGGGGTTTTCCCTTACTGGCTTTGTTTTAGCAGAATGAGAAAGTTTTAATAATGTAGGATCAAGTCTGTCATTTTGATGCATGGCTTCCAGTAACAAACTGCACTGAAAGTGTTCCACAGCAAGTACTGGGTGCAGTCAGTGAAGATGAGTGTCACGCCACATAAACTTCAGTGGTGTTGTCTAACTGATATTTCTGAAGTGTACATGCAAATGGTCAAATATATGTAGATATTTTCAATGAATATGCCAGTGTCAAATTGGAATGGTTAGGTATGATAAAGCATAAACTGCAACTCTGGTTTTATAATAGTGTTTTAAAAATTCTTCCACTAGTGTTTTCTATTGGAACAGCTTTCAGTATTGTCCTGTGTATGTAGTGGAATTAGTATAAATTATAAACATTGCTGAAGTTGCTTTGCAATTTTTAAAACCTTAGACTTCTTTTTTTTCTTTATTATTAAGCATGACCAAAGGCTACGTATCCATCTGTGTTTCACAATCAGCAATCTAATGAATGTCTTTGGACCAATAGATGTTCTAGTATAGTTTAAAAGGGACCATAGTGCAGAGGGATAGTGGAATGCACTTTATTAAAAATTCCAGAAGGAAAATGCAAGAACAATATGAGAAATGCACTGAGGATGCAGCACATCTGAGAACAAACTAATTATCAAATTCAGCATGTTGCAATGCTAACTGTATGTTCAGCAAGTTCTTTTTACAGTAGGGACATTACATGAGCAGTGCAATAACAGAAGGTAAACTCCCTTGAGGACTGTTTCGGTCATCTGCAAATTTTGGGATGAGAATTTCTTTCTCTTTCTTTCTTTCTTTTCTTTCTTTCTTTCTTTCTTTCTTTCTTTCTTTCTTTCTTTCTTTCTTTCTTTCTTTCTTTCTTTCTTTCTTTCTTTCTTTCTTTCTTTCTTTCTTTCTTTCTTTCTTTCTTTCTTTCTTTCTTTCTTTCTTTCTTTCTTTCTTTCTTTCTTTCTTTCTTTCTTTCTTTCTTCTTTCTTTCTTTCTTTCTTCCTTTCTTCCTTTCTTCCTTTCTTCCTTTCTTCCTTTCTTTCCTTTCTTTCCTTTCTTTCCTTTCTTTCCTTTCTTTCCTTTCTTTCTTTCTTTCTCTCATACATACTGATCTGAATGGCTCAGTCCTGTATGATGCAGGACTGTATCTCCTGCATTACTTGGAAACTGTACTACTTTTGTGTCAACTGTTGTAGTTGTACTGATTTTATTAAACCTTTCCTTGTTTCTTTAAAGATCGGAAAAGATAGGATGCCATCACATATCAATAATATGATATATACAGAATATCATGTGATAAATTCTTTCTTGTCAGTTGTAGTATATAGCTTGTCAGGTTGAATTATTGCTGGGATGAATTTGATTCAAATCTGGCTCCATAATTTTATGACAGAATCTACTTAACACTTTCAAGGTAAACACTATGATAATGAGGCTTTCCACTAGAAAATATTACACTGCTGATCATCATGATTACAACCTTGGTAACAAAGTGTTGATATTATGGTCAGCTGCATAGTTTGCCCTTGAGGACCTTGAGGACTACTATCTGCAGTTTATTATTGACACCTAGATGCCACACTTTTGTGCACATCTGGCAAACTAAAGTAGACTTTGCTATAAAAGACTTGAAATAAAAATGATTTTCCAGTGCAATTTTTATTTACCTTCTAACCAAGTTTGCTTTCAAATATATACCCACTTCTGAAACAGATTGAATATATGCAACTTGAGCAAACATATTCTTCTCCTGGAACTAGAAGTGTTTCTGCAGGTAGACTAGAACCTTGAGTCCACCAGGTTGTGTAAAGGTGGTATTTCATCTGCTGAAAATATACCTTTCTTTGAAAAGGGTATTATATCACTCTATTCCCTTCCGCCACAGAAAAAAATCATAGGAAATTTAGCTTTCAATAAATTTACAGAAGGAACAGTACATCCACATAAAGATGTAAAGTCAGCCAATAGTGAATGTGATCTGAGAGTCACACACTGGTCAGTCACATCCAAAACTACAAAGTCTGAAGAAAATGTGGATGGGAGTAACAGTACACACCAAGGGTGAGTGGCCAGGGATAAACTATTGTGTTATGTACAGGCTCATTTAAGTGCTGAAGGGATAGAGCTGATATCTGAAATTCATAATTCAAAGAAAGTAGATGGAGGTAAAGTGTAATGGATGTTCTACTACTATCCTCTGATACAGATCTTTCTGAATAAAAATATATTTGAAATGACAGACCAGAGGAGACATTTTTCCTGTCTAGTGAAAACTCAACTAGATAATAACATTCAACTAGATGAATGTAAATTAGTTAATCTAAAACTCCTATCAATTGCAAAAATAAAGGTCTCCTGTCAATTTTCATTTCTTGAACAAACATTACTCTTGGGAATAATTTTTAAAAGTGCAGGCAGCAAATTCAGTGAAAAGAGTAATAGAAGTTCAGAGACTGGATATCAGATCATGAAAACAGTAAAAAGAAAAATTCTTGGAAATCCCTGCACGAAAGAATCAGAAATTAGTGATTAATCTGATTATTTCAAGTCATTGATTGTCTTGCTATGACTTTTGCTGTGGAAATAGTTGTTATAAATAATTTGAATAGCTCCAAAGTGTAGTATTTACTTTAAAAGGCATAAAAAAACCTGAAAATGGTTAAAACTAAATCACATGGTGACAAATCTATTCTTTTGTTATTTTGTAATATATGTTTATTCAGAATTACATCTGTCTAGCGACAAAGTATTAATTAGGAAATAATACTTACATTTTGAGCATTGAATTTTGAGTGTAGTAGAAAAACTCCCTATAATAAATTCTATTGTTTTTTACATATTTGAGATATATTATGCCATATGGACTTCTAAAAATTAAACATTAACTTATAGCACTTACAATATTTTAAATAATTTTTTTAGACAAAATGTAGAATTTTTTTGTTTCCATTATGAGGGTTAATCTTGAGACAAGAGCATTTTGTGAAATCTTCCAGAAAAAAAAAAAAGAAAAAGTCATGAAAGCACAGAACAGAAATGGTACAGGCAACATCAATATTTATTTTTGTACGCATGGCATTATAAGATGTGAAGGTAGTGGCAGGGACAGAAGCCTCAAGACAGTTGTATGAAGGTTTTGCCTGGTAATAGATTATCTGCTCAGTATATGGATAAAATTCTCCCCTTTATTTAATCTATTTCTACTGTTTGAAGCAGGTACGTGATGCTGTTATTTTTCAGACTGTCCTTGTGGTTTATTGGTACTTATTTTAATATAGTTTGAGAAAGTAATACACTATAAATTTTCTTCAGAGGTTACAAAGCCCACAAAGGTGATGTATACCATTGTTTTGGTTTCTTTCAATTTTAAGAACAATAGTAGTTTGGTGATGGACTGAACCTATTTTAGCAGAAAACGTTGTAGGCTTTGTGGGCTAATATTTATCTTATTGTCATGTTTTGGAGAGGGTTCACAGCCTGCTATGTAGTACCTGCTTTCCTGTCCTTGTATGGTCTATGTTGCTAGCTAGACAATTATCTCAAGTCATTGTGCAGATTTAAATACTTCTCTAACTCTGCTTGTCTCACTCTGCAGGGTGTACCTTAAGACAAATTACCTATGCTTCAACCTTCCTAATTATGACCCTATTCGTCTTCTGGTTGGCACAATCACAGTTGGCCATGGAAAAAAATTAGTGTGTTAGATGTTAGCAGGTTATAAACTTTCCGTTAGCTTCTGCAATTGCTTTTCACTTTCTGGGGAAGAAAATAATACTCAAGATGCTCATTCTTCAATTTTTTTCTCCTCCCATTTGTTATGTTTTTCTGTTCTCAGGGTTCCTTCTAACCTAATCCATCATGAGTGCCCAGATGTTTGTATCTTTCACACACATTAGCCTTTCTTGATGCCCTTTGCTCCAAAGACATTGCCTATCCATCATCTTTTCTACCTGATTTCTTCAGTTCATGTGTGTGTTTCTCTTGTACTGATATCTCTCTTCTTCCTAATATCTATTCCTGTTCATTCATAGTACTTTGTGACAAGCTGCTACCTTGTGCCTTATGTGATTGACTGACAGCAAGGACTATGCTTTGCTTTCTGCAGACACTTGTTTTTGGCTCTCTATTTCTTTCATGGCTAATTAGTTGTCCTGGAGGATGTAGCTAAGATGGCTCCTTTCACTGTTTTTTTTTTTATGTGCTCAACTTTTCCTAGACCTCTATAAAATTCTTTTTTTAATAGAAAATCACCATCTTTCTGTGCACTGTTCACTATTTAAGAATTGATTCTAAGTTTCTGCAATATATCATTATCATTGTCTGGAGATTTGATTTCAGTTTTAAAGGGTAGTCAGCAAGAGCTCCACAATTTTAACTGTAAATAATTGCAGTTCCAGTACATTACAAGGTTAAGTAACTATAAATTAATGGATTAATGATGATCTACACCAGACAGGATTCTGGGCCATACAAGATGACTTTAAATCAAGCATGCTTGGAAAAGTGTATCCTAGCAGTGTCCTTTTGCTGAGACTATTTCTCAGTTCTCACAATCTGTTTTGATTCCAAGTGAGTCCCACTTTGAGTCAAATTGTCTAGTAGATTCTGTGTTCTGAGTGGATTTAGAGAGAAGGACTTTTGCTGATAAGAATTTCAGAGAGTGTTTGGACTGTTAGAGTTTATGTGGATCCTGCCAATGTTATCAGTAATTCCCTAATCTATTGCAGAATCAATATATTTTCCCAAGTTCTGCAAGTGATTAAGTGCCTAACTAAAGGTTATAAATGGCACTGTAATTTCATTGGACCTTGATCATTATTCACTTAGTAATCACCCAGTTCCTTTTTATCATTTTCAGCTAACCCTAATTTGCAAAGCTCTGTAGATTCTTTGTTACTAGTATGTACAACTTACAAGTCCTGGCATGCTCTTTAATAAAAAACTTGATAATGGATTTCCTTACTCAATGCCATACTTTGTTAATGGGAATGAAATCTCTATGGGTACATATCCTTTGAACAGTACCATCTTCAAGTACCTCTTTCCAAAACTGATGTTCCTGTCATTCTTCAGTCTGTAGCCACACGCAATGAAAGACAGGGTACATTCTCTACTCTGTTTCTCTATTCTAAATTGTAATTTTGTGATAGCCTTCTTTGGGACTTTGCTGTTATAGAACTTGGAGCAAATAATGGAATCTCTAGTTATGCAACTCCTTTAAAAAAATGGTCTGCAAAAGCCTTTCTCAGATCATTGGGAAGTTCATTGAGGAAGTTTGCATTTGGAAATCAATATACATCTTGTAATTAAACGTTCATCAGGGTGATGAACAGGACTGATGAATTAGCTCAAGAAAAGTAATCTAAAGCTCTGGGATCTCTCTGTCTGTCAGAAAGCTGTATACTTGATTTCTATTCTTCCATCTTTACCTCTTCTTGGAAAGAAATTTAAAAGTCTTCAATATTTTATGTGCAGAAATACTACAACCTCTCTGTAGACCTGCTGGATAGGAAAATATGAATTACCATACAGATGCTCAAAATGTTTTGAAGGAGATTTACGTCCAAAAAGGACTTTTCAAGGAAGTCAGTATAGTCAAAGCACTGTAATGTCAACTGGAAACTGATATCTTCTGGAGAAAAATTTATTACTAATTCCATTTATGTTAAATCTGTTCCTATTTACATTTCCTCGTTTAAATTCATTTTTGTAACATATACACTGTTACCCACTATTTCCTCTCTGGTTCTGTCTAGAGAGCCCTTTGAATTTCCTGTTCTAGAAAATATATTTTTCTAGTTACTTCAAGAAAGAATTTTTTCTTTTCTTCCATACTGTGTAGCATAGAATAAAAGATTTCATATAGCATTTTAAAATGGCTTTGACTGAAAACTTTGGTGTTTTGTTTGTTTGTTTGTTTGTTTTTTTAGTTTGGCTTAGTTTGGGTTTTTTTTAATGAGTAATAAATCACCTCAGTCCTCCAAATCCTATTTATTTTTACTGTATTCTATTTAAATTTCTATCAGAGGGAATTTTGTGATTTATACCTAAATTTGTATTTAAGCACCTATCCTGAACATAAATGGGATTTTTCCTTCAGGAAGAAAAGCATTGAAAATTTAATACAGATAAGGAAAACAAATTTTAAACAAAGAAGTGTTGGTGTGATTAAACAGAGTCTTTTGATTTCTTTGAATGAAATTTAAATCAATTTCACTTACAGTCTTATAGGGTAGTTAACATCATATGTACCTTGCTGCATTTTTCCGATAAAGGTCACATTTTCCTGCAATTCATTACTAGTGTTGAAGACAGATTCAGGAGACTGCAGATGCATCCACCTTGTAATGTGCCTTATGATGTTTCAACCCTTGAAATTTCAGGAAATTTGCAGATGTAGAAAATTTAGATAAGGATAAATAAACTTAAGATAAGCATCTAGATCTTTGATACTGGTTCCAATTAAATGTTTCATCCTTTAATATTTTGACTAATGATGATTTCAATATTTGATAGTCTTTCTTTCATTAACAGTTTGAAAATTCCCTACTTTGTTTTGGAAGTTTGACTCTTTGGAAGAAAATTTCTTTACAATTGGCAGCTGTCTCTATTTCTGTGTATCTTACTATTTTGGTCTCTGATCTGAGGATGAAGGAGATTTCTAACTACTACTTTGTTAAGAAAATAAAATTTGAAATTGAGTCATGGGCAACCATGAAACAAAATTATTAATCAGAAAATATTTTATGTAGTGGAGGAGAAGTTTGTCTATGTCTAATTTCCTTCTGTAAAACAAATTGACACATCATGCAGCTTTCTTCATAGCTTTGTTGATCCCCTTTATCTCTTTAGATGATAGAGGGGGTTGAGGGAGGTGTTCCTGCCCAGAGTAGGGGTTTGAATCCAGATGATCTTTAAGGTCCCTTCCAACCCAAATTATTCTATGATTCTGTGATAATCTGCAAATAGTTTTAGCCTTTTCTTATGCAGTGATATTAGCCCATGCTTAGTAACATCTTCCCATGGTTCTGATTGGTGATATATTACTCTTTTCTTCACAATATTCTTTGAAAATAAGTAAAAATTTATGTACTTTTCCATATCCTTAGGCAGCTGACGCTGGCATATAACAGTTACTGTTGACATGAGTTACTGCTGGAGAGTGCCAGTGATACAATCTAAGTGCTAAAATCCAGTTTTTAAAATGTTTTATTGACATAATGAAAATAGTTGGCCCTCCTGAGGCTACAGAGCTAGCAGTATAGGTTCACAGCCCAGAAAGCCAACTCTATCCTGGGCTGCACAAAAAGATGTGTGGCCAGCTGGTGAAGGGAGTTTATTCTCCTCCTTTACTCTGCTTTGGTGAGACCCCACCTGAATCCAGTTCTGAGGCCCCAGCACAAGGAAGACATAGACATGTTAAGAGTGGATCCAGAGAAGGGGTGCAACAGTGGTCAGAAGTCTGGAGTACCTCTTCTATGAAGAAAGTCTGAGACGTTTGATTTTATTCAGCCTGGAAAAGAGAAGGCTTCACAGAGAATTTATTACAGTTTTTAAATATATGAAGGAGACATAAAAAAAACCAACCAACCAACCAATCAACCAACCAACCCACCAAAAAAAAACAACCTAAGAAAGACTTTTTGCCACAGCCACTAGTGACAGAACAAGGGGCAATGGTTTTAAACTGAAAGAGGGCAAATTTAGATGGGATATAAAGAAGAATATTTTATCACAGACATTGTGGTTGCCACATCATTGCAAGCATCAAGGCCACGTTCGATGGGACACTGAGCATCGTGATCTAGTGAAAGATATTCCTTCCCGTGGTGGGAGGCTTGAACTAGATGATCTTCAAAAGTCCCTGTCAACCCAAACAATTCTATGATTCTTCAAAAAGAATTCTTCCCAAGAAAGCATTTCTCATATTTTAGACTGAAATATCTGGGTTTAGTTACCTCACCTACCGTGTTCTGAAAAGTGACCAAAATGTTTGCTTACCAATTCAACTATATTTTGGAAAAGCTATTATCTTCAAAACAAAACAAAAAATTGCTATAGAAACCTTTAATTAGGACACTGATTGACCTAGGAAATATCTCCTTTACTCTTGAGCTGAAAATCCATGAAATGAAGAGGGTCTCAGACTAATTTACACTTTGTTGCATATCTTTCATGTAGTTGTAGTGAATAGTTGTCAATTCCTTTTATCTTCCAGTGAAGCATTAACTGTGTTAATGTTAATTGAAATAGAGCTTGTTTTCCATGAACTGCAATAACTCAATGCCTTTATATCACTGAGAACTATTAGCTTAAAATACTTGACATTCCATAATCCATGTGTGCAATACTGGCGAGGTTACTCTAGCTTGTCCCTCCAGAGTCAGGTCTGATGGCAGTTAACACAGATATGCAGAGCAGGAAGACAAGCGTATCACCTATAATTGCAATGATATTGTAAGTCGGTTCTCCAGGGATTGCTTTCTACATTCCTCATGCAACTATGAAAGTAGTTTGGAAAATAGTTTTCTACCGTAAAGCTTGTCACGAAGAATTACAGTACCTGACTCAAAACAGTCTTAGGCATGATACTTCTTACCTTTCTTTTATGTAAGACACACAGTTAGGTCAAAATGAAGGCAAAGATCCTTCTTCATCACCAGGTAGATATAATAAAAAGTGTTACATTTCCTTTCAGGGAGCATAGCAACATAAATCCTCTGCTGTGAAGCATGGGAGATACAGGAAGTGCACTGATTAATTCTGTTTACTGGGCTGATCACAAGGCACAACACAGTTCTGTAAGCCAAGTTTCTGCCAGCCTCTTCCTCCAATGGTGATGGAAGCTGTATGGACCACATTTCTAAATGCTGACTTTGTGAGAGCGAGAGAGTAAAGTCTTAAAGGATAGGCTGGAGAGAGAGTGTTTATTTTCAAAACCAGTTAGGTGCATCTTTTGAAATAAAAAGAAGGTAGATTCTTAAGGCGGTTTGGGGGGTTCTTTGTTTTTGCCTTTTTTTTTTTTTTTTTTTTTTTTTTTTTTTTGGTTTTGGTTTCTTTGTTTCTTTTTAAATTTGAGTGTCTTTCTGAACCTCTAAGTTTCCAAAGACTTTGATATCATAGTAAGTACAGTCACAGAATGACTTGGGTTTGAATGAACCTTAAACATCGTCTAATGTAAACAGGCTTCTAAGTGCCATACTGGTGTGTAAATGTCATTGGCTTGTAAGTGCCACTACCTTAGAGTTTTTATGAATTTTTCTTTCCGTTTGGAATTTTCACCATTTCAAATGTTCAGAAGTCCATAGGCTCCCTTGCACTTTATTATGCAGATAGAATCAAAGCCCGTATTTATAACCGTAATCCACCACTTCTATCCAATTGAGAATTATTATTGCAATCACCACTCCATTCCCCATGTACAGATATCATAACCTTAATCCAAGTTAATAAAACTTCTCATCTGTAGAATGAGGCTAGTAGACTGCTTTCCCATATTGTTAGAGGATTTAAAACAAATGAGAAAATATGCACAACTGAATCCTCGTGGCACTTTAAGCCACCAGAAAGCACTTACCTAAGGTGTTTTGATGTTCTTCTCAAAACCTGCACATAGCTATAAATATCACTTTACAGTTTAATAGGACTTCAAAAGCAAATGTGAACAACCTAGTCCAAGAAGGGATTCAGGATCTGAGTATTTATTGGATCTTTCTTTTTCTTCTTTGTTATAGAATTATGTAAGAGATTTTTTAAAATCAAGTACTACTTCATTGCCATGTGTGTGACATGCTAATAGTTAACCAGCTTCTTTTTCTGTACTGATCTGCATAAGTTCTGTGGGCCTTCTGTTATTCTGTCAGGCCAAGGATTTTTTTTTTCCTTGAGGAAAATAATGTTATTGTATTTTGAATGGAAGCACACTGGAAAAAAACACAATTGACTAAACCAGTGCATAGTACTGAATATTTTTTTTCTACCTGGAGATTGGGAAAAGATTTTAATTTATTCAAGAAACACAAGTGTGGTGCTTCTGGAATAAGAGTAATATATTGGTAGCAAATAATCTCTTCCTTACAACTTATAGTTCTTGCATGAACAAACAAATCGCGTGAAATGAGGCTGTAGTATTTCTAAGGGAGAGACTGCAGGCTGGCACTTGTTCCCCAACTGTGCTGCTTGCCACAGGCTGAATGCTGTTCACCTCCTTTTCCTTGTTTTTCACAGTCATGCGTTGTGTCCATTCCAAATGTTTAGTTCCCCCGTGCTTGACACAATATTGTCTTGGGTTTTGTGTCCCTCTGGAACAAATAGTGAATAAGAACGGTAGAGTAAGAATGGTAGGCAAGAGCAATTTTTTGAAATATATGTAGATGCAAGGGGTAATATTAAGGTAATTACCTAGGTAGTGCCCTTGAAGTCTGATACTAGGTCATCTTGGACTTTTTTTTTTTTTTTTTGATTGCACTAGACTGTATCTCCTTGCTGGTTTTGTTTCTTCCAGCCAGTTTTTCTGTATTGTTTTCCTATCTTAGATAGCTGTCTTTTAGTATATTCCTTTAGTATATTTCTCCTCCTTACTGCAGTCGTCATGCTATTATTTGTACTATTTCGATTGAGACAAAATAAATCACTAACTTAACTCCATAAGTTTGCAAATAGGGTTGATGTTAGAATGGGAACTGAAGGTTATATTCCCACATTCTTTGTTGTGCATTATTAAATTCATAACTTCTATATAGATGAGCTACTACTGATCTGTTACTCTTTGGGGATGTTGGGGGAAGTCATCTGCCTACCCCTTCTTGGAGAAGAAATTACTCTGTTAACAATTCAGTCTAAATAAGAGATGTTTCTTCTTCGTGCCTAGACTCCCCTTGGGAAGTCAAATATGCTGATATTTCCTGCAAAAGAAATATAATATAAAGAAATATTCATATTAGTTTTTCTGCAGCATAAAATCTTCCCTAATTTTGGAGAATGAAAATAATTGTGTCTGAAATATGTACTGGAGATTCAAGAAAGTTTGGTTTTGTTTGTCATCTTTGGTGATCTATAAACTGTTTGTCATAATTTGCCTAACAAATTTTTTTCTTGCTTTTTCATTCATTAGCAGTGTTAGCACTTCTAAGCAGTATGCTTCTTCTGAGCTTCAGTTCAATTAATCAGTCCTTTTTAAGGAAATTTATGAATGTATGTAATAGCAACCAGAGTAAATTGGAACCAAGCAAGTACTTAACTGTTTGTTCAAAAATAAGACTTTCATTTATTCTTACACTTGATGTCCTCTTCCTTTGTGAGTTGGAGAAAAGGATTACAGTGCATCAGTTTCACCCTCTGTGATTATTGGTGTTTCCAGATCCAGTTTAAGTGGCTTCAGCTTTGAGAAGATGCAGCCAAGGTGTTTCAAAGATAGTTCCAGAGGAGAATTAACATAAAATGTTTAAAGAGAAAGAAAATATTCTCTTTGAACCATTGCAGTTTATTTAAAAAATGATTCTGTCCTTGCCTAGTGTCTTACAAGCCTTATTAATATGTAATATTCTTTGCTTACAGAAGTCAGTGTTGCAAAAATTCTAAAAATAGCATGTGATGTAAAGAAGAGTTATAAGGGTGCAAAATCGCAAGAGTTGAAGGAAAAAACTGAGGACTCTAGGAATGAAAGAGGAACAGTGATTACCAGAGGAATTAGTTTAAGTAGGGTAAAAAGGAAAAAATTCAAGTTCTCCTTCCCACTCTATTTTCTCTAATAAATATTTATAAATTTTTTTCTTAATTTCCATGGAAATCATATACAAGTATCCAGATGTAATAAGTGCCATTTAGAAGAGTAGCTGTTAGTAGACCTCTATTTCTTAAGTCATCTAAAATTATTGTCCCTAAGATATTCCACTATACAGAAATCAGGATACATGATCACTTTGAATTCTGTTTATGTGTTTTATAAATTATTACTAAAAAAATAGTGATGATCTTTAAAGTTACTTCACTGCATTGTTTCTGTGTTGAACATTTGAAGCAAATATTAAATAATGTCATTTTGTTATGAATTTCTTTTTTTCTTTAAATAGGAATTAATTACTATAACCTTAATTGAGTTTTCTCCAGCATGATCTATGATGGCAAATAAACCCAATGTCATTTTTTAATATGATTACTTAGTTTGCTCCCTGTGTTTGCTCTTTCTGCTGCGCCTTCTGCAACTGGACTTGTCTGTCTCACTTTGGCCTTTTTAGCCATCAGTGCGCTTGCAGCAAGCGTGGGTAGAGCCCTTCTCAAATCTTCGTTCACGAAGTCTGGCCATGGTGATGATGATGATGATGATGATGATGATGATGATGACTTAGTTTGCTCCCCGTATAATAAACTGTGTCTTCAGAACTCTTGGAGAGCACTTCAGTCTTGTTAAAACCATGAATCACCTACTATAGACTCATTTACTAGTCTAGTGTGGACTTATTTGCTAGTCTACAGTGGTGCTTATGCTGTTATAATTTATATGAGCTAATTCTCTTAAAATAAACTGATTCCAAATCAGATAAGCCTTCTGTACCACACATGGTACTGATTTAACTTTGTTTTGATTTTGAATGCAATATGTCTCTGTTGAGAAATCCTATGTAATCACAGCATATGACAAACCATAAGTGGCCATTCAATATGTCTAACAAAGGAGGTAGGCTCTGAATGTTTTTAGGCTTCAGAGTGACATTTCTTTGCATGTTCACTTAAAGTAAAAATTAAGCCATTTGAGTAAATAAGAAATATAATAATTCAGTGGTATTTCCCTCTTTACCTGCTTCAAGAGCATTCCATAAGCTTTTTTTGGTTTTAAGAAACAAGAACAATTTTCTCTTCATAAAGAAGAGCATCTGGTTTTTTGGCCAAAAAATTTTCTGAGAGATTCATCTCCAACATAAACCAATTTTTTTTATATTTAACCACCCCCCAGAAAACCCCTACAAGTACAGCCTCTTTGCTTTATTTAGCAATGTAACCTCTTTGGTAACATCCAAGCAATGGAAATGGACATCCTGTGCTTGTCCTTTTTCCTTTTTTATGTCCATCTGTATTATTGTGCAACATTATTCTACTTAACATTATTCTCCAACATGTCTTTTTCTTTTCTGTTTTCCACTTAGATGAGTTTCTAAAATCCCCTTGTCTTCATCTGTTCTTCAGAGAAATGCTTTCTGCTGTATGAATATCAACCCTTCTCCTGTACTTCCTTTAAAAGACTGACTTGTAACTGAATTTCTTACACCTTTGCTGTCACCACCTTCTTATTGTAGTCTTTTCCAATAGATGGGAATCCCAGATAGTTTTCTTTCCATTCCTGGTGAGCAGATTGTATGTATGCCATGTACTATTAAAAAAAAAACCGAAAACCAGAAGAAAGGAAAATCTCTGCAATTACACAGAATATTTTGTTTAAAAGCATTGAAGGAATTATTTTTGTATTAGCAATTTTAATTATTCATCTGCAGTCTTTATTTTATGTATTAGAATGCGAAAGTTTATATTTTAGTGAGTATGTATAGACAGACACCACATATTAATGTATGCAGGATCTGAAAAGAATGATAGAAAGCCTATTTAGCTGTATTATTCTTTCAAAAGCTTTTATCAGTGTAGCAGTTGCATACCATTCCGTCACTGATAGAATGTATACTTGACCTTCAATCATGTGGAACACTATCATTACACTTGGTTTCACAAAGCATAAAGTGGCTGCCTCCGAAATTACACAGCAATTGTATCTGGCTACGGAGCAAACTATGTGTTCATTTCTTGTATTGAAGGTGCTGTGTTAAGACAGTGTGTGTATTTGTACTGTGGACTTTTTGTTTCAAGTTGAGTCATTCTGATCTGATAAAAGAAAGGCATTAGGGGATCTGAGAGAAAAATTGTTCTGCTGAAGTGGTTTAAATCAAATCAGTATCAAAATTGTTTGTTAACAGCACAGAATTAAGTGGTAGTCAGTGAGTTATACAGTCGGGACCAATAGCAACAACAAAAAACATATAGCCCACTACACTAAACACTTACAAAAGCTTAGTAAACACCTGCAAATTTCCAGGCACCTTTTGTAGCAAATCCCAAGACAATACATTTCCCACCTACACATGCTTGCACACACAGCTGCACCCACACCACCTCCCCTTACAGGCTCTGAGTGTTGCAAACTTCTTTTCTGGCTCTCTGGGCCCTCACCATGCACTTACCCCTCCTGCTACAGAGCAGGCACTGTGGCTTTACCTGCCCCTGTGCTGCCCTGCAGCCCACAGACCCACACACCAGTGGGGAATCCCTCTGCACAGGTCACACAGGCACACCTGGAGATGTGGTCCTTCCTCTGTGTCCTCCACTGAAATGGCCCACAGTGGAGTGCATGTGCCCTGCAGCAAGACTGTCCTGCTCAGGGTTGTTCTTCTACATACAGCATTTCCATGTTACTTTTGTGAGGGGCCTGCAGTAATCACAGACACTACCGAAAAAAAGGAATGGCTTCCTTCCAGATTTAAAAAAAAACCCCAACAAAATAAACAAACATGAAGTCATTTGTCTCAAATATTTTTTAGATTAGTTTGGAGCAATAATGGCTGCACAAAATAAAATGTGCAACAGGAATGTGTTTGACTTTCTTTTTTGAAAGTATCCTGACAGGATTTTAGTTTGGTATGCTAAAAATCAACATATATAAAACAGTAATAGATTATCTTACACAATACCAGTATTTGGGCACCCATGTGATCTTGGGTTTGGGACATAAATATGGATTTAGTAGCATTCCTTTCTTTGTATTTATAGTGGAAGAGATACCACATGTAAGATGGATGCAATGTAGTGTGGCGGGAGAATATCTATATCTTCCTCTAAAAAGGCAATGAAATTTAATTGTACTGTTATACATTGATCTTTGTCTGCCAAAAAATATGTATGCCTTCCCTGGAAACCCTGATACATGCAATTACTTTCTAAATAACATAATTATTTATACAGAAATATCACCCTTTAAAAGGATATTGAGCATTCCAGGGAGACAATAATCAACAATAGCAAGTGTAATTCTGTTCAGCAATTTTAATTAGAAAGCTATCTTTTAAGTAGTTATTATTGTTTTCTAATAATGCCTGTTAATAGTAGAAACTCTCATTCATTAATATGGTCTTCCTCAGTTCCTCTTGTTAATGTTTAGAAGTTATTCACAGTGGTTTTTCAGGTACAGATAGCAATGAACTTTGATTAATTATTGCTTCTAACATGTTACCTTCCCCATTGTTCTCTGATAGCTCATTTGCTTAAAACTGAAATCTTGAGTTGTTTGCAATGTGGTTGATTCTGTTTTGAGAATGATTTTCTTTTATTCAGCATTTTTTTTTGTCTTTCTTCTTTATGTTCATATTTTTGTCCACTATTTCCTCTCTTCATTAAAGCAAAATATATTTAGCTGGGCTGCTTCCAGATATAGCTTTAGTTTTAGTGCCATTTCCAGTCAATCTCACCCATGTGTTGATTTGTGTTGAGAATTCATTTCTAATAAGCAAACAATTCATTTTACAGGTCCAAATAAAAGTTTATTCAGGAGGATTGAACGTTTTTCCATGTTTTCATTTCAAAGCTTTTAAATTTGATTTGTATCTGTGTGGGCAAGTTTGAACATGGCATTCTGTGTTTTCTAGCTGTCCTATATGGTAAACTGTCAGAAGCCAGACAACTTCATTAAGCTTGAGGTTTTTTTGTTTGGTTGGGTTTTGTTTGGTTTCTTTTTGTTTGTTTGTGGGGTTTTTTGGGTGTATTTTTTAAATTATTATTATTTTTTTATTCCAGGAGTTACTTTTAGAAATACAGGGATGAAAGACACTTTAGTTCTGTAAGTTCTTCTGAAAGTAGGGATGGTTTATTATTCAAAATGGGCAAATTTCATTCAAATGGCACTTTTCACTTGGATAACATCATATAAATTTGAAGCACTATGTTTCCGATTCTGAGATCCACACATATTTTACTTGGTTAAGATTTGGTTAGGGAGGGTACATATATTTAGATTAAAATTTCTGGGGACTCAAATAAATGTCATGACTGCCTCTTAAGAGCCTCATATACTCTGTTCTAAGAAGCAAAGAGTAAGTGGATTTTCAGACCAGACCCTTTTTCTAACTAGCTAATGTTATTTACATTATTACAATTATTACATTACATTACTAGACCTCTTCTCTGCCTACCTTATTCATTTTTCAATGCCCTTCCTCAAGTTGTCCTCAATAGGAAAACATCTGAGAATTAAATGGGATTTCTTCTCCCCATGGGCACTAGCACCTAATTCTGTATCACAGAGGAGGCTCTCAGGAGCTTGGTAAAGCAACCTGCCATGTTAATATAATATTGAAGGAGAAAAACATTCCTTTTGTTTGAAGTTAATGTGAAAAGAAACAGAGTTGAGATTTAGCAATTCTCGGTTCTCCATTCTGTGCTTAATAAAACATGTCGACTATAAAATAGCTTGTTTCCTAAAAGAATACTGTAACATTAAGCATCAAATAAGGACAGTAAGTAAAAATACACTACTTCTTAATTTGGTGCCTGATTTCAGCTCAATATGCCTGTTTCAGGCTTTCCTATCATCATATAATTTCACATCATTCTCCTCCCAGGAAAAAAATCTTATGTGTTTGTTTCTCATAAACTAATGGAACATTTGCAGATATAAGAAAAAAATAAAATTAAAAAAGAAATCAAACCAGGGAATAGATATGTATTTATAATTTTGTATGAAACTGACAAGATTTCAGGTGAGGAAATATTTATTCCTTCTTCTGCACTCTCAGTATAGACCACATTAAAAACCTTGGTTCCATTTTCAGCTAAGCTGAAGTGCCTTTAGTAGGGTTATTCTTATTTATATCTTCCGGTGCACAATGCTATTAGGACTGTTATTCCTGCTCCTTCATCAGCTAAATTAGGATGAATCCAACTGTACTGAGCTGGTCCAAAAAGGAACAGAATTAAAATTGCTGAGGTGTGTGTAACCCATGTTCATATTCCTCTTCTGTTGATTTGGAGAGATAAGAGGTGGAGAGACTGATCTAAATGAGTCAGCGAAACTATTTATAGTCAGACCGCTTTAAACTACTTATACTGAAGCTGTTGGCTAGCCATCAGTCTGTTGATTGACACACTGAAGCAATTACAGCTAAGCAAAATTTTAGCTTCACTTAATACAGACTTCATCTCTGTTTTGAAAAAATAACATTCAGACAGCTTTAATTTTCATTCTAAAGCAGAATGAAAAGCAAACTGTGGAACCTCAAAAGTGATTGCTGAATGGGATCATTGTTCCCTGGTAGTCTTTGCTAATGACATTACTAATTATACCTTCTTGAAACCAGTCTAAAGGAACACAGGTAGGATGTTGATAATCCTTCCATCCATTAGTTGAACTCTACTGTGAAAAGAATTTGAAGCTTAGCTCTTTCTAAACTGTCTTTAGAGACCAAGTTTACCAGGAAACCTGTGAAAGGCAGAGTTATTGTTAGCATAATTACTGCAAGTGTAGTTTGGGAGGGACAATTGCAATATTAGTCCTGCTGACACACACTGCTGAAATAGTTGTTCTCATAACCAGCTGCAGAAGGGCATTGCCTTTAACCTGCTTTAATAACTCTCAAGCCAAGCACACCTCATTCCATCAAGTTCTTTGTTGTGGTTTTCAACATAGCATGAGAAGATTCATACTGACAACAAAGAAAGTATTGAGTAGCTCTAAGTTTTAGCAGTTTCTTACAGCCTCAAAATATGTGTTGGTGCCTGTCAAACTCTGGTGTAACTGAGCAGTATGTGTTTCTGACAGCACTTGTAGAGGCAGAATTATGAAGGTATCCTAGAAACAACTGCTCTTAGAAGCTTTACTGATTTCTTAAAGTACACTGGTAAGTAATAGGAAGATCTACATTTGAAAGCATTGGGATGGCTATGGCAGTCTTTTGATTTTCACCATAAGTAGCAGGTTATACTTCTCCCAGTCACAGTGGCCAGCAAGTAATCCAAATGGATTACTTGAATTCTGGAATGCTAATAAAGGAGGCAAGAAAGGTGCAGTGGATTCTTTTAAATAGTTTGAACTGACCTAGTATGAGGTGTTAGCCAAATGTGTAAATTAAAGGTCAGTAGGGAATCGTTACAACTTGCCAACTCAAATAACCTTTTGTTTACTGCATTTTTGGCCACACACTTATTTTTCTGGTTCCTCATCTTTGCTTGCTACAGTTTAGGATGTGTAGGATGCTAGAACTTATGGAAATTTATTTGTTACCTTCCTCCAAATTTCTGGCTCAGTTACATGTTTTCAGTTGCAGTTAAACTGCTCTGATAAAAATGTTCTCAAAAATAAGTTAGCTGAAGAATAATGTGAAAAAGCTTTATAGCAGTTTTCATTTATCATCCTCTTGGGCTGTCTGCAATACCGTGTGAGGAAAAGGTTCTAGAAATTTGTTTGGACTTTCTTTTATTGAAAATCCAAAATATAAGAAAAAAAAACCAGATGCCATAAGAAACAGTTTCCACTGCAGAACATTATGCAAGCCTGATATTAACAATGAGATCTTGGCTGTGGCACTGTGAGCCCTCTCATACTTTGCTGCAAGATCCTGGGGTCATTTTATGAAGAGCTAAAGCTTGTAGTCTGTAAGGGAAACCTTAGATATGCACAAAAAGTGCATTTCTATCTAGCTGCTGAAAAGCACTGCTGTGCAGGCACTGGTGAGCAGGGGAGGTACCTGATCTTCTTAGGCAGTCACATTAACACTGTGCAGAACACAGGTAGCACAAAGGAAAGTTGTCTACTCCTCTTTTGGTATTCAGGTATTGTTTCGTGGCTGTGACCCAGACAAAATTTTGGATAAATTAAGTTCAATTTCAGTCTCTTTTCCCTCAAAAAATTCCATAGAAACATAATTGTTGGCAGTGGTATACCACATTCTGATAAAGGCATGAATTTTGAAATGCTTACTATTGTTCTCATGGACTCTACTTTTCTTCATTTTCTGCTACTATTATTGATGCTTTTTCAGTGTCCCATAAGGTTCACTGCTATCATTTTCCATAACCTTGGCTTAAACACAAAGTTACCTGCATGAAGGTAAGTCTTGGCTTTTCAGTATTAATGCTATAACTAGCTCAGTGCAAATCCATCTGTAGCATACTGTAGACTAAGCAGATGCAGTTTTCTTGGTAAAAGATGGAATTTTTTAGGTGTAGTGAAGATAGATGAACATACAATTTTTTTTTTTTAATCTAGTAGTGACATGTCAGTGACATTTTCTCAACCTCATGTCAAGAAACAAAGATGTTCAAATAACAACCAAAATATCACTTCAGAGATCTTTTAAAGTGTGAGAAGCAGCTGTCAGTGAAGAATGTGACTATACCACTAAGAATGAAGAAGTGATGGAGATTATTGTATGAGTAGAGAAAAATAAAGAACTTACACAACTTAAGACAGGACAGCATGAAAAGGGATGTAATGGGACTAGCATGAGGATCTGCTGGTTATGTACCTTTCTACAGCATTCTGCCAGGAATGTATTCTGCCAGGAATGTATTCATGCTTAATTTCATGCAAATTTTTTCTGTGGATGTATGTGAGTTCATTGGGGCTGATTAATTTTCATCTTCCTATAACTGCAAGACTGTATCTGCCTTTGTGTGCTAAAAGTGAATCCTCGCTGTTATTCCTTGAAATAAACATGCAAGATTCTGTATTTTCTTGCTTTTGCAATTAGCGTGCTAGACATGATTATATATAAAATGCAGATAAAAATTCATTCATCTGTAATTATATGATCTCATTTGGCATCTAAATTTAGGACAAGAAATCAGTGATTAAATTTTCTTTCAAAGTCTTTGTTTATCAGCTACAGAACAAGCTTAGTAATTACCTCTTAGTTATTGTGAGAACTGTGACTTCAATATTACATTCCTAATTGGTTTTAGTTAAGGAAATTTATTTTTATAGATCACTTAGCCGACTCCTTCAGGCTGAGTGATTCTCCATTGTTTTCAGTGTATAAAAGGAGGGCCTATAGATTACGTTAGAAGAAATTCATATTTTCCTACTGGTACATACAATAGGATACATACAATGAGCATACCTGAGTACACATTCTCTTTTGTTCTTATACGAGAAAATTCAATCCAAAATGTTTTATAAATATTCACAGATCATCCCAGCAGAGATCTGCAGTGTGCCGGAAACTGCCAAGAGCTTCATTGTGAAATTAAAATTAATTTAACATTATAACTGTGGTGAGATAAACCCATCCTGTGTGTGGAAATGTCATGTTTATCTTCCCATCTATTGTTCAGTCAGAATCTGAATGTTTTTAACCACTACCTCACAAGTAAGGGGAATTGTATGCCTGGAGCTGAATTAAACACAGGTTTGTGCTTAAATATAAAAGATTTAATATAAGATGCACTGAACAGTCTTACCACCATAAGCCATTCTACAGGGAGTCTGCAAAGGCGAGACATAAGCCAATTCCTTTTACACACTTGCAGCAGCACCAGTCCTGTGATTGTCACCATGGGATGCTCAGCCCAGCGTTTGATCCATTCCCCAGCCCAGCTCCGCTGCCTGAAGTGGCCTCTGAGCATTCATGTCAGTGTCTGATGGATTGCTACGAAATAACGCTGTGATGTGCCTCATGCCCAAGGGAAACCACTCCCTATAGGGAGTCCTTCTGTCCTGTCCTTCCTATGTCCAGCCAGTTAAACCCTTTCTGTAGCTGGACCTTCCATCCTCCACATCAGGTCATTCCTTGATCACAAATTGCCAATGCTGAACAGCTACAATTTGATTTTCCTCTTCACTCTATTGGATATGCAAACAAGTCTTGAAACCTGACCACATTTACCAGATTTTCAGAGGATCATCAAAATGGCAACTTTGTGGAAGAAGATTGTTCTTTCATTTTTGAAGCTTGGGAACACAAGAACCTGACAACACTTGACAGAAACTTTCTACCAACCACCTAATAACATAAGCTTTTTTTTTTTTTTTTCCTTCTTCCCCACTGTGTCTCAGTTATCTGAATTAGTTGAATCATTTGCATAGAAATTTTTAAAACCCTGTGATTTTAAGCCAGGCTTTCTTCTGCTGTCCTCCTTTCAGACAGGTGAGATCTGAAAAACCTTTACCAGCTGAACATTCTTACTTTGGATAGTTAATGATTCATCAAAGTACCTCTTATTTTGAAACTGATACTGATTTATCTCTACTCCATCACTGGCATAATTTTGTTTCAAAGAGTTATTTGGTCTTTATTGGCAGACAGAAGAAAATCCAGTGATAGTCCATGAACACTGCTCCTTGAAATAAACTAATCCCACCACCTGATGTGTTGATATATGTAACTGCTGCCTTTGCTTTACGAATTTGTTTTACAAATCAGGATTTCTATTTTTACATTTGAACAAACTGTGCCAAAAATGAATTAATTGGTTCTTGAGATGAAATAAATTGACTAGGTGCATGAAGTATGTTGGTCTCTTGTGAGATCATTTTAAGTGCATGAAAGTTGTGAGGGTTTTTTTGATCAAATAAATATTTAAAAATATATGCAAATTTTAACAAACGATGTGCCTCAGTGAAGTGCAGTGGAGTCACCACTGAAGGGTTTCAGTTACTTTCACATCAGTGATTAATGGAATGGATAGTCCTGAATTCAACGTGGTTGTGTCAACAATCCAACAAATCCATTATTGTCAAAAATAAGGTAATTGGAGATTAAGGACCAGGAGTTGTGAGGTCACTGGTAATCTTTATCTCCATTGACTTCAATTAAAAACAAACAAAGTTGGCATTTTTTTTATCATTAGATGTTATATCAGCTGGAGTCTAAACCACCATTATGGTGTTAGTTCTGAATGACTGAAAAGCGTTTTATAGGTAATATCATGAAATGAGAGTTGTGGGTTTTTTAAAAGGACATCAGCAAAAGACCTACTTGGGAATATGGACTTAAAATAAGAGGTCTGTAACGTACTGCAGAAAGAAACCTTAAAAGGAAGAAGCTTAACAACACACTGAGTTCTCTGCCTATGGGGTTGTAGAGAATATGTATTCTATTAAGTATGAATTACATCTTAAAAATTATATTCTGCAAATGTTTCCTATATTTTGTAGTGGAAGTCATTTTTCATAGTATTGCAAAAACTGTCAGTATGCTTACTCAAATGATACTTGGAAGGATGATATGTTTCCTTGAAATTTATACATTTGTTTCAGATTTATTTTCAGGGTGACTAATTCATATAAGCAAATTTTAGGTTTTTTTATTATTATTATTTATTTTTTATTTTTCTGAAACAATACTTATCTAAATTTGCTTTCTTATGTGCAGGTTAATGCAGTTGAAAATGTTTGTCAGAAGTTTCAGTGTCTTTAAAATTAAATAAATGCTGGCATGTTGATCTGTACACACAGAAAATTATAATTTCAGCACACCAAAAAAACCCCACAGAACTTAACTCTAGTAAGCCACAAGTCAAGTTGTTAAAGGTAGAAAAACGCACTTTTCTTTGTGCTAGCCAATAAAACAACAGGTGTAGAAATAAGGTTACTTTGATGTTTACATCATGTGTAAGAAGTGATGGCTTCTACAGAGATCATTTAATGACATGAACCTAAATAAAATACCTTGGTTGATCCCTGTAAACTTTGTGTTTTGCTATAAAGCAGATGCACTATAAAACTTGTGAAAATAAGGTGAATAGGATGGTTGTACTGCCTACATTGTAATAAAGCAATCTCTGTAGTAGAATAACAGAAGAATACTCGGACTATAGCTTTATCATATTTCAAGGGTGACAGGTAAATTCACACTTCCAGAAAAATGGATGTAGTAAGTCCAAAGTGTTACGAATTAGGACATTTTCAAAGGGATGGGGAATAAACAAATATTTTCAGGCAGTAACAGAAAAAAAAATATGCCAATGCTAAATACATACATACATAGGTCTGTATAGATATCCAAAGATATAATTAGATGTTTATAAATATATATCTAGAGAAAAGCGAGGGATGGCAAGTACAGGATACCATAAGAATAAGCCTCTTTCTGGTCACTCAGAAAAAAATATGTTGGCATTGTCTGTTTGTCAATGGGGCTTTGATGTCTTGAACTCAAGGGGCAAGATAATTAAATACTAAAAATTGCTATTACTTTTCTGAAATCAATGTAGACATAGAGGAGAAAAGGATCTGCTTCAGTGATTCTTCCACAATAGAGTATGAAAGAGTGTGATATCTTTCACATATGTGCAAAATAGGAGTTAGAAGGAGAAAAGGCTTGTCAAGGTGTTCCCCTGCAAAACAAACTGTTCCCAGTGCTCTGTGTATAATGCTTTGTCTAATGTGCTGACACTAGTATTGTCAAACTAAAAGTCCAACTGTTAGATTCCCCTTCATTCCAAAAAAGCTGAGTAAGAAGTGGGTGCTAGGTATTTATTTTCTGTCATCTGTAAGATTAGTGTTTATTTTTTAACAATTTTTTGGTTAACTGCTGCCGCAGTTCCCAGAATCAGTGCTACAGAGGGACTAAAAAATACAGTTGATACCTGCTTCATAAAATAGTTGCTTTAGAAAGATTTCTTGCTAGGCTCTTTAATACAAAAAGAGCTGAAATCCAGACAGGAAAGCTGGAGTGGGAAGGAATGTATATTACAGTGAACCTACTCCTTGGAAACCTCAAAAAAGGAATTGAGGGACTGAAAAAATTGCACTCATCTCTTGAACGTATCTGGAAATCAGAAAGGAGCATGCTGCTTGGTACTAAGGAAGCTTGAAAAGTGTAATAAGTAAAAGATTTCAAATGACAGGAATTTTTATCCTAAACTAAATTAGTTGCAATAATTTTAAGAGATGGCTTTTATTTCCAAAGGTGCAGTGATTGTCTCTAGGACTTGAACCCACAAAGTCCTAAGGTATGTTATTTATAATTTCTATAGTAAAACAAATAGAATATGTCTTCCATTATTTTTTGTAGTTATGTTGAAAGAAAGTTAAAAATTAAATAGTTTTAGTCTTATGTTTACAAATGTTAGGATTTTTTTTTCTACATGGAAAAGGTGGGATGTATGTATATTTTGTTCTTTTGGTTAGCAAGTGGGTCACATATATGTCATATATGTATTCTTAAGTGGATGGAATAGCTTCAACTAATTCATGGACTGATAAGTCTTGTCCTATTTGTCACTTCTACTCTTTAGCCATGAAATCTGAAAAAGCAAAATGCAATCTCTACATGATTGTATTAAACCTTTCTTTACTGAACCTTCATTTTGACACACAGTGTAGCAAAGTTCACGTTCCTGTAACTCATTCTTTTAGAACCTCATCTTTCCATTTTTTTTTTTTTTAATAAGGCTTTAGATCCAACACTGCAGAGGGAAAAATTAAAAAAAAAAATAAGAAAAGCAGAGAGGAGGGGAGGGGAGGGATTCATCCATTGAAAATTTTTAATAATTACACCTTTTGCCTTCTCTCCTTGGAGAACCAACCTATGGAGGGAAGACATCTTCCTACATTTTCCTTCCTTCCTTCCTTCCTTCCTTCCTGCTTTCCTGCTTTCCTTCCTCCCTCCCTCCCTCCACAGGGATTACAGTAGTTTTAGAGAATATTGAAGAATTCTAATATCCTTTGAATACCCTTGAAAACAAACTGATCATTGTGCTAGAATCCAGTATGCTGCTGAACATGGGTCAAGTCTTTGTTTCACCTTCCTTACTCTATGGCTTCAATAAGTCCACCAAACTCTAAGGAAAGGTCATGAGGGTACTATCACAATACCTTCTATGCTTTAAGTTCCCAGTCTCTGTTCTAGCACATTTTAACTTTCTTTGTTTTGTTGCTATGCTACGTCTGTAATCACCTCTGTCACAAACCTGCTGAAAGAACTGAAAATTCAGTACCAACATTTAAAACAAGTCATCAGAACTGATGTTCATTGCATCATCTGTGTTCCTTTCTCTCCACTAATTCCTTTTTCCTACCTTTTTTTTTTTTTTTTTTTTTGCCTGTGCTCTTGATTTAAGTGGTAAACCCTTGGGTCAGTTAATGGTCCATACCATTTATGCAGTATGATACAGCTCGAAACTCCTGTTATGCTGTCCTCTTTTTCCATTAGCACTACTAAAAAAAATATGATAAATAATAGAGGGAGAGGAATATCTCCCCACAGATTATACAGAATGAGCCAAAGAGCAGTTCTCCACATCTCTCATTTCTTTCTTCTGTGAGACCTAGGCATAGTCATGACATCAAAACGCAAGACTGGCAAAATGCTAATACTGCAATTAGCAATGTAGCTCTCAAACCTGAGTGGGATTTCAGGCCATCAGAGAGTCTAAGCTCCCAAAAGTATACAGAAATGGCAGAGTGCTGTCACCAGGAATATCACAAAACCTTATATGTAGAAATTGGATTCTCCTTCAATCAAACATATCTGAACAGAGAACACGCACAACATAGCCACTTCATTTATTGATTTTGTTTTCACGATGGTGGAAATGCAAAAGAATGTGTAGCCTTGTTGTGGCTTTACTTTTTTTGATTTTACTAGCCTCTATTAAGAAGCAAACTATTAGGTATTTGTTCTGTGGGGTTATGCTTTTAAAACTATCCTCCAGACTTTAGCTTTACTGTCTCTCCAGTGTTATTACCTCAATTCACTTTCAAAAATTGGACTGCAGTAATGGTAAAAATGATCAAGTAGAGAACATAATTGATGTTAAATATTAAACCTGTCTACTTAAATAGGGTTCTGGGGGGTTTAGATATAGTGGCATGTTCTTCCTGTGCAGATTCTTTATTTAAATGCCAGTTTTGATGAATGTCTGTGACTTCAAAAGTCACTGCTAATATTATTGCACTAAAACCACTGCCTTAGCAGAGCAGAAAAAAAGTAAGCTTTCATTTTTTTACTTTCATAAAACAGTATGCTGTTATAACACAGTTCAAGCTGATATGTCTCAAGGTACTGTGAAGTAAGCAGTAGTTGTTGATTATTTCTTTCATTCTTTCAACCGTTTTATAGGACTTCATGGAATTACAGAATGGATGAGGATGGCAGGAGTCTCTGGAGACAGTCTAGTTCAGTGCCCCTACTCTAAGCAGGATCAGCTAAAATAGGTTGCTTAGGACTTTGCACAGGCAGATTTTGAATATCTTCAAGGATGACAACTCCACAGTCTCCTGGGCAACATGCTCCAGTGTTCAAACAATCTCACTGTAAAAATTGTTTTCTTGTGTTCAGTTAGAATTTCATTTATTCCAGTTTGTGGATGTGTCTTGTCTTGCCATTTGGCACTACTGCAGAGAGTTTAACTTTACCTTCTTCGTTCCCTTCCAATGTGTGTTTACACATGGATAAGATCCCATTGAACTTTTTTCCCCCAAGATAAACAGTCCCAGCTGCTGTTAGTCATTCCTTATATGAGAATTGCTCCAGTCCATCACCTTTCTGTCCCTATGCTGAAGTTACTGTAGTATGTCCGTGTCACTTGTATTGGAGAGAGCAGAGCTGTGCACAGCCCTCCAGGTCTGTCTCACCAGGTATGAGCAGGGGGTAGGGACCAGCTACCTCAATCTGCAAGCAACACCCTTCCTAATGCAGACCCTCCTCTTTGCTCCAATGGCAGTGTGCCAGAATACGGTCAGCTCATCTCCCAGGAACTCCAGGTTCTTCTCTGCAGATCTGGTTGCTAGCCAGACAATTCCCGCCATGCACTGGCTCTGGAAGTGTCATTCCTCCCCCAGTTTACATTTCCCTTTTTTGAACTTTGTGAAGTTCCTGTTGACCATTGCTGCAGCCTGTTGACAGTCCTCTAAATGTCAGTATATGTATTAACCCCTCCTTCCTGTTTTGTGTTATCAAATTACTGAAGGTGAACTCTTTCCTTTTTTCCAGGTCTTAAAAAATGAATTAAAGGGTGTTGGCCCCAGTATCTACCCCTGAAGTGAACCAATAGTGATTTCTTATGGACCTTGGGCTACTGACTGAAATATTTCCAGCAGTTTAAACAATTTTCAGTACACTGTAGTACGTGCTTATCTAACCCATTATACATCAGTTTGTACATGGGGGTATTATGGAAAATGATTAAATGATTAAAATGATTAAATGATTAAAATTTTAATAAAGTTGGGGTAAACAACATCCACTGCTCACCCTTCATCCACCAAGGTCATCATCTCATCATTTAAAAAATACAAGTTTTACTGAATGTCTCTGACCTCAAAAGCTAATATTTCATATCATATCCCCTCCATAAATCTATGGTGACTACTCCCAATGAACTTCTTATCATTTATGGGTTTGGAAAAGATTTCCAGGATTTTTTTTTTTATAATTTGCTTGTAGTATCCCTAGATACTTCTCTTGAAGATGGGGATGATCTTTACATTCTCCTACTCTTAGGGACCTCTCCTATGACAACCCTGTCAGGCCTCTTGCACTGGTATTGTCCTTCACCAAGGGTTACTCTTCATTCTCTTCATTGCTCCAGACATTTCCTCTGGTCTCATGGGTCTGAGACTCCTGAGGACTCCTCTTGCCAGTAAAAAATGAGGGTGAAGGAGGCACCAAGTCAGACTTGTCTGTGTTATTTGTCATGAGAGCCCCTTACCCATTTGAATGTAGGCCCACATTTTCCCTAGTTTTCTATTTACTATTAATCTGCTTGTTGTAGCCTGTCTTGTTGCCTTTCAAATCCCTTGACAGGTGTAAGTTCAGATGGGCTTTTGCTGTTCTAACCCTACGCCAGCACCCTCCGAGAGTGTTCCTGCTTCCACTCTTGGCATGCTTCCTGCTTATGTTTGCTTTTATTAAGGAGTTAATCTATCAAGGCTTCTCACCCACCTGTATTTAACTTCTACATGTGATGATGGACCACCCCTGTGCTGGGAGGAGATGGTGCTTGCAAAATCCAATCAGCTTTTTCCCCTGAAAAGTAAGGAAAAAAAGGAGTGAACATGAGTGGATCTGTGACAAGAACTCTTCAGAAAATGACAAGAAAAGTAATTCCTAAATAATAAATGATTTTATTTTTACTCTTCACAGTAATCTAGATTTCATTTATGAGCCTTGTGTACAGTCTACTCCATGTTCTTTGTCACTTTCTGTAGGTGAGTGTAAACTGTCTTTAAAGAACTGGCCTATATTTTTCCCCTCAACTCCAGCTTTTACTCAGGTAAAGATGAAAGGTACTTACTCAGATAGGATGAAAGGAACATTCTGAAGGAGGAATCTTCCTCTGTGTTGACCTGACCCAGCAGGTGATCTCCGTTTGTCAGCACAGATATATGGATTTGGGTTAGCACGTTTGCAGGAATTTTGCCTTTTCCTCCATCACTGGTATTAAAAGACAAGTGCACGCTGCGTTAGGTACTGTTTCTGGCTACTTTTTTACTCCAAATTATCCTAGTTTTGAGGATTTTTTTCTTTCTTCAGAGAAGCGATTGGTCAACACCAGGCATCAATTCTTGTCTTAATAGTAATTTCAGCCCAGCTTTCCTTATTCTGACTCAGAAATGCCACTAGAATATTAGCAAATTCTAGTTTCTGGAGATCTTGACCTTTATCCACCTGATTTATCCCTTGATCATATCACCCTCTGTCTTTCTCACTTACATTAAAGATTAAAGTTGTTTCAATTTGGTCATAAAATCC
Organism: Pyrocephalus nanus; assembly: GCA_038380795.1. Taxonomy (NCBI): domain Eukaryota; kingdom Metazoa; phylum Chordata; class Aves; order Passeriformes; family Tyrannidae; genus Pyrocephalus; species Pyrocephalus nanus. The sequence continues at coordinate 63,012,380 of CM076263.1, read as the reverse complement.
TGATGCATCAAAATCTGAAATCTTCGTTAATCTTCTTCTTTGCACTGTAAGATGCAAAAATACCACTCAGTTTTATGTAATTATCCTGAGTATTTAACTGTGGTCATGCACAATCTAGCAGATGCTGAGAATTTTATGGCAATAATTGAATAAAACTTTTCCATTGTCTTTCTAGGAGATAGTCATAAACCCTTTATTTTTTGTTTAGACTCCTTCATGATCTATGATGTTACATTTCTGGGAAAACTTTCTTATTACTATGGAAATCACAAACAAAGAAAATCACCCTTTCTCATGTATTTTGAGTTCTGTAGTATCTAGACATATTAGTGTCTTCCTCTATCTTTCTAAAATTCAGTTCTGCATCTGATCGTGGAGACCCATGCATCAGTCAGTGACTGATCTGTCTGCACTGGATTGGATTAAAAAAATCCATCAATATCTCAAAGCGACCTATTCAGTGGATTTTCAAAGTATGTTCCACTAATCTTTCACATTTTCTGCATTCATCTGGCCTGATGTATAAGTACATTCATAAAATCCTGGATATCCTTTATCTTCCATTTGAAGTCATTGTTGATAAATTTTGTACACTTGAAAACTGTTTTTAATGGTTATGCATCATGCTTCAGATGCACTGAACTCTGAACTGGGCTGAGTGCAATCTTGTCTCTTTTTTAGAAATACCTTCTGTTTGTGCAACTTTTGGAAAACCTGCTAATGTGGAGGAAGACTGAACAACAGCTGATCCACTTGTTGCAGTCTAACAAATTTTAAGATTCCATACTATATTCTAACTATTGAAACACCTTGAAAAATTAGACAACAAATTAACTAGCATTTTACTTCAGATATTTCTCAATCTGGATACTTTTTATCTTACATACATAGGTGTTCCACTAGCACTCACCCCGTGCACATATTTTCCTGTTCCATATTAAAAATCATATGCAGCACTTTCGAAAAATGGACATTCATAATTTTGGGGATGTTAAGGACTTGTGCTCTGTCACTCTGTTAATTTAAACAGGGACTGAAATAACAAAATTATTAAGGAAAGCCCTGTTCAGTGTATCTTCTGGATGAACTGACCATTATCTGGTTGTCGCCTGGTACTCTCCATGATATCTTTAAAAATTCTAAATTTCCCTGGCTTCAGTATAAACATCTTGTAATATGCCGCCTGAGTTTTTATCCGTTTATATGCCTTTTTGCACTAAAGAGAAGAGCATGCTATTGGTGTGAGTTAGCATTGCATCTGGTTATATGTTACATTTTTCTACTAAAGAAAGATACTGTAAAAAATGGTACTCAGAACAGTTCTTATGGAACAGCTAACTGTAATTTTAGTGAGATCTTGCCATGACCTTTCTAAGATAAGATTCTCTTTGGTTCAGAAGAAGATACTAATTTTTGTATAAAAAAGGACTTACAGGTCTATGTATGAAAAGATGCAGTTTTTAAAAAAAGATAAATGCTATTTATTAATCCTGACAGTTTTATTGGGTCAATAAGTACATAACAATAATACAGAGCCGCATACTCAGCAAAAACACCTTGCCTGGATCGTGACCTTCTCAGTCTCTGTCTTGTTTACCAGGTGATATTTATGGCTTTATACTCCTTTATAATGTAGTCACTGATTCAGTGCCTATGTTTCCTTATCCTAAGATGCAGCTGACTATATTTCAATAAAAATGAAAGAATATCTGTGTTTTCCAGGTTCATTTCAAGCATTCTGAGTGTGGTGCCGTGAGAGATGCTGTTGTCCATGAGAGGCTGGGATTACCATGATCAAGTGCTGTATTTTGATTTCATCCAGTGGCTGAGAGATTTGTGGGGTAAAGAGGAAGTACTGAACTTTTAAAACTATTAAACAGGTAAGTCTATTGAAATAAGTTGGGGTGGTTTTTGGACAGTTTTCAGGCTTATTTCAATTTCATGTCCTATTTAACTATTTCCTCCACCACTCCCCCCAAAATAAAAGATCTGCATTTCACAGCCTCAAATGACCATTGCAATTTCAGTTCTACGCAGCTCTTTATTTCATGTAGAAAGATGTTTTCTTTACAGAAAACATGATTTTTACAAAAGGAAAGTGACATTTCCTTACACTGGGATAGCAAGAAGACTCTCTGTTATAGGCAGTAGTATGTCACTACTGTGAAAGCAAAAATGTAAATAACTAGGCTAATAGAGATGTTTAGTAGCTTCTATTGCAAGCTATTATATTCAAATACTGTTACGTGTTACCTGTATGAATTTTGGGGCTGATTTCCTCTTTATTTCAAGGGGGTTTTTACCATAATTTTGTTTTATTATTAGATATTGAGAATTCTCTCTCCTCTAAGTAAGATATCTGTTTAAACAATCCATCTCATTCCTTAGAGCAATTTGTAGAACTTAATTGACCTAACATAAAGCAATTTGCTATGGGTAGATTTAAACAAAGTACAAAGACCAAAAGCCTATCTTGTCTGACTCTGATGGATGTTTCACAAAAAAAGTGAGGACAGCATGAACAGTTTGTGGGCTTTTTTGGTTGTTTTTTTGTTGTGTGGTGTCTTGTGTTTTGTTTTTTTTCCCTGTATGTTGCTGTAGTTTTTATCTTTTCAAGTCAAGATCTTAGAAACTATACAGGAACATGGTGCTCTGGTAAAAACTAAACTGCTTAATCAAGACTATTTCCTGAATTGAGACTCAATCAACTTATGTCTGATTAAGGTGGATCATACTCATACTAATTTTTTTTGTTTGTTTGGTAAAGAATAAGGAATAATATTTTATTTAATAAAAATATTCAGATCTGTCTTGGAGTGTGTCTAGGGCAGCAGTAGATACTGGTGGACAAATTCCAGCCTTATGCCAGTGTGAATTGCACCTTACAAATATACAGTTTGGATGAGGAAACAACAGAGCAATGTTCAGGTGACACTGTACCTTGTTATCCCTACTGTGCAACTTACAGATGGGGAAAGTGCAGCCTAGACATAAGTACAGAAAAACTGTCTTCACATTCGTTTCTCCAGACTTCTGGGTTAAGAGTACACTGAGATAGATGCAGGTCACCTATATCTGTATCTATATCACAGCTGCACTCCCACTGTTTCTGGGAGTGTTTCTTTCCATTGCTCTGCCGGTTTCCAAAAAGATATTTTCGATTGAATTATTTTTGTAACAGTCAGGAAAAGTATGTTTTCTTGACCACTCAGTTCTGCAATTGAATTGTCCTCTGAATTCAAAACTAGTGATTTGAGGCACAGATTATGTTAAAAAATATTTTCACTAAATTATGATCTGCAAAAAAAAAAAAGGGGGGGACCAATGACTGAAAAAAGGATGACTAACAATTTAATAAACCAAATACAGTGTTCCATCTCATCTTTGAGATACAAAATTGGGTAATTTTAATGTTAATATAGAGTGATAGAATAGAAATGTGTTTAAAAATAGTATTTTATGTTTCTAATTTCCCATTATTTTCCTACAGAAACCTAAGGTCTGGTAAAATATTCTCTTCATATGTCTATGGTAGCTTTATTCTGATGATATTAATGTAGAGTTAAAGTCAGCTGTTGAATCAGTATTGTTTATGCTTTGCTAATATTTATCTCCTATTGACTTAGTTTTTTATCCATTTGTAAAAGAAACTGTTTGTAGTATTTCATTGAAGCGTTAGCTATTAAATAGAAGTCGACAATGATAACACTGTCAATCATATTCAAAGCTCTAGGACTGTGTTGTATGTGGATCACAAGAAGCAAAATGAAAATTAATTCCTTATTTTGCCTTTCGGAAAGTATTGTTTTTTCTTTCTGCTGTCCCTCATTTGTAGAAGTCTTTTGTAGTCTGTACTGTAAAAACTAAGTATACTTAAAATCTTGTTACATTTGTTATCTCAATAAGGTTTCAAATTTTTCACTGTTTGCTTCAGTGGTAACCTGTGTTTCCAGCTGCATGGCTTTCCATGATACTATGCTGACCAAATAAATAGGCAGAAAATTAGGAGCTCTACAAACAGCTTGTGGGAGGAAACTTTTCTCAAAAGACTTAAACTGAATTATTGTACAATGAAAAATTTTTGCTAAATTAAGAGCTGTCATGGCTTCCAAAAAATTGTTTTCTGCGCTCTACAAAACCTTTCCCTTCAAACTTCATCCTTAGTTTTGTGTCTGGGGCTTTTTTGTCTGGGGTTTTTGTTGTTGTTGCGTTGTTTGGGGTTTTTTGTTTGGTTGATTTGGTTTGGTTTTTTGTTTAGGGGAGGGGTTGTTTGCTTCGCGTGGGTTTTTTTTTTTTTCAGGATTTTGTTTGGGTTGGGTTGGGGGCTTTTTGGGGGGTGGTTTTGTTTGGTTTTATTTTGTTATGAACTTAAAAAAAGCTTCAAGAAGAAGTGAGAAAATTACCTGCCAAATCAAGATCTTCCTATTTCCTCTAATTTTGTTTAGTGGCACTATGTACTTGGTATCCTATCAAGGCCCAGTGCTCTTTTAGGTACTGGAGGGAGAACAAGAACAACTTTAGTCAACTAATGAACAACTCAGATAATTTTGTAAGACACTCCTTTCAGTTCATGGAAGCTTAAAGCAGCTCCTCGAACAGTAAAAATAAGGCACTATTTGTATGAGAGGTAAAATCTTTGTCAGGAAATTTCAATTCTCTTTCTAGGTTCTTATGATATGGTTATAATCTGATTCCACGAAGCCAAGCCTAGCTCAAATTGTCTTATTCTGTTTTAAACAAATGCTATGTACCTTTTTAAGTTTCTGCATAACAGAAGTTATATATAATACTAATATAATAGTTATGTAATACTAATAGAGGTGTCAAACTCATAATTTCCATGACTATTAACAAAAAATGAAAACCTTCCAAAAGGTGGTGAGTTCATATCGTGAAAGCTTTGCATTTACCATTCACAACAAAGCTGAATGTGATATGCGAACAGGGTGACTATGATGTGCTTTCTGCAAAAACCTGGGGGCAATTATACGTTTTAGTTCTGGAGACTTTATGTGACTGATGATAATACCATGTCCTTTCTTCAGGGTCATTGTGGATGTGCAATAGACTGATATCTCCAAGTTAATCTAAGGCTGTTTACAATAGTCTACTTACAAAATGAAGCGAGAAGTGAATATATCTGGCAGTTCAGGCATGTGCTGATCAAGTCTTTAACTGCTCATGTGATTTACTGAGTATATTTTGAACTTAACAGACTCAGTGCTGTTACTACAACTTCTCTTTGATATTTTTTTTCTCCCCCCTTTTTTTCCTTATTTTTAAAATTAAGGTATTTTTGATTATTCTCTCAAGTAACATGTGTGTGTTTTTAATTTAATTTAGAATCTGTTTTCTTCTTGGAATAAAAGGTTCCTAAAATATGCAAATACTTGAAAAGATAATGTTCATTTCTATCTAAGGTATTCTGTGGTTTGCCATGGTAAACAAAGGTACTTAAAAGCGTAAGTCTTAAGAATCAAGCAAAAAAAACTAAAACCTTTAAATTTTTATTTTTAATTCTCATTATATTATTATTCTTACCTTTTGATTTTTGAGTCCTAAATTATATAATGCTTTCTGAAAGAAAACAAATTTCTATAAATCATTTTTCCTTTCCATTTGAGATCAGGCAATTAATTTTATTAGATTTTTTTTTCATAACTCTTATAGGGAAAATCTGTTTACATAGTTAAATGAGGGAAAGAATATTCAATAAACTTCTGAGAAAAGAAAAAATAGCTTTTCATGTGTAAACGCTGAGGGAACAGGACTCACACTTTACTCATCCTTTAATTAATATACTTAAACTGGAGGATGATTTCTTCCTCTTATTTTTTTCTCTTATACTCCTCTTTCCCTCTTCAGTTCTTTAACAGATTTTTCTGCGTCTCATAGCTTATGATGTAAGCAAATGGATTGTGTTGGCAGTGATGCTCTCTGGCACCCCACATGGGAAATAAGTGAGTACGCTGTCATGGAAGGGTGTGAAAAGGGCCAGGAGGAGGAACAACAGGAAAAGAAAGCTAATTTAATGCCTTCCCTTAAGTCATTAAATGAAAATGGAAAAGTGAAAGGCTGAGGAAAGATTCCACAATAGGAGGAAAGAAAGTTTTGACCGAGTAAGAAAACAGTCCAAATCTATCCCCTTGAACAGAAGACATGGACAGTGTGGACAAAAAAAGCCACAAGTCATCTCCAAATATGGCCCATTAAGACTGTCACTTTACAATAGTCGATACTACTGTTGGGCAGTGCGGGCACTGAGGGTGTACAGGAGGCAAATTAAGAGGTGCAGCTCCAACCCAGCCTTCCCGAGAGCTGGACAGAGAGATCAGACCTGCTCTTATCTACTTTTCTGGGAGACCCTTCTCTCTGAAGGTCAAACAAACATAAATTTCATACAGCTTGGTCAGATTCATCTGCTAATATGAAAAAGAATGGATTAGGTGGTCTTGCTTTAAACAGAGTAGTGCATAATGGAACGGCCCATTTCTCTGTACTCTAGATTGTCAACCCCACTGGTCTTTACTGCCCATAGATTACTTAAACATAGCTTTGCACAGTGCACAGCATCAGCCCAGAATGGGTCAAAATACAGAGATTTTGTGTCTCAAAACTCACTTCCATATGCATTTGTAAAAATGAAATCTCATAATCCTTTCTCAATTTTATGTTTCAATTAAAAACAAAATCTCTTCTTCTGAACTTTATTTCTCTTATTCAGTTTCTATCCCCCAGGTTTTATCCTTCTATTCATAATTTTATCACCTCATCACTCAATAAATTTCAATTGTCTAGCAAGTACAGCGGGCAGACAACAGAAATCAAATGCACCAAACACCATCATGCTTGCTTATAAAAAAAAATGAGCTCCTAGGGAAAGTTACAAAAATTGTTTCATTACAGACGATCTTACAAAAATATGAGACAAATCACAAATACAAAGAAAGGCTCAGGCAGATCGTGAGTGTGTCAATACAAGTATCCTATTGCTGATAAGACGAGTTAAAGCCCCATAACACTGACTTCTTCAATAAAGCCTTACCTCTCACAAATCAAGGTGCAACAGAAAAGTGGAAATTATACAATCTTGAGCAGGTGAACAAACAAGGCCCTGAATCTTAGCCTTCTTGTAATATTTTGCATGTATTTTTAAAACCTGTAAATCCTCTTGAATGTTTATCACTTCACAGAAATAAATGGAAAAGAAGTGGGGAAAAAAAAAAGAAACTAAAAAGCAGATCCCAGTGTCAAAAGAAGTGCCAGGTTATTTGACTAATTCCTTCTAGTTTCCAATCCTTTGCTACACAATGTGTGGATACATGAACATTTATATAAAGGCCTCATCTCATTTCTCCTTTTTCTCAGAGTATCCTACTCTGGTTAGATTGCTATCTTACCGTAGGCACATTTCAAAAAGGTCCAGTCTTTTTCAAGGACATTTCTACATAACAATAGTTCAGGCTATACTCTGATTGTCTGGGGATTTTGTCAAATTCAAATGGCACTTTGAACTTTCTGTCTTTACAATTCCGTGATTTTATAGTTCAAGTTTTATGAAAGTTTGCTTTTCTCCTCTTATTGGCTGATCTGTTGTGGCATTGTAAAGAAATATGTTCTTGCACATATCTAAGATTGCCAGAGCATCATCCTGTGATGAGATGTGAATGAACAAGGGACTATCTTAGTGTGATGCAGTTTAATGATGCTATTCGAGTTGGAGACAGTTCAATGCAGATCGGAAAAGCAAACATACTTAGCAGACAGTCTACATTGAGATATAAAGCTCCTAAACTAGATGTGCACAGCATCTCACTGTCTGTCAAATAATAATTATGTATTTTAAGAAATCTCTAAATGAGCATTGAAAATTATACATTTTAGCAGCTTCAGATGAGCTGTCCAAGTCTGTTGAATAATATCCATCCTTTCTTCCTACGAAAAGGCAGGAGGTAGAAGGGAAATCTTTTAATATATAGTCATACAATAGAATGACTTTTAAAATGTCCTCTTCAACCTCTCTAGCTTGACAAGTGAAATTTCACATCTCTTGTATCAAATTCAGTATTCAGAAGGTTTCCTGAGTGAAAATAACTTCCTGTGAAAAGCTGAAACAATACTAATAATATAATTTTTAATATTGAAATGTAACTTTTTTTCTTTAAACCTAGGAATTCAAGGAAATGTATTTATTATTAACATTATTAAACATCCATATTATTTTTGAAAGTTAAGATCAAGGCTATAAGATACTGTAAGACATTAGTGCATAAGACATTATATATGATGTACATTGGAGAGCTATATTTTTTCAACTAATTATATTTCAGTCATTCAAATAAGATTTGAGTGATGTTTCTAGAAACCTCAGGCTAGGATCCAACACTGTTGGTATCCTTGAAAATTGCTTTGCTACATGGATTGCTGCAATTAAATTGGAATCAGTGGACTACAATAAGATAATGCCAGTCATCATATCAAATAGCCATTCATCATGAACAGTAGCATATGTTTAGTATTAATGAAGTTCAGTATTATAGGTTCCTCTTTTTAATGAGATATATTCAAGGAATGACAGATCAAAGAATTGTTCTGATAACGTTACACACCTTTATTGCTGTAGAACCAACTTAAAACATTACTGAAACTAGATGTGCCTTTTACTTGGTATATGTATGTTTTAAATACTTATATGGATATCTTCCTACATTGTTTCTATATGGACAAAGTTGCATTCAAATGCATGCATGACATGTTAAAAATTCTGCCTACAGACTATACTTATATGTGTATACACATACAGAAGATAAGTTTAATTAAGTGATGATGTGAACTTTGACTTCCTCTGTCAACTTTTTGTGTTACAGTAATAACCATGTTTGCAACCGAAAGATAAAGTAATGATTCACTGTAACTGATACCATCAAAATAGAACATTATTCTTACTCTGACTTTCCTGTGGTAGTTTTTTCTCTAGCAAAGTAGATGAGCATGTTGAATTTTTCTTTGTATTTGGGAATGTATTCTGCTCTCTGATTCTGTTAGTTGTACTACTGCTTCACATAGTGGGGAGGAACACCTCTGGAGTTTCTCCAAAGGTGAAAGTTGCTCCAAAGCTAATCTACAGTGTTCTGTGAGCTGGTCTTGTCTGGATAACAGACACTCACCCAGGCACTCTCGACTCTTGCTCCTCAACCGGACAGGGTGGGAAAATAAAATAAAAAACTCATAGGTTGATAAAAACACAGGGAGATCACTTGCCATTTACAGTCATGGGTAAAAGAGATTCAACTTGGGAAAGATTGATTTAGTTTATTGACAATTTCAAATAGAGTAGAATAGTCAGAAACAACGACAAATTTAAAACCCCTATCCCCTCTCTCCAACCCCCACCACACCCACTATCTTCCCAGGCTCATCTATCCCCAAATCTTCTACCTCCTCTCCAAGTGGGACACTCTTTACATTGTTTCCCTGCTTCAAAACAGGATACAGTCCTTTAAGAACTGCTCCACTCCATAAAATATAGTCCTCTAGAAATGGACTGCTCCAGCAAGAATCCCCCACCAATCACGATTTCTTCCCTAAACCCTGCTTCTCCTGCAGCTCCTGCCAGGAACCTGGTCCAGCACAAGCTTTCTACAGGGTCTCAGCCCCCTTCAGGCTTCATACCCCTATTGTGGTATGGGGACTCCACAGGCTGAAGGGGGATAACTACCTGACTGATCAACCTGCATCACCATAGTCTTCTGCAGGGGCTGTCAGGGAATTTCTTCTCCAGCATCTAGGTCATCTCTTACTCTCCCTCCTTTTCTGACCTTGGTGTCTAAAGGGCTGAAACAAGACTTGATTGTTGCAATTTCAATGTCCATTTGTCAAAGGGATGTTCTCAGTCTCGATCCATCAGAGGTGAGAGAAGACCAAAAAACACAGAATTCATTGGGTTAATATACGTTCAGGCTTATGTGAAAACACCCAGGTACCTCCCCTTTGGTGGGGGGGGAGCTTTACACCGTCTGATATAACATTTGTGGATCATGAGCAATCCTCAGGTTTGAAAGGCCCCAGTAATGAGTCTCGGAGTGCTTTGGGGGTCTTTGATGGTTTATGACACCTACTAAGACCTGACAGCTGCCTCTCATGGCAGCATAATTCAGCCAGTTATGCCCCATCAGAAGGCATGAATATCTTTATGCTTATGTGAGGGTGTCCCAGTATCTCACCTTGGAGGGGATTTTTACAACTGAGCCAGTGGTGTGAGAGAGGACATCGGCAGGATGAAAAGCACTGTCCTGCCTCCACAGGGCCTGCTTCTTATCAGCCTTCTCCCTTATCTGGCTCAAAATCCTGCTTGTAGCCTCTGGTGGTGGGTGCTCACCCTTTCTCTCCTATCTGGATCAGACATTTTGTCACTACACACCTCCTCCTCTCCTTCAGTTGAGGGGGAGTGTGCAAACCTGGCCCCAGCAAAGCACCCTACTGCCTCTGCAAATGGCTAATCATTTGGGTCATTAACCATTAACATTTCAGTTTCTCATGGAAACATAGATAGGATATGTATTATATAATTTGTATAATTTTATGTAGAATACCAGTTGATCTGCATTTTGAAAGAGTATGATAAATTCTTTCAAACTGGAGATAATACATTTGGAAGCTTTCAGATATCTTAGTAATGCAGGGTACAGAAATCACTAACTCCTTAAATGAAAATATATAAATAATAGTAATTAATAGTAAAAAATATTCACTCCAAGAAAGGAAAAACACTGAATTCCTTAGTTGTAAATGTTCCAAAAAAATGAACCCTGGGTTCTCAGCACTGCTGGATTAACAGCTGTAGCCAGTCTTAATATGTCATCTACTTAGATTTCCATAAGACCTTTACATGGCTCCACACAACATCCTTATCTCCAATTGGAGAGACATGAATTTGAAGGATGTGGTATTCAAAGAATCAGAAACTGGATTGATGGACACAGACAGAGAGTTGTGGTTAATGGCTCTAATCTAGGTGGAAGGCAGGTGACAAGAGCTGTCCTTCAGGGCTCAGTCTTGGGACCAGTGCTCTTCAGTATTTTCATCAGTGACATAGGCAGTGGGATTTAGTGCATGCTCAGCAAGTTTGCAGATGACATAAATCTGGGTGGTGCAGTTGACACAGCAGAAGGAAGGGATGTCATACAGGGGAAGCTGGACAAGCTTGAGAAGTAGGTTCCATGGGAACCTCGAGAAGTTAGTCAAGTCCAGTTGCAAGGTGCTTTTAGAAGGTTGGGGCAAGCCCAAGCATGAAGAGACCGTGAGGTGAACTTACTGAGGGCAGCCCTACAGAGAAGGACTTGGGGGTTCTTGTGAATGAGAAGATGGACATGGGCCGCCAATGTGCACTTGCTGCTCAGAAACCCACTTGTGTCCTGGACTGCATCAAAAGGACCTGATCTAGCAGGTGAAGGGAGGGAATTCTTGCCCTCTAATATGCCCTCCTAAGACCCACCTAGAATACTGTTTTCAGCTCTGGAGTCCTCAGCACAGGACATACCTAGTGGTGATAGAGTTGTCCTGGAGGAGAACCACAAAGATGATCAAGGGGCTGGAGCACCTCTCCTGCAGAAACAGGCTGAGAGAGCTGTGAGGGTGGTAAGGCACTGGAACAGGTTGCCCAACGAAATTGTGGATGGCCCATTTCTGGAAGTATTCAAGGCCAGTTTGGATGGGGCACTGAGGAACATGACCTAGTGGGTGGCAACCTGCTCATGGTGGAGTGGCTGGAATTATACAGTCTTTAAATCCCTTCCAAGCAAAACCATTCTATGATTCTAAATGATTCTATGATTCTATAAGTCTTTTCCATTTGCAAAGTGAGACAACTGACAAAGAAATACATTGTTTTTAACCTCATGAAACGTAAGACTAGTGAAACACATTTCTTGTCTTTAGAGGAAAAGGCAGAGGGATTGTATAAGTTCCAGTTTGAGGTTGCTTATTATGCTCCATCTGAGCATTTGCATAATTTCCTCTAGGTTTCTTTGATCTTTCTTTGTTTACCTCAGGTCATTTCAAGAGTAATGCTTGAAATGTTTCAGTCCACTGGAAAAGCAGTGTTGTGAATTTTTGCTGCTGTACAGATTTTCTTAGAGCTGAAGCTGTACTGCAATGTCTAAGACAAGCAGACGCAGCCCATGCTCTATAACTGGAGACAAAAGAGGGTGAGAAGGCTAATTCTGTCCAGTCAAGAATAGCTGCCAACATGAACATCTATTCTGTTCTATCTCAATCCTCACTAGTTCAGAAGAAGCACTTTTAACCATGCATTGTGTAGCATCAGTCTCTTTTTTTTTCCCTTCTTTGTTATTTTTAATAGCCTGACATTTTCAAATGCTAATCAATGTATGTGTTTACCACTACTCATATTTTACATAGTCAGTGCAAACTGACCTTTCTGCTGTGAAATAAACAGCTGGGAACAGGAGTTTTGGGTTGTCTCCCAGCACATAAAATCTCTCATAAGATTCAAGAACAGCTGCTTAAGTAAAATCTCCTGATATGGTTTTGTCTGGGATACCATTTAACCAGTCACAGATACTTTAAGCAAGGGCAAGAAGTGATTTTTTTTTTTCTTTTCTTACCTCCAAATGTCTCAAAACCGTCCTCATTTCCATTGAACAACAGTAATGCTAGAATGACGTCAAACACTCATGAACAGTTTCACTGCTGTGGTGCCACAAACAAAAGGTGTAAAGTGTCTGTGTGACCCAGAACGAGGCGGCTTTAACTCACTTCTATAGCCATGACCCAATCTTCTGTTTTGACTCCATTCTCTGCCACACATTAGCTGTGTGATCTTAGATTTATTACATTGTCTCACTGAGCCTCATGCCCTGTCTGTCAAACACTGGTAATGGTGCTTCTTGGCTCCCACATCTGTCACGTTTGTTTTGATGGCAGGCAATTTGGAGAGTGGACTGTTGGGCACAGCATCCACACAGCATTTAGCATGACAGTACCACACTATCTGAAATCTTGCATGCTTCTGGAGTGCAATCAGTAAAGAGTGATATGTAATAAATCTTCCTAAACCTTCCCAGAGGACTTGCCTTTTCTATTTCATCCTAAGTAGAGGCAGTGAAGGCGCTGACATTTAGTAGGAAAGACAAAGTTTCTATCTGTAGAGTGAGCAAAAAGAGGTGCATTTTTCTCAGTCTTGTGTGCATCTCACCTCTGGCCCAGAGGATTGACTTTTCTGGGTTGAAGGGCAGTTTATTTTCAAGGCTCATTCAGCCTTGGCCTCTCAGCCATGGTTGCAGTCAAAGATGTCTATCAGCATTAGCTGTAATTGTTTTATGATAGAGAACTGGAATGAGGCCACCAATTCATTTCCTATAGGCCACAAAGCAGCCATCTAATTGTCACAATTTTCAGTCATTGCTGACCTCAGGCAATTTCATGCCGTTATCTGGAGGTTAAAAGCTCCCCATATCATTACCTGGCAATAAAGCCATCTATGCCTTCGGATTCTCATTTCTGAGAAGATCTTTGGTCTGCCTACACTTCCTGCTGTGCTTACAGCAGCTGCTGGTCCCGGAACAGAGAAGTCACTGGCGATGTCCAGGTTTAACTGGTCCGGCTGCCACCCATCCCTGTGCACAGCTGATTTTCACTGTGTGGCCCGAGGAACCACAATGGTTTTAAACCAGCTGAATCTCACCCAAAAAGAGAGTCAATATTTACAAAAACATACCAAAAAATAGCTGCATTGTTTTTTATTGCCGCTGGGTACTGTTATCCCAGAAGCACAGAGAGCATTAGATGGCCTCTTTCCATTAACTCAATATTAACTTGATAGTAACTTGATATTGGCTTGATGTTGCATTTAGAAGCATGTACTATTTTGGGAGTGAGGGTCAGGCCATGGGTTTTGTATAGGTGTTTGTTTTGTTGTTTGTTTGTTTTTTCTCATAGTGAAATGTTTGCTGAATGTTTGCATTTACATTGTTTTCCATTTTACTTAGAAAGGCTCATAGAAAATTTCACTCTGAGAGACAGTCTTGCAGTAACCCATGATATTGTCTTCTTCTTCTACTGCATTTATATGATGTAGCTATCACAATTTCCTCAACCAAATTTAACTGTTTTTAAAGGTAGAAATGCCAGTATCTCTGGCTTTATTTACTAGTATTTTGTTGCAGAAAGAGATCCAAGAAAATGGAAAAGTTTAAGAAGGAAGATATGTTATTATGGAAATAAACATAGCTAGATTTGAGCTTCAAATTATTTGGATAAAAAACTAGACAGCAGTTGACATTATATTTTCAGTTTTTCTGTAACAGGGAAAAAGAAATTCAGCTTAATCATAGAATATAATATGGCTTGGGTTGGAAGGGACCTAAAGATCATCTCATTCCAAGCCCCCTGTCATGGGCAGGGACATCTTTCACCAGACCAGGTTTCTCAGAGCTCCATCCTACCTGGCCTTGGACATCTCCAGAAACGGGGCATCCAAGACTTCTATGGGCAACCTGTTCCAATACCTCACCACCCTCACAGCACAGAACTTTCTCCTAATGTGAAATCTCAACCTACTCCCTTTCATTTTTGTTTTTAATTAACTCTTAGAACATGATTTCATGTGTATGTGTGTGTGTGTGTGTGTGTGTGTGTGTGTGCGTATTTATATATGTATTTCAGCCTATCATTATTTTAGGTCAATGTTTTGTCTCCCTTAAGAGTAATTAAAATAAGAATATAATAGCTTGTAGGAACTCTTGCAAAAAACCCAGAAAAAACAAACCAGAATGTCATAATAATTTTCTCTGGTTTGTTAAATAAGCATATACTTAATATCAGACATAGCACCATGTTCTTCCTCTACCTACTCTTTTCTATTTTGCATAATGCACTAAACTAAGTGCATAAGATGACATTAGGAAATTAGTAACATCAAATTAAGAACAAATCACACACCTGTCCCCCAGAAAACACTTTTAAGTCAAAGTCTCTGTTTTGCAACACCAAACATTCATTGCTAAAATATTATTTGAAAGAATTAAGCTACATTGGTCTCAGCAAATGTTTAAGTAGCTAGAAGGGACTGGAAAGGGAGGTACTAGTCCACTACCTATGGATGTGAGGAGAACGCAGCTGCATATAGTATCCATTCCTTGCTTATTCTTCCTACAGCCACTTCCAGAGGGAGAATAGTGGACCTGGATGTACTATTGGGCTGACCTAATAAGACACTTTCAGAGTATAGGTAACAGAAACTTTTTAAGACTTCACAGCACTAATTTCTAAAATTAAAGTGCACATTTACTTGATTTACTTTCATGCATTTTATTAGGTAAAAATATTCCATATATTAGTTTGTCTTTTCTACAGTCCACAGAGATGTCATTTTTTTATTTATTGTCTAGAATTTCTTTCTAGATTTTCTTTGCCTTTAATCATGAGTTACTGCGTTAAAAAAAAAAAAGAAAAAAAGCAGATTGAAAACAAGAAACAAACCTTATACCTTTTTAGAATATAAATAAGTCTAAGTTTCATATCTAATAGCTCAACCCACTGAAACTGAACTTCTACAGGAAAGCAAATATGTCACAGTACAGCATTCAGAACATTAGAAGCAGCTATAAGTGGACTACTAAGTTGTGTATTTATTTTGAAAATGTTTACTATCTCATCCCAGAATAAATTCTTTATAACTTTTAATGGAAAAATAGAAACTCCAACTAATTTCTCCTAATCCTGTAAGGTGTGGAATGATTACTGGTTAACAGGGATGAATGAGGAGTCAGAAATCAGATTAAACAGTGTTGTTAATATCTCAGATTACTCTTTGTCTAGTACTTTTTTCTTGTGCTTCCTCTCTACTGTGTTCTCTGTCAGATGTAGAGAAATTGAAGCCGTGGTGGCTTTTCTTGAATCAAATTTTTTAAAAGGTATAAGCAGCTTTAAGTGTCACTGTATTTTGAGAGGCTGAAGAGTGAGAAAAGGGAAGAGTGTGAATTCAACTTTTCAAGTAAAAGAGATTCCTTCTGATTTCATCAACAAGGTGTTCAGAAGTCTGATATAGTAGCACTGTACAACAGTGGGAACAAGAAATGCTCATTTTCCTACCTGAAGCCTTATCTTTTGAATGTTTTACTTGCTTGAAATTTGAAACCTTTGGGACTAAATCTCTGAGCTTTCTCTAGCTCAGAAAACTCATCGTGATTTAGATTTAGGATCTGCTAAAATGTATCAATTAATAATCATAAAATGAGAAAGATGAGAAGGAGTGATAGGGACATCTAAAGGGACTATCTTTACTACATCACCTGGATCTTAGGAATGCACGTGTAGTCTTGGCAGTGATCTGAGAAAAAATACCAGTGTGCTTTATAATGCTAGCCTAAGTTGTACTCACTTAAACTTTCCACCCCGTCTATTTTGTGACCTTCTAAAGCAGACTGTTGCATCATTTATTATTAAAGATGCTCTGGGGCTGCAAGTATCTAAGATTTTGCACCTATGAATTGTAGTTTACATTCCTAATTTCCGCTCACATAGGCAAAACCTTTCAACTCTCAAGTTGAAAGTCTCTTTCCATGACTTCAGCATTTATTTGGTTAAGCTCAGTAGCAACACAGTCTCTGTTAAAAAAAAAAAAAAAAAAAAAAGGTGACTGAATGAGGAAATTTGTTTTGCATTAGGAAGATCATTGGTTTCTTTGTCAGGACTGAAAGGATATGTATTTGTAGTTTTCTTTGTCTTTATTTTACTTTCTATAAACACAAAAATTCCCCCAATGATAAGTGAAAAATGGGATCTTCTTCTCTCAGTGTAGTGATTATTGGACTTCCCCTCTGACAGCATGGACTGAGCTTCAAAAAAAGATTCTTTTGCTACTCATTTAAGAAAATGAGCCTGATGCTTCACATTTTGCTATTTATGCAGTCCTTTATACCCAGATAAAAGCAGGTATGAAATGCAATCAGTTCAGTCTTGTTCTCTTACATCTGTTATATACAGACATAAATCATGCATAAGTTGCTTAGTAGGGAAGAATCAAGTCCGAAATATCCATGTTTTATGAACTTCTGTAGTTTCCTGTGAGTCAAAACTAGGCTGGGAGGAAAAGAAAACCAATACTTCAAGGAACCTTACGCAGGTAATTGTTCAAGTCTGTTGTGTAATGTATCACATGGGCTTTATCAGGAGTGATCTGAAACTTTACCTGCCCAAATTCTCAGTCCTTTGGCATTAATTCTCTCTCTGGTGGGACAGTGTTAACCACCACCTTCCTTGGCCTCCCCAAAGACAGAACAGGTTAGGAGTGCATGAGTACTTTTTTATGTAGCACAAGACAAATGTAGCTGACACAGTACGAGTTACTGCCATACAAGTCACTTCTCCTATATATGAAAGGTAATTTTGGAGAGTGGGAGGTGAACCAGGAGAGAGGAAATGGGAGGGCAGAGATTTAGCTTTCCTTTGGAGTCTCTTTCATGGAAGTGACGGAGCATTATACCTCATAAAATATTCATCACGTTGTTTGAAGAATAAAACAACATGTATGTGTCTTCTCCAAGCCTTTAGGAAAGAGAGGAATTCCTCATGGATATGATTTATATTCATTGTGTAAGCTTTTGTGTGGTTGGCAAGTCAGTGAATATAAAGATCATGTGAAAAAAATGGTTTGAAAAAGATGTTCTGTGTTGTAGCTCACAGCTCTCATTGTGATGCAGAAATCTGATTTATTTTCATACTTCACTAATAAGACTCTCTGGTGAGAGGGATGTTAATCTCCACAGACTGCTCTTCCCCTGGAAAAAAAATATTCCTAGAAGACATTTTTTAATGAGCTATAGGAACAGCATATTCTTATCTATGCCACATATTAAAATGAAGGCAACAACTTCTGAAGACTATTTTACTGAATGTTAAAAAGGAACAAGCATTCAAAAATAAGGAGTGCTTGTAGAAATATTCAAACATATTACTGCCTTTAAATTCCAAAATTTTCCTTCTGACTCCGTTTCTGCTTCCTTCTGCTAGGTGGGAGGAGGAAGAGTAAGCAGGCCTCAGAAACAGTAGTGACTGATACATTACCACAATGTCCCTTCCTGTTGTTCAGTCCTCCCTACACACTAGACATCAGTAGCTCCAGATCTTTCATAATTTCTTTAATAAAATAGTCTTTTCTTTGCTGTCCTCTTAAATTTTCTCCATGAGAAAACAAAGACATTTTTGAATTTTTAACATCAGACACTTTCATAAGATAAGGTTCAATAGTTTGTAAGTTTTTTCTTTGTTGATATATATATCCTATACTGTATTCAGTCATCTTTACGTAATTTATTGAAAAAATCTAGGTGACCATATTTTTGTTCCTGCCCTTAATCTTCTCTTCCAAGCAGTGCCTTATGCTGTCCTTAATCCTGAGATAACTAAACTAACTTTTGTCACATCATTTAGCTTCTGTCATCCTTCAAACTTCTCTTGCCAAAATCTGTTTTACTCCCAAGGCTAAAACTTTTTTTTTTTTTTTTAGTATATAACTAGGTCATCTCTCCTAGCTAAAAAGTATTTTCAAATGATAGAGACGTGTGGATCTCCTGAAGATCAGTATTGCCTCACAGATATATATTTGGGGATATATAAGCACATGGTTCTTGACTTGGTACCATTCATCATAATGACAAATACCATTAGCTGACCTATGTCACAGTTAGCATCAATGACATGGACTTGGGAATGTGACTTCTGGTGCTGACTGTTTTTTTCTAGCAGTTTCTCATGGCCACCATGACTACCTAAATACTGTTTTGAATTTGGGGTGGTGATATGGTCCCAATCTATGGTTATCCTCAAGCAGAGGAAGCATGAAATCCTTCTGTAAATATTTCCATTATTAGACACCTGCAATTCCAGTTTTATTCTTCCACTGTAATTGGAATGATAGAGCAGCTTGCTTTGGGAAAACTAATTCTATGCAGATGTAAATATTCAGTAATAAGTATTGGGAGATATTTCTAACAGAAAATGTCATGTTGGGAAGAAGGGATATTGCTTGTATAACCTGAAAGAATCAGGGTCTAACTAGATTGTGGTCTTTAGGAATACAATCAAAATAATTACCTGCTTCAGAAATATTCTGCTTTGTGATACTTTTTTATGCCTTTTTCATGTAATATATTGCTATTTGCACTGTCGTAAGACCTTAGCCATGGTTCAACACTCTCTTACACTAGGCGGTATATGAAAAAAGAGTAAGAACTCGCTTTCCTGGGGTGTTTACTACATATGTTTAAGATGAGACAGCAGCTGGAAACAGACATGCCAGGGGAGTGCAAGACTGAGGCAGTACTGATCAATATGCTGGGCTGTGATCTCAGCAGTACCTAATTGGTGTTTGTTTTGTGCAAGCAGCACAACAAGAGAGTGTTTTGAGGAGACTTTGAAAGAATTTACAGGCAGTTTTGAAGTAGTGAGAGAAAGCATAGAAACAGATATGCATCTGTTATAAAGTGTCAAATCTGTAAGTGGGGAGATAATTATGTTGCATTTGAAAAATTTTCTGTAGTGCTAGAGCGATGCAAAAAGCAATCTGAACTGTAATGTTCTCAGTCTAAGACTTAACCATAGAAGGTCTTGACATAAATAATTTTTAAACTTTCAGAGTTTTATAGGACATAGAAGTTTACAAAGGAGATTCATTTCAACCGTCCTTTTCTGTAGAAATCCGTCAGCTATAGAATACCTGAAAGGCTCTGCAAGATATTCTGCCTGAAGACAGGATGGCATTATGCTCTTTATTCTAGAATTTCACTGAAGTGATATGCCCATGAGTAAATTTTATTATGTATAATTATGTATAAAATTGGAGAATTGTGCTTCCATTTTGAGTCCAGGGAGCAGATCTCTAGTTTCGGAATAATAGTTTTATTGACAGTTAATTGATTAAAAAAATTAGTCAAACCTTTATACAAAAACAAAAATACAGAAGAAAGAACTGTGCATGCCCACAGGTTCACTAGGCAATCTGTTCCAGTCTTGTCACCCTCATAACTAAAAATGTCTTCCCTATATCCAATCTAAATCTACCCTGCTTCAGCTTAAAACCACTGCCAGTTGTCTTGTCAATACAGGCCATGGTAAAAAGTTCTTCTCCGTCGTTGATAGTAACCTCCTTTAAATATTGGAAGACCATAGGATTATATCTCCTTTTTTCTCAACAAAATACTGAATGCTACAATTTTATGGAAACTATGTGCACTATTTTTTTTTTAGTGCTTCTCTGGTTTACAGCTGTGTTGGAGTGACAGCCTTTGGGAAGCTTCAATTTTTAGACAAAAAAAAGTTCACCACAGAAGATATCTTGAGCCCTTTGTATGTGTGCAAGCTACAGGACAGCTATAGAAGAAAAAAAGAGGCTCCCATTGTTACAGGGATTGAAGTGCAGATTTAAAGACATCAAGTTCAATAAAATAGGGCGTATTAGTCACTTAATGTCAAAATTCATATACTTGTCCACAAGTATTTACTCCACACTGAGATTTAGCTTATTCAATGCCAGTGCAACTTGTTCACCTTAAAAATTGTTAAAAAGTGTACTGGGACTTCTGAACTTCCACACTAAATTTTGGACTTGCTGACAATATAACTGTTACCACAGAAAAACCGAAATCATTTCCCAGCTGAAGCCTGAAAAAAATCAGTTACAGTTCCAGGAATGGTGAGGTTTTTCTGATTTATTTTTTTGTTGTTGTTGTTTTTGGGTTTTTTTTTTTTTGTTTTTTTTTGTTTTTTTTTCCACCATAACCTTTATACACTTTAAAAAGAACTAAAATTGTTATACAGAGAAGAGAGGGAAAACCATTAATTTCATTACAGATATTTATTCTTCCTGTTTGAAGCTCAATTTAAATGTGCTAGTTACTGTCTTTGAATAAAAATAAAAAGCTAATTTAATGTTACTGATCAAGGGAGAATTTTTATTTCTGACTGAAAGAATTATTGCTCATCTTTAATAGGAACAGTAAATAAAAATGATTATTCCTACATGTTTACCATCTCATTAGGCATTTGATATAAAAAAGTATCCAATAAAAACACTAAATAGGTTGTGGGATTTTTTAAATTTATTTTATTTTTGAAAGGTTAGACTGAATAAGGTTTATTATTTCCATTAGGCTTTAGAATTTGATTATTCAAGCAACCTACTTCAGTCCAGGAAGTCACTTATTGTCCATCAATTTAGTGATGCTCTTTGGTTTCTGACATGATTGTTTAATGAGAAAAAAGGATTTTTAATCCTACCTGGCTTCCTTTTTTTAATTGATATACTACTAAATTTGAAAATTAAATTTTAGTGCATGCATTTTAGCAATGATTAAGTGAAATATTTGTTCACTAGCAAATAGCTTACCATCCACGCAAATGAATACCTATGTCAAAATTTTATTTATCATTAGCCTTAAGAAAACTCTGTTAATAAAATGAAACTCGTCACAGACCCTCTATGAACATTTTCAGTCTTTATGCAGTTGTTGACAATGAATCGTGTCTTTCATTGTGAATTAATAGGATTAAAATAATAACAATTTAAAAAGCCCAAACTTGCTTGTGCTTTCCTAATGTTGGTGTCTTCCTGCTGTTACAGCTGAAGGGTTTTCTGTTTCAGTGGATCACAACTGACATGAGCATGAAGATTTTTCTTATTCAATGCATCTCAGCCATGGTCTGTCAGGAATGGCAAAGAGTTTCTCACAACTGAATCTAAAACAGCAAGTGGAAGTTTGTCTTCTTTCTATGCACTGAGGGATGTTGTTGGAGTAGGGAAATCAAACTTTCTTAATGCCTGATATATATTATAAAAAGCATTGTACTCCATCAACACTTGTGCCAGCCTTAGTCATTTTTCATGTATTTGATTTATGATCAGTGCACAGGCAGCTGAGTAGCACATGAGCTGGGCTGGTACTAACACATCACGGAAAAATTTTTGCCAGAGCTACACAGATTGTAAGTCCCTATTCAGATCTAATGAAAGCGCATTTTGCAGACTTCACCACTCTCCTGGATGCCCTGTTTCCTCTTCATTTTCAGGAGTCAGCTGCACATGGCTTGATGCTGCACTGACATGGACAGATTCTTTGCAATATTTGGGCTTCATATCAGAGTAAAAGGTGCTGTACTGCTTCTTACAGGGCATCCTGTCTGATTATAACTAGGCATAATCCAGCATTTATTTGTTCTTCCAGCTATAATATTTTAATTAGAAAAATACTGTGCCTCACTTGGTCCACGTTTCACTACTAACTATCTTGATGGTGTAGTACTGCTTGTTACTTCATCAGTAGCCTGCTAGGCCAGGCAAAGAAGCTGCTCTTTGAAGTTACTCCTCCAAGCACAGTTTGAAGCTGCTATTAGGTTATCAGAGAATAGAAACAACAACAACAACAAAAAAAACACAAACCCAATACCAACAAAAACAAACAAACAAACAAACAAACAAACAAACAAACAAAAAGTGCTTTCGTTTCACTTTCTTTGCAAAACTATTCAAAAAATAGTAGAATTTGTGAAACCTGGGAGGTGACTGACTGCAGGTGTGATCTTTAAGGTGCTGAGGGGAACGTGATTGTACTACTCAAAAGTGAGAGTTTAATGAACTGCTGTGGGTTGACTCTGATGTGATGCCAGATGCCCACCAAAGCTACTCTATCACTGCCCTTCTCAGCTGGAGAGGGGAAAGTGTAACAAAAAGCTTGTGAGTTGAGATAAGGACTGGGAGAGATCACTCACCGGTTACAGACATGGGCAAAACAGGCAGGACTTGGAGAAATTAGTTTAATCATTGCCAAACAAATCAAAGTAGGGTAATGAGAAATAAACCAAAGTCTTAGAAACCTTTTCACCCAATTCTCCCTTCTTCCCGAGCATAATTTCACTCCTGAACTCTCTCCCTCCTCCCTCCACAGCAGCATGAGGGGACAGGGAATAGAGGCTGTGATCAGCTCATGACGTATTGTCACTGCCACTCTTTCTACTTCGGGGGGGGGGACTCCTCACACTCTCCTTGGCTCCAGTGTCGTGTCCCTTCCATGGGAGACAGTCTTTCATGAATTTCTTCAATAAATTCATTCCCAGAGGGTGCAGTTCTGCAGCCAGATGAACTGCTCCAGCATGGATCCCTTCCATGGGGTGCAGTCCTAACCCTGTAGGAACTTCCAGAGTGGGTCCCCCACAAGGTCAGAAGCCCTGCCAATAAACCTGCTCCAGTATGAGCTCCTCTCTCCTTGGGGCCACAGGTCCTGCTGGGAGCCTGTTCCTGCACAGGCTTCCCTCAAGTTTACAGCCTCCCTCAGAGACACTCTTCTGTTCCAGCATGGGGTCCCTCATGGGTTGCAGGTGGATATCTGCTTCACCATGAGCCTCTGTGAGCTGCAGGATGACAGCCTTCTTCACCATAGTCTTTACCAGGGGCTGCCTGGTTATCTCTTCCTGGAGCATCTCCTCTCACTTCTTCGCTTGCTGCCTTTGGTGGCTGCAGGGCTGTTTCTCTCACATGTTCTCACTCTTCTTTTCTCTGGCTGCAGTTGTTGTGCAGTAAATTTTTTCTCCTTCTATAATTTGTTATCGCAGAGGTGCTACCTCTGTTGCTGAGGGGCTTGGCCTCAGCAAAGAAATGGTCAATCTTGGAGCTGACTGGCATTAGCTTCACTTGTCATGGGCAAAACTTCAAGGAGATTCTCACAGAAGCCACCTTTGTAGCCCCTCTGCAACTAAAACCTTGTCATGCAGATGCAATACACAAACCAAAGTGATAGGACTGCAAGAAACCATTCCTGCTGTAAGCATCTCTGCTAGGTGGAAAAAAAAGTGATGTTATTCTCACTTTCTGATTAGGTGCTCTATTTAGCTAATGCTCTAAGAAATTTCAATTCAGGCCAGCAGCTTGGCTGCTGTGCAGCAATTGTATTTCTATTACATGAACCAGTTTGTTTGTTGTCCTGAACTGCTGGACAACAAGGATTTTCTTGCTTCTACACGACTTAGTACATGTGAGCACACAGCTACTGCTGAGGAGAATGACTGATGACATACTGTTGTAACAGCAATGATTGGAGACGGATCTGTCTGTGAAGCGGTGCATGCGGACAGCGTACATTTCTTGAAGCTTTTAAATTAAATCATGTGTAGTGCATTCTTCATGAGAACAGTGCTCATTTCAAAAACATTCACTCCCCAGAACAGCATAAGCAATTCATCTACAGGGTAGCAATGTTTTACCTGTTGCTTTTTAGACAGAAGATCAATAAATATGAGTAACTTGAAAAACTAACAATCTTTTGATGTCCACTGCTGAGGAGAGTTGGGGAATTGACTTTGCATTGAGATTATCATAGGAGAAAGTTGGTAGCTGCCTAATTAATTACTGGTATCAGTGGGCAGCAACTGGGAAATAATGGTGCTTTATATAACCATTCCCACCTTCAGTGTCAAGTCTCTAGACTTCATGTAGCTCATTTATGTCTGATAAGCTAGATAAGTTGTCCCAAATTGCTTCTCTGTTATGAGTAAACAACCAGAATGCCTTTTGGCAATCAATACCTTTCTTCAGCACCAGATGAGAGGCAAAATAGTACTTATTAAGGATGCATGAAAATAAATTGGTAGCACACCTCTATACTTATAAGGCTGGCCTTTCCAAGTGCACATCATTCCAGGGAAGGATCCATTTGTGTCAAGGTACCATAAATTGATCTGCCTCTGTCCTATTTGTTTTTTTATGAAGGATTTTGATATATATAAAAAAAATAATTATTTGGGAGTACTATTACTGTGCTCATTGGGAGCTGCTAAATGTTTAACAGTTTTGAAAATATTGGTCTACAAAGTCAGTACTTTAGTTTTATGCTGACCTAGAGTGTTTTTTACAACCACTTTTGTAAGATCCTGTGCATATAATCATAGAAAACAATTTTTTAAAAGTCCATTTCTTTAGTATTTATATTCTCTATTCTGTTATAATACCCATTAACATGTTATAATAGGGGTTTACTCTTATAAAATACAGTCAATTAGTATATGATATAAAAACCCCCATTTTGTTCTTTTTACGGAACATTTAGGATATTATACAGTGCTATGATTCTTTTTAAATATGCAGTGAAATACCAGTTTTTAATTGGAGTGAGGGATACACTGGGGAAAACAGCAAAATAACTGTTTTTCTAACCCAAAACTTTAATAAAAACTAAAAAAATTACAGATATCAATTGTTTTTCAGTCTCACTGGCAACTCTCCTAACTCAGCAAGACTTCTAACAAGAGACTGAAGCTGCTTGTTCAATTACATGCCTTGGAAAAGAAAAAGACACTCATTTATGATTGTGCAGTTAATTATTATTTCATTGTTGCATGTTTCCTTGATGTGCTCCCAGGTGCAGTTTAGAAGTGAATAAGGAATCCTTGCTTCACTGCATCACCCTGTAATTTTGCCACTGGCTTCACTGAGGAAGTGTGTCACAGGTTTTCCCAGAAAAGCACAACTGTCAAGTCTGATTATTGAGATTTCACTTTAATTTTTGCTTGGTTGCACAAATCCCAATATGTATAAAGATTGTGAAAACTGGGCCTAGATTTTTACCTTAAATACAGTAATAGTGGTAATCTGCCTAACAGAAATGTGTGATATCAAAGTGAAAAAATTGCTAAAATTACTGTCAAATGACATTGATAAAAGAAATTTACAATCCCAAAACCAATAAGTGCAGGTAAAATTATTCATCCCGCTGAATATAATTCAAATTAAGCTATTTTATATATATATATATATATATATATTCATCTAATAGGCATGGTTAAAAAAAGTTGCTAGAAACAATGAAAAATATTTAGAAAAAGCCTACATGAATAAGTGACAGAACTTAGAACTTGCCTTATTCTTTTTTATTCCAGATGCAGTATTAGAAATAAAATTACATATGCCTACATATATGTATTTAATAAAATTATTTTTAATAGATAACTCTTAATAGACAAAATGGTAGAAAACAGCTTCCAGTAAATTTAGAACAGAAACTACTTTTAATGAGAACCATAGTTAGGGATAATTAATATAAATTACAACCTAATGACTTAATAGGGAATGACTCTGCACTCAATTACTCGAATTTTATTTTTTTTAAAATCTGTGTTTATATAAAAAGCAGGATGTAGTTTAAAACAAATAAGTAGGAGGAAGTTTGAAACAAATAAGGAATCTAATATGCAAATTGCTACAAAGCCTTTTGGTATACTGTGAGCAAGTAATACATGCAGTCTATTAAACTAACTACTAAATGACCTGTTTAGGGTTGGGTTTGTGGGTTTTGTGTTTTTTTTTTTTTATTTGGGTAACACTTACTGCTTTGAAAATACAGTATTTTTTAAATGATTTCTCACAAAAACATTATACTGTAAACTGCTTCAAAGTGAGTTTTTCCGTCTTCCAAATTCTCTATACCTGTTGCGTGTGGTTTCATGACTAATATCAAATATTGAAATAATTATTTGGATAAAATTAGTACATTTGAGTATTCTATTGATAATCCAAAATTATTTTAATATTTCCAAAAGCAGAGGAAAACAACTCCAATTTTAAAATAGTGTGAAACAATATGCAAAACTTCATAGGAAAATGTTTGTGAAGAACTGTATCACTTGCCTATTAAACTAACTTTTGAAAATAAAGGTAGGCACCAGAATACTGCTTGGTAACATTTGTATATTCTTGGTTACTTTTGAATTAAAAGGAGGCATTTTGTTGACTTGAAGGACACCCAGGTTTTTACCTGACAGAGGGAAACAATTTTAGCCTTTCAACACATTTGTCGCATTCTGCTTTTAGGAAAGGAAAAAACACAAACAAAAAACAATCAACACAAATCAGAAATCTAATTCAGACTTAACATTAGAATGGGATCTATTGTTTATCAACTATTGTTGAAGTAGATCTATACATTTTTCTGGAGTTGTGTATATCAGAAAGAGATAATAATTGTCACAGCTTCAGATAGTACAAAGTCTACCTAAATGTTATATCAGCATAGGGTTTTTTTGTGTTTTTAAAATCTTTTACAAATAATTATAACATTTTTGTAACTAGGAAAATAATAAAATAGCATCCTAAATCCTCTGAAGAGAAGAGACCATAAAATTGTGGAAGTTGCTGGCTATTTTAGAATAGCTGTATTTGATACACTGGAAAATTATATTTATTTAGTAGTATTATGACTTTAGCTAAGCTTATTATTATATTGTAGTCTTTTGGTGGAATTACTTTCAAAGATATCTGTAGTACAAGAAAGTAGTATTACATATTTATTTTTGCATATAAACATATTGAAGTATAGCTAGAAGTAGGCAAATGAAAATAAAAATATTAAATAGTCCAACAGTTCCTACTCTTAATTTGTACTATAGATATTCTGGATCACTGATCTCTGGAAAACAAAAATCACCAAGAAATTATTATCTCATCCCACATGTATGATAGTGAATTTTGCTGAGCCTCTGAGGATCAACAGCTAGAGAAGGCATAAGGCTTAATAAAGAAACCAAACAGATTGGCTATGGTAATGTTAGCCATGGCAAAAGAGTGGATTCTGTAATAGAAAACCAGAGATAATAGCAGTAAATTCTTGGGAGTACATGATATTCATCTAAGAAATCACAAGAAAATGAGTAATAAGTCTTATCTTCTAAAGGATATGACTTTCTCTTAAAATTATCTCCTCTCATACAAATTTCCCCAGTGAGCTTTGTTAACCCCCTTGACTTTTTAATAATGCTATTAGATAGTGTACTAGTATCCAGTATACTCGTACAGCACTGAGTAAACTGCCTTTATTTTTCCTGAAAATTTTACACCCTGAAAGATTAACATGTAAGTGTTTAACCTGCTCAGGGGAAGCCAAATCTTTTTGTTTGTTTTTTTTTTTCCCTAGGAGAAAGATATTTCTTCCTGTATATATATTTACAAGGCAATTTACAACAGCAGCAGAAAGAACATCAGAAAATCTGATGCAAGAGGAAAAGAAAAAGTAATCAATAAGGGCACAGATGTAGTAGATAAACGTACTGCTCAGCAAACCATTATTCCAGATAGTCTGCAGAGCTCAGCAGAATCATGAAGTCCTTGTATTAGCCTATTCATATTAAATGTGAAATGTTATTTGTCGAAGTCACATTCAAACAATACACTCTACATATAATTACTATGACCTTACTTATCTATTTATTTTGCTTGAGTTTTGTGGGTAGCATGAAAATTTTAGAAGGATATTTTTATTAGTTTCATATGAAGTGTTTCCCTGGTGAAACACCCATGTACAGAGATAAAAAAAAAAAATCTTTATAAATATGGGACTCCTTACAGGGTCTCAGCACAACTCTGTCCAGAGGAGGACACTGACTTCCTTCAGTTGTTGCCTGAACATCTAGTGTATGTTTATGTGTGGTCCGCCTCAAAGTAAAATGAGAAGTCCAAACTCATGTTGATGTCACAAAGAATTTCTCAGTTTGATTCACCTCCCTGTTTCCAGAAATGGCTTTATTTATAAATTTATTAGTGTGTTTTGTATGTCTCCTCCTCTACCCAAGGGGCTTTTTGTTTCTCTCCCTGAAAAGTTAATTTTTCCAATTTCTTCTCTGATGCAAGCTGCCTGTCTCCTTCCTCCAGACTAAAAGCTTTTCAATCTGCTTTGGAGAGTTCACTTTGCAAAATGTATTATGTGACAATTTCATTGAGTATGAACACTGCCTCCCACTTAGAGTGAAAATACTTTCTATGTCTCTGCCACAGCTGTTTCTCAAGTTCGTCTGAGCTGTGATCATTTACTGTAATCTCTGAAGAATTGTTTTAACCAAAATAAAGTGGCCATTTGTTTGTTTATTTTTTCTGACAATTTTTAGATAAAACCTTGTGGAGATCTTGGTGAACAAAAACAAAAACAAAAAACCAAAGCAATGTAAAAAAAAACCAAACAAAACCCCACAAAACAACAAAACCCACAAAACAAACAAAAAGCCAAAACAAATAAACCCCAAAACTTTTAAAAGTAAGTCTGTATGAAATTTCTGTGGTTTTGCTGCTGATTTTTATTTCTTAGTAGGTAGACTGAACAAATGTGTTTGGATGGGTTGACATGGAAGACTGAGGCCTGAGGAAATGAACTCATGACTCAGAATAAAAACAATCTGTTTTCTAGCCTTCATCTTTGAATTGGCAATAGGTTAAAAGGAAAAATACCCATGGATAAATATGTCCAACATTGGTTTTGCACAAAAAATTAACATCCATTAAAGATCCATCAATCGACTGAGATGCGTGATTTAATAAATTTTTGAGATAAAACCTTCAGACACACTTTGAGCTAGACCTTCAGTCTTCCATTTTCATTATAGCCATGTGGTTATTGTTTTGAATGTGCGCAGTCTTCTGTGCCAGTATGGCAAATATTTCACAGAGTGAGATCACTGCAGTAAGAGTCCTTACAATGCAATCATGAGTTAATATTGATTTTTTCTATTTAAATTTTCAAAGAGATGCATGTATATTATTAAATAGAAATAATTCATGATAGCTTTAGCAGTTTTTCCACATTTTCCTGTTCCTCCCAGCCTACAGCCATGTAGTTTATACAAAGTTTACTTTATTATTAACTGCATCGCTAGAATATCTTCCACTTGCATCAGTGCACCCTAAGAAGAAAATGTGGCCCAATGCATACACTTTAAAAGCCATGAAATTGAGAATCCAACATCTCCAAAATTTGCGCTCAGATTTTTTTCCATTTATTATTAGAGCAGCATGAAAACAAAACAAAACAAAATAAAACAAAACAAAACAAAACACATACACACACAAAAAAAACCCAACAGGAACAAAAAAATCCCAAACCAAAAAACCCCAACCTGTAAAACAAAACAAAGTAAAAAAAGGATTAGATCAGCTTCTCTGATTCTATTTTCTGTTTTAAAGTGTGGGAGTAAAAAGTAACACTAAGTACCCAAACACTACCAGATCTCACAAAATTTTAATTTTCTCAATAATTTTTTTTTTTTGAGATCCAGGACTGAAAAAAATTGAAAACATTTTTACCAGCTAGAACTTTTGCAGGATAAGTTCCTCTATGTAAGTTGAAACATTAAGGCTGATCATGTAAAAAGATATAGACAGAATGAAAATGGATTATTTGACTTAAAAGATATCTTGACATATAAGAAACAAACAAAAAAAAGAAAACTTACATTCATTTGAATAAGAAATGCCTACACAATGATTCTGTCAGAAATTCTGATATTCAAATTCTTTGGATATCTTACCTGAAACAATCCAGGTAGTATGGTCCTCTTCTGCAAAACAAAATTATAATAGCTTCTCTTGGAGATGTATGTTTAAGGATAAACATTGTCTATGATATCAGACACTCAAATATTGTACTTATGTTAAATGACTAAAACATAAACCATCATAGAGACGGTTGCTGTAAAATTCTGAACTGAAGCGTATAGTGCAAAAAAGTCTTCGTCTACATCATGTTTCAGTAGTTTTCTGTCAGTTCCATCTCTTTTCTGCTCTAATCATGAAAAACATTTCTTCCTTCTCTCTGATAATGTTTTGAAGCCTACCCAAATAGTCATTACATATTCACTAGAAGGAAATCAGGCTCTCTGTTGCCACAATGTAGTTTACTTTATCTGTTGAAAGTCCTATAATACTACCACTGATACAGGTAATGATGCAGTACCTTAGACATAAACTGGGCCATTAACTTTCAAAGGATCTAAAAAGGAGGCCTAAGCATGGCATCTCATTTTAGATTCAGTCTTACTAGATTTTGTAATGTTACTGTCTATCCATGGTATTTAAGGTGTTGTGTGTAGGACTTTTGCATGTGACTGAGAGTCAGATGTACACTCAAAACCAGTCAGAACTGAAACGGGAACATGAATGTACAAGTGTACACATTTTGTTAAAGATTTGCTTAAAGCCAGTTGTTGGTAAAACAGATTTTCTATTACAAATGAAGAATCCCATCTTTGATCAGTCATTTGCTAATTTAGAAACTCTCCTTTTCATCAAATGGGACTGTATCCCCAGGAATTAATCTGACAAAGTGCACACACATAAGAATGACCAAGGATAGATGTCCCTGATAACATTAGGAAAAGAGAAAGTGTGAGACAGTGTGCATGTGTGTGTGAGACCATAAGTGAACTGAGAGGGTTGTGACTGTCCTTAAGCTTAATGGTGAGCAGAGGCAAGGTATAGGTGTCGGCTTTGGACCTGCTTGCTCTCCTTCCTTTCTTCTTTTCCTCTACTTCTCTCTGCTTTTGTGGCAGACCCCATATTTATATCAAAAGTTTGCACTGATTTCCATGGAACCTTTTGTTTCTACCCTCTGCTGGTACCCTGTGTTCGAGGTAGTACCAGCAGAGACTAAATGGTTAGTCTTAGTGCTGGGCTGTCAGGGGAGGAGTGGACTAGTTCTGATGGGAATAAAAAAGAGGTTCCAGAGAGCCATCAGCTTGGAAATCCCACATACAACAGGATCACCTAGTACTGTGAGTTGCCCACAGGACATGGAATTATTATGTCTGGAAGAAGAATTGAGGCATCATGCAATGTCAATGCACAATCATCAAAGTCATCGAATCATGCCCAGCTGGTATTCATGGACCCCTAAAATCATAGAATCACAGAATATCCTGAGTTGTAAGAGACCCACAAAGATGATCGAAGTCCAGCTTCTGGTCCTACACAGGATAACCTCGAGAATCACACCATGTGCCTGAGAGTGTTGTCTAGACATTTCTTGAACTCTGTCAGGCTTGGTACCATGACCACTTTCTTGGAGAGTCTCTTCCAGCATCCAACCACCCTCTGAGTGAAGAACCTTTTCCCAGTATCCAGCCTAAACCTTGCCTGACACAGCTTCATGTAATTACCCTGCATCCTGTCACTGGTCACCAGAGAGAAGAAATCAGTGCCTGCCCCTCTTGTTCGTCTCCTGAGGAAGTTACAGACTGGTATGAGGTCTGCCCTCAGTCCCCTCCAGGCTGAACAGACCAAATGACCTCAGCCACTCTTCATATGGCATCTAGACCCTTCGCTATCTTCATAGCCCTCCTTTGGATGCTCTTGATGTTTTTTTTTATTATTTTTAAACTTTGTCAGCCAAAACTGCCACAATATTCAAGGTGAGGCCACTCCAGGTCAGAGCAGAGCAGGACAATCTCCTCCCTCCACCAGCTGATGATGCTTTGGCTGATGCCCCCCAGGACATGATTTGCCCTCCTGGCTGCCAGGGCACTGCTGATTCACATTCAACTTGCTCTTCACCAGGACTCCCAGGTCTTTTTCTACAGGGCTGTCCTCCACTGTCACATTCTCCTGTCTACAAACACATCCAGGGTTGCTCCATTCCAGGTGCAGAATCCAGCACTTGCCTTTGTTAAATGTCATACGCTTGGTGATTGCCCAGCCCTTTAATTTGTCAAGGTCTTTCTGCAAGGACTCTTTGCCTTTGAGGGAGCCAACAGCTCCTCCAAATTTAGTGTCACTGGCAAATTACTAAGTATCCGTTTGGGTTCTACGTCCAAGTCATTTATGAAGACGTTGAAGAGCGCAGGGCCTAAGATGGAGCCCTGTGGAACCCCACTAGGGACAGGTCACCAGTCTGATGTTACCCCATTCACTGTAGCTCTCTGTGCCTGATCCACAAGCTGATTGCCTAAACACATCCAAGATGTGTTTATACAGCTGCCCAACTGTATGCTGGACATTTTTTTCTGGAAGGTTACTGGACGAGATGGTATCAAAATCTTGACTGCAATCCAAAAAGATTACATCAGCTGGCTTCACTTTATCATCTAAGTGTGTTGCCATGTCATAAAAGTAAACTGAGTAACACAAACAAGATTTTCCCATTGTGAACTGTGACCAATTGCTGTTAGCAATCTTTACTGCTAACAGTTCCTGCCCAACTCACCTGTAGGAATGGCTGGACAAACCTCCCTGTTTAGTTCTTGGATCTTTGGATGTACATCAGCCAGCATGGCTGTGAGTCGCTGTATTGCCTGGGCACAAGCAGAGAGCTCTCGCTCCTGCCAAGAAGGTTAAGGCTTTTTCTGATTTATCTTTTCTTGACTAAAATTTAATGTCTTTAAAATAATGAAAAGTAATGATCTCTTATTTAGGTATTGCTATTAGCCTATTGTGCTTTTTTGCCAGTTTGCATAATGATGTATTCAATATTTTAAACAGACCTCAATATAACTATTACAAAGGGGTAACTTTGAGAATTCAAAAGGTCAGAGTTCAAGTATTGTGGTTTTGCCATTGCATTATATTTTTGCTTTCATGCTTGTAAACTGTATGGTGCAGCATCTTACAGAAGTGTAGATGTTTTGGGAAACTCAAGGGAGAAGGGACATAATAATAATAATCAGTAAAAGGGCTTCTTCTCACGGGACATAATAAAAAGCAAATTGAACTTTCCAGACTCCAAAACTTGGCATCCCTCATACTAAAGCTGTAACAAAACACTGTATATTCCTGCAACATAGTAATGTTATTGCTTTGTGTGAATGACTGTAGCATGCTTAGCCTGACCTCTTTTGATCTTTACAACTCCAGTAAAATGGAACCGTAGTCATTTAATCAATGTGATGGCAATTCTCTACAGTTGTACACCCAGTAATGAGCTAAGGAAAAGAAGGTGGCTGAGTCCCTTGTTCCTGTCATTTTGAAGAGCAGCTTTGTAAGAAAAGACCAAATTACAGAGGTCCAGGTTAGGACTGAGTGTAGTATAAGAAAATCATCATAAATATCTCATTACATACTATCATAATTCCCATGACTAAAAGACAGCTGTAAAATAAGTTACATATATTCTCATGTAAGCATACACATGGATGTATATGCTTCTTTGTATAGATGTAGACAGAATTCTCAACCTTCAGAAACCATTAGATTGTATAATGTTTTCTACAAGCTTGTAATAAGAGGTCAGCTTTCACTTATAGGCCAGACAAGTTCAACTACTCCTGTGTTTTGAGATTCATTATTCATGTGTCACTGGAAGGAAATACTAATCATAAACAGAAAATGAAAAAAAGATTCCTTTTGCCATTTTCCCCATTTTCAGAAGTCATTCCATTAGGCAACTGAATTTTCAAAATGAGCCATCATATTGGCTGTGGGATGTTCACTGACCATTTCTGCTGTCATTCAGAATCACATCCATGCAAGGTGAAGTAAACCTAGAAATTATATTTTGACCCCACAGAGTGCTTTTCAGTCAGCATCACATAAGACGTGAATGTTACACTAAAGGAGTTAAAAGAGTAGCTTCTGTAAAGCTCAGTGAAGTGATGAATGCCACATGCTTGAGAAGAGTTCATTGTCATTTAGCGTTCTGTCACACACATCTGAAATAAGAAAGAGAAGGACCAGTTATTTAAGCAGCCTCAAAGTATATATATATATCTATTTCACAGAACCTCCAGGCTTCTGATGCACTGCATTCAGATGATATGTAATAAAAAACATTAAAGCTAACTTCATAGCTTCAGTCTCAGAGTATTTATGCCTTCAAGTGTTTAAGTTTTCACCAACTTATCCTCTTCTCTTTGTTCACGATGATTTTTCAAAT
Source organism: Pyrocephalus nanus (assembly GCA_038380795.1). Lineage (NCBI taxonomy): Eukaryota > Metazoa > Chordata > Aves > Passeriformes > Tyrannidae > Pyrocephalus > Pyrocephalus nanus. The sequence continues at coordinate 62,977,692 of CM076263.1, read as the reverse complement.
AGCAGAATAGCTGTCTTCAATGTTCTTTACATGTATTTTTTCAGCATCTGTTTACCTACATACCTGATAATACATACACATTAGTTGAGTAAAATTCTAGCTGAAAAAACTCAGGGATTTATGATGCTAATAAAGAGAAGGGTATAAAATATTTATTGTCTGGAAAGGGTGTACATTACCTTTTTATTTATGTCCATCTAATTTTTTAGTGCTTCTTAGTTTTCTTTTCTAACTTTATTTTCTCATGTTCTGTGTGGCCCAAATTAAAAGAATATTTATGCTGATATGGTAAATTGAAAGAGTAACAAATGAAGGTATTGAAATGCCATCCATGTCTGAGTATTTCACTTTTTCAACACACTCAGAATACTCTTACAAGAAATAGAAATTATGTTATACTCATTTAATACATAGGAGGCTGAAAATGAATAGATAGAAGACCAAATACAAAATGCTAATTAAGGTGTAATGATCTCCAGTGATTTCATTTACAATTAAAAAACCTCAGTCTTTGATCATCCAGTATATGTGATTTACCAAGAAAAACTATATATCTACAGCAGAGCAAGCAACTTAGCCCTGGCCTGCCCACTTAACAAATAGGACATACTTATCTTCTGAAAGTAAGCCAACTGTTTTTTCATTACTACTGTACTGAATGTAAAGAATAAATTAGAACTGGAAAAAAAAAAAAAAAAAGCTTTTTAGGAAGATTTATATCTTGAAAAAAATTCTGTGATATAGAAAAAATATCTAAGGACAAAATGTTTTGTAATTATGGAAAATTAATTTCTTTAAACTGAAGAAGGAAAAGTTTTAGAAGAGCTAAGTAAGTAAAGGTCACGAGGAAGCACTTACAAGAGTTCTGCACCTGCATTTTAATACAAGGAAAATTGAAATTGTAAAATTGCTGCAGAATCTAACCTTCCTGCTGAAAGATACTTCTTCGAACTAGCTTGATTTTGTGTGCTGGCTAACAAGTATGCTTTTGTGTCTCCATGCTGTAATTCAAATGACTGCAATTTAAATTAGGTAGTCGTATACAGCATTTTTTGTGAAGGGAAAATAAACAGATGGACTCTTACCAAGGTGTGTATCTGAAATCAATCCTCTCATTTAACTAATGTTGAAAGAATTGGTTTTGCTAATTTCTCCGTGAAGCATAATCGTGTCCTGCCTGTTTGCTCTACTAGTAGAATTGTGACTGGGTTCAGAAGCAAAGTATGTTCTTTCAGTCATAATACCTTTACTAAAGTGGCTCTTACTGGGCTCAAATTAATGAAAATTCTGATTGCAAGACTTGAAATTTAAAATTCCAAGAGATGCCTGCAGGTGTTTTGCTGGAGAGATGTTGATCGCCGTCTGCATTTGCTCAGTTTCCTACTTAAGTATTGATTTAGCAAATTCTGCCCATTTGGCTACTCATACTTGTTGTGGTAGGATGGTATGTAATACTCTGAGAAATTTTCCTGTCCCACATGGAAAGAAGCACAAGGATGAGGGAAATGTATTGATTAACAAAGAACACTGGATTGACAGCAACTAGGCAGCTCGAGTGGCAAATCTGGAAGATAGTGACAGGGATGGGAGAGACATGGTTGGCCTGGCTTCACAGCCAACAAGCCAAAGGATAGTGGTGCTGAGAGACGTCAGCTCAGAGCACACTGAGGTGATATTGTGGATGTCCTCAGAGGAGTCTGACCAAGTCTTTGGAGCAAATAACACCTTGCCACTGCAGCAGGCTGAGCCTGCTTTCCTCATGTACAGAGCTTAGGGGCTCTTCTAGCCAGTTAGTGTTGTTACCAGGCAGACAGCTGGGCTACTGGCTTAGCTGGCCTTTTGTAACAGGTATTAATAGGAAGATGAATTTGTCACAGAAAACTTAGAGACTGGGGGAGTAAGAAAAAAATAGACAGGATTTGTGCAGGGCATGAGAAGGTGGCCTCGTTGTATCAAGAATAGGATATGTGCTAAGCTGTTGATAGTATTTCTTCATCATGGGACTGGAAAGGGTCCTCACAACAAGATATTGCTCTATTGGGTGATAGATAAAGTATTCCCTTTCTCAGGAAGAGGAAAGGTGACTTTGTACCTGAGCTGAGAACTGTTTGTCAAGGTATGCAGTCTGAGAATGCCTGTGTGGTCCCTACATGAGACCTTTTTGGATGTCTAGACTTTTCAGAGTGGAAGTCTTGCAGGTCATCAGCTTGACAAGGGGTGAAGTCTTGACTTTCTCAAGTATCTTATAGCACCTAAGAGTGTGTAGAATATCCACTTTCCTTCCCTGATTTCCCCAGATAATGAACAGCTAATGTACAGAAGAGCTGAGAGTGTACAGACCTTGCTTTTGGATCTTCCCTTAACCTAGCACCTTCCACAAAAGTTCACTTGATTTCTAAAGCTCTTCTACTTATCTCATTTTATTATCACTTGATCCACTTCACTTGACACTCAGCTCAAGACTTGTCAAAGGATCTGAGACCTTGTGACAGTCTCCATCAAAATAGGAGTTCTTTAAAATTCTAATCAAAGCTCAGACATATTGATCCTTCTCTCTGTTATCACTCATAAGGAAAAGCAGCATTTAATCTCCAGGGTGACTGAACCATCATGTTTTCATAAGCAATAAATTCTAAAAGGAGAAGAAAAAGTATTTTGGGTGCAATAAGTAACTTGAAAAATGGAAATGAAAAGCAAAGTTAATAGTTTCTGACTGTAAATTAATATGTATTAAACACCTGTAATAAGGAAAAGAATCTGCTAAAAGTCTTAGTCAGTTATTTTCAAATAAGATAACAGTTGAGATGGACTGACTGTGTAGGGTTTAAAAGTTTTTTCCACCTATAGGAACAATTGATATGATAAGTTCTGAACCTATGCAAATTAGGTTTGCATAGGTTCTGAACCTATGCAAACAAGGTCACATTATATATGACCTACTAGATCATATCTAAGCTAATTGGAGATTTTGGAAGTGTTTTCAGCAAATTTCAGGTAATGTTTTCAAACTAATATTTTGAAAAATTTTCTGTACAGCTGGAGAAAAAACACATATGAGGTAAATTCCTGAGTTTGATTTAGATTTCATTCACATAATTCCTCAGTTATTTCAAGAGTGATTTATATTGATTTAACTACATTCATTGAAGTGTGAAGGCTCACTCTGTGTTTGCACTTATTTCAGAGTGATAGGGATCTGTCCTAGTAAGTGAATTGCAAGCTGATAGCACTCTATTCCAGCTTCCACTTTTCTGCTATAGGAAACCTGTCCTTCAAAAAGGACATTGATGTGCTGGAGTGTGTCCAGTGAAGACCAACAAGGCTTGTGAAAAGTCTAGAAAACATGTCTTATGAGGAATAGCTGAGGGAGCTAGGTTTGTTTAGCCCCAAGAAAGAAGGCTCAGGGGGCACCTCATCACTCTCTACACGCACCTGAAAGGAGGTTTTAGCCAGGTGGGGACTGGTCTCTTCTGCCATGGCTTCAGGGAGAGGACAAGAGGAAATAGGCTTAAGCTGAGACTTGGTCAGGCATTGGAATGGATTGCCCAAGAAGGTGGTGGACTTGGTGGGCTCACCATTCCTGAAGATGTTTAAGAGACATCTGGATCTGGCGCTGGGTGATGTGGTTTAATGGTTTAGGTGACAGTGGGCTCACGGTCAGACTGGATGATCTTAAAGGTCTCTTCTAACCTTGATGGTTCCGTGAATCCATGTAGCAAAGTGTATACTGTCAATGAATACACACCTTCCAGTCCCTCCAGTGACCAGCTTCTTTTTTCTTACCTCTTCTTCTTCTGCCTATTTTAAGATTTGAGCTGTATGAACTTAGACAGTGAATAATACCAAGCAGATACATAGAGAAGGAAATATGAACTACACTGTGGTGGATTGACCCTGGCTGCAAACCAGTAAATTATAGGCACTGAGGCTAAGATATTTAACAAGGAATAGTCTGTGTTTTTTTAAATGTAGACTCATTTAAATTGAAAAATATGGATTTATTTCTTAGCTCCTTAATCACTTTTAAAATGCCTAGAGTAAAAACCATAAAAATGTTTAGTTGCATTCAGAATTAAAACCTGATCATAAACACAGTTTATGAATTAAAAATGTAATTAATAAATAGTCAGCCACAAACTGGCACTCCCTATTTAACTCCCACAGAGATTATAAATCATTCTGAAATAATGTTGACACACCTGTGCTCAACCAGTATGTCAACTTAACATCCCGCTGTATACAATGCCTTCCAAACCGGGCATTTATTTTAGTATGTACAGAACTTCCTATGGCAGTTTGTGCTGAACTGCATACTTGGAGGAAGTCAGGAACTTTGCTGTGAAGTATTTTCTGCCTTTCTGTTGCCCTTAGGAATGACAAGGATTTCTGAAGAGCAGGTAGCCAGACCAAGCCCACACACACACAAAAAAAAAAGCTAAATCAAATAAAAGTTTCTCTTCAATGGTATAAAATAACATTTGTGGCAGTAAGGAGACCCAAAGAGCTCAGGTTTGTTACTGACAACCTAAGGGAGGTGTCAGCCTATTGGCATAATTAATTTATTTTTCCACTAATTTTCTACCTTTATCCATGCATGATCCATCAAGATAATGATTTTATTCAGGCCTATTTTTTATTAGTATAACATAAATCAAGTTCAGATGAAGATGAACCTTCTGGATGGCCTCTTTAGAAGCTTTTTCAAGGATCATATCAGACATACTCCAGGTTTCCTAGGATTTTCAATGTTCCTGAAAATCCTAATTATGTAACAGATATACACATACCCCCTCCATACTCACTATACTTCTAAGTACTTGTTATAACAATTATAACTGTGTTATAATTGTATATGCTCGAATTTTCTTACTTTCAGGTTACAAAACTTAGCCGGCTTCATTAAAATAGAACATTATGTAATAATGTTGTTCAATTGTTGTTCTTATTTGTCCACAAGGGAAAGAATTATATTCTTGCAAGATTATTTTTTAGCTAGCATTTAGAAAATGTTACACAAGGGAACCAAAGTAAGTGAGCCGTTTTATAAAAACCCTGTAACAGGTGGCAACACAACGCACAAGCAGCTGCTTCTATATTCAGAAAGCTGTGTTCTTGTGTAACTTTTTTTGCATGCAAATATGTAATTATATGGTAGGTATGACACCTCTCAGGGTCAAAGTTATATCATATGCATGTGGGGTGGCAGTAGCACATACCTCTCTCTCTTAAAACTTGGAATTTACATAAGTATTTATGAGATTTTTCATTTTCAGAAAGCCAAACTATGAGCTTAGCCTAGTTCCTGAGTGAGATGTAGCAATCACTAGGCTGACTGGTATAACTTTTAGGTAGAAGTTTTACAGAAATTTGCAGCATTTAGAGGGGAAACTCTGGAAAAGTGAAGTTTGTTTGATGGAAACAATTGAGAGGTACCCTTTAGCCACTGAGAGGAAGCTTTAGCCATTTAAAAAGTGATTCAGCTTTCTGTTCTGGAGGGGAACTGAATGAAGACAAAGGAGTACACTCTATGCTTACTTTTCAAGCAAAACCTGGAATTCTAGGTGTTGGCTGTCAGGTATAGATCTCATGGTACATTGGATACAGTTTTCTGGAAACAAATGGGATGTAAGAGTGGAGACCTGTGCACAGCTGAAGGCATTTCTTTTCACTCTTTCACTTGAATAGTTTATATTTAAGCATAGTTTCCTTTATGAATATCTTTTGAAAGATACAAAGCTATATGAATAGCTTCCATGGATATCTTATGCTGCTACTGTATATTGTGTTCCAAAGTATAATAGCAATAGTTATAGTGAAGCCTTGCAATTTGTCATGAAGAATGCTTGACATGATTTCAAAAGTCCTGTAGTGTCTTTGTTTTATAGCCAGATTTTAATCCCTGATTACAACACACCTTATCTATATTTGCTCCATGCCCTCTAGCTACATTTTACCTTTTTGCTAATGCTTCCCTATAAGTACAGTGTTTGACATAGAACTAGAAATGTGATGAGGAAGAGTATCATATATGACAGAGGTATGTAAAGCTATTAGACTCTTTTCAGGACACGGTGCATACTCACAGTGGTATGTGCTGGTTTTGTTTTCTTTTCCCTGATAGTTTGTCTTTATGTACAATCACCTACTTTGACTTTTTCTCATTACTGCGAAAGTTAGTCACACTAATTTTCTTATATCAACTTCAATTCCATGGACTGAAAACTTGGTTTAGATTTCATCTTTTTCCTTTCTTCCAAGACCCCAAACTGTCTCAGAGAATAACACCATCAGACTAAGTGGGCATTTTGATATACTTCCCAGTCACATCTTCTTAGCGGTCCAAATGCATGTGAAAGCATTAGATTATAGTTTTGTTGTCATACAGCTCTTGATAATCTTTAAAAATGCATTGTGATGGACATCCTTCCCATGGATATGCAGACATGGACTACTCTGTCACTTAATGCGGTCATTTTTCCAGTTACTCATTCCTGAACTGCAGCTCCTTGATTCATATAAAACCCTGTATCTTGTGCATAGCCTTCTTGACTTTTTGCTGCCAGGTATTGCATAACTAAATACTGATAGAGAGAAAGATGAATGAGTTCAACAAGAATTGTGTCGTTCTTCTTCCTCAGGCATGTTCAGGAAAATCTCCCACTGATTTCAGTTGCAGGAAAATAGAAAATTATATTCTTTATGAAAATTAGATTCTTCATGAAAAAATGTAATAAAAGTGATATTGTATAGATTTCATTGTTCCTTAATATGCTTTTATTTCAGCAACCAACTCTAGCAACTTTGATAGGCTTGTCAGTAGAATCTAGCTGAACAAGTCTTATGATTGGCATTTCATTAACAGATTTGTCAATATGGACTTCAAAGTATATTTCTACATTCTGTTCTCTGCACAGAAAGCTTTCTAGAGGTGGCCAGTAAATTAACAGGCACACAGGAACAGGAATATTGTACTGACAGGAATGAGGCTCAGGCAGCAGATTTTAACACTTTAGGAGACCAGAAGCTTACTTGGTTCTTGACTCTCACAAAGATTTATTCCAAAATAAATGAGTGGTACTCTTAGTGGAGCAGGCCAAGTTGCTGCTGCAAAAAAAGAGATGTTAGAGGATGTGGGTTTTTGGGGCATTTAATTTCTGTTTGTTGTTCTTGTTGCTAAAGTCACACTGGTTTGTTTTTTATATTTGATAGGGTAAAAATGTGTGTGTAGCATCTGTAACATTCATTTTCCAAGCTAGTAGCGGGCATAGGCAGTCACAAGCATCTTAGCTTTTAGATTATGCAATTCAGAATTATGGAAACTATAGCTGCCTTTATTAGGTCTTTTAAGCCAAAGAGATCTATTTGCCAGTCTGTGGGACAAATACAGCCCGGGAGAATCATCAGCTGAATTTTCCCCCTATTCTAGAAAGTACACTCTGGCACGTAAATGCCATAACATTCACTTAGAAAAAAACCTTAACACCTTGTGAGAGAATGGGTTGGTGGTGAGAAGGTAGGCATCTTTTTTGCAGCAATTTCCTGAACTGTCTTCTGGCTTGTGTGTGGCTTTTTTCCATACTTTCCAGAATTATATCTGTCATTTGCTCACTTAGCTCAGTCCTCATCCTGTGTTGTCTCCCAGCTGACTTTGGAACAGGCATCTTTGTCTCTCTGCATTGACAAAAAATGTCCTCAAATGAGGACCCAGTTACATGCTTTCAAAGGGAAACTGAATACATCACCTAATTTGAAATATGAAAGCCATCTTAAGTCTGTTCTTCACTGTCATTATGTAAAGATGCAGCATCTGGGGCATAAGAAAAAGTCAGGAGAGATGAAAGTGTCAGAACAACTCAGTGCTTATTCTCTTGTTCTGCCTGGAAAATCTGTATAAAGTAGAGGTTTAAATAGGAAAAACTTTAAATTGCAGAACTCTTGAAGTGATACACTGTATTTCTCTTGAAAGCTTTTACATGTACAGGCAATTGGAAATGACTCCCTCAAACATGAGAACAACTTTAATAACTGTCAAGTGTCAGTGAAGTAGACACATAAACAGAAGAAATGTCACAGTCCATCAGCTTTTCCTTACTTCTCCAAATCGTTTTCCATTGCTTAGTGACCTAGGCATATATAAAGACTCTGTGTGTCAGTTCTGCACTTTATCTAAGCTGCAGAAAAATGTTGGTACATCTCTATGCACCTTTCCTGTCTGCACAGCTCCCTCCTAGCATTCAAATTGGATTTTCAGTTTAAAACTTAAGAATAATCTGTCCTTGAGATATGATTATGGTAAAAAAAACCTGATGCCTTGGTATTTCAGATGTGTTCTCCTTCAGTGATTTCTATAGTGAATCTGCTCACTGCACATCCAAACCCAAAAGCTTTTTAGCTGTTGTGCAGGCAAACTCAATTTGGTACCTGAAAGTAATGCCAGAGGCTTGATTATCAGTCTCCACCAATTTTATCAGTGGAAAACGTGATCTTTAGTGACAGTCTAAAACTGTAAAAGTAGAGAGGGATCAGAGACACACTTGCATTTCAAGCACCTGAGAAAAAGAGGAAAGTAAGTCACACCAGAAACAGAGGCCATACAAACCCAGTGCAGTTTCACAGGCACAATGTACTCGCTTCATACAAGAGCAAGGACTACAGAACTGCACTTTTAGCATAGGGAAACTGCTGGGGGCAGGGGTTGAGTAAAAGATATTTGTCATGAACAGATATCAACTTTAAAAGAAAAAAAAAAGCAATAGAAGTATACCACTGCATTATTCTAATCAATAAGTAAACTGAGAAAGTTCATTTTGGGGTACTTAGCATTCTGCTATACCATTCTGATTTGGTTTCATTAAATGCCTTACTCCACCCTTTGACAAGCACTCAATATCAGGCTTTCCCTAAGGATGTGCTCTGGGAGAGAAAAGGAGTTAATCCCATAGTTCTGAAGAGTAAAAAAGCATATTTCTACTGTATGTTTAGTGCTTATTCCCATCAAAAGGAATAGAAAAGTATTTCAGCTCTTCTGCAGAGGGTACTGATAGTCTCCTGCTACTATTCCAGAGTCTGAACTGCTGGCTCAGCTTTTTAGGCTCCTGGAGAGCCCATTTGTTTCAATTCCAACTTCTGACAGCCTATTAGAGACAGTGAGGTCGCATTTATTTCTGTTCTTCTAAGGGTGAAGAAAAGGAAAAGTTATATCAGCTGAGTAGGCAAAAATAAATTATCTTATTACATATAGAATATAGATACCAAATATATATAAATCATGAAGGAGCTAGCTTGTTAGGGACTCAGGGGATAATCACCATTAAAAATAGAATACAGTCCTAAGAGAAATGTAATACTTCTTTTTAAAACATGACAGGCTTTTGTCTGTTTCAGACTTGTAAGAAAACTGAAAATAAGCTGCAAATAGTTTTCATACAGTTCCTATTGCACGACTGTGGATTTTTTATATTTATTGTCTATGTAAATACTACGCAATAGCCCAGTCTAGACAAAACAGAAGACAGAGTCTCTCAAAATTCAAAGGTTTAATCCTTAGAGACTAAGATAATCACATTTTAATTTTCTTGCTCTATTCATGGAGCAGATATTGTAAGGTGTAATAGAAATGTCTTATAACAGTGCAACTCAATTTAAATAGTCTTACCTTTGGGGCAGGAGGAAAAAGGGGGAAGGGGTGGGAGAAGAAGAGATATTTTTCAATTATTTGAAGCTGGGTATAAGGACTCAAAGAAACATGAGGAAAAATGACATTATATTAAATATAAACTCAGATCTGAAGTATGAGATAGACCAATGTTATGCAATGATTTTTAAAAGTAAAATAAATTCAATTTTTCTGGTGCAATAAATACTACATATATTTGTATGCTTATCTTTATGCCTGCCCCCTATTTTTTCCACCCATACAAGTGACCCTTACCTTAAGAAGGAGTGTGAGTGTGTCCAGGTTTGCTTAGAATTTCTTCTAATCAAAATTCAATTTATTTTGGGTAGAAGTTAATTTCCCCTGAAAAATAATAGTAAAGAAAATACTTTTTTGGGCAATGCAATTTGTGTAGAACTTAAGAAAGAACTGCTGAGGCTTGCTGATGCCAAACACTCTAGAGCAGGAAAGACTTTTAAATTAAAGAAAAATCTGTTTCATTACAATGTCAACAAGGTAAGTATTCGATAAGTTTTGACTTAAGGAAAGCTTAAAAATACTACTTCAGATAGATAGATGGATATAAGTAATGCTCCTATATTAGCTGTTTCCCTACTTACTGTGTATTTCTAAAGGTGGATCCATGCTTTTTGTCAACTCATGATTTTCCAAATGGCTGAGAATTTCTTGTCCTTAGAAACAATAATTTCTAAACTGTTGTAGGCTTTTTTATTTGCTACTCACTTTAGTTTGTCTGTCTCTGAACAAGCTGTAGTTTCCCAGCTTCAGGCTGGGATTCTTCTGTTTGCTGAACTCTAAAGTTTCAACAGCATTCTCTCAAGGCAGTGTCCAGAGGTTTGGTTTGGATTACTTTCTTCTGAAAGAAATATGGCAGAGACCACACAAATAAAACACACTGTATTGCATAATGTTACATCACTTATTTTAAAGTGAACTAATTAACCGCTGTTAAAAACTCTTCTTTGTCCTGGAAGTCTGAGAAGCTATGTAAATAACGCCAAACGTCATAGGAAGTCTTGTGTAGTAGCCATTTTTGTTTTTGTTTTACAGAATTTGGAAAACTATTTAATTTACTGAGTTCTGTTTTTTATGTTTGGAAGACAGAAAGAAAACCACAATTCCTTCAAAATGACACTTGAAAAATTAGGAATGAAATTAATTCCTTGTAAAGCTTTTTCAGACCTCAAATGAATATCCCGTTCTGTTTGGTATGTTTAGGTATATTAAAAACCCAGGATGTCTGTAATATGCTTAGATGTATTTTTAACATATCTGTTTATTTCCTAGCAATTGTTTAACTGTTATGGCTTGTTGATTCAATTTAATTTCATAGTAGAAATATCTCTTGTGGATATGCAGCTGAACATTTTCACATCTTAATAATTTCAGCTAGAACATTATGTATAGGTGCTAAATTATTTTCTTCCCTCTCTTCCCCAAGTTGTACTTTCCCTGGAGAAATCAACTCTATAGGGCATTTAAACAATGAGGAAGACTGATACAGTGGTAGCCCCAGGAGTATTATGTAGCAGATTGTCTGAGTATGATTAGATTGGGATGAACTGTGAGCATGACAAAACATGCTGATATTTTAAGTATGATAACTAGATGCTTTAAAAACTGCTTAAACCTCAAGTTGCCTTGCTATTATACAATTGTCTCTGTGTAACAATCCGAAAGTGAACTGGGCCAGGTTTTGAATTTTGTTCATCTTGAATGATTTCCTGGGTTGGTCTCATACCATTTCAAATTACTTTTAGGAAGAAATGTAGGTTATTGCTCTTCATTAACTCAATGAACTCAAATGCAGCTTGCTTAGCTGCTGTTGGAAGGACAAGTCCTCCTTGCTCTACTCAAACTCTGTGCTCTTCAGAGGTTTTTAATTACAATATTCTACTTACCTTACAAGATAAAAACAAAATTTCACTCATCTACTCTCTAAATCCCATAGTCAATGCATAGTCCCCATAACAGCAAAATTTTACAAAATGTGGCATCAAAAACTAAATGTCAGTGTATGCCACTTCCTAATTTTGAAGAAATAATGTAACACCTGTCACAATTATTCTTCTGTACTGATAAGAAAGAAAAGAAATCAAGTTTTATTCTACTAAATCAATCTATTACCATTATGAAGATCATCTTGCCAAGTAGGTGATGTATCAACAGTAATTGTATCCCCAGAATATGTTTAATAGATTACTTGAATGATCCTACCTCAAAAAATCTGCTGTTGTCGGAAGAGAGCAACAGGTCTCTGGAAGATCTCCAAAACAGGGACTTTCCTGTGCTTACACTAATCTCAAATCAACAAATATAGATATTAATGCCAATCTGGGCAATTGAAAAGTCAAATTTTAATACATTCTTAAATATATGGGCCCCCCAAAAGAAAGAAGTGGTAGGCAGTTCTGATGACCGACACTGGAGAAATGGAATAGCAGGTGCTCTGATTTTTTCTCTACAATAGTTAAGTGTTTGTGGTGAAAATTTCATAAAATATAATTTTGTAGGCATTTTCAGAAAGAGTGTTCAGTTTGTTCAGTTTCTACATTGCTCCATCTCTGTGCAAAACAGTAGTAGACAATTAAGAAGTGCCTGAACACATTTAAATAGTTCATGAGCTGCTACCTTATGACCCTGTGCTGTGCATCAGTATCCCTGGCGTGTGTCTGAGGAAACAATTAGTTGCTTTTCCTCATCCTTATTCCTCCATAACTTGGAGCTGACCATTTTGAATCAAATACAACAGGGCAGATGCCTCAAAGATTCAAATTTCTACAGGTTTCTTTTTAAGTCAGTGGTGAGTAGAGGGAAGATGCTTCCAGACTGATGCCCCTACGGAGGCAGAGGCTGTCATCTGAGCCTAGTGCCCATCTGCTTTGGTTGTTACAGTGCATATTCAGGTATAGTGAGCTGCAAGGCTTCAGCTTTTTTCAGTTGAAATCTTCAGACTGATGGGAAGAAATATGGGAATGGGCATGTAGGACAGGGAAGGATCAAAAAGTGGGCAAATACTGGAAAGATTGTAGTGGCAGCAGGCTTTAGCTGAGAGATAGAGTTTCTAAAGTAAGAGAAGTGAATAAGGCATCAAATAGAAGTCATGTTTCACTGACTAAATAGCTTTTATTTTGTTTTATCTCTGTTCACTGAATTTCACTTTTATTTTGTATTTTACAGAGTGTGAAAGTGATAATAATAAAAATTTGCATTGAACTTTTTTTAAAAGGATTTGGAACATTTGCACAGAAGACAGAAGAATTACTTTAATTGCTTTTATAATGGTTTCGTTTTATCTGTATGCATTCAAGTTTCCCTTCACTCATCCAGCCTCCAAGGTGCAGAAAATATTTTTTGATATTTTGTTTTTAGCCATGCATCTTCAGTCATAGTTTGTCTTGTGAGAACTAGCTGAAAGCTATCTGAAAACCTGAAACCAGTTAGAAGACATAGTGTGACAAATAGATAATTCACTTCTGGGATTGGCATGCCATCATATTAAGTATATTGCTGGTGTTTTGACTGAAAGTCTGCTCTTATGGGAAGAGAAAACCCATTAGTTTCCTTTCTACCACAGTAAGACTTCACTGATGCCAAGCTATCACCACCCATTTCCTGAATTACCCACCCATTGAGATTTATCTCTGAACCTACACAGAACACACTGGAGGGGAAGTAGAAGCAATCTTCCATGTAGATATTTTTTATGAACTGTACATTTAGCCTGTCCCTTTAAACCTTCTCAGAAATATAAGATAGATTCACATGAAATTGTTCTTCTGATGTTATTCATCACCTGAGTTTGACTTGCACACCTAGAGATGGTCTTCTGCAAGCCCTTAAAAGCATGCAGTTGTCTTGTGTTTTACACAAATATGCAGGTGACTTCTCTCAGATAAGACTTTTTTTGTAGGCTAATGAGAGGAGGATTAGTGCCTCTTGCCACATAAATTGACAGGCACAAGGTTGCTCTATACATCTCCTCCATAAGAAAACTCTTAATGTTTAGTTCCCTGTAGTGTAAAACAAACTTTATCTCTTAGGCTACCTGGGCATCTTTCCCGTCTCTTAGAACATCAGCATGCCATCATGGTGAATCCACTGCTGATAACAGGATCTACACAACTGTTCCTAAGCCAGGATCCGAAGCAGACCTCTCACTGCCAAAATAGCTGTGCTGATCACCCATTCACTTTCAGGTGTGCTATTCATAGCTGTGCCTCACTTACATAATTAATAATATCAAACCAGAGTTGCCTTTTTATGAGAAGGTTGAAAGTTCCATACAAAGAACATATGTAAAGACCAAAACCAATATAGGCTTAACCTACTCTAACCTTCTGTTCAGACATATACAGATGTGAAGCATTCCATGGCGAAAATCCCCTTAGAGATGGGAAAATTTTGTATCTCTTTCCACTGTACAGTAAGGCAGGACAATACACAGAAATGCCCTTCTTGAGTGGATGAGAAGCAAAAGACCTATGTGCAAGGAATAGAGTAGTAGACAATGATTTGTCTTAGCAGAACCTACAACGCCTTAAGCCACCTAAATATTGAAATAATTTTTACATTCCTCTCAAGCTCATCAGTCATCAATATGTATGCCCTTAATTTTCACCTAATGCCTACTACATTAAAAACTGAAAAACACAAATTCCACTTAAATATAGCCATTTTTCAGGAGAAAATTATTCTGACAGCAGTTAGGAATTAGTGACACATCCATACATTGTTAAAAATGCTTTTTGAGTAGCTGTTCTTCAAGCAATTATTTCTTTTATCTCTTCATGTAGAGTTTCACTGTTTGAAAATTTGAAGGGGAAGATTATTTCCTATTGTCTCTTTTATGAATAGCTTACATGCTTGGCAATTTCCCTATCAATTCAAGAGCAATCTGACTTTTTAAATTTTTATTACATTTGTGGGAAAAATAAAACCCCAAACCCACAAACAAACAAACAAATAAACAAAAAAGCCCAAACTCCAAAATAGTAGAACAAAATTGTGATTTGACCCAAAATTTAGACTCTTAACTGTTTAGCAGGGGAAGATGGGGGAAAAATTTTTTAAAAGTACAAAATGCAATTATAATCTATAAATACAGTGTTTTATTATTATCTGTGGCAGTGTTTTGTGAAAAGTATGTTAGAGGAGCAAGTAGAAACATTGTCTCTCCTGTATGATACTGTTCTCAACCATAATGAGAAAATCTCCTGTTATTTCTTGGTTTTATGATTACCTCATGGTGAAAAATGTAATGAAATTAGTATTACCCATCATCATATTAAGAATTGAAGAAGGTCTCTGCAAATCAAAATACATAAATAGGTCACTGTATGTGTAGATATTTAGACTGGTAGATAAAATTGTTAATTTACAAATTTATTTTCTTGACAAGAGCAGAGAATTCTGCATGTGGGCCTGCATGTGCAGACTGATTGAATTATTTCAAACTTGTCTAAGGATTTGTAATGAGGTATTGGATGGAAAGGAAATTCGGTATATATAGTACACTATCTTGAGAAATATAACAGTATGTGCAATACACTTCCACAATGTGGAAAAAAAAAAAATTGCCTCGGATGAACCTAATTTCCAATGAAACATATAGGTTGTAAAAGTAGCTATTGTATTCCAGTAACAAGGTATGAATACCTTGTCAACTTCATGGTAACAATGAGATCACTTAGGGTAGGAGGAAGATTCCTCTGCACAACATGTCATGCAGAACAGGGAATGTCCCTAAGTCATATGAATAAACTTCTATGAGCCCTGTAGATTTCATGCTGAATGGCATGACAATGGCAGTGACATATGATGAGACTCTGATAAACAAATTAATGTTGTGAAGAATCTAATAAAGGAAGAATAGAATTACAATGTAGAAAAAGTCAGAAAAACTGAAACAAATGTGAGACTGTAAGAATAGGTAAACAAGGTCATATTGAAAAATGCTCTCTCCCAGCATTCCATTCCTAGTGATGACCAAAAAATAATTTCTCAAGAAGAATATAGACTCTGAACAATAACAGTATTTGCCCAGTCTCCAAACAGATGCAATTTAGGAAGAGCATGAGGTGAAGATATCCTGTATTTGTTTAGCAACCCATAGTGGAATTGAAGCAGTGTAAACCTTTAATCACCCTTAACATCTGGTGGAAGGCTGTCATAGCTTAGGTAGTTTTCATATTCTCAAAACAACCACTTCCTTTTTTTGCTTTGCACCTGTCAAGTGCAAACTGTGTATGTTGCCTCCTAGTTAAACTTTGTGAAGTTACACCAGCATTTTTGCAAGATGAGTATACAGAGCTTTCAGAAAACCAGACATGTTTATTTTTATCATATGATTTTCATTACAATAATTCAGATAATGAAAATCATGTATGATGTGGAAATCTCTGCCTTTATTAACACTGTCTTCCAAATCCCTCCTATCCCATCCCCTGCAGGCTTTCTTTCTATCAAAAGTCAGATAAAGGACTTGCAACATACTTGTTTGTTTGCAGCATGTTGCCCTAGACATGACTATAGTTTGGTATTTGTAAGAGGCATAATACTCTTTTTTCTCTACAGAATACTTACAAAAACTACAAAGATAGGTTGATAAGTCCACCTGATCACAGTAATTAAAATCCTAAACAGCTACATACCCTGAGTTATCTTTGATACTAAATAACTTAAATTGGTTTATTTCCTAGCTGCTGCAGATTAAATAAAATATTTCAAATGCTAAGACGTTGCTCCAGAATGTGTAGCCCTTAATGAGACAAGTTTGCTATCTTTCTGTGGAGTCAATAGGGTAGATGTAGAGAGATGAAATGCATGTAAAGCTAAGCTCTGGGTAAGAAACAAGATGTTGCCATACTCCAGCAAGAAACTTTAATTGCTTTTCTCCTTTTTAATCTTTTCTCATTCATTCTTGATGGATTGTGTTTGCCAGACTTCTTGATGACTCTTGTTGATTTGTCCTCTTCAGTTGCTTGCCTCAGCTTTCTCTTAATCCTGCATCAGTGAATGAGCACTGGTTGCAAAAAGGGGCATGGCCAAGCTATTTCCTAACTCATCATTTAGAAAGGTTAAATAAATTTCCCAAACTAAGTGGCAAGATGAATGACCTCCTATCAGTCATATAAAACACATCATACTGTAACTAACTTAAGCAAGTAAACTTCCAGACCCTACCTCTGTGCTGTTCCCAGCTTTATCTGAGATTGAACATCCAGCTTCTCACTGCTTATCTTTTGCCTTTCTCAGTACTGCTATTCCTATGGTGAAAAAAAACAAGTTTGTTTTGTTTTGTTTTGTTTTTCTCAAGGTAGAACTATTCAGCTGTTTTGTGTTTCTAATCACAATGTGTCAAATGTTTATGAAATAACAGTGTCTCATCAAATTATTTATTTTACACATTTAGTATTTTAATAAAATGTATACATGCAGTAATAAATAGCACAGTAAACTACAAGTTATAACACAAGGACATTAGAAACAAAAAAAAAATACTTTGAATTTGTAGGACCATACCACAGAGTTATATGTCATAGTCAGAGCTGAAGTCATGTTCATTTTTTCAAAGTACAGTGGAGACCCAGTCATACAGTTTATTGCAGCAAGAGCCCCACATAAAATGCCAGTTGATTACAGTAACTGCATGGATTCTCTGGTCTTAGAGGGGTCATTCAAAGAGAGAGGGGAAAAAAAAAGAGATGATATCTATGTTGAAGTCATGCTTATATGAAATGACATGATAAGCTTCCTTTGGAAATATTTATATAACATGAATATATTCCATTTTGAATCTTTACTGGTTAAAAAATGAACCTCAGCAATATCATGCTTGTTCTATAAACCTCAGAGTCTACTTAATTAAAAGCTCCACCTTAAATTCACTGTCCAAATCTATTTGTCAGTTAACTGGTTTGCTTGTTTGTCAAAATTCAGGTCCCACAAATCTGTATCATTTTCTGCCAAGTAAGGACTTATTCAGGTGAGTGACTTTAATGATGGCTATTTTAAGATAACTTCCTATGAAGTCCTCCAAATGTCAGAATTAATTTCTCTTATCAGTCTGTAAAATAAAAATCCAACAGTAATTAGGATATACTGAAGATTTCTTTTTCACCACTCTAAGAAAACTCCTGTAGAAAATAACTACTTTTCCTGATCTATTGCTTCCTAGCAGAGAATAATGGGATATATATAGGATAGCCAGCAGTGAGCTCATTTATCAGAGAAGAAAAGTCTTGGTTTAGTTAGCACTGCTGAGCTTTGTCTACAATGAAAAGCTTAACCAGTGCTGACAATGTTTGTGGGAAGTGTATGTAATAGAAATGGTGCTAAAAATAGTTCAGCTGAAAGAATAGATGCGGTAAAATGCATTGCACACATATCTAAAACTCCCTCTAAATTTCCAAAGCAAGTAAATTTTCATTCACACACTGAAGATAGGAAGGTGCGGATCACATCATGAAAACTTTTTGAAGGCTTCCCACTATTTTAGAAATACTGTATAAAGTTTTGCAAAGAAACTGTTCTTACAGCTTCTCAAACACTAAATAAGGTTTGATAAAAAATTGTATTATGACTCTTGGTTTGAAAAAGAATGGGGGAAACCCCTTCATGTGCTTTATTTTACAAATTCACTGAATTTTCTTCCAAAATTAATCTCATTGCAACAGTTTTCCAAAACAGTAAAATAACTTTGCCATCACATTTGCTCTTCTACTGGTCTTATACTGTTACAAAGTCTCTGAAAAAAAGAACTCTATCCCACACAATTGGGTTTTACTCTCTTCATGATGAAAATGAAAAGCATTTGAGACACTGCAGAAGTAATACTGCAACATTTGTACTAGTATCCACTGAAAAAGGGATCTGAGGTTTTTTCTCTTGTGCCAGGTATGTAAGTGCAACAGGTTTGATCCATTTACTTCTTACTTGGAGTCATCCTTAGGAAAAGCAAAACAAACCAACTAAAAGCCAAACAAAACCCACAAAAAAACCCAAACAAACAAACAAACAAACAAACACTTAAAAAATTTAAAAACAAACAAACAAAAAAAACACCACCACGAAAAAATCATGGTCAAGCACACCAAAATCTAGGCTGAGTAAGTCTGAGTCCCCCAAAACTGAAGGGCACAGGTGTGATGCTCAGTCTGCCATGTGCATTGCTGTCTCTGACAGCTGAGGCATGCCCCACGCAGGCACAACAGGCTTGAGAAGACAAGTATTGCAGAATCACAGAATATGTTGAGTGGGAAAGGACCCACAAAGATCATTGAGTCCAACCCTTGGCTCTGCACAGGACAGTCCCCAAGAGTCCTACCATGTGCTTGAGAGTATCATGTAAGTGCTTCTTGCAGCCTTAACCTCTTATTGGGCAGACTGTACAGTCAAATTTCCCCTTAAGTGCTGTTTCCATGTTATCTTCTACAATATAAAGGGACAGACCTGACACTTTGCCACTCCTGACATTAAGAATTAAATCCATTTAACAAGTATTTTTACTCAAATCACTATTTCCAAAAAAAAAAAAAAATGTTTCCTGGTCTGTCAGAAACTTTTTTTTTCCCACCAGTCCTGCATTTTCAGTCATTTTCATCTGTAAAATACTTGTCCAGCTGAGTATTTACAATTTTTTTCTAAACCTGGGTCTCAATCTGCCTGTTAGTTTTGGAGCTTATTCACTGAAATCAGTTTGATAAACCAATGATTCATGTATTATTTAGAATTCAAAGGGTAAAAATAAGGACTTGGATCTAATGTATGATACTATTAAAGTGTTTCTAAAAAGCTTTTATAATTTTCCTTCTAAGGAAAACTCTTCGTGCTTGTTTTTTGCACTTCAACTTGTTTGTTAAGCTTCCTGTAGGTTCACTTATTTCAGTAATACTGCTAACATATTAACCAGGTTCATTTTCTGCATTTTTTGTTGTACTATTGCAGTCCTAGGAAAATAACTTCTGTTCCTTATGGTTTGAAACAAAGTACTTTATCCATCAGTACTACAAAAGATTGCTTCCTTTCCTACAAAAGGAGGCTTTCCTTTCATCTCCCGTGGCATTTTGAAGTCATTAGACTTAAGTGTCCTTTGAGAATTAGTGGTGCGGGCTGAAGAGAGAAAAGGAGCTACCGAGTAGGGGGAAAACACTTTGCCTTTTGCAGAAGGGTGAGACTATGGCAATTGGCTAGGCTAGTGCTAAGAGCTTATTGATGTAGGAGTGATGTTGGAGGCGTGAGATGCCAATCACAAGGTGAGTGAACTTCAGAAGAATACAAAACAGATAACAGGCAAAAATGGCTTTTCAAGAGGGTGACTGCACAGTGATCAGAATCTCAGCTGGGAATACGGGGAGAGTTTCCCAAATGAGAGGATGATGTTTTGACTGCTTAGCAAAGGCCTGAGGCAGCCAGCCCCAGGTGCTTAGTGGAAATATTTTCACTATGTACTGTTATGCCTTTCACAGAGTGTCTTCAGTAGAAGTCTGCTGTGCCTTTCAATCCATGAAACAAAAGTTTTTCATTTATAGATGATTTTCCTTTTTTTTCTATCCTTGCAATAGTGCATGTAACAGAGTAAAGTATATGTCTTGATTGTAAGAAGAAAATAAAAACCTCCTGTGGGTTTAGAATTCACTATTCAGTCAATAACTGATCAATTCACTGATCAATATTCTCATCATATAAAAGGAATATGTGCAGTTAAAAAAGCAGCAAGTTAGAGGAGGAAATCAATTTCAATCAGTGCAGTCCAGTCAGCTAGCTGAAGGGGGCTTTTCCTCTACCTTAACAAAATAAGGAAAATGTTCCCTAGTTTTTCAGAGGGAAAGAAAAGGAATTAAATATTTTCATATAGGAATACACTTTCTAGAATGGAGAAAAAGGGTGTGGTGGCTGAAAGTTGAAATTAAAAGTCTTACTTTTGTTCCCAACCTGAAATTAGGAAGAAGACAAATTGTACTTAATTGGTTTTCATAACTGAATTTTAAGAAATAAAGATATGGGAGTTGGAAAAAAAATGGGAATCAAAATGCTAAGAAGTTGGGGTAAATCACAGATACAGTCTATCTCCATTCACAACCACTCTGTTACTGCATGTAATGCTTTTTCATTTAAAATTCATTGCTAGATAATGTTCAGAAGTATTTCAGTTTTTATTCTCTAATTGTATGTAGCAGTGAGTACTAAGGTAGACTTTCCAACACCAAAACACAGTTGCATGTTTATGGCATACATTCATGATCGTTGGAAAGGGATGAGAAGTTAATCTGATAAGAAGTGCACATTTACTTGGGTTCCTCACTTACTCTTTCATCTTATTTGCCATAAACACTATGACAGTCTAGAGACATTAAATACAAATTTCACTTTTCACTTCATCTTACCTGTATATAATTTATTTTTAGGACAACATACTTATGTTAAGGGAGTGATGAATCATTAAATAGAAAAGGAAAAACAGTATATTGATTTGCCTTCTTTTTGTATGGAATTCATAAACTAAATTGAAGTTCTTCACTTTGGAGGTTTGAAGGTTTTTTACTTATTTCTACTATATTGACCAAACAGTTTATTTATTTATTTTATTCTACCTGTAAAACAAACAGCACTGCCTTTGGTCCTTGTCCATTTTCTGCTTTTCCCTGTTGGTCCAAATGCCTAAATGGATGGGAGATGCAATTCTGGGAAAGCTTGAGACTGTGACAGCAGGTACTTATCTGCTCATAACCAACATGCAATGAGTCTGAATTTTTATCCCTTGCACTCTTATACATGTGACTCATGCTTAATTTGTGTAGTGTTTTTAATTTGAATGAGGAAGAGATACAAAGTGTTTATGTATTTCCTGTCATGTTTCAGGTTGACACATGATTAAAACCTCATAATCAAGAAATAATTTTTCACATTTATAGAGTGCTTGTGCTGCTGTTCAGGACCTATTTTTAATTAAAAATCTGAGCTCTGGTATATATGAAAATATCATTACGTTATAATTATAACCATGAAAACATGAAAGACTCATCCACTGTCTCAATAGAGCAGAAGGGAAAAGCAGTAGGATATCTTACACCTTCCTTAACTTCACAAAATGAATTGTATTGGACACAGTATAACATGAGCTTTTCACAAGGTTAGCCCTCCCTTGGTGATTTGCTGTCTGAACGTGTAAGGCAGAACTGGAAAACTTTAACACTTTCTTGCTTTTCCATGGGAAAACTTTAACATTTTAATTGCAGATCAAAACTAAAAAAAAAAAAAAAAAAACAGAATGGTTTACTTTTTGAAACAGGGTAGAAATGTGGTAAAATAGCACAAAATGCAAAATGAGAGTCTAACCAATTTATCCATAAACTGCTTTGTGTCATACTGGAGTACCTTGTTTCAGTGGTGGAGAGTGGATAAGAAGTTCTTTTTATCCTTAGGATAAAAAAGATAGCTTTTATCCTTAGGACAAATTAATATACAAAAGCCAAGCTTATAATGCAAGAGTACTGAACTTCATCTGAAGAATCACAGAGAAGCTATCCACAGCTTGGATTTTTCTGATGATCAGCACTCACTGCACCCACACTCTGTTTCTGCAGATCTTGCTAAGCCACATGGTAAAGCAAAATCCCATCAGAGTCTTGACAAACCACTAGTCATTAGAGAAGTGTGGTTTTGTGTCAGTCCGTGCACGAGTTTGTTGGACATTCTTCCTTTATAATTATATATATGGCTATTTATTTATATTCCTTCGGTTATACCTTGTTATTTGTTCATTCTGCAGAACTTGATTTTACAAAATCTACTGTTGTGTAGCCAGCCATTGCATATAGGGAAGTATACTTGACTTGCATGGGTTGGTTGTTACTATATGGCTATTTGCCTTAGAAGGGAAGTTAAGTGGAGGTGAAGTTGTCACAACTGTATTATATGCAAATACTCTCACTCCAAAGTAAATGCCAGACTGAATCTTTGTAGGATCCATTGCAGTCACACTACATAGAGATGCAGAACATTTGGCTGAAAACATTGTCTTTGCCTCTCTCCAAATGCCTTTTTCAGAATGCTGAAATAATTGTACTGTTGAACAAACGAGTAGGTATGGATTACCTAAGAGGTAAGCATTGAATTGGAGATTAATACAACATAGGAAAAACACTTTAGTTTTTATTCTGTACATTCTAATGGCCTGGTGAATATTCCTATTTATGAATATATGGGTTGGTCCAGTCAGCTCAGAAACATGCAGTTTTACGTATTTTTCTTGCACAAGATCATGTTAGCAGAGATTGGTATTTGACTTCTCTGTCCTCCTCCTTCTTTTCTTTTCCTGTTCAAAGATGAGATCTCTTGCTCATTCTCATTTCAAAATGCTCTCCATTTAACAAAACAGATGTTCTCTGCAAATAGGCTTCAGGTAATTTGGGCATCTCTGCCTTTCCTTAATGAATCTGTAGTAACCAAATTACATATGCATAAATGCAGCCCAAGTCCTTCAAGGACATACTCATTAGCTGTGTCATTTTGGATTCACTCTTTGGAATAAATATGCCCCTGTGGCTCTTAGAAGCATTTAGATTCACGAATTCTATTTGAAAATAGCCATTTGATATATATTAACTATGTATTGCTATGTACACAGAGATAAAAAGAGACAAGATAGTTATTCACAAAGGTGTGAAACAAGTCGACTTATTGCACAACCCTGTATCCTTTCACACACATAAAAGATGAGAATCTGATCAATCATCTATAATACTCCTAATTTATTCACAGTAATATATCTTAGCTAACTGGATTTTCCTTTTTTAAAATGAAGTGACAGAAAATATTTCTAGATAGAGTAATTCACAAATACAGGGGGGGTTAATTTCTGTTGTTGTAGGTGGATGATATTTCTAATATATGGCACACAGCAACATAGCTCAAGGTAAAGCATGTTCAGAGGAATGTCTGATATACAGAAAACCTATAGTGATATCCGTCAACGTCGGAAAAGCTATCAAGGGTTGAGTATTTTTCCTAAGAGATCTTAAAGCAAGTTTAGAGTGAAATAGTCAAAATACATAGTATGAGTTTGGATGACCAGATACAGTAAAGAGATTATAGGTTATTCTCAGCTGTTCAAACTTAATGACACAAGTCTGTCTAATTAATCAGTTGTGCCACTTTAAGTTACAGTTTTTACACTGGGTTTTAAAAGTGTACAAACCTGGTGTGGCAAATGAGGAAACCATCTGTCCCCCAGAGTTGATATTAACCATTTTACTGTTGAAATCAATGAGAAACTGTCTTTCTTTTTCTCTTTTATGTACTGGCAACATTCAAACCTATCTGACTATCAAGGTTTTGTTCATCTTTGTTGTAATTTAAGGAACTTGGTAAACAAACACCTGTACTTTTGTCAGTCTCTAGAGAACATGAAACAGACCTTGCATATACCTTGGCTGTACAAAATCTCCAGTAGGCTGGAGTGACAGAACCACCAGAAATAAAGTTATGCTTTGTGTTGGAAGCTGTTATGTGGGCATAGGGAATGTAGCAATTGCAGATTCATAATGTTTGATTATAAATTATGTCTGAGTGCTCATTAAGGCACAAGAGCATGCATTTCATTGGAAAAACACACAGATTTAATACAGGTAAAAAGTCATTATGGCACTCAAGGGCATAATAAACTGTAAGCAATGCAGCATTCCTTCATAACAGTAAACTAATATGTATTCTGTTTCAAGCTTTACCCTAATAAATAGGCCCTAATGCCAGACAGTGATCCAAATAACTGAGAAATAGAAACACAGTATTTACAGGTTGACATTTCTCCCCTCCTTTGCTTGGCCTGTCCTCAAATTTTAACTAAAGATCCTGTTTTATTGAAAGTTGGTCCTAGGAGAGTTTGACACTTAATACTGATTTGATAGAAGTCACATAAGGTACCAATAATGTGACCAAAGCACAATTCTGCTTCCCCTGCCCCCCCTAAAAAAAAAACAAACTGGAGGTTCTTCATACCATTGTATAAAACAGATTATACAGTTAGACTGCAAGCACATATTAAAGCAGTATTTTAGGCCTTTGCTCCTGTTGTAGGGTGTGTTAGAAATGCATCTTTCCACTTTCAATAAAGTTCCTCTCATGTTCTCTGGGAAATCATTACACTGATGACTCCATTGTGCAGATCTTTTTAAGTCAGTCTGAAAACCTACATAGCTATAGCCCTGCAGAGCTCTGTGGTACTTTTCCAAAAGGCTAATTATCTGGTGTCAAGTGTGTTGCTAGTGGAGTGGTCCTAATTACCTTTTTTTCTCTATTTGTTCAACTAATGAACTTAATTAGCTTCAACTTAGGCCTATTGTTTTTCACATGTTCTTAGCTTGAAACTTGCTGCTGCTTTGTCAGGTCTAATGAAGAAACTTACCTATTTTTTCCAAACATATTAATTGTGTCATTTAAACATGTTAGCTCTCTGAGAGCTGGGAGGGGTGCGAAAGACTAAGTGGATAGTACAGCCTCACTACAGCTGCTAGAATATTCACACACCAAGGCCTTTTGGAGCACATCTCTGGGCATGTGAGACAAAAGGATATGATGGGGAACTTTCAGCAGGCTTAGCTAAGGGTGAACCATCAGCCTAGGTTCAGGCATCAGGAGAAACATCAGCAAACTGGAGGATCTCACTTGGACAGCAGGGTTGGAAAACTCACCCTGCAAAGGGACACTGTGAGGCTGGTTCGGCGGGAGCAGAGATGGCTTCACAGCACCTGACTGTACCCCAGTACATAGAGAAGTGGTTCACAGAATGAAGCTGGGCTCTTCATTCTGGATGATGGATGGCAGGAGAATTACAGAATCATAGAATTAACTGGGTTGGAAGAGACCTCCAAGATCATCAAGTCCAACCCTTGATCCAACCCCACTGTGATTACCAGATCATGGCACTCAGTGCCACATCCAGCCTTGTCTCAAAAACCTTCAGGGATGGTGAATCCACCACCTCTCTGCGCAGGCCATTGCAATGCCTGATCACTCTCTCTGGAAAGAACTTCTTTCTAATATACAACCTAAACCTCCACTGACACAGCTTAAGCCTGTGTCCTCTTGTCCTACTGCTGATTGCCTGGGAGAAGAGACCGACCCCCACCTGGCTACAACCTCCTCTCAGGGAGCTGTAGAGAGTGATGAGATCACCCTTGAGCCTCCTCTTCTCCAGATGAAACAAACCCAGCTCCCTCAGCCTCTCCTCATAGGACTTGTGCTCCAGTCCCTTCACCAGCCTGGTTGTGGTGGCCTCAAGGTGTGGCCTCACCAATGCAGAGTACAGGGGAAGGATCACTGCCCTGCTCCTGCTGGCCACACTGTTCCTGATCCAGGCCAGGATCCATTGGCCTTCTTGGCCACCTGGGCACACTCTGGCTCATGTTCAGCCTCCTGTCAGTCAGCACCCCCAGATCCCTTTCCACCTGGCTGCTCTCCAGCCACTCTGTGCCCAGCCTGTAGCTCTCAGGGGGTTGTTGTGGCCAAAGTGCAGGACCCGGCACTTGGCCTTGTTGAACCTCATCCCGTTGGAATCACCCAACTCTCCAGCCTATCCAGGCTCCTCTGCAGAGCCCTCCTGCCTTCCAGCAGATCAGCACTCCCTCCCTACTTGGTGTCATCTGCAAATTTGCTAATGATGGACTCAATCCCCTCATCTAAATCATCGATAAAGATGTTAAACAGGACTGGGCCCAGCACTGATCCCTGGGGGACACCACTGGGTCCCAGCTGGATGCAGCCCCGTTCACCAGCACTCTCTGGGCCCTCCAGCCAATTCCTAACCCAGCACAGAGTGCCCCTGTCCAAACCATGGGCTGCAGCTTTTCCAGGAGTATATTATGGGAGACAGTGTCCAAGGCTTTGCTGAAGTCCATACAGACACATCCACAGCCTTCCCCTCATCCACCAGGTGGGTCATCTGATGGTAAAAGGAGATCAGGTTGGTCAGACAGGACCTGCCCCTCCTAAACGTGTGCTGGCTGGGTCTGATCCCTTGTCCATCCTTTATGTGCTGTGTGATTGCACTCAGGATGATCTGCTCCATAACCTTGCCAGGCACTGAGGTCAGGCTGACAGACCTGGAGTTTCCTGGGTCTTCCTTGCAGCCCTTTTTGTGGATTGGCGTGACATTGGCCAACTTCCAGTCACCTGGGGCCTCCCCAGAGAGCCAGGACTGATGAGAGACCCTGGACAAAACAAGAGGAGTTTTAAGGTGTAAGACAAGCATTTTTTCCACAAGGGCAACCAGGGAGCAGGGCTAGGGTGCGGGGTGGTATGTTGCTGCCTTTCTCCTTGGAGGATTTCCAAACTCCATGCAATAAAGCTCTGAGCAACCTGGTCAAACACCACGCCTGAGCCTGCTCTTCTGAGACCTTCTGAGGTCCCTGCTGGCCTGATGCATTGTGCTGGCCTTTGATCCCCTCCACAGCATTTCATCACTGTGTTCCTCTGGCTTGTTTGTTATTACCCAAAGATCAGCCTGGAGCACTGTAAATCACATAAAATTTGAAGACCTGCCTTCAGCAAAAGAAAGCAACAGAAACAATACCAGTAGAAATAATGCTACTAAGATATTAATCCTAGCAGTGGATTTCCCCTGCTTTCCACAAACTTTCATTTTACTTAAAATATAAATGGCTCAGAAAGAGAAGTCCTATGCAAATACAAAATAACTTTTGTTTTTATTATAGTATGGAAAAATAGTAGGGGTTCCAAGCTTTGTGCTTTAAATTTTTACATTTAGGTTTGATTTTTGACTCTTCCAGTATCATGAGATATATCTTTCATCACAACATTTTCAGTAACATCCACAAAAACTCTGAAAGTCAAGACCTCTTCAAAGGATTAAGGACTACTCTGCAGGGAAAGCATCAGTTCTACTATATTTCAACTATGAAATATGATACTTGCAAGCAAATGCAATCCTTGAATTTATTGTAATAAAAAAACTGAGTAATATATCACCTTGGGCACAGAAATAGTTCTAGAAATATAATGACTGTGATCACTGATATTAGGAAATGTAGATTCCCTCCTATGTAAAGAAGAAAAAGGTTACATTCCTTAGTGAAGGGTCTGTGTCCACATAAGCTACTGACAGATAATCTTTTGCAACAGTAGATAAAGTGGGTGAACCAGGGTAAATGTGTCCTTACTTCTACCTTTGAAATTTTGCCAGTTTTAAGGCTTCTGCTTGGATATAGTTCTACATGGTTAAACAGAAATTTCCAAGGAGAGTAATCATAGAAGAGACCCTATTTTTGAGGTTTTGTACCATCTATTCATGGGCATTTGAAAAAAAATAAAATTATTGATTGAATAAGTAAATCAAACATGGTGAAATCTACAGCATGGAGTTATACTGCATTGCAGATATGCCATTTCCAGTCAAGCCCACATGCTCAGCACATTTATTATATGAGGTGGAACAGTGTGTGAGAGAAAAAAAGAAGGAATATGAAATTTGAAATATTATCTGTAATATTCAGTAGCCTTTTAAGCAATGGAATAGTACTGTAGATTTTGTATTTAAGATCCTGACATGATTTAATAGGTAGATAGAATTGAGCCCTTAAGTTGTTTTACTTCGATATTTCCAGAATTTCAAATAGAGGTTCTTCTCCAGCTGCATGATGCAGATTTAGATATGCCAGTCAAGATACACTTCTCTACTTGTCCTGGAATTATTAAAGTTCTATTTTTTTAAGATATGTTGTACATTTAGGCTCAGTGGTATTCAGAGTCTGAAGTGGAAAATATTGGGTTCTTCAAACCAAGCTTTCTGTGTGTTGCCATTATTGTCGATTGGGCTACATCTGCACTGCTGTCTTCTTTACCTATTGTCATAAATTGGCATAATTTTCTCTTTTTTAAATGTAGTTTTGGTACAGATTTTTACTATATCTGTAATCTCACTAGCATACACTAAAAATGCATAAGGATGTTGTTAATCTCCTTAAAATATAGTATCGTAGCTTTCATTCTTGAACACAAATATCCCTTAATTTCTCAGCTTTCAAGAGCAAATGAATCTGAACTACAGATATCTGAAATCAAGGACTTCATGATGCCTAAATGAGCATTGGATAGTAGTTTCTTGCTATGAAAGGAATTTAACAGTAGCACAAATAGACTTATGAATTTTATGTTGAGTGCGATTACTCAGAGCATGGGATGCAAGAGTAAGAGTAGAGAAAAGAACTGAGACTGATTTTGAGAAATGAAAGATTATAATAGGCTGAATGCTTGATTGCATGAGATCTGTTGCTGTCTTTATGTCATCCCTTTAGTTCTCACATCTACCTTTCCTGTTAAATTGTTCTGCCTGCCTTTCCTTCCCTTGGCGTACAAAATTTTTGCACACTAGATGCCTGAGTAGATCATGTTACATTTTTTCACATACTTCTGTTCAGGTTTTCAGCAAGATACGCAGAGCAGTACACTTTCTGATATCCCATTATGTTGGGATTCTCTTTTTCAGTTTTGGTTATTTTTCTTGTCTTTCTGTTGATGATTTGATTGCTTAGGTTTTTTTCTTTTGAGTGGAGCACGTAGGGGTGTTGTTGCTTTTTCTTTTCTTTTTTTTTTTTTTTTTTTCCATTTTCATTGTCACACTCCTTCATACCAATTTAGAATAATTTTTGAGCCACTCAATTTATGCCAGCTCAGAATAAGCCTTTAGTATATTCTGGTTAGGTATTTACCTGCAGTAAGAAATAATTTCTGTCTAGCAAAGAATTTGTAGGTCTGACTGTCATTATTTATGTTGTTAATCACTTCTGTGCACATAGTTCTATAGGTGCAGAGTAGATTATGGATACACTAAAGATTTCCCTCTGAAACACATTGTTCTCAAGTACTTCTTCATATAGGTTGGACTTTTCCTTCTAGCCTAAAAGTATTTCAAAACAGTGATCTCTAGTGTATTGGTTTTCTTCAGTTTGTTCATTGCCAGACTAATTCTAATTTAAAGCTCTGCATTATGCCCTAAATTCCACTATGCTGGTCTCTAGGCAAAACAAAGAAATCAGATAAAAATCTTATTTATTCATCATTTAGAAACAAATTCTACCATATTTATTCAGTGTGAGTAATAATCAAGAGAATGAGTAGTTTAATAGGTCTCATTGAAAAGACATTGTGCAGCCTATGTATTTGGACCATAAATTAGAACTCTTTGGTTGGAAACGTGGCTACAAGAGCCATCACTTGATCACTAGTTCTCCTTGTGTCTTCATATCTGCTCCATTGTCTTGTCTTTTACTGCTGAACAGAAATAGTGTAGTTTCCTAGAACTGACCTGTAGAAAACTGTCACAACACAAATCAGATGATCACTGACACAACAACCTGAGTCATGTCAGAAAGTCACCACCCTGCCAAATCTGTTTTAGAAATCCCTGAGGAGCTGACATAATGAATCAGTTCTCCTTGATGAGGTTTGCTGTGGGGTGTTTCTTTTACTTTTGTTATGGTTTCTTGCTGTTGTTGTTGGGGGTTTGCTTCTTGGTTGGTTGGTTTGAGTGTTTTTGTTTGGTTTTTTGGCAGGGTATGGGAGTTGGTTTTGCCTAAATGCTAAGCATCTGTCTGGTTTTTTTCTTTGTTAAAAAAAGATTGGGATATGTGCATGAAGCATGCATAGCGCTGTTAGTTCACTTCAGGAACTCCAAAGTTGCCACTTGACCAACAGAAATGTCAGCATGAATGAACATAATGTCATGCAATGGTTACAGTTAGCTTCTCTGCATTTACTGTGCATTGCTTATTCCTTTTTTTTTTTTTACCTGCTTCACATGGAATATTTTTTAACATCTTATCAGAAGAGAAGTTTCAAATAATTAGATTTAAAAGAGTTTATTAAAAAATTAGCAAAATATCTGGCCAGAGAAAATAGAGAGAAGAAAATATTTTTTGTTTATATATTACTATTAGTTTACATTATTATATCCTTACAGATGCAGACAAATATTAATAATTTATCATGGCATCACCATTCTCTGTCTCCAGTTTGTGTATACTTTTGCTTTCCTAAAGTGAATTGACTCAGCAAAGTCAATATTATCACTTAGATGCCTTTGGTCTTATGCAGGAAATACAGAAAGGATCACTGGTTATGGAAGTTTGTAAGAGAAGATTAAACCTTTGGAATTTGAACCTAAAAGGCAGTTACACAGATACAGAGAAGAGTTTTTTATTCAGTTTTCCATTTAGGAGAATACCAGAGCAAGCTGCAGAAGGAATTTCCTTTTTGAAATTGGGGTGAAACCAATCTTCCAAACTTCTCATTAAAAAATAAATTAAAGGAACTAATCTAGCATAGTCTGTTTTTATGAGTCAGTTGATTCAATCATACAAAGGCCCTATTCCAAATCACTTCTTGTGATACTTTTACAAACCAGCAAAGCACCAATATTTTGTAAGAAAGTCTTCTGTCCTTTATTGAATTTGCCCACCTCTGTATTAATAATTAAAAAGTAATATACAGGAATTTATAAGGCAAAGCTGATGAACTATGTTAATAACTTTCTCAGTGTTGGACTTCTTGCCTGCTAAACGAGTCCTGTACTTGAACAATTGTTTCTTAAAAGTTTTATCTGAAATTCCATGTTCCTTTCAACAGCTTCTAGTTTTAAGAGTATATTTGGTTTTGACTATACACTTTTGGGTTAAAAAATTACTTGACCTGCCCTATGCAGAATCATCTCTGGATCCCTAATATGCCTAGAAGCATGATGAGTATATTTAAAAATATTAATGATACAGCTAAATACATTTGTTTCTGAAACATCTTTGCTCTGCATCCGAGTTTGATTAAACTTGCCTTAAGAATCTAGACTATAATCATTTATTACCTCCTTTGAAGGTTTTTTTTTTTTTTAGTTTGAGGGGTGGAGGGAGCCATTGATTTCTATATTTTTAGTTTTAGGAAAAATTAAGTTTTAATGGTACTTCCACTGAAAATTATGTGGTTTTAGTTGCATCTTGGCATCTGCAATTAGAATAGTCTTCTCCAAACTAATGAAGTGTAATTTGTAAATGAACTGTTTGTTTCTCTGTAAGGATTGCTCCAGTCATCTAACTGTCAAGTCTCCTCCAATTGGATGTTTTGTTAATCACAGATGTCAGGGTCTATCCTTTCTGAATTAGATTGGCTTTCTGGAGTTGTCACTTGCCTTGGCTCTTTGACAAGGGCTAGGGAGAGCAGGAAAGGCTTATGTTTCTGTTTTTCCTCAAAGCCACAACAGTGCAGAGGTGCAGGCTACTATATGTCTTCTACCTATCATTTGAGAGTGATGAAAGGGTCTTTGGGATTAGATCTTTGTACACAATATTTTCCTGTTACACATTCATGACGTTGTGGCATTGCAGCTAAGATTTGCTAAGAATAATTGCTTTATGATTATAAGAAATTATCCAATATGAAAATTATACACTTTACATACACTTTGCACAGTAATTACAACATTATATAGAGCCCTGGGATTGGTTAGCCCTTAAGAGCTTTAAATTGCCCCTTTTTTAGTAATTTATCTCCTATGTTTCCAGTAGTAGTGGCTTCTGGTTGCAGAAATATGTTTTTAATGGTTCTTTAAACTTTCAGGTAGGTAAACTTTCCTTATTCTTCTCAAGATATATTCTTCTCACAGACTCTGATACGCTTCTGTGTGTATGTGTTTTGGGGTTTGGGTTTGCAGAAGGGAGGGGGCTGTTGGGATCTTTTCACTTCTCAACAGCAGCAGCTAATCTTGTTCTGAGCACATATGTGCTCCTGATAATAAAGTTGAGCTGTTTTGTACAATTCCAGTAGCATATATCTAAAGGGTTGAACTGAGCTAACAGTTGTGGTTTGTGAAACTGCAGATGCATGCAGAATGCACAGTTCAGGATGGCAAAGCCAATATTCAGATCACACCTCTTATGGAAGTTCCTCATATCTTATTTTCCTCATGCTTCTAAACTTTGAGAATGAAATGCCTTACTGCAAGCTCTGTTGTTTGCATCCTGATTTTTGCCACTGTGTACAAGCTCCAGAGCATCATTGCATACTCTTCTGGGTTTGAGTGAATGACCAAGTTCGTCAAATGAGGTTCAAGTTTTGTAAGGTTTTTTTAAGACTCTTAAGTAGTTTTTTCCTGTTTCTGATTACAGTCATTGTGGTTGACCATTTTATTCACAAAGAGGGATAGATTTGAAAGCAGACATAGCAAGTTAGAAAGGAGAAATAATATAGCAAGAGCTAAGATGCCAGTATTTGAAATTTTGGCCACATATATCTTTAAAATTTTTGTGATGTTGCTAGCCAAAAGTCAGAAAAGAGGCCAGGAAGTGATGTGTCAGAAAACATAGAACCTATTAATATATTTTATATTAATTAACAATATAATTAGTATGTTCTCATTTGATCATATTAAATCAATATAATAATTAATATAACATAACATAATATTAAATAATTATTACAATAATTAGTGCTAATATAAAATCTCCTTTAATAATAAATTGCACTTGTTTCCGTTTGTAATAATTAAAAACATTTTAATGAATTCTTTATTTTTCCTTTCTATTAGCTTCATAATTGCTATAATTTATAGTATTCTCATCTCTACCCTTCAAATCTATATTGTTCCCATGCATGTTTTTGTTTATGTACTGGTAACTTTAATGTCATTTTGGAAGAGTTAATTTTTAGCTATCAAACTCACATGTTACTTATTCCCCCCACCTCCATCCTCCTGACCATGATTATATTATTTTGGCAATATGCAACAAGGAATGAACAGTAATTCTTAAAATCAAATATGTATTTCAAACATATGAGGAATGAAGTTTACAGTTTACTTGTGTTTTTGTCATGTTAAAATGCTTTGAGAGCTAAGAACTCTGCAGAAAGCAAACAAAAGGCACTGCAAACATGACAAAGTGAAAATTAGTTTTGCATTTGAACAGGCATTAGTGAAAAATGTTCCAATACGATTCACTTTGCTCCGCATCCTCTGGCAGTTTCACCACATTCCTCTGCAATGCCGATTATAGTCTTAATGTTCCAGGAAAGCCAACTCAGCTTTCCTGATGGTCATCCCACTTCAGAGCTTGCATCTGTCGTGCCAGTCTCACATCTCTTACCTGAAGTTCTGTTGGTGTCAAGATATCTTAAGAATCACATTTGTACTGATAAGCATACAATAACTTCTTCAGGAGCAGATGTTCTGATCAGATAAAGGCACTATGTGAATCGGTGACAATTTTTTTCCTTCCCTTCAACTCCAGTTTACTCTGGTGCGCGAGGGGATGGAATAAGTTATCTTCCTTGTCCTCCTTTATCTTACCATAGCATAGCTTATATCCTTCCTATGTTCAAAGGCAGCTACTCTTAAGAAATGCTCCATGTTTTCCCACTTCCCAGTTTGCACTGTCTCCAGCCACCCTCTTCTGTAAAAGGACCTTAAACAGGCATTCCCTGTTTTCCCTGTCAGGTTCAACCCCTAAATAGCATTTGTAAACAAAGCTGAATAACATTTCTAATGGGGATAGGCAAAAGGTATGAAACAAGAGCTGTTACATAAGTCTGAATGGCTAAGATTTATGAAAATCTCAGTTCAGATCTATTTTGCTAGAATGAGATCACGTCCAGGGGCCAGCTGATGAGTACAGGGATTTTCACAAGAGAACACTTACTGCAAATGAAGGACTGAGTGTGTTGGCAATTAGAGACTTTGGGGGAATATAAAAGATCAGCCCCTGGAATTGGATTTAGATGTGACTGTTCTGTTTTCTGTGATTGATCAGGCTTCATTAATGTCAATGGATAAATTCATGGGATCTGCCACTTCAGCGGAGGGAAGGCCACTCAAATTCTTCTTTCATTCTCCTTTTTCTTATTTTCCTGGAGTTCAAGAGTCAGCAATCAAAATTACAGCAGTAAGCTGAAACTTTTTCTATGTCACTGAGCAGACTCAGAAAAAGCCCTGTTTATATGGACTATTTTTACTGCTCTTTGCCATTGCTACTTATCTTAGAAAACAACGCCGAAATCCATCATCTGCATTAGTCCTAGCATCCTGTATGATATTATTTCTCATGTCTCAGCAGGCATGTATCTGTATCATATGCTTATCCTATTAAAAGTTATGATTTCTGTGCATGTGTCATTCAAATACATGTAAATGCTCTTCAGTTAAAGTGAAAGAGCTATCTGAGGTCAAGGGTGATCTTCATTTACAGAAGAGACTGTGAGTCATTTGTTTCCCCATAAGCAAAAGGATTATCATGCTTACTGGACCATTGAAGGCCTCTCAGAATTTATTGCTAGAGCTTCCTCTGGGTTTTATGAAAACTTTAATCATGACAGCATCTTAAAAACAAAACAAAACAAAACAAAAAACCAAACAAACAAAAGAAAAAACAAACCAACAGTAACAAAAACAACAACAAAAGTAGCACTTGACTGATAAGTCAGGAAATATCCTTCTCAAAGTTTCTGGAAGTCAGTTGGCTAAAACTGGAGGAAAATGGAACTCTGTTTTGTTTTGGTTTTTTTTGCCATCTACCCCATTCTTTTTTTACTTACTGTTAGTATGAATAGATATAGATCTCATATGGATATACAGGATGTTTTCTTTTCTATTGCACTGGAATCAGAAATAATACATAGCTACCTTTAAGGTCCCTTCCAACCCCAACCATTATATGATTCTATGATTCTCTAATCTTTTCTGACACAACATGAAATCATCTTCTAAAGAAATTTTTCCTACAATATCACTGTTAAGAAAAGTACAACTTATTTAGGCGTCACATGATACTTGGTTGAATGAAGCTGAGCAATGGGAAATGACATGTTACAAGCATCAGAAAGGGCTTGTAAAGTGATACATCCACTTATTCTTTTTTTCTGTTTTTCCCTAGACCATCTGCCTCGAGCTACTGCCCCTTGCTTTGTGTTATTTCTCCTGTTTGGACACTGTTGATAAAAGCAGCGGATTTTAAGAGGCATACATTTTCACCTTCATGGTGTGCTTGAGCTCTGCCTGCTAACAATCTGTAAAAAGCAATCCACAACTCAAATTACTGGCTGAATGTTTTATTTTATTTAGGTACATACACACACAGGCATACAAGCTTTTCAGATTTTTTTTTTTTTTGCTTAGTAAAAAAGTGAGTACACAGTTCAATATGCATTTGTATAAAAGCTGTAATTTCTGGGATAGATTAGATGTATTAAAAGGGAGAAGACCTGCAAACTGTCTGTGCATGGAGTAATTTCTTTTTGCTCTCACTTCTGTGGTTGATGTTTTATTTAGATGATCTCCAAAGACATTTAATTACTGCAAGGAAACTATAAGAAGTTAAAGTTAAGTCAGGTAATGAGGTCTGCAGTTTCAGTTGGCTTCCCTGGGTGGTTTAGCAGAACCACATTATGTTTTCTCTTGGCCTTGGAAATCCTCAGGCTTGACTCCCAGACTTTCACTTGAGCACTCACAAAATCTGCTATCTAAATGATAAATTAAAAATGACAGAAGATGAAAAATGGAGAATGAGTTGGCTATTCTGAGTTCAGCACTAAAGGACAGTAACTCAGATAATTCACCTTCAAGGACCAAAGGCAGAAACAGCCTTTCAAAGTTGAGTGCTCTCCCTGGAGGTATCTACAACCCAGAGCGAATTTAAGGGATATACCATCGAAGGCTTGATTTCCACTGAAGCATGAGGGTCAGTGCCAAGCAGTTGGAAAGAGACTCCTGCCAGCAGGAGTCCATCAGGCAGCTGGCAGAGGTGGAGCAGTGCAGGCAAAAACGCTGCTTGGGTCATCATGGACGCACAGTGTGTGCACACAGGCCTGTGCAGCCAATTACATCCTTTATGTGACATTGTACCAAAACAGAAAATAATCTTATTTTCAACAATACAGCAGCAAACATTTCCTTTTCTTTTTTTTTTTCTTTTTTTTTTTTTTCCCTGAGTGAATGTTATTTACAAAAATGCAGAATATGGAAACATGATTAGCCTGTGTTAATACTTTTAGCCCAATTCGTGTTTTAAATCCTTAAGGAATTCTACCTATTCTCTCCTTTTGCTGATCAGTAGAATATACCATATCCACTACTGCTACGGTTTCTTCTGCTGTTTTTTCCCTTTTTTATTTTCTTTTTATTTTTCTTTTTTTTCTGGACTGAAGGACTTGTCTCTTTTGTCAGATGTTGCAAATTATTTAATATTTTAGCTTAAATATGGCATAATTTGCCTTTTCTCTAGAGAGGATGGAAGCAAAAATACTGAAACAAAGCAATGTTTTCACCAATTTGTTAGGGAAAATGCAGGATAAAATAGTTTATTTTTCTTGTGAGAATGAATCAAGAAAGGTTATGACCAAATAAAGGAATGTTCAGAAACAGAATATATTAGCAGAATAGAACTTTTATATTGTTCTCCAGTCAGAACTTGCATTATGTATTTAGTCACATAAAATTTGTCTCAGAAAAAAATAAATTGGAAACTGGATTTCTCAGACAAGAGACAATATCATTATCATAACTTACATTAATTTCACTGTGGCCATTTCAATTTTTTTTTTATATGAAACAGAAGATAAATGCATTTTCTATGTGAGGATGTGTAAGTGCTGCCTATCAGTGCAGTATTAGTGATTATAAATATTCTCAAGAGTGCCAGACTGCTGAGTCGGCTAAAAGCTATGTTGATCAGATGCTTGATGCAGTCTAGCAACACAGGAATGATGCTCAGCATAGATTCACTCATTCCATCTAGGTGCATTTCCAGTGTACAACTGTGCTCTGCAATGCAACATAATTTCCAGTGCTAAAGATATTTTAGTTATGTTAGATAACACTGTACAACATCAAAAAGATAGTACTTCAGATGTCTGCTGGATTTCTTAAAATCAGAATATCTCTGGTCTTTTGCAGAGTCAGCAGTGCCCTGGCAGCTGGGAGGGCCAACCCCATGTCCTGGGGGGCATCAGGCAAAGCTTTGCCAGCCAGACGAGGGAGAGGATTGTCCTGCTCTGTTCTGCAATGGGGCAGCCTCGCCTCTAGTTCTGAGTGCAGTTTTGTGTGCCTCAGTATAAGGACTATGTTAAACTATTACAGAGTGTCCAAAACAGGGCTACAAGTACGATGAATTATTGAGAGGCAAAGACCTGTGATGAGCAGCTGAGGTCAACTGGCCTGTTCAGCCTGGAGAAGAGGAGACTGAGGGGAGACTTCACCGGAAGGAGGGGAAGTCACCGATCTCTTCTCTGTGGTGACCAGTGACTGGACCCAAGGGAACGGCCTGAAGCTGTGTCAGGGGAGGTTTAGGCTGGATATTAGGAAAATCATCTTCACCTAGAGGGTTGCTGGACACTAGAACAGGCTCCCCAGGGAGGTGGTTACAGCATCGAGCCTGACAGAATTCCATACATGTTTGGAAAATACTCTCAGGCACATGGTGTGATTCTTGAGGTTGTCTTGTGCAGGTCCAGGAGGGGGGCCTGGCAATCCTTGTGGGTCTATGATTCCATGAAATGTACTGTGGAAGTGTATATGTATGAAAAGTCACAGGTAGGACTGACACTGATGAGTGGTTATTCTAGCTGTGACACTTTCTTCCACTTACAAAATATATGTTAGTATAGAATCATAGAATCACAAAAGTTGAAAAAGACTTCTAAGATCTTCAGTTCTAACTATGGGTCAGAAATATATGTTTGACTAGATACATAAATATATTTAGGGTATGAGTTTTTAGATGCGTGGTTATAGATATAGTTAGCAACAGCCATCCTGCTACCACCTTTTATCCAAGGTTTTGTATAAAACCCCTGTATTTGGATCATCAGGGCTTGGAAGGAGAGGGTTGGTTTTTTTCACTTCTACCTCTGGTGCTGTCTAAAGATTCATTGCAAATGGCATTCCATCAAATTTAATTCATAACTGAAGTATTGCAGAATGCCCCATTTGAGTAATAAGTATAGAAGAAGACCTACTTATGTGTGCATAAATTGTTTTGTCAAATACTTCAGAACATTGTACTGGGTTTGGGTGCTCAGGTTTTGGTGCCAGGGGGGCTACAGAGGTGGCTTCTGTGAGAATGAAACCAGAAGCTTCCCCTATGTGCAACAAAGACAATGCCAGCTGGCTCCAGGACAGAACCACCACTGTCCAAGGCCAAGCCAACCAGAGATGGTGTAATGCCTCTGTAAGAACATATTTAAGAAAGAAAATGAAGTTATTGTGAAAATGTAATTGGGGCTGGAGAAAAGCAGAAGGATAATATGTGAGAGGAACAACTCTGCAGACACCCAAGTCAGTGAGAAGGAGGGGAAGGAGGTGCTCCAGGCATTAGAGCTGAGATTCCCCTGCAGCCCATGTAGAGACCATGGTGAAGTAACTGTGCCACTGCAGCCCATGGAGGTCAGCAGGGATGCAGGGATCCACCTGCAGCCCACGGAGGAGATCCATGCTGGACCAGGTGAATGCCTGAAAGGAGGCTGTAAACCCGTGGGAAGCCCATGCTGTAACAGAATTCTGGCAGGGACCTGCAGACCTGTGGAGAGACCAGCCCATTCTGGAGCAGATTTCCTGATAGAATTTGTGACCTCATGGGACACCCAGGCTGGAGCAGGCTGTGCCTGAAGGACTGTACCCCATGGAAAAGTGACCCACATTGGAGCAGTTCATGGAGAACTGTTTCCCATTGGGTGAAATCACACTGGAGAAATTCGGGGAGGACTGTGTCCCATGGGAGGGACCACACCCTCCAGGGTGTGGAGGAATGACTCTTCTCCCTGAACAGTGGCAGGAACAACATGTGATGAACTGATCATAAAACCACCATTCCCCATCTCCCTGCACTACTGTTCGGGGAGGAAGTAGAGTCCAGGAAGAAGACACAGGTAGAAGGAAGGAGTTTTTAAGATTTATTTTACTGCTCATTGTCCTGCTCTGATTTTGTTGGTAATAACTTTAGTTAATATCCTCAAGTTCATTTTGTTTTGCCCATGACAGTTATCAATGAGTGATGTCTGCCAGTCCTTAAATCAACTCATGAACCTTTTTCTTTATTTTCTATCCTCTGTGCAGTTGCAGAGGGGAGCACTAGAGAGGCTTTGGTGGATATCTGGCATCCAGCCACATTAAAACCACCACAAGCAACAATAGTCAAGCAAACTGGAATGGAATGGAATTTGTCACATTAGAGACACATCTCTATAATTTTAGTACCAACTTTGAGAACTGGTCACAAGAGGTGTTTTGAAAAAGAGAGTGTGGACCCAATTCCTCCAAAGTAATTTTTTTTTTCATCTGAGCAGTCAAGTGACATGTTCCTTAAGAAATTATTTATAATTATTTCCAAGATAATTAGCACCTTCTGCTTTTAAAAATATACCATACATAAATAAAATGGAGGTATGGTTTCTTCAAGATGTGCTGAATATTTTCTTCAATCACTGAAACCTAAGAACCCTTAATACTTGGTATCCAGAACACAGAGGAAGAGAAAATACCAGATACATCCATGAAGCTTCTGCTTCAGCCAAGGCACCCTTGTCTCAGTGCATGAGTTCGTTTCACTTGTGTGAAATTTTAAAACATGTTTCCATCCTTTCTGTTCAGAGGGAAAACAACAATAATAGTGTCACCCTGGATTTCTTTAATCACATACCTAAGATTGCTTTTTAAGAGTGATCAGATCATTATTCTTGTCATCCAGATCGGAAACAGAGGCCCAGAGTAGCAAAAAGCAATTGGGTATAATTCATCAGCAGAGCTGATAATGAAAAACAGTGTGTGGGATCTGGAGACTTGAACTTGGCCATGTTGCCTTCCTTGGCTTGACTTCTCCAATAATGTTTAGTATCCAAAATATACACTTATCTCCCATTTGGGCAGTGTTCCTTCTACCTGTACTTTGGAGGATGTGCAAAATGAGCAACAAGGCAGTTTAATCTTTTGGGTAGCAACTACCTATCTTTTTGATTTCTTGTAGAGCAAAAATTAGTGCTGCTAATCAAAGAGGCAAAAATAATTAATAATAAGTAATAAATATTTATAACTATAATTAATTACATATTGTATAATTGATTGTGTACTGTATGATAAATAATAAAACTCTGTATTGTAGCTCTCTACAATACATAATTTATATTATACAATTATAATTAGACTTAATTATAGTCATTCTGGTAAAAGCTCCCCCTCAATCTATGTACTTTGACTGCTCTAATTTATAATTTGGCTATTTTATCATGGCTGTATATTCAATATAATTTCAATACATTTTGAAGGCAGTCAAAAGTATGATGTTATTTTCTGTGGAACTTTTCTGAAGGAAAGAAGTGTCCATGGAGTTGAAGGCTGCTGAAAACTGATACTTTAACTCCCTTTGCTATGGCTGGAATGCCAGCCATTTCCTCCTAATACAAATGGCTCAGATGGCTACAATACATGTGTCTGAGAGAGAAGTCCAAGGATCTTTCCAAATATGGGAAATTCTTAAGAGAGAGAAGGTGACATTTAAGTTTCCAGACATAAATATTGCTAAAATAATTTAACAAATTTAAACTGAGATTACAGTATGCACTATCCAAGTTCCAAAAAGCCGTGAGAAGCTGCACACTATTTTGTTTGATTTTCTTCAAATGTTCTCAGTGACAAAGGTGTTCTGCTTTCAAACCTATAAAGAATTTTTTTTTTTTTGAAGATGGTGGAGGTGTCTGACCTTAAACAGTTGCTATATAGTGTTATTTGTCTACAAACAGCAACTCAGGATTTGTCAGACATTTGTGTTTAGTATGGAAAGGACAAAATACTGAGGCAAAACTAGCAGTCTCAGGAAAGAAGTCATAGTAGTCTGAGCACTGATAATTTAAAGCTTTCTTGGCACCAAGTGTAAACATGGTCAGTGCTGAAGTCAAATACTGCTTTTATAAGTAGAATTTCAGCTCCCTTGGATCAAGACAGATGACTTTGGGCAGTGCTCTCCAATTTTAGCAGATAAGAGTATTTCTAATTGACAGGACTTCTTTGACTGGAGGACTTAATAGGGCCTCTGCTTGGCTAGTGATAAATTAAGTGGTTACTGATAAATTCTTTTGTGTCATGTCTTATAGAGTGCAGAAGGAAATCAGTATATATAAAGTCTAGTTATATCCCTTTCCATCAATTATGTTACTTTTCAGTACATTGTATTACCTCCAGTGCTCTTTTGAAATAGTCTTCTCTCTGATAAAACCCGCTCTAAAAATGGAAACATAAAAACAGGAACTGAAGGATTGCAACCGTTAGGATTTCTCTCTACATCTTTGAAAGAAAGTCCACCCCTTATTCTTTAAGAGGGCCTGATTTTTTATACAAGAATCAACTTTTAATCAAATGTGTGTAATTCTGAGAGGTGCTGAATTCCCTTCAAATCTTACTCCTTTCTGGCATTTTATTTACAATTATATCAATATATGGATCTTCAGCACACTTAAGAAATTAGTTACTTTATCCCTGTGATGAAGAGGTCCTCTGCTGACTTCTGCATCTTCTGTGCTGCATGCTGTTTCTTCAGAAAAAAACACTTGCAAGTGAATTTTTTTGTGGGATTTCCTCACAGCACTCTGGGTCTGGTGCTTATAGGTTTCTTTCTCTCTCTCTGCTCTCAGTTTTCTGAAGTATTGGGGTGGTGAGAGAGAAATGAAGTATCAGTTTCCCTGGAAACAGCAACCATACAAGACGTTACATAACTTCTGGAGGAGAGGATTGTAGAAGAGGGGACTTCTATCCTTTCTAAACTGCTAAATGAAAGCTGGGGATAGAGTTACCATGGTAGGTATCAGTGTGACTTCAGGACATACAGACTGGCATAATAGACATTGTGACTTGGTCACATGAACCACTTCCAGCTAAATGAACTTCCAGTCCCATTAAAAGCCTGCCAGCGCTTTGGTTTCAGCTAACGGAGTGGCTACTGCCACATCTCCTCTCTTGACAAGGAAATATGGAAACTAGACCATATCCTGTTTTTTCTTCTATAAACAATGGAAATGTTTGTTCTGACATGGCAGTAGAACTGGAACTTCAGGTTTTTTCCTTTTTTGAATTCTTGTATGCTCCTTCCTTCTCTTCAAACCTCTTAGAAATCGAGTATTTCTGCACTTCTGCTATAAAGAAGCTCCTAAGCATATAAAAGTAGCCAATATTTTCCTGTATATGGTATTATACAAATCTGTTTTGTCCAGTTGGATAGAGTGTGCAATACCAAAAATAAATGGTGAGGAGGAAAGGACTCTACTCTGCTGGTAATAAAACATTTGGGGACTTTGTGAGGCACTCTGCAAGCAATATGCAGCCAAGAAATTACATTATACCTCGTTACCCCAAGAAAGGCGAATAGACTCCATAAGTCTGCACTCATTAAACTAAACCATCAAGAAGACTGTAACAGGAGTGCAGAAAGTTTTTTATATTTTTCACAGCATGGGGAAGTGCAGGTTGTCAAAAGGCAGTATTGACAATGACTTTAAACAAGGCTGCATGACATCAGGGCTGGAGAGGCTATCTCAGGTACTCCTAACCCCACTCTTTTTATCTGAACACGGAGAAATACTGGAGCCCAATCTGCCAAATCAGCTGCCACTTTGAAAACAAACTTTTTTCCATTATGCTTTCTTGAAGGTGTATGGTATACCAGAAAACTCGGTTTTGTGTGAACTACACACTGCTCCAGCAATTGTACATTTCAGGCTTTCTAAGCTCTCTTCAATTTATTAGATGTTCTTAACTAACCTGAGAGTCATTTTGATCACCTTACAGTTTCGCCTCCAAATCTATCAAATTATTACCTAACTCCTATTTTTGTTACACTGCCAAAGTTGGGTTTGCCTACTTGGACAGCTTTACGTTACCTTGTATTATGTAAGTATGCACATCATTCTCATGATTCAGTGCATGTACAGCAAATTCCAATATGACTCAGATGTGAATTATCTAGGTCCATCTCAAATAGACTCTGACTGTGCCCCTAGCTTTTTAGTTGTCTCTCTGTTAGCAATGACAGTGAAATCTTGTCTCCATTAATCTCATAGCAGCAAGCCCTGCAGTGAGATTTAAGGGCGAGTGCAACAGAACCAGATTCCTAGTTAAGACTTCAGTGCCTGAAATAGTAATTGGGTACCCATAATTGTTTGTTTCCTGTTACATAAGAAGAATTGAAAAAAATATCATTTCTTGATAAAGCACATAAAGATGTAGGGACTGGGAAAAAGTATTTTTTCCCATAAAAGAAATGATACCTGAAGTTACGAGAGGAATTTATCCTGCATATGTATGTACAAATATATGTAACCCATTAAAATTTACCATAGAAATATACACTCAGATTTCTTTTATCTTTCATTAATATCATTCCTTGGAAAGGAATTTGCTGTGAAACTTACTGATGCTGTTACAGAATTGCACCTTTCCTCTGAGTTGCTGAGTAGGATGTGTAAATCACCCTCAGTTTTGGTGATAGCTAAATTTTAATTCCGACACCCTACTCTTCAAACGTATGTCTGAAGTACCTTTGGCTTAGATTTTTTACAGGAGTCATTAAAACATTCTCTGTCTCAAATTGAAACACATGAACAAAAGGGAAAGCCAGTGAACAGAAGGGTAGAATGTCATGAAAGAAATTAAAAGCAGGAGATGAGATGAACTAAAAAAATTAACAGGACAGATGAGTGGTGACTTGATTTGTTCTGCTAGAAATAATCATGTTTTACTCCTTTGTCTTGGAAGGATTGT
The DNA here is from genome assembly GCA_038380795.1 of Pyrocephalus nanus. NCBI lineage: Eukaryota > Metazoa > Chordata > Aves > Passeriformes > Tyrannidae > Pyrocephalus > Pyrocephalus nanus. The sequence continues at coordinate 62,933,224 of CM076263.1, read as the reverse complement.
GCTACTTTTTTCTGGTTTTGATGCTGTGTCTGAGTAGGAAGTATTGACAACTCAGCATCGTTCCAGCTCTACTGGCAAGTACGGAAGGTCTTCTAAAGCATATCAAATACTTGGAGCTCTCTTTAGGCCAGAGGATTTGCAAGATTGGTCATGACATTCTTTATCAGCTTGTGAAGATCTTTCAGACAGAAGAAAGACAAGGATTTTTTTTTTTTTAGACAAATATAATGTATAAATATTAGGCCTTAGGTACATAAATGTATTCTTGAGCTTTTCTCAGGTCTATATATCAAAATAACATAAAATACATATGATTTCCTTTAAAAGTTTCATTTTTGTTAGTTTTACTAGAGGGTGAGTGATTTGAGTACCATTCTCTGATCAATTTTTGCCATTACTCTCAGCAAACTGCTTTTTGGAGTTTTTTAATATTTTGCTTCCTTTAACCAAGGTGGTTTCGTCTTTCTTTAACAACAGCTGAAGTGGAAGGGCTATTCATAGAAATTACTTAGAGCTTATGAGCATAATATAGAATGGTGGCATAAATGTGGCAATTGCAAGACATTTCAATGAAGGCTACAAATCTTGTCCTCACAACATTTTTTTATTTCTATGGTTGAATTTAAGTGAGACGGAGAATGTAGACAGATGTATATAGTCCCTTGTTTTTCTTATCACTTCACCGCAATGGAAAGAAGAAAGAAATTTTTTTTGAAAAGTTAACCAAAAATTTCTGCTTTCAACTTCATTAGGAGTGATGGAAATTAATTAGTGTTTTTTAACTCACTAGTTCATGCTTTTTGTTGGTGTCAATAGCTGAAGTGCTCTGCGAGCAGCTTTTTATTCACTGTGAAATGGTACATTCCAATTTCTTTCTGGTTTATGTTTTGTGCTTGGAGGTTCAGGTACAAAACCAAAAGCAATAATGTGAAAAAAAATTAACATCAAACCTGCACTCACATATTCCTCATGCCTGTTCTTTCTCATGGCAATTAGTTAATTGCTCAGTTAGAGAGCCATGAATAGGTTGATCACACATATATCTACTGTTCTGGTTTCTCCAACTCAGAATTATATCTGTGTCAAAAGCAACTAGATGAAGGAAATTAATTCTTTGGGGGGCTGAATTAAGGCTGAATTGTTTCTTTTTTTTAGCTGCTTTTGCAAATGTAAGAATAACAGTAAGAATGGTGCTTTTTTCCTATCTGCAAAAGAAAAAAGGAAATGGACCCGTCAGCAGTTCCACCGGTGCAGGTTTCTACCTGTGACTGAGATGGGCAGCTTTTACTTCTCAGCTTTATTTTAGGTTATCATAAGCAGATTCTTGAAAGTCTTTATGTGAGTTAAAAACACATTACCTGTTTTCAAGATTCATGAGCAATTCGAGTCTGGAACATGGTTTTGTAACTTTTTCTATCTGGTGTCTATTAATCATGAGAGATACGTAATTTAGCCTTGGAAAATAAAAATAAATTGAACTATGATCAGGTCTTCTCTGAAAGACCTCAGTATTATCGCTGCTTAAGTCTTAAAACATGTTCTTTCCTAGCTTCTTCAGATGCCCTATCTGAACAGACGGAGAACCTCATCTACAGAGTAGTTGTTTTCTAAAGGTAGAACTTAATCATCTCTATTTGTTTCTCTTTTTTCCTTTGACAATTAGTGAACAGCTAAACCAGGACTAGACCATCCCACAAAACCTGGTCTTCTTAAAATGCAACTTGTGGCACAAAACCAAGATCCTAGTCATCTTTTCTAGGAGCAACATGAGGAGGAAACATTGATGTTTCCTTCTCTCCATCACATCAGCAGAGATGTTGAGTGCTTGAAAAGGCCCTTGGGTGAACACAAAGCACTTCCATGATGAAGTTCAGCACATTAGCCAGAGAAATGTATAATTGAATACCTCTGCCTTGTGGCAATTTATACTGAGACTCCTGCCCTTGGCAGTACCTGAAGACAAATGGATATTTTTAACTAAGTTCATTGAGGACTCTGTACAGAGAATTACACAACAATGTGGGTAGTTTGCTGAATCTGGGGCATGTCTTCCTCTCTCTTGCTGAAGGCATAATCTGTTTTGTAATGAAGATATTCTGAACACTCAAAGGAAGAGGTCACTTCCCCTCTAGCCTCTTATTTATTTAATTTTTCTTTTTGACTGTGATTGACCATGGAACAGACTGCTGTGTCTGTCCCAATGAGAGGTTACTGTCTCCAGGAGGCAGAGTACTAAGTGACTCAGCAGGCAATACTTTCTGTTCTGCTTACATTTTTATCTCTGTGGTGAGTACAGTGTATTGTTCTCTCCAAGCAAGAAAAGCAATCATTTATATTTTTAATCAATCTCCCAAAGAGACTTAACTATGAAACTATCACAGCAATACCCTGGGCAGTATATCCATAATGAGTCTGGCATCTCTTTAATAATAAAAATGTGTCTGTCTCTAGCTCTGACCTTTGTTTCACACATAAAAGTCGCTTTTCGGTAGCACCAATTATACATGTCTGTCTATCTATCTGTATCTATGCAAATTTGATTCTAATGACTCAGACTTCATTAAATAAGGATTAATTTATATTAAATACATGATTAATTGGTAGGGATAAGGACTGCTTCACCTTTAGTCATGACCAATCCATCTTCAGTATGTTTCAACATGGTGGCAAGAGAGTTTTAAATTGAGGTCTGAACTTTTTTCTTCTTTTATCTTCTATGACTTTTTAAATGTAATGGCAATAGAGAACACAGTTTTTTCAAAAGCGGTGAAATTACCTCTTTCAAGTTCACTGTCTACACAGCAGACTAACATATCCACAGTAAAAATGGCTGGAATAATGAAAGAATCTTGCAGTCATTAACAATTTTCTCTTCTTCATAAACAGGGATATTTTAATTATTTCTTCCCAGCATTGCATTTTGCAATGAAGGCTTTCAAACAAGTCTCTAAGAATTCAAGTCAAAAATCTATCAGTCCAAGGTAAATACATAATGATCATGCTGGACATTGGGATTTTGGTTCCTAAACTAAATTATCCTTAAGGAAACTGATGCTCACTTTTTGAAAACCCTTGAAAGTTTAAGGAGGTATCTCTCTTGGAACTCTTTTTACTCCCCAAGTTTTGAAACAGCACCAAGGCAGTAAGCAACAGAGAGTTTTTTCCTTTGTTCTTTAAAGTTTGTAAAAATCCTTACTCAGCTATGTCCTGAGGAATGGTAGGAGCACTAAAAATGCTTCCTTTTTTCTCTTAAGCACATCATAATTATTAAGAACACAGAGTTTTGTGCTAACTTTTGGTGTGTTAGACCTCACTAACCTTTTCAGGTGGGAATGTCTAGTTACTTTGAAGAAACGTTTGTATGTGCTTTGATTTTCTTTTGAGAGACTTCTACTCTGACACTGGATTGAAGGCAGCTTGTTTGGGAAAAACACAATAAAAAGAAATTATACATCTGACTCTTAAGCTACAGGATTTAATTTCTGCTTTCTACTTACACTCAATATGTACATATATTTTAGTTAAAGTGATAAAGATTTTTCTTTTAGCTTACCTGTTTTATTCTGTTTTAAAGCTTTATTTCTGTTTTAAAGAGAAATGCTGTTTCTTAACATGGCTTAATTTTTTAATTTAGTTAACTTTGATCCTGATGTGATGACAAAATTCTTCTATACCCTAGTTTTTACCTTCTATATCCTAATTTTTACCTTCCTACTGGCTGTAGAATCCTGGTCAACAATTTTCAGACATAGTGGCAGCAACAGTTAGAACCTAAATAATTTTTTGTCATTATTTAAATACTATTCAATTCAGAGACTTGCTAGGGACTTATTTTGCCTGGGCTGTATGAAAGTGTTATTTCCAAAATTGAATTAACTTAGATAGTATAAATAGGAATGAATGAGTTTGAGTTCATTGTATGGACAACGTACTTGGTAGCAAATAAGGTAAATCTGCGGGAGGAAAGTGGGGTTGAATTCCATTCCATGGGGAATAGAATAGAATAGAATAGGATAGGATAGGATAGAATAGAATAGAATAGAATAGAATAGAATAGAATAGAATAGAATAGAATAGAATAGAATAGAATAGAATAGAATAGAATAGAATAGAATAGAATAGAATAGAATAGAGCCATTTTGGTTGGATGCTATCTACAGTGATCTACTAGTCCAACTGACTGAACAATTCAGGGCTGACAAAATATTAAAACTGACAGTCTTAGTTGTTGTGGTTTAACCCCCGTCAGCTACTAAGCACCCCACAATCACTCACTCACTCTGTCCCAGTGTGATGGGGGAGAGAATAAAAAAACTAAAACTGAGAACACTCATGGGTTGACATAAAGACAGTTGTTCAATAGGTAAAGCAAAAGCTGCACACACAAGCAAAACAAAACAATTCACCACATCCCATGTGCAGGCAGGTGTTCAGCCACCTCTAGGAGAGCAGAGCCCCATCAACATAACTGTTACTGGAAGATGAAAGTCAGAATGTCTCCTCCCTCCTCCTTCTTCTCTACAGTTTATGTGCTGAGCATGATGCCACATGGTACAGGATATCCCTTGGGTCATTTGGGGTAAGGTGTGCTGGCTGTGTCCCCTCCCAGCACCTTGTGCACCCCCAATCTACTTGCTGGGGGAGTGAGGAACAGCACAGGCATTGGCTCCATGTAAGCGCTGTTCAGCAGTAACAAAAATATCCCTGTGTTATCAACCCTGTTTCCAGCACAAATCGAAAACAGCTCTATAATAGTTCCTATGGAGAAAATTAACTCTATCCCAGACAAAATAAGCACAGTAGAGCATCAGCTGTCATTCCAGGAAGCCTGCTTCACCGTTTGGTCACTCTTTTAGTAAAAAAATGTTTCCTAACATCAAATGTGAACTTCCCTTGATGCAGCTTTGAGCCATTCACACAGGTCCAGTCACTGGATTCCAGGGAGAAGAGCTCAGCACCTCTTTCTCCACTTCCTCTCCTCAGGAAGCTGCAGAGAGCAATGAGGTTGCCCATCAGTCTGCTTTTCTCCAAACAAGACAAACCCAGAGTGTTCAGATGCTCCTCATAAGACGTAAGACCTTCACATCCTTCTTAAATTGTGGGGCCCAGCACTGCACACAGCACTCAGTCGAGGCCTCACCAACACTGAATACAGTGGGACCATCACCACTTTTAGCTGTCTGGCTGTGCTGTGTTTGAGGCACCACAAGATGTAGTTTGCCCTCTTTCCTGCCCTACCACACTGCTGACTCACAGTGAGCCTGCTGCCAACCAGCAGCTCTAGATCCTTTGCTGCAATGATGAACCCCAGCCACTCCTCTCCCAATTTATACTTGTGTACAGAAGCACTGGGCATTAGCCATCCCACCTTCCTTCATTCCAGACCACTCAACATGTTACTTGTTCCACCCTCTCATTTGTTTTTCTCTGCAGAAATCCTTTTTTTTTTTTTTTAATTTTCTTTTTACATACACAGCTCTGCTACACAGTGTTTCTCTGTCTTCACATGAAGCTTTTACCCTCACACTTTTATTCATGTAATACAGACTCTTTAGCCATTCAGTCAAAAAGCTATTCCTCTACTCTCTAAAATCCTTCTCGCAAATCTCATTTTTTATCAGCAACAACCTATCATGGCTGTTAATTTATGCCACATTCCTTTAATTTACTTCCCACTAAATAATAATAATAATAGTAGTAGTAGTAGTAATAATAATATTAGTATTTTAGCATCTTGGAAAAAGCTCTGTCCTCAAAATTTTTTTTATGTTTGTGTCAACCACCTTATTCCTTTTCTGTGTTCCTTCTATACCTTACCAAGACAGATGTGACCTACAAGGTGCGATTTGCCCCATAAATCTTTATAAATAGTATCAAAGAATAGTAAATCTGCAGTACAAGAAAATAAAATTAAATTTAGTCCATCCCAAAGTTATTTACTTTAGCTGCCTCATTAGCTTTCAGCCTTTGCCTATCTTCCATTTCATTTTCTTCATCCAGACATTTTTGCCCCACTGTTCCTCGTTCAGCTCCTTTTCTCCTCTTCTGTTTCTCTGTCATTTCCCTTCATTTTTATGTCTAATTTTCTTATGCTGCCACATCTGTCTGCCCCATTTTTTCATTTGCCTATCTCTCTTCTGTGCTCCATATTCTTTCCCACATAATTCCTTTTTCTTTCCAATCTGGCATCTCAGCATCAGTCAGTTTTGTTTTCTTCTCAGTTTGAAATTCTCTTCCACCCCACCCAGTTAAAAAGTCTCCCTTTTCATTTCTCCTTTTATGAAAGCAGTCTTCCTTCTGTGTAAAATTACCTTTTCTTCCCCTTTCCTGAAAGCTACCCCATGTTTGGAGAGGTTGGAGTTTTCTTTGCAAAATCATTCCAGATTTTTCTTATCTACACAACATTATCTCTGTACTTTGTCCCACCTCTTTCCCACTCTGTTTCTCTGGCATCACATAAATGTGGGACCAGTGCAAAAGGTTGATGGTGGGATTTCCAAAACAAGAAGGCAAATGTGGGCACTCAGTCAAACATCAGTAGAGGATGCCATATGGTTTGCAGGTATCTGTATCAACCCAAGTTGCAGTTTTCCCTTGTACCTTTGTATGTAACCCTCTCCAACAGGGTTGGACAGACAATATTAATTCAGCACTGGCAGGTGAGTTGCAGGCATGGCTGTGTCCGACATTCCAGTGCTGAAGCACTGTCCACTGGCAGCAAGGAGCAAGAGAGGGAAGACAGACTGTGACTGGCTCTAGCTGCCGTTTGGCAGGACCAGAACATTCTGAAAAGCCCTTCAGGGATAGAAAAACCCATGCACATTCTGGTTGTGCTTTTTTTTTCCATCTTCACACCCACAGAAGGAACTGGAGGATGGCCTGACAGGGTAATTGACAGGTTAAGTTGCTGGTATGAATTCTTGCCAGCCTACAGTGACTTGCTCACCAGAGTTTGAATTGCCTGTGAACAGCTCTCAGCTGCTCTCATTTAAACCACAGAAATGTCAAAATATTTTATTCTGTGAAAAACATAAGTGAGTTACCAGGGCTGACTGTTTCTGAGTTCATGTCTTTTAGCAAACAACTTTTAAAATGAGTTCTCCCTCCTCCCCACAAGTAGCAGTAAACGATTCATATGTTTTAATGTTGTGAAGGGAGTTTTTAATTTCTTTTTTTTAAACTCAACTTCAAAATAAAGTGGTTCTCAGATAGAGAGATTGATTCTTTTCCTAGTACAGTGAATGATAAAACTACTGTGGACTATGAAAAGGCAGCATAGCAGTCTCTATCTTCAGCTGTGTAACATGTCTAGAATCCATCCGTTCTACTAGTGGAAGCCGAAAGATTTGAAGACATTAAGGCATGAAGGAAAAATTGCAAGCAGGAATGAAGAGAAATTGCTGTGATTAGAACAAAATCACTTATTGCCATATGCCTTCCCTACAGAGAAAACTGTTTAGACACCTATTACATAAAAGGGCCCATCTAAGCCTTTCCCTGGAAATCTACTTACATAGTAGCTAGACAAAATAATGTTTATAATTTATCAGCAGTTCTTCTGCCCATTAATTTCACTGGACTGATCAAAGACTCTTCAGAACTTCAAATATAAATACTGACTTCTGATTAATTCTCAGCTACAAGTGGTGAAAAATGGTGGAGAAAGATATTGCTTTATTTCTTGTTCTTATGCTTATTCTTGCTCTTAATTTTATTCTTATGCACATTCCTAATTTTTGTGCTCAGTCTCATTCTTATTGAACTCTGTTTCTCCTTGTCTCTGAAGCTTTGATCATTCACTGGAGTATTTTAGGAATTCTAGGAGCCATAAATGCTGAAATTTATTTCAGAATCATTTCATCAAGGCATCTTGTATTTTAAGGTTAGGTGTTAAACAATGCAGAAAATTCTGTCCATGCTTTAAGTTATCTGTGCTTGTTTTGAAGTATATTGTAATGTAAATCTAAAAGAGGTTTTGAGTATGCTCTATTTTGCTCTAGATATGTGATGGCTGAAAACAAAGGATTTGTTCAGAGAAGCTTACATATTTTTATGTTTCTCATTGGAATAATCCAAATTTTTCATTTTTAATAAGGGTTTTTGAAAGATTAATTGATTCACCTAAGAACAATAACCATTATCAATTTAAACGCAGCAACAAACAAATTTGTAGCAGCAGTACTTGTTTCTTATATTATATTCAGTGTGAATTAAAAATACCAAAAATAGCCCAACTAGAATCATCCTACAAACACCTGTGAACCTCACTGTCCTTCAAATGCCTCCATAATTCTCATGACAACTTCCTAGCAGAGGGAATACTTACACAGTTGTAACAACCTTCCTATTCCCTGACCAGTTCTTCAGAGCTGTCTTTTTGAGCACCCTCATCAACCAAAGACCTTTGCTGTTTTTCAAACAGTACACTCCTTGCAAGAGGCAGGTGTAATAACCTCAGTTCCTAAATGAAGGAGGCTATAGTAGCGATGCTCTCTGATTCCGGATTAATGTCTCACCAACAAACTTTGAACAACCTCCTCAGTTTCAGACAGATCAAATTTGTCAGAGAGTTGTGTCTCAAAAGCTGGTAGTACTGTATTAACTTTGTGCAAACAAGCCTACAAGAAGAGAAGGATCCTAATAAAGCCTTCAGTAAAACGGTCTTCAGACAGTATCAATTTTTCTAGTCACTGAAGGATGCACATGGGAACTCAAACACTGAAAGAAAACGTTGTTTGTTAGACACTTCACTAATTCTCAAGGTCAGGGAATTGCTTGTTCTACTTTTCAATAGACCACAACACAGTAAGATCCTGGTTTGTCTCTATAATATGTAGGTAGTACACTACCAAAACCCAGAAACATGGGAGAATATGTCAGTATGTTCTGCATGGCATTTAACGAAAACATAGTTCACTGAAAATGAATAAAGCATGAAGTAATAAAACCCCTTTGATTTTATGGGCATCTCCCAACACCATATGTAGGCAAACCATGACAGCATGCTGAAATGTAGGGAAACATTGATCCGTTCTAATATACTGTTGCAAAGTTGATTCACATAATAGATGACATTTTCTTTTCATGTTGGTATGGACATTTCTAAGATCATCACACTGTGGAACAGCAGGGCCTGTTCATGTCCCTGTCCTATAAGCTTCGGTACCAAAAATCTTCACTTCCCCATATTTACTGTATTGAAGTCCCTTAGGCACAGCAATCCACCACATTTGAAAGGCCTCATGCAGTATCTCGACCAAGTCTGGATATTGTTAAAATTTCACAGTATCATTGTGTCACTCATATTTTGGCAAAATGATGATTCTAGTTTTTCATCACACTTCAGTCAATATAAAATTTCTTTTTACTTACCTCAGCAGAAAAATGATGCAAGTCAGGGAAAGCCTACCAGATGTACAGCATAAAAAGTTCAAGTGTATTCAGGATGCCATAAACTTGAGCATTACTCTTCTTTCTTTCCTTAGCATGCCTACTAATTATGTTAAACTGAATTCTTTCTAATCCTATGATAGAATAAAGATAGCTAGTACCACCTTTCCAAACCATATTACTCTTGTGAAAAGGAGAAAAAATACTTAATTTTTAAGAAGCAATGCTTGCCCTACCAGTTGTATCTCATTGAATTTGAAAGGACTTTTATTATAATAGTGTTCTTACTGATTTTTTCAGATGACTATGATGACAGTAACACAGCTTTTATTTTCTTTCAAACCATAAATTTTATAAAGACATACACAATGGCTGGCACAAAAAAAAAAAAAAAAAAGAAAAAAAAAAAAAGTTCGGTTTTGTTTTACTTTCTCTTTTTGCAAAGAAAACATTTTTGTTAATAAGAAAACAGGAAAGGATAGTATATTGTCTTGAAATCTTGCATTGTGCTTTGAAAACTACAGCCCACTTGGGAAAATGGATTTAATAATGGAATTATCACTATACCTGGACACTTTGTGTTCCCTCTCTGCCAAACCACAGTCAAAGGTCTTCTAAGCTATGTTTCATGTTTTGGTGTACAGATAGTTAATAGTGTCCATTTCCAGACTAAAGAAAAAAAAAATCACTGTCCTCTAGTTTTGGGTAACTATGCTTCCCAGCAGAGCAAGTCACTTAGCAAAGTTTTTCAGATGGAAACCCATGGGACGTGCAGCAGAGATGCAAACAGTGGGACCTCTGGCTGTGGTGCAAGGAAAGAGACAACAGTGACGCTAAGGCAGTTTGCAACACTTACAGACAGAAAACAACCTGATGCATCTATATCTCATGCACCTGCATTTCAGTGACATCTGGTTGACGTGTTTATCCACAACAAAAACATTCAATCTACATAGAGGCTTTGACTCTTACAAAGCCACACTGCCAATACACTTCAATACAGAAGATGTACTTAATTCTGCATCATCTTGAACATCTAGTTAAATTTCAGTTCATGTAGTAAGTGAAATGCAATACCACCCAATGCTGTTTATCTTTTGCTTTGCTTTTAAATCTCTCTTTCCTTTTCCAATAACCTCTTGACATCAGAGCTTATATTTGTAACTTTTTTTTTTTAATCTTTGTGAGGAATCAAAGTGATTTTAGAAATTAACTGACGTAAAAATATGTGAAAGGAGAAACTATGTTATTGACAATCAAAACATAAAATTGAGGACAATAGAAAGTCCTCATGTAGAGCAGACTAGACTATACTAGATTAGACTAGACTAGAATAGTTTAGTTGGAAGGACCTACAGTGATCACCCAGTCCAACTGCCTGACCACTTCATGGCTGACCGAAAGTTAAAGAGTGTTATTTAGGGCATTGATCAAATGTCTCTTAAATACTGATGGTCTTGAGGCATTGTCCACTTATTTAGGAAGCCTATTGCAGCATTTGACCACCCTCTCAGTAAGGGAGAGCTTCCAAATGTGAAGTCCAAAGGTCCAAACCTACCCAGATGAAACTTTGAGCCATTCCCCCACGTGCTATCACTGGATCTCAGGGAGAAGGGCTCAGAATCTACCACCCCACTTCCCCTTCTCAGGAAGCTATAGAGAGTAGTGAGGTTGCCTGTCAGCCTCCTTGTCTCTAAACAAGACAAACCCAAAGTCCTCTGCTCCATCTCATGGGACATGTCACCAGCTGTCACCAGCTTTGTTGCCTTCCTCATGGCATAACCAACAGGGTAATATTTTGTTGAAACTTATATATCTTCCTTTGCTCATTATGTGACTCTGACTGACCTTCATAAAAAAAAAAAAAAAAAAAAAAAAAAAGGGGTGGAGGGGGAAATTAATAGCGGATTTTACTTTCTTTGTTTTAATGACTCATCAAAGTCTATAGATATCTTTCTGCAAGAAACATCTCTGCAGTATTTTACTCAGTACACAGAAGATCTGTTACATTTCTATGAAATACTGCATATGTTGACATAATAATAGAATGACATGAAAATCCTGTGGCAGGTCCTGATGCAAATTCTTCAAGATGCTGAGTGAATTATAGAAGCCATGAACTTCTGAATTTTATATGTGGATTCTTTTTTACATCCACAGTCTATTTTTTTGTGAAAATCTATGTTTACATCTCTATCTATTTATTAAATCTTACAAGTTTGCCTTCCTTTTCTGCTTGGTATTGAAATATTGATGGTTTTCTTTTTCAGAATAACTTTTGGAGGTAAAGTCTATATGGCATCACAATAACAGCAGCACCGTGTTATTTATATTATCATTTCTATGGCATTTGAAGATTCACAGACATCTGTCTAGGCACCAGGTTTCAGAATAAAAACATTCTTGAGCTTGGATGTACCTGGAGAGTGTCCTTCAGAAATTCACTGCTGTTTATGATGTAAACATCTTGTGTACAGAGGTTCACAACAGAATTATACATGGAGCTAAGCTGTCAGACCCTGAAAACAAGAGGGAGTGGTAGATAACAGATCTTGGCTGTGTGTTGCTCTTTTCCGTAGGATTTTGTCCTCAAATAAGATGTCAGAGAGGACTTGTGCAGTTTTCACACTGAATGTACTCTATGTGCCACACCACTAAGAAACTAGTTGACAGAGCAAAGATTATCACACCCTCAAAAATCCCAGGATAACCATTTCTCATGGCTGGACTGGAAGAAGTAAAACCTAATTTTACTCTTCTGGTTTACTTTCAAACATTAACTCTTCACTCCTGTAGCATTAAATCTCTTTCTTATCTACATATTTTAAATGCAGGTTAAGGTCAGCACTTGCACTGTTCTTTTTGACATGGTGCAGCTGACTTGCAAGTGTAAACCTGAGAAAACTTCTCTGGACTCATGAAGCACAGCAACACCATGAGAAATTATAACATTTATAACATGCTTCCCATTAGGCCATGTCAACAATGGAGTTGTAGCATGGCAAACCTAAAAAGATGCACAGTTGTTAACCAAGACCCTAAAAATCAAACCTGCCCATGTTCATCAGATAAATCACGTATTTAGCAGATGGCTTAGAGATGACAAGCTGTAATGTTTCCTTGGACTGTGAATTGTGTCAGGGAACAGTAAGCTGATACAGGACCTATGTACCATAAGCAGTTCCTCTCTGCTGCTATCCTGTGTGTAACTTGCGAAAATTTGTCACAAATTAACACATTAATCCAATGCACTCTTTATACAAAAGCAATATAAAAAGAGAAAAGATTGCATTTGCTATGAAATAAAGCAAGGATAGCTAGTAATTTTGTTAGTCAGTTTTGTTATAAAACCTTTGAATGGAAGTGTTAACCTAAATAGATCTCTTTTTTTTCTTCTGAATCCAGTGCATTTCAGTCTCTAAGTTCTGAAATTAAAATAAGAAAAATTTATTTTATATTTTCATGGAGCATAGCTGGAGAACCTGCAACATTTATGTATCATGGATAATGCAGACATAAGTCTGTCAATTATGGTTTTTAAAATATTTGTTTCCTGTTACATAAAATATAAAAATGAAAATATCTCTAAATAATATCTTTTGATGTACATTTTTTGGTACTTGAGATGCTATCCAGCAGAAGATGAAGGCTGAAAAACTTGCAATATACCATTTTTTATTCTGTTCATGCCTCGGGATACTTGATCTCATGTATGCATGAGAGGATGAATGCAGGTCTGCACACTGCGCTGAACAGACAACACAGCAGGAAAAAATTCCATTCCTCCTGTGCAGTGAAATCAGACAAAACTAGAGCATTTGATTTGGGTTTTGCTAGGGCAGCCTGCCCTGGAAAATACTTTATTATAATCCTTTAGTACTTTAAATTAACTTTCTTGTCTGTGAAAAATCAGTCCTGTGTAGAACTATGTCAGTGTACAAGCAGACATCACTATGATATCATTAAGGTGTAGATAAAAGCAGTTTTACATACCACACAAAAGGGCCTTGTCTTTCTGCTTTCTTATTCCACTGTGACTCCGTTGACATTAGATTCTTAATTCCATATTTACACTGGTGAGACATGATCACAAGTAAATTTCCATCAAGAGTTAAAGCCAGACCGTGGAAGAAAAAGTGTTCTTTTGAAGGGAGCATCTGAGCAGTTCTGCATTAGAAAGTATTATTTAAAAAACAGCTAAGTGAGTACAGAGTGTTATTGTGCTTTAAATCCCTGGAGGAAAGGTGATTAGAGGTAGTTGCTATTTTTTTCTGTAATATATTTGAATAGAATATGTTACTTGCATACACTGCAGAAGCTGAGCACAAATTGCCTCACTAAGGTCTATTATTCTGGGAAAGAGTGAGAATAACAAGCTGAGATACTGATGAACTCAGAGAAATATGAATAACACATTAACGCCCAGGATGTATCAATAGCATGCTGCCTGATACTGGGGACAAGCACCTCGAGGATACAAGGAATTGCAAGAATGGGTCATCAAAAGCATGCCTGGAGATGGGAGATTTTCAAGACCACTTCTCTAGGGAGGAGAGATTCAGCTGCAGGGGGTAAGAAATCTTGCCAATAAAGGAAAAAAAAAAGGGTGGATTTCTTTCTCAGATATCATTAGTCTTCATGTAAAAACTGGGGGGAGGCTAAGCAGGAGCAGGGACTTTTATTTTCATACACAAAGAACACAGTATGGGGATGTTTATGATACTCAGATGATTATATCTCAGCCTTACTGCTCTTCCAACCTAATTTCCGGCTTAAAGCTCGGGAGAATGCGATGCATGAGAGCTTCATGGGAGGGAGGGCGAAATACTGTTGAGAAACGCTCCCCAGTTGGCCTCGTTCTAAGATATCACAGCACAATATAGTCAATGCTGTTGTAAAGAGTTGCAGGCATGAAAAAAAAAAAAAAGGAAAAGCATTCTTTATTGAGAAACATTAAGAGTGCAAAAAGAGGATCTTTTTTTTCTTTTGAGAGATTCTTTTCATCTGCATTTGGTGCAGTCTGCTGGATTAACAACACTTACACCAAAAGTAGTCTTACCAGAGAAAAAGCAGCCTGCTCCTTTTTTTAGAGTGATGGACTCTTTAGCCATCAGGGATTAGCTCTATCTGTCAAGTTTCAGTTGGTCCTTCTGAAATTGCACAGCAGGATTCAGCAGTAGCTGGACTGAGCACACCAGCTTAAATCACGTACCTTACAAAATAGCTGCAGTAATGATAGCTTTGTTACTTTCAGCCCAACATCAGTAGCTTGCTCTGATTAAGGAGGAATTTGCAAAATTAAAGAACTGAATATGTATGTCAATGAGAATTTAAGATGTTGCATGCTATAATTTGCCACTGATTATAATCAGTCAGAGAAAATTCAGTTTCCACCCTTGATCGCTGTTGAAAGCTGGGCTATATGGGGCAATCTAAGGTACTACTGAAGGAGAGCAGCAGTACTGTATTTCACTGGCACAACCAATTCATTTAAGGAATCCAGTAGGAGCCAATAAACTCATAGCTCTGATGTAATCATTAGCCTGAATGCAGTCTGAGAATTTCTGGGATTATAAAAAGCCTAATAAACTTAATGTTAGTCTACTATTATAGACTAAAAAGTGGTATGACTTTGCACCTTCTGCCTCTCAACTCTGCCCTTGTAAGACCCCACCCTGGGTACTGCATCAGAGTCTGGGATGTTTTGCACAATAAGGATATGGACCTGTTGGAGCAGGTTCAGAGAAGAGTCATAAAGATAAACAGAGTGATGGAATGTCACTTCTGTGAAGACAGCCTGAGAAAACAGTGTCCAGTGTGGAGAAGAGAAAGCTTCAAGAGAACTCATTGCAACCATTCAGTATTTTAAGGGAGCTTATAAAAAAGAGAAAGAATGACTTTTTACAAGGGCACGGAGTGATAGGACAAAGGGTGAATGGTTTTAAACTAATAGAGGAGAGAGAAATTTAGATTAGATGTCAGGAAGAAATTCTTTTTTCAAAGGGTAGTGAGGCACTGGCATAGATTTCCCAGAGAAGCTGTGGATGCCCCAACCCTGACAGTGTTAAGGACCAGGTTGGGGGCCCTAAACAAGCTGACCTAGTGGGTGACATTCCATGGCAGCAGGATTGGAAATAGATGGCTTTTAAGGTCCCTTTCAATCCAGGCCATTTTGTTAACTCTATTATTCTGTTCTACTTAGAAAATAATTGTTTCTGTATCCTAAATTATTATTTCTGAGGCACAAAGAATATTGTATAGCTTCAGAAACTTCTTCAGAACTCAGAAAATTCTTCAGAGTGTGGTTGAGCACTAGAACAGGCTCCCTAGGGGAGTGCTCACAGCACCAAGCCTACCAGGGTTCAAGAAAAATTTGGACAATGTTCTCAGGCACATGGTGGAATTCTTGGGTTGTCCTGTTCAAGGCCAGGAGCTGGATTTGTGGGTGCCTTCCAACTCAAGATATTCTATGATTCTATGAAACCAAAAAGCCCTGTGTCAGTACAAGGAGTATGTGAGTTGTGGTGGCATCCTATGAATGGGGTCCAGCCTTGACAAGCAAGAAGTGCAGGTTTTGCTGGTTTTACCATTGAGGTGACAGTCCACTTATGTTTCATGCCCAGACTGTGCTGACCAAAAGAGAGAGAGCTGTGTCTCAGTGTTTTCATCTTTACCAACACAGAATTATGCTTTTGTAAGTATAAAAGAGGGCTCTGCAGTGGCTTGAGAAAATCTTGGCCTGTTAGGATGTCTATGACCTTCAAAGAAATCAAGAACCATCTGGAGTTTTATTCCTTGGCAAATGAGACCATCTCTATATTCCAGGAAAGCCTTTGACCACTCCTAATGCTGGTAAAGCTGAAAAAGTTTTAACAGGAGTGTAAAATATCAAGTCAAAATAAAACAAAAATAAACACCCATATATAACCCTAGTCACAGTCTTTGGAAACATGATAATGAAACTAGTTGATAGGCTTTGGTTTTCCTTAAGATTGTGGAAAGCATTATGTGGCTTCAGTTACAAGATAGAAATACAAAAATCAGTTTTGTCCATTAGCTATAACTGTGGAGTTTTAGGGTGGTTCCTGTGCAAACACAATTTGCAGTAGATTCATTCATGTGGGGGAAGTGAGTGCAAGAACAGCCAGCTGTCAGGAGACATGGCACAGTAGCCTGCCTGGACATGATGGACACAGTTACAACCCGGCTACTGGCTAAACTTTCTCGGTGAAGTCTTTGACTGATTGGTACAGGGGCCCTACAGGTGGGAATTTCAGGCAGGAATCCAGATTTTCCCCAAGGAAGCTCTTGCTGTGTCTGCTCTTACCTGTATGCTTAAACATGTTCAATTAACTTCCTAGGTGGTATGAATTAAAGATTTACCTGGGCTGTTCCTGCTGCAGAAGTGATCAAATCAGTCATTTTTTAATGCTCAATACAAACTCTTTCTTAGGAAGTGGTCATGTAAAATAGTATTTCATATGTAGCTGTGATATTATGTGTCAGCAGAGATCAACAAAAATGAAAAAAATGCTTCTGCTGAGATGGTTTTAGAGGACAGCCAGCTGGGTTTTAAGAACTGTGAAAGACAGAAGTTTGGGGAGGACCTCTTCATCCAGTTGAAGACATCTCTGTGAGGACACTTGCCATGGAGACTCCTGTTGCCACCAGACAGAAAAGATAGCCCTCTTACTCAGGACATTACATTTCCATGTGAACATTATTGCATGTCAGGATCTTAATACATTAGGGTGTGGTTTTTTCCTTTTTAGGAAACTTTCTTGAATTTGCAACAATACATTCACTTGTCACCTAGCAGACTACAAAATCAGGCTAACAACAAGGGTAACTCACTAAACTGCTATGGTCTGGGTCTCAGATGAGATGCTGCTTACATTCAGTGCCTTCTTTGCAGTAGAGTCATTATTTTGAGGGTAAGGAGGGGTTTTTTGGGTTTTTGAGGTATTCTCTTAGCTTTGACAGCTGAATGAGGTGGCTCTTTGTGTCAAATGTGTAAGTGGACCTTGACTAGGTAAAACATTCCCTTACTTTTCCCTCACAGTGCCAACCTATCTACCCAAATTCCTTGTAGCACTCAGTAACTCAAGTGTATACTCAGTCTACTTAGATGTATACTGTCCTTTTTAGAAGACAACGCGTATGTAGGCATATTTGACACTAGCTGGACAAGAAGTATATAAATAATACGACATGGAAGAATTTCTTCCCATCAGCCATCCTTAGGTCTCAAGCTCTTCTGCGTCATCCCAGAAATTTAACCTCAGTACTAGAAAACACAGTTAGAGAAACTTTCACTTTGTTGATTTGTGAGTGAGGAGAGAGGCACCATTTATGTCTACTTCTTGCTGAAAGGAGCCATGACTTCTATTTTTCCAGAACTGACCTCATATGGGAGTTTGAATAGGCATGTCTCTGCTGCATCAGCTTGCACACGTGGAAAATGGGATTTAAAAGTTGCTCATTTTTAAATAAATGTTTAGATTAACGTGATTAAAATGTTTAATGAAAACTGGAGAGAATGAGAATAGAAACATAGGGCTCCAACCATCAATGGCTAGACTTGGTGATCTTAGAGGTCTTTTCCAACCTTAACAATTCTATGACTCTATGATTTTTGTACTCTCGTAAAAGCACCTGTGAGATACTGGATTACTGTATTAACTATTGGCTTGGACCAACTCGTGTGTGTGTATTGAGGGGAAGGGACAGGTCGAATTTCAGGAAGGTGAGGTGGTGCCCTAAGCCACACCTAGCATATCAGTGCTTTGTGGAATGCTTTATTTTGAATGTCACACTTTAAACTTTTGCCAAGATGTCTTATTTTCTAAAGTTTAGCAGTAAAAGTACCTCCTGAGAAAATGTGTGCAGCTTTTCTCCTTTGCACTCTCTCTTAAGGCGTTACAAAGAACTGAAGAGTCTTCCAATAGTTCAGTGGGCAAATTTTTGTAGTCTTGTATATTTTAAAGTAAAACCCTTAAATGAGCTCATATTTTGAGACTTGGGGTCTTACAGGACCAAGGCTTTCTTCTTCCAGTGAGGCTGATCTGGTTCTGTGTTGTGTATGTAAAATATGCATATTTTATAGGACTGTATTCAAGTGTGCTTTCCACCACTGCTGAGTCAAATGCCATTAACAGAACTAGTTAGCTCTTTTTTACGCTCAGAAGTTGAGCTCAAACATTTAAATACTGATATTAAATTAAAGGTATTTATGCATCTACATGCAAGATCAAATTTCCAAACAATTAGACATTCTTCTGCTTTTAGGTACATGCTAATACCCAAAAATCACAAAAATGGAATGTAATTTGCTGTCACCAAACTCCATCCTCCTTCAGTGAAGTAGCTGGGTAACCTTTCCCATAAATTCTCTTGTCACCAAAGACATGCTTTATGGAAGATCATGTCACTGTGAGCACTTTTTTCTCCCTGATGCCATTACATCATGTCACATGTGGCACCTTTGGGAATGATGTCATGGCACAGCAGCTTGGCATACAGGGAGAAGCATTTCTAGGAGGGTACTAAGGTGATGGAATGGATACCCATATGAAAACCTTTCATTACCAGCAAGCCCTGAAGCACAAGTAAAACACTTTTGCACATTAGGAAATGCCTTGTTGAGGAAAAGCTAATACTTCAGTTCTCTGCGGACTAATTAGAAAAGGAGCCCCATCCAGGACCCACAATTGTTTACTTGAATGGTTTTCAAGGAAACTACAGTGTTTCAGCTGGGCTCTAATTGTGCCTGATGGACCTATTACTTTATAATTTGAGCAGTGTTGTAGAATTTTCCCCAGTGGTTAATTAAACTGATGAGATAGTGCCAGATCTTGATAGAAAGCAAGACCACTTACATTTATCACACCATCTCTGCCAGAGGTGATGCACGTATATTATTCAAAGCCAGTGGGGTCTTCTACCCCTCACTTACTTGGTTTACAATACCAAGACAATCCAGACTGGTGCTCGTCTTTGTTCCCCATCATGGCTCTGCCCTGAAGTTGGCCACAGGGGATCTCATAAGTCTCTGGAAATCTCAACTGCTTTTCACTTAGGCTTATTTCCTACAAAGGAAGTTTTCTGAATAAGGTTAAATGTGCAGCACTTGTGAAAAACCCTGTGCCTGTAGCCAAAGGCACTTAGAAGACAGGAAAGCTGTCACTTAACTGCTGTCCACTTCAGAAACCACTGAGGGCAGCAGGAAGCAAAAATGAATGGTAAGATGATTGCATCTTTTACAATTTCTTTTCATTGCTGCTACAGCTACTGCCCTCTCAGTGATCTGACCTTTTATTATTTGATCTTTTTTCTCTTCTTTTAATGCTGAGTGTTTTTCTGAGAAAGGATCACCCCAGCAAATTTGCCTTGTATAAGTGCAGCAAAGGTAGGGAAGGAAGGGAGGGATGGGGAAAAGAGAGCTTCTTAAAACTTTGCGTGAGGCTCCCATATGGCTCAGGAAAAATAGAGAAAAGTCACAATTTAAAGGCTGCTCTGTGGGGTTTAATACTTTTCAGAGATGAAAGGGTGAATATTTGGATATTTGAATAATAGATTCTGAGTGAGAAGTTAATATCCCTGCAATCTCTAATTGACATTGTTTCAATATTTGAATTGAATCTATGTGTTTCCACATTTAATGTGTATAGAACTGTCTTTCTACAATACCCCTTTCCATGCCTGAAGTAGCTTGAGTATTTACTTTTGAGGAGTGTTGGAGCTACTTTTACTGTAGATCCATTAGTAACTTCATATGAGGTCCAGTGTGCTTAGGCACGTTATTGTTCGTAAACACAGCCACTGCTAATCAGTAAAGCATTAAATGAAGTCTTCACTCACAGAGAAGTTGATGAAGACAAAAAGTCTCTCTTGACAATTGATCAGTGCTAAGTGCGGCTCCATTTGCTGAGTCAAGGCTGGTGGTGTTAGGATTTGTACCAATTATGGAATTGTCCCCACTCCATTTGTCTTTCTTGTGTGATTTTTCTACAAAACACCATGCAGAATCCAAAATTACAGACACACTGCATCCTGGAGTGCATTACAGGCTACCCCAAAGTTATTAAGTCCATACTGAGCTCTGTGCTCGTCTGCCAGCATTACTTGCAGGATTGAAACTACATACAAGCTCATTATCATGCAGCTTCATTCCAATATGGAATATCATGGTGTTGATCTACTCAAATTTCAGAGGGCACCTGTAAGATCAAAAAAAGAGAAAAAACATCTCGGAAATGTTTTTTGTCTTGTTTGCATTGCATAATGGAGTCATAGAAACACAGGGTAGGAAAAAGCCCCGTGAATGATTAGGGCTCTTGTTATCACCCAAAAAAATGGTGGAAACATTTTAAATTTCTCTGAAAATGTTGACAGAAGGTTTGGTTAATGAAAAAGGTTTTTGCAGTAGTGACTACATTTTATGCAGAACTCTGATATCAAAGATAAAATTTGCAAGGAATATCAATGTTTTATCTGAAGATCCAGGCTGAAGGTGCTCTATGCTGGTAAATACATATAAAAGATAAACAGCCCATTGCAAAAAGTTTCAGAGAGGCCATAAGAGAAAGCTGCAAATGATGGTACACTCTTTTGGGACTGACTCATAGCAACCCTCACGGCGCTGTGCTTTGTACTTGTAGCTGTGGAAAGGTGTTGATAGCACACCAGTGTTTTGGGCTACTGCTGAGCAGTCCTCACACACCAGCATCAAGGATGTTCCTCCAACATTCCACCCCCACCAGTAGGCTGGGGGATGGACAAGATCTTGGGAAGGGGCACAACTAGACCAGCTGACCCAAACTGACCAGAGGGATATTCCATACCTTATGGTGTCAGCTCAGATACAAAAGTTAAGAAAAGGAGAAGTGAGGGAGGACATTCATTATTTAAAGGTTTGGCTTCCAGAGTAACACTTACGAGTGCTTGTCAATGGAAAATAGAGAATAAAATCCTTTTTTTTCCCCTCTTTGCTTGCACATGCATAATCTTTCATTTTTGCTTTATTAAACTGCCTTATCCCAACCTACAAGTTGTTTTCCATCCTGTTCTCTCTCCCCTGTGCAGCTGAGGAGGAGGAGTGAGAGAGAGGCTTGGTGGGCACCTGGTGTTCTGCTAAAGTCAACCCACCATTCACACAAATTAAAAAACAAAATATATCTTACAATCCTATTTTATTCTTCAAAAACACTGCTTTTGTCCAGTGTTTAATTATGGTACTCATAGAAATAATTATTTATTGGTAACAGAAAGCTTAGGAGTAATACTAGAAATAATTATTTATTGGTAACAGAAAGCTTAGGAGTAATACTCATGGATGAGGTTTCCTTTACAAGGAAAATGAATCCTCTGTGACAACCTAAATTTCCTTGGGAAGCTCAGTTTCAGTGACTCTCTTTACCCAATAAAGATGAATTGATCTGCAAAGAGTTGGAACAAGAAATAAAATTGTAATCTGAATTCAGAATCCGAAGTTTGATTTGGTTTACTTGGGCTTTTCAGATTCTGAAATTAAAATCAATATGCATATTCTTTCTGTCTATAGAAAACTATGAAATTACTATGAAAGCCTGGTCATTCTAGAAATTTGCTAATGTAGTAAGAAGAAGAACATGAGAAACCTTTTAAAATTAAAATATAAAATATTTAATAAATATTTTATAAGTAGTACAATCAACTTTTTTCAGACTGACCTTCTTAAGCATTGTTTTTTTTGTGTGCTCTCTTTTACCTGGGGTGAAAAAAAGTAGATTCAAAAAAGACCATAATGTTTGAATAGTACCCCACAGCTATGGGAAAAAAACAAGCGCTTTGAAATCACTAGTATTTGTGAAACCTCAAAAACCATGAAACCTTTCCCTCTATAATGATAAACTAATCAGTGAGGCAGGCTGGGAATTCCACAGTACATTTTTCCACATGGGGCACAATGTTAAACTTTCAATTATTGAAAATAATTTATTAATTAAAATATTATTACTCGTAATCTGTCACCAGGTATAGTTCCCAATCCAAATTAAATGTCTCCAGTATTGCACAGTACACATAACAACAGGCAATCCCTCCAAAGAACGCACTTGCAACCTACAGTGTACACATTAAGGGTTATAGGCAAAAACTGTGGGAGTGTTGAAGATAGAAATGTGAATTCCATTGAGGCCTAGTAGAAACTGCTGAATTAAAATGTGTGCTCTTACTTTAATCCCTGTCCATACCTTGAACCACAAGTCTATCTGGCCTGAATATTTTCAATACTGTAGAAGCCATTTCCATTTATACCACTTCTGTATTGCAGAACCAGCAGTTTCTGCTTTGCTGTCTTTCTCATCACAAGGCTGGTCAACTACATTAGTGGGAATGGGACGTAGATGCAGGCAAGCCCAACCAGTGATGTTGCTTGTAACTGTCCTCTTTCACGAATAGTTTGATTGTTGCAGGTTTTTGGTGTGGTTTTAGTTTTTTGTTTTTCAAATTTATGAATGGATGCTACCTTCACCTGTAAGTCAAATATGGCATCGTTGTCTAGGCAGTATTGTTAGGCTCAGTAGGACAGACTTAGATCTGCTGGTGAGTGCAGTTATCTCATTTCAAGGTTAGATTGGCATAGTTTGTCCCAATTTGTTATCTCAAGGATACAGATCCATCTGAGTGTTCAGCTATCCATGTTTGCAGTCATTTGAGGTAGTCCTGCCATTTCATAGCCAGATTTTACTGACTTCCTTCATGAAAGAGTCTGATGTGCATTGTTATGATAGTTTGCATCCTTAGAGAGAGGAAATGTGAGAAGTGACAGTCCATGTCATCCTAGAGTACTTTTACGAAAACAAAGAATTTGTGAAAGCTGTGCCCCCTCCCACAGTGTGATTCAAATTGTGTCTGTTTTGCGACAAGACTCTGATGAGGAGGAAAATGGGAAACAGCATCCTGGGTGGGTGTTTGGGGAAGGGATTTCCCAGCCTTACAAAGCTTGCCAGCAAGCAGGGCTTAGCTAGTGAACTACCAGCTGCCCAGTCCTAGGCATAGCAAGGGAGCAGCAGTTTGAGTGATCTCATACAATCGATTTGCTGCTGTTTCCTGACAAATGAGCCTGCTCTTTATTAGCCCTGCTCATAGTCCCAAAAGGCAAAGTACTGCTCATGTAATTCTTCCCTGCACTTGCAAAGTGCACTTGTTATCATTCAAAGTGTTCTGTTCTTTTACAGCTTTTAAAAATTAATGATTTAATTTGTTCTCATCCCCCACAATTTTTTTTATCTTTTTACTTCCCTTTTACAATTAAGATGTCCATAGATATAGTGGAAATGTGCATGGACCTGAAAAATTTCATATTATATCACACAGTCTCTAAATCTTTTGTTATTTTGCTGCAGCTCAAGAAACACATTCTCCATGTTACAGAAAATTGGAGGAGCCATCTTGGTGAAGTCCCATTTTACCCCTAGGATCACTGCACTCCTTATCCACCTGCTAGGTAGATGGAGAAGAAGCTTGGAAAGACAAAATGCTCCCATTTTCCCGGCTACTTGTATCTTTAGATCTCCTCCTCTGATTTTAGTTTAACTCCTCTGGAAAGACTGTAATACTGCTAAAGGACTAGACATAATTCTCTCGTTTTTACTTAATCCCCTAGGCAGGCCCACCTGCCTCCTTAAAAAATTTTCCACCTTTTGCTTTGATACCTGTTTATGTCAATAAAGATGTCAGATGTGGTTCTATGACAAGATCTGAATTTCAGCTGCTGAGATATAAGCATCCCACTGACAGCTATGGCAGGATTCCTTGTTTCTAGTGTCTTCAGAATCTATTATTAGAGTTCAATAGAACAAAGAGTTGTAGAAAGATTACAATCCACAATAAGAGCCAGGTCCAACAGCCAAGTGCCCCTGAGAAAAGGAAGTACACTCTTCTTTTTTTTTTTTTTTGAACTATCTTAGGGAAGAGTAACACCAGATCACTTCAAATTAGTCACAGGAATGGCAAGAAAAATAAGTGGTACAATCTTAACATGAGAAGATGCAGAGAATGAACTTCCTAGAAGCTGTTTGCTGGCTTAAAAAATTATGATAAAAAGTTCTGACATCTTAAAATTACTGGAAATTATGAATGAATCATGTTAACTGCCTGCATTTGATAACAGTAATTAATCTTGAGAAACATGAATTAAGACTCTCATATAAGTTTTTCAAGGATACTTGAGCCTTGATTTGGCATTCAATGATTCCAGATGAGTCTTGTACCTGGCACAGAACTGGGAAGCAGTTCTGCTTTAAAGCTCTGCTTTAAAGTCTGTGGGTATATAACAAATATTTTTACATTTACTCTAGGATGAAGACTCTCAGTTCTTTCACGTTTTCACAGGCACCCTAATCACTGGAGCATAAAGGAACAAGTAGAAACTGGGAACAAAAAACTGATGTAGAAGTGCAACAAAGTCTTAAATCTCATGGTGGATTTGTGACAACAGTCCCCAAAGTAAATAACGATTAAAAATTTTTAGCCCTGTGTTAAAGAGACTCATTAAAAATATTTAGTGCAAAAGAAATGCTTGTGTTGTGAGCAAATCTTGTGTATATTGAAAACCAAGGTTCGTGGGGGTTCACATTATCTAAAAAGTTAAAGTCAAAACAAAACATAGAATAGGTGGTCTTAAAGGGAGAATTTACTTCTTGTGAGTAAAAAACATTCTTTGTGGGTAAAAGTATCATGTATTTAAAAGCTGTCATAACACATATACCTAAAATGGAGGAGGTATTCTATTCTGACAACCTTGGTTCTGGTCTTTCCCAAGCTTTTTACTTTATTTCTTTGCAATGTTAATTTCTTCTTTAAATGAAGTGAGTGTTAAAATTAATGTAACTCTTTCCTCTTCAAAATGCCACAGGTTGGGTTTGATTTTGATCAAAATTGAATGTGAAGTATACTTGTACAAGTAGATGTCTGTATGTGTGTTAGGGGGTTTCATATATTAACTTAGGAATCAAAGTTTAGAGCAAGTAATTTGCCCTACCAAGAAATATCTCTTACATATAGTAATGGCATCTTGGAGCTTGAAACAAACTATTTGAGAAGCAACCTGACATCACAAAAGCATGAATGGGAAAAGTATTATTAGATGAAACATGACAGCAAGCTCAGAACAAGGGGTTTTTTGTTTTTGTCCTGGTGTTTCTAAGGAATAATTTATTCAGAGCAAGGTGAATTTTTCTGAACTTGTAGCACATGAGACATAAGGGACTACATGTCAGAGAGATTCAATTAAGCAAAACATTAGTGCTCAAAGATGTTTGATTTTAAAGACCATATTATTGAAATTTTAAAGTGGATAAAATGTATTTCGCTATTTCCAGTATGTAAGCCACAATGCCTTGGAGAGAAGGATGACATAAGGAATTGCAGTTTAAGAAAGTGGTTGGTTTTTCATGAGGCATAAAGGAGTAGCAATGAGTCTAAATGCCTAAAAGCTTGCACAGCTACACTGGCTTCTGAAGATCGTTTGATTCTTCTGTTATTCAGAATGAGTGCTTTCAGTATTAAGTTGAAGACCTTCTACCATTTCAGCTCAGTCAGAGTGGGACTGAAGAGTCAAAGTTTGTCAGATTTTGCCCAATTTTCAGAGACTTAAAAAGTTTAGACCTGTTAAAGCAAAACAGCAGTGTACAACTGATTTTGTGGCTCTGGAAGGGCCCATGTGAAAACAGACTTCCAAAGCAGCTAACACAGCCTCTCCTGGGACAACCTTGAAGAGTACCTATATAAGGACTGAAAAAGAAAGAAAACCGGAGAGACAAACACAGGCATGAATTAGGAAAGACATTTTGGCTGTCTCCTAGGCATCTGCATCTAACAAATAGAGCTGAAGTTGAGGCATAATTACAGGATACACAGTCCCTTCCCCAGGGCTCTTTTGTAAGAGGCCAGACTCCTTTCATCCATATTCAGCTTAATCACATAGAACTTGGGCCTGGCATGACAAGAAACTGAGAGCAAAATCACCTTTATTTGGTCACCAGCACTCACTATTTTTGATGCATATGACCGGGTTTTGTGAACAGATGCA
The DNA here is from genome assembly GCA_038380795.1 of Pyrocephalus nanus. Lineage (NCBI taxonomy): Eukaryota > Metazoa > Chordata > Aves > Passeriformes > Tyrannidae > Pyrocephalus > Pyrocephalus nanus. The sequence goes on along the minus strand of CM076263.1, from coordinate 62,906,760 downwards.
GAGCATGGCTGTAAAGAGGTGGATATGGCCTAAATTGTCCTCAGGTTACTAAACAACCAGTAGCATCTGTTAGCACTACTATGATCTGCATTACCCAAGCTTATTAGTGGGGATATATCTTCATATTTTCCATCTCTCCATCCATAAACTTTGCATTAGTCAAAAGTTAATCCTGCTTATAATCATAACCAGCCCCAGTTATACATTATATTTGCTTTATATTAAATTTGACTCAGTTGTAGTTTTAATCTTGTCTTGGCATTTATGCTCAGAAAAAGAGAACAATGATGGAAAATAATAGATGAAGTGGGTTAATATGGTCAATAACCTTGTAATAATAACAATAATAATAATCCTGATAGGCATGCAATTTTGCCTTAAAGAGAAAGTTGAGTAATAGTTGCCTAGTAATTAAGAGAGGCCAGGTTAGGAGCTCCATTCTGTAGCAGGAACAGCTATGTGAATGGAGTCTGGTACATAGAGGTTAAGCCTCTGACCAAGTGTTACTTTCATGCTCTGGAAATAACCTGCTGGAAGAGCAGCAGCAGCATATGGTTCCTCAAAGGAATTTTGCAGACTGCAAAATGGGATAGTGGTTTGGTTTTGATGAGATTAGGTATCATGTGGTGGAGCTTTATTAGCACAGTAAAACCAACTCTTTAGCTCAAAGTTCAACACTGATATACTATGCTGCCCTTTGGATTTCCAGTGTTATTATTTGATCTTTATGAAGATCTTTCCTAATGAGCAGCAAATTGCTCCTGGACTCCTCCAGCATCATTTCATCTAGGCTTTCTCTTTGATCTGGTTTTTGGATTTTTTTTTCCTTTCCACATTTTAGACTTAAATTAAAAGTAATCAGAAGGTGGAAAAGCATGAAAACAAAGAAAAAAATCGTGTATCCTCCCTGTTTCTTAGTAGAGAGGTCCACGGATAATAAGCTCTAAAATCTGCAACCCCAAAGGTGTGTGTCATTAGGAATTACTGCTTGTCTATTTCATTATTTAAAAATGAGATTTTTTTTTTTAAGGCAGTTCTTACTGGTCATCCAGGTCTCTCAAGCTCAGAAGAATAACATGACTTCAAAAGGAAATTAAATAATAACCAGAACTGATTTCCCAGTGCACTTTCTCTATCATATCTTTTGGGGTCTTTTTTTCTGGCCAATACTACTGGTTATAAAGCTAAGCTTATACCCCTTTCCTTTTAGGTTCTCTGGTGTGTTTCACAAGCTCCCCTTAGATTATACTTTTAATATTAATTTTCTTACCAGATGCTTGGAAGCCATGACTTTTACTGTCATGTTATTCTGAGGAGTTCAGTAACTGTTTCCATCAAGCAAAAAAGTATTTCTTCATGTGTCCTGTTTCAAAGAAAAATATTGGAACAGCCATCTCCCTCGGCACTGGTGCAGCCCTCTTGGCTCTGCTGGGCTTGGGCTCTGAGTGGCCACGCAGAGACGGCTTCTGGTGGCAGCTGAGCCCCAGGAACAACTTCTACCTGCAGCAAACCCCCGTCCTTCAGATGACATCATGGTATGAATCTTCACCACTAAAGCTCCCTCCCTTGCCACCATAATAGCATGTGTGTACCACTGTAGTATTTAGCATCACCAGCTGGCACCTGATTTCACTCATTGCCATTGCTTAGGTGTGGCTGGAAGTCAGCAGTCCATTCTCCCATAGGCCAAAACCAAAATCCCAAAAGTTTTTGAAATCCTGCATATGTGTTACACATCAAATATTTGCTCAGTGGAGAAGATACAACAGCATGGGACAGCCTGCTCACTTTACAGATGTCACGGGAGTCTGTGAAGAAGTTTATGTAGTGGTCTGATAGTTTCAGAGCTGCCCAGGCAACCTCTGAAATCTCATCAGGAAGGGACAAAAATCACATGTTTTTGCAGTGTTTTCCTGGCCAGGCACACACATATACCTGAAGACACACACAAATGCACATCCTTTTTTTTTGGTTTGGTTTGGTTTGGGTTTTTTGTTTCTTTGTTTGTTTGTGTTTGGTTTTGTTTTCTGTTTTGTTTTTATTTATTTGTTTGTTTTGTTGTTCTCGGGTTTTTTTGTTTTGTTTTTTTTTAAGTCTGTGCTATTGAGCCATGTAATTAGTTAACCTGTACTTACTGGAATGATGGGCAATGATATTTCTTTAATTGGATCTTCACAATGGTATTCCATGTAGTTCACGATCTAGTTATTGATACATCTTAGGAGGAGAGACTGAATGGATGAGAGGTGTTCTTTGTGTTACAAGACACTGTCACAGTGGCAGTGGAGACTGTGAGAGGAGTTTTAAGTAGATCACAGGAGGAGAATAGAACAAACATAATAATAGCTTTTGAGCAATAGCTGTATTCTCGTAATGGTAGAAGCACAGTATATGTGTTCCATTTCCAGGCCTTACCTTTCATGTGTGCCTTGTTTAGAAGAGAGGTGGGTCAGTAAAAACAGCATTCCATTCATTCCCTAGCACATATATTTATGGCCGTTTCAGAGTCAACCCTCCCTCTGGGTGACTGGCTCATCTGTTCAGTTTACCAAGCACTATGCGTGACAGTTTTTCTTAGAGATGAAAATACAGTTATATGCATGTTATGTGAGAGAAGGAGGCACAGTAAGAGAAGATAAATTGTAGTTTTTTTGGCAAAACTTATTTCACTGTCTTCAAGCAAATGCTGATAGTTTGTTCAGTCTTGTACCTTCTGAGCACAGGCATGCAAGCCAGCATTATAGCAATGTCAAACACTTATATCTGGCATTGTCCAAATTTTGATGTATTTCACAGCAATAAGTAGTCATAGCCTGGCTTGGTTAAAGGAGACACACATATGGCCTTAGGCTTCTGACTTTCCACAATTCTTTCTAACAAGTAATACTTCTCATCATGTAATTAAATGGCATGCTGTAAAATGGCCAGAGAAACTGAGAAATTAAGAAACAAGTTTAAAAAATTAAAGTAAAACCTGGGACTTTTTCCACATTTAATTTGTCATTGTATGTCTTAGCCATTATCCATTCATCTTTATAGTGAAATGTATCTTCACACACTCTCAATAACATTTTTCATCTTGGTTCTGCAATTATTTGGTAGAAATATTTTCATTATTGTGAAATTCAAGGTTGAATTTTAAAACATATAGCTGCAAAAATATAAAAGGATAGAGAGGAGATATTTTTAATACCTCAAATACCACATTTGCAGATTTCAGGAAATTTAGATCTTTCACCTCATACTAAGCTATCATATACACGGTGCTTTTCTTTTAGAGGAAGAGTGAATAACATAGAGCTGTATACACATGCAAGTTTGACATGTATGCAAATCCTGTAAAAACAATGTTTTTTAAACTTGATATGAGTTGGAGCACATTGTAATAGAAAGGAAAAGAAGTACTTTGTACAACATGGAAATACACTTTCAAAAACCTTTATATGATTAAAAAATTATTAACAGTTTTTACTATTCTGTATGAAATTACAAAATCTTGTCTGTACTTTTTTATAAAAGCATATACATGTCTTCCCTGGATATGTCCAGGCAATTTCCAGATAAACACTTCAATCTTCCAGATAGTATCAAAAAGCAAAAATTGGGCAATTACTTAAGAAATAACTTGAGAGATTTCTTTAGAATATTTTTTTAAATTATCTATTGTTATCTGCTAGCTTTTCCTGTCTTCTGCCTTTTTGAGCACTTTAGCAGTTTGCTTGTGGGACGTACAGCTCCAAGCCCAAATCTGGAAGCAGATAGGTTTTAGTGGGGGTGTATGGCATGGCAGCTGGATGTTTAGTTTGTAGATCATTTGCAGTTGTGCTTCTCCTTAGTCTCTGCAGGTAGTGTGGATATATATACAGATCTGAATATATATTACTGCATATCCTTACTTTCAAACTGAAGAAGAAAAGGGATTTTCAAATATATAATCAGGACAGATGTCAGAGTTCATTTTAAAATTTTCCCTATGTTTCAGGCTAACTTGAAGGAATTTTTTAAGTGCAGAAATAACCACTAAATGGTCTAAGTTTTATTTAGTATTGGCCAAATGAAGCAATGCTACTTAATAAAGCACTATCCTGTGATAATAGCCATATTTTGGATATATATGTAGATGTTTTTTTGATTACAGGCTCAAACTGATGCACAGAAAGACTCAAATGTGAGGCAGAACTTCTTTACGGTGCAGGTGACTGGGATCAGATTACCCAGAGAAGTTGTGGAGGCTCCATCTTTGGAGATATTCAAAAAGCATCTGGACACCATCCCAAGTAGCATGCTCTAGGGACCCTGCTTGGGCAGGAAGGTTGGACAGGATGACCCACTGTGATCCCTTCCAATTTTACGCAATCTCTGACTCTGCAAAGAATGCATTTTTTTTCTCTAGGAAGTCTTTTCTATCTCCCAAGTCCACAGCTATGGAACACAGCCTCCCATTTTATATACAAAATAATTGAAGGTAGTTGAAGGTACAAACTAGCTAAGGATTTGCAGACATTCAGCTAACTTTTGAAGAATCAATCTGCCTTGACAGATAAAAAACCCTAACAGAATTGAGAAAGCAGTATTATGAACTTTGGAGAAGGTAAAAGTTGCCTTCAAAAAAATCAAAACCTGATCAAATCTCAACCCACTCTGTCCACAGTCACGCTGCATTGTTGGATAGAAGCTTAGTGTAGACTCTCTTGCTTTGCCCAAGATACTTGAACACCAGCTGGATGCAGCCCCATTCACCAGCACTCTCTGGGTCCTCCAGCCAGTTCTTAACCCAGCAGAGAGTGCACCTGTCTAAGACATGGGCTGCCAGCTTTTCCAGGAGAAAAGACATGTTGAACAGTCTTACTGTTTTAAAAGCTTTGGCATCTGTAAACTTTGAACTCATCTTTTACTTTGCTCCATTTGAAAAAAGAGAAACACCAAAAGCAAGATTTCAGTGAACTATGACCACTGAATTTTCCTGAGCGACTTTGTACTTCTCTTATGATTTGTTCTTCAGATTGATTTATGGAACTGAACTGAAAGAACTTTATGAGAGCTGGCAGGACTTCTTCATATCATGGGCTTTGAACTGGTGAATTTTACAGTAAAAATCTGAGAGTTCAAATTTGGTCCAATAAATACTCTAAAAGGACATAAACTCAATTAATTCTAAGTTTTCTAAGCTCCTAGGAGAGCTAAGTGGGAAAACACGAAGTGTTTCTCCATTTATTTATTTATTTGTTTGTTTATTTACTTACTTACTTACTTACTTGGGTAATCCTTCAAAAGCTTTTAAGCCACTTTAAACTCAGTATTGAGACTTAAAATGTTCATTCATGAGAAGACTGAAGTGCAAGTGGAATAAGACTTCTGACAGAGAGCACCTATGTTTTCCTCTGATTGCAGAGTATTGTTCTTTCCTGCTGGTCAGCGCTGAGGACAGCAATGTTTTATGATCTGTTGTTCAGAGCACAGACAATAGTGTGCTCACACATTACAATAGCACACAGCTAAGAAGTAAGTGTACCTTGAGTATTGTGTTCAGTTCTGGGCCCCTCAGTTCAGGAAGGACATTGAGGTGCTGGAGCAGGTCCAGAGAAGAGCAACCAGGCTGGTGAAGGGACTGGAGCACAAGTCCTATGAGGAGAGGCTGGGGGAGCTGGGGTTGTTTATCCTGGAGAAGAGGAGGCTCAGGGGTGACCTCATCACTCTCTACAGCTCCCTGAAGGGAGGTTGTAGCCAGGTGGGGGTCGGTCTCTTCTCCCAGGCAATCAGCAGCAGGACAAGAGGGCAGAGGCTTAAGCTGTGTCAGTGGAGGTTTAGGTTGGATATTAGAAAGAAGTTCTTTCCAGAGGGAGTGATCAGGCATTGGAATGGCCTGCCCAGAGAGGTGGTGGATTCACCATCCTTGGAGGTTTTTAAGACGAGGCTGGATGTGGCACTGAGTGCCATGATCTGGTAATCACAGTGGGGTTGGATCAAGGGTTGGACTTGATGATCTCAGAGGTCTCTTCCAACCCAGTTAATTCTATGATTCTATGATTCTGTGATTCTATGATTCTCTAGAAAATCAAATAATAATTTTAAAAGCAGAGCATTACTTGACCGACGATAAAAACGAGTTCTTAGTTATTATCACACTGTAAGGAAACTTAAAAATATAGATTTCTTGGCTCAAAGGCAGGCTTCATTCAGAAAATTGAAACAACCATTTTTTTTACCTTGGTGTCCATTCTAAGACCTGTAAAGTGAAGATAAGGGAATTATGTTTCACACATCATTTGTTTTAGTTTTGTGAAAGGAGGATGTGTAGCCTGAGTAGTATAAAACATAAATACTGATGGAGCAACGAGAATTTTAATGAAGAGGTTCATGCTAAAAGCTTTTGGTGCAGTCTCCCAAAACCTATGTATTACCTACTCATTATCAAACTGTAAATAAACTAAAACTTGAGAGGATTTTAACATGACCTGCACTAAAGTTTAAGATTAACCCAGATTTGACACTTGTTTGAGGGAACCTGAACCTGAAAAGAGCTTCAGATAATTCAGTAGATGCTCTGCTCTTAATTGTCATCCCAGCTCTAACTCTCCCCTGACCTACATCAGCCATATATCAAGGTAACGCAGAACAAGGGGTGACAAAGCCTAACTTACTTTCTTAGGATATGAAACCTGTTCAGAAATTTGTTTTGCTGGAATTTATAGGATATAACAGAATGATTTAAAGGTCATAATCTTTATCTTTCTTTAAAATTTAAGTTCCATTTGACACATTAAAAACAAGGTAACAAGGGCTTTACGTGCAAATAATTAGCTAAGAAATATCCTAATACAAATTCAAAGGCTTCAAATAATAAGGGATTTCCTACACTGCTTAATAAAGGTAGAGGTTGATCCTCATTAATGTTCCAATGTATGACTTAGTATGGTAACTTTAATCTTCCTATTTCAAGGTTGATTTTTTTCAACAGGCTGATCACATCATAATATATAACTTATTGAAAATTGATACTGACATTGTTTGGAAAAACTCAGAGGTTAATAGTATCAATCGTCTGTTTTCAGAAGGGCTGTACTTTGTTTTGTTGTTGCTGTTCTTTTTTTTGGGGTTTTTGGTTACTCATAAAAAGACACAATTTCCTTATAAAATCATTTCAAGTCCCATTATTAGACGAGATAAAGGCTTTTCTTTTAAAGAGATTGTTTTGTTTTGTCTTGTTTTCAATTAAAATGGTGAACGCTGATGTATTAGTACATGCCATTAGTTTACAAAAGAAACCTCCTCTGTAATTTCTATGATGTCCTTCTTACACTTTACATCACTTTTCTTTATTAAATCATGACAAAATAATTATTTAATTAATTAAAGAATTAGCATAGCAGTGTTGCTAGAGTATTTCATTACTTCACAGCATTTCTTCAATGCTGGAACTTGAGGTTTTAGTTATTATCAGCTGAGAAACTGCAGAGAAGAGAAAAAAACCCACCGTGACTCATTTGATCACTATACTGTCAAAGAAATCTTCAGCTAGACTCACCCTAAAGTGTAATGTTTCCAGAAGGTTCTACTTTAGGTTTAGGGGTTTTCCTGCCATATCTAAGGTGTTGATTGGACATTTATGCTACTTCTATGTTTTAGTGAAAGCACAGTTCAAATATTCTTCTGTCTTTGCAGCATCTCGGTGCTTTCTTCTTTCTAAAGTTAACACTCCACATTTACTCTGCTCATGGTCAGTATTCTCTTGATCTCTGGCCCTTGGTCACTAGCAGAGATTTAGTAGCTTCTCTCCTCCCTCTCTGTGATTGATTGTCTTTGTAGGAGCTAGAGACTGGTGCGAGCAGGTGGATTACAATAAGATACGGCCTTGCCAAATCTTATTGCCGGGTCATTTTAAAACCCCTAATATCAACTTTATATGGATTTTCTGTGATGGATAGTTATCATTCGTATGCCATGGTAGTACCCTAGCAATGCAGAAGACTGGATTTATTTCTCTCACTCAAGAGTACTAATCAGCTGTGGCAGAAAAGGGTATAAAAACCGCTGAATGTCTCTACACAATAACCGAGCTACCTGAAATCTGAAAAAATATCATATCATCAAACAGGTGCCATGAATGCAGTCACTGTTAGGGTCAGATTCACTGGGACATATATAATTTCATGCTTGTACAGATAATAAGTCCACTGCTCTTCAATCTGAATAAGGTTGCTGAATTTTCTCTTTTTACCTTTCCTGCAATTATAAGTTTCTTTCTCTTTCAATCTCACTTTGCCCTATCAAATGCTGTCCACTCAGCACTGTCTTTGAAGTTCAAAATATTATCCTCTGAACAGCAGAGCATTTCGTCTCTCTGAACAGGTAATAAAACTAGAAAGATTTGACTTGACCTATTCATCTTCTAGACTGTAGAAAAAGTGGACCCATGCATGAAGAATGCTTCATAGTATCTTTCATTTATAATTAACTGCCACAGGAGCTCACACATGTCTTAGCTGTGATAGCTATGGCAAGCACAAGATTAGGAGGTAACAGAAATAGAGACCAGCTTGAGCAGCAGTGGGCTAGTGAGTATATCTCAAAGGATTTTATATACAAAATAACCATTTGTTCACAGCAGCACAAAGAGATTGTTCATATATGCAGCAAATTTTCAGTATGCCAGTTTAAGAAAGTAATTCATATTGCACCGCTGTCACTTTATTATAGTATCCTGTGGTTATGTGTATCTTTGTGGTAAGAGAGTTCTCCTGGTCAGTAATGGTTCCATACAAGCAAGGCATTTCTTTCTTCTTTCCCCCTTAAATATCATAGTTTTCTTATCCTTCTCCCTTGTCTAAGTAGTTTTTTCTCTGACTGCAGTGATCACCACACCAATCTTCTGCTGAATTTCTCAGATGTTCTTCCAGGTGCTCAAAATATTGTCACTATAGAAAGTAGGTCCCATATTACACTCATATACTTTTTCTGATTTTTCAAAGCTCTTGATCATACTTTCAAGTCTGTATATTGTTTAATTTGTACCTGTGTTTCCTGTTTTATTTTCTTTCATCTGCTCCTACTTAGCAACAAAGACTTAATTTTTTTGTATTATTTCTGTATCTCCTTCCATGATGTCCCACTACCTAGAAATATTAATTCCTGAATCTCTTTGCCTCACAGTCATATGTGCTTTGTCAAAATCTACAGATGATAATATCTCCTCTTTCTTTGCATCTGCATGAAGGAGATTAGGAGAAGGAGCAAACTAAATATATTTAATTTTTGAGTAGCTGTGAAATTCTTTGCTGTCTTATCCCATACATTTGCCTTACGGGGTCTCACCTGCCTTATAATTTCAAATTCTTAGAGTGAATTGAATCAATGGATCTGTGCAGGGAACCTAACCAAAATTCTCTTCTTCAGGATGAAAACGTTTCTGTGTAAATTTGCCTCTTTATGAGGACAAATTGTGATAAATTTGACCCCCCACTCTCAAATAATCATTGTTTCAGTTAAATATTTCTCAACTTCATGCATGCTTTTGCTCCACTGGTTGAGCAAAAAATTGCTTGCAGTATCAATTACGAGCTCATGCAGAATTATTTTTAATGCAGAATTGGACATAAGGTGCAAACCTTTTGGGAGGTAGTCTGTATTTATGGTCAGCTACTGCTAGCAGACCAAAAAGAAATTGCATGGAATAATATAAGGTTTAACATACCTATTTGCTGAAAAGATTGCTGGAGTATTTCCAGCTGCCTATAATAAAAATGAGTAGAGCTTGAATTATCATAAGTAAATCCTCAAACCAAGTCAGGGCCCAGTGGATTTAGCTATTTCATTTCTGAACATTTGGTAGGTCACAGTGGCTTACCTAATCCTTTACCTCATCTTTTCCTTCTGAGTTCTTTCCTCTAGAACTTACTGGACACTGTTAGACTTTTGGTTTTAGTAAGGGTTCTCAACCCAGGGGAAAATAAAGGATTGATCCAGAATACCTTTAAGGTATTGTCATCCCTTAAAAGGTGCAAAAGGAAAATATATACCCCAATAAAAATGTATATACAGTATATTCAGTGACCTGAACTCTTGAGCATCATCTGTAGAGGTTCAAGTAATTGTTGCATGATGATTATTCTCATCAGCCTAAAGCAGGAAAGCAATTGAGTGAAAAAAAATCCTCATGTTACATAAAATGATTACTGCCTGTGAGCCATAATAAACAACGTTGTTCTCACAGTGATGTTGTTAAGCAGCAGAACAAATGAATACAGCCTGCTGATTGTGCAATGTCTTGATCATTACCAATTGCTGCAAATCCCAGTAAGTAAATGATTCAATTATTGGGGTGTCTTCATGATCTGTGTCTAAAAGGAACAAAGAATAAAGCTAACAATACACCACAGTCACCTTTGACTGCAAGAAACTTAGACATCTACAGCTAGGGGTTTTTCCTTGTTGAGTTTTGCTTCTGCTCTGCAGGATGTCCAGGAGCTGTGTTAAAATGCAACCACAAAGGAATGTGAAGCTAATTTATATTCAGGAGATAAGAAATAAGGATCCAAAGAATAGTGGAATAAAAAAAACTTCAGGAGAGCACAAGGGAAGAGATAGGAGGAAAGTCTAGGGTTTATGCATACAATGCACAGCAGTAGCATCACCATAACTTCACAGGTTTTATTGCTTTACCATTCCTACAGACCTGGGCTTCATCCAAAAATTCATAGATTTAACAGTGTGATTACTATTTTTAGAAATTTAACTAAATGCTAATCAGAGAGCAAAACTGCTGTAAAATATTGAGTCCATGCAGAAAATAGACTTCCCTTTATTCCATGAGAATCTTCCTGTATGCGAAGTGGGTGGGCAAGTATGATTTACAAGTTGAATAACAAGGTATCAGTTTGCATCTATGGTGATACAGATTGTCAGCTTCATTGAAGAATGAGTTCTGAGCATGAATTAAAAAAAAAAAAAATCATTATACGACAAAGGGAAATTTGCACTAGGAGCTGCAATACAGCATTGAGAAGCCTGCCCTTAGTTTTAGCTGCTTCTACCCATATGAGAGTCAGAACAATTGTCTCAATACTATATTGTAGCTGGCAGTGTGCACACATACCAAATAGTTTACAAACAGTAGTCCTATTTTCAGAAGGCCATTCAGCACTTATGAACTGAAGACTCCCTGGAAGTCAGGCAACCCTCTTCATTTCACTTTTTCTCCTCTGGTCAATGTGAGATCACCTCCTAAGTGCAGAATATATCCTTGCAAATATAGGTCCTGAAATCAAAAGGTTTTTAAAACACCTTTGAAAATCTTATTGCTTTGCCTACTGTGTGGATTTCAATTACATAAAAGAGGAAAACAGAAAAGAAAATTACATTTTTAGACATGTCATAGATTCTTTGCACCAAAGTTTCAGTTTTCAAGGACAGCTCTTTGAGGCAGGAACTGTCTCCCTGTGCACGGAAAATGTTCAGCACTGGCTGATGATTTAGCTGCCAAACACATTGGATATTTCGTTGTCTTTCCAGGTTGGTAACATGCATATAAGATGGCTTTATCAGTCCCAAGGAATACTACTTTCTCTCTCTTACTCATTTTGAGTATATTGCACCATTCTTCCTCATTAGACTGTAATTGCTCTGTAATTATTTTAACTACAGCTGGGACAATATGTCTTGATGGAACACTACCTTAAAAGGAGCACTGAGGATTCAAAAAATCATCCTCTCACTTGATTTTTATTACTTCTCACCTCCTCCTGCAGTAAGTACCACAAAAGGTCACAATCGCAGAAAGAAATAGGAAAGATTAAATAATTTGAGCCAGGATGATCTCCCACATACCCCTCTAGCAACATATCCCCTTCAGAAAAGGTACATTTGCTGGACACATTCTGAAAAATTAACAAACAACAACAACAACAACAACAAAGGCAGATTCTGAGATTTCGGACTTAGATATGCACCCATAGGCTCCTCACTCAAGCAGCTGTCCAAGGACAAAGAATAGAAAATAAGAAAAAAAGATTATATTACAAGGCCACTTTCTGTTTTCTCTACTAGTATTTTCTGTTTTCTTCTGTAAGCTTTTGCAGGAGCTTCCTGACTGCTTTTTTTCTTGTTTATCAGAAGAAAGAAATCTCTTTAGCCCTACTCCTTTTTGCACACAGCATATACAATGTTTCAGGATATGGCCCAGACAGACCATTAAACTTCACATTATATTTCTTTTCACTCAGAAAAAGAAGATTTTTTTATTCTTTGACCTTGTTGAGAATCTGTGCCTACTGGATCAGTTCTCAGAGAATCAGTTACCTGTAGCCATCTATTTCACAAGAAACACTTTCCTGAAGCAGAAATCTGCCCAACAAAGGTTGCAAGATACTTTTGTAAATGCTCACAATTTAAAAAATGAAGTAAATGTACATTAAAAAGATTATTATATTTTGTAAGTTCAGTTCTACATGTCTTTGAAGAAAAATTGTAGATTTTGAAGGAAATTGTAGATTATTCTAATTTTGTCCATTTTTATGTGGCCTAATCTAGTACTCTTCAATTCACCATTCATTCTTTTTTCTTATCTGTTGTATTCAATCCTGCCTACATCCACTGTGCTGTTTCAGTTTGTATATATGATTTGAAAAAAATCGTATTGCAGAAAACCCCTGTTAGAAATCAGCAATGTTTCTTCCAAAGTCCTCAAGGTAAAATTAATACAAAACTGACAACCTACCCCTGACACTAACCAGTGTCAGGTGTTTTCCACTTCTGATTAAAAATATAGGAACTTCTTATCACATTTTTTCTTTTATCTATTTTATTATCACATTTCAGCTTTCCTTGGAAAACTACCTGTAAGGGGTTGGCTTTGCAAGGTTTTGGTAGCACAGGGGCTACAGGGGTGTCTTCTGTGAGAAGCTGCCAGAAGCCCCAAGACAGGCTTGTGGCTATTCAAGGCCAAGACCATATCATTAAATAGGATAACATATTGAGGCGGGGGTGGGGGGGGAGAAAGGAGTGAGAATGTGTGAGAGGAACAGCCCTGCAGACAGTAAGGCCAGTGAAGAAGGAATGAGAAGAGGTGCTTCAGGAGCCAGAGCAGAAATTCCCTTGTAACCTGAGGTGAAGACCATGGTGAGGCAGTTGTCCCCCTGCAGCCCATGCAGGTCCACTGTGGAGAAGAGGTCCACTTGCAGCCCGTGGAGGAGCCCAGCATGGGGTAGGTGGATATCTAAAGAGGTTGTGACCCCATGGGAAGCCTGGACTGGAGCAGGTTTTCTGACAGAATTTGTGACCCCCACAAGGAACCCACACTTGTGTAGTCTGTTCCTGAAGGCCTGCACCATGGGAGGGACTCATGCTGGAACAGATCATAAGGTTCTTCCATGGTAAAGACCCTCACTGGAGCAGTTTGGGAAGGACTACTGTGGGAGAGACCCTATACTGGAGCAAGGAAGGAGTACAATGAGTCTTTCCACTGGGGGGGTAGAAGCATCAGAGCTAAAGTGATAAACTGGCCACAGACCCCATTCCTTGTCCCCCTGTGCCATCATGGGGAGAACAAACAAAAAGCTGGGAATAAAGTTGAGCCCAAGAAGGGAGGGTGGGGGATGATGTTTTTAAGATTTGGGTTTATTTCTCATCTCCCTACTCTGATTTTATTGTGAACAAATTAAACTAATTTCCCCCAGTCAAGTCTGTTGTGCCTAAGACAGTAACTGGTGAGTGGTCTCTCCATATCCTTATGTCAGCCCACAAGCCTTTTATTATATTTTCTCTCCTCTGTTCAGCTGGGGAGGGCAGTGTCAGAGCAACTTGCATGCAGCCAGGGTCAGCCCATCACACAGCCTTACATGCACCCAGGACAGACAGTCACAAGGTTTTTAACTGTGTGCAGCAGTCAAGAGGAACTTATACTTGTGCTCCTTTTTGTATTTCCATAAAGTAATAATTTGCACTCATGCAATATGGATTTTATTTTTTTTTTATAACAAGCACAAACAAGCCCTCTAAAGTGAATCTTGCAGTGTGTTCTGTCTTCTACCCACCTGTCATGTTTTAAAATTCTGTTTGTGCAGAATAGTTGTCTTCTGGGTGCCCCAATTTCTCCCCTTTTATTCCCATCTCATTCATTAAATGCAGTACAATACCTGTGCTTGAACTCAATTCCTAATTTAATGAGCCTTCTTTAAAAAACCTGCACATCAGGAACACACATTTGTACAAAGCTGTCAGGTAACTTTGCAATCTGAATCTCTTAGTAGCAGATTTCTTCTAAGTGATTTGCTTTTGAAAGTAGTGTGTTTACAATACATTATTTAATTACTTGAATTAGTCTTTCATTTATGACTTATTTCAGGCACTAGATTCATTTTTGGGATAACTCCGCAGGTATTAGTAATGAATTGGCCTAGATAGCTTGTAATAATTATATTCAGCTTTACTTCTTCAGTAAAATGGAAGATCGTGTTCAGAAAGCTATGGTGAAACGAGCTTTAAAATGATAATGCAATTGCAATTACTTCAGACATCTTGTTTTGCTTCTGTGCTACTATTAAAAAAAGAACAACTATGGAGAAGTAACCAATATCAGTAGAAAAGGTCCTCCTAATTGCTGTTCCTTTGTTGCGATGCAGACATTCCTTTAAATGGCTACTGAGTTGAGCCTGCTGTGGCATATCACCTGTTAATTCACCAGATGTTATGCCTTGGAAAACAATTAAATTTACCAACTTTCTGCTTATGTGGTTTTATTGGTTTTGCATGGCAAGTTCTGGGCAATAGGGTGGGCTACAGGGGTGACAGCTTCTTTGGAAAGCTGCTAGAAGTTTACCCTGTGTCCAATGGAGCCAATGCCAGATAGCTCCAAGCCAGACCTGCTGCTGAGCCCATCAGTGATGGTGGTGTTGCTGCTGGGATATCCTATTATAGAAGAGGAAAACAAAAACCCAACAACTTCCTCCAGAAGAAGAGTAAGAACGTGTGAGAGGAAAAGCTGCGCAGACACCAAGGCCAGTGAAGAAGAAAGGATAGGAGGTGCTCCAGCAGCTGGAGCAGAGACTTCCCTGCAGCCCAGGATGAAGACCATGGTGAGGCAGGCTGTCCCCCTGCCCATGGAGCTCCACAGTGGAGCAGAGATGCTCCTGTGCCCTGTGAAGCCCTCCTGTGCTGCAGCAAGTACACATGCAAAGGAGGCAGTTACCCTTTGGAAAGCCTACCCTGGAGCAGGCTCCTGGCAGGATCAGTGGCCCCAGGGAGAGAGGAGTCCATATGGCAGTAGGTTTTCTGGCAGGACTTGTGTTTCTACGGGAGAGCCACACTTGTGTAGTCAGCTCCTGAAGGACTGCACCCCAAGGGACGGACCCATACTGGAGCAGTTCATAAAGAACTACAGCCCATAGAAAGGACTTGCGTTGGAGAAGGTCGTGGAAGATTGTGTCCTGTGGGATGGACCCTATGACGGAGGAGGGGAAGAGTGTAAGGAGTCCTTCTTTCTTTTTCAAGAACCTTAAGTACCTTCTGAGTGCTTATTTTACCGTTTTACCAGTGCTAAATACTCTTTTTTTTCCCCCCCTAATAAATTAATTCCTGTAGTTAAGTCTACTTTTCAGTTTCTCCTTCCTTCCACTTGATTCTTATTTGTGTGTGCTGTGCAATCAGTGCATGCTCACCAGTCCATGCTATATTAAGTTTCATGGAGGATGTGTCTTTCCTGTTGCACAAAAAGATGGTTTCAGACCTTCCTTACCCATGTTTCACGGGCACTTGGTATACCCATATTAACAGAGTACACAGAGCCCCAGAAGCTGTCTTTAACGTACCCACCCACCCACCTAACTAAAAAGTAGTACCTGCTAAGCCATTGTGCACTCAAAAGGGAACATATTTGAAAAGAATTTTGACTAACAGTGGCACACTTAGTACAAGGGAATTCACAGTGGAAGAATGACATTTTTGAAGCATGTGTGTGCCCCAGATGTCATGTGTGCCTAGTCACTGTATCAAGTACCAGGGAAGAGAAGCCAGCCACTAATTGTGCCACAGTAGAGACAGACTCGTAATGTGATGAGAAAGATGCCTCAAAACAACCTACAAAGCCTGAGTCAATGCTACGGGAAAAGAACTTGCTTGCTTGCTTCCACACATTGTTTTCTTGAAGTTGCTGCAAAACATAGAGTCTGAGAAGCCAGCAGTGAGATCCTTATGTAAAGCCTCTCCAGGCCAGGTGCTGGACGCTAACCAGCAAGACAAAGCCATAGCTGACGCAGATGTTTTTTGTGTTGGATGTGCTGTTCTACTTTATGCACCACATTTCAGTCAACATGTAAATGTGTAGTGTTGCTCTTTTAGTAAGAATGACGATGATAAAACCTTGTCTTTATCAGTATGTGCCAAGTGTCACAGGGAATCCCTATTGTCTGATAAACGTCCTTTCCATAGCGGAGATGCTGCCAGCTGGGAAAATAAGTATCCATAGAGACTCTTCTTACTCAAATGGTTTGATGAAGATTCGCAAGTAGCAGACATAGCAGTTCTTTGGCAGTGTCAGTTATTAGGGAGGAGTTTTTATGGGTGGCAGGAAACAGGATAGAAAGATATGGATAATTAAAAGTATGAGTTTTCTGCTGATTCTTGCCTTGTGAGTATTAGGGGAAGAGAAAAGGTTGCTCACTACCTGCAGTTATCACTGGACAGTGATAAGCCCTTTTAAATGTATATGATTATGCCTACAGACAGAATGTGGTCTACAAACACTGGACGTGAAAAGGCTTAGAGTAGTCCTTGATCCAAAGCCAATTAAAATCATCATGGGTCTCTAGTAAAATCAAAGTACTGAATCTTGCTTACAGTTTATGACTGAAACTAAGCTCTGCTATGACTGAATTATTCCTACCCCTTTCTCTTTGTGATGAAGTACTGGTAAGTTCTGAGAGCATTAATGAACTAATTCTCTTTCCAATTATTCAGTCCTCTAGAGCCTACATAGGACCTGAGCATTTACACCCAATTACCTTGCATTAAATTGTGAGGAAAAAATAGCTGTAACAGCCAAACTGCTTGATGTTTTTCTAGGCTAAGAAACAGCTTTATTTCCATGCAGCTAAGTTTTAGCTTTGCTAAAAGAGTTGATTGTTTTTTTTAATTAAATTGTGTTCATAAAAGATGAATCAAAAAAATGTGGCCTCCCATAGCTGCATTACAGATTGATGTGAAATTCCTACTTGAGAGAAAACCTCTGGCTTTGTAGAGTAAAGAAACAGGCTGGTTTGTGCTGATGAAATCCCTCCAGGATTCTGAAGGGCACCACCTCATTTTTTTGCATTCATATTATGTCCTCCTACTGATTCCATTAGTGATTCATGGAAATTATACCTATTAAATACAAAAATAGTCATGGATCTGATTGCTGACATGAATATATTGGTTACAAAGACACTAAGATACAGGTTGTAAATTGAATGAGACTTTATTTTGTGAAGTTAAAACACGATAATAGGATGGTGTTTTCTTTAGACTCTTGAATCCCTGCAAGGTAAAATTATTTCTGCTATAAAGCAGAATATATTGATTTAATGTGCTTTTGTTGTGATATTAGGTGATAGAGAAGCAGATTTCTTAGCTAGGATAAACAGCACAGATCTGTAGGATTCAATGAGTTTCCATCTTTTCACATAAGCTGGGGATACGTTTGTTTGTATACACAATCAGTGTATGCAGATATTTGCAGCCTGGAATCTGCAGCCTGGGCTCTTAGCACAGTACCAGCAGCATCTCCTATTTGCAGAGTAGCACAAAGGGCATGTGAGAGTGTAAAAGAAGGGATGGGAAGAAAGAATTAAAGTATTAATACAGTAAGCTCTTGTCAGGCCGAGTTAAAATTGGTAGAAGGTCAATAAGATTATAATAGACAGAATGAGTAAGCAGCATTGTGCATTTAATCTGCTAAGGGACAACTGCATAGTAGGAAACTCTGGCTGATATTTCCTTATCCCATCTTCTGGGAAGATCTTCTATTTGTTTGGCACTCTTGTCTTGGCTCAATATGGAGATGCTATCAGGGCTAGCAAGATGGCCTTGGCTTTCAGGCTGACTGGGTGTCTATGTCTGAAATTTCAAACATTGCAGCAAAGTACATCCCTCATTTTTCATTTTGGGGGTTTGAGTCCATTGCAGAAGTAGAGATTCACAGTGAAAGCCATCTTCAGAGTATCTCAGTTCCCTGCTAAGTAATTACAGCTCCACGACCTTTTCTAACCTGAAGATGCTGTGGGATGGATTCTGCTAGCACAAAAAATTTGTATTCAAAAATCAGATTAGACTAAAGATACTTGACCAAAGTTAAAATGACAAATTTTGCAAAGCTCAAGACAGAAATTCAAAGACTTATTAAATGGATGAGAGCCTCAAGTTGATAAACTAGGTGTTCCTTTAGATAGAGATCTTAAAAACACCGTCTCTGGACTTATTTGTATTAATAAGCACACTACTAAAGCTAAGTCCATCATATGTGACTGCCCTAGTGACATTGAATGCTGGGATCCTGGCTTACCTTGTTCAAATGACCTTACATATGCCTGTGGTTATTCAGTTCTGCTGACCTTGCGAATAAGAAACTGCTGCCTGAGCTGCAGATTTTCTGGCAGTAAATCTTGAGAAGAAGCATTTAGCTAATGATACCAAATCATTAACTGCAATCAAAGGTATAATCAGTTTTCTGGACTAAGCATAACATTCTTACTGAAAATGATCTCTCAAGGAAGTAGATGGCTGAAGTTCTGTGCCAATTTTGTAAATGCAAATAATCAGATGTGGATTTTTCATGTCTTGACTCCTCTTATTAATAGGATGTTGGGCCCAAGTATCACAGCAGATAGCTAGAGATGACTGGTGGTGCACAGACTGAGGTGATGTTTAATGGTTTTACTCAGGAGAAAGTGTGATATTGTAGGAGAAAAACTTTCTAGATCTTACTCAGCTCTGAAGCTACCTACAGGAAAACAGTTTCTGAGTTTGTTTTTTTTTTTTGTTTTCTTTTCTTTTCTTTTTTTGCCTAATTTCTTTGGTGTCAGAGGCTGGTGTTAATAATTAGGCATAGGTATTTTCATTTTGAAAGAAACAGAGGTTTGAGATAGAATGTGGCCATTATCACATGTAGCCATACTGTGACTTCTCATTGGAGAAATCACAGGGATACACAGATGAAAGCAAAGTAATTTAAACAGAAAGAAAGGAATATGCACTAATACCTGTGCAACAAATTTTCCTACATTAACTATACATTTAAATTTTGTCTTGAAAACCTTGTTGAGCTTTCCAAGTTAAGCATTATGTTATTTGCTTGACATAGCTTTGATAAAACCCAAATCTCTGAGTGCACTTCCATAAACCTTCTAGCTTGCTGTCCTTTTCTAAGTATTAGCTGTATAAAATACTTAAATTTTTATGAGTTCTTTTTCTCATGACATGAATTTCTTTTCACATCATTTTTTCTCTCTCTATCCTTTTTATTAGCCATCTGTCCCATGTGACCAGACTGCTGCTACTTCAGCCCCATTTTAAAATCTAGAGATTGACACTGTTTTTATAAAGTCCACAGGAATTTTGTTATTAAAGCTCATGAAAATGTGCTAATGGATTCCTTTCTTTGTGGATGTATTTAATTTGCATTCAGACTCCTTATTATATTAGATAAATATGTTCAAGCAATTTAACTTCCAATGTGTTTGCTCCTCAGAAATAACTACTATGACGTACTTGATAACACTGAGGTGAATGGCACTGTCTTTCTGTCTTATCTTCCCTCCTTTCATCCCAGTGTTAATTGCTTATCAAGAGAAGCAGGTTTCTTGGTGTGAATCTGAGGCCACTACACTCATAGTCCCCAACAAAGACATAGTAGGAGCTGGTTCCAGTGTATAAGTTATAGTGGTTTTAATAGAAAGTGAATTTGGTGGCATACTGTACATGGGCGATTGTGGTCTCTGAGGTTGATAAGCCCCTTCCGTGGGCTTGTTTGCTGAAGCCAACATGAGAGGAAGCAATGAAAAATATTCTCAAACTAAACAAAAACTAAATACTGCATTCTCCATTTTTCCTTCAAGTGTGCTTCCAAGTGGAGCACAACTTTTACCCCCGCACAGGATCAAAAGCACAAAGGTAAGAAACATCAGAGAGTTATAAGTAAAATGAAACTGAGTTGAAATATAGTAATAAAAATTTATTGAAGATTTATAGAAAAGGCAAATAAGCAAAACAGCATGCTGGGCGGCCGGGGAGACCCCTGCTCCACTCACGGCACGCAACCGCAGTAGGCAAAACCAGTAATTTTTATTCCCTTATCAGTTCCCCTCCCATTGTCACTTGCTGTCTCCCTATTGGATCCGAGCTTGCAGGTCTGGTTCTGGTTGGCTTCTCTGCAGGTTCGCCTTAGTTGCAAGGTGCTTTCCCCTCCATAGTTCCAATTAGTCCTTAGTCCTTTAGGCCTAGTGTGCAGGCATCTCCAGATGTCCATCTTGGATACTCTGTATCCTTTCAGTTCGTGACCCTTCGATCCTTGCCCTTCCTTTCATTACTTTTTTGCTTGTTGTGAGACAATAAGCTTTTTTTGAAAAATAAAATACAAAAATACTTACTTAACAAGGCACAATAGTTTGTCTTTCTAGCTTAAGAACTGCAAGCTACATGCTTATCAGCTTACAATGCTGATAGATTAATGAACCATTCTATAACTTACAGTCTTCTAACCGTAACAGAACAGTGATTATAATAACATATATATATATAAGAATATACCATGCACTACAATTTAATGAGTAAACTACTATTACTACTAATTTGATATGTAAATTTAACTACTACTGCTTATTACAAGAGTAAATGTGATTCACGTTAATAAATATGGTCTCCTAGCACTGCATGCCACAAAAGCAAGAGCAACACTGGCTTTGGTGGAATTAAACAACAAACTGTAGAAATAATCTAATTTTCCCACTGGTGTGGCCCCGCCTTGAGTACTGTGTGCAGTTTTGGGCACCATAACATAATAAAGATGTTAAGCTATTAGAGTGAGTGCAAAGAGAGCCATGAGGATGGTGAAGGGTCTGCAGGGGAAGCTGTGTGAGGAGTGGCTGAAGTCACTTGGTCTATTCAGCCTGGAGGAGACTGAGGGGAGACTTCACTCAGGTCTTCAGTGTCCTCAAAATGGGAAGTGGAGGGGCAGACACTGATCTCTTCACTTTCGTGAGCAGTGACAGGACTCAAGGAATTGGCATGAAGCTGAGTCAGGCAGTTTAGGTTGGATATGAGGAAAAAGTTTTCCACCTAGAGGGTGGTTAAGCACCAGAACAGGCTCCCCAGGGAAGTAGTCACAGCACCAAGCCTGACAGAGTTCAAGAAGCTTGGAAATTAAAATGTCTGGAATTTTTCCTTCCACATTCATTAGTTAGCCAGGAGACATGACCCCATGACACAGGAGCTCAGTCATGGGGAAACTTGCTACACAGGAGGGAACTGTGCCTTCCCCTTGTGCCACACCCTTGTGCAGTCAGACATCCCTAACTCTCAGCTGGCTGCAGCAGCTCTGGTCGGCCCCCACTACACGAGGGAGGGGAAGAGCCAGGACCCACAGCACCATTCAGACAAGACGCTGAATGTAGGTGGTCAGCACACAGGAGACAGGCTGGCAACATAGTACCATCTTCATATAAGTGGTTGGAGACAGCAGAGCACTCAGTACTACACATACACACACACTGAACCATGGTACCAGTCCACAGGTCACTGCCAAGATGTGTGGCACAACATGCTGAGCAGAGAGAAAATCAAAAGTAATTTTTATGTGAGTTACGAGTTTGTCAAGAGGCAGCAGCTAACACTTGACTGAGAGCTAAAAAGCTGTCAGCAGTTCATGCTCTTATGGCAAGAGCCTGTCGGTTCCCAAGGGGCTTACAGATCAATTACACAAATGAGGAAAGTGGTGAAAGGAAGTCAGTGTTGAACTGAGAATTATGTGAGACCAGGAACTGAGAATGACTTTGACCCAAGCTGAGCATCAGAGACAGAGGCCAGGTATGTTCTTGTATTTCCTGAATCTCAGTCTGAGCATTAAAACCTTTCTGCACATGCCAGAGGCCTTGCTATGAGACTCCACCTCTTTCTCCATGCAAAGATTTGCTTTTTAATGAAAAGGATTAGCATGATTTTTCTCCTGTTTGAATACAGATTTTGCCACAAACAATTTGCTGTTAAGCTATATGTTCCTTCCTTTTTTTCTTGTTTAATTTAGCCAAGGTGGCAAGTCCTACTTTATTCATGGATTATTAAGTTACTAAAACAGAAATAGATTGTTCAGCAGAGTAATAAATGAAGAACTGAACCTGGAAAAAAAAGTATCTTCCATCTTTCATCCCTTTCCTTCTCCTCTGACTTTTTTTATTTTTTTTTAATTTTTTTTTTTTTTTTTTTTGTATTTTAGGAGTACAGACATTATTTTCTTTCTGGCTTTCCTTTTCCCCTAAGTCCTCTATTTTTTTGTCATCATCCTGTGATACTGTATTTTCGCTTCCACCCCCTCTGTCTCTTCCTTTTGCTATTTTGTTCTCCTGTTGCATCCTGTTGTTTGTTATTATACAGATTCATTCTTGCAGAAAGATTGCCTCCTGCAGACAGTGGCCTGTCCTTCCCTATATCTCAGCCTCTCCCCACAGAGCTGGTCCAGTGAAGGCCCAAGAAATCTTCCT
Organism: Pyrocephalus nanus; assembly: GCA_038380795.1. Classification (NCBI taxonomy): domain Eukaryota; kingdom Metazoa; phylum Chordata; class Aves; order Passeriformes; family Tyrannidae; genus Pyrocephalus; species Pyrocephalus nanus. The sequence continues at coordinate 62,884,042 of CM076263.1, read as the reverse complement.
GATCTTTGAAACACAGCATCACTGGGAAGCTGTCAATCATGTCTTACTGTGTGCATGTTAACTGGAACAGCAAAGCAAAAGAAAGGAAAGGGAAAAGAAAAATAAAAAAGGCTTCTGAGCCTGATGTTTGTAGAACAATTCCTCTGTGTCAAGGCTAACAGTTTTCTTTACAGTGATAAAGCTGAGTCTCAGAATTGTGTTGATTTCAGGCTACATGCCACACTGATAACACGTGAGGCCTTGTGCTATGCCTTGTGGTCACCCATCTGCTGAGACTTCATTCTCTTCTTTATTGGTTTATATTATTCTGACCTAAACATTATTTGCATTCGATAGTATTGCAGTTAAATTATTTTTCCAAAATGTCCAGGATTAGCAATGCATGAATGTTGGCAATGAATTGAGAGGACAGCTTTGCCAGTGGTAGGGGAGGCTGTACCAGGTTGTTTGCTTATTCTGTAATACATTATGCAGCATTTTAAACAAAGGAGGGTCACAACAGCATGCTGTGCTATAAATATCCATCAGGAGCAGAACAATCCTACTGGCCTTGGTTTTAAATTAATCATCATCAACCAAAGTAGGTAATGGTTAAAATTTTTCATAAATAATAGTGATTTCTTAAAAATTTCAGTATTCCTGTTTTGCCTAAGAACTATATGATGCATTAAGTCAGTATTGAAAACCTGACAGCCTTCATTAAGCACTTACCTCCATCGCTTCTCAGTCTTGTACATGCGTTAAAGAAGGCCAAGAGGGCAACCAACAGTAGTAAGTAAAAATCTAATGTGCTTTTTGCTTTTATAGCCATGGCATTAGGCTGTGCTGCCTTGGAGATTTAAAGGGCTCAAATGTTTTAGAAGGAGTCGGTTATTGAATCTTGAAAAATTCACACTGAATTTCTTCAGAATATCCATAGCAAACCAAGTGTGAAAAAACTTTGTTAGTGAAAATGGGGAGATTTTTCTAGAGGATGAAGTGCAGTATAAAACTAAGAATCACCACCAGTGAGGAAAAATGAACAGGTTATCTTCTGAGGCCTGGTATCAAAGATGTGAAAGTTTAAAACTAAATGACTACATAAAAGTGGCAAGGAAAAAAAAACAAACCAAACAAATAAAAACACGAAAAAGCCTACCATTGAAGTATTTTTGGAAAAAAAAATCCGGAATATAATATGCATTTTAAATAGCATATGTGTATTTTTAAGTGCCCTGTATTAAGACGACTTTCAGCAAACTACTGAATTATCTTTTGAGGGGGAGGGAGTGAATGGGTTGTAGCATTCTGTTATGCTGTACTGCAATGATTTTTTTGTATCTTCATCTTTCTGGCAGAACTATTCCTATTACCTTGTAACGTAATTTATTAGACTTATAAAATAAATCCCCTCTTTTCAGGAAGGGATAGTGATGCTTCATAGAAGGAAGCACTCCAGCTTGTAAAAATCCCAGCTCCCAGAATAGGATATAGTCAAGTGGTAATTCCTGTGAGCCACCATCACACTCAGGCATTTGGGGCATCTGTAAAGTGCCACAAACTTGAAAGAGGCTTTTTGGGTTTTATTCTGTTTGGGGTGGGGGAAACGGGATGTTGGGTTTTGCTAGTTTTTTTCAATTCTTTGCTAAAGAAGAGTTCTTTCCTAGGGCAAAAAAAGACCAAGTGCAACCTGTGAATAAAATATTTGGGTCTGCAAAGCTCTACTTTGTAAAAATCAGGTTAGAGAGAGTTATTTGTTACCATATGAAACTAGAAACACTATATTCATAGAGTAAACCTTTTTTTCTTTCAATACCAAAAGAAGCATAAAATCACTGAATCATTAAGGTTGGAGAAGACGTCTTAGATCATCAAGTCCAACCACATACCTAATACTTCACAGGCCAATCAGTGGCTGTGGCTGCATGGAGAAGCCCCTAGAATGGGGACTAAGTGGAACACTGGGTGAGAACTGTTCCCAGTAATGATGATAATAAACATCTTATTTATCTGAATGTGAAAGGAGCTCTTTAAAAACAACATGCTGTAATTTCTTACAGCTGCTTGAAGAGTTCCTAAACCTGCATCTGATATTCTGCAAAAACTGTCCCTTCCCAAAAATGAACTTTTAAATAAAGTTACAGGCTTTCAAATAAAAGAATGGGAAAAAATGGACCAGGAAAAAAAAAAAAAAAAAAAAAAAAAAAAAAAAAAAAAAGAAAACAAAACACCAAGTATGGCCTTTTAATATATTTGTCTTAGTCAGTACCAAAAATCCACCATCTGTGCCTTTTTCAATAAATGATGCATTATTCACTTTGATGCACCCACTGCAATGGACACTTCCTGGCTTTTGACTGAGAACTGTGTGGTCTCAGAAAGCTTCCAGTCTCAAAACACATTTGCCAAGGACATACCTGTATTATTTAATGAACAGGAAACAGTACAATTGACTAGTAGTGACCTTGTCTGCACGTATCGCATCCCTGAAAGCCTGCAAGGTAAATGGAATGGACAATACAAAGAAGTGATGCACAGCTGGGCAGATGATTCTACAAAGAGCAGTTGCCTGATTTGGTAGTGCTGTGTTTTCTTTGAACAGGTTTATGAAGTGTGCTTGTATCTTCCAATAGGGCTAGAGCATGCCACTGCTGCCATAGGTTAGCAGGGACACCTAGTGGCTCTGGTAAATGAAACTATGATTGCTTCTCCTTCTTGCTGATAACTTGCAAGATTTTTCAGGACAGGCGTTCAGTGCCTCCCAGCTTCAGTGTTATGTCTCAAAGCATTTTGCACCGCAGCCCTTCTCTGTTCTTTTTTGTGTATTCAATGGAGCAGGGGGGAAAAAGATCCACTTTGGTGTTTTAAGTACTGTGACAGGCTTTCAGAGGAAAGAGAGTTGTTGCTTATGGCATGAATACTACAGTCAGGGTTTTCAGAAACAGGAGGTCACTTAAATCATGATTTTCATATAACTTTATAATTTTATCACCATTAAAGCAGGGAAATTCTGTTTATTACTGTTGTTCTGGTTTTTTCAAGTTAACTATTTTAAAATGTAATGCAAATAAGGTTTTCTTTTGTCATTTAAGTATTATATATTACCACATTTTTATTTCTTTCTGGGACTAAATAATTCCCACTAAATCAATAATTCTTACAAAAGTGAGACATTTAAATGACATTTGAGCAATCCGTACATGTCAACTTTTATGTGAAATTTAAACTGGTACATACCCAGTGTACAAGGTCACCTTGTACTGCAGCAGATAAAAGCAGGCATAGACAGGGGTCTATCTAGCCCAATATTATGTCTCATTTTTTAGTGGCATTAACATCAGAAGTGTACCTGTGATTAATGTCAAGGATCTGCAGTTTGTCAGAGTCCTGGACACCTCCTGAAGAAACCAGAAAAAAAAATCTGAAAGTGTCAGAAGATTGGAAAGGTTCACCAAGGTCAAAACAAGGCTCTCTATGTTGAGCTGCTGCTCTGCACTGGAGCTTCATGCTGTACTTATCATTGTCACAGACACCAGCAGCCACTGCAGCTGCCAGCACAGAGCAGCATTACACAGACAGTTTGGCAAAGACTCCTGAAGATTTGCCAGAAGACCATCAAGATAGTAAAGCAAAAACAGAATAGGTAGCCCATGCCTGGTAGTGAAGAGCTTAGTATCCAACTGCAGGGGGGTCTGTCCCTTCAGTCAAGTGCTGTGATATGCAATCCATAGCAGAAGAAAATATAGCTCATAGGCTTTTAAATCAAAAAAGAGAAACAGGGGCTGACCCCGTACAGCTGGGACAGGATTTAGTTAAGGCCTGTTGAGATCCTATGTGGATGAATTTCAAACAATCTTTCTCAGCAGGTAGTGTTCTCTGCACCAGTGTTTCAGGGATTTGCAGTTATGTCACAGTGATTAATAAATTACTAGAGAACTTTGAGGCCATCCCCTTCCCACACAAAATACATTTATTGAAATAGAAATAGCCAATATAAATTATCCTCCCACAATTTCAGCTACATATGACATACTCCATAGTTGATGCAAGCCTTGTTACAAAAGCTCTTTTCAGAGGTAACAAACCAGTTAGCTATGATTTTCTCTTCTCTGGCTTCATTAGATGGCATAACACAGACCCTCTGAATCCTCTTCTTTCAGCATATGCATATTAATGTTAGATTGAATAAATTATGATCACTATCTTTTTTCGAACAGCTGACACTGAACAGACATGCCTTTGATGGGTTCCAAGACTGTTGATTTCCACTGGTTCTCATAAGCCCACTTTTCTCTTTTAAAGTACTTCAGTACCTTGGTATCTTGTTATACAGCTTCATAAAGATCTGTCGGTTCCATTTAAGGGAGAGAGGCTTTTTTCCTAGTTTTGTTCCAAAACTTCCCCATGTCCCTTGAATATTTGTGATTAATGATCAAAGAATCATAGAATCATTGGGCTTGGAAAAGACATCCAAGATCATTGAGTCCAATCTTTGACCAAACATGACCATGACAACTAAACCATGTGCCATGTCCAGTCATTTCTTGAACACCTCCAGGGATGGTGACTCCACCACCTCCCTGGGCAGCCCATTTCAATGCCTGACCACCCTTTCAGTGAAAAAATCCTTCCTGATGTCCAAACTGAACCTCCCTTGGCACAGCACAGCTGGAGGCTATGTTCTCTTGTCCTGTCAGTAGCTGCCTAGAAGAGATGATCCCCCCACCTGGCTACAACCTCCTTTCAGGTAGTTGTAGAGAATGATGAGATCTCCCCTCGAGCCTCCTCTTCTCTAGGCTAAACAAGCCCATCTCCTTCAGCCAATCCTCATAGGAATTACCCTCCAGACACTTCATAAGCTTTGCTACTCTTCTCTGGACAGGGTCCAGCACCTCAATGTCTTTCCTGTAGTGAGGAGCCCAAAACTGAACAAAGGACTCAAGGTGCAGTCTCACCAGTGCCGAGTACAGAGGAACAATCCTGCTTGCTGATACAGGACAGGATGCCATTTGCTGCCTTGCCCTCCTGGGCACACTGCTGGCTCATGTTCAGTCACTGTCAACCAGCACCTCCCAGATCTTTTTCTGCTGAGCAGCTTTCCAGCTGCCCTTCCCCCAGCCTGTAATGCTGCCTGGAGTTGCTGTGATCCAAGGGTAGGACCTGGCACTTGGTCTTGTTGAACTTCAAACCACTGGCCTTGGCCCATCAACACTCCCACGCAACTTAGTGTCATTGGGTTTTGCACCTTTAAACCTCAGCCTTTGCTGCTTTTCATGGTTGTACTCTCAAATCAGTTTTACTGTGTATAGGATGATTAAGGGTTACACATATCATCAGTTAACCAATTATCAGAGTTTAAGGAGCACAACTTCAAATCAATGTACAATATCATAATATTGTACAAAGACACTATCTCGTGTCCTGAAATATTATCTTTGTTCTTTGTCTCTCCCAGAATGTGCTCTGAAAGGAGTCCTGTAAACATTTGAGAAAGAGATTGTGAAAAGTTATTTATTCTGATTTTTTGCTTTGCCTATATCCAGAACTATTTTAAAACTCCTCATTATTTTTCAAATTGCAGGAAATATGCTTCTTTCATTACCTATTCAGTTAGCAGCGTTTTGCTCCAATATTAATTTTTATTTTTAATATGAAGAAGGTTCCATGTGCTACTGCACCATTGCTATCCAATAATACATAATTCATTAAATTATGCATATTTGTGTCTGAATTGTACTTTGAAGATTTTTATATTTAATATTAAACGGTTTTATGAAATTAAATATATTCAGTTATTGGCAGTAGTCCTTGTTCATACACAAGCAATTCGTACTTTTTGCTGAAGTTGTCGTTAGTAATGTGACTTGATTCTGGTTTTACTGTACTGTGTGAAAGTCAAAAACTTTTCTAGATATCATCGCCAAATAATGAATGGCTTCTTTGCGTTAAATATTTAATTTCCTAGACTTGAACTAGAGAAAACAACTTCCAATAGCATGGGGGTTTTGAGACTTCTTTATTCTTCTTACTCTGAAGGATTCATTTACTTGTTTGCTTCTCTCTCATTTTTTTTCCATTTACCTTAAAACTTTCTGGCTTCACCAGTGGTGTAAAGAGATTTTGAAGTCTCAAGAGAACAAGGCTGAATGGAAACACTTATTCATCAGTGTCTTGCTAAGTTAATGATCAAGATATTTCAAGTAGTATAGCAGCTGCTTTGAGAAATAGGGTCTAAATCAGAGCTGAGAATTATATATTCAGTATTTGCTCAAATGACACATATAATTTCATGCAGATAAAGGTGTATATTTCCAGATAATTTTTCAGTTACTTAATATATATAACAGTTACTTAAATGTATATAGGAGATTTTTTATTTTTTTGCATAATTTCTGGAATTTATAGCAGGGAACAGATTCTGTTGGTATATTAATAGGATGATTCAAACAGAATATGATACAAGGAAAAGTTTATAATGTACCAATATTACCCTACAGGGTTGTGCAGCAATGAAAAGGACAATGGAATGGAAATGTGACATGCTGACCTCCAGTGCTATCTTAATTAAAATTGTCTCTGTTAAAATCCTTGTACTTCCAGGAACTGACTTCATACACACTTCATACTTCATATTGTTCAAGTGTAATTCAAAATTTGAGACAAGAGAGCAAATTTCTCAGTTCCTCTGGAAAAACTATGAATCATATGAACACTTAAGTACAAAAATCAAATCAAATTAAGGTGGTAGATTGGCTTCTTGGGTCTCTGTTACAGTTGATTATTCATCATACCTCAAACTAGCAGGTGCAGTACATACTTACACCCATCTACAACAGTTCCTGAATGCATGGCAAATGCTTTGACTAAACAACCAGCTGGCACCAGATGGTGGTGAACTAAACTGCAAAGACTTGCATTTCTGCAAAGAAGGACATACCTAGAACTGCTCAAGTAAATTGAAATAAATACCTAATTATAAGGTGCTCCTTAGAAGTTTTTTAGACCTATAGCTTGCTAATTTTGCCCCTTTCATCCTAAGTCTGTGCATTATTGAAATTGCAACCTCAGTGTTAACCCACTTACCCAGTTTTGAGACTCTATGAATTTGAAATATATATGTCAAAGAGTTTGGGTTTGTTTTTTCTGAGCAATTATATAAGCTTGAGTTATTTGTGTTACAGGATTTGTACAAAGCTTGATATTTCAGAAAGAACACATTTCATGTTTATATTAGTTTCAGTATTTTAATTTTTAGAGGGCTTTTCTGGGAAAGACAAGGATGAATAAAGACAACTTTTCTCTCTCAAGATATTAGGCAAGTTTCACAGCTCATTTTGGGTCATCCTTTTGAGAAATGGTAGAGGTGGAATTTACAAGTCAGATGCCATTGTGTACCTACCATACATACCATGCTGGGCTTAGTCCTTAAAATGGCATCATCAGGAAAACTTTTTTACAGTGTTGTGAGTGCTGAAAGCCACTCCTTTAGAGAGAGTTTGAACATGCCTGAAATGTCACTGAGCGCAACTTTTCTGTCTAGGTTTGTTTCATCAAGTGACATTGTGATGTATTTCCATAACTAAATAAAATATTTACATTGTTAAAAAAGTTAATAATACAGGCACTGCATTATTATTTAGAGTCAGTAAAAAGGAGGAAGAGCTCTTGCTTGAAATGGTGACTCAGTGAAGCAGACAGATTTGGGAAAGCTGCTCATACAGCAGAAGTTCCCAACCAGAAGGTCCTCCCACCAACACTACCAGATTGTGTGAAGGGATACAGAGGACATGCTTGCTAGCTGGCACTGGGAAGTGGATCAGAGACTGACATGCTTAACCTACTCTGCATCCACCTCCCTCTTGTTTTTTTAAGGATGCACAACCTTTCCAAATCACAGCCTTTAGCCAAATTGCTGTTTGGAACTGTTTGAAAGATTACTGGTCTGGATTTAGAATGCCATTCCTCTCCCCTCTGTGCATTTTTTCCATTCATCCTACCCTGTGGGAAGTCTTTTGTTTCCTCTATATGGCAGGATGTTAAAGAAGGAGAAATGATCAATCAGGACATACTCTTTCAGTCTCAGAAGACGCAGAGGTTAAAAAACAGCATTTGCACTTTATTTTCTTCTTTTTATATTTGTGAATAAGTTGGAAGGTTTGGGCAGTTTCTTTTCCCTTCCAGTGACAAATCTTGGTCAGTGAGTCCCAATGGTACACTTTTTTTGTGTGCTAAGCAGATAGCAGCACTCTTTGCAACTACCTACAATATTTTTCTGTGCAGCTGATAGTGCAGAATTCAGTAAAGTGTTGCTCAAACTCCAACTCTCTAAACATCTGTCTGATGTGAACTTCATCTTATAAATTTTTGTTCAGGATATTTTTACAGTCAGCAGTTACAGTATTTGGATGTAGTTGCCATACAGAAAATAAGTCAAATTAGTATGCTGAATATTTCTTAAATGAAAACATATCAATGTTCATCAAATATCAATATAAGTCAGTTCAAGCAAAGTTAGACAGAGCAATGTTATAAAAGAAAGAACCACCCTTTTTTACTGACAGTTAATATATATCAATCAACAGCAACAATGAAAATTTACCAGCATAATTCCCTTTCACTAAAACAGCAAGGCAGATATTGACCAACTGTCTCAGTTCATTCAGGCATTATATTTCCTGATTGAGCACAAAACTGGCACTTGTTTAAAATGTGTATATGTTAAAAAGAAAATGGAGATGCTGGTATGGAAGAACCAACTATGCCCACAGCTTTGTAGATAGACATGGCACATTTTCTTCATTAATGATAATTAAATGAAAATCCACAAGAATTTGAGTCAAAACTCCATAACATAAACATACTGTTGCTCATTTTTACGTGGTATTCTCATGGTTCTGTCTCAGATGTCACAGTAGTAATCTAAAAATTCTCGTTTCATTAAGGATCAAAATGATCTTCCCACTGGCAGATTTTAAATAGAACATCTTTGAAATAAAAAAAGATCCCAGAATCTTGTAGGCTTCATAAATTTATGTGTTGCATTTAAAAGGTGATGCACAGTAAGAACCTACAAGTAGTCTGTTGCAGAAGTTTAACTGTCAAGATGTCACCTTTTCAGCCAAAAAACTGAACTTCAGTTGGTAATGCAACTGCATGTGTAGATTTTTCCAAGTCTTTGTTGCATTTGGGTGGAAGACTGGATTTCAAATTCGCTTAAGCCTGATGGTCTCTAATTGTACATAATTAATCTTCCCTTCCTTAAATTTAAACTGAAAATATGTTTAACAGGTGAGTTATTTTAATTTCCAAATTATCTGTGAGTTACTTCAAAGTTATAAATGCATACACACTAAAATAATTCATAGGAAAATGGGTCAGCTTCCATCCAAATTACTTTGGTTTTAATTAAAACTCAGTAAGAGCTATTTACCACATGAACCCTGAAAGGGGAAAAAAGCAGTCTACACAAAGGTGTTACCTGGTATTTAGTGCTATCAGCCATTTAACTGTATGTTTCTTTCCTTTCTTCACAAAACTAAGAGACATTCCAAAGACCAGACACATGTACTGTAGCTGGTCCCATGCCAAGTCCCATGTCAAAGTGCAAGAATCTGCCTGGATAATATCAATGGGATGTTAACCTAGTCCGGGATAGTAAGAAACCTGGACAGCAGCAGTGGCAGTACCAAACACTCTCTCCTATCAAGGATTTTTCAAGGATATTGTGGTTCTTTCAGATGCCAACTTCAGTGCTTAGCTCTTACGAATTTTCTCTCACTTCTAGCAGCTAAGCTATCCATAAAAATTGACACTTATCTTCACAGTGAGGAATCTTACCTTGGGACACTGCTGAAAAGTACTTGCTGAAAATAATCTACTCAGCCCTAGTGAGGCTGCACCTGGAGTGCTGTGTTCAGTTCTGGGCTCCTCAGTACAAGAGAGACATGGAGTTCCTGGAGCAGGTCCAGCAGAGAGCAATAAAGATGATGAAGGGACTGGAGCATCTCTTTTATGAGCAAAGGCTGAGGGAGTTGGACCTGTTCAGCCTGGAGAAGAGAGCAGTGAGAGAGAACATCATCCACGCATACAAATGTCTGAAGGGAGGGTGTCAGGACGATAGAGCCAAGCTCTCCTCAGTAGGACAAAAGACAACAGGCAGAAATTGGTACACTGTAAGTTCCACCTGAACATGAGCAAGAACTTCATTATTGTACAGGTTGCCCATAGAGGTTGTGGAGTCTCCCTCACTGGAGATATCGAAGAACCATATGGATGTAATCCTGTGCCACATGTTCTATGATAACCTTTCTTGAGTAGGGAGATTGGACCAGATGACCCACTGTGACCCTTCCAATCGTACCCATTCTGTGGTTTTGTGATTCTGTGCAAATCTGTTGCCACATTAGTAGCCAAGAAGTCTTTTCTTGATATATGGCTTAAATATGCTTGTTAATGAAATGAAAGTGGAGTTTTAGTTCTCCAAATTCAAGCAACAGCAACTGGTAAAGTTCTCTTGCATCATTCAAAATCCCAATTCATGACTTTTATAGAGAAGTTATTAAAGAAAATGCCCTAATTCACATATGAATTTCCCAGATATTGAGATCCAAGCAGGAAGCTACTTGCTCAGCTACAACAATCAGAGGCTTCATAGCTCACGTACAGTTGTGAGGATTTGTTTTTTCATGTGTAATGCTGTATAATTTGTGTAGCCTGGAGTTAATTTATCCTCTCCTAATAAGAGTACTGTATTTATTTTTGTGTCCTTTTATTTTAATTAAACATCCCACAGGGTGGCTAACTGCCTACCGGTTCTTGGTTTTATACAATACTTTTCTTAAGTCTTTTTGGGAACACTCAGTTCATGAAGACCTGCAAGCAGAATGCAGAATAAGGCAGTCTGAATCACTGACTAAAAAAAATAGATAAAATGCCCATTATTGACTCTGTGTTCTTCTCTGTCAGACATTGGAAGATAATTGAAGTGTGCAGTGTTCCTTACCCAAGTGATTGTCAGAGCTCCCAAATACTGAAAATGAAGCTTGGGCAGGAAAGTTCTGAGTCATAGCACTGAGACTTAGCCTGTGTCATTCTCATCTATCAGTTTTCTACAGAAGAAGCTTTTATTTTATACACATACAGACAGCACAGTAATTCTCTGCTATTTACTCTCTACCAAATACACCATTACCAGTTACCAACTTGTCCCAGACTGCCACTGCTTAAGCAACAGCAGACACTCAGACTTCAGTAATCAGACCTTCCCTGCAAATCACAAATTTAGCATGAAGTAATCTTAAAATTTTACAAAAATAATATTGTAGTTTTTCCTTTTCATATTTTAAAACTTTGATCTGTCCTTGCTTCTATATTTTAAAGCTCACAGTTCCTCAAACACAACATTTTGAACTTATGTCTGTAAAAGAGGGCTTGGTTTCTCTGACTGGGATACAGAAGCCTAGGTAAAAAAAACAGAGGCTCAAAGTTTATCGGAATTGAATTATCACTGCGCTAAGTGCATCTATGCACTTAGAGAAATGTGCCTTTTTTTTTTCTTTTGTTTCTACCTCCTAAGTGTATGCTTTGTGTGATAGTGACCAATTGATGACGGAATGTCACAACCATTTCATTTTTTTTTTCCCCAGGAGAAAGGTTTATGTAATGGAGGGAAGAATAAAAACACCAGACACTTCTAGGAAGATTAGAGAGTCAGAAATGAAAAAGAAAGATAATCTATTGAGCAGTTATCCTTAACCTTAGACTGACTTCATGTATATGAGTCATCCTGTCGCATTAAATACTTAATGTGCTTTATTTATTATGTGGTATTGCTGCCTTTTAGAGTGCAGGACCCTGAGTCAAAATGAAAGCTCTTTTTATTTGAACTCAGTTTATGTAATAAAGAAGGAAGGAAAATCCAGTTTTCTGATCTGAGATACCCACTGCTGGTAATCTTAAAAAAAAATTAAGTTTCCGTACCTTTGTTGCCTGAGGAAGTCCCATCCAACTGCAAGAGATAATGCCAGATGCATCAAAGGTGCTGGAAAGTTTATAAGCTTAGGGAAAGCCGGACAGTGAGTAAAATCTTGCTATTATTTAGTATGAGTCTGATCATAATTACACAAGTACACAGACACTGGCAAAATTCTTGGCTTGAGGAAATTAATTGGAGTTTTATTCAGAGCATTTCTGCTTATAGCAATACCACTGGCAAGCTGCTTTGATTTCAGTAGAACAAGGTCTTTTTCACCCTCTTACCTAGTAAAAGGCTTAGCTGGAAGTGAAATCAGTCTGTGAGACCCCTCAACTGTCTTCAAAATCTGCAACATCATTTTAGCAAGGTGTGGCTGTACTGAGCAGTGGGAATGCCACCTGACAACGTGCCCACACAGACCTGAGCACAACACGAAGCGGGTCCCATATGCACAGTTGAGAGAGAAGCACACCCAGGGTTCAGGTGTCCCGGGGCACAGATGTCTCAGGGGTTGTGACCACAAGTCACAGGTTCATGTTTTGCAGCACTGAAGTCATACACAACTTCATGCATTTCAACCCAAACTCATGCACTCTGAACACTCTCCAAGCAAGAGCAGATGCAAAATGATCCACGTTTATACCGAAGAGGTAGACGATTCTTACTGTTGAAACATCTTTTGAAATGTTTTGACTTTTTGAAACTTCATCTCTTTGGCCAGGCACTTTTTCAAGTAACACAAAATACCAGAGATATATCCTTACATCCTAAGAGAGGGTGGTTTAGTAAATAGGCATTTACTGACGTAGTCCGTGGAAATTTGACAGTGGTGTAAATCTGGGCTCAGCAATTCAAAGTAATCAAAGCAAAATCATGGTGAAACAATCTTTTTTTTTTTCAGTCATTACAGAGATTTTGCATTTCTAGTAGTGTCTGGTCAAAAACTACACAGATATACAAGGCATCTTCCACTAGAGGAAATGCTGTAAGATCTCTTATATGCAGCTCTGATAATATCCTTCCTGTTCATGAATCCTCCTTGTTTGTATACCCCTTCCTACTCCCATGACCAGTAATGCTGAAACTATGCAGTGCTTTTAAGAATGAACCAAATTTGCCCTCTTTTGGTTCTCCTCTTCTTTATTTTTTCCAGCTCCTTTTTGGCCTAAGTTACTTTTCAGAGCTGGAAACTAACTGAAAAGATGAAAAATTAAATACAGCTTTCATTAAGAGGTATATCAATGCTTGCTGTATACAAAACGTTCTTTCACACAGCACCTACTGTAGTTTTTGAATAAATGAACTTCAGTTGATAGCATGGGTGGCTTCAGTCTTAAGATTCCAAATGATATGGTCTCATCTGGGTTTCTTACAATTGTCTTTGATGTTAATGAGCTTTTAATTAGAAATAAAACGGAGACATCATTATAGATAGGTGTATTTCAACTCAAACACTCATTTTTTATTTTGTTTTTTAATTAGGCCATCTGAAAGTGCTCTGGCAACAGAAAACTATTCTAGCATTAATTTTATTTAGGACAAGGACAAGTATGTTAATCTTGTAGAGTATTATTACAGATGGTATAAGCAGTGTTCTTCTTTGAAGATATCTAAGCATATATGCATTTTTGTGAATATAGAGCACATAGAACTGGTTGAAAATTATTATTTGACACTGTTTTTTGGTAGAATATTATGGTTTTAAATAAATATAGCTGTGTAGAAAACGTCTTAAGGGAAAATAGAATTTATTGGAAAACTGTTTTCAATAAAACTTAACATTTTTTCAGGAGAAAAACTTTTTTTTTTCCTTTTTTAGATTTGCTCTGTATATGTATAGAGTCAGGTATAAATTCTAAGGTAAATCTATATCTTTGAGCTGAAGTCTGTAAGTCTAAACCAGGAAGAAAACTACTGCAGATATGATATCAGTGTAGTTTAGGTTTACTACTCAACTTGTAGAGGGAAAGAACTGTTGCATGTCTTCCAAGATACAGTAAGTTGGTAGATGAGCTTGTAATGGGTGCAAAAGAAACTGGACAACACAGCAGTTACAGTGCATGTAGCTTTGCACTACCTCATTGCTACGAGGATTCAAGTGTCTCCTGACTGGAATCAGCCTCTGGAAATTGCACACAGATCAGGATAACTATAGGACAGAATACAACCCACTGCAAGCTGATATGTCAGTTCCTCTAGGAAGCAGCAGGATTACATAGACACAGAATGTCTTCCCACAGAAAAGTTAGAAATAATAAAAATATTACTGACCCATCCTAAATATACACAATTACCTTTGTAACGAGTGCTAGCACGGTGGGGCAGCTAAGTTAACCCCATACGGAAAGCTGCACATTCTAATCTGTGATTAAGCAGAAAAAAAAGAATGTATTTGGGGTAATGTTTAAGTGTTGTCTCTTGCTCATAAATAAAGGACATTTTTACTAAATATATACTAATTCACGTTGCAGAGGCTCTATCTTGTACAAAAAGTGCATTCATCAGGTCTGACACTAACAGAATTAAGTGCAGATTTTCACGAAGTGCCCCTTATTTCCATATAAATATATAAATACCAAGCCACAAAGGGATTGAAGTAACAGTCTCCATTGCCAGGGTTTAGAAACTTGGTAGTGATACCCTAGCAAATGTAGATACAGAGTTCAAGCAAATGGGTGACAGTAAATTCTCAGAAGAATAGTTTTCAAGTAGAATGAGTAGTCTGTAAAGCATATAAGTGTTAGCACATTACTGACTGCATCACTTGGAAGTTACCTACAGCACTGTTGTGACACCAAGAGCTCTGGAGTGGGCCAGGCTCAAATCAAAGCCTTAATTATGACTGATCAAGCTGGAAAAAAAACCCCAAACTGATGACCAAATGTCATCTACCAGATGTCTTTCATATTCTGTCTCTTTCTCTTCACCTCTCTCCTAAAATGGTGACTTTGTTCAGCTCATGGTGACAGATATCTGGAGTAAGATTCATGGCGTATGGTTATGAATAAAGCAGAGATTAATGGTTTGTGTCTTATCCACCTGTCAACATGTCAGGTCTTATATCCAAATGCCCTACCTTGACCCTTCTGTAGGCTGACTTTGAGTCTAAAAATATTTTAAGAATGCCTTTAGAAAACACGAAATCTCCAGGGTGGTTCACTATTTTCTTTTTCTCTCAAATGTATGCGTTATAATCAACTCTATTTTAATTCAAAATGCAGTAGTTTTGTGCAGCTGCCCCTAAGGTACCTTCCTTATCTGAGCCATTAAGTGACTGCAGTAAGGTCTATCATGCAATTTCTTCACTCATAAATGGTGTTGACCAGTGAGTTGAAATATATCCCTTCTTTCCTTTGTGATACCCTCAAGTGCTGGCCACAATTTTCTGCTAGTGTAGCCACTCTGAATTCAAAGGCATTGTATCAACAGAGGGCCTTCTGGCAAGGAATTGTGCTTATTTCCTTTTGATTATTTTTAATGTTCCAAGTATAATGCTGTAGCTCCTGTACCATCTCTCCAGACTCTGGCCACTCTTCAAAAAGAGAAGCAGCAGATAAGTCAGCAGCTTGCTGCCAGATCATGCTCTGAAGGCCTTGTGTACGAAGAGAGTCCCCAGAGAATATAGTCCTTGTTTTGTCTGGTAGGGTTTTGGTGAAACATACAAGTAGAACTGCTGCGAACATGCCTATCAAGGTGTGAGAAAACCACACTGTTGATGGGTTTAATTTTCCTTTATATTTGCCAAACAATGGTACTGAAACTATTTGTTGCACCTTCGCAAAATGTCTTGTCTCCCCACTACCACGTGTGCTATACCCACACACTTTCAAAATTTTTAACACAAAAGAAAATATATTAATTTCAATTTCTTCAAATTTCCCATTTAGTTTAATTTCTAGCTATTTTCAAATAGGTGGAGTTATAAGCTTTAAACTATATTTACCTCCAGCTAGGACAAATTATTATTATACTAGTAAAATGTATTTGGTTTTGTTTCTCAGAAGTACTTAGCTAAAAATGTTTCCTAATAGTACAGTCTTAAGTATTCAGGACTTTTAGCTAAATAGCCTTTGAATTGTGTTATGAAGCAACAACAGCACTTGTAGTAGTAATTAAATTATCTCTTATCTTTCCTGGGCACATCCTCTGTATACACACTTTAGTGTCTGCATGCCATGATTTGTCACCAGGCTCTGTAATGCTGCCATGAAAAAAACTGCAGGTACCCAAGTCAGTAGATCTAAATTGTTTGAAACCTTCCTTTGTGATAGGAATCACAGGACTGTGGTCAACATTAAATTTAGCTCTACCAGGCCCATATTCACTTTTGGTTTCACTTTTGTCCTATTTAGCATGTGTACAGAGATATTGTTTGAAGGAAACATCCCTATATAAGAGATTATATCAAGAATGTTACTTAGGATGATCTAGATCCAATACAGATTGCATGTGGTGTCCTAAATGGATTATTGAAGTGGGATCCAGGCATGCTCTCAGAAGTCTGCTACCAGTCCAGATTTAAAGCAGCTTCCTTTTTTTCCAATAGCTTTCCATCACCAAAATCTTCACTCATTGAAGATGAGTAGCTCGATGTCAGAATTAAAACTTCACAGGGAATTCCATCCCTGTTTTTTCAACATAAGAGATACTGTCCAGGCCACAGATGTGTCATCTTTACTGCTATGCCCAGACAGTTTTAGAAGAAAGACTGTTTCTTCCAAAAGGAAGAAAGATGAACTTTTAAAGTAGACTTACTGTTGACAATAGCTTCCCTTCCTCTCTTTAATCAATGCAGTTAGCCTTCCTAGAGATTTAGTTTTCAGTTAATTTATTCAGACTTCATTAATTACAACAGATATTAAAAGCAAATACAGTATTTAACTATTTCACATTCTCTTGTCAGTGTCCTGTTCATGGTAGCAGAGCATTTTAAGGTTCACCTGCCTAGACACACTCCGGAGCACAATGTCTGCTTTGAAGTAATGAATTCTGACTTGAAAGAGATTTTTTAGTCTTTTCTTAAAATACTTTGGATTTTTAGTCTGCTGCATTCCCCAAGAGCAACAACTTTAGCTCATTATTTGCTGTCACGTGGTTTTCCCTCCTGTTTCTTCTCCTGTGATATGATGTTCTCAGTATGTGAAACATTAAAATTTTGCAAGAATCCTCAGTTAAACAGAGCTTAATGGGAATTTGCTTTGTAACAGTTAGGATTAAAACAACATATTAAAAATATGGACTTTTTGTCTTTGAAGTCACACATCACTCAGTGGGCTACCATTCATAGATACTTTACACCAGGTCTAGGTATGGAGTTTAGCTACAAGTTGGGTGGTCTTCCAATACTGAGCAGCCCCAACAAAATGCAGTACAAATGACCAAGGACCTGCACTGTCTTCAGGGACAGAAACCTGTGTCTTTATCTATTATTGCCTTATCAAATTTAAGTAAATCAACACACCTATTGTCACAGCAATTAGGCTACTCTGGTCTTTGCCACCTCTTAGTGACATCATTTTTGACCAGTAAAAGAGGAATAATTTTTACTAGAGCTGTGTGAAGTTTGAAAAAGAAATTTTGTATAGCTCTCCTTTTCAAAAATCTGCTTCTGTATTCAGAAGGAATAGATGGCAGAAAAATTCTGTTATTCAGAGTAGTTCATTAATCTATTAAACTAAGAATTTTTGTCAAAAAACGCAAATATTTGCAGTTTGTATGAGGTAGTTAATGATGTGGGTATGATAGTAGTGTTACCTTCCCTGAATGGTTGATTTGTATTGTTAACCTACATTAAAAAAAAAAAAAAATAAAAAAAAAAAAATCTGAATTTTATTTTACCTTCAAGTTTCTTTTACAGCCTATTACATAATTGTTCGTATAAGCTTTCCATAAACCTCTTCCCCTTCAACTTACCAGCAAGGTCAGTGGAAATTTTGTCTATAATTCTTGCAAACATTTCCACTTTCTTTTCCTACTATTTATGCATGAAATATCTCCTGCAAGATAATCCTTAAGATTTATCTTTTCCTTCAAATTTCTTCCTGAGGTTCACTTTCTCTGTGAGAAATGCAAGAAATCGGTAAATTCATCTTAAAAGCATTGGGTTTGAAAGAAAAGATGTACTGGTGACTTCATTTCTTTGTTTACTTTGGACAATCTGGGTTTCTAAATCTTGTACAGATAATTTGTGTAATCACACAAATTTGTCATTGTGATTTTCTTAGCTTCTGTTGTATGACACACATGCTTCTTTCACTTTTATTCAAACAATAATCTATGTATTTGGGATAAAAACTATACCCACTTGTCTAGTTTCATTATACTCGGTACAAAAATTTTAACCAGTCTTAGAATAATACTATTGGATAAGCAGTTAAAAAATGTTCCTCTGGTTGATATTTTTGCTTTTGTTTCCTATTTCTGTATAATGTCTTTTATAAAGGGATACTGGTCTGAGTCTCAGTCTCATCCTCTGAAAACAAATGGAATTTGAAAGTAGTTTCTGAGTTGATGTTAGCCCATGAATCTTTTACTGAGAATGATCCTAGGACTGTAGAATAATTTAATCAAAACTTTGTACCCAATTCAATGATTTATCAAAATAGTGGTTGTTTTTGCTGCTGATCTTATTCAGTGTTTCTTAAAATCTATTAATCACTGAAATGCAGATAGGCAGCTGCTTAATGTTTAGCAGTTTATTTAAATGCTGAGATGTTTAAGAGATCAATAAAGGGAGGGAGAACAAAATCTCTGCATAAGCGAAAAAAGGCTTGATCAAAGAGACAGGGGAGGTGGAACACCTAAGTTCATTTGAATCATTTGTGAGATGCTCTGATTTAAAGAAAAATCATCCCTTTGACAGTGTGCAAGCAGGCTTGGCTTAGTTTATGATAGAGCTTGGGAACAGTACAGTAAGCTTAGATGATTTGCAGGCACAAGACCTGGTGAAGCAAAGTCTTCACTGCAAATTGGCTCTTACACTGAAAGAACATATGGTGGGAACGTCCAAATTGCACAGTTTAGTCAGAAAATGCCACAGTCATGATTTCATTCAACCTCCTTGTGACATTGTGTCTCACTCTAATAAACATCCCTAAATGTCTAATATTTTCATGTGTCATTTGGCTACCCCTAAAACCATTTCAGTTTGTCATCTTCCCTTCACATGCATCTCCTGAGCAAAACTTCCCAAAGTTTCCACATATGTGCAATCCAGAAGCAAGGGCTCCTCACCCTAGCTGCCCTTACCTGGTCTGGTCCAGCACCACAGGTCAGCCGCTCTTCCAAAGTAATTGCAATAGGTACCTGAGAGGTAAAGCTGTGAATAAAAACCTTTCCAAACCACACTGACCTGAGCGAAAGTTTGCACCACACAGGTAAAACTTCCAGTAGTTTTAACTGCTCATATTCAGTTTCTGTCTATTCAGTGCAAGAGCAAATGAGTTTTGTTGCAAAGATTTGAACAATAGTTTTAGCTTACTGCTTGCTGAAGTGTGACAGATGATGACAGCAATGCAAAGGCAGGAACATTTATAATCCTCAGTATCGGCTCCCTTCTTCAAAACATAGCAGTGTTAAAATTCAGCATTCAGAGGAGAAAGAAACAGTCTTATACACAGGCAGAAAAATTTACTATCCCTAAGCACAGGCCCATAAAAATATCCCTCTCCAAGGACTGCACATCACAAAAAAAGAACTACATTGTAGCAGTTCATTAAGAAATGCAGCCCATGGGAGAAACCCAGGCTGGGGAAATTCATCTATGATGAATATCCTTCCCATAGGAAATGAGTATCTCCTGTGGGAAGGACCCCACACTGGAGCAGGGCAAGAGCATGAGGAGTCTTCCCCCTGTGTGGAAAGAAGTGGCAGAGAGACTGCCACTTGACGGCAGTGAACTGACCGCAGATCCCACTTCCCAAAACCTTGCACTGCTGTACAGCAAAGGGAGAAAAACCCAGGAAAAAAAGAGGGGGGAAGGTGTTTTCAGATTTGGGGTTGTTTCTCGTTATCTCACTCTGATTTGATTGGTAATAAAATGAATTAATTTTGCTCAGTTGACTGTTATGGTAACCAGTGGTTAATCTCTTCCTTTCTTTATCTTGACCTGTGAGCCTTTTTTTATATTTTCCCTAACCTGTCCAGTTGAGGAGGGTGATGATGGAAGCTTTGGTGGGCACCTGGTGTCCAGCCAGGGTCAATGCAGCACACATGAACTTCACCTGGTTCTCAGGATTAGCTGGTAGCATTTAAGTCAATAATGAGTACAAGTCTGTCTTGTCATGCAATGTTTAATCCTAGAGCATGTGTTTAATACAGTATGGTTTTCTAAAGGGAATCTTAGAAGGTAAATTATTAAGTGATCTCAACGTCAGGCAAAACTGTCACATCTGGCATGATCCACTGGATATTTTTGCTTTCTGAAAGGTAGGAAAAGGGGTGGAAAAGGTGAGATCAAAACTACCAAGTCAGAGCATCATTTGATACAAATTCAGGTGGCAACTGAAACAGATCTCTCCTTTTCAGGCTAAAGCCATATCCATTATACTACCAAAGAATCATGTTAGACATGAAAAGGAGTGTGGTCAAGTGCACTCTAGTTTTAGCTATAAAGACTTAAAAATTAGTCTGAGAGGGAGAAGTGAAACAATATATAACATATTTGGTTTTACACATTCCTACCTATGATATTCAGAATTGTGTGGCATTCTAAGGGAGCATCAGGTTGAATATTTTTTTTATTATTATTTATTTTTATTTTTTTTTTATTTTTAGTTACAGTTTTTCAGTTTAAAAGCGACAGGGCACTGTACATTCTTGTAAAGCATTTATGGGAAGATTCAAAGCTGCAGAACTTTGTACAAACTGATTTGCATTTCAAAGCAGTAGAAATGGCTGTTTTGGGTGAAATCACATAGAACTATTAACTAATAACTTTAATGAGCTTTCATAATTGCATAGCTGAACTTTGACTAGGGTCCTGTTTTGAAAAAGAGTATCAGCCAACAGTAACTTGACTCTTGATGCTTTGGACTTAAGAAACAGACAGAGAAAGACAAAAAGAAGGCAATTAGTTTATTTTTATTTTTTAATGAGGAATTCTTTTATATATGTAATTTCCTGGAGTTTATCAAAGCACTAAAAATACCCCAGAAAGGTTGTAAAAAGAATTTTACAGGTTCTCATTCACATTCAAGCATTGAGAAACTGTTAGTTCATAATTATTTATTATTTTTTTTTCATTTTGGCCTAACAAGCTATACTTTAGAGAAGTACTCTCTAGTTTAAACTCACAATACAGTCACAGAGTGCTAAGATTATACTTTTAGGTTACATCTATGTATATATACATATATCTGTACATATTTGTATGCATGGACTTTAATTTCTTGCATGTATCACAGTGAAGAGAGTGATGCAAGGAAGGACAATGAGGTAATCCTGCAGATGTTTAGAAGGAATTTCTATACTAACAAAGGTTAAATTATGTTGTCCTGGTTGTTTAAGAAGGAATGGAAATTATCAAGTTGAACAATGACACTGACAATTAGCACAGTGCCAGTGAAAAAGCCAATAATTAGCGTCACACAAGTTTAAAGAAATGCAGAAAATAATTTTTCACTGCAAGAAATTTATCTTTTAATGACAAAATTTAACTCTGATTTTTAAGCAGTAGCAGTTTTGATTAGTGGACGCATAATCACATATGATGATGGTCACACTGGCATGAAATATACTTTAGGGATGAAGATGTATCCTGTCAAAATGTTTTCAGACTGAAGACACAAGGCAGGCGCTGCTAGTGATGTTACTGGATGCGTCCTGAAAGTGCCACTTTGCATACACTAATTTCAAATCAGACCACATGCAATAGATGGTCAAAGTTCACTCTAGGCCTCTAACAAAATTCACCTTGTCCTGCAGAGTCAGAAATCTTTAAGTTGCACATACTTCATTTGCTAGGCCTTTTTATTTTTTGTTCATTCATTGTACAAGGATATAAAGTTATATTTTTTCCATTTTTTAAATGAAGATAGTAGTTTTTAATGAACATAGTAATTTTCCTACAGAGCAGTCACACATTTGTTTAGCAGGAAATGTGGTAGTATAATCTGAGTCAACATAAGTTGAAATAATAAATTTAATTTATGTTTCCTTCTGACCTGTACTTACTGATCCAAGTAATCTTTACTTTTCTGACTTGCTATTTAATATAACTGATTGGTTCTCCTTATTGAAATGTAATTCACTCCAGCTTATGTCTCAGTCCTGAATCTTTCTTGCCTGCAAGTGTGTACACACATACACACCATTGTAAATTAATACATATCCATCTCCATATCTGTACATACCTTTGCCGAAGACTACTGTTAATGTCTGAAGTACCTTATTAAAACTACTTTTCTATATTCCAGACAAAGAAAAAAAAAACTTTTATAATCTTCTATATTTCCTATTTTCTACTTTACAGTCCTCAGGAGTTTTAGTTACCAGGTGGACAGGATAGCTGCAAAAAGTGTTTCGTATTTTTGCTATCTAAAATGACCACTCCAGGGCTGCTTACCTTCCGCTGAACCTGTTTACTCTGTGCTTCATACATTAGATAGCTAAGGAAGGAAATGACATCCCTGTGTGCTAGAAGTGTCAGTATGAAAGTACTAATTTCACAGACTGAGTTCTGAAAGCAGTGATCAGAACACCCAAAAGCCTCTCTGGTCTGAATTCATTGCAAACATCTAATTCACAGACTCCTATAGATTTCCAGTTTTACCTTAGTGCCTAATGAAGTGAAGTTTACCTCTCAAAACCTTTGTCACAGCTGGACCTAACTAGCAATAGTTACTTTCAAGACTACAACTTAAGGGGGAAACTAAATCTCAGCAGGTTGTCCTTCTAGAACAAAGTCAAAATGTGCTTTATATCATACAGAGTAGTCTTCATCCAGGTCTCCAGTTCACATGTCAAAATCAGCATGCAATTTGCCTCTTATTATTAGTCTCTACATTGAAGTGTCAGAATGGAAATACAAAGCCACGTCAATCAAGAGTGAGATTCTTCCACAGAGTTATGAGAGGAGTAATATTTGCACCATTATGGTCAGTTGAAGAACACAATTTTTTGTGGCTTCAAATAAATTCTTGCTCACTCCATTTAGTTTTTAACAGTCAAAACACAACAGCTGTTGATTTCTCAGTACAGTTGCAATAATGTTAATGCTTACAATCCAAACCACACAGTATCTGTTGAGAATTGTTAAAGTTACCATAAGATCAATAGATCCAAATATGCTCTTTTTCTCACATCTTGAATCTCCACTGTTCTGATCATCCACAGTCTGAGAGGGCAACCCTTCTTTGTCAGGCAGGATGATTATCATACTCCAAGCTGTGTCCCAGGAGAGTGAGGTGTTACGGCAGAATAGTTACTGGTGGAATTTATTTTTCATCAGTCTGTGATTTACTCACTATTATTTTTATGGATTCAAACATCTTATTTGCTAAAATAACTGTCTGATTACCTCATCAATTTGGTTATACCATATTTCATTTAAATGTATGTATCCTCTGTCTACAGGAGGATTTCTTTTACGTTACAATTCGTGTGACAGCACATAGACAACAAAAAGTTGAAAACTTCTTAGGCAGTAGTCAGATGATTCTCAAAGCCCAAACACACAGATAAGGTAGTGGATGCTTGGTCATTGGGTAATTTTGTCATTATGGGTAGGACCAGATAGGTGATATTCATCTGTTAATACATGAGAGGTAATTAAAGGCAGAAGGTACGTAAACAGTTTTTCAGTAAAAATGAACCCAAATTAACCAATCCAGAAAAGGCTGATGCACACCATAAGGCTTATTAATATCATTAAGCCAAAATCCCAACACTGTCACTCATCAGGTTGGCTGTACCATAGGAGCTAAGGCACTTCCATTGTCCTTGCTTGCAGTTTGCCTTAGCCTGAAAGTCTCTGAGGCACACCTTCCTTTGATGAACACCCATATTCTTCTCTTCTTCTTCTTTTGAAATGAGTTATTGTGTGTCTTTATTTAGTAGCTACTGGCAAAAAAGTCTCTGGCCTTCAGTGACAGGGAGAAGGCGAGTTAATTTAATGGATGTTATCTTGTCTTCTATCCTAATTTTTAACCTGAAGGCAGGAAATAAATAAATCTCTTACCATTTCTGATTTCCATTGAATCTATGGTTTCTCTCTGGTCATTGCACTGCTTAAACACAGACAGATCATCTTGTCTTGATTTTTGTCTTCCTAAAAGCTAGTTTACATGTCTTGCAAGTACAAAGATGTATTCTGCAAAACCTTCTCAAGTCTTGGGTTCTAAAAGTCACATGAAATATCTCTGTGCAGTAAAAGCAAAGAATTAATTTTTCCTTATTACAAATTCTAAACAGAGATGCACCAGTTCTTCCTTCCTCATCTGAGCCACTGTGTACGTGTATGGGTGAACAAGGTCCATCTATTTATAGCTTTAATATATGCAGTAAATGTTAAAAGGAATCTTTTCATTGTTAAGGAGCTCCTTTTCTTGATTATAATATGTCATTGAGATTTGCCTTAAAACATTAATGGGAATAAGAAAGGCAAAAGCTTAGTTTCATATCACCTCACAGAGGTCCTCGCAGAGGTCCTATTAGCCCTTTTTGCAGAGTGTGTGGTGTTTATCTCTGGGTTAATTATAGCACTCTCTTGAGGAAACCCACTGAGAGTGAGAAAAGACTGAAACCTAACCTTTTTTACTGTTTGCAGTAGGAAAAGCTGTTTTGTCTCCTCTGACATCTGGAGAAAAATGCTGGATAAACAGATCCTTTGGCTGATATTGAAGGAAAAGCTGCTTTTATGTTGGTCTTGCCGTTCACAATAGGTTTTACTGTTTTGCTTCACATGAAATCTTTGAAATGGTACTGTAAAATTGGCTGAGTTCTCCTTTTTTCTGCAGACTTAACTTCTCCCCTTTCCCGTCCTCATCCCCACAGGCCCGTGACGGAGGGTTAGCCCAGATCAGTGGAGTCATGCGTCACACAGCTCTATCATACTGGCAGCCTTTCCTGGGTCTGGCTGTGCTGCTAATCTTCACGGGCCCCACCATGGGCTGCCCGGCCCGCTGTGAGTGCTCGGCACAGAACAAGTCTGTCAGCTGTCACCGAAGACGTCTGATGTCCATCCCAGAGGGCATTCCCATTGAGACCAAAATCTTGGACCTCAGCAAGAACCGACTGAAGAGCGTGAACCCTGAGGAATTCACATCATACCCTTTGCTGGAGGAGATTGACCTCAGTGACAATATTGTCTCCAATGTGGAGCCTGGAGCCTTTAACAACCTCTTCAACTTGCGCTCCCTGCGGCTGAAAGGAAACCGTCTGAAGCTGGTCCCCCTTGGGGTGTTCACTGGGTTATCAAACTTAACAAAGCTTGATATAAGTGAAAACAAGATTGTCATTTTGCTGGACTACATGTTCCAAGATCTGCATAACCTAAAATCGTTGGAGGTTGGGGACAATGATTTGGTGTATATATCACACAGGGCCTTCAGTGGGCTGCTTAGCTTGGAGCAGCTCACCCTGGAGAGATGCAACCTCACAGCCGTACCAACAGAAGCTCTTTCTCACCTCCACAACCTCATCAGTCTGCATTTGAAACAGCTCAACATTAACGCTTTGCCGGCATATGCCTTTAAAAGACTGTTTCGCCTGAAAGACCTACAGATAGAGGCCTGGCCCCTCCTGGACATGCTACCTGCCAACAGTTTGTACGGTCTCAATCTTACTTCCCTCTCCATCACCAACACCAACCTGTCTGCTGTACCTTACTCTGCTTTTAAACACCTGGTTTACCTGACACATCTCAACCTGTCTTACAACCCCATCAGCACCATCGAAACAGGCATGCTGTCAGATTTAGTGCGCCTGCAGGAGCTCCACATGGTGGGGGCCCAGCTGCGCACCATTGAACCACATGCTTTCCAAGGGCTCCGATTCTTACGTGTGCTTAATGTGTCCCAAAACCTGCTAGAAACCCTAGAAGAGAATGTATTCCATTCCTCCAAAAGCCTTGAGGTCCTCTGTATTAACAACAACCCTCTGGCCTGTGACTGCCGTCTCCTTTGGATTCTGCAGCGGCAGCCCACCTTGCAGTTTGGGGGTGAGCCACCGATGTGTGCTGGCCCAGACAGTGTCAGAGAGAGGTCATTCAGAGACTTTCACAGCACAGCTCTTTCCTTTTACTTCACCTGTAAGAAACCCAAGATACAAGACAAGAAGTTGCAGTACCTGGTAGTGGAGGAAGGGCAGACAGTGCAGTTGATGTGCAACGCTGATGGGGACCCACAGCCCACCATCTCCTGGGTTACCCCACGCCGGAGGCTGATCACAGCTAAATCAAATGGTAGAGCCACGGTGCTGGGAGACGGTACCCTGGAGATCCGATTTGCTCAAGACCAGGACACTGGGATCTACGTATGTATTGCAAGTAACGCAGCTGGGAATGACACCTATTCGGCCTCCCTTACGGTAAAGGGGTTTACTTCAGACCGTTTCCTTTATGCCAACAGGACCCCTATGTATATGACAGACTCCAACGACACAAGTTCCAATGGAACTAATGCAAACAGCTACTCTCTGGACCTTAAGACAATATTGGTGTCCACAGCTATGGGCTGTTTCACATTCCTTGGAGTGGTTTTATTTTGTTTCCTTCTTCTTTTTGTGTGGAGCCGAGGGAAAGGCAAACACAAAACCAGCATTGACCTTGAATATGTCCCTCGCAAAAACAATGGTGCTGTGGTTGAAGGGGAGGTTTCTGGACCACGACGGTTCAATATGAAAATGATTTGATGGTATTCTGCTAGCAGTGCTTTTTCTGTGGCATTAAAACCAATTAAAACAGCCTGGCATGTGGAACCGCTAGGCAAAAGCAGCTTAATGCAGCTGTCAGTGTATCAAAAGGTTGTAGGAAAATGGAAAGACTATTTGTGGTTATACAACAGAGCCTCCAGACCTTGAGGCAGATGTGTCAGGGCCTTTCATAGAACTGGGAAATTGTACTAACTGTTTGCATTGCAAATATTGGCATTCTGGGGATATCAGCAATGAACCACTGGCTCATGCTCATGGACAATTGTTCAACATTTTCTACTGCTACAAAAGAAAAAAGAAAAAGAAAAAAAAAAACACAAACAAAAACCTACAGTGTAGGATTTACATACTTAAAGAAAAAGACACATTTGTCTAAAACATACTCTACAGTGACATTTGTATCTATATATCTCATTTGGTAAAACTTTGCATCCTCCCTTCTAGTTGGTTCAACACCATTAAAAAAATTAGTGTTTTTTTTCTTTTTAATCTACATCTATACTGTGTACATTTTAAAGCAATACAAATGAGAGGTTGTGCTTTTAGATATCCACCAATACTGACCCAAGTGTGATGTCACCCTTCTTTTAACTACCATCAAACTCAAATTAGATTCTTGTAGTTACTAATTAGAAATAACATAAGATATTTTTCTCCTCACGTAGAAGGCCAGAGCTGAACAATTGAGACTAAAACCATTCAACTCTGTTGATCTTCTCTTCGTATAAATATAAGGCATGTGCCTAGTTTTGATACAGAATGGAATATTTTTTATATCTGTGATATCACACTGGACCAGTTTACTGTAACATAGCCCTGGTTCTCACCCAGGGAAGGCAACCCACTAGTCAATGCTGGCATAGAGGAGTTGAGTTCTACCTTGAAGAGAGAGAATCGGTTTTGTTAGCCCTGATTTTAATTTCAAAGCTACTGTTAAAATGTTAATGTGTACTGGGCAAAATAAAGAGCATAATACATTCTGCAGACTCCTTGGGAAATATGGTCATCTTACTATTTATACAAATGAATTGAAACATACAAACACTCTGCTATTAGGAATGAACTCTTCTCCAATGCCAAGTAAACTACAGTTGTTCATGCATAATATGGGGATTATACTACTAAAATAATTATTAAAACATGATAGCCTCAAAAAGGCTAACATACTGCCAGATATAATGAACCTCTAGCCACTGTCATTCTCATCTTGTATATTTGTAGATAACACACAGACACAAAGCAAATTTCCAAGAACAGATTACTTAGCTATTCTTGATGCCATTTTAATAAAAATGTGGTTATGTTTCTTTCAGGGGCAGTATCTTAGAGCAAGAGGGGTGAGTTATTTCAGATTTTAGAAATCATTTTTAATGGAGAGAAGTCAGAAGTGGAATATTAGTTCAGTTCGAGTAACCTTTTGTTTGTTTCTTTTACGTCTCAAAAAAATTTGCAAAAGACTGAGAAATTAAACTTTATTCTTAATCATTAATATCACTATTCTTATTTTGAAATTCTCAGCAATTGCAAGATATGAAATTGTTCAGCCACTTTTCCCTTTTCAAGTAATTAGGAGCCATAAGTTTGTCCTACATAGCTGATAGCAAATACAATTTTTAAATGATTGGCATAATCTGGAGTAAGGATAACAATGCCTATATCTAAGTTTAACAAAAAAGAATAAGAAAATATTATAAGATGGAAAATTCGGATTAATGTGATTTAAGAGCCCGTGTTCAATCTTAATATTAGATTTCAGCACTTTGAAACCAAAGTCAGGCTGACCTATAATGGAATGCAGGTGCTTCTAAAATTAGTATCCACATTCTTTGGCAGAGATTTTCAAAGCAGGATAACAGTCTCCCACTCCTATCAAAGAAAATGTGCCAAAAATTGTAAAATCCAGCTGTGCTCCCCAGAGGTACCCATAAAAAAGCTGCAGGACCCAAGGCTAGGCAGTTTTGAGAATCTCTTTTGTTATTGGTTGATCTTTGGTTGCATTGTGCTCCATTTTATGTTGCCAAACTGAGGAGGTTGCAAGGATTGTTAGAATTTTGTTCATTTAATTTGATTTTAAGTTTAGAGCTGGGTTTTCTTGCTTCCTTTTTTTTTAAGATCTGAACTAGATAGATGGAGATTTATAGAGATGCTTGATGAGAATGCTCTTTGTTCTATGACAGTTTGTAGAACATTAGTATAATGGAATAACCCCTGACAAATTCTAACACCAGGGAAATTATTTTTGTTGATGTAATAACCACTGCACTGACGTCCAAAACTCTACTGTACCTTAATGTGGACAGTTAAAGAAACAAATGGGGATAAAAAAAAAAATGTTTCTGAACTGTCCATTGAAGACATTTGCATGTGCCTTTCCCTTATAATTGTAATTTTTTTCAACTAGTAATCCATTGCCCCTGCAGTCATTTCATGTTAAATGTTGAAATCAATGTTAGAAGCAAAAACTCTCTTAAGTTCTAGACATTTGCAGCTGATTTCTTCATATTAAATGACACAATGAAAAATATTCTGAAAAAAAACCACCCTAGAAAAAATGTACTTTTAGGATTAATTATGAATTGCTGTATTCTCTTATTCCCTTAGAATGACTCTGATTGCATTGTTAGTGCACTGCAAGGATTTGTGAGCAGAAATATGCTTAGTTACCTATGTGAAATGTGTGCTGGTGATGAAAATCACCGCTTGCTGTTGCTGAGCACCACCTTGCAGATCTGTCAGCGTTCTGTGTATTGCCTTGAGTTCAGTCAGTATTCAGTTTTTCAGAATCAGTGTTTGCTCCCTGCCTCTAGCAGTGTTCTTCTTTTTGCAGCCTACTTATTTCAGCATGGACTTGACAAGTCATATGGCATCTCTTAACAGAAGTGAGGACAGCAAGACTCAGAGACACACTTTTTATCTTGCTCCACATAGTCTCCTTTTTCATATATCTGTGGGACACACACTCACTGTGGGTCTTTTGGGTGAATAAGGAATACAGTGCCAAGGTCACACCTAGATAAGCACCTTTTTGGCAATTCTTTTAAGAACAGAATGGCTGAGTGCCTACATGATTCTGGAAGGAGTCACTTCTATTTCTCTTCTAGAGATCAAGGGGACACCACAGTTTATCTTATTGCAGGAGAGAAAAAGGACTGGGCTATGAGGAGGCCACATGGCTCCTCTATCATATATTCAGAAACAGGTGGATAGTGCATACCTGGTACTAGAAGTGGGAACAAAGGTTTTAAGCTACCTCTGACTTTTATACAGGCTGGTCCCCATGCTGGCACAAGCCTGAACTTTCCTGGGAGTCAGTACAAGAAAACTCTGAGAAGCAGCAACAGTTCTGCAGAAATGGAGAAAACAGAAAATGTCAAAACCAGCAAAGCAACTTGAGGAAG
The DNA here is from genome assembly GCA_038380795.1 of Pyrocephalus nanus. NCBI lineage: Eukaryota > Metazoa > Chordata > Aves > Passeriformes > Tyrannidae > Pyrocephalus > Pyrocephalus nanus. The sequence continues at coordinate 62,853,820 of CM076263.1, read as the reverse complement.
GTACCAAAATATCCTTGTCATAATTCCTTTAAGAAAATGCTTGAGCATCCCTCAAATATGTTTTGAAGTCCACTTCCACAGACCAGTACTCTTCTTTCAGAATAGATGAATGCACAGGTGTTTACAGAATCACACTGAATCAAGGAATTATTTAGGTTGCAAAACACTTCCAAGATCATAGAGTTCAACCTTTGACCTTGTCAACTAGACCATGGCTCTAAGTACCTCACCCAGTCATTTACTGAACAGCTCCAGGGATGCTGACTCCACCAGGCAGTGCATTCCAATGTTTAACAACCATTTCTTGAAGAAATTCCTCCTAATGTCCAACCTGAACCTCGCCTGGCACAGTCTGAGGTTATGCTCTCTCATGCTGTAATTTAGTTGCCAGGGAGAAGAGACCAACCCCCATCTTGCTACAATCTCCTTTCAGGTAGTTGTAGAGAGTGATAAGGACCCCCCATGAGCCTCCTTTTCTGGCAATTCAACAATTCCTCATAGGACTTACTCTATACATCCTCCAGCAGTTCCTTTGCCCTTCTTTGGACATGCTTTGGGACCTCAATGTCTTTCCTGTAGTGAGGGGCCCAACGTTGAACACAGGATTCAAGGTGAGGCCTCACCAGTGCCAAGTACAGAGGGGCAATTCCTTCCCTGGTCCTGCTGGCCACACTATTGTTGATGCAGGCCAGGATGCCATTGGCCTTCTTGGCCACCTGGGCACACTGCTGGCTCACATTCAGCCACTGTTGACGAGCCCCCCCAGGTTTTTTTCTGCTGAGCAGCTTTCCACCCACTCTTCCCCTGGCCTGTTGCACTGCCTGGGGTTATTGTGACCCAAGGGCTGGACCTAGCACTTGACCTTGCTGAACCTCATATAATTGGCCTCGACTTCTCAATCCAGCCGGCCCATAACCCTCTGCAGAGCGTCCCTACCCTCCAGCAGATCCACACTGCCATCCAAATTAGTGTTGCTTGCAAACTTATTGAGGGTGCACTCAATCCTCTCATCCAGGTTATTGGCAAAATGTGAAACAGGACTAGCTCCAATACTGAGCCTTGGGAACCCCACTAGTGACTGGACACCAACTGGATATGGCACCATTCCCCACCACTCTCTGTGCCCAGCCATCAAGCCAGGTTTTAACCTGGGAATTTTTTTAACCCAGTTAAACTTTCAATAAGTGAGTTAAAAAAAAGACTGAAGCAATGTATTAACAAAAAAAGTTGGAAATTATTTAAGGATGGTTAAGGCTAATCAGTACTCCACCTCTCCTTATTTTTAGATTTTGAGCTGATTATCTTTCCCCCCCCCCTTCTTCTTCCTTACTAATTTTGCAACATTATTTTCAGAAAGAATTTGTTCACAAAAATCTAACTCCAGCTAGATTCAGACTGGGAGGCTGCTTTTACCCTCCTTTCCTATCTCACCAACCATTCAGACATTCCACCAGAGCTAACAGGGTCGACAGCTCCACATACAACTGAACTCAAACAAGAGACTCCGAGGTCCCTAAAGAACTGTCAATGCAAGCTGATGTCACTAGGTGATTTTTTAAATTAATTTTTTTTTTTTTACTTCATTGTCACACTGCCATTCAAGGTTTTCCTTATTTACGTGAATGGTAGCTATCTGTTTTTCCTAATTTCCTTCATCTTAGTATTGAATCACCTATGACAGTAACAATTGAAACACTGTAAATAAAATTAAGAAACATTGCACACTACACCCTTAGCACCACAAACTGTAATTTAGGCATACGAGATGCAGTAAGAAGTCAACATTAATATTTACTGGAAAGTCTTATTTAAACCTTGTGACAGGAGAAACTGGTGAGAAGAAACTGAGGGATGTAGGCCATGTTGTGACTGAATCACATCAAAGATAAGTAGAAACAGACTTTGCTACACCATGCCTGGATATCAGTTATAGACACTGGACTTTTCCTGAAAAACTTTCAGGACGTGTGAATGCCAGAAGCCCACAGTTAACCCATAAAAAGGTGAAGTGTTGGCTGAAAATCTGGTAGAGCAAGCGGCTACTGGCTGCCCAAGTACCACAGCAGCTTCCATCAAAGACAGACAAGAAACTGTAGTCAGGCAATTATTTTGCCTCATCACTACTGCATTGTGTGAAAATATAGCCCATTATACAGTAATAAAATGGACAATCCTTACCTACTTTTCTTCAAAGAAGGCAACATTTGTATAATAAATTATAGTCTGTTACACCTCCATCCCCAGCAATGAAACATCCAGCAAGAAGTGAGGAAGAGAAAGCCTGTTCTGACCAGTTTGCTAATTATTCTTTTCTCTTGAATGGTCCTAGTCTCCCTGGGACTAGCATGATGACTACCCTGTCCATTTCCATCATCTCAGCTCATCAGGTGGCTTGACATGGAGTAGCAGGGAAAGGAACACATGATCAAGTTGTCCATCTTCACTGAATTGTACCTCTGATCTCAAATAAAAGAAAGAGCACAACAGTAGAGTCTTAGAAAGGCCAGTCTGCTGCACCTGATTCCTAGTTTTGCCATAAGACAGCATGTGGGAAAACACTGTATACATGCTTTCTGACCTTTTTTCAGTATCCTCTGAGACTGATTGCTTTTTATGCTAAAAAGAACCAGGGGAAAAAAAAAAAAAAAAAAAAAAAAAAAAAAAAGAAAAAAAAAAAGAAAAAGCTCTCATCCAGAAATTTAAAACTTAATTGTGCCTGGAGAAGTTAAAGGAACACTTTGGATAAAGCAGAGGGCCTCATTGTTGGAGAATCTCTCAAGAAATGAATGAGATTTTTCAAGTTATCTAAGCAATTTGGATGCCCTGTTCTTATCTCCTGTAATAAGAATTAAAAATTCAACTTCCCTTGGCAGCTTAGAAGAATCTCAGTTAGTTCAGTGACACACGCTCCTTTTGTCTGTCTCCTAGTTCTGCCCTCTTCCCTTCTCAGTTTCAAATGACTGTGATGCCAAATGAAGATCTCTGGATTTGGTTAGGTTTCACTGAATGTTCACATGGCTCTCGGAATCTGATCTCAAAGAAGAATCTTAGACCTTCTTCAAGACAAAAATAAAAATAAGAAGTCTGAGTAAACCTTCTCCTCCAAGTGAAATAAACCAACTTCTATAAAAGCCTTGCTACTGAGATAGCTACATGCCAAAAGCAATCTGCAGGGGATTTTGTTGGGGTTGGGTTTTTTTGGTTGTTTTTTTTTTTTTTTTTACTAGGAGCAGGTGGTTGGATATAAGGCCAGCTGGAAATAAAATCTGTATTTATAGCATCAGCAGAATGAGGGAAGAGCTGTCATAGTCAAGAAAATGGTCCTTGTTATTTCAACTTAAATTGAAGAATACTTTATCTTTCATATTCAAATAAGTTATAGAAAAGTGCAAAAGAACAGACTTTCACCTCATAATTGGATTATTTGTATTTATTCAGCAGGTACCAAAATTGTCATGCAGCAGAAGTGTTGAAGTAAGAGACTGAAAAGAGATTTTCTACTGTAGTCAGGCAACATAAATCAGGAGACACCATTCTGTTGCTCCTGGTTACACTAGAAATTTGATAAATGAGTCTAGGTTTTTTGCTTTCTACTAAGCAGGCTGTAGTGGAAAATAAGCATAACTTATGTTTTAATTATTTCTCACCTTGTGGCATATCTTTTTTCTGGATTGCTTTAATATTTAGCACTGCTAACTGAGCTGGAGAACATGAAAATGCACATTGTGGAAGAAAAGGAAAAAAGGCAAATGGAAATCTGTAACCTTACAGAAGTCTGCCTATTTCCAAGCATGGCATTTGCAAGTCAGCAACATTATCTCCTCATACATAAGCCAAGAACAATGGCTTAAAAGCATTGTGCAGAAGCAGCTGCATATGCTGCTTATGGAGATGGTTGTCAACTTGTACACACCTTAGCAATTTTGATCTTTCAGAAAAAAAAATATTATTGCTTCTTAAAGAATTCGTTTATGACATTTTAATGCCTAAAATCAAACAACATTTTGACTTCATTACATTGGGCACTGTATAAGTAGGAAGTAAATTATAACACTGATCTCTTGAGCTTGCAGCCATAAAGTATGAATTTGGCTTTTGAGCAAGTACACATGATAACAAGTCTCTCATTGTTTGTGGAGGGAATGCCATAGTGCAGGTATATTAAAATATCATCACACTTAACTAAAATCTGTTTGCAAGCACATGTAGTTCATATGTACATGTTTGTGTGTGGGGAAAAAAAAAGTTATATTTGTTTCGTTCTTTTCTTAATTCAAGTATTAAATGTATATTGTTTTTAAAAGGTGACAAGGTTAACAAGAAAAAATTGTGCTGTAATTTATTTTAATATATATGATCATGAATATAGATGGGAACTGAAACAGCCTTGCTGTCATGATCCATGAAGCACATGAGAATTCAGATTTGTCCATAAGTTCACTTCATGTTTGAGCAAAATATACTAATATAATGGGGGGGGTAAAAAAAAAAAAAAAAAAAAAAAAACCTTGTTTGTCAAGACAGTTGTCCTGAATGTCATTTTAAAAGTTACTTTAGGGCTTATGTCATGATGTGTATCATGCTTATCCACAATGAAACCCAAATAAATAATTCCATGGAGTGGCAAAATTTACTTGAAAAGTGAAGAGAATTTACATTGTTTCAGCTCTTGTAGTTAATCACTTTTTTCCCAAGGGGTAGTTTAGGAAATGAAGATAAGAACAGTACAGCTTTCTTAACATTAGACCCAAGGTCTTACTGCAAAGTCCTCACAACAAGCTGTAGTCTCAGACCTACCACTCTTGAATTGAGAATATAAACTATTACAGTGAGAAAAAAAATACTCTAGCAGGTATTTTTCCTCTGCTCACTCTCCTCTTCATTGCATGGACCCATCAAACACAGAGGAAAAAAACTAAGTCTCATTCAAATGTAGTTTGGGGTTTATTCTCTGTAACAAGTATCAGTCAGCCTGTTCCCTCAGTTTTACCTGTGCAGTGTGTCCAGGTAATTGATGGGGATACCAGTTAGGCTAATGCTGGAAGAAAGCAAGCCTGCCACTTACCAGCACCATGGAGAGAACAGCAGAAAGATACATTTCACCAGCTGTGTCACTTGGAAAGCAACCAATACTGAAAATCTGCATCTGAAACATGGTTTCTGAGGAAATCACCAGTATTCAAACTCCTCTATAACTGCACTAGAAAAATTAAGTGGTGGAAAGTATATTTTGCTGAGATTGAAAGCTATTTCAACCCCCTGAGGCTTGCCACAATCCACCAAATCTACAGCAGAGATGAGCTCTGAAGAAGGACACGGGCTGTAATCTAAACTATTGCTACTCCCATTTTTCCACAGCTAGGTACTTTTATCAACAGAGAATTTTGTTTATGCTTTCTGGGAGAATCTGAAATAAGATTTATCACCCATGAACCCATTATACTCTAAACCAGGGTTCTACTCACTAGAAAGGAAAACAGTTGTTTAGTGCTACCTCAGGAATTGAAGCAGCAGCTTGAAATCCTGATAGATATGCTGGGAACATAGACAGACAGGGGCTGAATCTGAGCTCTCTTGTGCCTCCTGAAATCTGTCTTATCCTTATGTAATTGCTTTAAACATCCCCAAAAGATTTTGGCTGACTTGCACCACTGTAGCCTCCTCTGCAGCAGAATGTCAAATGCAAGGAATTTTTTGGCTAAATTTAACTACTGATTATTTTAATAATCCACTTTATTAATAATATTTTCATTTCCTTTAATTTTTTAATCTGATTGACAGTCTAATATACTGCAATACTGCCTTTTGTATGACATGAAAAAAGAGCCATTGCACCTACCACTGCATTGAGAACATTGCCTTTTTTTCCTCAAAAGGTTCCTCCAGCTTAAGATTAGGATTTCTTTTATGCAATTGTAGTTCTTTTTTTTTGGAGTACCTGACAGTATCTCAAAGGGTGGAACCCTTTCCTATATCATAAGATCTATTGGGTAAATTCCAGTTCTTACAGTAGAAGAAGCTACTAGTTTTCTCCATGATAACCAGGTAGAGAAAACACCATCACTGACAAACTCATTAAAACTCAAAAAAAAAAAATTAGAATTGTAATATTTATGGAAAATTCTTAAATGAAAAACACTACTTTAGATTTTTAAGAGCATCCAAAATTTTCTACAGCATAGTCACTTTCAAAAATTTTTAATAATATTTATACTTTTACAGATCCACTATAAAGGATTTGTCACACAGTTAGTAGCCCTGTATTGGATACCACAGATACCTTTAAATAAACAAATCTTGGCACCTAGAGTTTATTTTAAGAAATGCATAGGTTTAATATTTTTGTATTTTAAAAAGTGAACGGGAAACGGGAAATCACACTACTTACCAAGTAATAAACACAAGTCACAAATACTGAGTTATTCTCACATGAGGGAGTGCTCACAGTGAATTTTCTGCATCATAAAACTTTCCCACATACAGCTGTAGATGACATGCTATAAAAAAGGGCTTTGTTCATCTCCTGTGCTATCTGGACTGGGGGAGAGGCTGGTAATTCAGGCACAAATAAATCTGAAAATACCAGATTAAGAAGCACGGAGTTATTGTAAAGGAACTGATCTTCTTGTCTACTGACTTAGTAGCAGTCTGGGAGATTTGGCCTAAATTCCTTCTTTCCTAGATATAGGGGCTTCCTTGTAGAAAGCCTTATTTTGCCTCTGTTCTTGGAAGGGTAAACTTCAACCTTAGTAATCAATGGGTAATTAAAATACAATAGATTAGTAAAATACAGGATTGGATAGTAGAGAATAGGAATTAAAACTTGTGTAAAAAATTATATTACACTGGTACTTAGTACATTTTCTAAGTAACTCTGAAATTATTTGGGTTTGCAGGATCTCATTTATTAATTAATAGTTAGGGGATACATTCAGCTGGTTAAAGCTGTAATCACCAGCTAGAATATCTTATTTACCTCATCAGTCCCTAAGTGGAAGTTATATTTTTCTGAGCTATTTTCCAATAACTTTCCTATTTATATAACTCAAAAGCACAAGTGATGGAGAGCACACTTATTTTATTATAGGAAGACAATGATAGTAAATTTAATCTATTACTTTTGCTAAGAGAGCTCCTTGCTATATGTACAAAGATTAACAGATTACATCCATTATCTAAATTATTGCTATCACTGAAGCCAAACAACATCTCACTTTAAAAATCTATCAACCTATTATACATCTGTGCAGTGCATCAGTTCTAATGCACTGCAAATAATACTTTGCTTTCACATATAACAGTCATGCCATGCAAAAGGGTTAGAGACAATGCAGCCATCTGACTTATACAAACATTTGCATTTTAATGGGCCTTATTGAATTTTTTGTTGGCTTTTATGAGTTTGGCAGGCTGTCACATTTTGCTAAAGGATATCAGATCATCTTTGCCTGGCTTGAGGAAGAGCTGTCAGAAGGCTGGAACTCAGGATTTCTTGGCTGTAATAAAACCCCCTGAGCCTCTAACTCTCTGGAGAATACAATAATAATATTTACCTTTCAAAAGGAAGATTCTGCCATTTCCCTAAGGATTATAAAGCCAAAGAGTTATGGTTCACCCATGCCTGTGTGAGGAATGATAATTCTGATGGAGGTTGGTATGCAGCAGTAGGCAGTGTTATAAGGCAAAAAAACCCTTTTCTAAGAAATGCAACCCAAATGCTGCCCAAAGTGCTCCAGATGAGCACTCCACTTGGCAATGTAGTGACAGCAGTGGTCTGCCCTGTAGTCAGCATTTCCAACCATTCTAAATTAAAGGCTCTTGCAGAGCAGTGGCAGTATATAAAAGAAAATTGTCATGAGAGATGCACACCAACTAGACTCTGTCTTTTATGCAGTTCAGTGGTATATTGCATGAAAAGACCTCTTAATGCCTCACTTAATTAGTGGCTTTGCAATGCTTGAAAAACATGATTATTTCCTAAAGTATCTATGAAGATCTGTCTCTTTGCCTTTGATTATAGATGAGAAATGCTGAAATGAATGCAAACCACACATCAATTGTCAGATGTTACACCAATTATTCAGACTCCTACCTACTACTACTACAAAAACTTTTCTGTTTGGTCCTTATACAAGACTACCAAAACTAGGTCCCATAGTTTCTCTACTCTCTAGTCAAAATTTCTTGAAAGAAAGCTTACATTTCCACAAGTTCTCTGACTTTTTAATGGATAAAGTAACAAGCATACACTTTTCAAATTACTGCTGCCAATGTTTATCATAGGGAATTTGTCCTGACACTACTCTGTTTGCCACAACACTGAGTCATGGCCAACCTCATCTTCATCTTTTAATCAAGATTGTTTTCCTTATAAATGAGCCAAACACTTGGAACTTTCCCATTCCCAGCTTCTGCTTTAGAACTGCAGCCAGAAGACTTTGCTGTGAATGTCAGTGAAGCACATTTGATAATTAATGACTGGTTACTGCCTTGCATCCAGCAGTCACTGAGAACTATTTCTGAGGTATGGGCCTATCTGTCATGATTAAAAATAGCAACTAGTCCTTGGGAATGAGATTAACCAGTATATCCATTTTGTCATTCAAGACCATCAACTCAAGACACTGGAAGGTGTGTTCAAGTCATTGAAAACAGAAAGAAGTACTTGCTGGATGTGCATGCCATCTCAGAGAACTGTAAACAAAAAGGCATGAAAGAGGTCAAGTTCTCCTTTAAGTGTTAAATTACTGAAGCAGAAACTCAAACCATTACAAACAGGAGGAGGTAAGCATTTTTTGAAAATAAGGAAAAAAAGAAAACACATGAGAATTTTGATATGGTGGGTTTTATGGTGTAACAATGAAAACTCGGAAAGATGAGTAAGAGGTATACTCATCCCTTACTCTTAATTTTATAGGGAAATTATTTTCTCAATGTGATAAAATGCTCCCTCCAGACCCTGTATTAACACAAGGATTCTCCCCTCTTCTTGTTCAAAAAGGAGAGCTACAAACCACCTCGTTTCAGTACAAATACTTCTTAACATGAATTCTCTTCTGTTCAAAACATCAACCCTTCCTGGATTTTCAACAGATGTTGTAATTGTTTTTCATAGAAATCGATTTTAATTGTAACACTGTTCTGCTACAGCCCTATTGTCTGTGTCCTTTGAATTGTCAATTACTTAAATGAAGAAATAAAGGCTTGACAGCGCATTGTTGTATTTGATTTCTATGTTTCAATTGTCTTATCAGAAAGAAAGTTAAGAATTTCATCTGTTGAGACACAAAAAAAATTTCCTTAAAAAAAATAAAATAAATATTAAAATCCATTACTGTTTCACTTGTGGTTTTTAAGACAAAAGTTTTAGGTTGTCATTCTAGTCCTCTGCTATAGTTTTAGAAATAAGCATAGTATTTCAGTGATTATATTGATTATAAATAAAAAAACTTTTTCTTAAATATTCTAATAAGGTTGAATTCCTGCATACATAATCTAGCTTCATCCGCTAGGATAGTACTTGTCATATCAGTGTCATCTCTCAGCCTGCCCTTTCCTCACACTTTCCAGCCAGTGTGTTGGAAAGTTCCACATGTGGTGTTCCCATTCAGTCCCAGGGCCATCAAATGTAAGGATTTATCCCAGTGCCTTCTTCCCTTGCAAGTGTCGGCAGATGAGATCTGCGTGCTGAGGGGCTGCTGATCCAGGGGCTTTTTAAGTTGGTCCTGCCACACTGACAGCTCTTTCCCTGCTGTTCTCTCTTCCTTTGCTGGTCATCACCGGCTTAGAGGGTGCACATCTGTCTCCACAGATGAAACCATTTTTCTTTGCTTTGGAGAAGGATGAGCTCTCAGCCACCAGCTAGTCCTGTTCTGTCCAGGTACTTACACATCTGGGCTCTGGTTTTGTGCTGATATCTGGCTTCCAACCAACAGCTGGAACACTTCCAATGACAAGCAACCTATGGGGAAGGCTGCTAGTGTAGTGTGGATACTGGGTAGGAGTACCTGAGGCAGAGACAAGCCCTAGAACAGCTGTATTTTTGAGCTATAGAGTGATTTGTAATGACAAAATTCCTTACCAAGAGAAGTAGATGTCAGAAGGACTTAATAGGGCTCAAGACAACTCAGCCAAGTCCTTGGTGACAAGTGTAAAACACCAATATTGAACAGAAGACAAAAAAATTAGGGGAAAGAGTGGAAAGGTGCCTTGCAGAAAGCCCCAGCAGGGTGTGCAGAGGTACAAGTGGTGGGGGGGCTAGGAGGCTGCAAGGGTACATACTGTTGCCATGGCTCACTGCAATGCACTGAAACAATGAACTGAGCCACAGTCAGTTCATCCCCAGGCACTAGAAGAGTGTGCCCTACCTGGTTCAGGCCTGAACTCCACTGTGTGTCTCTATAAGGCTTGCAGAGTCAAGGGCAACCTTGGTTGGTGCTCGTTCCTGCTCTGGGGGCTGCAGGTGGCAGATCTTGGTGCCCATCCCCAGAGCTGTCCCCTGTATTTCCCTGGCCCTACATGGTGCAGGAAGCCATGCTCTGCAGGGCACTTTCAGCAGGGCAATACCTTGAGCCAGCAGGAAGCCAGACTGCCCTCTCTGTGAAAGCCCATCTAGCCCATCAAGTTCTCAGCAGAAGCAGAAGCTGACTTCAGAGTATGCCTACCACAGAGCCATCAGCTACTGGCACCCAGCAAGCAAAAGCTCCCAGACACCCAGAAGCCCCTATCTTTCATCACCCTATGGCCTCCTGCCATCCTTTCTACAGTGCACACCATTCCCAGATGAGCAGGAACAATGCACAGAGTTGCAGTCAGTGATCCCCAGAGTGACATCTGGGGGTCCTTCTCCACAGCCAGCCTGATATGCTCAATCCAGTGGTGCAGTTTGAGCTCCAGGAAGTCTATGAAGCCAAATAATTTTTGTTTCTTTCACCTTTTGTACCTGAGATCTTCCAGATGGTTAAGGCTAATGCTCTTTAAAAAGCTCTTGTGAAGTGTCTGCCGTCACTGAAGAGAGAAATACTGGCTCAATAATCCCTTACAGACACACTGCTGAGAAGTGATACCTTTGGACCAAGAGAAAGGAGTTGCGGCTTTGCAGTAGTAGCATGAAGGTAAAGGACAAAGATGTTCTCAAACAGGACTGTGAAAGAAATAATTTTACAGCACAGGGGCCCGGAGCAAGTTGAAACACAAAGGTCAACTGGAGTAAGAACAATCAAAGCCAAGAGTTCTGTACACCAGAACAAGGGACTGTCAAATGTATATCCTGTTGCTGCTGTGAGAGTGCTGGAGGTTGTCAAGTAACTGCATGCTTCTTTGGTCTATGTGTATCACAAAACTTTTGAACTTGGTGTGGGGTTTATGCCAGTTAGACGAAAAGAATTATTTGATTTCTTAGAAACAAAAAAGACATCACAGCCCCTGCATCTGGCACACAGCAAACACAGCTAAAGCCGTTATCACCTGCAAGTATTCATCATGCACCTCTGCTTGAGATTACGCACAATTTTCTTCCAGAAAAGAAAATGTGTTCTTTAGAAGATCAAGAGCTTATGGATACATTTTCAATATCAGAAACAATATTGTGTGCTACTGCAGTACTGCAACAGTTTTTTCTTACAACTTAAATCCAGGTTAAGAAAGCAGTATATTGCATTTCTTAACTGTCGCTTTCACTGACAGCTGGTATCTTTGTGGGAACATCTCAAAAATCAGTCAGCTCTTTCTTATCCAGAACTGAAACACAGTGGTGCAGGAGGTTCTTCTTTGTTGTATTTTTTTTTATAATTCATATATTTTCCTGTATTTGCTATGCTTCATTGTTGCTGTGTCCTCCCTGAATGAACTTTACAAGCAAATTATGAGGAAATATTCCTCTTGTTTGTACATTTTTAAGTATCAGCATCCTCTACATCAAATGAAGACAGTAACAGTTTTTATCTTTATAATCTCTTTGAGCTCTTAAAAGATTTGTCTTCTCCCCTAAAAGTGTATCTGGCTTTCGTCATGACAGACCATGTAAAGCTCCCCTTCTGGAAATGGCCTATGAAAACCACTTAATGTCATCCATATTGCTTTTCTACAAGAATAACACGGCTTAATTTAATTTTCATACTTGTTTAACTTTCAATGGCCAGAATCAGAAAATCAGCCTCTCTTCTGAAAGATCACTAGCCTTTTCATTTTTTTTCCTTTTTTTAAGTAAGAAGGTACTCATTTTTTATGAGAAGAGCACCCCACTGCACCCTGAATGCATCATCTTATCTGATGCATAGAGAAAAGAAACTGTGGCACTTCTTAGGATGCTCTAACACATGAAAAGACAATTCACAACGCCTGTAGCCCAGTCACTTCTTCTGTATGATTTAGAAGAGAAGCAGCTATGAACCACTTCTTAGCACAATGTGAATTTCGTCTTCAGTGTTAATCCGTTTCATTGCCATGGCTCACACCACTGTCCTTCCTCCATCCCAGAAACTCCTTTCTATAGTACTCATTTGTCCAAGCCAAACTCTCATTGTCTGTTTCCTACTGGTACTTTGGTAGGCTCACGTCACTGAGTGCAAATTATCCTTTGCTATTACCAGTTTCATTTCCTGTCATACCAGTTCCTGTCCTCAACTTTTTGCAGTTTTATCCTTGGCATTATTGTGTCTGCATGTTGTGTTCCAAAAGAATGTGATTCTTATATTTAGAAATTCATTAATATTCAGAGCCTGTGCAATGTTCTTATTAAATAATGAGCACATAGCAGTCAGAACTCCCACTCTCTCTCTTGCATTAGTAAGAGATGGTTGTGCAAGCATTAGTAAATTAAATAAAATTGTTATTACATATTCACCACATATGCCTTTGAAGCCTGTATGTTTTGTGCCATGAATGCATAACTAGCACAGGGAACACAGACCAGAACTCCACAACCTTTTCTTTGGTAGTTTATGACACCTTTGACTACAAGAAAAAGTTCAATCATCTCCAGTCAGCAAGAAGTTCAATCAAATGAATGTCAAATGTAAGTACTTACAGCATGCAAGGTTTGAATATAACTGTAACTGTGAGATTTAGTTGCTGTCTATAACAAATATTTGTATACAGTGATTTAAATTTTAATAGACAATACCAAATTTTGAAATATAATTCAACTACTTATGAAAACTGTGAGTGGTATAAATTGAAAGTGCATGTATGGGTCTCCCTTGTAAAAAGGGAGAGATAAAAATTTCAGCTTAACAGTCTGCTAAAGATTTGACTGTTTGGAACAACCAGTCTAGAACTGTTGATCCCATTCTTAGCACAAGAATAATTAAGTTCCTGTTATTTGGAACAAATTCCAGGTAGATTTTAGAATGGATTGGATATGGAGAAGGTTTGCAGGGCAAGGTTTTGGTAGCAGGGTAGTCTACAGAGATGGTGACTTCTTTTAGAAGCTGCTAGAAACTTCGTCTGTATCCAAGGGAGCCAATGCTATCTGGCTCCAAGAGGGACCCACCTCTGGCCAAGGCTGAGCCCATCAGTGGTAACACCTCTGGAGTAGTATGTTATAGAAGGGGAAAAAAGCCCCATCAACTTCAGCCAGAAAAGGAGTGAGAACCTGTGAGAGGAACAGCTCTGCAGTCACCAAAGCCAGTGAAGGAGGATGGGGAAAGGGTACTCCAGGTGATGGAACAGAGATTCCCCTGCAGCCCATGGAGGTCCCTGTTAGAGCAGATATCCGTCTGCTGCCTGTGAAGGACCCCACACTGGAGCAGATGGATGCCTGAAGGAGGCCATGACCGTATGGGAAAGGCTTGCTGGAGCAGGGTCTTGACAGGACCTGTGGTGTCATGGAGAGAGGATTCCACACCAGGGCAGCTTTGCTGACAGGATTTGTGACCCCACAAGGAACCCTACAAGGACTGTTGGAACAGTTCATGAAAGACTGCAGTCTATGGAAAGGACTCACTTTGCAAAACTTTGTGGAGGACTGTGTCCCATGGGAGGGACTCCAAGCTGGAGCAGGGGAAGAGTGTGAGGAGTCCTCGCAGTGAGGAGGAAGGAGCATCAGAGATGTGTGATGAACTGAACACAGCCCCCATTCCCCATCTCCTTGCACCACTGGGAAGGAGGAGGTAGACAAAATCAGGAGCAAAGTTAAGCCTGGGATGAAGGGAAGGGTGAAAGGAAGGTGTTTTTAAGATTCCCTTCTCATTATCTCACTCTGATTTGATTGGTAATAAATTCAATTAATTTCCCCTGGTCAAGTCTGTTTTGCCCTTGATGGTAATTGCTGGGTGATCTCTCCCTCTTCTCATCTCAACCTATGAACTCTTCATTATATTTTCTCTCCCTTGTCCAGATGATGAGAGAAATGACCAGAACGTCTTTGGTGGGTACTTGGCATTCAGCCAGGGTCAAACCAGAGAGAGAATCCATCAAATTATCTTGTAATGTGTTATGATGGAATCAATGCAGGATCATTTTGGTTTACCTGAGCGACCCTGACCACATTCACTCATTATTGTTTTCTCTTCTCATTGCCCAGAATTCAGCTACTTCATTACACGGAACTGTAGCCAAGACTGGCATTTTACCTCTCTATCATTTTAGAATAATTCTTTGGTCTTTAATGCTGTGAATGAACATACCTTAAGGTTCAGTGCTAACATTTTTCTGGCTGAAAGCACACCACTTTCTCAGCTCTCTCCACCAGACAGTTACCTGTATTTCATGTATAAAAACAGCACTGCTTGGTTGGATATGTACCATTAAACCTGTTTTTAAATTTGGATAGTTTTAAACAAACTGTATTTGCACTGCTTCAGCTACTGAAATATCTACTGAACACAGCCCCCACTCCCCATCTCCTTGCACCACTGGGAGGGAGGAGGTAGAGAAAATCAGGAGTAAGGTTAAGCCTGTGAAGAAGGAAGGGTGGAGGGAAGGTGTTTCCCCTGAAAACAAGGAGATGATGGTCACTGTGCTGCAGGCAGGTTGGCATATCTGTTGCTTGTCCAATGAGTCTGGCTTCTTCAGAGGAATTTCCAGGGCACTTTAAGATTCCCTCACTTGTGAAATGATAAGTACCTCCAAAGCAAGGTCACAGGCCTCACTGACAGCAGATCTTCATCTGTCTGCATATCTTCGCCATCCACCAGCCCCCAGGGCTCTGTTTTCACTAGTCTGTCATGCACAGCCTTGCAAACACTTAATGGGATCACTGCTTTTGACAGAAGTCTGTCATGGCTTTGTGAACACTGAGATCATACATGCATCTAAATGTTAAATGGATCATGCCTCTGATTTTTTAGAGTATTGGGGAGGGGGAAGTGTCTTGTTTGGTTTGATTTCTGGAGGTCGTGTTGATGGCAGAAGAAATTGAGAAGATGTTGGTTTTGACAGCCAGCATTCCTTCAGAATAAATTTATAGCAGAGGTTAAGGGAGAATAAATCACAGAATTACAGAAACATCAAGGTTGGAAGAGAACTTCAAGATCATCTTGTCCAACCATCAGCCTAACACCACCAAAATCTCTCCTAAACCACACCCCCAAGTGTCACATCCAGACGCCTTCTGAACACATTCAGAGATTCTGATCCCTCGACCTCCCTGGGAACTTATCCCAATGTCTAACTACTCTTCCAGTGAAAAAAAAAGTTTCAACATGTAATCTGAATCTCCCATGGTACAGTTTTTAGAGATTTCCTCTCATCCTTTCACTTGAGACACAGCAGAAGAGACCAACACCCCCCTCATTGCAAATTCCTTTCACGTAGTTGTAGGGGACAATGAGGTTGCCCCCATGAGCCTCCTTTTTTCCAGACTAAACAGTTTCCCCAGCCACTCCTCATAAGATTTATGCTCCAGACCCTTCACCAGCTTTGTTCCTTTCTTTGGACATGCTCCAGCACCTCAGTGTCCTTCTTGTGGTGAGGTGCCCACAAATGGACACAGGACTCGAGGTACAATCTCACCAGTGCCAAGCACAGGGAGACAATCCCTATCCTGGTCCTACTTGACACACAATTTATGGTACAGTCTAGGATGCACTGGTCATCTTGGCCACCTGGGCACACGAAATGGCCAAGAAATTCGCATGTTAAGCCATATCACTGAAAATATGAAAATCTCAGCTTGCCTGTCATCCTGTCTTTCTTTCTGTGTTGTATATAGTGAGTGTGGGGCACTATTATTGTATGTGAGAGGCTACATCATGTGGTCTTGGCACAAGCTTTTAGGTATTAAAGTAACTGGTTGAGCTGTTGTTTCTATCTTCTCTGTGAAAGGGCTTTGAGACCTTTTGCTGGTTTTCCTCCCCTTGTCAAGCAAACAGAAGATAGAGAGGCAGAAAATTATTAGACAGATATCCTGAAAAAACATGGTAATTTATGAAGTATTCAATAAGATTTTTCCAGAGCAGCCTAAAAAATAATATTCTAGAATTTCTAGAAGGGAAATAAATCCACAGCAACAAAACCCTCTCCCACACGCCCATACCCTCAGCAGATTACACCACAGGGTAGTGTATTATCTGTTTATTGAAGTATTCAGATTAGTAGAGCAAGTGGGTTAGACACAAGAGAGGAAAAAAGGGCTTGAGAAGAATTATGAGTTTATCTCAGAGGCTTAAATCTAATCATCTGTCTGTCTTTAGCTGTGTAATGCTTAACAAGAATTCAACTGATTGGGCAGTTCTTAATTGAAACACTCACAGGAAGGAGTCCCAAAAATCTAAACATGTATCCAAGGCATTTCTTCTACTTAATTTTCATAACAGCTACATTATTTTGACTATCTGAGAAATGGGTCCTTTCCCAGGTAAGGAGACTGATCTTGTTCAAAATTCACTGGTGTTAGCACTGGAAGCACCCTCTAGGCTTCTGACAGGGCAACTGTCCGGTTCATTCCCTGGTTTGACCTTTGATATGGAACAGATACAGACATGAGCCATGGCCCTGAAGTTCTCTGGCACCCAACAGCTCTTGCTCCACTACTGCAAATCTGAAGTTTCAAGACTTGAGTTACTGCCCACCAAGCAATGAATGTCTGGACCCCATGTGAGCCCTCAGAGGGACTTAAAGTACTCTCCTAAGAGCTGAAGGAATGCTTCTGTGATATAACTTTACTTTAAATAGATTGAATAATCTTCCTTTCATTTATCTGTCTGTGCATTTTATAAATAACTGTAACTGTTGTTTGCAACTGTTGTTTGTTTTGGATGTCATGAATCAATGCTTGGATTTTTATTTTTAGCTTAATCCATTTTTTGCTAGGTGTGATTTAAGGTTTCTGGATAGCAGCCCATCTACTTGGCACACAATATTGTGAACATGCCCTCTGGAACCCTGGGGTTTCCCAGAACAGCACTCATCAGAGGACAGGAAAGATGAGCTGCCTAGCAGGTAAAGACCTGCATGCAGGATCGGCAGTCGTGACTGCTGTGACTAGTGCTGATGCTGAAGGCTGGCTATCATGCAATAAGATACCAAGATGCTGGGCTGGATTACTGCAAATTTATCAAAATCCTCTCCCTGCTATGTGTTTATAGCTACTCATCTGTCTTATTACAGCTGTGTAGGTCCAAAGAGAAGAGAAAAATAGGTATTTTCTATAGAAACTTCACTGAAGGAAGGTATTGTGCTACCATAGGTCATCATCTGAGCATACAGCATAGGAGCTAAATTTGAACTAGACAGAGATACACATCAATTGCATTAATCCTGAATGGGGCAGACTGTGTTCATCTGTCTAGCCCACATCACACACATGCCTCACAGCAACTGATAACCTCATCTGGTTTTCTTCTTCTGCCATGACTGTAATAACAAGCAAGGAGCAGGATCATGTCCCCTAAAAATGCTTTCCAGGGGCATGCTGAATTTTTTCATCTCATGCAGCTGAACAGTAGTTTGAGTGGTGTTTTTTTGAGGGAGCCCAGTCCAAGAAGCAAAGGTTGAAGGCAAATCACTGCAAATTTTTTAAAACCTCAGATGTGCTTTCTTTAAGCAGCAGCTGAAGGCCTCAGTGTGGTTGCAAGTAAGAATGTTTGGTTGGTGGGTCTTCTTCCAGTGTAACAGAGTGTAAGCTTGAGAAAGAATGAAGTGCACACCTGTTCAGAGAAGTGCTAGGACTTTGTAGAGCATCTGAGTAGAGACTACTCTACATGGCCTCAGAGTAATAAAAAATAGAATGCTGATTTATCCCAAATTCTGACTGAAAAATTGTAAGCCAAAAAAGGGATTTCAGTAAAAGAATAAGCAAAACACATTCCGTGACTTCCATGCTGCTGTCCAGCTTTCTCACAGAATATCACAGAAGAGGTATGGAATTGTTGGCTGACATAAATTCACAGAACTTCATCAAGAACAGTAAGGTTCCTCTAATTTAAACCAGATGAGGATCAGATCTCAAATCTTAGTCCTAACAGTATTGTGTAAGGCAAGAGAAAATTCGTAGAGGAACAAACATAAAAAAACTGGTGCTGTGATGATTTTCCGTGATAAACAACTTATCATAAATATTTAAAATCCATTATAGCTTTTTATTTATTCTTAAATACATTATGCTAATTTTTTAATGTTAAAATTCTTCAGTCAACCTAATTTCATAATTGCTGCACTGCAGTTTGGTGAAAGTTTTGATTCAAGATACTCACAAATGATAACTTTATTGTATGTTCAGTTGAATTAAGAAAAAAAAACACAAAAAAGTAACTTTTCAATGCAAAATGCATTACAATAACTAAAATAGATAAGAAGAAAGAAAAATTGCAATTTGGTTGAGGGCAGAAAAAAGCTTCCCATAAATTTAAAGTGTCTGCTGAGTGCTAAGACATCATAATAGTCTGAGCAAACACTGAGTGAGATGCTCTTGGTACAATGAATAGTGTTGCAGTGATTAAAATATTAACTGGTGGTTAACTGTAACTGGCAGCATTTTATTAAAAGTGATTTGTCCTGGAAATGGGAATGCTGGTACCAATAGGGAAGAAAGAAAGGAAAAAAAAGAAAAAAAAGAAAAAAAAAAAAGAAAAAAAAAAAAAAGAAAAAAAAAAAGGCAGGAAGGCAAGAAGGAAGGAAGGCAGGAAGGAAGGAAGGAAGGAAGGAAGGAAGGAAGGAAGGAAGTGTAATAAAGTATTCATAGTAGTTTAAATTTACTCATCAAATTAGTAGTAATAGTAGTTTACTCATTAAATTGCAGTGCATGTTATATTCTTATATATATATATGTTATTATAATCACTGTTCTGTTACAGTTAGAAGACTGTAAGTTATAGAATGGTTCATTAATCTGTCAGCATTGTAAGCTGATAGGCATGCAACTTGCAGTTCTTAAACTAGAAAGACAAATTATTGTGCCTTGTTGAGTAATTATTTTGTATCTTACTTTTATAAAAAGTTCATTGTCTCAGAGCACATACATAACGTAGCGAAGAATGATACAGAGTATCCAAGATGGACATCTGCAGCAGAGGCCTCAAGGACTAAAGGCTAATTAAAACCATGGAAAGGGAAGCACCTGGCAATCAAAACGAGGCCTGTAGGAAAACCAACCAGAACCAGACCTGCGAAACTCGGATCCAACAGAAGAACAAAAAGTGACAATGGGAGCAGAATTGATAAGGGAATAAAAATTACTGGTTTTGCCTACTGCGCTTGCGCGCTGTGAGTGGAGCAGGGGTCTCCCCAGCCGCCCAGCATGCTGTTTTGCTTATTTGCCTTTTCTATAAATCTTCAATCAATTTTTATTACTATATTTCAACTCAGTTTCATTTTACTTATAACAGAAGGAAGGAATAAAAATGTTTTATCTGCTCTGCTCCCTATGTCCAACTCCTCCAGGTGAGCCCTCTGACCCACCAGCTGCTCTGGGGTCCCAGGCCACGGTGAGGGGCAGTGTTCTCACTGTCCCTGCCAATCTGAGCTGGTTTAGGGGCTCCAGGAGGTGTGGTGTGTTATGGTTTTCCTGGGCTGTTTGTGACTAACAGCTAATCGAGGGCTTTCCCAGGTTGGCTCCAGGGACCTACCATGAGGGATATGACCACCACACACACACACAAGCTCCCCAAAAGGTGGTTCTGACCCAATAATTATTGATCTGCTATCTAACAAATGCTTTATCAGAGCTTTGTCGTTCCCTGATCTCACACATAAAAATGAACTGTAAACCCAAGGAGACAACTGAGTCCACAAATGGGTCTAACTCTGATGACAGAGTCCCTAGTCACACGGTTCCAATGGCTGGAGGAAGCTCAAACCTGGAGCAGAACAGGCACCAGCTCCTCTCTGTCACTGGAAACACACCATGTGTAAGACTAGCAGGAGCCAACATTTCAGGGTGCCCATTTCAACCCTGCTTAGAACATTTTACTGTATAATCCAGTAGTTCAGCATGGTACAGAATATGGCTGAGGAGGAGTAGAAACAATTCTTTCAAATGTTTATTCCAAAATGTTTATTTTAAAAATCTCCCTGAATACCCTTCCACCTACACTATATATCAGATAACAGCAATGTGACACATGAAGAAACAGTTCTGAGTCGAAGTGCTGGTGCTCATCACACTAAAAGGGGAGTAGAATATGAAATAGAATACGAAAACAGTACTACACAACAAAAACCTTCAGAGAAAACTCATGGAGAATTTCTATGAAAAAAAGAAGAAGGCTGCTAGACTGAAAGTCCCCAGCTGAAGCATGAGTCGCTGAATAAATATCTAAAAATCTAAACAGCAGTTTTCCACATATTTTGAGGAAAAGTACTGTTTCTGCAGAAAGGTGGAAGAAATCTACATTTTTTTTATAATATCATGAAATTTATCAGAATAAGATTACTTTACCATTTCCCTATATTAAAGGTAATGACAGATAGGAGAAACCAAGCTGAAAAAGAAAAGCTCCCAGTATTTAATAAGGGGCACTCCTTAAACATTTAGTAAAGTGTTGCAGAAGACAATGAGAGGCGAAGAAGGAAATATGGGAAATTGAAGCCTTAGTGGTGTATGCCTTCCAGGGAGGAAAAGCACCTCTTTGCTGAACGTGAAGAATGTTCAAGCTGAATTTAAAATAATTTCAGAGATTTTTACAAGCAGAAATGACACATAGCTACTGTACCAGGCAGTACCTAATGCAAACTGCAGCATCTAAGTCACAGGAAGTGGGTTCTGAGATGACCCGTAATGGTCAGCCACATAATTACATGACTTGTATTGGACAGCCATGATGGGGTTTGGAGATGTGCAGGCATATCTGCTCAGTCCGAAGCCTGGCTATCAAGTCCATGTTGTGTCCAGCACCAGCAGGAATGACCATAGTTTTACAGATTTATAGAGCACAGACAGCTGGAGAACTGTAAGAGAGAAAGTTTTCCAGTATAGTGCTTAAGAGCATGCCTAATTCCAAGAACAAAATAAATACATGCTTTCAAGAGTATGTTGCTTAGGCTTCAGTTTGAAATATGATCAAGAAATCAAAAGTGCCTCTCTGTTGGGGTGCACCTCACCCTTGGGAGGTAGAAATGGAGTTTCTGTGTACTCTCTCATTTAGCTGCATTATTACCTTACAGTTCACTCTATACATGTTTGTACAGCACCTGCTGCAGATAAACATTGAACCTTGACAAATCCAGCACAAGTAAACAGATATGATGGCAAATCTGGTTATACTTTGCAAAGACTGTGTTTACAGATTGTGTAGGGGCAACAACACAAAACAAAACAAATAACCAGTGATTCTGTGGGTTCTATTTCATAATTAAGTAAAGAAAATGCCATTTCAAAGTAGTATTTAATCACATTAAAATCATAACTGTGAAGGGAAGAGGATAAGAGCTGTGTAATCTGGCCTTTCTCTTCCTCATAGGTACCAGCAACTGCAATGCCCTGCCATGGGGAGCAGGGAAAGGCTGCTTTTTAGACACTTTAATTAGTGTGTGCCTGACCCAATTCTAGTACTGAAAATTAATTACTTTTTTGTGTGTGTGTGTGTGTTTATTTTTAAGCTACAAGCCATAGCAGCTGGGATTCAATACCTAACTGAGGCACTAAAACCTCATACCTAGAATGCCATGCATCAAATCTGGCTTCCCAGCACAAGAGCAGTCACATAATAACTCTCCAATTCAATTGACCTTTGCAGTACAGGAAAGGAGAGCTCTAAAACACAGGTGCATGACTTGAGTACTCTGCCCATTGATGCAGTGAAGGACTGGTCCAGTCCAGGACTGGTTGGACCCTCTCATTTTCAGACTGTACTTCATATTACAAAAGACTTGATGGCAGCTACAAGTCCAGCAGCCACTAATATTCTGTTATCTCATAAGACTATCAAGAAAGCCATTTCCAAGTCTGTCAGGTGAGTGCTTTTTCTCAGCCCTTAATCTCTCCTACCTTTTAAAGGATACTCAGAGAGTTTGCATAGAAACTGATAGCAATACTGGGCTTAGAAAGAAAACCAAATGTTACAGGGCTTTATTTTTTTTACAAAAATTGGGTTCCTGTGTGCCAAAACTACTAATTTTAATTTTAATGTTCTTGCTTTTCTATCGGCAGACACATTGCTTTTGGCATAAGACTCACTCAAAACATTTTTTATCTGTTGTCTTGTGTAGTTATTGGAAGCAGCTGTTGCCTTACTTTGCACAGTGCCACCTGGCAGATGTCTCGATTTCTCAGTGAAAAGAAAACTCCTGGCTCTTCACAGTTGTCTTCTCAATGATCTTAACTCAATTATCCTCATTCGTTTTGAACATGAACAGCATTATGCCTTGTCAAAACGCTTTGCTCCTGAATTTCAGTCTGAATTTATTTCTTGGAATGGTTATCAGTGGGGTGTATAGTCAATTCTTGTTGGAGGTAAGTAAAAACAACTTATTCCAAATTTTTAAGTGTTTTGGTTGAGTGAAGAATCATAATCCTACATCAAGGAAAACATATTCTAGATCGAAACAACTGTTGTTTTGTGGATGTTTCACACAGCAGTTGTGGTGCAGAGTCTCAGAGCTGAGAATACCTCCTGCTTCTTCAGAAAAATAATGATTCTCAAACAAACAGTAAACATTGCACTAGCTGATCATTTGGTTTAACAGGGATGTACGTTATTGTTGGACAGAGTAGAACATAATTGTCCCCCTCTACTCTGTTCCTGTGAGACCCCATCTGGAATACTGCTTACAGTTCTGGTGGCCCTCACATAAGAAGGACATGGAATTTTTGGAGCAAGTCCAGAGGAGGGCTGCAAAGTTGACAAGGGGACTAGAGCACCTCCACTATGAACACAGGCTGAGAATGTTGAGGCAGTTCAGCCTGGAGAAGAGAAGGTTGTGTGGAGACCTCATTGCAGCCTTCCAGTGTTTTAAGACGGCCTACAGGGAAGCCAGAGAGGGACTCTTCATCAGGAACTGTAGTGGTAGGACAAGGAATAATGGGTACAAACTGAAAGGGGGAATTTTGGGTTAGATTTATGGAGAAATTCTTTACTGTGAAGGGTGAGGAAGTGGAACAGGTTGCCCAGTGAAACTGTAGGTGCCCTATCCATGGAAATGTTCAATGTCAGCAGCAATCTAGGCTACTGGGAGGTGTCCCTGCCCATGGAAGGAGGGGTTGAAACTAAATGATTTTTGAGATCTCTTCCAGTCCAAACAATTCTCTGATTCTATTCAATGATTCTATTATAATGTGGCAGATGTAAAATCCAGCTGGAACGTCCCTGCATGACAGTGCAGAGACTAATTTACCACTGTGAATTCCATTTGACAGAGGCATTGCAAAAGAGAACACAGTATTCTTGAATGCCTGCATAAAAGTATATTTCTAACATTTCAAATGGGGTTAGAACAAATTCCTCTTCACCAATCAACCATGAAAGTGCATTGTTAAAACTAATGGACCACCTATAGAAACACTGTCTTGGACAAGGGATTAAATGGAGTAAGTAGAGCTATTTCCTTTTACTCTGACTGAAGATGGAGGACTGGAGAAACAGTAGAATAGTGACTGGTTTTAAAATGAAAACAGGAAAAAAGGAAAAAATAAAGGAAGTTACATCTGAACTTTCAACAATGAGTAAGGATATGACATAAGGAATGAGGGGTTTGGCTGTGATTTTTTTCCGATGCTTCATTCTCCTTCATTGCTTCAACACAGCGTGGGAGTACCCTGAAGAGGAAAGAAATCAACTTGTGAGAAAGAACCATGAAATGAGACAAAATGGAGAAGAGCTGCTGCATGTTGTTGAGGGGTTGTGGTATATGCAAAGGAACTGCTGAGAGCAGAATGAAGTAAGAAGGTCTCAGAGGAGAAGGGAAAGGCAGTTTCTAGTTCATGGAACTGGCTAGGCAGTTTACTGTGAACCAGAAAGCCTCTGAGCTGTCAGGAACCATACTTAAATGCAAAACATTTCTTCTGAATGAAACAGCAAATTAAAAAGAAGCTCATCTGAACCCTTCTAGTCCTAGTCTGCCACAGCACATTATCTAGGCTTTCATGCACTTATGTAGTTGAGAATCCTAGCTTACATTCTAATAATATTGTTTCTGCACAATAGTACTTTCATTTAAAAGCCTCTTGGTCTCCATGGGGTTGCTCCACACAAGAGATAGTTTGGGCATAGTTGTGAGAGTCACAGCACACTTGAACAGCTTTGATAAAAAGGTATATGGGTAGACAGGGTTGAACATAAACATGAGGATCCGGTTCCTGTAAGGGCATATGTTGGCTGAAAATGGGCCATGGCTGCAAGAGAAAGGGCTGAAACTGAAGAGAAAGGGCTGAAACTGCTCCAGTAGGTGTGTCTGCAGTCACTAAGATGGAATCCAGTCCAATTCCATGATGATTACCCAACTTGGGGAAGCTCAGCCTGGGAACCTCACAAGAGATTTATGAGCAGTAGTGAGGTCCAATGGAGCATGAGAGTGTGGCTGGTGGGATCCTCTATGGAAGTCCATTCCATCCCAGCTTTCCTCTTCCTTTATGTCATGGCTGGCGGTATTCCTATAAATATACTGTAGTAGGAGACACTAGTCATTTCATGGTTTCACATGTGGGAGTACAAAGTAAATTGTAGCTTATCCACTTGCAGCAAAATGCAAGCTAAAGGATGAGGGTGAGTCATAGAATCACAGAATCATAGAATTCTTGATTCATAGAATCATAGAATGGCTTAGCTTGGAAGGGACCTCAAAGATCATTGAATTCCACCCCCTCTGCCATGGGCAAGGACACCTTCCACTAGACGAGGTTGCTCAAAGGCCCATCCAACTTGATGATCCATCCAACAGTCCAGCCACAGAATCCATCTCCCTCCTATTTAGAGAGAAGGACTTTATCCCATCAGAGCACTCCCAATGCTGAACAAGTTATTTATTTTTTCTTATTTTCAGACACATCCTACAAGGTCCAGTTGTACAGCATGACTGATTATGATTGTTTTCACTGGAGCTGAAGTAACTTCTATTCTGATAAGAGAGCCTGTTGAGGCTCCTGGTAAAGCCAGTACATAAGAAAGCTTCTATCTGCTGTGACTGGGAAAAGTCACACAAAATTACTGTGCCTGAGAAATCTGCTTCTTGGGCTTTATAAATGAATTCTTACATTTTTATGCTTCGAGAATATGGAAGACACTTTAACAATGCTTGTACAGGCCTTATGTAGTTTCTGTGTAAATATAAATATGTAAACTTGTATTCCTTTGAGGGCCAGGTCTTTTGAATCTGTGCAGATACAAATTTTATGGAGGTTCTGTGACTGGCTCTTCTTAATGCTGGTCAGAGAAAGAACTGTACTAGCTAAAGTGCTACTAAGAAATTTACTAATAAACCTGGCCCCACTGTTGTAATTCAGGAAGATAATAGTGAAGGCATGACATAGGAATGTCCTTAGAAACCCTGCCCTGGAAGCACTAAATCAAAACTGGAGTATTCATCCAGCTCTGGAGTCCTGAGTACATGAAAGTCATGAATCTGTTGGGAGGGGGTGAAAGGTCTGTATGAGTGCTACGAAGAACAGAGGGACAGAGCACCTCTCCTTTGAAGACAGACTAAGAGAGTTTGGATTGTTCAGCCTGGAAAAGAGAAGGTTCCCAGGCAACCTCACTGAAGCCTTCTAGTACCTAAAGGAGAACTATTAGAAAGATGGGGAGAAACTCTTTTGCCAAGGCTGATAGTGACAGGACAAGGGATAATGGTTTTAAGCTGAAAGAGGTGAAATTTAAACAAGATACAAGGAAAAGAATTTATACAGCAAGGGTTGTGAAACCCTGGAACAGGTTGCCCAGGGAGGGCAACATTCCTGGAAACATTCAAGGTCAGGTAAATGGGATTGTAAATACCTACTCTGATTGAAGGTGTCCCTGTTCTTTGCAGGGCAGTTGGATTAGTTAACCTTTAAAGATCACTTTCAATCCAAACCATTCTATGATTCTCACACAAATTTGTCGATATTCAAAAGGTACAATTTCCCTGCAGAGTCAGCCTTGAAATATTGTAGGGCACAGGTCTCTATATTTTGTACTGAGGAACCTGTGTAATGATTTCTTAGTTTTCATATCACAGCCTACATTTGTTCCTCCTAATCCAAGGAACTTTGGGTTATGAGAACATTAAGACTGTGTTTTAATCATTCTTGGATACTTCCTTCTCACTAAAAAGGCTATTCATCAGTATTTGAGTACATACCAAGAATTCAGTGAAGACTCACAAAAACTTGTGGGACAATTCCAATCAGGTATGCTGTACAGCAGACTGACTCACGGTTTTAAGGACTTTTGATTTGTTTTTTGTTTTTCTGTTTTGGTTTTTGTTTTTGGTTTTGGTTTTGGTGTTTTTTTTTCATTTCTTTATTTTGCTTTTATTTTTGCTGGTTGATTGGCTTTGGGGGGGAGCCGGGGGGGGGGGGTTGTCCCTTGAAAGAACTTCTACTTTCTTCCTATGCTGAACAAGAAACTTGTACTAGTAAAAAAGGACTGGTTCCAGGAATTTCTCCTGCTTTCACTGAGCTCTATGCTATCTTTAGTTTGAAGATACAAACAATGTTTCTTGTGGAAGAAGTTGCCACTTCTTGTGGAAGAATTAGGTCCACTGGCTAGATAAGGTTGTTGTTCATTCTCTGATGATTTCTGTAAGAGCCCTGCATTCTTAAAGCAGATCCAGGGCGTGTATAAAGCAAAAACTCCTCAGCAGCCTTTCCTAGGAGTCACCATAATTGCTTTGGAAGAGGGGATAATCATCCTTTCTGGTAAGCACTCTAAAATCAATAATTGCAGGTTTATGTTGTTAAAGGAGGTCTAAAAAACATAACTCGGTCACCTGTTTTGCCCTGGTCTCCCTGAACATCCTGCTGAGCTGGTCTAACATGTGGCATGTCCACTGGCGCTGCCTGCAGGGTTGCAGTGAGGTGTCTTAGAAGCAAAACCCAGAGAGTGGAGAGCAATACCTCATGGTAACGTTAGAAGACTTCTTCGGAAGCATTTCTGTTACAGTCTTGCAAAGGGAACTCAGAAGGCATCAGATGTTTCCTTTACACCCTTAGCAATTCATTGTGAAACGAGTCTGAAAACCTGTTTACCAAATAAAGCTATCAACCCTCCTTGCGTCATAAACACCACTCCACACTCCCATGCAGGACTAAGTTTGTTCATGGCATGTTTCTCAAAGTTAGGGGAATCTCTGAGTTGAAAAATAAAATTTAGGTTTAAAAAAATCCAAATAATTTCTTGGAAGCTTTCGGTGAGAGGACTTTCTAGGCTGAGTTCTTCTCTGCATTTGAAATGATCATTGGCTTAGCAGGCACTTCTGGAATGCTGAAAAGCACCACAGATGTTCATGCCTTGAGATTCTTAAGATTTTTGGTATGACTGTATGATTTCTAACACTTTAGAAAGTGTTGACAGTTACCAAACCCTGTGCTTCGTATCAAATTTTCTAAATTATTCAGGTTTTGCTTTAACGTTCTTTTCAAAGGACAAGGCTCTAGCAAGCACATCTTATTCGGGACACACACCTAGAAGAGCGTAATAACACGACTGTAGCCAAAGCAACCTTGGGGGGCAGAGCTCCAAAGACAGTGAGGGCTGTGAGGAGGATGAGGAGGAGAGGAGTCTTGAGATCCAACTCAGTTCTGGGGAGGCATGCTGAGGGGGAGCAGATCTGGGGAGGTCCTGGGGGAAAATAATTCTTGGTTTGGAATGATTAGTGCTATAAAATTGTAGAACCCCTGTACACTCACGAGCAATTTTATGTATTTGCTACACCCCAAAGCGCTTTATTAAAAGAACTGTTTTCTACCTTATCTATACTAATATTGTCCAGAAAGTTTTTTCTCTTTTAGGCAACAGTGTTAAACTGCTCATTAATGAGACCACGTTTTCTATCCACTGAGTTACATGAGTGTATTTTTCTTGAAAAATACTGTGCATTCTACTTCTGTAGAGTGCCATGCCACAGTCATGCCACACCATTGTGCTCTCCCTAAGATAGTCAATAATCCCTCTATTTCAGACCTTTTCCTTGTTCACATATTAAATCATCCTCCTAACATAGACTTACAGGGTGGGATGATAATCTGGTGTAAATTAGCACCATTGTTTCTTGACATGGTATCTGATGAACTAATACATGAATTTGAAGGTCAGAGGAAACTTTTTTAACCAGTTTCTCTGACCTTATGAGTGGCATAGGCTGTAAGATTTTCAAAGGCTCTTGTATTAGAAGAGAAAAAAAATATACCAAGTAGCTGGCTTACTTTCTATCTCCTTTAATTAAAAACTATAATGAGCAAGATTTTGCTAGATGTAGTGTTGATATTAGTATAGTAATTAGCACTGTGACCAGTGCATCCCTTCTAAGAGAAATAAATATCTTCTAATTTTTCACATGTGCCCAAGCACATGATAAAGTTTCTCTTTATATACCCAGAAACATTTGCATGCCAAAACTGCTTTAGTCAGGGTCCAAACTAAGTATACGAGTTTAATATGGTGTCACTACATTCACACAAAGCATACTCCACTTTCATCTCCAGATATTCCATTTCTGCCTTCTGACTAGAAACAAATCACTTTGGGTTACATGGCAATATGCCATAGAGAAAATAAAATGAACATAAATTAAATATTTATCTCTCTAGGGACATTCTCCTTACGTCTGTACAACTTGGGTATGTTTATTCAAGAGACAAGAAAATAAAATTTGAAAACAGCTCCCTGTGACATGCTTTTCCTTCATTGAATTCGAATCTACAGAGAAGTCAATAAATAGATGCTAGCACAGCAGGAATGTCAGATTTACGTTCTTGGCCCTTTTTTTAAAATATTGCTTCTTTTTCTGACATGAATGCACCTGGGAAATCTAGAAAGAAGGTTTTGGGTGTACTGAGAGTCCACTGCTATGCACTAGTTTTTAAACAATGTAGATGACAAAACAGTGCCAACATCCAAGAGTTTCTGTCTCAAAATACAACTCAATAAACAGAGTTTAGAGGAACCAAAACAATTTTCTTCTTCAATTCTCCTTCCCTTCTCCACAGCACTGCTTCTGCATGCTTCAGGTTTGCTATAGGTCCAAGCTGCATGTCTCCCCAAGAGTTTGCCTGTGTGCCGAGATAAAAAAATTAAAAAGACAGGTAGAACTACTGTAACAGTCAAACCTGCAGGGCAGCTCCTGATTCACACCTGTATGAGCATTACACGCATCATATATAATCTACAACAGGTAAATGCAAATCCTAAAAGCATTCAGTTTTGAAGATACAGTAAATAGCATAAAATATTAATCAGACTCCCCAGAATGTATCCTGAAGAGCATTTAAGGCTCTTCAAAATGATATCTCTTAAATTATTCTTTTTTGCTGGCAATTGAAATTATACATAAAAAACCTAGTGTTTAAGTATCTCAGTAAAGTTCATTGCCAGGTTATCAAAGTTGTATGCTGCTACTGGAGATGAGAATCACTGTGAAGAGAACATAAGCCTCAACATGTATCTGCATGTTAGTCCAATCTGTGTGTGGGAGGTAGCCACAGAAATTTATTCAGGCTCCTATTTTAGTTCCAAACACCAGTGTGAATTAGACCACAAAGCAAAATTCAGCCTGGATAGAGAATATTGGCAGCTATCTCAGATAATAATAGAGAGGAGATTTAAGCATTTTGAAAAGATGCTTCTGGAAGACAGGTATACAGATGTCATTTCCACATTTCTTTCTTTTTTTTTTTTTTTTTCTTTTTTTCTTTTTTTTTTCTTTTTTTTTCTTTTTTTTTTCTTTTTTTTTTTCTTTTTCTTTTTTTTTTTTTTAATTTAGGCACACCTATTTATTTTCTTTTTGCAAGGAAAGGTGTATTTTTCTTAAAATAACTCAGGAGTATGCTGAGATAAACTGGAATATGATGATATATCATGGTCAAATCCTCAACTTCTTTGCCTTTTGCTCATCAAGTAGTGACTGCGTATTTCAGTTATATTTCCCTTGGCCCCAGAGACACAGCATTGTCATATTACAGGAAACAGAGAATACTGAGTTTCAAAGGACTATAAAAAAAGTTTCAGGAAGGAACTACAAGCACTTAAAGATGAGGTAAAGTTACAGAGGAAAGAATAAAGCCAGTCAAGGTTATAAACTGAGTGAATTTCCAAATCAACCACATTTGCTGAAGAATGATATTCAAGACGTCACTTTGCAAAGTGGTGAGTGGTGATGTTGCAATAATATCCCTTCACAGGGTCTTATACAATGTTCTCTAGGTTTTTTTCCCTATGGCAATGGATCAATAATGAAGACAGTAATAAAGAATTCTCCATTTAAATGCATAGGAAATTTACAGTCAAGTCAAAATCAATATCAGTATGTAAACTATATAACTACTGAAATAGTTTAAGGCTTAAAGTTAAGGGCAGGAGGAGGCTACAGCTATCAAAATATTAAATGCATCATTTCACCTGTAAATTAAGAATTTTTTCTTCTACAGATATCTTACACAAATGTTTGAGAGAAAAAAATTATTTTCTCCAGGAATTCATAAAATAACTATAATGAGTGGTCACAATTTGAAGGAGTTGCTTTAGAAATAAGATAACATTATCTTCCAGATATTTATAGAAATACATAAGCCATGCTGAAGAACTAATCCCTCCCTCATTAGCATTTAAAACCTATGTGCTAGTCTACTTAACCTGGATATGGAAGTAATTAAGCATGTAAAAGGGGGATAGCTCATAAATTCTTTAGTCCTAGGTAGCATGAAGTCAAAATCTGTCAATCTTGAATGAACAGTTCTTTAGAAATTGAGTATTCAAAGCAATACAAAGCATTAACATTATCAGCACACATGCAAATAGCTGGCACTTCTGTAGTGTCTTTCTGGTACTCAGGATATTTTAAAATTTCACAGCTCAGTTCTTTAAAACAATTTAGGCATGTAATTTCCTTCATACTGAATAGAAAGGCATGATTCGATTTTGACTGAAAAGGTAAAAGAGATGGACTGTTTATTGAGGTCTCATCACATGGTAGAGTTTCCGTCCTGCATTTCCCCTAAAATTTGGAGTTCAGGTAATATGTCATAATATCAAGTGTCCATAGCACAGTTAAAAGAGAAGTTTATACCAGAAACACTGCTTTTTCTAGTGCACGAAGGAGATCTTATAACCTAAAGCACATCACTGCTAGAATACCAGCTCAACTTTGTCATTGGTTGAACATCAATTGAAATCTGATAGACATGCAAAATTTTCATTTACTGGTCTTGAATATTAACCTACATTAATCCATTCTTCCAAGTTTAGCAAATTCCAAGCTTAAAGTCTTTACTAACAGAAAATCAGCAATAAAATGCATCAAGAATTGTCTGATTAACCTTGCCTGCTTCTCCTGATTAGAGCTCTATTATCAATTTTTAACAATTCAGGTAAACATTCAATATGTTGTTCCCCAGTACAGAAAGAGGATGATAACGAACTCATAAGTTACTTCACCTCAGAGTGGTGAAGGGGTTGTGTTTACAAAGGACAAAAGAGGGAGGAGTCAGGGCACACAGTAAACTCGAAGGGTCTCTTTAATACATCAATATAGCTTAATATGCTTGCAAACAAAGGATCCATATACATGTAACATTTTAACAGGAGAATGAAAAGACAGTTGGTCTTTAAAAACACAGTCATACATAACAGACATTTGGGAAAGTATCTCCAGCCTGATTCCCTTGTCTGTTGCAGACCTCTCTGGCTTGCAGTGCTGAAAATGGGGTCCTCAGCTTCAGCAACAGAACATTGTTTGTATCTCCTCAGGAAAACCAACAATCCCCGCAATGTAGTGCTTGGTTCTAGCAAACATGCATGCAGCAAAGTTTGAAAATTATATAGTAGTTAGTGTCCCATGCTTTTTGTCCATGAACTCCATTGAAATCTTTCTTAAATAAATGCATGCCTACTCTAAAAATATCAGAAGCATTTCTGGAACCCTCTTTGCAAAACTGAAGCTTGGTTTGGTGTGGCCTAAATTATTTCTTTGAAGTGCATTGTTGTTCTTCTGTTTACTCTAATTACATAAGTGATTTCTGATTCTCTGTGAGGAGGTTTCCCATGGAAAATAAAATCTTTTATTTGAGCAACTGGTATCACTAGAAACAAAGGTAAGCTTTCAGATATGTAAGTCCTTTAAGTTGGTAATTTGGTAATGTTCGCATCATTATCAGCTGTGAATTGCATTCCAAAACCAAATGAATATATTTTCCCAAGAGAACTGGTAAATTGAATCTTCAGAATTTTTTTTACTAGGCTAATATATGCACAGAAACTTCAACTTAAAATCTGATTCCTCAAACACTGACAATTCTGGTGGTTTAAGTTGGGAAGCTTGGACATGTTTCATCACATGATGCCTTCATTTCCTATTCTGCAGTCAGATCTAAATGGCAACAGTTGAGCCTACAGAAATAGCCCCCATGAAGATCAGGATGAATTCATGTTCACCTTGCACATCACACTGGAACATTTATTATATGAACCATTAATATCCATAACTTTATCTATTAGCATAATGGTTGTTCCAGAGATAAAACAATTCATTCAGCCACAAGAAGGGTGTGTAAAACTTTTAACCTTATATTAAACACATAATATCTATTAAAGAATTACATTATTAAAAGTAGTAAATTTCATTGCTTTTATCAGCACTTGGGATTTTATTTCACTGGTTGCAAGAAGATGCTGCAAAGCTGATGACTCACCTAGTCTGAGCACCTGGAGAAATCCAAGTGTAGTGCCTTTTTCATCATCTTTCTGTATTTCATGTCTGTGAGTAATCAAACAATTCTGTTAGAAGCACAAACTAAATTTCTGGTATGTCTTCTTTTCCTCCAATTCCCCTTTAACCCATTCCTGTTATTACCAGATTGTTTGTTCTTTCCTCCACGCTACAAGGGACTTAGGTTGTCCTATAAAGAGAAATTGTCAGTGAAGATTCTGCTGGCTTGTGGACTGAAGGATTTGGCTCAGTACTTGTTTGCCTGTGGTCATCCCATTGAATTACAGTGTTCAGCAGAAACAGTGACCATAAGACCTTGCACATGATGATTTGGCTCTATATTGGAAAAATATAATTAACGTGCTGCTAGACATGCTCTTTTTACTTACGTTGATCTGCTTTTTGGTACAAGTGTACACATGACACTTATGCCAGAAGTCTGGATTAAGGACGAACACAAATCAGATAATCCTAAAGATGTTGCTGGTGCTACAGGTATAGCACTACAGCTGGTGGTGTAACCCTTTTACAGGTCAGGCCAAGCCAATGATTTAATTGTCAAATTAACATGCAGTGCTAGTGACAGTTTTCATTATAGGGTATAATAAACTGAGAATTCATGAGCTTATACAGCCAGTTGAGGGAGTTACCTTTTCTCACCCTGCTCCCATCACCCCTCAAAAAGAAAGCAGATTTTTGTAATATATCTGAACTCAAATTATTAATTTGTTCACTTTCAACATTTTACATCCTATGGGTAAGCATTTTCACTCTGACATTAGGCTTCTAATTCTAGACATATTAGAAGATAAAATGAGGGTCCTGGAGAATGACTGGAATGACAGCAATCCGTGGAGAAATTCATGTTTCTTTTGGGCTGTAAGAGAACTGCCTACACAAATGCTTTGTGTAAAACCCACTATATCTTTGTTTAGGAAAATTCAGCTTTTTACACGAATGGAAGAAGACACTGAAAGAGCACAAAATTCAGCATGCAAAGGTAGACAAAGGAGATGCAGCAATATTATTCTGTCTTTGGAAGCACAGTATCTGCATGAATGGTAGTTTCTATTAAGTGTTTCTCAATTCCAGATAAATTCAGCTGCTTGGTGTCATCTCTTTTGTCTTTTTTTTTTTTTTTTTCTAGATTAAAATGTTTTTACAGGTGGGAATAGAGCATCACCCACTTAACTGCTGAAAAACAGAATGGATTACTGGCTACCAAAAATTTTCAGTTAGCAGTAGGCATGATGGCTGCCTTCAAAGGATTCCAGCTTTTGCCAGTTTAGAAAGTGTTACTAGCCAATGAAAAATGATGAAACCTAAGCGATAAAATCAAAAAAGATAAATACTAACCAGAGCAAGGGAAATTTAACATTCAGACCTAAAGTTCAGAGGTAGAAGGAAGAATTAGACAAGTGGGTGTCAGTGAAATGAGTAATGGGATTTTTCACTGTTTTAATCATGCTATAATTTCTCAAGTATTTGAGATAATGATCAAGGCTATGCTATGAGTGATTGCCTGTTAACTGCAAGGCACTTATAAGTTGTCCAGGGGCAGCTGTCTGACAGATTTGAAGGTCCTCCTTTTGCACAGTTGGGCTGATTAATAATGTCCTGAAGCTACATGGGCCGATAGCATTCTTTTTCCAGTTTATATAATTCACAATTCAATTAGTTCCTTCCCTTTTTCTGTGAGATGTATCTAACGTTGTCCTTTAGAATGAACACCAAGTAGTAGTTCTGAATCCATATCTCTCTTCCAGACACTGTCTTTCTTCTCTGATATGATGAAATAGAAAAACCAGCAACCCACAGCATAAAGTCAGATTTTGGATTTGCCATTTGGGACCTGCAGAATGTTTGAACAGGGTTGAATCTTTGCAAGAATCTTTGTTCTTTAGAACTGTAATGGTGAGGATAGTAAACAATGCAACAAATACATCAACAGATTTACGCTCTGTGAATCTATGTTTGGCCAAGTTTATCTGGGCTCAGGGAATGTTATACAATGATGCAAAGAATTACGCAGGGGATTAGAGAATATGACATGCATTGCATGGGTCCTGGGTTGTTGTGCTTCACTAGGCTGCAGTGCTCTAATTCAGTCCTGCTAATTTTGAAAAAACATCATTTTCATCTAGGCAAACTATTTCTGGCATGAAGGTGGCTTTATCAATGGTCATGTTACAAAATGAGAACTTCATCAGCTGAATTTAAGAGAAATCCAGGAAGCATAAACTGTGTTCCTAGGCCACATGCTCTGAAATTGCCCTGAAACACTGAAAGAGAGAAGAAGGGGTACTATGCGGTAAGAACAATGAACAAGGGAACACTATTCCTTTTAAGGATCTCAAATCTTTTGAGAAGGATGTTACAAATAGTAGTAACTATTTTATTTTCTCAAATGTAAGGAATGCAATTCCTTCTGTGCTTTCTGGAGCGTGCATTAAGAACTGCTTTTCGCACCACTACAGAAGAGGAACAGCAACAATTTTCAGTGAAAGTAATGAATACTTAACTGGGCTGGCCAGTTCTTAACAAGAAGTATATTAAAACCCCAGACACTCACCAATGTAATAAAATACAATAGTCTGAGCACTAATAGGGGTAAAAACTCCTCAGGAAATTTCTGAAGAAGAAGAGAGTCATGTTATGTCCTATCAAAAATATAAAGATTGGATTTTTTCCTGCCCAGAGCTATCTTTTAAAATTATGTAGAAAAGAGCATCTAGTACTAAACTCTGTTTTACACACATTTGCTCTGGTCTTTATGTGGCCAGCTTGGAGTGATGTTAGCCCAAATCTTGACTACATGAACTTTCTTGACTACTTCAGCAGTCATACTTGTGGGGGTGGATTTCCTTCCCTTCTACCATAACTTTTTTAAACTAAGAGAAGAGAGTCTTTGCTACCCATGATAGTGGTAGGTTTTTCTCCTTCTACTCTTCTGAATGTAAGCATCCCACTTCAGCTAAATTAACTCATGAGTTATACATATGGCTTTTGTGTGGAATTAAGAGCCACATGTATGCTCAGAAAAAGGGCAAAACTGAAACTGATTTGAGGAAACAAGATCAAAAGGTGCCTATACATTGGGATCTGTAGGACTGAGGGTAGCAAACACATAGGCCAAATTCACAAAGAGACACGTGCAGGGGTCACAATATTCCTAAATTCACAGTCTAATTTGACAGAAAAAAATCCCACAGGAACACGAATAGACAAGCATACATATTATTATAGAGTTGCTTAAAGCCAGTAGCTGGTAAAAGATAATATCTATTGTAAATAAAGAACCCTATCTTTGCTCAGTCCCTTGGTGATTTAGTAACTCTCCATTTCATCAAATGGGGCTGTATCCCCAGGAATTAGTCTGACAAAGTGCACACACATACACCATCCCATATATGAAAAATTATCATATTTAAATTTAAAGAATTTAAAACAAGAATGACTAAGGATAGATGTCTCTGATAGCATTAGAAAAAGAGAAAGAATGTGAGAGAATGTGTATGTGTGTGTGAGACCATTTCACTTTCTTGTATGAGTGACGTGAGAGGGTTGTGACTGTCCTTAAATTAATGGTGAGCAGAGGCAAAGTCCAGGTGTTGGGTTTGGACCTGTTGCTTTCCTTCCTTTCTTCTTTTTCTTTACTTCACCCTCTGCTCTTGTGACAGACCCCATTCTTACATTAAAAGCTTACTGATTCTTATGGAACCTTTTGAGATTTACATGTGTTAACAAAAAGAGGATCTTAACCAAAAGCCTTTTTTGGAGTAGCACCAGCAGAGACTAAAAGGTTAGTGTTAGTGCTGGGCTTTTGGAAGAGGTGGGCAACTTCTTCTCTTGGGAATAAAAAGAGATTCCAGAAAGCCTTCAGCTTGGAAATTACCTCCAGAGCAGGATCATTCAGGACTGAGAGTAGTCCAGAGGAGGAGGTAGAATTATCATGTCTGGAAGGAGAATTGTGGCATCACACATTGTCAAGCCACAGTCATCAAAGTATTGTGTTCCCTGATCTGTCATGGGAGCATCCATTTCACACAGAAGTATTTGAGATTGAAAATCATGCCCACCTGGTCTTTCTTGCTAACAGCTCCTGCCCATGTCATCCTTAGGTATGGCTGGGCAAAACCTCCTATTTAGTCTTTGTGTCTTGACTCCAGTGCAGCCTGCACAGCTGTGAGTGGGTGCATTGTTGGACACAACTGGGAAACTCTGCCTTTTGGGCATAGAGACTCAACCCCATTCTCAAGTGCAGCTGACATCCTTTACAAGGCTTTGGTCATCCCTGCAACTTTTTGGTTGCAAGTCCAGTCATGGATGTGCAAAAAAAACCTTCTGGTTCACACTTTGGTGGCTGACCACTGCTTCAAGTTCTATTAAAAACCACTACAGGAAGAAAACTAAATCTTTTAGGAAAACTGGCTTCTTTCTACCCTGGACTGTTCCAATATAGGACTGAGGGAAGATGATGGATCTAAGGTCAAAAAATGGTGGCTGGAAAAACTTTAGGAAGTCGTTCTTTGATTTTCACTAGATCAGAAATAAATGCAGAAATAACACTAATTCTGGGCTCTTTCTATATTGTTAGTAACTTGTCTGTGGTAGTTCTACTTTGTAATCTTTGATCAACCCATCACTGTGTCCCAGTAAAAACAATGACTGCTACATGGGCAGTAGTTCTGAACAGTGAAACCTACACTTACAAATTAGTGTTGCTTGGAGTTTAGAATTTCTGGTCTTGATGCATTTTTCTTATTATTTTTCCAGTCTTGAGCATTGAAGTAAACACTAAAGTAAAAATTTACTAGAGAGGTCATCAGCGATTCCCAAGGAAATTCAGATCTGTCTGGGTAAGAGTAAACAGGGCAAAACAAGTTATGTTGAAAACTCTGTTAATTTTTATGTTAGTATGACTCTGATCTAGTAGGTCTGCAATCCGCTTGGGTTCGTTTGCTCTACATACATAGAAAAATGCTGACTTTAATGTATCAAGGACTATACCAGTGATGGCTCTCTCATCAAGACCAAGGATCACTACGTTCCAAAGCATATATACTTTTAAATCTTTTCTTGCAGTCTCATTCACAGGCAGCGGTGAATGTGCTTTCAAACATTAATGAAAGAAGAGAGGGTAATTTCAGCACCTGGGATGGAATATTAAAGACATTATACCAAATCACACCTAGAAAGTAGTATCCAACTCAAATTATTTGCACTCACAAAAGACCTGATAAAATCAGTAAAGGTGCAGAAAATTATTATACTCATCAGAGGTCTGAGAGGAAAATTGCACAAAGAAACAATTGTGTAATGAATAGCATCAGGCTACCTTCTGATTCAATCCTGGTAATTTCTGATGCTTTAACTTTTGCTTTGATGTTCCAGCCTACTTTCCTATAGAGACAAAGCAGATATGCTTACTTTGGACTGATAGTTCCCTGAAAAGTGTTGTTATGTAGGTTGTAATTGTCCAAGGCATTAATATTAGGTAATTGACAATTTTAATTTTTTTTTTTTCTAATTGATATTAGAGAAAAAACTTCAACAGATCTTGAGAAAATGAGTGGCTTTGTGGAGTAGAAAAATTCACATGGTATCTATGCAAAAGCTTCAGGATAAGGCTAGCACAAGTTAGTTGTTACCAAGGACATATCCATCTTGAAGCCAGAGGTAACACGTTTGTTATGTTTCACAGCTGGCAGTTAGCAGGTATTACTTAGCTGAGGATATTATTTAATGGTGGAAAGTAGAAGAGCAGGAGTGGGAGCTGAAGGCACTGAAATATCTGTCTGGATCTCAGGGAATATGGGATGGGAAATATGGGAATACAGGAAATGAATTTTGCTGCTCAAAAAAAGTCACCTCCTTCTTGAAGGTCCCATGGAAGTAGAAGAATCTTTCAAATTCCTAGAATTAGAATCACAATTTTCCTTTAATCTTTCTATTTTTTTCTCTTTTTTTCTTTTCTTTTTTTTTTTTTTTTTCTTTTTCCTCTCAGTTTTACTCTATTCTGCCAGGGAATCCCTCCATAAATGTTTGATTCTCTATGTGATGCCTTTATTTTAAGTCCCTCTCCGAATGTAATAAAATTCTGAACTGTACTGAAGTTTCTATTACTGTATTACTGGCTCTCTGCACACAACTGGCTTTCGCAGGAAGATTATATTAGTATTTAATTCCAAAGAAGCCTTATTTTCAGCCTGTGACGGAGGAAGGAAACAATTTGTCAGTGAGTTCTACATGAAGTATTATTTAAATATGCACATCCCTTTGCATCAATAGCTGTGTAAACAGCAAACAAAACAGTATATGAAAACCTACCGGACATATATAAGGTTTAATAACTTTTGCAATGATTTTTTTTTTCCAGTAAAAATTAAGTCCAGCCTGTTATGAAGAAATTCTGTACTCAGAAGTAAAGTTCTTGGAAACATCAAGAGATACAATAAAATCTGTTACCAGATGCCCATGTGAACACCCTTTTCCTAGTCCTCTTAGGGAATGAGGAGAGGGAAGCATTATAGAATGTATATAGTACATAACGTTTGCCAAAATATACAAGACATATAATGTTTTAGAATTTTTTAATCTTAGTGTGCTCTGATCTTAAATAACTTCTTGGACAATGATGTTCACAATCTGTCAACATTGTAAATGAAAAAGAGTTTTTTGATATAATTTATCAGTTTG
Source organism: Pyrocephalus nanus (assembly GCA_038380795.1). Lineage (NCBI taxonomy): Eukaryota > Metazoa > Chordata > Aves > Passeriformes > Tyrannidae > Pyrocephalus > Pyrocephalus nanus. The sequence continues at coordinate 62,813,911 of CM076263.1, read as the reverse complement.
TTACAGTTAAATAGCGTAAAATATTATCTTATGTTACAAGGCAAGGGGGGCAGCAACTCAAAGTTAATCTGTCTTTCTGTTCATTATTTTTCATACTTTGCTTTACTCAAGTGCCCTCATTCCATTCCACTAGAGCACTCCAACTAGAGCAGAAGTATAGAATGAGCAAAACAGCCTGAAGGATGAAACCCCCTCCCAGGCTCACTCTGAACCGTTCACTGACCAAATCTTGCTGAACTCTTAGCTTGGTGCATGCATTATTACTTCTTGTCCTCTGATTTTTTTTCTCAGTGTTACATCTGACTGATCTAATCAATCATTGCTGATTTTACCATGAAATAGAAAAATATTGAGTTTGTTACAAGTGTATGAAATATGAGATATAGAACATTTTGTGAAATATTCTGTATTAAGGATTCACATAGTTTCTCTTGTGTTGAATCATTTAAGTGTCCATTCTTTTTTCAGTGGTCTCAAACTAAATGTATGGAAGGGCAGGGACTATAATTCTGCTGCTTGGGCACTCTGCCACTAACTTTTGTCTCTGTTTTAATTTCTCCAGATAGGGCTTCAGAATTTATATAAGTACCTCTCCAAGAAATTCCTGTTAGAAAAGCTTCATTTCTGGTTCAACAACATCCTGTTGCATATTTGTTTCCTTTTAATCCAATCTCTGATTTCCCCTAAAACTTAAACATATTGCAAAGTATAAATGGAAAAAAAAAAAGATTAGCCTATAATTAAGAACAGCAGGTATTCCCTGGGTGCCTAGATAACTAATAAATAAATAAGAATGGCTGCTTTTCTGTACTGTTTGTTTATTGCATGCCTCCTTTAATTGCTTTGATATTTGTAATGTTTCTTCAGGAGCAATAGTTTGTAATTACTGTATGTTACTGAAAGAACTATTGATTTCCAAATCAGACATGCCAGATTTACAGGGTGCTTTGAACTTAAAATATAATACAGAGACCTGTCACCTAAGCTCCAGGATGTCATTTTATTGCTGATAAGTGTTACACTATGATGTGGACTTTTTGCTCTAAGATCAGTTGATTTTCTAATTCTGGAATAGTTAATCAGGCAGGTCTTAAAAATTTCAGTACTTTTGGGGGAAATTCACTTGTCAGTGGCTACTGAAATCAGCAGTCCTCAAATTCAATCCTCACCCATTCTTTTGTATAGCTATTAGTTCTTGGTTTGATTTGCATTTTTTCTTGTGACATTTCATTTGCATCTGATGTGTGAGCTGTGATTTTCATGATTTCCTGTTTGTTTGAGTTTTTTCATTTAGAACTATTATTTGGGATAAAATTACTCCTGTCAGTATTTCATTTTTTCAGTATTTCTGAATTCATCCTAAAAACCTTGGACTGGCCAAGGGATTCTTTTCCTTCATTTGACTTTTCAGAGGTAATAGAGAAAAACCTATAATGGCTTTAATCAGCAACAAAAAAACTACACAAGCTAAAATAAAGCTAATTCACCAAGGACTAATCTTAACTATGTTTATTCAAAGTCTCATCTTCATTTTTCCTTGCAATTGACCTTGATCATTTCATAATTTTATTGTTAGTCAATTCCTCTAGTAAATTTTGGTATCATAACTCCCATGTTGTACCAGTCTAGGGTGACAAAGGGAGAAACAACTGAGAATACCTCAGGAAGACCAAAATAAGAATTGATTTGTCTTAGAATTGATACTCAGCTTCTTCTGAATTTGTTCTTAATTATTTTCTTATGGTTAGTCTAAGCACTCCTTTCTTACTCAGCAACTTGTTTTGAGAAAATGTTTAGTAGCAGGTCTTCCAAAATACTCTTACTGTGTGGAGTGGTAGTTATATTGAGACCACAACCACCTTCAAAGAAGTACATAAGGCCTGGGTTGTTTTGGTCTGGGTTTTTGGGCTTTTTTTTTTTTCTTTTTCAATGCAAAATTCTTCCAGCTATGATATTGCATTATAACTGCCATGGGGAGCTGCCACAAAGTTCATCAGCATCCTGTGAAAGGTGCTCTGGGCTGTTGCCTAAATGGCTGTGGGGAAAAAAAAATACTCCAAGCCAAATTAGGTAGGAGATAAGATAAGGATACAAAGGCTTTAATGAGCCCCCAGGCTTTCCGGAATACCCTCAGCAGGTGCTCCCAAATACAGGTGTTCACAGTTTTTATAATGATTTACACCCAATCCCTGTCCGGCCACCGCCCAGGTTCTGCCCCCACCACACTTCTTGGGAATTGGGTCTGGGGGCGTTTTGGGACCCCCTCTTCTTCATCATCCTCAGAGCACATAATGTTCTCGGAGGCCTTCCAGAGTCCTAGGCCTGAAGGTTGTTGCATCTATAGCTGTATCTTCTTGCCTAGATTTTAGGGTGTTCTCTACAATTCTACCTTGAAAATGAGACTAAACAGGCCAGTGGAATTTAGGAGAATTGATATGGGAATGGGTAACAGGGTTTGCTATGTGTAGCTGGTATGTTAAAGGGTAAAGGGATAATATGCTGCTACTTTAAAATCTACATTTACTACATAACTACTTCTAAGATCTACAAAAATTAAAAAAATCAAAACTCGAAGGTATCAGGGCTCATGCTTTAGATCTACTGAATGACAGAATCAATTAGGTTGGAAAATACCTCTGACCTCATTAGGTCCAACCTATGACCAAACACCACTGTGCCAACTAGACCATGGCACTAAGTGCATGCCACACCCAGTCTTTCCTTGAACAACTCCAGGGACTTCCACCATCACTCTGAGCAGCCAATTCCAGTATCTAATTATCCTTTCTGTAAAGAAATTCTTCCTAATATCCAGTCTAAACCTCCCCTGGCTCAGCTTAAGGCTATACCCTCTTGTCCTATCTCTGGTTGCCTGGAAGAGGCTGACTTCCGCTTGGCTACCAGCTCCTGTCATGGAGTTGTAGAGAGTGATAAAATCACCCCAGGCCTCTTCTTCTCCACGCTAAACAACCCCGGCTCCCTTAGCAGTTTCTCACAGGACTTCTAGACCTTTCACGAGCTTCACTGTACTTCTCTGTACCTGCTCCAGAATTTCAATGTCCTTCCTATAGTGAGGGGCCCAGAATTGGGCACAGAACTTGAGATGTGGCTGAGTACAGCATGACAATCACTTCCTTAGTCCTGCTGGACACACTATGGTTGATGAAGGCCAGGATGCCATTGTCCTTCTTGGCCAGCTGGGCACAATTCTGGCTCATGTTCAACTGCCATCAACCAGCATCCCCAAGTCCTTTCCTGCTGGGCCACTTTCCAGCCACTCTTCTTCCACCCTGTAGTGATGCCTGGAGTTGTTGTGGTTTAAGTGTAGGACGCAGCACTCGGTCTTGCTGAAGCTCATCCCGTTGGTTTCAGCTTATCTATCCAGCCCATCCTAATGCACACTGCAATAAAATCCAGCTCAGAAAAGGTCTGCACAACAGCTGAGTTGAAGCAAAATGAGCCTTTAATGAAGGGAGAGCTCCCTCTTTTATAGAGGGAGCTGTGGAACATTCAGGAAAAAGGGGAGGAGTTTGCCCTCTAAGGAAGAAAGTAGGAGGGGATTATGCAAACTTGGGCAGAAGATGGAGGTATAAAACCATAAAAGGAAAATATGGGTGGATCATATGCAAATAGGGAAACCTCTGCAATGCAGCAAACAACAGCCAATCAGAAAATTGGAATAAAGCTTACAATATTCTGAGGGGAAAATAATCTTATAACTGGGTTTTATAACTATTAACCACATATTAAAATATTTATGAAATGAGTAGGACAAAATACACCACGTAAATTGTCCAATAGAAGAACAGCAAGCAGTCCAAAGGAGAAAGTATCTCAGTAACACAGGGGAACATGTCTGCACATGTCCCCAGAAAAAGGTATCAACCTCGCCACAGGTTTAGACAAACAGTCTCTGTGATAAAGTCCATAACCTGGGTCCTGCTGTATTTTCTTGGCCTTAGTTGTTCTTGGGGTAATACTCCTTCTTCCATTTCTCAAAGTCCTCCCACTGCATTTTGCCACCTCTGACACCATCCAGATCCTTCTGCAGAGCCCTCCTGCCCTCCAGCAGATTGATACTCCAAACCAACTTGATGTCATCCATGAATTTGCTAATGGTACACTCAATCCCCTCATCCAGATTAATAAAGATATTAAACAGAACTGGACACCACTGGTGGCCGGCCACCAACTGGATGCAGCCCCGTTCACCAGCACTCTCTGGGCCCTCCAGCCAGTTCTTAACCCAGCACAGAGTGCCCCTGTCCAAGCCATGGGCTGCCAGCTTTTCCAGGAGTATGCTGTGGGAGGTGACTTCAAAGGTTTTGCTGAAATCCAAGTAGAATACATCCACAGCCTTCCCCTCATCCACTAGGTGGGTCACCTGATCATAAAAAGAGTTGGATTCCATGATCCTTATGGATAAATAAAAGGAGATCTGGTTAGCCAGGCAGGACCTGCCCCTCCTAACCCCATGCTGGCTGGGCCTGATCCCATGGTTGTCCTGCATGTGCCGTGTGATCTCACGCAAGATTATTTGTTCCATAACCTAGCCAGGAACCGAGGTAAGGCTGACAGCCTGTGGTACCCCAGAACCCCCTTCCAGCCCTTCCTGTGGAAGGCCAGCCTCCAGTCACCAAGGACCTCCCCAGGCAGCCAGGACTGATGATAAATGACAGAGAATGGCTTTAGTGAGCCACTAGTCCTGCACGGTATTGCACCTTAGAGATAATCCTACCAGGTAAGCATTGTTTCCATTATTTCTCTTTGATTCCACAACTTACTCCTTTCCATACAGTCATGTTATTTTGTTTTTATTCGAAATTATGATTTAAAACAGATGCAATACAGAAGAAAACTACATTTGGTCTCCTTACTCACTGAGAGTAAATTATGTATGAAAATGCTACTGGGACCTATAAACAGCAGATTAAAATGTACTATTTTACATTTAAACCCCAACAGTATAGACATCATGTGTGCAGATGGAGCCCATGAACACATCAGAATGGTTTATTTTTCAGCAGTATCGCTTATTTTTTGGTGCCATGGAAAAACAGAGTTCTGTAGCAAATGGTACATTCAGAGGGAATTTGCAACATCAGAATGAATCTCCTAGAGAGTAAATTGCAAAATATGTATTAAGAACCTTCTCCCTTGCATTTCTGTTAGTGCTTAAATATTCTTTTACTTTTTACTTCCATGATGGATCTTTTCCAAATTCAAAAAACTGGCTATGGGACTTGTATATAATCCCTCTAATCTGAACAGCAGTTTGCATGATTTTTGATGCTTAGAGACAGTAAAGATGGAAAGGCTAAGTGAGGGGGAGCGGAGGGGAGGGAGAAAAAGAAGGCAGTACAGGTTTGGAAATTGCAAACTGAAGCTTTAAACTGCAGAGGAGTCTTGCCCAGTCCTAGTCCCTAGGGCTACGTGTCACAGCCATCAGCCAAATCTCATAATTTATTTCCCATCTTTTACCAGTCCTTTTCTGGCCACTTAACATCACATCCATGCTCTGGGAAGAGATGAGAGGTGCAAAATCCAAGTTTTTCAAGCATAACACCAAGGTTTTGCTGGAGCTACAGAAGCCAGCTTCCCCAACACAGTAGCAGCACCAAGACACTTCTCTGTGTCACTTATTCCTGATCATATGCACAGGGACTTCCCTTCACAGAAAAAATAAAAAACACCCTTACTCCAAAACTGTCCTCGTCATGTTTCTGTCCCTGTGCTGCAGGAGGCTGAGTGCACTTTCACACTGTCCCCCTGGCATGCTGTATACACTCTTACACCTCTTGCTCAATACCTACAGAGAATTGTATCTCAGCCACGTCCAAGACACACAACATGTGATCGGTGAGGATGTAACAGAAACTGCTCAGGGGTCATTCACATCTGATTTTCAGAGGTTCTGTCATAAAGTGCACTGACCGAAATGAAAGAAAGTAGAATCACCTTCCTGGTAAAAACACAACCAACCAGGAAACTGTTTACTCTGTGGCAAATAATGCCAACTGTTTTTCTGTTGCTTTTGATATTCATTCTTAGATTAGATGCTTGAAATTTTAAGGAAGTTCAGCTTATGCTAAGCTTTCCTCACTCTCAACACAGTGTGAAATTGTACACTCTGCTGCAATACACGGAGTGTCACAAGGCCAGGTTTCTGCTCTGTAGAGTTCAGTCCAGTTCCTTGCCTCCATCAATCCAAATTAAGCAGTAAAGAGCAGACATCTGTCCCTCCCCTGAAATATAATTTTGTGTTTATCAATTTATTTACATTTAATTTTAGAGCTTTATCAGCAAGCCTAGGTCCTCTCTACAGTAGTGCCCAGGTCTGCATTTTTGCCTTCATTGCAAAAATATTTTTCAGTGGAGTCAGATTTGCTCACAATGTATGATGGATTCGTTGATGTGAATGATACCTAAATGTATATAGCATTCATTTGAAAACTTAGATCTGAACTCTTGGACTACCATACATATTTTCATGGTTTAGAATGCCCTGGCAAACTTTCTATTACAGGATAAGTTTTTGAGCATTTATCCTTATTGCATGGCATTTGACTAGTCTTGTTCTTTTTTTTTTTAATCTTAAAAATGGGTGCACACAATATTATTGGCTGCTACCTGAAATTAGAGGACTAGTGTACCCAGTCACCAGTGCTTGCTTGTGCTCTCTGTGATACTTCATAGGGATCTAATGCAGACATATCACAGACCCCTGAAGAGCTTTGCCTGTGCTCTCCATGCACAAGCTTTGCCAGCGCAGCCAGCTGGGTGCATGGGAAGTTGTGGAAGGTTATGTTACAGTTTCATTTTACATCTGTCCTATTCAGAAACGCTCTTTTCTTTCACTGCTTGATCTTGCCTTGCCTGGAAGGAAAATCCCAGTTTTTCATGAAGCTGGCTGACTCTTCATTATCACTATTTTAGTGCATGCACCATTTGCAATAGAACTATAAACTTAGTTGTGTGGCTGGATTCCAACAAACCAAATTTCTCAACGGCTTCAAATTGTTGCAGTTTGGTCAAGGTTTGCCTGGAGCATAAGCCTGAAAAGGCCCTGCCAGAGACAAGTCAGGGCTTGCCCGAAGCTAAGTTGGGACTGGTTAGACATTAAAGCTGTGCTGACCAAAAAGAAACAATAAGTCAGGCAGAACCAAACAAAAGAAATTTGCAACTAGAGATAGGATGTAATCTGGTGGTGGGATTTAATTACACGGTGTTTACAGTTAGGTAAATGGATTAATATTTGAATGATATGTAAGTTTATGTTTAACTGCTATGTCTCCTGTGAAATGTAAAACCAATCATGTAACCTTGCTTGGAAAATAGTATAAAAGATGCGTTCAAAATGTGGGTCTTTGGGTACCTGTCTTGGGACAGGAGTCCACAGGGACCCCGGGCCCTGAATAAAGCACCGCATAAACTGACACTCTGTTAGTTTGTGTTCTCATTACGGGCAACAGTTTTCTGGCGACCACGAAGGGACTCCGAGGGTCGCTGGGGCGAATCACGAGCCGATCTACTCCACGCCGGCAGCCAGGTGATTTCTGGGGAGAATATCTACCCGTGACCGACCCCGCGCCCGTCGGACAACCATACGCGGTAAGCCCAGAGGTGCTTTATTCTAATATCGGTGGTAAAAGCCTACCTGTTAGACGGGGCTGTGTATACCCGCTGGGCTAGGCGAAAAAGAGGAATTTGGGAAGCCTAGGCGCTAGCCAAAAGTCGCAAGCGGAAGCTGCACTGAGCTAGCACTTGTCGAAAGAGGGAAATCGGCAAGATTGGTTGTGGAAATGTTGCTAGCCGTAAACGCAGCGAAGCTGCACTGAGCTAGCACTTGTCGAAAGAGGGAAATCGGCAAGATTGGTTGTGGAAATGTTGCTAGCTGTAAACGCAGCGAAGCTGCACTGAGCTAGCACTTGTCGAAAGAGGGAAATCGGCAAGATTGGTTGTGGAAGTGTTGCTAGCCGTAAACGCAGCGAAGCTGCACTAAGCTAGCACTTGTCGAAAGAGGGAAATCGGCAAGATTGGTTGTGGTAGTTATTCATTAGACGCGGCGGGAAAGCGGTGCCGGCTGGAATTCGGCAGGAATTGGTTGTGGTAGTTAGTTCGTTGGACGTGGCGAAAAGCGGCGCTGAGCCAGCATTTTGCCGTGAGCAGCGGGGTTCGGCGAAAATTGGTTGTGGTCGCGTATAGCGCTGGCCGTAAGCGCAGCAGAAACTGTGCGGAGCCGACATTCGCTGTAAAACAGCAGAGCTCGGCAAGTTAGCCGTGAAAACGCCGCAAAAGGCTGTGGTAAGTCGGCGTTTTCCGGCCGGCGGGTTGTAAAATCCGGTCTCGTAACTACTTGTGGTATTTGTAGTTCACGTACGTGTCTCGTGTTGCTGTGGGTATGATGCTGTGTAAAGCTTCTAAAACGTTATCGTGTTCTGAGATTTCTGACAATTCTCCGCTCGGTTGTATAATAAAGCACTGGAAAGAAGGAACTTTTGGGCAAGAACTGAGTAAGAAACGGTTAATCAATTATTGTAATATTGTGTGGCCGCAGTATGATACTGTGGGGGTGCGATGGCCGAGAAACGGCACGATAACATCAAAAATAATGGCTTCTTTAATGCAATATCTGAGAGACAATAATAGGTTGGAGGAAATACCATATTTAGACTTGTTTTACTATTTAAAACGTAAGCCTGAGTGGCTGGAGGAATCTGGGATGCTGGCATTAAAGGTATCACAAAATGAATGTGTGAAATGTAAAGAGCGAATGATGCGATCTGTAGAACCCGAGGAGGATGTAACTTTGCTGATATCCCCAAACCTTGCCCCTACTGCACCGCCAATGCGTACAGACCCCCCACCCCCACCCCTGGTGCTTGCAGCTTCTCCACCCCCACCGCCTGTGCTTGCACCACCTCCACCCATACCCCCTGTGCGTGCAGCCTCTCTACCCGTACCCCCAACACGCGCACTTTCCCCACCCATGCCTCCATTAGAATCATCTACGGATGAAGAAGAAAAAGAGCGCCTTGATAAAACACTGTTAGCGAGAAGAACTCGGAGGGGGGGAAGGGAGCGGGGGAAACACCGGGAACAAAGGAGGGCTGTGTCACCCTCCCCTCCGAGGTTAATGGCTCCTTTGCACGAAGCAGCTGGGGCGGGGGGTGCGCGAGTAATGGTAAAAGTTCCGTTTTCGCCTAATGATCTGCTAATTTGGAAGCAGTCCGCGGGAGCATACAGGGAAAACCCTGAACGCGTAGCACGTGTTGTTAAAATGGTTATAAAAACTCAGAATCCAGATTGGAATGATTTGCAGGTTTTGTTGGATACAATTCTGGATTCTACCGAAAAAGAAATGGTATTACGAGTGATGGTTGAAAAAGCCAGGGAACGGATCCGTGCTCAGCCAGGACAGGGGACAGTGAATGATTTGGTACCCTGAGAGGACCCAGAATGGAATCTGAACGCGGCAGGCGATTATCATAGGTTGAGATCTTATCAGGAACTGTTAGTAGAAGGAATACGGAGTGGAATTCCGAGGACTTTGAACTGGTCTAAGTTATATTCAGTGCGGCAGGAAAAGGGGGAATCCCCATCTGCTTTTTTGGAGAGGTTAAAGGAAACAGCTCGAAAATTCACGGACTTAGATGTGGAAGCTGAATCAGGGAGGTTACAGTTGGCTCTAATTTTCATGGGGCAGTCGCAAGAAGATATTAGGAAAAAGCTGCAAAAACTGGAAGGTGAAGAAACAAGGAACTTAGAAAAGTTGTTAGAGGTAGCTTGGAAAGTATATAATAATAGAGAACTAGAAACTGCAAAGAGGCAGCAAGCAAGCATGTTGGCAATTTTACAAGCTGCAGGGGGTGGAGTACATAGGGGGAGGGGACGGGGGATTAGGGGAAGGGGGGTTGGTCGCGGTCTTGGTAACCAAACAGGGTTTGGATTTCAAGGAGGACGTGGAAAATTAGGGTTGAACCAGTGTGCGCTGTGCAAAAGACAGGGACATTGGAAGAGTGAATGTCCTATGGGTGCGGGATCAGAGGTAAACCCATTTGTTGGAAACCTGCAGAGTGCAAATACTGGGACACCGCAAGGTGTCGCCCAAGCATTTATGTTGCAGTTTTATCAGAGTCAAAGCTGACTAGATCGGGATCTTAAGGTTGTCCTGGAGGTAGAAGGAGAACCTATGGAATTCCGGGTGGATACCGGAGCTAGCTTTTCCGCAATGAATACATTAATGGGTCCCTTGAGTAATTCAACTGTCCGTGTCGTGGGTGTAACCGGCCGTACAGAGGAAAGGGCATTCTTGCGTCCACTGGATATTAAATTTAGAGGGAAGCAATTAGATCACCAATTTCTTTACATGCCTAATAGCCCGGAATGTTTATTAGGAAGGGATTTGTTATCAACTCTACAGGCCTCAATTGTGTTTGAAAAGGGTAGGGTTAAATTAGAGATTCCAGAAGAAAATGTGGCACAGATATTTGTGGTAAATGAAATAGAAACAGAAGCAATTCCTCATGAAATAGAACAAGCGGTGGTCCCATGGGTATGGGAAACTGGGGCCCCAGGATTGTCCAAAGCAGCAACCCCAGTAGTCATAGAGCTCAAAGAAGGAGCACAGCCAGTACAGGTAAAACAGTACCCAATCAGTTTAGAAGCAAGAAGAGGGGTAGCACCTTTAATCAAACAGTTTCTAGTTCTTGGAATATTACAAGAATGTGAATCAGAATTTAATACACCTATTTTTCCAGTCAGAAAACCTAACGGAAAATACAGATTGGTACAAGATCTACGGGCAGTCAATTTGTTAACTAAAGACATTTACCCTCTCGTAGCAAATCCCTATACCCTGTTAACATCTGTTTCTGAGAAATTCCAGTGGTTTTCAGTAATAGATCTGAAAGATGCCTTCTTCTGCATCCGATTGGCACCGGAAAGCTGGCACCTTTTCGCCTTTGAGTGGCAAGACCCCGACACTGGAAGGAAAAGACAACTCACCTGGACGCGGCTACCCCAAGGGTTCAAATCCTCACCTACAATATTTGGTAATCAATTGGCAAAGGAGCTCGAATATTGGAAGACAACTCAGGTAAAGGACTCTCCTTTCTCTTACGTAATACTGCAGTATGTTGATGACATTCTTCTGGGCACTGAACAACGAGAATTATGTTGCAAACTGACTGTTGACCTGTTGAACATGTTAGGTCAGGCGGGTTATCGGGTCTCCAAAGAAAAAGCCCAACTAGTTAAACAGAAAGTCATCTACTTAGGCTGTGAAATCTCTCAAGGTGTCAGGAGACTGGGAACAAACAGAATACAAGCCATCTGTGCTATCCCAGTCCCACGGAATAATCAAGAATTGAGATCTTTTCTAGGGATGATTGGCTGGTGTCGCCTATGGATCCCTGACTTCGGACTCCTTGCTAGACCACTGTACGAAGCCGTAAAGGAGCCACAGTTAATCTGGAAACCAGCGCAGGAAAAGGCGTTCCAAACTCTGAAGAAAGCCTTGCGAGAAGCACCTGCCCTGGGACTGCCCGATTTAACTAAAGATTTCCAGCTGTATGTCTGTGAAAGACAACGATTGGCTCTGGGAGTACTTACCCAACGATTGGGACCATGGAAGAGACCCGTCGGGTACTTCTCAAAACGATTGGATGCTGTAAGTGGGGGATGGCCTGGTTGCCTGAGGGCGGTGGCAGCCACAGTGACACTAATTCAGGAAGCACGTAAACTAACACTGGGAAGGCACATCACAGTGTATGTACCACATATGGTTATTGCTGTTCTGGAACAGAAAGGAGGGCATTGGCTCTCCTCTAGCAGGATGTTGCAATACCAGGCCCTGCTCAGAGAACAGGATGACATTGAATTAAAGGTCACTAACCATCTCAATCCAGCTGAGTTTCTCAGGTCCACACAGGAAGAGGGAGTCCTGGAACATGACTGCATAGAGACCATCGAGCATGTCTATGCAAGCCGGAAGGACTTGAAAGATGAACCGCTGGAAAATCCAGATTGGGAACTGTTCACAGATGGATCAAGTTTTGTGGAAAACGGAACCAGGTATGCTGGGTATGCGGTGGTTACTTTACAGGGGATTGTAGAAGCAAAACCACTGTCCCCAGGAACATCCGCACAGAAAGCTGAAATTTGGGCACTAGTGAGAGCCCTGAATCTAAGTCAAGGAAAAAGGGTGAACATATGGACTGACTCTAAATATGCTTTTGGAGTAGTCCATGTACATGGGGCTCTGTGGAAGGAAAGAGGGCTACTTACTTCCCAAGGCTCAGCCATAAAGCACCGAGACGAAATACTACAACTCCTGGAAGTCATACATCAACCAGCAGCAGTAGCAATAATGCATGTGAAAGGACACTGGCTTGATTCAGGACCCGAGTCTCAAGGGAACAGACTGGCAGATCAGGCAGCTCGGCGGGTAGCTACAGGAACTTGGACTCAAATGGCTTTGTTACCAACTCGTGATAATCCAGCAGCAGTGCACATGGAAGAAAAACCCCATTATACACCAGAGGATGAGAAATTGGCTCAGATGTTGGAAGCAAAGAAAAATGTGAAAGGATGGTATATTACCCCTACTGGACAGGTAATACTGCCAATCAGAATAATGAAAACAGTACTTGAAATTGAACATGGTAAGTGCCATTGGGGTGCAGAGGCTTTGGTAAAGTTTCTAAAACATAAGGTTTTCTCAAATCAGATGTTAACACTAGCAAAGAGGGTGAATGCAACCTGCCCGACCTGTATTAAGAATAACCCTATAGTTAGGAAACAGGTACAAATGGGGAAACTTCAAATTGGACAACTTCCAGGAGATTATTGGCAAGTAGATTTCTCAGAATTACCAAAAGCTCAAACATACAAGTACTTACTAGTGTACGTGTGTACTTTCTCAGGATGGCCAGAAGCTTTCCCATGTAGAACTAATCAAGCAAAAGAAGTAGTGAAAACCCTCCTAAAAGAAATCATTCCGAGGTTTGGAGTACCGTTAGGATTGTCCTCAGATAGAGGGCCACATTTCATTGCAGGAGTCGTACAGGGTTTAGCCACAATGTTAGGAATAACATGGAATCTCCACACTCCATGGAGACCACAATCTAGTGGACAGGTAGAGAAAATGAATCAGACTTTGAAAAATCAATTAAAGAAAATTTGTCAAGAAGCAAAAATCCAGTGGCCCCAAGCATTGCCGCTTGCTCTGTTAAGAATTAGAATTAAACCCAGAGAAAGAATCGGAGTGAGCCCATATGAGATCCTATATGGAAAACCATACCATGCAGCAACCTACCAGGGTGATCCTCATGTACTGGGAGACCAAGTTGTATTTAACTATATTTTGTCTCTAAATAAGACCCTTACAGCACTCCGAGGAGCCTTACAGTGGAATCGGCCCCTGCCTCTGGAAAATCCAGTGCATGACATCTCTCCAGGAGACCAGGTCTACCTGAAAAATTGGTCAGCAGAACCACTGAGAGAATCATGGGACGGGCCTCGCCAGGTGTTGATGACAACCTACACAGCAGTCAAGGTCGAGGGCATCGACAACTGGATTCACTACACGAGGGTCAAGAAAGTTCCCAAGCTGTGGTCTGTAGAGCCCACTGCACCGACCAAAATGGTGTTCCGGCCGGTCAAATAAGGACTGTAACACGGGCGATAATATTGTTGTTATTGATAAATACTACTAATGCATTTGTTAAAGTCAGTGTTTCTAATTCCTCTTTCTTAGTACCCGAAGGTACAGCTGTCAATCTGACCTGTTTCTTCTCTGACGACCAGGGAGCTGGATTAGAAGAAGTGAATGCTAGATGGCGGAGGATGGATCAGGACCACATTATGATGAATAGTGTGACTACAGTATGGAATGTGACACAGCAAAAAGGCTATACCGTCCTGCAGGTACCCAAGGTAACCTCTGATGCAAATGGTATATACTCCTGCATAGTATGGATTCGAATGAGTTTTGATTATGGATATGTCAAAATACAGACACTCAATTTTACACACAATGAAAACACAACAGTGCAAGTACCACCCCCTCACATGCAGTCTGCCAGATGGAAGGGTCCTACCCCTATTTATGTAAAAACTAAGCGAGTGACTCGACAAACTCATGCAGCACAAATCCCGCAGTTCCCACATAGAAAAATCACACAAGAAAATTTAGTAGTTGGATTAATTAGAGATTTTGGGAGAGTTCAAAATGTCTCTAAAATTACTGCATGCCTCCCGATGCCTCAATCAGCCGGAGATCCAATTCCATGGGGAGTAATACCAGTACCAGAAGTCCCTAAAATGTTTGAAAATACTACATGGAATTGTAAATTTGTGACAACTACTTCGACTGATCTAACACTTGCCTGTCTACTAACAAAGGTGAAAACTAAGAAACAATGTAAAGAAATGCCAGGTTTTTGGCAATGGCTAAACAACCCAATTAGTGACCAAATCAAAGGCAATTGTATAGTGTCACCCTCGGCTATTGTCCTCAATACGCCGTGTAGAGCGGTTAAAATTCCTATCCTGCGAGAAAAACGTGAACAAGTGTGTCAAAATATTACTAGTCCCACTACAATGAAAGAATGGCAAACAATTTGGGGGCCGAGCCTCTTAGAAGTTTATAGTTACATTGGACAGGTACAATGGTGCATCCACTGGGTAGGTACCACAAATCAGGATTACTCCTTTTTACATCCGAAACACAAACAGTGGCGAGAAATAGTCTCACCCACAGGACTGTGGAATTGCACTCGAATTTACACATGTGACACTCCCAATAATGACATCAGCTTAGTCCCTGTAAGAATGCTTTTACAATTAGGCTGTGAGTGTCGTGGGTATAATCACACTATGACAGGTCACAACAATTTACATAGTCTCGACTGCCTAACTACCACGGTGGCAAGTCCAGGAAATCTAGTCTGGGTAATGGGACATGGACAATGGACCACTCACATGCCCGTAGATGGTCCGGCGACACAAATTACCTTGGGTGTCCCTACGCTTTGCCCATACTGGAAATCAGGAAAATTGACCACACTTGACATGCAACCTAGGCAAAAGAGAGATACAGAACAAGACTCTGAAAATTGGCATGACCCGTCAGACGGAGTAAAATTTGGGTGGGCAATGGAATCTTTGTTCGCACCGATAGCATCATATCGCAATAGAGAAATGCTGTTTAAGCTAATGCGACAAACTGAAAGATTAGCTGCAGTTACCAAGAAAGGTTTTCGTGATATGAATGTTCAATTACAAGCAACCACATGCATGACCATACAAAATCGAATGGCATTAGATTTAATTTTATTGAAACAACATGGGGTTTGTGGTTACCTGCACGCACGGGATGAGCACTGCTGTGTCCACATCCCAAATGTCACACAGGAAATTGAAAATGATATTTCTCAATTAGAACAAATTGAAGGAAACATGCATAAATTACAACAAGAAGCAGAACATAATTGGATCGGCGAGTTATTCAGCTCCCTCGGTCTTCATGTGTCAGGATGGCTGTCTTCCATCATTCAATATGTTTTAATGTTTAGCATAATAATTCTTGTTGCTTTAATAGTATTTAAGTGTCTCTTAAGGATAATCGCAAAAGAAGGACAACACACTCGGCGAGTTATGATGGCGCTGACTCGAAAAGAAGTCCTTCTTCCGGATGGTGATTCTCCTCCCGAAGAATCATAAACGACAACAGAAAGATTTGAGCATCCTTGCAATTGAAGATTGAAGAATGCTCAAAAGGGGGGAGTTGTTGCAGTTTGGTCAAGGTTTGCCTGGAGCATAAGCCTGAAAAGGCCCTGCCAGAGACAAGTCAGGGCTTGCCCGAAGCTAAGTTGGGACTGGTTAGACATTAAAGCTGTGCTGACCAAAAAGAAACAATAAGTCAGGCAGAACCAAACAAAAGAAATTTGCAACTAGAGATAGGATGTAATCTGGTGGTGGGATTTAATTACACGGTGTTTACAGTTAGGTAAATGGATTAATATTTGAATGATATGTAAGTTTATGTTTAACTGCTATGTCTCCTGTGAAATGTAAAACCAATCATGTAACCTTGCTTGGAAAATAGTATAAAAGATGCGTTCAAAATGTGGGTCTTTGGGTACCTGTCTTGGGACAGGAGTCCACAGGGACCCCGGGCCCTGAATAAAGCACCGCATAAACTGACACTCTGTTAGTTTGTGTTCTCATTACGGGCAACAAAATGAATGCCACATTTTTCTGAGCTTCTTGGCCCACTCTGGACTTCAGTGGTTTGAGAGCTATCTGCTCCTTTCCCCAGCCCAAAACAGCTGCAGCTTACATGATGCTATTCCAGTGCTGAGTAATGAAAAAAAAAATCGAGATCAAAAATTATATTCAAACTTCTGTTATTCATGTCATCACTGGTGCTGCTGCTAAGAGTGGTTAGCAGCTATACAGATTTGCTTTCACAGAAGCAGATGCTTTGGTTTCTTTCGTCCTTGCATGGGTATGGAGGCCTCTTTATTCTCTTTCTGGTGTGATCAAGGGCTCTGAATGGGTCTACACAGAGTTGTTAGAGAGCACTGAGAGAGAGTTATTAGGCTGATAGCCGAGACTGGCTGGCAAACACAAACAAAAACCCATCCCTCTGTGTGGCAGTCAGCTGCCAGTTCTTCAAGGGCCTTTCATGGTGTTCTTTCAACTACGTGTAAATTATCTGTTCTGCAAAACGGACTGTTCTCCTGAAGGATTAGGCGGCTTATCATTACCACATAATTTCCTCAAAGAAGAGCTGGCTCTCTGTTCCTTTTCACATCATTAATGAGTCACTTGAGCCAAAAAGCACAGCTTGTAACCATGATTGCATTTAAAAGGCTTTGTGAAGATTCCCCTGATCTTCTCTAATAAGAAAATAAACTGGACTCAAAATAAACTTTGACCTGGAAGGACATCTTCAACAGTTGTCTTGTAAGTCTGCCTAATGCAGTGAATCTGCCACAGCTGCATTTCAGACACATTTCTGTTGCATGCTGTTAAGTTAGGCATGAGGTGTTCAATCATGTCTCCTGATCTCCACAAAACCTTAGATACTGATTAGTGCTGAAGGGTCACCTGTGCCTATTGCTTGTTTCTCAGCATATTACTATTTACCTTCCTGAGGTTATAGTATACAGTCTGTTTTGATTGTCAGAGTTTAACTCAGAAAAACAAAGATCCACTGGAGCCACTGGAGAATTATCCCAGGCGAATACTATCAAAATAACATAGGAGAACTTTTTAACACTTGTGAAAGAATTATGATTGATTTATACTCCTTTTCTGGGAACACATTTGTGTAACAACATCTAGTTATTATGAAGACTTGGATAAATTTGTAGATCATCCATTTCCATTAAAGCTATGCAGCTACATATATTAAGGAAGAAAAACTTGGAATATGATTTTAGACAATGACCTTCACCTGGAAAATCTTAAATTAATTTAAAAGCAAAGCACAACAACATTTTAACAACAGAATTAGAGCAACAGTGTGAGTCATCACTTGCAATGGATGCATTTTCTAGATACTTGATGAAATTCAGTCCTGGTAAAACTCTAAGTTTCAGACAATGATGATATAAACTGTGCAGAATTTCTAAACCTTTGTGAAACAACTTTGATGTTATGTTCATTATATCTGATCTACATCCATAACCTGTTCCTGCAGCTTTGGTACAGTAGCTATTTCTCTGGCTGACAGATTATTTTAAGCCTTCATCATCTATTTAACCAGAGATGGAGTGCATAATAACTCTGTTCTTTCCTTCTTCATCAAAGCACAAGAATCCAAAGCAAAAACAGGTGCAGTTTTACTGCAGGATTGAGCTATTTTTTTAACTTAGCTTCTGATTCTGAAAGGACAGATAACAAAAAATCAGTACAAATGGATGACTATTCCATAGTATGGATGAGAAACTCCTTCCATGTTTAGGCACCCTTCAGTTGCTGAAACATCTAAATAGAGTGGCAATGAGAAGTGGCCACAGAGATCAATATATTCAAAACTACATAAGCATTTGGGAAAGTGATACAGACAAAGAGCGAGCAACAGAGGTCCTTTGGTATTTAAAAGGTGATCAAAAGTCTAAAAATACTCCTTGTATAAATAAAGATTGAGTTATCTGGTATTACTGAAAAGTTTTTCTGATCCATGTCATCGCTTGTCTCTCAAGAATATGCACAGGACAGTGAGATACAGTGTGAGCACTACTCTTACCCTCTCTCTGAATGCATTTCCATGAAAACGATTTCATTTTTGGCCCAGAAACTTATCTGCTTATGCCATTTGATACCCTCTCTAAAGCCAGAATCTCTATAACATCACAGGTGCTTTAAGTGAATGAGCATACATCTGGAGTTAAAGGAATGAAAGGTGTTCATAGCGACAACCTTAGGCTTGTGCAGCTGTGTTGTAACTAGAAATTATTTCATATGGTTTGTTGACAAATGGCTGATCTTGAACCTGGAAATAAAAACAAGTGGTAGAGGTGATGGCTTCTGTTAGACTCACTGATATTTTGAGTTGAATCATCCAGTTGAAATTGCATTACTTTGTCCTTTTATACTTAACAGTCCTCCATATTTCCCTTTTCTTTCCCCTTCTCTCCCCTCAGTTACCACACAGTAGGAGCAGCCTGTCTCCTCTGAACAAGACAGGGGTCAAGCCCACAATGGATGAAGTATGAATGTCATCCTGGCAGTTTCATTCAGTTGCACAGAAATCAAGATACTGAACGCAAGCTTTGGAATTTGGACAAAATCTGACATTCCTACCTGTGACATAGAGTTGCCTTTGGAGTTTCTAGATTCTTTGATATTATATTTACATAAGCTTTAGAGAGGGAAAAGAGAAAAATAGGGCAAATCAAGTCCAAATGGTTCAGCAAAACTTTTATTGCTGCATTCATTAAACTTTCTCAAGTTCAAAGATCACCCCTCGTGACAAGTCCTCCATCACAGACAAGAAGAAGCTACAACACACCTATGCTCTTTGATGCTGGACTTATAGTCTTTTGAAGTAGACAAGGACAAACAGAGGCTTACTATCAATGACCTATTGAAGATCATGTCATACAAAAAGCAAAAACACAGAAAAGAACCACCTGGTAAATGTTTGCAACGTCTCAAAAGGACTTCGATATTGTCAGCTAAAATTATTTCTATAGTACTTGTGATGTTTAGAGTTACAACTCGTTTTGGTTTTTTAATTGCTTTTAACTTTTTGCTAGACTCAGCACTGCAAGAGAATTTCTGCTTTTATGATTTTCAGGTTTTTCAGTTGTCCCAGCTCTGAATACAGTTTTGTTCTGCAGACTCAAAGCCCTCTCAAGTCAAAGACGAGTCCCTGCTGAAGTTTCAGAAGAATTTTGGATCCATCTTTCAATAATTTACATGTTGATTCTTGATTTTGAACTCTTCAAGATGCTCCTTTTACATAGACCATAGAGCTTTCTAACCGTTTCCAACAGTAAGTTAAATAGTATTATTTTTATATTATTCATTGTTAAACTTCCATCCAGAAAGTGTCAGCAAAATATTGGAAGGCCATAAAAGGCTCTGCTGCAGGGAACTGAGAGATGTCATTCACTGTCCACTGAAGCCTCCTGGATTGTAAAGAACCAGGCCTTGTCTTTAGTCACCTCAGCAGTTCCTCCTATGCTGACACGGTTTTTTAGGTTGCATTTTCAGCACTTTAATATCCCCCTGCTAATGCCTTTGAACCTGGTAGAACTCTTACCTATTGTTTCAGAGGACCAGAATGAAAATAATGCAGAGAACATTTAATAACAGCCTCTTAATTCCTCTTCAAAGCCAGAATTTTTGCAGGACTTCAGTGAAACAGAAGTGTCTTGCACACATTTTCACATTCTTGATTTAAATGTAATACTGTTGCACGACGGATATTCTTTACACTATGATGTTGTGCATCTTTGATATACGCTTGTGCTTGGTGCTCCTGTGCTTTCGGGAAAGCAATTTACAACTGTACAACAAAGATGTAGAGCAGACTGTCTGACAAGATATTTTGACTGAGTTATGCTAAACTCAGCAAATGAAGGACTCACTATTTTGCATCAGTAAAAAAGCTAATATCAGATAAATTGAGTGACAGAAAGTGCTGTCAGCCAGGCTGCAGTGAAAAGCAAATGTCTAATTTCCTAGCCAAAAAAAACACAAATCATTAAGTAAAAAGAGAAATAATAAGGCGTGATTCTTGCCATGGTAGCCCAAATTGTTTTATTCTCCATAGTCATAAATTTTGACTGAAATTGTACTGTAAATTTAAATTCTTTAGCCCAGGGAGGGAGGAATAGTCAGCTGTAGGCAAACACAGTGAGAATATGTAATTATCTCCTTAGGAACTTGGGCTAAGAACATTTTAGTACAGGAGTATGGGCTGTTCAAGCACAGCAACCATTTTTTTAACCCAAGGCCTCTCTGAAACCTTTCTCTTGATATATTATTTTGCTTAGTATTGAAATCTGTCACCGTTCACTAAGGCACAAAACAGAGTGTCTTCCGATCTATTAATGCGTAAGAGCTTGTAAAGGCAGAACTGACCTAGTGTAAGTTTAATTGTTTTCCCTACAGATATCTTCTATTCCCTGCCACATTATGTTTTTGTAAGAGAAATTTTTTGTGGTTTTTTTTAATTAATATTACATATCTACTTGTTTGTTATCTTATCTTGTGAATAAAAGGAAAAATTTGGAAATTTATATATTTGCATTACAATAATTTAATAACATTTTTTTTGAAGCAATGTTTATAAGTATCCAAGACTTGTTAAAGGGTGTGAGAATACCAAACACTGAAACTGACCTGTGAAAATTTGCATTCAACCATCTCAATTTTCCTTTGAATCTTTGAGGTTTCCTTTGAATCTCTGAGGTAGTCAGAGATTATATTTTATGCTTACTAGGGGAAGGAGTAACAGGAGGAGGAGTGACATGATGCTTTGGAAAATGTAACTGGTCCAATTATGTCCAATTTATCCTCTGTTAGTCAACACAAGCATAAAAAGAATAGTAAGAAAAGTACCTAGATGCAATTGTTGGAATTGCCTTTCATTATAGAAATAAGAAAAAACAGACCCATTTGAAAATTCTTATAATGTTTTGGTGGTTCTGTCAGAAATGAATTTGTTACTGTCACATGCATGATAAAATATTTCAGACACAAAATTGACAGAATTGGAGAAATTAATCCATATATTTACAAATTACATTGCATGTCACAGAAGGAAATGTCTTACAGCAAGGTCTTCAAAATGCTGTTCCACGGAGGCTTTCTCCAAACTTGTAGCACCTTTTTCTGTCCAGAAAAACTGGAATTACAGACTTGCTATCCTTTTTCATATTTCAAGACACTGTGTATGCTTCCAGTCCTTTTTCTGATTTTCCAAGAGATGACTATGCCTCTGCACTGGGAGAGGCATGTCCATCCCAGCTGGGGTCCAAGCTGGGCAAAGGGCTCCAGTTCCAATTTTAGCAAGGTTTTACTATGTCGTTCACAGAGGAATCACTTAAGTGGCTCCTCAACTTTTTGCTTTCATTTAGTGCTCTGTCATTTAAGAGGACATTTTTAAATCTACCTCCAGTTGAGTTGAAAGTTACTGTTCACTGAAGTGCCAGCTTCTCAGCTTAGCTGAGGCACTCATCACAAAATCTTCACTCACCAGTTCTGCAAGATGATGCTTTTCTACTGCATTTAAATGATAGATCAGCACATGATCAATTGCCTATTGATAAAATAATGCAGCAGGAAAGAAAACTCTGCTATAAATCATACTAAGGAATACACACAAATATTACACATAGAGAAGGTATGTTTTGATCAGGAAGACAATGCTTACTAAATGAGGCCATTTGCTTATGTTTACTTTGCAACCAGGATATGATAAACATCATTTTGCTCTGCAATGCCCTTCCTCAGACAATCCTCTTTCTCTGACCTCATCCTTCCTCGAAAGTAACGTATATTTTACTGTCATGTTTCAGTTCCTTTGACTACGTCCAGGCAACTGAGTGATAGATGATGAACCAAGGTCCCATCGTGATAAAATTTTAAAATGACAGGCATCTACAACACAGCTACATTTTAGATATATCCTCATATTTATATGTACCTGCGCTTTAACAGTAGAAAAGAAATGATCAGTGTTGCTTTCTGAACAACTACATATGCAAAATATAAGCACTATTTAATGTAAACACAGAATACCCCAACAGCATGCATGATTACTTGAACTGGCTTCTCAGGGAAGTGGCAAACTTACCAAGATGGCACTCCAGGCACTGGGTGAGATAGTAAAGGCTATATAAAACAATCAGTAATTTCTACTAGCAGATCTGACTTCATGGCAAGCAAGGTATCTAAGTGAATTTATACCACATTCATGAACTTAAACCTATCGTTGTATTGTCCATGAGTTTCGTTCATACTATGCTTACCTCTTTCCTTCTTTTTTTTAAAAGGGATAAGTTATTTTTCTATCTAGAAAGTGACACTGCATAAATGGATGTTTTTTTAAGGCATTAAAAAATCTTTGCACCTGTATCTCTACATAAGGTCAAATATTTGGAGTTTTCCAACTTGGGTACAGTCCTGCAGCAGAATTTCAATATCTCTGATGTGTGAAGGAAACAGACAGGGATTCTTAAAAAGTAAATAAGGAAATACAGCCCACTGCCAGCCAGCCTGTTCATTGTACAGGGATGCACATCATCACCAAAGGGCTGAAAAATATTTTGAAAAATACTAATCTAAGTTAATTAAATTTCATTTTTGCAAATAAAATGTCACTAGTTTTCTTTAAGCATGCTTAATGCTCCACAAAATGAACCCTCACATTCTTCACTTAGTTACACTGTGATAGGTAAGTCTCAGTGAGTTCATTACTGAAATTCTGATAACACCTGGAAAAAGCAAACACATTTTACTGAAGATTGGGCTGTGCTGGTCTCACCAGCAAGAGGTTGATGAACTTTGAATAGATAGGATTTTTGAGGAGATGCATTTAAGAAACCAATTACATGTAAAAAATGATAGAACAGGATTAACAACTTAAATGTATAATGTGGCGTTTTATGACTGGCAAAGTACCTATCCTCCTTAATTTCTGAAAGATGGACTTGGCTTAGACAGAATATGGATACAAGTACTCATTACAATTTTTGATGGATTTGAAGAGCATCAGCTGAAGGTCCTCCACTGTCACACAGCAGTATTAATTGGATTCAACTGAAAGCTTTGGAACAGATAATATTAAACTATTTCACAAGTGTTCCTTCTAGGAGACTTTCTCCTGCATTTGTCTTAATTACTAATATAAAAACCCTACAAAATTAGAATATATCCTTTAGTAAGACAAACTATAAGGAATCTGAGAATTCTTAGCAGTTTCATATTAACTTTAGAAAAGAAATACTGAAATGAAAATAATTTCAAAGAAAAGTCTACATGTCCTTTGTCACCAGAACTGATCTTGTCTTTTCAGTGTAATGCAAGGAGGTTTGTAATAAAAAGACAGATGTACAAGGGTTGTAGATGGAAAATGAACTATACCCAACCCAGTACTGAGTATAAGCATTCTTGAAAATAATAGTTTGGCATATCCCATAAACAGTCAACTGCATTTTCCTGTTAGATATTTGGGGAGAGAAAAGTTTTAACACAATGGAAAGTATTGTGGTAAGGAAATGCAAAACATTTTCCAGCAGAACTGTTCTCAAGACTCCATTGTGACTCCCGTATTTTTCAATTTCTTACCCTTTAGAGTTTCAACACTACAGAACAGGAGAACTTTGAAGTTACTTTAATCCTTAAGTGTCATTAGTGTTGAGACAGGCAGTTCAGGTTCCCACTGTGCAAGTAGAAAATTGGAATCTTAAGAAATCAGCTGCTAGAAAGAATGGTTTAAGTGGACCAGGAGCAAAAGTCCATTTAAACCAACCATAAAATGAGACAGGACTCACCCCTGCATAGTGAAATATTACTATTTGTGACAGCAACTAGTTCCTCAGAAGGGGCTTTTCAGATTCATATGCTGAAATCTTTCATAAGTTGCAATACCAAAAGAATCATGGAGAAACTGAAGGTTATTCAATCACAGCATAACACAAGTTTAAACTAGCTAAAAATGTTAACTGCTCTTCTAGAAGGCAAGCCTTAAGAAGCCTGAATTAGGCAAATAATATAATAATAACTGGCTTTAAAAAAAAATATTTCTTAGCAGCTATGTAGGCTAGTGCCTCTTTGTGTTTTTCAGTGAGAGGGGAGTAAGTCTTTAGAATTCTGCAGGAAAACCTGGTTAATGTTTTTCTTGATTACCTAAATGGTTTTCTTGTATAAGCTTACTTTCTTGTAAAAGTTGTTCTAGTGAATGACTGCCATATACCAATTTGTGTATCTGTTACCAGAACAATAGGAAGTCTTGACATGCTAAAGAAACCGAGAAAATAACAAAGTTCACACAGATCCACTGGATTCTGTAAATGTGTCCTTTCAGCCTTCCAAGGAGAAACTGCTCATCTTGTGCTCTTCTAATCTAAGGCCAAAATTTGTAGACCTAGTTACACAAGATTAAGCTATTAATTCTCCTACACAAATGAAATTTCATTTTCACCTTTTCCTTCCAACTTTAAAAAGTCATTTTCTGCTTTCTTTAGCTCTGACTTTTTCATTGTGGATGCACAGTTTATGTTACTTATCGTATCATCAGTAATGTAAGTGAGGCTAAGCTAAATTTTAGTCCTTAGAACAAGCTGTTGAATATACAGCTAAGGTTAAATTCAGATAATCAAAACATATTTTAATCTTAACAGAAACTGGTGTTTCCATTTTTAGGCTTTTTATGTATTCATTTTTTATGTAATGCATCTTCCACTCAGATTCAGCTTCTCTTTCAGCAATCGTACATTAGTTCAAATGAACAGTAGACAGTTTGCAAGCTGTTCATGAAACTCCAGTTGTATAAAACCAGTATAAAACTATATGAGAGGCATGCACACCAGAAAAGAAAGATAAGGATATACCTTCATTCTACAGTTCTACCACATATGCTATATTAGTACTGATAAAAAATAACAAACATTTTCATCCTTAAAAAAAAAAAAAAGAAAAGATAAAAAGTCAAATATGTAGTCAAGAGTCGCAATGGTAAAAATTGCTTGTGGATTACTAAAAAGATTGCGGATCTGTTTTCAGGCCTGGCACAAAGTGACTAAAAAGTCTCACAGAGAGCTGAAATTATATTTTCTTTAGTCTAGTGTAAGTTTTTTGTGGATAAACACAGGTGGATAGATCCCCTTAATCTTGTGTGCCTGTAGAAGTGTTCCCCCTCATTAACCTTCTCTGACAATTTTTTCACTATAATTTCCACTATGGTTTTACAGTAAGAATTATTTTTTCTGGATCAGTTTGAAAATCTGGAATTGACATCTGAAAATAATCCATGCTATATAAAATGTAGAGAAATCTATCGCTGTTACATGTCAAAGTGCATTGCTTGTTGGTACTGAATTAGCACAGCTTCATCACACTAAACTCTTCCCCTACAGCTGTTTTGTGACTACAGATAGGTTGCTCAGGTTAATTTTCAAACATACAAGTCACATTTCAGAAATGGACCATTCCTGACATGAACAGATTTCAGTAAAACCTCATTTAGCATCCTGACTCTCCTGTATATAAGTCACTTAAAGCAGCTTTGAAGGTCTCTGGAGACAAGCACTACACATCAGCAGCACACAAGGGTGTTTGGCCTGTGCATTGCTCCAAGAATAGCAGTGGTTATGGGATGAGTTATTCGTTTCCTGAGGTCTCTGGGAGTGAAAGTGCTTATTTACTTGGATGATATCTTGATTGCTTCAGAGTTGTAAGTGCATCCAAAGCTGCCTATTTCTGTCCCTGTCCAACTGTTTAGTAAACCCTAAAGACTTTACTGAGTATAGAAAAATCTATATGACCCCTTCTTCTAGCTCTGGCCTGCTGGGATTCACAGCAGATGTGAGAATGTTCACTTTCCAAAGAGGGAAGCTATTAGCAGCACAAGCTGTTCTGCTGCTTCTCTCACCAAGGTTGTTTCTATATTTAGGAGAGTTTGTGGAGTTGCAGAAGCCCTGCTCCCTTCTGCTGTTATGACTCTACTTGTTTTAACAGTTGAAAGACAAGAGCAGAACAGTGAGAACGCAACTCTTCTCTCTTCTCGCAGGCATCTTAGCAGAAGAGCAGGAAATCCATCGCTGTCCTGCATGGCCCAGTGATCCTGAGGCAAAGGCTCAGGTGCCAAAATTGACCCAACTCTTGGGAAAGGTGGTGGTTTCCCAGGAGTGATGAGTCTACACTGCCAATAAATAAGTATAAAGTGGTATGCATGTTACTTATGGTAACTAAAGGTTTAGCCAACCCCTGTTTAAGCACTATTCCTTTCAAACAGCAGGACTGGGACCGTATCTTTGTCTTTGGGGATTAAAGGCTAATCCCTTCCTGCAGCTAAAGCTGAAATTGGCACTGTGCTCATTTCTCCCTCTATCTTCAGTTCATAGGGAAAATTATGATGAAGTTGAAGCTAAGCCTGGACATATTCTAGTGTGCAAACAAGTTAATGGGCAGCATAGCCCTTGTAATTACATTTGCCTTATTTCCAAGTATTATTAAACCACAGGCATGTGTTAGCTTCTATATAACAAAAGCTATTCATTTGCAGTAAGAAACAAAATTGTGAATCCTGCATAATAGAGAGTCAATGTTATGTGCAAGTAACACAGTGTTCATTTCAATGCACAATAATTGTGATATTAAACCATAATAGAACTCTTATCTAAAATGTTAAGAAAAAATGGGGGAAGGGGGGAGGGGGGCTGGGGAGGAAAAAAACCCAACACAATTCACGGCTTTATTAGAGGCAGAAGTTGCTGTAAGGTTAAATACACCATGTTAAGCATGACACCAGTGAATGCAACTGCAGAAATTAAAGTTGTTGAAAGTTCAATGTGCCTGCATAATTCACATTTCTGGTAGCCTTATTTCTGGCCTCAAGTAAGAGCAGTGAAGCACAGTGATGCAGGACAGTAACCCACTCGTGCTGGGTCACTGGAGAGTTTGCTAGACAGCATCTGTCTCATGCCAGTCTTTCATGCTCTATCATTGCCACTATTGTCAGCTACCCAGCCAGGTTAACTCCAGCTCTAATATGCCCACATGCTTATGTGATCTCATTTCCCAGATCCAGCCTGTTTATGAGCAGTTATCCCAATGGCGCAGTATACAGCCACTTATCACACCTCTCAAAATGCTTCCTCAGAGTGAAGTATTTGATCATCTCTCTGCTTTCAGTCCGTGGCAAACCTGAGATTAAAAAATGCAAGAAGTACCTCAAGTGGCTTTTATTACACAAGATGTTTATTTCTTGGCATTTTAACAGTTGTTAATATTCGATACTGCTATACTACTGTATTCCAGTACTGCATGCTGAAATACTGCTGTGCTAAAAGTGTCCCATCGGTGTTGGCATTTTTTTAAGACTGAACAAGTTTACAGGGTGTGAAGTTCTAGTAAAAAGCATGCTTGTTATGTAAAATAAACTGACTAATTTTCTAGGGATGATCAACTGTTATAAAATGGTAGAACACAATGCATGAGCAAGTTAAGAAATTAAATAAATTGGGCTTATTTCCAGAGCAAAAAAAAATCTCTATACAGTCCCACCTGAATATAACATTTTAGGTCATTAACTTAAATGACCTTTCTCTCAGAGGGAGAGAAAGCTTCATAAATTGGTGTAATAACAGTCTTTCCACAGGTAATGTTCTCCTTTCATAGGTAAGTGCATGTAGCATACAAAGGGAGGATCCTGACCTGTTCAACAGAAGCTGGCAACAGAAAAGTTAATCTGCAGATGGCTTTGTGAACCACTGTGCCTTTTCTTTTGTTCCTATTAATTTGTAGAGTCATATCTGTGGCAGATCTGTGAGAAGAATTGGGACATGCTTCTATTTTTCTAAGTAACACAATATATTGCAACTCCAAACAGTATGGAGTTTTTCACTATGGAGGGCATTTCTCTCTCTCTTTTCTATCATGAGGTTATTACACCTATCATCTGGTGTAATAACCAGATGAGGAGAAGTGGAATTCATTAGTATTTGCCAAAATCTTTTCCTCCTGCATCACCTCTTCAGGCTTATTATCGTCACAATGGTTACAGTTGGAGAATTGCTCTGTTTAGTTACAGAGTTACAGATTTTTTTTTTTGAGATGTTGTCTTAAGCAAGACTTTTTCATACTTGCCTGAACTATGTGAAAGAGAGAAATATCTGGCTTCCAGAACTGAATTTCTTGCACCACTAATTGCCTTGGACCTCAATAGGAATGATTTCACACATTAGTCACAATATAAACACCTCAGTGCTTTCAAAAGATACCAGTGCCAGGAAACAAGGTCTCCTTTTCTGTCTTTCTTAATTGTCCCAATTTAAGGGGAACACATCAACAATTAAGTGCCAGGTCTGTTTTATCATACAGCAAACCACATGTGCATGAAACACACACCCAGGGCACAATAAAAGCTATCTGTATACTCCATTAGTCCAACAGTTTTGTAGTATCATTAAACCAAGGCACTCCAAAGCTTTATGACCTGTTAATTTTGAAGGAGTTACTGAACATGTGTTAAGGTCATGAATCTTTTAAAACATTAGTATCTTGCTCATTTTTCTGAAAAATGGGGACACAGGAGCCATACCTCTTTCTTTCTATGGCTTTTATAAAAATGAACGAAAAAAGCTTTCAGTAATAACTGAGGGGAGATAACGAAGAAAAGTGAACTCTTGGTCTCAGGGCATGGTCCTGTAGGTCACGTTACAGCGAATCTTTATGGTTGTGTCAGCCTTGTGAACCCTATATAAATAGAAATGTATAAAAGAGATTATACCATCTTTAATGGCAGTAACATGGGGGTATAATTTTCTCTGCTAGTTAATCTCCTGGTACAGTAACCTGTGCTGCCCTGGGAAATGTTAAATCTCTTAGCGACAGGGTAGTGAAGAGGAGGGGAGGATATTTTCTCTTGTGTATATAAAAGGAGCACTGTAAACTGAATTAATGTTGGGAGTGATTTCCCAAGCTCTTTAGAGCATGTTAAACCAATTATTTTCAGGTGCTAAAACATGTGGCTGTAGCATGCCTTACTCTGTGCTTCAACCCCTGCCTTTTATCCAGTTATTTCACTACACAGGCAGCTGCAAACACAGCTCTTTCACCTGCTTCCTTCTAAATTGTGCTCTTGTCATGTATGTCTTGGATGTCAAGGTCATCCAAGCTAAGCTTTTCCCATGTAGTGTGGGTTTCTGACTGACACAGTGCCTTGTTCTTTATCACAAGTTATCAACATGCATCCATAATTCTCTTTATTGTGTGTTTGAAATGAAGGTTTCTCCTCCTGTGCTGCTGCACAAAGAGTTTTTGGCTCACAGCAAAGTAGCAGCATCGCTGGCCAAGATGCACTAGGGCAGTGCCTCCTGCAACTATCATGCCTTGGCCTGGAAGTAGCATGTCTTTGACCCATAAAATAAGGTTTTCTGCCTAGGCTTTGATCCTCCTACCCCCCTGAGGTTTCAGGGCATGCCCTGCCCACACACTGGTATATGCATCATGGCCATTGTGCAGCAGGCTGAGATTTGAACAGCTGAAGGAAGAGATAAGCATTTAGGGATAGACATGACTTAGTTTCCTACATAAAATGATTAAAAGAGTTTTTGAAGAAATGATGAATGCTTGTTTCCTCTATTTTTTCATGTGTTTTCCTACCTACAGCATCTCTTTAGAACAGCCAGGTCTTTTTGTCTTACTGTTTCCTGTCTTTACATGTTTTCCTTTTCCCATTCTTCCTTTTTGCATTCTTAGGTGGTTACTTTCTTTTGTATGATATGGAACCATTTATTTCATACTTCTCCTGGTGACTGTCTCCCACCACACTGTTCTCATGTTTCCTCTTCCACTTCTCAGAGCCCTCATCTTGAGAGCTTCAAACACAAAGCGCAGAGGCAGATCTACACCTTCACTCCAGGCTTCTGTATTTTGGTTCCATAACCTTCACAGTGAGCCAGTGAGATACTGCACTAAGCAAGTACAAAGCCAGAACAGTGAGGTGGACAAGTCAAGTGTGAAGATGTCTAGTTCTTATGAGTCTTAGAGACAAGGATGTATGGAGACAAGATTGCATTTTATAAAGTCAAAATAGTTTTTCAGTCTTAGTCTGTCTTTATAGACTGATGTGTGACTTGTGGCCTGGAAGTGGCTTTATTTGCATTCTGGGGGATCATCCATGGGAACAAAAGCATATGGCTGTGACTGGCTTTTGTGTACACTATGTGGCATGCAAAATTCACCCAACATGTGGAGATTTGTCCAGCATGTAGATGAGAGATTCATTTCTGCAACACGCTGCAGGAAAACAGTATAATGGGCACATGCTCATCTGCCAAAAGGTCAGGAAGCTGAAAGGTACACTTGGTTTTCAGCTGACCTGTGAACCAATCCTTATTAATGAGAGATCACTGAGGAAAGTAGTTCATACAGAGAGTCCCTGTAGAATACTTATGTGGAGGAAGTAGAATGTGTTAAAGCAATATTGGCATTCTGCTTCAGCAGAGAAGTTCAGGGTTTGGGGTTAGGAATTATTATGGTTGTTATTTTCTGCATAGTTCTACAAAGCATAAATTTATTCAACTTCCTTTTTTCTTGATTATGACAAAGCCCCAGGCTTTCTTGAACAACAGGTCAGTGAGTCTTGGTATTGTTTCTCATACAAGCAGGAAGAATCTCAAGGCTTTCATGTACCTCCTTAAGGTAAATACCTCCACAATGGCTTCAAGTGAGGGGACTAGTCATGGTTGCTGTTTTTATATATTATATTCCCTTCTTCCAAGCAGTGATTCACTTCAAAAAATAATCATTGTTTTGCAGAATAAAATCTATGCTGTGTTCACACACAAAGACAGACTTGTTCTTCCCAACATAAACTCCTATAATCTGATGCAAAGTGGCAGAATTGCACTCAGCCTTGTAGTAATTCTCTTCCTAGTCCCAGATGAATTAAGGAAGTGGGAGTGAAGAGAAAGGTTTACATTCACCTTGGAACTTTGCACCTTCAGCATTTACATGAGTGTCAATCCAGTCAAACTGAGCACCCATCCTCCATGCTGCAATTGTAACAATTCTGCAATATGAAGTGCATGACACCAAAGCACCACATGAAAAGATGCTCTATCCTGTGACTCCTTCCAAGACACTCCCATTAGTATACTCTGCTCACTCAGGAATTTCGTCGTGATCCTCCCACTGCTGTTGAGCAGTTCCCAAATTTTGTTCTAAAGCTGCTAGAGGGAGAGCTTTGAGGTGAAGGATACTTTGCTATTACCAAAAACCCTTTTCAGCTAAAAGAACCAGATCAGGAATAAAGTGTACTCCCATACTATATAAAAATGTATATATATATATATATATATATTCTTTTTAATCTCTTAAATGAATCCTGGGGTTAATTGCTGATTTAAAAAGTGCAGCCTAAGACTACAAATATTGTTTACCCTCCCAAAAATCTTACATGAAAACCTTGCTCTTTAAGACTCAGATGTCAACCTCAGTTAAAGGCTTTTCTTGGTAATAAGTACAATTCTCCCTCATCAAAATGCAGTTGGTTCTTGTTAGGTTTTGGAAGGAAGAGAATATACTCCCATTTATCATTAGAAATAATCTAGGTCATTTGTTTCCCCCAGTAAATGTCTGTCCTCCCTTTCCCTAGTTACTGTTCCTAAGGTACAGAGACAGCTAGTCTCCTTTCTCAAATGTGTCTTTTTGCTTGCTGGTTTCCCAAGTGAGAAAGATAAATCATATTTATTTACAGTACTTAAAATCAGAGGCTCGATCCCTGCTACAAACTATTTCTTCTTGCAATTCAGGTGCAGGGAAACAATGCCTTATAAGACAGCCTTTTTCATTAAATGCAGAAAGAGAGGAATGTATGTTGGTTTAGTGGTTGCAGGGAGTTGGAATATAGGTTGTGTTCGCAGGTAGGAGGACCTAATGTGAATAAAATGACAAAACAGTTTTAAAGAGGACACTGTACTGAGCTGTATTTCACATGGAAAGCCCTTCCCTACTGTTGTGGAATCACATGTCTGCAGCAGAAGATGAGATGGGGAGTCGGCTGTTGCACTGGCTGTTCTCCTCTGGAGCAGGGGGACAGCAGGGGACACAGGAAGGACAACAGAGCCTCAGAAAAGCAGCAGAGGTGGCCAAAGTAATAGGATTTATGGGAAAGGTGTGTGTGCTGTCCTGTTGTTTATCACTCATCACGAGGCACCTCTGCCCCAACTGGAAGGCAATTGGTACAACTTCAGAGGGCAAATCAAGGTAGTGTTTTGTTACCTTTCCTTGTCCCAGCTCTGGGAGTGGTTAATGTAGATTAGGCATAGGCTCAAACAGAATTTAGTCATGAACCTTCTTGTGTCTTGTGGATGCTGAACCATAGACAGCTGAACAGGATGAGGACAGAGGACTTATTCACATCACGGAGGCATTTGCACAATTAACCCTCAGAACCAATATATTAATTCATCCTACTGCTAAGGCTAGCTTTTCTTATTCATCCAGTACACCCCTTGGTATGTTTCCAGTTCAGGAAAATAGAAAACATCCTCTACAGTAAACATGGCATTTCTATGGGAAATCACAGAGTTGGAGCAAACTGAAATAAATCTATTAGAAATTGGAAGATGGTGATGGGGAGGGTTGGGAATCATTTTGGCAGCTCTGTTTATTTGCCAGATGCTTAGTTACAGTGGCCAGATTCACATGTAGAAAATTTCCTATAATGTTTTATTGTCTCATGTTTTTTTGAGAAATGTGGTGAAAATTTATGTGACAGGGAGTATCTGAAAAGGGCATATTATAGGTTGAAAAGCCCTACTCACACCTGCACTCTCAAAAGAAAACACTTTTTCTCTTCTGCTTGCGGAATAAGAAAATAATGCCCTTGGAATCTGCCCTTTCTGTATTATTTTGGCTGAAAATTTTCTACAACACAATAAGAGTGTAGCATTTTTTATCTCCTATGACTCAGGATTTTATTATGTATTGAATTAGTGCTATATTGAGGTGGGTGAAGGATCAGGGCCTTAATTTTTAATTTCTCTGTCTGGCTTTTGATCTCTTGTAGACTGAAAGAAGACTTACTTGGACACCTTTTCCATTACTTCCAGAGAACCTGTAGAGGATGTCAGTCCTTCCACTTGGGCTTCCTCAGTCCCTGAAGTACTGAAAGCCACAGACAATCACTGCACTGTAAAATGTGTATATTTAAAAAAAGAAAAAAAAAAAAAAAAAAAAGCCAGCATCTTCCTGAAAAGGCACTTTTACTTCCATGCATGCATATTATTCACAAATATATTTTGCAATATCAGGTGGAAATATGGATATAAACAGGTCTAATCTGGGTTTTCTTGTAGCTGGACTGGAATACAAGCTTTGGCATTGCCACAAACTCCTCAGAAGGAAAGCCAAGGAGTAAATACCCCACAAATGTGTCAAGGATTGTGAGCACATAGAACTGGGTAGAGTTAGTACTTCTCCATAGCTGGTATGACAATGTCGAAATGTAAAATATACTGTTGTGCACCTATAGCAGCTGAAGAAGTAGGACAAAACAATACCTGGTAGGATTAAATCCTAGAGGAATATCACAGTTCACTAATGACAAGGCCCTTATTTAGGTGGGTGATAAACCCTCCTAAGCTGGTATCTACCTATCACAGTCTCTCTCATGAAAACTTTTGTGTTTAATGTTGTGTATTGTGTTGACCAGACTATTAACACAATGTGACCATCCAAATAAAGCAAATAAAAGTTGGGGATGAAGACTAGGAGAATAAAAGAAAAGACAGAGTTTTACACCTTACAAAGTGGATGTTCTAATGACTGAGTCCCACTACTGGTGTTAATCTGTAGTCTGGACAAATATCCCTTCAGAAACAGACAGGGGAAAAAAAAAATGCCTACATGAAATCTGTGACACTGGAAACCTCCAAGCAAAGTAAAAAGCATGAACAGATAAAACAACACTGGAAGGTAAAGGTGAGAAGGGAACCTAGCATATTCAAGTCGTAGTCATTGGAAATAACTCCAAAATAGAAGTGGAAGCACTACTTTCTTGCCTGCTGTCTGAAAAATGATCTGCTTGTTCACATCTTGAAGACTAGATGCTGGCACAATAAATTTTGTGCAACTCCTCTGATGTCTTTGAAAGCAAAAAACTTTGACTTTTATTTATTTGCCTAAAATGAATATCTATTATGAAAATATTGTTGTGCACTTGACATTTTAACATATTATCCAATTAAAAAATCGACAACATCTGTACCCTGCAATAAACTTCCTGTAACTAAAGATGTGCAAGCCCTGGAGATTCAGCATTACGTGAAATAGATTTATTTAATATAATTGAACATAATTGTGCATGTAATGCTTTATCGTAATATTACTCAGCAGATGTGCAAATAATAGCTAGTTTATTTGCCACCAGCCATATGGTGGTGATGTGATGGCAGACGCACTCTAATACTTGGCAAGAGGAGTTCATTAGTATGAGTGAGTAGATGAATGCACTGAACCTGAGATGCAGTGGTGACATGGGGACAGTAAGGTGTGCCCTGAGGAAATGCCAGTGTCTTAATCTGGCAAGGAATGTGCAATAACCTTTATTGCCCTCTGTTGGTAAGAGATCCTGAGCACTATTTTCAAATAGCTGGTAATTCCACTGAAATAGATGTTTAAGATGAGCCTGTTATGAAACCCACAACAAGTTTATTGCATAAAACAGGAATAGACAAGTGACTACTTGTCTGAATACTTTGGATTATCTCATGAAACACATCAGAAAAGGGACAGAAAACTCAGTTTTCATTTATAAAAATTCTGGTCTGAAACATATTTCAAACACACTTCTGTTTTAAAGAAACTTCTTATATTTGGGATTTTGAAGAAAACAGCCTTTCTAATTACAAGAGTAATTACTGTGAAGCTTGGAAAGTATACCAGTGTAAAAGAGATAGCCAAACACGAGCATATCTCTCTTAGTAGTAGGAAAAAAAAAAAAAAAAAAAAAAAAAAAAGAAATTATACAGCTACATTGCCAACATTTGACCTGCCTGCTTCTAGTCCTCTTTGCTAAACATAAAGGAATTAAAGTATTCCTGCATCTTCATGGACTAATAAAATCAGGCCCACAGACTCTTAGCCGAAACTGGAGATGTCTCTGTATATCTTATGTGTTTAAAGATCCTGAAATATGACCTCCTAATGATCTAGTGTTTAAACTCTGATCCTGCAATACTATACTCAATAAGGTATTTTCTCTGACAGAGCACACCTTCCCAAGGATTAGACAACCTTCTCTTTTCCTGTTTTGGGTACATCCTGAGTTTAATAGCAACTGACCAAAGAATATGAAATAAAGATGTGTATTGGTATGCTGGAGAGTCTTAAATATTTTACACCTTAAAAGAGAATTTTGGCTGCTGTAAGCCTGGAGTTACCCATGGTGTGTGTTTGATCTTCTACGTGCCATGGGCAGCAGTTCCCATGGCCACATAACCATGTCTGAGTTTAAAAGAAGTATGTGAAACTGACAATACAGGAATGAAACAACTGTACTATCATATCTTTGCTTCCCTTCTTTCATGTTATTATTCTGCTAAGAATAATTTAAATTAAAGGAAGAAAAAACACAACACACAGGCTTTTGGAGCAGGGAATCATTTGAACCTTATGTTAACTGACTGGGCTCAAATGCTGACTAGATTGAAGCAAAGAATTTGTGCATGTGCATTGAATACTTCAGCACTGAGTGCTACAGTCAGAGGAATTCTTCATGCTTTAAAATTGACTAATACAGCTCAAGACCAGAAAGATTCATTATGGTTATCTAGTTTAATCTCGACTATCATCAGCCATGAATTTATGCCTAGAGCATCAAAGAGGTAAGTTAGGCTATAGATGGACAACAATTCTGTCTCCTAAGTCTTCTTTCATGATTTTAATAGTGAAAAGTAAGACATTAGTGATCTTCTTTCAGTGTTAATTTTTTTTAGGCTTTTTTTTTTTATTTTTCTATCATCCCGTTTGCTTTTCTACAATATGTCATTTCAGGTGAATCTGATAATTTTAAATCTGAATCTGTATATTTCTCATTGTGGGGGGCAGTACTCGGGAATGAGATATGTGCCTCAAGGATCCCGTATAGGTGGGATGTCCACTTGGATCCCAAAGGAGTGCTATTTGGATGAAATGCTCCCTATGGTAGCTTGGACAAAGTCTGCCACTTCAGTAGACAGAGGTTCAGGCAGCTCCTGACTTCCCAGAAAAATGTTCATGGATCGTGGGAGTTTGAAACTAAAAGAGCTTTAATGTCTCTTCCAACCCAAGCCACTCTCTGGGTTTATGATTTTGTGGCCTTATGAGGTTTTGTCTTCATGGCAGGTTGCAATTCGTTCTGCAGCTTCAATGGCAGTGCAGCATATGTCCAAACTCATTCTGCATTATTCAGGCACTGTAAAAACAGGACACTATTGAACATGTGCTACAAAAATATAGCCTACAGTTCTCACATTTTCTTTTGCAATAGGCTGAAGTGAACTTTTCCTAATGTTACAAGGTTTAATAGGCTCACCTTTGCAAGAACTGGAGTTATAGTTGCTCCCTGCAGACTGAAACATAGCGTGACCCTTCATTGCTAAAGCCCTGCTTTCTGGGCAAGAAAGGAGAGTCCTATCCTTTTTATACCTGCAGCAGGGTCACTGCAGGAGAATGAACTGCTGTGGTCATTTGGTTGACTATAAATCTTTACTGTAGATCCCAGGCAGACTGTCATGCCTGGAGAATACAATATTGTTCAGGGAAAAGTCCTGCAACAACATACTGCAATAATCTTCCCTGTCAAAATCTTCTTCGCTGGCAGTCTTGTCTTCTCAGATGACTGGTGGGTTTATGAATGCCAAACATTCCCCCTTGCATTCAGTGGATCTATTCTTAGTAGACATCTATTCTTAGTAGACAGCCTTTAATGTGAGATTTTCAGTCCTCTGGGCTTTGGTAGGAATTACTTAATTTATCATAATGTAATTAGGACAAATAATATATAGAGAAAGTGTTTTATGCATCAGGGCTATCTGACTCGGCTCCTTAAAGAGTTCACAGCTGAAGTATATTGATTCTTTGATTCTCAGTTCTTCTACTGCTCTAGACAGACTTATTTAAGCCCACCTCACAAGTCTCCTATATATCCACTCAGTTTTTCACCCGACTATCCATTTTGTCCGGCAAATGAGTATTTCTCGTTTAATTTCACCTATCCACAAAATGGTAATTGCTGTGAATACAAGTTTTATTTAGCATATACACTGTAATACATTAAATACTAATAAAAACATTAATACAGAAGTTGAAATTAAGAAGAACTCATGATAAGGAACTCGTATTCAGTCTTGATCTCACTGCATATTTAGAGGGGGTGGGCATTCAGATAAATGCACTTCACTTCTTGCGCATAAGAAAATGTTAAACACATTTCCTTCCACATGAAAAAATCTGGGATTAGTTCAGAATGTCTGCTTTATTTTATCCAGAAAAGTACCTATGGTGAGGGATTAGTAAAGTTATATATTCTCTGTTCATCCCTGGAAGTGCCTGGGGATTCTTGTGTTGAAAGGCAAAATATAAATTTAAGATATTATTAGTATTACTTCTGCTAATGATAATAATTCAACACCAGAAAAATGTTTATAGCTAAATTATTATAATCCCCTAAACAAATGGGTTTATGCAGAAGCAGAACTGCTGACACAAGCCTCCTGTAACAAGACAGTGCCAGCAGGCATTACTGTAACTCAAGCAAGGGCCAGTCAAAATGATACAGCCATTGTGTTGATGTGTTGTATATGATTGTGAGTATTGGTGCCAGCTGTGTCATAAACCACTCCCTAGAAATAATAACCCTGACAGATAATAGAAATGAATCAGCATTTTCTCCTTAATAAGAATGTTTTGTAAGCCTAGCCATGCAGTCTCAAGATTCAGTAGGGAATATTTTCAGCTCCTTCTTCATGAAAAAAAAAAAAAAAAAAAAAGTTTTTATGAGGTTATGTCCTCTATTTAATAAACTTAGCGAGCTTTATTTTCTCACACCTTCTGAAGCTCTGCATGAGATACCACTCTAGGGGAGAGTGACAATTATACAGGGAATAGCAAGCTGCTTCCTCTTACTAGCCCTGAATGTTCCATGACAGTAATGCCGGAAAGAGTGTTCTGGAGCTGAAGCCTCAAGCTGTAAGTCCAGCAGGGACTCAAAGTTGATTAACTTTGTTAGATCCTTTGGTTGGGGTAGGGAGCAGGGGGTGGTTTCATAGGCATAAGTGTTATGCACTCCCTTTGGCTCACGGGAGAAGAAAGGTGAAGGAAGTTTAAGGAATATTAAAGGTCTGACTGAGAAAATGTGTGATCACAAATTGTCTTGTCTTCGCTTTTTCTGCAAGCGTCCTTCTGACTCTGCTATCTAATATACCAAAGCAAAGAGGATGTTTGTTTGAATAATACAGCATGTAGTTTCTTCTCTCTTAAATCTTCCACACAAAAAAATCTACCTGCCCTTACTTTCCAAACAGAACCTGGACTGGTTTTTTGTGCCTACACTTCAAATTTCTCCTCCTACAATCTTTTTTTTTAATGAAAGCGAATGTAGAAAATCTGCCAGATAAGCTGTCTTGTCCTCCCTTTAGTTTGCTGTAAATGGAAAGCCATTATAGTTTTCCTGTTACCTCAGCAATATGTTGCCTTTCTATTCCTTGTAAAAGCTGTGTTTTTGACTTACACTGTGGGAGAGAAGAGGGAAAAAAGGTGCCTTTACAAGGTATATTTTCTGTATGGGCAGGCCAAACTGCTGTGATAGTAGATGAGCTAGCCAAGTGCTCCCTCAGTCTTTGCCCCTTGCAAAGTGAAAGTCTAAATTGCAGTTCTCTCCTGATTCCCTCTGGAAGGTGATATCCATCTGGAAGATTTGGCTTTGAACAGCAGGAGAGTTCATGCAGTTCATATTAAATAAAGCTCTGACTTGCTGTTCAAATTGACTTGATGGTATGACCTACTCCATTTTTCAGCTTGAGTTTTTGCTTCAGGGACGCTAATTATTTTCTGAATAATTTCTAAGAGTATCTAATGTCAATACAGGTGGCTATTTAATCTTTATTCATCTTTTAAGTACCACTGCATTTTAGCCTGAGGTGCCAAAAAGTAGTGGCTAAGGGTTAGCATGGACTACTCAAAGATTTACAGGTAGAATTCAGACTGTTTGTGTCACAACTCATTTTGTAAAATTAATGGAAGCATTGCTCAAGTCATCATGCCAAGAGTCTAACAAAAAGTTTTCAGTTAATCTGTTAGCATTGACAATGCCTAAGATCCACCACAGGGCCAGGGAGCCATAATATCGATGCAGCATTTGATAATTGACTTACCTTTTTATAAAATCCCCCCACACTGATGGTAGTGACATTTGAAGTTGAGAAATGAAGGCATGTAGTTGAAGATCAAGTGAGCTGCTCCAAGTCACATATAGGGCAAGCTTCTTGGCCACAAAGCAGCCTAAAAGCGACAGCTTCACAACCACGATATCCTTTCCCTTTCTCTCACACTCCAGAATGCAGAAGAGACCTTCCCTTGTCATTAGGTATAGGAGATGTCACTAGTGCTCTCTGTGACACTGGTTCTTGCTACAGATCTGATGCCCACACCATGACACAACAGATTCAATCCTACTGTATCCAAGTTTGTGGATCAGCTGCAGAATCCTAATTTCCTGCCTTTTTCCTCTGCATAAAGTCCTATATCAGGTAGATTTAGATCAGATATTAGGAATAAATTCTTCTCTTTTTGTGAGGGTGGTGAGATGCTGGAACAGGTTGTTCAGTGAACTTGTGGAAGCCCCATTCCTGGTATTGTTCAAGGGTACCCTGGATGGAGCTTTGATCAACCTGGTCTGGTAGAAGTAGTCCCTCCCCATTGCAGGGGTTTTGGAACTAGATGACCTTTAAGGTCCTGTTCAACCAAAATCAATCTGTGATTCTATGCCCTTTCAAGAGTTTGTATTCTGTCCTGCCAGTTGAGTAGACTTATGGATCTGATCTTTTTACTCTCTAACTGGTTCAACCCTGTGCTAAAGACTAATTCTCCTTTGGTTTGAAAGAGAAGGGGGAAAAGGGAGAAATGTAGATGACTGTGGTCAATTAAATTGATTCGTGGCAGCAACAGCAAATCTCCTTGTGTACTTTCTGTCCATTTGGGAGAGGGTCATTCTGTAGTTGAAGCAGGACAGACACAGGGTAGAAGGTTTTTGCAAGAGAAGCTCTGCATTTATAAATTATCATCCCTTTAGCATTTTCCTGTGCTTAAATAGTACAACTTGTAGCCAGTGTTAAGATTTATAACGTACTCTAGGCCAAACAGTGACCCATGAAGGATGCTGTCTTGCTTTAATTTGGCATCCAACCAAGATGTGTCTGCACTGTTACAGAGAAATCTGCAACCCAGTCTTTATGTGCACACTTGAAGGTGTGTAAGCACAAGCTGAGCTAATTGCTAATGCTAAGCATCACTTAAAGCTGAAATATCTGTGTCTGTATGAAGATACATGAGCACCTGAAAGATTGTCAGATCCCTAATCAAAAGTCTTTTGCCTTGGGGGCTGCCAGTATCCTCTCAGCAGTATTACTCATTCTGGCAGGTAGTATTCCAGTAGCTCACAAATACTGGATGTCCTGAAAAATTAGGAGGCAAAGAAACACCTTTTTATCCAAAGAAGCAGTATCAGGACTATCATTGCTCTGGCAAGCTTTGGACAGGCTTTTAGCAAGTATACCCACAAGAAGGCTCGAGTCTAAGATGCTGAAAATCAGTAAGGATCATTTCTTTCCATCATGGCATGATGAAAAGCAATGTTTCTTTATGTAGAGGGAGTTCTCAGGCATAAAATGTGTCTTAACACTGCAGACAGTGTTTAGAAGGAAAAAAACCCACAACCATAGGTTTTATATATATGTCCTTGAAGAGAATTTTTTTTTTAGCCTGTGTTATCACGCTTTTTTGCTGCAACTTAATATACACAAGAGAAATTTCAGGACTGTTGAGCATGCAGATTTTCCTAGGGGATGAGTGCAAGGTTATTTAGCACAGGTGTTTCTGTAATTGTACAACACTCCTTATTCATATGCCCACAAGCTCTTATTCCCTTGTGAATGATGCTGTTGTCTAGTATTAGAGCACCAGGTTCTAATGAAAAGCTCAAATAATATTGCTTTACAGTGACCCCTTCTGTGAGTCATCTTTCATTTCATGAATGTATGCAACTCAGGGAATAGGCACTTTTGCTGTAATTATTATTTATTTAAACAAGTGTGTGTGCTCATTCCCCTCAGAATACCATAGTTCACACACCAGGTTGTATGTACTGTGTAGAAAATCACACACACACACACACACAAAAAAAAAAAAAAAAAAAAAAAAAAAAAAAAAGACAGAACTCCCTATCCCCTTGATTCTTATTACTGAAATGGTTAGGTTGCTCCCCATGTTTGGCTACCACAACCTACATCTGGCATATCCCCACTGAAATGAATAATATACTCAAAGTACTTAAGGAAGCTGGTGACCACTGTTGTGTGATTATACCGTTGCCATGCAGATTCCATTCCAGAAAAGCTGCATGCCCTGCTACTTAGCACATTCAGCACACACATGTACCATGTCTGGAGATCTGAAACTTGTATGTGGGAATGAGCAAGCAGGGGATAGTCAGTCTGATTCCTGATGCCCCTCCAAAACTCCAAGATGCCTTTCTGTGTTCTGCTAAATCTCTTGACTACTTTAGCCCAGAGACTGTAGCAAAAGAGACACAAAAATTACTGGTTTATATTTGTCTGGCTTTTATTTGATTTTACAAAACCACATGTTTGTATAGATCATTGTTTTAGGGCTGTGATTTAAAAAGACAATATGATATTTTTCCTTTTCAACTTATGCCAAGCACATGGAAATCTGTGAAGCATTAACAGGAGCTGGCTGTGCTCAGCCTCTCTGATAATCATCGCATGAAGCTGAAGCTACAGATACTGAGCTGGTCAGTGTTGTGGTATTTGCTGCTACTCAGTACATATTTTTACAGAATGTTATCATATATTATTCATTTCAGATTTAAAAATACACAGAAATGCAGCAGAGAGCTGCCTTCATTGCTCTTCAGTTCTTTTATATTGTTCCTATGTAGCTTGGATTCAGTAGTCTGAGTAAACATCAGGCTCTCTAATGAAAGATTGTTTCTCCCCTGCTCTGCTACAGAGGGTTGCCCCTGATTTTAGGTTCAAGCATCCCTAATTAATTACTAATTAGCGTTCTTACCATTTCTTCCCATGTCAGTTGTGTCTGATAGTGAAAATTGCTTAGCAAGTTGACTTAGCATCTCTGCTAATTGCTTAATATTGCTGTGCTTTGATATATATTTTTTTCAGGGCTTTTGAAACACATTAGTTTCAGTAACCCTTTCAGGTGCACTGCTTCTATTATTGATAATTTTGTTGGTTGCAGGAGAAAGGAGTTTGTGGTCTTTGTTTTGTTGTATAAAGTGAAGTATATTTTTTAAACAGATCTACTAAAGAAGAGTGAGATACCTGCTGAAGTTGCTGTCTGTAAAGAGAAAGCTGAAGGTGCAAGCTGCGCAAGATGGCAGAGATTGACAAGGAGGGCAAGAAACAATCCAGAGTATAATTTGGGAAACCAGAACTGAAGGTGACCTTCCTTTAAGAAAGAGCTTGCAGTTTGATTCCCCAGATGTACCGGAAAGTTTCCTAATCAAACTGCAGTTGTATGGCAGCAGCATTTTAAAAACATAGTGTCTGGGTCACAATTCCCCAAGGCTCTCCTGGTGTATGTCTGAGATCTTGCATGTAAAGAGGTAAGTCAGGTTTAATGCCAATTGGCTTGCTAATCATAGCATTTCTTATTACCCATTCAACCGCAAACACCAATGGGGAAAAAACCCACACCAAAAACTGTTAGTAAATATTGGAAAGACTAAAAATCTGAAAGCAAACTTAAAAATCTAGATCTGGAGTCATAAAGAAAGGGAATGGGGAAGGCACAATAGAACAATAGGAATTGTTCATCTTGGTAACCTGCTGTTGCTGTGATTACATCATATCATATGCATATGCCTTTCAAGATGCTAGATGCTGCTCTTCTGGGATCCACACACTTCCAACTGCTGCCAGAGCTGTAAGCCTTCACTTGTATCCTACATCTTTTTTTTTTTTTTTTTTGAATTGTCAAGAAGAGCTCAGAGGAGCAGGAAATCTGTAACCATGAATCTTCATAATGGAGGAGCAACAATAGAACAAAAACTGCACAATTTTTCATTAAAAAGAAAAATCCTGTTCTTCAGTTCTTTTCCTCTGCACAAGAAGCAATCACTGCTTACTCACTTCACTTCTCACTCCTAAAGCCATCACTGGCCTCCAGGTCCCATCCTTTCAGAGGCAGAGGACCAAAGAGAGCAGCAGAGTCAGATGGCCTCTTTCAGCAGCAGCCTGCTGACAGCTCTGCTTGCAGGAAGAGCACTCACTGCTGCCTGAACAGCCAGGAGGAGTCAGGTAGACATCAAGCAGAGCAAAACCCCCACCAGGGTGCAGCTGAGAGGGCTAACAGTACTGGTCAGGGATCCCTGCTCTTCTAGGGGATGGTGAGTGGCCAGCAGCCAAGGTGGACTGAGAACCAGCTGATTTTTGTCACAGCTTTGGGTGAAAGGCAGAGCCTTCCTCTGGGGAAAGCACTGCAGAAGAGGAATTACAAAAGGCCATATCACTACACAGGGTTGAACTGGGGAGGAAGGCAGAACGGTGGGCTTATAATGATCTGAAATTTGGTGGAGCAGTTTGAAAGATGAAGAAAGGTGAAAAATTAGGCAGTTGTTGAAAAAAAAAAAGTTGTTGCTTGAACTCAAAGAAATCTCTGCTCAGAAACAAAATGATAGTCTGGAAAATGGAAAAAGTTTTAACAGAAGGCTCTGTAATGTCAGGGTAAGTTACATTTGAAAGCAATTTTTCTGAACTGATCAGAATCCTTTGAATTTGTAGAGCTGTCACCTTCAGGAGTGCTCAATTCACTGCAATTAAATGACCTGAAGAATGGAGTAGTGCTTAAAGTCAATTGCATTTCTGAAAAGTGATGGTGAAATGAGAAGCCCAGACACTGTCAGCAAGTATAGAATAAAAGGAATGAGACCTGAAGAAATTGTATGACAAGAAGGTGAATTTGTGAAAGTAACTAAAACAGAAAGCCTCAGCTGAACTGGCCTGTGTAAGAAAATACTCTGCTTCCTAATCAGAAGAAGAGTCTTTGATATGGTTATTAAAATCAAAGAGCTCTTCTGTTAAGTATGCCTTTATCAAAATATCCATCAGAAAAATTGTCCTGTAATATTGAAGCTCTGGGCAAGTGCTGAAATGGTAAGCATAAAAGTACTTCAAGGGAACAAAGCTGAGTGCTCCTAGATGCAGGATGACA
This sequence comes from Pyrocephalus nanus, assembly GCA_038380795.1. Lineage (NCBI taxonomy): Eukaryota > Metazoa > Chordata > Aves > Passeriformes > Tyrannidae > Pyrocephalus > Pyrocephalus nanus. Next base: position 62,769,202 of record CM076263.1, on the reverse strand, counting down.
GCCACACATGCATTTCATGAGCAGTGTGAAGCTCTCCTGCAGTCTGTAGCCCTGTCTTTCACAGCTTCCAACTTTCTTTCAGTATAGACAGATACCATGTGTGGCTGGCTACCCTGCATGTTTTAATATGGGCACTCTCAATACAGAGGCAGCCTCCTCAAGTATTGCTCTCTTCTTCAGCCTATGCTTAGGACTCTGTGGTCCTACAGATTTTACAAATCAGATGTTTAAAGCAAATCAGTTCTAAAAGTGGTCCCAAGAGATCAGATCAGGCCTTTTATCTATTACTGTAAATATCCAGTGGTGTGCCTTTTTTAAAGTGCCATTTCAGCAGGTTCATTTCAGATCCATGAGCTTCAGGTACATGCAGGTTGGGCTGGCCCATCTCTCCTACCTTGCTACTGCCTTTTTTTTTTTTTTTTTCCTGGGGGTGGACAGAAAAGGGATTAAAGTTTATTAGGCCAGAAACTAAGTGTGCAGGAGAAGTCTCAAGTCATTATCTATCTGTCCGTTCTGCTGAGAAAGTATCATGATGCCCAGTTCTGCTTACCTGCTGTCCCAGGACTTGCCCTTGGTACGTCTCTAAGCAGCACAGACACAGTTTTGGGGTAGGGGCATCCCCAAGCAGGTTTTCAGGCACATATCCTCAAAGCAAGGAGCCCATGTCACCCAGCAGTGTGCAAAGGGGAATGCAGAACCACGGCACCATGGTCTCTGTCTTTTCATTTCTCTAATCTAAAACCGTACCTTGTGTTTCCACCACAGGAACTTCACTTTGAAGCTGAGATGCTGCAGGGGAATAAGCTTTGCTAATCTGCCAGTTTATTGTTTCCTTGTAGTGAGCATGAACATGAAGAAACATTACAGTATTGCTGGCTGGATGCCGTATGACTGAGAGTTAACAGGGAGAGCCTTTTCTGCTTGGAGAAGACTTTTTGGCTGGGTTGTGAAAATTTATATTTATGCAAACTCATATAAACAGTGAAAGAAAAACCAGAGGGGCTCTTTTGGAACTGCAGCCTCATAATGGGGTCATGATACCCTTATGTTAAATAATCCTGTGGATTTTTTTTTTTTTTTTACTTTTCAGTCTCCAAAATAGATTTGACACACAGTTTTTCACAATTACTGTGCCACATGAAAATTCTTTCTCTTGCCCAAACATCAGCCATTTGTTTCCAGTTACTAGGGTAATAAGCTAAATGGTGTTTTTTGAGAAAGAATAATAACTTTGGAGCCTTCTGAATCCAAGCAGGTTTGACCTTGGAACTGTTTGAACAGTATTTTATGACTTTAGTGAATTGGCACTGAGTTGTTTCTCTGATAGCCTGTGCCAGCCACTTTTATGAGAAATTCTTCTGCAACCACTTCCTCAACTTATTGCTCAGGAAGGAGATGGTCAAGTGACAGTGCTATTTTCAAATATATGTCATGCTGCTTTTTATGTTTGGCACAGATATGTTCAAATATGCACTTAAAAGAATGATAATGTGCATAAAAATTGTGAGAGTGGATTCCTAATTCTTAGCATTCCCCAAAAACAAAACCCATCTCTTTTGGGTTTTTTTGCAGGTTTTGTCACATTTGATCATCAAGTTTAGACATGCAGAAGGGATGTGGAGTGACATCAGCCTGAGGTCAAGCAGTGCAACCCCACATTTTATGTGCGTTAGTTGCTAAATTTTTTAACAATCAGGCACTATGATTCCACAAATCTTATACCTGTTAAAAATGAGCTGTCTCTCCTGTCTTCCAGTATCAGCTTCAATACCTTCAGTAACATCAATTTCCATGCCTGCCTCAGTAGGATACCATCTGCTTAACTGCCTGTCACATCACTTTAATCATTAGTTTAATTTCTGATGTTATCAGCCTTATTATATATATCTTTGACTTCTAAAGGTGGCCACCTGAGACTTGTTCTCTTTTAAACTGGTATAAAACCACTTGGAACAGAACCTCTGAGTGCAAGAAGTTAGGTAAACAAGTTTCATGTAATTATTTCATTGTAGTGGTTAAAAAAAAAATGTCTGTGTGTGCTGGAAAGCTTTTATGATTGTTTCTGAGTAGAATGGAGCTTGAGTAGACTGCAAATGTAGAATAATATTTTACAGGATACTTCTATCCCCCTTTAACTTTTTCATTGTTTTTACATGCTGATGGGTCTCAGACCATCTGAAAAATCAAATGCAGTTTCACACATGCAGCTATGTAATAGATCTGATGTACCTGTGCAGGTACACTGACTCCACTTACTCTAATTTAGGGGCCAAAATCAAAACATCTTTGAGGTGCAGGCAGCAGCTCTGTTGTATTATGGTAAATAAGCAAACTTTTGATCCTGACAGGTATGTAAGGGTCTCAGCCTCCTAGAAATAATTTGGGGTTGTGTTTTACACTTTCTTTCCCGGTTTTATCTTCCTTTATTTTAATGCATGACTAAGATGAACACTGGAGGTAACAAAGAGAACTGATCTTGCCTAACTTACTGTTCCCAAGACTTTCTTAGAGCAAATGATGCTTTCTCAGCGCAACCATGAAGAAATCTTTGGCACTTTAGCACCCTATTGGTTTTGTTCATAGTGCTGCTATCTACATCTGCAGGGCAAGAACAGGAGTGGCCAAGGTACTATAAGTCAGTCTCTCCCCATAGCTGCTTTTTCCATTTACCTTGTTCTGAGACCACAATTCTCTTTCTAAAGAATGACAATCAATTTTCTTGGTCTTGGTAGCTATTGCTTCTTGATAATAGCTTGCCTATTTTTTTACTCTTAAAAGCTCAACTCATTTCATACAGTCTTATTTCATATTACATTCCCAATTGACTTTATCATAACTAAGGTAGTTGCATATTAGCAATTATTTTTTAGCTCATATCTCGAAATTTTGGTGTGTTTTTCATAAGTCAGATATTTTCTCAGTTTTTTTCTGAGAACTTTCCCCTAGCCAATTACATACCAACTCTAAGACATTCTGATCTTAGCCCTAAACCAGACCACTATATTGCTTCATATTTAATTTGTTATCCCTGTAATTTTGTGTGCACATTATCCTAAAGCATTACCACAATACTCGTGGCCTAACTCTGAAGCTAGTCTTCGAGTAAGAGGCTGGGCTACATAGATCTCAGGTCCTTTCCAACCTATCTATCTTTCACATTACAGGGCCCATAACTGAACAGAACGTGTCTAAAGCAGAAAATAACTTTCAAACAAGTCAAATAATGTATTTATTCATTGCTTCAGGAATTTCTTTGAGTGAGGGGAGGGAGAAGCATTTAAGATATGAAGTTGTGTGGAGCTATTTACAACACAAGAAGCATAGACGATTTACTACATAAAGAAACAGTCATTATGCATGTTTGGGTTTTGAAGCAGTGCTGTGCCTGTGAGATAGATGAAATACAATGTTGGGAACTCCTGAAACCAATTATGGTAGATGACTGTGACACTGCATCCTCAGATATGCCTAATTTGCTCTTACTGCTGTAACTAATGAGGTAGATAAGAAAATAATGCCCGTATGCACATGTGAACATAGGTCTTTGTTAAGTAGCAATAGCAAAAATCATGACACTGGCTAAAACTAAAAGGCATTCCTGATAACAAAATTCCACAAAGAAAACAAAACTCTTTACTAGGTAGTAGAAAGAGTCCAGGAAAAGGCAGTGCAAAACTCTAAGCAACAAGAAGGTTGGTGTAGGAAAAAGATCACTTATAAATGTTGGTCTGTTGGAACTGAACATACAGCAATGCGTTTTCTGGACCAAATGCAACAATAGTAGCATGACTGTATGGAGAGCTAGATCTGAACACTGGACAAGATGAAGTTTCCCTATCACAATGTGAAGTAGGACAGTTGGTGCAAAAGGGGTTACCACACAGCTGTGAATCAAAACCGCAATACATCATGTTGATGTGTGTTTGGACTCTATCCCACGTGGGATATTTTTCAAACTTTAATTTAAAAGTAGGATTTTTGCTCTTTTGCTGTTATCCAGCCCTTTCCAGCTCATCTTGTTCTGCTGGTGCAGTATTTGAGGCTTGAAGACAGGCTCAGAGAGTTGGGGCTGCTCAGCCTGGAGAACAGAAGGGTCTGGGCAGAGCTTGTTAAAGGCTCTCAGTACTTAGAGATGGCCATAAAAGAGATAGAGAGTAACTTTTGACACAGGCAGATAGTGATAGGACAAGTGGTAACTGTTTTAAACCAAAGGAGGAAAGATTTAAATTAGATGCCAGGAGGAATTTCTTTACTGAGATAGTGGTAAGACACTGGAACACGCTGCCTGGAGAAGTTGTGGATGCCTCATCCCTGGAACCATTCAAGGCCAGGTTGGATGGTGCTTTGAGCAACATGGTTGAGTGGAAGGGGTCCCTGTTTAGGGCAGCAAGCATGGAACTAGATGACCTTTAAGATCCCTTCCAACCCAAACTATTCTATGATTCTATAATGCTATGGAATTGAGATACTTCTATTATTCAGAGCATGATAGTTCTCTAAACACCTCTGAGAATTGTAACAAGCATTGAAACCCTGCTGGGCAACTATTTAATTGCATATCTTCTTCTGGCCTTTCCTTGGAAATTTTCTTATGTCTTGTTTTTTCCATACATGTTTTGTCAGGCATGTGAACAGTTAGGATTTGCCCTTAACTTTCACCCCCAAAGAGATTGTGTCCTTTTATCCTTTTTAAAAGGGCCTGTTCAGAGGCAGATGTTATCTACAAACAAAGCAATTTAATCATCAATTTCATTTGTTATGCCCTCAAACCTCTACTTTCCTTCCTTCTATCAACTGGCACGTGAAGCATGAAAAACCACTGTTGCAGAATGCGGGGCTGGTACCTTCAGTCACCTGCCCTAACCCCTTATTTTATATTTGGTGGAAGGAGAACACATCAGAATTTACGTCCATTCTTATGTGCTTCCACTGTTTCTCCTCAGTTCTTTCTGCCCATTCTTGCAAAACCACTGTGCACCATACGGATGTCAGCTGAATTGTCACTGAACATAACATATCACAGGTTTTATGGGCTGTGCTCCTTTTCAAACTGGTGAAGAACACAGAAAATCAGGTTTATTTATATTTCCTTGTATAAAGAGCCAACAAACTTACTTTACAAGCAGGTGGGCTTGCTGGGAGGGATAAACTAGGTTTTGGTATCTTTTTGCACAATAAAATCCCTTATCTACTCCAAACTCCATCCTCTTGGTAGGCATAGGTCCAGGTCATGAGTGTGGATGGTCACTTAAGTGCCTCATAAAGCTGCCTAGAACTTTTCATTTTGAGTTTTATATGGGATGTATTAAAAAGAGTTCTGCATGACTGAGGCCCATATACACAAGTCTTCCACGCTTTATTAAAGTGTTTCTTTCTTGAAACAGTAGAGCGTTGTGGAAGAGGGGGAAAAAAGGCAAACTTACAAAGAAAAACTTATAAAAAGTCTTGTTTTAATCATAAAACCACAGATATTAGGCATTGCCCAAACTACCCATGTACATCTGATGGTTTACATAGATAATTACAAGATATTCTGGTAGAGCAAGTACTAATTCTTTACCACTTAATTCCTTGAGCAGGAATTAACCAAAACAAAAATTAGTTCTCTGTGTAACTTGGGTAAGCAGATGTTTGGCTATTCTTCCACAAGGAGATCTTGACAGTTTTATACATGGCACTGGCTGACACATACCTGTCTATTTACCTCTTAAATGGGTTTATCTTGTCTGAATTTCAGATATATAACATAGCATAATCATAGATTATTCAGATAGGATAACATAGAAATTGCAAAACCATGAGTAAAAAGACATATTTTCTTCTCTTGGGAACATCCTTCATTGTCACCTTTGTATTAAGCCTGAAGATCCAGCTAGAAGCACTAACTGGGAGAAAAAACGTCAGCACTCAAGTTTTTATCCATTTTGAATAAGTTCCACTCTGCAGCTGTCCTTGGAAATCTCAAAGACAGTGTTCTGTTTGCAGTGAAGGATACAGCTATGACACATTGCCATTGAAAATGGTGACTCCTGGTATTCTCTTATTCAGTAACATGCACATATGTATGTTAAAACAGTGACTCACTTTTGAGAATTGATAGAAAGCATAAACATGACAAAAGAATTATTTCAGAGAGCAAGTCTGTATGTTTCCTTTAAAGGAACTCTTTTTGGTGGTGGAGAAGAAAGATATTGCTTGCCTTTACTGACATAAAATCTGCTGTGAAAATGAAAAATAAATCTTTTTCTTCCCGCAGGCAGGAATCCAGTTGGTGGGTGTTTCTTTCAGTGATGTTTAGTACTTTTTGATGGGATGAATTTTTTTCTACAACAAAGAAAACATCAAAACTTTGTCTTAAATACTGGTGAAATCCTGCCTCAGTAAGACACAGGGTGTAATAAAGCACAGCATCTCTAACATACAATGCAGATGTATTCATAACCTAATGCAATCCACAGATAAACTGGTAAATCTTTCACTGATTGCAGTTGGACCTGGAGAAATGGCAGGAGTGCTTTCCAGCACACAGTTTGTCCCATTGGATGCCTGCCCAAGGAAGAAGAAATACTGAGTGCCTTACATCTGCACTGGGAGAGAGCTGCAGCTTTATTTGGGTTGGAGTAGGAAGATGTGTTGGGCCGTCATCCTCTAGCTCTGTTAAGACATGTGATATTGACGCAGAATGAATGCATAGAAAGAAACTTTCCCTAACCATAATCATCATGGAGGCTTTGCAGCAAAGTAAAATATTCCTCCAAAATATCTGTTTGCTTCAGAGCAGTCCTGCAATGAGAATGAATCCTAGCACATGCTGTATCCTCCAGGAAAGAAGCTTTGCCTTGTATGGCCACATGTCTCCCTGTGACACCAAGCAAACCCACAGCACATTGCTGTCACAGCACATACCCTATTTGTGTGTCCTAGAAGAGGGGAGATGGTGTGTTCCTGTTGGGTGCATGTTTCACGACAGGTCCTACAGTGCCACCACACAGAGGAGCAACAGGCTGCTTGCCAAGTTGACTTGAGGCCAAATCAGCTTAACGTGCTGACAAGGGCACCAACATGCAAAAACGTTTCTTGTGCTCCTAACAACTCCCAGGAAGAGGAGTTAGCTTCTGGGAGGAAGCTAACACCCAGAAATTCAGTGGAATATTTCAATTTTTTGGAAAAACAGTGGCAAAAAATTCCAAATTCAAAATTCCAAACAAGAACCACAGGGATCTGCAAAGAAATCTCCCATTATTATTCAGATAATCAAGCATTTATTTGATATAAATATCACACACATAAACACATGTACACATGGAAGTATGATATGTACAAAAAATATACGCTGAATTATAGCTCAGCACTGGCAAAGAGTTGAGAATGTATCATAATGAAAGCATGCTTCTAAAAATACAGACATTTGGTGGCATTTGACATTATTTTATGTTAACATAAAAAATCTGAGAGGGTAGAAAAATGCAGTGACAGGTTAAGTTTCAAAATTGAACAGCTTTGCAAAAGACAGTAATGCAAGCACAGATAATTAAAAAGCATATACACAGTAATTATGTGGCAGCCACAGTATAGCAGCTATGGTGTAATGGATATTTTGGAATAAGTAAGCTGTTTTCCATTAAGAAGACACATAGAATAATCCTTGTGCTTCTGTATGTCCACTTTACAAGCTTCATCTTGACCTCAGGTTGTAGTCAGGTCATGATGGTCTGAAGAAGAAAGAAGTTTGTGCCCCACAACTGCAACAGCTTAAAGGGCTAACAGGGAATCATAAAATTTTAGTGCTCTACAGATGGGGATTTGGTTTGCTGTTAGTTTCCCCCTAAAATTCAATCAGTTTCTCTTTTGCTGAGCTTTCAGGGCCTCCTGCAGATAATTTTTTGCTTAAATTTTAAGGCAAGTAAGGATCTATATAGTGTGCTTTTCTGCCTGACACAGATCACAGATCTCTAACAATTTCTGTACTAGATTCATAACCTTTGTGCTCCAGCATCTCTCTGGGAGAGAAAAACTTGATTTCAAAATGTCAAATGATATGCAAATTATTTGCTGAGCACTAGCATGAGTATGATATAAAATGTGAAATGAACCCTGATCTTTTATGTAGAGAACTTGGCATATCTTTGGATCAGCTGAACATATTGTAGTGATCCATTTCTGTACCTGAAAGTACAAGGGAAACAATTGGACTGATCAAGCTAGCACATGAGAACTGGAGAAACAGACTGTGCACAAGATGCTATTTTTTGCTGTCAGTTCCAAGGCCCTAGAAATGGTTGCATGTATAAACACGTCTGCTTGTCATAGATCACTCCTGTGTAATGAGGCAAGCAGCACATGGTGCTGTAGAAATTTAAAATGTGCCAAGATGAAGGAACTGGCACCAACACACAAGCACAAAACCAGTCATGCAGAAGATTACCAAACAATGCTAACTGGAAGCTTAAATTTGAATCCTTTTTATTAAATATATATATATAATCTGTTTTCTGTTTACTCCATTGTAGTCATATTTTACTTTATGCACACAAATTTTTCTCAATTACAGTGAATGCTGATGACAGAAGTAATTCCTAAGGGCAGGGTCTTTATATAAGTACTACACTTGCATGGTGTCACATGCAGAACAGGGCAATTCCTATCAGAGACAGAATTAGAAAAACAAGTAGTAACGAAAACAGACAAGTATGGTAAACTCTCTTGCTCTGTATTTGAAATAAAATACTGGCAATGTCTCCATGTCAAAAAATGTGAGTAGTGGCTTTCCTATCCCACAAAGAGTTCATGGAGGTGTTAAACAAGCAACCAATGCCACCAACTCTAGATTTAGAAGAACAGGCAGCTTGCCCCATAAAATTAGGGCCCATTTTCTCAAAAGATGAAGGAAGAAAACCCCACTACCACCCTTTCTCACTTCAAACACTCATGTTCCTCTTCTATTCCAAATTCACTTGTCCTTCTAAAACCTCATTTTTCCTGCTTTTGCAACCCTATTTTCAAGCTTGAACTCCTTCTGTGCCAACATCCCATTTCCCTACCTCTAGTCAACAAAGAGTTCCTACTGAGTGTGCTCCTCCTTCAGCCAGAGCCCAACACAGACTTCCCTTACGATGTTCCCAAGTAGCTCGGCAAGCCCAGCAAAGGCATCACATTGTCCTCTGCTGGCCTTGGGCTGCTTCTGCTCACTCTGTAAGACCAAAAATGTCATAAAACTGCCCATATTTTCTAATCTGTTCCTAAAGAAATTACCTACTTGATTGTGTTGGATTTCCAATCACTGAAATTTAAATCATGTCTTAAAGGGTTTTCTCCCTTTCCAGTATGTTATACTCAGTAAAGAGAAAATTCAGGGATCTGAATGCATAATCTCTTGGGAAATTCTTGAAGGTTTTTATACCATTTTATTTGACCACTGATTTTTAAAGAGCTGGTCATCCTCAACAGATTGTTGCCAAAGTCAAAGATGAGGTCACTTGGTTTGTTCAGGCTGGAGAAGAGGAGACTGAGGGGGGACTTCATTGCAGTTACAACTTCCTCATGAGGGGAAGCAGAGGGGCAGGCACTGATCTCTTCTCTCTGGTGACCAGTGACAGGACCTGGGGGAATGGCATGAAGCCATGGCATGTCAGGGAAATTTAAGACAGGATATAAGGAAAAGGTTTCTCACTCAGAGTGTGGTTTTGTATTGGAACAGGTGCCCCAGGGAAGATGTCACAGCACCAAGCCTGACAGAGCTCAAGAAGCACTTGGACAATGTTGTCAGGCACATGGTGTGATTCTTGGGGCTGTCCTGGGCAGCGCCATGAGCTGGACTTGATGAACTTTGTGGGTTTCTTCCAACTCAGGATATTCTATGATTTTATGCCAAGTAGCTACAGTGACGTAAAGGAAACTAAAATATGCAAAGCACAGTGTTTCCAAAGAAACTCCATTTAATAAGGTACATCACTTTAAGACTCTTTTTCTTCACTCCCTCCCCAAGTCTTGTGGAAATATACGCTGTGTAGAGTCAAAAGGTGTTTCCCAGAGAAAACATTTCACATTTATCTCTGTTCTGGGGAAGATGAATAATCTACCAAAATTGCCCAATTACTTTGCAGCAAAGAATCAGACACATATGCATGTAAAACAGGCTGCAAGATTGCTGCGTGTGTTTGATGTGTTAGCACTTAGTATTTCTCTAGCTTCATAAATTATAAGCTTTGTGCAAATATTTTCTAGCTATTAAACAATAATCCCAGACCTGTGCAAGGCTGGGGTGTTTTGTTCATCTATAGTCTTGAAACACACACTTATTGCCCTTAAGGTCAGCTGGGTACGTTTTAGTCAAGACTACATTTCAGAGCTCTTTCACGACAGGGTGTTACACATTAGGAAAATGGAGAAATTTGAGAAAAGCAGTTACACAGATTTTTATTGCTCCGGAGGTGCAGGTTCAGGTGGTTGTGCTTTGTTGATGCAGATTTGGTGATGATGATTTAGCTTTCAACAGTGACCCCTTCTGGTGAGTGCAGGGAGAGTCTCCATGCCGCACACACCGGCCGGAAACTGTAATTTCTAATATGAAATACTTTGAATATAAAAAAATATTACTTTTCAGTCATCATTTGAGTAGCATAAGTGGAAAAAAGCAGTCTGCCATAAAGGCCTCACTTCCTTCCTGACCTTGCATTATTAAGTCATCTCCGTATATTCTTGAGTCTTTTTAACAAGAAATGTCATTTAACCAAGATCAATGCCTCTTAGCAGAGCTGCATTACTTAGAGAACAGGAATCAATGTTCAAACCGATGCTAAACATAGAAAAGACTATAAGTAGGGGTGTCAGGCAATAATACCTGCCAAACAACTAATTTTCTTTCTGAGGATGAAATACTGAAATTTCCATTCTTGCAAATCCACTCCTTCCATCCTCACTTTTGCTCCTTTCTGTCTGAATTAAGAGCCCTAATGCCTTTTAAGAATTTAATGGCTCCTTTCAAGACCATTTGACTGTAATGATCTGTTTTGCAGAGCTTTTAGTCTCTGCTCTGGCTCTGAAATAGTCTTCATTAATTTATCAGGCAGGGCCCTGTACTTTTTAAGCAGAGGGGTTATAATCCCAGTACTGCAATGAAGTTTCAAATACATGCAATGCACAACATAGTGAGAAATTAAAATCTTGAGCAGACTCATTCTTGCTGTCTTCATTTTTGCAGACTTTTAGCTTGTCTACTGGGCGTGCTACCACTTCATTCCACTTGATAAACCTCTAAAATCTGTGCCTTTTTAGATGAAAAAGTTTTTATTTCTTCTGGACTGCCATGAGAAATTCTGTCACATTCCTCTGCAAAGTGACAGTGTTTCCTCATCAGTACAGCTTTGCTTCCTCACTGCTGTTCTAGCATTTGGTTCCATTTTTTGCTAGTTTGAGTGGGGATTTTTTGGCAAGGGGTAGAGGGGCTGATCTAATTAGATGCAGTTCCACTGGGAACACTTCATACCTTGTGATATTGAAGAGCTTCTTTTTTCTTCTACACACAATACACTTGTAAAATCATAAAACCTACCAGGAGCTCTAATCAGTTTGGTTATTGCCCTGCCCTGAAGCTGAAGCAGCATGACCACAGTCACTCCAGCCAGGTATACATCCTACCCAAAGAGCAGAGCCCACAGCCTCCCAGGACAGTTTCTTCCAGGGCTTGAATAATGCCACAAATATACTCCTGATTTCCAAGCAGATTCTCCTTTACTTTTATTTAGCACTGCCATGCTGTCAGCCTGCCTTTCATGGATGCAGAGAACAGTAATCTCCACAGTAATACCTACTTCTCAGTGACTTGGACTCATGACTGTATTTGTCTCATAGTCATCACTTCATCTCAGGTTTGATCAGTGGGAGCAACTATTACAACACCTCTGCCTGGGACACAAAGAGCCAGACAACAAAGCACATGTGGGATACAAGAAACCCAGTGGGAGGATGGTTGGAACCTCCTGTCAGCTGAGGTGAGTTGGTCATCAGAGAAAGCACTGAGACAGTCTCTCCCACACAAAGGATGAATGTTTGTCACCGTCCTTGAACTGTGCTTCTTTCATATTTCTGTCTCTGTCTCTCCTGAGTTGCATGTTTTCCTGCTTACTTCTTTTCCCCCTTTCCTGCTGCGGATGTCAGACCCTGTCTCTGAGGTCCAAAAGGTTGTTCTTCTGTGATGGCTACAAGCAAAAGCCACAAGCTCAGACAAATGTTTTCAGTGGGAGCTGGAAGGTATCACAGCTTTTTGAGAGGCCAGGCCAGGCCAGGCCAAAAAGCAGTGAGCACAGCCCAGGCAGACAGATCTTTTAACTAAGGCTAGGAAGAAAAATGCTAACAGGGAACATTGTGTAAGGCCTTTAACAGAAGGTTTTGCCATGGCTGAGCCTAAGATGGAACAGGAGAACTGGGAAAGCTATGATGGGGCCAGAGTAATCTGAAATGATGCTCCTGGTGGCAGATTATGGGACTAGATGGGACAGATAAGAAAGGAAGAGCTCTTGATATTCCTCACGAAAAACCCATCAGACAACTGATTTGTTGTAAACTGTTGTAAACTGACTCTTCGTTGCTTATTGATTACATTCACTGTGGCAAGTATGAATATGGGGATTACTTATTCGCTGTTTCTCAGCTACTGCAGGATTACCTTTTCCCCAGACTCTTTCAGGACCTAATTCCTCCGCCAGAAAAAAGGAGAAGCAGCATCTCCTGAGGATCCTGTTAAGAACATCCAGTTCCTGCCAAAGGCTGTCACATGGCTTACTCATGCATGATAGACCTTCACAGCCTCTTTGCCATTCACTGAAGTTTATTTCATGACAAAAATCACTGGGAAATCCTTCTGATATGTATTCTTTTTTATATCATTAGGCCATGTAACTATACCACAACTTTCCCAAATGGAAGTATGCCGAGGTTTGAAAAGGACAACAGTGCTCCTTGTAACATTACTGATGATGTTTATAATATCACCAGAGCTCCAAGAGCTCTGTTTCAAAGTGTCCTTTTTTGGTTTTAAGGTCCACCAACTTCTAGAGTTAGGACCTCATTACTTTTCACTGCTTTCCTTCAAAAGGAGAGCAGAATGGTTTCTTAAAAAAAAAAAAAAAAAAAAAAAAAAAAAAAAAAAAGGGCAAAAAAACAGTTTGAATACAGGCAAAAATTAAAACATTAATATGACTTGTAATATTTTTGTGTTTTATTTCTACCTATGTTACAATTTCCTTATTCTGTTTGCTTCTCAAAGTCACTGCATTAGACTGTGGAACATAAAAGCTTTCAATGGAAAACCTCTTGAGAACAACCATGGCCAGAGAATTTTTGTAGCCCAGTATTCTCACAAAAGAAAACATAAAAAGGGGTGACCCCATACCCAACAATTTGGCTTTCCAAATTTTTTTCTTCAGGTTCTTTGACAGTGCATAGTTTTAAATCAAAAATAAACAAAAATTATATGTAAGTTTAAAACCAAACAGCATTAATACTGAGGAGTTTTTTCCCGTTGTTACATTTCAGGGCCCCTGATCCTGCAGTGTGATGTAGGTACCCAGACATCTAAAACATTTCGCAGCTTAAGGTGATCTGTAAACATGAAAAAAAATGCTTCTTAAAAGTACAGACTGCAAAACTACTGGTGCCCACTTCCATGAGCACTGAGCCAAATGAGGGGAGAAAAACAGGTAGCGTAACAAAAAATGTAGTTTACCAGCACACTGGCACTCTTCTCTGTACAAAGTAAGCAGTTACACAGTGAATAAGTTCATAGGTGTTTCCACTTACAAGAACCTCCCCAAGGAAGATTCAAGTTTAAGACACTACAATCTTTTGTCCTCTTTTTTGAGTTTTTGCTCTGATTTTTATCAGATGTATTATAGTTCTTTCTCTTTGGTTCCTTTTTCTGCATCAATCTGCAGCAGAATACAATGAACCTGTCAAGAATACTTCTAGTTGACTGACCAGTCAATGGCAACCAGCAATTTCACAAATGAATCTGTTAATCAAGGTACCTAAGGTGAAGAAGATACTTGCAGAGCTTTGCAGGAGAGGGAGACTGACTTGTCACAGCTTCTTATGTTATTCTTAAATTCATAAGAGCAGACTAATTTAGGTCAAGGAGGAAAATCACTGAACAAGAAATAAGTCACTGAAGTGCTTTGCTGAATCAGGGTTTAAGTGTGTACTCAGGCACAGTGAAAACTGTCCATCAACTGAAGTTTGTTCAGAATGGAACCTTTTTAAAGTTTTTCACATTCTTAACTGATAACCTGAAGCTAAATCAGCTAATTCAGTGCTTAAGACCTGGTCTTCAAGCTGCCATGTCCCCTCCACTCCTGCATAAATATCGTTATGGATGTTTAAAGGGTTTGAGCTGGGAATTTTCTTCCCCAACAAACTTACTAATCTCTTTTTCCTGCCTCAATAATATAGTTGTCGGTGCTCTTGCAAGATTGCATGTTTCTTCCTTATAACTGGTCCATAGGCACTCTTCTAAATGTTCTGCAGGCAAAAAGCCCTTTCTCCCCACACCTGCCTGCCATTGTGCACTCTAGAGTGCACAAAGCCACTGAACCTTGTCAGCTCCACTTCCTCCACCTTGTACAGCTTGCAACTGATAGCATAAGAGCCGTGACATGGAGGTGATTTTGAATTTAATCAGATACATATGTAAGACTGTACCCTCCTGCTTCTCTATATAAAACCAAAAGCATTCAGATAGGACCATGCCAAAACTTGTAAAGAGAAACTTTTTTTTGCTGCTCTTTGACAAATAAATGTCCGTCAGACAGACCCCTTTGGAGAAAGGGCTGTTCCTTCCAAAAAGCCTGAAATACTGTTATCAAGTCCAGCATTTCCAAAGCCACAGCTTTCTTTCACTATCTGTTCATGTATTTTCACCTTCATAGCTCTCCCTTGCACTTTTATAATTTGTATTAACCCCTTCTAAGGCGATGGAGAACTAATTTTATGCTAGAGAACTGAATAAGCTTGGCTTGTTTTAACCAGCAAAATGTCTTTAAAAAGCATGTGATTTTCTCTGAAAAGAACACAGTAAACACTAGGGAAGGATAAGAACTGTTTAATTATGGATGATGATGATGCAAGTTACTGTGACAGGCTGTTCGCAGACTTTTGGAAAACATCCCTATAGATCCTCATAATTCCTTTCCTTTTGGAAAGTTTTCTTTGTCAGCATGGCACTAGAAATTATCCCCTCTCCTTTTATTACTCTCTCTCAAAAGGGAGATTTCAGTACTCTGTGCAGGTTTGTGGCAGGTGGCCAATGCAGCAAAAGGAACAACTGTGGAATTAAGAGAATGATTAATCCAAGTCATTCTGCAAATCAGATGAGAGGATCTTTTTAACCCATGAAATTTTATAACACACTTATGTTGGCAGTGCTTATGATCCTGGTTGTTGTTATGCCTCTGGGAAGCCATACTGGCCTTATGCTTCATAGCAAAATCTTTGTATGACAGAGAGCTATAGGCCTTTCAGTACAGAGGGAAATGAACTCCAGAATAACTCACAGGTAGAAGACAACAGCTGTTTGTGATGGATCCCATCACCTGCTGCAGTATAGGATAGAGCTGGATGTGCAGAGAGACTGAAGCAAGCTGGACTCTGTCTGCAGCAGCTCTGATGGTTCACCTTTCTGCGGTGGTCAGTGGTGAAGGTTGCTCATCCGCCCTTCTGCCACCACAGTTCCCCTTTCTCATGTGATATTCCAGGATGGGCATCACATTTTCTCCCCCCATCTTCATAGCATTTAGAAAAGACTGTGTTATTCATATAACTGCCCATTACCACTACTTTGTCAGACAATCAAAGATCTACAAGTACTTTTTAAAGCACTCAGTTGCAGAATTGAAGAGAGAAAGCACTTCATTTATAGCTGAACTGAGAAGCTACTCTTACAGAAACGATGTTGTCCACAGTAACTCCAGTTCTGGCTGTCATCTGGTGCCACCAATGTCCTTTGGTCCCTTTTGGTCCTTTGGCCAACAGGGTGGCTTGGCCAGGACCATACTAAGAACAGAGCCAAGGGCAGACCAGTTCCTAGCTCTCTGCAGGGCTGGTAGCACCATGACAGGTTCACCTTTTCTGTGGCCATGGTGAGGGTGGCTCCTGGGTTCACCACACACAACGGACCACATTAGGAACACAAACATAGATTTACCCACAGGTGTACCATATGTGTCTCAGAGGAGATAAATGGCACCCTTCTGCTCAGCAAGAACAGTAAGTGCTGAAAAAATAAACCACCTCACTGATAACTAACTCCGGACAATCTTTTAAACACAAATCTACCGTCTCCTTGAATGTCTAGTTGTCAGACAAGGATTTGTCTTCCTTTTGTATTGTTTCTCTGCAAATGTCCCCTGCCCTTACTTGTTTGATGATTCTTGCTACAGATGATACACTAATACCTAATTTACATACGGATCAAAAGTTACCTTGAAGTTTATTTACTCCTTGATGAGGAAAGGCAGTGGAACACCATAAGGATAGATAGGCTCCACTAATCCCACTTGGTTCAGTTTTCTAGATCAGTACCACAAACAGGACTTTGGAAAAGGAGTGCTTCTGTATCTGTTCAGGTATAAAGTATTACTCCAACAGCCACTTGCTCAACAGTTGCTATTACTTTAGAGTTAAAAAAATTATTATGTTTGCTCCGGTTATCAAAAATAACTCAGCTTGTTCTTGTACCTCGTTGCATTAACTTCAGCACATTTTATGAAACTTTGCTCTCCCAGTCTCAGATATTGTGAGCCCAATGTGCTTTCAGATCTGGCACCGTGAAAAGATCCCACCCCGCCTCCCCACTTCTCTCCCTCAGTTTTGTCTCCCAGTACTGTTTCTTGTATCAGGATATTCCTTGTTGATCTCCAGAGAACACTGGTCATGGCACAGAACTGCCACAGCCAGTCTTACAGTGTAATTCAGTAACAATAGTGAAAGTTTTTTTCCAAAAACACACATATGGTTGAACCCCCAGCTATTACCACGTGTTCAGTAATGCATTTTCTGCATAGTAAACAAGAAGTAGAGATGGAAAAATAACATGTATCCATGTAAAACAATGAAAATTTCCCTTTTCCATTAGTTTCCTAAAGCAATTATTCAACTTTTCTGTATTAATTTACAAAGGTCTTCATATCTTCTGCCATACATTAAGCTTCATTCTCATAGAATAGTACATATCAACTCTGACTGCTTGTTTTTAGTTTATCAAGAATAATAATTGCTGAGAATGAGAAGAGAATATATAGCATTCCTAAGATTACTAATTTTCTTTATGCCCAATGCATTATTGAAACTTCATAATCAGCTGAAATACATCTGTGAGTTGGTTTTTTTTTTGATCCTTTTTCAGTAGAGAATGATGGATATTTTCCCTTTTGAAGAACATTGCAAGCAGAGCATGAAGCTAGTCTTCATAAATGCATCGAAAAGGCTTCCTGTATGTTGTCATACAGCAGCTCTAGTGGAAAGGTGAGCCTGAGGCCTGACTGGGGCACTTAACAGCAACCTACTGTTGACAAGGGCCACCCCTGCCATACCCAAGCACCAGTATCTTCATCACTTGCTGGCTGATATTAGTGACATTAAGAACAACGGTTATGCTCAGTTTCAGCATACAGTGCATGCCAATGGACTTCTAGCTATTTTCATTCCTCTGTAACTTTAGGTCTAGATTGCAATGGCTAGCGAAAGGAGGGTACTCATGGACTCCACAAAGAACAATAACTAAGGTTGAAGGCTGTGTGACTGCACAGGCTTAAAGCCAAGGCTAAGCAGGAGTTAAACACTTAATCCAATATTCATTTTTTAAATTAAGTGGTACTTCCTTCACTGCTAGAGGAACAGGACGTCATGTTAAAAAAAATTGGATGAAGAAAACACATTCTGTCAACTTAAGTGTTTATTATTGAGTTTAAAATGAGACCTTCATGAAAAAGCATCTTTAATGATTTGTACATATTCCTTCAAAGAGGGTCCTATAATCAATCCTCTAGCATGTGCCAAAATGTAGGTTTAGAGCATCCTTAAACCTCGGGCATTGACTGAGTATGTAGGCTGGAAGCCCTTGTACCTTCTCTCACTGAGAGCAGTTCACCTACAACAGCATCATTTGAAACCATTGGACTAAATCAAATACGGAGGAAGACGACATAAAAAGGCACATCAGTATCATGAAATGACTCTGTAGAGGACTCTCCAAACTCCCAGAATGGCTGCACTTAGAGCTTACTTGGTACTAATGGGGTGACTGAAGTCACGCTTTTTCTGGGAACCAGCAGCAGGAGTGTAGTCACATCCTTTCCCAGCTCTGAAGATGCAGGTGAGAGAAGCAGCTCTCACTCCTTATTCTCTCCCCCGCTTCTCAATCAGCAATAAGCTCCCTTCCTGGCTTGTTTTCTGCCCTACTGCAGCGTATCTAGGTCCCTGAAATACACTACCATGCTTGCCACCACAGAACTATAGGCATCACAGCAGAGAGGACAGGAAAGATATGAAAAAGCTTTTGTTTTTAAACAAATTTGCTGCTATTTGTTGTTTGTCACAAACATTGCTGAAAAAATGGCCAATATCTACTGTAGAAGACAGGGTGCACAAAGAGCAGAGTTGCCTATCCCGCATATATTTTTCTTCCTTCACTGTAAAATAGAAGGTATAATAAAAAGTTGCACCTTGCCTCTTCAACACAATATTGAAACTGTACGTTGTCAAAAGACATGTGAAAGGCCAAATTACAAGTTTCATTAAAATCCTGCCAAAGAATATGTTTTGGGGTTTTTTTTTAAATTCATATATACTCTTCATGCTATCCTTTCACTTTGTTTATTTTGGCATAAAAACATGATATAATTTTTAACACCATTCACTGTGGATCCATTGTGAGAGCAATAATGGAAATCCTATTGCAGAAACTGTAGAAATCACCACTTTTTGCAGCAGTAATTTTTCTCAGTTCTCTGATCTCTTTGATTTCAAAAGAAAGGCGAGGAGCTTTATCTTTAAAAGGTTGCTGCCATTTACAACTATTCACATACTCACCAAATTAAAGAAAAAGGTCAATTGGGTCAGCAAGAAAATAACTGAGGAAGGTCCTAACTCATAGCCTGTACATGAAGCAGTTAAAGAACAAGGATTATAAATGAGGAAGCTGCAATTTCATTTGAACTGCTGCTCAGCATGGATAAAGGAAGAAGCACTTCAATGCTGATCACTTAGAGACAGATGGATTGGTTGACATGAGTGTCTATAGACCGAGTGAGGTAATCCCCTGGGCAATGACATGCAGCTCTCCAGACACCACACGCGCTCCCCAAAATCCTCTGTTTTCCACGTAGGTCCTTACTGCCTGCTCCATCCTGAAGCCTCCAGCTGACAGTATCATGATGACTGTACATGTCTCACTACTGATGGAGAACATCTTTTAGATCAGACAGTATTGATTTTTTTATGTTAGCATCTCTGTAGCTTTTCCTTAAATGGTAAAATGATCTTTTCCCCGTGAGTAAATTAGGTATTAGTTTATAACATAAAAACTCAGCTTTTTAAAAGTTATGGCTTAGAAACACTCTGTTTTATTCCCATTTATTTGTCTCTGCAATTATTAGGGGACTTGTCCTAAAGACCTTTTTTACCCTTTGAATGAGGTGACAAAAGTTACTGCAACAGCTGCAAGAGCCTCTAAAAGGGTGACTTTCAGTGTAACTTGGGCACTGAACTACTGTTGTCTTGGAAAATGTCTCCCTTAATGACATGCTTTGGCATCTGTTTTAATTTTAGTTGTGCTGACATAGCAGAGAGGAATTTGTTTCCCCTCATTATTGTGTTCTACAGGGAGTTTCCACGGAATATATATCACACTCATATCCTTCTCTTACAATGCCTGTGAGATGGATAAGAGTAGGAGCTCCTGCATTCTTTCTATACCTCTAGTCAGATCTATTAAGAATACCTTTATTTAGTCTTCAAGAAAACAAAATATTTCTTTTTTTACAGCCATCCTGAGGAACTGGTTATTTCTCTGCATCGTGCTGTGCAACAGCCTTCAGTCCTATCACTCTGGAAAGTACCCATGTGTTTTTTCTCTATTATACTAAGAAGATTATCGTTATATATTTCATTTAAGGTGAAATTTAGTTTCACATGTTGCTAATCCATAGTATTTATGCTCAGTTAGATACTCAGGAGGTCTTATCACTTAAAGTGCTTTCAACTAGTTTCAGAAGAGTGACATAATTTTTTAGACCTAACAAAAATTAAGACCTAAGTCGTTGCAAGTTGTTTGAACTCTGAAACACAATCTCCATGACTGGAAGTTTCCAAATGTGCAGGTGCTGAGTTCTCCTTCAGAGCCTTCTGAAGGGAAAGGATGTATCTCATAGATATATACCGCTCTGCATTAAAAACAGCCTGCAGTACAGGAATGGTGCTGAATAGCACTAGTATTCAGTGCCATGCCTTCGATCTAAATACATAAAAATAAATAAGCCATGCATCCAAATCGTGCCTGAATTAGGCACACAACCAGTGCAACTGCATAAGGACAGTGTGATCTCAGGTGTTATTTTTTTAAACATAAAACAGGACTTTAAAACAATATCTAAGGATGACTAAGTTGTATTAAGTCCTAATACCTTTTGATAAACACAAAATTTCATCCACATTTTGGGTTTATTGTCTTTTCATTCTCTTAACTGATCTGAACTTGGATGAGCCATATCTAGCTCTGATTTGCATGTATGTGTAGGCTTTTTCATTCTCTTTCAGACATATGTCTTCTTTAGGTATTTCAGTCATACTAAGGGTGGGACGTCTGAGAACTATGTCATACTTTATCTGCCCTCCTCACATTGCTTCATCAAAACTCAACACAAACAAAACCAGGATCTGGTCTCAGGGCAGTCAAGGAGCATCCCTGGATTCCACAGTGCCATTTCAAAAGCACTGCCTTTAAAGCCTATTTCCTCCTGTGTGGACTGACAAGCATGAAGTTAAAGCAGCTTTACTTATGCCAAAATAGATGGGCATATTGCACTATTCCTGTCTCAGAGAAACACTAAGCTCATTGTAGCCAGAGATTTGTGACACCTAGAAAGTGAGTGCACACACACTACCTAGGGTATAACTTTCATTAGCTTCCCTTGAAACCAATGTAAATGTAATGAAAAATGTAACCAGAAGCAGCTTATAAGTATTTTGTGCCACCGTGATAGCATGGACATACACAGTGCATATGCATTTTACATGTGTATAGGACTAATGTGACCACCAACAGGGAAAACAAATACACATAAAGCCACACACGGGAAGCATTCAACCAAGAAAAATTTGCTGAAGGACAAGGTAAATACAAGGGCTGCAGGAGGCAGGACATCCTGCTGCATACAAATGAATGACTGACAAAACCAGGATCAAGGCAAGCAGTAAGAGAAGCAGATGAGAACCCTCTTTCAGGACGCAGGCAAAGACAGGCTGTGAGAGGAAGGACATCAGGTAGTCAGAGAAAGGACAGAGGAAGAGGATAGGCCCACATACGACCAGACTTCACTTACTGGAGAGCTGTCAAGTCTGATTGCATCCACCTCCATAAACAAGGCAACCAAGGACTCACCCACCAGCCTTGACTTCATGGCATCAGCATCATGGTATTACACACGCAGCAGTGATTTGAGATACCTGTGTTAAGGACAAACACTTCTACATATGTAGTGAAGATGATTAATATTGTTTAAGTACTAACCATTAGCACAGAATTAGTTGTTAATGAATGAATTTAATAAAGGCTTTTGAGTTTAAAATTGGCCTGCTTTATCAGTCTGCTAAAAACTCCTATCATAATGATCTCTAATTCCCCACACGTAAACATATATTTAGTTGCAAGATTACACCCTTTTTAGCTTTAATGATCACTAAGTAAGAATAGGAAAAATTCTATTTTCTGGGTGCTAGGGTACTTGATCATGAAATTTAACTCATCCTTGCTGTGAGGGTACTGTGCCTGAATCCTATCAGGACATGTGCCTCTTTCTTGGTGAAAATTGTTAAACAGAGGTCATTCATACACCAATGCAAGGATCTTAATGATCAGGAAGTGGCAGACTGACTATTACCACTGCAGTAATCAAACGTATAAATTTTCAGTGTAATCTGACTGCTGAAATGTTTGCAGGACATGTCCTTATATGGGGGAGCAGTGTGGACCACTGATGTAAGTGACCAAATCCATCAGACACAGCTGGTCCCACCCATGAAAGTTAATGCTTTGCAGTTTGAGCACTTCTCAAATATTTGCTAGAAAAATGTACTCTCTGAAAATTCTAGCAACTAATCTTCTGTCTGTCTGTGTGCCATTTTTAAGGTGTCACTACTTATGTATCTAGTATGGAATCTCCTGCTGCTGTGAACATATGCCCTACGTCATTTTTAATCAGCTTCCATTTTGCAAAAGCACACTCTTTGGCAACCCTATAGTTTTACAGGAGATATGCGCATCTCACTGTGCTTCAATAACTGGAATTTCACCTCCTCTTGCCATTCCGCTGTGATTTGCCTGAAAACTTTTTTCTTTTAACTTCTGTTCACAAACTTCAAGTGGAAATAGCAGTAACTGATTACAGCAGCCCTGTGTTTATTCAGCAGTGCTGCCTATGTGCCTAAAGCATTTGATCTCCATATTCTTTAGTTAGGTGATGCAAGAAGGATACAACCCTACTAGTCTGCACCAGATGCCATTGCTATTACATTTGTGGGCTGATGCTAGAACTGAAAGAGTTGTCTGCCTGAATGATGAGCTTACAGTTTTTGCGTGTTTACTTGAAAAATTGCTCAAGCATGCCTCTAACACTGCATACAGTTGATGTTTTTTGTCATTTTCGTTTTAAAAAATATAAAAATTGAAATTATACTCCACTAGGTATTAGGAAGTTGATGATATCTTAAAATACCTAATAACGAGCTCAAAGTTCAATTGAAAGTACACCTGTGACTTTGAAGGCTGAAATAGAATGACATTATGCAAAGATCCCCAGATAAAGTCTTTCTGAAGTGAAGGTTAGAACCAGTTATGCAATGCTAGGTAGAAAAGAGTTTGTTGGAGTTTGTAAGCTGATTATGCCACTCCCTTGCTCAGATTAAAGTGCTGTGGTTGTCCCGTTTCAGACTCCACTGATAGTGCAGTCAATTTTCAATCATAATTTCTGTGAGACTTTGTTGGTGTTTGTGGATCTAAAACTTATGACCTTGTGAGACACATGACATTTTGTTTGGTGCCTGTTCCCAGTGGGAGTCAGCGTCTGACTAGGATTCCTCCCTACAGGCTTGTTAAAGCTTCCTCTGCTCTTTCCTACAATTATCGCTTAGGGGGGTGAGGGGGATCCCCATGGCGAATGGACCCTGTGGGCACACTTTGCATTGGGGAAAGAGACACACACACACGCGATATGTGTCTCACAAAATGGCCGTTTAATACAACAAGAAGTTAGCTTTTATACAGTGGGATACAGAGAATTCGGGAACAGGGGTGGGTCTTTGCTTAAAGCACCAAATCCAGGGTTTTAGTGATAAGGGGGTTTGAAAGGATAGGCTAGGGGGGTATATTTGGCCATATATGGTAAAGGGAATGCAAGGGGAGAAGTGGTGGGAGGCACAAACAGGGGGGTTTGTGGGGGTCTTGCAAGCTGCCCTTATCGCTGGATTCCAGGCATATCCCGTAGCTGCATCTGTCAAGGTCCTTCTAGATGGACTTCTTCCTCGTGAGGCCCCCTTTTGCAGCCTTCCTGCATTTTTCTCCATTGCTTGTAGACCACTGTAGGCCCACTTCCTACAACTCCCCCTCTTCTGTTATTTAGGACTGGGAAGGCCTGGGAAAAACTTTTAGTCAAGGATTTTTTAGCACAACAAATTAGACATGGAAGGAAGACAAGGATAGAGAAAGTGATAATTAGAAACAAGATGATTCCTTTAACAACCTTGCTGACCGAATCAGAAAGGGAAGGAAAGTGGAGCCAACTAAAAAGACCTGAAAACCCTTTGTCCTGGTTTATGGTAATGTCACTAACAAGTTGTTTTAGAGTGTTAATGCTTTTGTACACACTCTCAGAGTGGTCTGAGAAATTCAGACAACACAGCCCTTCAAATTCTTGGCAACCGTGGCCATGGGCAAGAAGTAAAAAGTCGATGGCTGCTCTATTCTGGAGAGTAGCTTCTTTGATTTTCAGGGTGTCTGCTATTAGGCCCTCAATGGCTAGAGAGGTAGCATTAGCTTCTTTGGCCATCCAGCAGGCCATGTGGGCTAGAGTGGAGAGAGCTTTGGCTGTACCAATGTTGGCAAATGGAAAACTTCCCCAGAATCTCTGGGCATGGGACCAAATTTGAAATTTGGGGTCACAGCCTGGTGGAACATGGATTTTTAGTTCATCCTCCTTGGCTGAACTGCTTTGAAGGGCATTATGTGGCGGCGGTTTAGCGTCAGCTTTGATTGGGAGTGATCTAGGTTTGGTTTGCATTAAAATAGAAGACCTTTTATTTCGAATTGGTTTGGGTTTGTCAGGTATTTGGTTCCTGATTATTTGCAATTTAGCTGGGTTGTACAGGGTAAGTTTTCCAATGGTACATGGTCCTCCCACTGGGTCTCTTGGTATGCCTTGCCACGTTCTATCACCACAGATAAGGAAATAGGTGGAAGGCAGCTTAGTGGGTTTAGGGAAACTCTCAGTAGGAATAGGGTAAGGTTGGGAGTTATTGCACCATGCGGTGGTGTTAGTATAGATGGAAGAGTTAGGGGATAGGTTAGGTTTTAGTTTAATGCGAGTACTAGTGGGTTTAAATCTAAGGCAAGTGGTAGCTACAGATGAGCCTAAAAGGTCTAATTCTTGGGGATCAGTATCTAGGGAACCTAGACGTAAGAGAGTTTGGGAAATAGTGTTTGGAGAAGGAAGGAAATTATTTTCAAGGGAAGTGTTTTGGATAAACCTGTTCCAGTCAGGTATACCCACAAGACAGCTTTTAAATGGGCGACTCACGCTGTCGAGGGAAAGGCACATTGTGTCTGTGTTGGTAGCTTTGGCTAAGGTGATCCAGATGTTTTCTGTCGGTTGCTGCATCCAGCCTGGAACTGAGAAGGCTGAGGTAGTCCACGGTGGAACAAAGATGATGAGAGTCAGGAAGGTCTGGAGTCCTCTAGGAAGGGCTTGATTCTTCTTGAGGGAACCCATCTTGGACCTGTATCAGTGAGTATACATGCATGACCTCTTCCCCAGGTTATGATGGGGAAAGGTCCTAACCACTTGTCAGATATTAAGTCTTTGTATAGTACTTTGGCTTTTTCAATTGGAATGGAGTTTGTTTTGGTAAAGTGTTTAAAGACTGGTGCCTGCCCGTCCTCAATCCTGTTAAGGAAGTTGAGGACATACATGGCTTTTTGCAGACACTCATGTGGTGTGAGGCCATTGCTTTTTCGTTTCTGCCTCTTTAACATGGATTTAAGTGTCAGATGAGCTCTTTCAACTATTGCCTGACCTGTGGGAGAGTGAGGAATACCAGTGCGGTGTTCTACACCCCACAAGGCCAAAAATTCCTGAGTGTTATTTGCTATATAAGCAGGTCCATTATCAGTTTTGATTTGTTTAGGCACGCCCATGTGAGCAAAGGCTGTGGTGAAATGTTTCTGTACATCACGGCTCTTCTCACCAGAGTGTGCTGTGGCCACAATGTAATTTGAACAGGTGTCAATGGACACATGAATGAATTTTAATTTCCCAAAAGAGTCAATGTGTGTGACATCTGTCTGCCAAATTTGCAGTGGGAGCAAGCCTCGAGGGTTTACTCCTTCTGCAGGCAGTGGAGTCACTAGCTGGCAGTCAGGGCAAGCTGAAATGATGTCACGAGATTGTCTTTGAGTGAGGCCAAATTGTTTTTGCAGCGCTCGAGCACTCTGATGGAAGAAATCGTGGGAGAGTTTGGCTTGTTCTAGCCTCTGTGGGACGACAGCTGACCCTGCTAAGAGGTCTGCTTGTCGATTCCCCTCTACTATTGGACCAGGAAGTGTGGTATGGGAGCGAACATGAGTGATAAAAAATGGTGAAGAGCGGTGATTTACAGCAGAAAGCAATTTTTGGAATAGCCGAAATAGCTGCTCATTTTTAATTTCTTTGAGGTATGAATTCTCACACCGCTGAACAATACCTACAACGTAGGCCGAGTCTGAGATGATATTGAGGTTATCTGGGAACAAGGACAAGGCACGAACAACTGCTGACAGTTCAACTAACTGAGGAGAGCCTTGGACCTTGTGAATGTCTTGTTGCCAATGCTCCCCCTCTTTCCAAACAATTACAGCATTGCCTGTGGTGCCTGAGCCGTCAGTGAAGACTGTTAAGGCGTTTGGAAGGGGGTTAGGAGACCAATTGGAAGTGTATGTAAGAGGAATTTTGTCTATGTTTTGGATAAATTTGCAAGGGGGGTAATGGATTTTAATTTCACCCGCAAAGTCAGATAAAGCAATTTGAAAGTCCAGGCTCATGGTCAGGAGTTGGTCTAGATGCTGGGAAGTGAGTGGCAGGTAGATGTAGGCGGGATCTACACCTGCAAGTTCCCAGCACCTGGTCCTGCCCTTGTAACACAATTTGGCCAATAGTTCCAGAAGGGAAACTATGGGTTTTGTGAATTGGTGGGGAAGGAAGATCCACTCCCATAGACACAGCTTACTGTTCCTGTCGTAGAGTTGACCCAGTAGTGCGAAAGGCTGGGTGGATCCTCTCAGCACCACAAGAACAGCTTCTTCTTTCTCCAGGCGTCGATGTACCTGAAAGAGACTTATTTTGTTGGCAATTAGTTTTAAGGCATCCCTAGCAACAGGGGTTAGTGTCCGTGGGGATGTTAGGTCTGGGTCTCCTTTTAGGAGCTCAAACAAGGGATGCAGGTCATCTGTGGAAAGACCCACCACAGGACGTAGCCAATTTAAGGTACCCAGAGTCTTTTGGAGGTCATTTAGGGTGGTGATGTGCAAGGGAATGGAGATTTTCTGTGGGACAATTGCTGAATTGGTGATCTGCCAACCCAGGTACTTCCAGGGAGAGGAAGTCTGGATTTTGGTTGGAGAAATAGTAAAGTTATTGCGTTGCAATGCAGCCAGCACTGCACTTGTGAGTCTTTGGACTTTGGCATCAGTGCTTGCAGCCAGCAGAATGTCATCCATGTAGTGGTAGCAAATAGCATCTGGAAAGGCAGACCTGACAGGAGAAAAGATGCTGGAGATGAAATGCTGAGAGATGGTGGGGCTGTTTTTCATCCCCTGTGGGAGAACAACCCATTGGTAGCGTTGGAGAGGCTCTGCCACATTCAGTGTTGGAAGAGAAAAGGCAAATTTCTCCTGGTCTGCAGGATGCAAGGGGATAGAGAAAAAACAGTCCTGGATGTCAACAATAACAATAGGCCAGTCTTTTGGGATCATAGCTGCTGAAGGCATCCCTGGTTGCAAGGCTCCCATCGTTTTGATGACAGCATTAATGGCTCGGAGGTCATGGAGTAGCCTGTATTTACCTGAGGCTTTTTTGATGCAAAAGATGGGAGAATTCCAGGGACTGGTGGATGGAACGATGTGGCCCAGTTTCAATTGCTCGTGGACTAAATCTTTTAAGATGGAGAGTCTTTCTCCTCTGATTGGCCACTGGTCTACCCAGATTGGGGAGGAGGGAACCCATTCTAGGCAAAGTGGCTGGCTGTGGCCAGCGGCCGTTAGGACAAATTTGTGGTGAGGACAACACCCCACTGGTCTAAAATGTCTCTTCCCCAAAGGGTGAAGGGGAGGTTTAGAATGTATGGCTTGGTGGTAGCCACTTGGTTTTCAGGGTTGGTTACCTGGATGATGTCGTGACTCTGTATGGGAGTCTGTGGACCGCCTATACCTGTGATTTCTGTGTCACTTTTTGTTGTGGTCCAGTGTGTAGGCCAGTCAGTTGATCTTATGATGGTCATATCAGCTCCCGTATCAAGCATGCCACTAACCGTGATCTCCTGGTTTGCTGCTGGAGAATAAAGGCGACAAGTTAGCATGGGCCGGTTATGGGAAATTGGTTTGGCCCAGTTTACCATGAGGTGGTCTTCTTGAGCGCAGTTCTCCAGGAGTTGCAGAGGCTGCAGTCGAGCTAGTGGAACATCGGTGTACAAGCGAGCTGGAAGAGAAGAGGCTTGGACATTTATGGTTAGGTTACATGGATTCAGGTTAGACAGTATTTGTGGGACAACAGTTATCCCTTTGTCACGGCATTCTAAGTGTGCAGTCAGTAGGAATTTGTCATTTTTGTTTAGGGCTTGGTCTGGCTGAACAGAGACTGCAGTGATGTCAAGAGTCTCTAAAACTATGTTGTCTGTAGGATACAGGAGGATCTCTTGGATGTTATTCGTGGATGGACAGTCAGGACTCTTGGGGTCATCGCGTGGTCCTTCACGCTCTGTTATCCGTTTCCCTGGTCGAAACGGTGAGGCTGCTAGTTATAGGTTCTGCCAGTGGTTCCTCCTCCTTTAGAGCGGATGGGGTCCCCCTCCTTAGTGAAGAGGGAACGGCAAAAACGTGCCCAGTGATACCCCTTTTTGCATTTTGGACACAGAGTCTTAGGAAACTTGGGGGTAGGATCTGGGTTTGGGCAGTCGTTTGCAAAGTGTCCTGGTTGCTGGCATTTGAAGCACACAGTATTAGCTTTAGCTGCAGCCATGATTGCTTCGTGGATGGCCTGTGCCCTTACTGGCTCCGCTTCAATTAATGCATCTGCTATTGTTTTGCTTTTAAACTTGCTCGAGCCAATCTCCTTGCAGGCCTGAATCATAGACATAGGTGTAGGATTAATTAGTGAACGTAGGACAGGTTGGCAGTCTGAGTTAGCTTGTTCTATAGCTAACCTGATAAACAGAGCATCTTGGGCCTCTAAAGATTTCACTTGCCTAGATATAGCTTCCCTCAGTCTGGTGGCAAAGTCATAAAAAGGTTCTTTAAGGCCTTGCTGGATATGTGCAAATGAGGGAGAAGTGGTTGTTGCTTCTGCCACAGCCTTGATGGCTTCTAAAGCTAGGCTTTTGGATTTATCCAGCCTGTGGAATGGTATTCGAGTTTGCATCCCATTGGAAGCATAAGGACCTTCTCCATATAATTCATTAATTAAATCCTGCACAGGGATTTGCAAGGCACCGTGTGACCCTTCAGCATATTGTCGAATAAGTTTTTTCCACTCTTGTTCAAATAGGGAATACTGCATCAAATTTAGAAGCCCTTTGGTTATTACCCTTATGTCAGAGGGTGTTAAAGTGTAAGCGGCAAACAGGGAATCAAGCATGCCAGACACGAAAGGAGAATCTAAACCATAATCACTGACTGCTTTCTTAGCGTCCCGGAGAATGGGGTAGGGGACAGGTTCCCAAATTGGTTGTCTGTTGTTTTCTCGGAAAACCGGGAAAACTTTCATTAATTCTAAGTCTCCCGCATCTTCCGCCTGCTTGCGAGAACTCTGCCATCTGTTCTCAGAGGCAGGAGAGTCAGTGTCTGTGTCAGAGCAGGCTGGGCTGTCAGCGCGCTGAGAGGAATGCAGGCTCCGGCCCCTCCCCCCGGGGAACCTGACTCCGCGTGGCCGCGGGGGAGGAGGGGGGGGGTGGAATCGGGGCTGACCATCCCGGAGTGGGGGCGTGGTCAGCTGTTTCGCGCGGCGAGGGGCGGAGAGGGAGCCCTCGGCGCCATCTTGTGAGCTCGGTGGGCGGGCTTTGTTAGTTTTCGCGGGCTTTTTGAAGGGAAGAGAAGGACTTCCCCTGCCCTGGTCGCCATGTTCGGCGTGTCTCTGCTTTTTCAACTGCGGCAGTATCAAACGCCAGGACATGAGAGAGAGACCTGCAGCCTTATCACCTTGTTCAAAGGCGTGTGCTAACGTATCTCCCAGCTGATGCCATCGGCGGTATGTTAGTAAGTCCGCAGAGAGCAGTTGGTGTTTAGAAAGCCACTTCATTAATGCTTTGAGGGACCTTTTGTCTAACGGAAGCCCCTCCGATGTTATTAAAACGTTAATACGTTCGTAAAATTGCTTCTCTACGTTAGAAAGCTGATTTCCCATATTTTAGGGTTTAAAGGGGTTAAATGGGTCACTCACTCGAATCCTCAGTTGGTTACGGGTGGACCGGGGCTGCGCTGCGTGGTCCAGCAGTGTGTTCGGCGGCGCGCGGGCTGCGGGCAGCAAACGGCGGCGCGGGGGCCGCGGGGCGGGCTCGGTGCGGGGCGCGGGCAGCGGCGGGAGCGGCAGGCGCGGCGGGAGCAGCGCCCGGCGGGCGGCGGGGAGCGCGGCGGGCAGCGGACGGCGGTCGCGCGGTGGGGGCGGGGGGGCACCCGGCGGGCGAGTTTTTTCGCGGCGCCCGGATTCGGTCGCGCGGCAGGGCCGGTGCGACCGCGGAGCGGCCGGGCTACGTCCGGCCGCGCGGCTGCGCGGGCCCCAGCGAGGGGGGGTGAGCTGTGCCGCGCGGGTGAGAGCTGCAGGAGGTCCCGTTGGCGCCGCGGTGCCCCCGGGGCGGCAGCGGCTTACCGGAGCGGTCTGAGCCTGCGCGAGGTCGGCGCGGGTCCGGGGTCCGTTTCTCCGGCGCGATCGCTGCCTGAGTGCCGGGGTCTAACGCAGCTGGACTTCAGCAGCAGTATCAGCGTCTGAGGACTGACTGGACCGAGTCCAGGGGTTGCATGAGTGAGAGAGGTCCTTGGGCGAGCCCGGACTCCGGAACCCGAAGCTAGCAGTAGCTCAGGTGAACAGGGATCTTCCTTAATATAAGAAAGATGAGTCCTGGCCACGTTGAGAGCGCCATTTATCGCTTAGGGGGGTGAGGGGGATCCCCATGGCGAATGGACCCTGTGGGCACACTTTGCATTGGGGAAAGAGACACACACACACGCGATATGTGTCTCACAAAATGGCCGTTTAATACAACAAGAAGTTAGCTTTTATACAGTGGGATACAGAGAATTCGGGAACAGGGGTGGGTCTTTGCTTAAAGCACCAAATCCAGGGTTTTAGTGATAAGGGGGTTTGAAAGGATAGGCTAGGGGGGTATATTTGGCCATATATGGTAAAGGGAATGCAAGGGGAGAAGTGGTGGGAGGCACAAACAGGGGGGTTTGTGGGGGTCTTGCAAGCTGCCCTTATCGCTGGATTCCAGGCATATCCCGTAGCTGCATCTGTCAAGGTCCTTCTAGATGGACTTCTTCCTCGTGAGGCCCCCTTTTGCAGCCTTCCTGCATTTTTCTCCATTGCTTGTAGACCACTGTAGGCCCACTTCCTACATACAATCCTGTGTAATGTAATGTACAAGAGAAAGTCTAGGTAGTAACAGTTCATGATTTAAATCTCTGAGGATTCACATATGCTCTTCCATATCTCACTGCATGCCAGAGTAGTCAACCAAGACTCTGAGAGGTTGTTTCACTGATCCCAGGGATAGCAGGTCTCAGACCAGCCTGCTCTGCTACCTACTATATTTTCTGCAGCTTATACACATTGATAAAATGACTTGTTTTTTCAGTTTAGAGATTTAACAGACTGCTCCCTCATATAAGGACGCTCTTGTTATATAGTTCATTTCAAATCTTCCTTAAAATAAGTCAGCTTGCAGTGAAATACAAAATAGCATCATAACTTCTAACATAACATCATTACAAATGTTCTTAATAAAGTAATCAAGTGAAGTTGGGGCAGAGGGGTGTTAGAGTGGATACTGAACACACTTGTATGAAAATCTTCCTCATATTCCTTATG
This sequence comes from Pyrocephalus nanus, assembly GCA_038380795.1. Taxonomy (NCBI): domain Eukaryota; kingdom Metazoa; phylum Chordata; class Aves; order Passeriformes; family Tyrannidae; genus Pyrocephalus; species Pyrocephalus nanus. Next base: position 62,737,394 of record CM076263.1, on the reverse strand, counting down.
TTTCAGGCTGCAGGCATTAGAGAAAACCTCCTAATGGAAGAGCTTTCTGCTCAAACCCAGGTCTATTAGTTGCTTTGGGCAGGAAATTGTTCTGTGATCGGATCACAAAACATCCATTCTGTCTGTCTATGCAACTTACTCCTTGATGTCACATAAAACTTCTTCCTCCCACCTGGGTGAGGAAGGGTGCTGGTTTTGCAGAGTGAAGTGTCTTCATCCTGTTGAGCAAAATATTTAAAATAATTTGCACACTGACAAAATGCTCAACAGAAATACTTGAATGGGAAAATGCAAGTGGTTTATTACCAGCTCTTGACTGAGATTAGACATGACCATAATTAATCTCTGCAAGGTGACATTCCACTTTGTGTGGCTGACCTCCTCCACAATCTTTGAGAGAGCATAACAACTACCAAATGTAGATAACAGCACAGCGTGCCTTCTTGTCTCACTCGCCTTCTGCACCGTTAGCACTGTTTACAACGTTATGTTGTTTCTTCTATCACCAAAATAGCTTAACTGGCTTTTACACGTGTCCTCTTCACACAAGGCAATTTTCTCAGATGTTCTTATGAAGATTAGACTCATGCTTTACACAAAAACTCCTGGAGAACTGCTCATTAATATGGCTACAGAACTTATGGAGCAAGGGCTGTCAGAGCAGTCTTCTATAAAAGGTCTTTAGCACACAAAACTCATTCGATACAGAGCCCTTCTAGATTTGAGACCTCAAGATCTGAATCAAGCTATGCAATTTCTTTTTTTTTTTTAATGGTTAATCAGTAGCTACAGCTAGACAGGTATGATTAAGCAACTGGATTGTGAATATTGTATTCTTAGCTAATCCTCTAGGAAAAGGGAGGACAATCCCAAGATGAACCGGCTGTCTGGACAAAAGCCACCAGGAGTGATGTCAGCATGACTGAGCAGTAACTGGGGAAAGGTAATTTTGGCAGTGGGATATTATGACCACAGACTCATTGACCCCCTACTCAAAATGGACTCGGATCAAATGGAAGGAAGAACTGTGCCTGTAAACTAACTTGCATGAGAAGTGAGAGATATAACAAGCAAACAGGGATTTGAGTAGCAATAATGAAAAAGTTATGGAAACTGTAACCAATGAATGCTTATGCCTTTGTTTGTTAAAATATATACACTATTCGTATAAATAGTGCACAGTTTTGATGATCAGAGAGACAGCCTTTTGTGGGTTACCATCCATCTGCTTTGCACAAACTAGAATAAAAAAATAGAAATACCTCTCTTCAGTATGTGAGCTGGTGCTGCACTCCAGGTAATGAGCCCCTGTTCAGGACAACAATTTACATTTTAAGTTTCAAGTGGCAGTCAAAGAACTGGTGAGTTCATACCATCCCCAAAGACATATTAACAGATTTAGCTGTAACACAATGGGAAATGGGCCAAGAAGGACTTACCTCACTTTTTCAACAACTTTATAAATAGTATTATGTCACAGATATTCTTGGATTTTTTAAAATAACTGTAATAATTGTTTGTCTATTCCCTGCAAGAATAGTGTGAGTCAGGTGGGGAATATTTTTTTGTCTTTATTTTCAATACACATCCTGAAAGACACTCTGGAAACTGAATTTTTATCTTCAGAAGAGGTTTAGCAATAAGCATGTCTCAGCATTGTTTGAAATGTCATCTCAGAGTGAAAGCACATAACTTGGTCACAGTCATACACCTTTAGGTTGTCAGTAGCACTACCCCAGAGGCCATGGATGCTGGTGCTTGACACCGAGACATTGGAAAATCCTGCTGGGTCACACGCCAGGCCACCAAAACAACTCCCCAGACAGGACAAAAGGAGTAGATAAGAGGAAATGGAACACTCACTGCCTTTTTGCAGATAGCCCTGAAGGTCAGCAGTACTCCTCCACCTACTCCACCAGACAGTAGAAACCTCTGCACATCAAACTGAGGTGATCTTTCTGTAAGGGAGCTATCAAATGAAACCACAGTGTTTCTTCTAAATGACCTTCTTGCCATAGATGTTTCAAGCACATGAGAGCTGCTAAAGTGCAAGTGCACTTCATATAATCACATCGGTGCGTGCCAAGTGTTTGGCTCCCATATGAGCTACTGTGGCAGAGATGCTAGTTCTCTGAAGTAATTTATTCTACTGTGTATAAGTTTCCATGGTATCTGATTGGTAATTACACAGACAGAGTTAAACAAATGACAGTGGCAACGTTACTGAACGTACCTTTGACCAGATGAGTACCTTCACTTCCATGTATTCAAAAAAGGCACTAAAAATAAAAAATGCCAGCTTATTGTAAGGGAATTTGAGCAGAAAAAAAAAAAGATGTGAGTCTTGGAAGTGCTCTGGGGCTTGCTAGACAAAAAGAAAAGGATCCAAAGGGATGGTTTTTTGTTCTTCTTTGAGTGAAAAGCACACTCCAACCAACAGGTCACAACATACCCTGCCCTGTTTCATTAGATGTGCTGCAGCACAAGAGAGAATGCATTCAAATTTAAAATTTTCAAAAAATAAAACTTGAAACACGATCTTGAGAATCAGGTAGTAACTGTGCAGTGGGTTGACTGTGGCTGGACATCAAGTGCCCACCAAAGGTGCTCTATCAATGCCCTCCTCAGCTGGACAGAGGAGAAAATAATCAAAAGGCTCATCGGTTGAACAGGGAGAGATCAATCACCAGTTACCATCAAAAGCAAAGCAAACTTCCCTTGGGGCATAAATTTAACTTATTACTAATCAAATCAGAGTAGGGTAATGACAAGTAAAACCTAACCTTAAAACCCCTTGCTCCCATCCCTGGCTTCTTCCTTGGCTCTACTTCACTTCCCTTTTTCTCTGCTTCCTCCTCACCAGAGGTACAGGGACATTGGGAATGGGGGCTGCAGTCTGTTCATCACATGTTGTTTCTGCTGCTCCCTCAACCTCAGGGAGAGTAGTCCTCACACTGTTCCCCTGCTCCAGCATGGGATCCCTCCCATGGGCTGCAGGTGGATATCTCCTCCACCATGGACTTTATGGACTGTAGGGGGACAGGCTGACACCAGTGCCTCCACCATAGGCTGCAAGGGAATCTTCTCAGAGAAACCACCACCCCTGCAGCCACCCAGCTTCCAAAACTGTGCCATGAAAACGCAGGAGAAACTGTCATGAAGAGCTGTCACTTACCCATCTCCCTTACATCCTCTTCACAGCCCAGCTGCTTTGAACTCATTACTGAGAGGCGTGTTATTTGCAAAGACTATTAACTCCTGCTACAGATTCTGGTCTCAAATACTTATTTTAGTAAGAGGTGAGCATGTTCCTTGCTGCTTTTGTTACGTTTCCTGATAGAACACACTAAACATAAGAGAAGGTGTCTTTCACAAGTATTAGTCTAGCATGAGGATTGCAGATTCAGCCTTTCAGTGTGTCAAGTTTCTTGTAAAGTGTGCTATTAGGACAGGACAAAAAACACAGGGCAATTTTCCTGTCTTGTTTCAGTAACCACGATGACTGATAGATTACTTACATCTGTCTGTGAACAGGGAAATAACTCTCAAGGTCTTTAAGTTCTTTTTAAAGAAAAATTTCAGATCTTACATGCTTATTTCATTTTGAATAAACAATATAAACTATAGCCTTTTAATCTTTGTTTCCAACATCTGAGTTTAATACGTCTGACACTAATAAGTCCTGAAAAAAAAATGAACCAGTAGTACGGAAAATGTGTAACCTTTTCCTTCAACAAATTCAGTGCTTCTCTTAGTATTTTCAAGTGTTATATTAGAGAATAAAAATTACTCTGTTTTCACTCTCTACTTCTCTGGAAAGAGTTTATTTTTCAGCACCTGAACTTTAGTTCTAATATATCATATTTCTATTACCCATTTCTGCCCAGCATACCAGCTACTTTGTCCTGTATTTTGGAAAGAAAACAATGATTAACCTCATCAGTGAGAGTGTACAAATCTTACATTATGGTGAAAATTTAAGAGACATATGGGACAAATTCCTATGGAGTTAAGTGTTCCAGAAATGACAAATTCTTGTCAAAAAGTGGCAAAAAACAGTGCTCTTAGAGCTGAATTCTAACCTACCAGTTTTATTGCTTCCTGGATGCATTACTATTTTTAGTTCTTAATCCAAGATGCTTTCTCAGGCAAAACTGCCTCTTGAAGTTTCATCATTCATGCCAAAACAGAAAGAATGGAGACCCCATTTTTGAGCTGTATTTCTCTTTGTTTTTTAAGAGAAAGTAATACTGTATGTTCTTTGTTACACTTGTCATCTGTTACACTTTATGTGGTACCTGACTGCCATAACCAGTCCTTAAATATCAGAAACAGTTGATTATTCTCAGCATCATCTAAAAGTGAAGCTGCTTTTTTGCAGTGAGGCAATAACATTGAGGCAATAACAGTAAGGCCTCATTAGGCCCCTTTCAACAAGCCACATAGCAGAGTAGCTTTAAAATGACTGATGAGAATTTAACCCCAAGTGGAAAATTATTGGCATGTTTCCAGAAAAAAAATGGGTAAGAAAGTAAGGATAAGATTCTTCAGTGATAAGACAAGAAAAATTTAAAGCAGACCATAGAATAACCAAGGGATTAGACCTTTTAAGTTTTGGTATTTTTAACTGTCATGGACAAAACCTTAGATTATTAACATCAGCAGGCAGGAGATAGCCGTAGGTGTGAGGAGGGATGAATGTCCAAAACTAAGCATCTGCATTCTTGAGCACAGGTCTGCTATTTTGATAGCTACAACTTGTATGGGCATGTTGTAAAACATAATAACACCTGGACTAAATAGAACAGACATGACCAAATCCTTCAATGAGGAAAGACACACATCATGAGGCAAACCCCTCCATTTCGAGGCACATCACATGTGTTTCTACATACATAATATTTAGATGGAGAAAAGCAAGTTTGTAAAAGTCCCTGGAAATGGGAAAAAATTCCTTGGAAATGCACCCAAAGCCCAGGGATGCTTGGGGACTTGGCCACTGCCACCTGAGAACAGTAACTGTAAACACCAGAAAAGCACAAAAGCAGCACTTTCCCCTCAACTCTCTAGAATGACGAGCAATCTCCCCAGTGAGAAGGAATTTAAGACTGAGTGAATGTGACTTTGGGAATGAAGATGTGTGTGAAATTATCAAGGAGTGCCAACACCACCTGTTTTTAAAACCTCAGTATCCAAACATACTATATTTTCTTCACCATGCTCGTGACAGTGACACATGAAAATAAAGTAGAAATAAAACATCTAGTAAAAGTGTATTACTAGGTTATGTAGACAGAAGCCTCTGTAAGATAAAAACCTACCATAAATGACTGCAAGTTTAGCCAGTCAACCAAGCACTAAAACAAGTATTTGATGAATCACAACACATTTTTTTCAGTATCACTTAGAATACTTAAACATACTAAACAAGATCATCAAGCCTGAAAGATAAGGACAGAGAAATAAACACTGAAGTCAAGACAGAATGGCACAGATGTGAAGTGTGAGTCTGTTATTGAGCTTTCTTTGCAATGCTTCAGAGCAGGATCAATTAAAGAAGGTGCAGAAAGTTACCAAATCTTTTCTCCAGTGAAAATAAGCATACACATTATGAGGCAGTGTTGAATTGTACCGGCATTGTTGTTCTAAGATAAAGCTGTCACTGACAGCTGCAGTCAGCATCCTGCACTGCCTCAAGGCAAGGCTCTCCTCTCCTGCAAATCAAAAGAAATTTTGCCACTGATCCCAGTGGAAGTAAAAGCAAATGCAGAGAATTAAACGAGACACAGCAAAATAAAAACATCTCAAACACAGATTTACCTCTGCAGCCTTCATTAATACCCGAGGTTTGCCTGCATATTGTGTCACTATTTTATTTAATTGTAAGAGATGAATGAGTATCTGTAATCATTTTAGGTATCATAAAATCCTATTTGTATTTCTAAACTGACACCACACACTGATCAGAATTCTTTACATGTAGCTCAAAGGGCTTGCTAAACACATTTGATGTGATTGTTAGCCAGCTATGTGGGTGCTCGAAAAACCTAGTCACCTTCAGCAGTCTAAAGATCTGTGCAGTCTGAGGTTGCTTCATCCTGTGGTTACATACTTGGCTTGCACCCACCCATAAGGAAAGACAGACTCATTTGTTGCTCCTTCCTACTGATTATAACTAAGTGCTGAGGTGTATCTGGATTATAAATGCTTTCCCATGTGGAAAGGCTATGTGACTCGGCAACCACCATGATCCTAAGAAACCATCATGTTTCTTCACTGCTCAGTTCAGTACAGGACTGGCTCCTGGGTCACATACAGTTCTGGAAAATTCAAATGTGGTATCTGTGCTGGAGCTGCAGCCAGTGATGGCAGCAAGGAAACAGGAGAATGGGTTGCTGGATAATCAAGTGTCTAACTATGACAGCAAGTGTGCCAGCAGGGAGTGCCAAAGTTTGCAGTCCTTCACTGCTTTGCTGTCTAGCTGAATACCCAGCTATCCCTCAGTGAAGAACTACTGCCATTTTCTGATTGCAAATTACTCTCAGGGCTTCTGCTTGGAAGTAGGTACTACGTGTCATGTGGATCTAGGAAGAACTGGATATGCAATTTTAGTCTCACTAAGTGGAGTGGAATATATTTCTTTGGCCTTGGAGCTGTGGGAAAATAGCTATTGTAATTTTGTTTAGCTCAAGAGGAGGCACAAAGAAGTTTACATACCTAAGAATTCATAAGAATGCTCTGCATGAAATCCAGCTGAAGAATCTTCTATCACAAACGGATGGAAAAGCAGCAGAGAGGTAAACATATTGCTCTAACAACACATAAATCTTGGGTACCATACTATTTTTGTAGGAATCAAAAATCAGATTCTTCCATGCCCACAAATGTCTCAATAATGGCAAAAGAATTGTAATGTGGAGATTTAAATGAGCTGGCTGTGAGACAGTAAAGCCAAATAAACAGCTTGGTAGACTAGCTCAACATTTACAGCTTCATAAACTTGTGATCACCCTTCAGCTGGTGCCATTTCAGGCACAGAACACACCAGTATCACTGAGCCTCTTTTGAAGTATTTTAACCAAAAGACTACATGTTCAAAACACTGTCAAAGCAACAAAGACATTATCTAGCTTCTAGGAATTGCCCCCTAATCCTTTGAACAGGAAATTCTGGTAAGTTTACTTTTTTCTAGAGGTAGGAGCTTTGAAATCAGTGACAGAGAGATACAGAGGGTAGCAGTAAAGCCATCCTCAGTTAGTTGTTGGAGTTTTAATACAGAATGCTATGTCATGCACCCAAAAGGGAGGACTTACCAGGACTCTATGTGTGGAAGTGTTTTCCACCTGGAAATCAAAGTGACAGTGTGTTTTATCCAAAGTGTAAACCTCTCCTAGTTTTAAGGTGCCATGCTTTGGTTTTTACTCTGACAATGTCTTGTGCATTATAAATATACATTTAAATGTATGGACAAGTTACAAATATGCAATCAGACAGGACAGAATTTGACTCTTCCAGATCCTCATCCTTTGAGTTACAAGAATGTCTTTCTATGGTTACTTCCCTGCTCAGATTTCAGAGAGCTAGAGTATGAGAGTGATTGCTGGGATGCCTGCAATGCCCCTCTTCTGGTTGAAAGGGCCAGATAACAAGAAGGGATTAGATAGGGACATCAGCATAATGGTGAATGTGAATGGGATTGTCTCAGGGGGCGTCCAAGACTGATAATGCTAAAGATAACTATCAGAGAGTAAAACAGTAATCAGGCAATCAACAGAGACTCTGGGAAAAAAAAAAAAAAAAAAAAAAAAAAAAAGGAGTTACCCTGAAAAGCTGTATAAAAGTATCAGAAACATCTGCAGTAGGAAAGACAGCAGAGCCAGGGCAGCCCTGGGACACCCTGACAGCTGCTGGTGCAGACAGAGAGGCCTCGCTGCAGGTCACCACTGGGCACTTCTCTGTGAAGGACACAGCTGAGGGAACCCTCGTTGGCATGTTCCCATGGGACCTTGCAAGGGGCTTCTTCAATGGCATGTGGTTCTGGTCTGCAGGATTGGAACTGGTGCCCACACAGTTTGAATACCATGTCACACACAGTGATACTCAGGAGAGGGGACATAAGCTTGGGACCTTCACGTAACATCATCCAGGGGGGAGGCAGCATACCTGCATGTCTTTGTAACTTCGTGAGAAAATAGATGGGCCTGTAAAAATTTGTAAGAGGCTATCAGTGTTTCGAAAGCATTTAGTATCAGTTTATCTGTGACACTGCCGACATTGATCCTGAATGTATAGTTCACTGCTAATTAATTTCAGGTTAATAAATATAACAGAACACTTAAATCCTGTTTTGACAATGGGGATTTGAATCTTTCTACAGTTTTAGAGCAGTGGATGAGTATAAAAGTCCAGCAAGCTTTGCTTAAAAGAGCACTGTGAAACACAAGAAACATCAAAATGATTCTTGTAGTGAGGATGAGGCTCATCTGCATTAGCAGGTTTTCACAACTTTTATGCAGACACCTGCCTTCTGCCACATCCCCAAGCCGTCCAAATCCCCTGTAGTTCCTCACTGTAATCCTCCTTTGTAGCGAGGAACAAGAAACCTAAGCCATATTTTCATGTCTGATCAGGCTGGTGAAAAATGTGTCAAAAGCAGTTGTGATACAGCTGATCCTAGCTCCTTATTTGCAGCCTTGTTTGCTATGTTTTGAATCAAGCTGCACCCTAGAGTTCATTACTCCATGAGTGTGGTCATCTTGTGTGAAGCACGTATCACACTACCAAAGGTTATCACGTCAGCTTTGTGCGTTGCTTTAACACGTTGCGATATTAAGAATATACAGGTGTAGCCAAGGTAACAAGTGAAAAGCAAATGGATTCTTATTGCAAAAATACTGAAAAGCAGATGTGTAACAGTTGGTGATTTAATCAAGTTGACTGACTACAGAAAACTGCAATTACAAAGAATTCAGAGAACAGGCCTGCTTTTGTTGGCAGTTGAGACCTGGCTGCTTTCAGGTGCGGGACAGACCTTGAATGACCCCTGAGGAAACCTGCTTGTCCTTTGACCAAAACCTTTAGTTTGCATGAAGTCTTATGGAAACTGCTTCTGATTATGGAGCAATATACCAAGTATACCTGGTAGGGCTGGACCAAAGCAGTAGTGATATCAGAACTACACTGCTGCTTCCCCTCAGCAAAGAGCTTGACTTTAGAAAGCCCCTACCTTTTCCTCTGGAAATTATTTCACCAAACCTCTGAGTATTGGCCACAGATACTACATGAGAAAACTTTTTACCCATGTTTGGCTTGTTAACCAGCTGCTTACAAAACAGCTTCTGCTGATTCTGCAGTAAGTCTCTGACCCATTCCAAAGATAATATAGAACCAGGATCTTGCTATGCTTTTTAAGAGTGTACATTATTATATCTTGAGAGAATATGATAGTAATTTTGTAATACGTTACAGACTTCCTTCAGAAACAATAAGCATTCCTTACATCTAGCATGGTATACTAACACCTCTGACAGCAAGTAGACACCTGCCTTTGAAATCATTGTCCTCTTTTCAAGTGGAAATGATACTGGAAATAATGAAGTCAAAAATCAATGTTCTAAAAAAATGTGTAATTTAATATTCTGTTGAAAGTGGAAGAATAAAGACCTTCAAGTACAGAAATGCCATGTCTCAAAAGTTTTTATGTTGGAGCTTGTAAAGATGCTGTGGATCCACTAAAATAGCTGGGAAAGGTATTGCAAAATATGTGATTTTAAATCCAAAACATGAACAAGCTACAGTTTCCACTTTCAGTTCTAGTATGAAAATCTTTGGACTTAAAAAAAAAAAAAATATCTTTTTATGGCTTTCCTAATTTCCCTTCTTCAATTTATAGAAGTCATCATGGCTAGGCTTCGCGAACGAAGATTTGAGAAGGGCTCTACCCACGCTTGCTACAAGCACGCTGATGGCTAAAAAGGCCAATGTGAGATAGACAAGTCCGGTTGCAGAAGGCACAGCAGAAAGACTCCCCAGGTGATATCGACGAGACGCGATTCTTTCTGCGTTGTCTTTTCTCCTCGAGAGTGATCCTGCGTGTGTTCTCAAAAGCAGCAGCAGCGTTATAGATGGTGTGTCTCCAGGCCTCCCGACTGGAAGCCAGGGTAGACCAATGGTGGTGATCAATATGGCCAAGGCTGAGGGATCGTTTCAGGCAGTCCTTGAATCTCTTTGGGGCTTCTCTCTTGCGGCAGCCAGTGGCAAGTTCTCCATAGAGCACGATCTTAGGGAGGCGGTGGTCCTGCATCCTGGAGACGTGCCCTGCCCAGCGCAGCTGTGATCTCAGCAGCATGGCCTCAATGCTCGTGACTGCTGCCTGTTCAAGGACAGACGTGTTGGTCACATAGTCAGTCCAGAAACACTTTCTGAACCGTTTCCAATAGCCAATAGTGTGAAGCAAGGCTGAGTTCTCATACCAACTTAATTCACAGTCTTCTTCAGCATGATGCTCCAAAGGGCCACAGCAGACCTCAATGATGAAAACGGTGTCTACATTCAAAATCGTACTGATGGGAGCCTTTTCAACCTAAGGCGACTGAAGGCCCACACTAAGACCTTAAATCATCTTGTCCGTGAGCTGCTTTACGCTGATGATGCCGCCCTCATCGCCCACACAGAAGTAGCTCTGCAATGTTTAACATCCTGCTTTGCAGAGGCTGCTGAGCTTTTTGGTCTGGAAGTCAGCTTGAAGAAGACAGAAGTTTTATATCAGCCTGCACTTCAGGAAGTCTCCCATCATTCCCATATCACCATTGGTGAAACAGAGCTCAAATCAGTCCAGCAGTTTAATTACCTGGGAAGCATCATCTCCTCAGATGGTAAGATTGATGCAGAAATTGACAATAGGTTAGCAAAGGCACACAGAGCTTTCAGTAAACTCCATAAAAGAGTGTGGCAAAACAAACACCTGAAGAAAAGTACTAAGATCAGTGTTTACAGAGCCATTGTACTGTCTACTCTTTTATATGGTTCTGAATCCTGGGTCATTTACCGGCACCACTTGCGTCTCTTAGAACGCTTCCATCAGCGCTACCTCCACACAATCCTAAACATCCAATGGACTGACTATAAAAGTACTTGTATATGAACAAACAGTAGACTATAGAAGTGTCCCTCAAACATCACACTTCCTGACTAATCCTCTTCAGCCATACCTGATTGTGAAGGTAATGCAACTCTTTAGCACAGTCTGCTTGGTGATGGCAAGTACCTGGGCTGTTTTGCTACCCAAAGTTCAAGAGTGCCTTTTATGGCAGCTGGAAGGTCCATGAGAGTACTTTACACTCCAACTGCTCATTGGCAGATAAAGATTAATGGACTCATAGAGAAGATTTTAAAACATTTCCCAAATCTGACTGTCCTAATTGAGTAGAATTGGGACATTTTCTTAAGCCTCTGAGAAAAGGACAAGATTTCCTCTGCTTAAAACTCCTAGCTGCTGGCTAGTGCTTGCTAATTGCCAGCAGCAAGCACTTCCATGGCAAACTGCAGGGACTATCTATCACTTTTAAAAACAGCATGTTTCCACAGATTTTCATCAATACATCTCAGAGCCTTCCCCAGTAATAGAAGCAAAACTCAACAAAGGAAGTGAAAATGAGGAGGAAGTGGTTTATGTAATAGTCCTAACAAGTAATGCTGATATGGTTTCTTCTGCCTTTTTCATTTGTAACATGTATTGAAGAAGCCTTCTGTTGACAGAAGTTGTTTTTTCAGCATCTTTCAGACTTGAAAATTTCCCAAAATAAACATCTCCCATTTTAAAATATGGTTTCGGGTTATGACCAATTTTGTTTCATTGTTAGAAGATCAATAATGACATAATGATATATGCTTGCTTCTGTACAACACTATTCCCAAAGTAAGGTTTGCCTGCCTACCTGCCCAAACAAAATGGAAATTCATTTTCAGATAGATAAGACTGATCTGTGATGCAGCTCGATTGTATCATCACACAAACATTAAAACAAGTAGAAAAAGGAAAGTGGGAACACTCACTTGGGGTTGGGATGAGGTCAAACCAGAGGAGAACAGGTGTTTTCAACAGCACAGGAAATTGGTTAAAGGGAACTTATATTAGCTAAGCTCTTACTGCTACCAGAAATTTTGTCTTACAAAATATATCTCATATATAACTATATGTGTGTATATATATATATATATATATATCTCACAGGATATTACCTGCTATTTATTGAAACTGACATGTCTATTTCCACTTGCCAGCTAAACTCTACGCAGGTAATTGCATGTTTTCTTTAACATCATTTATGGTATTGTTGAGACAGTACACTTCATCAGTGGTGTTCAAATAAAACAACACAGCTGGGTGTATCTCGATGGTGGATTCTCCTTTAGTTTTGTAATTTTTTTTTTTTTCTAACTGATGATGCAGCAACATAGGGTGGACTCCACATTTTTAACACTTTGCCAAGTTAAAACTATCCTGGTGCTTATTATAGCAGATCCTGTCTTGCTGTGTTTTTGAAAACAGCTCTGGAATCAAGTAAACACTTAGAGCTGACATGACCACCGCTCCATCATAAATAAAACAGCACTACCTTTGGACTTTTCTTAAGTATTTCTAATCAATGCTAGGCACCTTTTAAGACACTGAATTCGGTTTTACATTTTTCAAATTGTGACAGTTGAAGAGGAACTCTCAGGGTGATGTCAGCAGCCAAACAAGAGTTAATTATCTCTACTGTCTAAATCCACAATCTATCTATTCAACCTGTACAGAGCTGAACTGCTGTTGTGTAAAATTTAGGGGCATCTATCCAGACAGAGGAAGCCTAGTGTTCCCCGAACATAGCTATTTACTGAAAGCTCTTTCATCAGATATATTCTTTGTCCCACCATCCATCTACACAGATCTTAAGTAGCAATTTTACCAGTCACGTAGGTTTGAAGAGATATAACACTTTTCTTCAGGGGATCGAACTACCCTTTCCGTGTGCAAAATGTTTTTTTGCAGGGGGGAAGGGGGGAAGGATAAAATACCTCAGCACTTCAACATTCTGGATCCCTATCTTTCATTTTGAAAATTGTTAACTTCCACTGACTGAATCTAGAATTGCAAGCTGCTTTGTCACAGTAATTAATGGGTCTCTACGTTGTCATGTGCTGAAATGTTGTTAATGTTTTAACCATTGTCAAAATCATAGAAGGACTTTTTGTCAAACTGCAAGGAAGCAACTGCCCATCTGCCACAACTGAAGCACCCCCTTCCCGCCCCCCAGTACACCTCCTGACTGCAGTTTGGACTGTGATGGGAACTTGAGATAGGACTATTTTCTAGTTATCTCAGGTCTAAGGAGAAGTAATCAAAGCTTAGCGAGTGGAGGAAGGGAAGGGGTTTGGGGATGTGATGGAGAAATCTCTCCACACAAAACAGGAGTAAAATCCCACCTCCAGAAAGAACACATATAAACATGGGACATTCACATGAGAGAGGCAGCTGATAAAGGGGTCATAAACCATGAAGGATTCCCCCTCCTGCCCCCCTTGAGTCATTCCTGAGGCCTTCCATTACCAGAGGACTGCACTGTGATCCAAGTGATGCAACAAATCCAGAACTTGTCACAACAGACTGCAAAGCTTCCCCCCTCAGAGGAGCTGCCTGGGCATCTCTTGAACGTATATTAATCCATTGGACTCTTATGTTTTGTGGGACCCTCACCACCAAGTAGACTAGAAGAAAAGGGCCCACGGGATGCCACCGAGTTCTATGGCGTCATGACACATATTCTATTTAATCTGTCACTTTCTTTCTTCCCCGCTCCTCCTTTTTCTTATTTCTTTCTTTCTCTCTGCCTCACATTTACTATTAAATAAAATCCATACTACTGACTTTGGCATATGATCTGATTTGCACCTTAATTTGGGCAGAGACATTTCTAATAATTTTAGCAACTCAGCATTCTGTGATTTAATATCATAGCATTCTGTCACTGGAGATACTCAAGATATGTCTGGACCCAATCTTGTACAATGTGCTCTGGGATGATCCTGCTTGGCCAGGGAAGTTGGACCACATGACCTGTTGGGGCTAATTCAGCAATTAAGGGACCAACTGTGAGCAGTGATGTGGCATCGTACCAGGAGTGGAGAGCTAAATACATCGAGGGACTCGTAGAGGAGAATTTGGAAGGAAAGGAATCCACCATTTGAGACTGTTCATCACAAGTTTATGTTCGGGAGATGAATCTATATGTAGATTCGTCCTCCATTTTGTGTTCCTTTCTTCATGGACTTTTCTGCCCTTAGGCAGCAACACTTCTCTGATAGGTTGAGCTACCATGGGGTACCAACCAATCCATGTACTTGGCGGGCATTTTTCTAAGCCACTCCCCGTTACCACCCAATCTCCACCTCCCTATGTTTATGTATCTCCTTATACCCAATCCAGGTTTGAGGATTTGCATGCTCCTCCCATGTTCTACCCATGTTCCAGGACCACCCCCTCCAAACCCTATAAAAACCCTCCATTTCACTAATAAAGGAGTTCAGCTTTCTGCTGAACTTTATTCCGCACCTATCCTGTCTTCTTGCCTCTCATTCATTACTGGGTTGAGTGAGTGAGACGAGAGTGTATGAGTTTAGGCTAGCTGGTTGCTTCTTCTCGCAGTCACCTCACTGAAGAGCAGCGAACCCTGGAGCTGGACCACTCCTTTCCTTGACACTCCGAACCGTGTCAGTGACCCACTGTGGTCCCTTCCAACCTGACTGATTCTGTGGTCTGTGAAGTATCAACATCATGACAGCAGTCAGCGATAGCACCACTCAGACACAAACATCTGGTGGGATGCAGCTAGAATCAATACCACAAGTTGTGTGAAATCAATTTATGTTCACAGGTCAAGCTCGAATTTGCATGGGCTCTAGCACTTCATGAAGCCAGTGTTTCTAAAACCAAGTTAAAACTAGTAACAAGAGACTCGATAAACACGCAGTGACAGTGCAAGCACACTTCACTGGTTTTAATGTGGACGTGAAACTACAGCCTTAAACCTCCAACCAGAAGTACTGAAGAAAGATCCATCATTTATTCTTATAGTACTAAATAGCTAGGGATAAGGGAGTGCAAGCTTTGTTTCCTCTAAACCTGCCTTCATGTTGTTTATATGTGCAATAAACCACAATCTCAGCACTGATTTCCACACTACCATTGAGGGTTCCTGCTTCTTGCAACCTCAACTAACCCTTCCCATTTGCTCTCCTTTATCTTGGGTATTAATTTTGTGGCAATCTGAGCAGGCTGAAAAATACTCATTTTATTACTGTGAAATTAACTTTATTCAAGGTCACTTTTATGCAGCGATGCAGTCTTGTGTTGGTCTGAGTGCATGCATGGTTTCACTGCAGCAAGGCAGCTAGGTAATACCTCATGCTTCCATGGCCTTTCTCCACCAGGATGAGCACTTGAATTCCATTATATTTTGTTTTATTTCTTTCCCTTTTTTGCCTATGTACTCCCTTATTTTAAAGCATAGCATCAGTCACGATAATGCTTCAGGATGCCATACTGAAACCATAAATATATTAAAAAAAAATTGTGATGTGTTTTTGCTTGAGCTCACTGCCTGAGCTCATTTTCATCTTCTCTGTATTGCATACTCTAATTTCTTTGCAGATGTGCAGCATTAGGTTTCATAGCCAGATGCATTCTCTGTCAGGGGAAAAATATCTGCCGCACTGCAGCCTGTACCTTCTCTGGCATGTCCACAGAAGGCACCTGCAGAAATATTGTTAGTCTCTTCAGATTATATGCAATGGGATTGTTACTCTCTCCTCTGTGAAAAGAAAGTACGAAAAAGCAAAGGAAAAGACAATGAACATATTGCTATGACAGGCAGAAATTCCACTCTGCCAACACTAGCACTGCAGCACTTACAGAGACTGACTTACTCTACATCATCGCTGACCTGATATCAACTGCACTTTCTTTACTCGAGACCTTGGTGTCTACAACTACATGATAATCAGTTTATACCATCTTACTAACGACACAAAACCTGTTTTTATAAACTGCACAGATTAATATTTAGACAAGACCTAAGTAGTGAAATTTCACAATTTGATGCCTTGTCTTTGAATTCAACAAAATAAATAGCAACAACTTTTAAAACTAGAGTTAAATTCTGCTATTCCTCCGAGTTTTTGTGTATCGGGTGCATAAATTTTGTCTGGTCATTTACTTTTATTGGAGCTCTGCTTCTCAGAAGCTAAAATTACAATCCAACACATAAGTCACTTTATGTTTAGTGTTTATTTTTAAAATAATTAATTCAAGTAACATAAAAGGCAAACTTTAGCTGGCTGAAGGCTACATTTTTCAATGTGATGCTATTCAATTGCCTATTATTAAAGGAATTTTTACAGGTTGGCCAGGAAGTCTCCTTCTTTGGAGACATTTAAAACCCACCTGGACACATCCCTGTGTAACCAGCTCTATGTGACCCTGCCTCGGTGAGGGTTGGACTAGATGGTCTCCAGAGGTCCCTTCCAACCCTAAAAATTCTGTGATTCTGAGAATTTTGAGGAGGGTAATTTTTGTGGATAAACTGGAGGGTATGACTCAAAAAAAGCACTCTTCAGGCCTCTTGCATGCTATTAAGACTTCCTGTATGGACATGTTCAAGCTGCTCAAGACACAACTCCTCATGGTACTACTTCTCAGGTTTCCTTTCTAGGCTGCAAATAAACACATGCCTCTTACATGTGACTATGGTGATTTTAATCATAGAATCATAGCAAGTGAAATGAATGAACATTAAAGATCCTTTAGTCCCAACCCGCCTGCCATGGACAGGGACATCTCCCGACAGATCAGTTTGCTCAAGGCCTTCTCCACCCTGGCCTTGAGCACTGCCAGGGATGGGGCATCCACAACCTCTCTGGGCAACTTGTTCCACTATTTCACCACCATCACAGCAAAAAAATTCTTCCTAATACATAACCTAAATTTCCCCTTTTTTCAGTTTGTACCCATTAATCTCTGTCCTATAATTCCTAACGCACAGCTCTCTACTGTGTCTTCTACTACATTCCTAGTCCTGTACGGCTTCCCTGCAGGCCCTCAGTCAGGACTGTGCAAGTTAGACGACGGGAAGCTATTCACCCTACACCTGCAACACCAAACGAAGCTCACCCACGAGCACCGTCACTGTTCCGCATGCAGCACGTCTGGAACAGTCACCCAACGCCGGCACTGCCGACTTCCTCTTTCAAAGCTTAAAAGCCCCTCCAAAAACGGATGCGCCTGGCGCAAAGCTTCGCCTTCTGGCGTCCTCCACAAGCCGCCCTGAGCTGGGGCTGTTCTCTCCCGCAGTGACTCGCCTGACGCAGCCCCCTCTGGGGAGGGCACACCGGCCCCGCTCCCCCAGTCACGGAGGGCACATCGGTCCCGGTGCCCTCATCCAAGGCACATCGGCCCCGCTCTCCCCGGTCACGGAGAGCACATGGGACCCGCTCCCCCACCCAGGACACACCGTCCGGGGCGGGGCCGCGCCTGCGGAGCCAGCGGGCAGCGGGCGGGGCGGCGCAGGCGCGGCGCGGCGGCCGGAGCGGAGGTGAGGCGGGAGCGGGGCTCGGGCCGGGCCTGGCAGGGGGTGTTGGCACTGGGGCTGAGCCAGTGGACCCTCCGCTGTGCGGGAGGGGAAGAGCGGAGTCTCCTCGCAGCGGCCTCTCCGCAGCCGCTCCCGCAGCCGCCTCCCCGGGAGGTTCAGACCAGACGCGGGGGGTGCGACACGGGCCTGATTCGGGCCGGGAGCGCGGAGGTGCCGCGACCGGAGAGGCGGTGGGGAGAGCGAGCCTCTGGTCAGCCCCTGAGTGCGAGGAGGCAGCGGCGGCTGTCGCCCTGTCTCCCCTGAAAACCCTGAAGTCACGGTGTCAGATGGCCAAGTCAGGTGGCCTCGGCTTCCCCCGGCGGGGCACCGGCGGCTCCTGAGGAGCAGCCGGAGAGAAAGGGGCTTTACGCGCCTACTGTGAGGAAATGCACCCAGACGATCCTATGTGGGGCTCTCACGAGGAGAAAGAAGTTCAGATACAGAGGTCTGCTGAGTTACAGCTGCGGTAGTAACGAGGGTGTTCCCTCTTCTGTCCTGAGGAGTGCTTCAGGCAGACGGGAAAGGAGAGCTGAGTTCTGGCTATGGGAGGTCTCCTCGAAGTGACTGGGTTTTGGCTTTCCGTCCTGGGTTGCTTTTGTTGGTAAAACTTATATTTAGTGTCTTCCTGTGGCTGTAGCATGACTTCTTGGGCAGATGGAGCTTCCTGTTATCTTCTGCAGCCCCATCAGAATGGGGAAGCCGTAGACTTGTTGGAAACCGCTAGAGAAAATATTTAAAGACTGTGTCTGCACAAGATAAAGAACACCAATACATTCTATGAAGTGCCGAGCATTTGCCTTGTATCCAAACATCTGCTCATCACCGTGATGTAAAGGATGTATTTATCGTGTGAGTTTCCTTACAGAAGTTGTGTGTTGTGCAGGCTCTTCATACTTCTGTAGTGAGTAAAAGCTATTTGGTGTCTGACTAACATTTGTAAAGCATACCTCTTCATTATGTGGAACATATATATATATATATATATATATATACACACATATACACACACTTCCTGAATTAATGAAGTCTACAGTGAAATCTCAGGTGTAGAAATCAGGTATTGTTTGGTAATAAAAGAATTGTAGAAAGGCTTGGGTTGGAAGGAACCTTAAAGATCATTTAGTTCCAACCCATCCTGTCCTGGGCAGGGATACCACCCACCAGATCAGGTTGCTCAGGGCCCAATTCAACCTGGCCTTGAACACTTTCAGGGATTGAGCATCCACTTCTCTGGGCAACTTGTTCCAGTGCCTCACCACCCTCACAGTAAATAATTTCTTCCTATTATCTAATCTAAATATCTCCTGTCGTGGTTTAAAACATCTCCCCCTTGTCCTATCACTATGTGGTCATGTAAAAATGAGATGATAATGAGGTCTGTTCTAATTTTTTGGTCTTATTCCTGCAAAAACTTTTTTTTTTTTTTTTTTTTTTTAGGTAATGTAAGCATTTCAGTTACACACGAGAGAGGAAACAGGCATGTCAGCTCTTTGTCCACCACCGTCCCCTGCGGTTGCTAAAACAGAGATCTCTTTGAATGGCGAGTCACCTTTATTAGCTGCCACTTTTGCTTACTGGGACAATATTCTTGGCCCCCGAGTGCGGCATATCTGGGCTCCAAAGACAGAACAGGTGCTTCTCAGTGATGGTGAAATAACTTTTCTTGCCAACCACACTCTGAATGGAGAAATACTCCGGAATGCAGAAAGCGGTGCAATAGATGTGAAGTTCTTTGTTTTGGCAGAAAAAAGGGTAATCATTGTGTCATTAATCTTTGATGGAAACTGGAATGGAGACAGAAGCACATATGGACTCTCAATTATACTTCCACAAAGTGAACTTGGCTTCTACCTGCCGCTTCACAGAGTGTGCGTGGATAGATTAACACACATTATAAGGAAAGGAAGAATATGGATGCATAAGGTAGGTTAAGGTAGTTTTCATTACTAAAATCAACTGTTAGATTGTCATGTGCAAAAGCAAGAATTGAGATTCTGTGACACCAGCAATTCAAAACTTACAAAAATTCTAAGGAGGCTAACCTCTACAAGTACACAGTTTTGAAGGTTAAAAGTTATCAAATTACCATATCAGCAAATACAAGGTTGGGATTTTTAGCCACGTGATTTATCCTTGTAATATTATATACCACGTCATATAACTTCTACGAGGCTATAGTTTTTCACGTCTCTGAATTTCATATAAATAGTTGCTTTTAATTGTGTCAGTTTGTGTATTCAAACTAGATGGAATTGTAAAGTTCTGTGTTTCAAATCTTTATTTTCAATGGTGAGGTCCAGAAGAGGGAACTGATGCAATTAATGTTGTCATTGCTGTTACAGTTTTGTTTTTCAAAAGGAGAGTATTAACAAACAGTTTGGCAGGAGTTAAACTCTGTAGAACTAAAGGGAGAACTACAAAAATACATCTACTTGTGAAACTCGAAAAGGGAAACATGCTAAATATTTTTGAAGAATTGGAACTCTGAACTTTGGGTACACTGTGGGTATTTCTTTATTGTTATGTATTTTTCTTTAAAATGAATAGCAGTCTAATAATAAAAATTAAAGTCTCTGTCACCTTCATGGTGTGCAAGTTGCCTTAGAACAGTAGATTGCATGTCAACTGCAATGTGTATGTCATTGCTTGTTTGTCCGATAAAGTTTTTGTACCTCTTCTGTTCTGCCACCTGCAGTCAACATACTAAAAAATTCCTTTTTGAGTGCTCTTGTCTGAACTAATTAAGATTACAGAAATAACAAGCCGATGTAATTTTTGTGGTGGTGTTTCGTTTTTGCTGTATTGCCTGAGGATGACTGGGAGTGCTTTCTGTCATAGGCTTTTTATACTTCTGGGGCTTACTTTTTAGTGGAAGGAAAATACATAAAGTTCATTTTCAATACAGTAGAAACACAAATATTTCATTCCTAATACAGTCTTTTAAAAGCCTGCTGGATGTTAGTGCTTTTGATGTAAGTGAATGCTGCCTCATGTTCCTGATTACATTGCTTGTGTCATTTAGTGTCCTCTGTACTGACTTCCAACCTGGGTGGTCAAATAAGAATTATCCATCATTCTCAGTTTTTGGACACTGATCCATATCAGTATGTTTTCACAGTAGAAGTAGCCATCAAGTGGCAAAAAAATGTTTTCTACTAGTTTCTTCAGAAATCAGTCATTAAAGTTTTTGTTCTTGAAGCAGATACATTCTGAAATAGATACTTAGTGTCTTATTTTTTCTTTTTGATCAAAGATCCCTGGATATATCTGCAGTTCTTCGTTTTTAACTAGAGAAGAGAAAACTGCTTTGAAAATGTAGATTAAAATTTAGGCATGAGCTGTAGAATAATAATGAATTAAAACAGGTTCATTCTGTAGTTTGTACTTGAGCCAGTTCAACAGCTATGGTTATATACAGCAGAACAAAAAATGTTGAAATCCTGTCTGAAAGGAGCTGTCTGTCTGTTCTGGAAGTTCTAACTGTTGTAATTATCAGCTCTCACTGTTCCTGTAGAGGCAGACAGCAGATCCAGCTAGACTTGAGATGAGAAGAAGCCTTCTGAACTCTAGGATTAGGAGAAACTTGGAGCAGTGTTCAGAGTGGCACAGAAAGACAAGCAACTCTGAAGCAAGTTGTCAATATGGGGTTAGAAACCCCTTTCATCTACTTCAATTTATATTCTGTAGGTTTGTCTAATAATTTTGAGGGGTTATATTTCCAGAAAGAAGTGGTTTACACCATATGTTCGGTCTTATCTTCATGAAGACTGACTTCTTTTAAAATCATTGTCTAGGATGTCTTACTTCTCTGACACTGAACTGAAGGGTGGAGGTGACATGAAGGATCTGGCTTGTTCCAGTATTGTTTTCCAAAGATGTGTCTTTTACGTGGTTAGGGCAAGTTTTAGGGCAAGTTGCTCTAGCTTATTCCCTATTCATCTGCTCAAAAAAAAAATCTTTAAAACTCTTTTCCTACTTGAAGTTGGTTAACTTTGAGTGGCTCGGTCACAGAAAACTAATGAGTAATAAAAATGCAATAACCTGTCAACTTCTAGCAAAATATATCATTAGTTCACTCAGCATCTGCTATTTTCTATGTATTGTATTGATTGCTCCAGTGATTAATGCTGAATTTTCTTTGTGAATAGTAACTTGATTCCATTGTAAGTTAATTTTTAATGCAGTTTGCTACTCAGCTGCTGATGAGTCTGTTTTCAGAGCTTTGTTCAGTCTGTTGTACGTTGTGTTTTGTGCATTTTGAGTTTCACGTCTCCTGTACTTGGTTATAAGACAATGTTTTGGAGAGTTGTCAGTGTCTCAAGAAGTGGGGGAAAAAAGTCCTTTTTTTCTCCTACCCTCCCCAGTGAAACAATTTTTCTCATTCTGAAGATCTTATTTTTCTCTTGCTGCATCAGGAACCCTCATACACAAAGTGGAATTCCTCACCATAATCCAATCATTTGGCATTTCTGTAGCATAGATCTGTAATGAAGAAACTTCATGTTTTGTCATTGTCATCACACCCTCCGTATCCTGCTACTCCTGCCCAAGCTTGGGAGAGGTTTGATGAGGGGCAGAGCAGGGAATGTTTATCCGTGTAGCATGACATCACTTGTTGCTAAAGTCAACTCTGTAAAAGAAAAGAGACTTGAACATCAAAATTTGAATCTAAGAAGTGTGACTCCACAGGGAAGAAACTGTGCCCTTTGACTATTGTGTGCATACATGCATAAAGAAATAACAGAGCATTTATATTTAAATGCTTCTCTTGCTCAGGAGAGGCAAGAACATTTCCAGAAGATTGTCTTGGAAGGGACTGAAAGAATGGAGGATCAGGTAAGGACCACCTGGTTCATGCATATGGCACACCCTCGCAAAACTATGTGACTGCATCTGATGACTGTAGGACTGCTGCTTATTTTTGGGATACAGGAAGATACTGTGGACTAGCTGATGATGTGCCATGCACAGGATTCAAAGTTTTTGAAGATAGGATGATAGAAGCTGTGACCAAGTAGAAGGAAAATATATTTCATCACTTTAGGGAAATCTGTGGAGAATATTACCTTACATAAAAGGAAAGTCATGTACTTGAACGTGAAGCTCGATAAAGGCAGGAGCTTCCATAGAGTCATGCCAGCTTCCTGTCAAGGTTGGTTTTTCACTAGGTTAGGTCATCTTTTTAGTTACCTAGGTATACAGAGTGTCATATTAGAATGTGGTTGGAGACCTAATGGATAAGACTGTGAAAAGAATTTGATTTCTGAAACTCTAAATATGAAATTGTGGCTTCAGTTTCTTGTCATAGATAAAATCAGAGAAGTATTTTTGTATGTTAATAACTCATATGCCTGCTTTTGGTTTCCTGTTACTGTTAAAACATAAGACTTAGATGTAAAATGCTTAACAGCAGTTCCATGTAATATAGGATGATCAGATCAGCTCACTCCAAATACTTCTTGTCTAGGCCCATCAAAAGTGGTTGTGAAAATAAGCATAAGATCCTGGAAATACATTTCAGACATGATGTTGAGAAGTCAAATATGTTTCCAGTTCATATCTATTGTTGAGCAAAGCCCAAGAAGTCTGTGCATCAATTTCTGCTCATACCACCCTTCCAAATAATAGGAAGTTAAGGATATTTTGCATGTAATATGGCAAGTTCATATTAGTAACTTCTAAGACTACCTAATGTGCTTTTACTTCAAGCATTTTATTTATTGTGCAGGGTCAGAGCATCATTCCAATGCTGACAGGAGAAGTCATTCCTGTAATGGAACTCCTTTCATCTATGAAATCACACAGTGTTCCAGAAGAAATAGATGTAAGTCCTGGTTTTATTTGTATTCTGAATAAAAAAAAGGTGTCTTTGGCCCTCTGGATAAAGAAGTTAATTTGGCCCTTTGGTTTGACATTCACTTTGGCAGAGAAAAGGCCACCGTTTTCCTAAGTTCTTGTAACTTTTTTCACATCAAGGTCTCCTAAGTGGTGTGGGGAATGGCAATGTTTTTCATGGTCAGCACTTGGCAAAATTAACTGCTTAGGATGATACCATTTTAAGAGTGCAAAGACTATTTGATGCAAACCAAAATGAATGGACAGATAAATAGATTTGATCTTGATACCTTTCTCAGTGCATTATAGTGTTCTCATCAAAGAAATAGAAGTGATCTGACATTCAGTAATGTAAAGTGCTCTGGACAAGGTCATAGAAACAAAAAAAATGCTAGGAGGAACCTGACTTGTGACTGGTGAAGAACACGTAATAATCAAGTGACTTTCTCATTTTCAAAATTCTTTATCTGAAGTCAGAAGGTCTTTTTAAGACTGTGCTTTTTGGGGAAGTCTTGCAACTTAAAGAGTTTCCCAGAAGTTCCCACCTATCAATGTGTCGTGGTTTTGCCCATCAGCCCATCCCTGGGGCTGAGGATGGTTTTGTCCAGGTAATTTCCGGACAAAAAGGCCAATCAAAAGTCCAGTGATGCCTTTGCTAATTACATCTTTAAGAAAACGGAAGAGAAGACTTGTTGCGCAGTTGAAATTAGGGGCAGCAGCCATGTAGAGAAGCGGCAGGCCTGAAGAGGGCCAAGGCCCTCTCCTCCCCCGGCTTGGGCCGGGGGGGGGGCAGGTGTAGCACTGAAGCCTCCCTCTCTCTCTGGTAAGAGAGTGAAGAAAAAAAAGTTTAAAAGATGAACTGTTTGGACAGAAACTGCTGTGGAAGAATTCCAGCCGAGAGATAACGGAGCTTCCAAGGTCGAAGCTGGCAGCCGGAGGAGAGAGAAGAAATTCGAAGGGGGGAGAGCTGTTTCTTCCCTTTTCTCTCTCTCTCCTCAGCAGGGAAAAGACTGAAAAGTAATCCCTGCTACTTGTAAAAATTTGTTGGAGTAAGAAGACTCCCCATGTGGCTGACAGAGGAGCCTGTGGATGTATCAAGGAGAACTGAGACTTCATGAGAAGGACTGAGGTGAGGCAGAGTCCTGTTGAAAACTTTGTAACCCTTGAAAGGAATGATACTTATGCCGGAGCAAAGACGGCTCGAATAAACTTGGGATCCATGTGTATGTGGATCCATACTGCTGTTGAAGATTTATAACTTTTTAAGAGAGAGAGAGAATCTCATGCTGGAGTAAGACAGCCCATGTGAGATGTTGGGATCTGTGTGTGTGTGGATCCGTGCTAGACCCATGCCGAGAAGTCTATCAAGGACTGTTTCTCCCATGGGGAGGGACCTCCGTAGGGAAACAGGGGTGAACTCTTAAACCATTATCCCCTGTAACCCTGTGGTGAAGATCCATAGTAAGCAAGTGTCCCCTTGCAAGCCTATGGAAGGAAAACCCTTCAGGACCTGGGTAACCCCCAGCCTTTGGTCTTAGCCCAGGAGGGGAATAAGCCCAGTCTTGGAGGCCGACACAGAGCAAGAGAGAAAGAAAGAAAAAAAGTTCCAACTGCAACAAGAATGCTGCTGCTACTAAAGATTTGTTACTGGAGAGAGAGAGAGCTGGAACTCCGAAAATGGAGACTGAAACCATTTCTCCTCCTTGGACTGGTATAAGGGGGGGGGGAGGAGTATTTCTGTAAATATATAGCACTTTAACTTAAGTAGAAATTGTTGTAGATATAATTCTTTAATTTTTAATTTATTAATAATTCTTGTTTTACTGATTATAAATGTTTATACTATTTTTCCCGAAATCCTGTCTCTCTTTTATCTGCAAAAAACCTTCTCTCAACTAGTAATAATTGTGTGGGGGGTAGAAAGCAAATTAAACCAAAGCAAAACCACGACACAATGAAAGTGAAAATCAGTTAATTGGACGATGTTTCGTATCCTTGTCTAACTTTTTTTTATAACTACTTGTATTTCAGATAAGTGACACAGTGCTAAATGATGATGACATTGGGGACAGTTGCCATGAAGGCTTTCTTCTCAAGTATGAAATTCAGTTTTGATTTATGCTGTAGTAAAATAGTTTAAACTTGTGTGTGCATCTAAATGTATCTATCTGTATGTGCATGTGAACTTGTATTGGAATAGTTTAAGAGGGGGGACAGTGACATGTATTTGGCTTTTTGAGATTTTTGTCTATAAAATGCTGTAAAGGCTTCTGTGTTTTTAGAATAATGGCTCTGGGGTAATAGCTGCATCTCTGTAGATGGTTGTTGAAGATACAAATATAATTTTTCTTTGATACTTATATTTGATTTTATGAGAATGTGAGTCAAAGTCTTACATTTTTTATGAAATAGTAAAAAAAAAGTATAAACATGGTATGATGTACAGAGTGCTTATTGTTGAATTGTGTATTTCTCTTTTTCCCCCATTTTTAATGTTTAAATGGAACTAATTGAACTTGAGAGCAACTTGGTCTCTTCTTGAGGGAAAGCCTATTTCATGGGTTTTAATTGATGTTCTTTTACCTTTCATCACATCTCCTGTGTGTAACTGCATTAATTTATGTAGTGCTTAGTGCCTTCTATTTATACAGCATCACAAATGCTTTCAATACTGCAGAAACTGTTGAACTTTTGGATTTCTGCACTTATCTATACAGCTGTTGAAAGTGCCATGTTTATGGGCCTATAGGCCATATTTATTTATATGTGGAGCACTTTATTCTTCTTGTCACGGTGATAATTGTTTCATTTGAAAAGTCTGATTAAATGTCTTAAATTATGTTTGTTTTTCCTTGCAGTGCAATTAGTTCACACCTGCAGACCTGTGGTTGTTCGGTAGTCGTAGGAAGCAGTGCAGAAAAAGTAAATAAGGTAACGTACTTTCCAAAAACTGAACTTAAATGCTGTTAGGAGTGTTAGCGTGTTACTTGGAACAAAGTTTATTTATAAATATACTTGAGGTTGAAGAAGGAAGGAATACTGTTGTCTGGCTATCTTTAGCTGACTGATCTTGCAGATGATAATTGTGCCTGAAAATTGCCTTATCAACTGTATTCTGACAACCATAAGAAAACAAATTTATTTTATTGATACAGTACATGAGTAGTAAATGAGTCTGAGCTTTTAAAATTAGGTTTGTTAGCTGAAATGTACAGATTGAAGACATGTGACTGGCTTGTCCATTTCAGCTGTGTCACAGAATCATAGAATCATTGAGGGGGGAGGAGACCTTTAAGACTGTGAAGTCCAACTGTCCACCCAGCACTGCCACTGTAACACCTAAGCCACAACACTCAACATTAGATCCAGACACTCTTGAACATCTCCAAGAATGGTGACTCCTCCCCAGGAAACCTGTTCCAATGCCTGACCACCCTAACAGGGAAAATTTTTTTTCTAATATTAAACTTGAATCTCCCCTGCTTCAGCTTAAGGCCATTTCCTCTTGTCCTCTCACTGCAGGCACAGCAGAAGAGAGCAGTCCCCACCTCGCCACAACCTCCTTTCAGGTGCTTGTAGAGAGTGATGAAGTGCCCCTTGAGCCTTCTCTTCTTGAGACTAAACAAACTCACTTCCCTCAGCCATTCTCCATAAGATGTTTCCTAAGCCCTTCACGAGCCTTGTTGCCCTTCACTGGACACGCTCCAGCTCCGTAGTGTCCTTTTTGAAGTGAGTGGCCCAGAACTGGACACAGTTCTAAAGGTGTGGCCTCGCCAGTGCTGAGTACAGGGGGGTGATCACTTCCCTAGTCCTGCTGGCCACAGTGTTCTTGATACGGGCCAAGATGCCTTTGGCCTTCGTGGCCACCTGGGCACACTGCTGGCTCACACTGAGCTGGCTGTCGACCAGCACCCCCAGGTCCCTTTCTGCTGAACAGCCCTCGAGCCGTTCCTCCCCCAGTCCAGCCTATAGCGCTGCAGGGGTTTGTAACCAGAGTGCAAGACCTGGCAGTTCACCTTATTGAACCTCATGCAGTTGTCCTTAGTCCACTGATGGAGTCTGGCCAGGCCCTCTGCAGAGCCTTCCTACACTCAAGGAGATCAACACTCCCACCCAGCTTATGTCATCTGCAAATTTACTGAGGGTGCACTCAATCCCCGTGTCCAGATCATCAGTAAAGGTGTTAAGCAGGACCATCCCCAAAACTGAGTCCTGGGGAACACTGCTAGCAGTGAGTATACAGACAATACCCACATCAATTGGTATTGTCTGTATACTCTTAAGCAATTATTGTCTGCATGGTTTCTCTTGGCAGTGGGCAATAAACGTACTTCTTCATCATGAACTGCTTGTGTTTCCTGGAGCCTACCTATATTTCGTCAATGGGAAATAAAAATTGCAAACACTGGGCCTGCTGAATATATTACTTGTTAACTATATATATTATGTATTTTAAAGTATGTAGGGCTCCTTGCCATAAAGAAATACAACAATTTTTTTAAAAAATATTCAAAGCATCTTTAGTAAACCTGTGTTTTGAAAGAAACAGTTTGTGATCCTTAATAAAAATTGGGGCAGAGGGGATGCATTGTTTTATGTGTATTAGCAGCGATGAGAAAGCACCTCTGGTCAAATCAGCAGTAACTGCTGATACTCAAAGGGAAACCAGAGAAAAGAAAATTCTCAGATCTTAGCTGAAATCAGCTAACCACAGTTAGTATGTAGGTTTTCAGAGATGTAGGATTTACACACGATTAGGTTGGAGATGTTATGTTACATACATACACAAACACATATATAATATAAGGAAATGTTAAAGGCTTAGGTAGTTATAAAAAGCTTACAGATCATGAAATAGTTAAGGAAGAGGATTTAAGGTGTAAATGGTTATGAATATGTAAAATAATGTATCAATAAGCTAAAGACTGTAGGAAAAAAACAGCGTAAAAGAGTATGAGTCTCAAGATACATCCAGGGTAGATTTCACACATTAATTCTACACGTGTTCTTATCAGCAGCATGCTCTTTGTGTCACGGTAAAACTGTTCTGAAGTAATTGCTTCCTTAATGGCATACTTTAGCTTGCCTTGAAGTAAAAAACACCTGTGGCATCTTGTGGTGAAAAGCATCAGTCAAAAACTCTGTTGTCATTGTTTTAGATACTGCAGAAAGACATTGTGCAAGATATCTTTTCAAATACCTCAGACACAGATAGGACACCGCGGGTTAAGACTGAAAGATTAGCAGAATGGAATACATGTTGTATTTGGAGTGATTACTGGTAGCTGTTTCAGGAGTTTGAAAATGGATAATGAAGTACCTGTATTCATTTTAATTGAGAGTTTAAGGAAATTACTGAGGAAATAAGCATGGGTACTTACTTAGGAAATTGACTTACCTGATTTGAGACAATAACTGCTATTTCAATATGGAATGAATAAGAGACTTAAAAGGCTAGGAAAGTAATCACGGTAGCTCATGTTTATGTAATAGAGGTAGAAGAAGGCAAAAGTGATTTGTTCTACATAATTGGATAAAAAACAAACTTTTCAAAAGAGTGTTGGATTTTTTCATCATTTGACAAGTTGGAGTAGCATGGCTTACACCTTAATAATGTAAGCTTGTCACTGTTCTGTGGCCTTGGTAAAGTTTCAGCTTTTTTAATAAGGTCGACTTTTTTGTTCATCGTTTAACGTGCCTAATGCAGTCTAGTTAGACTTACTTCCTTACATTTTAATGTTTTTCAAAATTGTTCTTTTTAATGCAGATTGTGAGAACATTGTGTCTATTTCTTACACCATCTGAACGGAAGTGTTCCAGGCTCTGTAGAAATGAGTCTTCTTTCAAGTATGAGTCGGGACTTTTTGTTCAAGGCTTACTTAAAGTAAGTATATTTAGGAAAGTTCTGTTCTTCTGCAGTTCAAGAACATTCTCCAGTGTGTTTGTGCATATGATATGCATACACACATTCACGTTCAAAGAAATGCGTCATCTGCCCTTGATTCTTTTCTGGTCCTGTGGCTTTCCCTGTAACTATTTGCATGCTAAAATTCCCAGCCAGTCTTTTCACTGATACATCTGTTTCTTGAGGATTGTTCAGAAGTGTTTCTGTACTTTGAGGTACAGTAATAATACTCTTTTGTCTTCTTGGGGCTGGAATCCCAAAAGGCATTGAGTTTTTGTGTTGTACCAAAACCGAAGAGGGAACAGTTGCATCAGTCTTGCAGTTTCCAAGTATTTTAAATAGGTTGTAACAATAGGTGAAGATTGATAAAAAATTAATGCTTCTTGCTCTGGTGAGCAGTCAGAACTTACCAGGTAAATATAGTACTGTAATGCTAATAGCCTTACGAGCCAGGTGATGCTATACACAGGTCACCTCAGTGCCTGTTTTCACTGTTATGTTAAGGGAGTCAATCAGTATTAAGGACTTAATACTAGGATACAACCACCAGTTCTCTTAAATAAAATGTGTTTAAACAAATGGGGTATAAAATTTAGGCATGATGCTTTAATATTGTTTTGTTCCAGTACAGCTTTGCACTTTTAACTGGAAATTTTTTTTTTTTTTTTCACTAAACCAGGATGCAACAGGAAGCTTCGTGCTGCCCTTCCGTCAAGTCATGTATGCCCCATACCCTACCACACATATAGACGTGGATGTCAACACAGTGAAGCAGATGCCCCCCTGTCACGAGCACATCTATAACCAACGACGATACATGAGATCGGAGCTGACAGCATTTTGGAGAGCTAATTCAGATGAAGAAATGTCTCAAGATCATATTATCCACACTGATGAGAGTTTCACACCTGATTTGTACGTACTCCTCTCACATCTCACAAAGTGACTTGATTTGGGACTGGAGAGTGACTGAGTAAAAAGCCTACTTCTAATAAAGTACATGAAGGTTTTTGCTTTTGAGAAACTTTCAGCTCTGGTAGTTACATTTGACTTGGAGGAATTTACCAAGTCCTGCAGTAGTTTCGTTGCGTTAAATATTATTGAAATTCATTTTCAGTGATAATTCTGACCATTTTATGTTAATTTTATTGCCTGTTTAATTGGGGTTATAACAGAGCTCAGTGCTGGGCCCAATGGCTTTCCTGGGTTTATTTAATTTCATCTGAAAGTTTTGCTTTAAAATTCTACATTAGGTTTAAAAATATCAGAAACCATTAAAGTTTTAAATTCACTTCTAATTTCAACCAGATTCTAAACAGTAATGCTATTGCTGTGCTCAGATGCTGGAAAGTTAGGGGCATTACCTCACATGTTTGTTTCCTTTCTTTTCTGTAGAAATGTCTTTCAAGATATCCTGCATCGAGATACTTTAGTAAAAGCTTTTCTGGATCAGGTAATTGTTGCTTTTTCAGAAAGAACAAGAGCTAAAGTTCACTAGTTTGAGCTCTAGTAACAGGTAATGTAATGTAAATAGATCATTTGTTAGTTTGGTAGCTCTTCATCATACCACTGCCATGATTATTCTCTATGTAAGTAGAAAGAAAAATATTAGTATAATACTAAAAATCCTGCTTAGGTATGAAAAACAGTGCACATTTTCTATTGATGTGCTACACTGTCAACAATTACAGTACTGAGGAAGCTACCTGGCTGAGAATAATTTCAGATAATTTTAATTTAAAAGAAAAATAATACTGTATCCAAACAGTGTTGTAAAACAGCTTAATGTATTTCATCTGAACAGATAAAAAACTAAGAAAGCATGTTGACTATATCTAAAAATCTGCTGTTACTTGCCTGCTTTGCTGTAATTAAGGATATGTTACCTGTGTTTGCAATGTTTCATTATTTTACACATTCTTAAAATGGTTCTCAAATTTCCATGTCTATGTAATAATCTGATATAATTTTTAACAGATCTTTCACCTGAAGCCTGGCTTGTCTCTAAGGAGTACTTTCCTTGCACAATTCCTGCTGGTTTTGCACAGAAAAGCCTTAACTTTAATAAAATACATAGAGGATGACACGTAAGTGAACAGATAATAGAAATCAGGTTCTGAGAAACTTCTTACGCTTTTTTTTACAACACACGTTTTCATTTTCTTGCAGGCAAAAAGGAAAAAAACCTTTTAAGTCTCTTCGAAGCTTAAAGGTAGATCTTGACTTAACAGCAGAGGGCGATCTTAACATAATAATGGCACTGGCTGAGAAGATTAAACCAGGTCTACATTCCTTCATCTTTGGGAGGCCGTTCTATACCAGTGTACAAGAACGTGATATGCTCATGACATTTTAAAGTTCTCCACGTGTCTGATATTGCACGGAATCTGTCAGTGTGACACCACACTGGTGACAATCATTGACGACTGAGGATGTGGCCTCAGGAGCTCAGTAACACTAAGGTGTGTCCAAAGCTGGAGGGGTCTTGTTAGAGGGGATATCAGCTTAGCTAGACAAGCATGATTGTTTTAATGAATTTGTGTCTTCTGTGTGCTTTTTTTAATTGTAAAAGTAAATGTTACCAGGGGATCCTTGGCCATATTGGCTTAGTAGATAAATTTGAACATGTTTTGGTGTACGATAAAGGGAAGCATTTTAATTTTTGTTCCCCAGAGACTTCCTTCAGGTGTATGTCAGTTTTTCTCTGCTCTGCTGGGACTGTGTTTTCAGTGTTTCCACAGAAAACAATATGTATGTCCTCTCCAATCGTGGAAGTTGCACAATAGGCACTTTCCAAGAGTTTTAAAGAGTTCTTAGAAGTGTTTGTTCGTATGTATGTGGTACAAATCAGAAATATGACTTCCCTTATCTCCCTTTTTAGTACCACTGGCTCCTTCTTTTAGAGCATTTAAACATTTGGAATTTTTAACATACTATAAAGTACTATTCTTGTGTGCAAGCTGTTAATTATTAGCAGCCTAAACAGCAGCACGCTGCACGTGGGAACTAGGTCATTAGTGAAGCAGCTTTGCGCATGTTAAGTGCCAACCAGGATACTCTGTCACATGTTGTTGGGCCATCCTGCAGTAGTGTGCAGCAATCCAGCATTGCAGAGCTCTTCCAAAACACAAAACTGAAAACTTAGTGTCATTCCACGGCACTTGTCAGTCTTTCTGTCTGTAAACTGCTACTGGTAGTCCCATTGTCAGTTTCAGTAAGGTGCATAGAATCATTTGGATTGGAAAAGACCTCCCAGATCATTGAGTCCAACCATTAACCCAGCACTGCCAGGTCCACCATTAACAGATGTTCCTAAATGCCACATCTACACACTTTTTGTACCCTTCCAGGGACGATGATATCACCACTTCCAGGGGGAGCCTGTTCCAGTGCTTGACAAAACATTGAAATTAAAGTATTAGACCTTCCCTGGAGCTGGTAGACAGGGACAGGAAGCCAAACAGATCCCCTGTATTCCAGGAGGAAATAGTCAGTGACTTACTGAGCCACCTGGATCCACACAAGTCCATGGGACCAGATGGGATCCATCCTAGGGTGATGAGGGAGCTGGCAGAGGAGCTTGCCAAGCTGCTCTCCATCATTTACCAGCAGTCCTGGCTCTCTGGGGAGGCCGCAGACAATTGAAAGTTGGCAAATGTCACGCCGATCCACAAAAAGGGCTGCAAGGAGGACCCAGGAACCTACAGGCCTGTCAGCCTGACCTCAGTGCCTGGCAAGGTTATGGAGCAGATCATCCTGTGTGCAATCACACAGCACCTACAGGATGGACAAAGGATCAGACCCAGCCAGCATGGGTTTAGGAGGGGCAGATCCTGTTTGACCAACCTGGTCTCCTTTTACAATCAGGTGACCCACCTGGTAGATGAGGGGCAGGCTGTGGATGTGTCTGTCTGGACTTCAGAAAAGCCTTTGACACCATCTCCCATAATATACTCCTGGAAAAGCTGCAGCCCATGGCTTGGACAGGGGCACTCTGTGCTGGGTCAGGAACTGGCTGGAGGGCCGGGCCCAGAGAGTGCTGGTGAACGGGGCTGCATCCAGCTGGGATCCAGTCACCAGTGGTGTCCCCCAGGGATCAGTGTTGGGCCCAGTCCTGTTTAACATCTTTATCGATGATTTAGATGAGGGGATTGAGCCCAGCATTAGCAAATTTGCAGACGACACCAAGTTGGGAAGGAGTGTCGACCTGCTGGAAGGTAGGAGGGCTGTGCAGAGGGACCTGGATAGGCTGGAGAGTTGGGCTGATTCCAATGGGATGAGGTTCAACAAGGCCAAGTGCCGGGTCCTGCACTTTGGCCACAACAACCCCCTGAGAGCTACAGGCTGGGGCAGAGTGGCTGGAGAGCAGCCAGGTGGAAAGGGACCTGGGGGTGCTGATTGACAGGAGGCTGAACATGAGCCAGAGTGTGCCCAGGTGGCCAAGAAGGCCAATGGCATCCTGGCCTGCATCAAGAACAGTGTGGCCAGCAGGAGCAGGGCAGTGATCCTTCCCCTGTACTCAGCACTGGTGAGGCCACACCTTGAGTATTGTGTTCAGCTCTGGGCCCCTCAGTTCAGGAAGGACATTGAGGTGCTGGAGCAGGTCCAGAGAAGAGCAACCAGGCTGGTGAAGGGACTGGAGCACAAGTCCTATGAGGAGAGGCTGAGGGAGCTGGGATTGTTGAGGCTGGAGAAGAGGAGGCTCAGGGATGACCTCATCACTCTCTACAACTCCCTGAGAGGAGGTTGTAGCCAGGTGAGGGTCGGTCTCCCAGGCAATCAGCAACAGGACAAGAGGGCACGGGCTTAAGCTCTGTCAGGGGAGGTTTAGGTTGGATATTAGAAAGAAGTTCTTTCCAGAGAGAGTGATCAGGCATTGGGATGGCCTGCCCAGAGAGGTGGTGGATTCACCATCCCTGAAGGTTTTTAAGATGAGGCTGGATGTGGCACTGAGTGCCATGATCTCGTAATCACAGTGGGGTTGGATCAAGGGTTGGACTTGATGATCTCAGAGGTTTCTTCTAACCCACTTAATTCTATGATTCTATTATACTCAACACCAAGGTGATGGACAAACTAAAAGATAAACCAGTTTTTTTTTTTTTATTTTACATCACCAATTAGCAATTTACATCACCATTTAGCAATTCTTAATTCAGAGACGAGCACAGCTATGAAATAATGTGATTAGTATTTTACAAAGTTAATTCTAGTCATTAAGCTTGACTACCTTATTAGTTCAGTTTAGCACACCTCCCAGCTTTGCTTGAAAATAAAACTACATTTTTTATTTGTCTGCCTCAACCTTTTTTTCTTGATAGAAGGTGGGTCAGGTGAATCCAGATTTTTTTGCTGGTGTGTGTTCCACTGAAATCAGGGAAATCTGTCTTGCATGTTGTATCTTTCTCTTTTTGGACAAACATAGGAATTTGTGTAATGCTTCAGTATAAAGCCAAAACTCAATATTCATTGTGAAGGAGCTGCACTTGTAATTGGAGAAGCCACGGTTGCTTTATTGCTTACATTGTTTATAGCACTCCATGGTGAACAGTTTTCTGTTTTCAAGATATCTTTATAGTGTTTCTTTCATGCAGCGAGGCATAAAAGTTAAGAGAAGTTAGTTCACAACTTTTCCTGAAATGTCTAATACTTGGATTTTAAAAAGAATACTGTCCCTTATTTAGATGTCCAAAATTCCCTTACACTTCCTGAAAGACAAGGATTCTCAATTAAATGTTTAGAGCTTCTAAAAGATGTGGAATTCAGCCCCAGCTGCACACCATTTTTGTGAATGAGCGTCAGCAGCATTACCTGGTTGAAAAAGTAATTACATTTTGTGGAGCCATCTTTTTGCTGCACATGCATGTAGGACTCTTGCAGTGAGCTTGGCTATTCTTCAAAAGAACTTGTCAGAATTATGCTGACATAAGTGACTTGTGCTGAGATTCTGTTAGTCTTCCTACCATTACCATTCCCTTCTGTGTTTTCTATTAATTGAGGCATTAGAAAAGAGCCTGATTTTGCTCAAGTTTTTACTGTCATGTCTAAGACAGTGAAAGAAATTTAGTAAACGCTGCCAAAACTTCTAACATAGAAGTTGTGCCAAAATACAAGGAGCTTTAAATCTTCTGCTGAAATTTAACCTTTCAGCTTGATAGGTATTGGAAACTTAACACTGACACTACTAACACTCAAGATCTTTGTTTACTGAAGATCCAGTCACTTTGAAATTACTAAATGCTACAAACTCTCTCAATGGCTACTTTTGTTGCACAGCTGTCACAAGTGTACTGTCAAGAGTGCAGAATGTATAGTGAAGTACATTGTTAAATGCATCTGCATGTTGTGTTGTAAATCTTGCTCAGGAAACAAACTAATAAAATTCATGCACAAGTTTTGACTTTAACTGTTGCTGATTTTTTTCACAGAATTTCTGGTCTGTATCTGATAGCGTCAGTATCTTTTATCCTTTTAATTAAAGGAGAAATCTTTGTTCCTTCTTGTTAAATTAAAAATTGTACTGGGATGTTGATATCGTTGATGAAACTCATATATTGGTTAGCTTTCTCCATTTCTGTTAAGGACTTACTTATTTCAGGCTGAAACTGATGGCACTTGCTGTACTTCTGAAGTGCTCAAATATGAATTTAGCATCTACTTTTAAAAAGCTTTAATCCCATATATTTTATCTAGCATTCAGTGAATACCTTTCTTCAAGATTTTATTTCCTTACATTTAAAAGAAAATGGCAAATTTATTTCCTCCAGTTGTTTTTGAAAGGGAAGTAGTGTTTTAGAACATTTTTAGTAGCACTTTATTCCTGGTCTTTGCATACCTATAAAGGTAGCACAGAAAGATATCCACTGGAATGTCTGGTTTGTGAGTACCACAGAGGATATTCCAAGGCTGCATACCAGTGCGCTGTAATGTCAGTTTTATTCCAAAGCAGAATAGGCATTTTGGTGATGTTCTAATCCCTAAGGCAGCAGTATGATACACCAATACAGAATGCCAGGACTTTGGCCCTGCATACTTTCCTGGGAAAAGGTATTAGGGTTTCTCTTCCTATTCTCAGATCTGTGAAGATAAAGGAACGTGGTCCAAAGCATGAGGACTGTGTTACATAGGCATGTTGCTCACCTCTGTTGTCTCATTAGAACTTACAAAGCATGTGCTTTGTCCTCTTCAACTGTGAGGAGCCACAAACCATATTCGTTAGAATGCAGAGAAAGTTTTTGCACATGAATAGAAGAACATGGTTGTGCCATTTATCTCGGTCCTGAGATAGAGCTCCTGTTACACTTCCTGCTTGGACAAAACACCAAGGACATTCCACAACGGGTTGTCCTTATGTACAAAGTTCTTCACATGATATTTTGACTAAAGGAAGTAATAATTATCTTGCTTCTCAAAGTCGTGCTGTTCATGTGTATGTCTAGAGACTTCAAACACAGAAAATTTTCAATTAAAGCTCAAAAGTATGAAAAAAAGGACACAGTCCTGACAATGACCATCAAGTAAGCGTGACTTCCAGTGTAAGTAAAATAATAAAGCCACTCTGCAAGAACTTCTATCTCTCAATTAACATAGGGCAGCTTTTCAAAGCAAAATACCAGAGGAAAGAAATTTCTACTTCAGCAACACAGAACTGGCAACTGATATTTGTTTTCTTCTCTTAGATATTTCTCTCTTGTCATGTAGATATATGAGGCCCTAGACAACTGGAGAGGGGCCAAAAGACAGTCTGGGGAACCGTAGCTTGACCAGTTTTACTCAGGTACCTGAAAAAATCATGTCATGTGTCCTCTTAGAGCTCATGTCTTACCACATGAGGAAGGAGAAGGTGATTGGGAAATGAGAGCACAGCTTGACAAAGGGAAAAATGCTTCACCCATCTCATTACTTTTTGTGATGAAGTGACTGGATTTGTGCACATGTGAAAAACAGGATACAATTTAGGCTGACTTCAGCAAGGCTTCCAGCACCCTAACATAATGTCCCAGTAACCAAGCTGCATGTTGGGGTGTGGATGGGTGGCCCCCCAGGTTGGGCTCAGAGGTGATGGTCACTGGGCTGTACCTGCCAGGAGGCTGATGCCCTGTGAGATCTCACAAGGGAGAGATCTCCCTGGGGTTTGTCCTGTTTAAAATCTCTATAGGTGACCTGGGAAGGTGACCAAGTGCACCTTCAGGTTTGCAAGTGATATCAAGTCAGGGACCACTGTTCAGTGTACATGAGGGCAGGGCAGCTGTCCAAAGGGAACAGGACCAGTGGGAGAAAAAGACAAGTTTCCCATGTACTTGGGGCAAGAGAAAGGAGCAGCTCTGGGGAAAAGGCCCTGGGTCCTGGTGGGCAGTGAGCTGAGCAGAACCAGAGGGACTGGAGATAAGGAAAGTTTATTCCTCATGAGGACATCTGAGGAGCCCGGGGAGGTGGTGCCATCTCCATGCTTGGATGGTTTCCAGTCCCCACAGGATAACACCCTGAGACCTGGTCTGACCCCATGGCTGAGCCTGCTCTAAGCAGGGGTAGGAATGGACGCCTCCTGAGGTCCCTGTCCTGTGGTACTGTGGTGTGGCAGACAGGCTGCAGCCATTGTTCCTTAGAGCCAGAGAAAACTGAGGTGGGCAGTGACCTCTGAAGGGTTGTGGGTCCAACCACCTGCTCTGCCTAGGCCACTTCCTGTCAACGCAGCTCATGGAATTGTCTGGTCTGTCCTGACCAGAACTTCACTGCAAAAGCTTAAAGGTGGCCCTGGATTCACCAGTGAAACTGTAGGTGTGCTAGTATATGAATCCCAAAATGAAAAGTGAAAGTATCAGGAATACTGCCTCTATAGGGTAGAACATCTATAGGGTGTGCCATGGTAAAATTAACAGCAGCTTGTCCTTTAATTGAAAGATGGAGGCTAATCAGGACTTTTTGTAGAATCATCTCTCTACAGCAAGGAAGCAAAGACTTTAAACAGAGTAATGTAGACATATAAGCAAGGGTAAGTAAGTAAAATCAAGATACTTTTGGATGTTTTGGAGTTTCAAAGGAAAAGTGTGATGCTGAAAGGCAAGCTTCTGAAGCTTCATCCCTAATCTTTATCTACTAAAAAGCCAAAATTTTTGAAATTGTACAACAGCCAAAAGCTAATGGATGAAACTTTGAGTTCAACACCAATTTCTCTTTGATTTAGGAAATGGTCTCATAGTACCAGAGGGTGTCTTTTCCAGTGTCAGTTAAACAGACTTATGGCCAGACCTTTTGTTTTCAGTAGAAGCAGCAACATAAGAAATGTCAGGAATACTGACATTTACTACTGTCATCTGTATATACAATAATTCTTTATTTCTGCCAAAATGTTCAGGAGTGTAGCTAACTTATGAAACTGCAAGTCTGGCCTTCTGCATTCATCCATAGGAATGCAAAACAGTTTGTCCTTGCTGAGATTT
This sequence comes from Pyrocephalus nanus, assembly GCA_038380795.1. Taxonomy (NCBI): domain Eukaryota; kingdom Metazoa; phylum Chordata; class Aves; order Passeriformes; family Tyrannidae; genus Pyrocephalus; species Pyrocephalus nanus. Next base: position 62,698,548 of record CM076263.1, on the reverse strand, counting down.
CTGTCTGTCTCAGGCTGCCTCTTCACTAGTGACTCTTCCTGCATCACTTTCATCTCCTGCTGGCATTCTCTTCCCTGTCTCTATGAAAGCAGTATTTGAAAACAATTTCTGATAACCTAGAATCTGGAGGAAGGATCTTCTGGCCTTTTGGGGTTTTTTCGTAGCCAAGGACAGCTGCACAGACAAAACAGAGAGCACAAAGGACCTGGGAGTAAGTATTTACTAATTAACTTCATACCGATTTTGGGCAGAGAACTGGGCACTGGTAGGCCGAAAAATATTTTGGGTTCAGTCTGCTTTTAATATCATTACTGCCAAGGTCTGACATTTTCTCTTCAGGCTGGAGACTCGAGAGGTAGCTGATGCAAACTGATTAACATATTTTTGATTAATGATCAACCTAGAAGGAAATGTGCCAATGGTCTGGGGCATGCAGGTCAGCATCACTGCTGTCTGCAGACATTCATACTCCTGTTGCTAGAGGATTCACCTTTTTTTCTACCTGACTTCATACTTCTCTCATTTTTTTCTTATATTAGCTGACATTTTTGACATTTTTACATCTTCCTTACCCCACCAAGCTCCTCTCAGCACCCCACACCTGATTGTTTTTTGCCATTAATCCTTGTTTTGCTACATCTACATCCAAATTTGATATTTCTGATACTGTCACTTGGGCAATACTGGGCATATGTAACTTTACCATCAGTAGAGATCAGTTTGAGTGGCTTTGCACTCAAAGCTCCCCTACCATTATTCACTTCATGCTCATAGTTGCTTTACTTTAGCCTCCATTCTCCTGACTCTTTCATACTAAGCAGGAGCAGGTTGTCACTGTATGCACCAACAGTTTACATACCAGATCAACAGAGTACCTTGTTTTTCACACTTCTATTTCAGTCTGTCACAGGTCCCCTGTAGGACCTTGGCTGCTGTGGGACCATGCACCCCACCTTTTTTTCTGGCAAAATTTTTACATGCATATAAAAAAATAAACAAATAAAATGTAAACTATGAAGATGTGAAAAAATACAATAAAGCATCCAAGTTACCTTTCTTATAATGCATTTAGGAAAAAAATTAATATAAAAAACCATTTGTGGCCAACAGACTCCATTAACTTTCAGTATGTCTCTTTTCAAACTAATCACCAACTTTTCCTTCACACCTTTTCGTTTCAGTCAATTTCTTTGCCCATTTTTGAGCAAACCTATCACTCTGTCACATGTGAAAAGTAATGTCTGTCTGTTGGACTGGTCTCATGGATATGGTGACAACATGATGTCTTTAATTAGTTCCAGTGAAGTGTCAGCTTGTAAATATGTTTATTACCAAAAAAGGTAAACAAATCTATAGCTTTACACAGTAGTGTCAGAGTACATCTAGTTTTCTAGTTATGGAATTTTTTTAATTGAGATTATGTATGCGTAAAAGAAAATTACACAGTGCTTGAGCGGATGGTTATGTTGGTGAAGGCTGCATTAAATGTAATGTGACTTTTACGTGGCTTTCTCATCTGGTAATTTTATCTGAGAGTGCAAATTCACAAACTGAATACCAGAGGTGCCTTTCATTTTGCTAAAAACTTTTTTGTTTTGTTTTGTTTTGTCCCTTGGTTTTGTTAATTTCTGATGCCTGGTAATGTCACATGCTACAAAACCAATGCATCGGGATAAAAGCCAAAAGATATGTGTTTTAGATTAACCAAAACCCTTCTACAAAGTGTAATGTTTGAAAATGGCAGCAATTTTGAGGCAAGCCTGGGACAGCTAAAAGCTACCAGGGTGATGCTGAAGCCACAGGCTGCAATCACGGAGTAACCTGAGAGCAGCAGTTTTGGAAAGGAGCTTCAGCCCCACTTCTGAAAGCTTCAGGCCAGATCCCGTCTGTGCAGGCAGGCAGAGCAGGTGCTCCCGGTGGTCTCAGCTGTTTGCTGAACTTCCCACACCTGCCTTGTCGTCAGGCTCTATGAAACACTATGAAATGAGCTTAAAGAGGAGAAAAAAGAAGATGCTGGAGTCTGGCTCGGAGAAAGAGAGATAAGTTGTTTTGCAGAAGACTGAAGAAGAATCCAAGAGGCAACAGCTTGGAGCTCTGAGTCCCAGACTAACTGTGGTTTACCCGAGAAAGAGGAGCAGGATGGGAACCCAGATCACCATCCATGAGGCCTTGTTATTCCAGTTCTGCCTTTTGCCTTTACAGCTCAGAGACAGAGAGGTTTTCACTATGGAGAAATCTCCCCATTGCCTTAAAATAGTTTAAATGGGAAAAAATTAAAAATTTTTCACTTGAGACCATTCTTTCACTTGAGACCAACTCCAAAGAGCCTGATTGTGCAGAGACTGAAAACATTTTTGCTTTTAAACCCAAACAGGGCTACTACTTTTCTTCAAAACAAGCCAGTGTTACTCTGCTGTGCAATGAAAGATCAGTTCTTTGGGTTGTGAAAGGGAGGCTTTTAGATAACTTGGGTGACAGAGGTCACAAAGCCATCCTCTGCCCTGCTCAGTGCACAGAGACCTCCTGTCTATCTGCAGGCAGCTGCTGGAAACAGTTTTGCTGCAGTTGGTGGAGCCTGTGACAACCAATCAAGGAGCAGCCAGTGGGATTTCAAATGCTCTCTGTTTGCAAAGAGATTTCTCAGAATATTTTGAGGAAGAAGCTGAGACGAACAATACAATGACACAGCAATAACAAACTGTGTGGTTATGACTGTGCTGAAAGAGTAACATTTACTTCAGTGCCAACAAAGGATTTGGGTGGAAGGAGGAGGATTGGACTGGTTAGGCATGAAATTCTTCTCAAGTGAGAGAAAAAAAAATCCATTTATGGAGGTCAGGGAAACTGAGTCTAAGCCTTCTTCCTTGGAAGGAACTGAAGGATGCTGGAGAGGGCATAGCAGCAAGAGACCATCAGTGGTGTGCTGGGGAGCCCAGTGGTCAAGGGGTACAAAGGGAAACAGAATGTCAAAGCTGTGTGTGACAACCACAGCATTGAGACAAAAATCAGCATATGAATTCATCGGACACAGAAAAACCTGTGAATTACTGTGTGCCTGTGGGATTACTCAAACACGTCTTTTGGTTTGCTACATCATGTTAGCACTTGGTGAAATGCTGTGGGAGTGGTTACCTAAAGGAAAATAATTGGTGATGAGGACCTGAAGTTCCCACTGTGCAGGTTTCAGCAGTACAATGCTTCCGACAAGCTTTAGTTCCATTCCATACCCTAACTGCTCACTAGCTGGAGTATCTCTTCCCATTCTGTTTAATGGGATGCAATCCATTTTATACAGGCCATTAGGTGAGGCAAACCACAGCGAGGAAAGATGATGATCACATGAATGATTTTAGGAAAGTATTCCTGGTACAAACTGAAACACTGCTACACATCTACTCTCTGACAAGATCACTGGTCACCAATAATGGGTGTGAGTGCACAAAAGGGGGAAATGAAAGGGTTAATTATCCAGGAAGTTCAAAAGAAGAGGAGAAAGGACTACTTACCAATTTTTATCTTCAAAGGAAGCATGGCATGGGGCAGGAAGTAATCTGCTTTGTCTCAGTTAGAAAAAAGGCCTGGTTTTATCGTAAATGAATTTGAATTTTCGGCACTAAAAAAAATAAAACTGAATGGTGAAAAATAAACAGATATTAGAATGATTGCACTGATGTGCTTCTGTTTTTTTCCTCCATATCTGATCTTGGTTACTATACTTTTCTTTCTTGTTGTAGAATACTGTTGAAATGCATTTATCCAATTCCTTCCTCTCTCCTCTTTTCCAGCTAATGTTGAATGTAGGCAACATTTTTATACCTAGCAGAAAATTCAGGCAGCATACATCAAAAGAAGAAGGCAGGGACATGCCTCAGCAAATATTTCAGTATTTCTTTATTAAAAGATGAATTTTTAAAAGTATTATGCTATATCTAAAAGCTTGTAAAGACATATGAATTGTTCAGAAACAATTGAGGTAGACTGAAATATATCTATTGATATCAGCTATAGGATAAGGTTGTGGAAAATCCTAGTGTTTAAGTTTTTCACTATTTGTTTGAAAGTAAACAGAAAGAAAATTATTACTTTGTTAATTGCTGTAGGTTCCTGTGTTTCCAATGTAGCCTGATTTAATTTCACTTCTATTTAGTTTCACAAGATTCCTCTCCAAGGGCTTTTTGTGCTGCAGCATCTTCACTTATTAGAAGTTTGGCTTCTCATTAAAAAACTCCTACATTACAGAGAAGCCAGGCATCTTGGAGCCATCTCACACTTGCTTGTGGGCAGAAATTGTGGAATGCTGACTATTCTGCATGTCAAATCTTGCCAATGGCTGGAGAAAAATAAAGCCATTATTTAAAACAGCATTGTTATTTTTTTCCAACAAAAGCAAGACCCATCTGGTTCTTATACTCTATGAGACCGTGTTAAGTAGTGCAGATTTTGCTGACTTGAGTTTAGACCTCAGAACCAGAATACTTTACTGTTTTATGTTTGAAATCTGCTTGGCTCCAGGCAGGGGGAGGCTGTAGGTGAGGGGAAGAAAGCAAACTAAGGGCAAGATCCATGTGTTTCCATGACTTCTGAGGCAAGAGAAAGCTAAATGCCATCCACCACAAGCTAGAAGGATGTTGATTACATCGTGGTAGCATCCCAGGGTTTCAGCTTGATGTACTGAACGTATCCAGAAAAAACAGCTCCAGTGACTGCACAATCATCTAGATAGTGTGGGGTTTAGACACCTTTTTGATGCTCTGGATTGTTAGCCTTACTTTTCTTGTTAAGAGATTGCTCTGATGAGTACAAATGACTCTACGGGCAGGCAGCTGCAGAGATAAAAGGTGATGAGGTTTATACCTCATTAATCAGTGCTAAGTGATTGTGGTGAGCCACTTGAAACCAGATAAAAATGGCTCAGACCAGGAATTATTCAAGGTCTATTAGGTTTTAGAACTGGTTTTCTTTATTAAGTGATTTCTCTGAATGAGACATTTGATTTGCTGTTAAGTTTTCTTGGGACTATATGATAGCTGTTCTGGGTTAAAGAGCGGCAGAAAACACTCATGAAAGTAGAAAATTTTACTTAACAAAACAGCTGTTTTTTGCCCCGAGCATAAACATGTCCCAAAGTTAATTTGAAGCAAATGATTTCTTGACAGTAAGAAAGCTAATCTTTCTCTCTAATGTGTATCTGCAGCACAGTATCTCACAGCTTTGATAATGCACATACATCATCAGTGTCTGACAGGATTGCTCATTTGGACATCCAAAGCCAGCAATGAAACCTGATGGTGTTTCCATAACGCTGATCTTCACACGCTTAGCGAAGGCAAAAAAAACAGCCTAAGTCTTCCCCATCCTTCCCCCTTGCAGTTGTCTCTCTGTTAAGCACAAAGACTTCCCTGATGGCTGTGTAGCAAAAATGCTAATGCAGTCACTCTTGAATCTTCCTGATGCAAGCTGACATGTAACTCTGGTGACTAGCTTCTCTGCTGCCTTTTCTGGACATAGTGGCTTTCAGGAGAAAGGGAAGGGGAAATGGAAGTAGAAGAAGATGGTAAAGGAGAAAGTAAACAAGGTTCTTAGTAATTATCTTCCTGGAAATCTGCCATATGACTAATATTCATTAAGGCACTTAGAAACAGTGAGATGGGAATTGTAAATCATTGTAACAGTTTTTGTCTAACAATTACAAGAAAAAATCATCATGTGAACAAACAAAGAAAACAACAAAACAACTCAAATATGACAGAATCCTGATTTTTTTTCTTTTCTTTTTTTTTTCTTTTTCTTTTTTTTTTCTTTTTTTTTTTTTTTTTTTTGTGATTCGGTTGCATAAATGCTGGTTTAGTTGGGATTATCCTGTTTGCCCCTCATTGTCTATACAGTAAGTGCTGAACTGTGAAAGTGGTAACAGAATTAACTTCTCTTAGGCCTTTTACTCTTTCACTTCAAGGAAAGTGCAAGGACATTTTTGCACACTCTGTTAATTATTTTATACAATAAATGCTATGTACCATAGAAGCAGCAGTCTCACTTGCTAAAGAGCCAAACTGACAAACTAAAATTTCTCTGTTATTTAATCTCAGGCATTCTGAATACTTCATGTTTCTGCATGCAGTTTACTACACCCTTGGTTCCCATTAAGAAAAAATGATCACAGAACTAGCTGGACTGGAGCAGTCCTGATGGAATCATTTCCCACTTCAAGTAATTCATAAAAATCATTTAGTGGCTAAAAAATCAGAAATACCCCTCAATTACATAGACCTGGAAAACATACCAGGAAAACTTTCTTTCTCATGTAATATAAGAGTAATTCAAATACTTTCAGACAAGAATTCAGCTCTTCCTTTGGTTCCTCCTTCTCTGTAGGAGTTGGAGTTTGGATTTTACAGTATTGATCCTGGTTTGTGAATGGAAACCACTTTCAGAGAGATTCAGATACCTCTTCTGTCTCTTTACTTTGGAGATATCTGTGAAGAATGTTTCGTCATGAGCTAGCTCATGTCAAGATCTTCTCTGGACAATGAAGACCTAGCTGAGTGCATTGTTTGATTGGATTAAAAAGACACATCTCTTTGGACCCAGCAGATTCAGAAAGGCTCAGGTGACCATGCATAAATCTGAAAATTATGGTGGAACTTGGGGACCAAAACCAGTGGTCCCACACTGAGTTCCTAGGATCTGATACTGTGATATTGTAATCCATGATGACAGGACACTTTGGGGCTGACACTGATCTTTTTTCTCTTCAGTTACAAATCTTTTTCTAGAGTAAAAAGTCTCTGACTCAGCAGCCACTGAGAGCTTCCAGGGCCAGAAAGAACTGTCTTTTTTGCCATCTACCTATGGATAGAAGAAATTAAAGCATTACCACATTCTCTACCTTCCTGTATATCTATCGCACAGTCAGCAAGGGCAGAAAAGTATGGACTGAACTTTCTTGGTTAAGGTGCAAAAAGGGACTAGGAACTGAAACTTTAGGTTTTTTCTTCACTTTCCTTTTATATTCAGTGTGATTTGAAGTCCTTCCCATTACACTGTTGTAAATGGGGTTTTGGCCATCTGGATATCAACCCGTGATTAGTTTATGTAGTCTGGGAATGCATTTACATAAATATTCATAACACAGCCACCCCAAAAACAAATGAAAGTGTCTGCACAGAGCTTCACGCTCAGTTCTGTAGAATCCCACTGGAGTTATACCAAGATTTCTGCATGCAGGCAGAACCCACCTATGCACATTTTATTTCATTTATTTGAACCCTCTGCTTTTCATTAGAGAATGATATTTTCTAGGCAAATTGTACCACTGCAGATAATCCACAGGGATGTTTAGATTTGCTCTGTATTTTGAAATGCACTCCCCACTACCTTCCATTAGTCTTTTTCACGAGCTGTAATGCACAGTGTTATCTTGTGATGAATTAGTTCACATTTCCATAGCTCAGGGAGAGGACAAGATATGCTACTACCTGCTCTTTAATGAATAAGCACATCATATTTTACCTATGGTCATGAAATTGGTGCTCTGAGAGATGGGACTATTATTAAAGCTAGTGTATTAATTAAAAAAAAAAAAAAAAAGAAAGTCATGTGCTGTAAGACGAGGTTTTAGACTATGAATGTGCCTGTATTATCCAGGGAGTTCTTTGGAGGAGGTAGTCACCTTGAAAAACATAAGCCTGGCGGCTTAACTGTTTTGAAGTTGTATTTGCCTGATTCCTTTAGTTTATGAAGACTATCTTGTGTACTTTTAAAGGCAGTTCAGGACCCTTGCTGTTCCTTCAACTTCTGTGGTGGGAATGCTGCAAAACTTGTAGGACTAAGGTGATACTGCTGTACGTGAATGAAGAGTGATTGTGTTCTTCAAGGTGTTCCCATAGATCCACTCAGTGAAGCAGAGTGCAGAGACAAAAAAATTGCTCTGCCCTGCTAGCCAGTGCATGTAAGGTTAGTCAAGAGATCCCTGCTGAAAACTGAAATGCACTGAACCTGCAGCCTTCAGGATGAAAGAAAGAACCACTGGCAGGTAAAGAAATAACTTTAATATTTTATGCTCCCACTGCAAAATGTATGAGTCTGAGCCCTTCTTGGGGGCATCAGTTCACTCATCTTGGTATCTGCACCCCAAATGCAAGCACATGCATCTCTTTCTCTAAACTGACACTTTGTCCATGCTTTGGCCTGTAAGGGAACCTTCCTTGTATGGGAAACAGCAGGGTTATCTTTAGATAAGAGAGTGAATTAAGAGTATGGTAACTTCTTTTTTCTTTTAAGTGAAACGCATGACATTGTGCTCCATGGCCTGTCTTGTTATGATAGTTTGATTTCAAATTTAAGTTATTTAGCATTCTGGATTTGTGGAGTCTTCAAAGAACAATTTCCAAGAGTATATTTTATTTAGGTATGTTTTACAGAAGTAAACAGCAGAAGTGCCTTTTCAAGGACTGTATAGTCTTCCTAATTAATAATAATGTTCAAAATTACAGAATTTCATCATTCACCAGCTGATGCTATTGCACTGAGCTCCTAAACTAATTATATGCTGCAAAAAGCTTCTCCAAGCCTTTCCTCTCCCAGTTGTCAGACTGGAAAATAGGCTTTAATTACACATGTGGGAGTTCAATCTGGGTATGAACAGACCTGAATATCCAAGTGCCCTTGCCATCCACTTCTCTTTTATATCAAGGCTTCTCAATGTTGAGTGCCTCTTCTGATGATAAAATAACCAGATCCAAAACAATTAGGGCCTTGAAAGCTTTGAATTTTCCCTCAGGACTTCTAGGCAGCCAGTGCAGCTGTCTGAGCAGCAGTGTAATGCTCTCCTGTCGTAAAGTCCTACTTAAGTGAGCTGCCAGGATCTAAATTAGTTTTGGTGTCCAAATGGTGTCATTAAATAGAAGGAGAGATTAGGGCTAGGTAGAGAATAGCCCAGCCTGAATCTGAAACATTAACCCACAGCTTCTCCAGTTGCATATATATCTTTATGATAAGTGTCAGAATGCTATGTCAACACTCATCAGGTAAGACTAAGTGCTAAGCAAAAATATTTATCATTGTGTGTTTCGGGACCTTTTGGTATGTTCATACCCAGATTGTTCTGATGTGTCATTTATAACACATGGTATCTGAAAGACATAGTAAACTTTTCTGTACTCCATATATGTTGTCAAGTATTTAGGGATAAAGCATGGCAGAAATTGGTTCATGGCTGGTCTCTCTTCAAAATGTAGTTGTAATATTTAAAGAGTAGGGATATTCTGCACCGCTCCCATATTTTTCCTCCTTTCCTATGGTATTTGCCCAATAAATGGCAGGCCAAGCTAACAAACATGGACTTAATGTTTTTTTCATGAAAAATAATTCAGAGTGTGTTCAAAAACAGATATAGACTCTCTAATGAATACTGAGATCAACAGGAACTTGGGCAAAGAGGGCAGTTTGCAGGTCTTTGCATATGATCCTTTGATGATCTGCTGTAAGCACAGATGGAGGAGGGATCATGGCAGTTTTAAGCAGGAGCTGAGAAGTTCCATGGGGGCTTCTAAGAGTGCAGGGAAAATAGATCAAGAAAAAACCTGGAAACAGAGCTACTAGTGGCCCTGTTTAGCAGAGTATTTTAAGTAGCTCTTGTACACCAGGAAGGAGTCAGGCTGCATTCTGAGTATGAAATTGCCTCTTTCCATTACACTGTAGCTATATCTTTCTCTCATCTCTGTGTTAAATAGAGCATTTCTCTTTCTCAGTTCCCACTGCAGCAAATACTGGTGGGTGTGTTGGGCCTAAGTGAGAATGTAAGCTTGTCTGGTGGTTGATAAGACCTGGAGATCTCTTTGCTTCCTCTCCTGACGAGGTTGTTTTCTGCATTGTGTCCTCTTGCAAAACACTGGCAGCAAGGGCTGAAGGAGAGGGTTCCACTGCACAGGGCTTATTAGTTCATCTGATGTCCTCAGGTTAAGAAAGCATCCAGGCTGCCCTGTGTAGTGCTCTAAAGGATTTTCACCTGTTGGAGAGATATCCTTCAACTACATGGGGTCATTGGGGTAAACTGGTTTTGGCCATGCCTTTTCTGTAATGTGACTTGAGTTGTTGAAAATAAAATCTTCCATCAAATAGCTCTTAATGGAGTCAGAAACTGAACCAATGTGTGCTTTGTGGACCTGACAGAGTCCTGAGTCTCTTCATGTTACTCTAATGTTACAGCCATCCCAGGAAGAGATGATTTTGCCACCAGTTCCAGAAAAGCAAAGGAGTAATTCATTAATATTTTAGCCCTTTCTAATCCACACATTTCTGGCAAAAAAAAAAAAAAATCCTAAAGAGATGTTGCCACTATAAGACCAGAAGTAAGTTCAGAGAGCATCTTGAATACAACCATTGTCCTGCAAGAAGCCTTGAGCAGTGTTTGAGTCAGAGGAAACAGTAATACGATTTTGCTGTTTACTTTTTGCTGCATAGGAATGGCAAACAATACTCTAATCTCAGAGGGACAAAGGGCACTAAGTTCCACACTTGGTCACCCTCACATAAACATATAATCTTTTCACTGTTAGAAGTGGAAGATTTTCTTGGTTTATGCTGCTAAAATTGGGGAAAACTTGTTTCCATGTACTTCAAGACAAAATCTGGAAGGCAATACCTATTACCAACAGATGGGTTATATTTTGCATTGGAGAGTTCTAGGATGTCAGGGGAGGTTTAGGTTGGATATTAGAAAGAGGTTCTTCGCTGAAAGGATGGTTTGGTGCTGGAACAGGCTCCCCAAGGAAGTGGTCACAGCACCACGCCTGACAGAATTCAAGAAGCATTTGGGTGATATTCTCAGGCACATGGTATGACTCTTGAGGATGGCCTGTGCAGGGCCAGGAGCTGGACTTGACGATCCTTGTGGGGCTCTTCCAACTCAGGATATTCTGTGATTCTGTGATTCTGAGAAATATTTGCTTAATGCAAAAGCAAGGCTAATAATTTGGTCACGTGTTGTCTTTTCCCTCTAGGTACTGTGTTTTCCTCCTTGATTTTAGCATCACTCACGCTTCTTAGCCAACATCAAAGAGATTGTGTTACTGTCAAAATACACAAGTGTCTGCCTCTCTCCATCAACTGTCAGCCACAGAAAACCGTGAGAATATCCCACAGATGAGCAGAAGCAGACAAGCAGCAAGGTAAACAAGATGATTCATGCAGGTCTCTTGACCTCAGCAGTGTTTCTCTTTCACTTGTGAAACCACTAGCAAATGTAATTCACAGGTGTTCAGCTGCTCTCCCAACAAAACAGGACTCCTGTGAGATAGTGCCATGGGTTTTGACAGCAATAACCATATCTGAGCACCCCATCCACAGGTTAGCACCAGAGTCAGACCTCAGATAAATATGGATTGTTTTCTTCCCCCTCCCCCACCCCCCCAAAATTTTCAGTCCAGACGCACAATTAACTCTCAAGGCACTTGTAACAGAGTTGGAGTAAAGGCAGGCATCCAACGGCACACGTGCAGCAAAACATACTTAGGCCTCTGGCACCACGAGGAGGCCACCAAATGATCTTGCTGATGACATTCAGCTGCTGGAAATGAATTTTTCTATGGGCAACTATAATTATTAGGACAATCAGCAGAGGGAATAGCTGTCTTTCTGAATCACTGAACCAAAAAATAGGCTTTTGACAGGATCATCATAATCTCTGGCCAACATCAACAAAAAAAAGGCTCCAACCCTAATAAAGCTGTCGTGGGGCCACCCAATGGCTTTATTCAGAATTCTTGTGCCTTCCCTTCTCATGATCTGGCTCTTGGCAGGTGTGGGAATGATAAGATCGGATTGTGAGGAGTAGCCATTATATGGGAGCTGCTTATGGATGCTCTGTGAGCCACCTGAAAGGATGGTAAAGTCATTACAGTGCTTTTTATAACACAATATTCACAGCTGCTGCTTGCCACCATATTGTGTATACTGGAACATTGCAGAGAGCCATATTAAATTAAAAAAAAAAAAGTAAATATATGAAAAAGCTGATTCTGTGTTCACTCATGATAGCAGGGACACTGTTTGAAATCTCACGTAACAAACCATCTTCTTTTGCCAGGTATATCAGTGGGATATTTGTAGGGTGTGATTCTTTGGAACAAGTGAAAAGTCAGGACTGGTGGCACAGTTCCAAAATATAACAAAGAGAAGATTTACTGCTATAATATTTCTGCTTAACACCAACATTGTCAATGTATGTTCCCTATATTTAAAAAAAAAAAAAAAAGGCAAAGCAAAACAGAGTAATGTGAGTAAAGTAAGTCTAGGGACTTTGAAGTAGACTTTCTATTACAAATACTTACATAATTTGGAAGCATATTAAATGTATTGCTGTATTAAAAAAAAGAGAAGGAAGAGAGGAAGAAAGAGGAAGAGAAACAAAGAAAGATGGAAAGAAGGAAAGAAAAAGAGAAAGAAAAAGAAAGAAAAGGGAAAAAAAGAAAGAGAAAGGAGGGAGGGAAGGAGGGAAGGAAGGAAGGAAGGAAGGAAGGAAGGAAGGAAGGAAGGAAGGAAGGAAGGAAGGAAAGAAGGAAAGAAGGAAAGAAGGAAAGAAGGAAAGAAAGAAAAAAGAATTCTGCATCTTCTTTTTATAGGAGAGAACAGTCTCTTTCTATCTGCAATCACAGGAGCACATGTGTATGGTAGGGAAGGTAAACTGTCTCTCTGTCCCACATGGTGGGAGGTGGAGACCACACTTTTGCATCTGAATTGTTCTGGCCATCTAAAGCAGGTGGCTAGAAATAAGGCTAGTAATGAATATGCAGAAGAGACACATTTGCTTGCAGCAGCAGGTGCATCATGGTGGTACCAGATCCCAGGAAAACAGTTTTGGCCTCACTGTACTTCAGACACTCTTTCGGCAACACCAGCATCAGCTTACCTTCAGCACAGGTGCAAATATCTCTGCAAAAGCACAGCTGTTTGCAGTGTCCAAGCCTCTGCAGCCCAACCAACTGCCTGTTGTGGTCATGCCGAGGCTGGTGAATACTCTATCTGTTGTCAGAATTATTTGAGAAGCAACTATACTAGATCTGTGCCATACATAGGAATTTCAAGGATACAGTACAGTGTGAAAGAGCGTTACTGTGTTGAACATGACCTTATCACAACAGGCCTTTACTGGGGAGTAACGTGGAGTTAGGTCAGAACTTAGTGCTCAGTACTGTGTAAAATGTAGTTATGCTGTGAACAACGAGGAGCTGTTAAAATCACAATTCAGCCATGATGGATACTGACATGAAGTACCCTCTAGGCTACCAATAGAGGAGTGTAGGGAGGTAAAATCCTATCAGAGAGTATGCTTGGTTTTGAATGCAATGTGGCTTGAACCTATTCAGAGTTTCCCTAATTGATTCTTTGTATGTCCTGAATTTTTTGTTTGTCTGTTTTCAGTTTTTTTGCTTTACCATTTTTCTACAAATGACACGAGGAAAATAAGTCATGGTGGTGATGAAAATGGAAAACCCTTTCAAAGGTGAACACAGACGATCTCCTCTACAAACATAAAGGGTATATAATGTTCTCTTCTTTCTTTCAAGATATTCTGCTGCATAAACATGTCCAAGTCACTGAGTCAAAAATGTTAGTAAGCTAAGCTTATTCTAAATAGTACTTTGCTGTAATCTCTCCTTCTTCCTTCTTCACTTCACAAGGCAACCTTTGTACCCTGGGTATTGGTTTTAATAGCTTTGAAAAAGTTACTGCTTTAAAAAAAGTTATTTTATTTAACTTAAAAAATAACTTTCTAACACAGTACTTCTGATAACAGCATACCTATAAGCCACTGGCTCTGTGCTCAGAAGCCATTGCATGGCATACTCCTGTGGTTTCAGTAAAGCTCTGTAATTTATAGTCATAGCCCTAACGTGCACACAGTTGACTGTTGGTAAACACAAAGACTTTAATTCTTACTTCAAAACAATATGGAGTTGTTTAAGTTACATTGTAAGGCTTTTTTCAGTCACACTCATTTGAAGATTCATGTGCCTTCAGGTCCTGAGATGACAGCCTGCTATAACCTACTTCAGCACAAAATCATCTGATCTGAGCTGCCACTGATGGTGGCTGAACTAAACGAAGATGCTTTATTTTTCAGGAAAGCAAACTCAGCTTTGTGGGTGCTAGTCATCAGCAAATAGGAGGCAAGAAGCTGCTGTGGACAGTAGCTTGTTAAATGCCTCCTATTTGCTGATTCTGCCAGCTGTTGTTTAGCAATGGCCACATTTGGCTCGCTTTAAGCTGATGTATAGTTAAGTGTAGAAGAATTTTGAGGAGAAAGGCAATGGGTGCCAGCATAGCAATGACCCAGATATTGCTTATAATGAAACCCTTTGTGCTTTGTCAAGATCACTCTTCCACATTTTAATGCATTTTTTCTTATGTTGCCTTTGTCTCTTTTTCCCCAAAATGTGTTGTGTATCGTGCACTTTTTGTGTGATAAGTTGCAAGATTATCCATGTAGTCATGACACTTAGTGCTCATGTGCTACCCCACATAAAAAGCTTCACAAACTCACTCCCATTGTTCTCTGCCACAGGCCATCACTTCATGGTGCCAGGGACTTCCCCCCTTGCTGCTTTCCTCTGATGCCTGAAAAATAAGGAGGAAAAAAACTCAGCAAACAATATTAGTATGGATAAGATAGAGAGCAGGTCTTTAATGAAGGCCTTTTGGTGCAAGGAGTACAAAGACGTGCCCCCGTGTCCAGGGGTTCCACAGTTTATGGTCTGATCTGAGAACTATCTGCCCCCAGATCCTCCCCAAATCTGCCCCCCTGACACACCTCCTGGGAAATTGAATTGGGGATCCCAAGACCCCTTTCTTCTTCATCTTCCTCTTCTTCACAGCATGTACTGTCTTTGGAGCTTCTCCAGGTTTCTGGGCTTGAAGGTTGCTTTGACTATGATGGTATCTTGTTGTTTTGGCCTGGGGTGCAAATGTTCTTAAACAAGACCTATTTACTATAATCCTACCTTGAAAGGAGACTAAACAAGCCTAATGAATTTAGAAAATTTCATATGAGGCGGGGAATAGGGTTTGGTAAGTGCTAATTACCATTCTGAAGTGTGGGGGACTATACAATTATACTAAAAATCTGAATTTATTACACAGCTACTTTAAAATCTACAAAAAGCTAAAAATCCTAAAAATCCTGAGGCATTACCTCGCTCAGGAAACTACATGGGAACTGCTGCTGGGATGCTGAGGTAATAAATGCCTTCTGACCATTGCTGTGTGCAGTGTGCTTGTGTATCCAGCCCTGCTCAAGTCCGTGCTGACATCATAACTGGCGGAGGCCAGTCTTGCACCTCCATCTGGATAGAGCAGCAGATTCAGGGCTGAAATCAGATAAGTTTGATGTAGAATGGAGTAAAAATTATCTCCAAGTTTAACAAAGCCATAGCAATCTCCTGTAGACTCAAATCAAAACCATAAGCTGGCCACTTGAAAAAGAAAAGAGGATGAGGCAGGCTTTAATTTTATCCTGCTTTCCCCCCAAAAAACAGAGTTTATGATAGCATCTTGGTTTCATACACGTTTGTGTTCTCACTGTTGTCCCTGGTTCAACTTTGATTTTGCTAGCCATTTTTCTAAAATCAATTAAGGGATGCAAATTTCCTATGCAAATTTCTGTCAGAGTAGACAAACAGATGTATAAAAACTTTGTGATCTAAGGAGAAAATTTAAATTTAGTCTTATCAGGCACAAAACCCCAAAACAAAACAAAAAAACAAGAAAAGAAGTGCCACAGGGAAATAACCCTAGTAAGTTTCACTTGAAAGATCTTGATTCTTTCAGAACATTCACGAACATCTAGCACCAAACAGAGGAACATCACAACGTGTTGTTCCTGCTAGTTTAAATTGTTTATACCAATGTAATCTGTCCCATCTGTATAATTCTCCGTTCTGGGTTCACAAAAGTGGAAGTTACTGAGCAGTCCTCATCCATTTGATGCTACATTAAATTGCATTTCACTTTGCTCATAGTGACAACAATTAATCTGAGAACAAACTTTTTTGGGGGTTTGTTTTTTTGTTTTGTTTTGTTTTGTTTTTTTTCCCTTGAGCTGTGTATTTTGTGCAGTGGGAAGAGGGAAGACCCTTGACTTTAGTATCTTTGCTGCATGTTCTTAGAATAATAGGCCACAGATGACTGAATCGATTCCTTGTTAAGTTCTGCTGAAGTAAATTGACTGATTGGGTTCACAGTCCTGGTCTCTGGCTTCTCTCCCAGCAGCAAAGGAGCAACCTCCATCGAGTGCACTGGCGAATGTGGCCATGGCAGTGATCCAGAGTACACCATGACTACAGAGAAGGGAGAGACAGGCATCTTCCTGTACAGAGAGTCAGCTGTCCTTGACGTGCTTTTAAGTACTCTAGTAATTCGTGGTGGTTAGAAAATAAAGGGTTTGTGGATTGAAGTTCAGGAAAAGAACTGTGTCTGTAGTTTGTCCTTTCTGGATTCTAGTTTGACACCGAAATATAAATGCTTCCTAAGCAAAGCAGTCAGGTTATTGATATGCTTTAATTATTATAAATCACAGAAACAAAAATGCTGTCCTCAAAGGCACTGTCTCTCCCTGTTTCAGGTTATATAACCAAATGCATCTTGTCAACTACATCCACTGCATTTTGGAAACATCATTCCATGCAGCATTTAGAGGGATTTAAACCTTTGGGGACAATGGGAAGACTGTAGCTTGTTTTAGTTGTCCAGTTGTTCTAACAGGGAACTTGACTGAAAATTGGTATATTGTGCCGCTGGGTTTTGACCTGGCATTGTCCTAATATTATGTTTAAGTCTTTCCAAATACTTCGGGAAATTTAGGGTATGGCATTTTCTCTTTTTTTTTACCTACTCCTTCTTAGGGGTGTGATCCTACAAACTCTCCATATGCATATTTTATCATCCTCATTTTTTTACATAGGAATACGGGATACAGTAATGTCAGTGTCAAACCTGTCAAGCTCAGGATAAAGAAAGAACAGACTCACTGCCTGGAAGCAGGGAATTGGTGATGATATAATGAAGCAGTTCTACCAGTGACTTAAACCAGCTCATCCAGCTATCAGAAAGAAGACTATTTCTACTGCTATTTGTTCAGATAGCTTTGTGAGAAACACCTATTGGCTGACACACTAAAACTAAAAAATTTTGTCAAAAAGGGTGGCTTTTCAGATAGTTCTTGCTGTGTTTGCGAAGCTGCAAGGGTTACTTGCATTATCTTTATTTGCACGTGTTTAGAAATAAAAGTTAATCAGTCACAATAGGGTATTTCCTTCCAAGCAACTCAATCTCTCACCCCAGTCACAACCTGCTTGCAGCTTCTTAGTTACCCGTTCACCTTTTCTTCTCTGGTTTGGCAGACAATAGTTCCTAAACCAAGCTCCCACCTGAGAGACCACAGATTCACCTTCACTCAGGCCAGCTGAGGTTCTGCTTTTCCTCTGCCTCATGGGATCCACTGCATCGCTTCACCTCCCATTTGAAAGGAAACAGAAGTTGGGCCCTTCCGTGACGGGACAGTTGGGTCCACAGCAGGCAAGAGAGGCCACCTTCCTTTGCCTTTCGCAGAGGGAAAGGAGGCATGCCAGTCTTCAACAAACCTTGTTGACTTGCTGCTGTCTTCTCCAAACCTTTAAAGTGGGCAGTTCTCTCCTCCATGCCTTCTGCAATATGATTCCCGCAGAGGCCTGACTGACCATCCACAGGGATGATTGTCCCTGCTTGCCATGCTGCTCTTGTTCACAGAAAAACACTTTCAATTTTGCATGATACTGTCTTGCATCTTCATTAGGGTGTATGGTTCTTTGTAGGTTTCTGCTGCTTGAAAACAGGAGGATTTGGATTTTGTTCACTCAGTGAAAACAGGATTTACCAAACTCAGTCAGCATTGCTGTTGGATTTGAAATTTCTCCACTTAAGAACAGAGTTTGGCATATAACCACTTTATTTTTAGTTGGGTGGCAGTGAACTGGGTCTCTGCTGTTACTCCCTCTCTTCCCTCCCACCTCCTGCCTTTTTTTGTTTGTCAGTGAAAAGATGGGTCAGGTGGGAAGGTGTAAGAATTCTTTGTAGGCATGACAAAGAAAGGACTTTTTGTCAAAGCTGTATATATATAGTCAGCTGGCAGAATGTATGTTATTGTTGGGTTTTCTTCCCTACCGAAATAATCAAATCAATGTAACTGTGAAGGTAGATATCGCTACACAAACAGTTGTATATCAGCCTACTCCCTTAAAAGCCATGGGTTAGATAAACCAAAAATCCCATTAGCTGATAAAACAGCAACATGGGTACTATTATTTATTTTATCCTCCAACCCTGAGGTAAGGGACTATGGTCCATGGTGTATGCTGATGACCACCACATGAGCAGGGATACTGCTGTGGAGGGCACAGTCCTACAGAACACTGTGTCTGTGAGGAGCCCTGTGAAAGGGGGTCATGGGGGCTGAGGTTTTCCTGCTGTTGTTACAGAGGCTCCATGTTGGGTCAAAGTTCCATATTTATTGCCTAAACTGAAGTTAAGTTTTTTCCCAAACTCTGCACAGTATGGTGTGAAATTAGACCTCTTCTGGTAGCTGTCCTGCTGTCATTGTCCTGCTCTGCTATGCACTGGCGAGGCCTCACCTCAAGTCCTTTGTGCAGTTTTGGCTATCACAACATAAGAGAGATATTAAGGTATTAGAGAGGGTCCAAAGGAGGGCAATGAATGATGAATTGTCTGCAGGGGAAGCTGTACAAGGAGTGGCTGAGGTCACTTGGTCTGTTCAGCATGGAGGAGACTGAAGGGAGACCTCACTGTGGTCTTCAACATCCTCACAAGGGGAAGCAGAGGGCCAGGTACAGATCTCCACTCTTGTGACCAAGTGACTCCACTCAAGTGGCAGTACTTGAGGAAACAGCATGCAGCTGAGTCACGGGAGGTTTAGGTTGGGGGTCAGGAAAAGGTTCTTTACCCAGAGGGTGGCTGGGCACTGGAAAAGGCTCCTCAGGGAAGTGGTCACAGCACCAAGCCTGTGTGAGTTAAAGAAGTGTTTGAACAACACTCTGAGGCACATGGTGTGATTCTTGGGGTGTTCTGGGCAGGGCTAGAAGTTGGACTCTGTGATCCTCCTGGTTCCTTCCAACCCAGGCCATTCTGCAGTTCCGTAAGACGTGGCCCGCCCCTCGGCCGCAGGGCAGTGCGGCGGGCCCGCCTTGGCGCGCCGGCAGCAGCAGGTGCGCGGCGCCGCCATGTCCGCGCCGCCGCCGGGGCCGCCAGGGGCCGCCCTGCGCCGCGGGAGCGCGGGCCGGGCGGGCGGGGGCGGTGCCCGGGGCGGGGCGGGGGCGGACAGCGCCGGGCCGGGCACAGCCGGGCACAGCCGCGCTCAGCCGGGGCCGGCGGTACGCGGGAGAGCCACGCCGGACCGTGGCGTCCTTCCCTCGGCTGTCCTGCGGGCGAGGCACCTGGACGGTCATCGGCGGCGCCCGGAGCGGTGGGAGGTACGGCGGCGGTGGGTCGGGGCGGCGCAGGCGAGGGAGTGGGGAGGGGTCGGTCCCGCCGCCTGCAAACTTCCCGCCGGCAGCGGGACGGGCTCGCCTGTTCCCCGTTCCGCGCAGTCCAAGGAGAGGTGTCCCCCCCGGCTCCGCTCCCCAGCTCCTCCCGACCCCGCGGGGAGGCGGCCCGGTCCGCCGCGCTGCTGGGCACGGCCGGTGCCCGCTCCCGCCGGGAAGGGGCTCCCGCTGCCCCGCCGGCCTCAGGAGGTGGCGGGGCCGGGACGCGCTGCGGTCCCGGCCGGAGCGGCAGGTGGGCACCGTGAGAGCGGACGGGACAGTGCCTGCGAGCGCTCTGCGCTCCGCGCAGCCCTCGGCTGGCCCGCAGCCCGCACGAAGGTGCGCTTTCCTAAGTGCTCCCCATTTTCCCTTCCCCAGCCCATCTTCCAGAGGTGGGTTTGCTGCGTGCTCGCCTGCAGAGCCTCAGGAGCCGACTCGGTCTCGCCGGTGAGCGGCGGGCTCTGCGGACCTGTTGCCGCACGGCGGGAGCCGGGAGCGAGCGGGACGAGCTCCTGCCGCCCTCCCGCACCGTGCCCCGGCACAGGGAGGGGAGGTCCGAGCCCTGCGTGCTGCTCCTGTTGTACCCGTGCTGAGCAGAGGGATAGGAGGCTCAGCACCGCAGGAGCTTGTATTCTGTCGTGGCAAACGCTGAGACTCAGCCTGTTAAAAATGTCAATTTTCCGGCAGTTCCTTTAATCCTGGGGGCGAATTTAGTCTATCAAGAAACCTGCCATGCACCTGATCTGCCTGGTCTGTTAGTAGTGGCGAGTTTGCAAGGTTGCTTAAGGAAAAATGGTTTGTGTTTAACTCCTTGTTCACTATTGGAACTGAGTATTTGAAATCTGTGCAAGTCTTTGCAGCATCACAATGTGATAAGCTGACAGCTGATTTCTCAGAGACTGACCCAGGGCTTGTTTTGGATAAATGAGTAATGGCTGGTGCAAAGAGTAGCAAACCCTAGAGGTGTATGCTGTTGGCTTAAAAAAAGAAAAGCTGCAATGCAAACATAGAGCAATCCTGGTTGGCAGAGATTCCTGGAGAGTCCTACTTGCAACTGATTGACCCTGCAGGTCATTCTTCTGGCAAGACCACTGCCAGCTGGCATTTAAAGATCTAGAGGCCTTCCTGCTCCCATTTTGGTGGGCATATAAACCTCTTCTGGGGCTGCTTGTGGGCAGCTCTCATAAGCAAAATATTGTGATTGATGCAGGTATTTGTCCTAAACCAGATTGGAACAAGAACAAGTTAGCTGGATGATTATCAGGTGGATAAACTGTATTTGAGGATCCTTGCCACCCGTGCTGAGATTGCAGTGATTTCATACATAAACAACAACAGGATCATGTTTTCTGCTCTCCAAGTCATTTAGTTGTACTTTAAACACAGATATAATCTGCATATAACAAAGGATATTTGTGAGAAAATTCTCTGGACATCTCAGACTGGAGATGCGCTGCAGTAAGTAGAGGAGAGCCTGTTTCTCCCCTTTCTACAGCAAAGCATGTTACTCAAGATTTGCAGACTCCTCTGAGTGGACCAACAATTGTGACAGTTGTACTTCTGCATGTCATGGGGCAAAGAAAAGAGCATTCCTGGCACAAAAAATAAAAAAGGAGGCAACTGTTCTCTTTTAACAGAGAGCCTGCACATCTGAAAGAGGGGTATAGGGTAGAAAGAAGAGGAATGCAAGGTAGACCAGGTACAGTCTTGAGTTCCAGAAAGTGGTAAAGAGAAAATAAGATGGGTGCAGAATAGTGTGATGTTGCTTGTCATCAAGTATCTTGGAATGATGATTTTATTCTGTCTACTGGTGTGTTGGGGTAGTAGCTGGTGCTGCTTAGAGCACATTAGTGAGTGATGAGGAACTTGGGACTGGACCAAATCACTTCAGCTCCTTTGCTGGTATTTCTCTGCTGATAAATGGGTTTTTATCAACTGCCAGCAAAGTACTTGGCATTGTTGGGTCCCTGAGGAAGGCACTTGTGTTCTGGAACAGAAACTAAGAGAAGCAGAGAGGTCCAAGTGCACTGAGAACAAGGATCACAGAGTGCTTTGGAACAGCAATTGTTTAAAACTGTTACAGGGAAAAATGTGGTACTTTGTTTAATATTCAGTCTTTATCACTAGTTAGGTAAACAGATCTGAGATGGAATATTTTATAGACAAAACACAATGTTATTTTCATTCTTCTGCTTTAGGGTATTATCTCAGGATTGATGCTTCAGTAGTACCTTTGACAGATAAGTGTCTTGTGAGCCTCTTCTGAGCCAGAGACTTAAATAGACCTGTGCAGATAAGGTGGAGAGAGAAAGCTGAAATGAGTAACATGTAACTGGAATTTTAATGCTACGTAGTGTAGAATTTAATTTATTTCCAGAGAAATTACCACCTTACTGCTCCACTAAGGTGCTTTGGTGATGGGTAATTAGCATATTAATATATTAAAGGGAAAATGCTTACAAATGAACTGCAGGTATGTCTAAAGATGACTCAGTCATCTACAGAGTAACTCAGAGGCTCTTTTAAAAGAGTTTGGACCAGACAAGAAGAGTAGAAGAGGTTTTGCTCATTGTTATTCTGTGTTGTTACCCAGTCTTGCTGCCATGTTCCCCTTTCCCTTTTGTTCTGGTTCTCATATGCAGTGGGCATTTTTCTCTGATTTTAGATCTTTACCTTCTCAAATCTTCATTCGTGAAGCCTAGCCATGATGAAATCTTTGCCTTAGAACAAAAGTATGGATTTTCTTTGTTTGTTTGTTTTTTTTTTCTATAAGTTCTTGTTGTTCTGATGAGCTCAGGAAAAGGTGCAACAGGTGTTAAAGCAGCACAAGAATGTGAGATTGAAAAGCGGGGAAGGGAGGAAGAGAGGATATAAAACTGGGTCATCCTGTCTTGTGAACAACCACTGTAGTTTAATTTACCCCAGAAGCATAAGAGAGTACTTAGGCTAATCAAATAGCTCAATGGGAACAAAACTTTTTAAAAGCAGAGGGCTCTCTGGCAAAGACTTTCTAAGATCTGTTTGATCTAGGAAATCTGTGTTCAGTTTTAAGTCA
This sequence comes from Pyrocephalus nanus, assembly GCA_038380795.1. Lineage (NCBI taxonomy): Eukaryota > Metazoa > Chordata > Aves > Passeriformes > Tyrannidae > Pyrocephalus > Pyrocephalus nanus. The sequence continues at coordinate 62,675,925 of CM076263.1, read as the reverse complement.
AGATATGTGCTGCTTCTGCTGTTGAGGGCATTTCCTTGCCACACCAATACAATCAGATAAAAAAAGATTTTCTGTTTTTTATTTTGAAGATCCAACATGCCCTTATGCTACCAAAAGATGCAGAGTTTGTATCCAGAAAGAATTTAGTAAATTCTGTGGCTGTAGCATGCAGTAAATATTCAGATACTTGGTTGTAGAGGACCACTCTGGTCTTAAAACCAGGAGTTTTCTTTCCCTACTGGAGTGACTATGTTGGATTTTTTGTGTGTGTGGGGGGGGTGTTTTTTGGTGTTTTTTTCTGTTTGTTTTTTTTTTGTTTGTTTTGGTTTGGTTTTTTTGCTTTTTGTTTTTGTTTGTGGTTTTTGTTTGGTTGGGTTTTGTGGTTTTTTTTTGTTGTGGTTGTTTGTTTTTTTTGTAATTTGACACTCATTACCATTTGGATATAAACAAACAAACAGAAAAACCTCAAAACAATCCCAAAAACAAACAAAAGACAAATCAACCCCCTCAAAATATATCTATCATAATTATGCAGCTTTAAAGTTTTAAAGCAAATTCTGTCAGCTAGATGAGTGCAGTCTCTAAATCAGAGACTGGGTAGAGTGCTGAACAAGCATTTAAAACAGTTTTTGGGAGGCTTGACACCAGGCCCTGACTGGGTGGTACTCATTGTGCTGAAGCTGAAGAAGTGTGGCTGAGGGCTGTAAGAAAGTTCCATTTTATTTCTGGCCCTCTGGTCATTAATGCCTTATTCCAGCTCTACATCGTGGAAGAACTGCATTTTATCTTTTCCAGTCTCCCAACTGTCTGTATTTCAACTTTTCATTGACCAATACAGTATGGTACAAAGGCCAGCAGTGACCATTTCAGATGGCACTTTCCAGCAAAATATGGACTTTTTTTTTTTTTTTTTTTAGCCAGGAAAAAAGTCAAAAGCTTTCCACTTAGAGGATGTTGAAATGTAGTCACTTTTTCCTTAAAGAAATGTTAAGTGGGTTTGAATCGCTGTGCAAATTCTAAGAGTTTCAAATACCATTTTTATTTTCTCGTTTTAGTGTCTTTTTTTTTTTCCTGCCTTTGTTGTTGTATCCACTGGCATGATATTAGAGTGCCTCATTAAGATAGACATTGAAGTGGTGTTTATCCACAGGGGTATCAAAACTAACAAACTAAAACACTTAAAAAGCAGACATGTTCTTGTACAATCGTGATTTTGTTTCTTTGGGTCTCCAGTTACAGTAATGACAGAAAGTTACAAAAGTTAAAAAAAGTTTAATTGTAATAGTTACATGTAACAACAGCAGTTTAAATTTTTTTCATAGAAAAGTACAGTACTTCATTTCTAAATACTCATGTAAGGAAAAACAGTAAAGATTTAAAGTTGTTTGACTTGAAATAATAGAAGACCTTATTCAGTCTCAGAAAGTGCAACTCTTTCCACAGGGAGAGAAAGTTGCATATGTACCCTCATTGAGGGTTAACACTGAATTCCAGGTGAGAAATATGAAAATAGTGTTTATTACAGTTACTTTTTTTCTTCTGTAAGATGCAATTAATTTCAACTTGTAAAAGAGATTTTTTGCAGAGAGCTAAAATAAGCAGTTCTTAAACACTTATTCCCTATAAATGCTTAGTTGGTATCAGTAAGCTTAACAAGCTTACCTAGATACTCCTAATTATCACCTATTGAGGTCTCTATTTCCCCCCTTCAAAAAAACTCTGTGCATTTTGAAATGTAAGTCACAATTGACAATAAAGAATGTGAGTTAATGGGCATATCTGCTTTAGATTGATGGAATACCTCTCCAGAAGTGCAGATGAAAGAAGTGAATGTTTCCACGCTGTCCAGGGAGGGTTTTTTTTTTGGCTCATAGTGCTGTCATTACCTAATCAAAACATGCTGTGATCTCATGAAGAACTGATAGAATCTGGTAGGATGTGGAAGGTTGTGACCATCATATCTGCTGAAGTCTGTGCTGACCCTTAGCCTTTCAGAGACTGGAATTTAAGTGCAGATTTGAGCAAAGAGAAGGATGTCCAGCATAGATATAGGTATATACAACCTGACATCATCTTGTGTGCTATATTGCACACAGGGAGATCTCAAGTTCATGAGCTTCAGTTCATCAGTTTCCTTAAGCTTAATATCCAAAATTGGGCCATAGTAATTCCCCACAGAAACCAAACACTAAAAGCAGCAAGTTAAAAAAAACCACAAACATTCAGATTTATGGGTACTTGAACATATTTTGTTGCCTTCAAAAATCACTGTGGTGTCAACATAGTTGCAAAGTGTTTAAATTAATAAAACAGATTCCAGAGATTGATTAACAAGATTGTTGGGAATGTAACATTACGTATGTGCCAAACTGATCATATGTTCCCTAAAAAACCCAGTTAAGAACAGAGGCATAATGTTGGTGATTGGAAGAAGAATTATATTCAGGAGTCTGAAACCCATTCCCTCCTCCTCTGTTTCTGTAGAACAGGAGCATGTGAGAGGAGCGTTGGTGGACCTGATCTCTCTAGCCCAATGTCTAAATTAATGCCTAAAATTAGGCAGTTCTAAGTATCCTGTTGTTACATTCCTGGAACCAGGAATAATAATACCATTCCATTATAATAGCTAAATGAGAAGGGATTTAAAGATATGTATTTCATTTGAATGAAGGAAAGGCATGGGACCAAAGTTGCTGTCCAGCCCTGAAACTTCTCAGGCAAAATGTTGAGGTTCTGTCCTCAGATAATGGTAACAGTACGCTGAATTTTTTCTCCTCAGAGTAATCCCTTTTTCTTCCCCAGTCCCAGAAGTCCCAGAAATATTTTAACTCTTTTTCTCTTACATGCAAATTTGACCCAGTTCATTTATTATAAAAATGTCCATGTCAGAACTCATTCAGTCAGTCTTCTAATGTATAGGGAGTGGTACTGAGACCCAGGATATTCAGAGTGTCTTGAGTAATAGTTAAACTGATGAAGATGATAACCTGAAGTTCTACTTTGCTTCATCCTGAGTGAAGGAAAGAAAGGTGAGAGAGGAATGAAAGAAATTTGGTAGCATCTGTGTCCATATAGTAATTCTTATCAGATTAAGCTTGTCTGCTTATGAACTTAAAGTACATAGAACAGATAAATATTTTCCATAGGACTGTGAATATCTTGAAAATCTGTGCTATGGCTATTGAATATGCTGTAAATCTGTATATAAATTTATGTGCATATATATATATCTCTCATATATATATATAGATATTTCCATAGGCTATAGAGATAAGTGTACTTGCAAAATAAGGATCAAAGCGCCAAAGCTGGGAATTGACTTTTCTTGCTTGAAAGGACTACCTATCATTATTTTTGAGTTTGAAAATGTCTATGCATAATTTTCACCTGCTTTGTAAGTCAAGACCTCTGTAGCAGACAAGGCTGCAGGAAGATCTGTCTTCCTTATGCATGTCTACATCTTGTACTTTTTTTCTGAATTAGTGAAGTAATGCAAAAATAAAATCTATAAGGTGTCCACCTGCAAATTTTTCTGTTTGTAAAACTATTGTCATATTCTGTGGACAGACTTCAAAACCTTTTTTTATAGCACAAAGGGAGAATACAGCAATTTTCACTTAAGTTTTTAAAGATCTTGTCTTCTACAGAAGTGGTGATACCAAATGCCCCTTCAATTGAGTACTCTACTTGTTTGACTGAATATTTTTTGAAAACAAACCCCAGTTATCAATTTTTAAATTATTAAAATTAAAATGTAATTAAAATGGAAATAAAAAACCTATCAATAAGGGGAAAATTATTATATTCTTAAAAAGAAACAAAACATAGATTTTACCTCTTCGTGTAGGGTTTTTTTTCATAAGACTGTCGAAAATTATATGACACATTCTCAGTTCCATTTGGACTGCTTCCCAGGAACAGTGGCTGTATTGCTTATCTTGTAGGAAACTGGTGATTCTTTGAAAGTACTTTTTTATGCTGTATGTAGAGCTTTTAAGGATCCATGTTTGAAAGTTGTTTCTTACTTTGGATTGCTCTTCTGACAGACATGTCTCCAACTCTTCAATTTGATGATGAATTCCATTTTGGAATTTCTCAATCTTGCTTGTATTCCAAGCATCAGCAGGAAGATTCTTGCTAAATAGTTGGAAGATATGTTGGAGGAACTCGTAGATGATCACTGTGCTGTTCTGTGTGATCTTGGTAATCTCCATGGGAAATCTGAAATCAGTTGTTTCATTGAGACATTGTTGAGATAAATAACCACCCATTTTCCATAGTAAGTTCATATTGCGGTAGTTCATTTTGATTCCTTGGAAAACACAAACTGGATGCGAGATTTTGATGTACAATGTCAATATAATGCAAATTTGCAGTAGACTTCTCTGAACCAAGATGGTCATGCTGATGAAGCAGTCAGTACTATTTTCTTTTCCTTTATGCAGAGCTGTAAGCTCTCAGTTTCAGGGTTGTCTTGTCTTGCTACATGCTTCTCTCTCACATCTCTGAATTTATTTCCTCTCTGTGACATGATGGGTATTACTCATTTTCTAGGAACTGTGCTTTCTGTCAACTGTGGTCCTGCCAAGGTTTACTGTTTATTTCAGTTCCACACAAGTGCAAAGGTTTGCTCATTTCTACTTTGACTATTTAATTGAAAATAGGGTAAGTCAGTCAGTCTGGTGAATCAGAGGACATGGGCAGATTAGCCAATTAGAATCTGGTGAGGGCATTTTATCTTCTTGTATTCTTATTAGAACAGGCAGTTGTGTTTTATGCTGAGAAATTTTACTTTTATGCTGAAGTTGGCAAAAACAGTAAAAATCACATCCCTGGCTAACAGATAGGCGATCGAAGCAAGATGTAATTTTATTGTTTTAAGAACAAATGTCTTTTTTGTTAGGATAAATTGTTTTGTTTGGGAAGTGGCTTAAATTTTGTTAGAAGATAACGCTGTTATTGACACAAGCATTGGCTCACTAGGGGCTTATGTTGCTGTCACTATGTTGGTAAATAAAAAGATGTACTACTCTTAAGACAGAAGCCTTTCTCTCCAAAATCTCTGATAGTTTAGTGCTCAGAGAGGCATTGTTCTACTTTATCCCTTGGTGAATCAGCCATCTAATCTAATGTTCAGAACCATTAAAAAAAGCATACTTTTATGTAAAGAAAAGGAATTCCTTAAATTTCAGAGTAAGAAAACGCTTGCTCTGAAGCCTCCTACGGTTGTCCCAAAATCAGTTTTTTCACCTGGTATGCAAGAATCTGGCTCTGCTCATCCTCTGAAATGGAAAAGAAAGCATCTTTTAAATCTAAACCAATCAAATAAGTATTTTTCCACCATTATTTGCTTTATTGCTCTTAAATCTTGTTCCCTCTGACCCTCATGTTCCTCTGAGGTCTGGGTCATTAGTAAACAGATTCAAGCCTCCCATGCCCTTTCTTGTGAGATGGAGAGCTCTCTGATTTGATTATTTAACTTACATAATAAATCTTATCCTACAATGGATGGGGGCATTCTGGCATATAGAAACTTGTGAGTTCAGTTTAGTATCTCCAACTGTCCACTCCATGAGTTGTAAGAATGACTATGAAGCTCTTTTTTCGATTGCTCCAACAATTGGTCCTATAACTTTACTTAGCAGACCCTTGGAGATAGGTTTTACTGAATGTATGGCTCTGCTATCAATCAAAAATCTATTGTTTCATTCCCTGATTTTATTGGAGCTAGAGGGCGTGGATGGGGATTCCCTGATGTTTTTCCCCAGCCCCCCTCATTCGTTGTAAAAAATTCTCCAGCATCATAATGCATTACATCTTCTAAATGATCCTTCCTGCCTACAAATAAGCACAATGATTCAGGCCAAAAGTAGAGGGGAGGGGGCAGAGGGTGAGTAGGGGCCTTTCACACCTCAACCCTCCCAGCCTGTTCCTTCACCTTTGTAATACCACAGTAAAAAGGTATTCAATATAGCTTACCTATCTCCTCAGCTAGCATGACTGTTTCCGAAAGCTGATACATTTTTTCAAGATTCTGTCAGTACAAACCACAGATCACTTCAAATTCAACAAATCTGAAGTAATAAAAAGGACATGTACAAAAACTGGCAGACTCTTTGCCCCCGTTGCTTGTTCTAAAGACACCTCTATTACTGGCTGATTATGTCCCCGAGTCTAGCCCGCAACAGGACTAAAATCCTTTCTTCCCATATGCTCTTTATTTTGATCCATATTCTCTTTATCCATCCTCACCCCAATGTTATATGGGGAGAAAAGGAGGGAAGTAACATTCACGTCTTCCAGCTCATCCCCTTTGCAGCATACAGTCTTCCTTTTTCTCCTTCTTAGTATGTGGCATCAGCACCTCTCCTCCCAACATACACTTTTTTCTGAATACCTGGATCTCTATACAGTGTCATAAAAGCATCAACATAAACCAAACCTCACCCCATTTACCAAGTCAGCAACAAAATAATACTGATCCTAAGAAAATATAAAACTGTAACAATCTGTTTTCTTCATTCTCCAATTCAAAAGGTGTCCACCACTGATTATAATGTTTATTCCTTTTGTCTTTAGTCTTAGGATCTTCCACAACTTATTCCAGTTGTTCTAAATACAACCCAAAGGGCTACAGGGTGGGAACTGTGGACTAGTTTGCTAGTACAGAATTACTCAACTCCTTTATCCTGGGTCCAGACCTCCAGTACTAATGTTTTATTACACTCTGCTCTGACTCCTTGTCAGCAGAGAGAGGAGAGATACTCTCTCCCATATACAGTTTTTCTTGTAACAGTTTCAAAACATAGGCATTTATTTATTTCCCAGTTCTGACCCCCATCATTAGTTACACACCGCTCCGACCCTGTACCCGCAAAGATAGGAGGACCCCTCCCTCCTTCATATTGTTACTATTGTGTACAATCACAGCCTCTGTTACGGATTCTTCTGATTTGATTTACACAGAGCTTGCAGTTTTCCTGTACCAATTCCACTGATGAGTTACAACAAAATGAAATTTGATACTTACCAGTCCGGGAGTTCACCCCAATTTTGCTCTTGCTCCAGTTCCTCTGGAGTGTTGCACCTTGAAGTTGCTTACTGCCCCAACGCTGAAGAAGATTCCCTGGAGTCCCCAATCAAACTGGTCAGAGTCCTATCTGAACCAATCCTCCTTTGCCGGGGGCGGGCAGCAGGATGATCCAGGCAAGGCTTTATGGCTTTTTCACCTAAGTCGCCAAGACTGCTGTCCCAAAATTTCACCTGGTGCGCAAGAGGCTGGTCTGTGCACAGAGTTAAGTTCTGTGCAGAAAGGGGTGCTGGATGGCAAATCCACAAAGCGAGTATATAAAATTTCTGTAAAGTCTATAAAAACTTTTTATTATTTTTACATTTTAGCAAATAGAGGCATTTTGCTACATAGTTCTCTGATTAATTAGTATTCTTTCTTCTGTTGGTTAAATGATTCTCTCACTTCTTATTCTAATTAGTCCGCGTGCTGAGTCTTTCTCTTCTTTTGAGTTGGTGGGTTTCTTGAGTCAGAGGTTCATGAATTGGTGATCGTGATCTCCCCTTGCCAGAACTACCCTTTGCCCAGGCAGAGCTGAACTCAGCACCATTGCCGAGTTGGTTTTGTTAGTTGCTTCCTTGTCTTTGGAGTATTGCCATTAAATGTCCTTGTGGCCCATAAATTCTGCATTCTTTGTATCCACTATCAGGGGTACATCCTACTCTCTAAGCTTTGCTAACCTCCCCCTAGGTCTGAGATCATTGAAGCATGGCAAGCCCTAAACCTTAACAAGGCCATTCTACTCACAAGTAATTAATCTTTCTAGCATCTGGACATCACTCCCATGAAAACAAGCTGTCAAGGAGACGGAGTTCACTTGTGTTGGTAGTAAAATATCCCACCATCAGGACTGGACGTCTGTCCAGTGTACTCCTCTGACTGCCGTGTCTTTGGGACACATTGTAGTAGGACTGGAGGTGGCCACCAACAGGTTAATTGCAAGTGCCCAAAGCAGTCTTAGCCTTTTGTAATTACAGTTCTGAGAAAGTGCTGTACAAGCACTGTAGCTTGAAATGAAAGTGCTTGATTCGTCCCTGAATACGCCAAGTTTCTAGGTACTGCTGGCTTCCTCTAGTGCTGTAGCAGCCTTTTTACCTGGTTCCTATAATCACAATATGAGAAGTCACTGATGGTTGAAAAAGAAGATTGGGTTGAACATTAAGATAAGCAGAAGTTATAAGGTGGATTTACTTTCCTTCTTGTGGGTATCTTTAAGGATTGCTAAATCTAAAAGTGAACCAAAGTGATTTACCATTATGTTGTTCAGCCTACATAATTACAGGAATATTTGAAAAATATTTGAAGATGTTGAAGCTCTGGAATATTTGATGTTGTCCTGATTTTGGCTGAGATAGAGTTAATTTTCTTCCTAGTAGCAGGTATAGTGTTGTGGTTTAGAATCAGTAGGAGGATAATGTTGATAACACACTGATGTTTTGGCTGTTGTTGTCAAGGACTGTTGTTTCCTGTGTGCTACCAGCAAGCAGGTGCAAAAAAAGCCAGGAGGGAGCAGGACAACCGACCTAAACTGGCCTGAGGGATGTATAGAACATCATGCCCAGTATATAAACTGAGGGGAGTTGGACAGGAGCTGCAAATCTGTCACTGCTCCAGGACAGGCTGGTCATTGATCAGTGGATGGTGAGCAATTGTACTGTGCATCACTTGTCTTTCTTGCTTTTTCCCTCTCATTATTATTGTTTATTATTATTATTTAAAAAATTGTCACTTCTTAAATTGCTCTTATCTAAACCCACAGGTTTTACTTTTCTTTCCGATTTTGCTTCCCACTGGGGAATGGGGCAGAGTGAGCATGTGGCTGTGTGGTACTTAGTTGCCAGCTGGGGTTAAACTAGATGGAAGCCATAAAGAAATTCCAAAATGAGATTAGAAAGTATTTTTTTAAAAGAAAAATAAATCCTGTTGGACTGGGAGGACCTGCTATAATCTGACAGAGTGAAAGATTGCTATGGATAAGCCGTTTCTTTAGCAAGCCATAGGATGACTTCAGCAGTTACACAGCAGGAGCCTACTAATATAGTAATTCTCCCATGGTTATTCTTGTTTTGCTCCTGCTGATGCTAATGTTGTAGTAATATTGTGGTGGTGTCAAAAATTATCTGCACCCAGAGGTCTTCAGAGAAGGTAATTTATGAATGAAATTCTAGAAAGGATAGCTTTTTGTTTGAAAGACTGGATAGAGAAACAAGAAGGCTATGGCAGAATTAGTGCATAGATTTATCACAGATGTCTTTTTAATTTGGTGTACATATGCATGGCTCTTTTGCATTAAATGGAACATTGATTTAAATTGAGTGAGGACCACTCCCTTCATCCACTAAAACAACATAAAACAGCTTAGTGCCCCATGGCAAAAATGGATCTGATTTGCTGTTCAGCAGTTTTATTCTGCTTTCCTCCCAGTGTCATTTCATAGGTGGTCCATGAGCTATTTGATTAAGCAGTACGAGACAATTGTAGGTGATGAATGAATATATTCATTGTGTAAGAACCTTCAGGTCAGTGTTAGGGATCAGAGACCTGTTGGCTTTGTGCTGCTTATCTAGGGACAAGCGAGGACAATGCTTCCTGGGGTAGCTGAGTTACCTCTGCACAATACTGTGTGTAACCCCTCTACTTTGAGGATATTTTAGGACCCACATGAAGATTACAATGTTCTAAATTAAAACAATTCTTCCCTGAAAACAGAGAAAGGAGATACGCACATTCTATCTTGTAGGCAAACCAGTGCCCCTGCGACCAAGCGCCCCACACTGGACCTTTCTTAATTGCTTCCTGCAAGTATGGAAATATGTTACCTGTGAGAAAGAGAAGAGTGGTTTGAACGAGTGAGTCACAAGCAATACATCTTTGCATTTGTTCTACATTACATTCTTGTCTCCAAAACACCTCTCTGGAGTTTGGTCAAGGGACCCAGAGTTGCTGAAATAACCATTTTTTCTTCTAGTAGATAGAACGTGATTGTTGCTTTGTGTTGGTTTTGATTGGTTGTTTTGGTTAGGTTTTTTGTGGATTTTTGTTTGTTTGTTTGTTTTTTGGGTTTTTTTTGGGGGGGAGGGGGTTGGTTGGGTCTTGTGTTTGGATTTTTTTTTTAAATAATAATAGTAATAATGATTTTTAAAATCACTCCATTAAAGATTTCATATATCTGCAACAAGTGTGAGCATCAGAATCTCTTCTTGTGCTCTCATAGGCTCTCATACTTCAGTGAAGGCTAAAGAACTCTTGGACTGTGGATCCCATTTTGTGCCAAAGAGGATGAGGACATAAACATTTTGTGGCTCACATGGGAGCTGAAACAAAATCCAGAAGTTAAAACTGAAGCAACATGTCTAGTACCAAAGACTAGAAGTCAACTGAAAGGAACTGAGATTCCAGATCTGAATTCACCTAAGTGATGCCCAAGTTCAAAGTGTCTTAGTTTTCCCACATTTTAACTACATCTTTACAAGGTTAATAAACCTACTTACTATATGACTTGGGAGTTATTCAGCTTTACCCAGGCTCTTTGTCAGGGTTGTCTAGTGAAAACATTGTGAGAAATGCTGAAAAAAAGGAGTAAAAAAATTGCCTGATAAATGCAAATCAGTTCTGCTTCTGGATAACCCTAGATTCTGAGAAAGAGGCTACAATAATTTCTGGATTGTCTTTGTTTCTCTCAGTGTTGCCCTTTTTTCTTACTTAAGAAATAATGTTGAGAAACTGCATCAGTTTGTGTGATAAAAACTTGGCTGTGCTCCACAAGGTAGAGCAGAGAAACATTGGCAGGTGGAGGAGCCTCAGTAACACTTTCCCCAGCTGCCCCCAACCCCATCGCAGGAGCCATCACCTTATCTCTACAAACCTGAAGGAGCACAGGGACACAGTATCAGGCAGAAAAGTAAATTAAGGATACTGAGGAAAGGCCCCTTCCAGCATTGTCCTGGGGGAGCTTCACCTCCATGACTTGGGAGACAAATGCATTAAGATGAGTCAGTGCTGAAGCACCTCACAGACTTCCTGAATTTGCTGCCTGGAGGTAGGCAACACATTAGGAGATGCAGAGGAAGAGCATTTAGGGATTACACAGAAACCAAAGGCAGGGAAAGGAATGGATCTGGGTGGTTTGGGAAGGAAAAAGCATGTGAAAATAAAGGGATACAAAGGACTGGTCATGTTTAAAAAGCAGCTGGTCAATACACTTCTCTGTTGTGATTTGTACTTGAAGAGCAGGATGCCCTCTCAATAAACTCCATTTCTAAGTATTTTCCTGCATGAAGGACTGTTTGACTTTCCAAAGGAATTTCCATCTGGCTGCACTGTCAGACTCTGTGTTAGATTTTTGTGACTCTACTGTTCTCATCTGCTTGCAATCAATTGTAATAAACAGTTAGACTGCCGTTATTGCTTATCCGTCTGTAAAAAGGTCATCATGGCAGCTAGTGAAATAATCATGAAAACACTATGACAGTGATAGGAGATACAAAGTTCCTAATTCTATCTTACTTGTACTAGTTAGTGCTGGTCCCGTTAAAATTGAATTTTTGTGTTGTGAAGTAAGAAACTAAAATGCCATACTAGATTTACTTGGTTGTCCTGCTGAGCAGTGTTTTTCTTTCTGGGAAGAGCATGCATCACTGTATTTCTTCTCCAAGATGTGAAAAACCCTTAGGCCTGAATCACAGAATCCAATAAACATGATAGGGAAGGCTCCATTGGTTTGTTTACCCCCAACTGCAGAGGAAATGTTTCATGCTGAAAGTGTTTGTAGAGATCTTTGTCAGTCAAAGTACTCCTGGGAGCAAACCTCTAATAGAGCACAGATGATATCAAGCTTAAGGTGAAGTTTTACCATGCACAGCCAAATTGATCTAATGGTTAGCTCCCACCCACAGAGCCAGTCCTTTTTCTCTCTTTGGCCTTAGGAATGTGTCAGCTTGGGAAACTAATCTGACTGAAAAGCCAATCCCCTTCCCTTTCTCCAAGTGGGGATGATGGTGGTGATGATGACAAATTTTTGCCATCATCAAATCTTGATGGCAAATCAGGTGTAGAGCTGGTGCTGGCACACAGGGATGACTGGAAGAACATGTCTGCAAGTATGGGAGCAGGACCTGCTTTTAGAAGGAGATATGACACTAAGAGGCTGGAAACTGGTATTCTGAGTTTAGAAGCCTGTGCTGTGTAGAAGACAACCTGAAGCAGCCACGTGATCTTGTCCCATTGTGACATCCAAAGAGGGAAGCATTAGTGTGGCAAAGTGTCTCAGCTCCTCATTTCTGGTACCTGGATGTGAGAATGGTTACAGAATGTAGAGAAAATCAAAACCATTTCAAACCAAACTGACGAAAAGCTAAAAAACTTACCAATTTAACCTGAGATTTTGGGCCACTGTATGTGTGCTGCAGACCTCTTTCTTACAGGGTTAATGCTAGATACAAATCAGTCTGCATTGTATATTAGCCTGTATGAGTATTAGAGGCTACAAATGTGCATTAATATTATTCCACTGGATGTTATTCCACATTAACATTATTAGCATATCTTTAGCTCAGTTAGTTATTGCATGGTGCTAATAACACCAAGGTTGCAGGTCCAATCCCTATGGGCCATTCACTTAAGAGTTGGACTGGAAGATCTTTGTGGGTCCCTTCTAACTCAGAATATCCTGTGATTTGATGGATGGACCACTCGTTGGATAAAAAAATTGTCCGAATGAGTTTTTCTCAAAGAATTGTGATCAACAGCTTAATGGCCAAGTGGAAAGCAGTGATGACCCCTCAGGGGTCAGTATTGGGACCATCACACTTCAATATCTTTGTCAGTGGGACAAACACAGCAGGATCAGGTGCAATCTCAGCAAGTTTGCTGATGTGGTGGGTTGACCTTGGCTGGATGCCAGGTGCCCACCCAGCCTCTCTATCTCTCCCCTTCCTTGCTGGACAGGGGAGAAAACAACCCATAGGTTAGGATAAGGCAGATTTTTAAAGTGAAAGCTTACACATGTAAAAGCGAAGCAAAATATAGCAGGGTTTGTTCACTAATTCCCATCAGCAGTAATGTCCGGCCACTCCTGAGAAGCAGAACTTTAGCACACATGACAGTTCCTCAACAGGCAGCCATTGGAGACAAAATTAATGCCCCCCTTCCTCCTCCTTGCCTTGGCTTTTGTATCTGAGCTGAGGTCATATGGTGTGGAATATCCCCCTCGTCGGTTTGGGTCAGCTGGCCTACTTGTGTCCTCTCCTAGGGTCTTACCTGCTATGTAACAACATACTGATGAGGTTAAAACTTCATTATAATTAGTACGGCCTGGAGCTGCTGTTCATGAAGAAGGATTTATCTGCTGTGCAACACCTCTATATTGAAGGGTGAAGCAACTGAAATTTCTCTTGCAGGTTCTAAACCACAAGGTGTTACAAGGTGAACCTCTGAAGTACACCACTGTTTTGGCAGATGTGTCAGTTTTGATTACCAGCAGCTGGTAAAAAAATTCTTGACTTGTCATCCAGTCGACATCATAGGAAAACAAATACTTGCACAATTCCGGTATTAACAACTCATTATCTGTCAACAAAGTCTTGTGTCTTGACAAGGTGATGAAGAGAAGTAACTTCCAGGTAACCTGCATCAAATTTTAGTGGTGCTAAAAGAGTAACGTTTCTCTTGCTTATTTCCCATTTTCTTACATTTAAAGAGTATCTGAGAAGCAAAGGGAAACTGCTGGTCTGGCATGACGGTTTTTTCTACCCTGTTGTCTTCTTGTTGTGGGCTACTTCGCTTTTTAGAGGTCTTACATCATCCACAAAGGCATGAGTGAGGATCAAAGAGATGATTTGTTAACTTGGTGTGTGATGTCTGGTTTGTTTTGTTTGTGGTTTTTTTGTTTTTTGTTTTGTTTTGTTTTGTTTTGTTTTGTTTTTCTCCTGTGTCTCATACAGCAACTTAATTCAAAGTGCTCTGCTGGGAGGATGTTGACAACTGTTGCTGCCTACTGAGCAATTAATAATTATGTGATTCACCTATTCAAACTCCAGCATGGGGTAATAAGGAAGGGAAACTCCCAACACTCAGTGCTTAGCACTGATATACTTTTTTTTTCTTCTGGACAGATTTTGGCCTGAATGACTAATTCTTTGCATCTCTGTAAAGAGATTTGGGAAGAGATGCATACACCTCTGGATCTCGAGCAAAGATAAATGGTAAGCTGTTTCTAAGGAGTTTATTTTAAGGAATATCATTATAAGTAATGTGTACACTTATAGGGTACACTTATGTGCCCTATATGTACACTTACAGGTAATATTTTTATAAATATAATGCATGATTTTTATAACAGGGTCTTGAACAAAGTAATTTCCTGGATTAATTTTTTTTTTCCTTGATTTGTTGTTGTCAGCACCAGCAGTGTTAATGGTAAATGGATGCCTGATTTATGCCTTCAACAGGATAGTTATAATTTAGATTGAGGATGCATTTTATTTCCCTGTTCTGAAGGACTTAGTTCCAGAAAAACATTCACTGTGGTAGAGGCCAAACCTACACGCAGGGTGTACAGAAATCACCTGAATATGTTCAAACACTCAGAGAACTTTACTCTAGATGTCCCAAGGTGGATCAGTAACTTCCCTGTTAATCACCCACTAATGGACAGATGTGCTATGTTGAAAAGCGGCTGGCTCTTGGAATCTCAGGAGGTTTTGCATTTTCTCTCAACTGAATTTGCCCCTTGATACTATTTTTCTTTTTCCTTCTCAGAACTCACTGTTTTCAGACAATTATCTTAGGCAATGCCTTAGAAATCTCTTCAGTCTGAAATATTGCTACTCCTTTGGAAAGTGGTGGAGTTTCCACAGCTAAAAAACAAGACAGTGAAGAAAAGGTAACTGTTGTGCAGTTAGATGAAGGACTAGAGTACTTGCAAGAGGCAAAGATGAACTCATAAAGTAAATCAAATTCATCCTTTTTCCCAAAAAATCTAATGAGTCACGTTTCTATGCTTACCAATAACTTGAGCTGGCGTCTTCTACTTCTACTGTTTTCTGCTGTGCTTGTAGGTTGAGTGTGCTAATTCTGACATGCCTATTCTAGTTTAATGACATTGAGACTCTAAGAACAGTGCAGTTTCTTAGCAGGCCAGAGAAAAAAACTTTGTGAGAGATTAGAAGATGTCAAGTTTGTGCTATCCATTTTTCTGGCATCCAAATGTCCGGACATTTAATTTCCAGTGTGAATCTAGATCCAAAGGAACACCATTATTCAGTGGAAATTGGGACATATGTTGTTTTGCTGAGCAGGTTCAAGCTGAGTTAAACAAAGGTGCCAAAGTCTGCGTATAGAATGTGTTTGGAGTCTAGATTTATGAACAGATGGCAACTCCAAATGAGGCAACCGTGGTTTTCTTTCTTGGTCTGCTATTGGCCTGGTGTGTGACCTTGGACAAATGACTTGCTCTCATATTTCTTACTTTCATTTGCTGTTCCCACAGCACTTGAGGAGAAATATTTTTTACACAAGAGACAGGGCAATCGGTTTTGATAAGGTTTTTGTGGTTACATGTTACAGCAAAGAGAGCAGTCATTTGAAAACCTCATCTTTCACTATTACAATAAAGTAGTTCTATAATCTGGTTTGTTTTTTGTTTACTGTACTGATAAAAACACCAAACACAACTTAATCACATTAATGACCTTTATAGAATTATAAAGAAGGAAAATCCCTCTTGAATTGTACAGCTCATTATACTTGCAGGTGTAATTTCTTACCTCCTAGATTTTTCTGGTGCGTTGTGTTAGTGATGTACTGATTTCTGCAGTGTCACCAAATGTGACAGATTGCAGGGACATTGTGCTTCCACTGGGCTTGTAGAGGATGAGAGAATCCTAAAATGTAATATATAGTTT
The DNA here is from genome assembly GCA_038380795.1 of Pyrocephalus nanus. NCBI lineage: Eukaryota > Metazoa > Chordata > Aves > Passeriformes > Tyrannidae > Pyrocephalus > Pyrocephalus nanus. Next base: position 62,659,953 of record CM076263.1, on the reverse strand, counting down.
GTAAGATATTGATGACGTTCCACTTTAATCCCTGAACAAGATCTTAATTCAACACTACTTTTGAGAGACATCATCTTGCAGCACTACTTTTAAGAGACCTCATCTTGCAACAAAAGTGAACAAAAGGCTGAAAAGCCTTCTGCTGAAGCATCTTGTCTGCTGACAGAAATAAAAATAGGATGAGCTGCAAAAAGTGGAATCAGAGTATCCTGAGTTGGAGGGACCCACAAGGGTTGTTAAAGTCTGGCTCCTGGCTGATGTCTGTAGTGCACAGCACAGCGGGTACATGATTTAGTGTTCTGAGAGAAGAGGAGCAAGTAAAAAAAATTTTTACTTGCAAAATCCTTTGCAAGTGAAGTGACTTTCCATTCCTTCCTGACAACCTATCCAGGCAGCTTTTCTCCCTCTTTTATGAGAGATGTGGAGGATGCAGAACTGTCCTGCTTTTTGCTTTAGAAAATCTTGGGTTCTGGTGTGTGCTGCCTTACAAAATGCAAGCACCCAAATGAAAGTCCCAGGCCACTTTTTTTAGGCATAATTAAAAATTATAATGATCTGTCTCTTAGCAGTACAACTGGAGCAGGAGCTGTGAGATGCCTGTGTAACCCAACTCTCCTCCTCAAACAGATAGGTTTGCTGCAGAGCCAGTCTCCAAAATTCTCAAGGCTTTCCCACTGAAACAGGCTGCAGAACCTACATGACACAAAAAAGGATCAGTCTGCTGTGATAATCTCAGTAACTGATATCCTCTTTTCTAAGTGCTGTGTTCTGTATCATATTGTAAACTAACATGTTAACAAAGCAGAACTTACTAAATAAATAACAGCCTGGAGAGAGCGCTATGCATCAGCAATGCAGTTTTGTTTTGCAAAATCTGTCCTACCTTCCTTATCTAGGAACTAGTTAGGATTAAAAGATGGTCGTAGCTTTAGGTCTCCTAAGAGAAAGTAAAGTAGATAAAAGAAGTTAATTTACACTGCAATAGAAAGCTTCACACAGTAATAGGGAGTGAATGTGATTTATTAGGTAAAGGATTTAGCCTTGAGAGTCTGAATTCAACTGGTTAGACCCTTGTAATATAATTCCCAGTGCCTTATGGCAACCTATTCAATACAACAAAAATAAAATAAGGTGCCTGGTAGGAGCCTGTATTTGTAAGGGCATAAGGGGAGGCTGTGTAAGATCATTTCAAGCTGTCAGTTGTCTTGGTTCTAACTGTAATCCCTCTGTATTTTACCGCTACCCAGTGCCTCATCCAAGAAGAAATAAATGCCCCGGACTTATGTATTTTGCTATGAAAATAACCACAGAGAATCACAGAATCACAAAATCAGCTAGGTTGGAAAAGACCTCTGTGATCATCGAGTCCAACCTTTGACCTAACACCACCTTGTCTATTGGACCATGGCACTAAGTGCCACATCCAGTCTCTTCTTAAACACCTCCAGGGACAGTGACTCCATCTCCTCCCTGGGCAGCCTATTCCAATGCCCAGTCACTCTCTCTGTAAAGAACTTCTCCCTAATGTGTAACCTAAACCTCCCCTGGTACAGCTTAAAAGAGTGCCCTCTTGTTCTATTGCTGGTTGCCTGGGAGAAGAGACCAATACCCACACGGCTTACCCAAAAGCTTTAGCTTTTGCCATGTTCTTACGGCAGTGGCAGCTGCACTTTTTCCTGCTGACTACTGTATTTATCTGTGTCAGAGCCACCAGTGTTCTGCATTATGGGAGCACTGATAGCCTGAACATAGTGCTAGACCAGTGTGCTCCAAGGAGCCAGAAGGCCTCCCTGGCTTTCATACTATGAGGAGTGTAGTGCAGTGACATTTCCAGGACTGGGCTGGGCTTGTAAACACAAAGTCAATACTTTTTTGTCCTTATTGTGCAGTGATGAAGAATCAGTGCTGGCCAGGTCAGTTGGTTTAGGTGATAAGGCTGTGCTCAGTATGGAATTGTCTCACTGGCAGGTGATGTGTTGTCCCTGTAAATCATATGGTCAAAATTTGTTCAGTCCTATGTTGTTTCTGAGTTTGGTCCATTTTCAACCATGTCAGTCCAGAAGCATAGTTGTCCTATTTTCTGTTCTTCATGAATGGCTTCCTACTGAATTAAGCTACTGATAGATAACTGAGAGTTTCTGGAGTCGCTTGTTAGGAACTTTGTTCATGAAGTATTTTGATTTAGTATGTGTGATTGTTATGCCAATTTGACATACTGTCCAGAAAAGTGGAGTTGCTGAGTTACTATTGTAATCATTATATTTCTAAGGCAGAGCCATTAGCTGTTCTTAGTATGGGCTTGTGCTCAGTAATGCAGTAAATTAAGCTGATGAATACTGCATTGTTGTGTTGTTCCTATTGCCCTGTGACTTGTAAATTGTGGGATTTAATTATGTCCTAATTATTGTTTTTATATTGCTGCAGTAATACTATCAGGCATTCATATTAAATTCGGCACAAACTGTACTGCTTTTAATGATCAAAGCTAATCTTCTCTTTAGACAGGTCAGACTTGTTTTATTAGTCAAACTAAAGGAAGGGATGTACAATGATCCAGTATATTTCATCAGATGAGAAAGATTTTTTTCGAATGTGTCTTAGACTCTTAAATTCTAAGATTTGTTTTCAAAAACACCTGATGGGAAGCCCACAAAAATCAGGTCCATTAAAAATATATTTTTTACATGACTTTTCATGTTGGAAAGCCAAATCTTTGTTTACCATGCAGACTGCTCTCTTATCTCTTCCATTAGGTAGAAAGAAGACAGAATTACCATTAGTGGGCTGGTTTAGTACATTATAGAAAGGAGCAATTGCGAGCAATTCTGAAATATTAAATCATCTTTAAGAACCGTTTCTTAAAGCTTCATTGTTAGGAGGTCCTTCACATCCCATTGCATCTCATGGTTGACAGATAAAGAGTTTTTTTCCTTCAACAAAAATAGATAAAAGGGACTGTTACTATTTATGTTCCACAGAGTCATTGTCACAATTTTCTTCTGGAACTAAGGTATGACACTGTTAGCAGATACTTTTTTCAGATCTGTAAACGTGGGAAAATGTGTATAGTTATGGTAGCAGAGAAGACTGATACTCAGTTTGCAAAAACTGACATAGAAAATTAACCTGAAATTCTAAGTGAGAACATGTTTACCTACAAAAAGACGTTGCATTACTTTAAGAAGGTGTTAAATTGATGGTAAATTTGTCTTCTTGGGACAGTTTCATGTTACTCTGTGCTTCTTTTTACCTCCATCTTGGGAAAACAAAGCATGCTTCAGTTCTTACTCTCTGCTTAGGGCAACTGCAGCTAAAAGGACAATTTTTCTTTACATTCGAAGTTTATTCCTGGAGATCTTTTCTGTGTTTATGCTAGTGTTTCAACTCAAAGTAGACAGTAGAATAACAGTAGGGGTTGTTTTAGGTTTCCAGGATACTGAGGCCTGGATCAGTGAGCTGATTCCTTGTATTCCTCATAGATGTCCCCTTTCCTCATGTGATTTCACATTCACACAAAAAAGGAAGTCTAGTTGAACCAATTCACTTCTTTGGATTGCTGCCTGCACTTTGGAATCTGTTCCAGGAAAGTCTCATTTTTTAATGCTCCTGTGAACAGTAGTACAGCAGCACACCATCTGCACTCTAGCCTAATTCATCTGATAATGTCTTAGAAACCAAAACATTATGAAGTCTTAAGCGGACAAGAAGCATAAAGCTTGACGTTATGTTTCCTGCATTTTTTCAGTGAAGCTGTTCTGTAACATCTGCCTGATAGTGGAATAAATCATGCAATTAATCTAACAGTCCTCATGATAAAGGCAGAAGCGAGCATATAAGGTTACCCCTTACTCCTTAGCAGCCGTATGTTGAAATCTCTTTTATGCAAGGCACATTTCAGGTGTGGAGTATGCAGTTTCACAGCCTAGATAGAATATCTCTGCCACAGAGGTGAAATATGAGTCAGTATATTGAAAGACTGCTGTCAACAGTTAAGTTTTATGTCTCCAACCTGCCATAGGTAACATCTGTTCTGTGGAGTTTTGCAGGGTATTAGGTCATTAGGCTCAAAGGGTTTTGAATGGGTACCTGTGTATTAGAAATTAAGGGTTATGTTCTGCCTCCGTGGGTGTGTCTCCTGAAAAATTGGTGATTACATCAAAGAGACAAGCTTTGAATGAAATCTGTAAGATGTGAAGGGAACCTGTTGTATCTCTGTAGGCCAGAACAGCTACATGCTGCATCTACATACCTCTCTGTAGATGTAATGTGCTTTGTAATGTGCTTCATGAAATTACACTGGAGTAATGCAGTTTGCATGGGGCCTATACCATTTTGGAAGCACCTTTACGGTTTTATTGTATTCACAAGATTTAGCAATATTTTTATAGTAAAGTAAATCTCAGTTAACCTGTTCAGAAATCTGGATGGATTTCTGAAAGTCATCTGTTTGTTGAAATGTATCGACATGACCCCTTTACTGCTACAAGCTTAATTTAACTGGTTCTGTTCAATACCGAGATTGAATTGATATATTTGAATCTGAATGTGTGCTTGCATTGCAAGTTAGGTCTTTGTTTTTGCATATTTAGGGCATTACAAGTTTTGTCTGTTGATTTGACTTTTGTTTTTTTCTTTTAGCAATTAGCAGAAAATACAGTGCCAGTGTCCATATTCATTTTACAACAAAGAAGCTGGAACTGAAAGAAACAGAAAAACGATGATGCTTAGCAGAATTTGGAAAATCCTGATTTTCTGGCAGTAGTAGATTATTCCATTCTAATTATAACTGCTGTATTCAGAATTTGAAGTTTCTCCTATATTTTATCCTGTTCCTATATAGTGACCATGTTCTCCAAATTTATATATCACTTATATAAATTTATATATCACTTTTCACACTTTTCATGCCAGTTTAAGCAGGTGTATTAAATAATGAATCACAGAGTAAGCAGTGGGGTTTGTCTTAAATTACCCTGTGTGCCACATCAGTCTGGCTCTGGCCTAAATGGAGCTAATGTCCTTTTATTTTAGAGTAAGCAGCTAAAGAATTGCGTGATAGGTTCTGGTCTTACAGGCTTTATAACTTGTAATATGTTGTCCTGTTCTTAAAACAGGAAGTCCGCAAGGAAAATAATCCTCTAATTGCATGTACTCCCACACACATGCAATAATTTAATAACTGCACCCGTCTGAACATGGTGATATAAAGGACAGAAAATGCAGGTGGTTTACACTACCTTTGTATGTTTGCCTGATCGTTTTCCGTAGTTGAAGCTATGAGAATCAATAGAGACAAAATGGGGTGTAGCCAGCAGCCTTTGCTTTAGTGCTTGCTGTCAGAGTTCTGAACTGGTGCATAGCTGGCAGTTAAACCAAAGCCTGATGCAGTTTCTGGATGAGTGAAGAAGAGGAGAAAGGAAAAAAAAGGCAAGGCAAATGAAGAGGGTGTTTTGAAAGGAAGACAGGAATAGAAGGGATATAAATTACTCATAGAGAAAGAACAAAAGAGGGAAGAGTTATGGAATCTTTGTCTGATCTTACAGCATCACTGAGATGCGAGTTTGTAGCATATGAAGGGAGAAACTGTCTATTAATTACCATCCCATTGGCTGTAATCATGACATCTGCAGATATATCTCCAATGTTTTTCACCTTGGTACTCCCTAGGTATTACTGGTGGCTCCTAAAGAAATATCTCTAGTTGAAGTTTCAAGTCTTGCAGGAATCAGAGTACTGAACTTCAGGTTAGTGGCTCCCTCAAAAAACTACTTGCTTAGAAACTTAGATGTTTGGTTTGCTGTCTTGGGTTCTCACTTATTTTTCTAAAGCAAATTTGGACTTCAGTCCTTGCTGTGTTAGGATAGGGATACAGTCTTCTCAGTCTGTCACCTAGGTGGCATTCTTTTCAGAGAACAGATGCATTATTTGGGAGTACTCTTAGATTCTGTTGTGATTGCTGCCTCAAATATTTTGATAGCATCTGCCTCTCTGATAGCAGGTACAGTGTGTGAAACAGCTGGGTATACTTAAATAATTTCGGACTGGATCAAAACCATAAATGTATGGAATGCATTGAGTGGCAAAAGATGTAATTGAAATGGGATAAAGAATAGCAAGGTAGCAATGCAATTTCCTAACCACTTATATATGAAGCAATCAAAACGATGAAAGCATCCTAAAGGGCAGTAGGTCTAAAGCTGTTTTGGCTTACTGCCAATTTAGGAATAAATTACAAGTGCTAAAAGTTTGTGTGAGTTTAATCACCATTCTTAGTATTGTTAAAAAATTCTATCAAATTCTAATGGATAAAATAAAATGTTAGAATAAATATAATAAAGCTATGTAATAGAACTGCTAAATATGTAGTAGAAAAAATATCTCAGCATCATTATTTTTTACATGTTTCTGGCAGGAAGTAGGAGAGGGAAAGAGATACAGAACCTGGGCATGGAGACATTCAACAATATAGCATATACTCTTGTTTCTGTTATGATGTGAGACCAGGTATGGCATCTAGGCCATGTCTGGATGAATGGATGAAAAGCCTGGTGCTGATCCAAGTGCTTCCCATTTGGAAGACTGTACAGAAGCAAGGGGAAGGCTGTGGTAGGGTATAAACCTCAGGTGCTCTAACCTCATCTTCTAAGAATAAGCAATAACAGATGTTTTGGGAGGATATTTTTTGTTGTTTTTTTTTCTTACCTTTGGGTAAGGTTCTCCAAATTATCTGCAAAGATTGTATCTTAAAGCTTTCCTGGGTTTTCTTTTAAGATAGTATTTCAGCAGCAGAATATTAATGCATAGTAAAGTGCCAAGTATTCAGATTCTCAAATTGGGGGATGACTTATTAAAGAATAAGATAGAAGACTTTTAAGTGCAGGTAGTACAGATAGTACAGAGCTGCTTACCCCAATGATTTCTCCACTATTTTGCTGGCTTTCCTACTTGCCTGTTTTCTCTCTTCAGTGATCTTTGTTGTTGTTATTGTTTTCTTTTTTTTGGTTTTGGGTTTTGGGGTTTTTTTTTGTTGTTTGTTTGGTTTTGCTTTTGTTTGGTTTTTTCTTTCTTTCTTGGGGGTGAGTCTTGTTCTGTTTTGTTTTTTTTTTTGTGGTTATTGGGGTTTTTTTCTGGTGTTCTTTTCATTGCTTTGTGGTTTGTTGTTTTTGGGTTTGGTGGTGGTTTTTTTGATGTGGGGTTTTTTTTTTGTTTGCTATAATTACTCTGAACCAACCTCTGCTTCTGATGTCTCAAGTGTCATGTGAGTATGTGAGTCTTGTGCAAAATTACTTTGAGGGAATAGGATTCTTTCTGGTACACAGGTGATATGTATGTGTTTAGTGGTATACTGGCAGTTCTGTGAATCCCTCCGCTGCTGTAATCACTGTAACCACCTCTTGCTTTGTATATGTCTTTGATAAGACAGTCTGTCCTGCAAGGTGTGCTCCCCACCATCTACACTTAGTTAGAAAGTGGCAAGATTTGGGACTGCCTTTTAGCAGTTCCCACTGAAATTATTCTGTGAAGCCATGGGATGAGGAATGGTGTAAAATGGCCTTAAGGTTTCAAGGATTTGTGAGGAAACATCATCACAGAACCTCCCTACTAACATATTAAGTATTCCACCAAATAAATGTTTTTAATGGTGTTGCTCTGTTTGGGACCTGAGATAGATGAAGACCTTCCTGTTGAGTCACAGTATGCGATACACACAAAAAATGTAAGAGTAGAAACAAGAAGCTATTAAGTTTTCTTTCTTCTTAGTCAGAATTGTTGGGGATGTACTGTGGAAAACATACTGCATAAACTAGTTCTGTAGGAGGAAGCTTAGCCTCCTGACAACTCCCACATTCAAACTGTGCCAGCTACACAGTCGACTTTTGATGAAAATCAGCAATTGGCTCTTGGTTAAAGCTAAACTGAGCAGTGCCAGGCTGTGGGAACCCTGTGGTGCAAAGCAGAGTCCTTCAAATGGACCTTCAAGAGATTGTCAGCTGTGCTTTCCCTGTGTGCTGGCAGCTGTGGCTGCACAAGTACAAGAAGTGCTCATTCATTTTGCTTCAGAGTAAACTGCTTGCCGTGGTTGTAGGGGAGAGAACCCATCTTAATGCTCCCTGCTGGTTACTTATGTATGTTGTATGGATAATGATTTTTGTTCCTTTTTTTTTTTTTTTCCCTGCAGTCTTGGGTATTTACTAGCCACATCTGTGGGCAACCTGGTTTGAGAAGTGAGATTCTTAACTTGCACTGAAGGAAGTTTTCCTCTTTTCATACCTTTTAAGTGCTCGGTCCTATATTTCTGTCATAGTAAATCTTTTGTGTGCATAGTTAGAAGCATAGATAGTGCTGTATGAGAGTTGCTCTGACCACAGACTGTAAAGAGTAATCAAACACTGTACTTCTGCCCATAAAGTGCTTACCAGAGGGACAATTTAAAAAAAAAAAACCCACACCCAAACCTTCCTTCCAGATCAGTTTGTGATTAGTTTTATTTTCTGTGTTAAATACTTTCTGAAGTACAATACGGGTCAAGCAGTATGCAGAGAAGGCTTTGAAAGTAGTTTAGTACATTAGAAACGCAGAGTCATGAAGTGGTTACTTTTCAGTGTATAGAGGGAGGAAAGCAGTTCCACAGTGTTTCCCTAGAACATACTGCTACTGCATTCATCCTCTAGTGCTGGTACTTTATGGTCTGTGCAGAGCTATCCAGTCAATATGGTTCTGGCCAGTTACTGTCTGCTAAACTGCATTAAAGGGCAGCACACTTTTTTTTCTGTCCTGAACTCTCTCCAGGTGAACAAACCTTACAGCAACAGTTGTATAGTGAATTGGAGAGGAGGCTGGCAGTCCTAGGAGGAGGTAATTACTACTCTCAAGTGCCCTTTCCAATATTAATTGTTTGATATATTATGTTTCTGACTTCCTTTACGTGCTTTCATATTTCAGGTATCACAGTTGGCAAAAAAAAAACCAAACAAACAGTTTTTTTACTCCAAGTGAGTCCTGCAAGACTGCTGATTTAGAGCTCTGGAGAGTGGATGATTGTCCTGTCCCAGGTATTCTATTTCTATTTGGCATATTATGTGGTTTTCCCCTGTGTATAGGAGTGGGTCTTCTTGGCCAAATGGTAAGGTTGAACATGCTAAAGTTGCAGGGTGGTGATTAGAATTGTTCTCCACAGAAAAATCTCTTCAGCCATCAAGTCAGTTTAGACCTGTGAGTTAAGACGAACATACAAATCAACACTGTGGATGATTTATTTCTTTGAGTTTTGCAAGCACAGATCCCACAACTAGACACGTATGACCCCACCATCACTTGCAGAGGCTATGCCATGTGACTGCATGCTGCTGAAGCATCATATCACTTGCCAAGTTGCAGGCTACAACTAGGCCCTTAAGCTACAAAACCATCATCTCTCAGATCTGTGAAATATTTTGCATTCTTCAGAAGACGTGTACAAATACCTTGACTTTGTCTCCTTGGTATGTTTGAAAATGACAATAATCAGCTGTAGTTGCTGCCATTCTTCCTACCTGCTATATTGAGTGCTTTGATCCAAACCATGGGAAACAGATTTCTTCTGTTATTTCATTCACTTAGCTTTTCTGATACTCACACAGAGCTGTGTTTTAAGGTTAGTGGATTGGGTGCTATATCTGCTGGAGCTCTATTTCAGGACAAGGTTTTAGATTTATGGCATAAATAATTGGAAGATATTCACAATTAAATTATTACTTCTGAGTTCCTCGCAGTCAATTTGAGGAGCTGCACTGATTCCCACATGATTTTAGGCAAATTTTGTTTCTCAGAAACAGGGAGCTAAGGGTAATTGTTTGCATCTGAAAATCATCATGCACATGTTATGAGTTATCAGTTTGCCAGAAAGGGTGCAGCACACCAAAGTTGTCATAGCCTCCTTGCAGATCTGTGCTTTGGAAAACACCTCTGATACCGTGAACTTCGTTGGACAGTTGCTGAGGTGCTGTGTCACCAGCCTGCCTCTTTGCTGTCCCTTCTGCCCACATTAACTTGAGCTTTGGTGGCAGATGCCAGACTAAGGCTTAGGGTGAATGGGTGTCAGCTGACCTTTTTGCATCATGTTTTCCATGTCTATGCTTGCAGGAAGTTCTGTTTTCTTCATGGAGTGTTAGTTATTTGTTTCTGCCATCATAGCGTTTGTAACTTGATTCTGACACTGTATCTCTGGTTTTTTGCATGCTTTCATTGGACAAGAAAATGAGTGCTTTTATCTGAAATGTCACTGAGATGGAACATATTATTTAAATTTCTTTTCTAAAAGCAGAACACATATGTGGTTTCCTAAAGCAAAGATTTAGACCAAAAATAAAACTGAGTTTGGCCACTGCATGCAGAATAGGGCACTTGAAGTTCTAGGGTATAAACCACTGGCTTCTAGCAGATAAGCCAGTTTTATTGTCTTCTACATAAGGCCTTGACATGAGGTCTAAGAACACATTTTTGTGTGTGTATATTTTGCTGTTCCTTACCATTCACATGAACTGACTGCCATTTTTTCTACAGATGTGAGTGAACTTAGTTTTAGGCTTTCATAAGGGAATTGTGTGGATGATGGTGTAGGTTTGATAGCGTAGGAGTGAGCAAGAAATCTTATTTTAATGCTTTCAGTCTACTCAATTGTGCCAGTGCTTTTAAAAGCCAGGATGTACATTTAGGAATTAAGCTGCACAGAACAAAGAGATTTTTGAAGAGTAACCACAGTTTAATTTCACCTGTCCGTTGCATACTGTTTTTAAAGGAATGAAGGATAACTGTTGTCTGTTGCAGCAAATGCTGTAATGTTCATACTGCAAAGGCCTATCAACCATCCACTGTTGTGGTGAGGTCTCCATCCACAGAGACTGAGAGATTTGGGCAATGGCAGGGTTGCTGAGGGGGTTGTATTGCTACTCATGCTGCATTAAGCTGACCCCCCCAATCCACCAGTATGGTCAGCTGCATGTATACAAGAGCTATGACTGTAACAGCATCTGAGGAGACAAAGCACATGCAAGTCACCACATTGCTTTTGGTGGTGGTGGAAGGATGTAGCAGGTCTCAGGGGCTTGATAATTGAAGGCAGAGGCTGTTTGTGTACTTACAGAGAATGTGGTTTAGTGACTGTGCTTGCACATGTGTTAGCCACAGCTCAGAGTAGTAAAAGCCTGTGAACCAGGGAGAGAACTGGAAAAACCTGGGTGAGTAATAAAAAAACAGGATTGAAAGGGCCTGTCACAACTCCATGCTTCACTGTGACCTGTCACTCTGTCAGACTTCCGCTTCTGTAGTTGCTTGAGCTAAAGGGAGTTTCCCATCTGCTTTAAAGGTTTGGGAGGTCTGAAATTATCATGGCAAACACTGTGATTTACGTAAGTGGCCATGGCTGAATAACCACTCCCATGGTGTTTTATTCCATCTGTCTCACCCTCTGCCTTCCACACAGACCTTTCCTTGTGTTGCCCTTTTCCCTGATCTGTGTGGCCAAACATGGAATCAAAGAAGTTGATTGGGATGAAAAAATGGTGGTTTGTTTAATTATTGTGGTTTACATCTGAGTTTCATACAGCTCTCTGCAAGGGGATATATAGGTGCCTGGGCTAGCTATCATAGGGGAAATCATAAGAAGGTGGGAACATGAAAGGGGAAAAGAGAAAGTTGGACTGAGTTTTCAGGGAAAAAATGTGATCATCTGTACCCCTACATGACTGTCAGTTATCAGTCTATAAGAATCAAGACCTTAAATTCCTGGATGACAGGGGAGCAGAGGCTGAACTACAGTGTACTCTAAGTCATGTATTTTTTGCAGCTTCTTTACTATAGTTCTGAGAGATACCTATTCCAGTTCACCTTAAACTGTATGCTGCAGTAAGTCCATGTTCCTGACTAGATTGCCTTGAACGCTGTAACAATATAAACTTCTAGGGAAGAAGTGCCAGGGTACTTTCAGTATTATCATGGTGATCAGTATACTTTTACAGAACTTCAGATGGATTTAATACTTATAGAAGGTACTGGAATGATAATGGTTGAGAGGTCACTTCTCTGTTAAAACACAGTTATTCCCTGTTTTAAAAAATGTGCTTAAATTGCATTAAAAACCTGCACTTATCATCTAAGATTTGAGTAATTATACTTGATTCTGCTATCAAACAACTTCATCATAGAAGTTACCTCTTTTTAAGTCACTTCTAATTGTTTTGTACAACCAGTTTTCATAAAAGGAAAGAGTGGCTTCTTTTTTTCCCCTCTGTATAGAAGGGAACCATGAACTTTGTCAAAAGAAGTGAAATTAAACTGTTGTAAATAAAGCACCAGGACGCAAAAATGTAATCATTCTACTTAACGTTGCCTAACGTGTTCATGGAAAATATGATGATGCTATGTTGTTATTGTGGTTATTAGTTAAAGTAATCCCAGTAGCTTTAGAGAAAAAGAAATTGCCTCTCAGCCAGCATCACTCCTGAAAGAATGAGGAATGGCGACTTAGATTTTGGAAAGAACATCAGCTGATGCAGAGTGAGTTTTCATAGCATCCTGAGGGATAGACAGTTCACTTTATTTGGTGCTGGACAAGTCATGTTTCCTCACTTTCTGTGTTAATAAAACAGGAATTATATCAGCTACCTTCCCAGCAGATATCTAAAGCTTGTGTATTTCTCACTAGACTGCTGTGATGAAAGGTATGTGTCTGTAAACAGTGTGTCATTTAGCAGTCTTGTTACCCATTATCTAATACAAAATATATCAAAAAATTGTATAGTATGCTTTTAACTCATCAGTGACTCCGATGTGACGGTGATCACAGTGTGTGGTTTGTTGTGAATTTTTTTTTCAGTGGAATCTGCATGGACAGGACTGGTTTATTATTTCAAGATGCTGGTATACCTGATATTTAGGCTGAGGTGCTGAGGATTGATCACTGTGGTGCTGATGCCATGAATGGAACTTGTGAGGTCTGATTCTCTATTCTGAGCGTCTCCTGATCTGTGGTTACAATTCTCATTCATGACTCTGCCACCAAAGAAATTCACCCAGTTGTATTATTTTTGGTATGTAATAATCCATCAGGAAAAGATGTTGATGACTGTCACAAACTTTCAGAAATGCATTGCTCTGGAAAGAAAGAAAAGAAACGGAATGGTTGGAAGGACTTAACCTCTCTGAGCTGCCCTAATCAGGACAGTCATATATTAAGCATCTAGTTCAGAATAGCATGCAGAACACTGTATACCATTAAGCCAAATATCATGAGTGACAATGTCATTCTTTATGCCCAACTGTGTAGTTAGGGCCTGTCATAAAAGATCAGAAGCCAGTTTCTGTCACTTTTGACACAAGTATTCAGGAGCAGTTCTGCTGATATTATGACAGTAATATCAGCAGTATCTGTTGATGTTATATGACAGTAAACTGCAAAGTATCTGTTAGCAATAGTCAAATTTAATTTTATGTGGAATAAGGGTGGCTGCTACTGTGCCACAGATTTCAAGGAGTTGTGATCCAGCCTAACCAGTACCACAATATTGTTCACAGTGTTTCAGCTCTGAAGTAAGTCTCCAGACACCAACTGAGCTAATGAAACTGGAACCATTTCTCATTCATGTGCTTGTCCTCCAGTACAAAGTTTTAATTGACAGTATAAGATTTGGGATGGAATAACAGACCTTTCATCATTGATTGTTGATTCAAACAGTACAGCATGTTGGAAGTCTAATGGTGAATGAGTTCCTGCCATGGATTAGTAATTCAGTCCTAAGCAGAGGAGTGGCCGTCCTACCATTCACTCTCTCCACTTTATTACCTAAGCAATAAAGATGCTCTTAGAGCCCACAGCCTTTGGCTAGAGCTTTCCTATTGGCATCAGCCTCTGAAGGATCCAAAGCTAAAGTCTCTGTATTTAATCTCTTTTGAAAATTAGGTGGGCCTGTTCATTTGTCTCCTCCTTTATTCTAGGGAAGTAAAGGTGATGCTGTTTTTAACTGTTCAGAAAAGCCTAAATTCTTGCTTATTTCTTCATTCATTTCTGTTAGCTTTTGAGTGAAGGGTTAATTAGACAGCAAATACCATCAAGAAACAGGATGCAAAAAGATATTTCAGAGGACTGATTCACTGCAGTATTTTTATGAAATTCAGGTCATACACTTTCCTATTTTGCATTCTTGCATGTGAAAATGCATGAGAAAGCAAATCTATCCATCCCCTGGCATTCCAGAGCCTTCAGCCTCATTTTGAGAAAGCTGTGTCTCTAAGAGAAGCTAAGCAGTGACTTTGACTTCTACAAGCAAGCTTAGCAAAGATAGAATGTATTTTTGTATTGTGTAAAGTTATAGAACAATGAAAAAAAGAGATAGAAAGATGAAAGAGGAAACCCCTTAGCTTTTAATGCAAAATGCTGAACAGAAAACTCTCTAGACAAGAAACGTGTAGGAAATTCTCTGTCCTGATTCTGCCTTGATGAGTTAAAGAACAGTTTCACCTGGCTACACAGTAATCTTTTGGATGAGTGTTTGAGATAAATTTGACAGCGACGCATGTGTGCTTCCACAGACAATTTCAACATGTAACTCCTGGTATACAGAAGACTTGAGATAATAAGTTTTGCCTGATGTTTTAGTTGCATTTTTTCTGCTGTAATTAGACTTATGCAGACTTACTGAATGTATGGAGAGTAGTGGAAAACAGTATGTATTTAATATGATTAATTATGTTTGCATATTCAGTAGAAAATAGTTTGTAAAATATGATGTTTTCTGTTTTTTCTGGAAAAGGTTTAACAGCAGTTAGTACTATGCTTTAAAATGTCTCTTTTGAAGATGAGTTTTATTTGGTGCTCAGCCTATTGTTGTAAATAAAAACTCCTTGCATGTTCTGATGAATATTTGCAGGTGAGGAAGGCAGTCGAAGTAGCCACACAGGAACACCAGGTATATTAAAATGGGAAAACAAGTAGTTACCTGAGCTGTAAAACTCTGGAGTTAACCTCCTTATTACTGCAAACTGGGACAATGGCTCCATGGCATCTCCAAGTGTGTCAGTCACAAGCTCAGTCTATGCAGCAGTACTCGCCTATTCTTTGAAAGGCTTTTAAGTAAACAGCTGTCTGCAGCAGAGTATTTGAGGACTGGAGGTTGTGGATCTTAGCAACAAACAACAAACTGCAGGGCAAAGTTGACTGTTGACTGTTTAAAAGTACCTGCATTTCCTGCCAGCACTTAACTGTTCCAAGGCTAGTTTTCTTTCAAGTCTTCTTTCCATGACCTCTGTCGGGTTTCAGAATTTCTGGATTTGATAATTGAGGATCTCTGTCTTTGAACATTACTCATCGGGTGTGTCAGATGTGACAGTAATCTCCCTGGAGTTCATTCCCCAACTGCTTCTATTTTGCTGGCTCAGAAAGAATGACTGTTTATAAAATCACTGTTGGAGTATCCCTTCATCATGCCATTAGCAGAAGTTAAAACAAGCACTTCACTGCTGGTTTTCTGTAATTGCTGCTTGCTGACAAATTGGCTGAAAGCTAATCTTTCAGCTGTGTGGGAGAGGATTTTTTATGGCATTTACACCCTATTGTGAGGGCACAGGGTATAGCATGCCAAATTTCTTCTTGCTTGGGAAGGTGTTGCTTTCTCGTGGTGATTAAGAAAAAAGAATCACCTTTTTCTCTTCCTTTCTTCTCCCCTCAGCAAAGCTTTGGGCAACTGTCTTCAGAAGAATTAGTGCTAGGCACACACAGGCTTGTAAAATTTTCATGGATATGATTTCTCTTAAATGAAACAGTGGTGCATACAAAATCTTGTAAGAATTCATCAGCCACTGATAGGGTGGGACTTTTGTATTTCTGTGCAAATTTAACAAATATTATGTTATTTAATTTAAATAATCGACAGAATAAAATGTTTGTTCTCTGTCTTTATTCATAAAATCTTCATTACTAAAACAAAGTCTGAGACAGCATCTATCTACCCTATCACCTACTAACTGCCTATGTTTAGTGATGATGTACTCTTTTTTCGAGTATAAGAGCAAACAAAGCTCTAATGCAGTAATTTTTTTTTCCACCTGGCTCTCTATTAAACCATTCTTTATTCCCAGAGTAGGTTAGATGGAACAACACAGTCTATATTCTTGTTTTTGTAAGAACAACAATGCCAAGTATTCCCCTGTAGAGAAGATGAATAGAGCTATTAAAATAAAGTGTCAGCTTTACAATTGCTTTCTAATAATTCTATACAATACAATAGAAAACTGATTCCACTACTGAGTTTTTGAAGGTGGATCAAGAAAAGTAACAATCTCCATGCATCTGGGGGAAATAGGAGTTACTTCTGTGCAGTACTGCAGTTTTCACTCTAACTAGGTTCTATGACATTTGCAAAAGCAAATAGCTCAGTAATTTAAGATGGAGAACAAATAAGGAGAAGTTTTGTCTGGGGATTTTGTTTCCCTACAGAGAAGAGCACCACAGCTATGGCAAATTTTTGAGGCACTATCGGTCACTTTAGGAGCAGTTAGATAAACCTTCTAAATTGTCACATAGTATTTTGTCTGCTAAACTTATATACACATTTTGTATGCTAAATGATCTCTGTAAAAATGCAGCAAAATGAAAAGGTTAGTTTCAAAATCAGGAGATTATAAAATGTTTATTGAAATCCCAACTTTATAACTTGAGAGCCTCTATTTGGGTAGATATTTAAAAAGAACAGAGAAGTTAATTCTGTAATACTTTGAAAAATGAGACACTTTTTTTTTTGCTTTTAATTTGTCATCAAGTTAATGTTTGGCCAGTTTTTAAGGCTAGCTTGTTACATACTTCAGCTTATAATTACCAGAAAATTATGGTAAAACAGTAACAAACTGACAGGACCAGACTCAAGCTTACCACTGATGTGTATTGTTTCTATATCCTTAGGGACTTGAAGCCTTTTGAGGAGGCTTTCAAGAGGAAGAGCTACTAGATTGCTCCAATTAATACGAGCTTCTCTGGGAAAAAAAAGCAGAGCCTGGAGGACCTGTGATAGGGAGCAACTCTTTTCAGATACCTGCATTAAATCTCAGACGTGGTTTTCTGCCAGCTACTGCAGAGGAGAAGATTAGCAAACATGTCCATTGCACTGAAGCAAGTCTTTAATAAAGATAAGACTTTCCGTCCAAAACGCAAGTTTGAGCCTGGAACCCAGAGGTTTGAACTTCACAAACGAGCTCAGGCATCTCTCTACTCAGGCCTGGACTTGAAAGCAGCTGTGCAGTTGCCCAGTGGAGAAGACCGAAATGACTGGGTGGCTGTTCATGTGGTTGACTTCTTCAATAGGATCAACCTCATTTATGGAACTATCTGTGAGTTCTGCACAGAGAGGACCTGCCCAGTGATGTCGGGAGGCCCTAAGTACGAGTACCGCTGGCAGGATGACCTGAAGTACAAGAAGCCCACAGCATTGCCAGCACCCCAATATATGAATCTTCTCATGGACTGGATCGAGGTGCAAATCAACAATGAAGACATATTTCCTACGAGAGTAGGTAAGTGCGAGGGAGATGTCCTAAAGCATAAACTACTTTTCATTCTGTGCACTAAGCATGTTCTCTTCCCACCTTCATTTTTAGGGACTTAGTCGTTAAACATTGTGGGGTGGGGGGGTGGGGGAAGGGTTCAAAAATAATGTGAAATTTATGAAGTGTTAACTGTGGCTGCTAGATAGGGTGGAGTTTGTTAGTCTTGAATATTTGTCTCTGGTGAGCCTCTGGTGTTAATCAGTGAGGGTGGTCAGCATTGCATTAATACCTTCTTGTAAGCTAACCAGATATGCATGGCTTTGCACTTTGCTTGCCCACTTAGATCTAGAATGGATACAATATTTACAATGGATCAAAAGCAAAACAAAAGCCTAAATCTTTAGCTGTGGCTGCACGGAATAACAAAATACAAAAAAAAAAAGACAGATACCTTAAAGATGTCAATGTACTTACATTATTTTTAGCAGTTTAAATTAGTGGGTCCTAATTTACTTTTTTCAAGTGGAAAAGCTGGGAGCTTGCTGTAAGATGTGAGATGTTGTATGTTAGTACTTGGCCCAGACTGCTACCAAAAAAGAAGATAATATGTTTGGATTAGTTCAGCCCAATATTTTGCAGCTTATGTACAGATAGGGCTTGCGGCTAGTTGGTAGATGATGTGTCTATCAGTAATTCCTGACCTTTGAAATACATTATTCTCAGTCTTGACAGCTATTTGTCTGGACAAAGTTGTGGTTTGTTTCCCAGTTCCTGCCAGTTCTACACTGACAGGTAGAAGAATGCGGTAACTATATTTTTTAATCTGGACTTTGACAACACAGGAAGAAGAAGGAGGATTTCAGAAGAATCAGTGTCATGTATTTTGTGTATTGAAAAGTGAGTTTGATTTCTCAAGCATTTGTTATTTTATGTTTCATCAGGGTGAATGATTTTTTGAAATTGAATGTTGGTTGAAGATGCAGAGAAATAAGTGATTTTGCTTCCACCGATATTTCTGCAGGCTTTTGTTATACCAAATTTCCACCTTGGAGTATTTCAATATTGCTCTGTTTTCTTGTGGTTTGCATATGCAGGCAGTGTGGTATGTCAGCAGATATGGGGAGCAGGTAGCACATAGGCATGCTGATGGGTTTTACTGAACAAACAAATAATCTGTAACACACAGGCTTTCAGCTCTAGATGCTCCTCCATTATATTTGTAGTAAGATACTTCCGGAGCAAGTTTTATCCTGATGGCTTACCTACTGTAAGCCTAAGAATGGAATCAGTAAATACTCTCAATCTACAGGTTTTTTCCTCCCAGCAGCTTCTGCTGTTGTCAATTAAATCAAACCTGAAGAAACTGAAGAAGGGTAAAGACCTATGGTCTCTAGAATTGGGCTTGACTCTGATACAAGTCAAAACAGGAAAGCTTGATGTCCATAAAAGTCTTTTTCTTACTCTGAACTGACCTGAAGGAAGGGGAAAACTCTGCTCGAGCCTTCTTGGAGTGTTGGACTGTGATATGTTCATATTGCAGACTGAGATGACTGGAAAAGTCCCATAGAGAGATTTTCTAGATACCTTTGGAGCATTATTCCATAGAGCAGCATTTGTACATGTATTGCCTCTCCCCTCCTCTTGAGCCTTTGTTTCAGATACCATACTGGCCCCCTGCACACTTTTCATTATCTTTTCAATTCACTGGTTTTCATATGAAACTATTGGTGAAATTGTTGAGAGCCTTTGATCTTGCAATTTAGAGGCATATATGCTACGTTGAATTTGTTCTTCTGGGTACCTCTTCTGTCAGCAAGTCCCTAGTTAGGCACTTAAAACAGTCAATGGACTACCTGCCTTTCTGAGTACTAACACTATTAAAGGCAATGCAGTCACTCAGGATGTGTGTTGTTACATGCTTTGTTTTTCACAATTGATTAGAGAGAGAACTTCTGTTACTGTGTTGGGTAGTTTGTTCCTACATGTTCTGCAGCAGCCTCTGGTTAGATACACCATAGAGTTTAGAGGCACAGTACTAATGCAAACCTCTGTTGTCATTCAAAATAGTGATTGTCCATTCCTTAAAGCAGCTGAAGTAGATCCTGAAAGCTGATATACTCAGAAAACAAAATAGGCTTATATATGCCCTTACTAATAGTGCAACAGTTTTAAAACATTGAGTGGCTCTAACTTAAAGAGATTAATTTGAATCTTTCTAGTCTGCAGATAATTGTTCTGGAAAAAATGTGTGTCTAGTGGATGGTATTTGGGCTGACTTCTCCACTGGCAAATGAGTTTGGTGAAGAGACTCAGACTGATTAATAAGAGCTGAACACACCTTTCTCTGCTTAATCCTATTAAGCTTTTCCTCTTTCATTTGACATATCCCATGCAAACTATCTAAAAAGATTTCAAGAACTGTGGTTAAGAACAGTTCTCACTGAGGAGCTCGTTTCAACGAAAATAATTTCAGAATATGGATGGCCAGGTATGATGGGATCTTCTTTTTTGTTGTTGTGTTGTTCCACTGTGGTATAAAAAAATGACCATCGGTGCAGTTGAGTTATAAATTGTTATAGATGTTGTATTAACCCATTCAGTGCCTACACTGGCACAATAGCCTCTGACCTCTTCCCAGTCGCTGTACATGCTATTGTCTGGTTATTTCCTCTCTTCCTCCAGTCATTCTGGTCTATTTGTTTTCTGGTAAAGAGCCTCCTCTTACAGCCACTCTCCTACTAATGCTGAACTGGCTGGCAGGAAATAAGGAGCCCTCATATGGCAACAGAAAAACTGTCAAGAATTGTGTGCAGGTGACAAAAACAGGTGCTGAGTATCAGGATTCTTTGTATACCAATTTGTATTTGATTCTTGGTGTAGCAAATATATTCTTTGCTGTTCTTTGTATAGCAAAACTTTAAAGACTGTCCTTCTAAAATGGCCCAACAGTCTGTAGAAGATTGCAGACATTTCCATTATTCTCAGTTTCTGTTGTCATTTTAAATGGATTTAAGGCACATAAGGGACTGACAGCTCTGGAAACAAGTTCTGCCTGTAACCCCATACAGACTTCTCTCAGCCCTCAGTGTGTGGGAATGCAGGAACAGAACAGAGGAGAGTCTGTATGCCTGCTCAGGTCACTCTGGTGAAGCTATCCATATTAGTCCAGAACATGCATTTTTGTAGTGTGCTTGAGGTTAATTTGGCTTTAGAGTAAACTCTTTTTCTTCAGTAAATACTAATTGCTCTTCCAGGCACCTAGTAATCTCACAATTCAAGGCATATATTTCTCAGGCTCAAATAGACAACCTAAATATTCTATAGCCTCCAAAGAACCTTTTCTTACCACCCTCTACTTTTTTCATGTCTATGCTTTTTGGTAAACAGTCTGAAGAAATATTTTGGTGTTGAAAGCAGTAGATCCTTAGGACACGTGCAGGTTCTTTTGAACTGTGTTCAGCTTTCATCATATAACTTTAGACAGTGTAAAAAAGGAGTTAAGAAAGCAAGCAGCTTTCTTAACTAATTCTGTCTTGTTTGGATTTTCTACTGAATGAAATGGGCTTTTTTTTCTGTTGTAAGAGTCACTGGGAAAAATACACAGATATTTAAGGCCACAGGGGATTATATCACTATTCTCATCTGACCTCCAGCATAACACAGTTTGAAGAACATCACAACATGTACCTGCAGGTCTAGGCCCAGTCCTTCCTCCCCAGGCCCTGGCCCTCCCCACACTCAGAGTGAGTTGGTTCTGATCCATATCAATAATTCAGTGAGATTTGGATCCAGGATCTCGCAGCGTCATCTCCATCCTTCAGGATTTTCAAGAGCAGGCAGAATAAAGCCCTGAGCAATCTGCTCTGATGGCTATATAAAGTAGCATGCTGGGCTGCAAACCTCCCAAAATCTGTGCCAGCTTTAATTATCCTGTGACTCTTAATTCTAATTTCAGCACAGCCAGGCTACCTGAGGAACAAGAGCTCAATTGATTAATAACTGGTTAGGCAGTTTAAGAAACTGAAATCTGACTTTAAAGGAAATACAAAACCACTTCTAAGTTATGAGAGTTTAAGCTACTGTAGTCAAATAGCCAAATTATGGCTTATCAGAATGAAAACATACTTTTAAAATGTTTAAGCTAGGATTTCAGCTGAAAAGTTACTGTATCTTTAGAAATGCACTGGCTGGTCCATGTTTGACTAGTAAATTTTGGTAGCTATCAGCTTCAGAGCTTTTGCACAGAGCATATACGGGATGCTGCTTCCAAAAGAGGAGCCTTTTAGCTTAATCCTTAAACCTGCCACATCATTGCTGGATTTGGGCTATAGAACAATTTTGTTTTGTAATGCTTATCATATTTTCCCTGTTGCTGCCCTTTCTTGATCGCTCCTTCAGCATGGATGTGCTTGCCAAGAGCTTTGAATTAACCACTTTTGCCAATGAAATAAAATTCTTCAAGACATAGACTGTCCTATGGCTGTAGCTTTGCTCTATTCATTAAACTTTGTGAATTCTATGCATATGTGTATGTAACAGAAAAGTTACAACAGCAGCACAGCTATCTCTTAGACAGTTTGGTGTCTTGAAATATATGTGCCTGGAAAAAATCAGATAGATACTTTACTCCTAGATTATATGTCAGACCTTCCTCCTCCTCTCCAATTTTTCCAGTTCCTGTGGTTCAGGATCTTACTGATGCTTCTAAGTAAACTAAGCTGGCAGATGAACCAGCCCACAAACTTAGCATGCTTCAAGAGTACCGTCACAGAAGATTGATGAAAATTGCCTTGACCCCATCTGGATGGTGAGTGATGCAGTTTACTGGAAGTTGTCTATCTGGTCTTTGTAGCATTTCATTGCTTTCCTGCAGACATATTATGCTTTGGAGCAATTTGATTCCCTATTTTTATCTGATGTCTAAAATCCTTGAGTAGTTTAGGTATTCTACTTATAGAAGAATAGGGTCTGAAGATCAGGAGGAGTCTAGACAATCCTCAAGCCCAATCGTTGTTGACAGACAGGTCATTGCTCCCAAAGCTATCTTTTCCAGATGCCTTCCTTAGTGTATCCTCTTGACCTGTTTCCTAGATGTGCCATTTGGGGTAAGTGTATCTCCACTTCCAGCTCAGACATATTGAATTAACCTTTCGTTAATTCCTCAGTCTAGCTCTGATAATACTAGAAAGTATTTGCAGTAGAAAGTAAGTGCAAATTCTTCAGCATATTTGTTGGTTTTCCATGAGAAGAATTTGGCACTACTGGTATGAAGGAATGCTGTTTCACCTGGAGAATGTATATTAGAAGCCTGGTGCCTGATATGCCATGCTTTCTGTATTATGGTAATCGTTAAGGGCTAGAAAACACTTTCTCTAATTAGAAAAGCAGGTCTCAGTAGCTTTCTTCTTCCATTCTCCATGCTCCAGAAACTTGGGAAAATAAAAAAAAAAAAAAAAGGAAACTTCAGTTGGTAGCATGAATGGCTCATGGAGAAAGGGATGTGTCAGCCGGCGTTGCAAAGACTGAAAGGTTTCAGGATCTCTGCTCACTCTAACACTGTTTTGGGAGGAAGAAAGAAGTGCAGAGCATCTGCAAGAAGTGCTGTCCCACGTGGGAACTGGAGTGGTCTGTCCAGTAGCTGCTATGTCCTTTGTTCTTGAGGAATTAGCTCTCCAGCATATTGTGATTGCATACGCTGTGGGACAGTACTTAAACTGGTCTCTTAGAGAATCATCCAGTCTGCAACCACAGCTTCTACCCTAACTGAGCTTGTGACCTCTTCTCTTTATCTACCTTCACAGCAGGACTGATGTCTGCAGTGTCTTAATTCCATGGCACGCTGGGGCTGAGCTTGTGCCCAGCTCAAGAGTCTGAGAAATGTGGGGCCTTGGAAAGTGGGTTTGTGTGAACTGAGTACTTTGCATTCTGCAGTTGTGTGCATTCCTTTCCCTGATGAAAAAGGAGAATAGCTTCTTATTTGAAACCTTACAAAACAGACTTTATGTCATAGGCTGCAAAGCAGAATATGTGTAGGGGTAGAATTTACATACCATGATGACTTTGCTGGTTCATTGTTTGGAACCCAAACAAAATAAGACTCACAAGTATTACCAGTGACTACTTTTTGGGGTTGTTTGTTTGTTGGTTGGTTGTTTTTTGTGGGTTTTTTTGTTTGCTTGTTTTTTTTTTTTTTTTGAAATTAAAACTGTTATTTAACCTCAGACATATTGTAGAAAATTCGTGGTCGTCCCTACTCCCACAAAGTATTTTCATCCTTAAAGTCAGTCTTTTGAGGACAACGCTGGTACTTTGGGGTCATGTTTTATGCAGAATCTAGACAAGGGAAGAGATGTGTGTCAGGAGGGTCTTCAGCTCCCCAGACGAATGGTAACAATCATCAGAATGAAGTATAGTCATAGAGATATAAAGTTAAAATACTTTTTTGCTGTTTAAAGTACAATCTCAATTTGACTTTACTATGAAATGTCTGGAGTGCCACTTAGTGTGTTCCTAAGGGAAGTTCTGGAAAGTCACAGTCAAGGACAACATCTTTCCTTCAGCCAGAAGCACCAATATTGCCGTTAAGTTTGGCCATCTTTCAAATAGAACTTTGGCCTTCCAGATTCACATAGAGTATGTACGTAGAGCAAAATCAGAAACCTTTGGAGAGGGAAAACTCATTATTTGCTTTTAAATGAGGTTCTCCTGTCTTTTATAGGTATTTTTTGGAGAAAAGTCAAATATGTATGTAAAAAGTACATGGTTAAAAACCCATTGTGTAGATAAAAGCCGTGTGAGAGCCTTTTCATCATAATGGTGTGGGCAGCAGGGCCAGGGCAGTGATCTTCCACCTGTACTTGGCAATGGTGAGGCCCCACCTCAAATGTGTTCAGTTCCAGGCCCCTCACTACAAGAAGCACATTGAGATGCTGGAGCGTGTCCAGAGAAGGGCAATGGAGCTGGTGAAGGGTCTGGAGCACAAATCTTATGGACAGGACTGCATAAGCTATCTTGAAGCAGCAAACTTCATTTTTCCATTGATGGTTAATGTACCTTCTGTGTGCCTAAGCAGTGCACTGAGAGATGCTAGATGAGTGTTGTTGTGCTAGAACTCACATTAATGAAAGGATCCCCAGGGAAGGGCTCTGTGTCACAGGAATGAACAACACTTACAGTAAAAATTCTTCAGTTACAGTGCCATAAAACTTAGCTGTGCAGCATAAAGGCTGTGGAAATATCAAATAATTTTCTGTGTTTGGCATCGTTTGTGTGAGACCCCAACTACTTGCAATTACACATTTAAACTTCGAGAAAAGCCACGAAAACCAAGGACTAAATTGTTCAATTTTCCCTGAAGACTAACACAAGGTGCTCTCCAGCAGTTGATTTACCAACTGGTAAATCTCTGTGTGCAAATGGATCTTTGTGGTGTTTCACATGTGTCCCTCTTTAGAAGTTTTGATTCACTTGGAAAATCTTCTGAGTCATGCTTAGAATGAATATGATACCTGTTCAGTGCCTGTTTTGTATGACTGAGCTGAAAAACCCCCTTGCAGGAAAGTCAGAGATTAGAGAAGACCTGATGAATGCTCAGAGCATCTCAGTAACACAGTGGAACAAGAGTGAAATAGGCTTTACAGACAATGCTGACACATGATTTTTTTTTTTCTTTCCATCTTACATTGAGTCACATGTCTGAGGAACTCCAGGAAGGCTGTGCCCTTTCCTATGCTTGAAAATATGCAGTGGAAATTTGTATTTCATTCTCATAATGTGAATCAGTGGTACTTTGACTCATTAGAAACAAAAGAAAGGTTGCCAAGACATCTGGAATCGGATAATCAAGAAGGGAATAATCAAAGACAGTTAATAATTGGAAGGGAAAAGGGAGGACAGTAAACAGATTGCCTTTGAAAGACAAATCACGCATCTAAATGGAAAGAAACACCTTTTCTTGTTAGAAGCTGGTGTTCAGCTGACCTGAGAAACATGATAGTTTAACATTAAATGTATACTGTCAAAATTAGCGTGGTTAAATAATGGTGATTGTTGTTTGTACAGCATTGGCTCCAGTCAGCCTTAACAGAAAGAACTCAGTCCTCTAATAGATAAATCCCTAAAGCATGAAGCTGTAGCCCTCAGCAGCAGATACGTTTCCAAACCACGTGCTGGGTGACATCAAATCTTTCAGAAAAGTGCTAGCGAACTTTTGGGCATCACAACAATACATCTGTTTAGAATTTATGTGCTTTAAAATCAGTTGCATACCACGACTGCCTTTCTTTTCACATCCAGACCCAAAATTTTTGAGCAAAAAACAGTGCTCAATTTAGTATTCAAGTTGTGTTGTAACTTGAGCTGGTTGAGTAGCAGTTAACTAACAGTAAATATTTTTGCTGCAGAGATCACAAACATTTGTAAATGTCCCAAGGCATGGCAAAAAGTGTTAAAAAACTAAAAACAGAAAAAGAAAACACAGTAATTTAATTGTCTTCTGTAAAACCAACAGTAGAAAAGGAGAAAAAAAACAAACAAGAACTTCTTGACTCAAAGAAACTGGGGTTATTCACTCATGTGAATATTTGCCACCAAGGTTGTGATAAAGTCTTAGTTCAGCACAGCTCACGCCTCCTGCAGGACATTGAGGACGTCCTTCTAAACATTCAGCTGCTTGCACATGAGCTGAGAGGTTTTACAGTAAAGCAAGCAATGATATGTATATTCCAGATGAAAAAATCATCGCATGGAACATAGCCTTCAGCTAAAATAAAGGATTTCCTTGTTGATCTCTCCTGTCATCTGCCCCAGCTTATCCTAGCATGTCTCCTATTATAAGGCCTCAGCTGGTAATGCATATAAAACTTCTTTTCATTTTATTTAAAATATGTCTTACGAGGTCCTCTTTAAATAAAATTTTAAAATCTTTTCATTCTCTACATGGATGACAATGCTATTTGGTGGGGGTTTTTTTTGAGCAGGCTTTTCTTTATAGGAGGTTTTTATAGGGCTGATTTACAAAAGCTATATTTGTTACATCAGGATCATCAGGTTGGGTTTCATAAATATGAGGGAAAGAGAATTAGGCTCTAACTCACATTGACTTCCAGTGAGATTTCTGAATCTAAAATGTAGAATAACAGGGAGCATTAAACTATTGATTTCTGTCACTGGAAGTATTTCAGAGTGCGGAGGCCAAAACAGAGATTAAAAAAAGCCCAGTTCTTTGCACCATTTGCAGTCTGTATTCACTACTTAGCCAAAACGGTCCTAGAGGTTTGGGAAAATTTCTCGAATAGGTGGGATCCTTAGACATACACCAGTACCACTGTAGTGCACCAAACCCACTTAATGAGGCATGTAGCATGGGACAACAAAACTGGATTTATGCTTTGACAAAGAGTGTTCTGTCAGGCAGCTGCAGAGATCATGCAAAAAAAAAAAAAAATAGAGCCACCTTTGAAAGCTATTCTGACTATTGCTTTATCCTGCAGATAATCTTTGTGGCCCTGCATGGACACAGTTCAGTTAAATCCATGCCTTTGTTCTACTGAGGAGCCCAGAACTGGACCTAAGACTCCCAAGGGCAGCCTCAACAGGGCTGAGTAGGATCACCTCCTTTGATCAGCTGCTAGTGTTCTTCCTAATACAGCTCAGGATACTGTTGGCCTTTTTCACCCTGAGGGCATATTGGTCAACTATGGTCAACTAATCTGCCAGAACCCGAAGGTCCTCCTCAACAAAGCTTCTCTCCAGCCATGCAGCTGCCAGAAAGTACTACTGCCTTGGTTTCTCTTCCCCAGAAGCAGGACTGTGCATTTACCTTTGTTGAGAGTTTTCTCTCTGGGATTTCTCTCTGCCTGTTTTTCCAACCTCTGTAGGTTCCTCTGAACAGCAGCACACCCATCTGGTGTATCAGCCTCTCCTCCCAGCTTTGTGCCATTTGCAAGCTTCCTTCAGAGATGTTCTCTGACCTATCATCCAAGTCATCAATGGAAAGGTTATATTGGCCCCACTGTTGAGCCTTGAGATACATGGCTCCTGACTTGCGTCCAACCGGACTTCATGCTGCTGGCAGAAACCCTTTGGGCCCAGCAGCTCAGCCCATTTTCAATCCATATCATTGTCCACTTTTCTAACCTGCACTTTGTCAGCTTTCTGTGATGGCAGGGATACAGTGGCTTCACTAAAGGCAAGGGAAAGAACATCAGCTGCTCCCTCCATTACCTGCCCAAATAGTAACCTCTTTGTAAAAGCCGTCAGGTCAGACAAGTGTGTTTTTCGCTTGTAAATACATGTCGACTACTCCCAAAAATCCTCTTGTCTGTCATGAATTTAAAAATGTGTTCCAGTAAGACTTTCTCCCAACACCTTCCCAGAGACTGAGGTAAGGTTCAGTGTCCTGGAGTTGCCCACACTTCCTACTTAACACTTCTTGAAGAAAGAAGCGATCTTTGCTTTCTCCCAGGTAGTCAAGAGTGGCCTTGCCATGATTGACAGTTCCCTCAGCACTTTTGGGTGCATCTCTTCAGGCTCCATGGACTTACGCATTTCAAGGATGCTTTTTGCTAAGCTAGTTGTCCTCCACAGAGGGTAGTTACTGGTTTTTTCCATACTTTTGCTCTGTTCTCAGAGGCCTTGGATTTCTGAAGGCCAAACTTATTGGTAAAGACTGAGCTACAGACTGACATTTCTGTATCATTCATCACCAGTTACTGTGCTCCATGCAGCAGCAGACACATACTTTCCTTTGCTTTCTTTTTACTGTTTATATACTTGTAAAATCCTTTTTTTTTTGCTGTTCACCTTCCCAGATTCAACTCTTGTTAGCAGCAACTTGCTCATCCGTTCAGACCTTCTGTAAGATTTTTCTGCATGATTTCTTACTTGTCAGGACAGACCTTTCTTGAACTACAGAACGTCATCCTTGCTGGCTCAGCCAGCCCTGCTGGAACCTTCTTCTCCACAGGATTTTGTCCTGGGATTCTTCCAAGCACATTTCTGAAGAGGTGGAAATGTGCTTTTATGCAGTCTCGAGGCTGTGGTCTTGATTTTTGCCCTCCTATTTCCTCTTAGGACCCTGGCCTCCACCACTTTATAGTCACTGCAGCCAAGGCAGCCTCCAACTTTCACATTTCCCAGTAGTCTTCTGTTTTCTTTGAGTATCAGACCTGGCTGAACACCTTCCCTTCTTGGTTCCTCCACTATGTGTTCAAGGAGGCTGCAATGCACTTGAGAATTATCCCAATTACATGAGCTCCACTGGACAGCTCTTCCAGTAGATCTTAAGGGGGGGTTAAAGTTCCCCTGGAGGACCAGAGACTGTGATGTTAAAGTTCCATTTGTTTGCTGAATGTGTTGATCTGCTTTCTTCTGACCAGGCAGGTGATAGCAGGTACCCACTATGACAGTGCCCCTGTTGGTTTGCCACTAATCTTGACACAGAAGCTCTTGGCTGCCTCAAGACATTTCTGTTTGCATTTCTAATGCTTTTACACATCAGATCACTCCCCACCTCATCATCCCTGTCATGCACCATAAGAGCAGTGACAGAGATCCTGTAAACTTAAACCTATAGGGAAAAATGCACAGACATTAAACATGAAGATGAATGTTTGCTACTCAGATGATTAGTGTTAAACTTAAAAGTTTATGTTTAGCTCTATGACTGAAGTGAAGTGGTCAGCCTTGCCTGGTGTAAGTGCACTTGGTCTTACTGAAGGTTTCTATAACTGTGCTGAAACAAGCAAACAAAAATCCCTATAAATTCCGCCTTCAGTTATATTGTCCCTGCACAGTGAAAACAGTGTGAGGATCTTACCAGCATTTCAGTTTCAGATACAAGGTGAAGGGAAAAGCAGAAGTGTAACTGGTACCCACCGTGCGTCTGAGGAGTGCAAATGGGAGGTGTATGCTGTTTTTCATAAAAAAGTATTTTACTGATTAGGAAATAGGCACCCTGAAGAAACATTATATAATTCTGTGTTTGAATTTTTTAAGCTTTCCATTTATGAAAATTAAGGCCCAGTGACTTTTCTTTTTCTTCTTGTGAATGAAGTATTAGTTAATTCCTGAGAACTAACTTCTAACTTCTAGAAAAAGATATTAAGCTAAAATAATCTTTGTCCTAACTTCCCTTTCACTTCTGTGATATTCAGTAGACATGAAATGGAATAGCAGTAGATGTTTACAGGCGGTTTTCCAGACCCAAAGCAGAGTTCATGAAGCTGAAGGTGTTGCAATATAGAAATGTTCTTTATATAGTAGCTAAAAGGTCTGCTGATAAGATGGTGTTGCCCATGACTAATGGGGCCTGAGGTGTTTTTTCTAAAGGTAGTGTTTGAGGCTGTCAAAATCTTTTATGTTCAAAGATGTGGTGAATGGTAATTGGATGGTGGAAACCGAGTTAGGGAAGGACTGAGATTGTATTAACCCTTTAATAAATCTGAGAGATATTATTACTCCGGTGAAATCAGAATGCTTCCTCCCTTTCTCAGCTGAATTTCATAATAGAGCAAATCAACTTATTTTTGCCTATTTATGTCTTAAAATAGCCCTTTTATTTGTTTTCTTCGAAATCATTTGATCCAGTAGGGCATTTGATGTTTATTAACTTTTTTTTTTTTCAAAATTTTTCTTAGCACATGAATCTTGCAGAAGTCATTGGTTAAGGTCAAGTTAATTCAACTTTTCAAATAGTTTCTGTAATTGTTCTTTGATAATGACATTAAAAATTATTATTCTGCTTATCTTGTCTCTTTAAAAGTAGGATACTCTTTCTCATTGAATTTTCAGACTAATTTTCAGTGAAATTAGTGGCAAAGCTTCCTTTGACTTCCAGGTACCAGATGGAGCCCTAGGCACCTGAAGAGCAGATCTTATCTATTCATGACATACTGGAATAATCTGTTTAAATGATAGTGGCTCCTTTTGCATGGGCAATAGTAGGTTTTGTGTGCCTTGTAAATCCAAGCATCATTTGCCTATACTTTAATAGTAAAGATAGTCTTACAGAGGCATGTGCATTCAAAATATTCAAATCCCCTTTATATGACTTTAGTTTCTCTTTTGGAATTATGCTGGATCCAAAACCTGTCAGTTAATGATAGTTTTTATGCAGCCTTCACTGTATGAGTGTGTGTGGGTGTTTCCTATGTGTGGATTTGTAAGTGTGTGCACGTGCTTGCTGACATAACCTGAATATATCTTGGAAAGTGCTGACATAACCTGAAATTTCTTGGAAGGTGCTGTCATCTGTGAATGTAAAGTTCTATGTACTCTGGCTCCTATTCTAGAATGATTTGAAATGGCTTTTCTTTTCTGAGAGGAATATTTACTTCAGATGAACGTGTACTGCAAAATGCAGGGGCACTTCAGAAGCAGGACTTGACCCACTGGGCTACAGTCACGCTATGTCTTCTTCTGCCTTCATCCACTGCAAGTCTTCCCTTTCTTTCAGCACAGTGGCTTCAAGATGGCATGAAGATTGCTGCCCAGATTCATCAGTTTTCTGTTGATAAGTATACTTCCCTTCAAAATGGTAGAAGGCAATTTGAGTGTCCTTAGCTCAGAAAATACTGCCAAAAAAAGAATGATATGTAGAAGGCAGACAGTACTACTTTATCTGGCCCTGGTCTGAAATGAAAACAGTCACCAAAGCCTTTGGAACTGAACCTGATACATATTGGGTATGTGCTGATCATTCTTCAGAGGAAAGCTGTTTATCCTGCTTAGTGTTTGGACATCCATTCGTGTTTGTATGGAAGGGAGAAACTGGTTTCTTCCAGTAAGGCAATTCTGAGAAAACAAGGGAAGCAAAACTTTGACTGGTTGGAGAGATCCTCAATTGAGCAAGAGCATGAATTGACAGTAACTGAAAACAGAGTAGCTCAGGCTGCAGTTACTGCTTCTGAGGGGTGAATCTGGCTTAGCATTCCGATGTTTGGGAGTGCTTGAGTGTGCTGGGAGTGGGTTGCTTGACTCTATTTTCTTCACTGATAGGTTCATCTGGTTTTATCCCCTTTAACAATATCCTAAAAGCAATATCATGCAAGCAAAAATAGTTAAACATATAAAAGCAGATTTGAAAGCCCCAAGTGGTTCTTCCTCATCAGCCTGCAGCATTTTCTCTGGGGACACTGGACTTTATTCTACGCTATGCTGTTGTAAATCAGCATGGACTCAGCACCCAGTGTGGAAAGCCAAAACCACATTTTACCCAGAAATTGTCAGTCCATGGCAAGTACTGTAGGAGCAAAGCTACTAACAAGTCTCTGCCAGGTAGGGAGGAACATTTTTCCATTAATAACTTGGCCAAGCTCCAAAGTTATATGAACTTACTTTTTCCTGATGTTCTTTTATTGGGTTAATAAACTATTTTCCCATCCTAAGCTGTTACACTGCCAAATGGCTGCTATATCTTCTGTCCCAGAAGACGCTGCATTTTGTTCACCTGTACTATAGTTTCTGTTCTCTAAATTATCCCAATGGATCTCTAAACTAATTTAGAATATATATATGTGTTTATATATATGAAGGTATGTAGTCATACAAAGTTACTTCAACAGACCTCATTTTGTTACTATGGTGAAGATGGATTTTCTAGGGTGGTTGAGTTACACTGACACATAATCGTGACTCTGCAGCTTTTTATGGCAATGTTCTCATTGCCTTGAAGAGTTACAGATCTATTCTAATGGCTTTATCAGCCTAATTATTATCTGGGGAAAAACTAGCCTTGCTTGGAACAGGCAGCAAGTGTTCTGCTCTCTGGCATTGCAGTGCTTCTCTTCTGTTCTGCTGCAGAAGCAGAAGTAGTCAGTTATGAGGAGGAGGTAAGATTGCATTCAAGTAACAGCCATTGTAAATTTGCATAAAATCCAAGGGATCTGGCTTACACAGGGCAGGATTTTAGGTCTCTGTCCTCTCATTTCAGAGAGAATCAATTCTGATGCTTTGCATACTTAGCTGTTTCACAGTATTTGCATTATAAGACTTGTCTACCAGTGAAATTGGCAATTAAATGGAAAGTTTTAGTGCCATCACCCATTTCTTGAAATACAGCAGCAGAGAGAGCTCTTATGTATGTTCAAATACTACAAGGCTTCCAACGGTTTTCTGATTTGTAACCTGCTCCATTTAGAGTTCTCTCCACAACAGCACATGAATGCTTTCATTGAACAACTGGCAGTGCACTTGCCTGCTGATCTATTCTCCCAAGAGTAACACTGTTAGAAGTAGTCCCACTTAAAAAGAGAGTACACCATTTTGCTTAAAAAGCCATATCATCTCAAGAGTGTTTTCCTTTCTGCTACTCTCTCTGATTTGACAGCAGAAGGGAGGAAGTATCATAAGGATGTAGGTACATGGTAGTCTAGTTTATTTCTAATATTTTGCAGCTTATCTATGTGAGGAACAAAGTCCAGCAAAACTGAAATTGTTTTCATCGTCCTTGAGACAGACATTGTCCTTGAATAGCACACTGCGATAACATTAAACATCAGCTTAGATCAGGATAGATGTTTTGCAGCAAAGAACATATTTTTCAAATTCTTGTGCTTTGGGTACATGGGAGGATGAGCAAAAGGGTTTTGTGCAGCTACCTTTCCACATTGTGAAATGAGCTGTGTTTGCAATAGTATAGTGTCAATGCTTTTGCCAGTGGAGAACTCAAGTCTCTTTTTTCCCATATGTATTTTTAAAAAAGAATTAATTATGATTGTGGCCTGAAAAAGGATTTTCAAATGTGCAGCAAAATTTCTGTGCACGGTTGCGAAAGGACTTACCAGCTTCCCTTGAGTAATGCAAGACTTCAGACCACACAAATACTGAAGATCAAAGCTACTCATGCATCTGGCATCACCAAAGATTTAATGACTAGGGAGTCATTCTCCTTGCATGCTACAGGCAGAAGTGTGAGCCAGTTGAGAACCACATGTAACATTACAGGCAAAAGACTGGGTTGTTCACTCTGTTTCCTCAGTATTGTCTTTTGGTGACCTTTTAGGTTCTGACTCTTGTCTAGAGAAAATAAGGAAATAAAGACCAGCTGTATAATGACTTTTCTTCTGTTTTGTCTCTAACCCGTGAAATTGACCATCTTCAGAGAGATTGTGATACATATTGGAGCAAGAAGATTCAAGACTGTCATATGTCAAATGAGATAAACCTTTTGCCTGTTGCATTCATCTCAGACCTTTAGTTACCCTCCTTTAGCCCCACTTAATTTAGTTGCTTTAAATTTAGGTGTTTCTTTCTAATCCCACCATTTATGGTTTGGGTTTTTTTTGCATCTTAGAACGGTTTTTGTATCAACAGTATTTAAATTAGATCCTTCATCATGGCATTAAAACGTCTGTGTTTTAAACCAACAGACCCTTAACTTACTGGTAATCACTGCATAAGGTGGTCAGCACACTTTCCCATGTCATTGTGACCAGCTTTGTGAGCTGATATCAGTCATAATTGTGCCTTCAAGGAGTGAATGTCACGAGGGAAAGGCCATGACACTCTCTGCAGCTATGTACATGGAATATGCAAAGAAGTAAGAAAACAGATCAGTGTCATGATTTATTTT
This sequence comes from Pyrocephalus nanus, assembly GCA_038380795.1. Classification (NCBI taxonomy): domain Eukaryota; kingdom Metazoa; phylum Chordata; class Aves; order Passeriformes; family Tyrannidae; genus Pyrocephalus; species Pyrocephalus nanus. The sequence continues at coordinate 62,625,869 of CM076263.1, read as the reverse complement.
GCTACCACTACACTTTATGTCTGTTTGATGATGGATAGATTAGATCTGGATGCTCACTCCAAAACAGGAGAAGGTCACCTGATGGCAAATTAAGAACATGTAAGAAATTAAGTCGATAGCCTCAGAGAACCTGGGTTAAATCTGACTGATTTAAGAAAGAAAAAGAAAATCCCTCTATTTTCTGATAGTTAAAAAATTCATAAGTGGATCGGGCAAGTTGAGTTTTGGAAGTTGTAACCCTGCTCATTGTGGGGAGTAGCCTTTTCCAGCAGGCCAACAAAGCAAAAAGATTAAAGGAATATGGGGAATCAGGGGAAACAATGTGGTTTTTTCACTATGCTGCTGTGATGCAAAAACATACATGATACTTTAAAGGCTTTAGATGTCCATGAACAAGGCCAAAAGGGAGAACCTGCAGCAGTAGTGCATGATGGTTACTGAAAAAGAAATGTTGAGTGATCATTGTGGTCGACTGTCTGTTAAAGGTGCACTGGGATGCCCACCTGCCAGCCTGATAGAATCACAAAAAGTTTGCTGCCTCCTGGCAGCTGAGATTCATGACATTGTCAAGAGGGCGCCCCAAACTGTCAAAAGCACAGACTACTACCTGCTAGTACTTTTTCACATGGATACAAATGACACCACAAGCCAAAAAAATAGGTAGGATCAAGGAAAACCAAAAAGGCCTGGCAAGGCAGATGAGAAATATCCCTGCCCAAGTCATCTTCTCATTTGTCCTCCTGGTTAGAGGAATCAGGACAGCCAGAAGCAGATGAATAGTGCAGATCAATGTCCTTATGTCTGGTGCCATTGAGAAGGCTTTGATTTTTGTAACAATGGGATCTACCTGTCTGAAAACAGCAAGAGAATCTTTGGCAGTGGGCTGACCAGTTTGGTGAGATAGGCTTTCAACTGAAGGACTCAGGGTTGGGGTCCAAAGTGGAAATGCTTTTGCCATTCCTTCCTCCTGGGGAGTAGGTCATGCCAACCAGTTCAGTGACAGATATTCCTCCAAACTCAAGACCAGAGTATCCCCACGATGAAGAAATCAGGCAAAGGAGGCAGGAGATTTGCATGGATGAGTAGGGAGCTCCCAGTAAATCTCAAATGCAAGAAAGCAATTTACAGGAAGTGGAAAATGGACAGGCCAAATGGGAGGACCGTAGGAACATCGTACCTTAAGGAGTGTTTTGATTGTATTGAAATTGATGAGAATAAAGATGACAAGGTAGAGTGAGGGTAAAGATCGGGGGGAAGGTCAGCAGGAAAGGCGTCATGGTGGGAGTCTGTTGTGGACCAGCCAAGCAGGACAAACAGGTTGATGAGGCATTCTACAAGCAGCTGGCAGGAGTCTTCACAGTTGCTGGTTCTCATAGGCAACTTCAGCTTGTCAGATATCTGATGGAAGTACAACACAACAGGGAAGAAGCAGTCTAGGAAATTCCTGGAGTGTGTGGAAGACAACTTCCTAACACAATTGGTAAATGAGCCTACCAGAGAAGGGCCCCTGCTAGACCTGCTGTTTGTGAACAGAGAAGGACTAGTGGCTGATGTTGTGGTTGGTGGCCATCTTGGGCATAGTGACCACAAAATGTTGGTTTTCAATATGGGGTGAAATAAAGTAGTGGGACCAGCAGAACTTTCACCTTAGACTTCCAGCAGGCAGACTTCGGCCTGTTTAGGAGATTGACAGAGTCCCTTGAGAGTCAATCCTGAAGGGCAGAGGAATCCAGGAAGGCTGGATGTGCTTTAAAAAGAAATCAGTAAATAGTTAGGATCAGGCTGTCCCTGTATGTAGAAAAATGAGTCATCAGGGAGTAAGACCGGCCTGGTTTACCAGAGAACTTAGGGGAAAAAAAAGGAGATTCTCTTGTCTCTGGAAGGAGGATCAGGTAACTCAGGAGGACTCTAAGGATATTGTAAGGTCATGCAGGGAGAAGATAAGAAGGACCAAAGCCCAGCTAGAACTTGATCTGACTGCTGCACTTAAAAACAATAAAAAAAGTTTCTATAACTACATTGGCAGCAAAAGGAAACATGATCCGGGGAACTACAGGCCTGTCAGACTTACCTCGGTTCCAAGCAAGGTTATGGAAGAGATCATCCAGAGTGCCATTACATGAAATATGCAGGACACCAGGACAATCAAGACCAGTCAGCATGGATTTAGGAAAGAACAGTGTGGCCAGAAGGATTAGGGAAGTGATCACCCCCCTGTACTTGGCACTGGTGAGGCCACACCTTGAGAACTGTGTCCAGTTCTGGGCCACTCACTTCAAAGAGGACATTTTGGTGCTGTCCAGCAAAGGGCAATAAGGCTTGTGGAGGGTCTAGAAAACATCTTATGGGGAATGGCTGAGGGAACTGGGTTTGTTTAGTCTCAAGAAAAGGAGGCTCAGGGGGCACGTATTTCTCTCTACAACCCTCTGAAAGGGGGTTGTAACCAGATGGGGACTGGTCTTTTCTGCTGTGCCTGCAGTGAGAGGACAAGAGGAAATGGCCTTAAGCTCAGGTAGGGGACATTCAGATTAGGTATTAGAAAAAAAATTTTGACTGCTAGGGTGGTCAGGCATTGGAGTAAGTTGCCCAAGGAGGTGGTGGAGTCACCATCCTTGGAGGTGTTTAAGAAGCATCTGGATTCAGTGCTGGGAGGTGTGGTTTAGGGATTTAGGGATTATGGTGGCAGTGATGGGTGGACATTTGGACTGGATGATCTTGAAGGTCTCCCTTAACTTCAGTGATTCTATGATTCTAAGGCAGAGGCCACTATGGCTGAGCTGAAGGACAGAGAACAGGCTTCTTAACAAGTTAAAGATCTAAATTTAAGCTAGTCCATTCCCAAGAGCCACTTGTAATAACTATGTTCTGTAGTTGATTTATTTATAACTATAGCAGTTGCAGTGGGAACAAAACATTAGGCCAAATTCTGACCTCAGAATATAAATCTAGAATCATTTTGCTCTGAAATTTTCAACTTTGATGACGTTACTTTGGATTCATTCTATTGTAATTGAGGTCAGAGTAACATCTAGTTTTGAATGCAAAGAGCAGCAGAGTGTATGTTCAGTACAGGGCTGCAGCCATCTCCATATGCTCGTTTGTAGCTAGAGGCTGACCAAACAGTGGGCCTCCTCTATATGCCAGGGATAGATTCAGCCTGACAGGCTCTCTGAGGCTGAGGGATCTCACTACACAGCTACCAATTGCTTTCAACCATACTAGGAGAAAGTTTTTGACTTTTTACGACACTGTATCAGTTTGTAAATCAGTTTTAGGGGAAGGAAGGAGACATCAGAGAGCTATTACTGATTCTACTATACTGAAGTGATACATTTGTGATAGTAGCAATGTTTCACTGTTTATTTGAGAGTAAATGAAATAGTTTTGCAAAATTGGAAAAATTCCACCGCAGCAAATGAAGCTACACGACGTCTGAAAACTTGATGCATGTGAGGAGCAGTGGGAACAGAGTTTATTATGCATCCTAGGCTGTTCTATACCACCTTTTTTTTTTTCTATGAGTTATTTACATGTCCTCAAATTTACTGCCTAGCACATCTAAAAAGCTGTCAGGTGAAAGCCCTCACTTGCAGCAGAAGCAGTGCTCTGTGGCCTGTGCCTTTACTGCCTGTAACTGTAGAGTGGGACCATAGGCTGCAGGGAAGTTAAAGAATTTGTCAGCTTCATTTATTCAGCTTGTTTCAGTCAGTTAATACAGAAGTATGTATGTCTTCATTCATGTATGTATGTATGTCTTCATTACAGGAACATTCTTCAGTAACAATCATATGTCAGCCCGTAGAAGATAAAATTAATTATTCTCCACATTTGGGTCATACATGTTCTGGATCGGAAAATATAGTACTTTCAAGAATTTTTCTCTCGGTTCAGTGAACCAGCTTGCAGTGAAAAGTGCCAGCTATTCCCCTTCCCCTTTCTTTAAGATGTAACATTTTCTTGGGTATATTTTTAAATTTCTGGTTTGGGTAGATTTTACAGAAACATAAAGCAAGCTGCTTTATGTAATCATTCCTGAATTTAGCCATGCTCTGATGGCTGGAAAGTGATCCTCCTGAGTTAATAAGCAACTAACTGGAGGTTCTGTTATGGTTTTGATAAATTGTGTTTATTTTGCCCTTGGAAATAACAAATGTTGTTTGATACAATCCAGGTGCTTGGCTAATTGTGTGGAGTTGTGATTCAAATATTGCCAAAACATCTGTACATACAGTTATTTGTGTAGTTTAACCATGTCTCAGTTCACGTTTTGAGCTTGCAGGCCTTCTCCTCTGTGACTTTCAATAATACCTTTAGCATTTAAATGAAGGGATGTGATAAGGAAAAGCAAACATTTCTTAAGAAGATAAAGTAGTTGTGCTTTAATAGATGTAGCTCTTCTTCTGATCCGTGCTTTGTATATCAGGGATAAGAAGGGCTGCATTGCATTTCTAAAGCTACTTGAAATTATTTCAGAAGGATTTCCCCTGGTGAACCTAGTACAAGCCAAAATCCCCAAGACATATCCCAACATTATCTGCTTCAGCAATGGCAAATCAGGGAAACACTGAACAGGACACTTCTGCAGGCTGATGTACTTCTCCACTCACATGCTAACAGACACACCAGTGCTCAAATCCACAGTATATATATATCCTGCTACCTCCCTGGCTAGGGATCCAAAATCAGGCACACGTTTATGTCAATGGGACCCAGATGGGTTACAGCCACAGTTCATAATATATGTCATCTGTGGTCAAAAATTTGTTTTCAGTATGGAAAGTCTCACTGTATGTTCCCATGTCACCCTCAGTGGAACTGTGCAATTTGTCCATTAATTCACCATTCTTTTGAGTGTTGAGCAATATTTAGCAGGAGACTAAAATGTGAAAACTAGAAAGCTTACAACTTGTTAGTTTAGTATCTCCACCTTCTTTCTGCAAACGATAAATGTTTTTCTTGTTCAGAGCATGAGCTGGGCTTTTAGGGAGCAAAACCAACTGGTTGGTTTCAAGATTTATTTTTATTTTTTAAGAAGCAATAACTATATTTGTTTGGTTCAAATCCAACTAAAACATGAACTATAACTAGAAAATCAAGAGACTGCAGCAAACCAAAACAGCAGTAGAGTTCTGAGCATGGCACTGAAGTCATCAAGTCCGAGGATCAATCATGGAGGGAAATGAACCTTTAAGCTTTTTTGGGGACAGCTCAAGGGCACACAATCGCATGCAAGATCAGTCTTTTATGAAGGACAGTTTTTAAGGAATTATTGGTACTATTACGGGTGCCTGGCTTTTTATTATCGTAACTGCTTTGGAGTCTCCAGCTACAAAGCAGCGTATCTTCTAAGGTGCTTTTGAACTGTTCTTGTGTCTCCTCAAAGAGTTTTTTTATTACAGGAACAAGCAGATTGGTACATATAACTGGGAGGAAGTTGAAAACAAAGGGGTCTGTCCTTCAGTCAGTTGTTTCAAATTTGTTATTAAATTTGATGCTGTGAGATGACACTATTGATTAAGGTGAGCAGTGTCCATTACTTCTAGGGAGAGCTCTGTATGTATCAGCTTGGGGAACAGCCACCTCATGATGTAAAGCCATTGATGTTAATGGCTTGGTGTGCAGTGAAAATCACATTTCTGAAAGTTACAATACTGGATGTTCCTCCATTAAATTGTGCAGGGAAATAAAACACCAGTTCCTGCTAGTCTTGATCCATTAAAGTTGCTTAAGCATTTGGTTATCTTTGGTGCTAGCCGTCAGATAAATGTGTCATTAGGTGACCTTCTGGATTGGAAAGGAGGCCTAGAAAGCCATACCCTAGTTTGCAGTTAAAATCTCCTACTTTGCTCCAAAGCTCTTGTCCTGCGACAATGACAGGATTTTTATGACAACCTTGCCTTCTTTATTCACAGGTGTTCCCTTTCCAAAGAACTTCCTTCAGATCTGCAAGAAGATACTCTGTCGGCTTTTTCGTGTGTTTGTTCATGTCTACATCCATCACTTTGACCGCATCATCCTCATGGGGGCTGAGGCCCACATCAATACCTGTTACAAGCACTTTTATTACTTTGTGACAGAGCTCAACCTCATAGACCGCAAAGAACTAGAGCCTTTGGTAAGTGTGGATGTGGGGAAAAGTTCTGGGCAATTCTCCTCCTCCTTCACTGAGTTTTTTTCACACTTGTTGCAGTGAGTTTCCTCTAGGAATAAGGTCTGTGGTTCAACACTGGAAATTTAAAGGGATGAACTCTGCCTCTGTGCACAGACCCATTCCATCTGCTGCATCATTTGTGAGATGATCACTAGGATCAGTAAAAAGAGAAAAGTGTAATGCATTTTGTGTGGAAAAATACAAAATGGCAAATCCTGCCATTTGAAAACAGAAGTTCATTTGTCTTCTGCTTCTTCCTGTGCTGTATATAATTTTATTCTGTCTTTTTTCATTGGTTGGCAGTAGCATGGCACTCATGGCAGTCACTTGAATGCATGTGAAGGGAATAGTTATCTATATAAAGGTGAATTGTGAGGGTTTTTTTAAGCTTTAAGTAGGTGTTTTTGAAGGCATTGTGTTAGCTCCAGAGCATACTCTGAATCGTAAGTGAGACAGATGGAGTCAGACAAAGGTTCAGATAATTAGCGATGTAACAAAACCAGACACTTCCTTGTGGACTGATATAGATAAAAATTAAATTGATTACTTCCAAAAGTAAGGCTCCAGAAATGGAACTGCTTATGCTGTTGCTTGCAAATGCAAGCTCAATAAAAAAAAATAAAAGCAGAGAAGGAAAAGTGAGACATAATTTAGAAAGGAGATTATGTTCAAATCCTCACTGTGGGCATTTAGCCAATTTTAAAAGGGATCAGAGAACCTTTTCTCCATAGGTCAGAGTTTGGAAAATACTATGTTATACAACTTATTATGAAGTGCTGGAAACAATTTTTTTTTTTACCCAGAATCGTAGAACAGCTGAGGTGTTGTCTGGCATTGTAGTCCAAATGCCTGCTCAAAGATGCGTCACCTAGGCCTACATCACATTTTCAGCTGTTCCACAGAAAGGCACACCGAAAGGACATGTATATTATAGTTGATATGAAACAATTCTGAAAGTGTGGAAAAGTGATGTTTGCCTGTGTTTCTGCAGGATTTGGAGCTGTTGCAGGGGTGGTTCTTGTATATGCTTATGCTGACTAGAGGAGGGCCTGTGAAGTGGGAGAGAATGGATCGTCTTGGTTTCAACAGTTCACAGGGCCCACTGAAAGGCACTTCAATGTGGCTTGTATTGATAAGTTGAAATATATCTATGGTTTCTTTCTACATAGGACAATTTAGTATGCCATCTAAGTGTGTCCTAAGGGATAGAAGAAGGCCCTGAAAAAGAGAATTTCTCTGCCAGATTAGTGAGCCTGAATTAGCTGTAGCTGTTAAAAGATGAGGGTGAATCACAAGCAAGATACAAAAGCAGGATATCTCAGAGATAGGAATAGAGATGATCTTAAGGCTGTTACAAGAACTTTGCTTGCTTAGGAATACAGAGAGCACAAAAATTATTTAATGTTGCAGTTGGTGGTTATCAGTAATCCTGCACTAAGCTGACAGGTGAAGGTTTGGGGCCAGAGTGGTCCAGGAGGTGGGCCAAGTCCAGCTGTAGAGCAAGCTACGAATGTGCTCCACCCATGCTTTCCCTTTGCATTTCCAGCGTTCTGTCCCTTCACAGAATTATTCATGGGATCATCATATGATGCAGTATTATTGCTTTTGCTGGGATGCACCATCTCCCAGAAAAATGTTTCACCCCCTTCCCTCTTCCTGTCCTTGACTTGGGTGGGTGTCAGCAGTGCGGAAATGCAGAAAAAAATCAAATCTGCATTTTTGTCTTCAGCTGAGCAGGGAGAAGGGAAGGAGTTGTCAGACAAGGTAGACATTACAAATAATCTTGAATTTTACTATGGTAGTTGAGGACAACCTGTGGTCTGCCAGGTTCACTATGACAGGAAATGAGCCCACATTATCTCCCTTAATTAGAAAATGGGCCAAGAGATGATTAAATAAACAAACTGCCACATGCTTTAATAAATGGGAAGACAACTGATTTATCAGCATAACTTTAAGAAGGGAGAATAATCGGGGAAGTTGGCAGTAGATGAATCATAATATTAGTCTGCAGGACTTATGCTCCTATGTTTTAAATAGATTTTATCAGCCTTTTGCAACTGAGTGCAGTAGCTATAAAATGATATGAAGCAAATAAGTCAAACAGGGTTCTCCCTACCATCTGAGAGTAGCATAACTTGCCCTTTCTGCAATGAAAAAGAAGGCTGTAGTTGAAAATGCTGCATGTCATTTTCCCATCCCCACCAGTATGTTAATTTGACAGATTCCTGACTTTTTCATAGAGTTGTTTTATGAGGGCACAAAAAAGGAAACTGACGTGGTCACTGACCCCAGAGGGAGTCCTGAGGGAAAAACACACGTCCAATTGGTTAATTTAGGGGAAAAGAAGAAGTCTGAAAGCATATCTGCCCTTTCCTGCAACTAACAGACAGACAGAGCAGGACCATGAGAGCTCTCAGAAGACCTTTAAGGCATGCCTTCAAGGGAAGGCTATCAGGAAACAAACTGTCTGAGCTTTAAGATGTGGCATCTGCTTTGTGCTGGCTCTCTGTGTAACCAGCTTTATTTTACACTGGCGGTAGTTCACCTTAATTCACTTTTGAGCCTCTTCCTGTGGCCAAAACTGCCTGGCATAGTGGTGCCTATTACCTCCCTCCACCTCAGCCTGTGTAGGTGACTGCTTGTCAACTTCAAACATGGCGTCTAAACATGCTTTTTGATGACAAACTTTATGCAACTACCTCAGCACATAAATTTACTGTTCAAACAGTAGTGCAGCTACGGCGAGTAATGGCCCTTACTTCTTTTCTGTGATCTCTTTCTCTATCAGCATATTTCATAGTATGTTGGACTTAAAGAGATATAACTTTATAAGCACATCGTGAGCACAACAGTCTTTGTTTGTGGCATTTTACTTAATTTATTACCAGTTAACAAAACTTTTTATTACAGATCTGGGTATTGAGGGAAAAAAAAATCCTATTAAACAAGCACATTTAGTGAAGAAACACTTTTCTTCCCCCGCTTTCATTCAGTAAAAAACTGCTCCCTGCTTTTGGACCTCAGCACACCTTGGTTTTGCTACGCGTTACATTCAACTATTCCTAATCCCTTTGGTGAGGTGAGGGGCCATGCAGGAGACTGGGCATGTGTATGTTGCTTCTTTCTTCTTACTTGTTTTCCACCACTCCAACTTGGGTTTACTGTGGGATGGTGTCTGCTCTGGTGGGGGTTGCCCATGACCCACAGTCCTTTCAGGGATTTACCTGCTCTGGCACATGACTCTTCCTTCCAAGAGTGTTTCCAACCACGTCCCAACAGTGCCACCATTTGTCCTCTTCTTTTAACAGCTGTTGCTTTCTTAAATATGTGTGTGCAGAGGCACCATGTGCTTCTCTAGTTGAAATTTTGGCACTTGGTGGGTTCATTTGCAGTGGTTTCAGGAGCAGCTGGAAGTAGCTGGGTGGCAGAGGACAGTTCATAGCCTCCTGCCACAAGAAGTCACCCCTATAACCCCCTGCTGCCAAATTAAAGGCCAGTTAAGCCTAGTACAAAGCATCCTTTTCTAAGTAATATAATCTGTTGTTTAGAGCCTTACTTTCTGGTTCCTATTTTGTTGTAGTTTTTTTTGCCTATCTCTGTGTAATAGCTCTCTTCATGACTCTTCTTGGAATATAAAAATATTTAGCATGTGACAGAATATAAAATATAAATATAAAAATATTTAGCATGTGACAGAAGAAGTCTTTTGAACCTGAATTAAATAGTGTTTGCAAAGTACCCTGGTGCCACGAAATAAGAGTTGTTCTGAGAGTACAGCTTGCTCCTAGTTCTACTTCCTATCTTCAGCAGCAAACTGTATCCTTGCCACAAAAGAAATGACAAGACCAAAACTTCCTATGTTCCTTAACTTGGTGTTCACTGATTTGCTTTGCTGTTGCTTTAGGAATTACAGTGGTAAAAACAGGAAGTGAACAAGCTTTGAGAAACCTGGTCTACCAGGGGCTGATGAGGTACATCTGTCAGAGAAGGGGAAGAGCATCTTTCGCCGTAAACTTGCCATGCTGGCGGGCTTTAATCTAAAGGTGCCAGTGGAGGGGAATCTCAGTCCATCCCACTCCCACCAGTTTGATGCCAGTGACAGCAACAGATACCCAGAGCCTGAAGAGGGGTCACAGGTCAGGAGGAGAGCACCTGGAGAGCAGCACAAGGGAATTCCTGACACTCCAGTGGGGGCCAACTTAAATGCCTCTGTGCTAACGACTACAGCATGGGGAATAAACAAGAGGAGCTGGAGACATGCACACACTTGCAGGGCCATGCTCTTACTGGCATCAAGGAGAGGTGGTGGGATTGCTGTGACTGGAGTGTTGGAATGGAAGTACAGGCAGGGAAGATGAGAAGAGGGTGTCGCCTTCTATGTCAGTGATGAATTTCAGTTCTTGGAGCATCACCTGGGGATGGATGAGGAGCTGAGTGAGATCTTATAGGTCAGGATTAAAGGGAGGACAGGGATTACCAGGAGGGCAGGGGCAGGGTCTGCTACAGGCTGCCTGACTAGGAAGACTGAGAAGACGAGACCCTTTACAGACAGATCAGAGTGGCCTCACCTTCACAAACCCTGGTCCTCAGGGGGGACTTCAACTACCCCAATACTCGTTGGAGAGGCAACACAGCAGGGTACAGGCAACCAAGGAGGTTCCTGGAATGAGTTGAAAGCTTCCTTGTTCAGGTGATAGAGAAACCAACAAGGTTTCTTCTTGTCACCCAAAAAAGCCAGGATTTGAAGCTCAAGAGCATCCTGGGCTTCCATGACCATGAAATGGTGGAGATCAAGATCCTTTGGGCATAGAGGAGGGTGCACAGCAAGCTCACTACCATGGGCTTCAGGAGAGCAGACTTTGGCGCCTCCGGGGTCTTCTTGGTAGAGTACCACAGAATAAGGCCCTGGAGTAAGGAGAGGCATAAGACATATAATTAATATTCAGAGATCACCTCCTCTGAGCCCTGGAGCAATGCATCCCAATGAAGAGAAAGTTGGGCAAAAATGCCAGGTTGCCTGCTTGGATGAACAAGGAGCACCTGAACAAACTCAAACGCACGAAGCCTGAAGAAGGTGGAAATAAGGACAGGGTAGCTCCCCTAGAGGCGAGGGTGTCCAAGCAGACAGAAATCACTTTTCAAGTGAGGAAAGCTAAAGTCCTAATAGAATTAAATCTGGCCAGGGACATCAAGAGCAGCAAGAAAAGCTTCTTTTATTGGTGATAAAAAGATGAGGGGAAAATGTAGACCCTCTCTGGAAGGAAATGGGAGACTTGATTATCCACATCATTGTTAATCATGGTACCCAGGAGAAGGCTGAGCTGCTCAATGACTTTTTTTCCTCAGTCTTCGCCAAAAAGTGCTTCACCCACACTATCCAAGTCACAGAAGCCAAAGGCAGGGACTGGAAGAATGAAGAACCACGCACTGTAGGAAAGCATCAGGTTTGAGGCCATTTAAGGTACCTGAAGGTGCACAAATCCATGGAACCTGATGAGAAACATCCATGGGTCCTAAGGGAACTGGCGAAGCAAGTGGCTAAGACACTTTCCATTATGTTTAAGAAGTTGTGGCAGTCTGTTAAGTTTTCATGTATGGGAAGAGGGGAATCATAACCCCTATTTTTAAAAAGTGAAACAAAAAAGACCTGAGGAATTACAGGCCCCTCAGTCTCACCTCTGTGCCTGGCAAGATCATGAAGCAGATCCTCCTGGAAACTGTGTTAATGTACATGGAAAATAGGGAGGTGATTGATGACAATCAACATGGCTTCATTAAGGGGAAATCATGCTTGACAAATTTAGTGGCCTTCTGCAACAGGTGGATGAGGGAAGAGCAACTGACATCATCTACCTAGAGTTGTGCAGAACATTTCGCACCATCCCACACAACATTCTTCTCTCTGATCTGGAGAGACAAGGATTTGATGGGTGGACAAGTGAATAAGGAATTGACTAGATGGTCGCACTCGAAGTGTTGTGGTCAATGGCTCAGTGCCCAAGTGCGGACCAGTGGTGAGTGCTGTTCCTCAGGGCTCAGTTTTGTGACTGTTTGACATCTTTATCAGCATCACGGGCAGAGGGATCCAGGGCACCCTCAGCAAGTTTGCTGATGACACCAAGCGGTCATGTGTGTGTGGTGCAGTCAACGTGCTGGAGAAAAGGGATGCCATCCACAGGGGCCTTGACAGGATTGAGAGGTGGGTCTGGGCAAACCCTGTGGAGTTCATAAGACCGAGTGCAAGATCCTGCACCTGGTCAGGCCAGTCTTTTTTCTGTTTAACCAGTGTAGTTCCGTCTTACAGAGCAAAGACTGCCTTTTGTGCACTTTCAGAAATATCCAAAAACAAATTGCAAATCAGTTTGTTTCCCAGCAGATTCCTATGTACCTGGAAACTATTGACGGTAGTGAAATTTTCCTCTGAGGACAGAGGTAATAGACAGTGGAATGTGGCAATCTGATTTGCTTATTCTCCAGAAGTTGTTTTCTTCATATGTCACATCCTGTGAAAACACTGGCATTTTTCTCAGGGTCAATCTTTATAACCAGTTTTTAATGAGAACAGAAAACAGTAATTACACTTGAATGAGAAAAAATAGAAAAGGATGTTAATTTTTTGTGCTGCTCTACTAACTGTTGAAATGTTGATTTCATTTGGATGCAGAGACTATCAGCCATGGTAGCAACTGAATAATATTGGGGATGGAAGTGAATGACCATCAGTGGAGCGGAGTGTATAAAAATGGTGAAGCTGGTAATTGTCTCCATGAGGAAGCAAGGAGGATAAATAGGATTTTCTTGCCTTATTTTCCATTATTCTCGATGTAAAACCCTCCATTCGTTTCTGATAACATTTTCTTGTAATATTTGGAGTTGCTTGAAAATAACTATCCCACAGAAGTCAGGATACTAAATCAAGAAGTCTCTGTTTTCACATGAGTTTTTTTTAAGTCTGTTTTCTAAAGTCTGCCTGTTTCAGGGTGGGCTAATCAACAGTAGGCATGTGGTGTTCAGGTGAACACTTGAGAACTTCTCTTTTATGCTTTTTGCTTTGCCTGGGCTACAGAAAGGCATAAATATCGGTCCCCCAGCTCTGTCACTTTGTCACTCTGCCTCTGTGCATGAGGCCCAATTAGTTGCTACTACACATCTAACTTATATCTTTTCACAAAATAATTAGCAGCTTTGCTGTGTCTTTGTCTATACCACACACAAAAAAAAAAAAAAAGTTTGCTTGTCAGGAAATTCTTTGCCAGAAATGCCAGAGACATAGTAGAAATACTGTAAACCTAGCATGTCTGGTACTAGCCCCATCCAGTGCTCACAGTGGAAAACTCAGCAGTACCAGATCACAGAATCATAGAATTAACTGGGTTGGAAGAGACCTCCGAGATCATCAAGTCCAACCCTTGATCCAACCCCACTGTGATTACCAGATCATGGCACTCAGTGCCACATCCAGCCTCGTCTTAAAAACCTTCAGGGATGGTGAATCCACCACCTCTCTGGGCAGGCCATCCCAGTGCCTGATCACTCTCTCTGGAAAGAATTTCTTTCTAATATCCAACCTAAACCTCCCCTGACAGAGCTTAAGCCTCTGCCCTCTTGTCCTACTGCTGATTGCCTGGGAGAAGAGACCGACCCCCACCTGGCTACAACCTCCTCTCAGGGAGCTGTAGCGAGTGATGAGGTCACCCCTGAACCTTCTCCAGCCTCAACAATCTCAGCTCCCTCAGCCTCTCCTCATAGGACTTGTGCTCGAGTCCCTTCACCAGCCTGGTTGCTCTTCTCTGGACCCGCTCCAGCACCTCAATATCTTTCCTGAACTGAGGGGCCCAGAGCTGAACACAATACTCAAGATGTGGCCTCACCAGTGCTGAGTACAGGGGAAGGATCACTGCCCTGCTCCTGCTGGCACACTTCCTGATCCAGGCCAGGATGTCCTTGGCCTTCTTGGCCACCGGGGCACACTCTGGCTCATGTTCAGCCTCCTGTCAAGCAGCACCCCCAGATCCCTTTTCACCTGGCTGCTCTCCAGCCACTCTGTCCCAGCCTGTAGCTCTCAGGGGGTTGTTGTGGCCAAAGTGCAGGACCCGGCACTTGGCCTTGTTGAACCTCATCCCATTGGAATCAGCCCAACTCTCCAGCCTATCCAGGTCCCTCTGCAGAGCCCTCCTGCCTTCCAGTAGGTTGACACTCCTTCCCAACTTGGTGTCGTCTGCAAATTTGCTAATGATGGACTCAATCCCCTCATCTAAATCATCGATAAAGATGTTAAACAGGACTGGGCCCTGCACTGATCCCTGGGGGGACACCACTGGTGACTGGATCCCAGCTGGATGCAGCCCTGTTCACCAGCACTCTCTGGGCCCTCCAACCAGTTCCTAACCCAGCAGAGAGTGCCCCTGTCCATTTAACAAAACACGACAAAATACTGGCATTTTGACACAGGTGCACTCAGATGAAACGTGACTGAGTGAAACAGGATGTTTAGAAACTTCACATGCAGCCATATTTTTCAAGCATATATTTTAAAATAAAAGTATACCTTTCTTAGTTCACTTGGTTTGTTTTTTTTCCAAATCACTGGGGTTTTTTTAATGTTGAAAATTATAATTTTCACTTTTCCAATCCATTTTCTTCAAATGTCTACTTACAGTCTTCATTTGTGGAGGTATCCACAAATCAGTAGAGTCTGAAATATAAATTATTTGTTAGGCAGCAGATGATACTTTTAGCTCAAAAGTATACAGGAGAACTAGTTTCATTATAATCATTGTGTTCTTATTTTCACTATCCTTTATAGCTATCCAGTTCTACATTTATACTACTGCTCATTGCTGTCAAAGTACAGCCCTTCAGATCCTTCTGAAGTGTATTGTGTTACAGCACTTAAAAGAAGCAGAAAAACAATAATCTCAATATACTGTTTAAAAGATATCTCTGGCTTTTTATCCTTCTAGGTGTCCCAGTGTGTTGTGTCTCTGGCTGGCTGGCTTAAGCTTTAGGCAGGGAACATGTAAAGTTTAGTCTTGTTTGGAGTCATAGATGCTGCTCATGCTCCAGAAGGACAACTGATCATTGCCCAAATAATCTGTTGTTTACAGATTCTGACCAAAAATTTATCAGTGAAGTTTATGTATGAAAAGCTTCTCCTTTTCTCATGCTTTGACACTGGGGCATTCAGAGGGAGAGCTGACAACTCCCTGCCATTCCATTAAAAACAAATAAGCACAATCCAAACAGCACCTTCTGGAGAAGCTGGCACCTGACTTTGCCAAACTTTCTCTGTTGTGGCTTTGTCTATGCTCCCACAAAATTCCACACCATGCCCTCTACTAGATGGAACTGACTAGGAGTGTACATACAGATAACAGTCCAAGGTTGTTTACCAGAGAGAGTGTCTGTGTGCTTTCAGGGGTTCTCTTTGGGCACATAATGTAGGCATACAAGCGTTCTAAAACTGTTCAAAATTCAGGTACTTCTTTGTTCACAACATTAATTTATCTAATAATTTAATTTTCCTGCAAGGTTGCTGCTTATAGTTGCTCTATCATCACAGAGTGGTAGAGTGACTGAGTACTTCTTCAGATATTATCCAAAAATAGATACACACTCACTAAACCAGCTTGAGGTATAATTTCTCTTTCTTCCCATTTCTTCGTTGTTTGCATTAGTAAAAGCATTCCTATTCAGGCAAGGCTGCTGTTAACTAGAAAGCAGTATTTTTTTAATTCTTAAAAAAAAAAAAAAAAAGAAAAACAAAAAACACAAGCAAAAAACAATAACAGCAACAAAGAAACAAAGCATTCCCTGCCCCCAGTCCAAATGTGGTGATAATTTCCAACAGGATTTCTTTTACATTGAACAAGTGATGAGAATTTCTCAAGAAATGGATCTGATCACTAACTAAACAATAAACCAATCATAGCTAAATGCCGTCTTTCCCATGTCCTGCAAGTAATTAGAGGGGAATTGAGAACTCCAGGACTTAACATTGCTAAAAAGTAGAATTATCAACTTTGATGCTCAAAGAAAACAGAGTCATAAGATGCACTGCTATGCCAGATTTTCTAGTATATAATTTCTGGCATACATGTTTTTATCACATCAGCTGCCTTGCCTGCACTGAACTCAAAACAGAGGGACTTTCCTAGTGACAATTTTCCATATATCATCTGCTCATCAGAGGGATTGGAGTGGTTCTTTTTGGTGCTCTGGATTAACCAACCTCTCTGCTGTCTTGTGCTTTGACACAGTTCTCTCTTTTGTGGGTACCTAAGTACAGGTGTCTGTTGCTGGTAAGGAGGACACCACATAAGTCCTCTTTTAAAGTTTAGCTAATGACTGTAAATTATAGCCTTTTGAATAAAAAGGGCTTCTCCAAATTAATTACATTTCACAGTTGGCAATAAAGAGCACTACATTTGTGCTTCAAAGAGATTATTAATACAAAGAAAAAAGTATTGTATTTAACAGTACAGAATAAAGCAAGAACAGGAAACTTTTCAAGAAACTTCTCCCTACAAATATCTTCAGAGTTGCAAAACACTGAATAAGCAGAAACTAACTGTGAAACAGCAACCATCTGTTGCTTTGCTCTTTTCTCTTTTCCTCTTTTTTCTTTTTTCTTTATTTCTTTTCTCCTTTTGTTTTACTTTCCTTCCTTCTTTCCTTCCTTCCTTCTTTCCTTCCTTCTTTCCTTCATTCTTTCTTTCCTTCCTTCTTTCTTTCTTCCTTTCTTTCTTGCTTGCTTTCTTGCTTGCTTTTTTGCTTTCCTCCCCTCCTCCTCTTTTCTTAGCTGTCATCAGAAGGCAATTGTAAAGACATAATTAAGAAGAAGTTTCAGAAATGTATTTTCTTTATTTGATCAGTACTTATTGAGTGACTCTGTTAGTTTTATTCAGTGTTGTATTGGGCTGTTATTATTCTTTCTAGACCCAAACAAACCATAAAACTAAGAAACAGGAAGTCCAATTTTTTTAACTGTCAAAAGAAAAAAAAATCTAGCATCACATAACTTGGCAGTTCTGTAAAAGGAAAAAAAAAAAGAAAAAGGAAAGATGTATTTATTGCTGCATTTAAAAAGATCTGTTAGTGTATAAAATCATTTATGCAAAACACCTACTGTATGCAACAAAACTGTAGTTCATAGTAGAGAACTAACATGTCTCCTGATAAATTTTCTGTAAACTTCCATGATACCATTTTACTGTTTGCTTATTCACTCTACATTACCTCAGTGCAAAAAGCAATACATTTAAAGTCCATTTAATAGGGTAAGATACACTAAAACCAGCTTTTATTTTATTGTTACAGAAGACAAAAGCATGCAGAAAGTGAAAATTCCTCCTTGGAATATGTTGCCTTAAAGCAAGTCAGTCATCCAAATACATGTTTTTTGTATCTACCTGGACCTAACCCTACTCAGAGGTATATTTGGCAGTGTGATTTCCTGATCCTGTTCCTGCTTGCAGTCAACTGATAAAATGTCTTTTACATCAGTGATTATGAGTAACATTTGCAGACAAGAGTATTATCTATGTCCTGCAAACATCACCATACAAATTCAGGAGAAATCAAATAGTATTATTGTCAGGCTGTCCTTAGCTTCAACATAACTATCCTAAAGCCAAAGAGAATGTCTGAGAGATTAATTTAATCCTGTGCATCATAATAATTGAGACTCATTCAAATGGAAGTCATCCTGAAGCCTAACAAAAAAAGTACTCGAATGATCAATATACACACTAGATAACAAATACCAGTGTGTTGGGGTTTTTTTCAATCAGGAGCAACAAAAGAAGCATAGAAGTGGTTTTTAGTAACTTTGAAGATTCCAATTTCTAAATGAATACTCAGGGCATGGTTCTAACTAAAAATTCCAGGGGAAAAAAGAAGTTTTGTAGATGATTTTACTGCTGCAGTTCTGGTTTCAGCCTTCCTAGCCTGGTCAATTAGCTGTCTAAATATAGATCAATTCCACAGCATGGCCTCATGATCTCTGCTATTCCATAGAAAACAGCCTCTTTTGTCATCAGGATACAAAGAGCTTTGTTCACATTATAATTATTTGTCAACTGTTGAAATCTATGTGAAGAAAACAGCAAGAAAAAGCTGCAGAATTCATAGCCATTAAGAACAAACCTTTTTATTCTTCATCTGCTTATTCTGCAGTTCTGATTTGAACTACAAAAAAACTGTGAACTGGCACCACTGGTACATCACTGGACCTCTCTATGTATATATATGGGATTCCCTGTAGCTGTGTCTTGCTTTTCTGTTGATGAGGGTAGAAGGGAGAAAAGAATGTCCCAGTGATACTTGTATCTGCTCAGCAGAGCCTTCTAATCTTAAACCTGAGATCAATTTGTGTATTGCCTTCCTGCCCAGCATTGTGTATTTATTCACAGGATTG
This sequence comes from Pyrocephalus nanus, assembly GCA_038380795.1. NCBI lineage: Eukaryota > Metazoa > Chordata > Aves > Passeriformes > Tyrannidae > Pyrocephalus > Pyrocephalus nanus. The sequence continues at coordinate 62,607,297 of CM076263.1, read as the reverse complement.
TTGCACATGTTATAATAAGTTCCTTAACCATAAGGATGTGGTTAAGGCTGGGCACTTTTCTTTTTCTTTAGCTGCAGTGTTTGAAGACATGAGGGGCTACCCATGGAGGGTTGTTTTCTCTAAGTCACTAAGCTTGGCAAGCGAATTTGGCATGGTGTCCACTGCTGGCATCTCCTTGCTGTTGGCCACTTGATCAGGTCTTCCAAGCTGATGGGTGCTTGGGAAAAAACCCTACCTGGGCTGGGTATCCCTGCCTGTCAGGAGTTAATACTTTAACCACTTGTCTGCTGACACACTGGTGTATACATCTTGAAGCCTCACTGTTTAAAACAGTTGTCAAAGGGTTAAAACAAGCTCTTTCCCCATCACCCTTAGGCTAGCTTACTGGCACCAGAAGGAGCTGAGGAGGGGGAATATCAAGCCATGCTTTACTTCAGTTTGGGTTACTGGAGGTGAGGATGGGATACAGATGAAGGAGGATTTGAGTGTTTAAAGCAACCCTGGTTTTAGTGAAGGTCATTATTGCATTTATTATTATTTCTGGTGTTCTTATAGAATACTATTATTTATACTATTTACTCATGTCACTTCACCCACTTTCCCATCAGCTTTTGCACAGGACAGACCCCTGGCTGCTATTAAATACTGCTACAAAGGCAATGTCTGTTTGGAGGTTTTTTGCCTTATGTTTTGCGAGTTTTATATTTGACTCACATAAGCACAGAAGCACAGTTTTCTTAGAAGAATGTCATTGTCTACTGGGAGCTCATTCTTCTTGTAACCCATTCAGATTCAATCATCTCCTCACAAGTAGGTATGTCACGGGAAAAAGATTTCTTCAGCTACTCGTTCATGCTGTAAAATGTTGGATTTTCTCCATTCTTTTCCTGCTGCATTTAAAGGTGAACTGTGGTACAGAAATTAAAATAGTTAGATATAGATTTATATGCTGAAATTATCTGAGACGCATGTTGGAGCATTATGGAACAGAGAGGAGTAGACGTCCATCAGAGATAAAGATTGATCACCTTTTTAGGACTGTGTTGCTTTTTTCCCTTCATCTGTGAGATCACCTTGATACTCCCTGAAAAATACTCAGGAAGGCATCCTTCAAGGAAATCATAAATACTAACAAAACAGATAAATTTCTGATGCTTACAAAGTGGCTTGTTAGCATTAACTTCAGCAAGTATGTAAATACTTCAAGGACTTGACAAAGAATAGCACAAGTTTCTCTTTACATTTCTTAGAAGTTAGTTCTGTGTTAAATTCTCCTCAGTTGCTGGTCTTGGGCATATTCAGCACATAGAATGGGTCCAGATTTCTCTTTGGATTTTGGATTTGAAAAACAGCATTTACTTCTGCCTATATTTTTTGAGGTAAGTGTGTAATCCAAAATTTAGAGCAGAAAAGGTCTTAATGAAGCAATTGTTACCTAAAATCTGAGAACAAATTCTCTGGACAATTTTGAGATAGAAAAGCAAAAAGCAGTTCTTTAATTGAGGCACTGTAGGTGCACAAATATATTGCACCCCCCGACAGTATAGGCCTTTACAATTTTATAGTACCATCTACTTACAATACCTGGACATTACCTCACTGGTTACCCCCATCCCCAAAACTGTTGGACCACCCTTGCCACATCTCCCGAATTTCAGTCAGTGGTCTGAAAACAGCCACCTCTTCCTCCCAACCCTCGTCCTCTTTGTTGTTTGTGTCCTCCTTGGAACTGCTTCAAGGCCTCTGAGTAGTTTTGTCTGGTTATATCAAGTGGTGTGTGACCCTGTTATGTCTTATTCTGTGTACATTTCTACAGATAAGGTGTTTTTCACCTTGCTGAAATCTTGACAAGAAATGTTAAACAGCATTTTAGGAATCTAATACAAAGGTACTTAGCAAACTAAAAGTAATAGTGAGTTACACTACAGTTTTATATAATATAGATTTTAAGGCATAACAGTACAGAAGTATACTCTGTAGTGTCTGGTATTTCACCAGACCAGAATAACTAAGGAGTTATATCTCTGTGGAGGTTTGAGGGGCACTTTTCCACTAAGTGGAGTGGAACTGTGTGTGAAGATCCCTGGTGCCTATCAGAATCAGTGAGAGATATTCCAGCAGGCTCTGTGAAGACTGGGTGATTAATTTTTGAAGGTAAGTCTCTCAGAGGGGGCAGAGTTTGGCAAGTCGGAGCGGTTTGCTCTGTAACAGGCTCAGCAGTAGTCTCTGCAGCACATAGCATGCCTTGTGCTGCTGCCCAGACGAGGTTAGAAATGGGGGTATGACCCTTCTTCTCATTCTCACCAGCATTTTGAGTGAAGCTTTTTCTTCACCAGTGTCATAATTATATCATTCTCTTTGAGAAACCATTTCCTGTTTGTTTTTCTTCTCTGTTCTAAATTCCTCTGAGAAAAATAACAAGTGGAAGTAGGTCACTCTCACAAAGCTTGTACTGATTTACTATCACAAGTATCATGGGCTTTTTTTTTTTTTCTTTAAATCTCATGTACTTCACTGTCATTGGCTGAAATCACTGAAAGCTCAAGCACATATATATGCAGGAATGCAATGCGATTGCACTTTTGTGTCCTTCATTAACCAGTAACAGTATAGGTCAATACAGAAAAGAGATGTCGATATTTTGTAAGTTTTAACATGTTTCTGGTTTTACAGCTTTGGTGAGCATTTCCAAAACAGTAGCCAAGCAGCTGTTGGGACAGAAGGCCTGTTAGGTAGAAGCAGGGGGAAACTTGCAGGGCTGTTTGCAGCAATGTTCTCCTGATAGGGTGGGGAAATAGGATTTATGGAGAAGACTGTGGCTGTGTCTGTATAACCAAACAAAAATCCAGAAATTAAGGGAGAGAGAGGCTTGGAGATAATTTGTATTACTATAAAAAATAAATTTTGCTTCTACAGAAAAGTTGGGAATGGCATGATAGGTTCCTGCTTCATGACTCTCTTGGCAAACTGGTTTAAAGCTATCTAGTTAACATCTTATGCATAGATCATCTAGGCACCTAGTCTTTCCTTCTCCTGGAGCCATTCATCCATATCTGAACTCCTGCCTCTGATGCTATTGCAGTTTGCCTCCCACTGTGCCTGAGTGAGTATGGCCCAGGTTTTAATAACTCTGGTACAGTCCACCTACTGTCAGTGCTGCTTTTCTAACAGGATAAGATGCTACTTCCTGACTGCAAATAGCTGTTCAGCAGCAGTTGCAGAAAGAAGTTGTAGTGTTTTACCTCTGTCAGCTGTAGTCTTAAGTAGTACACTATAGACATGCAAACACTGAGTATGTGTAAATTTAGGGGCCTGCAAAGATAAAAAATGCAAAATCAAAAAGCATTAACATCTAATTAATCTTCAGGTAAGGGGGAAAAAAAGAAAAACGAATAATTTAAAATCAGTGAAGAAAACACACACCGTGGCAATGAATACTTTGTGAGCGTATTTCAACTCCTCTCTAGTTGCAGGAGGAAGGTGCTGCACAGTCCCTGAAATGTGTGTGCCACCTCAGCCTGTAACAAAAACCCTGGCACCACCCTGCAGAGGCAGCTCTGAGTGCAGACCACTGGGCATCACCTAGCATCCTCCACTGGGGAAACCAGCTTTGAAAACGGTGTCAGGCCCTGTCAGTAGAGCTTCTGCGTGGTGTCAAACCACATCAGAGCTTGTGGTCTCTGCCCTGACCTGCCCTGCCCTGCCCTTCCCAGGAGGAGCTTCTTGATGGTTTCACATCAAACTGAGTCCTGATGGATTTTAGCTTCTAGACGCCTATGTTGGTTGGTGGTGGTTGGCCTGGTGTTGATGCAACAGTGTATTACGTGTTAGCTGTCACTGTTTCCTAGCACAGTTGCCTTTTCTGATCTCCCAAACAAAGAAGATGGGGAGGCATTTTGTATCTGCTTATGTATAAAACAATAGGAAGCTGTCCAACATTGTGCTGAGTTATATTAAGTTCTGCATTTGGTGTTTGTTGTTCTGAAGAAGTAAGCCTCAGTGCAGCTGTTTGAAAGAAAAACAAAACAACCCAGCCTCCCTCCCCCAAACATTTAAGGACAAAAGGTGATTATTCCATGAACGAGTCACCTTTGTGGCCTTTGGCAAATTACAGGAGAATCAACTACTGATTCAGCTTACTGTGGAGATCACACACTGCTGTGTAAATTACTGTACTAGTTACCATTGTCTTTATAACAAATGACAACATTCCATTCTGTTATATGTAAATAGCAAGTAATGCAAGATTAATCTACAAGAAAGAAAAACTACTTAAAGGCCTGGAAGCATGTGAAGGGGTGGGAATCCTACAATTCTGTGTAGGATTTTAGATGGAGAAATAGTCTGCTAAACACAGGGTAAAATACAGTTACAACACTGTCACAAAGCTGTTTGTGTTAGATCTTAATTATCTTTTACATGATAACAAATTATTCAAGCAATCTAACAAATTTTCAGACACTTCCAATAACTTTGTAACTCTAAATAGGTTTTCCAAGGGAGATGCTGTGTGGTGTGGTTTATGTGGGTGGCTGTTGGTCAGACATAATGTCTTTCCAGAAAATCTGCTGACAAATATGAAGTTTTATAGAATGGAGCCAGACAGGTATCAGAGAGTTTGAGTGCCTGTAAATCAGATCAAATAAAATCCTATGTGGATCCTAAAGTCCAGTTCCTAATGGAGTCAGTGAATGATTCAAGACCCTGTCCTAGAGATGAAAGTCACAGTTCTGATCAAGTCCTCAAGAAGATTTGTGCCCCTGTGCCCTTTCTGTCCATGTGTAGGCAGAAATAACTAGGCAAAGAAGGTATATCTAGGATTCATGTTGGCAACAGGTTCAATGAGAATGATTGGAATCCTTTTTCTTATATTAAATTAAAAGGTTTCTGACATTTGCAGATGATTTATTTCTTTTGTGGGGGATGCAGCACCTTTTACCTGACATGGCTAGGGATTTATTAGGTTATTAAAGCTATATGCTAATTACCAGTTATTTTCATTGTCCTTGAAAGTGACAGAGAGGGGCAGAACCATGGTGGCATATGAAACCCTTTGGATTTTCAGAGATGCAGAAATACTGACAGGGAAGAGGCCTGTGCACACTTTATCACAAATGCCATTTCCTTTTTTATTTCTCCTTCTTGTTTTACAGAAAGAGATGACGGCCAGAATGTGTCACTAAAAACTGCCCACTGAAGAAAATTCCAATTTCCTTCCTACTGCAGAGTTCAAGAATGTGACAGCCCTCATGCACTGAGCCTGTTTGTTAATCCCAGGAAGCTGGGAATCACAGTTATTTGCTTCCTTCCACTGTCAGTGTTCTTAACCCTGAAGATGCTGCTAAGAACCTCATCTGAACAACATGGATTATTGGGAAAAAGAAAAATCATATTAGTTCTAGCTCCTGTATTAGGGATAAGAACCTCTTCAACCACAAACAATGGCAGCGCTCCTGCCGCTAAAGCTTTATTGAAATTCAGGTCCCTGGGCCGACCTCCAGATTAGTTGTTTTGAAATGAAACTGTATTGTTAGCTGCAATCTTACTTTCTTTTTCCGTTATGTCTTGGTATATGCTTTCTTTCCTAGCTGCAGCAGACTATTAAGATGTTCTGGAACTGAACAAGACTTAGCCTTTAATGTCCCCCACCCTGCACCAGGCCACCCAGGGCTTGGCCCCCATTCCCAAATGCCAATGAGCCTTGTGTTTCCAGGAAGACAGCCATGTCCCTCAGCCGATCAGTCAGTTTGTGTTTCATTGTGACTTGTAATTGAATGACAATGGGAGAGTTTTCGATCTCAATTACATGAGCAGGAATCCAGATGTAGCTATGCAGTGCTGAGGTATTTTCCTCCAATTCATGCTGTGACTGACAGCAAATCTGCTCAGTATCTCTACATTGAAAAGAGCTGTAGTCAGCATTTTCCTGAAGTACTCTATGAATACACCAATCTGCCATGTAATTTCATAGCCTTCTGTTCCCTTAGAAACAGGATCCTTCTCAATCGCCCTAAAGTTTCATCTTTTCAGAGAAAAAGAAATCTAATTTTTGTAACTTGGTGGAAGATACAGTAAAGGTGAGTAGTATAAAGGGTAGAGCAGGGGGGAATAATTGACAGTCTCTGTTGCACTAAGCAGTGTCCAGCAGTGTGACTTGCTTTCCATTCTGGACTAACATATTTTTTTTTTCCAGAATTCAGTCAACTTAATCAGTACATGTATGGACAGCCTGGAAGGATCTGTTGCATTAAATCAACTCTTCTATGCCAAATAGAAGAGGCTTTCTTCGGGGAAAAAAAAAAGAAGTGATACTTAACAAGGGATCACAAGAGAGATACTACTGAATAAATGTGAATCCAGCGGAACACACCTATATATTTTGTGCCTTGTAAGGAATTTTGCACACTTGTGTTATTGTGAAAGATTACTTTTTCTGAGTAAGTGCTGAACCCTGTTGCTGCCTTCTCAACCAAGTTACGTATGTTTACATCCTCTGAAACAGCATCAGAAGAAAATCTCATGGAATTTCCAGTGATCAGAACATTTGACACAGAGGGGTAGCAGACACTAAAGAATAGCAGCAAACCTTTTCTAGCTCATGTTGTAGCACATTCTGATTTACTTGCCTGCTTGCTTAAATCTGGGCTTGTGATAATAAGTGATCACATCCTTGCTGGGGAAAAGTGGTTTTGTCTGTGAACATTTAGTATAGCCATGGTGGAGGCTTTCCTGCATCTTTAGAATTATGCAAAAGACTTTATCCTTTGGTGTCAAGGGGATGGACCTAAGTGTTCCTACCTCCTTTGGTGGTCTTTGCAATCAGGTTAATTTTTTGGGGATTGGAATGTGCGCACAGATAACTTCTGGCCTGCTGGCACTTTTGCAGGTTGTAACTAGTTTGTGGAATTCATTGCCACAGCTACTGCTGAGCTCAGTTGCCTCACTTTAAAGAAGATGAAAAATGTTCTATCTTTGGAAGATAGCCCACTGGTTCATGTAGATGACAACTGCCTGGAATTACAACTTCAGTTGCATGTGAAAGGGTTTCCTGAACTCCTCCAAAGTGCCTGGGCTGCGGTACTGCTTGAGATGGAACTGTAGCTGATACAGTGCTCCTAGATTTTGCTGCAGACAGTTGCCATCTGGTGTTCTTATGGCTGGACAGCATGATATTTGAAAGATTAACATGAAGAGGCAAATATGTGGAATTGAAAAACATGGTATTGTATGCATAATTTATGCACAATTTATTCTTCATTTATTACACTACTTAGTATGTGCTGGTTTGAGTCTATTCACTGTAGCTCACTCTACAAGAAGATTAAGCAGAATTACATTCCCAGTGAATGCAAAGAGACTCTGTTGGAGTCTTTTCCCTTTTTTTTTAAACTGTTTTTCATAAACTCATATGTTTTCTTTTCTTGTACAGCACACTGTATGAGTCAAAGGAGGGAAATGCAGAATTGAACCTTAGAGAATTTGTGTTCGACTTGATCAAAATTCCTGTATTGGGAAAATGCCATTATAACCCAGGAACTGAAGCAGTTGCAAAGGAGTGCAAAATTTATTTGTTTTGCTTGGTTATTCTACTGGGAAGAACATAGAGTTTGATTCCTCTGAATGGCAGGGTTTAGCCTTAGGAGCATCTCCCAGCAGGTATCTTCCACAGCAGAGGTATTCAACCACCACCTGGCCATCTCGTGCCATGAAGCATTTCTTCTAAGAGTTGATAACCCAATAAGAATGATGCCTGGACTGTGGCATCACTACATAAAAGTGTCATATTACCCCTTCCCATAGAAGAGAGAGGGGCAGCATCCTCTTGGATCTCTTGATCCCAGTTTCATCAGTAATTTTCTCAGGACCACAAACAGACAGAATTCTGTTTTGGTTGTTATTTGTCTTTCTACGAGATCTTATAATTTATGGATGTCCCTAATGATTCCAGCATTCCATATGATTCTGGGATTGGGGAAGGTGGGCGAGAGAAGGGAGAAAGAGGTTATTATTTAGATTCATTGTTTGTTGTAGTTTTGTAATCATCTTTCTTTTCCTTCAACTGGGTTTTCTTCTTCTTGCATAAAAAGTTGGGTTTTTTTTTTTTGTACTTACCTTTAGAGTTGTGATAGTGTTAAGCTTTAAGGCACTATAAGAAGGATCATTTCAGGTAACTGGGACCACACTCATCATTACTTCAGAGTGTGAAAGGTTCCCATGATATCAAAATTGCCTTCAGTTGTTAAAGACTATAAAGCTTTCTTTGATTGTCTCTGTAATAAGAGATTTTGTAATGAACTTCTGCTTTGTGTGAACATAGATTAGTGTCACTGTAGTGGTAAATGTGACATGAAAAAAATCTAAACATAACATCCCTTAGGTTTTATGAAGGATGGAGTCCTAGGGTCTATCAAATAGTGGGGTGAAACTAATGTTTTCTATCTAATTCGATAGAAGTTGGGGACTTACAAAACTTAAGAGTTTTCTCCAAGAGCTCAAGCTCTAAGCAGCAAAACTTACACCTGACAAGGTATTTGATTCTCTTCACCCATGGATTCATTAAGAACAAGGCAGGGAAAGAGGAGAAAACACTTAATTTGTAACTCTACAGGGACCTACAAACAACAACTCAAGATGTGCAGAAACCTAATGGGGAAACATTGTCCCCAGCGATCACAAATTCCAGATCTGTGCAAAGGATACAGAGAATGGTACCCTTTATAATTAAGAAGCCATTATTACCAAGTCTCTATTAACAGCAGACTAAAAGGGTCTTTTAGCACTTTTGTACTTAATGCTGAATAAATTACACATTTTGGAGCCCTCTCACAAAAAGCAATTCCTTCCTGTTGCTTTTTACCTTTTCTGCATGTTCTTGAGGTCTCAGGGCCAGCCTTCTGCCTTTCAGTGTTCCTTTTGCTTCCCCAAGGACAATGCTGTTACAAAACGTACCTTTCTCACCTCTCTCTGTGCCTCCAGAAGGGCTACCTCTCACTTGTGCCCTCTGAAGAGAGAGGATTAGTGGTGCATTATCTCTCCAGGAAACCAGAGGCAAAAGAGCAGGAGGTATCTACAAGAGCAGCAAAACAGAAGGCACTATAGAAATATATAAAAAGATATGCTCTATGGGCTCTAGAAAGGGGATAACACTGGGGAACCCAGTATAGACAAGTGGTCAGTATTCAGACATTTTTTCATAATTATTGTAAGAAATTTTTAGTAGAAGACATTTTACATAATTATGGAGACTATTCAAGGGCAAAACAGGCCAAATTAGCACTAAGAACTTGGTAGTGGTATACATTTAAATATAAAATGATCAAAAGTTAATTTTTCATGTATTTTCTGCTAAATAGACAGTGATTTCCAAGGTTTAGCCAAATAAGTTAGAGCTCTTAAAGTTTCTTTTCTGTGTTTTAATAAGTTTTCCTGTTTTAAATGCAGATGTAATTAATATAATTAAAAGTTATAATAATAGTCTCCCAGGGAAAAGAAATAAATTACTTGTCCAGTCTAATCTTTGTGTCTGTGTATGTACCTGCATGCATAGATAGATAGATAGATATGTACCTAAATGTGTGTGTGTGTGTGTGTGTGTGTGTGTGTGTGTGTGTGTGTGTTTGAGTGGGGATATGGATGTGGAAGTATCAGCATATGCATATGTACCCTCCCTGCTCTTCCCCACACAATAGATTTCTTAATTTTGTTAGTATTTAAGGGAGATGCACCTTTCTATGAAATAAGTGGTTGATTCCTTTTTCTCCTCCAGGCTTCAGCGCTGTTTGGTGTGTTTAAATTTTTAATTAAATTTTAATGAATTTAATTGATTTTTTTTAATGAAGTCATGTGTGTCTTAGGCTCTTTTAGTTCTGTTTGTTGCTAAACAGTGATTGAATTGTGTGGGAAGAGAGGCTAACTCTTATGGTCATTGAAAGAAAAGTTTACTTTTCAACCCAGTCATGGCGGATGAAGTGACAGAATACAAATATGAATAAAATAAACATATTCTTGCAGAAGTGTTGTGAAGTTATTTGGGATCTAGCTCTTCAGGAAGAAAAATGTGTTTGGTTTTCATACTGCAAGGTAGAATTCTGTGGCAGGCTTACAGAAGAGTAAGGAGGTGAGCAAGATCCATCACTGCCAACTCACCAACTTCCTCACAGCTCTCGTGTCACCAGTGTGACACCAAGAAAAGTTGACCAAATGTTATGCTAATGAAAACTGCCCACCCTCTTACCAACACCAGTGGGATCAGACTAGGCCTGTGGGTGGCCTTCAGCTAAGCTGGTCTGCTTATTCTTGTCTGTCAGTTTTTCGAGCTTGGACAACTCGTGGGTTTCATCATGTTCTTCAGCTGATTCCTGATGGGACGCTCCGGGACAGGAGGGATGTGTAAGTAGCACCAAACCAGTTCAAGGCAAAATTTCATCTCCTAAAAAGAGAACTGAAGAGCCTTTGTTAGAATTTGGCAGCCACTGAAGAAAATTAAGGTCTAATAGGGCAATAGAAACCAGGATATGGACTTAGAGCTCACTGCGTTGCTCTCTTTGGCCTGATTCTTAAGACATGCATAAGCATATATGTGTGCATTATTGTGTATAAAGCTACTGTGAACTTAATATGAGTCAGTAACAGAGCTTGAGGGGAGCAGGAATAGGGGTTAAGAATGGCTCTGTTGAGACAGTACCCAGCAAAAGAGCTGATGCTGGAGTTTGGGTATCTCCCTCTGATGTGGGGAGGATCTGAAGATTAGAGATCCTGAGACTAATGGAGTAACTGGAAAACAGCTGCTGAGGAAAGCTGAGGAGTTTGACAAGCTGAAAGAAACCCAATGGCAGGAGTAGCAGGAAGCTTCACTGGGTAGCATGGCCATGTCTGTACACCAGAGGGCTGTACCACCATTCAGAGGGCCCTCAGTAGTTTGGAGAATATTGCCAAGAGGAACCTCATGAAGTTGAATACAGGGAATTGCAAAGTCCTGCAATTGAGGGGAGCAGACCAGCCTGTATATGCAGAGGAGTGCATTTTCCCAGCTGGAAAGCAGTGTGGCAGGGAAGGGTCCTGGGGGGACAGTGAACACTAAACTGACCAAGACCCAGAAATCTGTCCTCATGACAAATATGGTAAGTAGCCTCTTGGACTGCACTAGTAGGAGTGTTGCCAGCAGGTCAAGGGCTGGTCTTTCCTCTGTGCCCAGCCGTGGTAGGACATGCCTGGAGTGCTGGGTCCAGTCCGGGGCTCATCAGTGCAAGAGACTCTACAGACTGGAGGAAGTGCTAAAAAGGGACACGAGGGTGATGAATGGACTAGGGCATCTCTCACATGAGGAGAAACTGAAAGAGATGGGACTATTTAGCTTGGAGAAGGCCCATGGGGAGCATTATCCCTGTGTATAAACATTTGATGAGGTGAGTGAAGAAGACAGACTCCTCTTGATGGTGTACTATGACAGAAGCAATGGACACAATGTACAGGAAACCCCTATTAACCATAAGAAAAACCTGTTCAAAGTGACCCTGTTCTCAGTGTGGCATCGGGCTAGCAACTGCCAGCAGTGCCTGCAATCCAGTGATGTGCTGAGCCTGTGATCACTGCAGCATGTGTAGGCTCTTAGCAGGGATAAGGCCCTGTAGTCTGCTGTTGTCAATTTCCCTGTCTAGGCCAGCAGAGACCTATTATGTCAAGGGGAAAGAGCTGCAGGGAAAGAGGTGCATCCAACTTTGTTGCATGCCTCCCTGTTTTTCCCTAGCCTGATTCCATACAGCAGTGAAAGCTGAACAGCAAGTGGAAGGCACTTCCCTGTGTCAGCTGAGAAGCAAAGGAGCAGAGCGGGGGGAGACTGGATGTTGCATCCCGCACACCTTGCTGCTCTGGAGAAGTTGTCTCAGCTGTGTCATTGCCACTGTAAGAGGGATGATTTTTTTTCCTGCTGCTGCACAATATGATGGCAAAGCACAGTTCAGCCTCTGGTTCTATTCCAAACTGCTCCTCACAGTCCTCAGAGATGGCACAAAGTAAAAGTGAGGCAAACCCAGCCCCCTTTTCATGGGGTGAAAAACAAACAGATCTTACTGATTAAAAAAAAAAAAAAAAAAACAGATCTAACATAGAACAGATGGCCCTCGTGTTTTGACACCTTGGGTTATATTTAATATGTCACAGCAACTAGAGCATTTCAAGTGAACTGACAGGTCATCTGCAGGTGTCACCTGCCTGGTGCATACATTTTAGTAAGTGGAGGCATCCTGGCACAATAAAAGCCACACATGACTCACACCTCTAAAAGCCATAGTGTGGGTAATTACTAACCATTCACTAATAAATATGGCACTGAGGGTAGCAGTAGTTAGGAGATGATGTGCATGAACAGTAATGCTCTCTTGATGGAAGCCAAATTGTATCACTTTCTACCAGTCAAATGGTAAGAAACCCCCACAACACCACAAAACCAAAAATAGACCATTCTGATATTTATAATATATCAGCAGGAATTGTGTCACAGAGTACTCCTAGAGCACCACAAAATCTTGTAGGCTAGTCAGCTCTGTAAATCAGGACACTTTTTTTTTAGTTCAGGGTTAAGCACTTATGTTACTTTCTGACTTAAAACGGGCAAATGTCACCAGCTGGCAGCACTCATAGGTGTCATTGCTGTTCATAGCAAGGGGCTAACTTCTAAAAAGTCATCCCTTTCAACAAGTGAAGGAAGGAGTTTGCTGAGCACACCTGCCTGTATGTGGATGGAGCAGCAAAACAGCAAAGTGGCTGGGAACACACTGAGCTAAGCTGCATCCTTTATGGCTTGTAGCTTGTGCTGCCATTTCAGATGAATCGTCAAACAATTGTTTTTCTACACAGTGGCATCAATGTTCAGGAGGGAAAAAGGAGGAAAAAGGCAGCCAGCAGATCCAGTGATACAGTAACAGAATTCTGGCCCCGGTTTGGAAGACCTTGGTCTGAAAGTAGATCATCTGTGAGTAATTATCCAAGTTTTGTGCCACCGTGTTGCACTGGAGTGCATTCCACTCACAGTCCTTACAGGCTCTTCTGGCTCAAGGTGTAAAAATCAGATGTTTCCACAAACTGTTCTGTTCTACTCCCACCAGACAAGTGCTTAGTGAACTAAATGCATGTGCACTTTATACTATGTTAACAGAATACAGAAAGCTAGTCCACCACCTGTTTTGACTTTCTGACACTTTATCTTAGCAAATGAGCAGAGAAATAAGCTAACAGTGCAACCTAAAAACCCCCCTATTACCCGGAGTTTCAGTGGCACACACAGGTAAGACCTGCTCAGCTAAGCCCAAGAATTGTCACCTGACCTCCCAGTTGCCATCAGAACAGCCATACCAAGACTATGGCAAATTAATCTGCAATATTAATTAATATGCAAGTAGGCAAATTAATCTGCCCACTTTCTTGGCTAATTTTTAAGGAGCTATGACATGATCAAGTGCGAGGAGAGAAATAGTGTATACCAGTTGAAAAACATGTAAGAGATACCCCCCCCCAAATCCTAATAATCTGATATGTTGCTTTTATCCTTCTCAAAGAGAGTGGTATGTGGTACCTAAACGGGACCTACAAGAAAGATAGAGAGGGACTTTTGACAAGGCCATGTAGTGATAGGACAAGGGATAATGTCTGTTGGGGTTCCCATCCCAAACAACCTGAATTCTCCTGGCAAAAAGCAGGAACTGTGATTAAAGTGCTGCCTTTGTTCGACACAGAATTTTGTTGCTATTAGCCAGCATTCCACAAGCTGATTTCATTCAATGGGCGTCAGGAATCATACTTCTTGAGAGCCCACCGGAAAAAACAATTCCAAAATGTAAAATACAGCGGACAAAAATTAATGAAACAGTTAAACAACCTGAGGGGTTTACTCTGCAAACCTGGAGTGCAATGTAAAAGGTCAGCCTGTTCTGCTTCTTGTGACACTGCCACTTTAGGTGCTGGGAAACACAGTGGTTTTAGTTGTTACTTCTGATTTGTGTGCTCTTGCATTTCCACAAGTTGTCATGATCCCAACTAGTCTCTGAAAAGTAATCAAATACTGGAATAGGAACATAAGAAACCTCAAAACTCACACCTAAAATCAAACTAATATCTGAAAAATTGACCTCTGTAAAACAAGTGATGTAAAGCCTTACCGAAGCAACTCATTCACAGATTGGAATAGCAAATGGGACTGAACTCTATTGCCATTTCCTGTTCTTAGTTTGGAGATGCTTTTGCAGGATTCAAAGTAGGCCTAATGCATTAATTCAAAACAATTGCTCTAACATGTTGGGCTATTCCCTGGGTCTATGTCCCAGTCAGAGTGTCATTATCAGATCCAGCAAAGATGGGTCATATTCAGAAGGATGAAAAAAACTTCTCCTTTTCTCAAAAGAGAGATGTACAGAGCAGAGAAACATTCGAGTGAGTGAAAGAGAAAACTATCTCTTTGAATCAATAAAAGAATAAAAAACCATAAAGAAAGATATGGTATTTAACTTTTTCTAGTGGAACAGCTGGAAACCATTAGCTATTAATTTTTTTTTTCAAGTACAAACTCTGAAATAGCTTTTTAAACTCTTCTAATTCCTATATGAAAGTAAAAATATCAGCTGTTGCCCATGTATTTTTATATTTAAATGAAGTTAAATCAGAATGTCTCTTCTATAGTTCTTTCTACTGTCCAGATTTTAAGCACTTCAGGTTGGGGTTTGTTGGTTTTTTTTTTGGTTGGTCAGGGGTTTTTTTTGGTTGGTTTGCTTTTCCTTTGTATTTTTTTAAGTGTCTGTGCTGCACTGCCTCTAACCTTCTATTCTGAGCCTAGGGTAATGTGAAAACCTGAGAAAATATTCAAATTCTTTTGTCTGGTTCTTTCTGTAGGCTAAAGTTACTAAGCCTTTTTCTTGAATGTCAAACTCATGTTTATAAAAGTGAATTATTGAAATTCTGCTCAGACTAAAGCTACAGCAAGGAATCATCATGCTAGAAATGGCATTGGAGCTGCCAGTGCTTAAGGTTGCTGTGTAATCACTACATATCTTTTTAGTTCTGCGTTAGAAACAGCTGTATTTTCTTTCAAAGTGAAATGCAACATGCTCTGTTTGTAGGCTTTAGCTAAAAATCTAACTCTGTAATTGATGGGCAGAATTAAATTTCTGGTCAGAAATTATTTCATAGATTTGTAATAAGTGCCTCACATTTTATTCTCATCTGGGTTTTGATTCATTCTTTGTATTTGGGGGGTTTTGGTTGGGGGTTTTTTGTGTGTGTTTTTAGGGGGATTTTTCGTTAGAACCTCCTCTAGTACTTGTTTTGGGAAAAATCATAGAAAATTATGTCATTTAGCCCAAGGAGATCCTCCACAGGCAGAAAATACTATCAGCTCTTGTGAACACTCAACTGGCCCTGTTCTGGAGAACTTAATGAGGATAGAGAGAGGAAGATGTAATCCTAAGAAGAATATTTATTTATATGTGGAACATAATGCATTTTCAAAGACCATGACAGGAAATTAACAAGATAGATCTCATTAACTTTGTTCCTGTAGCAATGCTTATTCATTAAGATGTCAGGCAGTATAATTAATTCTTGGAAAATGAAAATGGAAGAGAATCGGTGATCTATGGTAAAAGGAGAAAAGCAACTAATAAGACAAGTAGGTTCTTGTAGATCAATAGCAAGACAGCTAAGAACAAGTATCCTGAAATTAAACCTTTTATAGATTATCTGTATAATACAGATGTACATGTATCTCTTAATTTCCTCTGTATGGAAGCAAAATACATGCATAACCAATCTGGATAATTTCAGTGTCGTGTTGTGGTTTTTCTGGGTTTTTTCCACAGCCTCTCATTTACTATGTGTCCAGTTCTGCTAATTCAACCTCTCAGCTCAAAATCACATTTACTCGTGTCTTACAGTACAATCTTCCTGGTAGCTCTTAATGTTGCTTTATATTCCTGTTCATGAATTAGTCAATCAGTCACTTCTAGAATGCTTTAGATAAGTGCCACCACACTACACTTCATCTTCCCTTGAATTCTCTGTGGACAGGTCTGTGCACTGCCTGGAATGTGTAGGGAATAACTGCATGCCAGTTATTTCTGTGTTATTCCTCTCCCCTGGAGTGAGGGATTTATCACTTGACTATGGTCTGCCTCAGTCAGAGGTTGAACCTTTCTATATCTGCAGAGACAGATGCACTCACCTCTGATGGTTAAAAAGACATGTTACATTTTACACCAAAAAGGGTTCAAGTGAGGGCTGTAAGATCTGTCAATTTCATTGAGTCAAAAGCCATTTTACTGAACTGTAAAGGGCTGCAGACAGGATCAGAGTGTGCCACACCAGAAATGCTCTCCCTTCTCACCTTTGGATTATTCTGTCAACTTCAAAATCCTTGCTCATGAATGTAATGTGAATCATCAGTAATTCAGCTAATGAAAATAAGGATTAAATAAATATTTACAGTCTACGGATTTCTATTGTCCTAATATAATTACATTTTTCTCAGTCTCTGAGGTTTATTCGTATTTTTGTTCTGCAACACTCCTTTCAGTGTGCATTTTTTAAATTTACCTTTTAAAAAACTGGGATCATTCTGTAGACAGCAGAGGGAGCTATATCATTTACTTTTGTGAGCCTTTGGCTCTTCGGATCTTCTCTGATTACTCTTTTTTTCACTTCATCTAAGCTAGAAAGATTCTTGTGCCTTAAAATTTCTTTAGAGGGTTCTGGCACAGTGGCAGTCACATAGTTAGTCTGAGAAACTATTGCAGATTAGGAATAGGTTACCTTTCCCAGGTTTTTCATTTAAACCATGCCAAATATTACTATAAGTTCTACACTCTGCATTACCTTAACAAAAAATACTGCATTTTGAAATGATGTCTTTAGACATTACAAAAAAACCTTGCAATCAGAAGCATGTTTGGAAGAGTTGTATCTTATAGTCAAGCAAGAATAAAGGTGAAGTCTGAAAGTTGTGTGGATCCCTATGCTTGTACATAGAATCTCAGGATGTGTGTTACAATAAGACTCTTCAGTAGGAGAGGGCTTCTTTTCAATTTTTTTTACAAATTACAGCACCCTCTCCCCTGGGCTACACTCAGCAGATTTTAAGGGCAAGAAATTGCATGGGAGCAAAGCTGTTTAGTCCTGCAGCTCCATTTGTAACACTAAAAAATAGTGTTATTAAGTCAGTGTCCTCTTTCCTCCAGTGTAATTTGTGTGGTCTTCTCAGAGAGGCTGCCTTCTGGTTGCTTCTGACCACCTGAAGACAGCTCTCAGTGTGATGGTGTCACCATATCCCACCTTTGAAAGCATATCCCACTTCTCACAACTAAAAAGAGCAGCCATAAAGACCAGGATAATCTCTGGTACAAATAATTATAGAGCTTACATTTTGCTAGATATTAACAAATTAAAAAAAAAAAAAAAAAGGAAGGAGATACTTCTTCCTCTCATTATTTTTTAGTCAAATTAAGTTTTTCCTCAGAGAGCTGAGTAAGACCATTCTCTTCCACCACTGTAGCACTACAGTTTGGCTTGTTCTGCTTGTGTCAGATGCAAAAGCACATGGGAGGCAAAATTATGTGGAATTTGTCCAGAATCTCCTGCAACCCCACAGCATAAAGTCAGAATATAACCATCCAACACTCTCAGCCGTTTCTTTGCCTGGCTCTGACTTAGTTTCACTCTTTCACAAGGGGAAGAGGGGGAAAAAAAATTGTTTCCCAAGGTAAACCACCAAAAACTTGTTGGTTTCCTAACCATTGCAACCATTATCTTACACTCCAGACTCAAGATTGGAACCTTGTTTTCAAAGCATATATAAATTTTTGTGCTTACTGAAGGATATTCTGCTCGGTATGCTGTACCATGAAGGCTGCAGCTGAGAGTGATGTGGGAGCTCAATGCAGGAGAAGACTCCTGAATGTCAGTGCATTTACACAGTTGTTGGAAATACGATGTATTTAGAAACAGAGTGTCATATGACTGTTGAATTTTTAATTAAATGATGGTAACATTCTAAAAAAAGGGAATAGTATTGTTTTAAAATTTAATAAGCTGGGTTTAGTCAGTTATTGCAGGAAACATGTTTTGCAGTCTGTCAAATCATCAGCACATACAGGGTTTTTAATTTGACTCAAAAGTTATTAACTACTCATTTTCTGGATTTTTCCAAAGTAGCACTACCTGGAGATTATATGGAGGAGGACAAGATGATGAGAATGAAAAAAACCACTAATGTCTCAGCTTTGCTTCTCTAAATTGGAGCCTGTCTGTAGTACATTCCTTGCCCACAAAAGCAAACGTTGGTGGCAGAATCTTAAACTAACAGCAAAGACAAATAGGGACTCAGTTATCACAGTGCTCAGCATAAGAGGACTTATGCTGACTCATTCCACCCAAAATGGTGTTTGCTTCTGAAACATGACTAATGTGCTACTTCCAAGTCTGCAGCCAAGGATAACAATAAAATCTTTGTCATGCAACTTCCTACCTGAAAGTGATCCACTTCATATCAAAGTGACGGATTTTTTCTATTTTGACAAACCCTCATTTGTCATCTGGATGGAGAGAGTACATCCACTGCAGCAGCAGGTATTCTGTCTGTTCTTTCAGGGGATAATCTGTAACAACAACCGAAATTTTGCTTTTGAAAGCCTATATGCCTTCATTTAGAAAGATACTGCTCCAACAGTGCTGAAGGAGCAAGCTCTTTCTCTTGACAACACCATTTTCTGCTGTTACTCACAATTCCACTAGAAAGTGAATCTTTTAGAGCCATTTCCCTTCTTGTGTGATGAAATTGGTCATTAATTTTCATCCTCGTGTTTCTTTTTTTCCCTCAGTGCCTGCAAGCCCTGTACTTCCCTCATTCAAACCAAGTGATGCATAGAGACCTTGAAAGCACTAACATTCTTCTTGGAATGGATGGATCTGTCAAAATGGGTGGTTATTATTGGTCTGGCACAGCATTCAGGGAATGCAGTGTGAGGCTGCATAAGACTGACTGCCAGTTAGCCAAAAATAGTGATTGTGTGAGTGCAGGGACCCCTGCTGCAAACTGAGAGCAGAGCTGCAGTGTGCAGAAGGGTATCATGAGGAACCAGGTATCAAGAGTGGCCTTGGTTTGTGTGTGTCCATTCCAGAGGCATGGAGTTACAATCTAAAGCTTCAAGTAAATAGAAATGACCAGTTCTGTATTTCCTTGGCTACAGCTCTGAGGAAACAGAGCATGGCCACTTCTCCAGTGAGATCCAACACCATGCTCTCAGACTGAGGGGAGAATGTTTTTGCTTGGTTTCCTAATTCTAGCTGGCTTTAACGATGTTTGTTTTTCTCTTCACATGATTTTGGCCTCTGTGCTCACATCACTCCTGAGCAGAGCAAAGAGAGTGTGGTGGTTGGGGCTCTTTACTGGATAACACCAGAATATGCAACAAAAGAAGTATATGGCCCCCAGGTGGATATCTGGTCACTTGGCACTGTTGGAATAGAGATGGTGGAAGGAGAACCTCCTTATTGTAAGGAAACCCATTTCATGGTAAGGTGCAAATACTCTCAGAACCAGTGTCTTTCTAGTCTGTCCCATGTTCTGTCTCCCATTATACAAAATCCAAATCATGTCATCTTGAACTAGTTCCACCAAAGTCCACTTCTAAAAATGTCCCTGGAGCACATCACCTTTTGCTGTAGCTTTGGTTCCATCAGTAGGAGAACCTCAGCTGCTAGCTGAGAAATGTGCCATTTTGGCCTTAAGCAATGCTTGAAATGTCTCGTGCTTTTTGAACTCTCTTTGAGCTCTGTCTCTGAATGATAAGAATTTTTCAGTAGCAAATAGCTCCCATTTTTGATGGGACTTGCCCATTTTGGCCCAAGGGTTTCCCCCACCACCACCTACCAGGTTGTCCCACATTCTATTTAAACTGTTTTTTCTTGCTTTCTTTACATCCATTACACCCAGTTGTCTGCAGCTCACAGATGTGTCCAGAGAAGCTCCCAGAGATGCATCACAAGCCCAAAATACTTATTTGAGATGTCACAGCACTGCAGCAGCAGGATGTTGTGTGTACAGTACCTTTGCTGCTTGGCTTTTCCCACTTTTTTTTCCCCATATTGAACCTAAAGTTTCATTACAGAAAGGAAGGAATTAACTACTATACCTTTCATCTGGTGGTAACAAACATGAAGGTTATTTCACATACTTCACTCCATAGGCATCAGTATCTAAATCACTAGAAATGCTTCAAGTAGCAATTATTCACCCTTGATGAAAATCCTGGTGGTATGTGCAGTCTACTGTGGGTATTGAATGTCGTGAGTAACTCTGTTGGTGGCTATGTGAAGTAGGGCTATAATATGTGGGGCTTTAAAAGTATCTAAACCTTTTTTGAACTCTATTCCTTGTGCAATTCACAGAGCATTTCTGGACACAGGAGAAGCACATGCCGCATGAACTACCCCTCAGAAAACACACATCCTTCACACACACCCAGGCTTCTGTGGCCATACACCACACACCAGAAAGGGAACTTGATACTCACCTTTATTTTGGTGCTTCTTCTAAAATCCATCACTGGCATGATCTTTTTCCCAGCATTTTCCCAAAATGCTTCTGTTTCTTCTTCCATGGTAGGACCAAAATGTGCTTTCTGGTCTAGGAAGTGAAATCACAAAACCATAGACTGTGCTTATTCACATCCATTTTACACAGAGGATTTATCAAGGTGATGGGTAAACTGGAGGAGGAGTGAAGAGTATGTATGGCGAGAGATTTGTGGGCAGTCAGCACTGCTGGCACAAAAAAATGGATCCTGAGAAACCCCCCTCCCCTCTTCATTTAACAAAGGTCATGGACATCACTCCTGAGCTATCTGAGCTGTTAAGCAAGTGTGTGTACCTGGAAAGATCAGCAGTTCTTAAATTAAAGACCTTTCCATGACTTTTCCAATATCTTTATTTCTGAGGCCCAGAGTCAGTAAATACTGCTGGTCAGGCAGAGCTTCAGCCCTCTCTGGCAACAGGTGAAATCCATAACGATCTGAAACAGGGAAAGGAAAATAGTTTCCACTATCACATTTCAACTGTAAGAGAAGTTACTCTTTTGGAGGGGGAAATGAAAAAAAAAAGAAGTATAAGGAGTGAAATGTACAAAGCTTGCCAAAACAAAACTGATCAAACCAAACCATGCAGCTCCAACCAGGAATTGAACTTCCAGACCTCTATGGTGTCCAGTCAGGTTTTGAATATCTCTAATGCCAGAGACTCTAAAATTTCTGGGAAATCTCTTCAATATCTTGACCGTTTTCCTAGATTTCCATTTATTCCCACTGCTTCTCATCCTGCCACTAGATCCTACTGGGAAGACTCTGCTTCCATCTGCCTTACTTCCTTCCACCAGTTATTTATACATTTTGATGAAATGTATGTAATAGTCAACATTTTGTATTTTAGTTTCAGCAAATGCCTTGGTTAGCAGAGAGGGGCACAGTTTGACTTCAAAGTTGTGCCAGGAACAGGCTGTCCACAGATAAGTGAGAATTAAATATCCCTGCCATTTAAGGCCAGATGTGTGCTTCCTCTTTTGGTAACTGAGGGCTGGGAGAAGTGCAGCAGTTGAGTGGATTAGCTAAATTCAGACATCCCCAAGAGTAGCTATATCTCACTTTTCATCCAGAGTAAAGAGGGTTCTGATGTATTAGGCTGTGGAAGGCAGAACTTACAACCTGCTAATGGTAAGCTGAAAACCTTTATATACCACCTACTCTCATAAATTGGGCTTTCCAGCACTGAATAACAGATGGTAAGGTCTGGCTCTTTAACCTGGAGTACCCAGTGCATGCTGCAAGTGTAGAAGCAATTTGTTTATTTGAGACTCCAACTACTGTAAAATGGATGTGTCTAATAGAACTAATGGATGTCTCTAATAGTTTCTATTACTTCTAATGTAATTCTGTGATGTATTGACTGAATAGAGACATCTGAAGCTGTGCATTTGATTTTTTTGTGTGTGTTTTTTTTAAATACTAATTAAAAAATATTACAGCAGATTAGATCCTGAGCACTTGAAATGCAGACAGTATTAAAACCTGTTGAGTTGAGGAATGACTCTCTGATTCTTTACTTATATGACATCTGGGTCCATATAAAAATTTGCCACAGAAGAGGAAGTTCACATCAAGTGGCAGAACAGTCAGTTGTATCTGCTTATTGTGTGAGACAATAATCTGTTTGGACCTGTGAAAAATTCTGTACATAAAGTGGAGCAGTTCCAGCAGAAGTTGATAGCAGCTTTGCCTGGAAGTATAGAAAACACCCTTTGGAAATCTATTCTTGTTCACCTCACTGATCTGTAAGAACCCAGTTGGACTGCAAAATGCAATGCCCATGCTTCAAAAAAGATGAAAAAACCTGGCCAAGGAGTCTTTTATGAAAAATATGGATTTGAATTTGTTTCTCTTTTTTGTTTTGGAGTTGTCCCTCAGTTCAGTGAATCTGTGCACTCTGTAAATGTGAAAGAAGAGTTCAGACCCTAGGTTCTAAGGCAGAGTTGGTTTATTTCAGCTTGGGTTGGGTGCCACTGGAGTGGGACCCTGAACAGAGAAATCCCTGGGCCTTTACACCCTTACAGTCTGTGCACATGATTTTCATACACTCTTCACGTGCCCTGCACGTGCCTCTTGGTCCAATGGTGATTTATGGTCCAGGGTCTTCTTATACTTCACTGGATTCTTTCTCCATGTCCATGTGCCAGTAACTGCTCTTATCTTCCATCTTGGGGCAGCCTTGGGGCCCTCCAGGGTCTCAACCCTTATCTGAAGATAACCAGTCTTTCTCTGTTTCCTCCCCTGCTTAGCAATTCCTGCTAATGAACAGAGTTCATTTAAAGTTCACCTACACTAAGTTTTGAGCAGGGCCCACTCATGCTGAACTGTAAGCAAGTTACAATTAAACTTAAACCTACACAATTGATATCTAATATTCTATAAGTAAACTTATTTTAATCCCCAACAATATACTCCTAGTTTACGCCTAGCACCAGTGCAAGTTCTGCCAGTCTCATGGCCACACGAGTCATCTCTGCACCCTTGTTTGTTGGCCTATTCACTTTTAATAAGGCTCTTGGTGCTTCCATTTGAGTCAGCCTGGTGTATGTCGGTAATGTTACTCTATACTCTGCTGTGATAAACCTGTATTGTAACCAGTCAAACATCCATCCACAAAGTAAGTATCTGAAGGGGAAATCTTTTACTCTTTCAAGCATCTTTCTTCAAGTCTTAGGGAGGACCTGATCCACCCAGCTGAGAAGTCACTGTGGTCTGATGGTCAGTTATAAGCTGGTGACTCACAAGGGGATGAGGGGATGATATGTGCAAAACATGAAGTTAGCTGATATGTGAAATTTGGATAGGATAAGTCCACTGAATCCCTCTTGCTCGACTTGACACCAGAAGCTCAGGACAATCAAGCCTCTGTTTGTCTTACCTAAGGATGAGAGGCCTTTCTGGCAGCTCAAATATCACTGTTTTGAAGCATTTCCCTATGATATTTTTAAAAGGCCATACCATACTACAGACTGCACGAGGGGGTAAAATAAGCAAAAGTAAGTAAGCCCTGCTTGAATATAGTAGGTAGTAATTTATAATTTTTCAGTGAAATTATTACATGAAATACAAATTGAATGTCTCAGATATATCCAGGCCAGTTGTAAAAATGGGGTTGACAATATGTAGTATTCTCTTCAGTCCTATGCTTCATGAGAGTTGCTGCATGGCATTAAACAATTCAAAATACATGTATATTTTGCATATGGGCAAAAACTGACCATCAAACTGGACAATGAAAGAGCAATAGCATGCCTTGTATCGTACAGGTATGAATAGAATTTTTGAAGTAGATTATTTCTACTAGCCGACTTTTGCATTCAAACAGGAGTCTGTCTTAATTATTCTTGGTGAGAACAATGGATTACAACTTTCATTGTTGCACTGAGCTTAGCAGTTTCGTTTGAAACACAATGAAATGAAATGGAATACTGCAATAAGTTACCGCTTTGCTATCAGTAGCTCTTGGAAAATATAAAAAAAATCTAAGATGGCAATACCTAATGCATTACAATATGTATGTAGACACTATATCTACATAACTAGGAAAAAAGAAAACCCTGCATATGAAACGAAAGATTTCATTATTTCAGTCTATTCCTGCTCTGAACAGTATATACACTTCTACAGCCTGTGAAGGCAGAGGTTACTGTGTGATATACACATACATAACTCTAGTAAAACAGTACTGATGTATTATATACAGTTAGAGCTATACACAGTTCTACACAGCATATCACATTTTGGGCTCCAGCAGATTGAATTTTGGTTTTCTTCAATACATCACTGATGAATGAAGATTTGTCCCCTCTTAAGCAGCTTCTTCAGCGGAGCAATCAATGCCTGCATAAGTAAACTTCTCATATAGGGTAGTATTCACATATGTCTGGGAAGGAAATAAAGAGAAAAAGCATGATGCAAGGTGCATTACCTCAAGAAACCTCAATAATATTGAAATTATTCATGGCCTAATTATTTTCTATGGATTCATTCTTACTTTCCTTTCTTCTAGCATCCTGTTCAGTGACACCAATATCTGAGCAAATGATGGTCTTTCGTATGGTTTCTCTCTCCAGCACTGTCTCATTAGATCATACCTTTAAAAATCAAACATCAACATTTGACAGTTTAGACATATGGATTAAAGCTGCAAATTCATGCTTATTGAAAGATTTTGCACATTCCATTTTTCAGAGGAAAACACATGTTATACATGTTATACATAGCTGAAATTGCATTTTCCATGGCTGGCTGCTGTCTGAAAAGAATTTTCTTATACTCTGAAATAGTAAAAAACCTCTCTTTGAGTAAAAGCCCAGTCATGTTGTGTAAAGAACAGAGTATCTGCTAGGAGCTGAGGCAGTAACTTACACTTCATCGTCACAGTTGAGAGGCTTTTCCAGTCTGTACCCTTGAGGCAGTTTTTCATATAGTTCTGCACATGTCATTCCACAGTATGGTGTTCCACCTAAGGCAAAGTTTACCATTGTCATGAACAGAAGGGGGTTTTAACAAAAAAAGAGTTTCATTTCAGAGTAGAAGCGGAAAAGTATGACTGACATAGCAACAGGTAAATTCATCCAATGTTAGGGAATATTTTACACCTAGATTTTTGTTGTGAATGCTTCCATACTGCTTGATACACAGTATTGAAGAGAAAAATAAAATTAAGTATCAGATTTTATGATCTGTGGGGCTGGCCTAAATTTCTCTACAAGTCTGAGAGCCTGCATCTAATTGTATTCAAACTGTTTTTCCAATAGCCTTCATGTCAATAGGCAAGTAATTGCTTCATTAGCATTGTATTAACAGGATCAGATATGGACTCATAGAGCTATTACTATCAAGCTGGTTTGGGTCCTTTCTGCAGATGTTTGGTTGTTTAGACTTGATTTTCCACACTGCAGTGTGTTAGTTCACATCCATATCTAGTGCAAACCCATTTAGTAAGGAACGCTGGAAACAAATTAGAAATCCAGAGCTCATGATTAGTCCAGTATGCAATGTGTACCTTTTGGACAGCAGACCGTGGGGCACATGTCCAGGGCAAACCACAAAGGAGGTGTAAAACCATGATATTGAATGTTTTGAGGCTGTATCACAATCGTTATGAATAGAGGTGTCTGCAGAAACCAACTTTAAATTTTATTTGAAGGTCAGTATTCAAAAATTTTCGTCAACAATATTTGGAGTAGGAGATGATTACTCCCCCACCCCTCAAGGTCATTAAAATATAAGTCTTGACTTAAAACTCAGAAAGGCTGAGGAAAAGCCACACATCAAACTCAAAACATATTGGATTAAGGCTATATATCATGTGATATACTCAAGTTTATATTTAGGTATGGCCTGGGTTTTATAGTGCAATGAAAACGTGAACATTATGGCTCTTTCTCATTTAAAATGGAAAATTGCATTTTCAAGCATACTGAAGCTAAATAAAATTTAATAGAATGAAACAGAAAAAAATGAAACATGTTGTGAAGCAATATTATTTAAAAGACTGAATGAATAGAGTTGCCTTGGCTCAGATTGCTTATTTGTGTGGTACAAAAGTCAGATACTTACCTAAACTAACGATTTCCCATAACAGGACACCATATGACCATCTGCAACAGAGGGATATTTAGAGTGCAAAAAGAATGCAACAAGATTTAATATTTTTAAATGGTAGATAGTTTTGCTAGTAGTCAAGGAACACAGAGAAGTGTGATACGTTCTTCCACATTTTTCATAAATTTTTGTATAATGATAGGGCTCACAGAATCAGAAAGCAGCAAAATTAATGCATTCTGAGTCAACCAGAGAACTTGGTTAGATTGGGAGCTCTCAGCAAATACTGTATTTACAGAATTGCTTTGCCAAATATAATTTTCAATTTTGCTAATTAAGATACCAAGTTCCTCTGGGTCTCACAAAGATTCATAAGGTTTCTGATTTCAAATGAGAGATGTAGCTCAAGTATTGGTCCAAATCCAGGTAGCTTGGGAATACACAACTTGGTCAGACACTGATGAAAAAACAAAAGGAATTTTTTTGTTGTGACTTTTAATTTTTTTGCTTTCTTTTGCTCACTCAAGCTGACACGACCACTGAGTGTTCCAACTTAACAGTGACTATCAAACTTTCCTTGCTATTGAAAAATATTTCTTTCAAAAATGCCACTTGAACATGTACTTACACATCACTATTTGTGGTGTAAACACTGTAATTCAAAGACTCAATCGCCATCCATCGCACTGGAAGCCGTCCCTGGAAATTATTTCATGAAAGTTTATTTGGTGGTTAAAACAGCAGCACTGCAATTTGTATGCAATCAATTGTTCTGTATTACATTAATGAAAACTGACTTTATGCAAGGAAACTTTATCAAGTAAATAAACTTATTCAAGTCATGCATTTTTATGGAAGAAATTCTTTACTGTGAGGGTGGTGAGGCACTGGCACAGGTTGCCTGGATGAGCTGTTGATGCCCATCCCTGGAAGTGTTCAAAGCCAGGTTGGACGGGGCTCTGAGTAACCTGTCCTTGCCCACAGCAGGGAGGGTGGAACTACATGAACTTTAAGGTCCCTTCCAAACACAAGCCATTCCATAATTTTATTATTTCCTTCCCAAAGGGACAGTTCACACTAAGGCTAGAAAACAAATTATGCAACCAGCATCAAGACAGAATGTAAATAATACCTAAGTGATGTCTTATGATACATGCCTCTGACTAACCCCGTTGCCTTGACAACACAGTCCTATTTCTGGTCTATAATTACATGATACTTATTACACATCTCCCTCGTTCAGATATTACAAAGCATTAGCTCTGGGCAGCTGTTTTTTTCAGCTCACAGATCCTGACACACCTACTGTCTTGCTGGTTACTCTCTTGCTAACTTTGCTCAGTAGAATTAGACCAGCTTGCCTCAGCTATCTTGCTGTCATCCATATTCACATAAATAATTTTAAATTGCACTTTATATTATAAACATGGTAGAGAAATTATTTGCAAGTAATGTGTGTATATTAATAAACATGATATATATATTTTACAGATTCATGAATAATATTTGAATAATCAGTTCCGTAATAGCCATAAGTTTGCATTTTTTGTTTATATGAAAACACAAAGAAGGAAACAAGAAAACAGCCTATATCAGTTGGTTTTGATCCCTACCATGGTCTTCTTAACATAAACTTCTTGACCTCTTGATAAGCCAAAGTCAGCTATTTTTGCAACATAATTTTCTCCCACCAAGATGTTTCTTGCTGCCAAATCTCGATGAATAAACTAAAATAAATAATAAAAAAAATTCACCTCAATATCAGTGAGCTTTTACATGCTTTACTTTACTGCTATATTAAAAATGGCAAACATTCAGAGTAACAACACAAAATAATGAATTACCAGGGTATGTCACTACCAAGAACATTTTAAATTTTATCTGAAGATGAAAGCAGTTAACCACCATGTTGTTTGCAAGTTTTAGTGCTGCTTTCATGATTCCCCATGACATGGGATCTGAGAGGATTAAGTGAAGACAGGAAAATAAAGCTCATCCAGTGAGTGCTATAGAAGCTAAAATTAAACCCTTATTTTGGTTTCATTAAAAGGTATAGTCTCAAAAAAATTATTTACTTTGCTTTCAACGGGTAGAGCGTTGAAGACTGACCTGTTTCTGGCTCAAGTAATCCATCCCTCTGGCAACATCTGCTGCAAAATGCAGAAGTTGCTGAGAGGAAAGTGTAGATGCAGTACTGTTGGCAATAGCAAATGCTGGGTCTGTCTCTAGTACTCTGCTTTTCCGAAGGAAGTCCAGTAAATTTCCATGGGGCGCATATTCAATAGCAAGGTAAAGATACCCTGATGAAACAACAGATAGTGAGCATATCACAAACTAAAAGGTGGTCAGTAATAGTCTCCCTTGAGTGAAAAAAAGGAAATAACATAAAACACACCGGAGGGGAAACACCAAACAGGCTAATTTCTAGAAGAAGAGGAGAATTTAGAACTATTGATGAACATACGTTCTGAAGGATAGCTTGTGTTTCAAAACACAAGTTTCTTTGTCTTTTGAACAAATGTTGCAGACAGACCTGCTGTTTCTATGGCCTGTATGGCCTGTACTATGGGGGATTTTAAAGTTCACATATTCAAAAGTATCTTACCCCTATGTTCACATGCTCCCAAAAGATTTATGATGTTGGGATGATGACCAAGTTTACAAAGAACTTCAAGTTCTCCAGCAAAATCTCTGTGATCATCTTTTGATGCATACTCTGAAAATCAAATAAGCATACAATTATGTTTTCCTTTGAACTGAATTTATAACCATGTTGTTTTTAATTATGAGTACTCTGAGTTGCCTGGGACATTACTGCTTCAGCCCCAATAAAAGAAGAAAAAGTTTAAGGTACACTAGTATTTACTAAAAAAAGTGAAAATTTTCAATCAAAGGAAAAATGTCAGAACCTAATGTCTCTAGCAGCAGTCTGCATCTTAATATACCATGTCACTTCTTTTCTATTTAACAATGTAAAATGTTGTAGCAAATAATGTGAAAACTAGACTTTTAAAAATCTTTTCATATGTGTGCTGTTGATTTATTTCTGCCTGCATGCAGACCTTGGCTCTTCTTAAATTAATTGTCTTACTTAAGAGTGTCTCTCAGTTTGTCTAGGTAACGATCTACTGAATTGCAATAAAATATGTACATTTTTGCAGCATTGCTGTGGCTC
Organism: Pyrocephalus nanus; assembly: GCA_038380795.1. Classification (NCBI taxonomy): domain Eukaryota; kingdom Metazoa; phylum Chordata; class Aves; order Passeriformes; family Tyrannidae; genus Pyrocephalus; species Pyrocephalus nanus. The sequence goes on along the minus strand of CM076263.1, from coordinate 62,577,957 downwards.
TGTCTGGAACATGGCTGTCATACCAATGAATAAGAAGGAAATGAGTGACCCTCATGGTGTGTGTTCATATAGATGCATAGATATGGTTATCTCTGAATGGCTACGGTAAACCAGGATGAGCAAATGCTGTCCCCCAAGACTAGCTCTGTGCTTCACTCTACTAAATGCATCCCACTATGCAGATGAACTCACATGAGGTTCATTCTGATCTATGAATTGAAAAATACATGATAGTTAATGATATTAACCATTAAGGAGAAATGGAAATCAGCCTGACCATGCAGAAATAAAGTCTGACAACTCTTGGCCAGGTAACAGATAATACAACTTAAATAGCAACTTTGAATATTTATTTTAGCTTTAGAAGAGGGCTACTAAGCATTTGTTATGACAGAGAAACACTTGAAATAAACAGCTAAGAAAGAAAATTCTTAAGTCACAGAATCTATGGTCTTTACTACCTTTCATCCTTTTTATTGCAGCATCCATGCGTAAGCCATCCTTCTTAATGCGTGCTTTCAGGACTTGCCCAAAGTTACCTTCCCCAATAACATCTTGAAATTTTATGTCATTCCACTCAAGAACTGGATATATAGTGGGGTCTGGACTGTTTTTGGCTTTCCTGCTCAGGGTGAGAGTACCTGAATTAAACTGTACAGCTGGTTCTTCCCTCTGCAACAGAGTTAAACAAGTGACATTAAATGTGATTTCTACTTCACTGAGCAATGCTCTCATTGCATTTACCAAATACCTGTGTGCTCACTCATCTACACACACACACAGAGCCCAATCCATCCTTTACTTACCCAAAAGTGACTACACTGGGCATTTACACCTACTTTAGACACAAACTGCAACAAGCAGTTCTGCCCAGATCCACAACATTATTCAGACTCATAATTTATGTGTAAGTACCTTTTTAGACCTGGGCCACCTGAGCAGATTTATAATCATCTTGGAGATTAAGGACATGGGCAAAAATAAAATGAAAAACTGATCTAAAAAGTCCCTAAAAACGTTTAAAGCCTGATTTAAGTCTCAGGTTTGAGATTTATCTCATATTGGGCCTAATTAAATTCTGTTGGTTAGGCTTAGTAGGAAGGGTGAGGCAAGAAGTAGAAAGGAAATAAAAAGAGAGAGGAAATTATCTTTTCCATAAGGAGACATCTCTATCTCCAGGGGACATCTCCTCAGTTACACATTCTCACTAAATACTTCTGTGGGAAAAGTTTCAGGACAAGGAGCCAAAGGTGTTCTGTGTGGGCTGTGAACTGATCACCTGTTTGGATGAATCCCTGGCTCCCTGTTTATGAAACAACCTACTCAGGTACGTATGAAGGAGCTCTTTGGCCCAGCTTCATTTTGCTTCACAGGTTCCCCTCTGAAGTGAGAGACAAGCACCAGAAAGCAGAGTGATAAAGAGACTACAGCAGGATACAAATATGTACATATGCATAAAGAGGGAGGGATCTCCATGTAATGTTACAGCCCTAAGCAATTTCCTTACAGCCAGAACTATGACGCCACCATTGTCTGGTCCCTGGTGTGCTGTCCCCAGACTGAAAATGGACGAGCATTCACCAGCAGGTGCTGATGCTCGAAAGCAGCTTTAAATATACAATAGTTTTTAAAATCAGTGTGACTTCATATAGGAAGAACAGGCTCCTCTCTTCTGTCTGGCTTGGTACTTGTCACACACAGGTGCAACAAGGCAGGAAAGGGAGCAAGGGGAATGATGTGCAACTTTTTTCAAGCCAACCTTTCTACCTCATAGCCTATATCTGTGATTCCTTTAGCTGCAGGGTCACTAGGAGAAAATTTTTACAACAACAGTACTAATTATACACTTGAATAGAAGACAGTAATTGGGAAGGCCAGGAAAAAAGAAATTGGAAAAACAAACAAACAAACAAAACAAAACAAAACAAAACAAAAAAAGGAAATGGTGAGCTAAAGTTAATAATCAAATTGACACAGGAAAGCTGGAAACCCACCACCACATTTTGGAAAGCCTGAGCCATTCGACGCTGGAAGTTGGCTCTCTTTAACTGCAACATGATGAGAAAGGCCAGGAGAATTGTTACACAGGTCATCCCTGCAGAGCCAAGGATAGCAATAAGCAGCATTTTGCCTCCTTTTGATTCATAGGGAGCTGTTGAGGAAGCACATAAGGAGTTCATCATTATTCCCAGGTTATTCTGAATTTAGCTATACATTAGCAATGTACAGCTAAATACTCCTATCTTGTAAACTGTTCAAAGACACAAGAATACATCTCTTTGCTTTCCAAAAATGTCACATACTATGGATGCTCACTGAATTTTGGGTGTATGAGCACCTACAGATTTTGCTGCATTCTGTCAGAGCAGAGTTAAGGTCACTTTCAGTGATCTAATAGACCTGTTATATGAAGATCCTTTAATTTATAAGGTTGTGGGCCCTTTCTAGTGGATACACACAAATTGTGACCGTTGTCACTTCAACAGTGCCTTGCAGTGAACTAAGAATTGAATTTCAGTGGTGCTGTGTTGTATGTCAAAGCTAAGAGCAAAGGAAAACTAAAGTTAAAAAATTAATATTATGACCCTGTCTTAGCTAACTAGACCTGGTTTGTGCAGGTTTAGCATGGTGGATTAACCAACCTTTAGTTTCTGGAAGAGTCTTCAGTTCAAACGATGTGTTTGGGTTGCTCAAGCCAACGTTGTTTTGAGCATTAATCTGAACCTGGTACACAGTGTTTGGCTCAAGGCCCTTGAGGTGATACTGAGTAATGCTGGTGTTCTTTATGATAATATCGATGTGGTTGTACTCAGCCTTGCCGTAAATTTTGTAGCTGATGATGATGGAGGAGATGGAGTGACCCTCAGCAGCTGTCCAAGAGATGACTGAGGATGTGTCTGTGGTGTTAGAAAATCTGATGTTGTATGGTGCAGGAGGGATTCCTGAGAACAAACACAAACACACAGAGCATTGGAGTACACATCCATCTCTTTCTCCTTCCCATAGAAAGCAAAACGCTTTCCTCGCCGCTTTTGCTGTGCAGGATTTTGTTGATAAGTTATGGTAACTGAATGCAAGTTTTATGAACTTGATGTGCTGCCACCCTTGTTGTAGTACTCCGTAGTAGTAGTAGTAGTAGTAGTAGTACTCCAGAGGTTGGGGTGGCATTTGGTATACTGTTTTTGGATGAAGACATGCATTCTCTGATCTGTATGCCAGCATACCAAAATTGCTTTCAGATTAATGCAGAAAGGGTTCATTTCTTTCTATACTGAATCACCATTCCCTTGTAATTCCCATGTCCCATGCTTTCATTGCTTTAAGGAACATTACCTGTCAGGATACAGCCTGTTAGAAAGAAGGGAAATCAGTACCAACATTTCCAAACATTTAATGAGAAAACCACTAGGAGGGGTGAGTGCTACACTTGTGGACACAGCCATGACTGCTAAGCTAAGTACCTTCTCCTGGAAAACAGTACCCTTATACTTTTCTTACTGCAGTTTGGCATCAGAGCTGAGGAAACTGGAGTGTCCCATGACAGTCATTGATACTTCTGTAAATACATGTAAGATCTCAGTGAGGGCATCCTCACATGACTTGTAAGGAGGAAGAAGCACATCTTTCCAGCGTGTGGTATGGGCAGTGGCACCCACCAGCCATTCAGATGGACAGTTGTTTAGATGGTACTTCATGCAGATGGGGCATTTGTTGTGGTGTTATGAAAGCACATTGCTCACACTCAGGGAATTCAAGGGTAGTCTTCAGTGTAGCCCACTTAACTACTCTTTGCTCACAAGGGTTTTAACTTGCATTGCATCTTTTCTTCTTTAAGTGCTGACTATTTCTGTATTGTCATAGCTGAATTGAATAATAAAAGAGCTTGGAGTAGTGAACTCTGATGGCCCATCATTCTGAGGAGGAAAAAATGCTATGTGTGTCAGAAGCATGAATTGCACTGAAATGAAGATGTGGATTCTCAAGCCATTTTTTTTTCGTTTAAAAAAAGTCATTATTAGTTCCTGATAATTTCCAACAAAGGAATTTCTTTCAAAACAATAGCAGTAACAACCAAAAGTGATAATCAGGAACTAAGTGTTCTAAAAACAAAGGATTATATTCAATGTATTCATCAAGTGACAATTAGTCTGATCACTGGGGGAAAGACGAAGAATTAAACAGAAGGATGTGAATCAGCACTTACTGTCACTGAAAGTCCATGCATACAGATAGTTGCTCCATTCTCCTTGCGACCTGGTGTTCACCCGGACCCTGCACATGTATTGCTGTCTAGGCTCAAGATCTTTAATGATCAAGGTGGACATATTTCCTGGCACTTGAGTAATAACACTGCTCTCATCACCGTTGTCATTCACGCTCTTCCTTTCCACTTCAACACGAATGTCATCCTCTGTCCTCAGTGTTAAAGGATGCCATGACAAATTCAGGGATGTCATACTTTTTGGAAAGAGAGTGAGACCTTCTGGTGGAGGAAGACCTTGGAAAAGCCACAGTGAAACAGGGAACAACATTTCATGTCTGGTATGTAAGCTGAAATAGGGGTACCAGTTAATCCCAAATGCTTGCCCTACTTTAAGGTGACAGAGTAATTCAGCCACCCCACACAATTCAGCAGAAGTTACATCTAAGAGATGTTGATAGTGCCACAGTATCTTATCAACAGCTGTTGTGTCAACAAAAGGTTATCTTCAGTGAGCTGGTGTTGCAGATGCATTTTTTAGATGTGAGAAGCCAACTGTGTTGTTGTCTTGTGAGATAGCTCCTGGAGCAATCCTCATTTATTTTGTATGTCTGTATTCAGATTGGGATCTATCCTCAGTGAACTAAAAACTTTCCTGCTTTTTCAAACTTCTTCATTTCTAAAGCAAATTGATCTAATATTAAGAGGGAAAACTGCAGAAGAAGTGATTTGTACCTCCAACTCTGCTGCCTAGCCAGACAAAACATATAAATTTTCCGTTCCCAGATCCCTCCTCTCTAAATCAGGGAAAATAATAGCTGTCTTTCTGTGGGTTTTTTCCCTTTTTTTTTTTTTTTTTTTTTTTTTTTTTTTTTTTTTTTTTTTAAATCCCTGTGCCTGAGATTATTTTGAAGGACTCTAGTTCAGGATCAGCCTTCTTTACTCAAATGAAAGTGCTCTGGCAGAGATCAGAGAACAGATCACCAAGAAAAACAGCTGGAACTCCCCATTTGTGAAAAGCCAAGATGTGACTTACCGAGTGCAGCTGTTGTGAAGCTAGCCTGTGGTCCAGGATGGCCTTCCCCACCTTCCCCTTGTCGACTCAGCTGAACACAGAACTGATATTCCGTTTTGGGTTCCAGATTATCCAGTCTTTTAGTCGCGCCTTTTACTGACAACAAAAGTCAAAACAAAGTAAAGCCATGGCCCATCCTGAGATATGTTAAGAAAGTAAAAAGTTTAGAAAATATAAGGTAAGATACTCAGGCTCCTTTTTTTGTTGCTTTTCCTCATTTACTAAGATAAACTATTTAGAAGTATAAAATAATTATTTTTAAGTTGAGCTGCAACCCAGCCCCTGTTCATCTGCCCTTCTTTCAGGATAAAACAGGACTGGTTGCTTAGCAGTGTGCACTGTGTATGCAGATCCTGTGTTTTACTGAATTAGTAACAGTCGTTGTTTACTTGTTAACGTTCCTGTAATGTTTCCTCAGTAGTATTTTAGGTCATGCATAAAATGTTTAAGCATAGCTGGACGAGGTCATCTTACTCATAAGCAGATTTCATTTTGCCCATACAGTTCCTGACGAATATTTTGGTAAGTTATTTATCTCACCAGGGGCACAATTGACATGAAGCAAGATGGTAGATGCTCCAGGACATCTCCACACTGCTCACTACTTTTGAAAACCTGCTGCTTACATAGGAGTTTTCAACAGCTGTGCCCAGCAGTAAGTGCAGTTAATCATAAGGAAGGAGGGGGAAACCTCTGGTTCCTGTAAACTGAATACATTTTTGACTACTGTTGATGTGCCACACACACATGAACATTATGTTTACTATTAACAGCATCACACATCTAGTCATAAAAGATTTAACTTCTGTGCATTGTAGCGTCTTTTTGGTCTAATAAAGAAGGGACACCAGGTAGTGTTTCAGTTTGCAGCTGAAATTTCTGTTTAAAGAAATTAAAGAATGTCCTCTTACCTTCCACAGACATCCAGGACTGATAACGTTTTGCTGGCTTGTACAGAAGTTTTGTTGACACAACAGGTCCATCTCCAAGATGTAACTCAGCATTGATATTAATGATGAGAAAATTATGTCCGCTATCTGTCAGTCTTGGGGGATACTGTGGCACAGGAGGAACTGAACAAGAATGCAAATATTAAACAAGGCTTTTAGCTCCCTATACCAGTAAGACTCTGATATATCCTTAATCTACAGGGAAATGGGAGATGTTCTTCAAAACTCTCACAAAATGGATAGGGCTCTACACCCTAAAGCTGACAGTTTAGATATTAAAAAAAAAAAACAAAAAAACAACAAACTTGATTGTTCTTCGAAACCTTACCTCACACATATTTTTTCGATATACATAATTAATATGTTGCCTATATAGGGTTTCTGTTCATGTTCTGACTGTAGATATTTATTTAGACACTATCCTATAGTGAAGAGAACAGAAGGCCCTGCCATGTTAGATTGTAAAGCTGTGCTTAAAATTAGAGAGAGAAAGACACTTGAAGAGATTCTTGCTTTTACCTTTGACTGTAACTTGAAATGGTTTCTCTGCCATTCCTGCCACTGTCTGCACACTGCAAACCCAGGTTCCTGTGTCACGGGGCTGGACTCGATTGATTGTAAACATGGCTTCAGAGCGATTACTGGTGGAAATTCGGGCAGGCTGAAATGACAAAACATGTACAGGGCATGAAAAATGTAGGCATTTTGGAATATCCCACTGATACTTTCTCCCAATTTAGAAACTCGAGTTTAGTGATATCAATAAAAAGCATCTAAAATGCCAATTCCATTAATTTTCATATGTGCTCGGGCCTTCTTGGGGTACCTCAGGATATCAAAATTTCACATTATGCTTGAAAACATCAGTGTGCATTAACTACAGATAAAGTCAATATAAACATCAGAAATGAGACAAAGCAATTAATCATGAGCCTACCCTTAGGACAGTTCCATCTTGCTTCAAAAGTTTGAATTCTTCAGATTTAGGAAGCGGCTTCCCAGTTGCTATACAAAATGGCTTGAACTCGGCACCGGAATTGAGCTCTATGGGATCTAGTAGGTTTTCTATCTGGGGCGAAAGATCTGCTGAACCTACAGAAGATATATGGTACTATGTTATCCTTCAGAGAGAACTTCAAAGAAACAGGGCCAAAACAGGTTTAGGTGTACAATAAGCACAGGCAGTTGTGGGTGACTAGTTCTGCCTTCCCTCGTGTGGGCATATTTCACTTACCGTCATGGGCATTTTTATGTCATGTAAACATGAGAAGGAACAAGCCCTCTTCTTTCTTTCCCCCACCCCTCTTTTCTCTTTCTCAGTGACATTCAAAGCACAGATGTGCAAAATCTTGCTCACATTTTATTCTGAATGTACAGCATCTACTTTCTTTCCATTTTGTCTGTTTATAAGAGCAGTCAGATCACAACAGTACAGTTTGGCTGGTTGGATCACAGTCTTATTTCTCTATTTGGTTTAGTTCTTGAAAGGTTTTGCAAATTAGCAGTGGATTTTTCAGTTTATTTATGCAGCAGAAATAGTAGATTCTGAGTGTGTCTTACAGAATACCATGTACAAACCTTGCCTGAATCCAAAGAGACAAGTTATGTTCAACTTTATAAGCTTAACTTTCTCTCAGAGAAACTGAGTTTTTTAACTCTTGGGTTGTCTTGGTATCTCACTTGTCAATTTCAGATCCTGAAGCACAAGGTATAGGAATGTGTGCAGACAAATAAGATGTAGGGAATGGTAGAATACCATAAGACAATCCAAAAGCTTGATGTGCAACTTCTGTCAGGGATTGATGTTAAGGTCAGTATCAAATCCTACAGAGTAAAGCTTGAAAATCTTCCTCTAATGAAAGCAAAATCAGAATAATTGATAGCACATCATCCTGATAAATGCATCATATAGATCAGAGGCTTAAAAACACTGTATTGCAATGAAGTTGTACAGAAGTGTCTGGGCCCCTGGAATGTAATGGGCAGAGCAAGGATATCAGCCTGGAGTGGTAATGTTGTACCAGCACTAGGACCTGTTTCAGTTACACTGGGAAAAGCCATTTACTACCGTGTTACCTTGCTTTACCTTCTTTTTCACACTGCAGACCGTGCCATCCAAAGGAGCAGATGCAGCCCTTAAATCTGTCGCATGTCCCTCGATTGTGGCAATTGCACTTAAGTTTGCAATCCGACCCATAGAAACCAGGTTTGCATTCTGCAAGTACAAATGTTCCAGTTAGTGCAAAGGTACTAGAAAATGTCTTCTACTAGTTTCCAATCTTGTGATGGAAACTTGACTTGTAAAAAATCCATGACTTTAAAAAATCCTGCCTATTACCTAAAATCCTGTTAGTTCCCTTCTGTATTTCCTGCGTGCAGATCACCACTTTTGTTTTGTTTTGTTTTTTTTTACTATACCTTTATCACACTCCAGTCCCATCCATCCTGTGGCACAAGAACAACCATATGGATCCGGTAGACAGAACATATAGTTTCTGCAGCCATAATTTTCTTTACAGCTCTCTTCACATGTTTTGCCAAACATGTTGGCTCCACAAGCTGTTGGAGGGAGGAGAGGGAAAGAATAACCCAGCAGCACTGTCCATACTAACAATACAGCTTTAGACAAGAGAAATCTTGAATTTAAATTAAAAATTCACTTTGACCATTCAGATACCAGACATATATTACCAACCATAGCAACTTAAGCCAGAGCTGCTCTTATGTTAAGACAGCATAAACAAATTCACTGTGAGGATCTGTCAGCCAAGTACCCCTTGCTTTGGATAGGAGGGGACACAGCTGCAGCAATAAATCCTCTTTATAAGCCCTTTAAATGTAAAATGGACAAATGCTGATCTCAAGGTATTGCTTTTATGATAAGAGCAGTGCTACTCAAGAATGGTTTGGGTGTCAGCTATTTCAATAGCTTAGCTTTAGTATTTGCAGCACTGCAGTTCAGTCAAACATAAGGACACATATTTAGTAAAGAGTGCAAAAAGTTGCTTGGAGAGGTCAAAGCAATGTGAAGCCTACTCTAATTCTTCCAGAATCCAAACTAATTGTCACAGACACAGATGTGCACAGACAGATACTGTCGATAATGCACCTACAGAGACCAAACACCCCATGAGCACACGAGCAGCTTCTTCAAAAGTATCCAGGGAATCTCTAACATAATTCCTAGAGCCAGCATATCCTTTAGACCTCCTATTCTGCCATGCATTTAGCAGTCAGTCAGTAGCGTTGAGCATACTCATTTCAAGAGGATCATAGGACAGGCTGTGTTGGAAGTGACCTCAAAAAATCATGTGCTCCAGCCTTTTGTGAGAAAAGGAACCTAGAGCCTAGAAGGTATTGTCTAGCATGCTCTCACATTGATCCAGAAGTGCTGGGAATATTAATCTTCTCTGGCAAAATAATCTCTACTAAGAGAGGTAGAAATTAAATCACAACCACAAGGGAGAGATTAAATCACAACTACAAGAGCAGCCCTACTAATTCATGGTTCATCTCAACTAGTGCTGTCCTGTCTCCAGTACAAGCTGTAAATGCTATAGCTTTAAAGAGTAAAACAAGGCTACTCCATATGATGTTTCCCTCAAAAATATGCCAACTCCTATTACTCAGAATAAATCAATAAGCAACCTCTGAAAGTATTATTTACTTACCTTTCTCACATGTTTTCCCCATAAAACCTGGAGGACAGATGCATTCCCCGGTATCTTCATGACAAATGCCATTGTTCGTGCAGGAAGGACAATGGGAGCTACAGGAAGGGCCCCATTTCTGAGCTTCACATCCTTTTTTGGAAAGATATGACATATTTGTTGTCTTCTTATTCAGTAATCCATCAAGTTGTAAAATTATTTTTAAGATAAACAGTAAAATACATAAAATTACAATCTGTATGGAACACTCATCCCCCAGCCAACTGGATCACTTTAATTAGTAAATTGGGAGTAGCTCCAAAATTCAAATTTATGGTGCTACATTAATTCATTTGCAGCTCCTGGAAGTATCCTGCGGATGTTGTGTTACCATCATAAACATTTTCTCTGTACTGTGACATATTTGAACAGCTCTTTATTTTTTCATCTCAATTTTATATTTCTATCCAAATTAATAGAATATACTTTTCTTTATATCTGATGAAATTGGACGCAGCAGCATGAGCTACAAGACAATGAGAATACTCAGTGGAAAATGTGCAAACTCATCTTTTCATCCACTAGGAAGTGAACCTTAAGAGCTAACTAAGGCTAGGATAGTCTATGAAGAAGATGAATAAATCTTAAAATAAATCAGGTTTGGATATAGCCCACCATAGAGAACAGGGAGACACAGTGGAGAATGACATTCTTCATTCATACTTGATGTTTAAAAAGCTGAGATGCTGAAAAAAGAGCTAGTTCTCCTGGAAATAGCTAAGATGAACTGAATGTAAACCTGATTTTTTTTGTCTCTCTCTCTCAGCTGTATAAATTAATATCAGCTTGTACCAAATATCCATGGGAAGAAATTTCTTCTGACATAATCTTATGGCAGTGTATGCTAGGAAAGATTTTAGCCTTTATTTGGGCGCAATATTTCATGTCAGGTTCATTATGACTTTAAAACATTAATGATCTGCACACATTCATGGAACTTACGTCTTACAATAAGCCTTGTGTAAGCAGTAGTAAAGAGGTTTCCTCCTATATATCTGGCAGAGTAAACCCCTGCATCGTGTGGTTGAACTTGAGGATAGGAGACTTCGAGCTCCCCTGGCACTTCATGCCTGGGCACAGAATGGATGAAGGAACCTGGTAAAGGAGCACATAGATACCATAAACAGAAGTCATTCACACTCTACCTACAGAAGTCAGTTTCCATTGGTCACTTAAGAGGGATAGCTGGGATGGGCTTAGCAGCAGAATCAATTTATTAGTTATGAATTTTCTGGCAGCTCTTTAGCGATCTTAGTTTTTCATAGTTGAGAAGTGAGAGTAAAAAAGAAGCTAGATCTTGAGGAGGTTTACTATATGAATGGGACAAACAACTTCACTTTCAGCATTGCTAAGAGTCTAGTGGTTAAAAATGTTCATTTTGTTTCTTGGTCTTTTCTGAAGTGGGGGGTAATGATCCATAAGGAGTTTAGGGTGGCTGGAGTTGCATAGCAAATGCCAGGCAGGTCCAGTGTAGTCTGAGCAGCAGAAAGACTTACTGAGGAGACCAAAACAGAAAGAGTAGAGCAAAACTTTATCTTTTCTTCCCAGATTTAACATGCTTCTGTCTCTTCTATGTTGGTTTGTAGTTTTTGTTTGTTTGTTTGTTTGTTTTCACCAATGGGCTTATCTGTGTTATTCTAGATTTGCTGCAGTTAGTCATAAATGTTTGCTAAGTACGGCAATAGTATGTGGCCTCCCCCATCCCTCTGGATGGAAGTAATAACATTTGAACTTTGGTTGCTGTCAAAGAGAAGCTGCATCCATTGAACTTCAGGACCCTTGAGAGTCCTTCCACTCCTGTCTGTTGTAGCAAAGCTGCTGCTGTGAGCTAATGCCGGGTCCAGCCCTGCTCTCACTAAAATATATGTGCATGTGCTCATACGCACCTATGAATAGAGCCAACCACCAGCAAACCCACAGAGCAGAACTGTGACTCTGTGGGTACTGCACATCCATATGAGGCTCACTAAAATGACTTGGGTTGGAAGGAACCATAAAGATTATCTAGTTTGGAACCCCCTGCCATGGGCAAGGATACCTTTCCCCAGATCAGGTTGCTCAAAGACACATCCATGTCCTTGAACACTTCCAGGGGTGAGGCAAACACCACCTCTATGGGCAACCTGTTCCAGTGATTTACTACACTCACATACAAGAATTTCTTTTTAGTATCTGATATAAACCCACCCTCTTTCAGACTAAAGCCATTCCCCCTTGTCCTGCCACTACATACCCTCGTCAGAAGTCCCTCTCCAGCTTTTCTTCAACCCCTTTTAGGTTCTGGAAGACCACAATAAGCTCTCCCTGTGGACTTCTTGAGGCTATATAACCCCAATTTTCTCACATGAACAACCTACGCAGACAGCCTGATCCTATTCTGACTTGCCAGCTAGAATGGCTGAATGACCATTAAACAGAACATACTCTCACAAATGTCCTTACCTTCTACATCCCCTTACAGTTACACTGGTAATGTAACATTTTTTTTAAGATTTTTCACCTTTCTGAAATAATTTAAAAGGTAACCAGCATCAAGCAAGACCTTTACTGTCTGTGATCATGCATACTATCATACTAGCAATCTGACTATGGTCAAATTTCAGGCAGCCAAAACCACAAAACTTTGCTGGGGATCATTACCAAAAGAGCCGAAAGACTGTGGGTCATTTCAGTCCATGACAACACATGGCAACAGTTTTCCAAGAAAACAGGGCCAAATTAAAAGAACAAATAATGGAATGGATTTGTTTTGAAACTGTGAGGCTTTTTCTAGATAGCTTTCGATTTACAAGCTGCATAACAAACTTGACAGCAAACCATTAAGAAAGGTGCTCGCAGTCTGTTAGCAAGGCTCAATTTTTTATGCCTTGTTTTCCAAGATGGCCCGTTAGGTTGATGTCTCAAAGAAACTCTGTTTAGCAGAACCATTTCATTCTCTAGACAGCCATCGTGAGGTCCTGTAAGGGGGAAGTGGTACTTCAAATTTCTTAAATAAAAGACTGCAACAGTTACATATGGCAGAAGATGTATTTTGTCGTCTTTGCCAGCTGCTGTATCAGGAATTCTCAGGCATGCTGTTTCAGCAGTGTTTCAAGTGAAAAACTTGACCTACTCTCCAGAGTCAGTTTGGAACTTTTTGCCAAGTTTCCAGATGGAATCCCAGCTAAGGGATCACCATGATATAAACATTCCTGCTCCATCTCATCTGGCCCTTGTATGAAAAAATGCTGACAGGAGATAACAAAATTTCCTAGAGAACTGAAAATGTTGGCAAACTTCTCCACTGTGCCCTGACATAACTGAATCTCCGAAGAGCAAAGAAGCAGGTATTTATGAAACTCTACTTTCCATATTGCCTTTTTAAAAGACACCTTTTATTTATTTTTGTCTTCCAGCCTGTAGAAAATTGCTCAGTAACTGGGGTTGAGGCTAACTCACTGCACCATTCTTTTGCTTACCTCATCCTATTCTATTTTCTCCCTGTTTCCTGGTGGCTCACTGTATACTATCAGACAAAAAGCTTTCCACAGCTATAATTTGTTGGGGTCTAACATTCTGATTAAATATGAAGGCATGGTGAGTTTTAGTGACCTGTATTTTCCTACATTTCTATGGATAGCAAACACCACATATTTTCAAGTGTCAAGCAGGAGCAACACACAGCTGAACAGTGAGTTACATGTGATTTAGGTCCCATGTAAGACAGAAAAGTTAGTGTTATAAAAGTTACAAGCTGACTAATTCTTGTAGTTGAATGAAATAAGGACAAAATTTTGTTTACAGTTTTTTCTTTCTAATAGCAGACTACTAGTGATTAATTTCTTAGCCTGAAGAGTATCATAGAAGAAAAATGGCCTCAAAAAGCCATTTGAAGAATGAAAAGTATGACCTGAAAAGCAGTAAAAGTGCAAAGAAAGAAAGAGAGTCTTCACAATGGCACAGAAAAGCAAAACAAAACAAACAAGCAAGCAAACAAACAAAAAGCAACAAAAACACAAAATAAAAACAAAAACTAAACTCAGGCAAATATATGAGGAGATGTAGAAGGACATCAAACAGGAAAATAAGAAATGAAGCAGAGGTATAAACTGAGGATTTGGTATTTTGGGGGAAGAGAAACAAGTTGGATCGACATATGGGATATGGCAAATGGCTCCCTTAGGGAACATTAAATGTATGAGGAATTATGTCTGATACAGCTGCAAACATGGGCAGAATCAGCAATAACTTTAAAACAGTTACTTGGCACTTAGTCTGAGACAATGATAGCAGGAAAGAGAAAGGACAAGAAAGATTGATTACCATTCTTGTAGATCACTGCATCTTCCTCTTTTGATGCCATTCTGATGAAGGAAATATTCACATGCTCTCCTTTATTAGCTGTAACAGTTAAAGCCACTGGGTAGAATGAAGCTGAAAAAAGAACAGAAGTGTGTGACAAATAGCAGTTATTGTCTCTTTCTGGTCTCTGGCCTGAAAGCTGAGAATGGTTTACAGCATGACCCTGACTCAGATTTTGACATCTAAATTGCTTTAGAACATAAACTGATTCTTTACCACTAGCAGCCTTTATCTATGTTTGGCAAAGACAGAGGAACTGCCTATACCCTGAAACAACATATTGCCACTAGAACCTGGGGCATGAAAAAAATATTTGGCTTTTGGCTGAGTAACTGGAAACACTTCATAACTAGGAGCTCCAACTGGCCATAGAGCACTTTCCCAAGTTTCTTGATCCCTTGAGACATTTTTAAAGCAGACTGGACAAAGTACTGGAAATTGTATTGTAGGGAACATGCTGTCATTGGCAAAAAAATACCTAGAGTGACTCAGTTCTTTTCTATTTAAGTTTTATGATGTAGAAACGTCAAAATAGTTCAGTAGACCACAATCATGCAGGGTCTTGAGGAGGTGTGGTAAGATAGAGGGAATTTATGCTTGTTCACCATGGTCTCTGGAAATACAGAGAGTGTTGGTTTGCACTAAGAACCAAAGGAAAAAAAAAATAAGATAGACAGGCAGTAGTACTTTTACCAAAATAGTCTCAGCTGAAAATGTGGCTCAATTAAAATGTGAGAGACTGTCTAGATCATTGATATTTTTCAAATTTCCAGTGGAAAATTGAAATTAATTTTCCTGATTAAACAGAAAGGTACTTCTATACATTTTTTTTTATAGTTCTGGATTAAACAAAATAAGAAGGCAATAGATAGAAGGGTTCTCACAAAATTTCTGTGTTTTCCTTATCATTACTAGAGGAAAAATATTCTCAGAAGATATCTGGAAAAGGGACAGAAAAATATCAAGAAACAGCCTTTTTGGAAACAGTGAAATGGTAATTTTAATAACCACATTACTCTGAAACAAGTTAGATGTTAAGGATCCTTCCTTTAATTTAGTTGGAAAATTCCAAAGTAAAGCTGTGAAGTGTTTTGAGGACAAATTCAGGTTTTCAGGCCATTTTTAGCTCTGAGTGTTTATGCCATACTGGTGTTGACACATTATATGGGGAAAAAAACTCTTCTTAGGCGAGGCTGACTTCCAAGTTGTTCAGCTCTTTACCTGTGTGAGAACTGTTGCAACTTTGTGCTTCCCCTCTTAGAGCACTCAGGGAAGTGAGGCACTGATTTTGCACCAGCCCCTTTGCTCTTTCTGTTTCTGAAGCTGTTTAGCCTTAGGAGTTCATCCTGTGTAAGTTCCTCTCAGATAAATTAATCCACCCTTGTTTTTCCTTCTGCTGCCACCTGCTTTCCCAACAAGGTGAGTGGCACCTTTCTGAGAGGAAAACCCACCTGAGCTTCAGCTGGAAGAGCAGCATTCATATTCCTAGTCAGCTCTGCACTTGCATAGTTTCCATTTCTATTAAAGATGCATTTATTTCATAACAAACATTTTATTTAAGGAACACATATACAAGTTAGTATGTACTGTTAGACAACGTATTAATCAAAAACTACCTTTTATCTATAATCATGTCTCCTTTTTTTGGTTCATTTTCAGCAGGTTGTTGATAAAGTATTCTTTGATTCACAGCAATGGAAATGCAGAAAACAAATTTGGAGTCTGTGGCCAAAATTTGGTGGCAAAGAAATACACTGAGGTTGGACCAGAAAGCAGAGAAAAAAAATTATGAACTAACATTCTGTCATATGTTATATACAATAGAGCTGTAAAAAATGAGCAGGTAGATGCTAAATCAAGGTTTGTATGAAGCTGAATTTGTGTTAGTACCTCCATGATATTATTTTACAAAATCTGAGGGGTTAAAAAAGCATAATATTCTTGAAATGTTTGAGGAAAGAACAATTTATCATTTCCATTTCAGAATGGAATTTTAATTAAAAATCAAAATGTTTATGTTATGTGATGTAAAACTAAAGAAAGAAAATCTGAGCAAGAATGAAAACATTTTTATCAGCCCAAGCCAGCTTCTCTCCTAGAATATTATTTCCTTGAAATTTTTGACATTTTAATGTTTTATTTATGATTAGAAATAAGACAACTATTGAAAACTCACAATTCTTTGCAGAATGGAATTTCCATCCCCTGTGCAGTTCTAGAGTTTATGCTCCGAGCCTCTGCCACATGTTTTCATTCCTTTGTATATGATACACAATTGATTTCACCAGGACTCTTCCTGCTTAAGTACATGCATGGGAATCTATTGAGCATTTGTCATTTTACCTAGACACTGGTATCTGCACTTATATCTTAGAGAAATAGAGAATTCTAATAGAGAATAATGAAGTAAGATACCATTAGAAACAGGCAAAAAAACCCTTCAAGCAATCCCAGCTTACTGTCAGCTCCCAAGTTAGAAGTTATTTATTAATAACAAATGCATAGTGAAAATCTTAGCTACGCAGGAAAAAAAAATTCAACTGCTTTCACAGAAATAAATTGCTGGTTGCAAATAATCCTAAGGGGTTTAGTTGTAGTGGGTTTTTTAGACCAAATTTAGTGAGGCAATACTAATTGCTTTAGCAAGATATTACACTTCTGTATTCCTATTTTCTTTTCCTTGCATTTGGTTAGGCTTAACAAGAGGACTTTTTCTTCAGGGTATTGTTGCAATGGAGAGGAACGCACACTCCCTGTTGGGCTGAGCTCCAACATATTTTTAGATTGTGATTTGTATTACAGAATTTCTCATCTCGAGTGTGCCAATGCCTTATAGAGACATAACGAACTGAGCTGCAGGACAAGTGCCATAATGCTCTGCTGCTAGTATTTCCATTATTGTCGCTTTTCCCACTCTGTGACTGAGTTTCTGGGTGGAGAACACAATCACACACATGAAAATGCACATTTATTGTGTACAAAAATTGCATACATTATATTTGACTAGAGGGACAACAGGCTATTCTCTTGTAGTGCTCTATTCTAGATATGAGTACTGTATATACAGTGTGAGCACCACTCCCCATGAAAAGATAAAGCATAAACTTTTCCCTCTCATTGCTTATATGAATATTATGGGTAACCATAATGATTAAGTATAAAGAATTCAGGAGAATAGACTTGTTACTTTCAGAATAGTAAATGTGTAGAATAAATTAAGAAAATGAGCCACTTACTTTCACATATAAAAATCCTCACTCTGTTTTCATATCTTATAATAGGTATATAATCAGGGAGATGGCAGTTCCCACTGACTGAGTGGGACTACCTAAAGGATTAATGCTTAGTGAGTGTTTCAGCCACCTCTTGACCTGAGGATGCAAAACAGTGGCTGGATTTTCAAAAGCATTTCTTCCCATGACTTTTCGTGTCCCTAATGGGAAACTGCAAATTTCAACTCTTGCTCAATTTTTGTTGTTGAAAAACACATTCTGTCTTTAAAAATTATACAGACAACAACAGTAAAGTGGAAAAATATCTGTTTTCCAGTTACCTATGCTTTGCCAGATTTCACAGTCCTTCCTCGACTACTTCTTCCTCTTTCTTTGGAGCTGTTGAATAGCCTTGAGGGTTTCTGAATGCACCTCACCCATCTAATCTGATTAGATTATACCCCTTCACTGAGGATTTGCTAGTTCAAATTCTGTTAGTGAAGGCTTTTGCAGAGAAAATCTGAGAAACAGATTTAAACCCAGAAATTAATCAAAGAAACCTACCAACTGCTGGTGTGAATGTTATTTCTGGTTAGAAAAACTTCTGCCTTATAAGAAGCTCTCAAAGCTTGATTAATTAAAATTTTCTGCTCCTAGGTCCACAGATACCAAGTGCAAAGAACTGATTGATTCAGAAGACATTCAGACCCATGCATGTTGTTCTACAACAAAACAGCCAGAAATGTGCTTAGCTCACTGGCAGTCTGCCACAGGCAGGGTCACATATTGACTTTCCATGGACTGTTATCTCCTCCTCACTGCAGCCTCCTTTGGAACAATGGAGTTGTCAGTCTGCATCTGCAGAGCTTTCTTGGTGACCAGTCCAACTCTTCAAAGACCACATTTGGTCAGAGAAAACATAAGCCAAAGAAAAATGCATCTTTTTTCAAACATATCCATGTTCAAACAAATAAATAGACACTAGCTGCAGCTCTGACAAATCAAAGTACCTTCTTTTATAAATTTACTATCTAATTCCAGGAGATATTTGGTCTTACTAAAACCTTACAAAGAAAGATTAAAAGTGTAAAGTCACCTGACTAACCAGCTTTCATGGCACAAAACATCAGCAGTACAGTAAAATCTACTAAAAATCAGCCACAGTCTTGAGAACTTGATTTGCTGCAGAAAATTAGTGAAAACTTCTTGTACTTTTCTGTAGTTTATTGTGATCTCTGCTTTGGAACTTGTCCCAGATGTTTTATGAGCTCCAGAAACAAGAGAAATTTTGCACATGAAAAAATGTTATTTACGGGTAGTGGGCTGGACCTTGGAAATCCCACCTTCTCATCCGACTATCTCCCTTGTCATATTTGTTTGTTGTGCATAGCCTTAAAAGTGAAATCAAGTGAACAGTGAAATCTGTAGTGGATTTTTGTGAATAATCCTCTTAGATTTTGTAAAATTTCTCTGGAATTTCTTTCCAGTGTTGAGATGGATCCTTTCCTTTGTTTCACAGTGTACAGATCCAGTGTTGCTGACCTGCAGATTTACTGACCCTTAGGCAAGGCAAGTATTTTCTAGGCTCAGGTTACCTATTTACTTAGAAAAATAGAATAGTAATGTTTAGCCATCTTCATCTCAGACCTTTGAAGATGTTAAAATGGAAGCTCGTTTAGGAATCAAGTGAGAAACCCACTACAGGGGTTGTTATATGTTACTGCATGGGGTTAGTGAGGCCAATACTTACCTTATTTGCTGACTGACTTTATGTTCCTGGCAGTAGCCAGATACAAGCAGAATACCTGTCATGTCTGACTAACCTCCAAGGAAATGACCAGCACCTAGAATCAACCAGTTATCTCTGCAATTTTGAAAAAAAAAACACCAAAAAGCTTGAGCCAAGTCTATTTTTATTGACTCAGGACTGCCTTGCCTGCTCTGGAGCCATGTCTGTGCCCACTCATGTCAACCAAGAACAGCTGCCAGTCTGCAGGCAGTGCCATGACAAACTCAGATCTGACCATCACACAGTACCTTGCAGGGGCATCTTCATGGTGTGTATCCTTGTCACCTCATCCTTGAGTTTCCCTTCGCAGTAATACGCTCCGATAGTTTCCCTGGCCTGTTCCCTCTTCCACACCACTGTTTTGGCTGCTGCTCTCTCTGAATCTTCATTAACTTCCAGCGGTTCCCTGTGCTGGTTTGTCACATCCTCCTGGTCTCGGTCAATTGTGATAGACTCACGGGAACGCCATTTGGAATTGATACATATCAGTGATGTCTCGGAGTTGCCCACCAGAGGGAAGGAATTGATCAGTATGAGGTCCAGTGCCGCTTCCACTTTACCTAAAGATAAAAAAGCATCAAATTAAAAAAAAAAAAAAAAAAAAAATTGCTGCAGAATTCGAGTATGTGGACAGTCAAATCACTGGGTAAACTGTTTCACCCTGTACTCAGGGTTTCTCTGTCTGATGTCCCGCACAGCTTTTAGCAAAACAGGAAGAACATAGATTAATTATTCTGCTACACTGATGTTAGCATTTACTTTTTATGAACCGAACAAATGGAGTTTGTTCTTCTCAGAAAAGGCAGTAAGTCTCGCAAACATGTAGAATCTTTTTCAAGAGCTGCTGCAGAAACCCAGAAAAACCCAGGGGTTGCAGAAACAGATAGATCTGTGTTTAGTTAGACGTGCACACAAATGCCTCAATGCTTTGCTGGTGACAGGGTCAGTAGATCATAAGGTTGTCATTTTAACAGTGTTTCTGTCTTTTACACAGATTTAATGCATATGAATTGATGGAAAGCAGTTATAGGACCTAATAATATTTTAAATGCTTGTAGTATTTTTCAGCTGTTTTATGAACTTCAGCTAATGATTTCATGGTCAATCACATGGTAACCATTTCATGCCCTAAGAGACAGTGGCAAGAACCATGGCACAAAGCAGCTTTCTCAGAAACAAGGAGCAAGTCAGAAACACCAGTTAAGTGAGGTTAGCTTTAAATCACTCTAACTTGCTCCCTTTGATTGATAGAACTGCCAGAATATACGGAGATCTTTGAAAATAGATACAAGCCTAATCAAAACAGGGTCTGGCAGAGTGCTACAGTTTTAGTTGTTTAAATGCAAATAGCTGGAGGGAAATAGAGTTCTCCTATAATGAACAATTGGCAAATAATAGGCGTTTCCCTTTATTTTTTAAATTCAGGGTAAGGAGAAGGGAAACAGTAACATTTTTTCCAGCTGAAACAGGAAGAATAATTGATTTCTTTTATTCATCACATCTATTTTCCTGCTTTGGATACAAATGTATTTTGTATTTACACAGAGAGACCTAATATTTAATGCCACTCAGCTTCCAAATGTTTCTCTGATGGGAAGTAAGTGGTATAGTCTTAGATAAGGAAGGTCAAAAGGTCTTAGTGCTGACTGCAGCCTTTGCGTGTGTCTCTGCAGTGCTCCGGGCCAAGGGAGGAGGTCCTACTCTGCTTTCAATGCAAGCATCCACTCTGGGGACTGAAGTATCTTGACAGCACATTGACACTCACCACACCCAACCAGTCTTCCACAGCCACCACCCTTTCATGTGCCAGCCCAGATAGCTTGCAGTTACATAATGGAGAAAAGAAACCTCCTGGAAAGGATGCAATGGCCATTAAAGTAAATACTGCATAAAGGTCTGGGTCAGCAAAGTCAGTTCGCCCTGCTGAGCATTGCAAACCTAAATCCTTTGAACAAAGATATGTGATAGAAATTAGTCCAGACTCATTCATTTTATAGGGCATTTATCTCAAGGCTCTAAGTTTTACACGAGGAACATTTCTGCCCTTACTGTGGGTCTAATGCATCAGCTGAAGGCAGATATAGTTCATCAATCACCAGCACTGAGAGCAGCTTCATTTTATATCAGCAAGGGTCACATGCCCAGTAGAGATACTCTTAAAGTTGTAAATTGTGAGATTCTGATTTCTGCAAACTTTCATGAAACTCAGAACCAAATTTGCATCCAAATTATCTGCATGGAGGTCAGGCAGAGTGTTAGAGATCAGAACTGAAATATTTTGATGTTTCTGTCCAGCATCCACAGGGCAGAGTACCTTTCCATTTTGTCTTTCAGATACAGAGGTATGGATGCAAGGGACTGGGGTCCTGTAGAGGATGTCTGCCCATCCAGGGCTCCAGTTCCATTTTCTCTAGCATTTCTCTGTTCCTCTGGCTTCCAACAAAGATTGAAAGATAATAATAACACCTTTTTCTTCCCCTGCATCTCAATCTTTTAATACACTGAGAAAAAGCAGCAGGAGAAGTCTGAATTTTGAGGACTAGCTTTCGTGCTGCCTTTCATCCATATGCAAGACAAAGCAAAGCAATATCCAATCAGATTCAGGCACACCTCTTTCCTTGTAGTAATACAAATCATGTAATAAAGGTGTAGAATAACCAAAACTTAGACTGCCTGCTTATCTATACTTATGAATATTCTGGATGAATCAAAATCTAGCCACTTGATGAATGGCTAGTGTTCTGATCCACTGTCTAAATATGGGTGGGTTTTTTGTCATGTTAAATATTCTAGGGTAACCCAGCCACCTGAGTGAGGTAGAAGGAACACAAACAGAGTTTCATGTCTTCCCAGAGAAGCACTAGGAGGCTTTTCTGCCTCCAAAGTGAATTTATATCTATGCATAAGTATGGAATCATACACCATGCATGGTTTTGCAGCTAAACCTTCACAGTTGCAATACATTAAAATAAAAATTAAAATATATCCAAATGAAAATTTTGCACTAAGAAAAGCTATGCTTTAGGTGTAATTTGGAAAAACAAAACAAACCAAAAAAGCAACAGCAACTTTGCAGACTAAGGCCTTGGAGCTGACAGGAAGGCTTTATGGTAATGCAACTTAAAGTAACCCAACAGTCCCTGCTAAAAAGGAATTTACCTAGTCTGGCAAAAGTTAAGCAAATTATGTCCTTGATGTTAATGAAGAGTTTGAGTATATAAGGACCAAATGAGGACAACAGGATTTAGCTCTCTGAGAAAAGCATGAAAAATACAGACAGGAAACAGCCTGCCTCTGTAGCAGAGACAATCCTCCGTGCTGCCTTGAAAAACTTCTTTGACTCCTGCCCTGATCCTTGAAGAGCTGACCTTATCAGGAAGTCAATTTGCTGTGTGTGCAAATAGATTTTGAGAAGAGAAAGCACTTGCAAAAAGCTAAAGCTGTAAATGGGAGATACCATGCAAGGAAGACTGTATTTATGACACTCACTCATAGTGGTGCAGTGCTTTGAGCTTTTCCAGCATGGAGAAAACGGCATCCTCTAAAACAGTAAGTTTAAATAATGGTGCACCCACTATAGCCCAGACAGCAAAACTGAAGGAGAGAGACAAGTTCCTCTTGGCCCATTCTTAACTACAAGGTTGTCCTCTCTCTCTTGCTGTGTGATACTCCTCTGTGTCTTTCATAACTTCTCTAGTAGAGATTTCTGCACTCACAGCTCAGAAAGCCAGTCCTATCCTGGACTGCATCAAAAGAAGCATAGCCAGCCAAGGGTGATGATTCTGTCCCTCTGCTTTTGTGAGACTCCACCTGGAGTGCTGCATCCAGCTCTGGGGTCACCAGCATAAAAAAGGACATGGACCTGTAGAAGCATGTCCAGAGCAGGGCCACCAAGATGATGGAGGGCTGGAGCACTTCTCCCATAAGGAAAGGCTGAGAGGGTTGGTATTGTTCACCCTGGAAAGAGAAGACGCCAGGGAGATCTTATAGCAGCCTTCCAGTTCCTAAAGGGGGCTACAAGTAACTAGAGAGGGCCTTTTGTCAAGGGCATGTCCAGACACAATTCTATTCAAAGAGCAAGAAAGTTTCTGATAAAGATTAATATGTTGCTTATCTATATTAGAATTGGTGCTAGACACTAGAGTTTGTGAGAAAATGGGGCAATTTTGAGCTGACATGGTTTAATGCCAGAGATGAGTACCCACAGCAGCTCTTACAAGAAAAGTGTTATGAGTTGTTCTTTCATCTCAGAGTCCCTGCCCATATACTTCCAGATTTACACTGTTAACCCTTGTCTTGTCCCCATGAAAACAGGGGAATATTCTGGGTGTTTTCTACCTAATGTAGTGGCTTTGCATAGTTGCCTGTTACTTGGAAAAATGTTCAACAATGGAATGCTTAACACTTCTCTACCACAGCAAGCAGTCAGAGTGGTTGGCTCCATCACAGGATAACCAAACCCCACTGTCCTTCAAAACACATATAGGATGGACATGCATCATATTTGCAAGGTGTCTTGAGAATGCAAAGCTCTGACTAGAAGTTTTAGGTGTTAATATTAAGTAGCAGTGAAAACAATGAAATTGTTTAGACATTACACATCAATTATGTATTTATTTTCCTTATATTTGCAGAGCTTTATTATTAATTTCTTGAAGTGACACTAAGATGGCAGTTTTTCACTTGGCATTAGGAGCATATCAGAGTAAAAAGACCTGCTATAAGAGACAAGCAGAGAGATCAATATTTTTTAAATACTAATTACTTAAGAGGAGAGGACAGAAAATTCTAGTAAATTCCACCCTATTTTTCATCAGGTGAAAGAAAATAAAAGATGACATAATAGGTAATGTTTTGGTAGGGTGAGGGTTTCTTTAACATTCTTGCTTGCAACAGAAATTGTTTCTGCTATTAAATATCTGGGAATATCCATGTAAAATATAAAGATACTGTACCAGCAGGAAAAAAAAATGGAATCTATGTTTAGTTTTGGTGTTATGCTGAAGTTGGTTGCAAATGACACTCACTGCAAGATTTAAAACTCATTTAGAGACCAGTGAAAACACATGTCACAAACTGCCATGGCATCAACCCCTTTTCCTTCAAGTTTCTTAAACAACAGCAAGCACTCCCTCTACTTGGAAGAATAAGGTTCTGATCTAGAACAAACCAAACTTGCTAAATAGCCTATATCTCAGTATTTCCAATAAATCTAATTTTTTGTCCATATAAAGAATCTTATTGTTTGTATCTTATCTGATTCTACTGAGCAGCTGTTGGATGGCTCACAGGTCAAATACAAGGACCTCGTGCCTTTAGAAATAGGACACTATTTGTGGAGGGAAGGTATTGTGAAACTAATAAGAGATGAAAAATTAGTGACAGAACATCATTTTTCCACTTAGTACTAGTGGGAAGACTAGAGCACAAGTGTGAAAAATAAAATAGTTTGTCAAAGCTACTAAGGCTGCCTGTCTGGGTATCTGCTTATCTGCCTTTCCATACATGTGGAACAGCTGAAGGAAATGCAACTGCCTTTTTGTTCTCTCTATATATCAGTTGTTTCATAACCAATCGAAGCAATCTTTTAAGATGAAAAAGCTAGAAAAGAAATACTGCTGCAGCTTGGCTTTCCCAGGGAGGGTGCCTAGATCAGTGTGCTTAATAACCAAATAACCAAAATGCAGAATGATGCTTTCTCATGATTTGTGCTTAGGCTTGGTTGACCACAAGCAAGTAAAGTAGAAAACAACATATCAGCAGAAATGGCTTGTTGAACAACCAGCCTGCAATATGGTAGGTAATGCTGGAAAAGAATGAGGAATGTGGAAAAGCTTGAGTAGGATGGGTCTGTAGTTCAGGTGCATTTGGTTGGATTTGCAGCCAGCCAAACACGGGTACTACCATCAAGAAAGTATTTGCACACCAAAAACATTTGTCCATAGCAAGGCTGGTCCTTGCAACTTGCATTATGAAGCTACTCTTTATACTGCAGATGCGTGCTATTTGTTGTTATGTGGGC
Source organism: Pyrocephalus nanus (assembly GCA_038380795.1). NCBI lineage: Eukaryota > Metazoa > Chordata > Aves > Passeriformes > Tyrannidae > Pyrocephalus > Pyrocephalus nanus. Next base: position 62,552,657 of record CM076263.1, on the reverse strand, counting down.
ATGTGCCAAGCTGGAGTAAGCAAAATAACAAAGGTAAACAATAAGTCTTCATAGGATATATCAGTGCATACGACATGCACAAGGTTAGCTGTCTGGAAGTGTCTGTGGGTGTGGACTTCTGGAAGGACACACACATGACATGCACTCTTGCGTGTACATCAGTGTACCCTCCGTTTGCCACTTAGTGATTTTTCTGGGCGAAGCAGTGGCAGATGTTTCTGGTGCTGAGCACACTTTGTGACTAAGGACTGACCAGTGGCAGGTCTTCAGTGAACAGCCAGGAAATAACACAGGGGAAAATCATCAGCACAATCAAAAGAGCGGTTGGAACTGCGCTGTCAAGGGAGACTTGTTGCATTCCGAAGGAGAAACCAACCAAGCCACTTAAGGCTGACAGTGCAAAAAGTAAATCAATACCAGGCAAAAAAAAAAAACCAGCCTTGAAGCAAGAAGTTTACATTTCTGAATACAGACATGCCGTTACTGACTCTGTCTTTTGAAAATCCTTTCAGAACTTAGTAAATGCCTAATATCTTTATATCCTAAAGGGTTTAGCATTTTCTAGTGATCAATGACAAAATGAATTTTAATTTTTATTTTTTTACTTCTTTATGATATGAGCCTTGTTTAACAGTTGGAGAACAGTTATCAAAATTGTACCCTAAAAAACAATCAGCATTTTAAACTCTTTGTAGGAAAGTCTCTAATTCAGACGTGGTGGATCCTTGCTCTATGCCTCCACTGAAACTACAGTGGAACAGCATCTTAAATATGACCTACTAGCACAGGGCAGAGACTGTCTTTGGAGGACAGTTCTTCATTGCAGTTTCTGTAAGATGTTCAAGATTTTTCAGATAGATCTTGCATCTGACAATGGAAATATATGTGTCTCACACAAGTAGTAGGTGCATCCATTTTTGGTTCACTTCTGTGCCTACCCAACATAACACAATGACTTCTTGGTCTTCCCTGGAAAGATGAACAGGGGTTTTGTGTGTTTAAGAGATGGGTCTAGGCCAAGCAGGCTCAAGTCTGTGTGACTGATCAGGTTCCAGCCTAGGTAGTTCTCATTGTGAGCACATGAAGGCCCAACAGTATTTTCCTCCTATGCCTGAAAGCAGCTGCTCAGTGGCAATCACTCTCTCTGACTTTTATATTCCCTCTTGTACACTAAAGCTTTCCAGATAAAAATCTTGTGGGTATCAGACAACCTCTGCAAAACACTACAACTTCATTTTTCCCCTGAAATGAATATTCAGCAAAAATATTAATCCATCCAACCATCTTAATTATTACTTAATTATACACCAAACCAATATATGTGTGTATATGGAGAGAGAAAGAGAGATGAAAATTTTATCTAAAACAATAGCACATGTTAACACTTATGAAAGTAGAGTGATTTCATTCCACCCTTTCAGATTTGATTCCTCTGGGTCTGATGTAATGCCTTTCACTCCTGACTATTCCCAGCTGTTGAAATGACCTTTGGGAACAGCAGCTTTCTGAGAGCTACTCTACCTCTCACAAGGTCTGAACCAGGCACAGTATGGCAAGCAGAGGCTATTGCTGGGTCTCACATATCAAATACACTTCAGGAACAAAGAATTAAATTAGGTTTAAATTTCTTTTGTAATTCACATTAGTAGTTTGATAATTTAGATGTCAGAAAGGTTGTGCATCAGTGTAATGTCTAGTCATGTTATGAATACTGGATATCAAAACCTCCTAGTCATACTTATGAAATACCTGAGATTAAAAGGTCAAAAGCAGTTTGCCTCCATTGCTTTGGCTGTGGGAAGCTCAAAACCCCAGTCCTGTAGCTGTAGGACAGACTGTTTGAAGTTCAGGAGCCACTTTGATCTGGCAACCGCCTATTTGAAGATGCTCACAAGGCCTAATGCCTTTACTATGGGAAGAATGACATTCATGTCACTGCCACAGGCATGCATTAGATAGACGTTAATACAGGTTTTCTTTTGGTCAAGCTTCATAAGGGAAAAACAAGTTTTGAATCAGAATTGTTGGAACTTTCCAGTTCAACTGAAAATTTTTGACTTGTCGTTTTGAAAAGCCTACAACATTATAAAGGTTCTTGTGTGTTTGGTAATGTCTATTAAAAGCTATTCAATTTTCTAAATGTGAAAATGAGTCACATGAGATTGGTAACAATTTAGGATTTTTTTTTCCCAACACCCACTGATCCCCAAAAAAATGCAACCATCATCAGGGTGATGGAGATCTGCCACTGAATGCCACTGCACTGGCTTACTCTACTGTTACTCTTTCTTAAAAGGCTAATATAATCTTTTGAGTCTTTTGCCATATATGGTTCCAAAGCTAAATCAGAAAAAAAAAAATTAAAAAAATCCTACTAAGATTATTGGTATAGCAAAGCTATAGCACAGAAGATTCTGTCTGTCTTGGAGAAAGGAGACAGTTTGCAATATATTTGTTTCCTGCCAGAAGTAGTCAAAGAAATGTTCTTGAAACTGATAGCAATTATTGCCAGTTTTCACAAATCCTTTACTGCTGGTGGTCATCTTGCTAAAGTAAAGCTCATACATGAACACTTCTGAGAGTCAGTTCACTGGTAGAAGCTGCAAACAAGTTTCCAGATGATCTGAGGATGTTCAAGGCATTTTTGAGGTGAAAGGCAAATAAATTATTACACTCCTTCCTTGCTCCCAGGGGAATAAGTGAGTCTGCAGCTCTTCTTGGGTCAGAACTTAACTTAGCCGTGACTTTGGTGTTTGAACCTATACTTCAGGACAGATGTTAGGATCATTTTGCTACCCCAAATGTTGACTGGAAAAACGTGGTGACACTAAGTCTAGTTTGAAGAATCCCAGGAGGATTAAATTTAACCCCTTGTCAGTTTAATTGAAGACTGGCCAAGCCATATAAGTGCAAAAATGAGTATTTATTTTGAACACCACTTTCCACATTTGATCATTAGCTCTAGCTGCAAAAGGAGCATTACTATTAAAAATAAGAAGACATTAAATCAATGGCCATTTCTCATAATAAGAGCCAAGGCAGTGCTTTTCACCTTGTGAAAAGGGTGGAGTGGATTTTGTGCCTACCCAGCAACACACCCAAAGAAGCCCACAGCCATCAGGGACAAGGTTAAGCCAGTTCACTGTCTGTGCTGAGTGTAAAGCCTCCCCTGCTCAGGGAATGTCATTCCCGCTTTCCTGAACTCCGCCTGCAGTATCTAGAGGAAAACGGGCTTGCATTGTCTTCCACTGCTCGCCCCAGGAAACATGATATCATTCTCAAACAAAAGCGGGAAAGCTGACAGATCTATTGAGATGGGTGTGACTACAGCACACACCTCGCTGGTCAGCCCCTGTGGAAAATGCAGTGACTGGCAACTCTTCGGTGCTGAGCTGTCTGTGCTCTCCACGTTTTTATATCTAATCCCTCCAGATGGCTTTTGTTTTCTCCTATACTTGTGACTTAAAGAATGTTTTCTTTCTGTGTCAATTAGGTATGTGTCACCTCGCAGAGAAACAGGAGAGACGAGGAGAAAGAGTTGGAGTAACTGGACTTTGTTTTCTTCTCCATCCATAATGCTTACCGCACCAGATATCTCCTAAAAGTGTAAAGCTGGAAGTCATCTGAGGGCTAAACAGGTTGAATCAATTCGCAGCTAAACAATCAAGAAAGCGAAGCCACAGAAGAGGGATTGGTAAACAATGTGCAGCCTATTACAGCAATTGCTAGATAAGAATATTTCCAAACATGATTTCAGCAGATTACAAACGCTTTTTTTTGTTTGTCTTCATTAATCCCTAGCCCTTTATAGATGACAAAAGTAACATCTCACACTCATAAGTTTACTGTTAACAGCTGTTACCATGCTGCTAATCAAGATCTGGGAAGTGTAAAGCAAATTAAAAGCAAGATGTATGACTGAGGAATTCTCAGAAAACCCAGAATTTTGTCGGTACTTTCTCGTTTTCCTTGCAGCACAATTTGAAGTTTTAGAGCACATTATATTCTCACTGTGAGATGGAATGGAACAACCTACGCATATCTCAATTAAATGGTTAGGAGTGAATTAAGAGTCTAAGGTTGCCATGAGTTGTGTTCTCCTTTTTGGCAGAAATATTGTTACAGAAGAAACTGTCTAGAAAATCAAAATAAGAATTGTAAAAGCAATACTTAAGTTCTGAGCAGCTACAAGTCTGATGGCAAGAGTGCAGTCTTCCTCAGGACTCTGCGTGTGATAGGTACAGCAAAATATCTCTAACATTAATGCTACAAATACTGTAAACTAAATTTGTATTAGTATAATCTTCCTGTATACCTTTCTGCAGATATCTCTTATCACTGACTTCTGACTTGCTGAACTAATGACATTTGCTGATAATATCGAATCACTATGTAATTGTGTTTGAAGTGTTTTTGATTGATCTTCTATAACGTGCATTTTTTTCCCTCTTTCATCCACTGACTTTCATCTAAATTCCAGTTTTGGAATCTTGTCTAAAAGATACTGGAATATCTAGAAACATCAACTGCACAGCTAGTTCATAAAGTCAGTCGCAGAAAAAGTTGACAGTTAATCTGTACTTAGAGCAGATTTCTTAGGGAAAGACACCCATGGTTTCAAAGTTATGAGCTGCATGAAAAAGTTAATACCACTAGACAGAAAATAAACCTTGTTGCAACATGAGTATATGTCAACAAATGACTTCAACAGTTAAAAGCATAGCAGTGTGTTCTACATGTAGCTAAATCATCCCTAATAGCTTGGCCACAGTCCTGCCCTTGCTCACAGTGAAGGCTGTGCACAGAGAGAAGTGGACTCACTGAAACAAACATGAGTGCTTAAATCAGTGAAGTACTGGAATAAAGGATAGAGAGTCAAGCATTTCATCTGCACATTGCGTAAGAAATATGAAAGCAGTGACAGATCCACTACAGCTGTTAAAAGCCAAGGCTTACCTGAAATCAACAGGCTGAATCCATAGAGAACTAGGTGTGCTAGAGGGTCCATGCTTTCCAAAATATATCCATCCAGTTCTTACAGTCGATCATGGAGTATCCTTTCCTCGGGGTAGACCTTTACCAGTTCCTCCTGTGCTGCATGGTACACTGTTTACAAGTCACAGGCAAGAAATCAGAGCACTGTCGCAGGCTGGAACAGTCTCATTGCCTGCCGTCTGAGTACAGGGAGTTTAAGTTCCTTTTTCCTGTTTCCTTTGTAGATTAGGATGGGAAAGGCAGGATCTTAAAGGCATTTTTGTATCAGCAGGACTGCAGGGCAGTGCAAATCCCATCCATCCAGCAATACATCAAAACAATTATCTGGAGCTGCTGGAGAAGCAGGGGATTGCTGTTGGTCACAGTCAGCAGAATAGGAACAATGTAGGCGGGAGAGTACAAGTAGAAGGTCGTCCACCTAGGTCCAGTAGGTGGAAAGTGTTATTATCCTCTTCTCAAAGTCTGCTGACTTCTCAGGATGCTATCATCTTTTCCCCTATTTATTTAATCCATATGTAAGCTGCTGGCTGCAATGCATTTCTGCACACAATAAGAAAATGTGAAGTAAACAGTAACAAAACAGCCAGCTGAATCCAGTATAGACCAAAGCCATCCAATCCAGCAAATTGTTAGTTCATGTGTTTTACTGGAAATAATTTTTCTTTACATTTGAAAATTGGAAACAGACTGAAAACTTGTTGCAATAATAAATCACACACAGAGCTATTATTACTACAGTGGGATTAAAATGCCCACATCACTTAGGGAGGTCTCAAAACTCAGAAGCTAAAACAAAACATAAGGAAAAATACAAAGGAACACACACACATACAAAATAATTAAATAAATGGAAAGACAGCACTCAGATGTGTAATCAGAATTGGAAATAAAGAGTAACCTTATTTAGCACTTGACTAACAATGATCCGTGACAATATAGCATTGGAAAGCCCTGTGGTTCTGCCAAGATGCTAACACACAGAATTACTTTCATGGAAGTATAGAAAAGGGGTGTTCAGCATAACCTTGGAAAGGGGATATGGCTTGATCCTACTTTGATTTGATATATTTTTAGCATTTGATTGTAGTGTAGATATCACAAAAGGAAGTCCTTTACACCCAAGATCTATGCCATATGGACAGAATGGTGTCACATATCTACCACAGGAGATGTCAAGGCAGAGCTGTTCCTTATGTGTTCCTTATGTGTGCCACCCCCATTCTCAATGTAATCAAAAGCCAAACCAAGTAGAAACTTACACTTGAAATACCCTCTGTTTGCAAAAACACAGTGTGAGGTCCAAACTCTAATAAAATTCCTTTATCATGCTTAAAGGAGGCAGAATATAAGATATTTCCCTGGTCTGATTTCAGACTAAAATACACATATATATTTTGTCCATCTTAGATTTTGGAGAACATAACTCCTACTCTTAGACATGAAGCAGCAGTGATTACCACTGTTCCAATTGCAATTTAGCCTTTATAAACCTGCTAGTTATGGTCTCTCCAATGTCAGAATAATTAGTGTATTACCAGATACCAAGTATTATCATGTTTTCCATCTAGTGGATAACTCTGTTTTGTTGCTCATTTAATGTAATATTTAATTTAAATATTTAATTTAATTTAGCCTATCCTTGGGTTTGTTTTTTTTTAATGTCTTCTGATTTGCTGAGGGATGGAGAGCAGGAGAGGGTAGGGGGAGAAGGTGTTAAGCAACTTCAGTCAAGGCTATGGTTGTCCAGATTGCTTTTGTAGGATTAGGGGTGTTTTAAACTTTCCTCTTAAATTTCACTTCCCTGGGTATAAAGAGGTTACTGCATCATGTCTCCATTTGAAATGCATCTAAATGCAAAGCAGTGCATATAGGCTGCTGCTGATACTGATTTTACAGTTTTCATAATGGACCAGGTCAGCTGTTCATTCTTTTTTTGAAAAACAACCTTGTGCCTACTGATCATTTCATCCACCATGATGAGAAGATAACTGTTTATCTCAAGGATAGAGTGGACAGCATAAATATGCAACACTCCAAAAATACAGCAAGGTTCCAAAGATCTGCTGAAGCCAGAACAGAGGAAATATATGGTTGCTTAAGTCAAAATTTGCTTGGGGTATCAATATCAGCATCAGCCGTCTCATGTTTTTTTGGTGTGTTTCATTACAAAATTTCATTTTTTAAGAAATAAAGAATAACATCTATAATTCAGCAAACATTGAAGTATTTATGTGTAATATGTGTTTAAACTTAGATCTGTTTCTATTTAGAAGGCTTTTAAGGGCTACAGTTTGATTATTGCTGGTATCACGTTAAACGATAAACTTCTGCCAGACTGTAGAACGTAAAGTGTTTCAGTATTCTGGTTTATTCTCTCTCCATATTAAGTGTCTGATAACCCTACATTCCGTACTTTCATCCTCATGTTTAATGTGATTAGAATGTAAGCCTTCCTTAAAGTAGGTCATATCAATTTTCCATCCTGTGAACTAAAAACTCTATGATCTGATCACCTCTCCGATTAGTGAGCAACACAGAAGTGGAATAGAATTGTCTGTTCCTTTTTCCCAGCAGCAGTGATATCATAGCAGTAGCCCATCTCTTGCTATCTCGTCCTCAGCTTACATTAGCAGATCTACAAACAAGAGGATCCTGATTCTCAGCCTGCATTCACTATTAATGAGCCGAAGAACTGCAAATAGTCTTCGGCAAAGCCAGATTGCCAGTAAAAGAAACTGGGCTAAGAGTGAGGATGGCACGTGGAGTAAAATATGGTACTGAGTTACTCCAGCTTTTGTTGCACCAGGGGCTGTTGACTACCAGGCTGACCAGTGAGGATGCCCATGGCACCTGCTTGGAGATAAGAGGGGGTGTGTAGCTGTATTTAGGCTGCACGGATCCCACCCTTGTCTTTCTAGAGGTACTTGGGCAGACTCCGAAAGATGATTTCTAAAGAGTTCCCCTCAGGATCATCAGTTTGGGTGGGTGTTATCTGCTGATTTAAACATACCAAGATTCACATCACAAGGGCATGCATGAGTTTTTTTAATTAGCTGCAGCAGGGAAACAAATTGCCTTTCAACATGTAAATATAACCCTAGCATTAAACATGGCTTTTCATAACTCTGTTTGCCGAAGGCTAATTTTATGATATGTCAAGTACCCTGAACTCCTGACACCAGGCTTTCCTCTTTAGATAAGCAGCACACTTGTCTCAAGGACAATCCATTCATCCATGCTCTACTGCATGGAAATATGTGAGGAGGAAAAAGAAACAATGCCACTCTGCACTTCTTTAATCAGGTAGATGTGTTAGCAGAAATCACATATCCTCTTGCAGTGTCTGGCTGTATTATGTTTTTTGGAACCAAGCCATTGCTTTGGCCTTGACATGATGTTAGTATGTGCGAGTAGGAGGCAGTGAAGGAACTTCAGGAATTATAACTCACCATAATCAGCTAATGTGAAACAGAGGCTCCCAAATGGTGGAGTTTAAACTTCATTTCTTGAACAGATCCTGTTCTCCTCTGCAACACAGTCTATGCCTCTGAGGACAGTCACAGCCCCTAAGCTGTTTTGGACCACCTCGAAGTAAGAGGTAGCAGCCAGGTGGCCAGTGAAAGAATATGGGCAGTTGCTGGTCTAAGCAGTGAGGATGAGGACTGCTCCTACCAATTACAGTATGGCACTGTAGTAAATGGAGGGAGGTGAAGGTTTCTGGGGTCCCTGTCTTGCAAATGGGGAAGGAACAGTGGTGATATTGTGATATTGCAGTGGGTGGTTCTGAGAAACTGTGAGTTAGAATAGTAACAGTCTGGTTTTTGCTGCAACTTGTTCTAAGAAGGTGCAGTTGCTCTATGCTTTTTCTACTGCCTCTCATGCATATGCATACTCAAAAGGCAACTCAGGATTGCCATGATCAGCTTTATTTGCTCAGTATTTTTCTTTTTCTTTTCTTTTTTTTCTCTTTTCTTTTCTTTTCTTTTCTTTTCTTTTCTTTTCTTTTTTCTTTTCTTTTTTCTTTTCTTTCTTTTCTTTTCTTTTTTCTTTTCTTTTCTTTTCTCTTTTCTTTTCTCTTTTCTCTTTTCTCTTTTCTCTTTTCTTTTCGCCTTGCCTTGCCTTCCCTTCCCTTTTCAAAAAAGAGCTTCTCTTGGATTTCAGAAGAACACAGCCCAGAAAATGGCTGAGTATTGAACAGTCTACAGAAAAGCTTCAGCCAAAGGCAACTGCTGCCTTCCTGTCTTCCTCGATAGTGGAATGAAAGGGAATGTGATGCAATGGATTTAGGCAAAGGATCTGATCAGAATGTCAGGTTTCTATCAAGGGTAAAGTTCATCTGGTGAAAAAAAACCAGGAGTACGTTAGGGCTTCCATAGGGTAGGGCTTCCATATCAGTAAAGTCATTGTGAATGACATCAGGCTGTCTGTGCTCTGAAAACTTCCACTTTGGGAGTCAGTTGTCTTTTTTTTGTAAAAGGCTTTATATAAATTTTAGAGTGGCCTGCCTGTTGTCAGCAGGACAAAAAGAATTTTTTCTCTATTCTACTAATATTTTCCACCTAATTTTTTTACAATATATTTTGAAGGATGAATGAGTCTGTATATTTATGTTTAATGACAACAATTGTAAATCCATATATCTTTAGGATATTAACATTGAATCACCCCAAATGATGCACAACAATAAAAATATGACTTCCTAAAATAAAACAGCATTAAGAAGGCAAATTTTGTACTTGTGAGATTTGGAGAAATAAAGAGACATTTCCTAAGCCTCTTAAAACATGTGGAGTTTGAAGTTCTGACTACTGCTTCCAAGGACCAGGAAATGGGTCATGCTAATTAACACTCAGGGGTAGTATTTTCAACCATCAAGGTTATAAAAATTTATTCTTAATACTCTCTTTCCGGAACCCATTATGTTCTACTGAATTAATATCACACTGTATGATTTAATGGTAAATTTTATTTGATGACTGCATCATTTAACTTTAAACTGGATTCAACAAGTACAACTTAGTGCTAAATTTGCTGTCTACCTTTCTTTGCTTCCAAATTTGGTATTGGAAATCTTGAAGAAGTCTTAGAAATCTCAAAATCTGAAGGCTTCATGTGGAATTTTGTCTCATGTAGCTGTTTAGGTGACTGATGCTACCGATAATTTCTACTATAATCATTATTTTCTTTTTCTTCCTAATTATCAGGTGTGCTCAGTCCACCTCACACCACTTAAAGCAGTATTTATGGGCAAATTTGTGTTGTATGTTGGAGACAGAGGTCTTGCACCTTACTCACTCTTTGCTGAACAGCAGAAATCTTGGCCCTGATACAAAGATACCAGTGCCCAGAGAATCAAACTCAGTCACTTTAAATGAATGTAGCTTTCAAGGAATAAGGTTTACAAGAGGAAACAAGAGCAGATAATTTTACATTTATGACTCTATTTTGTTTAAATGTGGGATGTTTCCTCCATTTCACACATTTGGCATATTGTCCAGATATTTCTCCTTCCTGAAAGGGGAACCAGCAACTATATAGAGAGCAAGTCGGGCCAATGAACATTTCTTCCTCTGCTCTAAAATTGTCAATCCCAATAAATGATTGATTAAAGCTGGGATTCAGATCATCTCTGTACATATGAATGCTTAAAGGCTTCCTTCCTCTTTACTGAAGAGGAAAAAGATGACAATTACTTTGGGAATAATCCAGTTCCCCTTCTGAGTGACTGACCTGCATCTCCACAGCAGTGGTCTGGCTGGAGTTATCACCTACAATATATACGTATTATTTGGTGTACAGCTGGTATTCACCATTGTGCATGTGTTCAAGTGCAATTTCATGAACACTTCCACAATCTGAGGATTTTTCCAGGCAATTGCTACATCCACCCCATCCAGAAGACTTACTGCCATGTTGCCAAGGAGTTTACTCAGAGCGGATACTTTGAGGAGAAACAGATTAAATGCTTACTTTATAACTATTCTTAGAACTAAGATATTCTTATGGCTAGTGCCCCCTCATAAGATCTGCATTATGCCCTGTATTTTTTTTTTACACTTGCAGGAGAAAAATAGAAGTGTAAGACCTTAAAACCACTTCACCTTGGAAGTCCCTCTTATTCTGAAACAGCACACACCAGCACTAAGAGCCATTAACTGTCTTAGGGTGGAAGGAACCGAAAAAGAATCTCAGTGTTCTGCCTGTCTAGAATTGATCACAGAAATATTGCATGTTGTCTTCTAAGCTAAGAGAAATTAAAAAATAAACTAATTTTGAAAGAAAAATAAGCTTTTTTGATTACTATGAAAATTAATGAAGACAAGATGAAGCAGGAAGGCCAAGAAGACAGAGAATAACAGAGTTGTGAGCTTGATCTCAATCCCTGAGAAAGCAGTGGAGCAACCTCCACTGAATATCATTTCCAGACACATGAATGAGGGGAAGGTGATCGTGACTAAAGAGCATGGATTTATGAGGCAGAAATGATGCTTAACCAAACTGGTAGACTTCCAGGCTGAGCAGGATTAAATCAATGAGCAAGGAGAGAGGTGTGGATGTTGTTTACCTCAACATTAGCAAGTTGCTTGACACCTTTTTCCATAAATTCTCACAGATAAGCTGACAGTCAGGGTTAGCTAGGCAGGCTTGGGGCTCACTGTGTGATCAGGGACCCGAAGTCCTGCTGGAGGCCACTCAGTTGTGGAATACCCTAGGCACGGATATTGGGGCCAATACTGTTTAACCTTTTCACTAATGACCTGGATGATAGGTCAGAGAGCATGCTCAGGGAGTTTGCAGATGACACAAAGCTGAGAGGAGTGGCTCACACACCAGATGGGTGCCCTGCAGCTCAGAGGGACCTAAACAGGCGAAGAAATGGGCAGCCAGAAATGTAATGAAGTTCCACAAAATACATGCACAGTCCTGCCCCTGTGGAGGAATAATCCAGGCACCCATACACACTGTGGGCTGAAGAAGATTTTGCTGAGAGGGACCCTGGGGGCCTTCCAGGTGCACACCAAGCTGACCAAGGGCCAACAACGCACAGCAAGAAAGGCCAGCAGCATGCTGGGGTGGGTTAGCAAGGGCACTGCCAGGCAGGCTGAGGGATCCTTACCCCTACTTAGCCCTGGTGAGAGAGGTGAGCAGAAAAGGTATTAAATATCTCCACCCCACAGATGTTGCCAGTTAATTAACATCCTCTCAGTCTGAAGTCATAGTACAAAATGGATAAAAGACTGCCCCGGTAGGGAGACCTGTGTTACCGAATTAGTGTCTTGACGTACACACAGGAGCTTTGATGAAAAAGCATTGTGTGTTTGGCACTTAAATTGCATTAAAAATAAAAAAGATAGAAGGAGTTAAAGAAAAGTTTATTTTCCCTGAGACTTTAGTCTGGGTGACATGGGTACAATTTACTCAGCTCACAATGGGGAAGGAGTTATTAATCTCCCAGAGAGAGATAAAGACTTGCCACATAGTACACCACTTACATCCATACAGCTCTTTTCAGCCACGCGTACTACGTCCACAATTTAGGACCACAAGGATGAACTGTTAAAAGAAGTTTTAGGAGTGATGAGATTCTCAAACAGAAAAAGGATCTTCTATTGAAGATCCTTCATGGAATACAGAAAAGGACAGCATGCTGGAGAAAAGGTTTTTATGGCAGGCATCTCCTGTGGAACAGAACTAAAGCCCGTAAACTTTACCATGCTGCCATACGGAATCACTACCAAGGAATAAAACTTTCCCCTGCCCTGAGTGAAAGCAAATTCAAAGCAGTCTGTTTATTCAGTCTGCAGCTTTTTTCCATTGTTCATTACAATATGTTATTCTAGCACAAGTGGAATTCAGGAGGTGATCTCTCTGGCTGATGGTTGGATTGGTAAGAATATTAGACTTCAACTTTATCTCAGTAAATAATGGGCTCTCTCTGGAATAGCTGAAACTCTGACAGGAAGGAAGAGACATTAGTGGGAATTTCCCCTAGATAACAGTCCTTGGTTTATAGAAATCCTGTTCCATTATCTCTAGATATTATACAGACAAATATATAGAGCAGCAGCTCTATATAAATCCAACTGTGCTGGATTGCAAACACAGTGTTCTCTGCAAGAATCTTCAATATTTTTATTTTACATATTTCTTTATACTCAAAATGACAATCACGGATTTGGAGAAATTTAGTGACAAAAATACAAAACTGTTTTAATGGACTCAGCACATTGGATAATTATTTCAGAACTCCAGTTTTATGAAGTGAAGCACATAGTCTACCCCTTTTCCAGAAAACTTTTCTAAGAGAGCAGAACAACTATAAATCCAAATCCCACTGCTTTTTAGTACTTTATTTTTGTTCCTGTCTAGCTAAGATTCCTATCTGTAGTCAACTGAGTATTTTTCTCTTTGACCAGGACTAGCTTACAGCATACCAGGAAAGGCAATTATCAGGAGGCAGTTTAGAAATACAGACATGTAGAATGTGAGGGAAATACATACATGAAAATTTTCTTTTCTGAAATTTCTGTATCAGTCCTGGTTTTGCTCTATGTTGAAACTCTTTTGTGTATTTTTGTCAGAGGTTGCATAGGGCACTGCAGCTTGAGAAAGGAGGAAAAAATCATTGCAGAAAATGCAAGTAATTTTCCCTTTTATTTCCTTTACTGGTGAATATTACAGTAGTGAAATGCTCCACAAAATAAGTATTAGCTACATTTCACTACATTTTATCATCGTTCTCTTTTTGTAATTACATTTTATAAAATAAAGAAGTTAATTAGGAAATGAAAATTTGCTGGCATTTGGTTTTATTATAAGATTTTACACTATGAAGCAATTCTGACTTGAAAAGATGCTTGTCATCCTTAGATGTTTTCCTTACTTCATATAAATTGCCATCTAAATAGAGATGGTATGATGATATAACAATCAGAAATTTAACGTGTAAAGCAGACAGAAATTTCACATTTGAGATGCAATTTAGCAATGGGCTTCCGTAACTCATAGGGCAGTATTTCCTTTTTTGTTTATACAAGTTCCTAAAATTCAGAAGTTTATTTCTAAAAATTTTAAACAGTGCAAAAGGAAGGATACTATTAAATCCTGTAACTTCTAAAAACCTTGAAAAATACTTTTAAGAATATCTGTCACCATAGTGGTGAGTGAATGAGCTCAGTAGTCCAGCTTTCCATGCTGGCTGTGCACATCTCTCATTGTTGACCCATTGGGGCAGGAAGGAAATGCCTGGGTTCAGTTCTTGGTGTTCTGTAAAGCTTCTATGAGAGCCTTGTTGTATTCTTTGACCAGCTTTCTCACGTTCTTCATTATTGGCTGGTAGTCACTCTCCTGACTTTTTGTTGCTATGACTGATTAAAAGAATTAAGGAAACAAACTGCCAGTATAAATATGAGCATAATTAGAGATCACAAGGGAACCACACTACAGTACATTTGCTTCTTTGAAAACCGTCAAGTGTTGCAAAAAATGGAAAAAACTCCAGTTGGGTCTAAAAGGTTTACACTAATTTACTAGGGCTAGCTGCTATCTCATGCCAAGCATGGTAGGAAAAAAAAAAAAGATTACATGCCTGAGTCAGTTTTGTTTTCATATATACAGGCAATACGTCCCTCGTGAAAGACTCTGCCCATTGTTACATTGCAAGCAAAACCATTTCAAAGCACTTATTCAGTATGGCTGCAAAAGTCCCAGTCCAGGAAAGCAGCCCCTCTCTTTCCAGTAGCCCAAGCAGACACAGTACTCTGTACAGGGATCTGCACTTGGATAGGCAATATTGCATAGCAGGTTAGGAGATGCTTTAAGATCCTGATGAACTCGGGAAAAATTTTGTTTAAGAGTATTGCCTTAATAAACATTCCTATAGAGACTCCTTCATAGAGGAGGTAGCTCCAATTAGATTACATTGTCCAAGACTTTTTTCAGATGCATTTTCTAAGAATTAGAACACCTACCAGATCTGAGAAATGGGTTATTTGGTATATGAAAAAGGCAACATTTTATGTATTATTATATATGTTATTATAATATATAATAACATATGGCCAGGCTATCACATAATTGCCTGAAATATATTCCTGTGCCATTTTCTGACTATTTCATTTCCATATGGCAATGGTCATTGTCCAACATACTACACTGGATGGTGCAGTCTAGTTTTGACATTCTTTACCAATTACATTTGTACTGTAATCATAAAACAGTGATTTTGTGCATATTAGAAATTTCAGATTTTTTGTTTCTAAATAATTTTGAAGAAATAAGCTTATTGTAATGAATTCACTGTCCCAAAATAAAAGTGCAGCTTGGTCCTACTCAGACCTCTGCCATAACTGTGGGTAATAAAAAAGTACAAGATGAGAAGAACCATCAATTCTAATTAAAATAAACATCAGTGCTTTTGCTTATATCAAAAACTATCTCATGAAAGCAATTTGCAAATAAGCAAATAACGGTTTTGCTCAAGTTTTGTAAGGACTTACATGATTAGTGAAATATAACCCTTAAATTTGAATTACATAATGAGAAAGCTACAGTGCAGTTTCCCCAGGCCAGCCCATTTTGCAGCTCAAACATTTCCTTGTCATATCTTAACACGCTCACCTGTTTTTTTCCTCTAGTAGGCAATTACCCTTTTATTTCACAAGCAAAACACTAAATGTATACAATTTATTTTTTACTTTTTCATTATTGGTATTTTCAGGGAATTAAACAATACACCGTGCAAAGTCACCATGCCCTAAGATTTTCAAACAATAATACACTTGCAGATTAATTCCATGTAAGACTGGAGAGGTATGAACTTTGTATGAAACCTGATGGTGAAACTGAGCCAGAAGGAACAACTCCAGACTGCAAGGCAAAGCTTATGCTTTAGGACCCCGTAAAATTGTTTCAGACAACATATGCAAGTTGTGCTATATATAATATCTATCAGCTAACCAGACATTTGCAACGGATTGCCTTTCCCCTCCTCCCCTGTCTCCTGCTGACCATTCCGTCCTGTCTTACTCTGCTGGAGGAAACAGACTTCTTCCTCAATTAATACAGTGTATGAATTTGACTCTATTTCTTAAAGAAAAGGATACATTCCTTCATCATAAAGTTATTTTGCTCATGGTGCTGCCACTTCCTCTCCAAATTTGTAAGCTGAAAACACAAAAAGAGCCAAAAATTAAAACGGTAATTATTAAACTCATACTTTATACAAAAAAAATCCCAAAAATGTTGTATCAGTACCTTATACTCTATCACCTGATAAGATCAAAGTTATTTCACATTAAAAACTTTGAAATGAGAAACAATGGCAAAATGTTTTTTAAACTGCCAAAAATTACATGCATAAAATTTAGGACTTCATAATCCATCAGTCCAAAAGGACTGCATGCAACTGCACTGATAGATGAAAAAATCAGATGAGAATTCAAGACTTTTCATATAAGGAAGTACATAGGTAAGTCAGAAGTAAAAAGATGAACCCTGCAGGGAGATACGAAATCTCATTATGCTTCTTATCACTTAAATGATCTCTTCTTAGAATCAGTGAGATCTAAAATCACCAAAGATACAATATTTCCTGACACTGTCTTGGACTTTAGGCTACACAGAAGAAACTTCCTTACTTCCATAGTTAAGTTTCCTGTCTGATGCCAGAAGCTGTGATAAGAACAGAGCTGCAGCAAGAAGATTGTAGGAGTGTGGGTTAAGTGTTGGCACTTCTTCAATACTTTCAGCATCAACAGGAAACTAATGTGGACATTATATCGATGGCTGCTTCCTTACAATACAATTTTATACTTGTTTTTCTGATGCTACTGTTCAAGGCTTTGCATTTCAAGATATGAAGATGTTATTTTTAAATGCAAAAACTGAAAATCATTCTGAGACTAAACTTACAGTAGAAACTAAAAATTTTCCTATTAATTAGGAAAACACTGCAGTATTTTACTTAAAAGCTTATTCTTAAGCTAGAAAACATGAAAATAGTTCCTATATTACTCAAATCTTAACAGCAAAGAATCAATTATCTAGTGTACTGGTTCACAGCAAACATGACAATTTATTTTTAAGTACAAATATTTCTGACCAATTAAAATTCTTATTGCCCCCTTTGTAGATGTTGCAACACACAATATAGCCAGTAAGAGAGCCTAGGTTTGAAATACTTACTGTCTGATACATATAAAAGGAAACATTCAATATAATTTTATAGTAAGTCCTTGGAGGCCACTTCACTGCTTGCAAAATTGCCCAAACCCTCAAGGTACATGAACAATATTTGTACTTCACAGTTCTTGATGCATGTCAACCAATTCAACTGCTATAAGATATACTTTAATTCACTCTCATGGTATTTACACTCATGACATAAAAAGTAAGGAAAAAATCCTTTTTGCAGACACTGAAATAGAACTGTCACAGCTTAATGAATTGAAGAAATGATGTACAACTATTTTTTATATAAAATTTTAAGCCTCATTATGCAAGTATCCTAACTGCTTATCCATCTTCCTAAGCTCTAGGAATAAGAACCTGATCTTGGAATAAAAGATATTCAGTATCTGAAGTCTTGCAGACTTTGGCATGTAGCTTTGTGGACTTATATCATCACCCTAGAGTGATTATAATAATTCTGTTCTACACATGTATACATATACCTCAGTCAGAGCTACGCCTTCTCATCTGCTCCATGAAGGCCACTCCAGAAGAAAGTCAACTTAAACATATACCAATATGACCTTTAGCTTTTAACTGAATTAAAATAAAATAAATATCTCAACAACCTCAAGCAATAAAAACCAGTGAAATGCAGAGAAAATAACCAATTTCCATTTCCACCTTATTTTAAGGTTATCCGTTTTCCTTCTGTGCATTTGAACCTCTATACCAGTAAAGTTCTGCTGCCAAAACGACAATAATATATGGGTCCTTAAAATGGAAGAATCAAAGCTGCTCAAGACGTTACAAACACATTCTTTCCTGATTCACTTTTTAAATGTAAATGTACATATACTCATATACCAAAGTTTAAGTCTGAACAAATCCCAGAACTTCAGTGGTCTGCAAGAAGAATTAGAAAGCAGAAGAATTAGAAAAAAGGAAAATGAAATTAATAGCATAGGTTGCAAGAGAAAACTTACCACCAAACTTTAAAAGCAAAAGGGATCTTAGCTAATTAGTAGTGACTGTTTTTTCCCCTGTATGTTCTTCTAAGTTGGTCCGCAAAACTACTCAAGCAAAGGAAGGACAGAAGGTGAAGAGTTCTGAGCAAGATTAATACAAACACTTAAACATACAAGTCACATAATTTTTAAGCTCAGAAAGATCTCTGCCCAGTAATCTAAATCTTACAAACAATTTATTGGTATAATATTAAGTTTTGTTTGAAAACTGAAAATATGGCAACACACTTAAAACACATGACTTAGAAAACTCTCTGAAAAGGAATAAACAGATTCCATCCGTATAATGCTTCATGTGTATGAGAAAACCAAAACTGAGAAAGAAACTACTGAAGGGGATAATATGTAACCTGAGCTATACCTGAGAATGTGTCTCATTTTCTTGCAGCTCCCTCTTTAGTGTCTCATACTCTGCATTCAAATGTTCCATTATTTTCTTGAAAGAACGGCTGCGTTTTGTTAATTTTTCTTTGTCATCCTGGAGTCTCTAGTCAGAAAAAAAACCAGCACAAACTGATTAATGGCTGAATTCATCTGCTGTGAGCTTCAGGTAAATTACTTCAATTCACCTTTCAGAGTGCTACTTTTTTTCCTTTCAGAACAAGACCACGTGCACAGAGAACTCACAGGCTTTTCTCTAGCAATGCATGCTTTATCCTAAAAATGAACTCAATGATTATGACAAGTTCTAGGCTTAGACCATATTCTATGAGCACAAGTGGGAAAGCTGACGTTAAGAATTTGTAGGAAATTCCTTTTTGTTTGAGTTCTGTGTTAGATTGCTAAATTCAAAGTTATGAGTAGTCATAAATTACACCTGAAGATTCTAGCTGACTCATTAAAATAAAATGAGGTGGAAAGAAGTGATCAAAAGGCATCCAGCTCATATCCTGCTACATGTACCCATTTGGTAAATAATGTATATAAGCAGAGAAGCATTTGGATTAATTTGCAGCTATCAGATATAAGGAAGGACTCTCAATCACAAACTGGATTACCCCCCAACTGGTTGCTCAAAAGCACACAAATTCTGTCTTATTCCTTTTGTTACCTTTTCCTTCTCTTCTCCTGATGCTTTCAGAGCTGGCAGATTACTGTAGACCTCCAACTCTGCTTTTGTCTGTTCAATTTTGTCTTTAAGAGAAGCCAGTTCACCAACCATCTTGCCCTCCAACAGTTCCATCTTCTGTAAGTCCATCTGCAGTTTTTGACTCTCTAGATCACCAGACACACAATCTTTAATTAACAGTACTTTTTGTTTCATAATACATGGCCCAGTACATATAAAGATTCATACTATATTTAAGCTATATAAACAGCTCCTGTATATCTTTCTTGATATTCGTGGGACTGTTTATGTGAAGCAAAGAAAAAAATGTGATTTTCACAACCATCCTACAAGTCAGACTCATACACTACAATAACTGTATTATACTCCATAAGTGAAGATTAATGAAAATGTGAAATTTTTTGTATTACAGTGCTTCTATTGTTAAATTTATAGCATCAGCCAATTTCAAGTCTTAAAGCAGTGGTGATAACTTACAAGAAGTTGCAATAATGCAGACAATTTAAAAAAATAATTTTATTAGTTTTTTTAGCAATGTGTTGTTTTTATTTATGCTGCTTGTATAAGGGCAAGGTTTAGTTTTTGGAGAACAAATAGCCAAATTTTCTTTAAACATTCACTCTCTACAGAAAAACACTTCCATACATCCACAGAATAAGGGCTGTCACAGTTTACAAGATCAGCACGTGTTACAACATACAGAATTTACTTCTGGCACTCCATTAAAAATAAGTAACAGAGATACAGGTAATTAAGGGAATTACAAATATGGGTGGATTCTTATACGAAGAGAACTGCAAAGACTGAAACAGTTCAGCCAGGAGATGCATAAGAGAAGAAACAATAAAAAGATACAAAATAATAAATATACTTTGACACAGCTTTGGGGGTAAGTTCCCCCTGAGTGGGGAAGGACTAGATGTGGCTAGACTTGTTTTGGTTTCGTGACCTGCCTTGCCATTGCATTCTATTCATGATCCTGAACATTAAACACGTGACTACATCTTCTTATGTTTCAGATCTGTACCTAACTCAGAAGAATGATACAAATGATGCAGGTTTTTTTTCCTATAATCTAAAATATCAGGCAACATGGCTATTGGGAGGGATGAGATGGCACAAAGAAACTTTTCTCAGCATAGACTGTGTATTTTGCTCACAGTCAGATTTGTGCTGATCAGCTGGAAAAAGGTAGAAAATTATCCCCCCAACTTAACCAAGGCAGTATAAATCTTCATGGCAGAAGGGAATAGATGTGCTTATGTAAAAAAGGGAGTGTTCACCTTTCCAAAAACTGTGGGTATGGTTTCCTCAGTGGATTTATTTGGGAAAATCACACTGTCAAAGTAAGATTTTGGTATTCATTTCTCAACTTATGTATTTATGCCATATGCTTCTTTTTTTTAGAGTGAAGTATTTCCTTTAATCAATATTTTTTTGCTTATTACAGTGCTTCAGTGATTTGTTTAGGCATCTCAAAATAAAAAAAAAAGACAAGACCAAATTTTTGTGTACCATTTGAAATTATCCTCAAGAATGCTGATCCATAAGGTAAGATTGAAAGGGTCCTATATGTGCAAAGAGCATGTTCATAAATACAAAAAAATTCCATATTACTAAAAGAAGGCTTTAAAAGTAAAATATTTAGACTGCATGGCATGTCTGCACTTCAGTGTCTGCCTTCCACTGTAAAGCACTTAAGAAAACACCTCCTCTGTGCCTACAATATTTTGTAACTGCCCATAGTTTCAATTCCAAGTTCCCAGTAGTGGTCAGTGACAGATTGTAAACCACAACTGAACAGACCGCAGCTTTACTTCTCTTATTCCTACAGCACTGTGGTCTAAAGACAGACAGATGCTTAAGGACCTCAATAAATGAGGGTTTTAAGATCAAAGCCAGTAAAAAACAGAATTATAAAATAAATTCAGATTGGAGAGAAAGAGCAGAAAACAACTTAGATGTTCTTAAGGACTTATTTGGGCCTAATCAAAGCATTTTCACTTTTTATATAGTAGTTTAATATCTATATTTTATTTTAAAATAATACATAGTTGAGTAGTTGGAATTTATTTTACATAGTAAAATAAAGGAGTAGTAAGAATGTAAGTGCCAAAAAGGCAGAACGAGTTCTTAGGCTGTTCTGTCTATACTCTGATAGAAACTATGATGAGACAGCAACGAGCATTCCTATCCATTCACTGGAGGAAAGGGAAGAAACTGGAAGCGGTGAATTTTTTCCTTTTCCAGTAGCAGCCTCAGTGAAAAAACCTCAGAACTCCTCTAGGGGAAGAGGCAGGAAGAGGATACAGCCCAGTTCCTTTTGATACACTGTGAAGTTGCAGTGTCTAGCATGCAGTGTGTACATAGCAGCAAATTCTCAGAACAAACCACAGTGACCCAGGGAAATAGTTTTGGGAAACTATGCCATCAGCACTTTTGTTTACTCCTCATGGTTTCCTTCTCTTTTTTATTTTTTTAAGGGTTCTGCTGGTGGACATTCTATATTTTTGTTATGACAAGAAAATATGTGAATCCAGATTTTAATCACAACAAAAGTATTCTGAAGATTACTGTGCTATAATTGGAGGGTTAGGAAGAAGTTCAATTGTGCAAAATGAAAATTCACTGCATTTCTGAAAGATTCTTAAGTTGTTTATTACAGTATCTATGACTCCTTGCTGTCAGACATTTACTTATGAATTATTTAAACGATCTGCTGAAAATTATGTACTGTAACTTCCTTCTCTCCCCTAGCAGAGAAAGAAATATCTCTTTCAATAATGTCTCTATAGCACCAGATGCTTTCAAAACATCCTTACGTTATAAAGCAGTCAGAATTGATGCTTACATGAAAGAACAAAAACCATAATTGAACTTGTAATGCTAAACTACACTAGAACTGCAAAATGAGTATTTGCAAACAAGTGAACACTGAATGTTCAGAAACAAAACAATCAAATTCTGTAACATTTTGTGCATAGCAACTTCGTATTTGCTCATAACTACTTCGAAGTCACAACAGGGGCTCCTATTTTGAAAATTACTAAAAAGTACAGCACATAATAGTCTTCTAACAAAATGATTTATGGTTCTTAATTCCTGCCCCTTCCTTTCAGCCAAACAAACAAGGAAAGGTTTGCTGAACCAATAATGATATTGGCAAAGACTTAAAACTGTGAGAACAATCCTACTATAAACAGTGCCAATAAAGAACTAAATAGACACTTGTTATGGGAATGAAAGAAAAATACCGTCTGCTTTTTGAAATTACAGACAGGATCCTGCAGATGCTTACATTTAATTTTCGGTATTTGAATATTTAGAAAATGAAGTAAAAAGGAATTTTCACTTTGCAGAATCAAATCCTCAGAATTTGAGAGCTATTCACTGTCGTTGTCAGTTATTCTTCCATAGTACATACCCTTTGCAAAAGCACAAACCACAGTTAAATGATACTAACAATACATTACAAACAATATATGGTTAGACAACTGTGGAAAACTCCAATTTATTAAGAACTGTTTAAAAATAATGGAAGGTATTTATTTTGAGGCAAGTATTAGTAAAAATCAAACTTCTAGCGACAAAAACCTCATAACCCTGTATTAAAATACATTTTTTGAGCTTACATCTGTGCAAGAAAGATGATCTTTAGTGGTAATAGTAAATGAAACACTACTGAGGAATATAAATAAATAGCTTGTTACTCAAAAGAGTTTCAGTTTCTCTGTTGCCACTGTATTTTAATATTTAGTTATAATCTGTTATCCAATATTTTCAGATCTTCTACTTATTATTAGTGGAACATTGTGGGTAACCTTAACACTTTTAAGAAATAAATTTAAAAATTCATTGCTGATCTCACCTGTAACCAGATTCTTAGCAGTGCTCTGTGACTTCTGCATTTCAGTTGATTTGAAATTGAGGTCTTCCTGCATAATTTTCAGCTCTTGATTTGTAACAGATGAAATTTGTTTCATATGATTCAGATTCTGCGTGTTACCAATAACAAAAATGAGAACACATTCTATTTTTGAAAAGACAAATGGTAACTCGACAAGTAAAAAACTTGTTCAGCTAGGACACTGTCTGTTATTTAGCTTTTGTACTACAAAGAATTAAAATACTGGAAATATTCTGAAGTGATTTAAATGTGAATGACTTTCATTCTGCCAATTTTTGATAAAAGATGTCCTGACAGACCAGCACAGATGAAACAAAATAAGAATAAAGCAAGAATAAACTGTGCTGCCATACAGATCGGTTCTAAAGGGACAGTGCCTAAAATATAAGGTACTGAGTTAGAAGACAATTAAAGTAACCATAGGATCAAAATATTACTCAGATGAAACTTTTCTAGAAGATAAAAAATCCATGGAAATAAAAAATATCAAGAGGAAAGGAGAACTGAAAGTGAAAAAAATGGTAGACTATAAATTGGAACAATTTCTAGAGTGTTACATTATCCATTTATATTGTTTACAGAAAATATTACATAGCAGGGTATTCCAGACCTAATTTTAGTAGATCATAGGGACAAGAGGAGTATTTTCAGTTATGTAACAGTATGACAGGATACCCCTGAACTGAGATGTGCAAACTTTGGGTAAACAACATATTGCAGCAGTTTTATTTGCAGTATTTGGAAATGTTTTTCATGAATGGAATAATGTTCATTATAACAGTGATGACAACTCTTTCTCCAGAAAGAAATTAAACAAATCCTTTTTTTTTTTTTTAACTCCAGGTGTACATGGTTTAATGTTTAATCATCCTAAGAGATTACTATGTGGATAAATTTAAATATATAAAACACACCATCCCTCTTCATCCAGTCGCTTTCTTGCTCTGTGCTTCTAAATTCCTAGCTTGACATGGGAGGAGGGAAATGCTTACCCTGCTCGAGTGCTCCAGAAGTGCAACAATGTTGGCTTCTATTTGTGACTTTCTTTCAAGTTCCTGATTCTTAACCTCTTCAAAAGTCTCAAGAAAATCTGGAGATTAGCAAACACGAAAAATAAGGCTCTTACTTACAGCACATGCCTGCGTTATTTCCAGTCAAAACTTTGTACTATATTGATAAATTGTACAATTAAACTTCGTTTATTTAAGAGCCAGGTGGTAGAGACCTTGAAATTTGTCAACTTTTTGGTTGGAATGAAAGAGAATTCTTCCAGAGACACATATTGGGCATGAGGTCACCACCTTCCTGTATAGTGAGGCTTTTTACCCAACAGGAAAGGAGTTTCACCCCCATAATTTCTGACACCTTTCTAAATGCTTGTCCCAGCAGCTGTTGCTCTTTGTTTTTCTGAAAGTTAACAAAATAGGCTGCTAAATAAAGGAAACAGGTGACTTCATTATCTCTAATAGACTGGACTAAATGTGAAACACTGCTAAGGACTTGAGACCAATATTCACCTGGGATCACCTCTTTCCTTCTGCATGATGTCCCTTAACTATATCTGTAATTTAAGTTCACTTTAGTAAGTGTCCCACTGAATCTGACAACACAGTTGTAATGGTGGTAGGCCCTCTGTATTTGTGTTCTAGGCATATTACACTGTATTTATGATGACAGCTTTATTGAAAAGAAAAAGGTGCTGGACACATCACATCAAAATTAGAAGTCCAGCAAGATGCCACCTAGGGCTGTAAGTTATAATAACTTCTCTTCTACTGGGTCTCCTACTGAAACATGGCTTATACACAGGAGCACTCAGTAAAATTAAGAGTTTCTATGTGGATAAAAAAGGGAAGAAGTCCTTGTTTGAGCAAGAAGGATTAGACAATAGTAGGAACACATTTTCACACATTTATAAATATGAAACAATAACACTAACATACACAACATCCACAGGTATATATGTAATTCTACAAAACAGAGCCAGCAACAATAAAATTAGGACCTTAGAACAGTATCTATATGATTTGACTACTGTTTGTCTCCTTTGGCGTTCTGGACTTTTTAGCTGTTTTCTTTCAAACCTCTGAGTTTATTTAAAATCATTAAGCAAGGTCCATATTTACATCTCATCTCACTGTTTTGCTACAGACAACTCTCCTTTTCATCACGCTTGTCTGACTGACCTTGTTTCATTTGAGCACTGTGTGTTTCACAGACTCATAAAGAATTGAATGCAAGAGACTGCAAGAGCTCATCTGATTAATTCAGTAGCTTGAGGATAAAACTAACTGTATGTCAGTAATTCAGATGTTTGTCTATGCTCATCTCACACTCAGATCCCAATGGATACTCTACAATTCTCCAGGACAACCTATTTCAGTGATTGGTAAATGTTAATGTTAGGAAGTTTTCCCTAATATCCAACCTGAAATCTTTCTGTAACCATTGATGTATTGCTCCTTTTATCTCCTCCATGTATATATAGAGATAAATTATTCACTTGTTATTTGAAACAGCCTTTTTAGATATTTGACAACTTTCATAAACCTTCTAAAACAAAAGACTTTTTCTTTCATATTTCCTTGCAGGTCACGCTTTCTGCATCCCCCATAAGTTTCTCTTCATGCTGTCACCCCTTCCTTTATGTGCAGAACTAGAGACAGTGCTCCACCTGAAGTATTCAATGCACAGGGAAAAAGATTAGTTTACATGTCTGACAAATTACACACCTGTTGTGGTATTTTCTCTTCCATGTTACTGTGATACTGCGGAGCCATGTTCACTTTGTTTTCACTCCAACTCTGAGCCATGCCACAGAGCTGTTCCTAATGAACTGCTCCCTATTCTACATTTTTGCTGTTGATTACACTACCCACCTACAGAAACTTACATTTCATCATTTTTGAATGCTTTAAACTCATTTCTAATATGCTAAAGTATAAAAAATTCCAACCCTGTCCTGCAGCATGACTTCAGCTTTTCCAATGGAGTATTTTCTGTGAACTCTTCTGTGAAACTCTCACCTGCCATCCATCTGATGGATATAAGTATTGATCAACCTGAACACCCAACACACTGCAAAACTCTACTCAATACATGCTTTCATTCTGGCATTGAATCCTTCATAATTAGTAATTTTTTAACTGAATGCATAGTCTAGGTTAACGACAATATTTTCCTAGCTTGTTTCTCAGAACACCATGAGACAGCAGAAGATGTACTGAAATTATACATAATCTGCTGCACCTCCCTTATTCCGCAATATTTTTCTGTCAAAAAAGGAAAACAGATCTCTGTACTTGACAAATTAATACTAATGTTATTCATATTTCTGTTTCTGTAACATTTACAAAGTGTTTGCTTGCTTTGTTTTTCTACATTCTTTCTGGAAATTGATACTAAAGCTGACTAGTGTGTATTTCCCTGTCTCCTCCTCTTCTACACATATTTTCCCATCTTTTTAGACTCCTGCATGTTCCCTCAAATCTCTCAGGTTTCAGGTCCTCCAAATCTCAAACAGGCCTGGAATTGCATCCATATCCTCTGATGAAGGGTAGAAGCAGAACCAAAACCCCAAAGACTCAGAAGGACTGTGAGTTCCCACTTGCACAGTCTCTATTCACACTGAATATCCAGATTAAGTGAGCTTTTGCCTTTTCGTTTCTCAGGAAATTTGGTAATTTGAAAACACAGAAACTCTCTAAGTATGGTCTTACCCATATTCCCTTCCTGTGAGCTGAGACCTTTCTTTCAGTATCATGCTAACCATAAGTCATACAGAGAATACTTAAAAAAAGATATTATGTTCTCTGGTTTTAATGGCGTATTTATTGATAATTTTCCCCTTTTCCTGAGTAACAGAACAACTTTTTTGGTAAGCTCTCTACTACAGTACACTAGCAATAAGGTATATTTAAAACCAATTGTTGTCATCCTCTGTAAGTTGCTGCTAGGGTCTCTACAACATTAGACCCTTCTAATATGCAGCAAAGCTTTAGCAGCATTCATCTTGAATAAATATATATGAGAAGCCTTAATTTTGAAGAATTATATAATTTCTACACTTGTCCATTTTCAAGTTCTGCTTTTAATAATTTAATCAATTAATTTCAGCCTTGTTTTCATAAATTAAAGCTGTGTTCCTAGGACCTTTAATGACTCATGAAAAGCCTTTCAGATGCTCGAAAAATTTATGACTGTCCTGTAAGTCCGAAGATATTAATTATCTTGCCCTGAGGCAGAAACTTTATGTAAAGATCAGAACATCAGTTCTTTGCAGCTCTAAATTATCTGTGTTTTGACAATACAAGAAAACCTGTATTTTAGAAGAATTAGGCATAATTGAATTATATTAGATGACTTACTGTCCATACTTTCTTCACTCTTCTTGAGCTCTTTGTACTTCCAATTTTCTTCTCCTGCAACAGATGTAACATTGATTTAACTTTACATTGCCTTAGTCCTGAATTCCTTTATATATGCAAAATGTCAGTCTTAAAATTTCTACATGCCTAGAAACTACAGGACTAATCCTATGTCACTGAATGTAATCACTTGAACAGACTATGTCAAAGACTTTTACGTTAAAAAAAAAGATATTTATCTAAATAAATCAGACTCAATGCATTTTTTGAACCTTTTAGAGGTTAAAATCTCTGATAAATAGAAGTGACATAAATACTTGGTTTGAACAAAGGAAGTTCATATGATTTTTCTGAAGTCTCTATTTCAATAGTAGAGGACAAATACTTCTGTGTATTTGGGCACTATGGCTAGTTAAAACTTTCTGCAATTCAATATATGAGCCATTTCAACAGCACTTTCACATATTACAGTGGAATTTCATAAGGAAAAGCAGCTTGCAAGCAACAACGTGACAATCTCAGAGAAATAAACAGGAAAACTGTACAAGTAATGGTGCAGGAAAATTAAATGCACAGAAAGCTTTCTACAATTAAGTTTTAAAAACCATTTCCATACAAATTCTGTATAGTGATATTAGAAGTAAGGATAGCATACCCTACTTAATTCACTCTATTGTTGAACTCCACTATGACTATAAACAGATCGAAATTTAAATGTACTAGTAAAGTGGGACACCTATTTGTCACGAGGAGACAATTCTTTTAATTAATTTTAAATTTCAAGTATCAAAAATATTAATTATTTGAGTCTCTTATATTTTTAACATAATATTTAATTTTAAGGAATACATTGCAAAAGAAACAAATAGATACAGATATAACTGAGCAAGCAAATTTCTCCAGGTCTTTTTATTTGTACATCCCCCCATGCTTTCCTCTTTATCTAGTATATACAAACAATAAGAACACTCATGGGACCCTACGGGACTGTGATTATGCTTCAGCTTCCTTGCAGCTGTGGCTTTGTTCCTTGCCAGACTCTCTCATTTGCAAGGCAAAGTCTTCAATATTTAACAACTTAGCCTTTTCTTAAAAAATCTAGCAATAGTGAGCCATGAAACAGTTACATGATTTGCCAATTGTTTAAAAAAAAAAAAAAAATTAAAATAAAGTTTGCAACTTTGAAGTGCCTTTACAGATAATTTTTCTTTAAAACATGCCACTATTACATCAATATCTTAGCCTCCCCTGAAATTTATGAATGATTGAGTCTATTCCATTATGAGTTAATGCTGACTTTGACTAATCAGTTAAAATTAACTTCTAGTAAATGGAACGTGTAAAAAGCGGGTGAAATTTTTACTTATTTAGATTTTCTCAAGTGAAAACTAAAAATAGTTATTTCTATATATTCTGTTTATTTTTTCCTACTCAGAAATGTTTCTAACACTGAAATATTAATCCTGAAACATTAAAAAAAAAAATCCTTAGTTGTTTTTTTTTTTAGTCTATTTCACCTTACATTTACCTAAAAAACTTTAGGAGCTGAAGTTTTGGGAGTGTTTTGTAATAACATTTAAATACCAATCCAGAAGTGACTGGGGAGGGAGGGACAACAGGAATTTCAAGGGCACACCAAGATGCTGACTTAGAGCAGAAGTATGAATGGACCTCTGTGATTCTCTCTCCATTCACTAGGAAAGACAGCATTGGCAGTTTACATTTCTGTGTCTTAAGCTATTCTTTATTAGTATCTTCTTTGTTCCATCTGTTATACCAACACATGAGTTCCCTCTATATTATACCATAAGGCAATTTGATTCTGAATATCCTGACTGCTCCTGATACGCTGACAAAGAGTATGTACTTTATCCTATATATGCTTTAAACTCTCTTCTTCAACAGATTTCCTTTTCTAAAACAGTGAAAGACACACAGTCCAGTAATGTATGATTGTGTGTAAACTGAACTATAAAAAGCGACTCACTTCTTACCTTCTGCATTTCTCCGAAGTTAAAATGAGAAAGGGTTGCAAGACAAACAAAAAGGAAAGATTAAAGAACAATAAAGTTGGCAATGGTACTACCTGGAAACACAAAAGCTGACAAAATAGTCTTAACAAGTTATTTGTGCAAAAATAATGAAATATCTGTAGAAATATGAAATGTTTTGTAATGAAAAAGATGAGAAACAGATATGTAAAACATTTGTTTAGAGGCAAATTTAGAAATATTTGTTCAGCTTGAAGAAACTTACAGCTAGATTTTAGACCGATCTCCCAAGAAAGGGTATAAAGTAAAAAGGACGCACATCAACTCATTAGTCCTCTAGAATTTCAGTAAGTTGTTACAAAGCCTTCCAGAATGTATGCACATATTTGTGTAATTCCTGTCTGGACAAGATTTCTGATAATGAAAAGAAGGTTTTCCATTGCGTGAATCTCCATTTTATGGAGAACCTTTCACAACTATTAAGGGCCTATGCTCAAACTAAAGTTACTTCCTCCGGAGTCATAATCTAGTGGTAGGAAAAATCCCAACCTAACCTAGCCTAAGTACTACAGCACATGTTTGTTGGAGGTAAGTATAAATTAAAGCCATTTTAAGGCAGCTCTCAAACTCTTCTTGCAAAGATCAACAAAAGAAGTTTCAAAGACTGATAACAATAACACTGAACTAGTATTAAAAAAATACTGTCTGCTTTATACGTTACTATTAAACATTCTCAATTCCAAATTTATTGACACCGTAACAGACCATGTAAAAGGTAAATTTAATGAAAGCATTTCTACATATGAGCTGGTTCCACAGTGCTGCCAGAAGCATAAACTTCTATTCCTCAACCAGTCCTAAAAATAAAACTGGGATAGAAAACCAGACAGCTGTACTATTATTTTAAATGGTAAATTTCAATATGAACTTGTTGAATGCACCACTAAAAGTCTGAAAAGAAAAGCCTGTACCTCCAGATGTGACGATGTTGATAAGTAATGGACATTTGCATCAGCCTAAAACTTTCAAGCAGATAATGGGTAGAACATACACCACACAAACAGATGCAGCTCTGCACAGTCTGCTACAACTCTAGTCATATTACCTCGATAATTCTCCAGATCCATATCAAGTTGCTGAATGATGTTTTTAAAATGGTTTGTTTTTTCTTTTACTTCTGTCAGCCTGACAAATAGATAATGAAATTCAGGGTTAAAAGTATCTTTTAAAATACTTCCTTTGTTTAAGACAAAAATGAAAAGAGAAATCAAGAATAAAAACTGCAAACCTAAATTTATCAAAAACAAAAGAATATCAGGATTATTACTATTATAAAAGGTTATTATAAAAGGCAGGTGTAAGTAACCTGTCACTTTAGTCTCAATAGCTATTAAATATAAGTATTGCTGCTCCTTTTTATTAAAAAACAATTTTTGTTGAGTCATCAGTAATTCTTAACTTACTCAACTAGTCCCTCTGCTGGTTGCTATTCAGCTTTGCAGAGGTACAACATAATTGGTAAAGTGCACCAAATAACTGTACTCCTTAAAAATTACTTATGTGTTCACTAAAATCCATTAAGAAATTGCCATGTAAAAGTAAAACACTATGCTATAAAATCAATCAAAGTGTGAAAGAAATTACCTTAAACATATTTCTATGTAAAGTCTCAAATATGTTTTGTTATTGCATCTTTTAAAAAATTCTGGTAAGCAACTTTTTATCTAATTAATGTATCAATACATTAAAAATTAACCAATAATTATAGCTGGGAATACTGTTTAAGAGAACTTAAATTTGTTTCTAGGATATTTCATGAATTATCTCAAATTTTCTTTAAATCAAAAGCAAAATCAAAATCAAAATCTCAAAATATTATACTGTTTTAGCTACTCCCCCAACTTTACTTTTTATTATAAAATTTACTTGACTTTCTTGCTAATCTTCAGAAAAGCCCAGTACCTAAGAAGCAAGAAGCAATGCTCTTTTACTCTTTAGAATGGAATTTTCTATAAGCAACTTTGTAACTTCTAGGCTTTATGAACACATAACAAACTTAAAAATGTGACTGCAGCATAATGTGGCTCAACTTCATCGATGTCCCAGGGGAGTAGCCTTTTACAGATGAATGTCTTCTTAAGCTTTAAACAGGTTTAGCTCAGGGCAATTACCACTTTATATTTTCAATATTCATATGGGATGGAAGTATCTTATTATGCAGATCTAAATGTTCTATCACTATAAAAGTTGTTTCCCTGAAACAGAAGAATATATTCTATTCTCTGTGGAATGCTAACAGTAGAACAGGTTTGAAAATGTGGTGATGTTCTGTAAGTCTCTAGAAATATATGATGGAACTCAACTGTCTTTAGGGTGTAGATGTAATTTATAATGGGGTTACTCACTGTCTTTCCATGCTTGCTATTTTTTGACTGTCATCTTTAACCTATAAAAAAAAGTATGACAACATTAACACATGAAATAAAATCTACAAATGAAAAAAGGAAAAGAAAAAAAAGATTTCTAAATTCAAAGTACATGGAATAGAAACTCTGCATATGAAATCACAAACTTGCTGTTACATCATCCAAGAAGAAGTGATATGATTCAGCTGTTATCTTTTCCAAATGTTTAAAATCATACACTTAAAAATCAGATACACTTACCATAGGTCATTCAGACCAATAATCCACATGGTACAGACAGATAGTTACATAACACAGCATAGGCCATTGTAAACTGATTAAATTGCTCCTGGATTAGTTTACATGTTCAGTACCCACAAGGATACTGTCTGGAGTTATGTTACAGAGCTGTTCAATTGGCTCAGTTTTCCCAACCAACATGACGTGAATTGTCAATCAGCTGAAAAGCTGCCTGTGCCAATTTTGTTTTCATAAAGTCATTGAATGCATTGAAGGGATCTAAAAGATCATCTATTTCCAACCCAGGCTTCACCTCCCCCCCAGCCCCACCATGGCAGGGATGCCACCACTCGATCAGTTTGCCCAGGGCCCCATCCAACCTGGCCTCGAACACTTCCAGCCATGGGGCATCCACGTGTCCCAGTGCCCCACCACCCTCACAATAAAGAATTTATTCCTAATGTCTAATTTAAATATCTCATCTTTTACTTTAAAACAGTTTCTGTCTTGTCCCATCACTATCTGCCCATGTAAAAAGTCACTCTCCCTCTGTTTATAAGCCCCCTTTAGGTACTGGAGGGCTGCAATGAGGTCTCCCAGGAGCTTTCTCTTCTCCAGGCTGAACAGCCCCAACTCTCTCAGTCTGCCTTCACAGGAGAGGTGTTCCAGCTCTCCGATCATCAGCATGGCCCTCCTCTGAACCCACTCTAACAGGTCTACAGCTTTTGGATGAACCTGAAATATCCTAACCTCCCAGTTAATTAACTGTTCATAATTTCAGATTATTTGTGCTGCTTAAAACACAAGTAAAGGCAAACTCAAGTACTTTAAAGTATTATCACCCCTACAAATACTGACTCCGAGAGTCTTTAACATAGCAATATTTTATGTTCTTGCCTGCTTTAGTAATCTCTCTCTTTCCTCCTGTGGAGATTCCATGTTCTTATCCTCAGCAATAATTTGATCTCGACGTTCCTTGAGCTCATGGAGCTTTTCATACAGATGCACAGCTTCCTGTTTCACTCCAGACTGTGCTATTTCCTGTTGGGAAAAGCAAACACCTACCAGCTATTTTTGGATGGCAAGAGAGCACTTATGCTTTAGTTAAGCAACAGTTATCTATACAGGGCAAGTAAAGCTTATTTCTTACAAAAAAGCTCAGAGACAGTATAAAAATAAAATTCAAAATCCGTATTGTCAACATTGCATTTTCTACAACAGAATATCCCAATCAGCTACTTCTTTCTTTATGAATTCATCTTCAGGCCAATTTTCAGAGTAGATTTACTACTTCACCATTTCTAGGGGATTCAACCATATACAGTATTCAAAAGGACTGAAAAATGTCTAATAATATCTGTAAATTATACTTTTTGACTGTATTTTTCTGCTCAGAGATCCTTTAATCCATGAAAGACACAATATGAGAACATTCTCCCTAATCTAGCAATATGACAGTGTATAAGAAGTGAGCATTTACGTATATTTATGGTATAAAATATATATATCATCTGGTACCACTTTGTGCTTCAAATGCCAATTGCTTTTGAATTAAATGTGGAACAAGAAAATAATTCTCTGGCATTTTAAAAATTGAAAACATATCAAAAAATTAACTCGCAAGAATCCTTAAGAAGGATGTTAATGATAATTTAGAGAGTTACTGTAAATCAAAGAAATGTCACAGAAAACATCTGAAACTGCATGAGTTACTAAATCTAGGAAAGGTCATTACTGCTATCAAAATTTTGTACTTGGCAAAAAGAATTTTTACCCAAAACTGATTAGAAATTATTGGTGGAAAACAGAGAGGCAGCTTTGCCTTCCCATTCTAGGGCATGATCCAGCAATATCTGAAAATTTAGGGAAAAAAATTATAGGTTTTTTTGTACTGTATTATTTTTTACACTAAAGTTCAGGAAAGACTGGTACAGAGACCACTTGTTATGATACGTACAGCTCTTAGATTTTCTTCCTTTACATTTAATACATCCAGTTCCTGCTGTTGAACAAGCAATTCCTGAAAAGGCAACAAAATGCAAAATTCAGATAAAAATTATTACTTGATTACTTTTCAGTTCTTAACCTTAGTATTTATAAAATGCTGTAAATCATCCTATTGCTCCTCTCAAAAATTTTAAAGACAAGACTGTGTCCAGTTCCTTCAAGCAACTCAAATATAATAACCACTTACTTTCAGCATCCAACTTTTCTATTACTCTTATCATTGTTATTTACAGTTGGGCTATGACCAAAAAATTGTTTGGCTTTTTCTACCAATTTTTTTTCTTAAAATCGACAATGAGGGTGGAACTTATTATTTCTACTTCAGAAGTTTAGAGTCAGATTTTAAAATCTGAACTTGCCACCACCGTTTCCTCATGGTCCAGAAAGAGACAGGTAAGCCCTGACTACTGATTCACCTCATCCTCAGACAGCTGGGAAACACCGGTATCATCTCTGCACAAACTATACAGAGACATTTTAAGCCTTTATAACTTAAGCTAGATCATGCCAGAGAGCCTAGAAGTCTTACTCCTGTTGTAACCATGTCACAAAAATTTTATAAAGCCCATTTAGTTTTTTCTGATACATTCAGACATACAATAATAACAACAGAAAAAAACCTAGTCAGATTCACTTCTGTACACAGGAAGAAAACTTTCTACTCAGGTGAACTACTTCCCTTTTGCTTACTTTTTACACATGATGAAACACATAAGTATTGCAGTGGCTTTTAAAATCTGCATGTGAGTTCCCAAATTTAAAAGGAAAATTAGGAACAGCATTTATTCTTAAAAAAAGAATTATAAAAAGAAAGTACTTGGTTTTAGTCAATTGCTCTATTTATTTTCAGGCACTTTTACAATTGATTAAGATATCAGCAAGTTTTTTTTATTGCATTAGTTTGCTGTCAAGCTCTTTAGTACTTAAATCTAGAACTATTGAAGCCTTTTAAGAAATATTTTAGGTAAGTACAATGAAACAAACCAACCTGGGAGAGTTTTTCATTAGCAGCCTTCATCTCCATATATTTAGCTTGATCTTCCTGCGACATATCTTTTATTATGTCATCTGCCACAATCTTTTCATGTTCAATATCTTCTTCTACAGCTTGAATTAACTTTTCCGTGCTGTAAAAATTTATTTGACACAGTGTTTGTGTATCAGTATAATCCCTTTTTCCCTGAATATATACATATATGCTACCAACCATAGCAAATAAAATTTGTTTTTAGAAATTCATCCTGAAATATAGGCCTTACAATAAATGTCCTTATGGCACTTGCAATTCTTAAGTAAGGAGCTTTATATATCACACCCTGCAGCTCCTCTGATGATGCTTCCAAAACACAAGAATTAACACAGATTTAACTAACTACTAGAGAACTTTACTTCAGTATGCAAATACCTTCACATTTTCCTTATCTGATGAATGATCACATAAAAAAATGCACGTCTTTTTCTGCCTCCAGCATTTCTTTAGTTGATTATAACTCAACTTGCTTGTAAATTACCTATGGCATTTTGACTCAGTGCTTCCTCTATGATCTGGAACTTGACACTTCAGCATACTACTATTAGACATTCCTATTGGCTGCAGATCCAATTAAATCCAAGATGATTATAAGAAGTTGCTCAACTTAGTCAATCTTTTGCTAAGGATTTTCTAGGTTTATTATTTTTTTACACTGCCTGGTTATTCATCAAGTACAAAGGTTGAAGCAAAACAAAGTGCAGTTTCACCATGTTATTTCTTGTCAGTGCATTGAAAAACCAACACATGTGTACATATGCTGCCTTTAAGAAGCAACAGAAAGGTAAGACACTTGGTACATCTACTTAAAAATGCAGGCAAAGATTTATTAGTGTAACTTTGATGCAGTCTGGAATAAAATACATCTCAAAGCTTCAGGAATTACTATGAACCTTGGGCCTGCCAAGTTGTTAAGTAAATTGTACTTCATTAGAAAGCTGGGAAACAGTCTTGGAACAGACTATCCAATCATATAGACTCTCTTACCTTACCTAATAAATAATAAAATATTCAAAGTTCTCAGAGGAAATTTTTTTAAGAAAGCACTTCTTATTACAAGAAAATGTCAAAGTATTACCACTGTATTTCCAGGCTGAGTTTCTTTCCATAGCAATTAGTTTAAACAGCAATTCTCAAAGTCTGGTTCTAGTAAAAAGCTAAACTGTAACTAAAATTACAGATGCTTTCCTGTTCTTCTACTGATTATATAGATTCACACACACAAAATGCAGGAAATCACATTTGTAAAAAAACCTTTAAGCTTTCAGTAGAAACCAAAGTAAAAACTAGGAACTGTTTTTCACTAAGACATATGTACAACTTAAATTTTCACCTTGATTGTTATTAACTTATGGATTAACTTTAAATTAATGTTTAATATATTTTCTCTGCTCTATTAAAACAGTTCTTTTCCTAAAATCTGTGAACTGCAATATTACCATTAATCTGTATTTCTACATTACCAGGTTAAGGCCTTTAAGGACCAAATATTCCCCAATATCCAACTATTAAAACAGTCAGTTCAGGAGTTCTCAAACTGCATCATGTTTTCCACTAGCAATACACAAAGTGGCTTAAAAAATATACAGGCCACCAATACCATCACTGGCAAGAGCAATACCTATGGCAGGACATAATTCCACAGTGGCTGCTGCTTATCCCTTGTCCCTGATAATGGATAAAAGGCAAAAAGATTTATGAAGTCTTTTTGTATTTAATGTAAGTTCCCAACAGAAGTAGAAATACACAATGGATCAGAGCAGAGTAAGTGGCACTTATCTTCCTCTTCTTTCCTAGAAGTTACATCAGGTCTTCAGGCTGATTCAGTTAGGTGAATGAGGTCAATCCTCGGCAGTGCAAATATATAGAAGCTATTAAGTGACTTGATCAATTTGTTCTATGACCTCACCTATTCATTCTGATCAGCAAAGGCCTCCTGGAACTTCCCTTTTGGACAGTGGAGTTTTTTAAAATCTGACTGGCCGCCTATATTTAGTACTATTCATGTAACTAAGCTTCTTTATGTAATTTCCCCCACTCTTTTCTGTTAAATTCAGTGAAAACTCTGTGCAACTCATGACACAATAAGCATTTTAAGAAAGTACCTTACACTCTAACTTTCAGGTCTTTTTTACTTTGGAAGATATAAGTCTTGGAAGGAGATACTGAGATTCACTTAATCCACCATCTTTTCAGACGCTTAAGAAAAAATGCAAAAATTAAACATTAATCTACCTCTTATACATAACATTTCCATTCTAGCATGATATAAACAGGTACTGATTTAACATCTGTCAGACATGGTTCAAAACTAATAGATCCTGCAAATAATGCCTAATTCAAAAGGAATAATGACTGCCACTTTCTCTGGGAGATGTTTATGTTGCAGCGAAACTGTGTAGGAAATTTGTAGGAACTTTGCTGTATTTCAAAAAATAAAGCTCAAATCTGTACAAAACCTCCATCACAAGAGATTGAACCGTGTTTACTTAGTGCAATACAGAGGTCCAGGTTTATGTCATATGATATGTTAT
Organism: Pyrocephalus nanus; assembly: GCA_038380795.1. NCBI lineage: Eukaryota > Metazoa > Chordata > Aves > Passeriformes > Tyrannidae > Pyrocephalus > Pyrocephalus nanus. The sequence goes on along the minus strand of CM076263.1, from coordinate 62,514,913 downwards.
GTTGGGGACAAAAGAGAGATTAAAATACCAATCTACTAATTAAAAATTCGCAAAAAAATTAAGGGAAAGCTCAGTTCATTAATTCTGATAGCCTCTGTTTTTCTGCTTAATTTTGCATTTCCAAGTATTTATGTAGAAAAAATGTATTAAATTATCATTGCAAAAACTATACCTATTAATTTATTAAACTACCACTACAGTAGACACTGGTATTCTGGTCTTGGTATACAAAAGTGTTGTTTTTTACTAGGCCTTAAACATGAAACATTCTTGGCTTGTGGTCTGGGTTGGAATACTGTTTTTGAATCCAGTGACTGCTGACTGCAACATTACTTCCCAAACTGTAAGTTTTATATGGATGCGAACTACCCTTATTTTTGAAAGACATCCTTGAAGTGGAAGGCATTTTAAAAACTGTTTCATAAACATAAAATTCCTGAGGAAAGAAGTATAAAATGACAAATAAGAAGTGGTTTTCTGAGAAATGGACAATTAATTGATGGCAGTCATTGTAAGTGGGTGAATTATCACTGAAACACATTTGAGATAATTTTATAGCTCAGACAAATTCCTCCACAGACAACAGGAATGCCTCCTGTACATACATAAATAAATCTACTCTTTTCAGAAAACATAAGTATTTCAAGATATTGGGAGTAAACATTCCAATCTGAAAAGACTGCAGCTATGCTAAACTTCAACACAGAAAACTAAAATGAATTTAGGTGATATAACAAAAACTTATAATAATGTTTTGTTGAGGGTCTGCTCTACAGATGTTTTAAAGACTAAAGATAGAGTTTTTTAAACAATACATTTTAAAAGGTGTATTTGAATTAATTTTCAGAATAAAATTCCTCTATGACACCCTTCCAGATAATGTGGGAAAGAAATCCTTTTTCTACCCAATCAAGCTTCACTTCAAATTTTAAAACAGACACCCCTGTTAATTCCAAAATAGCATGTCATACTGGTTATATTTTGGATGATCATCATATAAAGAGCCTTGCAGCTCAGAGTTAAAGCACTAAGTTGTTAGAATTTCAGGTCTCTATCCAGTAGGAGGATTAACTCTCCTGTATCACCAGACCACAAATTAATTGAGAAAGATGTAAATAAAACTGCATGAGGAACAGTAGAACTTTTCTTTTAAAGTGGCAGCATTAAAAAATACAAGACTGTATTTGCCTTTAACAGTCATCAATGAGACATCTTCATTACCAGACATTTCTACAGTATTTAATTGTCATCATTCTCTTTTTTTCAACAGGTCATTTGTGAGGAGTCTGGAAAGAACCTCTCTAATATCTCCACCAACCTTTCTCAAAACGTTACTAAACTAAGCCTCAAAAACAACAAAATCACTTTAAACGATCGTGACAAAGAGATTCTTGGACATTTTATTAACCTCACTGAACTTCATCTGAATGAAAACAGGATTACTGAACTGTATAAGAACAGCTTTTGCAATCTGAAAAAACTCATATATCTGGACATCAGCAACAATTATATTAGCACAGTTCATAAAGCAGCATTTGCAGGATTAAATCAACTCTCGGTGTTGAATCTATCCTATAACATGATTGCTCAACTAGATTCAGACGCCTTTACTTCTCTAGAAAGCCTGACAGTTTTAAATCTACAGTATAACTTACTGAACTATTTTCATATAAAATCATCTTTTAAATTGATCAAAATTGTTTTAGCTGGAAACCCATGGATCTGCTCCTGTGACCTCCTTGACTTACAGATATGGCTAACTGCCTCCAATGTTACGCTGGGTAAGTTTTGGTAAGAGAAGCACTTGACACTTGTTTACACCGAACAGCTTTACCTTTCTTTTTTTCTGCTGTAGATAATGTCCATCATCAACTTATTTGCATTTTGCAGTAATACAATAGCTATCCATGAGATTTTTTTTTTTAAATTTGAGTTCCAAAATATTAACAACATCTCACAGCCTTTTCACTGCTCACGTTCACAGAAAATGAAAGCAACACTACATGTACATTACCAACCAAGGAAAAAATCTCCATCAAGATGGCTATCCCTATCCAACCAGCTGACTGCAAAATTGAAAAAACTGCTTTAGAAAACACTGTAACTTCCACTCCTGTCATTAACTTTAGAAGCAGTGCCTTAATAACAGCTCTGACTCCAAACACCACTGGAAGCAATGGAACACGTGCAGGTAATAGACAGATGCTTCACTTCACTGCTTGTAAGCTGTTTGATTCTGCTGTTCCATGACTTCATACCATTTTGTATTCCTAGCACACTCTCATTTTCCATAAAAATCCAGGGCTACAGAACAAGCATATTTCCAGGTTCTCCTAGACAGTCCCACACATTATGGTAAATATTAAGCTCTACTCATTAAGTGTTCAAAACGGGTAAACCACACAATTTCCCAAATGATACTGAAAAATGATGATGAGATCTCAAAGCCCTGAAATTCAAATAATTTTCTAGATCTCTGCCTAACAGAAGTAGGAAGGAACTTAAAAAAATACAATTTTTAAAAAAATTTTACTCCTGCCCTCAGCTGTGTCCATTTTAAAGGACATGGATATGCCTGTCACACATTCTTCGGAAATTTCAGTAATAGTCTCCTCACCTTTCTATGTTAATTCCATCATTATTCTCTAATACTCTAGTTTGCCTTTTGGCAAAGCATCTGTATCAATATACAGATAAGCTACCACTGCCACACATTTCTTTAACTGTACCAGGCTATAATCTATTTTAGAACTGTGGCAGACACACAAAGCCAGCTTCTAAATAAAGATTAATGGCCAATACAGTTTACTGACATTTTTACTATAGAAGAAACATAATTGAAGGGATATGCCAAACAAAAGACATAATATTTTAGGGTGCAGACATCATCCCCATACAGAAAATTAAGCCTGGGAAATAGAATTTGAAGTCAATTACTGATCATTTTTTTCCAAAGCCTAATTTTAGTACTTAAATTTTGGAAAAAAATTATTATGTTATCTTAAATATGTTCCTGGAACTTTATCTGGCTTTGAAACTATTATTTTTTATAAATATGCATAGTAGATTTATTTACTAAGGAAATATGAGATGCACATATATTTTTGGTCTCTGTGATGTTACTGACTCCTTAATAGCATTGCAATAACATTATATCAAAGCTCTGCAGACACTCAGTAATTCTCTATCATTGTTTATTTTGTGAGTTCTCAATTTGACTAAGAAAAAAAAAATCATACTAGAGCCCTTGCTAGAATTCCTCATGAAAATTACTCTTCCTTTTTCCTTTTTGTTTTAAAGAGTTACCACTTCTTGGAAAAAGTTGGACCTTCCTGGTGGGTGTCCTAGGGTTCGTCCTAGGCACTACACTCCTGATTTTTACTGCTGTAAAATGCCCAGCATGGTATCATTACGTGATCAGCTACCGACACCGTCGTCTGGAAGAGAATGACCCAGAGAGGTTTGAACAGGAGTTCTCAGCTGAAATGAGTCCTTCTCCCTCAGTACTGCGTACAAACAGTGAAGAACCCATTGTAATCTTTGAGAAAATTCAAGCATTTAGGGATGGAGAAGATGGATTTATTGAAGATAAATACATTGATTCTTATGTAAATGAGGAGAGTTAATGCCTTAAACAATGGATAATGGTGCTGACTTTTCAAAAATGTAGAATACTTGTACTTCCATTTTACACTGCTCACATACAATACAAAATGAAGTTATGCAGTCTATCTCCTTTCATCTCGTAAAATCTATAACAAGGTTTTGCTGCATCAATCATGAAGTTCAAAAATGTGGTGATGTGCACGCCTTACTGGCATAACAAATACTTCAAAATACATAAAAAATACAATCCACGTTTTATGAAAATCTATTTGGCAGGGCATGGGGAATGCTTACTGTATATTGCTTAACAGGAATAAGTATTTTAAAAGTAGCAAGTGAAGCTGGCATTATCACTAGCGGTTTAGTTGTGAAGAGGTCTAGAAAAGAAAAATAATTTCTCTAAAATTTTGAAGCAGACCACAGTCAGACTGGGGATTGAATCCAAGTCAATGTTGTCACAGCTCAGTAGTCTATTAGCCAAAACCAACACAGTCATACAACACACCATTTAGGTACTGTTGTACCTAAATTAGCAGAGTAAGAAAGATCAATTGCTGTGTTCCCTTAAATGTGTACATACAGAACAGTGACAAATTAACATTACAGCATATCTAATGCCTGTATACCTCAGTTTGCTACTGAACCAAGTACTTTCTCTTCAGATTTCCTTAACACTTTAAAAATGCATTCATCAGCAGAACAGACACATTTGAGAGCTGTTGGAAGCAGTAGTATAGTTGAAATGTGACTTGTTATAAACTGGTAAACTGTTTTTTCCAAGTGCTTATTGATATATACAAATCTCATTCTTGAGATTGCTTTCAGTGGCAACAAGCAGAATCATGTATCTATCTCCTGCACATCTCCTGTCCCTAAATCAAACATCTCAAAAAGTCACTGTCTCAAGTTTTTTACTGCACAAGACATTCTCCTGGCTCACATATTCCTACTGGAAAAATCTCACCATCCTCACCCTTCCCCCCACACAACCCTACCTTACTAGACATGTAAAGATCTAATTCCCACTTCTGCTTGCTTTTTCCCTGTTACTCCACAACAAAACTCCAAAACTGAGGACTTTAACAGCAGATTGCAAAAGACAGGAGTCTCCACCGCCACCTAATTCTTCCTGTATCTCCAGGGCAGTTACTGGAGTTTAAAGCTAAGAACTCCAGCTGAAGCCTGGCACTGATGCATCACCTTGAAATTGTTCAGGCATCACATGGGATATGCATCCCACTCTTGAGGTAGGAGGTAACACCTCCATTTTCTGGAGTTCAGTTATGATTTCAACAGCTTTAGAGAAGCGTGTCTTAATGTACTTACTTTTGTCTTTCTGTGAAAATTTTATCCATACTCTGAGCGTCTTGGTCATTCTGTACCTTTAACTTAAAACATATAATATTGAAATACAATCAAGTTTGTAATAAATCATATAACCATTTAGGCTGGAAAAGACCTCCAAGGTCAAGTCCAACCCTTAACCCAGCACCGCCAAGTTCACCATTAAACCATGGACCTAAGTACCATATCTATGCATCTTTTAAATACCCCCAGAGAAACTGATTCACTTACTACTGCTGTGGGATCTATTCCTGGAACACTTAGTAAAATACTGCTTCAGTGTCCAGACAGAATGAAAATTTAATACTTGCAAAGTATTTTTCTCTTCCTGACATAGACATTGTGTTTTTGTTTTTGTTTTTTTTAATGAGGGAACGAAGAAGTTGTTTTGACCAAGAAATATTCAGATAATTTTTCAAGAAACTAAAACAACTTGTTCTGAAACTAGATTCTTTTCTTTATGGACAAAGTGATCACAAGAAACGAAACATGCTTAATGCCATTCATGCCGTAACACTTAGAGAAACACTATACCTGTTCTAGAAACTAAAGAATGAAAGGAAGAACAAAGCTCATTGGTTTTGTGGCTGGCCATGTTAGAGACCTATTTAATACATTTAAAAGGCTGAAGACAAAAGAGAATTAAATGGTCAGAAGACCAGTCAATTTTAAAAGGCAGTGCAGTCTACTTAAATGACTATGACTAGTGCTCTGTGCTCCGAGGAAAAGAAACACGTTTTAACAATCATAATTTGGGTTGGAATGACACCCTTCTTAAATCTAAACTACAGGCAACTATTATGGGTCTGTAAATGCAATACTTCAGACAACTGTTTAATTACAAACATGTTCCCGACATTATGAATAATTTAACTGGAAAAACTGGGTAAGTTTTAAATGAGTGCTGTGCTTTTTCAGATATGTCATGCATGCAAAGCACCAACAATGTAATACAGACCATTTCACTGTTAAAATATAGCAAATACCATAATTCTTACCATATTGGAATTGCGAATCACTTCTGTCATATCTGTACTGGTGTTAAGTATATCCAAAACCTGAAATGAGACAGAATTCCAGCCTACTATTGCTCCAAATAAACAAGCAAAACCAGGCATACTGTTCATGAAAACACAGAAATGTTCAGTTACTGCAAATGGAAGAACTGTGATTTGGGAATCTGAACAGATTACGTGTCTTTTTTAAAAACTAATCATCATTATATGTAGCTGTTCTAAACGCTGAAATATTTCACACCAATTTCTTAAATCCACAGGCAGCCATTTCTCCTAATGTACAGTACACTTCCCTTTTTTTTAAATGTTTTCCTTAGCTTCCATCTCATTCCTTTCCAATAACTGAATAAAGGCAGTATTAACCAGTACATTTTTATTGAGAAACGTTGATAAAAAAGGTGCTGAAGTAAAGCAAAAGCAGTACAAAGTACATGAAAGAATAAATGAGAGAAGGGAGAGCATTCAGTATCAAAATTTGACATCAGCATACCATGTTGAAGTCTGCTAGTTGACCTTGAAATTCCTTGATTTCACCAGCTAATGCCTCTGCCCTAATTACAAAACAAAAAGTCAAACTTGAGGTGGGAAGATTGTTTATGTAAAAATAAAAAAATTTAAAAAAATAAAATGAAAACATGAAAAAAAAAATTACTTATTGGTTCCTTGAAGCGTGCCCAGCACTCAAGAACAGTCTTGTGACTGAGCAAGTCAGCACTGCATTAGCTGCAATACATCTTACCGTTTTTCATATGACAAATAGACAGATTTCTCTTGCTTGTACATTTCTACTTCTTCCTGAAGCTTGTTAATTTCTGTTGTGAGTTCATTTGTTTTGCTTCTGAAAAAAATAAACAAAAAAATCATTAACATTTGGATGTACAATTAAAACACACCTAGAACAGATAATATATTTTACTGTAGGAGATTCACAATTAGTATCTCACTGCACTGCACTGTTTCTAATCAGCATTTCAAAGAAGAGCTGAATAAGTGAGGAAAAAAGCAAAGTGGGTGTATCAGATGAAGTTATAAGAAGACACAAGTTGCTAGAAAACCTTGATGTCAAATAGAATATTTTAATAAGCTTTTTGTCCCTGTTGGTGAAACAGGTGTGAATTATTCTCAAATGGACAGAAACATCCCCACGGGATAACTTCACAGAATGTGGATATCATTCATATTTAAAATTACATATTTTAGGACTAATTATTCAAATCTGCATTATGATCAACTGAAAAAGACCCACAGGCAACAGCTTCCACCAAGGTCTTGCCATCGTCATTGCTAGCTCAATGTATAATCCAAGTGATGTACACTAAAAAGTGTTTTGTTTGCAATGCTACTTACAAATGGAGCTATTGGATCTATCAAGCACTACAGGTGGAAGCTCAAAATCACTGACCCTCCTCTTACTAATGCTGTGGGAGTGCATTTAACTTAGCAAGCCCAACAACAAACTGTTAAAGGAATCTGCTTGTACTTGGACATAAACATGAAGTTCCTTTATTCCTACAAACTATATGCAGAACAACCTTAACTGTTATAGCAGGACTCCTGTAACAGCTCAGTGCAAGCGAACACCACTTGCCCCACAACAGGGCACTAAATCTGTTGTAGTTTGAATGTATTGTAAGCACGTACCTCAGCACCCCAAGGTAATATGTTTTATCCATTATCTGTCTCTGAGGACCTGATAAAGGAGAGCGATATGATGTCTTGTTAGAAAAAAACTAATTTTGATGAACTGTAAATTATGAAAACAATTTGAAAAATTAACAGGCAGAAAACTGTTATATTTTAATGTCCTTAATTAGATATCAAAAAAAAGATGGCATTTTTAGACAGTTGTGAAGATAAACATTACTGTTACAATATAACAGAATATTTTAATTAGTCTGCAGTTGATGAAGATGCAATTAATCTTGTTCTATTCTTCTGAATTATTTTAAATCTGCTTAAATGATTTTTAAGCTCAGAAAAGCCTTTGTCCTCTCTGAGGAGTGCCAAGAGCAACGACAATAAAAGGCATGCTTTAACCTTCATTTTCTTTCTTATGCTCCTTTTAATCACAAGTATTCATTATGCAATTTATACAGCAATGAAAAGTTTTCCTTTAAACACCTGAATATTGCTTTAAAACACCTGCCGATATCTTGAGAACTATTTTCTATACAAAATACCTTTCATTGGAGTTTTTATTCCACTTAATCCTTGTTGAGTCACTGGACGGTCTGCAACTTTAATCTGAGATGATAAAACTCCCCCAGCAGTCAAAGGACCACCACGAGAACCAGGTCTTGCCGTACTAGGAGGCATCTACAAAAAAAAAAAAGCCAAACAACAAACCTCTGAAGACTGAATTATGAATTTATTACCTTGTGAGATTGCCAAAGCAATTAAAAACATCAGTCAGTCTCTGTACTCATTCTATAAGAATCTTTTAGCATTTACAGGAAAACAAAGCTGTATAGGGGATTACCTTTGAGCAGCTGTTCATTGTTTCCATCTGTTTGCAACACTAATGCTATTAAAGTCTCCCACGTGAACTTTCGATGCTGGACCTCCTTAACCCCTTTCAGTCAAGAGTAGAAACCAAAGCCTTCTACAAAATTGAAATCTAAAAGTTCTTACTAAAAAAAAAAAACAAACCTCCATGACTCCAGTCATGCTACCAAAAAAGAAAAGAAACAAGCGAACAAAAAAGGGATAAAAATCTAAATACATCGAAGTTAATAATAAATGTTTTTAACATACCGCTGTTCCTATTCTGGCTGCTGACGGAGTCCGTAATGAAGAGGCAGGCCTTGAGGTCAGCCCTGTTCCTGCTCTTGAGGAAGACCGAGCTATTGGAGGTCTGTGACCGCTGGACATTGCTGTTTAGTTTTCAAATTCTCTCCGGAAAGAAGAGACACGGTCCTTCGATTTGCACGGGGTCCTTACGACTATCAGAGACCAACTCTTTAAAGCTTAACTCTTCCCCGTATTAAAATAAGTTCAGGGGGATTTTTTTGTTTGGTTGTGTGGGGTTTTTTTGTTTGTTTGTTTGCTTGTTTTTGACTCTGCAGAGCACTTCTTGAGTGTTCGGTACAAGGCAGCTACAGGAAGAACAAGGTACAAGGGCTCAGGAAGAACCGTGAGTGAGGTGAGGCACCAGTCACTCTTCAGTGCTCAGCCAGCTCTCGGCTTATCCGTGTGGCGTTTAGTGCCACATTATCTGCCCACAGAAAGCAAGTTTTTTTCACGAAGCGAACTGGAAGCGAGCGGCTGCCGCAAATAACCACCCGGGTTGTCTGGAGACGACGGCGCGTCAGCCGCCGCCAGTCACCAAGGCGACCGCGCTACCCCCGAAGGATTAAGTACGTTATATCCGCTATGCAATCCCGGTTCCTATCCCCCCTCAGCCACCTCCCACCGCCCCGCGCTGCCGCTCCCGCCTCGCTGGCCCCGGCCCCGTCCCGGCCCCTCACGGCGCCGCCGTATCGCGGCAACGGCGCGCTGCTATCGCGAGGGGCGCGAACCCCGCCTCGCCCGCCGTGGCCGCCGGCAGGGACCACAACTCCCAGGGAGCATCGCGAGGCAGGCGCGCCGCCGGCGCATGCTTGGCGGCGCGGAGCCTGCCGGGACGTGGAGTCCCGCTGCGCTATAAAAGCGCGCCCGGTGACGGCGCTTCCGGCGCGCTGGCGGCCGTGCTGTGTCAGGAGGGCGCTGCCGCCATGGCGGGTGAGGGCGGCGCGTTCCGGCTGCGCTGCTCTCTGCTGGGGCACGGCCAGGACGTGCGGGGCCTCGCCCGCGGCCTCTTCCCGGAGGGTGGCTTCGTGTCCGTGTCGCGGGACCGGACGGCGCGGCTCTGGGCTCCGGACGGGTGAGTGCGGGGCTGTTGTGCCGGGCGGGCCCGCTCCGGACGGCGCCCCGCGGGAGGAGGGCGCGGAGGGTGGCGCCGCCGGGGATCCGCCCGAGCCCCGCTGGGGAGGTCCCCCCGGTCCTGTCCCCGCCATGGGCTGAACCGGCGGTTCCAGAGGAGGCGGCGGGCGGGGGGAGTCTGTTCTGGAGGCGCCCGTGAGTGGCATTGTCGCTTGCATGGAATGGTGGGATGAGAAAGGGTTGGAAGAGCCTTTAGATATCATCTGGTCTCATCCCCCCTGCCGTGCGCAGGAACACCTTTCACTAGACCAGATTGCTCAAAGCCCCATCCAGCCTGGCCTTGAACACTTCCAGTGATGGGGCATCCGCAATTTCCATGGGCACCCGGTTCCAGTGCCTCACCACCCACGGAATAAACAATTTCTTCTGTATCTCTAGCCTAAGTTCCCCCTCTTTCAATCTGTACCAATTATTCCTTGTCCTACCACTGCAGTTCCTGATGAACAGCTCTCTCTGGCTTCCCTGTAGGCCCATTCAGACACTGGAAGGTTGCTGTCAGGTCTCCACACAACCTTCTCTTCTCTAGGCTGAACGGGCCCTGCTTTGATATGCCTGCCGTTGGGGAGGTTTTATACAGCAGTTAGCTGCAGATCAATATTCCAGCCTACTTTGCAGATGATAACAATGCCAGTAAATCTGGGCATCTTTTTCTGGGTGGTGTCAGTAATGTTGTTTCCACCTCATGGTATTCAGTGCCAAAGTATTCCTGCTAAGTGTTACCAGTAAGGCAGTATGTTTTGAGTGTTTTAAGAAACCTATCTTTTCTTGTCCTTGCTGAGCAAGCTGCTTTTTAAACAAAAAAAAGGGATATGAACAGAAAACTGCACAGAAAATTTAAATACACAAAGGCATTTAAAAATGAAAAATGCATTCGGCTTTTTTGATGTTCATGTTGCATAGGATTGTCTCCTACTGAATTTGCCGTGCTGAATTCATGAAGTAAATTTTTCAGGATATCAGTGTGACCAGAAGCAGCACTGCTAAGCAATGTGCTCAGCAGAGGGTGGAGATGCAGACTATTGCTGGAAGACACAGGGTGTACCTCCTCTTCTGACTGTAGTTTCAAATTGTGAACTGCATTCTGAAGCTGCTAGGCAGCTTCACTGCCTTCCAGTAAAACAGTTGGTAAATTTGCTGAAAGCTTACATGCGTCTTTATACTGATCTCTACAGTTGAGGTGAAGGAAGACTAATCCCATTAAGTGTGTCTTGTTAAGTCTCTCATCACAAAGGAAAGAAGTTGTCAAATTGCACAGAAATTAGCAGCAGAAAAGGAAGTCTAATTCTAATCCATAATTTTTGACGACTCTGAGAGGAAGACATGAGTAGCTTATGTGGAGTCATAGTGTTGGTAATGATTATCTTTCTCTGCCCTGGAGACTTGGGGATTACAGTAGCCAGGGCTGAGTGGGTAAGCACACTGCTGTATGCTGGTTTTGTTGTTTAGATTTGCCAGGAAGATGTGTTGCCTTCACTGGTTCTCTGTACCTTCAGAGGATATTTTAGAATTTAGAAGAATATAGTGATTTCCCTACATATTTCAAGCATCAGACTGTGAAGGATGACAGTATGATATGTTATGTTTTTTGAGGGTGGGGCAACAATCACAGAAGAGAAAAAAGAAAACCCAAAACGAACCAAGCACACAGCACCACAACCTGTATGTTTATTCTGTGAGAACAAGTAGGTTCTTCCAGTTAGTCTATAGCTATTGGGTTTCACTCAGGGTGAAGAAATGAGGGTGCTGCTTGAATCAGTTATGATCTATTTAACTTTTAAACCTCTACAGTCCTTCTCATGAAGAGGGAGTTTAAAGATTTGGCAGGCAGTAAACTTTCTTCATTTATGTGCTCTGTTATTTTAGCTTGTATTGGATACATATTTGAGTCTTAAGACAGCAAAAGGTTTGTAATGGCAAACTGTAACTGTTTTTAATCACATTTGGCATGATGTTTGCCAATGAGCAAAGGAAAACAAAAACTTAAGTCCTTCCAGGCCTGCCGCTACTGAAAAAGAAGTGTAGAGCTTTAAGTGTTGGCTACTGGGCAGGAATGCTGGAATATAGTATTTCTCTTAGGGTTTTGATTCTTTCTAGGCCATCTGTAATGTTTATTTAGCACAATGCAAGCATAGTTATTAATTCAAGAGTTGTATTTACTTAAATAAAGTACTGCTTCTGTCATGACTGAACTGATTGTCTCGTATGTTTAGCCTTAACAGGGGGTTTACTGAAATGCACTGTATGAGTGGCCATTCAAATTTTGTATCTTGCGTGTGCATCATACCTCCAAGTGACCTCTATCCTCGTGGACTGATTGCAACTGGTGGCAATGATCATAACATTTGCATTTTTACAGTTGATAGCACAGCTCCTCTTTACATCCTTAAGGGTCATAAAAACACAGGTATGTAGTAATTTTATTTTGGCGTTTTTTTGCATAAAAGTTAACATGATTTATTGGAGAGGAAATTAAGTTGAATTTACAAAACTCAATTTTGATTTATTTAGTACATAATGTAGCAAATAATTAGGACCTCTGCAAACAGGATTTCATAGTCTTAATGCATGCAGTGACCATTCATGGCAAGGACTTCCAAGTTTATCCTGATCAATGTTTGGACTTTTACTGGACGTGTGAATTCATGGCAATTTACTGCCTGATCACCCTTTTGCCAAGGGCTGCATTTTTAAAAAGCAGTTGGTTCTTCATGTATTAAGCTTAATTTTTATGTCAAAGCTGATAGAAGCAGAGAAAGTCAGCTTCCTAAATAAACTTTCTCTGCCCATTTTGTTACTTAGATAGGGATCTGATATTAATTGGAGGTTTAAATGTATAGTTTTATACTGTTACTGGAGCATTTGCAGATTATCTTTTTACTGAATCTCTAAATGTCACCACAGTTTCTTGGTAGTGGTGGTAGTAGTTTGCCTTTCAAGCAAACTACTTTTTTTTTTTTTTTTAATGAAATCATGCTTCTTGAGGACACAACACCTTTTCCTAAAAACTTGGCTTTCTCTGACATCTTAAAAACTAAACCTTTGCGTTAATTCTATGTCTTGACTAGTTATCTAACCTGTTTGTCATCATATTCTGATCTAAGGAGAAGAGGTCTGGTACTAAAAGAAATTTAAAAATATGAATGGCAAAAATGTTTCAGATTTTGTAGCCTAAAGTTAAGAGATTTTGAAGCAGCTTCTTTCTGGTTTGCAGTGCAATGTAGTTTGCCAAACTCCTCAATGCTAAATAAGCTATTGATACCAAGTAAATCTCCTTAAGTAAATCTCTTTAAATTGCTGACATGAGATTTGTGGCAATGCAGGACACTTGTCAGTTCTGACTTGAATGTTCATTCCAGTTTGCAGCCTTTCATCGGGGAAATTTGGCACATTATTGAGTGGATCATGGGATACAACAGCCAAGGTGTGGTTGAATGACAGATGTATGATGACACTACAGGTATGAAGTTCCTCTACATGATTATAAATGGGTACTCTGAATTTCATTCTGACAATCTGACAAGTCTAACAAATGTTGGGTTTTTTTTGCAGGGTCACACAGCTGCAATATGGGCAGTGAAAATACTTCCTGAACAAGGATTAATGTTGACTGGTTCAGCTGACAAAACTATAAAATTGTGGAAGGCAGGCAGATGTGAAAGAACATTCACTGGTAAATGTTGCTGTTGTTGATAGTTTCATTAGGGTAGTGTGTTCTTGTAAAAAGAGAAAAACCCAAAATATTAAAACCTTACAAAATCATGGATAAATTAAATAGTATTTGGGCAGGATTTTTAAAGTCTTTGAAGTTGTATGCCCAGAAGTCACATGATTTCTAAAGGAATAAGATTTTTAATGAGAATTTTGAGCAATTTTTTTAAACCCCTCCCATAATGAAGATAGGTTGCCTGGATTTAGATGTGAGCTAAATAGAAATGGTGTACTGCTGCTAACAGAGAGAAAAACTGCATTAAATTTTTCCTTTCTTTTATAAAGGACATGAAGATTGTGTGAGAGGTTTAGCTATTCTCAGTGAAACAGAATTCCTTTCCTGTGCTAATGATGCTAGTGTTCGAAGATGGCAGATCTCTGGAGAATGTCTGCAGGTGTACTATGGACATACAAATTACATATACAGCATCTCTGTATTCCCTCAATGTAAAGGTAGGGTTACTTTTGTGACTGTTGCCCAACATGAAATGCAATGACAGGGTGGGTGTTCTGTAGTTGAACTCAGGTAGCATTTAATTTACTTCTACATCTAGTGTAAATGGATTAAAAAAAAAAAAGCTGTGATTGACTCCAAATCACATCTGTGTCAGAGTTGCTCTGGCAGTATGTGGGATAAAAGGTCCTGGGTTAGGGCTAATTGAAGCCTTAAGTGAAACTTGGATGAAGCAATAGGCAAGACTATTGTCTAATTTGCCACCTGTGTTTCAGCACTGTTGCAGAGGAGTAAAATAGTAATGTGTGGCTTACCAGTTTGAGATAATGAAAATTTAGATACTTTTACAATGTGCGTTATAAATAGTTTAGGTTAAGAATTTTGTGTATGAGGCTAAATTACATTTGTTTTCAGAATTAGAGGTTTAGAGGTTCAGAACTAACTGTTGCAGACAGTTACAGAAGAAATTCCAAGTCAGTGACCTTTGTGTGGTGTATGGGACACTTGTGCATTTGTTCAACAGGTAAAGTCCATGTATATAAGTGGATGTGTATATTGTAAACTTTCTATGCCTTAGAATTCCTCATTGAGGAGTTAGACTTTTAACAGTGCTTTATGCATGTTTTTTTTTTTTAAAAAGCAGGCTTACCATCCAAAACTCAGTTTAAAACTAATGTGAAACTGCAAGTTTAGTACAAGACGGAACAGTGATAATGACAAAATTGTTTAACTCTTGAAAGGAGAAAGGGATCTTTCTTTGTCTTGGGCATAATTTCATTCCTTGCTTAGCTGTGTAGTCTGCAATTTATGCACTTGACAAGGCAAATTAGAGTGGCTTTCTTTTTGCTCTCTTCTTGCAATTGAGAGAAGTATTAAATTGTTGAAAGGTTCTTTTACTGCTGTAATTTTTAGATACTATTGCTTAAAAGACTAAGGAGGGAAAAGACTCTAGGCCAAATTAGGTAGGAGATAAGGGAGCAGAAGTTTTAATGAGCTGCAGGCTCCAGGAATACAAACCCATATGCCTGTGCTTTGACTCAGGTGCTACAATTTTATAATGATTTCCATCCAATCCCAGTTCTGCCCCATGAAGCCCCCCAATATGCCCCTTCAGAAATTGAGTCTGAAGGAGTTTGAGACCCCCTCTTCCTCCTCTTTATCTTCTTCTCAGCATGTGCAGTCCTTGGACCCCCTCCAAGGTTCTGGGCTTGAAGGTTGTTGTGTCTATGTTTATATCTTCTGGTGCAGATTTTAAGGTGTTTTTCTACAATTCTACCTTGAAAAGGAGACTAAACACACTAATGGAATTTAGGGGGATTGATATGGAATGGAGTAACAGTTTGGTATGTGTAAACATTATGCTACAGGGTAAGGGATGTAATACAGCTAGGTTAAAATCTACATTCACTGTGCAACTACTTCTAAAATCTACAAAAAAATTAAAAAAATCAAAAACTTTAAGGCATCAATACCCAGTTGCAGAATGGCATCTAGTATAACAGGATGCTAAAAATGTATTTTAAAAGTTTTTATATTTTTTTATTTTCAGATTTTGTGACTACTGGAGAGGATAGATCTCTTAGAATCTGGAAAAAAGGGGAATGTGCTCAAACAATCAGACTCCCAGCTCAGTCTGTATGGTGTTGCTGTGTGTTAGACAATGGTGACATCGTGGTTGGTGCAAGGTATCCAGATTTTATTCTCAATGTATTTGTAGATCTGAATCTGCAAGTCCTTGATGAAATTGAAAACATCACTTTGAGTATCAATTTCATTTCTGTTTAAAAAGGCAACCATCAAAATGTGAGAAATGTGTGTGTATGTGTTAAATTTAAATATGAGCTATACTTCATCCAAAAAGTAATTTTTTATGTGATTCAGAGAGGTAGAGTGAATTCTTTGAAGATGTTGTAAACCATGAATAGAATGAGAATAAACATATAAATACTGTAGGAAGAATATTTTTGATAGGCATATCATATCTTGATTTTAAAATTATATTGAAGACAGGGTTAGCTGCTTGATTCCTTCTCTGGGTGGTTTTAGCATGAGAGTGAATTCCTTCCATAAGAATAATTGAGAGAGGTAATTAAAAATAGTGATGTTTTCTTTTGATGTAGAAGTCACCATTAGAATTATGTAATCATCATGATATTTAAAATTCTCTTTCTCTTGAATGTTTTCTCTCCATTCAGTGATGGCATTATAAGAGTGTTTACAGAGTCTTTGGAACGTACAGCAAGTGCTGAGGAGATTCAAGCTTTTGAAAATGAGCTTTCCCAAGCATCCATTGATCCTAAAACTGGTGATTTAGGAGATATTAATGCTGATGACCTTCCTGGAAGGGAACATCTTAAGGATCCTGGTAAGTTATTGTACTTATGTCATTTTAGAGATGCCTCCAAATCTTGGTTCTGAGGTATTGAAACTTTTAATAGTTTCCAAAATTAAGGCTTTAATCACTGTCAATAGGGTTGCGGAAGGAAACAGCCTAATTTTGCTCTACTACCCTTTCACTGATTCTTTTGGAGGTAGGACAGTAGGGTTTTTCTCTTTCTTTGCTGGGATTTTTTTTTTTTTTGCTAGACTAGAATTATTAAAAAAAAAGTCTCTTATGGGATAATTTAGAAAAAGATGGAATTCAGGATGCTGCACTGTGTTCAAGATGTTTTGGATCTGTTCCGCCAGCTTACCAACAGTATATGAGTCAGGTATTGTGCAAAGGGACTACTGAATGTGGATTTTTTTTTTCCTAAAATAAGCATTATGTGCAAATTTTCTGCTTTAGCTTTTGGCTTGAAAGATAATTTTGATTGACTCAGTTCACACTTTCTGAGTGCTCAAAAGATTCATGAGAATGCAGTAGAAGCAGTAGTAAACATTAAAATAGACAAATACTTTTTCCCAAGGTGAAGTAACCAGTGTTTTCAACCCCTGGCTCTGTTAAGCAAGTGGAAATCTTAAAACAATATGCAACTTTCTGTCTAGTTAAGACCATGGGAGAGTATCACCTTTCTTGATTGTCATCTCACTGGGGAGAGTTTGTAATATTGTAATTACAATATTACAATATTGTAATACTTGACCTAAAGATTGTTTTTGCAAGTTAGTCTGGCGGCAGATACTGTTACTGTAACTGTAAATGCTGTTGTCAAGATACCTGCGATTTTGCTGTGAGGTGTAGATTTGTGGTGGTTTTGGCTGGGATAGAGTTAATTGTCTCCAATAGTAGCTAGTATGGGGTTGTGTTTTGGATTTGTGCTGGAAATGGTGTAGTTAACACAGGGATGTTTTCATTCCTGCTGAGCAGGGCTTACACAAAGCCAAGGCCTTTGCTGCTCCTCACCCCACTCCTCCAGCAAGGGTGTGCACAAGGGAGCCCTGCTTCCCTGGAGGCAGCAGAACACCTGCCTGCCCATGGGAAGTTGTGAATGAATTCCTTGTTTTGCCTTGCTTGTGCATGTGGCTTTTGCGTTACCTATTAAACCGTATCTCAACCCACATATCTTTTCAGTTCTACTCTTCCAATTCTCTTCTGCATTCCAGCTAGGAGGGGAGTGTGCGAGGGGCTGTGAGTGGTGCTTAGTTGCTGTCTGGGTTTAAACCATGACATGTATCCACTTACTTCCTGTGCTGTGACTCTCCATGTTGTTGAACTATTTTTTTTTTCTTCATTTTTAATGCTGAGCACTATTCAAAGACTTTCCTAAAGTACATTGTATTCTTGAAATTGTTCAGACTCTCATACTGCTCTTTACAGGAACAAGAGATGGACAGACACGGCTGATTAAAGATAATGGTAAAGTGGAAGCGTATCAATGGAGTGTTAGTGAAGGAAGATGGATAAAGATTGGCGATGTTGTTGGTTCTTCCGGAGCCACACAACAGACATCTGGAAAAGTTTTATTTGAAGGAAAGGTATATGCAAACTTTAGTTTTATTCCTTCCTAAGTAAAATACTGAATTTCCCATTAAAGTCTATTCCAGTCTTTGTTCAGATAGAATATAATGTAGAAAATAGGTATTTGTTTCTACTTCCTTATCATCTTTGATCTCAGAGGTAGAAGTATAAGTACTACTTCCTTCATTACTTCTGAAACACATTTTGTAAAACAAGCAAGGCAACGGAGACAAATTATTTTGGAGAAACTAGTAGAGAAATGATCAAGTTCTATTGCATTTATTGTTAATAACTTGAGAAATTAATTTCCTTTCCAAAAGAAGTGAACCATACAAATTAAAATGCAAGGCTTACCTAAAATACTAGGTACTGTACCCCTTCTCTATAGTAACTAAAAACCTAAAGATAGCTGAAAAATGTTTCCTTTACTGACATATACACAAAAAAGTCTGTCTGGGGCAGAAAAAATGCCTCAGAGATACAAATTTTCTGACATGCTTTGAAATTTAGAATGTTAGAAAATTGTAGTTTTCCAGTATTAGAAGTGTACTTTTAAGACTAAACTTCTGAGGCATCTGACTTCCCTGTAGCTTTTCAGGCAGCGAGAGCTGTCCATGAGAGTCATGTGGTGCATCTTTACTTTTTAACATATCTACACAAACATTTTCATGATATGTTGTTTTACTCTGGTCTTCTTGAGACAGAGAATTCTGGAAACTACAGGTTTAACTTTCTCGTGATTTTGGCTGAGACAGAGTTCATATTCTTCTTACCATCTGGTACAGTGCTCTGTGTTTTGGATTTAGGGTAGCAACATTCTTGATAATACAGTGATGTTTTGGCTAGTGCTAAGTAGTGTTTACCCTGAGTCAGGAAATGTTTACTTGCAGTCTCTGTAGGGAGAGTATAATTGATACATTCTGCAGTATCAATGCTATTGATACATCGCAGTGTTACAGTTTTTAGGCTTATCCCTGGGCCCCTATTAGTCTATTAGATTTGATACATCTTTTTGTAAAGAATTCTGTCAAAATTGTAATTTTGCTTTTATTTTTATTCTGCTTGAAGGAGTATGACTATGTTTTCACTATTGATGTAAATGAAAGTGGGCCTTCCTACAAACTGCCATATAACATCACTGATGATCCTTGGCTGAGTGCATACAACTTCCTGCAAAAGAACGATCTAAATCCTATGTTTCTGGATCAGGTGGCAAAGTTTATTATGGACAACACTAAAGGGCAAACACTGTTAAGTTCAAGTGCTCAATTTTCAGATCCGTTTACAGGTAAACATTTTAAATGTAAATAATGGCATCAATCACTCCTCCAGTTTTGTGTTTTCAGCAAACTCCCTGAGAGTGTACTCTGATCTTCCAGATCATTAACAAAGATGTGGAACAGGAGTGGACACAGTACTGACCCTGGGGTAGTGGCTGGCTTCCAACTAGATGTTGTGCCACTGATCACCACCCTCTGGGCCTGATTGTTCAGTCAGTTTTAAATCACCTCACTGTCACAGAATCAGAGAAACTTTAAGGTTGGAAAAGACCTCTAAGAACATTGAGTCCAACCATTAACTTAGCACTTCTGTGTTCACCACTACAACATATCCTCAAGTGCCTTATCCACGTGTTTTTTGGATGCTTCCAGGATGATGATTCCACCACTTTCCTGGACAGTCTATTCTAGTGCCTGATAACCCTTGCAGTATAAAATTTTTACTTATATCTAATTCAAATCTCCCCTGGTGCAATTTGAGGCCATTTCCTGTCATCCTATCACTTGTTACCTGGAAAAAGAGACCAACCTCCACCCTTCTACAACCTCCTTTCAGGTAGCTGTAGAGAGCAATATGGTCCACCCTGAGCCTCCTTGTCTCCAGGCTAAGCACCTCAGCTCTCTTAAGTCACTTCTTATAGGACATGCGCTCCAGACCCTTCACCAGCTTCATTGCCTTTCTCTGGACTCACTCCAGTCTGGCTTTTGATTTGGCTGTGTCCAAGTATATAGCATGTATGCCCCAGAAAACAAATTTCTGACTCAATTAATAAGGAATAATTTGTTCACAATGGGATAGGATTGATTTCCTACAATGCCACATTAAATAAGACATGTATGATGTTTGGCTTTATTTTTGAGCTGCTTCTGGCTGAAAAGTACTGTCACTTGAATAATATCAAGCTGTGTTTGATAGTCTCTGGTTTTCTTGCTGTTTCACTAGGTGCTGGACGTTATGTTCCAGGCTCTTCATCTGGATCGAATACAATACCTGGGGCAGATCCATTTACAGGTAATGTAAAATTCATAACTTGTCTGGCTAGCATGTAGGGTACATAGTTTAATCGTGTTCAGTTGCATTCCATCTTCAGCTCCAGAGGGCTATTCCTTGCAGCTCTCTGGGGCAGTAGGGTGGGACAGTCTGGTAAAGTGGGCTCTGCTACTGTCAAAGCATATGGAGATCTGTTCAGTAGCAGAGAGCCCTCTGCCGTCTGTTCTGCCTCATGCCACTCTGCCCTCTACAGCAAAAGGGTAGGGACGTAAACTTTTTGTTTTGCAAAAATCCATATGCATGGACAACACAGGAATGGATATATCCATGAAGATAATTTTCTATTTTCATTCTCACTCATGATCTTTATTAGTACCATGCACTCTAGATCCTTACTGGGATAGCTGTTGTAAAGTTCTTCTTGGTAGTTTGGCAAGCTTGCTTGCAAAGACATTCCCAGTTCCAGCCCTGCTTTTTCAGACTTACCCTGTCTGCGATAAGTAGCTCTTGCTCCTTGAAAGTCCTGTAGTCAATAAGTGCCACAGTTCTGCCAGCAAAACCAGCCATGCAGTGAGCTGCTGACCTACTTGATGAGTCTGTTTCTATTCAAGCAATTTTGCTTTGTTGAAAGCATCAGAGAAACATCACTTGGGCCCTTCACACTTCCTCCCAGGGCTCTCTAATCACCCTTGATACTCTCCAGGACTTCCTTGGCAATACCATTTATGGCTGTATGGAAAAGTAGCAGGGT
This sequence comes from Pyrocephalus nanus, assembly GCA_038380795.1. Lineage (NCBI taxonomy): Eukaryota > Metazoa > Chordata > Aves > Passeriformes > Tyrannidae > Pyrocephalus > Pyrocephalus nanus. The sequence continues at coordinate 62,493,941 of CM076263.1, read as the reverse complement.
AACAGCGTTGGCAGTGTCTCTCTGGCATCCTGGATCCTAGCCTCTCAAGATACCTGGAGATACACTCCTGTGTCAGTAGCAGGTGCCTCCATATCCTTCAGGAGGATACTCTGCCTCCTGTCACTGTCACTTGCCTTTCTCCTAGGGAAACGTGCTGGATATTTTTCCTCACCAGTGCCAGGGCACTGCCTGTTCTGCAGTTGCAGATCTGCAGGCAGACATGAAGTCTTTGTGCTGTTGCCAAAACCCACAGCCTTCAGCCTTCCACATCTTGACAGCCTTTCTCTGTTCCTATTGAACTGTGTTGTCCAGTGGTCTCTCCTCCCGTGATTTGTGTGGCTCTGTCTATTGTCTCTGCAGGTGGAGGCCTCAGTGCCAGAAAGGAGAGTCTACCTCCCACAAGAGAGGCCACTTCAGGCCCCATGCACACAGAGAGCATGTCTCAGCAGTGCCCTCCTGATGGAGTTTGTCATGGATTGTACCTGTCATGACTGTACCTGCAAGCTTTACACAGCTTGTACCTGCCGTGCTGAGGGCCTTTGCACTTCTGGGTGCCAGAGACCATGCCAGTGTCTCCCATTTGTTTCTCACTTAGCTGGTGAATACCATCTTCACCAGCACCCTCACACATAGGCATAGATTTAATCCTTAAAGAAGTGTTGAAGATTTCTTTATAATTCCTTTAATGCAAAATAACCCCTTTAATACTGCTGTTTGAAAACTAGTAACAAAATACAGGTATATGTTACCTCTTTACATTACCTCTTTACCAGCGGTGTTTAAAAAACAACATCCTTGTTTAGGTGCTGGTCGCTACGTTCCCGGTTCAGCATCAAATGCAGGAGCTCCAGTGGGTGGAGTTGATCCATTTACAGGTAAGAGAGGATGTCTGCCAATGAAAAACATTCCTGATATTTTGGTTTGTTTTTTCCTCTGACATGAATTCTGCATTGATGCAAGTTTATACTTTATTAAAAATAACAAGCAGACTGAAGCTGCTTATACTCTGGAAATTATTCAGAAAATATGGGTAACAGAGCCTTCCTTTATGTCCAGTAATCAGGTACACAAGCTTTTTATCAAAACATGGTCAAGGCTGAAATACTCTTTTTTGATTCTAACTTAACTGAATGCAGGTGCATCTGACTCAGCTTGTTCCCACACCTATTCCTATGAATGACTGTGTATTTAGTTTGCATAATGAAGAAATCACTGTTAATAGTTTAAACTTGTAAAATTTTACATAAAGGGAGGACAGTTTGTGAAGGTATTGCTTTAAGTTTTAACCCTTGAATTTAAAAATGACGTAAGGAAAGACAGCTGCTTGTATAAACATTCATTTTTTCCCAGAAGATATTTTTCTGACTGACATTCAGCAGTAGAGAATAACTTCTAGGATATTGCTCTGTTAGACACTTTGGTATGTTGCTGAATGTTCTGTATTGCCTTTCTGTAGGAATGGGTGCTTACCAGTCAGCTGCTGCTAAGGCTGAAAATATTTATTTTCCGAAGAAGGATGCTGTCACCTTTGACCAGGCCAATCCTACGCAGATACTGGGTCAGTGTTTTATAATCAAGGATGATTTTTTCATTTGTTTGAAGTAACTTGACTTTTGAGCTTTTAACAAACCTAAGCAATTTCCCATGGGTTTCCTAATGTTTCTTGGGTTTGACCTTTTAAAATTGCATTCATCACTTTATTGGTGCATGTATTTGAAGGCTTAGAAGTATAAGTACTTCACAGATAAGAACTCTTATCTAATAGAGAATGTCCTTTTTTTCCTTTCCATTGCCTTGTATTCTTGTTTCCATAGAATCTCTTTTTTTGTTATCACTTTGTTTCTGTATATTTCTATAAGGGTTTTGTAAAATTAGTTTGTACTTACAGTGTATCTGCCTTGAAGATACTAAAACTCAATTCTTTCTCTCCTTTATTTTTATCCTGTATTCTTGAGGAATAACAGTATTACTCACAGGCTTAGTGGGCTGTTTGGTTTTTTTGAAGCCTAGAATCTGAAAACTAGGTTTACTATGTTTTCCCCACAGGTTTGTAACAATGCATGCTTAAATATACTTGTAAATATTATGGCTGGACTGGGATAGATTTAATAGATAAATGTTTGTATTGTTTTTTTTTTTCACGAGGCCCCAATAGTTGATTTTTTTTTTGTGTATACTATAAAACTCCTAAGGATGTACAAATGTTATGTCTGCCCGTGTATTTATTAACATGGCCCTCCTTATGTCTGGAAAAACCATGATTGGCAGGTCCTTAATGCTTGATCCATTATATTAAAATGATTTTTCAATACTTGGATTTTTAAATCACAATAAAGTTTGAATATAGGACATGCCATACGCAAAATATGATCACAAAACTTAAATAAGAAAAACAAACAAACAAAAACTGTGATAACACTAAGGACATATGGTTTCTTCATTGTTTCTATGACCTAATAATAGGAAAGAGCAAAAAAGAAATCAATTTGCTATGAAAGATCTAATGGTCTTGTAACTTTTTATTCTGCATTTTTCTCTTTATGTAGATGTTTTCTGAATTTTTCTGTACATTCTGAATCTTTGTGTTGCACTAGTAGAGGGGTTTTAATAGTAGCCATCATTGTGGTAACTGAAAACTTAAAATTAGAAAATTATGAAATTGGTAAAAGTGTTCAAAAATCCATCACCCCCCAAAGAACCCCAATTACAATAGTTGTTACTTGTTTGTAAAGTCCTTTTGTACCATTTCATTCAAGATCTCAATCTGTGAAGTTCTCTTGTCAGAAAGCCATGCTTCTTCCATTGGTCTTACAGGCAAATTAAAGGAACTTAATGGCACGGCAGCTGAAGAACATAAGCTTACAGAAGATGACTTGATAGTCCTAGAAAAGTTGCTGTCTGCAACATGCAACACCTCTGCAGAAACACCTACAGCACAGCAACTTCAGACTTTATGGAGAGCAGTTAACTGGCCAGAAGGTAGACAGTTATTTCTTATACTGTCGTCTTATTTCTTGGAGTTATTTCTTGTACTGTCATCTCATCAACACTTCACCGTGAACAAAAAGTCTTGTTATGCTGTTTATTCCACAGAGTCTGTCTCAAACAGTTGATAGCCCGAGTAGAAAACAGAAGATGATAAACAGGTGCTAATAACACTGATCAGCAGCAGAGGCAAAACTAATAGCTGGTTGTCAGGTTTTGTTGTTGGCACAAGAGTAAACATAAAGGAGAAACTTGATATAAACATCAGTTATGGTTATTTCATTAGCAGAGGCATCCTCAAAAAAGTGTGAGACTTGTTTGGAAATATAGCAAGGAAGTGTGAGCTTGGGATTGTAAATTGTTACCAAATGAGAGAAATTATGGAGATAAATTATGTAAAAAAAAAAAAAAAAATCAAAAGTATCTCTTACGTTAATGTGGTAGAAAGGAAGAAGTTACAGAAGCTCTAGGCTATGTGGTCAAAACTGTATTGGTGAAGTGACATTCTGAATGAATGCAAGTGGAGGTGATATAATTCCATGAAGTAACGTATTATCAGCAGTGATAGATTGGAAAAGCTATTTTGATTATGAAGGCACATTCTGGAAAGAATGCATACATTGCATATACAAGTACCTAAAATGTGGTTAAAATTAACTGCTTTCTTGAAGATGCAGTTAAAGATTTATTACCTGGAAGAACATTTTAGTGTTGGAAAATTTGTGGTCATTATATAACATCACTTAATCAAAGTATGTTTTGCATAGCTGTCAGCTGGTGATGGCTAATGTTGTCATACTTTTCAGACTCTTTCTATTTCAAATTAATGCTCACAATTGCACATAATGCAATATTAATACTAAAATTCTGTTTTGTTTTGTTTCTTAGATATTGTCTTTCCAGCTCTAGACATTCTTAGATTGTCTGTCAGGCATCCCACTGTGAATGAAAACTTCTGCAGTGAAAAGGAGCATGTACAATTTATCGTCCTTCTCCTTAAATTTTTGAACCCCAAAGGAAAGCAAGCAAACCAGCTGCTGGCACTTAGAGCTCTTTGCAATTGTTTTGTCAGCCATGCAGGCGAGAAGCTCATGATGGAACAGAGGGATGAAATAATGACACAAGCAATAGAAACTAAATCGGGCAATAATAAGAACATCCACATTGCGCTGGCCACGCTGACACTGAACTATGCTGTATGTTTACATAAAGTCAACAATGTTGAGGGCAAAGCTCAATGTTTATCAGTCATCAGCACAGTTATGGAAGTTGTTCAAGATCTTGAAGCCATTTTTAGACTGCTTGTGGCTCTTGGGACGCTTATCAGTGATGATACAAATGCTGTGCAATTAGCTAAGTCTCTTGGAGTTGACTCTCAAATAAAAAAGTATGCCTCTGTATCGGAACCAGCTAAAGTAAAAGAATGCTGTAGGTTTGTTCTTAATCTGCTATAATAACGTTTAGCACAGTGTATGCAGAAAAAAAGTGCTTTTCATGACAGATTATACTTGAGAAAACACTGGGGATTAATTACACTTGATTTGTTGCAAGACACAGCAAATAAAAAATTTTTCCACTGTTTGTCATTTGACTGCTTTTCTGAAGACTATGATGCACAGGATCTTTTCAACAAGTCCTGACATTGCTCAGATCAAAACAGATCACCAAGATCAAGCCATCTCAGTACTTACAGGTCATCTAGATGGAAAGGTAGGAAATGGCTGTTATTTAGTGACTGTCAACTCTGACACACCAACCACATTTCTTTGTTTCAGCACGATGAGTCTGTTTCTTGACTTGCTTTTTGTCAGCAGAGAAGGGGTCCTGAGAATGGTTAAGTTCAACAGTGCACTTCACAAGCTTATTATTTAACATTGGTTAATATTAACACATGCCAAATAGCCTGGTAATTAATTTTTTCATCAGCTTTTCTCCACTTTCTTTTGAAAGCTAGCTGTTTGTGGCTCTTATTGTTTTTTAACCCAGAACTAGGGGAGTTTTAGAGGGGTAGAATCTCTACTTGCACATGGATGTTGTGCTTCACTCACAAGTTTGTATTTTGCAGCTTGTAAAATAGCATGAACTTCTACAGAAGCTTTTTCCTGACTTTTTAACTTTTAAGGACAGGAATACCCCACCAATTCATAGCAATTGTCTTACTCTAGAAGATATGTTGTAAAATACTAGATGAATAAAAAGAAGAAAAGCCATCTTGAAGAGTGGGAGAAAAATTTAGGTGCAGAGAACAGACTGAGCAGCAGAACCTTGAAGAGGCTTCCTAGAGGTGGCCAGTGCCCCTTGCCTGTCAGTCTTTAAGAGGCATTTGGACAATGTCCTTTACAAGATATGCTAACTTTTGGTCAGCCCAAAAGTGGTCAGACAGTTGGACTAGATAATTACAGGCCCTTTACAACTGAAATTATATGAATATAAACTATATATGAATATGAAGTCAAGTTTTATGAAATAGCTTTAACTTCATAATTGTGACTGTGAAAAGGGAAACTAATATTTTACAGCTTATTCCAGCAGATCTAAGATGTTCAGCTCCAAATGGGAATGCTATCTTCTACTACTCCTGCAAGTGTTACATTTGGATTTAGAAGTAAGATGAACTGAAGGTGGTCAATGTTCCAGTTACATTTTTCATTAGACTAAAAGAATGGAAAACATGGGAAAAAAAATGGGCAAGCTTTTCTGGCACATGAGTTCTGGCACATACCTGCTTGCATTGTCTGTGCCAGAGATGAAGGATTATGTGATCAAGAGCTCTGACTTTTTTTTTCTTTTCTGTATCTGCCTGAACTGTCTGAATTACTATACTACTTCCACCAAATCTTACTTCTCAGATTCTTAGTTGCACGCTTGTACTGTGTCCACTTTTGATGGATTTCTAGATACACACCCTCAAAAACAGTCTTGATCATGGTCTTAGTCACAGGTTTTTCTCATTTAATCCATTGCAGGTTCATGTATTAGGCAGTCCAAGAGATTATCTGAGATTTACAGTGTTCAGTAGATGAACCTCTTGCTGGGAAAGCATCTAAGAAGCTCCCATTAGGAAACATGTCTGTGAACTAATGTGCCTGTCTGTTGAATTTTGGTTGCCTACAATTGTTCTTGAAACTTTAGCTTTTAAATGTTGTGCTCTATAACTGTGTTTGTACATGTGCTATTTAAAAAAGAAAACTATACTTGTCTTAACATTTTGATTTTCTTATTGTGGGATTGCTCTGTTACAGGTTCTCTTCACGTGAAAATTGTCATGAATTTCCCAGACCAAAAATTAATGTTTATATTAATAAACATACTCTGGCAACTCCAAGAAATGGTATATTTAGAGATATTACAAAATTTGATTAAATCTGTGGAGAAAGGGTGAGTCCTTATAGGGACTGGAGCAGTGCATGTTAGGCAAGATAAACAAAGCAGAGCAGGATTATTTGGAGAGAAAGACACCTGCTGCTAAAAGGGTACTGTGATACCCAACCATTCCATAATCCAGCATTGTCTGAGGGAACAGAGTGAGAAGTTGTCTGCTTGTGTTTTAAATAACACTGTTTAAAAACTCCACTGTGATTCATGTCAGCGTGCATGTACATAAGCACACAAATACATGTAAGTGTACTACACAATCTGCTGCTGAGGTCACAAACAAGTAGAACGCCTTAAGGATGTCACGAGGATGAAGTTTCTGTTTCAGTGAAAGCACATTAAACCTATACTGAGGAAAAATGCCAGGCCTGAGGTTCACAGTGTTCAATCTTTTGAGAGCAGAGGACACTGAAGACAAAGACATGTATATCACACAGCTCAGAGCTGGCTTGCTATGTACAGCACTAAACTTCAGATGAGTTGATCTGTGCGCTACGTGTTCCTGATTTGATTCACCAGGGGATAGTGAAAATATGTTTGAGAAGTTTCAAGAGCCTCTGAAAGAAAAGTTGTGTCTTCTGCTAAGAATTCAAAGCTTCTCAGTAGATGACAAAATTCTTTTGGCATCTTTTTCTAAGCTAGAATGGAAGATCTTAGAACAGGAAACAGCACATAATAGCAACTTATTTTAAAGCTTGGTTGTTAGGTGTGCCTTGGGTTTTATAAAGTGGAAATACCTGGGATCTACTTAGACCAGAACTCAAAAATGAGTATAAATGCCTTCTTGGGGAACTAAAAGAGGAATCAAAACTGACTGAGGTCAGCACTAACTGCTATAGTTGCCAAAACAAGTGGGCACTACAGTCACATAAATTGGGATACTTGTATCACAAGGGTTTTGTAAGTCTAAATCATTGTTGTGATGCACCTTGCTCTCATCAGGACTTAGTTAAGCAGACTTCTAGCTACTCAGTTGTGTTCAGGCTACAGACAAATAGGCTAACTTCAGTCTGCAAACCTATTTCATTAAAAGCACTGTACACTGAAATACTCATGAATCATTGGATGCTGTCACTTCTTTATAAAGTAATACACTCAAATAATCTATAGATCAGTACTACAGAGGCAACTGTAAATGCTTTAGGAAATGTTACAATCTTCTGGTTCCAATTGCATGAAATTTTTTTGTTTAAAAATAGTTAAGCTGTCATAGCTGAATGTGATCCATTACTATCTACTGTGATTGCTTTTTTTGTCTTTCTCTTTAAACTATCAACAAATCCAAAGTCTAGGAACAGCAGGTATTTCCCAACTTTTCAAAATGTGTACTGAGTAGACTGTGAAATAAAATGTTCAGCAACAAGTTGCAGCTGTTGACAGCCTAAAGAGTATCTGGGTGTTTTGAGATATCCTATTCTTCTAATGGATTTTTGGCATTTATGCACTGTAGAGATTGAGCTTTTAGTTTTGGTGGGAAATTTTGTTTCTAGACTTTCCAATTGCAAAGATAAATTTGCAAATGTGGACCACACCACTGTTGATCTGTATCAAACACAGAAGAAAAAAGGCGTTCAATATGAACTACCCCTTTTGACAGTAGAGTTTGAGGCCTGTGATCACATAAATTCCAGTATTGTTACAAATCTTTTTATCAGCATGCCCTGTTAGCTTCTATATTCTGAGTAGATGCTGCATTAATTGAAAACACAGTTTGCATGCCTAAGCATACACTACTTAACCTGTTATTTTCCTCATAGTTGCTCAAGGGATCCCATTTTCATCCCAAACTCACAGACCCCACATCTATGTTTCCTAATTACATTACTTCTGCCATCTTCAGAGTACACTAAGGCAGTCATTTTCTGATGATAAATATGATGATGTATTCCCACCTGTCAGGTAATCTAACAAGACAGACAAATCAGGGTCAATTCTAACACTATCCACTTCCGCAGGGACTCACACTTGCTGAAAAAAAGAACAGATGGTATTTAATAAATTCTTCTAACCCTTTTGAAAAACAATGTCAGCCCAAGCGTTATATATCATTTGAAGACAGTACTTATGATCACCGCTAGCTTTGTGCAACTTGAATTCAGCAGATCTCAAACTAAACAGGCCAATACCACCCATTTGATGAAGATCCAACACAATATGGACAGTAACAAGCTAAAAGGCGACATGTTTGAATTTGGGAAACAAAACAGGCACAGAAAAACAGACACTCCAGTGCATTAAATAAAGAAGAAAACCATTGCGTATCTCTGCACAGAAAAGGAGGTTCTTAATACAATTCTCTCTGTGTAATGATGGACATATTTCTATCCTGGTCTTTATTTTCAACTAACTGTCCTCCTTAGGATAACAGACCGAATTCCCTCTATAGCTAATCTTGGTGGTTGGTGGCAGAAAGCTGATCACTGTCTTACTGAATTGCAGAAAGTGATCACCTGCCTTTAACAGGCTTCTCTGCTGTGATTCCTAATTGTTTGCATCCCCTGAAAAAAACTAGTGTCTCACTTCTCCAATATGCATGAACTATCACAGTAAAGCTACTGTTTTTCCTAAGTTATTGGCAATGCCAAAGAGCTGGCAAGGGAAAAGTATGCAAGTCCTTGCACTGCTGAAACAGGTTGAAAGATAGGGAAAAGGTCAGGATTAAACAGTACTTAAAGAGAACGAAATCATCACAGAATTATCAAAATTGAGAGAGAACGTGAAGACCATCCGGTCTGACTGTCCACCTGCAAATACCACTGTAAAACCTAAACCACTAAACCCAATCACCCAGCACTGGATCTAGACGCCTCTTGAATACCTCCAGGAAGGGTGACTTCACTGCCTGCCCGGGAAACTTACTCCAATGCCTGACCACGCTAGGAATCATTTATTTTTTTTATTTTTTTTTTTTTTTTACATCTAACCTGAATGTCCTCTGTCTCAGTTTAAGGCCATTTCCTCCAGTCTTCTCACTGCAGGCACAGCAGAAGAGCCCGGCCCCCAAGTGGCTACAACCTCCTTTCAGGGGGCTGACAAGAGCAACGAGGTGCCCCCTGAGCCCTCCCCGAGACGAAGTTCCCTCAGCCTCTCCCCGTAAAACATGTTTTCTAGATCGTAGGCCAAAGATTACCTGTGTGAACGGGCGGGCTGCCCACGGCTGGAAAAAGTTTTAGCGCCACCCCGCCAACCCCAGGAAATCGCGCAACCAAACGAACAAAAGCATCCCCGGGCCGCTCCGAAGGCCGGCGGGGCAGCAGCGCTGCCCGGGGGGGGCACAGCGGGGCCGGGGCCGGGGCCGGGCGGGGCTGAGGCGGCTCCCGCGGGCCGGTCCCGCCGCCCGCCGGCAGGGGGCGCTGCCCGCTCCCGCTGCCGGAAGCGCCGCCTCGTCCCGCCCGGCCCCGGCGGGGGCGGCCCGGGGCGGGCCGTGTCAGCGCGGCGATGCCGGGCAGGAAATCTTCCAAGGAGAAGAAGCGGCGCCGCTCGCGCTCCTGCTGCCCGGAGGGAGCCCCGGGGACGGACGGCAGCGACAGGAAGCGGCGGAGCACCGAGTCCAGCCACGCTGTCCCGGAGGTATCGCGGGAGTCCGGGCGGTGCTGTCCTTCCTGAACTGTCCTTCCTGAGCTGCCCCTCCTGTGCCGTCCCGGGCGCGTCCCGACCCGACTCGACCCTGCCCGACCCCGCTCCGGCGGCAGAGGCCTGCGTGTTTTCCGTGCCGTGGGATGGCTGCGGGAAGGGCGGTCTGAGGGCGGCTGGCGGGACAAGCACCGGGCCGGGGGGTTCGGTCGCGGCTGCGAAGAGAGCGGCACAGGCACCCATGGCAGGCACGGCCCGGACCGCCCCGGCAGACCAGTCTGTGTTTTCCTGCGTGACAGGCGTGTTAAGGGATGTGGGGCACAAGCCCAGGGGTGGCCCTGGTCGTAGTGCTCACGCTTGGGGCTTTGTGAGTCTGCTCAAGGAGGTGTTCGAGGGCGAATACAAAACTACGTGTCTGAGTGAATTCTGAGGCTGTCACAATATATTTCTAGCGCTTTTTTTTTTTTTTTTTTTTTTTTTTTTTTTTTTTATTAGAAGTAATGCATTGATGTACAGGAGATATATTTTCTAATGTTCTAAAATTAAGCCCATCTTTATTCCCTGTGTCACACAGGGAATCATGTGCCAATGTCTGTCTTAGCAGGGTAGCTTTAAATGATGAACTCTTGTGATTTAATTCCACAGCAAATCACAGGGATGGGTTTCTTCTGCTTTGAAGTGTGCTTTCACGTATAAGCAGCAGTTAGGTATTTGCAGATAATATTTCCCTGTTAATGTTTACAAGTACTCTTTGCCTCTTGAAGATTTAAAAAATTTCCCTAGCATAAGGATGGTTTCGGTAATCAAAAATATAGATTCTGTAATGCGGTTACCTTGCAATATGAAACACTGTTTGGAACCTGAGAAGTAAGATGTACCTTATTATTATGAAGGGAAAACTATTGCAAGCGTAAGTGAAGCTGTGAGTTTCTTCTCTAATTCACTAAAAAATGTGAAAACTATACTTGCCCTTCTTGATTTTAGGAAGCAAAATGCAATGTACCATCTGGAGAAAAAGTGGAAGAAACTGAACAACCCAGTGATGTAGAAGAAGGAGGATTAGATCTCACAGTGTCACTCAAACCTGTCAGTTTCTACATTGCAGACAAAAAGGAAATGCTTCAACAGTGTTTCTGTGTCATAGGGGAGAAGAAACTACAGAAGATGCTGCCTGATACTTTAAAGGTACTGAAATAAACTTAAAATTGATATACCTGTAATGAACTTGAGTGCTTGTGTAAGAAATCATATTTATCTCTCAAGTCTAGTGGATTTAGAATTTAAAAGCTGCCTGTATTTTTCTTCAGTAGTCTCTGTCAAATACTTTTCTTAAGTATAGAAGTTTTCCTAATCTGGAAGTGAGAGTGTTTAAATATTTGCTGTAGTTATTCTAGATTACTCTTTTTTTCTACTGATCAGCCATTGCTGAACTGTAGACTTATTTTTATACTGTCTCTCTGTACTGTTTAGTTAAATGCAAAAGGAGTTTCATAACTGCAAAGAGCAAATTCAGTAAGTTTGTTTGCTAATTAATATGATGATTTGTTAATAAAATGTTGATTTCTGTTTATGTCAGCTGCTTTTCTTTGTATAATATCAAAGTACTGTCTGAGATAAGAAAATAAAACGCATTATTGATAAATAGCTTCTGAAGCTGTAACTTCTGTGAACTAAAGCTAGCATTTTATTGGCTTTGAGGTATGCCTTTGGAATCTTGTGAACAGCAGCACATAGAAAAAAATAAGTTAGGCTGACAGCCTGTTCAGAAGAAGAGACTGCAGGTGAAGTGCCATTTGTGTGATGTTTATAGTTTTAAAATGTTTGTCTCTAGTTTTTATCTGAATGAATTGTGTTATTAATATAAGTGAGGCAAGATTTTTTCATTTTAAACATGTACTGAATTGCATACAATCTCATCTCTGGGAGAAGAAAAGAGGTTGAGCAGCTGAAAGCAAAGACATCACTGAGTATGTAAGGCAATTGCCTGATGGTGTAGAACCAAACCTACTATAGGATTTTGAGTGTTACAACGTGTTCAGCACTTCCTAATTTTGTAACTTGTATGTGGTGTCATAGCTCATTTGAAAGAGTGAAGTTACCATGTCATGTCACCAAAAGGTATGATAGATGTATTAAGCATGAGAAATGGATCAAAGTTTACATATTTCTTTTATTTTCACTATTGTTTCACGCAACTGTTTGTGTGTTGTCAGTAGCATTATTTTCTTCAGTTTGTGAACTTATCTCCAACAGTTGTCTCTGGTCTTTGCACACTTAATTACGCCATCCATCTCCTTCCGAGTGATGGAAAATTAGGAGTAACCAGGTCTGCAGTTGTTTGTGGTTCCGTGCTTCACACATATGGTCTGGTATTTATAATGATCAGTGTTGCAGCTGAGGTGGAAACTCCCAGCCACACATCAAGTAACTGATAATGTGTATTGCTTAATTTTTGAGAGAAAAACTACACATATGCTATTTCTGGGAGTTGTCAAAATTGGAATATCTAGTTTTCTACAGCAATTGCATCAGTGCAGATCAGAACATGGGAGGGGCTTGCAATCCACATTAACTCTTTATTCATTACAAGTGCAGCACTACTTATGTTTATAATTACTCTTTCTCAGAATTTTTTAGTAGTTTGTGGCCTGTCTTATCTGTTTTCTCAGAACTGTTCTATGGATGAAATCAAAAGACTTTGCATGGAGCAGTTGGAGCTATTATCTGAAAAAAACCTGTTGAAGATACTTGAAGGTATGTATGAAACTTTTAGGCTTCACCATACACCAGAAAATAGTCTGCCTCAACAGGATTTACACTCTTTCTAGCTACTTTATATACATATATATCTTTACACACACTGTTAACTATATATTAATGTAATTAATTTTAATTAATTTTCATGTTTGAAACTTTGTATATCTAGGCAGAATGGGAGCTGATTCTGATACTGACGAGGAGGCAAATGGAGACAAGACTGGAGACGATTCAGTCAGTCAGTGAGTAAAAGAAAAAACACTTAAAACTTACTTTAGGAAGACTTAACAATTCAGAGATTTTTCATGAGAAATGATAAAATATACTATTAAAAAACCCTAATGCTATATCTTAATGAAGTAATTACTTCAGTTGAATGACTGTTAGCTGTGACCATTAGCAAGCACTAAATTTACAAACATGAACTTGTCACTTTATAATATTTAATGCGTTTTTAAGCACATAATTGGTTCCTAGTGGCATAGAACCTATCAGCTGAGATGTGGTAATTAGATGTTCACACTTATAGCCTGCAACAGAAGGCTATGGTTTAGGTTAACTCTCTTTATGTGAGCTAAAGCAGGTCAGTGAATTTTATAAGTATGTTTTCATTTCAGCTTTGACTTATCCTTTGCATTTTCTTTCTGGTCCTTCATCCTGCCGCAGTTGAAGCAGCACTGACAGTCAGTGTCCTCTGTTAGGGATGATATAGAATATGTCTCAAGAGCAGAAACTTCCAGTTTCTTATTCTTGGCACCTGTCAGTTTTGTAAAGGCCAACATTTTTTAACCTTTTCTTAAAATGCTTGTCTGTTTATTAAAGACCATTTCTTTGTCAGAAAGAGTTTACCTGTTTGATAGTTTCTATGGAAGTAGTGAAGGGGAGAAGAAAGTTACTAGTTATCGCTCAGAACAGATCAAATCCTTTGAGGCTGACTTGCTTCTAGAAGATGAATTAGCTTGTATGTTTTCGGTACTGACCTGTTTTCAACTGGTCCACAGATTCAATACACACTTAATAAACCTCTGAGTACAAGACAGTGCACTTATGTTGAGCAGAATCAAGTACCTGTTAGCTGCTGGTTTTGTTGGTTTATCTAAACCTACTGAATAGGAACAGTAGTAGTACCAGTAATCCAAATTTCACACTCTGGTCAGTATTTTTATTTAACAGAGACCTGGCTTCTGATTCTGTCTTTGATTCAGAGCAGGCTATGCAGTTACTGAATGAAGTGATTTTCTTTGATCAGATCTCATCATATAAATATGCTAGAAAAGAGAGTGATACTAAATTATGTTTCTTTTTTTCTCATGATACAATTTTCATACCCTCTGACACTATTTCTTTTAATGTTCCATTTGGAGCCCATTTTGTTACTATATCCCTCTTTACTATTTGTTGTTTACATGATCTGTAAATAGAGTCTGTATTAGGGCACATGAGGGTTAATTTTCTTATTTTGGACATTTCTCTCTGCTAGCTGTTTAAAAAAGCAAATAGAAAGAATAAAATATTACAAAATATGCTAAATATATTGTCTCTGGGTAAAGGAGTCTCTGTTAAGTGATTGATGTCTTGCCAGAAAACTTCTAAATAGAATGAGAAGAAAAACTTTTTGGCTAAATAAACCATGAAAAATGCCCCAGGATTTTGATTTCTGGAGAAATTACATGTTGGGTTTGTTGTTTGTTTTTTTTTTTTTTAAAAGCCTAATTCACAAGCTCTTTACTATTGCAAAATACATTAAATACATTAAATGTTCTTTATCTTCAAGAGTTATGGCAGAATTTGTGCTGATAGATTTCACTGAGGTGGTTCTGTATGTGCTAGATGTTTTCTACTATTGAGACATGTATTTATGGCCCTTAGTTATGTTAGATTGGGTAAATTCTTGCTTTTATGCAAATTATTTGAGCTGGTAAAAATCTAAAAAGAGGAAATCAATGGATGAAACACCAAAATAGGAAAAGCAAGAGGGCTTTACCATTTTTAACTAGTGGATATCTGAAGACACCTCTTAACCTATTTGCCCATGTCAAGTAGGAAGGTTTCAGTAACTGATAGCAAAATCAAGAAAAAATTGTGTTTCAAAAAAGTAAAAAAACCTGAGGCTTGTTCATCATAGTTATGGAGCTGATTGCTTCCTTTTGCAAACAATGGTTGAGGTGCCCCCTGCTCTTGTATCTCTGTCTTTATCCTGGTAGTTTAAGATTTCAGACCACTTCAAACTGGGCAGGCAAGATATGTTTGTTTAGGAATTTTGGCTTTTCCTTTCCCTTAAAAAAAATAGTTTGCTGTACACATGGGTGCTATCTGAGAACCGTGGCTCATGGGTTCAGCTGTGTGCCAGCAGTAACAAAAAAACAAAATAGGAAGGCTGTTTGGATGATAAAAAAATAAAGGGATAGGAGGAAATGAGGAAAATTAAGGTTTTATGTTAAAGTCCAGCACTCAGTAAGCAGACCAGTGTTATGGTTTTACAACTGGGCTAATCTTTGGGTGTTAATGTAGCTTCTTTGCAACCTGTGTGTAAATAATTATAAATGCAAGTTTGCAAAACTTCAGAAAATGTGTTTCATCAACAAGTCAGCAAGCAGAGAAGCTAAACATGCATCTATGAAAAAATAGTGAAAATTGCATTGCTAACAATTTTGGTTGTTTGTAATCATTAGTATATTTATAATTGTAGTCTGAGTTTAAGTGGGTGAATTTGTCTTCTCTTGGAAGAGAAAAGACTTTTCATAACAAGAAGGGCAGTTTCTCTGTTTATATTCTCACTGTTGGTTCTTCCTAGATTTTCTTTGTTACTTGTGGTTTTTGGATGATTGACTTCTTTTTCCTGCATTCTATTAAGGTTGTAAAATCAAAGTGTAGGGCTTTTTTGTTTTAAATCTGACTTGTTTTAGTTGTTTTCATGGTAGTGTAAACATGGAAAGGGAAAAAGCAAATAGAAAGTCTTACTCTAATCCAAAATGTTTTAACTGATGGAAACATCAGTTTGCTTCTTTCATTTTTGTCCTTTTAAAAAACCCAGACATACCTCAGCAATATGAATATATCAACAGAAATCCAGAAAGTTTAAATCATCTCAAGAAATTACAAGTATAAAAATTTATAGGCTTCCTTAGAAGGCTATAATTTGAACTGTGTCTTCCCCCCCTCACCCCCTAAAATAGGTAAATGACTCTCTGTCTCCAAAGACCTGCTTCTTGTCTGCAATAGCTTAAAGTAGCAGGCTACTTTTAGAAAAGTTTCTCCAGGTACAGGGAAAATTGCAAACTCCAGATCTTTATCTGAAGCTTTTGGGTGGTATCACATCTAATTGTAAATTGAATCTTCCTTTGTATTTATTTATTTTATTTTTTTTTTTTTACTCATGTCCTTGTTCTACAACCAAAGTGGAAGTCCTGGGGCTTTTCCCTAAATTTCAGCTCTGTCAAAGCTTCACATGCTTCCATTAACATGTGAAACATTTGCTCTTTTGTCACCGGCTTCTTCTATGCTAAGCAATAGAAATGTTGCAATAACTGTGCAGAAGAACTGAAGAGGCAGGGCCTATGTTTGACAGTAACTGCAAATTGCTGTTGCAATAATTTATTTCATTTCATGTGAGCCCTGTAGAGATTTTTGTCCATGCAGTTCTAAGATTTTTGTTACTGTTTCTGTGTTACTATCTGCAATGGAGTACAGTTAAACCAGGAGAATTACTGTATACCAACCTTCCAATTAAATGTCAGATATTTAATTGAAAGAGCCAAATAATGCCTTGCAAAACCAAATAGTCATTCTTCCCAGCGCATTCAAGAGCTATGTTCTTGAGCTATTTTTTCCCTTTTCCTTGAATTGGCTCTTTAAATATCCTCCAGCTGAAGGAATGAAAGTAAGTTAAATGCCGTAATAGCAAAACATTATTGAAAGAACAAGCATGCTAGTATTATTATAGTGATCATGTTCACATGTGTGTGAATAAAGGACCTTTTGCTTTCAAAATTTTAATGGGCTTATTTTTTTCACTGAATGAGAATTTGAAGTATAATATTTGCTCTTTAAAGAATTTATAGGCTTTTTACTGCTTTGCAGTCATAAGTGCAGTTTCTGCTTCTTTTCTTTTAGAAAGGTTGGGGTTTGAAGTTTTGCCTTGTTCTAACATGTTGTGCTCCTGGGTACTGGGCTGTTCACAAGAATGGAATTGCCATCTGGTATTTGCCCCTGTGGGACAATTGGGTTATCCTCACCATTTGGAATCACTGAAACAACAGGCTGCATGAGTCACTGAGTAGATACATTAGCATTTGGTTAATTTGGTTCACTGTCTTCTGTTCTTGTGATGTCCTCAAACAACACCTGTAACAGGACTAATGGAATTTTTATGGCTCATTAAACTTTTTGATTAGCATCTTTGAGATACCTTTCTTAAGGAACACTACTTTATTAGAACTTTTTTCCCCTACTTTTTTAATTGCTTCCTGATAATTATTTTAGTTATCATTTGTCATTGAAAACTATCCTTGGAACAAAATTGGCAAGAATCTGACAAGGACTTGGGATTGTAGAAATGTGTTTTAGGCTTCGAACTAAGTGCAAAAGCAAATTTTAATTCATGACATTACGCATCATCTTTATGTGAATAGTAGCAGAGGTGCTGAACTCAACCCTCACACAGGAGATTTAGGTGAATGTTTCTTAGTGATAACTGAAAGCCCAGTAAGAAAGTATCAGCATGACTGTCTCTCATGTTTTCAGACTTTCTTCTAGTCCACTTCATTAAGTTATATTTTTCCCTCACAAAACTTTCCCTCCTGGTCTTCAACCCCAGTCACCAATGAAACTTGGTATCCCAACCCCCATTATTGCAGTGCTACTGTCTTAATCCTTAGCCATCCACTCCTGTGGCCAGTAGCCCTTTTCCTAACCTGTGCTGCTGTCTTACCTCACTTTGCATAATCTACTGGAGTTGTGGTACCAATTCACCCTCAAACCCAAATGCCTTTGGCAGCCATGCAAATTTGTGTAACAAACTGTGTACAGAATCCACATGTGTGAACCCAGGTAAACATTGCACTAGTGTGGAGCATGCCAGTATGAAGTGTATGCTCTACATAAAACAAGGTAAATTTGAATTTACAGCATTTGTCATCAACAAACTGTAACTGTAGTTAGCTTCTTTCTGCTGAAGAGATCGTACTGTGAAATTGTTGTTCTGTTTAAAAAAATAAATTAAAAATGCTAAGTTTATTGTTTGGAAGAGGGACTTTGAAATTAATTGTCATCCCTGAGGCAGAAGTGTCTTTAAAGACTTATAAAAAGAGGGAACTGCAAATAACTGTTGTCACTAGAAAGAAGAGGGTGTTAAAATAAATAAAATAAATAAATAAAAATAAATAAATAATAAATAATAAATAATAAATAATAAATAATAAATAATAAATAATAAATAAAATAAATTTGTATACTGTCCCTTAATTTTAGATTAGCGCATCTTCTGCTCCCATTATTTGAAGACATGATACTGTGCTGTGTTTTTTTAAATCAAACCACAGTATAGATGATTAGGGAAAAAGTATTTTTCACTAGCAAACAAATAACACAAGATTAACAGATTGAAAGTAAAACTGAACTGAAGTGCATCTGGCAGGCCAGTAGATGGTGCAAAATGGCTGCCTGTAAAAGGAAGTTGTGGAGGTTCACCAGCAATACAGTCCAATCCCATCGATTCTGAGAGAGTAAGACGTGCTGTTAAAGTACTTTTGAGTTCTAAAAATTCTTTTGCTTACAGTAAGTAGTCTTTAAAGGCATGTAGTTTTGCTATAATCATTAATAGAGTGAAGGCAACAGTAGGAAACCTTACAACAAGTTTCAATGTGTGAATTTTTTCAGTTGATAATTTCTTTTTAAGTGGCTGTTAAAAATGGGTGTAGATAATTTCACAGCCGTTGTTTGAACTGTAGAGGTCACTGAGCTTTCTGTCAAAGAGATTATTATAATTCCTCATCAGACCTCAAGGTGGTACCAGAGATGTGAAATTTGTTGCCTACTGGTGCAAGGTCAGGCTTTTTCAAGTGACACATTGCTGTCCAGTGCAGAGCTGACTACTCAGTTCAAAATGATGAACCGTGTGTGTGAAGGAGGATGGGGTAGGAGCGGGGGCAGCCTAAGCAACTTCTGCTTAGGGGTATATCTCAACCTTATTTTGGTCAAGAGTTAAGTGACTAAGTACAACAAATTGCTAGGAGTTGTTTACTGAAAAGAAAAAAAAAAAAAAAGGGAAGGGGGGGAAAAAGAGGTTTGTATCCCCACTGCACTAGCTGCTCAGACATCCTTGTACCTGTGGGCCTGCCCGATGGCAGGAGCAGGCCTGTGATTGTCCCCAGTGGCTGACACTCAGACTGTTGATCTCTGGCGTGTCTGATGTTCCATCAGGATTCCTGAATTTGCCTGCTTGCAGGGCCTGGTCTATTTCAGGAATTCACCCTCTGATTTTACAGTGTGTTTGATACCTTACTCCTAGACCTCTTGTCGTACTTGTTGGCTCAGGTTTGAGGGTGAATTACGAGCATCTGCATACTGATGCTTGGCATTGAAAATCCTGAGAGAAGCGTACATTTTTCATTCTTTGTCGTTTCCAGCTGAGTTGACCAAGTAGGAAAACAAACTGAAAGGATATCACTGAGTTCTGAAAAAAATTCGTCACAGTAAATACTCTGTTCTCAGTTTATTGTAATGGCATTGGGCAGTACATTTCTCTTTCTTTTATTAAGGTGTGTAACATTAAAAAATCTATTTTTGGGGATGCTGTGTGCATTAGGAAAACAGCTCACATTCTCCATAATCAATTATTGCATGCTACTTTACACACTTATTTTCCAATCGCTAAAAAAAGTGGGAGAAAAATAAGAATCTGTTGATTTGTAGCCTTTGCCTCTTCAGAAAAGGAAATAGAAATGAAAATAACTGCCACTCAGACCAAGATGTCCAGGAATATAACAGTGTTCTCCTCCCTGACGTAAGTGTTGGACACCTAGAAGGAAAAGCAACTTGGAGAGCATGGGGAAAGTAGATCAATATTCAATTTTAGGAAAACCCTTAAGGCCATTACTGAAAAACAAGTTGTTAGTCATTGTATTTACATCTGTGATGCCAGAATACTGCATCTTTTTTATAGTGTTGTGAAGCTCCCACAGGCAGGGTAGTTGCTTTGGTTCCACATTACTATACATTAAACCAGTGCCACACCAGCAGTGCCAGTTCAGGAAACGGGCAATTCTACTCTTAAAATGCTCACTAAACATGGCATTTGAACTCTTCCTGTGATTCTGGGTCCTTCCACCTGTGTCCTTCTTGCAAGTTTCGGTATATTTTGGAGTTTGTATAACTAGTAGATGTGAAGTGTATAAATCTTTAAATAGAAGGAATAGAGACATGCAGGTACTGGATACAATGTAACAGCTGAGTTGCGGTATGATTTTTAAAAGTATCCCTTTGTGAAACAGTGAGATTGTGGTGTTGGAGAGGTAGGTAGTGGTGGGTAGTCATAACTTTGTGGAAATATCTTTTTACTTTCCAAGTAAAATGGTAAATAGTATTTGAATGCAGCGGAAACTATAGTTTTTCCAAATCATTTAACTGTGTGACAATTTATGGTGAGTTTTAGAGAAAAGCTCTTGAACGAGAAGCTGTAGTTCCTCAGCTATAACTGCTGAGGATGGTTACTCTGACAGACTAGGTTATAGTGGAAATAATTGCTTTATCCTTGTGTATTACTAGGCTAAGCAGAAAAGATTTGTTTCAAGTTTGTTTTGTTTGCTCAGATTAGCACTCTGTATGTTCGTACTGCCTTGATTCCTACTGCAGTGGGCTTATTGGGCCTACCACCTCATAATGTCATTAGTTTCTTTAAAAAGTTTATGTTAAATTGTAAATTATGCTGATTAAAATGTGTTCTTAATTTTTTCCAGACAGGACAACAGTATAGACTCAACTTCTTCTCTGAGAGAAGACAGCAAGCTGGAAGGTCAGGAATCAAAACAAGGTATGCAGTAGAGAAAGCTGAAATTTTGTTTTCTCAGTGTTGCTCAGTGACTGATTCTAGGTTATGCACTACTCTCTTGTGAACAGTAGCTGCAATCACAGAGAAGTATTCTCTTAGAAATCAGGTGGTGTAGGGTTACAACTTCTCCTCTGAGCCCAGTTCCAGAAAACGTGATGGGAACATTGAAGAAGACATTGTAGGAACTTTGGCTTTTCAAGTCTGTAGGAATGGAGAGTTTTTTGTGTCTAGAAGCAAATTGCAGCTTTTCAAAGTTTTCTAGTTCAGCTTCTTACAAGGGTCATTTTCCTCTTCATATCTCGTTTTTCAACTGAAGAGGAACTTCAGTCATTTAAGTTTCTTGATATGTAGGTGATTGCTATTACTATTTGCTGAATTCTTTGAGTGTCAATTTTACTCTACACTGAGATGATCATGTGAGTCTACAGTACTCTGTTTTTGCCTTCATAGAAATCCAGTATAATAATTGTTTGCCAAAGGGGTTCCTTATAATTTAGTTACTTCATTCAGTCTTGATATGTGATACCTTGCCTTGTTTGATTGTGCAGAGCTGAGGTCCAACAAAATGGTGTTTGACACACACCACTCCTGTTAACTGGCATATTTTACTTGAAATCAGTGCCAATAGAAGTACACATTCAAATCTTTGAATCACTGAGGATGAACATTTTGTCTTCTGCACCTTTTCTTTTGAAATGCAAAAATGTAGTGTGTGAGACATTCAGTGTTTGGCAGAATAGAAGATGCAAAGGCAAGAAAGTTATTGGTGCACATTTGAGTACTTCCTACACAGGGAAATAGTATTTTTAACCTGCAGCAGTATTTGTTTTATTTCAGTCATTAAATCAGCACTGTATTATAACTGCTGGTAGTAGTTTGTGCATGGAGCACTAGAACTGTAGGTGTTTCTGTCTCAGTGTGTTTATTTTCATTTGGACTAGCTGTGTGCAAAAACATCAGAAATAGCTTTTCCAATCAAAGAATGTTGCAACTTCTTCTAAGCTTGAGTTCTCTTTTGCAAAGATGTAACATTATTTGTATCTTGCAACTTCTTTTTCACAATTCAGAATGCTTTTCTAAAAGATGTCTTTTGTAATTACTTTGTGAAATGTGTTCTTTTCTGAAGTAGTTAGTGACAGGAGTTAAATGGAGAAGGAAAGAGTCATAACAAAAGCATCAAAACTTCTAGGAGTGAGTTGCTATGACTTTGTGAGGAATCCTTTAAATGTTGCTTGCTGTACTAAATGGAGGGATCTTAGAGCTGACAGATTTCCTGCAGATTTTTTCCAATTTTATGATATCAAAGGGAATTGATGACGGTTGCAGGTGATTGCATAGTTGTTTTTCATGACAACCAACTAGAGTATCATGATGGCTTTGGACAATAACAGTGGCTCCACTCAAGATGTTATCTTTAAAAAGCTATTAAGAATAACAATAGAAGTTAAAAAGTATAGCTCCAATTGTTCTTCTGTGATGCAGCCTGAGATGCTATGGGAAGAAAAGGACAGAATGAGAGGATAAGCAGAAGTGGATAAAATAAAATTTAAAAATTAAATTAGGTGTTCTAAAGTGAATTTTGCAACTACAGATGAAGGAAAAAGTAGAAGTTATCAAAATGAAAAAGATAATGAGAAATGCCAGCCGTGATCTTTACTACTGTGTAAAAAATACAGCTGCAAAAGAGGGAAATAAAGCTCGTTAGCTCCTTAAACATCTGTAGGCCATTAAGCTTGTAGGAACACTGTATTATACAATACTGGAGGTTCCAAATTCTGAATAGAACACATAGCTATTCTGCCTGCCTTCCTCATCCTTATGAAGTCTGGGACAATCATGAATGACTTAATATTTCGTTTCTTCTTAACATGGCCATTTAATTCCAAAAGAATCCTATGGTGGGCTGAGCCCACCCAGCAGTAGGCACATGCCAATCCCTCAATTAATTGTTCCTCAGTAGGGTAGAGGAGATGATTGGAAAAATAAAATGAGAAAAACTCAAGAAGACAGGTTAATAAGTGAAGCAAGAGCTGTGCACTGAAACAAAGCAAAATTAGATATTTTTTCACAACCTCCCATTGGCAGTCAGATTTTTAGCCACTTCTTGGAAAGCAGACCCTCAGCATAACAGTTACTTGAGAAGACAATGTAGGAGGTGCCTCATACATTAGCTGTGTATTTTCCCAAATATACTCTATTTACCGATATTATGGCCAGTTTTTGCAATCCAGTAAACATGTGTTATGAGGTACTAGATTAATGACTGTTTAAGATCCTAAATCAGGAGCATATTCTCAGGGTAAACTTGCAGTATTCTTAAATCTGAACTTAAATGCTGTGACAAATCATAGCCTGATATGGAGTGATCAGGAGGGGGTATCTGAATATCTTTTTTAAAGTATCTATAGTAAAAAAAAAAATCTTTAATCCTGAATCAGTAAAAGCCTTGGATTAATGCTTTAAAATGTATAATTTATAAAACCATTCTGAGATATTTTCTTCTTTCCTCCCTTCCCTTGTTTTTTAAGCAGAGAAATTGCATTTATAGCTTTTCAAGTGGTCAGTATTGATCTTTTTTTTTCTCACACCTACAGGATGGCAGGAATGTTGTAAACCCTGAAAAAAATAGATATTTTCTAAGGTTTTTTGGGCACTTTTCATGAATTAAAGCCAAATTCATGTGGGTACCTAAAGGCATATTAAAATGTTTAAAAAAAGAGTAACATTTTTTTCTAAAGCCTTATTTGTTTCTCCTGTGCAACTGGTAAAAATGGTATTAACAAAAGAATTATAGTCTTTAGAATCAGTAACTTTATTCTAAGAAGGAACCAATCCTACTGTAAGTTTCCATAGATACAAAGGTTGTTGAAGAATTAATAACTTCTGATGCCAATGTGTCAAAAGCAATAGTCTCTCTGTATCTAGATTGTGACAACATTAACTCAGGTTCTTTTAGACTTTTGCTTTTATTTTATTGCACTGCTTCTTCTAACTACATTTTTAAAAATAGACTCCAACTTTCAGTCACTATTAAAAGCCAAAGCCATAAATTCCTCCATGTTTTTGTCAAGTTAAATACATCTGGAATACTTTGATAAATTCTGAATAGTTACACTATTCAGTGTAGATGGAGTTTCCATTAATTTTTAGCGCTATGCCTGACTGCCGTGTCCCACTCCTTCTAAAATACATAAAATAGTTGAGAACAACTTCAGAAAGTTGCATTTTGAAAATTAAGTTTACTTAAGAAATAAAAAACTAATTTTGCACTGCACAACCTTTTTTTTGAGATAAAATCTTATGACATTTTAATCAGGAAAACAGGTCATATAACTTCATAGGATAGAATAAATTTTCCTGGTACTGCTGCTTTGCTATATAGCATGTTCTTTTAAATTGGCATAAAAATGCATTAACAATTGTGTAAATTAGATCAGTCTTAAAAGTTGAAGGAGGAAAAAAAGGGAATTCGTTGTTCTATAATCATGGATCTTTTTGCCTCTCTCTTAATCTGTAGAGTAATACTTTAAGCAGAAATGATTTTGTAAGTTGAAATAAAAACAGTTGTATTGGGCAACTACGTGATTGCTGTGTTTGTGTTACAGGCAAGGGAGAAGATAGTGATGTCCTCAGCATAAATGCAGATGCATATGATAGTGACATAGAAGGCCCATGCAATGAAGAGGATGGCCCAGATGTGCAAGAAAACACTGTCAGGAGTGGAGCTGGTCAGATAGATGACCTTCAGAAGGACATTGAGAAAAGTGTGAATGAGATACTGGGGTTGGCAGAGTCCAGCCCAAAGGAGCCCAAAGCATCAACCTTACCTGTTCCTCCATCAGAAGATGTTCAGCCATCAGCACAACAGCTGGAGCTTCTGGAGCTTGAGATGAGGGCCAGAGCTATTAAGGCTCTGATGAAAGCTGGTGATGTAAGGAAACAGCCCTGAGATTGCTTAGGTTTAATTTTCAGTATTTGTTTCAAAGAAGGTGACATCTGTTCTCTTCAGTGCTAACGTGTGTTTGGGTTAGGTATGACATTCCTCATTCAGACTGCTGTGTATCCTGACCTGTGATTCACTGGTTTTGTTGCCTTTCGTGTGCTGCTTCCATGCCATGCACGAGCAGAGGCTGGTGCTTCCCTGAGATGAGGTGTCCTTTTGCTGGGTCATTTCCTCAAGGAGTCCCTCAACATATACCAGGAACCTGGTGCCTTCCAGAAAGGTTATTGTGTCAACTTGGATTCATAGAATGATTAGGCTTGGAAGGGATATGAGACTGCTTGTTTCTCCTTGGGGCCCATCTCATCATAATGTTGGTATTCTACTTAAAATGAGTGATAATTCATTTAAAAGACTACTTAATTTCTTGAAATTTGACTTCCTAAAGGGAAGGATTTTTACCTTTCAAATAAATCGTTGAACATGTTATTGTCAGAGTTATGAAAGTGCCTGAAAGAGACAGAGCCTGTCATGCAGTTTTGTCACTCTTGTCCACTGTTTATCTTCTGTGTTATAACTGAAATAAAGAAAACATTTTTTTCCTGACTGTAAAGCTTTTCCTTTGAATATTTGGCATAATATTTAGCAATCAAACAATTGAGAGGACCTTGAGCTTTTAACGTTCAGATAATGTAGTCATTTCATGTACCCTGTAAGTAGGAAAATCCACCTAATTTCAGTATAAATGTTTGTTGGGGTTTTTTTAAGACATTTAATTTATTTATGAAGTTTTAAAATAAAAATTGTATTTTTATCCATTTCAAGGGTATTTCTTTGTAAGTAAATTGAATTTTAAGATTAATTTTCATGGTGTAATATCTTACAACAATTAAAATTATTTTAATTTTTTTTCAGAATTAGTGTTGGTCTTGTGTCTGGCAACTAATCAATTGGATATTAAAATATTTGTGTGGTGGTTTGCACTTGCACACATCAATTTTTCTTAAAGATATGAAGTTTACAAATGTAGTCTTTGTTAAGTAAAATGATATATTGTATATTTTTACTCCTGAGCTTTCCTTGGTTGATACTTTGAAAGCAAATTACATACTTTGCAACAGTAGCATAGGTAATTTCTACATGCTATTTTGTAATATTACTACAAACCTTGTTCTATTCAAATACTATGTCTTGTATATATACCTCTTTTAAGGTTTACAACGTTCTTTTTCTCCCTCCTTTTTATCCCTTTGCTTCTTTCGCTTTATGTTCTATTTTCCCCTTTTTCCTGTTTCTTTTTAAACCGTTTTCCTTTTCTCTGTTGGTAATGAGGTGCATTTTCTTCAGCATCTAGCTTCTTGTACATTTCTTACAGTATGATTGATTCCCTCTAGAATCAACAGTATTATGTTAGTACAGTGAAAATTTGATTATAAACTAAATGCTTCATTAAATACACCTGAGAAACTTTGTGTCCATTCACTAAGTGATGGCAGAGACCTGAGTAAATTATAACTGACTATAAAGTTATCCACAGTTATCCACATTCTATTGTTTTTAGCTAATTGAGAATGAGAGTAAGAATGTATATATATGTATACACAATTCAAAAAGTAGTTTTACTGTATCAGAATCTGTGTGTGTTATCTTCATTTAATTTCATTTAATTTCATTTTATTTGAGTCCAGAGAGACAAAAAAAAAGTAATCAGAACCCAGCTGTCAGAACCTGGATGTGCTGTGTTCTTGTTTGTCAAGGAAGGCTTGTGGAGCTATGTTAGACTTCAAAAATACGTTTTACTGCTGCTATACTTAAATCCTTAAGGCACTGAATACCTCACTTTGCCTGCTCTGGAAATGAGAAAGCTTGCCTGCAAGGGCATTTGTTTTGTCACCAGAAGAGGGCATGCAGGCACATGTATGAAGTCCCTTCAGTGATGCCACAGAACGACACGTTTGCAGTTGTTTGGCAACTAGCATACTGCTAACAGTAATGATAAACCAGAATGTAGTTGTCTTCTACTGCAAACGTGTCGTTCTGTTTCCTATTGGTTTCCCAGGTCACCTCTAAAAGTTTGTTTTGTAGTGTGTTGAACTGTTAAAGGTTATTATTTCAAGGTCTGCATCAAGAAGTTGCATATGCTAACTTTAATATGTAGTATGACAGAGATGAAATAGGTTTACTATGCATGTGACAGAAGATTTGTAATTACAGCCTAATTAAATTTGAAATTAAAAGATGAGAAGGATTCCAAGAAAATTAAATTAAGTTGTTTACAAAAATAATATAAAGTAAAAAACATGAGATATTTAAGTGATTGATTACACAAGTGCTAATTCACTTTTAGTATATTGTACTATTGCTGCTTAGCAATAGTACAAAAGATCAGCTAAATTATGTGGTTCTTGCATTGAGTAATATCCCTGAACAGTTAAAAGAATCTAGTGTATTTAGAATAGTTATTATACAGCTGTTTTGTTTTTCACTTTTAAATATGTCTGTAATTTTTTCCCCACAGAACAAATTTATTATTTCACTTGGAAGAAGAGGCAATTTGCACTAAAATGAAGTCATGAATTATTTATGAAACCTTGAAATAATGTTACTGGGTTTTGGTCAACTGTTTTGATGGGAAAAAATGTTATACGCTGGGTATTGGTCAGCCTGAAAAAGATCTTGATTATATTCTAGGCTGCAACAATAGTTTCTAACGAATTTTGGCTGTCCTCATAGATGTAGCACAGTACTTTTTTGAGGAGGAAGAGGGTTGGTTATGTTTGTATTGGGTAAACAATAAGATATGACTCCACAGAAAGGCAAAAGTATTTATTTATGTTTAGAGGCTTTGCTGTTATGGTGACTTCATAGAAAAAATAATTAGATTTCATGATGAGAGTTTTGAGAGACAAATCAGAAGCATTACCTCAGTAAATAATTAGTTCCATTTGTGACACTTTTCATTACAGTGTTTGCTCTCAAATATATTTTGCCTAAGAGAGTTGGTGCTGCAAATGCTTTTTTAGCTGTGTTATAAAGTATGTTATTTGCTTTTTAAAATTGTAATTATGAATTGTAGTAAATAGAAATTTTGATCAGTGATCAACTTCAGGTTGCTCCTAAGTGGTAGAAGGTAAACATAGGGGAATCAAGCAGTCTGTGTAGGTGATGTAGGATGCTGCTGCTCTAAGTGGATGCTGCCAAATGCCACACTAAACATGAGCAGTTTGCCTTGTGAATCACCAAAGGCATCTGCAGGGTAGCACTTTCCTGCAGCCCTGTCTATTGGAGCATGGTTTCAGAAACAGCAGCCGCTTTGGGGGAATCTTGTAATGGGACAAAGTATTTTCTCACCAGCTGATTCCTTAAAAGGTCATAGCATTATAGATTGTAAATGGTTGCTTGGTTGTTACTACTAATTTTACATATTAGTTCACAAAAGCAGTTACCCCTAACTAAAGTAACTTTTTTTTTTTTTTTTTTTATCTGTGGATAAGGCTTGCTAATGGTTTTCTAGAAACAGCAACTGAAAAAAGATTTTGTGTGCATGAGTGCGTAGTAAGCTGTTGTATTTTACATGCCCATATTAAAATTATAAGCACTGATTTAGCTTTATGAGATCACTGGTGCTGGTAAATATGCCCTTTTCACAGAAGATAATTGAAGATTAATTGTGAAATAAGCCCTTTAGTCAGGAAGGGAGATGAGGTGGTTAATTGATGCAGAAACATAGAGAAGAACAGCATAACTTTAGGAGCATAGACACCAAATTAAAAACTGATTATTTAGTCCTACAATTTAGACCCAGTTAAAAAAAAACCTTCATATTTTTTGCTAGGTCAGTCTCCAAAATACACACACACACACACACACACATATATATATATAAAATGTTTGTTCTCCTTCTTTGTGGTCGAATATAAATGCTGAAATATCAGGGGTTTTTTTGGTTTTGGAGGGGTCAAGTCTCAGGTTACATGAGCCTTTCTTAGCATTAATATTAAAATATGTAAACAGAATACATAGAAAATTGAAGAAAAATCTGAGGCTTTTAAGAAGGTTTAGCCACATACCACTTAATAAATCTGACTCTATACTGAAAGAGGGGAAAGTTTAAATCTAAGTATTGTATGTTTATTACATTATACAGCACAAGCCATAATTTAAAAAAACATCCAACTGTCCCCCCTCTATGATTTTGCCCCCATCTTCCATTTTCAGCCTCCAGTCAATCTTTGCTTAAAAATTCTCAGCTTTACTTTGCTAGAATGGTGCAGTTCTGCATGATTGTAGTGAAGGCATATTTGTTGGGAGTGGAATAGATACAGGCAAAGTCTTCTAAGATCAGCAGAGGAAAGCAGGACATGAGAAATGGCTAGAAAAGCTTGTTTAGTCTAAGGATGTTGAAACTAGCCTTAAAGGCAGGAAGAAATAAAATACTGGAAAAGACATTTAAGCTGAATATGAATGCTGATGAGGAGCTATGCATACATTTTGGTTAGGTTGCTTTTTACCAGGCTGCCTCTTTGTCTCCTCCCTCCTGTACCACTGCTGTACAGTTAGTGTTTAGGTGGATATGTGGAGAACCAGATCAGGAAGCTCATTCTAGCAAGGAATCCTGCCCATTTGCTTTTCCTAACCCAGAGCAGCATCATGGTTAAAATGCTGTGTTGGCACAACAGAATGAGTAGGGGAAATCCAACTGCGGAAAGTGGTGCAGGACTATTTTTCAGAAGTGATATCCCAAGGTAGTTCCAGTCCTTAAGATATGAGGCATCAGAATTAAGGTCCGTGATTTAATTCCCTCTTTTTGAAATTATATAGACCTTCCCTCATAAATGGTAGCTGAACTGCTCCAAATGTAAACTGTTTTAGTTACTAAATTTTCCAGTCTCCATATGTGATTATTGGCATGGTTTTGCTTTGGTTTTTGGGGTTTTTTTGGTTGTTGTTTTTGGTGATGTTTGGTTTTGTTTTGGAGTTTTTTGTTGTTGCTGTTTTGTTTTGTTTTTTGGTTTTTTTTTTTTGTTGTTGTTGTTTTTTTGTTTTTTTTTTTTTTGTTTTGTTTTGTTTCTTTTGGGTTGTTGTTGTTGTTGTTGGTTTGGTTGTCTTTATGTGAAGTTAGTGTAGTTGTTACCATGTATGGTTAAAGTTAATTCTATGTGAATTAAACTCTTGGATTGCATCCACACTAGGGGGCTGTGTTGCATTAACAATGCCTGTTTCAAAGAATGATTTACTAAGAGCAGAGCCCAAACTGTAAAACCGACTTGTAAGCAGTACTTTTCCCTACATAAAAAAAAATGGATGGGAGCAGAAAGTAAAGGGGAATGACTTGCAAGTTAGACAAATATAAGGTAGGAGCAAGGAAATTTTATTACCTGTGTACTTAGATGAGAAGTTGAAAAGGTGAAGTTTAAGGATGAAGTGATGCTGTCATTGTCATGAGATCAGTGGAAAGGCTGAAACTGGAACCCTGGTTACCTCAGTGCTAATGTGGTGCTTCAGACACAGGATGCATAACCCAGTTTGATGGAACTGGGGACAGGTAGGTTGCTCCTCATTTAGATTTAGCAATTCTTCTCCATAAAGGGTTTTTTTATACACTGCATATCCCAGTGCTTATACTTTAGTCTCCTGTTTCTTTGACTGCACCAGTTCCTGTATCACTACAGGTTGTTACAAATACAGGCACTTCTAAAGCTATCTTTTTTAGGAAGCCACCTCCACTATATCCCAAGAAAAATTAAGATTAATTATTTGATATCTTCTCCAACTTGCTTTCCAGGCCTCATCAGGACATCAAGATAAAGGTATACTGGAATGTGAGTAGATGCAGTTCTGGAAAATTAACTGAAGGGATCTCCTGCTGTTGTAATGGCAGGTAATGTCTTTTCTGTCCTCAGTTTCTACTAACCTTTTAAAATGCTTAGTGCATCTGAACAATTTTATTAATTCATTGCCTTAACTGACTAAAAAAGAGTATTTTAAAGAAACAGGTTTCTTATAGAATTTATCTTTGTACTGAAATCTATGGAGCTATTAATACTGTTCCAAAGAAGTTAAAATAGGAAGCCTCTACCATAGTAGAGCCCTATTTTGGCAATATAAATTCCCTTTGAATTACTGAGCCTACTCTTTTGTATTGTTTGGACACCTCTGAAGAGCTAGAACCCCTATTAGAAAGAGTTGGGTATCAGGATTTAAATAGAATTTAGGCCATTCAAATGTCTCTTCTTACCAAATATTAGTGTTAGGTCACATAACACTAGAGTTTCCTCAGTTGTTGCACTAACTAATCTGCATGTTCTTTTCAAACATACAAAAGTCTTATCTGCTTTGCAGAAGAGCCCATTGTGAAAATTTCTCTGTTTTAATTGTTCTTAGAATGTGCCTCCATACACAGCATGATTATGTTTATTATAAGTAAATTACTCTCATTTGGTGAAACAAGCTGGTACAGGAAATGGTAGATCATGTTTTTACTAAATCTCCAATTGGTGAATCTTGGTCCTCTAGCATGAATAATGAGGCTCTGCAGGCATCTCTGTCTGCTTGCAAGTTAGGGACATTCCAGTCTGGTGAACCCTGTTCCTTGTGCTTTTGCTGTGTTGGGATGTTTTACTGACAACATTGGCTGTCTGAGAACTGAGAAATGAAGTTAACTACGATCTTTATTGTCTCATGAAAGTATGTTGCGTCAAAAATTTGAATACCTGAAACACTTTTTAGTGGACCATTTTTTAAAAAAATACATTGCTTCACTGCTACAGGTCTAAATTAGCACCGAAATTTATAATGGGAAGCCAAACCACAAACAATAGAGAGGAGAGAACAGGGAATCCCTGGGCCCCTAATTTACCTCCACTTGCTGCAGAAAAAAGGTAGTGTTGCTAGTATTTTTCTCTAAATATCAGCTCCCCAAATGGAATGAACTTACCCAAAGCGAGAGCTGTGGCCAGTGAAAAATGGCAGCTCCTAAAGCTGTTGGGGTATAATAAATATTTATCACTGAAAACTCCAGTCAAGAATCAGCACACTGCTTGACACAGTTGATATGTAACCCTAGTTAGAATTGCAGTTCACAGTATCTCTTTAATCTTGAGAAAACGTCTTTGGTAGAGTAAATTTAATATATTGTTATTTCAACAATGATACCTATTACATAACGGGTCTCCAAATGCCAAATTTTCTACAGACCAGTAGATTTTATATTTATATTGTTTACTTTGTGTTTTATATTTGTAAGATTTATAAGTTAATTATATCATTAAGCAAAGAACAGAGAAACTTCTCTAGAAAATTCTGTTATCTGCCCTCATCATGTATTAAACAAAGGGCTTGTTTGCAGGAGGAAAGGCTGTACTGAACTGAATGGGATTGTTTTTGTCCATCTGTGATTATATTGTGAAATGGCAGATACATTTACTCTTAACATTCTCAATGACATACATGCCCATTTATAAAAATTAGAAATCTTCATATCTCATTCCTTCATATGCAAAGAAGAGAAAATATTTGCTCTTTGCAGCTCTGTATTTTCATTGGCAAAATGTTGCAATCAACACTTTGTCTTACTACTTAATTTCTTTTTTTTTTATCCTCTCTCTACTAAGTTTTATCTTTAGCTACTGAGTAAGATTAATAATCCCCACACCTTAGCAGCAGTTTAAGAAACAAAGCTTAATTAAAACAAGGCGACCACAATAAAGCTAAAGTGTTCAGCTTTAGCACTGCAGATTCATGTAATTTTTTTATTGTTTGTTCTGTGTTTTAAAAATTGAGATGGGGAGAGGGCTGAAACAGGACTTCAGGTTTTTACATTTAATTCAGGTAAGAACATATGCTGAAAAGAAATAAGAGTGACAGAGTGACTAAATAAATTGGTTTCCTCAAGCAATGATTCATTCACTGTCTTTCATTGCCATCAGGTTAAGTGACAGATTCTTTTTGTCAGCCTAAAGGAGAAATGTTCAGTAGTGTAACAACCTTCTTTTAATTCCATCCACAGCAGCATTTTAAATGCATTTAACTAATACAAATAAAAGTCCAGCAATTAAACAAAACTTTGGCTCCTTATTGACTTAGAAATAAAATTCCTGCAGAATCAGTTATCAAGAAAACATCTTGCAGTGATTCAGTGCACTTTCCTGGAGAAACAGTGTTGACAATAGGCAAGGTTCTTGTACCTTTACAGAAAAAGGGTTGTTGATATTGAATCTGGACATCTGGACATCAGAAGAAATTCTGGACCTCAGGAGAAATTTCTTCATGGAAAGGGTTGTTAAACATTAGAATGAACTTCCCAGGGTGGAGTCACCATCCCTTGAGGTGCTCAAGAAGCGACTGGATGTTGCACTTAGTGCTATGGTCTAGTTGACAAGGGGGTGGTCAGTCAAAGGTTGGACTCCATGATCTCAGAGGTCTTTTCCAACTGAAAGGGTTCTGTGATGCTACGGTTCTGTGAATTGTGGATAGAGCCCCTTATCTTAGTAGGCTTCTGCTAAGCACTTATCACTCAAGCACAGGATAAATAAAGACCATGTTCTTGCAAAGATTCTTTGCTGTCAGACCTGTACGCACTTATGGAACAGAATGGTAATCTCTGTAAGTGTGCACCATTTGGAGTGTTTTCCAGTATATTAATGTACTGTGTGCTTTTACAAACCAGCCATGGTGACTGGAAAACAAGATGCTAAACAGAAGAACTAAAAATCATCTTTTCTGACCTTCCCATTGGACTTTCAACAGCAGGGTGATAGAGTAGCCTTGGAGCGGTACTGCCAGAGTGAAATTTATGGGCTATTATAGCTTAATTAAAATCAATTTCAGTTCCTGGAAGGCATCCTCAAAATTTTTCAGACTAGAAACCACACCTATTCCAAATTATTTTTTTTAATCAGCTCTACACTTTCATTTGTTAGAGCTCTTTTCTCCCCTCACCATACTAACACCCTTTAGTGTAACTAAAGCAACATCCAACATTGGCTGTAATACAAGGAGGAACGTTTGCTTGTTATTTTCTATGTCTTTTATGAAAGAGTGAATCTAATTTGATACTCACTTTTTGTAATATATTCTTAATGTCACTATGATATTAGGACAGGTGCTGACTGAAGCTTTTGCTTTTAGCTCAGCACCAGACCTGCAAACAATATTGAAATTTCTCATTATTTATGACATTTCTCCCAAACACCTGTGCTTTATGCCTACAAGTGTTCTTAGTGCATTTTCAGCTAATTATTGCCCTTATTAACCATGTAAAGGCTGTTATTTGTCTCTGACATTTATTTAACCTTCTGATATGCCTTTGCATACAGTTCTCATGGAACTGTAAGGCACAGTTCTGCCCTGCACAGCATTGATTCAAGCCCAGAACACTATAAAGGATTGCTCTTCCTGTGCATCAGTGTTGGTCATGCTGCTGTTATGCCTTGACAACAACCATAAATTGTACCTGTCCAATGGTACTGGCCAGCTGCAATACAAGGGGCACAACACCCTCTCAACACAGAAAGATGGTTCCCGCCCCACGTCATTCTCCTTCTTGGTATGTGCTGCAAAGTTATGGACACAAGGCCTGATTCACTGATCGTCTCAGTTTTTGGTAACTCCGCAGAGCTGTTACAAGAAAGCCAGAATGAACTGAGTTAATATAAGTATCTCTTTTTTTTTCAGTCTCCCATATAATAACAACTTACAATTGTCACCTGCGCAATTTCCTTTTCACCTGTGGAAATTTCCTTTGGACTTAGGTTTCTTTCTCTCCATAAGTTCTCTTCCTAGACTTTATTTTTCCATATTCTCAAACAATGACAGTAATTTTTTTTTTTTTTTCAGAAAAAAATCTGTGTTGATACTTTTAGGAAAAAAACCCCCAACTATTCCATGCTCAAGGTTCTCAGAATAAAAGGCCCAAATGCCTGGTCTGACTGAGCTTATTTACATTCTGTTGAGACCAGAGGATTTCCAAAAATTAAATAATTATGTTTATTTTTATAAATGTCCATGTTTTTCCTTTCTGCGGTTTTTCTTTTGTCTCAGTCATTGGATCCTGTTATAACTTCTGGCAGACTGAAGAGCCCTCTGTTATAAGGTTTGTGCTTCCTAAGTCGTGCTTAAGGACAGTGATCAACGCATCCACTAACCTGCTTCTAATGATATAAAAAGATTGAGATCCTTAAAATCTTCCTCTGCACTGCATCTTTTTCAGGTACTTAATTCATTCTTAATTAGGTCTTCCAGGATTCCTCTCCAGCATTCTGATGTCCTCCTTGAATTGAGAACACTGGATCATTATAAGATACTTAAGGCCAAGAGGGACCTCATGGGGTCTGCATTCCAGCCTCCTGCCCCTTGGCTCAGCCTTGGAGTCAGACCACGTCTCAGGGCATTATCCCAGTGGGGCTGGAAACCCTCCAAAGAGGGAGACAGCACCACCTCCCTGGGTCAAGCCACCCAGCCCAGCTGCCCTTATGGAGCAAATTCTTTCTCCTATCTCCATACTCTCTGTCCTTGCTTGGTTTTCTGGGACACAGTACCTTATCCCCAGGCCTGTCCCCACCTCCATAAGCATTGGTGCTGGGGCTCTGCCTGCCTGGAACACAGCTGCACAGTGCTTCTGCCTCAAGTGCACTCTTCCTTCTGCTTATCCTGGTCTCTGTGACAGATATGTGGTCTAGAATGATTATTTTATTATCATTAGCACTCATGCCAACTAGAGAGTATATCTCTGTTTTCCACTCCTGGATAATTTCTTTGCTTTACTTCCTCCTGTAACAGTGTCCCACCTTCTAAATTACAGCTGTCCTAGATATGGGATCCACAGCATTTTTAATCAACTCTTTGGTCTTACTTTTGATTGCCCATGGTGAAAAAAAAGTCACTCTACCTGATTTCAAGCTCTACATTTGGAATGAATGAGGAGCTGAACGAACTGCACTGTGGAGCAGAGCAATCCTGTGATCTCCTTTAATGAGGTGGTCAGCTAAGGCATTGAAATTTGAGGTTCAGTCCACAAAGCTACTTGAGCATTGCCATGCTGACTATTGGAGTGCCTGTCCTTTTTTAGCTGCAGTTCTGCGTTAGGCTTAAGGTTCCCATCTCACCCTTTATTTTCCCGACAAAATGGGCATCAGGCATCTTCTTCACTGTGTCTTGCATGATGCCATGCTCTGCTCTCCATCTATTGTTTGGTGGTGGTAGAAGTACCTCTTTCATCCCTATGGGAGAAAACTGACACTCTCTTATGGGCAAACTCTGATGATCTATAAAGCTTGTTGGTTTGGCACATTAATTTTGGTCCTGCAGACTTATTTCCAAGGCTTGAGGTGTTGTGCAGTTACAGTAAATACTGATGAGGTTTTCATAGCAACAGAGCTGATGCACTTTCACAAGGTGGTTGCCTCTGCATCTATGTTCAGACTAGTTAATGCTTTTTCACTTATCATGCACCTGTTTATCATGCCTCCTTGCTCCTTTCTCTCTGTTTTTAGGTTGTGTTTCCCTGTGAAGATTTATGCTAGCAGGGCTTCTCTCTCTTGGACCACCCTTTCCAGATAACTAGAAATTTTTCTTATATCTGTAAAGTACAGCCAGTTCTTGAGGTAATCCCGAGGCTTATATGTAGGAAAACAACTACAAATAGCATCCTTATCTGCCAGACACTTCCTGACCCTGTCCCTTTCATATCTTTTTTCTCTTCCTTCTCTGCTTGAGAAGCACAGTCTAGTTTTAATGAGCCCAATCTCTCCCTCAGATAATGAGAAGAGAAAGGATTTTTGTTGTTCATAACCAACAACTCTTTTATTGGCAGCAACCAGAGGTCGTTAACATACTATTTGGTCTGTGGGGAAAAAGTTATTGAACAGATGCTTTATATAAATTACAAAAAAAAAAGAGGGAGGATATGAATTTTTTTTTTCCAGAGAATTGGCTGGGTTTGTGACCTAGGTTATAAATTCCAAAGAAGTTGGTAATATGATTTCTTGGTGTTTTGATATAATATTGTCCTTAATACAAAACTGTCAACATCCAATATGCATTTACCTTTGGAAAAATATACTTTCATAAATTCTTAGGGCAATAGAGTTTTTATCAAAATTGAGTGTAGAAAGTTTTTCTCCAATAGGTATCTGACTTGACAATGTTCAAAACATGTTTCAGTACCTAGATGGGGCAAAGTTTCAGGCTAAGGGAAAAGCTGATCATGAAGGGCATAAGTAATGAATAACATTAAAAATCTCTTTATTATTAAAGGGTCTACATTACTACTAGTTAGGAATGAATAACTGCGGGAAGGCATTTACAGCAGCTTGGCACCCTCTTTTTTGATGAACTTTATGCTCCACATTAGAGCCTTTGTATTATATCACCCACTGTAGCATTTCATCTTCTGCATAAAGCCAGGTATTTCCAAATGACTATCGTACCATTATCCATACTGTATGTATAATGTGCATTTTTAGATTGTTACATAAAAATAAAAGAATTGCCTGAACAGTGTTGTGCTTGTTTATACAGTATGGTGCCCTGACTCAATATTTCCTTTTCATTTGACATATTTTTGTTACTGAAAATATTTATTTTGCAAACACTCCTAATGAATGCACTGCTGTCATATCTAGATACAGTTTTCAGGGGCCATCTGCAAAGAATCAGGAACAGATTTCTAAATAGTTTATTAGGCTGCCTAAATTTGCATGCTAGTCATACTGCAAAATTCAATTGAGGGGTGATTTCTTCTGTCAAATTTTAGGCTTTCTGTTATTGCAGGTCTCTGCAAGATTTTTCTGTCTCAGAAATGCAGCAACACTGCTGCCTTGTGAAGGTTTTAGCATGTATAATAGTCTGTTTATATATGGCTAAGGAGAAATGAAAGCACACTACTACTATTTGCCATGTGTTGATATATGCTCAGCATGTGTGTATGTATATAGATAAGCAAGAAGCCTCTCTCTTTACCAGCATATTAAAGTAACAAAGGCCATCCTTGGGAGAGGAATAACTAGAAACAAGGAAAAAAATATGGAAGACTAGATGGATGAATTCAGTGCACAGCAATTCTTGGAAGAAAAATCAGAGACAACTCATGGCAAGTATTGATGAATTCAGTGTCTGTCAGTGCTTTCCTCAGCTAAATGTTTTCCTTCCATGAAAACCCGCTGTCATTTTACGTGAAAGCTGAATGGCCTCATGGTTCTCTTCTGAATCCTTGCCTTTTGCTCAGAGAGTTGAGGAGCATTGTAGATTCCACAGCAAATTCTCCTTTTTTGTAGCTGCTCAATATGAGTCTCTCTATAGCTGTAGCAGTGGGTTTGGAGGGAAGAATAGACAAGGCATTTGGGGACATTTTAATTTCTCTATTTGTAAATAGGAAAATTCCAAATCAGGAATGAGGTTTGCTCATGTATTTTGATGGGAAGGCGTGGGCAAAGCAGAATGTATCTCGTTAATAATAAAATTATTTTATTCCACACAAAATCATGTCTAAATTTTCCAAATCTAATAAAAGATTAAAATATGATTAAAACACCTTTCCTGTGAAGACAGGCTGAGAAAGTTGAGTCTGTTCAGCCTGTAGAAGAGAAGGTTGCTTGGAGACCTCATAGCAACTTTCCATGCATTTCCTGCATGTGTTATTTCTGCAACGTATCAAGTTGCTAAATTATGGATAAAGTTCCGTAAGTAATTTCTTGCTAGGATGGCATGACTGAAAAAAGCCACATAGTCACTTTCATGGCTACTCTGAGGTCCTTCAGGTCTTTGGAAAATGATAGTCCTGGCTGTGCAATTTACCAGATCAAGCTTTTGTAAAATTTGCCTGGCAGTCTGAAGGGGTCTCTTGAAGGAACTGACTGAACTTTCTCATCAACCAAAAATGGAGGCTTGCATATTACACAGCCCAGAGTCATTCCTGGCCAAGGCAGTTGAATGCAGAACTTAGAGAATTGACAAATTCTGGAAATCTGTAGCTGGAAAACATGTGTGTACTTTGGTGGAGAGCCCATCCAGGCCTTGCAGCACTAGCCCTGAGGAGCTTTGATGTACCATGACAGGGTGCACTAAACAACTTTGCAGGCTCTGTTTGTAGTGATGTTCCTTGTGCATTTACAATCAAAACAAAGTTGTATTTTTAGCAGAGGTATTACAGGGATTATCATATAAACAAATGCAGGAGAAATGCAGGTTGTTTTGATTCTGACATAATTTTCTCAAGTGAATTGACCTTGGACTCCAATTCTGGAGTGGTGTCTGACTGTGTATCCCCTCACTGGGCCTGAGCCTGACCCCTACCCAGAGTCAGATGTCCTGGTCCAGCCTCTCCCATCCTTGTCCCCGTGGAAGTACTGGCTGTCTTGGCTGCCCACCAGCTGCCCTGCTCCCTGGGGGGGCAGTGGGACAGTCCTGGCTGCCATGTCCTCCCTGCTGCCCCAGGGAACCTCCTGTTGCTTCTAGTCCCCAGCACCCTACAGTGCCCTGATAAATGTGACATTTTGACTTTTGCTTTAATTTTCTTCTTCACTGACTCCTTTCTAGACTGTGTGTTCATGTGCCATTTGTTCA
Source organism: Pyrocephalus nanus (assembly GCA_038380795.1). Taxonomy (NCBI): domain Eukaryota; kingdom Metazoa; phylum Chordata; class Aves; order Passeriformes; family Tyrannidae; genus Pyrocephalus; species Pyrocephalus nanus. The sequence continues at coordinate 62,454,702 of CM076263.1, read as the reverse complement.
TGCCCACACATTAGATGCATATTTTCTCTAGTGGAAGGCAAATTATTGTGAATTAATATGAAAAAGAATAGACAAACTCTTCTGTGCCTTTCACAGTCATTTGAGAAATGTCCAGCTTCCTCTTCCCGTCTCATTTATACCAAGGGGAAGAATTGTTGAGAGTGGGATCCAAAACCCAGAGATTTCAAATGTCTTCTTCTCCCCAGCAAGTCTGATATCAGTCCACCCAGGACTAGATTAACTGATGTGGCTTCTGAGGTCTTTGTGGTGTCACATTTGCACCCCTGGAAAGCCCTAAACCTTGAGTGCACCGCCCAGTGGAAATACAGCATGTAAGGAGCTTTGCAGTAAATGGGTCCCTTCATTTTGTTATTTTTATCAATCTGTCTTTCTAATCTCCTAGAAGAGATTTTACTTTATTCTGGCTTAACTGATGTTTACCGTTCCTCTATATTTAGTATAATTTGCAGCTTTCACAAATGGAATATTTATTCTCTCTAAAAAGCTATACGAGAAAGGCTTTAAATAGAACCAAGCCTGACAGAGTTCCTTTCCCATAAATATGCATGTGCCTTTGACAATTTACACCACCGTCTTTCACTTTTAACTCTGCCATTCAGACTCTGTCAAAGTTTGTCTTTTATCCAAACAAATTTGAGGGGAGTTTTGAGGTAAGTTTTTTTAAAAATGCTGAAAGCCGAAAACATAAAAATGCTGTACCAGCATCCAAATATATTTCATCTAATTCCATGGTCCCTTTGTTGCCTAAACTTAGAAATCAAATATCAGGAAAAAGTTGTTCAATTTGGTCATATGGTATCTTGAAATCCCCCATCTGGTGTTGCAACCAAGCCGACGTGGAAATGAACCTCTGTGCCAGTGCAAGCAGTTGCTTTGTGAAAGCAGAACAAAACCATATTTCAAAAGAAGTGGGAATCCACACTGCCCTGTTACCCTGATCTGCTCTTCATATATGTGCACAGGGTATTCTGAAATCCTGTACCCACAGTAAGCCATGTTTTCAGGAGAAGAAGGGCCCACTGAGCTTTTTCAGAAATGTGTGGGCCACTTCTGTATTCTTCTGAAAGCTGCTAAAATGCCTGGTTTGTTGGTGATCTTGTTTTTTACTCAGTCTCATTATTGATAACGTTCCATGTGGCAATAACTTCACCAAGAGATACTCAATGAACTTAAAAAAAGTTTTGAATATAAAGGTTATATTATCAAATGGTGGTTTGAGGGAACTAAATAGGATTATGAAGATTATCCTTCTTTAACAATGCCTTAAATTTTTATCTCCTTATCCCTTTCTCATTGCTTTCTCTCTCAAGACATTATGGTTTATTGTGTCTCCACTAGGTACCTTGCATATGATTTACTCACTGAATGACTCTGCTTTCAGAGCAAGGTAATGATATAATATCCCCATTTATATTCAGAGCAGTCAACACTTTCTAGCTCTCTGAATAATAAAACCACCTGCATTTAATATACATGGAAAAATGGGAAGGCAAATAGCAGATATAGCACAATCACATAAGTGTAATCAGATAAAATATCACAATATTAGAGCAGATCAGCATCTGGTAATGACTTGAATTTTAAAAGACTGACAAACAGCATGGCCTAAAGCAATCAGGCATACCTCATTCAGAGCTACTTATCCCAGATTTGATTGCTCTTCTCATATGTTTCTGGCAGATTAAACATTCAGGCTTTCTTATTTTAACTCTTCCCATGCTGTGTCTCTTTAAGTGGAGAACCACTAGCTTTTTGCCTTTTTCTTGCAGAGTGAGAAAGCAACAACAAATCAAAGTGGTGGAGGAAGGAGCCCAGCTCCCCTGGGTGGTTGCAGTAAATGGAGCCAAGCAGTCCTGCAGTGTGCATGCAATTGCACATCAGTTGTGTCCTCTGTCTCTGCAGCTGCTGCCAGGGCCTTGGGATCCATCCTGCTTAGTGGAGAACTACTGGAAACTGAAAGGTTTGGGGTTTTTTTTGTATCTGGAGAGCTCTGGATGAGTGGCCTGTGGAGGACATCTCACTGCACTCAGTGGGACCCTGGTCCCCTGTAGGATGTCCTGCATATGCAGTAACACAAACAATACTAGTCAAGCAACATCACAGTGGAGCTGGTGCTCTATAGAGCTGGGATGTCACCTGCCCTCTAATAATTTTTCTATGCCTCTGTTAATTGCAAGTCTTAACTGTTAATGCAGCACCCAAAAACAATGTTAGGATCATATTCTTCTCTCCGCCCCCCCCTTCTACTTCTTTCCCTGCCTCCCCCTCCCAATCCTTGCCCCTTTCTCTCTATTTTACAGCTTGTTCTAAAGCAAAAACAGCTGATGAGGAGCTGCTTTAATTTGTTCTTTCTGATTTGGTGTCCCAGGCGGTGGTTCTCCCAGAAAGCGTATCCCTTACCTCACATCTTGGGTGTGGGGTGCTCATTTGCTTCTGATTAATGAGCTTGTGATTGGGCTTTACATGCTGCAAATTGATACACTGCATACCCAAAGTATACTGGGAGCTACATGCTTGCACCTGAACTAAATATTATGCAAGTCTTTTTCTTTTTTTTTTTTTCTTTTTCTTTTTCTTTTCCATCATAGGACAATGTGCTTGCTGTAGCAGCAGCAATCTTTTTACTACTGCTAAAAACAAGCAACAATAGACCATTTGAGAAAGAAAGGGAATATCCCACAGCCATGGTTTTTCCTCATTTGATCACACCTGAGATTAAAGAATATCCAAGATATTTTGCACGTAGCTCTGAGATATTGGCATGCTTTCTAAATGTAAAATCAGAGAGCAAATGGTGCCAATTGGGACCCATGCACGTGGTTAATTGCAAGCTGCACCAATCCTAGAACAAATCAGGTCCAAAGAGAGCTGTGCACCTTGCAGAGGGACATATGGAAGGTATTATTCATGACAAGGCCCTTTTTTAACACAGGTTAAATGGGCATTTTAACTCACCAGTCTCCAATAATAATGAGCCTTCTTTTCATGAGGAACAGTCTGAACATCATTTTGGCTCTCATGAGCTGGCTCATACAGAGAAGAAAACATGATCCTCACCAATTACTGTGGAACTAGAAAATTACTGTTTCTTGTCCTTGTTTCCTTTTCTTCTTTCTGGGTGTTAAGGGTGGAAAAAAAGCGAATTTTAGAATTGTTTGTTGCAATTGTAAATTGCAGCTTACACCCAGCATAGCTCTTCCTGTAAGAGTCTTCCCCATGGTTGCCTCACCATTTTGGAGGAAGCATTTTATTCTGTGTTGCCTCCTAAAGAGTGAACAGCTGGGTACTGAGGATGAGGCTCTGTCCTCTTCCTTCCTTGTTGGTGCACACATGTAGTATCAGCTAGAGAGGAAGGAATAACAGAACTGAACCAGTGATCACAAAGCTTGGTGTATTTTATGCCAATTCATTTCATCTGTATGTAAAAAAAAAAAAAAAAAAAGCATGGAAGGTGTGACCAAAATGTCACTTCAAATCAGGAGCAGAGCAAAGAAAAAAAATTTAGGTATTGTTTCCTGTCATATGTTTGAACTTTGTGAAACACAAATATAGATTTTCTTTTTTCCTTTCTTTTTACATACCACAGATTTCTTAAGTTTAGAGAAGACTCAAAGTATTCCTGTCTGTGGAGGAATATACACTGTTAGAGTGTATATTCTTGTACTGCTTCATTACTGCAAGGGATCAGTGACCAAATATATTAGGCATCCATTGTGTACAAGGAAAATAAACGAAGGATGATTTGTCATGAGTTTTTTCTTCATATCAATAAGACATGTGGCACAGAGATGAGTCTTAATCTGTGTTTTCTTCTGCTTTCCACCCTTTAATGCTTCTGATTCATATTTCATTGTATTCACATCTTTATTAGGTTCCTTTGGTTTTCAGTGTTCTGTTGTAATGACTTTGTCTTTCACAGGTCAGTGCTGTTGGTTGCATTTCATCTGGCCTGGACTGTAGCTGAATTAGTTTTGGGGGCCCTAACAGAAAGTTACTGCCGTTAATGGCCACAGCTTATTCTGTGGTACAAGAATATGTTACTACTGCTTAAAAACTGACGAAAGCCCATACCAAACAAAACACTACATGTCCTTGCCAGCGGTTACCAAAATTAAGAGTGTCAAGCTCTGTCTGAAGTGAAATAACAGACAAATCTTTCACTTTTTCACTGGAAACAAATTCTAACAAGTGAGACGTAAATTCAGAACATTCAATCTATTTTTCTGTTTAAAGAGTGGAAAGGTAGTGAAATGAAATTAAAGTCCAGCAACATTTTTTTCTATTTCTAAGGCATACATGGGTAATTTCTCCCCTTTCATAAGACTTACTCTTTTGCTTGTCCTTTATAGGTTGAGAAGATGAAGTATGTGTTTGGTTTGACCCACAGCTTGGGGCTTGCTTTAGGTTTTGATTTAATGTTGATTCACAGGTCCAGCAGGACTACTCTTGGAGGAAAGTTCCCCAGTAGTCAAGGAATCTGTGCATAGGCTTTCCAAAGGCATGGGACATGAGAGACCTTCTTGCATCATCTTACACAAGCCCTATCCTTCACCCGGTGCTGGATTGCTCACTGTCACCACACAGTCAGGCAAAAATCCTGTTTGAATTGCACATGGAGTATGAATGGTTCAGCCCTTCTCAGCAGCAGTCAACAAGCAATTTACACTCAATTAAATGCTGTCTTGAAAAAAAAAACTCCAACACATTTTCTTTCCCAAGCTGAGGCATAACGACTAGTAATCAACAGAAAGATACTGTAAGCTTTTGAAGTGTCAGTTATCAGCATTGTCTGGTTGGGCTTGGACATGGCCCTGAATGCTTTGCTGTGCCACAGCTGTAAATTCATTAGCTCTAACTTTCATGGCCTCAGACTGAACTGTCTCAGTCTGCTGGGATTGCTGCAGGTAAAATGGTCAATTTTCCTGCTGTTTAGGATTTTTTTCTTCCTTCATAGCAGTGCCATATAATGCTGTGAAGATGCATACCTCTGCATGGAATGCAGTATTTATACAGGTGTATTTCCTGCCTAGTGTTAAACTGTAAGCTTATTTTAGCAGCTGTATCTTACATGCAACTTGTAGGATGTGAGTGGCAGATCATGCAAAGGTTTTTTGAGTATCTGAGCTTAAATGCTTAAGTCTTGGAGGATTTCTAGGTTTTGGATACTGATTTCCTTTGAGAACAGTTTGTAGAATCAAAATTCTCCTCTCTTGTAATTCTGAAGCCATATCCTCCTCTTCCATCTATTCCTCAGATGATTCTTCCCTCTTCTTCCTTCTTCATCTTGTGATTTGGAGTTTTATGTACATGAATATGTGCAAAATGAGAGTGGTTTGGTGTGCTAAGAAGTGCTATTTGTCTGCACCTCTTGGATCAGTAATTTCCTCCAGTATCAGTGAGGTACAGTACTGTGGCATGGCGTAGAGACAAAAGAGTTGTAGCCCATAAGATGATTGTCACTCATTTTAAGGAAAGCACAAGTAGCAAAAATTGCCAGCTTTTGCACAAGTCAGCATTCCCCTCTGCCAGTCCCCCCCAACACACACAGCCCTTTGCCCCTCTGTTCCTCACATTCACTGTCAGGGAGACATTGCCTGATTTATTGCCGTCTCTCTTCATCACTTGAAAGGGAAGGGTGTTTTTTAACGAGTGTAGATAAGACCTTAGGCAGCCTGAAAGGTATTGCAGCCCATGAATGAAATACTAAAATAGGAAACTTGACATCTAAATGTTAAAAGGGCTATAACTCCACACACATCCAAAAAACCCCTACTCAGTGTCCTCCCAAAAGCTAAAAGGGAGTAGGACCCTCCAGGATGCCAGGTTCCCAAAGAAAATGAAAAATTATGCACTAAATCACCATTAATATTCATTATGCTTCCTTTTACACACTGATATACTGTAGGACTCTCCATTTGCTGTCTGAGGGGAATATAGAGTCAGTATTGCACAAGCATGCCTGTATTAGCATTAGCAGGAGTCAGTCATGTCTGCTAGGGAGAAAAATATACTCCCTTGGTTGCTTCCTGTTTTAAAACTACCACAGACATTTTGCCACAGTAGTGTGAGTGAACTGTTGGCAGCTGTTATAAACCCAGGTTGAGAACTGTAGGTACTGAAAGCCAGTTAACACTTCTGCTGAGTTAAGATAGCTAATTTTCATTAGAAATTGAGGTTGAAAAGCCTTTGATAGCATGTAGCAAATGTACATTACCTTCTATCTCTGATTGGTGATCTCTCTACAAGAATCCTCATGAAACCTATTTTTCAATTAGTAGGAAAAGTCTGACATTTCAAAGCAATTTAGATATAATTTTTAAAACATTGAAATATCTTTCATTATTTGTATTTAGGAAACTAGTATTGGCAAGTAGCTAAGTAGGCTAAATAATGAGAAAGACAATTAACATATTTTCAAATGCATCAATGTTATGGCTTGGCATGTCCTTGTTCCTGGTGAAAATTAGCAATGACAGATACTGAGCCCTTATTAATTTCTTAATAGGCTGATAGGCACAGCCAGGCATGCTGCAAAGAATGACATAAATTAGCACTTGGGTTTATAAACCTGCAAACCCTACTGGGGATGATGTAGTGTGGAGCAAGATGCAGAAAGAGAAAACACAAAGGTCAAAGTCAAAGCCCTACATCTCAAATTTCTGTTCTCCTTCTTCCAAACCCCAGGGAAATTGGAGTAAAATTATAAAATAATTCCTTAGTTTTTCTTAATAAAATAATGCTAAGCCAAATCCAAACCTCATGTTGCAGGACTATAAATGTAAATTTCTTTATTTTTCTGTCTTAAATTGAGCCTCAAGAGATGTTCAAAATTTAGAAGTTCCTGAGTATTTTTGTATCCCGAATTCAAAATATACATATTGTGATGTCATAGTAGGAAAGTATGTTCATAGTTCATAGAAATTGTGAACCTATTTCCTTTGGCTTTCATACTGCCTTTGTTCCTCTCAACAGCTAACAAGAATGTTTAGAAAGGTGAAGGTATTTTAGTTAATCTTGAAAACCTGCAGTAACAGTTGAAGAAAATAAAGTTTGAAGTCTTATAATTTCTTAATGGAAAAAAAGTTGTTCTAAAAAGGAACAAATATATTTATTCCTGAAATTTCCATGATAAATAGAGATTAAACACATATGCAAATAATTAGCTTTAATGAACATGTTCAAAGCAGCATCTATTTTTAACTAGCTACAAGAAGCTTGTATTTATTTCATCTGGAGAGTCCAGGCAGAATCTGAAGTTAAAGCTAATTTAATCTTTCACTCTGAGCAGTGTAAGGAAACATCAGTGATGTGATGTAGCTGTCATTTCACTCAGTTATTTAAGAAAAAAATCAAGTTTTCACTGTTTAGCACATATGTTCTATTTTTTGTTGTAGACTTGTGGATATATTTCAGTCTTTTGAAAGCCAATTCAACACATTTTGTCTGCAGGGACACAGAGGGCTCTTCTGTAATTTTCTTATATTTTGATTTAATTTATTCTAATTTTCTCTAGTACTGAACTTATATCAGGTAAGAGAGACAGAATGTGTATTTGAAAAGTGATTCTTCAATTTATCTTACTCCTAAATCTGTCATGCAGGCACAACACAGACCACTGTGCTTCATGCTCAGGGATATTGCCCCTTTTCATACAACCAGTGTAACACCTTTCTCTCTGCAGTAAAACCTTACTTCAGGCATTTTTTGGTTATTTTGTTTTGGTTGTTGTTTTGTTTTGTTGTTTGGGTTTTTTTACAGCATGCAGCACAAAGGTTACCAGGACCATTATACAGAATGTGAAATACAGACACTGAATAAGCAATGGATTAACCCTGCCATCACTGTGAATTAGCTGAAGTATAAGATAATTCTGTTAGTTTCTGGTATGGGTACCTCTGTAAAAGCCTTCTCCCTTCTTTCAGGGCTTTCTATCATGCCCTGCATGGAGAAAGCCTCTGATGCTGGATGAATATCATAGATATTCAACTACATATTTATCTTAACTATTAGTTCACTCTTCTTTTTCCTTTTTCCCTTGGCATTGCGAGACCCAAATAAGCTGGAAGCCACATTCCTACTCCTCATATTGCCAAGTGACTAATTCCAAGAAGAATTGTTGCTGGTCCAAACAAAGTGCCAGAGGAAAATATGTGGCCCAAGAATAAACTACATAACAGACTTGTGATACAGTCTTAGGAAGTAACACAATACCATTTGTGCTTTTCCTCCTTTTCTGACCCCTTTGAGAGATTTGGATTCATAGCAATTCGTGGGTTTCTCTCAAGAGCTGTGCCCTATAATTGAGGAAGGTGCAGACCCCTTGTTTCATGCAGATTTTCTGATTTAAAGTTGTTACTAATTAAGGAGAGGGCCAGCATTCACATGTGAGTCAGTGTTTTATTTTAGCTGTGGTGAAATGAGAGTGTGCTGGTGATGCCTGCTGTAAAGCTTCTTGGGAGTTTAGTCATGAAACACAGTCACTCTCATCCTGCTCTGTTCATTATTTGTATCCTCTCATTCCAGGTGACAGAATCATTTTTGAAAGGTCCATGCCATGTGAACTGGCTGAGTGGAGAACTGTGAAAGACTTTAATAAATCATAGGTGGATTTATTAATGCTGCTCAGGGTCATGCTAACAGGGCTCAATTGAAGGGAAATTGAACTTGTGCTTTTAGATGGGAGAGCACCACTGGTAGAAAAAAAAAAAAAAAAGAAAAAAGAGAAAATGTAGAAATCAGGTCTATTTCAAGGTTAGAAAACTTCATTTTCTCATCTAGTGAACACTACAGTAACTGCCCTCTCAGTAGTGCAGCTTTTCAGCAAACAAATAGCCAAGAAAGGAAAGATGTGATGAGCCTGACTGCAAGCTAATAGAAAATGATGTCTTGAATATTACAAAGTAGCAAGCAGTTCTTCTTCTGCTTTCTTCTGTAACCCTCTAAGGTAATGATGTTCTAATAAAAACATATTCAGAGGACAGACGTTGTGGAGAACTAAAGTGAAAATCTCATATTGCCTCACCGAGTGTCTGTCAGACTTGAACATTAATGTTGCACTTTGCTTGGAGTGGTGAATTAGACGAGATATATAAATTTAGGTGCCTTTTCTACTGGGCATAATAAACTATTCATTTTCATTTACACTTTCTCTACATAAGTAACTACAAGATGCATTAAACTGTTAAATGTAGGAAAGTCCCAGCTGATGTTTTGACAAAGAAAAATACTGGATGAATATATTTATTTATCTATATTTTCACCTATCTACCTGCCTTCCTACATAAATGCATATAAAAAAATATTCCACTTAATGTAGATAATATTGCTATGTGAAATGTATTGATATATATGATATTGGATTTTTTGCAGAAGTCTGCAAATGTTAGAAGGCTTTTTCCAACCAAAGAGTTACACAGTGTCTGAAGTATTAGGAACTTCAGTTCTGCACTGGGGTAATCACACTGAAGGACTGGGAAGGCAGTCAGAAAAGTTGCTTACATTTGATTCTGAAATGTATTTTACCAAAGCCAGCAAAATGTAATGCCCTCTTTTATTTGTGCATCTCATTGGAATATCAGTTATATCTGTTTATGTTTAAGCTGAATATTACTGCAGGAGGCTGCTAGGGAGCAAGGTCCTGTTGTACAATAGAGAAAACAGGTGGTAAGCAGATTTAGTAATGAATCTGCTGAAAAATGTTCTGTAGAGTTCATTAGATCGTGAATTTCTTTTTTTTTAAGTTGGTTACATTTTGAGGTGGAAATGTGAAAGAAATGATTTCCTGTTCTAGATGACTTCAAGGGGGTTGTTTGGAGTTTGGTTCTTCTCACACTGCACTTAATTACATACACTCTTCTTGAGCCTTGCAGTAGGGTGGAACCTGGAGTGACCAGACCTTTCACCTATCGAGAACCTTAAACTAGAACTAGTTGGCGTTATCCTTCATTACAGTCAGTCAGAGTTTAAGATGAATATTTTCTCAATGTAATAGTGTTGTGCGAAGAACTTCTGTGATGATTTAAAAGATACATGTAACTTTTTTCTGTTCCCCCATATCACAGTGAATATCCTCTCAGCTGCATTGTAACATGAGAGTTAGAGCTGACAGACATGTGGCAGGGGGGAAAATGTTTCAGATGTAACCACACCAGAGATACGGGAGTAAAAATCTTACACAACATGCTGAACTACCAAATCAGACATTATCTTAAACCTTATTTCCTGAGGTGATAAAAATGGGTCCAGTGTTTGCAAGCCGACTCTATGCTTGTATAAATCAATGAAGAACTGGAGTAACAGTGATGTAATGGGGAGTAATAGGGATGTAATGGGGTTGTTTAGTCTGGAAAAGAGGAGGCTCAGGGGAGACCTCATCACTCTCTACAACTACTTGAAAGGAGTTTGTATCCAGGTGGGGATTAGTCTCTTTTCCCAGGCAGCTCTCAGTAAGACAAGAGGGCATGGTCTTAAGCTCTGCCAGGGGAGGTTTAGGTTGGATATTAGGAAGAAATTCTTTACAGAGAGGGTGATCAGGCATTGGAGTGGGCTGCCCAGAGAGGTGGTGGATTCTCCATCCCTGGAGGTTTCTAATAGGAAAGATCTCAGAGGTCTTTTCCAACCTAGATGATTCTATGATTCTAAGAGGCATGCACTTTGTTTTGAGACTCAGCTTGTATGAAACTTAACAACAAATTGTCAGTGTTAAAACAAATAATGTCTTGCCAGCTTAGTGAATATCTACTCATTGCAGGTGTTATGGTGACTCAGAACAAAGAGTAAAAATTCTGTGGTGAAAGGTTCGCAAGCCAAGGAAAGATAAGACAGTGGCAGAAAGGATGTAATACAAAAATGCTCACTGGATTATAAAACTGGGTTTGGCAGAACTTGGAAGTGCTGTACTACATACTTTCACAAGCAGTTATTCTCACAAACAGCTCTCCCACAAAGTCCTTTTTCTTGTTGTGCCAGATTTTTTTTATACTACTTTTGGTAGTTTTTGTGTTTTTAGATTTTGACCTCATTACGGTTTTGTTCACACAAGTGTAAAGAACCAGTCCCAGCTCTCTGATCTGAAAACAATAGGCTCCACATAGTCCCATCACTGGACCTACTGGATGTATATATGACTAATAGACTGGTATCAGTGCACACAGGTGCACTCTTTAAGAGTCCAATGAACCCAGAGCACCCTGGACTTCTGTGGGTGTATCATACTGCATGTAGAGCAGCAGTAAATGAGGGAGGAATATCACATGTACAGAAGAGCTTTCATACGTGGAGTGACCACACATGTGTAACCTGAGTGCATGTGAATTTTGAATTCTTGAGACCTACCTGCTGTTCTTGTAAGGCTGTGAAGTACTTCTGAAATATTCAGGGAAATTTATGGGAGTGCATGCAGTGTGGAAGGCTGGTGCCTGTCCTACTGGCTTGTCTAAAGTCTGTTTCAAATATAAAGATGCCCCTATTAGCTATGCAACCTGTGAGAGGGCCTGGAACTCGCTGTCTCTCTTGCTCTCTCTCTAGTTATTTTGAAAGCCAACTAATGCAAGCAAACACTGTGTCTAAACCATGCCACTACATTAACCTGACATGGTGTTCTTGACACGGTTCTTTTCATTACCTTAAACATGATGTTTTCAGAACCTAACAATGTTGGAGCCTAATGAGTGCATATATGTCTGCAAAAAAAAGTGAGTTCAGGTTTGTCTGCCAGGGTTGTGTAAATATATTACATGTACAACGTCTGCGGGGAAGTCTGGCTGCTCTCTATGCTCTGATATTTTCAATTTTTCTACTTCAAGTGCAGGGAAAAATCAGTGTTATAACCCTTATGTGAAGGCAGTTGGATCAAATGCAATATTTACAGCTTTCTGTATTATTACTTGTTTTACAGTACCAGTTGTCAACCTGATCAGAGTGACCTTCTGTTCAAGGCTGGCACTGAAAAAAACCTGTCTCATCAACAGGGAGGAAAAGGTCGTTCTCTGAAAAGTGATCTCTACTCTGCTCAGCTGCACCTGAATGGCTGTAAATATGAGAAATTCCAGAATCAAATATAATCTCAAAATACCTGAACTCAACTGAGAAATTCAGTTCTTACTGAAGTCTTCACAGTTTCATATTATTTTAGTAAGGCCAGGATTCAGTGCATATGGCCATGGTGTACTTACTCTGTTGCTGAGACTTATAGCTGGCTAGCTTGGGAGGTACAAGGTTCTTGGCTAGCAGGACTGGAAATGTCATATCTTAATTAGTGTTGTCACTGTGCTTAATTTTAGTGCAAACAATCAGCCAAAAGTGTTGTCTAAACAATCCTTGACCACTTTTTTCCATATTCCGAGTCATAAAATCTAGTTATGTGTTCTGAAGCCAGCTCAGCTGAACTGAAAAGATGGTACAATTGTTTCATTTGGTTAATATGTACAGAAATGTTGGGAAAAGAGCCTGTATTCGACTTGCTTCTCCTGACTGAAATTGGATAAAATTTTCCACAAACAAGAAAGAAAAAGGTACTTTGCTTTTTTAAGACTATCCTTCCCAGCTTAAATACTTGTGGGGAAGCCATCTTTTACTTGGGGGACCATAAAGATTAGGATGTTCAGCTGCTGAGATATCACTGGGTACAAATTTTACTTTTAACTTCTTATGGTAAATCTACTTGCTCATGACCTCTTGGCCACCCTTGCCAGCATGTCTGAATGGCACCTTGCACTCTTTCAGTTAGGCCAAGGTAATGCCAAGTGTGCTTTAACACACCAAGAAAACATGGTTTATGTGCACAGTTTGGACAATGCTGTAGGAAAGTGGAAAATAACCTTTGTAGTGATGCCAACACCAACTCTCTCTGTTATATTAGAGTTCATCTCTTGACATTTGAAGTGATGCCTCTACAGCCAAAACGGGCCCATACAGAAGTTATGCCAAAGGGGCTTGCTATGGTTGGGAACTTGGAAAGTTATGTGGACCACGAGTGGTTATAAAGTATGTTAGACGGTGTATCTGCCTGTAGGCAACTAACAGTACATGCAAAGTTAACTCCCCAGCCAGACATAACAGCAGAGCTGCTTTCAGAGGGTGTGGACCACTCTATACTTTGAAAGACATGCATGGATACAATAAACACTATATCAGAATGCCACTGAAAATGCCAAGTAGAAAGAAGCAGAAAAGAAGCAGTAAGAACTTGAAGAGCACAGCTGTGTTAAAGAAAAATGAGATTTGTAATTCATTAAATCTGCCTGTTGTAGTTATACTGGAAACTGTTGAACAAAGAAAGGAAAAATATAATTCTCCACCTTACCCAGAGGCAAGTTTATATTGGCATTTCTTTGGCACGGTTAGTGTGCACTGAAGGTGAATTAAATCCTGACTTTTACTACCATAAAAGGACTGGTAAATCTATTAGTTCTGACAACAGAATGAGAGAGACTCAACCTTAATCAGAGTTAATCTACAAAATATGTTCCAGGCATTTTTACCTCCTCTCTGTCACCCCCCACTCCAAACTTGCTCTGGTCAAAACCTAAGACTTAAAAATCTTTCAAATATATGGAATTTTATGAAACTGTCTGTTTTTCAGCACTCAAAACTATTAGTTCTGGCCTAAGACACTGCTTTGGAGATCTGGTTCAAATCTTTTTCTATGTACTTTGGGGCTAAGATTGTTTTTCCCCCTTTGCCTTTCCCTTTTTCCTTTTCCCTTCCCCTTTCTTTCCCTTCGTCTGCTCTTTCCCCTGCCCTTGCCCTTATCCCCACCCTTCTCCTCCACTATGCTGTCCTACAGAAATATGCAACTTCCTTTCACTCTGCCAGATTTCTTCCTGTGTGTAAGGAAAACCTGGTCCAAATTACTACATTCCCACAAAGTGTTTGGCTTTCCAGGAAATGCTGTCACCTTGGAGAATTCCATGCAACCCCCACAGATGGATCCAGTTTCCTTTAAGGAATAAGCAAGACCACGATCAGAGTTGTAGAGATGGAAGAGTTGCTTGTGTTGCAACCACCTTGCTCATGAAACTTCAAGAGTCTTCAGCTCAGGATGTTGATAAACCCTACTGTGCCCACACCTACCCATGTGCACAGGGATGTGTAAATTCACACAAATCCTGAAATTCTGATGGGTGGTACACAATCCTCTCTTGTTCTGCTCTTACTCTGCATATTTCCTGCTGTGGACAATTAAAATATTTTACTAGATGTGATATTTCTTAAAAATATCTTTAATCTGGTGTAATGTCTTCAATATTAATTTAACTGCCTGTATGACAATTAAAACAAATTAATTTTATTTCTTAATATGATTACCTTTGTAATTATGTATTTACTCTCTTTTACTGTCAGGACAAGCCTGTTACCTCTTTCATAACTAAGTTCAAGTAGTGCTATCAAAGTCACACTGTAAGGTACTCATTAACTGTTAAGTATTACAGTATTCTACTGATACTGTTTTGTAATTAGCAAGCCACCAACAGAGAACTGGTTGTCTGCCAGTGTTCTGGCTTGGTTTTCACATATACTGGAACCCCTCTGTGTTTGGATGGAAGTTTGTTATAAAAAATGTTGCTTCAAATACCTCACTAGTGTCTTAAACTGGCCTTGTTTGTCTGAAGTCTGCATTAAGGTGCATGGACTTCATTGGAAAATACATTTAAAAGATACCTTTTTTTAGAGTGTAAACCAGTATATGAACTGACAAAATGCTGTTTACCTCATGAGAGGACAACCTAAAATTAGAGCATTCATCAGAGATAGGAACCCTGGCAAGTTTTCTTGTACTGAATGTTGACCCTTAAATCTAAAGATTGTATTTTGAATATGTAGATTTTTAAGCCATTGTTGGTGATGATCTTATAGAAGATCCATATCATAACCACAAAGTTTCTGCCACTTTTTGTGTGCCTGTCATCTAGTTTGCAGGTGCCTAAACCTTTGTCTAGTATCCAGTATTTTCTAGGATGTATGCAATAAAAACTTCTTCAGTCTTATATTGTTGCTGATGTTAAATGTAGGGAGAGTGTAACACCTTTGCCAGCTCTCCTTCCCCTTGCTTCTTACTGCATTACTGGCTTTTAAATGAATGCCATCTTTCCCTTTTTTGATTATTCACAAGCCAGGAAAACTTTTCAGCTTTCAGAGAGGGCAGTTGGACCAAAACTTGATGATATCCTTCACAACCAGCACAATGTTACCTGTTCCTTGGAAGCAAGGTGCCTTTAGCTCTCTCAAACTGTAAACCAGTAAACACACTGATGTCACCAAAAATAAATACATAGGAGTAAGATTTTGCAATAGAAACATCTGCTTTTTTGTGATGGAAGGAGGCAGATGGTGCAGTGCATAGGTCTAGGAGTGGGACATTTCCCAGCTCTGTGCTCTCCCATTGTAACTCTATGCTTTAGTTTCCCCTGTTGTAAATCAAGGGTAGGTTCAAGGAATTTCTACAGAAATCATGAGTCACAGTTTGCACTTTCAGTGATTGGAGTAAGGCATTAGTTAAAGATTCCTTTCTAGAACATAGTGACTATATGATTTGTTGTTCTTTTTCCATGTAGCAAAGTTTAAAGGAGCCCAAAGTGTCCACCCATACAACTGTGTTACAGAGCATCATCTTTAAGTCCAGAGGCCATGCAAAGAATATGATTATTTAGTGGAACAAGTTCACTCTTTAATGTAAAATAATCCATATCAGGGAAACTATCACACATAATTCAGTGCAATTGAACTTCATCTTTAACCTTTTACTATGATTTATGTGATTAGGTCACCAGAGGAAGTGGTTTTGGAAAGCATGATTAAACACTTTAAGGAAATAATTTCTATCTTCAAGCACCTTGTGTAACTGCACTTTTGAAGTGTTTTTCCTTTCTCATCAGCCTGACTACATTGAAATGTAGAAAACTGACCTTTGAAATGCTATTTTATTTCTTTAATATAAAAACAGGTGAGAACAACTGAAGCTGTAAATGAATTGTTATTATTCTGATACAGGGTTTCTTCAGTTTTATTCCATCAAGTTGCAATATCTGTTTAACAACTTGCTACTGATTCTAAACATAGCATAATAAATACAATTTTTGTGCTATTGATCTGCTGCAACTTACCATTTTAAAACTAGTATAATAAATTATATCCAGTAGATAATGCATAAAAAACCACAATCACCAAGGCACAGTTCTGAAGGAAGCAGTTTTTCAGCCAGTTCAAATTCTTCACCTAATACCATTACCTCTGTAATGGTGCATTACCCTCTGAAGAGGGTGCTGTGCTGTCGAAATATGCCCTACCCTGTTTGGCTTCTGGCATCAATGCCAGCAGGCAGTGAGAGCTAAAAAGTATTCCAGTGGTGAGAAAGTTGTAACCCATCAAAATTCACCAGCTCGCTGAACAGTGATGAAAATTTAAAATGTATGCAAACTAATCTCCTAATTAGAGTTCAATAATGCAAGGCTTTGAACCTGTTCATTGCCTTTGGAAAGAATCAAAGAAGAGAAGCAGGGTACTTATCAGCAGAGGTTTTTATCATAAAAAGCCAAATTCAGCACACTGCCATTCCACACCTTCACCATGCTGGCAAGTCATGGACTGGCAGACACAGTCACAAAATATGGGTGTGAACAGAAAATATAGAAAATTCTCCTGGGTCACTGAAGCTTGGGAATTTGTTCCATGCAACTGAGGGATCTGGTTGTAGCTGTGTTGTTAAGGTTCATATTTAAACATCAAAGCAAAGTTAATTTTCCTCTACAGTTTGCACAGCCTGTCACTGTCGAACTTCAGTGGGTTTAGCTATAAATTTTCATGTATTAGACCTATAAAGAGGGCTTCACTCTCAGCTCTAACATGGGATATCTTGCCTACTTATCTGTACTTGTTTACAAGTACAAGACAGTCCTGTCCAGCTAAGCTCTCCTCTTGCAGTATCTTCCTACATGCAGCCAACATCACATAAGATTTGCCCTGCTACTAATACTGGGGAAGATGTATTGGTCTGGTAGAGAAAAACGGGGGAAGGTAGGTATAGTGCTCATTCAGTAGTGCAAAATTTATATCATTAGTGTCCCTTAATTTTCTTAATCTCTGGAAGATTGCCAAGAACCCTTCTTTTGTGCCTGTGCATGTATACAAAGACAAAGATTAGGTCCAAAATTACAACCTGATGTTGAATTGTTCACATTACCATTACAACATGGCAGAAATTGATGCATTAAGTTCCATGAGAGGTCATGCTTTGTCTGATTACTGCTTAGTCTGTTTGTGGAATTTCTAATGTTATGTGTCACAAACCCTCATAATATATGTCCATGTTTATTATGATGGTTGCATTAAAAGAGAAATGATGGAAAGGGTAAGGTGCAAAAGTTTACTCTGCAATCTGCGTGACACTACACAGAAACAAGGGCAATAAATGTCTCCTCAGACGCCCTTTTGTAAGATCAGTGTTTAAAAGCCCAATTTCTTCATTATGATGATGGGTTTGAATTTACTCCCTATCTTTTTTTCAGTGCTCATTTTGAGAAAGATGGAATGGTAAGAGATAAGAAACAACTGCCTGACAGTAAGTCCCCTTAGAAGTGTAACCAGTTCAGGAATCCAGAAATTTAGGAACTTGTTTTCAAAACTATGTTTTGTTTCCCCACAAACAGTTATACTGAACTTAAAATTGTCCTCTTGAAAAATTAGTTTAAAGCAGCAAGTCCATCTCCTATTCATTCTTTGCAAAGAAGATTGTCCATCAAAAAATCCTTTTTATTGCATTGTTCTCAAGGTTAATCATTAATTGACCATAGTGTAGGAATGCCAGTCAGTCAGTGAAGAATAGGACTCCAGAAATGATCATCAGTGGCACTTTATGTTTTTATTTACAAAAAAAAAAAAAAAATCTGTAAGCTTATGTTTCAATTCTGCTTATGCAGGTCTCAAGCAAGAAACCTCTGATGCTCTGATGTGAACTCTGTCACCAAGGGGGGCAGGATGGAGACTGCCGCCTCCTCAGTCCTTGCCCAGGATTTTGTCTGTTGGACTTTGCTGACTTTAAGAGATGGTAGGCTTTTGACTCCTTGAAATCAAGTATAATAAAGCCTTTTTTCCCAGCACATTCATATTGCTGCAATTAAGGGCACAAACCTCGTCATCTTATCTAGTGACACTGACAGGAAGTGCCAAACACAGGGCATGATTCTAATGAGACTGGCCACCAACTCCTTTTTACAAGCAGTTTCTTGTCTATATAACCCATCCCCATGGCAACTTACTACTGTGCAGAGGCTCACATATACCTACTGGTAGCTAAATTCTGATTGTCTCTTAACCAAGCTCGATGTGAAAGGGAGGTAATCTTTCATTTGGTGTTCATTTACAACAAATGGAAGAGTAATTCTTCCTCTCTAATGCATGAAGTAGGTGTAGGATTTGCTAAACTGTTTAAGATCACTACTCCATTACAGATGGCCACAGCTTGGTATTTAAATAACAATCTTTCCAAACAATTCCTAATTTGGGTGTGTTTCCCAGTCAGCAGTTGTTTTGTATTTTCAGCAAATGTTAACTGTGTACCGAGGAACTAAGCTGAATCTGTCACTGAGTGTAACACTAATGATCTCCTAAAGATCAAGTCCACTTAATCATAAAGAGTCAAGTGCTTTGCCTTCCATTTGCTTTCTTCAAACTCCTTGCATCATAGGTGAGTTGGCTCCTGTGACCACAGCAATGTTCACAGTTGGAGACAGAAAAAGACCTGTCCCTCTGTTATTAATCACAGACAATGTTAGCAACTGCTTTCATGAGCTTGAAGGTTCCTCTATCCCAAACTGATCCTCTGTGATCATTTCCTTGCATGGTAGCTGGTCTGAACAGGACTTCTGCTCAGTGAGGCACACGTGCCTTCCTCACCCAGGCTCCAGAGTGTGGTAGTAAAAAGGGCATGCAGTCTGTTCACCTCCCCATTTCCCCTCTAACAATGCTTTCCTCCTGAAGTCTACCTATCTGTCCCAGTTGATGCAGTATTTGAGCAACTGACAAGGAGGTTTCATGTTTTATAAAGACTGTGAAGTCCTTCTAGTTGGCACAAACAGGTGAAGAGGACTGCACATGTCCAAAAGAACAGAGGCTTTCAAATGAATCGCAGTCCTCCAAATTACCTGTCACTCCTGTTGGTCCCAGGAGCACCTGAGCAGTCCTCATGGCAGAGAACTCTTGCCAGTTTAGACCAAATTTAGACTGTTTTGACAAAATTTGATGGAAGAAAGAAATTACATTTTTTCAAACATTTTCAATTAGTTGCTAGGGAAAAAGAAAAAAAAAACAACATTTTTTGTGAATTTTTTTCACGGGGATCACAGTCGTTAGATAACCAAAGGAGGTAAATATGCGTAGTATAAACCAGTGTTGTATTATTATTAAAAACGAAGGATATTTTCAGCACAGCATAAGAAAGAAATGCAGAGACCATTGCTGTTCAGTTATCAAAAGAGTTTTTGTTTGTTTTGTGGGTTTTTTTGTTTGTTTGTTTTTTACCAAGAATATCATGGACATTGCAGCTCAGATCTAAGAGTCTAAAATGTCTGAATTAATCTATGCCAATGGTTCCCATTCCCCACCATCAGCTGTTTACTGAAAAATAAAGCGAGATACATTGTTTTTAACTCAGGAATACACTTATATAATGCTCTACAGACTCAACTTGGTACCAGCTTCTTCATTCATGCTTGAGCCCTCAAACTTGGCAACATCTGTCATAAGAGAAAAAGAATGAGGACTAATCCATTTTGCTAAAGTTTGTGTTTTCAAAGAGGGAAATACAAAACAGGAGGGAGGAGAAAGAAAGTTCCTGAAATGACAATTATTTTTTAACTATAAAAAAAATGGGGAAAATAGTGGAGACAGATATAGTGAAAAAAACCCTCACCAGTAAAAACTAATTAAAAATTTGCATTTCAGAGGTAAGTTTTTTTGCAGAACTTTGGGGAACAGCAGGTTGACAGTGAAGATTATTGACTGTAATTTGCTGAAGATTCTAAATAAGTTATATGAAATATATGGAGGATTTAGTCAGCTCTGCACAGCTGCTTTATTATTCTTTTAAAGCAAGCAATTTATAACTGTTCTCAGAGATATTTTATCAGCCACCTATCTCCTTCAGCTGGACTGGTGATATGGAGGGATATAATGAACTGCTTTTTAATATTATAAGAATTAATCGTACCAAAGCAGCAGGAGAATAATGATGGGGAAGCTTCCAGACAAATGTTGCAATCAGCAGAGAAGCTGGGGAAGGTGTAACAAATACCATCTGAATTGGAAATAAGCAGATTAACACAAGAGATGGTAGGTGCTGCCAGTGTTGTCATGCAAAGTGTCCTAGAATAAGTCTTTTAACAAGATCAATTAAGGTTATCGTGAAGGGTATATACAATATAATTACTAAATTCTTATTAGTCATGAGAACAGGCTCATAAGTAAATATGATGTCCAGTCTGGAGAGTTTTTGTAAAGTTAGTACGAAAGAGGCTTCAGAGGTACTCTCACTGTTGCAAATCTAGGAAAAAAGTTCATTGTAATGAGTGCCAAGAACTTTGCAATGTCTTTGATAGGGTCAAAATTCGATTGAAATCTCATTAAAAAAAACCCAGAAAAGTATCTCTGAAATCCTTTGGTAGGAACAGGGTTGTTTGAATGACAAAATTATATTAGAGCCATTACTAAACCCACTCTGATCCTATCACGGATCTCTCTTAATAATTATCCTTACTGGGTTCGTGAATTGCTCTTCAAATACAGACAAACTTGGTGTAGTAAAGAACAGAGCAGGAACTTAGCATAAGCATAAGGGGTCCCAGAAGTGTGAGTCGAAATGTTGAACTGTATACAGAGCATAGTAAAACAGTAGTTGCAAGGCTCCTGACTGAAACCTATTGAACACGTGCAGATTGATTGTACTTTATATGTGCTCTAGAAGTGTGTTTAGCTGTACACTGTGTAGTTATAGCTTTTTTCCCAATAAATATTTTTTAAACTTGTAAAGCAGTAGATTACATGGCTGACAGGTCATTGTGAGTTTCTTTCAGTTCAGATGAGTTACAATAAATAAATGAACAATGTGGGGCACAACTGCCTAAGACCTTCCTGAATGTCCACTACCATTGTAAGGCTCTGTAGGGCATCATTATTCTGCTAAGTTATCTAGGGTTTTATGTTTTGATGAAAAGCTCATCTTTGTGAAATCAGAAGATGATGAGATATTGCTTTTTTGTCTCCTTCAGTAGAATCCTAACTCAAAGAGAAAACTGTCACTATAGAAATCATGGGCTGCACTCCCTTTAGGTGAAGGTGTAAGAGAGTCTTTATGAAATGTCGAAACAAAACTGTTTATGAGGCCACTTCGATGTTGTGGGTTATTTATAAAAAAGCCTTTAATTTCTTCATCATAAACCTCCCTGTAACCAGTGCAAGATTAACAGTGTGATAGTTCATATCTTGAAGAGCAAGAAAAGCTCTGAAATTCACATCATATTAGTAGTTTCGAACCCTTTTTTTCCTGGAGATGTATTGAGTGCTCTTTTGAGCACTTCCAAAAGTCATATTTTAAAAAGTTATTAGCTTGGTCTTCTGTGTTTCAGAGCTTTGCTTGTGTTGGGAAGGAGGTAACAGAAATCTTCTCACTCCCTTGTGCTAATGTCAGCTGTGAGGTGAGGACTGGGGCAGCTAAGACTGAATCCCCACTTTTTGCAGCCTCAGAAGGTATCATGGCTATTCAGTCATGACAGGATGAACACTGCATTTTCTTCTACGATGTGCTGCTTCTCATTAATTCTGAGCAACCTGCTTAGTTAGAAAGCAGGGTAAACAGAATCATGTATTGGATTAGGTCTCTGTTGTGAATAAATTTATTTCCCAGCAAGTGTAAAACCAAGCAAGGCCAAAATCCCTCAGAGCAGAAAATGTCACAGTGATTGCTAATATATTACTGTGCAGAGAAATGCCTAATAAAACCCCTATTAGGATGTCATACCTGCTTACTACTGAATTCTCCAGAAAGTTTATTTGATATGTCTAAGCTAATTATCAAAATGCTTTTGATAAGAAGCAGCTCACTAGGCCTGAATGTGTCAGAATAGAATGACTAAATTGTGAGAATTCATGGGCCTCTGCTTTGAATAATTGACTTGACTCTTTGTAGAAAGAACACATTTTGGAAACTAATTTTCTCTTTGCACAAAGCAATTTGTCCTTGTGTTGCCTTTGGAAAGTAAACTGTTCAACTGTGAGGCTATTCTCATCTCCATTCTATTTGTCTCTGAGCTTTCTTCCTTATTTTCCTCTCAGCTCTTAGTGTTTTTCTGCTCTTGATCTGTGCTTGATAAAATGTAAAATGTGAGTTTGTATCATTTCCCTCCAAACAGAACAGGTGTATCCTTTCAGCACTGGCATTGTGGCACAGGGCTTTCTTTTTTCCATTATACTGATTATATTGAAAGAACAACAACTTTGCACTGGACTGTTAGCAGAAATAAAGCGTAGTTGCTATGCACAGGGAGTAAGACTGACTTGGCAGGAAGGAATATCCCCTGGGTGAAATCCTGACTGTATTCACGTTAACATCAAACCCCCACTGATTGCTGTGAGACTGGGATTGCATTGTTTGGATCACAGGTATGATTCTGTCCCTGGTGTGTTGCTGTTGCCAAGATTATTACTCTGTTTGCTATGTGATAGCTTGGCAGAAGGGAACGATTCCCAGTCTACTCCCTGGTGAACTCTCATGTCCAAATGCCTGAAGTCACCATTTGGATTTGGCACTGTCAGAATAAGAATTAAAGTATGGAGCCAAGCAATTTTTTTTCATTTTCTGTCTTCCCTTTTACAATTGAAGAATAATAACCCTGTCAATGACAAACTGCAGTTACCCTACCTCTGCATTAACAGGTCATTTATGTCATTCTTTGGAGAAAGGAAGAGACCTGCACAATGTCTTGGCCTGTTGCAACTCCATTACCTGGGACTGTGAGACATGACCTCCAGCTACAGAGCACTGGACAGGGCCTGTGGGCTCTGATCTCTTGGTGACCTTAGACAAGGAAAGTCTGTATTTTAAGTAGAGCTGACTGGTTTAAAAGATGGAAAACAACAAGAGTGTGTGCAGGTGAGGGTTCACCTCTTCCAGTCAAACAGTCATGCATCCCTTTAGGAAGAAATGCTGATGTGTTACACCCTTCTGCTCAGACTGTTTTCTGAAATGGTAGAGTACTTCAGTATATTTTGAGATGTCTCTAGAGGCTAATTACCATAGTACTATTCCTCTGCTGTATTATATTGGAAAACACACTTTGCCTTAAGTCCTGATGGAACACACTATGAATAGGAGCTAATCAGTCTCTGATGCTAACACCATGCCTCTAGGAAATGCTGGATGTGCTTGTCATTCCAAACACTTCCTCACATCCTTGATTCCCTTGTATTCTGTGAAATTTAACAAGTATCTGTCTTTGTCATCCTAGTAATGTTACTCTCAAGATAAGGAGCATAGACCTCCAAAGCCTTTCTTAAATCAAGCAATGCGTATTTTCTGCTTTAACATTGATTAAAAAGAGACAAAAGACACATAAAGCTACCTTTACATGGTCTATTCTAGTCTGTAGTCATAATTATCATGGTTTAAAATTTATGCAATTTACATTAAACTATATGAAAAGACAGGATTTACTACAGTGAAGGGTAGGATGGAATGTATATCGCCTAGACCAGAACTCCTACAGTAGATATAGTTGGGTCCCTCAAATTTGGAAGCAGCCAGGGGGTACAAAAATCCCCTTCTTTGTAAGAAGAGGCATGCAGCTAAAGGAGCCTGCCAATGCAACACAAGCATCAGTCGCCACCCTCAGCGTAAGCCGGGAATTTGTCCACTGCTCAAAATATGTACCCCCCTTACTACATATTCCTACAGGGTGTAAGGACTGAAGCCTGTCTCCTTTTCTTATGCTGCATTTAGAACTGTTGTTCATTGTTGATGTGGACAGTGAAACTTAATAAATCATCCTCCTTCCACATCTCTAGGTTGTTTCTTTAAAATATGTTCTGAGCTGGGCTGGGTCTGACAATTTATCAGCTTAGATCTGGATCACTGTTTAGTTAGGTTTGAAAAAAAATAAAAATATTTCTTTCTAGAGGAAGAATGGTGAAATTTGCAAAGTGTTTAGAGGTCGTGATGCAAGTTATCTGTGAAAAATGCTGCATGACCTTTGGGGACCATTAGTAGAACAAGCAGAACCAGGTCTTTCAACTTTTTTGTGTTGATTTGGATGTCAGATAAAGATCTGTAACTCCTGTTATGGTCATCTCTTTTCTCATAATCAAGCTGTAGAAAATTATTGTATTGAGGGAACTTTTTCTTTAAGAGCTCTGTTTCAGTTCCAGTGTTCTGTTTAGTCACAGATCAGTGGTGATGGGAGGATATACTAGAAGGAGATCCCTGCTGTATTTGACCTGATATAAGTTTCTTACTTTTCTTCATCCGATGGTCAAAATCCCAGCAAAAACACTACTCTGAACTGACTGCTGGCGTGCTGTGCTATGGGATAACGCCATAGCCCATGTCTGCTGTGCAAAACACAAACTTTTGAGAACAGTGTTCTGAATCAGAACAGAGCAATCACACGTAAAAACTTTGCAGCACTGAAGTAGCTAGGCATTAGTTTTGTGGTGATGGTTTTATTAATTTCAATTAATCAAAAGCTTCCTTTTCTGTGCAATGAACACATTTATGCATCATATCGTGAATATGAAATAAACATTAAAAGAATAATGAGCTGAGGTTTTTCAACTCCACCATACAAAAACCCCTTATTCTAGAATTTTTCAAAGTTACATATTTTCTACATTGAATAATAGTTGCTGAATATTTGTTGGAGGTTTCTTTTCCCATTTAAGAAATATTTCACTGGAAATTTTTTATGCTGTTTTAATGGTGAATTTCTGACAAATGATTTTACAGCAGAAGTAGTTCAAAAACCAAACCAAAACAAACTGAAATAAATTTTGGTTCTGACATTAGCTTTATTGTGGCTGTCACATGGGTAAGCCATGTTTTTGTGGGACTAGAGAAGTTCAAATGGGATAAAATTGTCATGTTAGGTATTATTTAGTCAGGAATAAGTAATCATAAAAATTAGTTTGTTTGTATTGAAGATATTTTTGTGCTTGCTAGGAGCAAATCCTTAGTGTTTTTTAGAGGCAAATAAATTTAGATAAATAAGCTTTCAGGTAGCTTGCTTAACTGGTTCCTTATTTTCATTACAATCATTAATATGGGCTTTTCAACATAGTGTAGTAAGTGGGGACACTTTTAGAACTATATGAATTTTACTGAAAAAGTTATGTCTTTTTTGGTTTTGTGTGGTTTTGTTTGTTTGTTTGTTTGTTTTTGTTTGGTTGTTTTTTTTAACTCTTGATCTAACCCCAGTGCATCATTCTCTCCTTTTCTTCTGGATAGGCCAAAAAGACTAATCTGAATAAAGTGTCAGAGAGAGACAGTGAGAGAATATTTTTATTCATTAAATGACTACTGACAAATATAAAGAGGAAATGCAGCAACTGAATTCTTTGGGCTCTTAATGGAGCAAAGTCATGCATTTTTTCTACAGAATTTGCAGGGCCCTGTACCCTCACCAGGCATCTCCTGGTCAGCAGGTGCTGGGTGTCTCTGAGTCCCCTCCCCACCCCACAAGTGCTAGGGTTTAAGGGAACACAGTGGCCATTGAATTATATTTGCAAGAATAAACCACTCTAAAGCTGCTCTTGACAGAGCTTACTGAGATCATTCCTTCCTTTCCTCCCCTGTTGCATGTGAATTAAAGATGTTATGTGTGTTGTGGTTCTCCATCAGTGAACCACGATGTCCTGAGTTAAATGTCAGTCACCACTTGGCTATGATTTGCTGATAGGTTGGTCTGGGCAGAAGATGTCTCTGGCTTCACGTGTTTGAGGCACGGGAATAGCTTCTACTTATAGGCAATAGGTGGAGAGACCCTGTAGCCTTCGGTAAGGCTGTCAAACTTACCTGCAAGCCACAGGAGGATAGAATTGAATTTAGCCCTGCAACCTCAACTAAACAAATTAATTTGTAAACATTCAAAGAACAGAGGCTCAGCTTGCCTGCCATCTACTTGTATTTGGGTGGATGACATTAAATAGAAGACAGTGCTGCAAAGAAGCTTTATGTGCTCGAAAGGATATTGTAGAGTTTAAATGTTTATTTCCTGAGGACTGCCTCGCTATGGTAAGGTGGTAGTGGACAAAGTTTTGTGAAGAGTTTTAACCTGAATGCGTGCCTACATGTCCAAGAGACAGTAAGATTATTGATATACTTTTGTATTCCTGTGAAAATAATTTCTTTATCTAAAACTCACAAATTTCTATACTTACAGACTTGCCAGCCAGTGATTTAGAGGAGATAAAATAATAATAAAAGTAAAGGAGAAAAGATGTAATTATGGGAGATGATTGATTACAATGCCATTCTTCCATTCAGGCTTTTACAGCAGGAGTATAAATTATGAGGCAGAAGAGCAGGGCAGGGGCAGTCTGTGGGCACTGTTGATGGAATGAATCCAGATGGGACATCATAACAATGTTCTATCTAATTCTCTTCCTCTTATATGAAAACATATTCAGAAGTGAAAAGATAAGATAAATGACATGACCCAAGTTTGGGTGGTGCTTTTTCATTTTTCTGCTTTGTGCTATTGGGCTATTTTGCATTTCTGTACTATTCTCCCATTCAGGGATAACACAAAAAAATAATTTGTCTGTGTGACAACAGAGACATTTGTTGCTGTTGCAAGTGTGATAGGTATTGCCAAAATTTGGGCTACTGTCATAGGCTCCAGTGAAGCAGATACAAAATACAAAATTTTAGGAAATATGTATAGTCTAGTTTAGTTAAGCATATGTGACTGGAAGATGAATTACTGAAATTCCCCTGTAATTAGCAAGGAAAAGAAGAATTGTGAGAGAAAATTTTGAATATACTTTGCAAAAGTATAAAGAATAAAGAAATTACTTGAGAGATAGAATGCCTTTGTTACCAACTGGGAATTATACCTTTGCTATACATGAAAAAAAAAAGGGATTTTGAGTGATTACTTAGGTCACTAAGGTCTGTAAATAAATCTTGATTTTGCCTGTTTTACAACATCAACTGTAGCAATATACACCGGTACAATTTCGGAATTCCACTATGGTATCTTGTTTTGGGTGCATTTTTGAATTTGTTTTCGTGCAGTCAGGAGCTAATTATTGAGTGATTATTCAAATGAGAAGATCAAGGTGAATAGAAGTTTACACACCTTGAGCATAGGAAATGACCTAGAAATTGCCAACTAGAATTTCCTGGCAAATTATGAAGAAGAAAAAAATGTCATGAAACTGAGGTTGTTGCGTGTTTTGTCAAAGTTTTTACTGGTTCCAGTGGAAAAAAATGATCCTGGCTTTTGTTTGTTTGCTTGCTTTTATTTATTATTTTGGGTTTTTTTCCTCCTTCTGCTTCCCTCTACCTACAAAGGCTGTTTTTCATTGTGTGTTTTTTTGGTTTATTTGTTTATTTAAAACATAAAATGTATTTCTTAAATTGAAGTTTTCTAGAACAGACTACTGATTCACAAAAAGCAGTTCTGTGTCAGTATAAGAAAAACCCAGTCTTTAATATATTTTGTCCAGCTGCAGTGGCAGAATGGCTCTGGGACTTTTCCACTGAGACAATGCCCTGTTAAGTACTTTGCTTCCAAGTAGACACTGTGAGTTTCCACTGTATCTCTATCTACCTGAATTATTTCTAAAATGTTAGCTTTGTACTCCAAACATAAAAGCAGTGACAGCTACTGTTTCTCCCGTGTAAGTTAATTTCTGCCTGTTCCAACAAGCTGTGAGTTGTTCTACCAAGACAAATACAGAGGTAGCTCAGAAGGTGTTTCTACCTTTTGAAGGATCAGGGCTTTGCAGGAGCTCAGCATTTGTTACAAAATCCAGAGTCCCATGAGCTTTGCACAGTTACTGGTTTTGCTGCAAATACCTTTAAGTGCCTCCAGACTGCAAGCCGTTTCAGACTTTTTAGCATTCTGTCCCTATACCACCAGAATAAGTACATGTAATCTAGTGTGCCATATGCATCCTAGGCTGTCTCATCAGAGGAAAGATGGATTTGTGTTCAGGAAAGTGTGAAGGAAGCTTATAGACGTGCTTCTAGGTTGTAAGAGCTTTTGCTCTGAAGAGAAATTATAAAAAAGATATTTTTTTTTTTTTCTGACTTAAAAGGGCAGCACTCTCCAGTGATCTCAGCAGTGCTTGAATATTGCTGTGGTCTGGAAAAAGTTGATAAAAGGAGGCTACAAAATAGCAAGTGACATAATTTAAGAAGCTGGAAATGGATACAGATTCAGCAAGAGATGGTTCATGTACTGCAGCCATTGAATGAGAAGTGAGCCATCCAAACAAATCAGGTTAGGTGAACTCCTGAAAGTCTTCAGTTCCATTAGAGCAGTGTCTCTCTCTCTCTGTAGAGAGTCAGAGAAGGGAGGAGTGAGAATATGTGAGAGGAACCACTCTGCAGACACCAAGGCTGGTGGAGAAGGAGGGGTAGGAGGTGCTCCAAGCACAGGAGCAGAGATTCCCCTGCAGCCTGTGGTGAACATCGTGGTGAAGCAGACTGTCCCCTGCAACCCATGGAGATTCATGGCACAGCTGATACTCACCTGCAGCCCCTGGAGGACCTCATGCTGGAGCAGGTGGGTGTCTAAAGGAGGCTGTGACACCATGGGAAGCCCTCACTGCACTTGTGACCCCCACGGGGGACCCAGGCTGGAACAGAACTGCACTCTGCAGGAGGGACCATACTCTGGAGCAAGGGAAGAATGTGAGGAGGAATGAAGTTCAGCCCGTGAAAAAAAGGAGGGGTGGTGGGGAAGGTGTTTTCAAGATTTGGTTTTATTTCTCATTACCCTGCTCTGATTTGACTGGGAACAAATTCAATTCATTTTTCTGAGTCTAGCCTGTTTTGCCTATGATGGTAACTGGTGAGTGATCTTCCTGTCCTTATTTTGACCCACAAAGTTTTCATAATTTCCCTCACCTGTCTGACTGAGGAGGGCAGTGATAGAATGGTTTTGGTGGGCACCTGGTGTCCAGCCAGGGTCAACCCAGTACAATCTTAAATCTTTTCAGAAGCTGCAACTTGTACAGAATTTATTGGCCACTTGATAGATAAACAGGGCTTCTTTCCTAAACACCATAAATCTGTGATCTACAACAGACATGGTTCCTCCATACTTCAGAGAATGCCTTTTCCCTGCAATGCTTGGCACTGGTTGCCACCAGTGTGGGCAGCTGCCCCATCGCACATAGGATTGGGTAAGGGGAGTGTGCACGTTCACAAGTCCTGTAGACTTTGACTGCCTCATGACCACAACTAATAAGACACTTTAGAATTAATATCAGATTTCCAGATGTAACCCCAGTTAGACAGGGTGTCCTTCTATTGAAACCTTAATACATGTTCTCTTTCTGCACCAAACTCCTTATAGAAATTTTGGGAAAATCTTTTTGTCAGGGCTGATATTTTTTCTTAAGATGAGTCTTAGTTTCAAAGCAGTATAGAAATTACCATTAATATGGAAAGGCTGATATGTTTTACATTTTTTTACATAAATAAAATATTCCCTGATAGGAAGGCTGTTTTATCATCCCAGCTACTATGCTGGATTTTTTTTAATCTCTCCCAAACAAAAAGTTAAATTCTCATCTCTTCCCCTGCCTGACCTTTATATATTGAACCAGTTGCAGACTAGTGACAAAAATATTATAAATTTCAGGATTGTGGCTGGCCTAAATACACATCCTTACCTCCTGCCCTGTTTATTTTTTTATAGGAAGTTCTATCTTCTGTGAGGTGAATGAATTTCTCCTTTAGAAACAATGTTAATTTTATATTCAGTAGATAACTCTTCTTTGTGTGTGCCAGTGTTTGTGTATGCACATGAATGCTGAATTCAAGAGTCACCTTTCCTTTGCTTATGATTACTTTCCAATCATATTGGAAAGGGTATAGAAAAGATTTCCAGATTAAAATACAGTTATTACCTTTTGATGTAACAGCAAAGATTAAAACTACTTAAATAAAGCTGAGTTGCAATAGCCACAATTGGAAAAATGTCATCACTCCTGTGCTGTCTTTAAAGGTAATGATTAATATCCCATTGCAGGATGATATATATGCCCATAGATTACTGTCTGAATTACTGTGCTCTCTTTATGACTTATTGTTTGCCAGAAATCTCTGAACACTTTTTTTTTTTTTTTTTAAGGATCAGAAAAGAATTAAAGCCCTTTTGCTTTCTTCCCAGAAAGGTTTAAAACTAAAAAGGAATAGAATGTGGGGAGACAGATGACTCATTCTGGCCTGAAATTAAGCACCTTGAATCAAATCAATCGCTTGTCACTGAAGCTTACAAAGACTTGAAGACATGATTACTGGAAAACAGATTCAAGGAAGAGCTACAAGATGAAAAGTTATTATGTTTACTGGAAGTAGTTCTATGTCTGGATATAGGACTATATGTTCACTAGTTTTGCTAGTGATTTAAAATACATCTTCTCATACAACAGAGTTCTATAGGGACACAAAAAGGAGGGGAAAAAAAATGTGTGCTGTAGGTTTTTTTAATACTGTGTCAGTGAAGTAGAGAAATACAGAAACAGTCCATGATGGCTGAAACCCATTTCCTTGGGGATGTAGGGCTCTCTTTCCCAGGAGCTGCTGTAGAATAAACCAGCTACGGTAACAGCTTTTCTAAAGAAGAGGGAATTTTAGGAATTTTGAACCTTGGGGTTTGTAGTCTGCTTTAGTGAAACTGCTAGAAATTTTGTCCTGTCAGGGACAGGAAGACTGATGGATGTGTACTCCTGCTTTGTCCTGTGGTGTTTTGCTCTTGTGAGTTCTATTCTTTTATTGCACGATATGTGATAGAAGAATAGGGACAACCTGTGAAGCTGATGGCTTTAAGAAAATAAGTTTCAAATCCTGGAAATACTCTGGCCTGAAAAATGTGCCTCTCTTTTAATGGATATATTACTGAAATTATTCTGATATTTGCTGGGAGAACTGAATAGTAAGTCACTGGCCCTGTATTTCAGGGGGTTTTCAGGTTTTGGAGCTTCAGAAAGCTGAAGTCACTGCTCAAATTGTAATGAGTGTTACTGCAATATTTACTGCAGGGCAACATGTTCTAGTCTGTCCTGGGCAAATATTCAGATTTTAACAATTGTCTTTCCTGAGTGTGAAGATTTAGTTTGTCCCTTGAATCACTTCGGGAAAACAAGGAAGCATGCAGAACTCTGTTTGAGTTCTGTGCTGATTATCTTGAATTAGATAATTCAGGCGGATGTAATTTATATTAAATTCACAAGGTAGACTAGTGATTGGAATAAGAGATGTCCAGAGCCTGGAGAGGGTACACAGGTCAGCAGGAGGGCACCTGAATCACAGAATGACAGATAAGGTTTGAAGAGATAAAAGTGAGTCATCTGATCCAACCTCCTTGCTTAAGCAGGGTCATCCTAGAGCACATGGCACAGGATTGTGTCCAAGTGGTACTTGAATATCTCTAGCAACAGAGACTCCACAACCTCTCTGGGCAGTCTCTCCTACTGTGTGGTCACCCACACAACAAAGAAGGTTTTTCTCATATCCAGGAGGAACTGCCTGTGCCCCAGTTTTTGCCTGTGAAAGGCAATGCAAAGGAATTTCAGCCACTCCAGCCCTGTCAGCTTCATCAGAGCCCTAACTTAAACGCCTCTATGCAACCAACCTGGTTATTGAGGACAAGGGGAAGAGTCAAGCACTCAAAGACTTTACTGTCTCTGTCTTCACTAGCAAATGCTCCAGCCACACCCAAGTCACAGTAGGTGAAAGCAGGGACTGGGAGAATGAACTGCCCACCGTAGGAGGAGACTGGGTTTGAGAACATCTAAGAGAAAATCTGAAATGTCCATAGGACCTGATGACATACATCCATGGGCCCTGTGGGAACTGACTGAGAAAGCAGCTAAGCCATTCTCCATCATATTTGAGAAGTTATAGCAATACAGTAAAGTTCTCATTGGCTGGAAAAGGGGAAATATAACCCCCATTTTAAAAAGGGAAATAAGGAAGATTCAGTTAGCTACAGGCCTTTCAGTCTCACCTCAGTGCCTGGCAAGATCATGGAGAAGATCCTCCTGGAAGCTGTCTTAAGGCACATGGAAAATAAGGAGGTAATTGGTGACAGCCAACGCGGTTTTGCTAAAGGCAAATTGTGCCTGACAAATTTGGTGACTTTCCATGATGGGGTTACAGGAAAAGTGACCAATGTGAGCTACCTGGAATTGCGCAAAGCATAGGACACTGTCTCATGTGACATCCTTATTTCCCAACTGGAGAGACATGGATTTGATGGACAGACCACTCAGTGGATAAGGAGTTGGCAGAACAGTCACACTCAGAGAGTTGCAGTCAATGGCTCAGTGTCCAAGTGGGAACCAGTGGTGATTGCTGTTCCTCAGGGCTCAGTTTTATGAGCAGTGCTGTTTAACATGTTTATCAGTGGCATGGACAGTGGGATCAAGTGCACCCTCAGCAAGTTTGCCAACGACACCACACTGTGTGATGAGGGAAGGAATGCCATCCAGAGGGACCTTGACAGGCTTGAGAGGATGGCCTGTGTAAACCTTGGGAAGTTCAACACGGCCAAGTCCTGCACCTTGGTTGGAGCAATCCCAAGCACCAATACAGGATGGGTGGAGAATCAATCAAGTGCAGCCCTGGGGAGAAAGACTTGGGGGTGTTTGTAGATGAGAAGCTTGACATGGCTTGGCAGTGTGCTTTTGTAGCCCAGAAAGGCAAAAATGCCCTGGGCTGCATCAAAATAAGCATTAGCCAGCAGATTAAGGGAGAGAATTCTACTCCCCTACCCTGCTCTTGTGAGAACCCATCTAGACTGCTGCATCTGTGGCCTGCAGGGAGTCCAGACAGGAGCCACTAACCTGATCAGGGGGCTGGAGCACCTCTTCTGTGAAAACAGGCTGAGAGAGTCGGGGTTGTTCAGCCTGGAGAAGAGAAGGTTCCAGGGAGCTTATTTGCAGCAGCCTTCTGATACCAGGAAAATTGGAGAGGGATTTATTGCATAGGCAAGCATGGATAGGCCAAAGGGGAATGGCCTTAAACTAAAAGAGAATAGATGTAGATTTAGATCAGATATTAGGAAGAAATTCTTTACTGGGAGGGTGGTGAGGCACTGGAAAAAGTTGCATAGAGAGGTTGTTGACATTCCACCCTTGGAAGTGTTCCAGGTCAGGCTGGATGGGGGCATGAGCAACCTGGTCTAGTGGAAGTTGTCCCTACCCATGGCTGGAGGGTTGGAACTGGATGATCTTAATGGTTTGTTCCAATCTAAACTATTCTATGACTTTATGATAAATCACTGTGGCTGGACTAACTTCAAATGGTCTAGGAGAGCTGGCAAAGGTAGCTTCCATTCCTAGGGGATATAGAGGTTACATAAAGGATGAAACCCACTATCTCCCTCTAAGATTATTTAAAAATTGTTGTGAAGAAGAACAGAAAAAATATTGATGAATTTTATATTCATTTTAAGAAGTTGCTTCTTATGAAGAAGAACACCTTTTTAATTTTTTTTGTTCTAAATAATAATTTTTAATAACAGAAAATTATTTATAAAAAATATTGCTTTGACATGAATAAGAATAAAACCTGTGAAAAAATCTACAATATTTCACAAAAATATTTCATATTTTTATTTGAGGATATTACAATTGTCATGGATATTTATTTTAGAAAAAATGTAAGATTTACAATGAAAAAAATGATGAAATTTTAGAAGTAATTGCAGCCATGCATTTTTCTATCATCTGTGGACATAATTGTAAGATATATATTCATGATAAGGAGAGAACAAAGAGCATACTGTAATATCTCTGATGAATGCAAATAAGCTTTGAATTCTGAGCAGAGACCTGTATTGAAAATATTAATTATTAAAAAAGAATTATGGAGGTATTAAGTGAATAATTTTCCAAACCTTTTCCTCACTAGAACTATTATTAAAGTGGAGTTTCACCTCTGAAGTAAATTCTGGTGTTTAAAAGATCATTATGGCTATGGATGTAAAAACCAAGAAAAATGAGGGAATAGAACAGAATTTACAAAAAGTGTGGAATAGCTGTGCTTTTGATAAAATATATAATTTCATATATTTCTGTTTTCCTTACGTTGTCATTTAGTATAAAACATTAGTTATACTGATTAATAAGGTAAATTAGAACATGGAATAAAATATGAAATGTAAATTTCAAAAGAGATAATGCTCTGTCTTGAACTACTTTGAATATTTTTCTTTCATACTGATGCAATTAACATATTTCAATGACAAAATAACAGCTATAGAACACACTGTTTTCTTCTGAGAAAATGTTTTGAAAATTCTCCAGTGTATTTGACTTTTATTCTGAGAAAATAGGTAATCAGCTGTCTTATTGTCAGTGCTCAGCATTACATGTGACTCCATGCAGTGGAGGTTCACTAGTGTGGTTCATTAGTCAGTCTTGTCTCAGGTCTGGCCATCTGTAGGATCACTGTGTCCAATATAACAGCAACAACCAAGAACCATCCCAAAAGAGTTTCCTCAATTTCCCATTTAGTGACCAAAAACCTCTGCAGAGCTTTTATGGTGAAAAAGGAAATTGTCTAGACTGAACTCCTTTTCTGCTGGTTGCAATGTTTGCTATCAATGCTAAAATCTGTTAGTGTCCAGCATGACTTATACAGAAAAAAAGAAGTGGATGTATCAATAACTTTCTCTCTCCCTTTTCTGTTATAACTTTGTTCGAAACTTTTTCCTGAAATTTAAAGTGGTTGTTCAAGCATGAGAATGGGCACACAGATGGGCACATGCACACATAAAAACTAGCTCTCCAGAATGGGAGGCAAAAACTGGTTTAACTTTGCCAATGTAAATCTGTAAATCACTGGATAGGCAGACCACAAAAGAAAGCCACTCTGCTTAGCTCTAATTCCATCAAGATCATTTACTTTTTGAAGGATAAGAAAGAATGAATTGAAGATCAAAATAACCAGCTTTATTTGGCTTCATCCAAGATTTATGGCAGCTTTTTCAAGGGCAACTAAAACCAGCCACAGAATTTATATCCATATTATTTTCTTCTCTTTCAATATTTTATAAATGTTACAGGCAAAGTCAGCCTCTCAGAAGACAATAAAATTAAATGTTCTTTTCCCTCTTCGTATCCCTGAAACTTCAGTGAGATATGTGTTTTGCATCTTCCTTGACATCATCCTTCTATGCTGTGGCTTATGTGGTTTTTTACTGTTTTTTTAAAGTTTTATATACATTTACTGGTCTGTTTACCAAACATAATTGCATTATTTCCATTGCTTCATACTGGAAAATATTATGTTTTGGTTTAGATTGTCAGGCTTCTTTATCCATTCCTGTTGGCTTTTGACTTAAAGTCATTTTTAAAACCAACATTTCAGTCAGATCTGTTAAATGAAGAGACATAGCAAGTCTAAACACAGACATGCAACACTGAAATATCACAGTTATAAGAAAGAATAGGCTTTTTCTTTGTAAGTAAATAAGGTTCTTTGCTTTCTGATTCTTTGGTTAAGTTTGACCTCTAGGAATGTGTTTCCCATTCATATGATAAAGGAGTACAATATATGTGAGGCTGATATAATGACTCACAAATTATGTTTAAGATCAGGAACAGTGGGTAAGAATTGATAAAGTGAAATAGTTTTCTGCTAGCAAGTTGCTTCAAAAACTTCTGTTTATTGTCATTTTTCTGAAATTCCAAGATTCGTCATATTTGTGGAATAAGGTTTATTAAACTGTTTGGCTCTGGGTCTGTCTGAGATGGAGTTCATTTCCCCCACAGTAGCCCTCACAGTGGTGTGCTTTGCACTGGTAGCTAGAAAGGTGTTGATAACACACAGGTGCTTTGGATATTGCTGAGCACAGCATCAGCACTGTCTCCCAACATTCCCCTCCATCAAGGGGGTGCGGGTGGGCAAGATCCTGGGAGGGGGAACAAGTAGGCCAGCTGGCCCAAATTAACCAAAGTGATATTCCAGACCATATGACATCAGCTCAGATATAAAAGCTAAGCAAAGGAGGAGGAAGAGGGAGAATTCGTTATTTGCAGTGTTTGCTTTCTGAAACAATTATCACACATGCTGAAGTCCTGCTTCCCAGGAAGTGGACAGGCATCACTTGCTGAAGGGAAGCAGAGAATAAACTTTTTTTTTTTTCTTTTTACTTGTGCACACGCAAAGCGTAGCTTTGCTCTAGTAAAACTGCCTTATCTCAACCTATAAGTCTTTTTCCATCTTATTTTCTCTCCCCTGCCCAGCTGGGAAGGGGAGCAAGAGACTGGCTGGGTGGGCACCTGGCGTCCAGCCAAGGTCAACCTTCCACAGCACCACACACAGAGTGGTAAGAAGTTTATATACTTAGTAATACTTGGTAGACCTTGGAATTAGGGGTAAAATGTACAATCTGCTTGAGCAAAATATGTGTTGTGGTTTTGTCCTGGGTCAGTTTGCTCACACCCCCGCTCCCATTTATTATTAGTTGAGAGAAGGCTTATGCAGACAAAAGAGATTGGATTTGGGGAAAATAATATGAACATTCATTACTGGTAAAATCAAAATAAAAGCTACTAAAGAACTACATTTACAATAATGCTACTTAGGTAAAAGTACTAAGTATTTACAGAAATACTTCTCCTCCCTTTATATCAGTCCAAGGAAGAGAAGCAGTCCTTTTCTCCATTCTCGGAGTTCCAGCTCTCTCTCTCCAGTAACTCTGCAGTAATACTCTTGTCGCAGCTGGAACTTCTTCATCTCTCTTGCTCTGTGTCGGCCTCCACGGCTGGGCTTACTCCCCTTCTGGGCTAAGACTGGAGGCTGGGGGTTACCCAGGTCCTGAAGGTTTTTTCTTCCATAGTTTTGCAAGGGGACACTTGCTTACCATGGATCTTCTTCCATGGAATTAGAGGGGATAATGGCTTATAAATCCACTCCTGTTTCCCTGTGGAGGTCCCATCCCACGGGAGAACAGTCTTCGATAGACCTCTCCAGCATGGTCTAGCATGGATCCCCCACTCGGATCCCAACATCCCACCTGAGCTGTCTTGCTCCAGTGTGGGTTTCCTTCAGGGTTACAAAATCTTCAGCAGGACTTTGCCTTATCTCAGTCCTTTTCATGAAGTCTCGGCTTCCTCATGCATCAGCTTATTCCAGTGTAGGCTTCTCCACGAGTAACAGGGGGGTCTCTTCACCCCAGCAAATTCCTACAGGTAGCAGGGATTATTTTTCAGTCTTTTCCCTGCTGAAGGGAGAGAGTGAAAGGGGGAGAAAAAGGCCTCCCTCTTTCGAATTTTTTTTCCTCTCTCCTGCAGCTGCCAGCTTTGACCTTGGACACTCCATTATCTCTTTGCTGCAATTCTTCTGCAGCATTTTTCACTTAAGTAGTCAGTCCTTCTTAAGTTTTTTTCCTTCACTCTCCCACAAGAGAGAAGGGGGCTTCAGTGCTACCCCTGCCCCCCAGCCCAAGCAGGGGAAGGAGGAGGCCTTGGCCCACCTCGAGGCCAGCCATTACTTCTCCTACATGGCTGCTTAATTTCAACTGCACAATAAGCCTTCTCTTCCATTTTCTTAAATATGTAATTAGCAAAGGTGTCATTAAGAGTTTTGATTGGCCTTTTTGTTTGGAAATCTACCTGGACAAAACCATCCTCAGCCCCGGGAATGGCCGGCTGGGCAAAACCACGGCAATATGCTACATACAATCAAAGGCGAACTAAAGTGTAGGGTAAATCAGCCTTCATTCTCCCATTTATAGGCTTAGATCCTAATGCCTGACTGTTGTCATCCAAGTTTGAAAATGTTTTTCAGTGCCTTGCTCAAGCCAGAAGCTTTCTCAGCCACCATAAACAAATAGGAGGAGCTACTTTCTCCCAGGTCTTGTGTCCCCAGGTGTCAAGGAGCTCAGAAGTGACAAAAGACAAGTTACTTTTGAATCCCTGGAAGGGTTCGGAACTACTGTTATGTTGACAATGCATTATCTGTTGTACCTTAGCAGCCATCACCATTAATGTAGGAATGGAAAGTCTTTGGTGTTTTTGAGTTAATTGTGTTTTCAGACAAGATATTAAAGTAAAATTTAATTAAGTCCAAGATAAAATAAAAAGACAAAATACAAATGCAATGTGTAACTCAGTAAGGTGTTATGGCAGCCAGTTAAATGGCCTAATAATATCTACAATTTATTCCTAATAGGTACTGCAAAAATAACTGTAATTTTAACATTACCAATTATGGTCTTCACCGTCCTGGGAATAAGCATTCATCAAGATGTGTGTCTTTCAAACCCCACTGAAGTAGGCCTTTTCAGAACTGTTAGGGTTTGTTATGTTCCCCACAGATTCACTAGATCTCAAAATATTAATGGGTCATCATGGGGAAACTTTTTTCATTTTTTCTTCATAGCATTGTATTGTAACTCTTTCAGACAGTTTTCTACATAATTAATTAAATTGATTAATTAATACATTAAT
This sequence comes from Pyrocephalus nanus, assembly GCA_038380795.1. Lineage (NCBI taxonomy): Eukaryota > Metazoa > Chordata > Aves > Passeriformes > Tyrannidae > Pyrocephalus > Pyrocephalus nanus. The sequence continues at coordinate 62,415,999 of CM076263.1, read as the reverse complement.
TAAAACAGCTTGACATACAACTTCAGCAATTAATTCAAATTATATAACCAGTGGGATATAGTCAGAAGGGTCAGTCCTTTCAAGAGGTGCTGCTAGCTTTAGTTTGAATTATTTGACTCATTTTTGCCATGTCAAAGGAATAGAATTACTTAGGATTCAGAGGCTTATTCTGAATTTTCTCTTTAAACAAACTAGAAGAAGCAGAAAAAAATAAAATTTTGTAGTTTTAAATGGGTTGCTTATCTTAGATTTTGTGAAATCTACAAACATAGGTGAAGGGAAATGAACTGAAAAATTTCAGTCATGATCATATCTGGTTTGCTACTTAAAATGCTCTGTCACTACTTCCAGTTGCATTAACAAAGCAGCAGAAGTTTCACATCATTTATTGATCATTATTATGTTTCTTTTATCTTTAAAGATGTACCTGTGAGATCTCTACACTTTTCTTTTTGTAGTTCAAACCCATTTAGAGGCGAATCAGATTCTTCTCTTTTCCACTCAGTGTTGATGGATACTGAGTGGTTTGGGCTATTGGAGATTCAAAGGGAGACTGAAGAATCCAAGGACTTAGCTGGACAATGTTCTAAGCATTAGAACTCACTTCAGAGTCATCCCTACTTTAAGTCTAGAGCTGAACTAGATTGCTTTCCTGAGGCATTTTCTAAAATATTCTGTTACACTTTGAGCAGAGCTCTGGTTGATCCTCAGCTGCTCATACACACAGCTAATGACTTCTTGCATTCTTTGTTAAGCCCATAAGATTGTTGACACATTATGAAGCACCACAGCTTATTTCAATTAAAACTGTGACACTGCAGAAAATCCCAGTGAGATTTTTTTCCTAAATACATAGGCTGCTCATTCCAATCATACACTTATCACACTGTCCAGTCAAGCAAACAACCAATATGACTGCAGTGAAAAAATTACAGGTTCTCATATCAAAGCTGATTTTCTCTCCCCTCCACCAGAGGGATGGGGGAGCGAATCAGAAGGGTAAAAGCCAGAAAACTCATAGGTTGAAATAAAGACAGTTTAACATTGAAGTCAAAAGCTGTACCCCTAAGCAAACTGAAACAAAGAATCAATTCACTGCTTCCCACGGGCAGGTGTTCAGCCATCTCCAGGAGAGCTGGGCCCCATCATGCATAAGGGTTACTTGGGAGGACAAATACCCACGGTTCCAAATGCCACCCTCCTCCTCCTTCCCTTTATATACTGAGTATGATGTCATATGGTATGGCACATCCCTTTGGTCAGTTTGGGTGTGGCTATATCTCCTCCCAACCTCCCACACCCCCCCAACTTCCCTGGCAGTGTGGTAGACAAAAAGTGGAAATGGCCTTGTCTCTGTGGCAGCACTGCTCGGCAGTAACCAAAACATTACTATTATCAATGCTATGTTCACCATAAATCAAAAATACAGCCCCTACTAGCACGTTTGGAGAAAATTAGCCCTAACCCAGCCAAAACCAGCAGACCCACATAAACACTTCCTTACCATTTTCAACCAATGGTATCTGTGAATTCTAGTTTTGCTGATCTGTAACTCAGATGATGATTCATGGTATGTTGTTGTAAGCATAATTAGTCACATGAGAATTTTGAACATGTGTAAGAGAAGCATATTCTCTGAATGACGACTGTATCTCAGTCAAATTAAAAAACATATTCTATCTTTTGGCTTTGGTAAACTCAGAATAAGAAGGGATAAAATAAGTTGATATCACATTAAGAAGTAAGTCCTGGATGATCTACACAGAAAGCATTAATCATCTGTTATCACCTAAACCCTCAAAAAAATAGGAAACCTTTAATTTAATACAGTATCTTTCAGTGTAGTTGAACAGAATCTCATTACAGTTTGTTCCCTTGCCTCTTAGAATTAGACTTTAGGTAAAGACACAGTTTCCTTTGCTCCAAGGAACAGTGTTTTATGCAGAAGTTGGGGATCTCTTGCAAGGATGAAAAGCTTACTTCCTTAGAAATTTTCTCCTGGTCCTTTCAGAAATGGTCCATATTCTCTGAAAGCCTATTCAGGCTCTTTCCTTTAAAAAATGTCTCAAGTAGAATTTGTTATAGTCTTTTGATTACATTAGGTGCTCAGAACACAATGTGATGAGTACAGTGTGAGACAGGCAGACAACAGAATAAATGAAATTGCATGATAGTGGCATATTCTATATCTAAGAGTCTGTCAGTGTTTCCACAAATGCTCTGTGGTGTATCCACTGACATGCTGATGTGTTGCTGAAATAAACATCTCTTCAGTGCATTGAAATTGCCCTAGAATATTCAATGTGTAGAGTGTACAGCCCAAGAAATGTAGACAAAATGTTCACTGAACAACATTATTGTGGTGTAAACTGCCACAGCTCATGGTGGAATATATTTTGCAGAGACATGCTCTGTGGTCATACTTGAAAAAATATTGCAGTGATATACGCTCATGATGCCAAACTGGGATATGTTGTGAAAAGATATGACTTTTTAAACACGGATTACTTTGCTCTCACCTAACAATGGTTTTATTAAGTTGATTTAAAGGCAGATTTTCCAGGGTTTTTTCAAGCCCATAGAAATAATGCAGAATAACTTAATGCACACAACTTTGTTAGTTCTTGACTGCAATGTGGCATTTAAATTCACTGAAGTATAGTAGAAATAGGTTAAGCATCCCATGTTTTGTATCAAATGGAACAATCAAAATCTAGCAAAACTGAACTAAAACACAAATAAGCATATTTTGATAATTATTTCTTTATAACTTTATATAAATATATTACTTTCTCACTGCTGTAAATGTGAAATCAAATATAATCAGAATTGCTTAGCACTGATAGCAGAAACTGAAGTGAAATCAGGGACTCCTGCAGGCTGGTCCAAAAGGCTTAGCAAAAAGGAAAATCTGTATATCTTCTACCCAATTTTTAATTCTAATCTCTTCCATAACTTTACTATTTGAATTACCACAGAGATCTGTCTGGAGAATGTCAGAAAAGAAAAAATACTGTCCTTTTTATTTTTTTTTTTTTACCCATAGTCCTCATGCTTTTTAAATGACTGTAAATAAAATGACACTATGGTTGGCTTTTGATCTTTGCCTGAGTTCAACAGTGACAGTCTGGGTTTATGAAAATCAAAATGCCTCCTTCACAAGCCTAAAGCTACATCTTTCAAACGCAACTTCCCCAAACTCAGCATAATGTCTTTTGTGAATTCTTTCTTTTTTTAAAATGACCTGTTGAAAGCTGAAACCATATCATACATACAATACAGAATCACTGAAGGGCACACAGGTAATGAGCTCCACAGGATAATTCACTGGACAAAATAACACTGAGGACAGAACACTGAGAAATGGTTTAAAGGCTTTTCCCACTGTTTTCTTGTGGCAGCTAAGAAGAAAGAACAAGAGAGGTTCGAGAAATGGAGAGCAATTTATGCACGATATTGATGGACTTTTCACAGACTCTGAATATACTACAATTTGAGAAAGCTTGGATAACAGGAATGGACTATAATTTGTACCACGAGTGGTATTGAACTTTACTAATGGAAAGTTAAAAAGATTGTTAATGCATGATTGTGTTAAATGTTATACTCCAGTTTTATTTATTTTAATGTGTTAAAACATGTTGAGACGTTCTCTCCCTCACAGTTCTTCCCCATCCCTGATTGGTCGGGATTTGCTGCAGTGTGGGCAGTCCTGCAATGGCCCTTTGTTCCTGTGATTGGTCCCCAGTTATGTCATACCCTTCCTAAAATCCCTATTTGTCATATTTTCCTCTCAATCCTCTACTCTTCCCTAGTTTCTAGCAACCTGTATAAGTGAGAGTCTTCCCTCAATAAACAGACAGCACTACTGACCTTCTCATGGCCAAGAACCCTTGTGTTGTCATCTCCATTCCTTAACTCGGGCTGCGACAGAGCAGGACCAGGCTCGAGGCATGTATGCAGCCATGGTAGAAACAACCCCCGCAGCAGGGGCGGAGGGCTTGTTCCTTAGGCAGCTCAGTGTGTCCCTTGGCACTGGAGGCTTCGCCTGTGTTATGCAAAAGGCTGATCCATACACATGGTAAAAGGATTGGATTTAGTTGTGCACCGAAGGGGGTGCTGGTTGGCAAGCCCCAAACTTTAGCAAGGCAGTTCTCCTGACAAGGAACTCACGTGTCTGACCCAAGCCATGCCGCGGCCATGGCTGGCTGGGCAGTGGGCAGGGGCAGCGGTGGAGGCCGTCCTGCCAGTGGCACAGACCGAGGCTGGGGCCTGGTCCGAGTGGCTCTGGGACATCTCCTGCCTCCCAGAGCTGTGCCGAGGGCGAGCAAGCGGTGTCCCGTGGGGAAGAAGCAAGGAGAAAGAGCTGTGTCAGGAAAGCAGGAAAGAGAGCAAAACACACGCTTGCCTGGGTTGGGCCCTTGCAGCCGGTGCTCTTGCTGAAGGCCCACAGTGGTTGCCGGGAGGGGCCCGGTTACCCCGCCAGTGTGGGCAGAGACGCTGAGCTGCACAGCACACGGCCTGCCCCAGCAAGAGGCCAGGTCCCCCCCGTTGTCCCAGACCACTTCTTTGCCTGTGTTATGCAAGAGGCCGATCCACACACACGGTCGAGAGATTAGATTTATTGACGGTTGTGTACCGAAGGGGGTGCCGGTTGGCAAGCCCCAAACCTTATAGCAAGGCAGTTCTCCTGACAAGGAACTTATCTGTCTGACCCCGGGCCGTGCCGTGGCCATGGCTGGCTGCCCCAGCTGGTGGCACCGCCAGCTGCCGGATGCAGACAGGGCTGAGCTCTGGGGAGGCCACGGGCACTGCAGGAGCTGTTGGCTGGGGCCGGCTGGAGCGCCTGGGATGGGAAAGCGGGACAGCCTTGTGCCGGGCACAGCTGCTTCCAACCAGTTGCAGCCAGCTGCCCTCAGCTGTGCGCCCCCAGGCCTGCTGCCCTAGGGGTGCCGGGCAATGGCCCATTGTGACGCGTTGCCAGGCCCTTTGTGATGCAGGGCCTCCTTGGGCCCAGAGGCCATTGTGACACCGCGGGGCCCCGCCCTGACCGGGAGGCTAATGAGGGAGGGCGGGGCCCTGGAGTGCCCACTCCCAGGAGAGCCTCTGTGTCAAGAGGCAGCATCTTTCTTGGGTGCCTCAGCGGCGGAGGAAGAAGCCGAAGCAGAAGATGAAGAAGTTCAGCGACTTGCAGATGCGCAAGTGGCTGCCGAGCTGGCAGAGGAAGCACAAGGTGAGGGATAGGGTAGTAGAGAGCTGCCTTGGTGCCAGGGCAGGCTGGGCTTGCGGGCATCCAGAGGCCGGATGTGGCGTGGCAACCGCCTCCATCCCACACCACCTCCTCCTCCTCCTCCTCCTCCTCCTTGCCGCAGGTGGACAACTGGCAGACGCAGGCAGCAGCGCAGCAAGAGGAGAACAGCGCCTCTTGTGCTGCCGTGGCTGAGCAGCGGAGAGCAGCAGGGGCAGAGAGCCAGGCAGCTGCCCCACGCAGCCCCAGAGGCCACGGCCGCGCTGTGCTGGACGCACTGCAGCGCGTGGCACGCGCCACCCGCAGCGGGGTTGCAGCTGCGATCCGGCGCCGTGGCCGGAAGCCGGAGCCACAGAGGCAGGTGGAAGAAGGTAGGGAGGTGCAACAAGGTAGGGAGGCAGCCATAGCAGGACCATCCACAGCAGCAGGGCCACAGAGCCAGGACTCTGCCCTGCAAAGCCCCTGCTGCCCCCCCAGCCCCTTCCCAAGCCATGGGGAAGCTCTCAGTGGGCAGAGGGCCGGGGCAGCAGCGCGGGCAGTCCTGCCGGTGGCAGAGAGCGAGGATGGGGCCTGCTCCGAGGATGAGAGTCTCTGGGATATCTCCAGTCTCCCCGAGCCATCAACAGAAGATGAAAACACAGAGGAGAGCTGGAGCAGTGGGGAAGAATGTAGCTCAGTGTCCCTCCCGTGCCAGGCATGGGCACGGATGCCCCAGGACTCTCAAGCAGGCACAGCCTCAGTCCCTGGCCCAGGTGTCAGTAGCACAAGCTCTTCCACCAGGGCAAAGGCCCCCAGCCCGCACGGCTTTCCAGACCGCTGCGCCCTCAGCCCCCGGCCAAGCGACCTGGAAGCTCTCAGTGGGCAGGGGGCAGGGACAGCAGCCAAGGCCGTCCTCTCAGTGGCACCGAGCCAGGACGGCCCCTGGTCTGAGGAGCTCTCAGACACCTGCAGCCTCCTAGAACTGCCCCCAGAGCAAGACAGCAGAGACCAAAGCTGGGCGAGTGGAGAAAAGGGGTTCCCTGTGCCCGTCCCACGGGAGGCGTGGGCAGAGCCCCGGGGCCTTCAAGCGGCCCCAGCCAGAGCCCGTGCCCCAGTTGGCCGCATCAGCAGCCCGTACATCAGGCCAAAGGCCCCGACCCCGGACGCCCGCCCCCCCAGCCCCTCCCCAAGCCAGCTGGAAGCTCTCAGTGGGCCGTGGACAGAGCTCTGGGCCATCTGCGGGGAGTGGCGAGGGGCAGAAAACACAGAGCAGCCACTGTCCCCTGAGGAAGACAGCAACCCCAGCGAGCTGTCAGAGGAGGACGGGGAAGGCGTCCAGATCTACACCATCTGGGTCAAGCCCTCCCTCCTGCCAGTCCTGCTGCAGCCTCAGACCGCTTGCCGGGAAGGGCCCCAATGCGCCTGCCTCATCTGCGCAGAGGCGGCCCAAGAGGCAGGCGGGGACCCGCACAGCACATCTCCTGCCCCGGCGGGTGGCAGGCACAGCCAGCCAACAGCCGCTGCCCCGCAGCGCCCCAGAGGCTGCTGCCCCGGCGTGCTGGACGCGCTGCAGCACGTGGCACGTGCCACCCTGAGCAGGATTGCAGCTGTGATCCGGCGCCGTGGCCAGCAGCCGGGGGCAGAGCGGGACCTGGCTGGAGGCATGGATGCAGCCATGGTGGCAACAGCCCCAGCAGCAGGGCCGGAGAGCCAGGCAGCTGCCCTGCACAGCCCCTGCAGCCCCCCCAGCCCCTCGCCCAGCCAGCTGGAAGCTCTCAGGGGGCAGTGGGCAGAGGCAGCGGTGCAGACCGTCCTGCCCCCACCACAGAGCCAGCAGGGGGCCTGGTCTGAGGACGAGAGTCTCTGGGACGTCTCCAGCCTCTTAGAGCGCTGCCAGGGGCAAGAAAGCACGCAGCAAAGCTGCAGTACTGGGGCAGGCAGTAGCTCTGGGTCCCTCCCGTGTGAGCCATGGCCAGAGCCCTGCGACACGTCAACGTCATCAGACACATCCACCGACTGAGCTGCTGGGGGCAGTCTGCAGCGTTGGCGAGTCCAGCCCAAGTCAGCTCCAGCTGTCTCGGCACAGCGGCCCTCTCTCTTCAGGGAGGCACTGCGGGCTCTGCGCAGGGCATTCCGCCGGCCCTGCCTGGTGGGGCAGCACGGCGGCTCCCAGGCTGCGGCGCTGCCCGCACTGACATCCGCCTGATGGCCGGTCACCACGGGTGTCTCCCAGGGCTCGCTGTTGGGGCCAGTGCCGTTGCTCTGTTGGCTTGCATTGCCCTTTTTCCCCACTCCTCGAGGACTTTGCCTGACTGCCACGGCTTTTCCAAAACGATGCCTAGTGGCCTAGCCACTTTGTCTGCCGCCTCCCTCGGGACCTGCGGGTGACTCTCAGTGGGTCCCTTGGGCACCTTCAGGTGCTCTCCAACCCGATCCTCTGCTGCAGGGGCCATAGGCTCTTCTTCTGCCAGTCCCTGCATTTGCCTTTCTCCACCTGGGCGGCGTGGCTGCAGCACTCGCTCTTGAAGACTGAAGCGCAGAAGCCATCGAGAGCCTCAGCCTTCTCTTGGTGCACCAGAGCCACGGCTGCCAGTTCCTTCTGGAGAGGGCCCACCTTATCCCTAGTCTTCCTTTAGTGAGATAGCTGTAGAAGCCCTTCTCCTTAAGAGCTCTGGCCAGACTCAATTCGAGCTGGGCCTTGGCTTGCCTACCCTCGTCCCCATCCTCCCAGGCCACCTGTCCTCGTTCCCATTCCCTGAAAGACGAGAATTAGTCCCCTTAGGTTCTGTAGGTTAGAGTAGGGGTAGGAAAGAATTAGTCAAGTAAGATTCTGTAGGTTAGAGTAGGGGTAGGGAAGAATTAGTCAAGTAAGATTCTGTAGGTTAGAGTAGGGGTAGGGAAGAATTAGTCGAGTAAGGTTCTGTAGGTTAAAGTAGGGCTAGGTGTTCCTGGTGCTCTCCACTCGAATTTAAAAGTACAAGGTCAAGGCCGTCTCACGCTTTCTGTTCCCGTTTGATGACCAAAATTACAACGGGTGCTTTAGCGTGGGCGGTGGCATAGGAGAGCCGAGTCTTTAAGGTGGACTTCTGAAAGTTTAAAATAAAGATTGGTTTTGAAAGAAAAGTGTCAGGAAGCTCTTGTTTGGAAAGGGAAGAATATTTAGCGGTTGGGCAAGGACTTGTTCCTTTGGCAGCTGAGCTGTGTCCCTTGGCAAGCGTGCGTGCAAGAGAGGCTGAAGGCAGCAGAGGGACGTCCGTAAGCACAGCTGGGCAACAGCCACCGAGCCGGTCTTTCCTTCTTGGAAGTAGAAATTTGGTTTTCGGTATCTCCTGCCGTTCCCGTGTTCCTGCCCTCCCCTTTAGAAGGAGGAATTCTTGGAAGATGTGCCTTGCGGGGCTGGGCCGCTGCTAAATGACAGCAGAAATGCCAGACGCCTTTCTTGAAAGAAAGCTCCTGGTTCGCTCAAGAAGCAGGGCTGGTTCTTTTCCTCAGGCTGGAGTCCTTGATTTGGGTGGAAAAAAGCATCCAGAAGACCCAAGCCTTTTAGTTGCTGGGGGCCAGCCTGTGTCGTGTGGGGCGAAGGAGAAAGGCGCTGCCTGGGGCGGGGCGGGACGGGACGGGACGGGAGGGATGGGAGGACGAGAGGGTGAAGTCCAGCTGCGGGCAGAGCCCCGGGACCTTCAAGCGTGCAGCCCCACAGTCAAATGGCCCAGCTCTCCCCATCAGAAGCCCTGAAATCAGGGCAAAGGCTCCGCCCCTGCCCTACTTCTCCTGCTGGACCTCCGGGCCGTCGCCAAGCGCACCCGAAGCTGGCAGTGGGCAGTGGGCAGTGGGCAGGGGCAGCGGTGGAGGCCGTCCTGCCAGTGGCACAGACCGAGGCTGGGGCCTGGTCCGAGTGGCTCTGGGACATCTCCTGCCTCCCAGAGCTGTGCAAAGGGCGAGAAATCGCAGAGCAAGCGGTGTCCCGTGGGGAAGAAGCAAGGAGAAAGAGCTGTGTCAGGAAAGCAGGAAAGAGAGCAAAACACACGCTTGCCTGGGTTGGGCCCTTGCATCCGGCGCTCTTGCTGAAGGCCCACAGCGGTTGCCGGGAGGGGCCCGGTTACCCTGCCAGTGTGGGCAGAGACGCTGAGCTGCACAGCACACGGCCAGCCCCAGCAAGTGGCCAGGTCCCCCCCGTTGTCCCAGACCGGCTTCTTTGCCTGTGTTATGCAAGAGGCCGATCCACACACACAGTCGAGGGATTGGATTTATTGACAGTTGTGCACCGAAGGGGGTGCCGGTTGGCCAGCCCCAAACCTTATAGCAAGGCAGTTCTCCTGACAAGGAACTGATCTGTCTGACCCCGGGCCGTGCCGCGGCCATGGCTGGCTGCCCCGGCTGGTGGCACCGCCAGCTGCCGGATGCAGACAGGGCTGAGCTCTGGGGAGGCCACGGGAACTGGGGCCCTGTGGGAGCTGTTGGTTGGGGCCGGCTGGTGAAGAAGGAAGAGTTAATTGAGATGCTTTTACTGTAAACCCATAAGACCCTATCCCCCTGTACGAGTTATAGTTTACTGTAAGCTATACTTCGTTTGCTGTAAGCAGCATTTCATACTAAGAAGACTATGTCCTGTACCGAGGGCATTAGACCTTCAAGGAACAACAACAAACACTAGACAAAGAACTCAACACCCATAAATCTCATCCAGGAGAGCCAAGGTAGACATTTCAAGAGGTGAAGTAGGCCTAAAGCCAAGGCCTTCTTGAAGCTTCAGCAATCAGAACACAAAAACAATAGAAAGTACGAAAGGTCATCGATGTCATGCGAGGAAGAGGAGTTAAAAACAGACCCTAAGATGAAGGCAAACAGGAACTCCCACCTAAATATTCCTCAAAATAGAGACCACACCTCCAACTCCGCCCCAAATCCACCTACTATGAATATTGTAATGTAATGATGCAATAATATGAATATGTATGTGAATATGTTGTCATCATTGTCAAAATCTGTATAAATTGTTCGTTCTATTCAAACACTGCGGAGCCTGTCTTTCCAGCAATAGCTGGCAGGCTACCCTGGCCATTAAATAAATAAATACCTTGCTGCTTTAGACACAAAACTCTGTCTAAACAGTTTTTAATCTGCCTTTTTGGGCATCAATTTGGTGATCCAGGGAGGAGATTCTCGCTTCTACCCGACTGCGAAGACCATCGGAGGTCAGGACCCCTTCCCCAGGCGCCGAGGTAAGCTTTTACCTATAAAAGGGGGGCTCCTGTCTCCGCTGGCTTCTCACGGGGTGGACAAGAATCTCTTCATTTTAAATAAAGATATTTATTCTGGTTTTTCTGGGTTACACCGGTGTGGTAAAAGTGCCCATTGCCGATGCAGGATGCTGCTATAAGGCGAGGCACTCCGTAAAGAAGGACGCTTCTTTCGGTCTGTACTGGTTATGTTCAGTCACACATTTAGCTGAACATCTGTTTGGGAAACTTCGTTTCCTTCTGGCTTTTTGTCCTACTGTCTTATATGTGTTTTCACCGGTCATGTTCAGTCATCTGTCTAACTGAACATCCGTATTGGGAAGCTTGAGAAGTCGGTATCTCAATAGTTTCCTTCTGGCTTTTTGTCTTTTGTCTTATATGTGTTTTCACCGGTCATGTTCAGTCATCTGTCTAACTGAACATCCGTATTGGGAAGCTTGAGAAGTTGGTATCTCAGTAGTTTCCTTCTGGCTTTTTGGTCCAATAAGGACTTCTGGTATACTGCTTTGTCGTATTGTCTTGTCTTATATGTAGTTATTGTGCTGAATTTATTTGGTATTACACTGTCTTTTGTTATATGTGGTTTGCGTCTCGTGAATATAACAAAAACCAGGTTCTGACATTTCATGGTCTGTAGCCAACAAAGTAAACATCTCATTAAGAGGTTTTTTTAAGTCTGAGTTATTATATGGAGAGCAGTTTTGAACAACTGACAAACCACCTTATTAACTGGTTTGAGACGCTGTTATTGTGTTAATAGTTTTGTGTGTGTGTTTATTATCGTTTTGTGTTGTCTTGTTCGTTTTTGGATACCTTGAAACATCCAGGTACACATAGTTAAAGGTCTTATCATGCCAAGAATTGCTATATGAGAAGTAGTGCTGAACAGTTAACTATAAGCACACCCCATTGAATAAGACCTAGAATTGTTTATTTTGTAAATGTTGGTACAAGCTTTGTGTAACAGATGTTAAGTTTGCCCCCCCCGACAAGCAAGGTTGGGTCAGAACCGGTGTGCCTGTTGTAAAACGCCCTGAGTTAACAGGCAAAGATACAGGCACAGGAGGGGCTGTTGTTACTTACAGGGTGCTGAGTGAGGGGGGGGCCAGCAGGCCTGCCCTGAGCAGACCCACTGGTTAAATTAGAACTGGGAAAAATGAAAAAGAAATAGACTTTTAAAATTGGCACTGAAACTACATTTTCAGGTTTAAATCAGGAACTAGTGCCAAAAGTAATGAATTTATTCAAACAATGAGAGCTACAAGCCAATCAGAAAAAGCTTTCTTTCTGAAACCTCTCAAATATAAAATTGGAAAACAAATGGGAATTCACCAATTCTTATATTTGCCTAATTCTCCAAAGCCCCTTCAAGCAGAGACTTGCTAGAAAAATCTGGGAGCTGTAATTAAACTTGATAAAAGCAAACTTGAATTGCAAATAAACCCTAAACCTGGCTGTTAGAACAAATGATGAGTGAAGCTTACCAGTTAGTGTGAGTCACAGATATCCCTGAGAAATCAAACCAAGCTGCCCCAGTAGTTATAGAGTTAAAATCAGGAGCAAAACTGGTACTTAGAAAACAATACCCATTAGGGCTAGAAGACAGGAAGGGAATTGAACCCATAATAGAAAAGTCTTTAGAATTAGGATTATTAATAGAATGTGAATGAAACGGTCTTACCTCAAAGGTTTTAAAACCAGTCCCACAATATTTGAAAATCAATTATCTAGGGAATTGGAATAATGCATACGGCCACAGGGAGAGGACGTTCTTCTACAATATGTAGATGATTTAGTCATAGCAACTGAAACTACAGAAAATTGTTTAGAATGGACTATTACATTGTTGAATTTCTTGGGATTAAACGGATATCGAGTCTCCCAACAGAAAGCCCAACTGGTGCAAGAAAAAGTGATATACCTGGGATATGAGATCTCTGGAGGACAACGATCTCTGGGAACAGAAAGAAAAGAAGCCATCTGCCAAATACCCAGACCTGAAACGGTGAGAGATCTGTGGGCCTTTTTGGGTATGACAGGCTGGTGTCGTTTATGGATATACCAGTATGGAATACTTGCAAAGCCTCTGTATGAACTTTTTAAAAAAAAAAAAAAAAGCCAAAGGTGTTCTAGTCTGGACACCAGAAGCAGAAACAGCCTTTGAGAAATTAAAACAAGAATTAGTGATCCCATACTGTGTCAGCAGTGTTGGAGCAGAAGGGTGGCTACTGGCTGTCACCCTCCAGGTTCCTGAAATATCAGGCAATCCTAGCTGAATCAGATGATATAACCATTCAGGTGACTAACGCTGTCAACCCAGCCTCATTCCTAGAAGGAAGAATGCCAGCAGAGCCTGTCGAGCATGACTGCCTGGAAACCATCCAGCCGCTCGGACCTTACAGAGGAGCCGTTTGAAGATGCAGAAAACTGCTTCACGGACAGCAGCAGCTTTATGAGGCATGGGGTGAGACTGGCAGGTTATACAATAACCACAACAAAACAGGTAATCTAACCAAACCCTCTGCCCGCAGGAACCTCAGTGCAAAAGCAGAGCTAATAGCTCTGACCTGAACTCTTAAACTAGCCGAAGAACACCGAATCAACATTTGGACAGATTCTAAATATGCTTTCTCCGTTATGCATACTCATGGTGCAATCTGGAAGGAGAGAAGACTGCTAACGATCCAAGGGAAAACTGTCAAACATGCTGAGGAAATCCTACGGTTGTTAGAAGCTGTCCAACTCCCAAATCAAGTGGCCATAATGCATTGCAAAGGACACCTGAAAGGTAACACCGTTCCAGAAATAGGTAACCAGAGAGCTGATGCAGAAGCTAAATTAGCTGCTGCAAGATGAAGTAATTATATCAACCTTAGTTCCAGAGAAAATAGATACTAATTTTCAGCCAGAATATCAGGACTCAAACCACAGGTAAATACAAAGAAACAAAGGTAAAGAAACTAGATAATGGATGGGGTTAGTTAGAAACAGGACAACTAGTACTCCCAGAAAAGGTAATCTGGCAATTTATAAAAACAAAACACGAAAAGGCCCACTGGGCCTTGGAACCCCTCTATCAGTATTTAAAAGCTAGGATACCAGGACCAAAACTCTTTACAACAATAAAACAAGTCACATCTCGGTGTGATCGTTGCTTAAAAAAATAATCCTAACACAGGGACTAAAATACAAAAAGGGGCAATTAACAGGGGAAAATTCCCTAGAGAAGTATGGCAAATCGATTTCTCTAAACTCCCAAGAAAAGGGGGGTATAAATATCTCCTTGTTTTAACAGATACATTTTCTGGGTGGCCTGAAGCATTCCCATACAAGACAAATAAAGAAAGAGAAGTAACCAAAATCCTGCTAAATGATGTAATAACAGTGGGAAAACATTTTGATAAAAATGCCACAGTAGTAATAGATAACCAACGCAAACAACCTGACTGTAAATTGTATCCTTTCCATCCTGGTAATTGAGTATATGTTCAGAATCTTTTAGGAAAACCTCTGCAGGAAAAGTGGAAAGGACCACTCCAGATGCTACTGACCACCTTCACGGTGATCCAGATTAAGGAACGACCTGCTTGAATCCACTACTCCCGAGTCAAGAAAGCTCCAGAAAACCCCCAAGGAATTCCTGAAGAAGCCCACTACCATAGACTAGCAGACTCCAACATTATTCCTTGGACTCTTGATAAGTATAACTTCAACACAAAACCTTACCATGGAATGGCCATAGTCAAATGCACGGGTCATCACATCAATATTTTCGGGTGAGGCAACACCTTGACCAGGCATGGCCATTTATGTACTATTAGATCCCACATACTCACTGAAAAGCAGATAAACATCACACACATACAGAAAAATTGCCAGCCATTCATACAACAGAGCCTTAAAGGCTGGAAAGCATGGCTGACTGCCAAATCACACCCACGACGCGTACGGAGAGATGCAACTGGGTGGCTTGGCACAGGTTTAGCAGTTTTAAATACAATAGACCAAGAGGTACTGGTAAACAAACTGAATACTGTCACATCCAGCCTAGGGAAACTTAAAGTACCTCTAAGTTTGTTCATACTTACTCTAGCTGAAACACAGTCACTAGCAATTCACAGAATCACTGATTATATTGGAAAAACTAATAAAAAATTGCACTCGCTTTCCAGTGCATACAAACACAACAATAGGTACAGACTGTGGCTGTAGGAATACTAAGAGAGGGAACCTCAGGAATACTACCTGAAGAAATAAAAGAAATTATAGCCAGAAACAGTTCCACCACTCAATTTGAGAAAAACTATCAGACATGGTGGCAACTAGTGAATTTTACTTATAATCCACAAAATGAACAAATTGAGGCTTATGTACTTACTATTAGTGCTGCCAGAGAAAAGATTATCTTTCCTGTTCTGACTCTAGGAACCATACACCAGAATGTCATAATTCGACCCATAAATCATAATGTGTGGGCACACTATGATTCCTCCAAAAACAAATGGCAGTCAATCAGTACAGAAGCCTATATCCCTAAAGAACAACTAAGGTACATCTGTAAAAATGCAATCGTAGAAAATGAAAATTTGTGTCTAGATGCTGAAAATAGTACAGATAGGAATAGAAACGAATCTTTTTAAAACAATGCTTAAGCATCCTGACATAGAGAAATTAGTCCAAAAGTGAATAAAAGGTCTCAACAAATGATTTGGCAAGTTGAACACGACTCCACCAATATAACAAATATCCTGACTAAAATAGAACAGACAGGACAACATCACTGGTGGGATATCTTTACAGGACAATCCCCTTCAGCAACCAAAGTGTTCAACTTAATACATCCAATACTAATTATAGCAATAACTATGCTTTTACTATCCCTTTTAAATATATGAGTGTAGTATAGGTTACACTCTATAATTAGAAGAACCCAAATATTATGGGCAATAATGCACATTCACACTTCCCTGGAACTTGACGAAAAAGTTCGTAAGTTCTAAGAAAAGGGGGGACTGAAGAAGGAAGAGTTAATTGAGATGCTTTTACTGTAAACCCATAAGACCCTACCCCCCTGTACGAGTTATAGTTTACTGTAAGCTATACTTCGTTTGCTGTAAGCAGCATTTCATACTAAGAAGACTATGTCCTGTACCGAGGGCATTAGACCTTCAAGGAACAACAACAAACACTAGACAAAGAACTCAACACCCATAAATCTCATCCAGGAGAGCCAAGGTAGACATTTCAAGAGGTGAAGTAGGCCTAAAGCCAAGGCCTTCTTGAAGCTTCAGCGATCAGAACACAAAAACAATAGAAAGTACGAAAGGTCTTCGATGTCACGCGAGGAAGAGTAGTTAAAAACACACCCTAAGATGAAGACAAACAGGAACTCCCACCAAAATATTCCTCAAAATAGAGACCACACCTCCAACTCCGTCCCAAATCCACCTACTATGAATATTGTAATGTAATAATGCAATAATATGAATATGTATGTGAATATGTTGTCATCATTGTCAAAATCTGTATAAATTGCTCTTTCTATTCAAACACTGCGGAGCCTTTCTTTCCAGCAATAGCTGGCAGGCTACCCCGGCCGTTAAATAAATAAATACCTTGCTGCTTTAGACACAAACCTCTGTCTAAACAGTTTTTAATCTGCCTTTTTTGGCATCACTGGAGCGCCTGGGATGGGAAAGCGGGGCAGCCTTGTGCCGGGCACAGCCGCTTCCAACCAGTTGCAGCCAGCTGCCCTCAGCTGTGCGCTCCCAGGCCTGCTGCCCTAGGGGTGCCGGGCAATGGCCCATTGTGACGCGTTGCCGGGCCCTTTGTGATGCAGGGCCTCCTTGGGCCCAGAGGCCATTGTGACACCGCGGGACCCCGCCCTGACCGGGAGGCTAATGAGGGAGGGCGGGGCCCTGGAGTGCCCACTCCCAGGAGAGCCTCTGTGTCAAGAGGCAGCATCTTTCTCAGGTGCCTCAGCGGTGGAGGAAGAAGCCGAAGCGGAAGATGAAGAAGTTCAGCGACTTGCAGACGCGCAAGTGGCTGCCGAGCTGGCAGAGGAAGCACAAGGTGAGGGATAGGGTAGTAGAGAGCTGCCTTGGCGCCAGGGCGGCCTGGGCTTGCGGGCACGCAGAGGCCAGATGTGGCGTGGCAACCGCCTCCATCCCACACCACCTCCTCCTCCTCCTCCTCGTCCTCCTTGCCGCAGGTGGACAACTGGCAGACGCAGGCAGCAGCGCAGCAAGAGGAGAACAGCGCCTCTTGTGCTGCCGTGGCTGAGCAGCGGAGAGCAGCAGGGGCAGAGAGCCAGGCAGCTGCCCCACGCAGCCCCAGAGGCCACGGCCGCGCTGTGCTGGACGCACTGCAGCGCGTGGCACGCGCCACCCGCAGCGGGGTTGCAGCTGCGATCCGGCGCCGTGGCCGGAAGCCGGAGCCACAGAGGCAGGTGGAAGAAGGTAGGGAGGTGCAACAAGGTAGGGAGGCAGCCATAGCAGGACCATCCACAGCAGCAGGGCCACAGAGCCAGGACTCTGCCCTGCAAAGCCCCTGCTGCCCCCCCAGCCCCTTCCCAAGCCATGGGGAAGCTCTCAGTGGGCAGCGGGCCGGGGCAGCAGGGCGGGCAGTCCTGCCGGTGGCAGAGAGCGAGGACGGGGCCTGCTCCGAGAACGAGAGTCTCTGGGAAATCTCCAGCCTCCCCGAGCCGTCAACAGAAGATGAAAACACAGAGGAGAGCTGGAACAGTGGGGAAGAATGTAGTTCAGTGTCTCTCCCGTGCCAGGCATGGGCACGGATGCCCCGGGACTCTCAAGCAGGCACAGCCTCAGTCCCTGGCCCAGGTGTCAGTAGCACAAGCTCTTCCACCAGGGCAAAGGCCCCCAGCCCGCACGGCTTTCCAGACCGCTGCGCCCTCAGCCCCCGGCCAAGCGACCTGGAAGCTCTCAGTGGGCAGGGGGCAGGGACAGCAGCCAAGGCCGTCCTCTCAGTGGCACCGAGCCAGGACGGCCCCTGGTCCGAGGAGCTCTCAGACACCTGCAGCCTCCTAGAACTGCCCCCAGAGCAAGACAGCAGAGACCAAAGCTGGGCGAGTGGAGAAAAGGGGTTCCCTGTGCCCGTCCCACGGGAGGCGTGGGCAGAGCCCCGGGGCCTTCAAGCGGCCCCAGCCAGAGCCCGTGCCCCAGTTGGCCGCATCAGCAGCCCGTACATCAGGCCAAAGGCCCCGACCCCGGACGCCCGCCCCCCCAGCCCCTCCCCAAGCCAGCTGGAAGCTCTCAGTGGGCCGTGGACAGAGCTCTGGGCCATCTGCGGGGAGTGGACAGGGGAAGAAAAGACAGAGCAACCGCTGTCCCCTGAGGAAGACAGCAACCCCAGCGAGCTGTCAGAGGAGGACGGGGAAGGCGTCCAGATCTACACCATCTGGGTCAAGCCCTCCCTCCTGCCAGTCCTGCTGCAGCCTCAGACCGCTTGCCGGGAAGGGCCCCAATGCGCCTGCCTCATCTGCGCAGAGGCGGCCCAAGAGGCAGGCGGGGACCCGCACAGCACATCTCCTGCCCTGGCGGGTGGCAGGCACAGCCAGCCAACAGCCGCTGCCCCGCAGCGCCCCAGAGGCTGCTGCCCCGGCGTGCTGGACGCGCTGCAGCACGTGGCACGTGCCACCCTGAGCAGGATTGCAGCTGTGATCCGGCGCCGTGGCCAGCAGCCGGGGGCAGAGCGGGACCTGGCTGGAGGCATGGATGCAGCCATGGTGGCAACAGCCCCAGCAGCAGGGCCGGAGAGCCAGGCAGCTGCCCTGCACAGCCCCTGCAGCCCCTCCAGCCCCTCGCCCAACCAGCTGGAAGCTCTCAGGGGGCAGTGGGCAGAGGCAGCGGTGCAGACCGTCCTGCCCCCGCCACAGAGCCAGCAGGGGGCCTGGTCTGAGGACGAGAGTCTCTGGGACGTCTCCAGCCTCTTAGAGCGCTGCCAGGGGCAAGAAAGCACGCAGCAAAGCTGCAGTACTGGGGCAGGCAGTAGCTCTGGGTCCCTCCCGTGTGAGCCATGGCCAGAGCCCTGCGACACGTCAACGTCATCAGACACATCCACCGACTGAGCTGCTGGGGGCAGTCTGCAGCGTTGGCGAGTCCAGCCCAAGTCAGCTCCAGCCGTCTCGGCACAGCGGCCCTCTCTCTTCAGGGAGGCACTGCGGGCTCTGTGCAGGGCATTCCGCCGGCCCTGCCTGGTGGGGCAGCACGGCGGCTCCCAGGCTGCGGCGCTGCCCGCACTGACATCCGCCTGATGGCCGGTCACCACGGGTGTCTCCCAGGGCTCGCTGTTGGGGCCAGTGCCGTTGCTCTGTTGGCTTGCATTGCCCTTTTTCCCCACTCCTCGAGGACTTTGCCTGACTGCCACGGCTTTTCCAAAACGATGCCTAGTGGCCTAGCCACTTTGTCTGCCAGCTCCCTCGGGACCTGCGGGTGACTCTCAGCGGGTCCCTTGGGCACCTTCAGGTGCTCTCCAACCCGATCCTCTGCTGCAGGGGCCATAGGCTCTTCTTCTGCCAGTCCCTGCATTTGCCTTTCTCCACCTGGGCGGCGTGGCTGCAGCACTCGCTCTTGAAGACTGAAGCGCAGAAGCCATCGAGAGCCTCAGCCTTCTCTTGGTGCACCAGAGCCACGGCTGCCAGTTCCTTCCGGAGAGGGCCCACCTTATCCCTAGTCTTCCTTTAGTGAGATAGCTGTAGAAGCCCTTCTCCTTAAGAGCTCTGGCCAGACTCAATTCGAGCTGGGCCTTGGCTTGCCTACCCTCGTCCCCATCCTCCCAGGCCACCTGTCCTTGTTCCCATTCCCTGAAAGACGAGAATTAGTCCCCTTAGGTTCTGTAGGTTAGAGTAGGGGTAGGAAAGAATTAGTCAAGTAAGATTCTGTAGGTTAGAGTAGGGGTAGGGAAGAATTAGTCCCCTTAGCTTCTGTAGATTAGAGTAGGGGTAGGGAAGAATTAGTCGAGTAAGGTTCTGTAGGTTAAAGTAGGGCTTGGTGTTCCTGGTGCTCTCCACTCGAATTTAAAAGCACAAGGTCAAGGCCGTCTCACGCTTTCCGTTCCCGTTTGATGACAAAAATTACAACGGGTGCTTTAGTGTGGGCGGTGGCATAGGAGAGCCGAGTCTTTAAGGTGGACTTCTGAAAGTTTAAAATAAAGATTGGTTTTGAAAGAAAAGTGTCAGGAAGCTCTTGTTTGGAAAGGGAAGAATATTTAGCGGTTGGGCAAGGACTTGTTCCTTTGGCAGCTGAGCTGTGTCCCTTGTGCGTGGGTGCGTGCAAGAGAGCCATCCTGGAGGCTGAAGGCAGCAGAGGGACGTCTGTAAGCACAGCTGGGCAACAGCCACCGAGCCGGTCTTTCCTTCTTGGAAGTAGAAATTTGGTTGTTGGGATCTCCTGCCGTTCCTGTGTTCCTGCCCTCCCCTTTAGAAGGAGGAGTTCTTGGAAGACGTGCCTTGCGGGGCTGGGCCGCTGCTAAATGACAGCAGAAATGCCAGACGCCTTTCTTGAAAGAAAGCTCCTGGTTCGCTCAAGAAGCAGGGCTGGTTCTTTTCCTCAGGCTGGAGTCCTTGATTTGGGTGGAAAAAAGCATCCAGAAGACCCAAGCCTTTTAGTTGCTGGGGGCCAGCCTGTGTCGTGTGGGGCGAAGGAGAAAGGCGCTGCCTGGGGCGGGGCGGGACGGGACGGGACGGGAGGGATGGGAGGACAAGAGGGTGAAGTCCAGCTGCGGGCAGAGCCCCGGGACCTTCAAGCGTGCAGCCCCACAGTCAAATGGCCCAGCTCTCCCCATCAGAAGCCCTGAAATCAGGGCAAAGGCTCCGCCCCTGCCCTACTTCTCCTGCTGGACCTCCGGGCCGTCGCCAAGCGCACCCGAAGCTGGCAGTGGGCAGTGGGCAGTGGGCAGGGGCAGCGGTGGAGGCCGTCCTGCCAGTGGCACAGACCGAGGCTGGGGCCTGGTCCGAGTGGCTCTGGGACATCTCCTGCCTCCCAGAGCTGTGCAAAGGGCGAGAAATCGCAGAGCAAGCGGTGTCCCGTGGGGAAGAAGCAAGGAGAAAGAGCTGTGTCAGGAAAGCAGGAAAGAGAGCAAAACACACGCTTGCCTGGGTTGGGCCCTTACAGCCGGCGCTCTTGCTGAAGGCCCACAGCGGTTGCCGGGAGGGGCCCGGTTACCCCGCCAGTGTGGGCAGAGACGCTGAGCTGCACAGCACACGGCCAGCCCCAGCAAGTGGCCAGGTCCCCCCCGTTGTCCCAGACCGGCTTCTTTGCCTGTGTTATGCAAGAGGCCGATCCACACACACGGTCGAGGGATTGGATTTATTGACGGTTGTGCACCGAAGGGGGTGCCGGTTGGCAAGCCCCAAACCTTATAGCAAGGCAGTTCTCCTGACAAGGAACTTATCTGTCTGAGCCCGGGCCGTGCCGTGGCCGGGTGGCACCGCCAGCTGCCGGATGCAGACAGGGCTGAGCTCTGGGGAGGCTGCGGGCACTGGGGCCCTGCGGGAGCTGTTGGTTGGGGCCAGCTGGAGCGCCTGGGATGGGAAAGCGGGGCGGCCTTGTGCCGGGCACAGCCGCTTCCATCCAGTTGCAGCCAGCTGCCCTCAGCTGTGCGCTCCCAGGCCTGCTGCCCTAGGGGTGCTGAAATGCTTTTACTGTAAACCCATAAGACCCTACCCCCCTTGTACGCCTTATAGTTTACTGTAAGCTATACTTTGTTTGCTGTAAGCAGCATTTCATACTAAGAAGACTATGTCCTGTACCAAAGGCCATTAGACCTTAAAGGAACCACAACAAACACTAGACAAAGAACTCAACCCCCATAAATCTCATCCAAGGGAGCCAAGGTAGACATTTCAATAGGTGGAGTAGGCCTAAAGCCAAGGGTTTCTTCAAGCCTGAAGGATCAGAACACGAGAACAATGGATAGAACAGAAGGTCACGGAGGTGATGAGAAGATGAGGAGTAAAAAACGGACCCTAGGATGAAGGCAAACAGGAACTCCCAGCTAAATATTCCTCAAAATAGAGACCACACCTCCAACTCCACCCCAACTCCACCTGCTATGAATATTGTAATGTAAAGATGCAATAATATGAATATGTATATGAAGATGTTGTAATCCTTGTCAAAAACTGTATAAATTCCTCGTTCTATTCAAACACCGCGGAGCCTGTTTTCCCAGCACTAGCTGGCAGGCTGCCCCGGCCGTTAAATAATAAATACCTGCTGCTTTAGACATAAAACTCTGTCTAAACAGTTTTTAATCTGCCTTTTTGGGCATCAGTGGCGGGCAATGGCCCATTGTGACGCGTTGCCGGGCCCTTTGTGATGCAGGGCCTCCTTGGGCCCAGAGGCCATTGTGACACCGCGGGACCCCGCCCTGACCGGGAGGCTAATGAGGGAGGGCGGGGCCCTGGAGTGCCCACTCCCAGGAGAGCCTCTGTGTCAAGAGGCAGCATCTTTCTCAGGTGCCTCAGCGGTGGAGGAAGAAGCCGAAGCGGAAGATGAAGAAGTTCAGCGACTTGCAGACGCGCAAGTGGCTGCCGAGCTGGCAGAGGAAGCACAAGGTGAGGGATAGGGTAGTAGAGAGCTGCCTTGGCGCCAGGGCGGCCTGGGCTTGCGGGCACGCAGAGGCCAGATGTGGCGTGGCAACCGCCTCCATCCCACACCACCTCCTCCTCCTCCTCCTCGTCCTCCTTGCCGCAGGTGGACAACTGGCAGACGCAGGCAGCAGCGCAGCAAGAGGAGAACAGCGCCTCTTGTGCTGCCGTGGCTGAGCAGCGGAGAGCAGCAGGGGCAGAGAGCCAGGCAGCTGCCCCACGCAGCCCCAGAGGCCACGGCCGCTCTGTGCTGGACGCACTGCAGCGCGTGGCACGCGCCACCCGCAGCGGGGTTGCAGCTGCGATCCGGCGCCGTGGCCGGAAGCCGGAGCCACAGAGGCAGGTGGAAGAAGGTAGGGAGGTGCAACAAGGTAGGGAGGCAGCCATAGCAGGACCATCCACAGCAGCAGGGCCACAGAGCCAGGACTCTGCCCTGCAAAGCCCCTGCTGCCCCCCCAGCCCCTTCCCAAGCCATGGGGAAGCTCTCAGTGGGCAGCGGGCCGGGGCAGCAGGGCGGGCAGTCCTGCCGGTGGCAGAGAGCGAGGACGGGGCCTGCTCCGAGAACGAGAGTCTCTGGGAAATCTCCAGCCTCCCCGAGCCGTCAACAGAAGATGAAAACACAGAGGAGAGCTGGAACAGTGGGGAAGAATGTAGTTCAGTGTCTCTCCCGTGCCAGGCATGGGCACGGATGCCCCGGGACTCTCAAGCAGGCACAGCCTCAGTCCCTGGCCCAGGTGTCAGTAGCACAAGCTCTTCCACCAGGGCAAAGGCCCCCAGCCCGCACGGCTTTCCAGACCGCTGCGCCCTCAGCCCCCGGCCAAGCGACCTGGAAGCTCTCAGTGGGCAGGGGGCAGGGACAGCAGCCAAGGCCGTCCTCTCAGTGGCACCGAGCCAGGACGGCCCCTGGTCCGAGGAGCTCTCAGACACCTGCAGCCTCCTAGAACTGCCCCCAGAGCAAGACAGCAGAGACCAAAGCTGGGCGAGTGGAGAAAAGGTGTTCCCTGTGCCCGTCCCACGGGAGGCGTGGGCAGAGCCCCGGGGCCTTCAAGCGGCCCCAGCCAGAGCCCGTGCCCCAGTTGGCCGCATCAGCAGCCCGTACATCAGGCCAAAGGCCCCGACCCCGGACGCCTGCCCCCCCAGCCCCTCCCCAAGCCAGCTGGAAGCTCTCAGTGGGCCGTGGACAGAGCTCTGGGCCATCTGCGGGGAGTGGCGAGGGGCAGAAAACACAGAGCAGCCACTGTCCCCTGAGGAAGACAGCAACCCCAGCGAGCTGTCAGAGGAGGACGGGGAAGGCGTCCAGATCTACACCATCTGGGTCAAGCCCTCCCTCCTGCCAGTCCTGCTGCAGCCTCAGACCGCTTGCCGGGAAGGGCCCCAATGCGCCTGCCTCATCTGCGCAGAGGCGGCCCAAGAGGCAGGCGGGGACCCGCACAGCACATCTCCTGCCCCGGCGGGTGGCAGGCACAGCCAGCCAACAGCCGCTGCCCCGCAGCGCCCCAGAGGCTGCTGCCCCGGCGTGCTGGACGCGCTGCAGCGTGTGGCACGTGCCACCCTGAGCAGGATTGCAGCTGTGATCCGGCGCCGTGGCCAGCAGCCGGGGGCAGAGCGGGACCTGGCTGGAGGCATGGATGCAGCCATGGTGGCAACAGCCCCAGCAGCAGGGCCGGAGAGCCAGGCAGCTGCCCTGCACAGCCCCTGCAGCCCCTCCAGCCCCTCGCCCAACCAGCTGGAAGCTCTCAGGGGGCAGTGGGCAGAGGCAGCGGTGCAGACCGTCCTGCCCCCGCCACAGAGCCAGCAGGGGGCCTGGTCTGAGGACGAGAGTCTCTGGGACGTCTCCAGCCTCTTAGAGCGCTGCCAGGGGCAAGAAAGCACGCAGCAAAGCTGCAGTACTGGGGCAGGCAGTAGCTCTGGGTCCCTCCCGTGTGAGCCATGGCCAGAGCCCTGCGACACGTCAACGTCATCAGACACATCCACCGACTGAGCTGCTGGGGGCAGTCTGCAGCGTTGGCGAGTCCAGCCCAAGTCAGCTCCAGCCGTCTCGGCACAGCGGCCCTCTCTCTTCAGGGAGGCACTGCGGGCTCTGTGCAGGGCATTCCGCCGGCCCTGCCTGGTGGGGCAGCACGGCGGCTCCCAGGCTGCGGCGCTGCCCGCACTGACATCCGCCTGATGGCCGGTCACCACGGGTGTCTCCCAGGGCTCGCTGTTGGGGCCAGTGCCGTTGCTCTGTTGGCTTGCATTGCCCTTTTTCCCCACTCCTCGAGGACTTTGCCTGACTGCCACGGCTTTTCCAAAACGATGCCTAGTGGCCTAGCCACTTTGTCTGCCAGCTCCCTCGGGACCTGCGGGTGACTCTCAGCGGGTCCCTTGGGCACCTTCAGGTGCTCTCCAACCCGATCCTCTGCTGCAGGGGCCATAGGCTCTTCTTCTGCCAGTCCCTGCATTTGCCTTTCTCCACCTGGGCGGCGTGGCTGCAGCACTCGCTCTTGAAGACTGAAGCGCAGAAGCCATCGAGAGCCTCAGCCTTCTCTTGGTGCACCAGAGCCACGGCTGCCAGTTCCTTCCGGAGAGGGCCCACCTTATCCCTAGTCTTCCTTTAGTGAGATAGCTGTAGAAGCCCTTCTCCTTAAGAGCTCTGGCCAGACTCAATTCGAGCTGGGCCTTGGCTTGCCTACCCTCGTCCCCATCCTCCCAGGCCACCTGTCCTTGTTCCCATTCCCTGAAAGACGAGAATTAGTCCCCTTAGGTTCTGTAGGTTAGAGTAGGGGTAGGAAAGAATTAGTCAAGTAAGATTCTGTAGGTTAGAGTAGGGGTAGGGAAGAATTAGTCCCCTTAGCTTCTGTAGATTAGAGTAGGGGTAGGGAAGAATTAGTCGAGTAAGGTTCTGTAGGTTAAAGTAGGGCTTGGTGTTCCTGGTGCTCTCCACTCGAATTTAAAAGCACAAGGTCAAGGCCGTCTCATGCTTTCCGTTCCCGTTTGATGACAAAAATTACAACGGGTGCTTTAGTGTGGGCGGTGGCATAGGAGAGCCGAGTCTTTAAGGTGGACTTCTGAAAGTTTAAAATAAAGATTGGTTTTGAAAGAAAAGTGTCAGGAAGCTCTTGTTTGGAAAGGGAAGAATATTTAGCGGTTGGGCAAGGACTTGTTCCTTTGGCAGCTGAGCTGTGTCCCTTGTGCGTGGGTGCGTGCAAGAGAGCCATCCTGGAGGCTGAAGGCAGCAGAGGGACGTCTGTAAGCACAGCTGGGCAACAGCCACCGAGCCGGTCTTTCCTTCTTGGAAGTAGAAATTTGGTTGTTGGGATCTCCTGCCGTTCCTGTGTTCCTGCCCTCCCCTTTAGAAGGAGGAGTTCTTGGAAGACGTGCCTTGCGGGGCTGGGCCGCTGCTAAATGACAGCAGAAATGCCAGACGCCTTTCTTGAAAGAAAGCTCCTGGTTCGCTCAAGAAGCAGGGCTGGTTCTTTTCCTCAGGCTGGAGTCCTTGATTTGGGTGGAAAAAAGCATCCAGAAGACCCAAGCCTTTTAGTTGCTGGGGGCCAGCCTGTGTCGTGTGGGGCGAAGGAGAAAGGCGCTGCCTGGGGCGGGGCGGGACGGGACGGGACGGGAGGGATGGGAGGACGAGAGGGTGAAGTCCGGCTGCGGGCAGAGCCCCGGGACCTTCAAGCGTGCAGCCCCACAGTCAAATGGCCCAGCTCTCCCCATCAGAAGCCCTGAAATCAGGGCAAAGGCTCCGCCCCTGCCCTACTTCTCCTGCTGGACCTCCGGGCCGTCGCCAAGCGCACCCGAAGCTGGCAGTGGGCAGTGGGCAGTGGGCAGGGGCAGCGGTGGAGGCCGTCCTGCCAGTGGCACAGACCGAGGCTGGGGCCTGGTCCGAGTGGCTCTGGGACATCTCCTGCCTCCCAGAGCTGTGCAAAGGGCGAGAAATCGCAGAGCAAGCGGTGTCCCGTGGGGAAGAAGCAAGGAGAAAGAGCTGTGTCAGGAAAGCAGGAAAGAGAGCAAAACACACGCTTGCCTGGGTTGGGCCCTTACAGCCGGCGCTCTTGCTGAAGGCCCACAGCGGTTGCCGGGAGGGGCCCGGTTACCCCGCCAGTGTGGGCAGAGACGCTGAGCTGCACAGCACACGGCCAGCCCCAGCAAGTGGCCAGGTCCCCCCCGTTGTCCCAGACCGGCTTCTTTGCCTGTGTTATGCAAGAGGCCGATCCACACACACGGTCGAGGGATTGGATTTATTGACGGTTGTGCACCGAAGGGGGTGCCGGTTGGCAAGCCCCAAACCTTATAGCAAGGCAGTTCTCCTGACAAGGAACTTATCTGTCTGAGCCCGGGCCGTGCCGTGGCCGGGTGGCACCGCCAGCTGCCGGATGCAGACAGGGCTGAGCTCTGGGGAGGCTGCGGGCACTGGGGCCCTGCGGGAGCTGTTGGTTGGGGCCAGCTGGAGCGCCTGGGATGGGAAAGCGGGGCGGCCTTGTGCCGGGCACAGCCGCTTCCATCCAGTTGCAGCCAGCTGCCCTCAGCTGTGCGCTCCCAGGCCTGCTGCCCTAGGGGTGCTGAAATGCTTTTACTGT
Source organism: Pyrocephalus nanus (assembly GCA_038380795.1). Taxonomy (NCBI): domain Eukaryota; kingdom Metazoa; phylum Chordata; class Aves; order Passeriformes; family Tyrannidae; genus Pyrocephalus; species Pyrocephalus nanus. The sequence goes on along the minus strand of CM076263.1, from coordinate 62,389,365 downwards.
AAACCCATAAGACCCTACCCCCCTTGTACGCCTTATAGTTTACTGTAAGCTATACTTTGTTTGCTGTAAGCAGCATTTCATACTAAGAAGACTATGTCCTGTACCAAAGGCCATTAGACCTTAAAGGAACCACAACAAACACTAGACAAAGAACTCAACCCCCATAAATCTCATCCAAGGGAGCCAAGGTAGACATTTCAATAGGTGGAGTAGGCCTAAAGCCAAGGGTTTCTTCAAGCCTGAAGGATCAGAACACGAGAACAATGGATAGAACAGAAGGTCACGGAGGTGATGAGAAGATGAGGAGTAAAAAACGGACCCTAGGATGAAGGCAAACAGGAACTCCCAGCTAAATATTCCTCAAAATAGAGACCACACCTCCAACTCCACCCCAACTCCACCTGCTATGAATATTGTAATGTAAAGATGCAATAATATGAATATGTATATGAAGATGTTGTAATCCTTGTCAAAAACTGTATAAATTCCTCGTTCTATTCAAACACCGCGGAGCCTGTTTTCCCAGCACTAGCTGGCAGGCTGCCCCGGCCGTTAAATAATAAATACCTGCTGCTTTAGACATAAAACTCTGTCTAAACAGTTTTTAATCTGCCTTTTTGGGCATCAGTGGCGGGCAATGGCCCATTGTGACGCGTTGCCGGGCCCTTTGTGATGCAGGGCCTCCTTGGGCCCAGAGGCCATTGTGACACCGCGGGACCCCGCCCTGACCGGGAGGCTAATGAGGGAGGGCGGGGCCCTGGAGTGCCCACTCCCAGGAGAGCCTCTGTGTCAAGAGGCAGCATCTTTCTCAGGTGCCTCAGCGGTGGAGGAAGAAGCCGAAGCGGAAGATGAAGAAGTTCAGCGACTTGCAGACGCGCAAGTGGCTGCCGAGCTGGCAGAGGAAGCACAAGGTGAGGGATAGGGTAGTAGAGAGCTGCCTTGGCGCCAGGGCGGCCTGGGCTTGCGGGCACGCAGAGGCCAGATGTGGCGTGGCAACCGCCTCCATCCCACACCACCTCCTCCTCCTCCTCCTCGTCCTCCTTGCCGCAGGTGGACAACTGGCAGACGCAGGCAGCAGCGCAGCAAGAGGAGAACAGCGCCTCTTGTGCTGCCGTGGCTGAGCAGCGGAGAGCAGCAGGGGCAGAGAGCCAGGCAGCTGCCCCACGCAGCCCCAGAGGCCACGGCCGCTCTGTGCTGGACGCACTGCAGCGCGTGGCACGCGCCACCCGCAGCGGGGTTGCAGCTGCGATCCGGCGCCGTGGCCGGAAGCCGGAGCCACAGAGGCAGGTGGAAGAAGGTAGGGAGGTGCAACAAGGTAGGGAGGCAGCCATAGCAGGACCATCCACAGCAGCAGGGCCACAGAGCCAGGACTCTGCCCTGCAAAGCCCCTGCTGCCCCCCCAGCCCCTTCCCAAGCCATGGGGAAGCTCTCAGTGGGCAGCGGGCCGGGGCAGCAGGGCGGGCAGTCCTGCCGGTGGCAGAGAGCGAGGACGGGGCCTGCTCCGAGAACGAGAGTCTCTGGGAAATCTCCAGCCTCCCCGAGCCGTCAACAGAAGATGAAAACACAGAGGAGAGCTGGAACAGTGGGGAAGAATGTAGTTCAGTGTCTCTCCCGTGCCAGGCATGGGCACGGATGCCCCGGGACTCTCAAGCAGGCACAGCCTCAGTCCCTGGCCCAGGTGTCAGTAGCACAAGCTCTTCCACCAGGGCAAAGGCCCCCAGCCCGCACGGCTTTCCAGACCGCTGCGCCCTCAGCCCCCGGCCAAGCGACCTGGAAGCTCTCAGTGGGCAGGGGGCAGGGACAGCAGCCAAGGCCGTCCTCTCAGTGGCACCGAGCCAGGACGGCCCCTGGTCCGAGGAGCTCTCAGACACCTGCAGCCTCCTAGAACTGCCCCCAGAGCAAGACAGCAGAGACCAAAGCTGGGCGAGTGGAGAAAAGGTGTTCCCTGTGCCCGTCCCACGGGAGGCGTGGGCAGAGCCCCGGGGCCTTCAAGCGGCCCCAGCCAGAGCCCGTGCCCCAGTTGGCCGCATCAGCAGCCCGTACATCAGGCCAAAGGCCCCGACCCCGGACGCCTGCCCCCCCAGCCCCTCCCCAAGCCAGCTGGAAGCTCTCAGTGGGCCGTGGACAGAGCTCTGGGCCATCTGCGGGGAGTGGCGAGGGGCAGAAAACACAGAGCAGCCACTGTCCCCTGAGGAAGACAGCAACCCCAGCGAGCTGTCAGAGGAGGACGGGGAAGGCGTCCAGATCTACACCATCTGGGTCAAGCCCTCCCTCCTGCCAGTCCTGCTGCAGCCTCAGACCGCTTGCCGGGAAGGGCCCCAATGCGCCTGCCTCATCTGCGCAGAGGCGGCCCAAGAGGCAGGCGGGGACCCGCACAGCACATCTCCTGCCCCGGCGGGTGGCAGGCACAGCCAGCCAACAGCCGCTGCCCCGCAGCGCCCCAGAGGCTGCTGCCCCGGCGTGCTGGACGCGCTGCAGCGTGTGGCACGTGCCACCCTGAGCAGGATTGCAGCTGTGATCCGGCGCCGTGGCCAGCAGCCGGGGGCAGAGCGGGACCTGGCTGGAGGCATGGATGCAGCCATGGTGGCAACAGCCCCAGCAGCAGGGCCGGAGAGCCAGGCAGCTGCCCTGCACAGCCCCTGCAGCCCCTCCAGCCCCTCGCCCAACCAGCTGGAAGCTCTCAGGGGGCAGTGGGCAGAGGCAGCGGTGCAGACCGTCCTGCCCCCGCCACAGAGCCAGCAGGGGGCCTGGTCTGAGGACGAGAGTCTCTGGGACGTCTCCAGCCTCTTAGAGCGCTGCCAGGGGCAAGAAAGCACGCAGCAAAGCTGCAGTACTGGGGCAGGCAGTAGCTCTGGGTCCCTCCCGTGTGAGCCATGGCCAGAGCCCTGCGACACGTCAACGTCATCAGACACATCCACCGACTGAGCTGCTGGGGGCAGTCTGCAGCGTTGGCGAGTCCAGCCCAAGTCAGCTCCAGCCGTCTCGGCACAGCGGCCCTCTCTCTTCAGGGAGGCACTGCGGGCTCTGTGCAGGGCATTCCGCCGGCCCTGCCTGGTGGGGCAGCACGGCGGCTCCCAGGCTGCGGCGCTGCCCGCACTGACATCCGCCTGATGGCCGGTCACCACGGGTGTCTCCCAGGGCTCGCTGTTGGGGCCAGTGCCGTTGCTCTGTTGGCTTGCATTGCCCTTTTTCCCCACTCCTCGAGGACTTTGCCTGACTGCCACGGCTTTTCCAAAACGATGCCTAGTGGCCTAGCCACTTTGTCTGCCAGCTCCCTCGGGACCTGCGGGTGACTCTCAGCGGGTCCCTTGGGCACCTTCAGGTGCTCTCCAACCCGATCCTCTGCTGCAGGGGCCATAGGCTCTTCTTCTGCCAGTCCCTGCATTTGCCTTTCTCCACCTGGGCGGCGTGGCTGCAGCACTCGCTCTTGAAGACTGAAGCGCAGAAGCCATCGAGAGCCTCAGCCTTCTCTTGGTGCACCAGAGCCACGGCTGCCAGTTCCTTCCGGAGAGGGCCCACCTTATCCCTAGTCTTCCTTTAGTGAGATAGCTGTAGAAGCCCTTCTCCTTAAGAGCTCTGGCCAGACTCAATTCGAGCTGGGCCTTGGCTTGCCTACCCTCGTCCCCATCCTCCCAGGCCACCTGTCCTTGTTCCCATTCCCTGAAAGACGAGAATTAGTCCCCTTAGGTTCTGTAGGTTAGAGTAGGGGTAGGAAAGAATTAGTCAAGTAAGATTCTGTAGGTTAGAGTAGGGGTAGGGAAGAATTAGTCCCCTTAGCTTCTGTAGATTAGAGTAGGGGTAGGGAAGAATTAGTCGAGTAAGGTTCTGTAGGTTAAAGTAGGGCTTGGTGTTCCTGGTGCTCTCCACTCGAATTTAAAAGCACAAGGTCAAGGCCGTCTCATGCTTTCCGTTCCCGTTTGATGACAAAAATTACAACGGGTGCTTTAGTGTGGGCGGTGGCATAGGAGAGCCGAGTCTTTAAGGTGGACTTCTGAAAGTTTAAAATAAAGATTGGTTTTGAAAGAAAAGTGTCAGGAAGCTCTTGTTTGGAAAGGGAAGAATATTTAGCGGTTGGGCAAGGACTTGTTCCTTTGGCAGCTGAGCTGTGTCCCTTGTGCGTGGGTGCGTGCAAGAGAGCCATCCTGGAGGCTGAAGGCAGCAGAGGGACGTCTGTAAGCACAGCTGGGCAACAGCCACCGAGCCGGTCTTTCCTTCTTGGAAGTAGAAATTTGGTTGTTGGGATCTCCTGCCGTTCCTGTGTTCCTGCCCTCCCCTTTAGAAGGAGGAGTTCTTGGAAGACGTGCCTTGCGGGGCTGGGCCGCTGCTAAATGACAGCAGAAATGCCAGACGCCTTTCTTGAAAGAAAGCTCCTGGTTCGCTCAAGAAGCAGGGCTGGTTCTTTTCCTCAGGCTGGAGTCCTTGATTTGGGTGGAAAAAAGCATCCAGAAGACCCAAGCCTTTTAGTTGCTGGGGGCCAGCCTGTGTCGTGTGGGGCGAAGGAGAAAGGCGCTGCCTGGGGCGGGGCGGGACGGGACGGGACGGGAGGGATGGGAGGACGAGAGGGTGAAGTCCGGCTGCGGGCAGAGCCCCGGGACCTTCAAGCGTGCAGCCCCACAGTCAAATGGCCCAGCTCTCCCCATCAGAAGCCCTGAAATCAGGGCAAAGGCTCCGCCCCTGCCCTACTTCTCCTGATGGACCTCCGGGCCGTCGCCAAGCGCACCCGAAGCTGGCAGTGGGCAGTGGGCAGTGGGCAGGGGCAGCGGTGGAGGCCGTCCTGCCAGTGGCACAGACCGAGGCTGGGGCCTGGTCCGAGTGGCTCTGGGACATCTCCTGCCTCCCAGAGCTGTGCAAAGGGCGAGAAATCGCAGAGCAAGCGGTGTCCCGTGGGGAAGAAGCAAGGAGAAAGAGCTGTGTCAGGAAAGCAGGAAAGAGAGCAAAACACACGCTTGCCTGGGTTGGGCCCTTACAGCCGGCGCTCTTGCTGAAGGCCCACAGCGGTTGCCGGGAGGGGCCCGGTTACCCCGCCAGTGTGGGCAGAGACGCTGAGCTGCACAGCACACGGCCAGCCCCAGCAAGTGGCCAGGTCCCCCCCGTTGTCCCAGACCGGCTTCTTTGCCTGTGTTATGCAAGAGGCCGATCCACACACACGGTCGAGGGATTGGATTTATTGACGGTTGTGCACCGAAGGGGGTGCCGGTTGGCAAGCCCCAAACCTTATAGCAAGGCAGTTCTCCTGACAAGGAACTTATCTGTCTGAGCCCGGGCCGTGCCGTGGCCGGGTGGCACCGCCAGCTGCCGGATGCAGACAGGGCTGAGCTCTGGGGAGGCTGCGGGCACTGGGGCCCTGCGGGAGCTGTTGGTTGGGGCCAGCTGGAGCGCCTGGGATGGGAAAGCGGGGCGGCCTTGTGCCGGGCACAGCCGCTTCCATCCAGTTGCAGCCAGCTGCCCTCAGCTGTGCGCTCCCAGGCCTGCTGCCCTAGGGGTGCTGAAATGCTTTTACTGTAAACCCATAAGACCCTACCCCCCTTGTACGCCTTATAGTTTACTGTAAGCTATACTTTGTTTGCTGTAAGCAGCATTTCATACTAAGAAGACTATGTCCTGTACCAAAGGCCATTAGACCTTAAAGGAACCACAACAAACACTAGACAAAGAACTCAACCCCCATAAATCTCATCCAAGGGAGCCAAGGTAGACATTTCAATAGGTGGAGTAGGCCTAAAGCCAAGGGTTTCTTCAAGCCTGAAGGATCAGAACACGAGAACAATGGATAGAACAGAAGGTCACGGAGGTGATGAGAAGATGAGGAGTAAAAAACGGACCCTAGGATGAAGGCAAACAGGAACTCCCAGCTAAATATTCCTCAAAATAGAGACCACACCTCCAACTCCACCCCAACTCCACCTGCTATGAATATTGTAATGTAAAGATGCAATAATATGAATATGTATATGAAGATGTTGTAATCCTTGTCAAAAACTGTATAAATTCCTCGTTCTATTCAAACACCGCGGAGCCTGTTTTCCCAGCACTAGCTGGCAGGCTGCCCCGGCCGTTAAATAATAAATACCTGCTGCTTTAGACATAAAACTCTGTCTAAACAGTTTTTAATCTGCCTTTTTGGGCATCAGTGGCGGGCAATGGCCCATTGTGACGCGTTGCCGGGCCCTTTGTGATGCAGGGCCTCCTTGGGCCCAGAGGCCATTGTGACACCGCGGGACCCCGCCCTGACCGGGAGGCTAATGAGGGAGGGCGGGGCCCTGGAGTGCCCACTCCCAGGAGAGCCTCTGTGTCAAGAGGCAGCATCTTTCTCAGGTGCCTCAGCGGTGGAGGAAGAAGCCGAAGCGGAAGATGAAGAAGTTCAGCGACTTGCAGACGCGCAAGTGGCTGCCGAGCTGGCAGAGGAAGCACAAGGTGAGGGATAGGGTAGTAGAGAGCTGCCTTGGCGCCAGGGCGGCCTGGGCTTGCGGGCACGCAGAGGCCAGATGTGGCGTGGCAACCGCCTCCATCCCACACCACCTCCTCCTCCTCCTCCTCGTCCTCCTTGCCGCAGGTGGACAACTGGCAGACGCAGGCAGCAGCGCAGCAAGAGGAGAACAGCGCCTCTTGTGCTGCCGTGGCTGAGCAGCGGAGAGCAGCAGGGGCAGAGAGCCAGGCAGCTGCCCCACGCAGCCCCAGAGGCCACGGCCGCTCTGTGCTGGACGCACTGCAGCGCGTGGCACGCGCCACCCGCAGCGGGGTTGCAGCTGCGATCCGGCGCCGTGGCCGGAAGCCGGAGCCACAGAGGCAGGTGGAAGAAGGTAGGGAGGTGCAACAAGGTAGGGAGGCAGCCATAGCAGGACCATCCACAGCAGCAGGGCCACAGAGCCAGGACTCTGCCCTGCAAAGCCCCTGCTGCCCCCCCAGCCCCTTCCCAAGCCATGGGGAAGCTCTCAGTGGGCAGCGGGCCGGGGCAGCAGGGCGGGCAGTCCTGCCGGTGGCAGAGAGCGAGGACGGGGCCTGCTCCGAGAACGAGAGTCTCTGGGAAATCTCCAGCCTCCCCGAGCCGTCAACAGAAGATGAAAACACAGAGGAGAGCTGGAACAGTGGGGAAGAATGTAGTTCAGTGTCTCTCCCGTGCCAGGCATGGGCACGGATGCCCCGGGACTCTCAAGCAGGCACAGCCTCAGTCCCTGGCCCAGGTGTCAGTAGCACAAGCTCTTCCACCAGGGCAAAGGCCCCCAGCCCGCACGGCTTTCCAGACCGCTGCGCCCTCAGCCCCCGGCCAAGCGACCTGGAAGCTCTCAGTGGGCAGGGGGCAGGGACAGCAGCCAAGGCCGTCCTCTCAGTGGCACCGAGCCAGGACGGCCCCTGGTCTGAGGAGCTCTCAGACACCTGCAGCCTCCTAGAACTGCCCCCAGAGCAAGACAGCAGAGACCAAAGCTGGGCGAGTGGAGAAAAGGGGTTCCCTGTGCCCGTCCCACGGGAGGCGTGGGCAGAGCCCCGGGGCCTTCAAGCGGCCCCAGCCAGAGCCCGTGCCCCAGTTGGCCGCATCAGCAGCCCGTACATCAGGCCAAAGGCCCCGACCCCGGACGCCTGCCCCCCCAGCCCCTCCCCAAGCCAGCTGGAAGCTCTCAGTGGGCCGTGGACAGAGCTCTGGGCCATCTGCGGGGAGTGGCGAGGGGCAGAAAACACAGAGCAGCCACTGTCCCCTGAGGAAGACAGCAACCCCAGCGAGCTGTCAGAGGAGGACGGGGAAGGCGTCCAGATCTACACCATCTGGGTCAAGCCCTCCCTCCTGCCAGTCCTGCTGCAGCCTCAGACCGCTTGCCGGGAAGGGCCCCAATGCGCCTGCCTCATCTGCGCAGAGGCGGCCCAAGAGGCAGGCGGGGACCCGCACAGCACATCTCCTGCCCCGGTGGGTGGCAGGCACAGCCAGCCAACAGCCGCTGCCCCGCAGCGCCCCAGAGGCTGCTGCCCCGGCGTGCTGGACGCGCTGCAGCACGTGGCACGTGCCACCCTGAGCAGGATTGCAGCTGTGATCCGGCGCCGTGGCCAGCAGCCGGGGGCAGAGCGGGACCTGGCTGGAGGCATGGATGCAGCCATGGTGGCAACAGCCCCAGCAGCAGGGCCGGAGAGCCAGGCAGCTGCCCTGCACAGCCCCTGCAGCCCCTCCAGCCCCTCGCCCAACCAGCTTGAAGCTCTCAGGGGGCAGTGGGCAGAGGCAGCGGTGCAGACCGTCCTGCCCCCGCCACAGAGCCAGCAGGGGGCCTGGTCTGAGGACGAGAGTCTCTGGGACGTCTCCAGCCTCTTAGAGCGCTGCCAGGGGCAAGAAAGCACGCAGCAAAGCTGCAGTACTGGGGCAGGCAGTAGCTCTGGGTCCCTCCCGTGTGAGCCATGGCCAGAGCCCTGCGACACGTCAACGTCATCAGACACATCCACCGACTGAGCTGCTGGGGGCAGTCTGCAGCGTTGGCGAGTCCAGCCCAAGTCAGCTCCAGCCATCTCGGCACAGCGGCCCTCTCTCTTCAGGGAGGCACTGCGGGCTCTGTGCAGGGCATTCCGCCGGCCCTGCCTGGCGGGGCAGCACGGCGGCTCCCAGGCTGCGGCGCTGCCCGCACTGACATCCGCCTGATGGCCGGTCACCACGGGTGTCTCCCAGGGCTCGCTGTTGGGGCCAGTGCCGTTGCTCTGTTGGCTTGCATTGCCCTTTTTCCCCACTCCTCGAGGACTTTGCCTGACTGCCACGGCTTTTCCAAAACGATGCCTAGTGGCCTAGCCACTTTGTCTGCCAGCTCCCTCGGGACCTGCGGGTGACTCTCAGCGGGTCCCTTGGGCACCTTCAGGTGCTCTCCAACCCGATCCTCTGCTGCAGGGGCCATAGGCTCTTCTTCTGCCAGTCCCTGCATTTGCCTTTCTCCACCTGGGCGGCGTGGCTGCAGCACTCGCTCTTGAAGACTGAAGCGCAGAAGCCATCGAGAGCCTCAGCCTTCTCTTGGTGCACCAGAGCCACGGCTGCCAGTTCCTTCCGGAGAGGGCCCACCTTATCCCTAGTCTTCCTTTAGTGAGATAGCTGTAGAAGCCCTTCTCCTTAAGAGCTCTGGCCAGACTCAATTCGAGCTGGGCCTTGGCTTGCCTACCCTCGTCCCCATCCTCCCAGGCCACCTGTCCTCGTTCCCATTCCCTGAAAGACGAGAATTAGTCCCCTTAGGTTCTGTAGGTTAGAGTAGGGGTAGGAAAGAATTAGTCAAGTAAGATTCTGTAGGTTAGAGTAGGGGTAGGGAAGAATTAGTCCCCTTAGCTTCTGTAGATTAGAGTAGGGGTAGGGAAGAATTAGTTGAGTAAGGTTCTGTAGGTTAAAGTAGGGCTAGGTGTTCCTGGTGCTCTCCACTCGAATTTAAAAGCACAAGGTCAAGGCCGTCTCACGCTTTCCGTTCCCGTTTGATGACAAAAATTACAACGGGTGCTTTAGTGTGGGCGGTGGCATAGGAGAGCCGAGTCTTTAAGGTGGACTTCTGAAAGTTTAAAATAAAGATTGGTTTTGAAAGAAAAGTGTCAGGAAGCTCTTGTTTGGAAAGGGAAGAATATTTAGCGGTTGGGCAAGGACTTGTTCCTTTGGCAGCTGAGCTGTGTCCCTTGTGCGTGGGTGCGTGCAAGAGAGCCATCCTGGAGGCTGAAGGCAGCAGAGGGACGTCTGTAAGCACAGCTGGGCAACAGCCACCGAGCCGGTCTTTCCTTCTTGGAAGTAGAAATTTGGTTGTTGGGATCTCCTGCCGTTCCTGTGTTCCTGCCCTCCCCTTTAGAAGGAGGAGTTCTTGGAAGACGTGCCTTGCGGGGCTGGGCCGCTGCTAAATGACAGCAGAAATGCCAGACGCCTTTCTTGAAAGAAAGCTCCTGGTTCGCTCAAGAAGCAGGGCCGGTTCTTTTCCTCAGGCTGGAGTCCTTGATTTGGGTGGAAAAAAGCATCCAGAAGACCCAAGCCTTTTAGTTGCTGGGGGCCAGCCTGTGTCGTGTGGGGCGAAGGAGAAAGGCGCTGCCTGGGGCGGGGCGGGACGGGACGGGACGGGAGGGATGGGAGGACGAGAGGGTGAAGTCCGGCTGCGGGCAGAGCCCCGGGACCTTCAAGCGTGCAGCCCCACAGTCAAATGGCCCAGCTCTCCCCATCAGAAGCCCTGAAATCAGGGCAAAGGCTCCTCCCCTGCCCTACTTCTCCTGCTGGACCTCCGGGCCGTCGCCAAGCGCACCCGAAGCTGGCAGTGGGCAGTGGGCAGTGGGCAGGGGCAGCGGTGGAGGCCGTCCTGCCAGTGGCACAGACCGAGGCTGGGGCCTGGTCCGAGTGGCTCTGGGACATCTCCTGCCTCCCAGAGCTGTGCAAAGGGCGAGAAATCGCAGAGCAAGCGGTGTCCCGTGGGGAAGAAGCAAGGAGAAAGAGCTGTGTCAGGAAAGCAGGAAAGAGAGCAAAACACACGCTTGCCTGGGTTGGGCCCTTACAGCCGGCGCTCTTGCTGAAGGCCCACAGCGGTTGCCGGGAGGGGCCCGGTTACCCCGCCAGTGTGGGCAGAGACGCTGAGCTGCACAGCACACGGCCAGCCCCAGCAAGTGGCCAGGTCCCCCCCGTTGTCCCAGACCGGCTTCTTTGCCTGTGTTATGCAAGAGGCCGATCCACACACACAGTCGAGGGATTGGATTTATTGACGGTTGTGCACCGAAGGGGGTGCCGGTTGGCAAGCCCCAAACCTTATAGCAAGGCAGTTCTCCTGACAAGGAACTTATCTGTCTGAGCCCGGGCCGTGCCGTGGCCGGGTGGCACCGCCAGCTGCCGGATGCAGACAGGGCTGAGCTCTGGGGAGGCTGCGGGCACTGGGGCCCTGCGGGAGCTGTTGGTTGGGGCCAGCTGGAGCGCCTGGGATGGGAAAGCGGGGCGGCCTTGTGCCGGGCACAGCCGCTTCCATCCAGTTGCAGCCAGCTGCCCTCAGCTGTGCGCTCCCAGGCCTGCTGCCCTAGGGGTGCTGAAATGCTTTTACTGTAAACCCATAAGACCCTACCCCCCTTGTACGCCTTATAGTTTACTGTAAGCTATACTTTGTTTGCTGTAAGCAGCATTTCATACTAAGAAGACTATGTCCTGTACCAAAGGCCATTAGACCTTAAAGGAACCACAACAAACACTAGACAAAGAACTCAACCCCCATAAATCTCATCCAAGGGAGCCAAGGTAGACATTTCAATAGGTGGAGTAGGCCTAAAGCCAAGGGTTTCTTCAAGCCTGAAGGATCAGAACACGAGAACAATGGATAGAACAGAAGGTCACGGAGGTGATGAGAAGATGAGGAGTAAAAAACGGACCCTAGGATGAAGGCAAACAGGAACTCCCAGCTAAATATTCCTCAAAATAGAGACCACACCTCCAACTCCACCCCAACTCCACCTGCTATGAATATTGTAATGTAAAGATGCAATAATATGAATATGTATATGAAGATGTTGTAATCCTTGTCAAAAACTGTATAAATTCCTCGTTCTATTCAAACACCGCGGAGCCTGTTTTCCCAGCACTAGCTGGCAGGCTGCCCCGGCCGTTAAATAATAAATACCTGCTGCTTTAGACATAAAACTCTGTCTAAACAGTTTTTAATCTGCCTTTTTGGGCATCAGTGGCGGGCAATGGCCCATTGTGACGCGTTGCCGGGCCCTTTGTGATGCAGGGCCTCCTTGGGCCCAGAGGCCATTGTGACACCGCGGGACCCCGCCCTGACCGGGAGGCTAATGAGGGAGGGCGGGGCCCTGGAGTGCCCACTCCCAGGAGAGCCTCTGTGTCAAGAGGCAGCATCTTTCTCAGGTGCCTCAGCGGTGGAGGAAGAAGCCGAAGCGGAAGATGAAGAAGTTCAGCGACTTGCAGACGCGCAAGTGGCTGCCGAGCTGGCAGAGGAAGCACAAGGTGAGGGATAGGGTAGTAGAGAGCTGCCTTGGCGCCAGGGCGGCCTGGGCTTGCGGGCACGCAGAGGCCAGATGTGGCGTGGCAACCGCCTCCATCCCACACCACCTCCTCCTCCTCCTCCTCGTCCTCCTTGCCGCAGGTGGACAACTGGCAGACGCAGGCAGCAGCGCAGCAAGAGGAGAACAGCGCCTCTTGTGCTGCCGTGGCTGAGCAGCGGAGAGCAGCAGGGGCAGAGAGCCAGGCAGCTGCCCCACGCAGCCCCAGAGGCCACGGCCGCTCTGTGCTGGACGCACTGCAGCGCGTGGCACGCGCCACCCGCAGCGGGGTTGCAGCTGCGATCCGGCGCCGTGGCCGGAAGCCGGAGCCACAGAGGCAGGTGGAAGAAGGTAGGGAGGTGCAACAAGGTAGGGAGGCAGCCATAGCAGGACCATCCACAGCAGCAGGGCCACAGAGCCAGGACTCTGCCCTGCAAAGCCCCTGCTGCCCCCCCAGCCCCTTCCCAAGCCATGGGGAAGCTCTCAGTGGGCAGCGGGCCGGGGCAGCAGGGCGGGCAGTCCTGCCGGTGGCAGAGAGCGAGGACGGGGCCTGCTCCGAGAACGAGAGTCTCTGGGAAATCTCCAGCCTCCCCGAGCCGTCAACAGAAGATGAAAACACAGAGGAGAGCTGGAACAGTGGGGAAGAATGTAGTTCAGTGTCTCTCCCGTGCCAGGCATGGGCACGGATGCCCCGGGACTCTCAAGCAGGCACAGCCTCAGTCCCTGGCCCAGGTGTCAGTAGCACAAGCTCTTCCACCAGGGCAAAGGCCCCCAGCCCGCACGGCTTTCCAGACCGCTGCGCCCTCAGCCCCCGGCCAAGCGACCTGGAAGCTCTCAGTGGGCAGGGGGCAGGGACAGCAGCCAAGGCCGTCCTCTCAGTGGCACCGAGCCAGGACGGCCCCTGGTCTGAGGAGCTCTCAGACACCTGCAGCCTCCTAGAACTGCCCCCAGAGCAAGACAGCAGAGACCAAAGCTGGGCGAGTGGAGAAAAGGGGTTCCCTGTGCCCGTCCCACGGGAGGCGTGGGCAGAGCCCCGGGGCCTTCAAGCGGCCCCAGCCAGAGCCCGTGCCCCAGTTGGCCGCATCAGCAGCCCGTACATCAGGCCAAAGGCCCCGACCCCGGACGCCTGCCCCCCCAGCCCCTCCCCAAGCCAGCTGGAAGCTCTCAGTGGGCCGTGGACAGAGCTCTGGGCCATCTGCGGGGAGTGGCGAGGGGCAGAAAACACAGAGCAGCCACTGTCCCCTGAGGAAGACAGCAACCCCAGCGAGCTGTCAGAGGAGGACGGGGAAGGCGTCCAGATCTACACCATCTGGGTCAAGCCCTCCCTCCTGCCAGTCCTGCTGCAGCCTCAGACCGCTTGCCGGGAAGGGCCCCAATGCGCCTGCCTCATCTGCGCAGAGGCGGCCCAAGAGGCAGGCGGGGACCCGCACAGCACATCTCCTGCCCTGGCGGGTGGCAGGCACAGCCAGCCAACAGCCGCTGCCCCGCAGCGCCCCAGAGGCTGCTGCCCCGGCGTGCTGGACGCGCTGCAGCACGTGGCACGTGCCACCCTGAGCAGGATTGCAGCTGTGATCCGGCGCCGTGGCCAGCAGCCGGGGGCAGAGCGGGACCTGGCTGGAGGCATGGATGCAGCCATGGTGGCAACAGCCCCAGCAGCAGGGCCGGAGAGCCAGGCAGCTGCCCTGCACAGCCCCTGCAGCCCCTCCAGCCCCTCGCCCAACCAGCTTGAAGCTCTCAGGGGGCAGTGGGCAGAGGCAGCGGTGCAGACCGTCCTGCCCCCGCCACAGAGCCAGCAGGGGGCCTGGTCTGAGGACGAGAGTCTCTGGGACGTCTCCAGCCTCTTAGAGCGCTGCCAGGGGCAAGAAAGCACGCAGCAAAGCTGCAGTACTGGGGCAGGCAGTAGCTCTGGGTCCCTCCCGTGTGAGCCATGGCCAGAGCCCTGCGACACGTCAACGTCATCAGACACATCCACCGACTGAGCTGCTGGGGGCAGTCTGCAGCGTTGGCGAGTCCAGCCCAAGTCAGCTCCAGCCATCTCGGCACAGCGGCCCTCTCTCTTCAGGGAGGCACTGCGGGCTCTGTGCAGGGCATTCCGCCGGCCCTGCCTGGCGGGGCAGCACGGCGGCTCCCAGGCTGCGGCGCTGCCCGCACTGACATCCGCCTGATGGCCGGTCACCACGGGTGTCTCCCAGGGCTCGCTGTTGGGGCCAGTGCCGTTGCTCTGTTGGCTTGCATTGCCCTTTTTCCCCACTCCTCGAGGACTTTGCCTGACTGCCACGGCTTTTCCAAAACGATGCCTAGTGGCCTAGCCACTTTGTCTGCCAGCTCCCTCGGGACCTGCGGGTGACTCTCAGCGGGTCCCTTGGGCACCTTCAGGTGCTCTCCAACCCGATCCTCTGCTGCAGGGGCCATAGGCTCTTCTTCTGCCAGTCCCTGCATTTGCCTTTCTCCACCTGGGCGGCGTGGCTGCAGCACTCGCTCTTGAAGACTGAAGCGCAGAAGCCATCGAGAGCCTCAGCCTTCTCTTGGTGCACCAGAGCCACGGCTGCCAGTTCCTTCCGGAGAGGGCCCACCTTATCCCTAGTCTTCCTTTAGTGAGATAGCTGTAGAAGCCCTTCTCCTTAAGAGCTCTGGCCAGACTCAATTCGAGCTGGGCCTTGGCTTGCCTACCCTCGTCCCCATCCTCCCAGGCCACCTGTCCTCGTTCCCATTCCCTGAAAGACGAGAATTAGTCCCCTTAGGTTCTGTAGGTTAGAGTAGGGGTAGGAAAGAATTAGTCAAGTAAGATTCTGTAGGTTAGAGTAGGGGTAGGGAAGAATTAGTCCCCTTAGCTTCTGTAGATTAGAGTAGGGGTAGGGAAGAATTAGTTGAGTAAGGTTCTGTAGGTTAAAGTAGGGCTAGGTGTTCCTGGTGCTCTCCACTCGAATTTAAAAGCACAAGGTCAAGGCCGTCTCACGCTTTCCGTTCCCGTTTGATGACAAAAATTACAACGGGTGCTTTAGTGTGGGCGGTGGCATAGGAGAGCCGAGTCTTTAAGGTGGACTTCTGAAAGTTTAAAATAAAGATTGGTTTTGAAAGAAAAGTGTCAGGAAGCTCTTGTTTGGAAAGGGAAGAATATTTAGCGGTTGGGCAAGGACTTGTTCCTTTGGCAGCTGAGCTGTGTCCCTTGTGCGTGGGTGCGTGCAAGAGAGCCATCCTGGAGGCTGAAGGCAGCAGAGGGACGTCTGTAAGCACAGCTGGGCAACAGCCACCGAGCCGGTCTTTCCTTCTTGGAAGTAGAAATTTGGTTGTTGGGATCTCCTGCCGTTCCTGTGTTCCTGCCCTCCCCTTTAGAAGGAGGAGTTCTTGGAAGACGTGCCTTGCGGGGCTGGGCCGCTGCTAAATGACAGCAGAAATGCCAGACGCCTTTCTTGAAAGAAAGCTCCTGGTTCGCTCAAGAAGCAGGGCCGGTTCTTTTCCTCAGGCTGGAGTCCTTGATTTGGGTGGAAAAAAGCATCCAGAAGACCCAAGCCTTTTAGTTGCTGGGGGCCAGCCTGTGTCGTGTGGGGCGAAGGAGAAAGGCGCTGCCTGGGGCGGGGCGGGACGGGACGGGACGGGAGGGATGGGAGGACGAGAGGGTGAAGTCCGGCTGCGGGCAGAGCCCCGGGACCTTCAAGCGTGCAGCCCCACAGTCAAATGGCCCAGCTCTCCCCATCAGAAGCCCTGAAATCAGGGCAAAGGCTCCTCCCCTGCCCTACTTCTCCTGCTGGACCTCCGGGCCGTCGCCAAGCGCACCCGAAGCTGGCAGTGGGCAGTGGGCAGTGGGCAGGGGCAGCGGTGGAGGCCGTCCTGCCAGTGGCACAGACCGAGGCTGGGGCCTGGTCCGAGTGGCTCTGGGACATCTCCTGCCTCCCAGAGCTGTGCAAAGGGCGAGAAATCGCAGAGCAAGCGGTGTCCCGTGGGGAAGAAGCAAGGAGAAAGAGCTGTGTCAGGAAAGCAGGAAAGAGAGCAAAACACACGCTTGCCTGGGTTGGGCCCTTACAGCCGGCGCTCTTGCTGAAGGCCCACAGCGGTTGCCGGGAGGGGCCCGGTTACCCCGCCAGTGTGGGCAGAGACGCTGAGCTGCACAGCACACGGCCAGCCCCAGCAAGTGGCCAGGTCCCCCCCGTTGTCCCAGACCGGCTTCTTTGCCTGTGTTATGCAAGAGGCCGATCCACACACACAGTCGAGGGATTGGATTTATTGACGGTTGTGCACCGAAGGGGGTGCCGGTTGGCAAGCCCCAAACCTTATAGCAAGGCAGTTCTCCTGACAAGGAACTTATCTGTCTGAGCCCGGGCCGTGCCGTGGCCGGGTGGCACCGCCAGCTGCCGGATGCAGACAGGGCTGAGCTCTGGGGAGGCTGCGGGCACTGGGGCCCTGCGGGAGCTGTTGGTTGGGGCCAGCTGGAGCGCCTGGGATGGGAAAGCGGGGCGGCCTTGTGCCGGGCACAGCCGCTTCCATCCAGTTGCAGCCAGCTGCCCTCAGCTGTGCGCTCCCAGGCCTGCTGCCCTAGGGGTGCTGAAATGCTTTTACTGTAAACCCATAAGACCCTACCCCCCTTGTACGCCTTATAGTTTACTGTAAGCTATACTTTGTTTGCTGTAAGCAGCATTTCATACTAAGAAGACTATGTCCTGTACCAAAGGCCATTAGACCTTAAAGGAACCACAACAAACACTAGACAAAGAACTCAACCCCCATAAATCTCATCCAAGGGAGCCAAGGTAGACATTTCAATAGGTGGAGTAGGCCTAAAGCCAAGGGTTTCTTCAAGCCTGAAGGATCAGAACACGAGAACAATGGATAGAACAGAAGGTCACGGAGGTGATGAGAAGATGAGGAGTAAAAAACGGACCCTAGGATGAAGGCAAACAGGAACTCCCAGCTAAATATTCCTCAAAATAGAGACCACACCTCCAACTCCACCCCAACTCCACCTGCTATGAATATTGTAATGTAAAGATGCAATAATATGAATATGTATATGAAGATGTTGTAATCCTTGTCAAAAACTGTATAAATTCCTCGTTCTATTCAAACACCGCGGAGCCTGTTTTCCCAGCACTAGCTGGCAGGCTGCCCCGGCCGTTAAATAATAAATACCTGCTGCTTTAGACATAAAACTCTGTCTAAACAGTTTTTAATCTGCCTTTTTGGGCATCAGTGGCGGGCAATGGCCCATTGTGACGCGTTGCCGGGCCCTTTGTGATGCAGGGCCTCCTTGGGCCCAGAGGCCATTGTGACACCGCGGGACCCCGCCCTGACCGGGAGGCTAATGAGGGAGGGCGGGGCCCTGGAGTGCCCACTCCCAGGAGAGCCTCTGTGTCAAGAGGCAGCATCTTTCTCAGGTGCCTCAGCGGTGGAGGAAGAAGCCGAAGCGGAAGATGAAGAAGTTCAGCGACTTGCAGACGCGCAAGTGGCTGCCGAGCTGGCAGAGGAAGCACAAGGTGAGGGATAGGGTAGTAGAGAGCTGCCTTGGCGCCAGGGCGGCCTGGGCTTGCGGGCACGCAGAGGCCAGATGTGGCGTGGCAACCGCCTCCATCCCACACCACCTCCTCCTCCTCCTCCTCGTCCTCCTTGCCGCAGGTGGACAACTGGCAGACGCAGGCAGCAGCGCAGCAAGAGGAGAACAGCGCCTCTTGTGCTGCCGTGGCTGAGCAGCGGAGAGCAGCAGGGGCAGAGAGCCAGGCAGCTGCCCCACGCAGCCCCAGAGGCCACGGCCGCTCTGTGCTGGACGCACTGCAGCGCGTGGCACGCGCCACCCGCAGCGGGGTTGCAGCTGCGATCCGGCGCCGTGGCCGGAAGCCGGAGCCACAGAGGCAGGTGGAAGAAGGTAGGGAGGTGCAACAAGGTAGGGAGGCAGCCATAGCAGGACCATCCACAGCAGCAGGGCCACAGAGCCAGGACTCTGCCCTGCAAAGCCCCTGCTGCCCCCCCAGCCCCTTCCCAAGCCATGGGGAAGCTCTCAGTGGGCAGCGGGCCGGGGCAGCAGGGCGGGCAGTCCTGCCGGTGGCAGAGAGCGAGGACGGGGCCTGCTCCGAGAACGAGAGTCTCTGGGAAATCTCCAGCCTCCCCGAGCCGTCAACAGAAGATG
Source organism: Pyrocephalus nanus (assembly GCA_038380795.1). Classification (NCBI taxonomy): domain Eukaryota; kingdom Metazoa; phylum Chordata; class Aves; order Passeriformes; family Tyrannidae; genus Pyrocephalus; species Pyrocephalus nanus. Next base: position 62,371,298 of record CM076263.1, on the reverse strand, counting down.
AAAACACAGAGGAGAGCTGGAACAGTGGGGAAGAATGTAGTTCAGTGTCTCTCCCGTGCCAGGCATGGGCACGGATGCCCCGGGACTCTCAAGCAGGCACAGCCTCAGTCCCTGGCCCAGGTGTCAGTAGCACAAGCTCTTCCACCAGGGCAAAGGCCCCCAGCCCGCACGGCTTTCCAGACCGCTGCGCCCTCAGCCCCCGGCCAAGCGACCTGGAAGCTCTCAGTGGGCAGGGGGCAGGGACAGCAGCCAAGGCCGTCCTCTCAGTGGCACCGAACCAGGACGGCCCCTGGTCCAAGGAGCTCTCAGACACCTGCAGCCTCCTAGAACTGCCCCCAGAGCAAGACAGCAGAGACCAAAGCTGGGCGAGTGGAGAAAAGGGGTTCCCTGTGCCCGTCCCACGGGAGGCGTGGGCAGAGCCCCGGGGCCTTCAAGCGGCCCCAGCCAGAGCCCGTGCCCCAGTTGGCCGCATCAGCAGCCCGTACATCAGGCCAAAGGCCCCGACCCCGGACGCCCGCCCCCCCAGCCCCTCCCCAAGCCAGCTGGAAGCTCTCAGTGGGCCGTGGACAGAGCTCTGGGCCATCTGCGGGGAGTGGCGAGGGGAAGAAAACACAGAGCAACCGCTGTCCCCTGAGGAAGACAGCAACCCCAGCGAGCTGTCAGAGGAGGACGGGGAAGGCGTCCAGATCTACACCATCTGGGTCAAGCCCTCCCTCCTGCCAGTCCTGCTGCAGCCTCAGACCGCTTGCCGGGAAGGGCCCCAATGCGCCTGCCTCATCTGCGCAGAGGCGGCCCAAGAGGCAGGCGGGGACCCGCACAGCACATCTCCTGCCCCGGCGGGTGGCAGGCACAGCCAGCCAACAGCCGCTGCCCCGCAGCGCCCCAGAGGCTGCTGCCCCGGCGTGCTGGACGCGCTGCAGCACGTGGCACGTGCCACCCTGAGCAGGATTGCAGCTGTGATCCGGCGCCGTGGCCAGCAGCCGGGGGCAGAGCGGGACCTGGCTGGAGGCATGGATGCAGCCATGGTGGCAACAGCCCCAGCAGCAGGGCCGGAGAGCCAGGCAGCTGCCCTGCACAGCCCCTGCAGCCCCTCCAGCCCCTCGCCCAACCAGCTGGAAGCTCTCAGGGGGCAGTGGGCAGAGGCAGCGGTGCAGACCGTCCTGCCCCCGCCACAGAGCCAGCAGGGGGCCTGGTCTGAGGACGAGAGTCTCTGGGACGTCTCCAGCCTCTTAGAGCGCTGCCAGGGGCAAGAAAGCACGCAGCAAAGCTGCAGTACTGGGGCAGGCAGTAGCTCTGGGTCCCTCCCGTGTGAGCCATGGCCAGAGCCCTGCGACACGTCAACGTCATCAGACACATCCACCGACTGAGCTGCTGGGGGCAGTCTGCAGCGTTGGCGAGTCCAGCCCAAGTCAGCTCCAGCCATCTCGGCACAGCGGCCCTCTCTCTTCAGGGAGGCACTGCGGGCTCTGTGCAGGGCATTCCGCCGGCCCTGCCTGGCGGGGCAGCACGGCGGCTCCCAGGCTGCGGCGCTGCCCGCACTGACATCCGCCTGATGGCCGGTCACCACGGGTGTCTCCCAGGGCTCGCTGTTGGGGCCAGTGCCGTTGCTCTGTTGGCTTGCATTGCCCTTTTTCCCCACTCCTCGAGGACTTTGCCTGACTGCCACGGCTTTTCCAAAACGATGCCTAGTGGCCTAGCCACTTTGTCTGCCAGCTCCCTCGGGACCTGCGGGTGACTCTCAGCGGGTCCCTTGGGCACCTTCAGGTGCTCTCCAACCCGATCCTCTGCTGCAGGGGCCATAGGCTCTTCTTCTGCCAGTCCCTGCATTTGCCTTTCTCCACCTGGGCGGCGTGGCTGCAGCACTCGCTCTTGAAGACTGAAGCGCAGAAGCCATCGAGAGCCTCAGCCTTCTCTTGGTGCACCAGAGCCACGGCTGCCAGTTCCTTCCGGAGAGGGCCCACCTTATCCCTAGTCTTCCTTTAGTGAGATAGCTGTAGAAGCCCTTCTCCTTAAGAGCTCTGGCCAGACTCAATTCGAGCTGGGCCTTGGCTTGCCTACCCTCGTCCCCATCCTCCCAGGCCACCTGTCCTCGTTCCCATTCCCTGAAAGACGAGAATTAGTCCCCTTAGGTTCTGTAGGTTAGAGTAGGGGTAGGAAAGAATTAGTCAAGTAAGATTCTGTAGGTTAGAGTAGGGGTAGGGAAGAATTAGTCCCCTTAGCTTCTGTAGATTAGAGTAGGGGTAGGGAAGAATTAGTTGAGTAAGGTTCTGTAGGTTAAAGTAGGGCTAGGTGTTCCTGGTGCTCTCCACTCGAATTTAAAAGCACAAGGTCAAGGCCGTCTCACGCTTTCCGTTCCCGTTTGATGACAAAAATTACAACGGGTGCTTTAGTGTGGGCGGTGGCATAGGAGAGCCGAGTCTTTAAGGTGGACTTCTGAAAGTTTAAAATAAAGATTGGTTTTGAAAGAAAAGTGTCAGGAAGCTCTTGTTTGGAAAGGGAAGAATATTTAGCGGTTGGGCAAGGACTTGTTCCTTTGGCAGCTGAGCTGTGTCCCTTGGCAAGCGTGCGTGCAAGAGAGGCTGAAGGCAGCAGAGGGACGTCCGTAAGCACAGCTGGGCAACAGCCACCGAGCCGGTCTTTCCTTCTTGGAAGTAGAAATTTGGTTTTCGGTATCTCCTGCCGTTCCCGTGTTCCTGCCCTCCCCTTTAGAAGGAGGAATTCTTGGAAGATGTGCCTTGCGGGGCTGGGCCGCTGCTAAATGACAGCAGAAATGCCAGACGCCTTTCTTGAAAGAAAGCTCCTGGTTCGCTCAAGAAGCAGGGCTGGTTCTTTTCCTCAGGCTGGAGTCCTTGATTTGGGTGGAAAAAAGCATCCAGAAGACCCAAGCCTTTTAGTTGCTGGGGGCCAGCCTGTGTCGTGTGGGGCGAAGGAGAAAGGCGCTGCCTGGGGCGGGGCGGGACGGGACGGGACGGGAGGGATGGGAGGACGAGAGGGTGAAGTCCGGCTGCGGGCAGAGCCCCGGGACCTTCAAGCGTGCAGCCCCACAGTCAAATGGCCCAGCTCTCCCCATCAGAAGCCCTGAAATCAGGGCAAAGGCTCCTCCCCTGCCCTACTTCTCCTGCTGGACCTCCGGGCCGTCGCCAAGCGCACCCGAAGCTGGCAGTGGGCAGTGGGCAGTGGGCAGGGGCAGCGGTGGAGGCCGTCCTGCCAGTGGCACAGACCGAGGCTGGGGCCTGGTCCGAGTGGCTCTGGGACATCTCCTGCCTCCCAGAGCTGTGCAAAGGGCGAGAAATCGCAGAGCAAGCGGTGTCCCGTGGGGAAGAAGCAAGGAGAAAGAGCTGTGTCAGGAAAGCAGGAAAGAGAGCAAAACACACGCTTGCCTGGGTTGGGCCCTTACAGCCGGCGCTCTTGCTGAAGGCCCACAGCGGTTGCCGGGAGGGGCCCGGTTACCCCGCCAGTGTGGGCAGAGACGCTGAGCTGCACAGCACACGGCCTGCCCCAGCAAGTGGCCAGGTCCCCCCCGTTGTCCCAGACCGGCTTCTTTGCCTGTGTTATGCAAGAGGCCGATCCACACACACGGTCGAGGGATTGGATTTATTGACGGTTGTGCACCGAAGGGGATGCCGGTTGGCAAGCCCCAAACCTTATAGCAAGGCAGTTCTCCTGACAAGGAACTTATCTGTCTGACCCTGGGCCGTGCCATGCCTCAAGAACAAGACTGCGACAAATGGCGCCCAACGTTTAGGGTTGTTTTTGAGTTTTTCTTTCTTGATCTACTCACATCAGCCTTTCGTGGGTATCAGCTGCGGGAGTTCCTGATACACCGCAGTCCGGCAGTCTCCCCCGGCAGAGACTGGGCATCGCGTCCCCCCTCATCGACGGAGCAGGTGACCGCCGAGAGACGTGAGCTGTCGGGGTAGTACCTCCCTACCTAACCCTTCTCCAAACCCCTAAATTCGTCGCTTTGAACATCATGGGATCCGCTCTCCAAAAACCCGAGCGCCCGATTTACAAGAAAATCAGAGCGGTAATTGATTATCAAGGGCATAAATACGATAAAGCCTCCCTAAAAGCCCTTGCAACTTGGAATAATTCCCACCAACTGCAAATCCCAGAGGAACCTAACATCGAACACTGGGATAACCTTGGTGCTACCCTTTGGAAGGCAGAAAAAAGAGAGGACAAAGTTGCTGCTAAGGCACTGATAGCTTGGAGACTTATCTATATGCTACTCCAAGATTGTCAAAAAAGTGGACTCTGTAGTCCGGCTGTTAACTCAGCTACTGCACAAGATGGCGGCCCAAAACCTTCACCCTCCCCTACTAACATGGCGGGACCAAAAGCCACGAGGGAGGAAGGACAAAATGGCGGCGGAGCGCGGGAACACTGCATGCCACGCGGCGAAAATGGCAGCGTCAGGAGACACCTCGTGACGTGGGACCATGAGGGAGGAGCCGTGGGTGGAGTCGACACCAAAGACCACTGGGCGGGACCACCACAATACACACCCCCGGATGTTACGTCATCATTTGTCTCCACCCCATACAGCGTCATGACCACTCCCACACCACCACATGTCACGTCTCCGCCTTCGTCACATAGTCATGCCTCACTTCCTGTCACCGCCCCCATCTTTCCGGAACAATATGGCCACGCCCATAACACTGGACCGGAGGCCTGTCTACCTAAGGCCTACCCACCTCTACCACCTAGGCCTATCGACACATCAAGGCCTATTCCCTTACATCCACACAATCCACCCTATGCCTCTGCACCGGAAGAGCCACACAGGCCTGAGTCTCCGGCCAAGACGCAGGTCCTGCTTCCACCTGTAGCCTTCCGACAGATGTCATTTAAATCTAAGAGCATGCAGCACATACTCACTCGACACCAATCTCCCTCACTGCCTCCACAGCAACAACATCCACCTACCTCCAAGCATGTAGCACCTTCTACATTGACATCACCAGCCACCTCAAACGAAAACATAACCAACACTGACAGTGAGAAGGAAATAAAACCACCCCCCCTCACTCACATAATTAAATCTGCTAATCCAACACGTCCAAACATAAGTTGCACAAATCACATTCACTCAAAACACCTCCTTCAAAAACCTCAGCATCCAAATACTTAACAGCTGCTGGAGATGCTGATGACATTCACACCTTTCCAGCTACTACCACTACCCAAGAACCAGTAACACCAGGCCCTTGGGTTGACATCACACATGAGGTTGTCGAGGCACAAGAAAAAGCCTGGCGAGTATTCCATGAGCAAGCAGCACTCGCTGGCGATTTGGAGATGCTCCAGGCTTTTCCAATTGTAAAGGAGGACGGCAGACCTCCTCAATGGAGATTGATTTCATACCCGGTCTTAAAAGACATTAAGAAAGCTATTATTGAAAATGGCTTAAATTCTCCATACACTATGAGTCTCCTCGAATCATTCTTCAGTGTATTTGACCTTACACCTAATGACATCAGGCAGGTAGCTAGTGCATGGCTACCAATACTCCAATACTCTGCTTTCGAGGCGGAGTGGAAATCATTAATTAAAAAATATGTAAAAGAGGGTGGAGACATTCGGGGAATGACTCACGAGCAGGCAATCAACAGACTGTATGGAGAAGGGGCATCCACCTCCAATGCAAGACAGGCCATGACACGCATCTCATTAATTCACAAGTCCAGTGAATTGGCATTCAAGACCAAAAGGTAGCAAAAGTCAGTATTGCCACTCCTTCATATGCATTAATATTTCAAGGCCCTAAAGAGCCATTTTTTGAATTTGCGACACGTCTAAAAGAAGCAATAGTCAAACAAATTAGTGATACAACGTCACAAGATGTACTTTTTAAATCTTTGGTGGTAGAAAAGGCGAACGAGGAGTGTAAGAAAATTTTACGTCCACTAAAAAATCCCACACTACTGGAAATGATTGAGGCATGCCGTAATGTGGGGTCCACCAAAGAGGACTTAAAATTAGTGATGTGTGCTGTTAAAGGCCAATGTTTTAATTGTGAGAAAGAGGGCCATCTTGAAAGACATTGCTCCGAAAATCAGCCACGACAATTGTCCACTGGCATAAACTTACCAAAATTCAATTGTCAAAGATGTGGAAAGGGAAGACATTGGACCTCTTTATGCCAGTCCATGACAGACATTAATGGTGATCCCCTTCCACCAAAATCGCCTAAGTCACAATACAAAAAACATGTCACTTTTAACACTCCACCTCCACAGTGGAAATCAGACAATGACCAGGGAAACTCTCTCCCGAGCGCCAAGAGGGGCGCGATGACTGCAAATACCTCCCCAGCCTACCTCACTCGGACACAATCCGAGCCAAGCCTTCATTAAAATTCATCCAGCACATTGCACTTTACCCCTGTGTTCCACAAACCACCCTGGCGGGGGAAGAATGCACAATCGCCACAACACCTGACACACCATTGAGTAAAGGAGAGAGTTACCTAATCCAACCGACCGAAGAAGCTTTGTCCAGGGGCATTATTGCCCAAACGGAACTTATTAATTACTGTGACTCTAACTGCTTTACTGTTTCCCTCCGAGTTCTTCTTCCACCCGCAGAAGTATCCCAGCAGGAGCCTGTAGCCATTCTACTACCTGTATCACAGCTAGCTCAGCGACTGCAGGATCAGCGTGACAGAGGAGAAACAACAAAATCTATCAACTGGACAACGACCCTCACAGACGACCAACCGCTAATGATGATTGACATCGCCTCACCTCTAGGACACTCGTCCGTCAAAGGTTTACTCGACACGGGGGCGGATGTCACAATTATTGCCCTCAAGGATTGGCCAGAGTCCTGGCCTATCGAGGAAACAACTGTGAATGTGTCTGGGGTGGGGGGATCTCAGAGACCTCAACAAAGCAGACATGTCTTAACATTTACTGACTCAGACAAAAACACAGCCTCCTGTAAACCCCTTATTCTCCCACTGCCAAAGACACTCTGGGGCAGAGACATACTGGTTCAATGGGGCACCAAGATTAAGACAAATTTGTAACATCGGCCACTGGTGAGCAGCTGCTACCCAAACTTAATTGGCTTACACAAAAACCCGTCTGGGTAGACCAGTGGCCCCTTCCAAATATAAAGCTGCAACAATTGGAGATTCTAGTCAAAGAACAATTAAATTTAGGACATATAGCCCCATCAACCAGTCCCTGGAACTCCCCTGTCTTTGTGATACAAAAGGCATCAGGAAGTGGCGACTGCTTCATGACCTGAGGAAGATCAGTGACATCTTAGAACCCATGGGTTTCCAACAACTGGGTATGCTAGCATTGGCAATGCTTCCACAAAATTGGCCTATAGTAATCATCGATATTAAAGATTGTTTCTTTCAGATTCCCCTGCATCCAGAGGACGTAGACAAATTCGCCTTTACAGTACCATCCAGGAATGCCGGAGAACCCAATAAGAGGTATGCGTGGAAGGTTCTACCACAAGGCATGAAAAATTCACCAACACTTTGTCAATTGTACGTGTCCAAAATATTATCTCCAATTAGGCTCCAAAACCCCTCTGTCATCATATACCATTATATGGATGACATTTTAATTTGTGCCGAGTCCAAAAGTGAAGTCAATCAGGCCCTAAATTCCACTGTAACGGCCTTGAGAACTTTCCACCTATATATCTCCTCTGAAAAAATCCAGTGGGACTCCCCATGGCATTACCTGGGATGGAGGATTTCCAATACTGCAATCATGCCTCAAAAAATCAAAATTGACCATGAAATTAAAACGCTAAACAATTTACAAAAACTATTGGGGAACATAAATTGGATCAGGCCACAATTAGGAATAACCACTGATGAACTGAGTCCTCTTTTTAATTTGTTACAAGGAAATCCGGACCTTAATTCCCCCCGATCTATTACCCCGGAGGCATTGCAGTCGCTTGAAATCGTCGAACGCAGGCTCTCGGACATGCAGTCACACCGCAAACTTGTTGGCATCCCACCTGTTGTTGTCTTACTGTTTGGTCCAAAACAACCTTTCACGGTCTTGGGTCAGGTTGCAAATGATTTTGACGACTTTGTAATTTGGGAATGGATTTTTCTACCTCATTGTTTCGGCAAAACCCTAGTAACTCTCCCTGAATTACTCAGCAAGGTCATATTTAAAGCGAGAATGCGATGCTGGGAAATGTCAGGGGGGGATCCTCACACCATCTTCATCCCCCTGACCTCCGAACGTTTTGAACAAATGTTAGTCCTCTCTTTTGAATTCCAGCTGGCGATTCAGGATTTTAAAGGTCAAATAAAATTTTCAATTACCAGACAAAAAATCCTACAAAAACTCAAATTTATTCCCATCACATTTAAATTTATCCAATCACTCACACCGATTCCTGATGCTGTCACAGTTTTTACAGATGGCTCGGGGCGGACAGGAAATGCCATAGTAACGTGGAAAGTTAATAATAAATGGCACCATGACTGTCATGTTACTACCGGCTCTTCTCAAATTGTTGAACTTTCGGCTGTGGTCAAAGCTTTTACCATCTTTTCTAATCAGGCCCTAAACATTGTCAGTGACTCAGTCTATGTTGTAGGAGTAGTACAAAGAGCGGAACACTCCTACTTAAAAAACCTTCACAATAAACAATTGTTTCTGTTATTTTGGACTCTAATCTCACTAATTGGACAAAGAGAGCACGCTTATTACATCACTCACATCCGCTCACATTCCACTCTCCCCGGTCCTATAGCAGAGGGAAACCGCCAGGCTGATTTCCTGGCAGGTGTATCTGTTGTCCCTAACCTATTGGAGCAGGCACGCACCTCCCACGACTTTCTTCATCAGAATGCCAAATCTCTCCAAAAACAATTTAAACTGACCCAAAATCAGGCCAAAGAGATAATCAGGGCCTGCCCTGATTGCCAATAAATAACCCCTCTCCAACCTGCTGGGGTCAACCCTAGGGGATTGGAGCCTCTCCAAATCTGGCAAATGGATGTTACTCACATCCCCCAGTTTGGCAGACTAAAATATGTGCATGTTTCAATTGACACCTTTTCCAAATTCCTAGTAGCATCCGCACATTCTGGAGAAAAAAGCCACGATGTTAAGAGACACCTCTTAACGGCCTTTGCCCACATGGGAGTGCCTCATCAAATTAAGGCAGACAATGGCCCTGCATATGTGTCCTCAGGCACCCAAATTTTCTTTCAGCAATGGGGCGTCAAACACACCACGGGCATCCCTCACAATCCTACAGGACAAGCGATAGTGGAACGTGCTCACCAAACCCTAAAAAATATGCTCAAAAAACAAGAGAATAACACAAAGTCCCTTACCCCACAGGAGAAATTGGCAAAAGCTCAATATGTCTTAAACTTTCTGAATTGCCATGACGGAGACCTCACTCCTGTTAAAAAGCACTTTTCTGAATCCTTTGACGTGACGGCAGACAAACCACAAGTCTTATTCAAAAATCTGGAAACAGAAAAATGGGAAGGCCCTTTTCCCTTAATAACCTGGGGAAAGGGATATGCTTGTATCTCGACAGGTACAGGAACCAGATGGATACCATCCCGAAGAGTAAAAGTCTTCCATGGCCCTACGCCTTCATCCTCACCGTCGTGACCATCTCTCCGACTTGGCAGCGTCCCATTCCTCAACCTCCTCCAATGCCACCAGCAGGCTCACCATTGAAGGGTAACATATGGGTGAGACTTGCAGATGCAATGAAGTCGGACAAGCTTTGTCTGACTAGTCATAGCATCGACAATCCACTTAAATCACATATAATTGCCCTACCTAATGGCCCCAATGTCCAGCAATTTTTTAATAACTACTATTTCAGATCTAAAATTAATTCTGAACCCCAAGAACTTAAAATTCTGGGTTCAGTAAAAGCCAAACTCTGCTTCAGATTTTACAAATCTTCAGAGAAAATTAACCATATCCTTACCCCTGATTCGGCATTCTATCGCAATGCATCTTTATGGTGCGAAAGTCCCAATTTCCGATCTGATATGAAGTCTCATTATTTTGTCGAACCAAAAGGTCTTCCCCAAGGGATATTTTTAGTCTGCGGTGATAGAGCATGGGCAGGAGTTCCATCACTCCCTCTGGGAGGCCCATGCACAATTGGCAAGCTAGCTCTTCTCGATCCAGCTACCCCTACACTACCCAAAAGGGTCAATGAAGATCCTGACCCATTAAACTTGAAAACTGAAATTAGTTCTCTCACAATAATTGACTCAATGCAAAATTTTGACCTGCTAGACAAATTAGATAACCTCACCTTCAAAAATCAACCTGATTGGGCATTAGTGAGACACATTAATCTGGTGAGCATCGCATTGCAAAATATTACCCTAGATTCCTCGATTTTTTCCCACATTTCCCAAAATTATCATGCTGTCATAGATTACTTCCTGCTCTCACGCACAATTGGATGTATTGAAAAACCAAATTTGTGCTGCTTAAATTTCAAAAATTACCCCAATGAAACAAAATTCGCATTCTATAGCATCACCGAATTGAAAAATCTACTCACTGCAGCTAAAGTTCCCGCTAATTTCTACTCCAAGGATATCTTTAATAGTATAAAAATTCCCTTTTTGCCCAATTGGCTCAAAAAAATTTTCCTAATATGTCTTTCTTCGGCTTTTACTTATTCCCTGTCTTATGCAAAAATTTCGATCATTAAACGGGTTTTCCCTATTAAATTACAAGACAAAAAAGTAGGAGATGTTGGAGATGGGATCTACGCTGATATGGATGAATGGAAGAAGAACAGAGAGAAGGAAACCAACTTCGACGTGTGGAAAGTGCAGAGAAATCACCCCAAAACAGGACTTTATTGTGCCTCAGAGACTGTTGTGTAGTAGCTCATGTTTCACATTCAAACCTAATATTAGGTTGACCAGCCCCAATTTTCCCTTCTTCTACACCCCTAGCCGGTAAGCCCTGTCAGGCTTGGCAACACTTCCCTATTGGTTGGATTACCCTGAGGTACCATCCAATCACGTTAGCCCAAGTTCTCTCCTCCCCAGTTAACACCCACGTATGTTTATTTATTACCCTCTACCCTATAGCGTGTAGCGGATTTGCATGCTCCGCCTAGTTACCTCCCCTTTTCCAGACTGTTCTTCCCAAGAAGGTATAAAAAGCCCTACATTTTGTTAATAAAGTTGGATCAGCCTTGGCTTCCTAGGTGTTCACTTCGCCTCCGTGTCTTCTTTGCGGGTCATGGCACGGGTGAACTTAACCGAAAAGCCCTTGCTGCTGCTATCTCTAACAACTCACAAAGCAGCGCAAGAAACCCTGTCGCTGCTCTGTTCCTTTCCCAAAGAACAAGACTGCGCCAGCCCTCCCCTTTAGAAGGAGGAGTTCTTGGAAGACGTGCCTTGCGGGGCTGGGCCGCTGATGAATGACAGAAGAATAGCCAGACAACTTTCTTGAAAGAAAGCTCCTGGTTCGCTCAAGAAGCAGGGCTGGTTCTTTTCCTCAGGCTGGAGTCCTTGATTTGGGTGGAAAAAAGCATCCAGAAGACCCAAGCCTTTTAGTTGCTGGGGGCCAGCCTGTGTCGTGTGGGGCGAAGGAGAAAGGCGCTGCCTGAAGCGGGGCGGGACGGGACAGGACAGGAGGGATGGGAGGACGAGAGGGTGAAGTCCGGCTGCGGGCAGAGCCCCGGGACCTTCAAGCGTGCAGCCCCACAGTCAAATGGCCCAGCTCTCCCCATCAGAAGCCCTGAAATCAGGGCAAAGGCTCCGCCCCTGCCCTACTTCTCCTGCTGGACCTCCGGGCCGTCGCCAAGCGCACCCGAAGCTGGCAGTGGGCAGTGGGCAGTGGGCAGGGGCAGCGGTGGAGGCCGTCCTGCCAGTGGCACAGACCGAGGCTGGGGCCTGGTCCGAGTGGCTCTGGGACATCTCCTGCCTCCTAGAGCTGTGCCAAGGGCGAGAAATCGCAGAGCAAGCGGTGTCCCGTGGGGAAGAAGCAAGGAGAAAGAGCTGTGTCAGGAAAGCAGGAAAGAGAGCAAAACACACGCTTGCCTGGGTTGGGCCCTTGCATCCGGCGCTCTTGCTGAAGGCCCACAGTGGTTGCCGGGAGGGGCCCGGTTACCCCGCCAGTGTGGGCAGAGACGCTGAGCTGCACAGCACACGGCCAGCCCCAGCAAGTGGCCAGGTCCCCCCCGTTGTCCCAGACCGGCTTCTTTGCCTGTGTTATGCAAGAGGCCGATCCACACACACAGTCGAGGGATTGGAAATATTGACGGTTGTGCACCGAAGGGGGTGCCGGTTGGCAAGCCCCAAACCTTATAGCAAGGCAGTTCTCCTGACAAGGAACTTATCTGTCTGAGCCTGGGCCGTGCCGTGGCCGGGTGGCACCGCCAGCTGCCGGATGCAGACAGGGCTGAGCTCTGGGGAGGCTGCGGGCACTGGGGCCCTGCGGGAGCTGTTGGTTGGGGCCGGCTGGAGCGCCTGGGATGGGAAAGCGGGGCGGCCTTGTGCCGGGCACAGCCGCTTCCATCCAGTTGCAGCCAGCTGCCCTCAGCTGTGCGCTCCCAGGCCTGCTGCCCTAGGGGTGCTGAAATGCTTTTACTGTAAACCCATAAGACCCTACCCCCCTTGTACGCCTTATAGTTTACTGTAAGCTATACTTTGTTTGCTGTAAGCAGCATTTCATACTAAGAAGACTATGTCCTGTACCAAAGGCCATTAGACCTTAAAGGAACCACAACAAACACTAGACAAAGAACTCAACCCCCATAAATCTCATCCAAGGGAGCCAAGGTAGACATTTCAATAGGTGGAGTAGGCCTAAAGCCAAGGGTTTCTTCAAGCCTGAAGGATCAGAACACGAGAACAATGGATAGAACAGAAGGTCACGGAGGTGATGAGAAGATGAGGAGTAAAAAACGGACCCTAGGATGAAGGCAAACAGGAACTCCCAGCTAAATATTCCTCAAAATAGAGACCACACCTCCAACTCCACCCCAACTCCACCTGCTATGAATATTGTAATGTAAAGATGCAATAATATGAATATGTATATGAAGATGTTGTAATCCTTGTCAAAAACTGTATAAATTCCTCGTTCTATTCAAACACCGCGGAGCCTGTTTTCCCAGCACTAGCTGGCAGGCTGCCCCGGCCGTTAAATAATAAATACCAGCTGCTTTAGACATAAAACTCTGTCTAAACAGTTTTTAATCTGCCTTTTTGGGCATCAGTGGCGGACAATGGCCCATTGTGATGCGTTGCTGGGCCCTTTGTGATGCAGGGCCTCCTTGGGCCCAGAGGCCATCGTGACACCGCGGGGCCCCGCCCTGACCGGGAGGCTAATGAGGGAGGGCGGGGCCCTGGAGTGCCCACTCCTAGGAGAGCCTCTGTGTCAAGAGGCAGCATCTTTCTCGGGTGCCTCAGCGGCGGAGGAAGAAGCTGAAGCGGATGATGAAGAAGTTCAGCGACTTGCAGACGTGCAAGTGGCTGCCGAGTTGGCAGAGGAAGCACAAGGTGAGGGATAGGGTAGTAGAGAGCTGCCTTGGCGCCAGGGCGGCCTGGGCTTGCGGGCACCCAGAGGCCGGATATGGCATGGCAACCGCCTCCATCCCACACCACCTTCTCCTCCTCCTCCTCGTCCTCCTTGCCGCAGGTGGACAACTGGCAGACGCAGGCAGCAGCGCAGCAAGAGGAGAACAGCGCCTCTTGTGCTGCCGTGGCTGAGCAGCGGAGAGCAGCAGGGGCAGAGAGCCAGGCAGCTGCCCCACGCAGCCCCAGAGGCCACGGCCGCGCTGTGCTGGACGCACTGCAGCGCGTGGCACACTCCACCCGCAGCGGGGTTGCAGCTGCGATCCGGCGCCGTGGCCGGAAGCCGGAGCCACAGAGGCAGGCAGAAGAAGGTAGGGAGGCGCAACAAGGTAGGGAGGCAGCCATAGCAGGACCATCCACAGCAGCAGGGCCACAGAGCCAGGACTCTGCCCTGCAAAGCCCCTGCTGCCCCCTCAGCCCCTTCCCAAGCCATGGGGAAGCTCTCAGTAGGCCGCAGGCCGAGGCAGCAGGGCGGGCAGTCCTGCCGGTGGCAGAGAGCGAGGACGGGGCCTGCTCCAAGGACGAGAGTCTCTGGGAAATCTCCAGCCTCCCTGAGCCGTCAACAGAAGATGAAAACACAGAGGAGAGCTGGAGTAGTGGGGAAGAATGTAGCTCAGTGTCCCTCCCATGCCAGGCATGGGCACAGACGCCCCGGGACTCTCAAGCAGGCACAGCCTCAGTCCCTGGCCCAGGTGTCAGTAGCACAAGCTCTTCCACCAGGGCAAAGGCCCCCAGCCCGCACGGCTTTCCAGACCGCTGCTCCCTCAGCCCCCGGCCAAGTGACCTGGAAGCTCTCAGTGGGCAGGGGGCAGGGACAGCAGCCAAGGCCGTCCTCTCAGTGGCACCGAGCCAGGACGGCCCCTGGTCCGAGGAGGTCTCAGACACCTGCAGCCTCCTAGAACTGCCCCCAGAGCAAGACAGCAGAGACCAAAGCTGGGCGAGTGGAGAAAAGGGGTTCCCTGTGCCTGTCCCACGGGAGGCGTGGGCAGAGCCCCGGGGCCTTCAAGCGGCCCCAGCCAGAGCCCGTGCCCCAGTTGGCCGCATCAGCAGCCCGTACATCAGGCCAAAGGCCCCGACCCCGGACGCCCGCCCCCCCAGCCCCTCCCCAAGCCAGCTGGAAGCTCTCAGTGGGCCGTGGACAGAGCTCTGGGCCATCTGCAGGGAGTGGACAGGGGAAGAAAAGACAGAGCAACCGCTGTGCCCTGAGGAAGACAGCAACCCCAGCGAGCTGTCAGAGGAGGACGGGGAAGGCGTCCAGATCTACACCATCTGGGTCAAGCCCTCCCTCCTGCCAGTCCTGCTGCAGCCTCAGACCGCTTGCCGGGAAGGGCCCCAATGCGCCTGCCTCATCTGCGCAGAGGCGGCCCAAGAGGCAGGCGGGGACCCGCACAGCACATCTCCTGCCCCGGCGGGTGGCAGGCACAGCCAGCCAACAGCCGCTGCCCCGCAGCGCCCCAGAGGCTGCTGCCCCGGCGTGCTGGACGCGCTGCAGCACGTGGCACGTGCCACCCTGAGCAGGATTGCAGCTGTGATCCGGCGCCGTGGCCAGCAGCCGGGGGCAGAGCGGGACCTGGCTGGAGGCATGGATGCAGCCATGGTGGCAACAGCCCCAGCAGCAGGGCCGGAGAGCCAGGCAGCTGCCCTGCACAGCCCCTGCAGCCCCTCCAGCCCCTCGCCCAACCAGCTGGAAGCTCTCAGGGGGCAGTGGGCAGAGGCAGCGGTGCAGACCGTCCTGCCCCCACCACAGAGCCAGCAGGGGGCCTGGTCTGAGGACGAGAGTCTCTGGGACGTCTCCAGCCTCTTAGAGCGCTGCCAGGGGCAAGAAAGCACGCAGCAAAGCTGCAGTACTGGGGCAGGCAGTAGCTCTGGGTCCCTCCCGTGTGAGCCATGGCCAGAGCCCTGCGACACGTCAACGTCATCAGACACATCCACCGACTGAGCTGCTGGGGGCAGTCTGCAGCGTTGGCGAGTCCAGCCCAAGTCAGCTCCAGCCATCTCGGCACAGCGGCCCTCTCTCTTCAGGGAGGCACTGCGGGCTCTGCGCAGGGCATTCCGCCGGCCCTGCCTGGCGGGGCAGCACGGCGGCTCCCAGGCTGCGGCGCTGCCCGCACTGACATCCGCCTGATGGCCGGTCACCACGGGTGTCTCCCAGGGCTCGCTGTTGGGGCCAGTGCCGTTGCTCTGTTGGCTTGCATTGCCCTTTTTCCCCACTCCTCGAGGACTTTGCCTGACTGCCACGGCTTTTCCAAAACGATGCCTAGTGGCCTAGCCACTTTGTCTGCCAGCTCCCTCGGGACCTGCGGGCGACTCTCAGCGGGTCCCTTGGGCACCTTCAGGTGCTCTCCAACCCGATCCTCTGCTGCAGGGGCCATAGGCTCTTCTTCTGCCAGTCCCTGCATTTGCCTTTCTCCACCTGGGCGGCGTGGCTGCAGCACTCGCTCTTGAAGACTGAAGCGCAGAAGCCATCGAGAGCCTCAGCCTTCTCTTGGTGCACCAGAGCCACGGCTGCCAGTTCCTTCTGGAGAGGGCCCACCTTATCCCTAGTCTTCCTTTAGTGAGATAGCTGTAGAAGCCCTTCTCCTTAAGAGCTCTGGCCAGACTCAATTCGAGCTGGGCCTTGGCTTGCCTACCCTCGTCCCCATCCTCCCAGGCCACCTGTCCTTGTTCCCATTCCCTGAAAGATGAGAATTAGTCCCTTTAGGTTCTGTAGGTTAGAGTAGGGGTAGGAAAGAATTAGTCAAGTAAGATTCTGTAGGTTAGAGTAGGGGTAGGGAATAATTAGTCAAGTAAGATTCTGTAGGTTAGAGTAGGGGTAGGGAAGAATTAGTCGAGTAAGGTTCTGTAGGTTAAAGTAGGGCTAGGTGTTCCTGGTGCTCTCCACTCGAATTTAAAAGCACAAGGTCAAGGCCGTCTCACGCTTTCCGTTCCCGTTTGATGACCAAAATTACAACGGGTGCTTTAGTGTGGGTGGTGGCATAGGAGAGCCGAGTCTTTAAGGTGGACTTCTGAAAGTTTAAAATAAAGATTGGTTTTGAAAGAAAAGTGTCAGGAAGCTCTTGTTTGGAAAGGGAAGAATATTTAGCGGTTGGGCTAGGACTTGTTCCTTCGGCAGCTGAGCTGTGTCCCTTGGCGAGCATGCATGCAATAGGGCTGTCCTGGAGGCTGAAGGCAGCAGAGGGATGTCCGTAAGCACAGCTGAGTTCGGGAAGGACATTTGGGGTTGGAGCAGGTCCAGAGAAGAGCAACCAGGCTGGTGAAGGGACTTGAGCACAAGTCTTGTAAGGAGGGTTGAGGGAACTGGGGTTGTTGAGGCTGGAGAACAGGATTGTCAAGGGAGACTTCATCACTCTCCAGAACTCCCTGAGAGGAGGTTGTAGCCAGGTGGGGGTTGGTCTCTTCTCCCAGACAATCAGCAGTAGGACAAGAGGGCATGGTCTTAAGCTCTGTCAGGGGACTTTTAGGCTGGAGATTAGAAAGAAGTTCTTTACAGAGAGAGTGATCCAGCATTGGAATGGCCTGCCCAGAGACCTGGTGAATTCACAGTCCCTGGAGATTTTTAAGATGAGACTGGATGTGGCACTGAGTGCCATGATCACAATAATTACAGTGGGGTTGGATCAAGGGTTGGACTTGATGATCTTGGAGGTCTCTTCCAACCCAGTTAATTTTATGATTCTATGATTCTATGACTCTATGAACTGTGCAAAAAGAGAATTATCAGTCCAAAAACCCTTAGATTCAGTTGTTTCGTCTCTAAATTCTCATGGATTAGAAATATCCCCTGATAAAACCCAAAAAGAAGCACCCTTGAAGTACCTGGGGTGGAAAATAACAAGTACAGCAATAACACCCCAAACAGTGACTATTAAAAAGAATTTTAAAATACTGAATGATCTCCAGAAACTTTTGGAAGCAATCAACTGGAACCGGCCGGTGTTAGGAATTACCACTGACAAATTAGGCCCTTTGTTTTACCTTTTAAAAGGAGACACAGACTTGTCTTCTCCCCGGTTTCTTACTTCAGCAGCAGAATCCTCACTGAGAAAAGTAGAACAAAAGATAAATGAAAGACAAGCATACAGAAAATTTGAAAATGAACCAGCATTGTTAGTTGTTTATTTAAATAAAAAACAGTGGCAGCCATCCTTGGCCAATTTAATCATATTGGTACAGAGTTCTGCTTGTGGGAATGGATATTTCTCCCACACTAGTTTTCAAAACCAATTATCACATTACCAGAAATGATAAGTAAATTATGCTATAAAGGATGTGTAAGGTGTTTAGAACTCATGGGAGAAGAACCAAGTTACATACATCTCCCACGGACTTCTGAACACTTCGAACAACTGCTGAAAACTTCCACTGACTCCCAAATTGCCACTGTTGAATACCCTGGAGAAATTAAATTTCATTTTCCAGCCTGTAAATTCCTCCAAAGACTAATTCCAGTTCCAATAAACATTACAATAATGCAATCCAAAATTCCAATTAGAAGTGCAAAAATGGTATTCACAGATGGCTCTGGAAAAAACAGACATGCTGTTGTAGTTTGGCGAGACAATGGCAATTGGAAGCAAAACATTTAGAAAGCACAAGGTTCGCTGCAGTTAATGGAACTTTCAGCAGTCGTGCACGCCTTCTGGTTTTTCCAATTTGAACTTATTAATATTGTTTTCTTCCTATGTTGTTAGCATTGTTCAAAGAATTGAAAATTCTTACTTAAAAAATGTAACAAATCAACTTTTATTTGATTTGCTTAAGCAGTTGTTTTTTCTTATTCAAAACAGACAATTTAAATTCTTCATTGTGCATATCTGCTCGCATACCGCACTACCCAGACCTGTGGCAGAAGGGAACCAGTGCGCAGAACAACGTGCAGGTATGGTTACTGTCCCCAACCTCCTGTAAGAAGCGCTAGTGGCAGACGAGTTTTTTCACCAGAATGCAAAAGCTTTTCAAAACCAATTGGCATACCCCTTTCTCAAGCAAAAGAAATTCTAAAAAGCTGTCCAGATTATCAGGCAGTGGCTCTGTTACAAATTGAGGGAGTTAACCCTAGAGGTCTTGAACCTCTGCAAATTTGGCAATCTGATGTCACTCATGTTAATGAATTTGGCAAATTAAAATACGTCCATGTGTCAATTGACACCTTTTCTAAATTCATAGTAGCCAGTGCACCTTCTGGCGAGAAAACTCGAGGTGTCAAAAAACATTTTCTTGCAGTTTTTGCACATATGGGAGTCCCAAAAACTATTAAAACAGACAATGGATCCTCGTACATGTCAAAAGAGATGGATAAATTTTTCTCCACTTGGGGCATAACCCATACCACTGGTATCCCACATAATCCCACAGGTCAGGGTATTGTGGAGCGAGCCCATCAGTCAATCAAAAATTTGCCTAAAAAACAAAAAAGAGAGAGTTTGGGTATGTCTCCCCAAGAAAGATTAGATAAAGTTTTATGTATTTAAAATTTTTTAAATCGATTAGAAGAATCAGAAATTCCCACAAGCAGAACCCCGGTAAAAAGACTTTTCCAAGTCAAAGGGACACAGTCCCAATCAAAAGCAAAAATCATGTATAAAGACTTACTGACAGATAAATGGATGAGTCCCTTTCCCTTAATCACATGGGGGAAGGGACATGCTTGTATTTCAACAGAAGAAGGACCGAAATGGGTACTATCCAAAAGAATAAGAATCCACCAAGAGCAGACCAGCTCTCCATTATCATCAACACCTCTGTTAGCGAAGCAAGGTTTGGCCACCTGATTTTTGCTCTGATGCTGCACATGGTAACATTTCCAACATCTAGGACAGCGCCAAAACTCCTCTTCCTCCTTATCATCAGCTGTACAATCTGTACTTCCTCCTCCATGACTCCACTGACAGAGCTACCACCATGGGCATACCAAAATAAGGAAAATGTGTGGGTAACGTTAGCCAACAGCATAGGGACAGATTCAATTTGTCTTTCTACTTTTAATATTAACAACTCTTTTAAAATTTGTTTAATTGGTCTACCCTCTAAAACAAGCATCAACCAATTTCTTAAATCCTATTCGGTTATGAGTTCTGAACCCTCTGAACAAGACTTTTTAGGTTCCGTAAAGACAAATTCATGCATCATTTTCCAAAAGAAAACAAGCCGTCCAGTCCAAACATATAAAGTTACTTCTAACAAACCCATTTACACTAATGCGTCCATATGGTGTGATGAAACCTCCCCCACCATAATATTTACAGAAGATGTTAACTCACCCTTAGCATTACTAAAGGGAGAATTTTTGCTTTGTAGTGATAGAGCATGGCCTGGAATACCATCTCATCCAATGGGAGAACCATGCGCAATTGGAAAACTCACCATGTTCAATCCAGCCAAATTCCTCCTCCCAAGCCATGAATCCTCCACATTAATTCGTCATAAAAGATCATTTATTAGAAATAAAGAACTCCCCCCCAAACCAAAAAAGTTTAATCTATAAATAGTGTTCCACGTCCGGTGGAAGGAGATTTTGATCCTACTATCCCTCTGTGGCCCAGGGCGATGAATGTGTGGGGCAGTCTAGCAGTCTTTCCAGGAGTTGGCACAGAGCATGCCCTTAACGTGTTGACATGTGTGGGATGCTGGATGGTGAAAGAAGCTAATGCCACCAGCATTGCCATTGAGGGACTTCTTGCTGATTCACTAAAATTCAAAGAAGTTACCCTCCAAAACTGAGCAGCAATTGACTTCCTATTGTTAGCCCATAATCACAGTTGCCAAGAGTTCCAAGGATTGTGTTGCATTATTTTCTCTAATCATTCCCAATCAATTTATTCCAGTCTGCATGAGTTAAAAAACCTTGTTAATGATATACACGTTGCTCCAAAATTTAGTTCGTCGGACATTTTTGATTGGTTGAACCTATCATCCCTTCCAAATTGGCTGAAACAAAGTGCCTTAATCTGTATCTCTGCTCTCTTTGCTGTTATCCTTATCATCATTGCACTAACCTGCATCTTTTCTTGTCTGAAGAAGCTTGTTACCCAAAATGCCTTCGTAACTCTCAATTTAGAAAACAAAAAAGGGGGAGATGTGGCGGCTAAGAAGAAAGAACGAGAGAGGTTCGAGAAATGGAGAGCAACTTATGTGCAATATTGATGGACTTTTCACAGACTCTGAATATACCACAAGCTGAGAAAGCTTGGATAACAGGAATGGACTATAATTGTACCACATGACTGGTATTGGACTTTACTAATGGAAAGTTAAAAAGATTGTTAATGCATGATTGTGTTAAATGTTGTAGCCTAGTTTTATTTATTTTAATGTGTTAAAACATGTTGAGACATGTTCTTTCCCTCACAGTTCTTCCCCATCCCTGATTGGTTGGGATTTGCTGCAGTGTGGGCAGTCCTGCAATGGCCCTTTGTTCCTGTGATTGGTCCTCAGTTATGTCATACCCTTCCTAAACTCCCTATTTGTTGAACTTTCCTGTCAATCCTATAGTCCTCCCTAGTTTCTAGCACCTTCTACCCCGAACCCTATATAAGTGAGAGTCTCCCCTCAATAAAGGGACAGCACTGCTGATCTTCTCGTGGCCAAGAACATTTGTGTTGTCATCTCCATTCCTTAACCCGGGCTGCGACATTTTCTGTCTTTCAAACAATGGAAAATTTTGGCGGAAACTATTTCTTTTGCTAGTAAGCAATTAACTTTCTCTTTGGAGGGTTAAAAATACAGCTTATCATTGCCATGCTCTTCTGCAGGTGTCTGAATTCTGAATCTTTGCAGAGAAAATGTAGGGTTTTTTTCACTCTTCACCATCATCGTGAACTAAACACAGTGAGTTAAAGAGAAACTTCACATTTCACACTTTTTATAGAGAAAGGTGATATCAAAATTCTTTTTCTTGGCATGATGATGAATTCAGGTTCATATTTCTTTTGGGTGAAGATTACCTTTTTTTAACTGCTGAATGAGCAGTTCAGGGAAAATTGAACCAAGTATAAACAATAGATTTAGACAGTTTTGTGTTGGCCTTGAACTTTATTAATATTTTTCTGTCATTGCTGTATTAATATTTCTCAGTTTTTGTTCCTTCTAGATTCTGTTTAAAGCAGCCAATCACAATAATGTCGTATGAATATAATTACTGTACAGCTTTGTGTGCTGCAAGTTTAAGTGCCATTTATATTTGAAGGAATTTGGTTGGGTTAGGGTGAGGAAACATGAAAAAGAATCCAAAAAAACCCCAAATCAGCTGATTTACTTCAGTACCACAAAACAAGCTGAGCATACTGTTAAGATGGTGTTTCTCCATAGTAAGTAGAAAAGAAGGGAGGATAGAGATGTCACCTGGCTGTGATTCAGGAAAATATGTAAATCTCCAGTTCCCTTTCCTGAAAAGTAGTGCATGCACACTCTGTCAAGCTAGGGCAAGTTGTAAGATAAGGAACAGTTCAATAACATTTTAATGTGAAGAGTTAGATATGTCGACCCATCTAAACATGGGGCCATTGTGCTGCAGTGAAGGGTTCCTCAGTTCTTGTGTCTACTGTGATACATACTATACTATTGCAAAGCCATAATGGGTAGCAAGAAAAATAATAATGAACTGAGTTTTAAGTAAATCTTTCAATATATTTTTTATAACTTTTTAAAAATCAATATATAATCTGGACCATGATTGCTTAGTTTTCTCACACTTTCTGATATACTTTGAACATCATTAAATTGGATGTGTAAGTCTTTGAATCAAAACTGATGAATCTACATGTGAGTGGCAATAGGATTGTGCTCTACCAAAGTAATTTGAACAAGGTACTTCCCAATCACTTACCTTCATAACATTCATATAGGTTAGAAAATAACTGTTAAGTCCATTTTACATGCCAAGGAGCTCAGGTGCAGGTTAAAGGCTGCCTTATTCTCACACTATGACTTTATTCAAGAAAATTCTACTCTTCCAACTACTTGTTTAAGCTCTGACACTTCCACCCTTCTCCCTTTTATCTGATGAGCACTAATTTGCCAGTCATGATTTCTTTCCCCTTTTGACTTTCGCAGCTTTTCTAAGGTGCTGATCCTAGGATAGCTAATTGATGCATGTGTCAGCAACCTAAATGGGAAAAAAAGACTTCTTACTAAATGGTATCCTATCCTCAGTTCAACATAGTACTAAAACAGGAACGTAAATTTAATCAAGTGTTCGGACATACTTTGGGAGTTCAGGGTGTCAATTGCTAAGCACAGAAAGTTCCTATTTATGTAGCTAAGTACCATTTTTCCAGTGAGCAATTTCTTTTTGAAGATGTTAGTCTGAGATTGATGAGGACATCTGAACATGAACATTTGGAGCTAAGGCTGAAGTCTTATTTATATATTGACTTGCAAGGTAATAAAAAGATGCAATTTGTGATCTTATTATAGTGTTAAAACCCTCCTATTACTGTAGAATATTTCCAGCTTAATAATTGGTCTGGGAACGTCTAAGCATTTTATAATGACATGCTAGGGTCACCTTTGCTGGTCACCAGGTGCCCTATAGCTGCTTTCTCACTCATACTGCTCAGCAGGACAATGGGAGAAAATACAATGAAAAAACTCATGGGGTGAAATAAGAACAGCAACATCACCTACCAATTACCACCGTGAGAAAAAGCTGGCTCAACTTGGGGAAATTAATTGAATTTATTGTCAATTAATTGGACTAGGATACTGAGAAATAAGAACAGTCTCAAAACATCTCCCCACCACCTACCTGTTTCACCTCCTTCCTGGTCTCAGTTTCACTCCAAACTTACCTATGTCTTGTCCCCAGCCAGCACAGGGTGCCACTAAAAACTTGCCATGTAACTTCAGTAAAACTGGCAAGAGTTGTATTTGGACCAGAAAGAATAAAATCACAAAAAGAAAAATATCGGGAAAACAGGTAGAATTCTGTCATTTTATACGTGTGGATGAGTGGTACACAAAGACAGCAACTTATCCAAAGATGCAATGCAACTGCTGCAATACCCAACTGAATATACATTTTCTGAGTTCCAGTGCAGGGTTTTAGTTATTCTTCTTTGATGAAATGGATGCAAAAAGAATAATTTAATTATGGGACATGAGAGCTATTGAAAAAGGAGTATAGCACATGTAATATCTGAAAGTGATGTGAGTGCTGACATGCATGAAGTGTACATATGGGTACAAAGTATTAATAAAGGACAAATAAAATAGTTTCACTCCAGATCTCGTATCTATTGGAAAACTTCTTCAGAGGCTTTGTCTACAGTCCTGTAATAAAATATGAAATGTCATTGTCCTAAGATTTAACTAGTATATCAAATTTACACAATGTGTTCTGCTGATAGAAGTGTTGTTCAGATTTGAAAAGAAACTTTTAAAAACAGAAAGGCATAAGAATAAAAGCTTGTTTAAAGAGAAAATAGAGTTTTATCAAATTTAAATATGCTTTATTACTGAATCTGGGAATGAAATGCATTGAAACACAAGTGGATGACTGGTGGGAAGATAGTAATTTTTCATACAGCAGATGTCTGAGAAGGAAAAAAACAGCTATCAGCATGTCAGTATAAAGTAGATGTCACATCTGATTTAAGATTCCCCAAAGTACACCTGGAATTATGTAGTGAGCTTAGGCAGCCTTTGGTAAAATGCATTTTTACATGCAGAGATTTCACTAAATTTACAATATAATCTCCACTGTATTTTACATCTACCTTGTACTCATCTGTTCATTCCTCTAAAGTTCAAGACCTGTAGGATTGCTGGGAATTAAGGGATAAAAGGCTGCATATGGAAATTTTACTGGCTTTAGGGGATAAAGGACTAAATAACATATGAACTGGACCATATCACTAAATTATGCATGTGCCTGTTTAAGTAAATCAAAGGCATTAATGATTGTACATGATCACTGCACTGCTAAAAATAGAAAATTCACCAAAATTTTTGTTCTCTCAGAGCTCAGTATAGAAGTAAGTTCTTTCAGTGGGGGTTAGGTGGGTCTTCCTGTTCTAAAACCTGAATAATTTACCCTCACTTCTAGAGCTTTGAGTAAGAATTTACTTCCTCATTGTAAGGAGGGATTTGTTTGCGCTGACATGCTGTTGTAATGAAAAATATTTTGTGACGTTTCTCCCTGACATTCTCCTTAATGTTCCTTATGTCATGTCCCATTGAGCAATGCAGTATTTGAGAAGCTTTTCTGTGCACTAGTAGTTGTGTTGTGTGTCACAGAATGCTGACGTCCCCTGCTCCCTCTGTAGGCAACTTGTATTTAGTTTCATTCCCTTGCACGCTATTTTTTGGAACGGCTAAGTTAATCATGAAACATTTCTATCCCTATTAAGAACTGGCATGAATTATGCTTGGTTGGCTTACTAATATTTATATCTGTGCTTAATTTTCCTAATCTGGTCTTTAAGGAAATTTTAATGTACAGAGACTTCATGGTGTGTCAAGCCATCTCCCATTCCATATTAAAAGATGCAATTTTGCAAGAAACAGGCTTTTATATGAGCCATATTTTTCACTGAAATTTTGAGCCAAGTTTTGATGGAAGTTATTCCAAAACCAGGCACAAGTTCCACTGAACATATACCTTGGTGAAATGCTTTTGCTGTATGCATCAGGTTATTCAGTTGACATGTATATGCATTGACAGTAATACTTAACAATTTGAAAACAGCCAAGCTTTTGCTTTTCTCTAATAAAAATACAGTACTGGAACTCAAGAATATCTTGTATTTTCTGAACTATAAAGAAATTAAGGAAATAGATTTGATTGAGTTTGCTGTCTTTTCTTGTAAAAAAATATTTTTGCTTTAAAATAATATGGAAGTTGAGTAGATTTTAAATAAAAGGGCCCGAATAGACAAATACTTTAATCTAGCTGTCCAAACAAGGAAGTTTGTGTTGTTCTCAGTTACAGTTTGTAAGGAAATTCTGTAAATCTGTCAGAAGGTAGGAAGTTAGATGTAAGCCAAGTGGTATCTTGACTGAGCTCTATGAAACAAAGTCTTTCTTGTGTCACACAGGCTTGGCCTATAGAAACTAGAGTTTCTGAATTCAGTGCTGTGTCCTATATTTCCTGCAATGAGCTGAACATACTGTGAAGCTACTAAACTTCAAAAAATATTTATATATGAATTCTATTATATTTGTCTGTTTGAATTACCAGTAGGTAGTGATGATTTTATTTAATTTACTTATTGGTTATAAAAAAAATTACTTTAAATACTTAATCTACTCTAACCTTCTCCCCCCCCTCCCCCCCCCGGTGAGCCCAAAGAGAAAAACTGATGGTTCATGTTTATGCTGATTTTTGTGTAATTATTCCAGACACAATATCACGGATATTTTTCCTAGATATTAATAAAGAAGACTGTTCTCCATGGAAACACATTTGTTTAGTCTGGGTAGCCCTGATCTAGGGAGCTGGTCATAGTAATTTTTGGGGAGGTTTGGTAGAGACTGTTAAAATCAGCTAATTACTTGGTAAATAACCACTTTCTTCCTAACTAGCTGATTTTACCTTTCCCTTAGAAATTGTTACTTGAAATATAACAGAAAATAATCTAGCCAGGACATTTTTTTCTGCCAGAAAAATTGCATAGGAGCAGCAGAAAAATATTATAGAAGTTTGATTAAAATGGGACTGTCATTATGTTGCTGTCAAGTTCATGCTTTTTTTATTCCAGCATAAGGCAAGTCGTATTTGGCCTGGCTCTGCAAACATAAGACACAGAAATACACTACACAGTGTTACTATTAACTTGGTAATTCTGCTTTGCTTTTAAGTGTAATTTTGTGTATAGAGTGAAATTCCTAACTTCAGAAGAAAGGCTGTTAAAATGTCTTCATTAACACTAAGCTTGGGGAAAAAAATCAAAATATGTACATGCAGAAAAACATTGAGATAACTTTTCAGTGGAGAAGTTAGCAGCTGGACAAGATTTGACTTGATATAGACATCTCTCAGTTCTGACCTAGAAATTTCCCCAGATGCCCACAGCCTGTGTGGACAAGAGTATTTGGAATAAAGAGAGGAAACAGCTGATCCATTAAGTAGTTAGCCCAAGTACTACAGCAGCTGCATTAGTCAGAGCACATAGGCCATACCCCTACATGTAGTGATATACTAATTGCTGTACTTGATCTGACGGCCTCAGTTCACAGTGACTGGCAGAAGCCTGGAGGCTCCTGATATGTCTGCTACAAGTATGGCATCATTTTGTGTTTAGAAAAAGCCAAAGGTCATTGAAATTAGATAGAGATGAGTTTAACTTTCAATTTTATGGAATGATTGTGAGTCTTGTTTTTTTTCAGATCCTTGAAGAAGCTGGCTGTCAGCCCTGCAGCAACCAATTTGATCTTATCTTTACCTCATCCAAATTAGTCTAAACACCTGACTGTACAGGCAGGATGGAGTTTAGAATGACCTGATTATCTGGCTCAGATTATTTCTTTTATTGCATTCATTTTAGACCAAGCTGTGCAATCTTACAATATAAATTTGGATTGGATTTAGCAGTGACGTTTCATGGGGAAAAAAAGAAAAACTTAGATTTTTGTGATTTGTACACAATATCCTTCTCATACACACACACGGTGACCCAAACACTGACACAGACACACATACATCTGTATACCTCCTTATTCCCCTTAGAGATGAATGCTAGATTTGTTCTTCTGTTCTTTCAGATAACTTTGACAAGAATGTGTGAAAGAGACCTTGCCTTCACCTCAAAAGGCAAACTCACTTAGTAATCTTTAATCATTACTTGTACTAGGTCACTAGTGGGTCACTGTGGCCAAATGCATTTTATAAATGATGATATTTTACCCACAGGGACACCTAAAGTCTTTATGACAGCAGCCTCTCTTCTCTCTGGAATATAAATATTCACCTCAAATTTATAAAACCAGAATCATAAAAGAACGGGCCTTTGAATTTATTTTTTGTTTAACTGAGGACATTTTTATGGGCTAATAAAGTTCTTTTCAGGTAAAGGAATATTGTACAGACAGACCCTGTTAATGACAAACACTAAACCAAGAAACACCTTAAACTCATTAAACCAAGAAAATTATCAACTGTAAATCAATACCATACTATCAAAAGGGACAATTTAGTGAGTAAAAGACAGAGAGGACAAAAAAAGATGCAATGATAAGATGATAACATTTGAAAAAGTCAATCAAATTCATTTAGAAACAAAAAAACTAACTGTAATTTTTTCTTCTTTCACCCTACATATAACTGTATTTGAAAAATGTGACCATTACATTGCTGCAGATTGTGCAATTGCTCTAAGCAGTTTCATGTCTGTAGTCAGATTGCTTTGTACTTTCATTAAATCCTGCACTGGACACTCAAAGCTCTGACTCAAAATCTGTCCTGGTCACTGGAAAGATTATTCTCAACTCTGATTACCTTCAGAGAAGCAGTTTTTCAGTAGGGTTAGTGCTTATTTTGTTACCTTGAAAAACAAGACTAAAATGGTGTGTCTCTCATGCCTGAGCTGTGCAGTTGTTTCCTGGATACTAGATGAGATAGAGGGTACTAAAACAAAAAAGATAAGATTGAAAGCCTAGATAGAAACAAGATGATGGCAGGAACATATGAACTCTGCTGGAGATAGCCAGCTTAGGGTTATGGCCCATGAAACGCGATATAAAACCTGAAAAGACACTTAAATGAAGCTCCAGTTCTTGCTGATTAAAGAAATGTGACTTGGTCACTTTTTATGAAAGATCCTTTCCATTTATTATCCTCTCTTTCTCTGAGTTCAGTGTTTCACAAGATGACACTGAAATGACATTCAGCACAAAAATACTGAGCCTTTCAGTGATTCCAGATTGCTGGGATTATCAAAGTATTTTTTGCAAAGGACAGTAAGGGTTTCCTTCAGAGCATTGTTCCACAGAAATTTCTGAATGAATCATTCAAGGGATAAAGTTTTCTTTGCTTAGTTACCAAAATCAAGTAATTGTGAACTCATTTTAAAATCAGTGAATTTATTTTGTGTTAAAGATTTCTAGTTTATCCAAACTATTAATGAACCTCTATTTAACTTCCTAACACATCTGAAATATTCTGTATTTTAATTATAATTTTGAGAGATTTTGTGCAACTTCTGTATTTTTGAACAGGAAATAGTACCTGAATAGTAAAGCAGAACCTGTTTTCTATGCTGTGAAAAGGAAAGCCTGCTGGCCATGTCTCTTTTGATGCAGCCCAGTATACAACTGGCTTTCTCGGCTGCAAATGCACCTTGCCAACTCATGCCCAGCTTCTCATCCCCCAGCACCTCCAGGTCCTCAGCTGGGCTGCTCTCGACCAGCTCATCCTCCAGACTGTACTGATACCAGGGGTTACCCTGACCCACGTGTAGCACTTGGCCTTGTTGAACTCATGAGGCTCTCTTGGGCCCACTTCTCGAGCTTGTCCAGGTCGTCTGGATAACATCCTGTCCCTCAGGTGTGACAGCCACACCCCTTGACTTGGTGTCACCTGCAGTGTTGTTGAGGTTGCAGAGCACTTACCTCTGCCCCAATATTCACTGAGTCATAGAATCATAGAATTGTTAGGGTGGGAAGGCACCTCTGGAGATCATCTAGTCCAACCCTCCTGCCAAGGCAAGGTCACCCAGAACAGGTGACACAGGAACGTGTCCAGGTGGGTTTTGAATGTCTCCAGGGAGGGAGACTCCATGACACTTCCCTGGGTAGCTGTTCCCGTGCTCTGACAAACTCAGTGTAAAGATGTTCATCCTCATATTGAGGTGGAACTTCTGGTTTAGGTTATGGCCATTTCTCCTTGTCCTGTCACTGGGTATTGCTGAAAAGAGTTTGTCACCTTCCTCTTGACACCTGAGTTTGAGATATCTCCGTGCATTAATGAGATATTCTGCTGGGATCTGCTGGCCACAACCCACCTCTGTTTGATGAGGCATAGCTTATTTTATTTTCTATTTGCTTAGCCTATGCAACATGCTGTGTGCCTTTATGAAAAGAACTGTTCAGTTAAGCTCCTTCAGAGGAAGCAAAACTGTACCTTGGGGCAAGCTCAGAGAGAGGCTGAAAAATTGTTATATTGAGAGGCAGGGTAGGTGCAAGGAGATAGCAAGGAGGTAGAAACATGTTGCTTCTGCATAGAGACTGCAGGAAGAAAAAAGAAGTCTCCCAGAGTTTAAAGGGTAAGATAAGGAGAATCTCCTATGATTAATCAGGAAAGGTGCAGTACTTGGTGCAACAGGTTGCATGCCATTGCTCTGCCTGGGAGCAGTGCCTGGAGCAAGCAATCATCTGCTTAACATGGTTGGTGAAATAGCTTATAAACCAGTATTTTGTTTCTGTTCTATTGGATTAAGTTGTTCAGAATTTGTGGGTTTTTTTTCTTAAATTTTCCTACTTTGCACTATAATAATATATAGCTTCTTTGAATCAAGAAAACTTTTTCATTCTTTAGACCTACCTCTCAGACCCGTGTGACATCAAACATCCCTCAAAGAAGGGGTACATGGGGAATTGCCATCTTCATGATTTAGGGATGTGTTAAATGAGTATCTGTACAAAATTAGGTAGGGGTTGTGACCTAGGCAGTAATACCAGAGGCTTCTTACTGAAAGCCTGGCTGGGTGCACCTCACTGACCTCTGATCTAGAGATGTCTCTGAGCTCTCTGGAAGAAGCTTGTTTCAGCCCACTACTTCTGCCCAAAGGGAACATATACTTGATAACAAGTGAGTGTGTTGACACTCAGGATGAGCCTTTACCATATGAAAAAATGAAGAATACAAATCTTTCAGTGTCTTATGTTCATGTGTGTGCTGTCTTTTCAAAGGAAGTGAGGACTGATAACACTTTTGTGACCTCAGGATGCAGGCTATTAACGTTCCAGAGATCAGTGTGGATAAAGAAGTGGCACCTCTTTAAAATCACTTCATTGTCATTGGCTTCCAACACCCCAACAAAGATGTGAGCTTGTAATCAGGCTAGGCTGTTATTCCCATACTCTGTGGTGCTTATGTATGAAGTGAGCATTGTGTGAGAACTACTATATTACCCAGTTCAGATAGCAGGTAGCCTAACTGTGGAGCAGCAAAAACTAACCCATCTCAAAGTCCAGGCTAGTGCTGCTTGGTTTCCTCTCCATAGATGAGGTGATTTAAAGGCAGTTCTGATGTCTTCACACATAAGACAAGTCTCTAAACATATAGGTACCTCATCATGATTGCACTCTCTTTTCTGGTTTGCTTTGGTGGCAGTGGAGCTTATGGCAAGGTGTAGAACTAAAGCTATTGTTTTTTTATCTTTTATTGGAAAACAAAGCAATAAATAATGCATTAGATGGAGAAGCAAAATTTGCTATGGTTACAATTCCACCATATCACATAGCAGAAGAGGGTGCAAGCTTAATGAGGAATAAAATCAATGTGAAAAATAACTATAATCAGCAAAGAAAAAACAGAACAATCAAGAACAATTGAAGAGTTTAAAACTCTTCAAATAAATGTTGAATTTTGATTTAGTCAGTTACTTGAATGTTATTTAAACATCAGTTGCTGAAAGGTTAGCAGTTAAGGAATAAGTATATATCTGTAACATTTAGAATTGTGTTCATCCAGCTGTACATTGTAAAGCTATAATTCAATTGAGATGTTTCAGTGACACAAGACACAGCTCACGTAATTTGATAATGTCACCAGTACCCAGGGGTGAAAGTGAAAGGGAACATCACTCCTGACAAATAGGATCTCCATTTTTCCGTGAGCTAGCTGTTCTGTCTCCAGCAGGGGATGACACCTGAGGTTTAAAGAGAGAGAAAAGGGAGAAAATTATCTGCAGGATGAACCTTACCTCTAAAGTGTTCTACAGTGTTATACTAGGTGTTTTTTATTTATCTGCATTTTTTAACATTAAGAATTACTTATTTCTGGTCAAATCATGCCCTAGCAGCCCTGATGGGAGGAAGCATAGTGCATTCTAAGGTCTTATGCCTTTAAACAGTTTGTTACAAGCATGAAACTAGCAAGTGTGGTAATAGTTCTTAGTGCACTTGGGGAGTCACAGAATGATGCTGAAATAAGGGTAACAATAGGGATGCTATTTTTTTTTTTTTTTAATTATGACTGCTTCTTACGAGTGCTAATGGCACAGTCCTACACAGCTGTGGTTTCAGGGGGTTCCTGTGGGTTTTTTGACTACCTGTGGTCCTGTGGCAGTCTTGGTTACTGTTTAGAGATATCGGGTTGTTTTCATGAAGGGTACAAGATACTTTTTGCAGCCTCTGGAACTTTCTTACTTTGTACTGCAAAGTGCTATAACTTAAGTAGTTTTCCATGTTACTGGTGTTTGAATGATGCACTCTTGGAAGATTCTAAAATATGTTTAGTTTCCTGCTAATGTAATTATGTTTTTTTCCTACACATTTCCTACACACTAATAAAACATAGTATTATGAATCACTAATCCTGTTAATCTCTTTTTCCTATTGTTTTTAACCTACCCTCCTTCCTCACTGTCTGTTTTTTTTATTATTATTTCCTTTTATTTTATTTTATGTCATTTAGATTGGTCTTGGATATTGCTAAAAGATACTAGTACAAAAGGATATGATGGAAATTCTGATAATGGCTAAATGCCACATTAGAGCATCTTCAAACTATAATTTGAGAAACTGTATTAATTCCTTTAACATTAATGTTAGTTCAGTCCTCCAGGGGCAGGTGGTTGTGGTTTCAGGGGAATAAGGAACTGACATGTAGATACTTGTATGGTGGGTGATGGAAGAGAGCAGTGCCATTGACTGAAAACACATAAGATATTCATGTAGTATGAAAAATAATTTAATCATATTCTATTTCTGTATCCCCTAAAAAAAAAATAAATTAAAAGAAAACCAAACCAGTAATTCTAAACCTACTTGCTGCTATTCTGGTCAGAAACTTCCCATAATATTTTTTCTTTTTTTTCCAATGTAAAATGTGTTTCTTCCAAAAGGGAGAAAAGTTTAATACTATCAAGACTTCACATTTTTTTTGCAAATCAGAAAAAAATATTATCATCTTTGGGTTAACTTTTAATTTTCAGCCATCCCATTAAGAAGCTGAAGATTTCTAAGCTCCTGCAATGTCTAATGGGACTTGTAACTTGATTATGTTCTGTTCCAATGCTTTCCTAGAAACTGATGCACTTTCTGTGGTGTGCTGTTGTCCATCCTCTGACTAAGCCAACATTTCTCTGTCCATAAATCAACAGTTAACTCTTTGGGAGTTTAGCATATGCTGACAGGGTTCATTAACAAAACAGCCTGGCTGAGCTGCAAGAAGGAAACTGTGAAACAAATATACGTTGAAGTAGCTTTTTTTATGTCTGGAGTTTTAATGAAGTCCATAAATTCTCAATTCATGCAACTGAACTCAGTCATAGCTTTCTAAAGTGAATGTCTAGTCATAAAGGCTGTGAAAACAAGCGTATGATCTAGAGGCATCTTAACAGCTTGATATAAAGACAGAATCCTAGATACTATGAAATCATTCTTAACAAGATTCTGATTTTTTCTCATTCCTCAATTACCGACTATGGTGGATTTCAGCTTAGATATGAAATTACAGTTGTGCTTTCGGTGAATGTTTATATTTTACCTAATGAAAACTGATATTTGGAATTACTTATGAACATTTCTTTTCCTGAGTTCCACAACGTATTTCAGTGTTGCTCAAATCTACCCTTTGAAGCAGCTGTGCAGACCTCCATGTGCTCCAAAGTCATAATGCTTAAAACAGCCCTTGCAAATTCAAAGTAGATGTGGTTTTATATTTTAATAGTCAGAGGGGATGCTGTTTTCAACTTTCAAATAGAAAGAGGTTTACCAAACACCTGTATCCACTCAGGGTATTACTCTAGCTAATTTATATGTGATGTCTCTATGCAACTTGGAATTGTCTCACGCCAGAAACAAGGAAACACCTCCACTTACCCCCAAACAGGGAAAAGCAGGTGGGTTCAGTAAACAGGTCCTGTTGTTTAATCCATATCTTTAAGGAAAAAATGTATGGACATTTTGGATGTCACTGGGACTACCTTTATCTTCTCCAGCCTAAAGAAAGTGATTCTTAGATTGTCTTTTCAAATGACCCATTTTTAGGTGAAAAGAATACCCTTATATAATATGGGTCTTATTTCATTCATTAAAATAATTTGCCAAGTTCCCAGTTAAGCAATTAAACCTTGAAAAAGGGATTGCATTGAAAATGATGCCAATCATAGATAGATAGGACTATTAAGAGAGAAAACTTAACTGGAAAGCATAACATATGTTAAAGTTTTGCAACAGGAACGCCTGTTGCTACCCAATTTTATTTCATATACTGAACATCTCTGACAAAAAAATGTATGTTAAGGAAATGCTAAGGTTGCCCGATTGCACATTTGGAAGTTCAGAAATGCAGAAGTCTGATTCTACAACCTTGATTCTTTTCTTCTATCGTTCACTGTATCATGTTGGTTGTAGCACATTTCTTATTTTGGGATTAAACAATATTTACCAAAATAGCCAATGGACCTTCTACATTTCCAAAACTTCAAATACACATCACACCTTTAATTTTTAGTGATGTTTTCTTCAATCTGGATTATTCATCCAATTAGTCTTTGTCAACACAGTGTATGTGCTTTTGTTCTTGCATTGTCCTTTGTGTTTTTTCTGACCAGTTTTAGAAGGAAGTCTGGAATATTCTTTTTCCATCTTTTGGGCTGCTCTAATTTATTATAAACTGGTATAAGCAGTTTTGCAGCTACAATTGAATTGACCAGTAAATGCTAAGACAGTACAATCTCTAACATGCAAATCTATTTTAGACTCTGCAAGGGAGGGGGGGGGGGAATCTGCTGATGTTAACCATTCAGAAAAGGATTTATGTTGGATCTCAGGAGAAAGTTTTTCACCCAGAGACTGACTGAATACTGGAACAGGCTCCCCAGGAAGCTGGTCACAGCATCAAGCCTGACAGAGTTCAAGAAACATTTGGACAATGCTCTGAGGCATGTGGTGTGAGGTCTTGAGGTGTCCTGTGTAGGGCCAGGAGCTGGACTTGATGATCCTTATCTGTCCCTTCCAACTCATAATATTCTATTACTCTGTGAAAAACTCTTTGTGGTGTTTTTGTAGTCCACACATTGCTACAGGTTATCTGACATTTCAGCCTAATATGCTCAACTAAAGGACTGATGTTTTTCTAATATATAAGTTTATTAGTGATCTCCTATGTGACTATTAGTGTAATGCATAAATATAACAATAATAATTATATTATTAGTTAGAATAAGAATGACACTGAAGAAGAGGAGTAAGTAACTGTGTCTAGAATACCTGAAAAGAAAGCAGCAGTCAAGTGATTTAACAAGGCTGATACAAAGATGGGTGGTTTCTTGATTTCCATTCTGATGTACATGCCCTTAGGTGGTGCCTATTGCCTCACTTTTTCCCAACAGAAACTAAGCCAAAATATTCAATAATTAATTATAAATTAGTTGTATACTCATTTGCATAATCAGACTTTAAAAGCAGTTGATAGCCCAGACATCACCAGCACCAGAATTTCATTATTGGGTTTTCTGCCAATACTGAGATGGGCTTTGAAAGGTAATTAGTAGCTGAGTCTGTCCTACCATGATTTGTTCTGTATCTTGCATGGCAAACGAGATGTTCATAACTGTAGGCTGAATGCCACTTTCCATAACTTACAGCTTGTAGTCCTCTTCCTTTGAATCATTCTGTTATATGCTCACCCTCAGTCATGACAGCGGGTAGGAATAAGGGCTTTGTCATCAGAGTCCACAGTCACACAGTGTTTTGTTTTCTAAAATATCAAAGAGTTTCTTCCATTTTCCCTCTTTCCAAATTACATCTCCTTGCATCTTCTAACACCATGAAGGGGGTTCTCTCAAGCATTGTTTGGAGTTGGTGTTGAGCAACCACTGGCGAACAGCTTGGACACTCTTATTTTTGTTTGGATGATTCAGTTCTTTATGGCTCATCATTTGATTTCTGGGGTTTGGTGAACAGAAGGAAAATGGCTTCATGTTTTCATCAACTTAAAAAAGTTGAGCTCTTTGTACTTAGCAGACCCGAAATATGTTCAGTGTTCACTGATTCACTAAAGGTTTTTTTGCACAGGATTTTACATGTATGTCTGCTGTCTTCCTTTCAGGGATTTTTGTTCAGTTGAGGGAAATCAATTTTCCTTTATCAAAACTTCTGTTACTAGGGACAAGTACCAAGTATTTTGGAGTTTGTGACTTCTCTCATGGGAGGAGTATTGTTCTTTTCCTAACACAATACAAACTATCACCTTCAGGCTCAGACCATTCTGAGGTCTTAAAGGAGTTCGTTGGCTGGTGGTCCCATTGTCTTTACAAAGGTTGGTGATTTGTAACTATTAGCATTAACATAGTTTGCTACGCAGTTTCCTTCCTTCAGCTTTGATAAAAATCTATGACTGCCATGTGGTGTACGTTGACTGTGCTGAGGACAATCTGCTTTTCCTCCTGATATTGTGTCTGCTGGCATTTAGCACTGAAGTAAAAGAGGTTGTGATAGTATATCCTTCCTTCTCTGTGTAAAGATGATCTTTTCTGTATAATAAAGCCTGAAATATGGCCATCTACTGTAGAAATAATGCCCAAAATAGACCTTCATGGTGGAACAAGCTCCCAGATGTCTGAATGAATTGCCACTTTCAAAGACAGAAATATGGATAAAAATCAGGTGATGAATAGATGTCCTCCTTCTACAGCTGAAATGTGTTTGCATTTGCTTGCTGTTCCCTATATCATCTCCTACCCTTATTGTGTGATTTCTGTACTTGCCACAATTTTTAAAGATGTCATTTTTCTATATATCCCATGCTAAATTTTCCTTTTCCTTGCAGTGATCATGTTGATCTGGAAGTTGTCAGGTTGCTGGAAAAGGGAATCCTCTTGAGGAAGTAGCTCTGCATCCTGTAGCTTTGTGCTGAAGCAGTTTTACCCATTTGCCACCTCAGGCTTCAGCTCACATCCACATGAGTGCACAGGCATTACTCTCTTCAAACCAGAGAGAAGTTAAAACTTGCCTAAATCCCAAAAAGCATCTGTGAAATTTGTCTCTATCAGTACAGCAGTGTATGCCTTAGGAAGCTTCTAAAAATACTTATATGTGGAATGAGTATCTTGTAGCAGAAAGAATTTGCTGGTTTTCTCCTAACAATGGACTGATCTATTCTTAGTTTTTAATATGGCTCAATTTCTTGTATATCTCTGCCACAATAATTCTGTTGGCACTGGTAATTATTGCTAATTTATGGTGATATCTTTATTACATTACTGGCTGGGAACCATCCAAGAACAGAGTCTAAAGGTATCAAATTCTGGGTGAACTGAAGGTAAATGTCCTGCAAGTGCAATTGTGTCTGTGTCCTCGTGCTGTCCTTTAGTTTGAAGGAGCTTTATCTGAGTATTACACAAGAAAAAAGTAGCAGAAGTCTTCAGCAGTTCAAACAACTCAGGAAAATCTCAGCAGCTCTGAAGATTGTTTTATGCTGAAGTGAGAGCTCCAGAAGGAGCCTACTAATTTCTGTGTAAGTAAGGCCATTGAGAAAACCCAAAATTTGCTGTAGCTGGACTGTTACCATGAAGTCAGAATGTTTTAAAAAAGTAAAAGGATCTAGAGTGCTTAAGTCACCAGAAATTACTGTAGCATGTTTTTTAGAGGTTGAATCTAGCTAGAACTCAACTAGCTAGCATTTGCTAGGAACTGTGGTCAGTAACAGACTTGCCAGCAGCAACCTTTCTTATCTCATATTTCTTCTGGCTTCTCTAGTATTCCTCTGGTAACACAAGCCAGCCCTCAGGCCCTACCTCCTGTAATGGAAAGAGTAGGCATTCTTGCCTTTCACATAAATGGTGTCTATTTTGCAGTGGGGGAAAAACAGGAGGAAAAAAGTGTGAACAGTCATAGTCTGGTATTGTATGAAGGCATGAATTAAAGTCTGCATGCTCTAAACAAATTATACTTATACATAGGTAGGAAATATATTGATACTTTATTTATTTAATCACTCCACAGGAGTCAAAAAAACCCTCTTATTATGAAACACTTATTTTCTTACAGTATCCAGGTAACAAGCCACTGACAACTGGGTAGCCTGGTGAGTGTAGATTAAGGTAAAGCCTGGAGATGCAGTGCTCTGAGCAGAACACTGTTGCTGCTGATCCTTAACCCAGTGAGGATGAGCTGTTTGTTTTCGTTCTGCTTTGACTCTATATAATTTGATTGGATTCACAGTGGAGTTTAGCCTGTGGTATACTGGTAAGGGGTTCACTAACTCTTGTAATAAACTGCAATGTTCTCCTTTACCATACTGGCATCTCACCTGTGTTTATTGCTTTCTTGATCAGTCTCTGCTCAGGACCTGCTTTGTTATGTCCTTGTAGTGTGCACCAGGTATTTTTCTGTGTTGTCATGACAACCTGCAGGTAATCATCATATGTTATTTATCAAAAGTACAACACTTGTTCCAACACCAAGGGGACAGAGGAGGCAGGATGCAATAACTGAAGTCTTCTTGGGCGATAAATGCACAGAAAAGCTAGGCTGTGTCCTAAAAAGCTTACAATCTTGACCAGACAAATAGTGGCAGCAAGGAAGATTTGTGCATTTCACAGATGCAGAAAAGACACTCAGAGCAAGATGATAATTTGTTAAAGAAAATCTTTAGGAAGCTGGAAAACTGAATGATGCTCATAATTTTTTCTTCCAGGGTGGATTCCATTTCTGCTTAAAACAGCTGACAAACACAGATATGTTTTCCTGAGTTTTTGTCCAGATGTTCAACTCACTAATATATACTTCAAATAATCTGAAATATCATGATCTTTCCTATCTTGACTATTAACCAACATGTAATTAGACCTTGTGATGTGCCTGAAACTCTGTCTGTCCTTAAATAGCAACAATGAGACCTTCTTATGATCAGCTCTGTACAGAGGGCAGCTCTGTAGCAGTACAAAGTTAAGTGTCTGAGCCTTTGGAAAAATGATGTTTAAAAATATTGTTACTATATTGGAAATGTTAAAAATTGCACCACATATCAGTAAATAATAAATAATTATGTGCCTTGAAAGGAGTGGAAAAGCTAAATCTATGGACTGGTGCTCCCTTTTCTAAATGCATCAGGTTTATTTGCTTCAGATACACATAAATCTCTTCCACTGCTTTTTGTGGGATGTGGTCTTGTGCTTCATGTACAACAGTGCACTAAGCACATATATCCATGAACTCAGTAAGTCTAGCTGACTGAAGATAATTTGTCACTCTTCACCTCTCCTGTTAGTTATGAAAAAGGGAGCATACAGTTCCCATAAGTGTATTACAATTCTGTTAAAAACTTCATTGTTTATAAGTAAAAAAAAAACACAGAGCAAGGGAGAACTTTTCCAAGGTCTAGAAGACAAAACAGCATCTGAAGCAGTTAAATCTGATCATGGTTTTTGTTTTATTTCTTTCATGACAGAACAGTAATGACACCCTAAGGTATGTCACAGCTCAAGATTTACAGACCAGTCTCTTCAAGACTGAGCTGTGACACCTATACCATAGAGTATCCTCTAAATTACTGTTTCAACAGTTGCACATTTTTTTAATTATCTGTTGCTTTTGGAGGCAGGCACCAAAAGCTTTCCTGTGTTTTGAGGTCCAACCAGTACACTTGTAAAGTTTTTTATGGTTTATTTGTTTATTTTTTAGTTAATCAAAGCTCACCAGCTCATAGCTCAATTTCATAAAGCACTCAGCAAATATTTTCTATTTTCTTTTTTCTCTCTCTCTCTTCCACCTTTTCTTTCTCTCACTCTTTCTCACTCTGATGAAAGTCTGATTTGGGAAGTGATGGCACTTGCACACCCACAAAAAATGTCTTGTTAAGAGCTTAGCTGAAAGAGTGATGCCAATCAATCACTGTGCTGTGGTAACACCAGACAAAGTAATATCTCTGCACGGATTCAAATATCTCCACAGTATTTAAATAAAGTAGACAGTGGACATCCTAATCATACTACAAATGAAGGACTGACCTGTGAAGAGATTTAATGGCATAAGTTTCATTCAGGAAGTCTGTCATAAAACAGACTTTATGCCAAGTTTCCTTAACCCTACAGTGCATAACTCGGAAAAAATTGTGCTCTCCTTCTAAGTCATCATGGGTAAAAATAGAGTGAGAAACAAAGTTGCACCATGTTGCAGTATCATCCTGCTACCTTTCCTTAATAACTTCTTAGGAATATTACAAACATCCAGGACACATGAAGTCTTTGGAGTTATTGATGAGTGAATATCATTTCTTAACACTTTTTTGCTTGTTTGGGTGCAGGCTGACCTTTCCTTATGTACAAAATATTTGAAGTGTTTGAAGTGGCTTTATCTACGGTAATAAAATTTTCAAAAAATCCACTGTGCTCTAGTGTGCTGCACAGAGCTGTCAAATCATTTGTGTTCTTTGTACCTCTCTCCCTTTTCTCTGTCTACCTCATTTACCTTTGTCATGGCCTACAGGATCATACATATACTTACCAGACGTAAGTTGTTAACTAACAGGATTTAGGTCTTTTCCATAGAGTTAATTAAATGGAGAAAAAGTTGTGTGTTGTGTTTTCAGACTACAAATATTTTGCAAGCAACAGTATACCCACAACCTTTGTTTATGGACTGACTGAGAAGAGTCTGATCCCGTTGTGTGTTGCATTCATACATCTCTCTCTGGCAGCAGAGGGCAGAGAATCAAGGAGGATTAATCCTTTACTTCCTTAATGTTTCAAGAAGGTTCACTTCACCGGCAAATGAGCTAGTAAACAAGAATTAGGCACACTGCAGATAGTTTCAGTGTTTGGGTTAACAGAAATATTTTGTTTGATAGCAAAGAAGACACAGATAACATATTTCTAAATGTGCAATACATACCTAATATGTGGAGGAAATTGTGCAGAGGAGGAATCTAAAAGTCTGCTTCAGAAACATAGGTAAACGTTATGGAAAACACAATTGTATTGTAATTTTTTC
Source organism: Pyrocephalus nanus (assembly GCA_038380795.1). NCBI lineage: Eukaryota > Metazoa > Chordata > Aves > Passeriformes > Tyrannidae > Pyrocephalus > Pyrocephalus nanus. The sequence goes on along the minus strand of CM076263.1, from coordinate 62,330,617 downwards.
TGTGTGTCAAAATGTAACTATAAGTACTTTATCTTCTTGACAAAATCACCTTTTATAAGTAATTTGTCATCAAAACCGCATGAATGGTAGTTGATCACTGCAAATGACTTTGCCATTAAGACCATAGCTTTGGTATTTTTCTTTCGTTTTCAGTATTAAAACTGCTTTGGAAGGCAGTGTAGAGGAACCTGGTTGAATCAATAAGTGATTAAACCCAACTTTACAGAGATACATACATTTGCAAAAGGTCCCCTACACTGGTTCTTTGTTAACTTGAATTAGTTTCATCAATGAAGGGAACATTTGTCAGAGTCAGAAGAAAAATGACACAAAATATTCCAAAATGGGAGACAAAGTGCTTTGGAAATTACTTCAAAAAAAGCTTTGTTTCGAGGATAGAATCCTTCAGGGGAATCTTATGTCATTTTTGCAGCAAGAAGTTGGTGTTAAAGGATATCACACTCAAAAAATACATAATGTATTTTACATATAAAGTACATGTACATATTATATTTTATCCCACACTTAATGGTATTGTAGAAGAATCTAGATGTCTACAAAACTGTAATTATGCACAACATCAAAACTACCTGAAAACTTTCCTCTTCTCTGGCCCAAAATTCTGCAAGATAGTTACTCTAGTCTTTCTTTCTCTTTACACTAAGCTATAAGAATGATAACATTTAGCAATTTAGTGGAAAGACTATTCCAAGATTTATTAAATCATCACATCTAGGTATTTTGATTTGAAGTTTGATAAGCTGATATTGCAATTCTGCATACTGGGTGTCTTTTAGGCTTTCTTCACAGGGACAGTACTTCTCTGGTACTGAGAGCATGGGACATAAGGCCTTAGAAAAAAATTTTCTTTCTTATCACTGGAGCCTGACAATAGGATTCTTTTTTTTGCCTTCCTTGTGTGTGCAGTATTTATGTATTAGTAAATGTTTCTAAATTGCCTGCAAACATTTGAGAATGCTTGTTCTAACAACAACAACAACAACAACAACAAATTAAGCAGTAGTTAGTATTGAATAGGTGGGATTTGATTCAGTGATAATTTGCATATGCACAGTTGGACTTCTGTTCCCCCTCCACCCCCCCCCCCCGAAAAATAAAATTATTTGGTATTGTCGTGGTTTTGCCCACCAGCCCATCCCTGGGGCTAAGGATGGTTTTGTTCAAGTAATTTCCAGACAAAAAGGCCAATCAAAAGTCCAGTGACGCCTTTGCTAATTACATCTTTAAGAAAACGGAAGAGAAGACTTGTTGCGCAGTTGAAATTAGGGGCAGCAGCCATGTAGAGAAGCGGCAGGCCCGAAAAGGGCCAAGGCCCTCTCCTCCCCCGGCTTGGGCCAGGGGGGGCAGGTGTAGCACTGAAGCCTCCCTTTCTCTCTAGTAAGAGAGTGAAGAAAAAAAAGTTTAAAAGATGAACTGTTTGGACAGAAACCGCTGTGGAAGAATTCCAGCCGAGAGATAACGGAGCTTCCAAGGTCGAAGCTGGCAGCCAGAGGAAAGAGAAGAAATTCGAAGGGGGGAGAGCTGTTTCTTCCCTTTTCGTTTTCTCTCCTCAGCAGGGAAAAGACTGAAAAGTAATCCCTGCTACTTGTAAAAATTTGTTGGAGTAAGGAGACCCCCCCGTGCGGCTGACAGAGAAGCCTGTGGATGTACCAAAGAGAACTGAGACTTCATGAGAAGGACTGAGGTGAGGCAGAGTCCTGCTGAAGACTTTGTGACCCTTGAAAGGGATGATGCTTATGCCGGAGTGAAGACGGCTCGGATAAGCTTGGGATCCGTGTGTATGTGGATCCATACTGCTGTTGAAGATTTATAACTTAAGGAGAGAGAGAGAATCTCATGCTGGAGTAAGACAGCCCATGTGAGATGTTGGAATCTGTGTGTGTGGGATCCGTGCTAGACCCATGCCGAGAAGTCCATCAAGGACTGTTTCTCCCATGGGGAGGGACCTCCATAGGGAAACAGGGGTGAACTCTTAAACCATTATCCCCTGTAACCCTGTGGTGAAGATCCATAGTAAGCAAGTGTCCCCTTGCAAGCCTATGGAAGGAAGACCCTTCAGGACCTGGGTAACCCCCAGCCTTCGGTCTTAGCCCAGGAGAGGGGTAAGCCCAGCCTTGGAGGCCAACACAGAGCGAGAGAGAGAGAGAGAGAAAGTTCCAGCTGCAACAAGAATGCTACCGCTACTAAAGATTTGTTACTGGAGAGAGAGAGCTGGAACTCTGAAAATGGAGATTGAAACCACTTCTCCTCCTTGGACTGGTATAAGGGGGGGGAAGAGTATTTCTGTAAATATATAGCACTTGAACTTGAGTAGTAATTGTTGTAGATATAATTATTTAGTTTTTAATTTATTAATAGTTTTTGTTTTACTAGTAATAAATATTCATACTATTTTCCCCAAATCGTGTCTCTTTTGTCTGCAAAAACCTTCTCTCAACTAGTACTAATTGTGTGGGGGGTGGAAAGCAAATTAACCCAAGGCAAAACCACGACAGGTATGTCTGATGCAAACCTTTGTGGTTGTTTTGGTTTTTTCAGTCATCTGATACCCATCAAATTTTTCTGATGTCGAACACTGAAGTTCCGGCAGAAAATTGGAGCAGATCCCCAGTTTATGTACCTTTCTCTATGAAATGGCTATGTAACATTGTAGAAATCTTTAAAGATGTATAAAACATTTTCTGGAGTTAAAGCTGATCTTCCACTTCTCAATTTTTTCCCCTCTTTTTTATGAAATAAGGCTGTACCTTGCATCAAAATCCCAATGATCTGAAGATTATGAACAATCATAGAGCAAGATTAATTTCTTCACAAGCCCATTTAAATACATTCTGGCTTCTGAGACCATGGCAACATAGAAGAGTGAGATTTCTTTTATCTTTTTCCTCGTAGCTAGCAGGGATTTTTTTAAACGTTAAGAGAATCAACTTCTGTCTGTCTAACTGGCCAACTATGTGAAAAACTGAGTGTTGACAGAACAACTTCAACTTTGCATCATTCGGGTATCTATGGTGGATTTCAAAGGCAAAATGGTGGATCTTGCTGTATGCTGTGATATTTTTCTAGTCATGACACTCTCTAAAGTTGTGTCAAGAAGGAAGCACCTGCACTGCCTTCTGCCTATTGAAGGAAATGAAGGGTAGATGGATTGTTTTGAATGTTGTACTTGGATTGACTTGTGTCACTAGCACATTAAAATTTTAATTTAATTTTAAGACTGTGTTTCATTTCCACTACAGCTTGACAAAAGAAGCAATTCTGGTATGCAAAAGATTTATGCAGATTTCTAAATGCAGTTTTTGAAGCTTGAATGATTAGGCAAATATTAACAGTAGAAAATGCAAAATGTTATACCTCTATTAAAATAAAAATGACATGTTTACTGCATATATTTTATAGGAGGTTTTGTTCTTTTTTTTTTTTTTTTTTTTTTTTCTTTGACTTGGAAGCTGTAAAGTTTGTGTCTCAGCCTGTGTTGACTGGTTACTAAGGTCAGTGGGACAATTTATGGAAAGGAATGTTACTGAACTAGAATATAGAGGTTTAGATGGTGCAGCTGCATGTACTGTACAAGGGAAGGGAAGGTCTGTTTCCAGGAACAAGGCTACCACATACACCTTTCTTCATCTGTTTAGAACAAAAGGCCTTAGTGACTATTTGTTCTTTATTAATATTTTTATTTCAAAAGACAACTTTTTTTGTCATTACTACTTTTTTGCCTCATCTTCACACGATACTGGGTCTAAAAAAACAACACTCATAAAAATTACCTGCTAAGCCATCCAATATCATCTATTATATTCACTGCACACGGTAATTTCAGTGGTGATAACAGTGCCATGGAAACACATTCTCTGTAAATGGCTCTGACTTTACAGACACAGAGAGGATACAAATATTCCATTCAGAGATGAGTTGTTCATATGACCCATTAATTGGAATTTGCACTAGTTTATTAAATGTTCCAATGAAAACAAGGCAAGTGAAGATGCATAAAGCCTATCACACTACTCCACTGCTGTTGCTCTTACATTACTTCAGAGCTGGAATTGATCCTAATAATCATTCAATTCTTCTTGTGACCCCAGAGCAAGAAAAGAGTGTATCCAGTGTTCTGTTTGCCTGCTTGAAACTTGACATTCATCTCATTTGATCTCAGTGTTGGTTGTGATGTGATCAATTGCTCTCATCTTTCTAAATACCTGCAGCAAGGAGCTGTGCTTTCACTTGTTGCTATCTTGAAGTTTTACATTCTTTTCTCATCACTTTTTTTTCATGATTAGTAAAATTAATGCTGTTGTGTGTCTCACCCCTCTCCACTAGAGAGTTAGACAGCTAGGAAAAATGTTGTGTGTTTGTTTTCTTTCTTGAAGTTTGTTTTTTTTTTTTAATTTTTGGAACATGAGATTACACTGTAATCAAAAATCTCTAAGGAAATAACACAGTTTTAAACTTAATATATTCTTTGAAAACAAGTAATTTCTTAAAAAGCATATTTTGATTTAACTTACCAAAAAAGAAACACAATGAATTTTGCAACAGAAGCAATATGATTTATTGCTTTTAAAAGCGTAAGTTACTGTAAAAAATTATATGGAAAGGACCTTATGACAATTGAAAAATTAAATTTCAGGAAAAATTGATACTATTGACAGATATGTTTAATGCCTTGTTATGTGGAATCACAGCTTTGATACTACTGCTGAATTAGCCTGTAATTCACTGACATAAGTTTCCTCATGACAAAATATTCAGAAATATAGTAAACTTGTGACAAGTTAGCCCAATATGTTATGCCACTTGAATGATAAAAGAGTGTATTTCTGCTTTTGTCATTTGTTGTTCCAGTTATAACAATGAAAAAAGTCATAAGTCCAAAGGAAACAGGTGTTTCTGTTTACGTAGAATAAGAGCATAACACTAACATTTTTGATTTTGCCATTAAATGATAGGTGATAAGCCTAAGATGTCATGTTGCTATGGCTAGATAATTGTCCTGTTCGGATGTGGCAATTTCTTAATTTTCTTATAGCCTTGATATCAGACAAGAGAGAAAATTAAATTCCTAATGATTAGTTAGATTACTTTTTAATCAAAGGTATCGTAACTGAAATATTCACATTTCCCTCTCTTCACACAATTAAGGAAAACCCAAAAACATTAACTTCTACTCAGATTGCTGGTTTTTATTTAACTCCTTCATGTGATTTTGAAGGAAGAGGATAAGGGAATAAATATTAGTGGAAAAATCACATCTTTACCTGACAGGGTATGATTTTGAGTTCCCTGTGATCTGAGAAAATGTGTTAGTCTTTGATATTTAATGGAATTTGTACTCTACTTTGAAGTTCTTCTCATAATTAGATTTATACTGTTATGCTTTTTCTGGACAGAAGACTAAAAAAGATGTGACTTGATCTGTCACAACAGATAACTTCAGCAGGAGCAAGACAGTTGTATTTAGAAAATGAAAACAAGTTTAAAGTCAAAGCAATATGGATTACAGGGCTACATGGTTGTTTACTGGGATTTTAGAGGGCAGATGACACATCTGTCTTAGCAAATGATGCTTATTACTATTTTTTTACCTTCTTTTTAGATTTAACAAACTGCCGAAAAATTGCCAGAATATGAGTGTTTGAGTGGTGTTATATACTGGCAAAATTTTCCTAATGTAGTGGGGAAAAGCCATGTTGTCTGTAGAAGACAGATGTGAAGACACAAAATGATCAAAAAACTTGTATTTAAGTCCGGTCAATTTCATTTGCTCTAAAAGGACAATTTGGAAAGGTTACATAGTTAATTTCATTTATCTGCACCCTACACAGTTCCAGACGTGCATTCTGGCATTGAAGAACCATAGAATTATTTAGATTGCAAAAAAACATTTAAGATCATTGAACCAAACCTAGCACTGAGAAGTCCACCATTGAACAGTGTCCCTAAGTGCCACATTTACATTTCTTTTAAATATCTCCAGGAGTGGTGGCTCAATCACTTTCCTGGGCAGCATATTCCAAGGCTTGACCATCCTTTTGGTGAAGAAATTCTTTTTAATATCCAGTCTAAACCTCCTGTGGTACAACTGGAGGCCATTTCCTTTTGTTACTTAGGAGAAGAGACCAACTTACTTCAGTAGAACCTTTACCTTTCAGTGATAAGGTCTCCTCTGAGCCTTTCCTCCAGACTAAACAACCCCAGCTCCCTCAACCTCTTCTCTAAAGACTTGTGGTCCAGACCCTTCACCAGTTCAATTGCCCTTCTCTGAATTCATTTCAGCACCTTCCTGTAGTGAAGGCCCAAAACCTGGCACTGGATTCAGAGGTGTGGCCTCACCAGTGCTGAGTACAGGGGGACAATCCCTTCCTTGGTCCTGCTGGACACATCACTGCTGATACACGCCAGGATGCCATTGGCCTTCTTGCCCATCTGGGCACACTGCTGGCTCATGTTCAGCCACTGTCAACCAGCACTCCTGGGTCCTTTTCTGCTGAGCAGCTTTCCAGCCACTGTTCCTCCAGCCTTGCGGATGTGTGGGGTTCTTGTGAACAAAGTGTAGCACCCAGAACTTGGCCTTGTTGAACCTCATACAGCTGGCCTCAGCCAATCTATCCAACCTGTCTAGATCCCTTTTGTAGAGCCTTCCTGCTCTCCAGCAGATCAATGCTCCCACCAGCTTGGTATCATCTGCAAACTTGCTGAGGAGGCAATGGGCTTTCCCTATTGAACTGTCCTTATCTCAACCCATGAGTTTTCTCACTTTTGCCTCTCTGATGCTCTCACCCATCCTAACCTGGGGGTAGGCGTAGAGGTGATTGAGTGGCAGTATGATGCTTAGTTGCCAGCTGGGGTTAAACCACAACATGCCCACCTCATTCTTAACCCTGAAAACCTCATGCACAAATGGATGTGATAGGTAAATGTGCTACTAACAGAGACTGACAGGACTGCTTACAGCCTCTGTATATAGCCTCTGAGGCTTCCTTATCTCTGATTTGACTGTGAAATAGAGCCCCTGGAGACTAACTGCATCTCTTGCTGTGATGTGGCTTCAGCTGTCAGTGAGACAGCTGTTTATTCTCTTGTCAGACTGACTTCCTTGCAGGTAGGTGAATAACCTGACAGCTAATTATGCTGTGTTAAGTCTTGCATTTTCATTAGCCATAGATGAGTTTGAGCACTTCTTTGTACTGTACTTGTATGCATTCACTCACGGGCAATGTGCATAGGTTGTTTCTCTGGACTTAATACAGTTTCTTTTTTTTTTTTCCATAGCTAAATTGAAAAAAAGAGAACATTTAGGCCCTGATCTATTTGCTGTTTTACCTGGGCATAAATTTATTGATGCGATATTTGATACATATATTGAGCAACTTTGTCACAGTATCTAATTTGGATTCTAGAGCTGTCACAGTATTTGATTTCATACCTATGTATATAGCAACCTTTCCAAGTCTCTCTAATATCCTTCAGGCCAAAACAATAAAAAAGCATTGCTGGCTTAATCTGACATTAAAAAGTTCATAACATACTTATTTGGTGGTACAACAGAAGAAATTTCTGTCTGGTTACTGAATCCAGCTATCAGATTTGGAGTGGAAAACTGACAGTTTAGGTAAGATTACGAAGATTATGTTGGGGTAAATAGGGGCATGGATCCTCAAAGAATTTATAGTAGACGGTGTGATGCTACAGAAGTACTTTGAACATTTCTATAAGTCTTTCCATTATTTCCCTTCTCAATATTCTCCATGGAAGAGGAATTCTTAAGTTCTACTCATTCTTTCTCACTTTAGAATAAGCAATGGGCGAGTAAAGTTACACTCATGCTTCAAATAAAGATCTCCATCCATTCCCCCTCCAGGTATACATATTTTATTGGATTATGTAGTCATTCTGTGAGCTTCTCTACTTCAGCTTTGTAAAGGATCTTAGAACACTTCTTTGAAATGCTGGACTTACAAGTTTAAAGTATTAAAGCTTGCAAAATAAATCTGTAAATGCTTCATATGTAACTAAGCTTCTTGTTATATTGTGAGATTAGTTGATGTTTTGCATAAAAATGTGAAGGCTCTTAAAGCTCTCTGGCCTTACCTCAACGAAACTATAAAGCACATGAATTAATTCATCGATAAATCAATAAATCCCGTATTTAAATAGTGTTCAGAACAGTGATGTCTTTGAGATCAATATATTCATTACATAATACTTTAGGGTCTCTTCATCTTCAGAAATCCTAAACTAATCCTTAATACACATGGACTTTACAGACTAACCTTACTTAGCCAGAGTGTCTTGGAAATGGCTTAGATTATTTTTAGTCAAACTACTGTACTGCCATTGGAATGCAGTTTGGGTTGTACTCTTCTGTATACATACTTTGAATATACCAGTAAGTTGTCGACTGCTGCTGAGAAAAGTTTTTTCTAAGAAAGTAAATTTTCTTGCCCAGACCACTCAGTATATCTGTTCCCAATATTAACTTGGCTGGATTTCTTTGTAGCCTCACCATAAAAGGTTTTATATGTAATTACTACCTTGCCTGATTCAATTTGTGGTGATTTTAGATGAAAGTCCAATCTCATCCCTATCACTAAAGAGCAGTACATCCAGAGACAAAAATCAAAACAAAGGCAGTGCCCTATAGAAGGAAAGAGAACTGGTTTTCCCTCCCTTCACAATCTTGAACATGAAATCTTGCACAGGTGCTAAGATGAGATGTATTTAATGGAGGGTTGAAGTCCCAGTCTGAGGAAATTACTTAAGGAATAAAAAGGAAGCTTGCTTCAAAAAGCAGTAAAACTGTTAGTAATTGTATCTCAGATACAATAAAAAATATATTTAACTTTCAAAAGCTCTGACAAGTTGTGAAGAGGGGAAATTCTTGTTTCAGGACAGCAAGTTCTGTGACAGAAATGAAGAGACTGTGTGTTACATAAGTAATTTATCTGTCCATTTTTGGCATTGCAACACTAGTGGGCTTACTTCCAGGTATTCCAAGCTGCAGTTTGTCATCTCTGACTCCTTAGTCTTTTCAAGCAAGTGGAGAAATTGCCTTCTGTAGGCTGTCAGTGCCAGATACCAGCTCAGTCAATGTAGACAAAGCTCAATCCTGGAGAAAGCAGCTTTTAAAATATACAGTGAGCTGTGCTATGAAAAATAGGTAGGCAACAGAACCAAAATGCTAATATGGACAAACAATAATACCACAGTAGCTGTGATAGGCTCTTTCTTTATTCCCTGACTTTTAAGTATGTGGTGATATTTTGACCTAAAGCTCATTTATTAATCTTTTGGAAGAAAATCTTTCTTTTATTGACCAGAATTAACTGTCTACTACTGTCAGTAGCTGCTGTCTACTATCCTGTAAGCAATTAATTCCTGGTTCAAGATAGCAGCACGTACATTTGCAAATATATTCTGGATCAAACCTAGAACTGGAGCCCATTAGGGAGAGCACATTCAAGTATTCATTCTGTGCATTATGTGCATCTTTGATCTCCCATATTTCCATTGAAAACTTTGCAGCCTTGGGTGAAATCCAGGACTTTGCCACTGATTTCAGTCAATGTAGACCTCAAGTAGGTTTGTTGGGACAGGGATGTGCATCCAAGAACAGAGAGGAAAAAAAAAAAAGGCATTAGAGAAGTTCTTTGAAGGTCTGTAGTAAAGACTGTGACAGCTTGAAATGTTTATAAGTAAAAATAATAAAAATAAATTTTATGGTCAGATTACGGTTTTGTGTAGTTAATAAAACTCTGGTTTTCCTGTGAAGAAATTATATTATTAGCTTGGGGCTTTAATGTTTGAGTCTGATAATGCAAATAAACGTATATCCTTTGAGACTTTCAAAGTAGCAAAGCCCACAGGGTGTCAAAACATGCTTCTAATATTTGATCTATGATCTAGTATTAAACACTCATCATTAAGATGAGTGTTTTTTAAAGCTGAGCACATACATGATGATTTATGGTCAAGTGGACTACCAAACTAAATACCTTTTCTAGTAAAGGTACATTTTTCAATCCAATAGTTGCACCAATAAATGATTCTACATTCTGCCACTGTACCTGATAGGAAAAGAGAACCTTTTTCTCACAGAGTAGCATTGTAATACAAGATTAAAATCTAGGAAACTTGTCAAAATAAAAAAAAAAAAAAAAAAAGAAAAAAAAGAATATGATGGAAAATACAGCTATCAAATGAAAATGCCTTATAAGTAATTTTTGCAATGGTCAATTCCATGTAATTTTCTGTTTCTTTTTTCCTCTCCTAAGTGAACGGGGTGGTATTGAGGTAATGTTAATATTTTTGGTAAGTAGAGCAGGAAAGTAGGTATTTGAATCTAAAAGAGAAAGTAAGACATTTAACACAACTGTGACCAGACTTCAACTTTGGTTTTCTGTCCATGTGAGATACTGGCCACTTTGAACAATTTTAGCTCAAATTGTGAGAACAAGCTGCTTGCATTAAACTAGGAATATGCTCTTTCTCATTGTATCAAAATTATAAAACTGTAAGAGCACAGTGAAAACATACACACAATTTCCTGCAGCTACTAAGAGCATTCAGGTCAGGGCATTACTGAACCAGAAGTGGTGTTGCATACTTAGGAGCATGCTGGGGATCTTCTTTCTATTAATTTTCCCAGTGATTTTTTTACCAATATGTACTTTAGTCATCAAAATATCTTGCAGTGAGGGAGTACACTTTGTGCTGGATGCGGGGATATCTCCTTTTCATTGTGTTGAGTCTACAATCAGCAGATTTTGAGTTAAAGTTACCTGTAAAGGAGGGACTAACAAAGCTGCTAAAATGAGGTATATCATGCAGCTGTCAGGATGATTTGTTTGTGTAGGTGCACAGAGTTAATTAAAATATTGCTTAAGTTATGTATTCTTTAGATCATCTGTAGCATTTTATCTCACATAAGAAGGAATAGCTGTCAAAGGTGTTGTTTCCTTTCTGAAGACTGAATCTAAAAGCTTTGGTTCAAGTCCTGTCATCAGCATTGGGTTCTCTTCCATTTTCCTTTCAAACTTGTTTTCTTATTTGTTCTTTTTCCTCAGCAATTTATTTTTTGAATTTAGAATTGAAGCAATTTTTTTTTGAATGGACAATTTAACTCAAGCAGATACTATACTTCAATAACTTTCCTCCCATTCTTCTTTTCTACTTTGACATAAAATAGAATGATTACAGGTTCCTTGCCTGTTTCCTTTTGCTATTTTCACATTTTCAACCTCATCTGTTTTTGCTGTTAGTAACAGAAAAAAGAATGTGTAAATTTTCTCAGGTCTCACTTCTCAAAACTTCTGTAGTCAAAGGTGATTGAACCATACCTAGTATTGTTTGGCAACTGATGTTTTAGCCTAATTTTGTGCACAGTTTGCTACTTTAATTTGAATAGATCTAGTACTACTTTGAAGGCACTATAAAAAGTATTACTTATAATAAATAATGTATTCTTGTAATACATAATGTATTCTTGAAATGCATGACCACACGCTGCATTTCAACTCACGCAGAAGGTTTTGTACTTTTGTCCCCTTTTGCAATAACTTTTCTAGTGGTAGGAGTTTTAAAGCAGGGATAAAAGGAAATGCTTGACTTCTCAGACAGATATATGAGAAAGTAGAGATGCTCACTTTGAGGTTTAATTTTCACAATCCAGTGTGTCTTTATCTTGGAGCAAGCTACTAAGTAACAAAATATTTGTTCATGTGTGTGGTTGATTCATATTTCCTTGTTTCCTGCTGAGTCTTATCCTGACCACGTTGATGTGATTATACTTTTAAAATATCTGCTTGGCCATTGCCATGGTGGGTTTAAGAGAACTTTGTCTAGCAGAATGATCAGGATGAATTGCAGAAATCGTGTGAGTGAAGGAAAAGTCCACATGGCAACAGGAGAGGGCCTGCCACAGGCACGATGGTGTCAAAGAATTATTAACAATGTGAGAAAATTAATATTCATTGTAGGACCCAGTAAGTACAAAGAAGTTCTTCCTACGTACCAATGTCAACAAGGCATACCTAGGTTAAGATATTTGTGGTTTAATATATTGGGATGCTCAAACTTATGGCAGTTTCTACCTGAAACTCTAGAAAAACATTTGAACTACAAAGCATAAATATAGCACATGTGTGGCTGCATTGAACAATGAAGTCTGCATTGAAATAAAATATAAAAAATACAAAAGGCTAATTTTTAAAATTATTTTTTGTTTTTATTTTTTTTAAGAACCAGGAATTTCACAGAGAAAATGTGAGAAAACTGTACTTCTTCACTCTCTGTATTTTAATATGTTCACAAAGTATATTCACATAGTATTTTTGGTATGGTGTCTTTTATGGAATTCCCCAAGAGAACTTGCAACTTCAAAGCTTTGACACTGGTATATAAACCTCATCCCTTTTGATGTTATGATTCCTAGTATTTTCATGTTCTCTATTTAGACCTCTGTGTTCACAGTCTGATATTCTCATTTACTTGGAAGTAACAGTTGACTTGTAATAACTTCAGTTTGAATTATGCTGTGCTGTAGTGAATGAAAGGGAATCCAAACTGAGACAAAAATATTTGGTCTAGAACTGCCTCAATGCAAGATTAATATAAAAATTATATATGAATGATCTCTCACAAAAAATGTCAGGGGTCAGGTATGGGTCTTATTATTCTTGCAGTTTTCTGCCAGATGAATAATGCTGACACATATATAGAATATTATGGGTCATTCTATAGATATGTTGTCATCCAAACATACTGAAGCAGTTCATACCATCAATATTCTGGTGCTCTTACAGTACCAGTAAAGGTTCACTGATAAGGGAGAGTTTTTTTACAGAGATTAGATTGTTCTCCTAAAGCAGTGTAGAAAATTAGTAACATTAGCACTTCTGATAAAATTGGCTTTGTTGAATCCATTACCATACTCTTTCTTGCTGTCATAAGGCTACAGGAACATTGCATGTTGTTGGACTGGCTGACATCTTCTCTGTTAAAATGTTTCTGCAGTAACTGATATCAAAAACTTACTCAATTCCTCAGAGCTAGACCTTTAGGATTTATTAATATGCTTACAAATAGACAACATGTATTGTTAAATGTTAACCTATAATTTTTTAACAATGTTTGAGAAAATCAGACATTGCTGCCAGTTCACTGATTTTTTTGAAAGTAGGGTTTTCATGGTTTTCATAACTAATGTTTCCTTAAATGTATCTAAGACACATTTTTAAACATTCTGATTTCAAAATAAGATATAATTTTTAGATAATAAAGATATATTTGTAGAGGTTGCTGTCACCACTTAACTGCTCTATGCTCTAAATACATTGTAAATTACATAGCTCCAGTATGTTTATAAATTTATTTATTACTCCTTGTAAGATATTGATTTATATTCCTTGTAAAAGATGGAAACATCTTGGGCTTTGGCTTCTGTTATGTCACCTTCTAATGTGGCAACATGCCGAGAAATACAAGGCAATAAAGCTTGTTATTTACACGACTGTGTCAAGCCTCACCTCTGATAAATACTTTTGTAAAGTTTGTGGAGATCATTTATTCATTCTATTATTAAAGCAAAGTCTTCCTTCTGACAGATGAATCAGCTTCTTATTTCTAACCACCTGTACTGCATTCAGTCGATTTGCACCATCACTCAAAAAGGAATGTTTTCCACTTCAGTGCAAATCAGCAAGTCAGATTCATAAAAAATATCATATTAGAAGATATAACCAAGAAAATGGTTGTCCACAACTAAGATAGCCTTAAAAACTTAATCTGGTATAAAAGTAGGAAATGAATGTAGGAAATGCAAAATTAGTGGACTGAGCCTGTTTCCTGACTCCCTCTTGGTTCAAGGTTGGGCAGAATTATGCCTTTTTACCATAAAATGCGATTGAAAGTAAAAACTGGACTATCTTAAACAAACAGCAAAGATTACAATTGATGATATAAAATTAGATTTCAATAATTCATGTGCTTATGTATATTCAGTTATGGAACAAACAGACTCTTTGATGTTATGCTTTTCCTTAAAATTCTAAAATTGACTTAGCTGGGACTTGTACCTATCTGTGTTCAGCATCTATTACATAAAATATTTAAACTTAAACTGACAAGGCATAGTGTGGTCCATTTTTGTTCTAGCTCCATAAGGATTTTGTGGTCACACTAAAGCTCAATTACAGCAGTTTAGTATCACAGTGAATCACACAGTTCTTTTTCTCAAAAAAATGTTCAGAAGCTGATTTGAAGAGGATGCAAAATTTAACAAACATAAAGAGAGAGAAAAATATGTGCAACTTACTGATGGGCTGACAACAACAGAGAGGCACATCAAGAATAGATTTCTTCAGACTAGGGGAGCTGCAATACTTTCAACTTGAAATTTTATGGCCTTTTACTCTGCCTTTATGTTCTGCATAAAAGAAGGGTGAAAAACTAGTTTGCAATGAGTCCTACAGAGAGCACTTCCTACTGGGGTAATTAAGTGAATGTTAATTAACCTTAAGACTGAAAAACAAGGCCCAAACTGCATCTGAACTCAGATCCTTAACTCTTTGTATATAAAATTTTTAAATATTATTTTTTTTTCTGAAAAAAGCATTTAGAATTTTCCCCACTGAATTAGCCATTAGTTACTGAGTTCATTAATTATTCTATTGTGGTTATTGTCTTATCAGAAAAGATTATCTTTTTTGGGGGGAATCTGGATGTCAGTCTCCTGCTATACGAGCCTTGTCTTCAGTCAATCATGCTTTGTGGCTCTCACTTTTATAAAATCACATTTTAGCCTTGAAAAGAAGTATATATTGTATTTCTTGTATTGATGAATTACAAAAATAAAAGACTAGTTTGAATTCTAGTATGAGTTCTTCATTGCAAGACGTGACTTTATGCTGGAGATGCTTAAAATTTTTTGTTTCTGTGTTATTTAAACATAATTTCTTCTTTGGTAGAGAAGGGTTGAGAGCTAATTTTAAAAATTAATATTTATTGAAGTCAGCTATTCTAATTGTATCTTTTCAGATGACTTAACTCACTTGCAAGAAAGAAATGTATTTACAGTAAATTATGGAGTGGTGGAAGCTCTGCACCATTAAGATGAGATATGACTGATTCATTTTGAGTTACTTCTCTTTGTCCATTAAAAACTCAAGGTGATGTCACATATTGCTGTGAATCCATATCTATTGTCCTCCAAAAGCAAAGCACAGTAGAAATATTGTCTGCAGCTTTCCACTTGGTTTCCTGTTGGCATTTCAAAAGGATTTTCATAGGATATTTAACTGTGGGAACATAAGATTCCTTAGAAATCCAAATCTGGATGAAACTGTTATACAGTTATATTTTAGTTCTTCTGCAACTGTAGGGAAAGCTCAGCTGTTACAGAGGACTTAAAGATGATTTTTTTTCTCAATTTTAAAATGAAAATGTATCCAGTCAGTTCCTTATCTAACTGGAAGCTGATGTCTTGCAACAATTTGCCTTGTAATATATTTCTGACACCAACTGCTGCATTCAGCATATGTGTATATTTCCCAAAGTATTTCAGTCACTCCCTACCATGAGTAAATTTGTATTTATGTTAAAATAAGACTTCATACTATTTTTGCCCTCTGTCACTTCAATATTACTCTGTTCTGTAGCATGTCTGAAACCCTGACTTGTCTCATATTTCTAACTCTTTGTAGATAAAATGGTATCAGAAGTAAATAACAGCTTAATATTATTTGTTCTTGATGATCAAGAAGCAGGTCAAATCTGATTGATTTTTTCCTGACCTCTCTGGTTTGCAGGAATAACACCCTCGGCTTCATAATTCCTATTGGACCTATATCATAAACATCTTAGATTCACATCCATTCCACTGGCATTCAGGTTTAATTCAGACCTGTATCAGGTAGGTAAGGAAGAATGTGAATTTTAAATCACAGTTGGTCTTCATGGAAGTAATGGTCTCTCTTAATGAAGTATTTGCTAGATGGTAGTTGTACAGTGGATTATGACACTCTAAGTGAATAAAATAGATTCTAATTTTTCACCCTGGCTTTTCTGTCCATTAATAAAAAAAGGCATATGAAAAGTGCTTATTTACCTCCATGTTTTTACAAGGGAAAGAAACAGACCAGTTCTAAATAGTCATATACCATAGTGTGAAGCAATTAACTGAGTTATATGTTCTCTTAATTCAGGATAATTTTCTGTTAACTGCACTAACTCGTAGACAGAGGACAGCTCACAGCTGGTGAGCTCCTCAGCCAGGAATAGCAGCAAATAAGCACTCTCATAATAATGAAATGGAAATCAGGATGGAGTAAGGGGATCAAGATACAGTGAAATTTTCTGGTGAATATGTGACTGTAGGAAAGACTGAAACATGAAGTTTTTTATGTACTGGGTCAGTGCTCATCTCTCTGAAGATTCCCAGGTTGCACAGTTCTGTACTCTCAAAACTATTTAGATTTTACTCTAATTATTGGAAAGTTGTCCTATTGCCTTAGATTGGGCAGGTGCTATCCTTAAAATCATACTTCATCCTGTGATAAAAACAGACCCTCTCTAGCAGCCAACACTGTTTCCCTGGGCTATTCCCTGCAGTTAAATTCATTACTGGTCACTTATAGAGTGACACTTGATGGGCCTTGATCTATGAAGGAAAACCATGTTCTTAGTTACTGCCTCCACTCACTTTACAGTTGATGTAGAAAAACAGCTTCTTCAAGAGTAATCTGGCTTACTGTGGACACTGGGCAGGATGAAACATGGCATAAAAGTGCTGCTTTCCGCTGGCTACAAAAGAAGTCTTGTCAGCTGGTTCACACGTGGACTTTATTTAGGCACCTTCTTAAGTGAGCAGTCCCAGGAGTGCTGATAGGCTGCGGCTTCCATGAGCAAGAGCTTTGTGTTAAAAGACTGTCAATCTTATACACCAGAGTTTGGACTGAAATTAGTAATTCTACAAGTACCTTGGTGAAAAATAACCCTCCACTGTGTTAGAGGTCACTAATGTTGTCCAATAGGTAACACCATTCTGGAAATGAGAACATCATCCCTGAGGGACATACATGTCCCTTATAATGTATGTACATATCTTTCTTCAACATTTAAATCCTAATGTAGCAAGGTGACTCTGTTTCCCACTTTGGTATTTCAAATTTACCTAACAATAGAACAGTAGAAGCAAATGGTGGTCTGTGTTTGTATTTCTGTGGCACAAAGAACTTGTGCATGAATAAATGGTGGTCTCAGTCTAGTCAACTGTCACAGGTAACAAAATAAGATTTGTGATGAAAAAAAATATGAACATGAATGCTGAGTTGAGGGAGGGGAAGGGTTCGTTTAGTGGGTTGCATGGAGGTGAGCATATGCTCAGTATCCAGAAAGACACATTTCATACAATATATGAACAAATGGAAACATTAGGTCTTAGTAAACGTGAAAATGTATGACTTGTGCAACTATGCATGTATTTGTTTTAGAAGTATATATTTACATATTGTAATATCTATATGTCCAATCCAAAACTGACTGTGAAATCTGGATGAGCCTGCCTGTAAGAGCATTTGATGAAGAAGAACAGGAAAAGCAGTTGTACAATTTGTAGTGCACTCAGTGCATTCATTTATTTTATTTTAAAATCAGTGCTTCCAGCAAGAGTTCTGCATGAGAATGCAAATTTTGAGGACAGGAAACTATGCCAGCCAGGCAACTTTGGTTCAACATTTTTTATCATATTTGAAAAAGAGTTTATATTCATGGAAAAGTTCATAGAAAAATTAAGAAAACTGGAGAAGATCTTGTCTCTTTTTTGATTGTTAAGTGATGTTTGTCACTTTACTCACCAGTGGAGGCTCATCTTAAAGAGAAGGCCCTTAGGAAGAGAATGGAAGTCTTTGCTCATGTCAGTGGCTTCCCATTTGGACTGAACAAAATATGGAGACAAGAACAGAAATCTTTCCTCTGCTAGTGGCATTAAGTAAGAGGAGAAAATGCAATGTATTATTAAAATGAAAAGAATTGTAGCAGAGTTTGGCGTGTCTTTAAGATCTCACATGGACTGTCAGAAGAGCTAAGTTGTTGACTGCATTCTGTAGTCAATTTCTGATCTTTGTGTTTTGTAATGGGGCCAATCCTGTATAAAGGTCTGATTTCATCACACATACATTAGGATTTGGAGATGAAGCAGCTCAGTGGTGCTTTTGACACAGCAAGCAACCACAGAAGTGATGAGTGCTTGATGTCTCATTGTAAAGGAGACTTGATACAGAGATGTGAAATACTGAACACTTCATGTACTCTGCAGGACAGAGAATGGCCACAGGCTGTGGCAATAAATTGACCAATTAAGTGGTTATTTTCTAATGTAACACAGAGGGAACCATGTGAGATTGTCTTCTTTTCAAGCATCTTTTGAAAGTCATCTGCTGCCTTATCCTAGAAAATAATTTCATATAGTGTCTCTGACAGGGCTGTCATAATTTCAAGTGCTTCCAGGCTAGGGACTGCAGATCTTTGCTTTTCCTACCTGCTATATTTTTGTGTCCTCGTAAATAATATTTATTCTGAACTCTGTTTAGACTTGAAGTTTCTTCTTCTTGAAGACATCTCCATTAGAAAGGCAAGATAATCACAGTAATTGTGGAGATTGTGGAGCAATTTGCTTTTTCTTTCTGTCTGCTCACTTAAAGTTAAAAAAAAAATCCACAACAACCAACCCCCCACCTATACAGCACAGAGCTGCAGACACACTGCTCTGCTTATTTCATTCTTTATGTGCTTTTATGGTATCAATTCCTCATTTTGCAAGTCAGAAGAGCTTTTTTTGCAGCTATGTACTGTTCCATCAGAATATCACTTTGCACTTTCCTGCATCTCACCCTTATGTTTTTATGTTAAACCCATAACTTCTGAACAAGGAAATAAACAATGGGAAATATATTTCCAGAAATTTCATATTATTTTAGGAGAAACTATTGTTTCCTTTTCATCTCTTTTTTAAAAAAGTTTTCTTGATTCAGAATTAGAATCTCTACTTATAAGACTCAAGAAACAAGTTTTACTGTTACTCAGCCAATTCTTCTATGTCATTATTGGTCTGACTTTGTGAAAAAGATTTTATTCAAAGTCCTTGAGGTTTGTCAAAAAAAAAAAAATCAGGAAAAGAATGAACACGACGTTCTTCCTACTATTTACAACACTTGCTAACCCATGATTTTGAGATCTAAGCCATGATTTCAAAAGAACTAATAAGAGATCTTCAACAGTAGTATCTGACAATGCAAATATATTTCTACCAGGAGCAGGCACAGCATCATAGTCTAGTCAAATTACCCAGTGGATATCTTGAACTGCTATTATCTGAAGGAAGACAAGGCTTTAGAAGGGTTAAGCAAAGCATCTTACTGCAAAAACCCACTCTTCTCTCCCCCCCTTTTTCTACCTTGCTCTAAGGAGATTTTGTTCTATACAAATTCTGTAGACATAACCCACAGGTACATTGTACAAAGAACTCAGAGGTAATAAATCTTAGCCAAAGGAGCCAAGGTAGACATTTGAATAGGTAAAATAGGCCTAGAGCCAAGGCTTTCTTGAAGCCTCAGTGAACAGAACATGAAACAATGGAGAGAACGAAAGGTCACGAAGGTCACCCGACGATGAGGAGTAAATTCGAGACCCCATGATGAAGTAAAGGCAGGATCTACCACCATAATATTCCTCAAAATAGAGACCACGCCTCAAACTCCGCCCTGACTCCACCTGCTATGAATATTGTAATCTAATTATGCAATAATATGAATATGTATGTGATTATGTTGTAATCATAAATAGAAACTGTATAAATTGCTTCTTCTATTCAAGCACTTCGGAGCCTGTTTTCCCAGCAATAGCTGGCAGGCTGCCTGGCCGCTCAATAAATAAATACCTTGCTGTTTAAAGACTTAAAATACTGTCTCTAAACAGTCTGTTTTCCTGCCTTTTTGGGCATCAATCCTTGCTACAAGAAAAGATGACCTGGTAGAAAACCCTAAAACTGTGGCAGGCTGAAAGAAAGTGAAACTGGTATGCAAAGACTGCAGTACTCTTACAAATCCTGATCATACTCATGCAAGACTTGTGAAAGTACTTCTGAAGACAGAGAGCGACCGTGGCTCCTGCTGGGGCCAGGCGGAAGTGGAGACAATTCAGTCAATACAAGGAAAATATTGGACTCCCAACAAGTAAAATATCTGTTGTGGGGTTGCTGCATGTGGAGAAATCTGGTGGCTGTCAAAATCAGTGCTGTCACAAATGATGAAAGTAGAATATCACCACTTGAAGTACTCTGATGTTCTTTTCAATCTGGTAACACCTGTGTCAGTAGGAATATATAACAGTTGTATATATTTCATATATATGAAATCCTAGATTTCATAAGAGTCTTATTTATTTGTGAATAGTATCATAGGCTAATTTCAGGGAGGATGGTTGACACTGAAGTACCATAATTTTTAAATAAAAATGTCACCTATTTTTGCCCTGTCCAACTTGGACCAGAATATTTCTTGCATACATACTTTTTTTTAATTTAGGTTATTATATGAAGTTGAGAATGAAATTAGAACACTTTGGCAATTATGTGATATAAACACAAATATATCTGAGAAATAAGTAAAAATTATTTCTAAAGTTGCTAAGTGGAAAAATACCTGTTTTTTTTTCCGTAGAGCAATTATGCTGTCACTAAAAGTCAACTTAATAGTAATTATAGGTAAAGTAATGGAGTTACTTTAGGTAAATCCAGAATCTTTTGTGAAACTTTCCCCTTTATTATTATAGTCTTAATGTATTAAATTGCATTTTACTATGTAATGGTGTTCATTGCATGAAAAGCTTTTCTTTAGTGATGAATGACTTATACACATTTGCCAAATGACTACAAAACAAGGAGAAGACTTAGTCAAAAGAAGTTTATTTTTACTGTGTTTTTTTATTCCTCAGAATTTTTAACTATTTCATGCAACTTTGTTATTTAGTTATGAACAAAATAAATATTTTGAATTATGGAAAAGAAATAGTTTATAACTCACACTTGTGATTAAAGCCATGGGAATTATAAATTGCAATGGTGTTATATTTGGTGTGGGTCCCCAAAGACAGTTAATTTTAGAGAAAACTTCTTAAGATCTTTTTGAGGAGTAATCATTATTGATCTCACTAGATTGATCCCAAATATAAATAAATGAAGTACTTCTATGTTTCTCATGAAATTCTGCTTCTTGAAGATCATGAAATCATGGGAGCTAGTTTTGGTTGGGATTTTGTTGTTGTTTGTTGGTTGGTTGGCTTTGGCTCTTTTGGGGGTAGGTGGTGCTTATGTTTTGGTAGGTGTTTTTTTTTTTTTGTCGTTTTTTGGGGGTTTTTAGTTTGTTGTAGTGTTTTTGTTTGTTTGTTTGTTTGTTTGGGGTGTGTGTGTGTGTGTGTGTGTGTGTGTGTGTGTGTGTGTGTGTGTGTGAAAATAACAGTCTCTGGGTTTTCCAGAAACTTCATAGAGTTTTAGTTTCTTCCTCAAAAGAGGCAGCAGGGGGGCAGATGATGATCTCATCTCTCTGGTGACCAGTAATAGGACATGACTGATTTATATATATCTAGCTATACTGTTACCTACTGTGTTTCTATTTGTACGGTAGGCCAAGTTTTTCTCTTCAAACATGCTAATTTAGGAAGTTCACATGAGAATAACCAGTGGGTATGGTCTTCTCCCATTTTGACTGAGCTCAGAACTGTCATCAGGTGTTTGCACTGTGCCTTTAACCCTTAACCCACATGCTCACATCAATAATCAATACGCTGAGCAACAGAAGGACAAGTTCATCTGCGGCGAGCAGAGCTACACTAGGGATGGGTCTGACCCTGCAGTTTTCACTTCAAGCAATACATCAGTTTAATTTTCTACTTTTCAAGAACCTTTCCTCACATATTGCATTGCTGAGTGAGGAGCTGCAGCTGGTCTCTACAAATCATTTGGACGGTTTACTTGGGAAGGTAGGGGAAACTTGACAGCTGTGACAAAATACCTCTGTGGATAAAATGCATGGGGCCTTTAGGAGGACATAGCTGAAATCATCCTTCAAAATGATCAGTGATTGTCAGCAACCTTAACCTCTTCTGCTAATCCTTTTCTCTTTGCAAGAATTTGATAGGGAGGAAAAAAAAAGAAACAAAAAACCGACCCAAAACAAAACTTTCAAAAAGCTGATCTTTGCAGTGGCAAAGCTTCACCCTTTTCTTTCCAGGTCAGTGAGTACACAATGACCTACATAACATAATGTAGCTAAAATAACCTCCTACCTAGAAGAATTATCTCTGAGAAAGGATCTGCACATTTACTGGAGACAGGTCAGGGCCAGTTTGGGGATTTTCATCTGAGTCAAATAAATTCTCACTAACCATCTGGCTGCTTTCCTGGGGTTCTGAAGCAAACTTTTACAGCTAGCAAAACAACTGACCTCATCAAAGTTCGTGGGATGTGTCAGGTATCTGAATGTTAAACATTTCACATGAAGTAACTCATTAAAACACTGTTCACAAGAAACTTCTCTGGAGCTAATATTCAAGGAAGTCCCAGTAATCTGGAGAAATACTGGACAAATAATGATTTCTGTGACTTGAAATGGACTTTTGGTATAAAATAATCAAAGTACTGACACTTTACTTTGACAGAGCAAGAATCTGGTATTTTTTAAAAAAACTACTTTATTTCTTGTGGCTTTGATCTTTTTTTTAATTGAGTGTCTCAGGCAATCTGTAGTCCAGACCACTTTGGGAAAAGAAGACTAGGTGAAAAAATCACAGTGCTGTATGTTTTGTTCAACTGTAATTTTCAAAATATTTGAAATATTCACAGGGTGACCTGGGTTTGAGAAAGCTCTAGTGAAATACTGTCAAGATTCTGCAGGAAGCTATATCTCATTAAGTCCACTGGGAATTTCCCTTTTTTTCCTGTCAGCTGCTGACTTTACCTGCCTTCATGGCCTGTTGTGTGAATGATGGAAAATGTGATCAGGGTGTCCTATCTCCTAGCAGCCCATGTACCTGAACCTGAAGAGTTTGAAGAATTCTTGGGTTTCTGGGGTTTGTGAGGTTGGGTTTTTTTAATAGTTGAATGGCTTTCACTTGAGGTTTCCTTTAATATTAGCTTTAAATAATCTATTTGGTATGGGTATGTGAGCTGTGGATGAGCTTTGCTGCTATCTGATGTTCATTCAGGTACTGATGCAAAAAATGTTGCCACCTATTTGAATGACAAGAGTAGAAATTCAAGTTCAGGCTAGTCTTAGAGATATAAGAAGTATGATTGTAAAATCACAGTTAAAGTTGCTCTCACTTGGAGCTGCAGACATCTATTTTGTACAGATTTCTTTT
Organism: Pyrocephalus nanus; assembly: GCA_038380795.1. NCBI lineage: Eukaryota > Metazoa > Chordata > Aves > Passeriformes > Tyrannidae > Pyrocephalus > Pyrocephalus nanus. Next base: position 62,307,181 of record CM076263.1, on the reverse strand, counting down.
AAAAAATGCAGGGAAAATGAAGACATTTAAACTGTCATTACAAAGAAAAAGACATTAATTACGCAAGGATAATTTTGCATTTCCTAAGTGTATTACTTAAATGTTGCTTTTTTTATTTTTTTAATTTTTGGAAAGTATATGGATTTTCAGAAGAAAACAGAAAATAATCATTGAATCATAGAATCATAGAATTAACTGGGTTGGAAGAGACCTCTGAGATCATCAAGTCCAACCCTTGATCCAACCCCACTGTGATTACCAGATCATGGCACTCAGTGCCACATCCAGCCTCGTCTTAAAAACCTCCAGGGACGGTGAATCCCTCACCTCTCTGGGCAGGCCATTCCAATGCCTGATCACTCTTTCGGTAAAGACCTTCTTTCTAATACCCAGTCTATCCATTACTTTCTCTTTTGTGCCTTTTGTCGCTTCTTTCAAACCAGGACACTTCTACCAGGAAAACAGGAAACTTTCTCTTTGTACTTGTCTGCAAGATAAGTCCATACTTATATAAAAGTGTAAAAGATGTTCCTAAGTATTTTCCTGGAAATACTGAGCACGTATGATATTTGTGTAGTTGGTGCTTCAGCGACAAGGATGCATTTTCACCACAGAGGCAAATATGTTAAAAAATTCCCATTTACATGTTTACGTTGTTAGCAACGTTGAGGTGTTCTCTTCTTTGTTGACCAGCAATGAGCATTACAAGGGTAGCAGGCTTTAAAAAGATACAATCAATTTGTTCTTGATTTATATTCTTCCTAACTGAGTACAGCAGTGTCTTGCACATTTATGTTGCATAATTTCTCAGCATCCTATTCATAGCTGGCTGTGTTCTTGCTTCAGAGGAACATGACAACAGTGCCTTACTGCTCTAAACTGGCTCAGAGGAAACAGAAAATGTCATTGTGGGGTTTTTCCTGATGTGTCACAAGATCTACCTTGACAGCTTAAAAAAAGAAGTCACAGACTAAACTGAAACGCCAATGCAGAAGACAAGACAGAAAATACATATCTATTAGACTCCCTTATTTTTTCGTGCCCATATCTCCTACCCATTTGCAACTACCCTGTTACTATGCCTGTGATACACACAGAGTGACATGTCCCAGGTGCTTCAAAACCCCTATCCAACCTATAGTGCCCAGATGAAAGATAATTATGATTCCATGTCTTTGATTGATGTCTTTTGCTAGACAACCAGAGATACTTCCAGAGGCTGGCTGATGTGTGAAAGCTCATGAGAAGTACAGGGAAAAAGGAGCCATGGCTCTCAATAAACAGAAAATCCCAGTGTGTGCAGCCAGCAGGCAGCTCCTGGCTATATTGACTTTTCCTGGAATAAAAGCCTTCCTTCTAGAGCTCTAGCAAATTCTATATATTGTATAAGTAATTCACTGCAAAAAAAAAAAAAAAAAAAAAAAATTCAGTAGGCAGGCTGCCACTGAGATCATAGAATCAGAGAATCAGCCAGGTTGGAAAAGACCTCTGAGATCATTAAGTCCAACCCTTGATCCAACACCACCACAGTTACTAGACCATGGTACTAAGTGTCACATCCAGCCTCATCTTAAAAACCCCAGAGATGGAGAATCCACCACCTCCCTAGGCAGCCCATTCCAGTGCCTGATTATCCTCTCTGTAAAGAATTTCTTCCTAACATCTAGCCTAAACCTTCCCTGAGAGAGCTTGAGACCATGTCCCCTTGTATTGCTGATAGTTGTCTGAGAAAAGAGACCAACCCCCACCTGGCTACAACCTCCTTTCAGGGAGTTGTAGAGAGTGATGAGGTCACCCCTGAGCCTCCTCTTCTCCAGGATAAACAGCCCCAGCTCCCTCAGCCTCTCCTCACAGGACTTGTGCTCCAGTCCCTTCACCAGCCTGGTTGCTCTTCTCTGGACCTGCTCCAGCACCTCAATGTCCTTCCTGAACTGAGGGGCCCAGAACTGAACACAATACTCAAGGTGTGGCCTCACCAGTGCTGAGTACAGGGGAAGAATCACTGCCCTGCTCCTGCTGGCCACACTGTTCCTGATGCAGGCCAGGATGCCATTGGCCTTCTTGGCCACCTGGGCACACTCTGGCTCATGTTCAGCCTCCTGTCAATCCAAATTCCCAGATCCCTTTCTGCCTGGCTGCTCTCCAGCCACTCTGTTCCCAGCCTGTAGCACTGCAGGGGGTGTTTCAAGTGTTCTGTGTTTACTAATCTGAGCCTTTTCTTTACCTTTGTGATAATGAAATTAAGAAAGTCTTTCTAATAAACTGTGTTGTAAGAATAGCTCTAGTAGAATCAAAGGGGATCCGTTTGAAAGTAAGTTACTTATGAAGGTGAGCACATTGGGGCCTTATTTGCTCAGCTGGTCTTTACAGGAGAACACTGCTTTTTCAGTGTTGGTCATCAAAAGTATAACTTGTAAGTGTAGAGAAACGTTTTCCACATATCGTGTGTTGGGGCTTTTATGTAGTTAAAAATGTTACCTCAATTTACGTCACCACTACCTAAAACACAAATGTTTGACCATGCCTGAGGACTCAAGTTCAGGTTTTGAAGTGAAACATTCCTGTAAAAATTCAAGTACTTCTCCTTGTGTTTTCCTTTGGATCAGCCTGTCTCTTCTTCAGGCCCCTTTCTGGCTTCCTACTCTTTTAAAACTAAAACAGTAAGTGTACTTCAAGCATACCACATCCTGCACCAAGTGACTAAAAAAGGACAGCTGTATAATAATCCTGAAAGAGGCTTAGGTTGGAGATTGCTGTGGGATCCAGTTGATATACTTTTATGTTTCCAGAAGACTATAAGTAATCTGAGTGTGCAAAAGAAATGATAGTTCCTACAACCTTACACATTGAGGACAGTACTGTTGGAGTGAAGCCGCACATTCTACCTTTACAGCACCACTCACAAACTCCAAAATTTTCTCTGGAATGTGACAGAGAGAAACAGGATCATAAGACACAGGAAAAAAGGAAAACTATGAACAGAGGAGGTTCTTCCATGCTTTTGCCTTGTTTATGAAGTGAATAGATAAATGAGTGGAAGGCAAGAGGCAAAAAACACCCTGCTAAAATGCATGCCTGTTTTCTCACAGCTCTGGAAGCAATAGTTAATATACAATATGCAAATTATTTCTTACCTGTTTATCCTAAATGAAATAGAATTGTCGTCCATCATCATTGGCTATAAGCACCTCATCCCATAACATGCTGCAACAACTGTGCATTAGGTGGGATATGAATGTGTTGGAGTGAGTTAGAAATAACAACTCACCTAAAAATAGTATCGTAAAAGCCTGAGTTTGTACATTAGCTTTCTCAGCAAAACGGGAATTTAACTGGGAACTTTTCACTCCAAGAAACATACACCATTCATATGTTTTTTCCCTGGCAATTTAACAACCACTCTCCAGATTCTAGTTCCTCTGTTAATGTAAGGAGGGCACTTGTTTGAAAATCCAGATGTGAACCCTTTGCCTATAAATACAAACATGGGACATATATATGTGCTTAGCAGCTTTTCTGTGCTCTTTTTATTGATTGAACTAGGAACAGACCATTTCTTAAATGAGTTAGCGTTTTGAGAAATATCTCATTGACATTCCTGCAGTCTGAATTACTCTATTTCTTCATTTCTTCTAGAAAGAATTCAAAGACTAGAGTCTGATATGGTCAAGCTTTTCATTTGACTTGTTTCCACAGGATTAACATTTTTCAGGGGAAAATCTTCCTGGCATTGAACATCTAACTTTTGTTTTCCCAAAATAAATCAAATCCACAGTAGAAATTTACTACAAAGTCAAGGGGCAGAGCATGGCATACGTGAGATTCCAACATGGGTCTTTTAGTCAACCACTTCTTTTCCTAGATATTTCTTCATCCCCTAGCCCCCCAGTAAATAAGAATTCTCAGTTATTTATTCATGTATGTACTTTAGATCAAAGTATACAACCCATCTTTCTTGTATTACATACTTGTTTAAAGTTACCATACTTTAATAATTTCAGGGGGTTCTTTAGTGTTACCCATGATAATTGTTGTATTTAATATCTTTGTAACTTGACATCTCACCTTTAGAATGGAGATAATGCTCTACATGAAAAAAAAGGGGTAGAAAAATGTCAGCTTATATAGGTGTTATGAATTGTGTAAGTAATTCTGTCCCTTATACTGGATTTAATTTTTTATTATATTACAGTGGTTTTGTGAATAATTTTTTCAGAACTGTATTCTATTTATATTGAACCATCACACATCCATCTTTATTAAATTCTATCCTTCCTCCTGTAAAGGACATGAAAATATTTACTGCACCTTTTCCATCCTGCAACCTTGATTTTCTTAGTTCTCCTGAACTTTCCATGACCTTTAGACCTTTTATAGGTTTTTCACATATCCTAGTTCTTAAATCTAAGTTTCCCTCCTCTTCCCCAGGCATTCTTTTTTTTTTTTTTTTTTTTAAGCAGCAGGCTCTTCTGTATATTTATGGGAAAGAGATAGTTGCTGTACTCCTTGCCACTTGAGCCGTTTTGCTACGGTTTCAATGATTCAGCGATTAATGTGCACTATAAGAATGTGAGTTGATACTTGTTTCTTATTTATATGTGCTTGTCTAACTTTCCTAGTTCTGTGTATAAAATATACCAACATAAATGTCGTATGCAAGAACTTAACTCACTCTGAATTTATAAACATGTATTTTATTTGAAGTTTCTTATATTCTTTTCATGTAAAAAACTGAAATGAAAGCCCAAAAAGAAAACTGAGATTCTTTAAGGCATTTCTGAAGTTTGTTTCACAAGTAAACAACAATTCTTTAAATTTTATGCCTATTTTAATTTTCTTTTTCTAGCACTTTTGTAAGCAGTACTTCATTTTTTGATTTCCCACTGTGTGACAGAAATAATCAGCACTAAGCCAGGCTTCAACAGTTAATTGGAAGAATTGTTGTTCTGTTTTTTTTTTCAGAGTTCACAAAATTCCAAGACTACTTTTATCAGTTTATGCAGGTTTACTACACGAAGACATCTTCAAAAATACAAATATGCACATTTAATAAACCTTTATTTAGTTCCAAGTGGAGACTTTTGTTGATAACTATTCATTTCAGATACATGTGTGCAAATAATAAATAAATGTTTTTGTACTTTTTTCTTTTAGTGTTTCCTACAAATTCACTTTGATGCACTGCATTTCTCTGAAGTTAATTTTTTCCCATGCATTTAAAGCTGTAATCACATGGAGAGCTGGCAAAATTCTAGCTAAGAGAACTACAGATCTGATTCCTTAAAGGAGAGACCTTAAAGTTTAATAGCAACTTAATTTAACTCCCTTTGAAGGCACAGTTGCAAGTACTTTAAAAAGAAGATTCTCATATTTGCTTTGCTTGGTTGATAATTTTTCCTTAGAAGATGGGAAATAAGAACTCTTAACCTAAAACCTTAGTTATTTTAATTTTCCAAACAAAACATTCTTTCTTTCTCCTCCTAGTTGTAGTTGAATTAATATTTTTAGTTTACTACTCAGCAAAAATAAATACACTGATTTTTCTCTATAGGTCTTATTGAAGATGAAACCAGTAGATGTGTCTTTTCAAACAAATGTTTGGTACTGAACTGCAAAGAATTGCAGATGTTGTAGCAGCAAGTGTCACACAAGGCTCCCTTGAAGTCAGTTGAACATCTGGACCAGTCTGATCTACCTGCATGCCTCTTATGATGGGACCATGGCTTCTGTCAGTAAAAGATGCTCCTGCTCATCAGCAGTTGATTGTAAGGAAATTTTTGTTCTTTTTTTTTGGAAGTGCTAAGTGCACTGCTAATCTCAGTGCTTTATTACTATTGTGGTTGAGGGGTGCATTTTCTCCTCCCACTGTTATTGCTCAGCTTTTATTCAGTTTGGAATGGGAATGCAGCCAAGCAGAAGGTATATTTGTAGTTAAAAAAAAAAAAAAAGTGTTTTGGTTTAGTCAAATTTAAATCATTCTTAGAACTGTGGATGATAAATTATGACTATCCTTGGTGAGGACTGAATACTTTCAGTAATCTTTATTGATTTGCATTAAAAAATGTGACATTTTCTTAAAAAAAGTGACACATTTAAAACATTTCTTTTTAGTAACTCTAGATCCAGATTAATTTTAGGATCTGTTAATATGAGTGTTATAAAGGTAACATGGAGTTTTCCAAAACTGGGAAAAAAAGAGCTGAAAAATCCTTAGGTGTCAAATCTGGAAATGTTAACAGCTGTCTGCTGGCTTGCTTATGAGGTAGGTGAGAGGGAATAAAACTGTAGCTCCAGGGCCCTTGCCTCAGGTATGATATATGTTATTCTCACATATGTGAGGTGTAGACTCAGGAACATATGCATTTATCTACACCCTATCCCCTCACCCCCAAATGTGAAATTAGATTCAATAATTATAACCACTTTTGCTTGCTGATTCTCACTAGCATACTGCTGTTGTTTTCCAGAAATGTACAGCACATTTCTAAAATATTAAAGAGCAGTTAAGAACAGATTGCTCTTACTATTATGTTTTGCAAACTCTTTATTAAGCCAAGTCTGGGCATTACCTGACTGTTTAACTTAAAAGTAATCTCTGTTTTAAACTAAAGCTGGAGGGAACATAATTTGATTTTCAGAGCACATAGCTCTTGTCTGCTCCTAGATGAGTGTATTTTTATGTCTTCAGCTGTGTAATATTAGAGGTGACTGTCATAAGGCTGAAACCACAGGAAAACAGCCTCAGCAACTGGTTGGATTTTACAGTTTAGACTCCATCCAACCTCAAGCTGGAAGCAGTGAGCTGATGATGGATCTTGGGTATCTGTGAGCATGCTTCAGTGATTATGAAGCTGTCTGTATTTTACTACAGATAAACATAGATAGATGGCTTATTTTTCCTTCTGGCTCTTCGTAAATGTTCTTTCTTACCATTCTGATGCTTTGCACAAATGAACAATTCTGAAGGAGCAGACAGGAACTGCTTCTCAGAAGTTTTTCCTTGGAGCTGAAGATTCTACAAAAAGAGAAAACCCTATCTGGCTGGAGTTTCATTATGTACACCTACCAATCTTATCAAGACATTCTTCAGATATCTTCTTTGGAAATTACAGGTGATAAAAATAACTGAATTTAACACTGAAGAGTGTGCAAGGGAGTATTCAGTCCATCTAGCTGGATGTTTTTCTCAAGCCTTTTGACTTGCCAGCTTACCAAAGCTTTGGCCCAGGATTCTGGAGAAACTGATATATTTGTTTCAGATCTACTCTGTCATCATACAAAAATACTGTGACCTCTCTTTTCCTTCTCTGGAAAACTATAATCCTACTTCAGACTTAGTATTAAAGCATTATCATCTAGTTTGCCTAATTTGATTCTTCTCAAGGAATGAACTATCTCCTACTTTGCCTTGTGGTAAAATCATAAAAGCACTCTCATATGGCTGAGCCCCAGGCCCTACATTGAGAAAAATGATACATACCATATACTTAAGCATAACATTTGATTTTTGCCTGGAAACACAGATATTCAGATAATGCAAGGAAGATATAAATGTAATCAATTTCTTACAATTCAATCAGAACTGGAAAATCAACAATTGATAATAATGGCTCATCTTCAGTTTTCAGAGTCAGAATTTAAATGTGTTGTAGCACTAGCAAAGGCAAGGAGCTATCTAGTGAGGTTTCCAGCACAACCGAGTGTGGGTGTATCATGCTGCTTGATTGCAAAGACATATGGGTTTTCAGCTACTGAAAATCCCACACCATGCCTATCTGCATATCTTCAAGCACTTCAGAAAGTATGGCACAAAAATGCTCTTCAAATATCAGTCAGATGTCAGGGTACATTGCTGTCAGAGTACCAGCTCTTCCCTACTCTCTAAATGAAGATTTAAGGCCACTCTGAAACTCTGTTCTCGGTGTAGTAAAGATCTTGACAACTGGTTAAACAGAACTTTTAGACAATCTGGGAAAACATTTTGAGTACTTCTGTGTAGAGTGGGGCAACAGTTTAGGAGACAGTTGACATTCATAAATATATTCTTTTTGAGAGTGCCTTTTTTTTTAAACTGCTATTATAAATTTAATTAGTATAAATAAAAAGTCCATTCAAGGTCTTTCCTCTACATTCTTATGAAACAAGAGTATTTAACAATCAAGTTAGTAAATTGAATAATTATTAATTTAGTAAATCTAGCAATTTGTTAATGAAATTCTTCAGTAACCTCACACATAATTAAAAAAGCTATTTTCTAGCCTGTAGCCAACAGAAAAATATCCATCAGAATAAAAACTGATGCAACAGGAAGTCCAGCTACAGAAGAACAGGAAGGGCAATGGTTTTAAACAAAGGAAGGAGGAAGCACCGAAGCTGTAACTTCTGCAGTTAAGCCCTGTTCCTAAAACAGCTATCAATGAATTTCATAGATGTTTTTGTCTAACTTGGACAGTTTCTGCTGTTTTGATCTTGAAAAGCCATCAAAGTATCTACATATCCTTCTCTAGGAACAAAAAGTAAAAGTTAATAGAATGAGAGCACTGAACCTTCAGATGCAGATCCTGTAATTTCCTTAGTGGTTGAGAATATCTTAGGATCATAGAAGCAAGTGTTTAACATAACCTTCTTAGTGTCATCTCTGTGCTATACAGGACATAAATGGATATGAGTGAAAGTTTGTCAACTAAATATTTCAAGATTTCTAGGAATGGGGAGACAGAAAATGGGTTTAGGAAGAACATCGAGCAGTAAAAAATCTGATCTGCATTCAAACTCACCAAACTATGTCCTAGAACAGATTTGCTACTATTGCAATATAAGGCAAATACATTCTGCACTTGCATTGCACAGTTAAGAGAGGTTGTAGCGGGTGTAGTGAGTAAACTAGACTAGAATGGACTAGAATGGACTAGTCCAGCAGCCCCGGGGAAAGCCCATGGTGGAGCAGGCTGTCCCCCTGCAGCCTATGGAGGTCCACAGGGGTGTGAAGATCCACATACAGCCACAAAGGACCCACCAGGGTAAGTAGATGCTCAAAAGAAGGCTGTAGCCCCTGGGAAGCTAAAGCAGGTTTATGGTAGGACTTGCCACCCTATGGGGGACCCATACTGGAGTACCCTGTTCCTAAAGAACTGCACCCTGCAGAAAGTCACCCACACTGGAGCAGTTCTTGAACAAGTAACCCATGTGAAGGACTCATTTTAGAGAAGTCTATGGAGGACTGTATCCCGTGGGAGGGACTGTCCCTGAGGATGAAGCAGCAGCAAAACCAAAATGTGTTGAACTGACAGTTGCCATTTCCCATCTCCCCGTGTTGCTGGAGGGGAGGAGGTAGGGAATCAGGAATAAAGTTAAGTATGTGTGTCATTTGGGAGTTCATGAATCACACAGAATGTGAACTCTCTCTTTTCTCTACTATGGTCAGGACCAGGTTGCCCTGTTTCTGTAAGGAAACTTCTCAGCTTCTCTTTCTTTGAAGAAACAGATGATGCAGAGGATGGCAGAATTGACCTTTTTGAAATTACTGGGGCTGTGTATCTTGTGGAATGCATAGAAGGGACCTGAATTGTACTAATGTTGAATTTCAATATAGCGACTGCACTTGTAGTAGCAGGAAAGACAATAATATGCAGTGCAGGCTGAGCACTACAGTATTTCCTGATGTCTCTGAATAATTAGATAATCCCAAGAAGACTGTCAAGTCCTTTTTGAGAGTTTTTGAAGATCTCTACTGAAGTTTAATCAGAACATAAACCACTGTTATATTAGCAAAGAACACTAGAAAATAGTATAAAGTAATTTATATCAATCAGTGTTTTTTATTTATTCATTTATGTTTAAAATACAAGCTGATGTCAGCATAGGGCTCTTGCAGCAATGACAAGTAATATGATCAATCAATCCTTACAGGGTTGAAATCACTTTTTCTTGACAGAAACACAGCTACCTTCTTCTCCTTTTTTCTTGACAGGAACCATTACACTCTGCTAAATTTACAAGAGATAGAGCAAATCAGATAAGAATTTGTACTCCGGGGTTTGTTTTGTTTTGTTTTGTTTAACTGTGACAATTACCTGTACTGCAATACTGGAGTTCTAAGCAGAAGCTTACATCTTCTCTCCAATGGCTTTGAAATCCTGGTGTTTAGTCCTCTATGAAAATATTTTTTGGGGATGTTTACAGTTAGGACTTTTATTAGGCATTGTAGACCTTTATTTCTTTTGCAATATTTCCATGGTTGTTTGTAAAATTACAAAGGGTAGAAAAACGAAAATGCATTCAAAATACCACAACAGTGGTGGTATATGTATGCTATTTAATATTTGAGGAATATTTCAGTAAAGAGAATTGTATTGAAAATGCAAAGAACTAAAGTTACATGCATTTATAACAAATTGCAATAATTCTGTAAGAGGATTTGAAGGAAGCCTTAATTGCCTAGTAGCATATTTGCTTCTTTCTTTTCAAACCACTTCATTTTGTTAAGTCCTTTTCACAGTAGCTTTGTCTTGGTGGCTTTCCTCTGACACTGCCTGCCCAGATATCTCAAAATACATGGAAGCACAATCTGTATTTTAGAGATGGGGAAAATTAAGCACAGAGAGGTTACAGGGACAGTTGTACAACTCCACTGCCTTCATAGAAAAATTAATTCCCGAAACCTGAGGTGCTTCAAATGTGCACACTTAAACAAGTTAAAATTTAAATGTGGAGTTATTCTTACGTTTTGATTCTGAGTGCTAAAAATCTCTGAATGGATTAAGAACTTGCGCAGTTCAAAGTCCTTAGTTTTAGTGGGGTTCAGGTTAAAGATGTGCATATAATCCCAAGGGATGGTTGCAATAGCTAAAAGTGAAGAGGTACTGTTTGCTGTGCCTCCTTAGAGAAGCTCTTACCTCTGGCTGGCCTAGAAGGAAATTTAGATAGAAAGTGTCTTTGAGAGGACTACCTGTAGAAACAATGCCCTGAGCATCTACAGCATCTGACACTCAGCCCTGAGCTCTTTCCGAGCACTACCTGTGACTGTGTAGATATTCCTATCCTGCTCTTTGTGTAGATCTTATATATTCTCCATCATGGGCATAAGAGGAAAAACTGTGAAAATGGAGGATAGCTGCAAGAAAGGGGTAAGTCTGTTGGGACTCTTGCTCTTGTCTGAGATGGTGAAAAAGGTTACTGTGAAACATTTCCTTACAGAGAGGATGTCTCCCTCTGTGCAAGGAAACATTTTGAAGTTGTTGTTACTGCTACTACTACTACCACTACTGCTACTACTACTACTACTGCTACTGCTACTAGTACTACTAGCAGGGCTTTATCAAAAAGGAAACAGCTTTTGCAAGGTAAATTAAACATGTGAACACTAAAGATTTTTTGAGCAAAGGGAGGGATAGAAAAAAAGCCAACATATTCAGAAAAGCTTTCTAACATGAAGCACTGTTTCCATGGCAACAGGAATTTAAAATTACTCCGTGTGAAGTTACCCCCTTTTTGCCTCACTCGCTTTGGAAAGTAGCAAACACAGGGGCCAGTTGTGAGGGGTAATTTTACTGATTGCAAACTTACAGAATCTCCTGAAATGCTTAATAAATCTTTATAATGAACAGTTTTATACCCATACTGAAAAAGATAAAACAACTTTTTTGCTGTTTTATTGAATCTTTGCCAACTTGAGATCATCTGGAAGATGCCATACGATTTCCAAAGTAATTATTTCCCCCCAGTTAGAGATGTATGATAAGGGTTTATTAATCATGTAGCTCTCAGCATAAGTGATTGGAATAGCCCAATTTTGTTCTCAATATTTTGTAAATACAGAGATATCTTTTTGTTTATGACCATTCTATGCTCCTCCTAGACTAGATTTTTGTGCTATAGTTTCCCTTAAAATAGCAAAATATGCACTCAGTTTATGCATTAACAGAGAAACAAGTAGCACCACCACACACATACAAGAGCTTGCTCTAGCACCTGAATCACATCTTCCACAACTCTACTTATCAACAGCGTTGCTTAAAGAAGAACTTAGGAAAACATACCAACAGCTACAAACACCATGTCACAGCCCTTCTACTCTTAACTAGGACTGGAAGAATAGTTCTGAAACAGATAAACAGAGAAATCCTTCTCTAGTTAGCTCCTGACTTTCGAGACACAGAGGTCTTTTGCTAACAGAAGCAGCATAGGTGATCCATGAAGAAAGAAACTATTTTCTCAAATTATCTGAGATACAAAACTGGACAAAAAAAGAAGAGGTGTTACTGATTGCAGAGGACCTATGATTTTTCATTACATTTGTAGCTTTCTCACTCTTTCAGATATAAATTAGAAAACAAAAATTGATTAAAATTGAGCAGGAAACGATAAAGTCTGATGGATTCTAGCTCTACTGCAGCAACACAGGTGACCTAGCAATTTCCTTCCTGTTGTTTAATAATGAAATTTATTAATATACAGATCCACAGAATTATAGAATATTCCAAGTTGGAAAGACCCGCAAGGATCATCAAGTCCACTCCTGGCCCTACACAGGACCATCCCAAAAGTCACACGCTGTATGTGAGAGTATTGTTCAAAACCTTCTTGAGTTCTGCCAGGCTTAGTGCTGTGACTGCTTCCTTGAGGAGCCTTCACACCCTCTGTGTGAAGAACCTTTTGCTAATGTCCAGCTTAACCCCCCTTGACACAACTTCAGGCCATTCCCTTGGGCCCTGTCACTGATCACCACAGAGAAGAGATCAGTGTCTGCCTCACTCTTCCCCTCTGGAGGAAATTGTAACTGCAATGAGGTCTCCCCTCAGTCTCCTCCAGGCTGAACAGACCAAGTGCCCTCAGCTGCTCCTCATACAGCTTCCCCTCAAGGTCCTTCACTATCTTCATTACCCTCCTTTGGATGCTCTCTAAGAGCCTAATATCTTTCCTTGTGGCACCCAAAACTGCCACAATATTCAAGGTGAGGCCACCCCAGTGCAGAGCAGAGCGGGACAATCCCCTCCCTCACCTGGCTGGTGATGCTTTGCCTGATGCCCCTCAGGACACAGTTGGCCCTCCTGGCTGACAGGGCACTGCTGACATTTTGTTTTGTTTTGTTTTGGTGTACATTTGTTTGTGTTTTGTTGTTGTTATTACCCTTTTATTTTTATTTTTATTTTTTTAACTGTATTTATGCCATAAAAAGCTGTATCAGAGAAAATTTAAATACATGGGTTCCAGAGTGGAAGGAATTTTGCCTTTCTAATTTATGGATGTCTCTACAGCATGTGTTTCTTTGCGTTTAGTATGTCTGGGACATCCTACCTTTGTACAGATTAAGTGTTTACGTCCTGCATTGTTCCCAGACTTCTGTCTTGGAAAGCCCAACCTGATGCATGGGAACAGTAGTCCTGCAGAATGCTAAAATGAACACTACTAGTACTTATTTGCTTGCAAGACAACATTCCTGCTTAGAAACAAGCAGGATATCAGGAGATCTTTTATGAATGTAGACAACTTACAAGTCCTTACTTTAAGGCTACTTATGGAAATACATTTCTTGGAATATTAGCACCAAACACAGCAAATTGACGATATTTGGAAACTATCTGAAACTCTGGATTTTCATCTTTCTCAAGAGTGGCAAAAGTAGACAATTAAAAGAAGGAGACCAGAAGATCACTTCATTTAACCTGAGAAGCTGTAGGTTTTTAGTAACACTATCTTCTTGAGGAAACTGTGACAATGTTATTTTCAACTGTGCAATTCAAAGGAGACTTTGTCTCACCTGGAGCATTTTTTTTCAGTAATATCAATGGTGATTCACAGTCACACTGATTTAGTCTAAAGGGAACCTCAATTTAGTTTTTTAACGTCTCCAGGGATAGAGATTCCACATCTTTGTGATCAACTCCAGTCTTTATCAATCTTCTTAGTGAAGAGTTAGTTCCTTGTATCTATGTGGACTTCATTTCTTGTACTATAACTTGGAGCTGTTGCTCCTTATCCATCTACTCTGCACCTCTAGAAAGCATGGGGACCATTTTCTCTGTAACCCACCACACATTAGGTAGTTGAATTTACTTCTCTCAGCAGCTGCCTTACACAACTAATCAGACTTTTCAGCTTCACCTTGTTTGTTGTGTACTCCCAGCCCTGAGTGACTTGGACCCTCTGCCAGGCTCATTCCAGGACAGCAATGTCTTCCTCTTTCCTGAGGACATAAAACTGGATGAATGTCTCCTGATATGGGGCTTACCAGTGCAGTAGCATGAGGTCTGAAGGATAGTTTCTTTCACATTATTCTGCCCTCGTCTGTCCTCTCTGTAAACTTTCTTAGTTAAACTTCTACTGTTTCATACCCATCATTTAAGAGCACAAGGTTCATGTTAGATATACTCATGAAGTATTGGACGGGCATTGCAACATTGTTAAAAAGTCCTATGTCTGAAGAGACAAGACCTGAATGAGAATGGAAATAAAAATGTTCAGTTTACCTGAAAAATATAGAAGTATAGACCAGTAAGGAAATTTCTTCTTTGGATAGAGGGGGAAAAAAAGAAGGCGGAAAAGAAACACCTCTGTGACAGGATAAAATCCCTGTCTTGCTGGGATTTTGCAGTAAGGAAAAGTTCACATTCAGAAAGTTTTCTGAAACACTTGAGGTGGCTGGAAATAGGAGAGTTATGCTGCTGGAGATGCAATGTGAACTTCTGTTAGATCATGCCTTTTTAATCAGAGAAAATGCTTTCTCCTGTGTATTTTTTGCCTCCTAATATTATCTGTAATTGACACATCCATATTGCCTTAGAGACAAATTAGAACATTGTACCAGATGAGGCCACAAGTTTTACACTAAAAGACCATGCATTTCCTCTTATAAGCATACTGTGGCTAATATTTTGCTGATACACTAGGTACAGCAGCGCTTCAAAAATCTTGCAGAAAGTTGTAGCAGATGAGGGGCTCTTTTTCCCACAGAGGGCAGTGTTTATTTGCTAAACAGTTTATCGTTTAGTGTGTGCATTGGTGTAAAATGTTCCCTTTCCATAAGCGAAGAGCAGAAAAGGACACTGCAAATAAATACTACCTTTAATTCTTTCTCTTTTTCATTAGTGTTTTTTAATGAAGATTTTTTTAAAAAAAGGAAATACATGTTTTCCATACCACAGAATTTGAGACAATGGGAGAGGAATTCCTTCCTACAGTAAAAATACAACTTGCTATTGAAAATGTATAGATGTATTAAAAACCTGAAAAATATTATACAGTTGTCTTTCCTTTTGCACACATGTACACTGTGTCACCTTTTTCATCAACAAGAAATTTAATAAATGTGACAATGTTCTTTAATCAAGGACATCAGGAGATAGTGCTCAGCTTGCCAACTTTTTTATTCAAATTTAGATGGCCATGGTCTAGCTAGCATAAGTTTAGCCAGCTGGGGCACCTTACCAAAATTGGCACTACTAAGATAGTTGAAATTATGAAATTAGGTATTTTGATGACTAGCTGAATACAGCAAAACAAACAAACAAACAGGTGAACAAAGCCTAAACAAATATTGTATTGAAGAAAAGAAAACAATCAAGTACTGTATTTGCATAGTGCATAGACTGTTTTCAGAGGTTCCATCTGATCTAGGTAAGGTTCAGATCTAGATAAGGTCAGAGAGTTATTATGTTTTCTGAAAGCCTTTATTTTGGTGAAATTGACTAAACCTCCAAGAAAACTCCATATCTAACAACAAATCAAATAAAAAACAAATTATAACTTATTATAATTTGTGTGTCATATTTTATTTGGAGATCAGAAGTTAGAAGTTTGCTGTATCTTAAGATACATGTTTTTATCATCAGGCCATTTATTGCAGACTATTCCCTGAAATTTACTTACGACTGTTTAAATAAAGAGTTGAAAGAAAAATGGAAAAATAAATCCCACTCAGAACCTTGAAAGTAGAAATTGTTTTTGCAGTTTTACACTATTTAAAGTAATTTTAATTTTAAACCTTTTTTTTTCTTTGCTTTCATTTTATTATTATTATTAAATGTTTTGCAGCCAGGTGACAAAACCCAAATGATACATAGAGGTGCTTTGTAAATAATTTTCTTTCAGTTTCTGTATTCCCTTCTATTTTTGGTATGAATGAGGAAAACTTGACCTTAGGAAATCTCTCAGTTCTAATGGAATATATCTTAATTTTTGTTAACAGGTCTTGTAAATTATTATGCATTTTTTCACCTTTTTTTTTTTTTTTTTTACAAGACATAATCATAAAATTAATCTTTTGCTTTGTATTCAAGTTTTTCCATGCTGAAGATATTTTAAAGGGTTATAGAGTAGAAGACAAAAATAAGCCAGAAAATGGATGAAAAATCCAAAGCCTAATTTTTTTGGGGTTGTTTTTTTTTTAATACAGGTTTAACTGAGATATAGGCTAGGGTGCCATGTTAGCTGGAAATTCATTAGAAATTACATCTAAAAATGATTTTACAAAAGAAGTAAAAATACATTTATCACTAAAAGCCCATATTTGGGAGAAAATGTGGTGACTTTAATTAAAGTGGTTGAAGACACTTAAATAATTTTCAGCTAAGTACTCATGACCCATGCAGTTTTGTTGACTTCAACTCCTGATTTTCATGCTAACATTCACTGAAGAGAGAGGTCTTTGTGTCATTATTCAGTTACAAATGAGGACTCACCAATGGCAAATTCAGGTTCCTGCCTGAATAGAATAACCTCAGGGAAGAATAACCTCAGGCACAAGCACAGGCTTGAAGGCAGCTCTGTGTAGAATGACCTGGTGGACAACAAGCTGCCCATGAACCAGCAGTGTGTCCTAGTTTCTGACAAGGTCAGTGACCTCCTGAGTGCATTAGGAAGAGCACTGTCTGCAGGATGAGGGAGATGATACTGCTTGAGGAGAGACTCAGCCCTGATGAGGCCACATCTGAAATACTAAGTCAGGTTCTGGGCTTCTCAGTACAAGAGCAATATGGAGCTCCTGGAGTGGGCCCAGAGGACGCATCTCTCTTAATGAAGAAAGGCTGAGAGTGCTGGGCCTCTTCAGCCTCAAGAAGAGACGACTCAGAGGGGACCTCATCAATATCTGCAAGTATCTGAAGGGAGGGTGTCATAGAATCACAGAATCATTTAGGTTGGAAAAGACCTCTGAGATCTTTGAGTTCAATCTTCAACTGATCACCACCGTGTCGACTAAAGAGTGTGCCTGTCCAAGTTGTGGGCTGCCAGCTTTTCCAAGAGAATACCATGGGAGGCTGTGTCAAAGGCTTTGCTGAAGTCCACATCCACAGCCTTTCTCCTATCCTCTAGATGGGTCACCTGGTCATAAAAGAAGATCTGGTTGGTCAGGCAGGACATGCATTTCCTAAACCCATGTGGATCATTTGGCTCTCCTGTATGTGCCATGTGATCTCACTCAAGATGATCTCTTCCATAACTTTGCTGGGGATGAGCTCAAAAGGATGGAACCAGGCTCTTCCCAGTGATGCCTAGCAATGGGATAAGGGACAATGGGCACAAACTGATGCACAGGAAGTTCCACCTAAAGATAAGGAAGAAATTTTTTATTGTGTGAGTGACTGTGCAGTGGAACAGAATGTCCAGGGAGGTTGTGGAGTCTCCCTCACTGGAGGTATTAAAGAACCATCTGAATGCAATTCTGTGCCATGTACTTGAGCAGGGTGGTTGGACCAGATGACCCACTGTGGTCCTTTTCAACCTTATCCATTCTGTGTTTCTGTGATTCTGTGAATAGTGAGGTGAAATGTCTCCACTGACAATATGCCCTTTCTGGAGGCTTATTTTTGCACAGATTGCTCCTGGGTTCTGATTTAAAAATCAGTACAAGATACTTTTTCTCTGTCAGAAGTGTGGACTCGTGCAGGAGTGCAAACGCACATCCAGAAGAAGGAAACTTTTTATTCTTAGTCAACCTTGCCCAAGAAGCCAAGGTGTTACCCAATAGAGAGTGTCCTCAAAGACGATTTCTCCATTTCCATGGAACACTCTACTGAGCTTTTATACTAATTGCTATTCAGTCTTCTGGGTTCTCCAGAGGAAAAAAAAATCAACAGCTATTAGAATTTGTTTATTCTTACAAAGAGGAAGCTGCTGATATTTGCAGTTAGGTTGCTCTGTAAATCATATTGTTTCAGAGTTAAAATGTAATGATGCTGCTGCTGAGCAAGTTTTAAACTTACCGTGAGAAACGCCTCCTGACAGTGAAGGTGCTCCGTGTGTCAGAGAGTTAGTCATCCAGCCAAGTCTTTGCCTACTTGCTTTCCTATCTTAAAACATACTCTTGAGGTGAAAAAGTCGTGAATATTCTTTGTACCATTCAAAGAGTGCAAGCCAGCCTCATGGGTCTTCAAAGTCTCAGATTTCATGTTGTATTTTTAGTCACAGTTATTTCAGTCTCAGCAGAAAAAGCCACATAAAGCAAAAAGATCTTCCTCATCTTTTCTATCTCCTGTTTTTTTCCCAAAGGTGTTTTAAAATTACATATTAGAGAATGTGCCCCCCAAATGTTGTTGTTTTGAATAAGGCATCTAAACTTGCCAGCTTGAGTGATATAACCAAGTGTCAGTGGAGTTACTTGATAGCTCAGACTAGTTATAATTGATATTCTGGGACTTTTTCTTACGTCTTGAGATAATAACAAACAAAATAGATGGCCTTCTTAATTGTCAGGAGTTGAAAATGCACCTTGATTTAAATGACTCATTTGATGCAAAGCTTTTCAACTAAATAAACCCTAAAAATACTGTACTTAGTATTTCACCGTGATTCACGCTTTGTAAATTCAGAAGTACCATTGGCAGAAAACATCAAAAACTACACTGAAATTTAGAAGACTAAAGGGGAAACTATCCTAGTCAAATATCAACACAGAAGCTGAAGTTAATATACCCAGACCACAGCCTAAAGGTACCTGTGGTCATTACATGAAGGAAAAATAGTGTTTGAATAAATGGAAAAAACCAAAAATATGAAAGATAGAAGTTATAAAAATGAGTTCAGTATAAGGAACTGCTCCAACAGAACAAATTCTTGATGGTGATAGCCTTTTACTGCATCTAAACATCAATGCTATAAACTATACAAGAAACAAAAGCTTTGTTCAAGCTTCCAGCATTTCCACGAAAATAATATCACCAATAAACTTTATTATCAATGTTTCACTTGCCAATAAAAATCTATTAGA
Source organism: Pyrocephalus nanus (assembly GCA_038380795.1). Classification (NCBI taxonomy): domain Eukaryota; kingdom Metazoa; phylum Chordata; class Aves; order Passeriformes; family Tyrannidae; genus Pyrocephalus; species Pyrocephalus nanus. The sequence goes on along the minus strand of CM076263.1, from coordinate 62,287,977 downwards.
AGATGCTATCAATCAAAAGCTTTCCAGATATTGCATCACTGAAAACTCCCCATGGTACCTATCTATAAAAAGCCATTCTATAAACAGCAAGAGGAAAGAAATAAAGCCACAACAAAGAAAACCCAACCCAGAACCCAATCTCAAAACCAGTCCATCTGTATTAATGGGAAAAAAATTATTTTCTTGAAGAATAGAAATAAAAAAAATTTGATTTGGCAAAAAAAAACAAGCCCACTCTGAGTCATGAAAGAAAAAAATGCCCAACTAGGTGCAATAGCCAGAGAATTTGTTTCTGGGAAGCTTTAGTCTACCACATAAGGACTTAGCCTGTTAAATACACCAGAGGGTAAGCCAGCTTTGGAATGACAGATGTTAAACTAGCAAGCACAAAACGTAAAATATACTAAAAAAAAAGGGTTTGTTTGCAATGCTAAAACCAAGATGTGTCAGTAAAATGCATCCCAGCGTTCTGCACTGTGGGTAGAGATCTAATGCCTGGATCTTCCAGTATCAGATGTGGTGATTTTCATTGTTCCTAGGGGGTTAAGGACCAATTAGGTATTAATAATCAGCTTGAGCCCACATTAGATTACTCATAAGACACTTTGAGGTTCTTCTCCGCAAAGCCGCAGGAGATGTAACAGTAATTACCCCCTCATAATCCTGAAGCCTTTTAGAGCATCAGCCCTCATTTCAGCAACCAGTGAACATCAGTAAGTAGATCTGTGCCAGAACAAACTCAAAACAGATCTGAGGTGGTGTCTGGAGTAGAGTACAAATAGTGGAATTTTTCTTCTCTGCTAACCCTGTCAGCTGGCACAGGCAGATAGGGAGAACTACAAACTCATGGCTGAAACACAAAGACTAAATTTATTTCTGTTACCTTGCTAACTGGGGTTCCCCAAAGTGGCACTCTGGAAGTGGCACACAAGCAGCAATGCAGACGACGTTGAACCTGGTACCTGCTAGAGAATTGCTAGCCTGCTATTCAGGCAGGTTTCTCAAGGATAATTTCCATCTGCAAGGTCACTTGAGCATATTTTCAATCCTCCTGCCGGTTTTCTGCCTTAAATCCATTCCTTCCAACTTTCCTGTTTCTTTTTTTTAAACTTATGACAGTATATACTTCATTATATGTGGTACCTGGGACTTCCTTTACCCCCAGGAATCCCACATTCCCTTTCTTTGGCTTAAACTGTTTGCAGAATTTTATTCCAGCTTCCAGAGAACTTCATTCCCTCCTCTAACACACTTTTTAAATTTAAAACTCCAAAACTTTGGACCCCCAAATGTGACTGAGTATTAATTTTTATTACAGCTATAAAGAGGACAAATTCCAACAAGCTGAACTATGCCTAGCTGGTCCAGATTGATGATGATGTTCCAGCATTTTTCACTTTCTTGAATGCCAAGAGAAAGGTTATTCCCTGCTTCAGATGTACTTCCTCCCCAAGTACATCCAACTCCATTTTCACTTGGTAATTTTCACTTTAATTCTTGATTTCTTCAAGTTCACACCATGGTCACAAAGAATTGCTGAATGACTGATCAGCTCATTCCCTGTCATCTTCAGTCACTGAACTTTTATTTTGGAAATAATTGTTCTGGCACACCACAAGCAGCTTGCTGGGCTCAATCTGTTTGTTTGTTGGTTTTTTTTTTCCTAGACTCTTGAATGCTGTCTGTCTGAGGTCTCTTCATTTTTAGTGTAACTGAAGGTGAAAGATGGAAAGCCCTGAAATTGCTGATTTCTGCATCTGGTTTCTATGGCACCTTCAATTTCACAGATTCACAAAATCATTTAGGCTGGAAAAGACTTCTAAAATCATTGAGTCCAACCTTTGACCTACCACTACCTTCGCAAGTAGGGTGTCTCCTAGTAATATCTCTTACCTAGGCCCAGGGAGGCAGCAGACTTCCCAGTGGGATGAGTCCAGTCAGCATATGGGGCCCTTGATTCCCCTCAGAAGGGAGTTGCCTGCTACAATTACCCTTTATTTCTTAACACCTGTAGTTGTGATGTGCCCTGCTGACTGACTCCCCCCTCAAACACTGACGATCCTGTTTGTCTCCTCCTTTTGCTGCCCTGTCACTCTACTCAGTCACATTTACAAAGAATTACCCAAAGAAGAGAGGATTTTTTGCCAGTCGCATCTTTATGACAGTTTATGACATCTTTATCACACTTTTAAATTAAGGAAGGAAGTTAGAGTTTTTAGTCTCTGCAGTTCAATTATCTCTGTGAAGTACAGTCTCATCTTACTACCAAGCCCTTAGTTTGCTACAGATGGCAATTTTTCTCATGTATTTGTGTGTATCTTGTATACCTAGTAGAAATAAACAGAAAGCCTGTTGTGAAACCCTGGAAAGTTGTGAGTGGGATATTCCAAAAACACTCCTTACCTCAGTCTGAATTTTAAGTACAGGAAAGACCAGTGCATTGTGCTGAATTGTTTAAAGGGAAGACACTAGTTCTGCTGGCTCATCTTCTCATGGGTGATCTGAGAATAGCAAAATTACCAGGTGATGAACCTTGAAGGATGTGTAGGGAGAGGGTTTCCCTTTACCTCCAGTCCTGGAGGGGAGTGTGCCCCCTCCCTCCCCCCCACCACGAGGTCTCCATGTCCCCTGCAGAGACCACAGGACAGCAGCAGAGAGCAGAGAGGCGGAGAGCATTTATTGTTCTGGGTTGCGACCTAAATAGCTCTTGGGGGCATTACAAAGTGACCATTGGGAGTCCAGGAGGTCTTATTAACCAAACAATTAAAGGAAAGGGTTAACAACCAATAGGGAGACTTTCAGGTATCTCTCAGGACATTCCAAAGTAGAGGTTAGACTGAGAATCCTGGGAAGAAGAAGGTGAGTTTGCAAAAGTTACAAAAGCCATTTTGGAAGCATGTTCACTTAACATTAAAAACCTCTGTCTTCTCTCATACACTTAAAAGCCTACTGCAACAACCAGGGTGAGAAAAAAAATCAGTACATGGAGTCCTGGCTATAGGCAACTTTACAAACAGCCAGATGAGTTGTTTTATTCCATAATAGTCACATTGATTTTATCTTTTGAACTGCTTTTCTGTACCAGATCCAAGGAAAAATACCTAAGTCCAGAAACAGTAAACTACATGTACATCCCTGATTCCCTCTGAACTTCAAGTGTTTCTTCACGTTCTTCTTGAAGGTGAATAATTAGGACAGAAAGAAGTAATAACACATTAGTCACATGAAATTAGAGTGATAAATGTCATTTCTTCTTTTGGCTGAGATTTTAAATGTAAGAAATGGAAAACTGAGAATGACTAAGAAATGGGTAAGGAATGAAATGTGTTGTTGGAATCAGAGCATTAGTGGAATAGTGAAACTCTGCTTTATAATCAGTCTCTTTTAAAATCTTTGACTCAAGCCTTTCTAGATTCAAATATTTTAACCCTTCAGAACAGAGGTGTTTGCAAGGTTTGTCTGACTCTGGTGTTTTAATATGCGAAATAAATGCTCTTCTCTTTGTCTTTCATTGCTTTTTGTATGAAGCTAGGGAATTAAAATATGGTATTTTAGTAAGTAATTTGTCTTATATTTGATTTATAAAAGGTATGTGTCACACCTGCTGCTGCTGAACTTGCATTCCTTAATAATAATGGACATAAATCTTCTGATACTTTGACTGGATTGTATCAAATGTGGTGATGTACAGCCATGGTGATGACAGATGAAATAATATCTCATATAACAACATCCTTTTGTAATCAGGAAAACCTGGAGCAAAAGCTCTTATACTTTGGCTTGAACTGCTGGAAATATTTCCTTACTTTTCACTACCATTTTATGATAAGTGACTTCTATTAATGGGTAGTTTTTTTAGGACTGGATGATGTGGTTGTTTGCTAGTGTTTATTGCCAATTTTATGGAGACATATGCAGCCATTAAAATCCTGATTAGGCCACTCCCTGACTTGTATACTTCATGAACAAGCCAGGTACTTTCTTCTATGTACATGTGCCATACAAAAAAATCAAGCCTCTTCATGCAAGGATTTTACAAGGAGCAAATGATGGGAATGAATGCTGAGCTTGTATAAAGCATCCTTTAGTTGACAGAGGTAGCTTTTCTATCCCATCACCATCTTCCTTTTGCAGATGCATAAAGTGAACTTCATCAAAGACAGAGGCTGAAACAGTATACAGAGTTTCAGAGCTCCAGTCTCCTACACCGCACTACCTTCTTCGAAATGTTTCAAGACACTTCTTGGCATCATGGGTGCCATGTGATTCCTTTCACATGCACAGTATAGACTCAGTGAGGAATCCTAAGGGATGGATATGGAAACCCACATTCTGTTCTCCTGCTACATTTGTAATGAAAGCTAATTTCTGACAGAGAGGTCCGTTAATTATACTGTACAATTGGTAGTACAGCAAACATGATTTTTGTTTGCTTCTTGAAACAGGCTTGAGAAAAATGCCTACTAAAGAAGTAGCTGAGAGTACTTTAGATGTTTCCTTATGAAGAACAAAGTACCTGTTTCTCAGTCTTACTCCCTGCTGGGACCTGATATACAGTGCCACTGGATAACTCAGGATCTTGAGAAGTCTCCAGTTCAACCACTGCCTGGAGAAAGCTCAGCCATGGGGTTAGACCAGGGCACAGGGCTTTATCCTGAGAGGGCTGGAAACCTTCCAAGGAAGGAGTCAACAACACCTCTTGGGCCTTGTTCCCTCATGGGGAAAAAGTTTTGCCTTATCTCCCACCTACTTGACCCTACTCAGCCTTCTCCCTGCAGCTGCTTCCAGCCTGACTGACGTTGCTGCCAGGCAGGCAGAGCCCCAGTGCTCCTTCCTCACTTGTGTGGGAGTCCTTTGGTCCCTTTCCTCACTCTGGTCCTGGCCCATCTGAATAGGACATCCAGATAGGGTGCATTATTATAATCTCCTTGGCAGTGACCAAGCTGTTTAGAACCTGCTGGAGTTTGCTAAAAGCAAAAGCCTGTCAAACTCATGCTGTACTTCTGATTTTCTACATGTTTGAGTAGATAAGTGTATGAATGAGAAGTACTCATTTTTCCCAAAGCTGCCCTTCTTATTTACACCTCCTCTCTTCCAAAGTATTCCTGGACTTCTGCTGTCACAGGTTTCTGTGAAAAATTCTCTCTTTTTTTCTACTATTTGATTTCACCTCCCAACTATTGCTTTCTTTTAGCTTTTTAGTGACAGTAGTTTGCTTTCATAACACAACTATTAAAAACAGTGTCCCCAGAGTTTGCAGTATGATTTATTTTCTCATCTCTAAAGTTCTCTTTCTTCATTCATGGTGTTTGAGAGCTACACAATTTAATTTGCAGTGCCATCTCTAAATGCCTGAAGTTCTTTTCTAGTCAGAGAGCTGAAACACTTTCCTCATCTGTGAGACACAGTCCTACATAACCTGTATTTGAATGTTAATAAGAAATCAGACGCTGTGAAATGAGACAAAATGTTGAAAAGAAAATGGTACACCAAATTAAACCCCTAATTTCTTTTCCATTCTAGAGAATTTATCACCTGCCTCTTTTAAAACCTTTGAATTCTTAGAAGAAAAGTTATTGAGTTACAGCATAAAATCTGGAGGAGGGGTAAGAAGTTCAACACTTGAGTCTTGTAAAGAGTCTCCAGTAAGACAAGAAAAAAATGGATGAAAAGATGTATTTTATGGGTCATGCAGAATATCTTATGAAATGTTGCCTGTGTTTCTGTGCTGGTTTTGGCTGGAGTAAGGCAACTTTTCTTCATACTGGCTAGTATGTCTATGTTTTGAATTTGTGCTGAACACAAGGCTGATAACACAGATGTGTTTTTGTTATTGCTGAATTCTTACAGAGAGCCAAGGCCTTTTCTGCTTTTCATACTGCCACACTGGCAAGAAAGTTGGGAGAGCATGGGAGAATGTGTGGAGACACAACCAGCACAGGCGATCCAAACTGACCAAGGGGATATTACAGACCATACAACATCATGCTCAGCATACAAAGTGGGAGGATGAAGAGGGAAGGGGTGGGATATTTGGAGTGATGGTGTTTGACTTTCCAAGTAACCCTTAGGTGTGATAGGGCTCTGCTCTCCTGGAGGTGGCTGAACACCTGCCTACGCATGGGAAGAAGTGAATTAATTCCTTGGTTTACTTTGCTTGTGTGCATAGCTTTTACTTTCCTTATTAAACTGTCTCAACCCATGAGTTTTCTGGATTTTACCCTTCTGATTCTCTCCCTGACCCTGCTGCTGAAGGAGTGAGTGAGCAAGCAGCTGTGTGGGATTTGGCTGCCGGCCAAACTAATTTTGAAAATTGGGTATTTGATTAGTCTCCATAGTCTTAGGGGATTAAACCACAATAGTTTCCTATCAGTTAAGTTCTATCTATTCACAGAAATGTGATTTGTAAGCTTCTTTGGCAGGACTCTGACTCTCAGAAGCTCCAAAGGCAATACTTACACAGATTTTAAGTTGCAATTGTAAATACCTGTTCTCAAGAAACAACTGGGTGAAACAATTAAGCATTGCTCATACATAGCTGTTTTTTTTAATTTGAAGGAAAATTATCTGAATTGTCACTCTTAAATAAATCCACACAATAAAGTGATATATTTATCCTAATTTTTTACCACCATTACAGTGTTCTTCCAGTTTTGTGTGATTTCCTGTGAAATGTCAGACCAGAAGGAAAATAGAATGGAATTTCAAGTGACCTAGGGTTTCTTGTATTCAGATGAATACAGAGCTTTTTGGCTTATTTGGACTTGCAGAGTGAGAGGTTCATTACACTTGAAGGAAACAGCAAAGAAATGACCTAAGTTTCTTAGACCTCTTTAAATAGCAGCACAGAAGGCACTTTTATTCTTAGGTTTGATACATCAGTGCCCCTTGAATTTTGCAGTTGGATTGTCCCTAAAAGAAAGGATTCCACTTCTCAAGATCACAGAGTCTGACTTGGGTTGGAAAGGACTTTAAAGATCATCTAGTTCCAACCTCCCAGCCGTGCATAGGCAGGAACATCTTGCATTAGATCAGGTTGTTCAAAGCACCATCTAGCCTACTTTTAACATTTCCAGTGATAAAGCATCCACAATGTGTCTGTGCAACCTGTTCCAATGGCTCACCACTCACACAGTGAAGAATTTCTTCCTTATATGCAATCTGACATTTCTGGACTAATCTGGCATGTAGCACAGCCTTCTTTGTTGCTTTGGAAGAGGAACTACGGAACGAGACCGGTAGAATTTAACAGTGAATGGTTTTGTTTTTGATAGTGAAGTGATACCCTGAGCATTGTGCCAATGGGAGTGTGAAAGAGAGGGTTCCATATAAAAGCTTTATAGAGAAAAGATCGCAAAACAAAAAGATCCATCACACTCAAGAGTGCTTGAGAAAATAAACTTATTTTATCTTTTCAATTGTTCCTCCTACATGGTACTTACAGCTGGTATGAGTCTGGTTTTAGCAATACTGTGCCACAGAGAATCTGTCATTCAGTGTGTAATTAACTATACCTTTAATCAAAATACTTACTTATCATAGATAAGCCTTCAGTTCTGAGGATGTGTGTCTTCTAAACGATTTTAAACACCTTTGAAAATATTTTTATCCTGCCATATAATATTTTCCCTCTTTTTTTTGGTCATTTTCTTTTATGAAAATGAATTTTTTTTTCTGGGCTTTGGCATTTCTCCCCCATTTTTATGTTATCGTCTATTTGCCTTTCTAATTATATTTCACTGTCTCTTTTTTTTCCATTCTACAGGGTTTTTGCTGTAGTGTGTGTATGATATTTGTGTTGGATATGGTATTTTTCAAGGTCTTTTACAGTATTTGACCTTTTCCACTCCTACCTGGTAATATTTGTCTGTGAATATTTTTGAGACTTTTAATACTTCCTTCTGTGCTTCCCTATCTTCAGTACGCTGGTTTTTGGATTAATGTCAGCTTCTTTCTGACATTATCTTAAGACAATATTTATATGGAGTTGAGGACAAATTAAATACTTTCAACTTCTGAGCACAGCATGTGTTGTGATGTTCTGCAGTTCTGCAAAGGAAAGTGCTTATTATAGGTGTATTAGTACAAATGACCACTTTAAGTTGTACAAAAAATTATCTCTGTTCTTGCCCTGCTTTGTTACAATCCAGGCCTAGAATTCACTTCAGATGCAAGAAACTGAGATTAAGTTCAGTAGCTTTTGAGGTGGACGTTGGAATTTAAGTGGCCCCAGCTGAGATTTCTGCATCAAGGTGTCCCTAGCCATGATTTACTGGTGGAACAAATACACACTCCATAGCACCAAGTTCTGAGGATGGTGATGCTGGGAAATGAGGTGAATCAGTGATGATAATCTCTCCTTTTAAAGGTGATTCAACTTAGAGAGAGACAGAACACAGTTGTGAAAAGCAGTTGGGAATAGGAAACCTTAAACTCAAAAGTTGAAAGTTCTCTTGCAATTCTAAATTACTAAATATCTTCTTGTTGGTCAGTCAACTGAGTAATTGTATCACTATTATAATAAATATTTTAAAGTATAGTGCTAGTATCAAAATGCTCCATTTGATTATTTTTACTGTGTGGTTAAATCTCATTTTGCATTCTATATTGAAAGAAGTTTGGTATGTAACACTAACTATAATAGCCATAACATGTTAAGCTGCTTTCTAATGAACTTTGAATGTTCTCATGTAATATCTTAATTTTGCAAAGGAAATCAAATTTACTATTTTTTTTCAGTTTAAAATTGGTACCTTTCCACTCTAGTAATACAGAAAGTTTATCATTAAATATCACCTAATTAATTTTGAAAATTGGGTATTTGATTAGTCTCTATAGTCTTAGGAAACACTGGTTTGATTGTAGATTAAAATGGCCATGAAAGAGCTAAATGTTAATTGATCTTTTTAAGGAAAGTTTGTAAGTTTGAATACTGGACTACTGAGCTTGCATTGCCTGTCTGGGCACTGCTCTGGGCAGTTAGGCACAGTACAGTGTGCTACTTCATTAACAAATAAAATTTGAATCACCCCTTGATGCAAAAGAGACAGCATTACATTTAGATGTCTGCAGAGCAGGGAGTAATAAACAACATGTTCCGAAACCTTAATGGGAACCAATGTCATATTTCCTGAGATCAGTAATTCCTTATCTGGTGTGTGCATTCCTCCTTAACCAACCTCTTCTGTTTACTTCACATTTATCAGTTTTAGTCTCCGCACTGCACTCCTGCAGTCTGTACAGGCAGATTAAAGTTGCTCTGTTTACTGAGCTCCAGGAAAAGCACACCTTCTTGTTGAGAAAAGGAAAAGAAAATAGCCATATAATTTTTACATTTAGAACTTGGATTCTGACAGAAACGTAATGAATACAAACTTCATACCAGAGTTGTCAAGACAGCTGTATTCTCCTCTTGAAAACCACAGTTTGCAAAAGATTTTGTTCTTTACAAGTGCTCTCTAACTTAGAAAAAGGAAAGCTGTGAATGTCATGATTTATTCAGTATTGATTACTTTTTTATAGATTGGACATTTTTCAAATAGCTGTCCCACCATGGGACCATGGCCTTCTCAGATTGCCAACAAGCAAGCCAGTTATTGCCTGTTCTAGTAATGATTTTTGTTCTCTTGGCTGTTGCCCACTATGAGCTGCAAACTAATTTTGCATGAATAGCTTAACAGCTCTTCACTTGGAGTGACTTAGAGATTCTGATTGTGAACTCCTAATCATACAGCTCTTGTATGAACTTCAGTTAAACTTCTATCTAATAACTGAGTTAAACTGTTTCTCACATGATCATATTTGTATTTATTAGAAATAATCTCCAGTTTTGGAGGTAAAAGAATTAGAACAACGTCAAAATGAGCCACACACAAAATTCCTGTACTGATTTTTCAACCTTCCAGATTGTATATTAGGATTATACATATATGTATCCTTGCTTGTTTAAGCAATGAGGAAGATGAATCTTAGCATTCATTTTAAATAATAAAGCCGCAGGGCAGTATTTCAAGTCTACTGCCTATAGTCCTCAACAAAAAGTGGGGGTTTGGACCTAATTTTTTCTATCAAATTGTCTTCTCTCTCTTTGTTAGTGGTAATGGAATAAAGATTGCAGAACATCACAACTCGTAGTCATTCCTAAAGAGAACAAATAAAGGGTTGCTACTTCTGCTGGGATATGGCTGACTTGGTGACTTTTATGTAGATTTGATGTTGATTTGGTATTTTGGAGCTAATTTTAGAATTATTGTTCTTCAATAACAACCTCATTAAATTTTTTATTAATTCTTAGCAAATAATCAGAATTATATGAAAGATCATATTAATTGTTAATTCAAATTCTCCTGGTTGTTAATTACACTTAATGAGATTATATGCAATAAAAGACATATGGTCGTGACATATGAAGAGGCTTTTCTTGCTTCTACTTTGCTCATTGAGTTAGGGCTCTGCTGGCTCTCTCATTTTACCCTTTCATGCTGGCTCTCTCATTTTACCCTTCCATCAATGCTGAGGCTAAAGATCAGCTGTTCAGGGAGGCCTCAGAATGTCAGCAGTCACGTCTACACTCCCACTTCAGGTGAGTATGCAACAACATGAACTGGAGTTAGGAACTGAAATACTTGAAAGGAAAAAAGTATAAATGTCAAGATTTATTTGAGCTGAAAACCACTAACTTCCAGACAACCTTCTCCCCTGCAATTAAGAAAAAGATCAGTTAGTTTTTTCATCTATTTGTACTTACCATGATATTTGATAAATTGTTTGTTTTTGTTTGATGGTTTTGTTCGTTCACCAGTGGGTACTATAGTGTGGTTTAGATACTTATATACATGAGTCTTGAGTCTGGCATGACATCAGGGTCATGTCCTGATGATTGCCGTGATAAAATCAGTGTTGCAGAATTTGGAGATGAGAGACATGAATTTAATTTAAAGAGTAGCAAAGAATATATGCAATTTAATTAATAAACTGTTTCTTGAGGTATATAATAATAAATCAAAGTTTTATTTTGACATAGACATTAAATTACTAGAATTAATACAGAGGTCAACAAGCCCAAGTAATGTGTCTTTTTTTAGGTAAGAAAATAGGGGGGTACAGTTAAAAAGTATGATAGTTTAACCTCATAAGCTAAACATGGACTTTTTAGTGACATTTCTATGAATTTGTATTGTTAGTTAATAATGTTAATATGGACGGTAGACACTTTTCCAGTTTGAATGTGCACTAGCACTATTGATAAAATGTAACTATAGTAACACTTGCATGTTCTAAAAGTCATGAAATATTGATTTAATAACAAATTGTTTTCATCTTGACCATTAAAAGATCACTTCCCCTACACTTTGAACATTGGCCATGTTTTATTAAAAACTGATTTACTGATCTAAGGGCTTATGTTTCCATTAATGTATGATTGTTGCTATAATTATAATGAACTATATCTTGCAGGAATAGGTATCTATTCAGATATTAGCATTTAAACTGGATTATCAATATAATAGTGAAATAAATATGTTTCTTGAAAAAAACCCAAACCTACCAGAACATCCACATCCAAACAATTAAACTCTTCCCCTGATGCATCATCTCCTATCTCTATGTTTTCTTTCTGTCATCACTTTTTCTCTCATTCTCTGGAATGACCCTGACATGGGTTTTTCACATGTACTTCAAAGCTGTCTTGTAACCTTCTTGTTTAATGTGTAGCAATATGAAAAGTCCTTGGTAAGCCATTTTTTATGCCTTTAGTTTTCAGTCACTCCATCTGCCTTCTGACAGGGCTGAATATATGTTGTTCAAGCATTGCTCATTAAATCAAGTGTTAATACAAAAATAAATCTGTGCTTCTATATTGATGATTCTGCATAACTGGTGTTTAAGCTGTTCTGGATCAAATTTTACCACCACTGCAATTCCAAAGCATCTTCGTCAAGTTCATGACATGCTGCATTTTTATTCTATTCTTGATCTCTTTTTCCTGATTCTTGACTTGAGCATTTCATGCTTTTGGAGTAGAGGTTTGCAGTTTACTCAAGCTCATTTTAAGGGTCTGCCAGCCCTGATTACACATCATACCTAATAGGGTTTTTTTTGAAATGGATATCTATTTACAGGCTTGTGAGAGCCTTTCTAGAACAAGTGTAGTGGCAATAGAGTAGCAAAGCTATTCAGCAGAAAGAAAATAAAACAGAGTTGCTTTCAGCTTTTTGTTATCGTAATTTTGCAGTGGACCAAATCTTGTCCACTTTTCCAAATCTCTGAAAAGCTGAAGGTGAAACTCATTATTACTTTGCTTCATTCTCAGATCTCATGTTTCCAACTTCTGTTCTGAGAACATATTTCTGAACACCTTTTTGTCCGCTAGACTCTCTGTCTCTCCCCCTTTCCCTTTTGTAAGAAAAGCACCTGCTTGGTAAAGGAGAGGCAAGACACTGCTTCCAACATTGATACTGAATACTTTTCTTTCCTGAAAAGACAGGTCAGTAGCTACAGACCAATGGGTATGGTGAGTGTGCATTGAACACAGAAGAAACCTCTCCCGTTTCCAGACAAGGTGTCAGTACCCTTAAATTAGTGCAGGACCTTGACCTGACATTTAAGTCCTTTCAGGACACTATATGTAAACGCTGTTTAAGTCCCTGTCCTGGGAGTCATTGTGGTTAATTCGCAAGCCTGTGCTTTACTTTGCCCAGAAAAGGGATAATCAAGTTCTCTGAGAGTGCAAAGGGCTCACTGACTCTGTTATGTCCCAGTACAGGAGGACAAGGCTGTGTCAGAAGCTACAGGCAGGTTTGGGCAATTGAGGAAACAGCTTCCCAGTCCCATTTTATTTCAATCTATAAGTTTCTGTGAAGCCGGACAATTGTCTAAGCAGGTACTTGGGAAGTATTTGCTTAGGACTGGGCCTTCAGGCCAGTGACTGTTCAGTTCAGTATGACTTGTGTAAAAATGTTTACCACAGTGAATCATAAAACTATATTCACATCAGTCCAGGAGGAATAGTAGGTTTGAGACCTGGGATTCATAATGCTTGTTTCATAAAGTTGTTGTTTGTATGACAAAGCTGGTGTTTGCAACCCTTTTTCAAAATTGGAGTGAGTCTGATGAAAAGCAGATGTTGTTATGTCAGGGGACAGTATACATACACAATATAAGCCAATTTGAACTTCTATGTTATACATATTATTAAAAGGAGGGAGAAAAAGATGAAGTTATAAACTAGTTCTACAGTTGCTGCTACGTTGTGGGTGCATGATTCATGAATCAGATTAGATAAGCAGATCTCACTGCAATGGTAGAGAAATCAATACTCCAGAAGGAAAAAAAACCCCAAGACTGTTTAATATTATATGGATTTTCTAAACATTATTTTTAATCTTTTCAAGCTTTCTGGGGTAAGGTATTGGACAAAAAAGCTGAATAATAAGTTCATTTATTCACCTATGATATCAAATGAGGTGAGCATTGAAACTTACTAACTCATTAGCAGATGTGTTCTCAGGTAGTGTGAGACATATATATATATATAGGTACTTGTGCCTTGTTCTAATAATGCCCCTTGTATGCAGGTATTTCTGAGCATAGAAAGTCAAATACACAGACTACAGCAATTTAAATATATATATATATAGAAATATATATATAGTCATACTTATTAGGAAGGATATGATACCTTGCATTTTCATGACAGCTGCAAAGTATCTGATTTAATTTCTAGGTGAGCTGTAAGTGGTCCAATACAAAGAAGTAATTAACTCAAAACTGTGAGACACTGGATTTTTAGATAAATTATTGGCTCGAACCAACACAAGGGTGAGTGTGTTGGGGGAAAAGGACAGGTCAAATTCCAGGAAGGTGTGATGATGCCGTATCCCACACCTCAGCCCCTGCGGGTCTCCTTGGTGGCCCTGGGGCAGCTGTCAGTCAAAGGCAGCCCAAGAGCACGGCCTATTGCACACCTCAGAGCCCCTGATCCAGCCCCAGACTGGGTGGCACACTGAAAGTACCACCTGGGGCTGGGGGTGTGGCCACAAGGGATCAAAGCAGATAAAAACAGCAACACATACTCTCCGTGTTGTTCAGATCCTTCACCTTCTCAACTCCTCTAGGTAGATCTGTGCTGGTGATAACCATAAGTTTCTCTTTTTCTCTCTCTTTCTTTACTTCTTCTCCTTCTCCTTTTCTTCTTTCTTACTATTTTGAGTAATGTAGGACAAGATGCACTGGATCTTGCTAAGTGGTATGGGTTTGCATGGGCTAAGTCGATGCTTTTTGGAATGCTTTGTTTTGGTTGAATGTTACATTTAAACTTTTGCCAAGTTTCCTTATTTCCTAAAGTTTAACAGTAAAAGTACCTCCTGAGAAAATGTGTGTGGTGTTTCTCCTTTGCGTTGTCTCTTGAGGCTTTAAAAAAATTAAAAAAAATTATTAGAAGGCCCTTCTAATAATTTTGACAGGTGAGTTTTTGGAGCCTTGTATATCCTTTTAAAGTACAACCCCTTCAATGAGCTTGAAGTCTCGGGTCTTACAAAGACAGGTTAAGCAAGTGAATGAGCTACCATTAGTACAGTACACAATCTTCACAACTCATCAGCATAAAGGGTGTTTTTGTGCTGAAAAATGACAGGTGTTCACAGTTAGCAGATTGCATGAAGTCTACACAAAAGGGTAAATAAGGACAGGCAGGAAATGATATAGGGATGATCTTCAATCTACTTTTATGCATATTTCACATAATATCTGCCTAAGGCATTCTTCCTCGGTCTTTTCTTACATTTTTTCAGAAGATTTCAGAGGTTTCTGGCTTTTTCTGTTGTTGAGGAAAAAAGTTATGCATGGAATTTCCTGCTGGAAAATGCCTCTTTCCTTTTGGTAAGGAAAATACATATTATTCTGCAAACTTTATGTTGACCTTTGAAAATAGTATTTGATATTCTATCAAAGATAATTGATAACAAATCATGTTGCAATATAAGTGCTTGTTCATTATATAAAAATGGACAGTTTTAAAGATCCCAGACAGGTATTTGATATGTAGTATTTAAAATTTACAGCAGCAAAAAATACTGTTTTGTGTGACTGTCATTGTATTATGGTGAGTCAGACAACATAGCAAGTTGAAAACGTGGACTTGAGTGATTTCCAGCAGAAGGAATTCAGTGATTATAATTTAAACCAATTGGTGAGTGACTTCATATGTCTGATGTATCAGCTTCTATTTCCTGTGTTCTGTGCACCCATATATTTAGACAGATTTTGTAATACAGAGAAGCCAGAGAGTGGCCAAAAGATACTAAGGGATTTAACACTGCAGAAGAAATGTAATTCAGTTCTTCTGACATCTCTTTCAATATTGCCACTATAGTTTGAAGAACTTCAGAAGTTAATCTGAAATATTAGTTCTTCAAACAGTATTGCAAATCAAACTGTAGCAAACAAGGCATTGATGTTGTTGTTTAAAAATGGGGAAATAAGGCACAACGAAGGAATAACTGGGACATCAAGGAAGCAAACAGCAGAAAGTTAGTCAGTTCGAATGTAGTTATCCAATTTTTACTTTAAACTAGAGCAGTCCTATTCTTAACCATTCTATCTGTCCTTACTTGCACTGCACATGACTCCACTGAGAAGAGATTTGGAAAAGGTCATTAAATTGAGTTAATAAGGCTTAGGAGGATATGACACGTCAAGTATCATTAAAATTACATTCTGTGGCACTACAGTATTCTCAGGAATTTGCCACTGAGCTAGGATTTCAGGTGTCTGGGCATTTTTTTTCCTAAGAAATGCATGAGGCCACTTAGTTTTGGTCCTCTCAAGTGTTGGCTGTAGGTATTAAAATGGTGTTGTGGGGAAGAAAAGCTGGCAGTGTGGGAGACAGAAATGACACACTAGCTGTGCTAAAAACTAAGTTTTCAAAGGTCTTAGAATATTGTTAATATATTTGAAAGTCTGAGTTTCAGAGATACCGTTTTTTTGTTCTGCCTCCTGATGATCAAGCAAGATTTGTACCTGGATAGGATAAATAGGATATTGTGGTACCATGATTGGCTATGTTTAGGTTATTGCCCATTTCCTTTGGATGTCTGTATTTTAATAAACAAGAAAAAAACCCCTCTCTTTTAATTTGTGTTTGTGAATCTCTTTGTGTATTAAAATTTATTTTAATGAAACTACCTTCCTGAAACACAACTAGTAAAAATAAATAAATAGCTACAAAACCTCACCAGCTGCTGATGTTGCCAAAGGCAAAAGGAATTACATTCATTTTAGCTGAGCACAGGATTACATCCTGAATAAATCACCTTTCAAACTATCAGGTTTTTTTTCCCAACATGACTGTCAGGAAAAAAGAGAGAAAAACTTTTAAAGAAAAAATTAGCTTGCACTTACCCTTTGACAACAGTGTGCATTACAGTGATTGAACTTTATTAAGAGAATTGTTTGGCAGTCCTATTTGTCTTTCTTTTGACAGCTCTGGCATAAATATTTAATTTAATTTATGTCCCAAATTAAAAAAATGTCTCTATAAAGACTGAGCAGTCCCTGCCCACTATGAAAGAAATGATCCTTATATATTGCTGTGCCATTCACAGTGAAATATCTTTGTATGAAAGCTGGCTGTTCCTTTATAGCCTGAAGTTTTAACTCTTTCTCACATGGGCTGAAGAAGGAAGCCTGGAAAGTTAGAAAATACACTGAGAAGTGGAACAGATGCCTATCATAGGAAAATTTTGTCTTCAGGCAAGGAAGCTTTTCTTTCTTTTAATGTAATATTTATCTAGATTTGCAATACATTGTCTCAAAGACAGACAGAAAAGAGATACTTTTTGGTTTATACTTAGGGGTTACTGTATCCCTGATGGAACACCTGGGATGGTAGTGAATCTCATGAATAGTTCATTTTGTTGAGCACATCAAGGTCCCTGAGCCCCAGGAGCAGTAATTAAGTACCTATTTGCTAGGACATTTCTTGTACATAATCACATTGCATTCCTGCCATTTTGTCTCAAGTATTACTGGAATCTCCAACTGCACCTCCTATTTATTTCATTTCTTTAATTCATAATATGTAAATTCTGAAAATCAAAGTCTGTATAATCCCAGTTCTGTATGTACGCAGGTCTTTATCCATACATACAGTTTTTCTGTCAATTTTCTTTGAAAATTTTAATGAAATCATGCTTTTCACTTATAACAAGTGTTCCTCGTGACACACAGGGCTGTGAACTTGTGACAGGAGAAGAAAGAAGATTCAATTGCCTTGACAGTGAGGAGACTGTAGAAATGGTTTTACTTAGAAAATCTGGTGATTTCCTTCCAGCATCTGAAGGAAGCCTACAAGAAAGATGGAGAGAGACTATTTACAAGTGCATTAAGTGACAAAACAAGGGGAAATGGTTTCAGACTGAAAGAGAGTAGGTTTGGGTTAGATATCAGGAAAAATTCTTTACTGTGGAGGTGGTGAGGCACTGGAACAGGTTGCCCAGAAAAGTTTTGGATGCCCCATCCTTGGCAGGCCACATTGGATGGAGGTCTGAGCAACCTGGTCTAGTGCAAGGTGTCCCTGTCCGTGCAGGTGGGTTGGAATGAGATGATCTTTAAGGTCCCTTCCAACCCAAGCCCTTCTATTATTTTTCCTTGGTCTCACTGAATTTCAGACCTCTAAAGTCTGTGAATGAATGAGCCCTTCCAAACACAGCAAGTGGAAGTCTTGGCCATTTTTAGCGTGTGGGTGGTTTACAGTCCAGATGTTCTTGTGTAGTGAGACCCCTCAATGCTAGAAATAAATTCTAGCATCTGAGTTGAGCTCCTTGAGGATTTCTTTCTAATCTTACTGTATTGCTAGGGAGGAGAAGAGAGAAAATTAATGTTTTCAAATGTGAAAGTCAATGAAGTGCACAAATCCAGTTGGTTTCTTAACTGACCCCAAGTGCCGAAGAGTCATGTTTACACTACTTGTTATTTTTAGCAATTAAACAAACTTACAACTTTTATTTTCACAAATAGCACCTATTTTTAGGTTTTTATTTCTGTGCTCTTTTCTTAATATGCTGCTCAAGATTTTTACGAAACAAAAATATTTTGCTATTTATACAGAAAAAGGCCTCGCAGAAGAGTCTTTTGTGCCCAGAAGAGTTAACCGAATCTCTCATTAATATACAATAATTTTCACATGATAATTTTAGTGTGTATAATATATGCAGGGTAATTCAAAATAAATTTTAGGATGTTTCAGGCAATAAATTCTATCAACTGGATTAGTATACTAGTGTTTATTTTTAGTTTAAATTGAGTTTAATTGAAAAGTTTCATAGTCTAAAAAGTCCTAACATTTTTTAATTACCTTGTGCACACTTGACAAGAATTAAACTATCATTTGATGGCTTGATGTTCTATCCCTTTCATAGAGTAAACTGAAGATGAAGTTAAAATTTCATTACAGTGGTATTTCATTACAGTGAAAGGAATTCCTTTTTCTTCCTTTTTCTTCGTCTGCAGAGTCATTATTGCAGAGCTGGGATATCTCTTAAATTATGATTTAAATTAGATTGTAACCATTAAATTACTGAGACTGCTTTCCAGGTGGCGTGTGTGTATGCTTTTATGCCTATGAGAGGGAGGGAGGAATGATGCAATGAAATAAGAGTGTTAGAATTCTTATTAAAGAAAGTGCTTTTAATTTCCTTTGACAACTAATACAACATTAAAATGGTTAGAAGAAAAGATTCCTCCAAATATTTTCCCTGGGTATTGTTACTGGAGGCTTGAAGCATGCCTGTGTTTCTTCCCACGTGTGGCAGCAGAATACGGACATATCCATATGTAGGAAATGTGGTATGTTTTCAACATTAATGGCAGACATGGAGATCATGTGCAGCATCTTGTAAATCTGCACTATAATGACAGTGTTGAGCTGTTTTGTTTACAACTCTATTGTTTTTAGAATCACTGACTGATGATATCTTGCCAAAATCCCACTGAGTGAAGAAGTTTTCAAGTGTATAATAATATAGATGATTATATTCTATGCACTTAAGTTGATAATAAATCATGTCAGCTCATTCATCTAAGATCTTAACCACCCAGTTAAAATTGTAAATTTCCCTAGTGATATGACTGACGGGATTTTCTCTTAAGGACCATTTTTTTTTCATGACCTTTTTTGTATGGATCAGCTATCAGTAAGACCACTGTTCCTTTGCTGTTACCACAAGAATCTTAATTTCCTACTTAAAAAAGTATTTATTCCTACTCTTATTTGGAAATCTGGCAAAATCATACTAGCTCCACACTAGATCTTCTCTACAAGGCAGCTATAGGAATTTTAAGCTGTATCCTTTGTTGCTGGTTTTTGTGTGATGCAGTACAGATTATTATGAAGTAGGACTGGACAAAATAATTATCAAAGTAACTGTTATTTTGTTGGGCTTACCTAGCAGTGTGGGGGTGTTTGGACTGTGATCCAGACCATCACATACTGGTAAAAGCAACATTTGGGTGAAGGATTGGCATGGGGCCACAGAGCTCTGCTGAAGTCCCATTAACATCAATGATCTAAGAAGCTGAAGAGACTTAGAGGCTTCAGAAACCTTATGCTGCCTTCTTTCCTGGGCACAGGTTTGATGTTATGTGAAAAATGGAAAAACTGTCTGTCAGTTACTGAGCTTAACTGAATGTATCTATATAGTAACAAAACCCCAATAAAATTCATATAAAAAATTTTCAAATACAAGCAAACATGATGTATGGGACCCGTTTCATCAGTGAATATTTCCTCTAGAATTATTGTTTATCTTTTAAAGTCAAATAAAGAATCAGTATGCAATTTTTCCTTAGCCTTTCCATTCACTTTATTCTCTCTAACCTAAAAGCTTTCACTCAGTATACAAACTCACAGGAAACGGTGTTTTGCCAGCTAAAAGCAGGTAGCTGACTGACATATTTACTTGTTTGTTGAAATGTAAGACAAAATTAGGTAACCTTTTCTCCCTTTTTCCTTCTCACTGCTCTGTTTCCTGTTGGCAACTACAGCTTAAGATTGTATCTTCTGGTGAATTTCTGAAAAAGCCTTACTGTGTGAGCTCCCCTGCTTGGAGACCTATCTGGAGATATCCTTCCCAGAGAATTTAAGGTCTGCCCAGTTTAAATTAACTGCAGGAAGGAAATTTGCAGGAAGCTGTTGCAGGAAAAAAAATAACGTGGTGATCTTATAGACAATAAGTATGTGAATATATACTTATAATATGTACTATATGAGAATAGACAATAAGTGTGACTAATATATGACTGGGAACTTTGAAGATTTTTGTTACTGAAACGTGTGCTGTATTGAGACAGACATAGACTCTTACTGGAAATGAGGACCTGACTCCCACTAGTCCACACAGGGAGGATATTGTGGTACAAAACAGTGCTTTGCAATTCAGATTTCATGGACTTGCTCAGGGTCATCATATAGCAACAAGACACTTTTCAGTGATTTCTATTCTGTGTTAAAGGTTTTGGTTGTATCTAACACAGTGTATGTGATCAGCAGAATTCATGAATATTTTATACTGTGAGATAAGGAGTTTGCAGGAAAAAAAAAATTTTTTTCCTTGACGAGGGTTCCCCCTTTCAACTCTTTTTTAATGTGAAAAAACACCTGCCAGCTGTTTAGAAAACTTTCTGAATCTTTGTATTTGAGTATCATTACATTTGCAGACTCTGCTCCCCAGCATGTTAAAAATTATCAGGGAAAGAAATTGTACCACTTGAATAGAGAGACGGAATAACTGAAGAAAAGCAGATGTACAATGGTAATCAAAATACTTTGGAGTTTATGGGGGAGAGCACCAAAATGGGTGAGAAGGCTGAGCCTTAGTTCCTCGGTGTTTTACAGAGCCTCTCTGTCTTTCTTATCCTCTTTAGATAACCACTGTCCTTTAGCAATGTGCACAGAACTGCAGGAAAAGTTGGGTAGAAACACCAGAAAAACCTGGAGAAGGCATTATAATACAGTCTCAGCTAAGGGCATGGCATTCCCATGATTAAAACCTCTAATGTCTGAACAAAAGCAGTCCCAATGCAGTGTTTTGAATTTGGTTTTGTTGGATTTTTTTTTTTTTAAGAGTATTTGGACAGTCTTACTTGTCCAAGCTGCTTTCTTTCCCATGTGGCATAAAATATCAAGAAGGCACTCAGTCTTTTTGCAGGAAGTGCCACTGTGTTTCAGCCCAGAGAGAGCCCAAATAGTACTGTCAGTCTCAGCTGAAAACACTTCAGTTACAGTATCTACAGATACATTATTTTCTTCTTCCTTTAGGTATTCACACCAAGTTACAGGGCTTCTGCCTGAGCTTTAGGGAGCAGAACTCAGCTCTTCCAAGTGCATTGGACATTTTTTCAGTCTACATCTATGCTTGCTATCTTTTTTCTAACTTAATTGTGGGACTAGACTATTTTTTTTTTCCCCACTTCTGGATTGTCCTCATGAGTATGTCCTAGATAATAACTTTCACTGGACATAATCCTTTGTGGATTGAAACCAGCAGACGATTATTATGGTACTCCACACACAGAATGTCATGGATAGCAGTCCTGTCCAGTGAGTTAATCACTAGGATTCCACATCCCCGTGGTACATCATCTGTAGTGAATGCTAGTCTAGATAATAAGTTTACCTGGCTGGAAATTTGAATGAAAAAATTTTCCAGTAAAAAATAAACTTATTTAAAAGTTGTAGCAAACAATGGGGGGTGGAGTGGTGGGTTTTTGTTTGTTAGTGTTTTTTAAATGTATATGTGGTTTCTGCTAGATCTGAAAATTCTGGAATTTTGGTGGATTTTTTCTTTTCTTACTATTCTTACGATTTGTTTTCTTTTCTTACTAATATCGTGTGTGATTGACTAATGGTAGCAGCTACATACTCTGTGTCACAAAGTTTCCTTGTGTTGCTATACTCTGAAATTTTTTAATTATGGAAAATTACTGAATACTTCAAAGTTCAGAAACATTGTGGAAAAAGGTTTGCAGAAATAGTGCATTTTAATACACTCAGTGACAAAAAAAAAAGGAAACTAACTTGGGGAAAACATTTAGTAAATTTTAAGAATTTGAAAATTTTCCAAGAATGTTTAAAGCAGCAAGCATGAACCTTATGATACCTTAAAACACAAATAGTCAGATTATAGATTTTTCATTACATTTTTCTTCTTTTTGCAACTAAGTAGAAAGCTCATAATTTTTGTCAGAGGGAGCAGTTGGATAAATTAAACTGAAATGAACCACACTTGTTTTTCACAATATTTGATTTGTGCTGTTTCTTACTGCAGAACACAAATTCCCCAGTTTTCATGTCATGTTTATGACATCAGATATGCTCCTGAAGTATAAATAAATATTCAGAACCCTTTAAGAAGTGCCTGTATTTACTAAAACTTTCCATGATATTATTCTTCCTAATCTGACAGACTGATTCTTCTGAGAAATGGTGCTTATTTAGAATGACTACTGTATGAGAGATCTATCCTTTTTCTAGAGGACTGCACAAAGTCTGCATGTGACTGAAGTATAACAAGGACAAGGGAAACAGACACATACACAGAGAACAGAATGCTGGACTTGTCTTTTGGACTGACTTAGCAACACTAGGTGCCTTAGTTCAAGCATTTGGAATTCGACTGAATTCATGGAAGAAGGGATCAAACCTAGGTTTTTATGAAATAGGAAAGAAAAGCTGATGCAGGCCCCTAAATTTTTCCCTTTACCAGTCCAGTGTATTTTCTCTGAGTATGAAAAAAAAACTATCTGCCTCTTTAGAAGGGCTCTGAAGAACATCATTAAATCACCCATGAAATTTTTACTTCTTGTGGTATTCTTCCTGAAAGAAGGAACGTCTGTGGAGGACAGATGTTATCATTCTTTTCCGCATACACACCTTCCCTTCCTCTGTGCATAATGCTGTTATAGAGACACGGTGGGTACCTCACATGACTGAAATACCATGAAGGGCTACACGTTGTTTAGGAGAGACAGACCAGGAAGGCACAGTGGTCAAGTTGTGCCCTATGTGAGGCAACACTTGGAATGTATCAAGCTCTGTTTTGAGGGGGATGATGAACAAGGAGTTTATGGGTTAGGATAAAAGGACAGGCTATTTAGGGTGACATTGTTACGGGTGTGTGCTGCAGGCTGCCTGATGAGGAGGACAAAGTGGATGAGGCCTTCTAGAGGCAGCTAGAAGCAGTTTTGAAGTCACAAGCCCTGATTCTTGTGGGGGACTTTACCCTGACATATGCTTGTGAAGCTTCACAGCAAAGCATAACCAGTCCAGGAGATTTCTGGAAATCCTTGATGAAAACTTCCTGCCACAGGCAATGAAGGATGCCATAAGGAAGGCCTTTTTGATGATGTGAAAGTTGGGGCCAGCCTTGGCTGTAGAGACAATGAGATGTAGAGTTCATTACTGAATGAAGAAGTAGCAGGACAGTGAGCAAGATTACAGCCATGGAATTCAAGTGAGATAATTTTAACCTCTTTAGGGATCTTCTTGGGAGAATGGGAACAGGCCCTGCAGGGAAGAAGGGTCCAAGAGAGCTGGTTGATGTTTAAGGATTGCTTCCTCCAGGCTCAAGAACAATGCATCCCAATGAGCAAGTAAATGGGCAAAGGGAGCAAGAGATGTGAGTGGATGAATAAAGAATTTCTGTCATTACTCAAGTGTAAGCAGGAAATACACAGGAGATGGAAGTACGGTCAGGCCACTTTGAATCAATGTAGAGAGGTTGTCAGAGTAAGTAGAAATGAGGCAAGGAAGACCAAGGCCCATCTGGAATTAAATCTGGACAAGGATGTCAGGAACAACAGGAAGGCATTTTTCAAGTAACACAAGGAAAACAAAGGACATTGTAGGCCCTTCACTAAAAGGAGGAGGGACCTTGGAAACAGAGGATGCAGAGAAAGAAAAGTTAATTAATGCCTTTTTTACACTGGTCTTCATGTTGACAAGATCAACCCTCAGGGATCTCTGACCCAGGAGACCAGGGCAAAAGAATGTTGGAAGAAAGACTTTCCCTTGACCAGAAGAATTGGGTTAGAAAATACCTAGGTAAATATGACATCCAAAAGTCCATGGGCCCTGATGGGATGCATCCATGAATGCTGAGAGATCTGGAGGACACAACAGCAAGACTGGTCATGATCATCTTTGAAATGTTGTGGTGATCAGAACAGATGCCTGAGGATTGGAAGAAAGTAAAAGTCTTCCTGGTCTTCAAGAAGGGCAAACAGGAGGTACCAGCACAGCAGCCTCCTCTCAGTCCTTGGAAAGGTGATTGAACATGTCATTCTGGAGACCATCTCTGTCCTCAGGGATGACAAGCAGGTGATCAGGAGTAGTCAGCACGGATTCACTAAATGGGATAAAGACCTGAGCAACCTGATCTGATTCCATGACTGAGCCTGCTCTGGGCAGGGGGTGTGAGTGGACACCTCCTGAGGTCCCCAATGACCTTAATTGTTCTGCCATGCTAAGTGTGTTGGCAGGTCACTATTTCATCATCTTAGTCAATGATTCTATTGTGATCTTAACTACTGAAGAATTTTCTGAAAGTCTATGCCTTTAAATAAGGCAAATAAAAAGACAGTGAATGTCAGAGTTATGCAATAATATACTTATAAGAAAAGTAAGGAGAAAGAGAAAGAGCATAGTGATAAAAGATTTGCCTTCCCATTTAATAGGGCAGTTATTACTCCATGTTTTTAGATCCCTTTCTCCAAGGAATTTGGGGTGTGAGATAAGAGACTACTATGAGAAAATAATGATGGTATTTGGACTATAGTAATTACTTGAAAGAGAGGAAAGTGAAGGGATTATAGCACAAGAAAAATTCCAGTAACAATTCTCCACAGGCAGAAATTTGCGTGCATAATTAATAGATTTGTCAGAAAAGTACTTAGATTGTGAAATATAGTAAGACTTCTTTTCAGATGGATTAAGATGAATGGGTTCTCCACCAGAGCATGAAACCTTGCTGCTCAGTGGTTAGGGGATTTGTTGCATCTAGATTTGTTTGATTTTTTACTTCTTAACTCTCTTTCTCCTCTTGATCCTATGGCTTCAGGAGACAAGTTGTGGGGGAAAGAAGGCAAAAGAAAAGAATTCTTATAATTTCACTATTGATTGGTGTCCTTTATCTAAAGGCATCCAAGTAGTCAAAACTAAAGTAGATGGTCAATGTGAGGGTATTTACTGTATAGGAATATAGAACAGGAGGATATTATGTACTAAACAATTAAGTTATGTACCAGTGGAAATCACATAGGGGAGCATACCAAACACAGGATACTTAAAAGTCAATTAATACTTGTCCATTGAAGCTTCAGTAGTTAGGTAGGGGGACAGTAATAATTTGTGATGCCAAAATGACCTGTAGAAATAGGGATGAACAGCTTTATCTAAGGTTAGTATTATGTGTTTATTCACTGAAAACATAGAAGGGCATTTAGAAAATCTTTAAGATTCAAGTCAAGAGAGAAATAACTGGAATGTGCTAATGACCACTACAGTGGTGGAAATGCACCCTTTTAAGACCAAACAAGCATCAGCAATGCCAGTTATACAGCTTTTTTTTTTTTTTTTTTAATTTTGGAGTTCAGTTCTGAGGAAGAGGGGGCAACATTATTGTTTCTCTGACCAAAAAACAAGCAAATTAAAACCACTGATGGCAAGTGAAACAGTGATTTTGAAAACCCGTGTGTCAGTGACAATGGTTTTGGAATTTTTATCTACACACGATCCTCTCAGTTTCCTAGTCAAGGCCTATGGATCAAATATGTCTAAAATACAGAGGAAATCCTGCAGACAGAAAATTCAGAGTTCAGAACAACTGGATTCACTTTAGGTTGCATTTGGCAGAGACCAGGCTTGCATGGAATGAGTTCTGGGATCCAGTTTATTCAGGGAGATTAACCAGCAACTATTTTAATGAAAGCTTTGTTAATGGGCTTGTATTGGGGAAACTAAATATTATTCTTTCAGTTATATCTAAAGAAATAAAAGTATTAATCTGAATTTAGGCTGGTCAGGAGATGTAGATTGCAAGATGAAATGAATTTAAGTCACCTGTGTGACGCTTGGATTCTGTTTTGCTCAGATACTGTTTTAGGACACACTGAAAGTGAACTTCACTGATGTCTGCTGCTCCCAGGGTTCCAGGAGGGAGCAAAGTCTTGGCTTTCCTCCTTGATTCAGAAGTGAACATTATAAATATCTCTTGGTATCTGCTGCAGAACAAAGTTTATGAAATTTTATCTGGATTAGTCAGAGAACTGCAGAAAGGTGGTATTCTGGGACATTGCTTAATTTTTTCACCAAGCTTCACTGAGGATTAGGATGAAAAATTGTATTTTATTATACTTGAAATCAAATATTACAAATGCCGTTCTGAAGATGACAAAACCTGTCATATTAGAGTCTTTGATGAAAATTAAGTACTTTGTTCCTGGTGGAATTCTGAATTAAGAGAAATATCACTGAATTAAAATAAAAATTTCCTTTTAACTTTCAGAAATTAGACTGAAACAAATTAACCTACCTTCCTCTCTGGGTGTGATTACCCATAAATGTATTTCATTTAGGAACACAAGGGAAGCGTAAGGGGAAATATAAGGCACAGGTATGTCAATGCCATGAATCCATACCATGTGCCTTAGAGAAGATAATCCCTGTTGCCTTTTCTCCTATAGAGTCTGGTATGGAGGAGAGAAGATAGAATTAAAAAAGCAGTTCAGATGACCCAATGGGAAGGCTTGCAAGTGTAGTCTTTATTAAACTTATTTAACAAAAACAAAATGTTATAATCGGAGTTAAAAAAAGCCATGAAAATACAAGTTTGCTTTTGATTTTTCCATCAAAGTTAATCTGTGACAAAAATCTCCTGGTTTGTTTGTTTTTGGTTTTGGTTTTGGTTTGTTGTTTGTTTGTTTGTTTTTTCCCTAAGGCATTTCATGTCCTGGGTGCCACAGAGCTGAATGCAGCATTCCAGGTGGGGTTTCACCAGAGCAGAGGAGAGGGGCAGAATATCCTCCCTCAACTCCCTGGGATCAGTTCCCCACATCCAAAGCTCTGCCTATGTTGGGGGATATTGCCAAGCTCTGATGTCTCAGAAGAGAAAGAGAATTATGTGACTTACTGTGTCAGTTGGGGTCAGCTGTCCCAGCTGTGTCCTCTCCCAAATCCTTGTGCACCCCAAGGCTCCAGAGGGCAGAAGCAGAAAAGACCTTGGGTCTGTGTAAGCACCTCTCAGCAGTAAGGAAAACATTCCAGTGTTATCAATGGTGATTTCAGCACAAATACAAAACACTAGCTATGAGGGAGAGAATTTGCTGTATCCCAGCCAAATGCAGCACAACTGTTCATAAATCTATTTTTCCATCAGTGTGTTAGATGTTATATTAGTCAGAATGAAAATTCTGCCAAATCCTTTACAAACCAGAGCCAATCAATATAATAAGTCAACCCCCTTACTCAAACCTATAAAACCTCTCTTATAACTCCACAAAAACAGATATGACAAATTGATCCTGAATTTTTCCTTCTTTTTAAAAAAAAAAAAAAAAAAGTTTCTTTGGTATTAAATAGCAAAAACATTGTTTGTAAGTACCACCTGAAATCACATCTTAAAGGAGTGTTCACTGAAGTCAGCAGGTTGGTGGAATGTCCTCACCTTTATTTCTTTGTAGAGCTGCAATAGGAAAAAACACTGAGCTCTGGTTTTATATATGTGGTATACATAGGAATTTTTGCAGAGGCTGGGAAAGGTGTTTTATTGTGTGCTGGGTAATTTGCACCACTGTGCTACAAAGACATATTCAGTGAAGATCCTGCTTTACTAGCTCAGGTGTTCTGTGAAAGCAAGAGTAAAACCATGTCTACAATTAGCCATTAGGATTGAACTCTGTGATCCAGATACCTCAGAATAGCCATACTGATAGAGGAAGAACAAAAATTAATTTTAAAAGGAACTTTACATTCTATTTCCAGTATCTAAGAAATTTCAACAGAGAAATAAATTTCTCATGGAACTCAGTACACAGTATTCCTATTTACATTGCTTTAGTATTTATAATTCTAATTGATATTAAATAAAAGTGTGAATTAGAAATCTAAATACCTTTAAAATTCAGCTCTGTATGTTTTGACTCTGTTTTTAGTGTCCAGGCAAACAGCTGTGGTTGAATTTTTTTGGTGTTAGAATAATCAGTATATAAACATACTTTTGTTCTTGTACAATCATTGTGAAACTTTTTTTCTTTTTTTCCTCATATTTACAACCACTTCAAAACCTCTACTCTTCAGGTTTTATTTTCTGATTAAGTGTCAGGAACTGGAAATTTCAAAAACATCTGAAGGAATTCTTCCTGTATCTAACTCTGCTGCTTAAACAACTGTGTGGCATTCTCCTGAAAATGACACTAGCATGAGAAAAACACTGTAGATTCATTTTATGGTCCAATTGCTATATAGAGAATAAATCTTACTTTATGAATCTGTTGAAGTCATTAACAAGCTGAACTTGCACAATAAATGGCTAAAGAAATAAGAATAGAAATGGAGATTAAAGTTTGTTTTAACTTTTAGGTGTTTTTGCAATGACTATATCTACTTCTTGCATAGCAATTTAGGAACAGTTCATTTTGCATAGATCAACACAGATGTACATTCCTCCTCCTCAAGCTGCAAAGGCAAATCTACTAATTATATTAAATGCACTAATTACTCTGAAACTATACTGTGGGAATAAGCAGCTTTTAGCCCATGAGCCATTTAAAATATCTATTGAAACAGTTATCAAAATACACAAATCCTTCATTACCATCCTCAGAGGTGTGTGGCACTGGAGTGTGTTATATTTTATGTCAACTATATGTTTGATCAAACTTGCACATAAGTATGGACCCCATGTACCCAGAAAGTCATACGATATGTTTGTAATACTTGCATGCTGGTGGAAATTGTGTCCATTTCATGACAACAATAAAATGACCTGTATTTGATATCCTGGGGGTACCTCCACAACAATTATTTTAACTAAATTAGCACAAAGTTGGTTTCCATTTTTATCCCATATGAAGCTTTTTCCATGTAAACTACTAAATTTTCAGAAATATTGGCTCCTGTCATTCACAGGGCCTTCAGCTGGACTGTGGATGCCCCACAGCTCTGAAAAGCAGATGTAAAAGGTTTATTACTATTATCAAAATTTTCATGAAGTCGATAGGATGTGAGAGGAAGCTGCAGCTAGCCATTGATTAGCTTGCCTTTCCATGACAAATGTTTTTCTGGTGTCCTGTTTTTCTCCTGAAAAGAGATCAATGAAAAGCATTCTTAATTTGAGCAGGGCTACTGTTTAAAGTGAGCATTGCTCAGGCATGTAAAGCTTCTCAGGACCATATCCTTATCCATCATTTAATAAGTAGCTTTATATTCTCTTCTAAAGACCACAGGAGTTCAGCATCAGCAAAGAAATCTCCTGCAGGAGTACTATCTCCCATTCCTTCAGTTTGTGTTGAATTGTACTCCTTGCCTCAAGTAACAGTGGCTGTTTTATAAAGGTTACAGAAAAAGCAGATAAGTAGGATATTTTGCATCTGCTGACAGCAGTTTGTATCTTAGGCAGATGTGTAGAGCTTCACCTTTGCTCACTGCAGAATCAAGGATTGTGTAGAAGTTTGTTTGATTGTTTATTTTCCTGTCTGTTGAGGAACATGGGGCTTGCTTCTCTCCTCTGTCAAAAAGGTTTGGATCAATTCTTTGAGCTATCTTAGTTAACTAATTACTCCATAGTTCTTCACACTCTTTAAAATGAAGATACAAACACTTGCAGAAAGTGATCTCTAGAACCTGCAGAAGGAGTCTAAGGAAAATTAGGATCTTATTTGAAGACTTTTTTTATTGAGGTGATTGCACTTATGTGGACTTAATATGACTAGGTCTGTAGACAAATAGGGGCCTGGCTTCCAGATATCTGGTTCCTAGAGATGAAATGGCAGCTCTGAAGAATTATTTTCCTGTGCACTAAAATGAAGATTCTAGGACTCTATGACTCAAAATGTGCTTTTTGACTACCAAATCAGTTTTGTGCCGACTTTCAGGCTTCAGGAAAGGAAAAACTAAGTCACCAGATAGGAAATGGCAAGGAGAGCAAGCCATCTGTGAAATTACACCTCTTTCCAACTGTTCAGACTCACCAACAGCCTTGAATTAAGTATCTATGTGACACAAAGATTTTCAGTTTAGAGCTGTCCCGTCTAGAATTCTCTGCCTTCCTCTCAGTGACAAACAGCTTTTTGAAAGGGTTTAATCTTCAAAATCTAAGGAGCTTGCACTGGTCACTGTGACTGAGCATAGTACTAAGCTGTTTAGGCTAGTAGGCAACCTATAACAGATAAGGAAAAAAACACAGCTGTATGGCTTAACTGGCAGTCAGCTTAGCTGGCAATTGGCTAGCTCATAATTCACCTACAGATTAAAAAAACAAATCAGGGATAGCCTTGCATGCTATTAGCTCATTTGGAGAAATAAGTCATCAGTTGAAATGTGTACTTTTAATTTTATCCTGAAAAAGGCATTTCTCCTTGTGTTTTCCTCAAAGGAAATGGTCAGAAAGATTTCGTGCCCCTTGAGAAAATCAGAATTTTTTTTCATTTTATTTTAAATGCTCATTTTACTGTTTTTTTGGGGAGGGTTGAACCTGACGAACTTGAGAGTCCCTTTCAACACAAACCATTCTATGATTTGGGAAAGTGATTTTTTTTAAAGCCATGGAGAAATTAATCTAAGCCATACCAGTGCTATAAAATAGTTTTAATTTCACATCTGTCAGTCTAGATTTTGCTCCCCTTAGGTAATCTTTTCTTACACCCTTAATTTATGTTTCCCAGGCTTTAGAGACAGAAGGTGAGGAAAATGCTTGGGTGATTCATAGCTCACCGTTTTTTGCACTTTATCCTTTTTTTCATGACTTAATTGTGACCCAAGGCAAGTTTTACATCTGTTCTGTGTGTAGGTGAGTACCTGTCCACTTTTTTTCTCAAATTCTCATCATTGAAGCGTGTAGCTGATAAGACAGGGGAGTTTGAAAGAACTTGTATGCGGTTTTAATGTATGCTAAGTCACTAACTGGTGACGTTGTGGCCACTAAGTTTTCTGTGGGGAAATAGAGAACCTAGGGTATAAACCTTTAGATCAAAGGGGTTCTCCGCCCCTCTGGTTAGTCTCATTTCCTCTTTTTAAACCTAGTCATTATACTCAGTAACTGCTGGTACAGGAAAAAGAAGAAGGTCTGGGGTATCATCCCTGTCCCAACCAAGCAGAATGAGAAGTGACTTTGATCCAACTGAATCTTAGAAACTTGTGATGATAAAGCTTCTGTTACTCCCGTGATTAAGTATCCTACCTGCGGAAAAAAAATAAGCCTCCAAGCTGACAAGCTTAAGTTGTGATTTTTCTAGGCAGTATCATTGATATATCTTGTCTTCTGAGAAATCATACTGGTTAAATAATCAATCAGTAAATGTAATACTTTTACAGAGGAATAATAACAAAGATGACTTCTATTTAAGCTTCTGCCTTTTTGTAAGTGTCAAGATATCATCTTTCACACAAAACTCATATCAAGAGGAACTTACTTTTTCAAGGTCCATTCTGAAAACATCTTTTCTGAATATTAAATTGCATGGAATTCACACTACTCTAGGATTCTGAAAGGCCAACTTCACCAGGCCAAGAGCTTCATTTGTAGTGTCCTGCCCTCTTCCAGTGCAATTGAATTTACAGAAATCTGATGCCCTGAGAGGTGGAGCAATAATGTTCCCTCTTTGACTTGGAAATATTGTGCTCTGACTCTTACATGAACCTTTTGATTAGTAATAAATTATAGACAAAATTAATATATTTATTCTATAAAATATCCTGTATCCTAAACTTACACTCAGAAGAATTTATTCTGACTGCCAAGTTGGCCTGATAAAAGAAATCAGACTGATCTATTCGAAAGTTTCCATTTTAACCCTTATAAAGCTTCAGGCTGCCTTGTTACATCCAGGGTAGCACAATAGTAATATGTTTGCCTCAAAATTGGAGCAAAAAGGATAAGAATAAATTAGTACAGGAGCTTTTTAAGTTTGTTCTGGTTTGTTTGTGAGGGTTTTTTTCCCCTGAACAATCAAAGCAATACCTGCTTGACTAACATGATTTCTTTGCTTTCAAGTGCATCTTAACTGTTGACTTCTTGAATGGACCACTCCACCTCTGGTGACCCAAGGCCACACAAAAAAAAAGATTCCAAGGGCTAAATTTTCCATCTCACTCTTCCTGGAATATCTGTCAACTCCCAGAATGACCAATCTAACATTTTCTTCACTTTTGATTCTGATACTACACTGCAGTCAAAGAGAATGTTTTCCTTCCCGTGGCCATCAGTGCTGAAACTAGGGCCAAATCTGATGCTAAATCCATAATACTCAGTTCCTAAAACTTCTAAGCACAAAGATTTTTTAATGGAATTAAAATTATTTATCTTTCCTTCTACTGGTTAAATTAGTATGCAGCTTTCAGAATCTCAGTTTTAACTGGAAATTTTTTCAAAATATGTTCAAACAAATTTCAAGGTACACACAGCAAATGTTAATATGTCCATTTAATAAATCCAAAACAACAATTTAGGATGTTATGAAATAATTATCAACTTTTACTTTAATAGCTAATTCCTTGCTGTATTTTCCTTTCAGGGTGACTTCATGTCTTTGTGGTGAATCCTTCAGAATGGCCACTTTGTGATGGTGAGCACCTGCAATTTTAACTGAAGAATGGGTGCCTGGTTTCCAAAACTCATTCTAGTATAAGCCAGAAATTAAATAGAGTTCATCAGAACAGATGCAGCAAGGCTGGAAGACCATTTTCTATGTGAGCTGGAATAGCCTCCTCAGAAAAAAGTTGTTTGACTAGAGAACAAAATACATTCATGGAGTTATTGGAGAATAACAAAACAAGCACCTGTGTTTTTAATGAAATCTGAATTTTATGTCAAGGTTTACAATGTCATTTGTTTTATCTTTGATGCTTCATTAAAAAATAAGCAACCAGATTTCTATTAATTCAGAGTTTTGAGAAATAGTTTTAAATCATATTTTACCTACCAAATAGCTCACATTTTCCCTGTCTTCCTGCAACACTGTCTTCCCAGTCAAAACAACAGGAACAAAGTTTACATTTTTGAAAGTCTTTTTGTAAGACTGAACACAAACTTTGATCCACAGAACTCATTTAAGGCAGGACTGAGCTTAAATCTTTCAATTTTTTGGTCTAATAGTTATTCCTAACTTGCAATTAAGTTAGATGTCAGAAATGAAACATTACTTTGAGGATGAGATGGATTACTGATAGTTGGCTTGCTGTGCTTACCCTGTTCCTAAGCACTGACATTTAAGCTAGTTTTATTTCTTTACTTGCTTTAACATTTTTCAAAATCAGAAAAACAATGTAATAGATTGTCCTTCTGCCTAGCTGCTCAGCTATGTCTACTTTGCTGACTGCTGTAAAGAGTCAACAGGGTTTAAAGCCATGAAATATACAGGGGAATTTTCTTAACATTTATTAATTTTCTGGGCATTTTAAACAAGTCAATATATCTTTAAATAAACCATAGAATTTTGGTGGTGTTTTGTTTGCTTCCTTTTTTTTTTTCTTGTTCTTTTCTGTATCTGACTGATATTGTTCAATTTTTATTAAAGTAAAATGAACTCAGCTCATCTACACCACTGGAAGGGCTGATTTGAACACTAGCAATTGGTTATTTTTTAACATAGCTCTTAAATACTGTCCCAGTTCAAATGAGAAATGGGTCTTTTGCTGAGGATGAGTTATGAAAAACACCCAAACTCCTCCCTCTAAGCAATTATAAATCTGAAATTTAGAGGCTCCAATTGAGGGAAAACAAATTATGGAAAAGGAAAAGTAACAGCCCTTTATTAATAAGTATGTGTGTATTTGCAGAAGCAATAAAAAGAAACAGGCAAACCAACCAAACAATACTCTTATACCCACAGGTAATCCCCTTCAAAAACAAACCAATAAGCAGGCAAAAGGAAAAAAAGTAAGTAAACCATTCAGTTTGGACCTTTTGGTGCAATTCCAACCACAGTCAACAGGGGGAGCCATTGGGTCACCAGAGATGGAGAGCTTGTAGTGTCCTGTGCCAGTCACCAGGTGGCACTGTTGGATCACTGGAGATGCAGAGCCTGAAGCTCTCTATGCTGGCCAGCAGGGGTTGCTGTGGAATCACTGGTCGCTGCCACATGGTGGGGGGAGGGGGGGGCAACACCCTCCGGGGTATGTTGGAGAAAACAGAAAAACTGGGCCTCCCTTCCCACACACTGGGAAAGGGGAGAGGGAGAGGGAGAGGGAGAGGGGGAAGGGAAACAACAACAAACAGAAAGTCCTCCCAGTGAAAAAACCGAGACTCATGCTATTCGGCTGGTTGGAATCGTGCAATACTGTCTTCTCTCTCTCCCTGATGTGCACAAGGGACACCGCCAGGGAAAGAAAACAAACGGGAACAGTGAAAAGGGAAAGCCCCCACAAAAAAACCCAGCTCCTCTTCGATGAAGAATCCAGGCAGGGCCCGCCGCTGGCAAGTGGCTGAGGGCAGAGAGAACCACCAAGCTTCCACTCTGACCTTGTTCCAGCCACAGCCCACCCACCAACTCCTCCCCCCGTTTCCCAGGAGACAAGAGAAAAAAGTAAACAGTAGACCCTCATCTCCCCCATTTCCTAGGAGACTAAATTCTGGCTATTAACGACGAGCTAGCACTTTTGTGTCTCTTAAATGCCCACCTGATAGCTCTGCATGCAGTGGGCAGGGGGGAAGGGAAAAAATTCCTGCCTGGTATCCAAGAACCAGCTCAACTACGACAAATACAAAATTACACGATGTGAAAGAGGGGAAACTAATCCCTTTTTATTTCTTTTACACTCGATTGATGCAGGAAGGCAGCAAAGCAAGAATAAGGAGTTACCTTTCTGTAAGAGGTCAAGGGAGTATTATACATCCTATACAGAATAGTTGTATTATTAAAATTATTTGGCTACCTTGTATAAAAGTAGAATGTTTCTCGTCCTGAGTTTACTAAAAAATGTGTGTTTGTACAACGTGAGTGAAAAGAACTGTAAAACAAGTACTTATTCTACAGCAATATAAACTGAGGTTGGATCACAGCTATCTCCATGCTTTATTCCTGATATTAGTAGGCTTTCCCTGCTTTAGGCTCTTGCTCTGATGGCAAGGTTGGACCTCCTCTGTCACTGTGCACCTTTCCTGATACAACATAACATTATAAATGTACTTAATCATGTGTAATTATTCCATAGGAACATGACTCCTTTCTGTGTCTTGTATTATGCCACTGATATCAGTGAAGCTCGTGGTGATCCTTGCCAGGGTAAGCAAGAGGACAGTCAGAGTCACTAGTGACCATACTTTACTTGCTGAAGAAAATAAGATTTTGAAATGGGCCACAGTATGTACAATGAATGTCTGGTTTTTGATTAGGAAGAGGAACTTTTCATTGAAATGAAGGGTTAAGAATAAAAATGAAAAAAATGTGATGGTTAACATTGATATATCCTTCTCCCATCTGATGACACAGTCTGTAAATTTGTATTAGATACAAGTATACAAATTTAATGAAGTTATTTTAAGCTATCTAATCTAATAGTAACTTTACACTATTCTAATAGTAACTTTTACACTATTCAAGCATAAGAGCTTGAATTTGGTACTAGATGGTTGCTCATCAACAGGGTGGATTGGAGGTCTGCCTTCCATCATTATATAGTGGCTAATAGAGTATAAGTATTGCTCTTCTACTTAGAAGTATGTGACATCCATTTATCATGAGAGTTACATTACTTGGATGTGACGGCGCAGATATTTCTTCTCTGAAGATGCAAAAAGATTCTCATAAATCTCAGACTAAACAATAAAGGCATGGATACCTAGTCCATCAGCCATCTTTTCCAGTACCATGGCAATGATATAAACCTAATTTTTTCTCTAGTAAAATTTTTTCTGTCTTTGTCCCATACTTTGTTATCATAGTATCCTAGGACAATTCAGGGTGGAAGGATCCTCAAGATATCTCCAATTCTTCCTCCTGACTCCCTACCCCACTCACTGCAACAGGTTCAGCTGAGAGATAAGACCCGATTACCCAGGGCTGTATTCCATATGGACTTGAACCTGTTCAAGGATGGAGATGAGGGTCTTGTGATAAACCTGCTTATTTGACTGAATATGGGATTGCTCATTCTTGCCCTGGGAGGACTTTACCTTTAAAGCCCTGCCAGCTCCCCTGAGCTCTCTGTTCCTTCCAAACTGCCTCCCCTGGGATGAAACCTACTTGCTCCCTGAGCAACCCAAAATCTTTTTGAAAACCCTCAGCCTTACTCTGCTGGTTGCTTTCATTTATGTTTCCTTACACAAAAAATGAACTTTGTTTCTATCCATTCAGGATTTTGATAGTGTTCTTCCACTCCAGGTCAATGTTGCATTTTTGTGTTAAACTAACCCATACATGCATATGCAAAGTTCTGCTTTTCCTCCCAGTGTCAAACTCTCAGCCTCCCCATGTGACTGCCAAGACCAGCCAGGTGGACCAGATTCCATGGTGGGATGGTTATCTGACATTTGCCATCTCAGTAGTAAGACCCTCAAGCAAATCTCTCTTAAATACTTTTTTTTGTTTTGTTTCATTTTGGGGGTTTTGTTTGGTTTTGGGTTTTTGTTTGTTTGTTTGTTTTTCTTAATTAATGAAAGCTTTAGTTGAGCAATCTCATTCTCAGGATTTCTGAGAGGAGAGATGTTTTCATGAAAAAAGTCGTCTTACCAGTGTTTGAAAATGGTCTGTCTTGTGTCTGGCAAGCATGTTTTCCTTGTTTCTGCCATCCTTCGTCTCTCAGGCAGCAGCTTGCTCATTGTAATAAGAGCATCATGCCCAGTTTGAATACTCTACTAGTGGGAAAACCAAATTTACATTAAAAATTGCATAAATATATGATAAAGCAAATTCTTTAATAATTATATATAGGCACTGAAACTCCTGTATATTGGCTTTTTGTCACTTAGATAAATAATGCATGTCTTATAACTTTCAGTGAATGCTGGGGTTTTTTTCCTGCGAAAACCACTGGGATTAAATACAAAATACTACCTTTGAATGACATTCTGGAAATGTCACATACTGAAAATACCAAGACAAGTTGAGGGTTTTTGTGTGTGGAAACTTACAGTGTATCTAACTTGCTTCACTGAAAATGTGAATTATTCTGAAATGTTACATTCAAGATAGGACAGCACTGCAAAAAAAAAAAAAGCATTTTTTCAGTTTCGCTAAATTTAATGAAAGGCTAGAAAATAGTTTTGTACTTAACTCACATAAGTTAACAAAAACCACAGTCTGCTAACTTGTGCAGAAACTGTCAGTCCTATTTTCTAAATATACAGTGAAAGTCCTTCTTAAGCAAAAATTGATCCAGTTGCTTAATTTAATTATTCTGACAGTTAAGACTAATATTAAGAATGGGGGGTTAAGTATTTTTTTTTCTGTGGAATGTTGATTGAATCCCATATTTTCTTTGCCTGGAGCTCCATTAGTAAAACAGGAATGACTGCGGTTTTATGGGAAGAGCTGAACATTAGTAATGAAGAGGGGAGGTTCTCACGATGTGATCGATGCTTTGGGATGGGTTGGTTACAAAGAAGCTGGTGGTGATGTTAAACTAGGTAGACAAATTAATAAATAACAAAATCTATAATCAGGTGAGGGCTATATCTAATGTAGTGCTGCTATGAAGTGGTATGAGTGAATGTATGTACAGCACTGTGGATAAGGATAGTGTCAACATGCCTCTCAGTGGAAGAGCTATGATCATCTGTATGATCACCAGTTGTTAACTGGAGTGAAAGTAGCATTGCCTAAAGTATCAGCTGAAGTGGAAGAAAATCTACTCTAAGTGTCTCAGTAGCAGCAGGTTGAGATGGATGAAAATACAATAGTCCTGAACTACTACACTAGAGGACAAGATGTGTGAAGTAAATGGTATACCATTAAAAAGGCATCATATGTTAAAATACGAAATCAGCATAGGAGTAGTCATCATGGTTAAAAAAGATAAACCATCTGATAGACGTGCAAGACAGCAGACAGTGCCATTGTAAAGAATATCCTAAAGTAATTTGGAAAGGGAAACTGAGGCAGAAAACTGGAGTAGGATTTTGTCTTCTGTGGTGCAAGCTCTGGTGCTGCTCATGACAACTGAAGAAACTCTACAGTGAAACAACGGTATGTAAGCTTTTCTAGATTTTCTAGGACTAGTGCTACATGTGGACTCCATTTTACTGAAGGTAATGAACAGAAAGTCTATGAAACAGAAAGCCTAAGTTAGAACAAGGAAGGACAGTACCAGTGCTTATCTGAGACCCAGGAGGCTCAGATAATGTGGGGTGATGAGGCTGAAGCTGCCTTGTGTATTCAGCAGTGAAAAACTGGGTAGGTAATTTTCCCCTTCTCCTAACCCAAGAGCTACCTTTCCTGTGAAAAAGATCACTACAGACAATGTAACTAACAAATGGTATCAAAAGTGAGAGATGATCTGTTCTACTTGCTTCCATTCCACATACGGATGACTACTTTGGGCCTCCAAGACCAGATAGGACCTATCTATTTGTTTCCATTGTCTTATCTATTAACAGAGAGCCCAGTTTTAAGGTATATCTGTTCCAGCTAAAAATTAATATTTCATATATCTTGCCCGAATATTTCTAAAGGTCCTAGAAAACTACCACTACCTGTGAATTAAACATTGTTCCATATCAAATTGCCTCTCTGGTAAGTCCTCTTATTCTTTTCAAAGCATATTCCATTTTAAATTGCTTAACATCTCAGCTCAGAATGCCAAACGGTTGAGAAATACACTTTTTTTCCAAGGGTAAAGACTGTAGTTGCCAAACTAAAAATTGTCCATTTGACCACTACAGAATGTACCATCTG
This sequence comes from Pyrocephalus nanus, assembly GCA_038380795.1. Taxonomy (NCBI): domain Eukaryota; kingdom Metazoa; phylum Chordata; class Aves; order Passeriformes; family Tyrannidae; genus Pyrocephalus; species Pyrocephalus nanus. The sequence continues at coordinate 62,248,875 of CM076263.1, read as the reverse complement.
GTACCATTCTTTCATCAGGCACTAATCTTGCACATGGGATACACCCCTAAGGACCACTGACCATGGCAATGAGGTCAGCTGAGCCCAGCTGTTGACAAAACACAATAATGGGAACAATCAAGAGAACATGGGAACAGATCTTAGAGCCCCTCAAAGAATCTGAGTTTTTATTTCCTACCTTTTTTTGAGATCATGTTGCATGCACTGTTTTTGGATATTTCAATAACCATGAAATCTAGGTGGTAGCCATCTGATAAATCCATACAGTAGCTTATTCAAGTTGCTGGCTTTCACTCTCTTTCTTATTTCTTTTCTAAAAAAAATTTCGAAAAATTTTGTGGATGATAGAGGAGGAAGTGCCTGACTCCTCTTTAGTACATATATTGCTGCTTATTTATAATTCTTTAAATCTATTTGTTTTGATTTTTGTGACATCTTGTCATGATTATAAATAAATTCTGATTCTGAAATGGCATCTGAGCATTTTTCAGCTGTTGGCAGCCTTCTCAGAGAAAACTTACAAGAAATTTAAGGGGATGAACAGATAGAGAGTAGCCCTGTCAAGAAGGACTCAGGGGTGCTGGGGGGTGAGACACTGCCCATGACCTGACAGTGTGCACTTGTAGCCCACAAGAGTATCCTGGGCTATATAAAAAAAGAGAAAGGGACAAAAAAAGGGAAAAGGGAAAAAAACAGGTTGGCCAGTGACAAGCAGTGGGATGGTGTGCCAAAACTTGAGGAACTGAGCATTAGTGGGATAGCTCAATCTGCTCCATGAGGTGTTGGCTACAATGAAGCACACCTGAAATGTTTCAAAACAATGCACAAAGCATGAGGAACTAGCAAGAGGAGCTTGAAATTTTGGATCAGTCCCAGAAATTTTACATCACTGACATAAGCAAAACCTGGTGTGATAAGTCCTGTGACTGGAGTGCCGTGTTGGATGGTTATAGGCTCTTCAGGAGGGGCACGAGGGTGGCGTTGTATGTAATGGAAGACTGGAATGTATGGAGCTCACACCTGGTGATGGCACGGTTGAGAGTCTCTGGGTAAGGATTAAGGGACAAACAAATAATGTGGGTGTCATTGTAGAAGTCTGCTATAGACCTCTCAGCCCAGAGATGATGCTGATGAACTATTCTTTGAGGAATCAATTGCCATTGTCCTTATGTTCGAGTGTGAGTAGCATTTGAGGGAAGACAACTGGATGTGGGAAGTCTGGAACATTTGATTTTCCATCTAAAAGAAGATTGATTTGGTATATCTGCCTTGGCTGTTTATGCCAGAAGAAAATTATCAAGAGAAAACAACATCAACAACAAAACCACTAGTAACTTCTGTCACTGCAGGGTTTTAGCGGTGGTGTGATTTAGTCCAAGACAGCAACTAAGTTTCACTAAGCTGCTGACTCCCTGCCCTCACTCCTGGTGAGATGGGGAGAACAATCAAAAAACCCCACCCAAACCCCAACAAACAAACAAACAAACAAAACCACATACCCCCCTCATCCCCCCAAACAGAAATAAAAAAATCCTACAAAAAACACAGGTTGAGATAAGAACAGTTTAATAATTGAAATAAAGTAAAACATCTTCATGAGAAGAAGAAAAAGAGAGAGAAGAAGAAATCAAAGAAAGTTGAGTGATGCACAATGTAATTGCTCTCCATCCACTGGCCAGTGCCCAGCTGGTCCCTAAGCAACAGTCCATATCCCCTTGCCAATTCACCCCAGTTTATATACTCAGAATGATGTGGAATATCTCTTTGGCCAGTTCAGGTCAGCTGTCCTGAGCATGATGCTCTCCAGCTTCTTGTGTACCTGTTCACTGGCAGAGCATGGGACACTGAACAGTCCTTGACTGAGAGTTAGCACTGCTTTTCAACAACTAAAATATCAGTGTATTATCAGCATTACTGTCCTACTGAATCTAAAGCACAGTGCTATATCTGAGACTAGGAAGAAAATTAACTCCCTCCTAGCCAAAACCAAGACAAGTGGAAAATCACTCTCTAAATGTAAGATTTTATTTTCTCAGTAAGGATAAGATTTTACTCTGTGCCATCACTTACTCTCTTGTGAAAATAAAAGTAATAGATGAAACTTCTGCATTATCAGAGATGTGAACTGTCAAGAGTTTGTGGAAGAGGGGTTTAATGTGCTCTATCTTCCAGCAGACAGGGTTAAAGGTAGCCATGGCTGTGCATGTAATTACAGTAACAGCTTCTTAATACTCAGCAGTTTGCCAAGTTTTCTGACCAGTTTCTGGAAAGAAAGTATAAAGTGCCCTTGCCCTCTGTTTTCAGTATTTTCATTTCATACAGCACTGCTTTTTTTCCCCAGCTGCCTGGCAATGCTTCTTTAATATTTTATTTTGTTTAGTGTCAAGATTTGTCAGGATTGGTATCTCACTCATGCTCTCACACTGACAGTAACTAGGACTAGCTATGATCATGCATTTCTTCAACTTTATTAAAATGCTATGAGATTTTTGTTGTCTTTTCCCCATTTATTTTAGGTTTCTCAGCATACTTCAAAAATGTTATTTTTAAAATAACAAAGGCAATTTCAGAAAGAAAATAAAACCCTCAAATAAAGAGCAAACAAAACCATCAAAGCCTCATCAAAATGTACCCAAAATCAAAGTAAACAATTTTTCCGTTTGGGCAGTGCACGTAAATCCCTGTTTTTCCTGAAACATTTATGTTTGACATTTTGCAAGGGCTCCATTATTTTCCTATACTCACTGTCCTGTGTTACAGAGTAATAAAAAAAGGAGACAAACTTTGTATCCTTCTGAAGCTCTGAGAGTGATAGCACATCCAGGAGATGTCAGGGAAAGGCTAGAAACAGCAGTTTTGGAGGGAGAATCTTACTGTAACTTTTTGTAATTCTTCTATAGCTGCTGAAACCCTTTAGGCAAAGAGGTGCTATTGAAGTGTGTTTTAGAGGTCAGATTATGAGGCTCTTTATCGTACTATACTTTAGATCCCAGCCATGGTGATAGTTCTCCTGGGGTTTCATATTTAACAGCAGGCATCTGTGGCCTGCAGGTACAGAAAAAAGACATCTACCTTACAACATGTGAATGGCTTTTTTAAGAACATGCAGAAAAATCCCTTCTTGGATGTGTTTGCTTCACAGCTGGAGGAGCTGCACCATCCTGCAGCTCCCAGGTGAGTTTAGCTGCAGTGCTTCGAGACGTGCAGCATTTCTCCCCACAGCTCATCAGTGAATTTGCAGGCTCTTTTCTGTTGGTAAGGAAAATGCTCTTCCCTTTCAAAGGTCGAAACACCTCCAACAGGATAAGATGAAGTCAAAACTCAATGTCACAGCCACTTCTATAGCCTGAAAAACATTTTCAGGTGCATCCATGTGCTCTTATGAACCAAATATCAAGAGACAGAGGTGGGTTTTGAGCTGCACATAATAATTGAGGAATATGAGACAGAGAAATGTAAATTAAATCCTTTACTGTGACATATGAATACATGTAAATTTGCATCTGAGATGATTTAATGCTATTTCTAATGAGATGTCACTGTATCAACAAGGAATTAAACTGTGCTTGAATTGACAAAGCAGGCTTACAGAAATGCTGGAGTTTTACAAAAAAGGTGAAAAACTTTGGAAATGTCATGGGTTTTGTTTTGGTTTTCTTAAGGTACCAGTCCAAGAAAGTACCCTGGTATCTTTTTCCTTTGAGCAAAAAAGTTGCTATTGGGTCCACAATACCCACGTTTACCTGAAAGAGGGAGCAAAAGAGGAGTATGATTTCACTAACTGCCTCTCAAAATATCTGCCCAAAAATCACACTGAAAAATTTATTGAAGTCTGTTACACTACTAAAAAATGAATAAGGGTAAATGAGAAATCAGTAAATTTCAGTGGATTTTTAATTGATAAATTGTTCCATCGAAATCTCTTCTAATTTTGCAATTTCCATATCATGAAGGGGCAGCTCATGGCAGAGATGAGAAAGAGGACATTAGCAGAAAAGGCAAAGATAGTTGGAAATTAGGCCCAATCTTAAAGAGGCTCTCATGGTTGGAAGAGTTACTCACTACAAATGACATGAGGAGCTCCAGATTTGTTCTTTCTTACTGGCTGTCATGAAAAATCTGTTTCTTTTTTACAGGTCAGAGGCTGTCTTGCCAAATGTTCTCTCTCTGTTGCCTTTTGCCATAGCTGTAGGTCCTCCAGTTAGTGTGTACTAGGCAATGATGTTAATCTGAATCTGAAGCTGTCAAAACTGAATCTGTCTTCCTGGTCTGTATCAAGTGAATAGTTAGAGCATTTGTAACTGAAGAGTTTTTGTTAGAAATGTTACTGTGGTTGATACATACTACTTGCATTCCAGATTTTCCAGTGAAATTTTTGTTTCTTTATATCTAACAGAAAAACTCCATGCTCTTACTATTTCCCTGACACGGTTTTCGAGTGGGGGAAGGGATCCGACCAGCTTGGGGTCGCAGCTCTGCTGTGAGATGGTGAAATAAGCAGAAGGCTGCAGGCGAGCACTGCCCCACAAGCAACCCAAAATAAAAGGAGGCGAGACACAGGTGTGAGGCAAGCATCAGCCAGGGCTGATCTCCTTTATTGAGGGAAAGCAGGGGTTTTTATAAAGTAGGGAAAGAGGGGTCTGGAAGAAGGGGAGGAGGATGCAAATCCTCATACAGGGATTGGACAACTGGGGATGAATAAACATAAGAGGGTGTTAACTGGGGAATGGCTAGCAACCAACGCCCGCCAAAGGGTTTGATTGGTAAGGTACCTCACAGTATCTCTACCAATGGGGAGTTGTTGCTGTGCCTCGGGAAGCAAAGTCTCTGAGGGAAAGAAGAAACATAAAAATGGAGGTTCAACCTACATATAGGATTAATACTCCAAACGTTTTAAGCATAAAGTCCCAGGTGGTTGTTCACTCTTTAGGGATGTCCTCCAGGCTACACCCATCCACAAATCTTGCTTTCCACTCAGTAAATGATGTCTCCTCTGGTTCCTCTGGTGCAGGTTGTTCCCCAACATTTCCCCATGGAAAAAAAAGTCCTCAAACACAGGAGATAACTGGAGGGAACTATATGAGTTGCTAAGTTACTATAAATCTGTATGCGGAATTTAGGAGGCTGGAAAGTGCCCTGGAAATCCTAAATACTGTGCATCATGACAACATAGAAAAAAATACAAAAGTTAATCATGCCAGGTGTACATTTACCAATATTTGCACCTATTAAGTGACTCATGCTTTTTTGCTCTTTTCAACATTTCATGGTGGGCCTGGCATTTAAGCTGAACTATTCCATGAATATCCACATGGCCTCATCCTCATGTGCCTTCAGCTTAATTCTGAAGCAAAAACATTTGGAAGTATTCTTGAGTATATTGTGAATGTCTTTGTATTTTGTGAGCAGAAATGCAAACTATTTACTCCTTTATGCAAGTTGCTAATAAGGAAGAAAAAATACAAATATAAAATAATTTAGTCAATGAAAAAATAAATTCATATGATCAAAAGAAAACTAGGTACTGAATTTATAAAGAGTTTTAACTGTTGCAGGAGTGACTGCTGGTCAAAGAAAAACCTTTAATATAAGTTTGGTGCTATATACTTGCCTTTGAAGAGTCTCTGGTGTATGCATTCTATTTCAAGAGTCTGCAGTGCCAAAGAGATTTAGATAATTCAGATTTCCTAGTCTAGCATATTTGTCAGGTTTAAAATGACAATACATTTTGATTCAAAGTACTTTAACTACTGAACTCTGGGTAACTGATCTTATGTCTTGCTGGACTTAGTGGTGACTAACTAAAGTGGACTTGAAAGAGTGAACACTTATACAATACATTTTTGCCAACTGTCTTTCTGCAAAGAACATTCATTAAGGATTTCTGTGTGGGTTTTGTTTTGTGTTTTGTTCGTTTGCTTGGTTTGGGTTTTTTTTTGGTGGAGAAGGTAGGGTTTATTTTGTTGTAAGAGGCAGTTGGTGGTGAAGAGTTCCCAGTTTCCAATGTGGGAAATCATTCAGTGCCCATCAATTCACTTTAACCCTGAATGCTGTCAAAATTACTTCTTCAGGAACTTATCAGTGCTGAACTCTTCTGCAAATCTCATCCTTAGAGAGCATTTTTCTTGTCAGTGCATGAAAAAAAACTTCTTGTTAACATGTGTACTCTAAGTAGCCAGCTCCAACACTCTGCCTTTTCAAAAACATCACTTTGCATCTGACTTTCCTGTAACCTCATTCACCATTCTTCAGTGCATGTTTGACATCATTCATATTTCATTGTGATAAGCTCTCTAAATTCTAATACAGAATACTTTAAAAGTGTCCTTTTATGTGATGGTTATTGAGTTTGGGAATCATCATTAATTTACTGTAACTTAATTCGTTAAGATGAATAATATATACTTTCTTTTGGTAAACGACAGTGAAATATGAAGTCTTTTTCCAGGCATTAGTATTTCTCTGGAGTCAATATATCTTTTTTACCTTTATATTCCTATTTATTTTCCCTGGAAATCTATCCTACTGGACATGCTTGCTTTGCACTGCACGGTGTGCATTGGATTGGCTTGCACTAAAATCACTTTTGTCAGATTTTTAAAGTCCTTTCAGAATCAAATTGTGTTAGGAAATGACATGTGCAAAGGCACAAATGAGTTTCATTGGATTCTGATGAACAGAGACAAATGTAAATGCAGAATAAACAGAGGCAGTGCTCATATTACAAAATATTTCCAAGGACACAATACACATTATGATCAGTTTCTTTTCTATACCATGACCTTCACGTTGCAAGAAAGGCTTGGAATATTGGTCCTGTCTGAAACCTAGGAGTGCTGGCTGTAGCTCTCTTCTTGTTTTATTTCTCAGCCCACACTGTCATGTTTTGTGCAGTGTGCTGGAGATAGAATACTTTTTCTGTCTAATTACACTTGCAGCAGCAGCACAGTGAGATACTCAAGTGCTCGACATCAAGTAGTGAGCAGTTCCATTACCTGCCTGCATTTTATTTACCCTGGCTTCTCTTTTGTCTTGCTGAGACTGTGGCACATACTGTTGTTTGTGTTGGGTTAACAGTAGCCACAGTAGCTAAGTCTCATTAATAACAAAATTAATTTGAGAACAATATGTCAGTAAGGCTAGAATTTTTGATCATCACCTGAGGTATTAATAATGTTGACAAGGGAAATATGAGCAAGTGACAGATAGGAAGTTTCATATTAAGATGGAAAGAAATTCCCCGGTGATAATAGTGTGATTCTGACTGAGGACTTCATGCACTATAAGAAAAAGTAAATGCAGGCATTCCCTCTTTGAAGAATGATCTACCCCAGGAGGGGTGAGGGAAACAGAAGTTTAATGGGTTGAAATGAACACTTGTCCATAACATTTAGGAATATGAGCTGTCAACTTCTGACAGCAACTCACGGTGGGATAGAATTAGATACAGTGAAGAGCAGTATTATCAGAATATTGACTGATGGCCCATGCAGAGCAGGTTCAGATGTGATCTCATAGTACCTTCAAGCCCATCTAACTTTGTCTCCTGCATGACTATCACACTATTGACTCCACCTTCACTCTGCTCTGCCACTTTCTGGTGTTCAGAAAGGTAAGGCTGCTAGGCAGTATGACACTGGAAGAACACTAGTGCATCAAAGCTCCATGACCCAGATTACCTGTCTAACAGTAGTGCAGGGGGCAGGGAAAGAAAGAAAAGGAGTAGAATCATGTTTTCAGTGACCTTGTAGAGACTGTCTTATGCAATTTCAAAACTGCATTCTCAGTGACTTACACTGACTTTATTCAAAGTCTTTGTTTCTGAGCCGGGTTTGCAAGGAGGTGATCATAAGAAACTATCACATGACTCTGTATTGACCAGCGCCAGTGAAATGACCATGTAAGGTATAAAACAGAGAAGTATCTGGCTTTTTTCTTCCAGATTTACTATCTGCCTTTTTTTTTTTCCTTCCTCACTCCTCCCCAGTCAGGGCTGACAAATTGGCTATTGCTAAAATTATTTAAAATATTTAAAGAACCAAACTCACCAACCTTTGTTAGGGCTCATGATGTAAAAAGATCTTGTCTTGCAGACAACTTTTTTTAATAAGAGTCAGTAAAAGGGCTACAACATTAAGCACTGATGCAATGGACAATGTCCTTGAAAATTTCTGTTTCACTGTAAGGGATATAAAGTGAAACAGTATTTTGAACTTATGTGATAGGAAATTTCTAAGAAGAAATTTATTAACCAGTTTGGGATGGTACTCAGAGCAAAGTGAAGGACCATGAACTGTCTAGTGGTAAGGATATGATTTGCATCTTGTAGGAAAAATAGTGTGTAATTGTACCTGGTATACAATACCATTAATGTGTTTAAACAGCGATTACACTGATTTAATTCCAATTAATTAAATTCTGAGATTTCATTGACAGTTTCAATTCTGATTTAAAGATTAATCAGCATTTCTGGCATGCAAGTTTAATAATCTTTTCCTGACAAACATGGGCTATGTGAGCTGTAATGTTGCAGTACTCAGAGCTTTCCCATTTGCCTGGAAAGGCTGCTTGCAGCTGTCCTCTCTAATGTCCCACAATGAGCAATGGTGTGGAGCATGGTGATGAATTCTGCTGTATCACAAACCTTCTCTCCTGATGAGCCATGTCTCAGCCAGCAAAAGGAAATGTGTGAGGGCTTGTCCTCTGGGCCACACCTCTGTTCCTCAGGCAGCTTTCACTCCAGATTGGTGTAGTTTCATGCAAAGTAGTTACCCAGATGACTCTCTGGCCTGGGCACAGGCTGTGCTTGGGACCTGTTTCATCCACAGCTGAATACATACAATTGTTCCCATACAACTGTATTGCAAAACTATCCACTGACTGAAACAGCATTACCCAAATAGCATAGCATGAATGTCCAGCTGATACATAGTTTTCCACAGAACCAATACCTTCAAATTGTCATGAGAGCTATAAACATCAGGAGTCATCTGGAACTCTTAGTTTATATCTCAGCTGAAAAATAAGTCCTTCAATACTTTGCACAAAGCTGCATCATTCAGTCGATAAGAGTGGCACCTATTGAATCACTAACTGTATTCCTACAGGATTTCTTTTTCCCCTTATTGCACGGACCAGGACCTGTCTCAGCACTGGAAGTTACCTGAACATATGCTTAAGACTTCCTCAAAGTTAAACACATGCTTAAAGACCCTTTCATGTGTAGAGATGTCTTACAGACTGAAAATCAAGATTCAGAAATATAAGTTTGTATCCATAAGTTGCATTGCTCCTAGCTATAATTTCATATAATTATGTGGAAGTGGCTTATCAATAATTCAATTGTTCCATTAGTTTTGTGTTAAGATGTTAATAGAGTTAACTGAGTTAATGCATGCATAATTTATTAGTCTATAAGATAAATAGTTTAAAATGCAATATTGAAACTTACCATGGTAATAGCTTATAAAATGCCATCTATAATGGCTTGCAAAATGTGCTGCCTGCATTGGCTCTGGAGCAGCTGGAGCACTGAGCTGCTGTAAAGAACACAGGGGAGAAACTACTGCCCCCAGGGCATAGACAACAAGATGAGAACTGCTTAGGTCAGGCTGAAAGATGCCTGTGGAAAGGTATGTTTGGAAAATTCAGGCAGAGTATTATATCCCAACCTTACCACTGAGCTAGGCTGTCTTCAGTTTAATCTGAAGAGCTAACCTTTCCCTCCACTTTTTTTTTCAGAAGGAGATTATAGTTACATAGCTGAGCTATGAATCTCTTAATCTGAGGGAAGTACTAGACATCAATATCCAAAATAACTACAAACTCATCCTACAGTGTATACCTCCTACACAGTGGTTTTTCACCTCATAGGATCATGTCTGCAGAGGAAATGAATGAGACATATGAATTAGAGCCATGTCTTACACTAAGTTAATTAAAGTTAGTGTGAGATGCTGGAGGCAAATAATTCCAAAACCTGAGAGGTCATTAATTTCAAAACCTGAGGTAAGACTTAAGGCATATGTGTTTTCTTTTTTAAAAAAGCACAGTCCTGAAGTTTAAAGGTAACTTTGAATCTGAATGTTCACGGGATTTGCGATTGTTTTGTCATATAGTCTGTAACTTCTTTATTCTATTTTCACATTTCAGATTGTGATCCTAGTTAGTAAAAAAACAAAAGGTGGGGGAACAAATAATTTCAGAATCTTAAAAAGTTACATTTAAATTTAGCTTAAAAATAAAGGCTGACATTTTAAAGGCATGAAAGATGTTTTTATAAAGTGGTAGGAACAAATATTCTATCTTTCCTCAACTTTTTGTAGTTTAGTCCTAATGAAATCTGCTGCCATCTTTTTTTTCTCTCTTTTTTTTCTTCATTTTTGTCTTGTTATATTTCTGAAGTAAACTTTCATAGAGCTTTCAAGTCATCAACCTAGGTGCATATTTTGTGGTCTGAGAATAATAATTGTCTAAGCCACTGTCTGATACAGATCTGCTAAAATAAACCTGTTCTCTGTTTTCTACTCATTTAAATACTTCCTTTTAGTTCAACCAGAGAAGGAGTTCATAAGACAAATGCCATGGTATTAACACATAATTATTTACTATGACTTGCAGTGGTGTCAGCTATTAGTGGGTTTTGCAGCTAGTAAGAAGCATTACTGGAGAAGTTTACAATGAAACTCTCTGGGGTTCAGATATGTACCTTTTTCACTTACAAATACACATTTAATGATTAAGTACTAAAACACCTTACAAAGTTCATTTTGAGCCTTTTTGATTTTTACAAAGCTGGGTGGCAAGGATGGCTAGAACCAGCTACAGGGAGACTTGGGAGACTAGATTTTAACAACAGATATACCACTGGTGACCACAGGAAACTATCTAGAACTCTCAGCAGCACCTGCCATATTACCCATCACTAAGCATGGTTGGCACAAACCTCTCAATGTCTTAGTTAAAACCACATTGTAAATTGTGCCTCTGTTAATTCTAGTGACCAGCCAAAGTGACCTTACAGAGCTACCTTGGAAATAATGAGAATAACCGCAAGTGCCTATTCCACCAGATCTTTTACTTCTATGCTAGGCAGCTGTTTTGATTCCTATTGGTACTCAGGGACAGTGGTGACAGAACCCAGAGGAGCTGCATCTCTGAAACAGGCCAGAAGCTGATTGAAGAGCTCTTGCTGCCTTATATCTGCATAATGAAAGGGAACACGGATTATTTATTTACAGTGAATGACACTTCAAAAATAAATTTAGCCACCAAAAAAAGTTAGCATTAGCTATCTACAGTTTATTTTTTTACTTTGTGGTCTGATATAAAAAATACACTCCATTTTTCAGTTACGTTTGAGAAGAGAGTTTGAAAATTTTTAGTTGACCAAACATGAAACCTTTTACATGTATGAAGCCACAAGGGAGAGACAGGCCATACTTGCAAGTAGCTATAAAGCAGGTTGATTATTCATTTTTCTGACCTATTCTGTGTTAAGTAACTGTAGTCTATTCTATTTACTTTATCTGATGATGCTACTACAATAAAATATGTCTAGGTAAGATGATGTTTTAGGCAAGATAAGTTATCCAGGAACCATAGAAAGCCAATATTTGGGTTCCTTGAGCAGGTGAATCTCTTGTAAAAGTAAAGGAATATATAGCAATAGCGGGATGTTTATCCTATCCCTTCAATAAAAGGAAGAATTCTGATGCACTTTGAAAAACTGAAGTCCTAATACTGGGGATTTCTATTACATGATGCATATGTTGTACTGCAGTCCCCATAACCTGAGGGAAAACATATGCTTCCTTTATTCTTGTACTCCACAAACAACTCAGGTAACTGGGCAGCAAAGTTGTTCCCATTTAAATGTGACTGTAGGAATAGATACATTTCAGGAAGAATTTGTAAGGGGAAGTTAGAACTCGTTTCTCTAGGAAGGCTTTCTATCTAAAGTGGTGACTGTTTCTCAAGGGCAGTTTCAATGCTTCCCCCCCACCCCCGCATAGCAAGAAAGTTCTCAGGTTGCACTCTGGTATGCAGAGATAATGTTTGCAGATATGTACTAGGCCTCGGGCCAGAGAGAGTGGGGGAGGAAAGAGAAGATACAAAATACCTTGGAAGAGGCTTTTTTTTTTTTTTTTTTTTTTTTTTTAAATCCTTCCACTGTCTTGGCATTCTTGGAAAGAATACCTCTGTATGTTTAACTTACAGTGATATACACCTATTTTGTGAGATGTTTCTGAGGGGAGTTTGGCAGTTGCAGATTCATTCAAATCTGGAAAGAACAATAACAGTTTTAGAGTTTTACCACAAACACTGGATCTAATGTGGGGTTTTTTACGAGAGCAGTCTGGGGGAAATGATTTGCAGGATTTGCAGACCCTTGCCTTTTATTTACCTATAAAACATGACCTCACAGTATTTTATACCACAGGGGCTTGATATTTATTGTTATGCTATTTCATCAAACTATAGGGTTATGGAGTCAAATATATTGATTTTATGACTTAAAAAATCCTTCTGCCCATCAAATATCCTTCTGCCCTACAAAAATCATTCTGCCCTTCTAGGACCTTCTAGCCACCTGGAGTGGAAATCAGGCTTTGCAGTTGCATCTTCTGATGCATCCCACAAATAAAATTTACTAGGAAAACAATAACTTTTAGTTTACAGAGAAGATGGAACAAAAGACTGCATAAGAATAGTCCAGTCCTGATACCACCATAATTGTGGCATCACCATGTCTTCACTGAGGGCAAAGTGTGCTGTTCTTTGTCTCTATGACTTTCTTCTGGTTTTGTGAAGGGAGGTTTGAAGGAAAAAATTATTTACTATATATTGTGTATGAACAAGTGATAAATACTTGATGCACTAGACATAATCATTAATAGAATGGCTAAAAGTGTGGGTAAACTCCAGAAAGCTGTAGCAGAAGTTAATCTGTTAGAGAAAATTCACAGGTTGCACATTATAGTATTGATATATCTGCTGCTTAATGTATATACTAAATAGTCTTATACTGAACTGCCAGTAAATCTGGAGTCTGAATGCTGCTCTTTCAGTTTTGGCCACTGAGTCTATATTTTTAAAATTTCATCTTGTTCATAATGATTCTGTTAGTTTCTGAGGTCTGAATGAATAATGTGCTAAATACTCCAGATACACAAACTGAGGGTTGCTATCTCCTTCAATTTGTCTGAATTAGAATGGGCAATACTTAATGCTGTTTTCAAGAAAAATTAAAATAACTTCTTTTTCTGAAGTTTTTGTCTTTTATAGCAGTTTAATAAAAACACCTTTACATTGATCCATGGACTTAAAAAAGTAAGGACATTAATTTTTGTATGAACAACTTATAGGAAGTGGAAATGAAGAGTATGAAAGATAGAGAGACCATGTAAAGTCTGCAGGATGAGGACACTCCTGAAAACCCTGTTTGAAGACTGTAGAAAAGATCAAAAATTTATGAACTTGATAAGTTATTGATAATATTGGATGTTTGTTATATTTTTCCCTGTTTTATGTACCCTGATGGTTGTATGAAAAATCCTTTATTACTTTTATTCCTATCTCCTTTTCCCTATCAGTTGAAATTTGCTGTAATAGTGTTTTCCTTATAAGGCCCATATTCCTTTATATGGCAATGTCCTTCCCATGTTTTCCCTTATATGGTCTTAATTTGCATGCTCCTCCCCCTTTACACCCTGTGTTCTGCCCCTGCACTATAAAAGGCAGGAGCCATTTTAATTAACAGCCTTTTCACATCTGCTCCCAGGAGAGGCCGTCCTTTTTTCCCTTGGGACTGTCACCAACTTCCCTGGTGTCTAATACATTTTCTTAAGTAATCTATTTATGAATTACATTATTGATATCTTTCTGAAAACAGATGTTATACATCAGAAGTTTTATAAAATATACTAATGAGAAGGAGACCACATTTTTAGTTTACAGATGGAATACAGTTTAAATATCTAAACTGAATGGAGACTTGTCCTTGTAACTGTGATGTAACACTTGTTAAACTGATAAACTGAACAGATGCAGGAGCCAACCTCACACAGTGTCAGCATCAAGGACATTTAAAAAAAGCAATGATATATAACTGAAATCAAATGTAACAGATCCTGAAACAGAAAAAATGGTCTTAACCTGTGTAACAGACAATTTGAACAAAATTTGATGGCTTCTGTCAAAGCTGTTCCAAAAGTGGTACACTGTGGGTGGAGCTAGATGTGACACTGCAAAAAATTTCTGATAAACCTGCTAATTTCCTGAATTACTTTAGAACTCAGTGACATGGAAATATGAAAAAGTAGACATGGATCAGTATAGTTTGATCAAGAAAGAACACCGGAGTCTTTACAACGTCTCCATCCCTTTAATAATTTTTGTTGGTCTCCTCTGGACCTTCCCTAGCAGGTCTTTCTTGAGGACCCCAGAGCTGTATTCAGTGTTCCATGTGGAATCTACCAGAATAGAGCAGAGGGGCAGAAATACCTGCCCAGATCTGCTGCCCACGCTGGTTTTGATGCAACGCAGGATAGAATTGGTTTTCTGAGCAGCAAGTGCACATTGCTGGCTCATGTCCAAGCTCTCATCCACCAGCACCCCCAAGTCCTTCTCAGCAGGGCTGCTCTCAATCAATTCATCCCCCAGCCTAGTTTGATACTGCGGGTTGCCCCAACCAAAATGTAACACCTTGCACTTGGCCTTATTAAACTTCATGAAGTTCCCCTGAGCCCATTTCTCAAGCTCGTCCAGGTCCCTTAGGATGTCATTTCATCCTTCAGTAATCTTACTGAATAATAAATTACTGAGAGTGAACACATTTATCCATGCTGTTTAGACTCTGTTCTTCCCCCCTGAATTTTTTATTTGAAACACCGAGGTGATCAAATTAAAAAAAACCCGAACGAACTAAACAAAAAAAAACATCCAAACCCCTATAATAAAATATTGGGGTATAATGTAAATTTCATTTTGATTCCCTCTGTATGTGTATGTTTTTATTTCTTCTGGTGTATAGAAAATGTTCCTAGTGCAGAATGTTTCCTAGACAGTTCCTAATGTTTGTCCCTCACTAGAGATGTTGTCCTCCTGCAGATGCTGCAGTGTCAATGGGTGAAATTCTTGGAGTTTTCTTTGTGATTGGTATGTGCAAATTTCAAATATAGAAGTGATTTAGGAGTTTATAAAACACTGCTTTTCAATGACATTTAGGCTTTTAAGTGATTAAGTCACCTAACTGTTGAGCTCTTAGGTATTTTACAGCTTCTTTTTCATGGAAGTGATTTCTTTGTTTGGAAGTAGTTTTGAAACTGTACTTTTGAAAGTCACTTTTCATCTTCAGATATTCATGTCAGTGTCTATGGACTATTCAGACTTATATTTAGTTTTCCATTGACATACGCTTGACTATTGATTTTTTTATTCTTTTATTTTACTCTTAACTCAGATTCTCTAGAGAAACAACTAAAAATACAGAGAGAATGCATACAAAATATGAAGATATACTCCTCATGTATGGGGATAATTATGTCTGAGGAACAGCACTGACTGCTGAAATTGAAATTTCAATTCATGTTAAAAGCAGCCTTCATCATCTAGGAAGCATCAATACAGGTTGGGAACAGCCTATAATGAACATATTAGAAGAGGAAATCATTTGACCTTCTATTGATTAAGAGAGTCAGGCTGGTGCAAAACAGTTTTTACGTTTTGCAGAATTCTCTGGCAGTAAGTCTGTGATGGGTGATTTTAAACTTCAAATTTAACAAAATATTGCAATAGTAAAGAAATTACTAAAATGCTGTCATTCATTCATGACAGAAAGCTGGAGTTCAGAAGATTTTAGTTATTAAATTAGTCAGTCAATAAATAAAGAAATAAATATTGTTGGAATACCGCAGCCATATTAGGATTATGATACCTGCAAAATGGTTGCTAGCTGACATTAACTGGAGTGAGTTTGTTCCTAGTGCCAGACTTTCTGTCTGACAGTTGTGAGATGTAGGGTCATCTTGTTCATATGTACAGAAAATCTGAAGGGAAAAGTGCCACAGTGCTTCCACAGTGCTTTCTGGGGTTTAAAGAATAAATTGGGTGGGTTTGTGAATAACTAAGGGGGCTCCATGGTATCCAGCACCTGTTTCAACCCCAGGAAGTATACTGCCAGCTGATAAAAAAAAAATAATTAAAAGTGGTTTGTATTCCCACATAAGGATATAAAAAATAAAGCATGCTTGATGGGATATTTCTTAGGCAGAAAGAAATTTACTTCTCACTGACTAAGAAATTGGGAAGAAGGGACTGTGTCCATGCAACAGAACTTGGAACATGTCTAGGCTACATCTGGACAGGCTGGTGAATAAAAGCTGGAGAAATAACAGCAACAGGTATTTTTTAATACTTTGCATAGATTTGATAAAAAAATAAAAAAGAATAAATATAAGTTATCCTCTGAAGCCCACTTGAACCCCTTTCCTTCTTGTGTAACTCCTGTTGTGATGTGGATTGCAGTCCATAATCACAGCCTAAGCACTCTGCCAGGAGTATAAGCAAATGGGCAAGTACAGTGACTGAGGGGTATTCAGCTAAGGAGAAGAAGTTTCACAGATTTCACAAAATATTCTGAGTTGTAAGGGACCCACAAGGATCACTGAGTCCAGCTCTCATTTGCATGGCCTATACAGGGATCACACCCGTGACCTTGGTGTTAATAGCACTGTGCTCTAAGCCACTGAGATAATTTCAGGGTCATTTTTATATAAAAATAAACATTCACTGCTGGAAACAGAGAAGGCAAAGAAAGAGTAAAGGGTTAAACATAAGAACAAGCAGAAAAATGAAAGTCCAAAACTGGATCTCTAGTTGTTTCACATCAGTGGTTGGATTGGAGAATGAGCAAAAATCAGGGAAACTAAAAGTACACTGGGGAAATTTTGTAAAGTTTTCAATTAAATAGATGAAAAACATTAAAATGGCAACTTATATCAAACTAAAAAGCATTTTGTTTCAGTTCTGAATTGCTTATCTCCTTCTGACCTTATTCTTCTAATAATCGCAGCCTTTAAAATAGAGGGTTAAATACTAAGTTGGAAGTGTTTGTTTCTCAGAATGCTTAATTTCGCCATTGCTTTAATGAAGCATTTAATTTTGAAAATGTCAAAACATTTCACTTGCATATTTTCAGAATAAAATGTTTTGACATTTTGGAATCTCCCCATGTCTGCATTTGGAGAGTTCAATGCTAATTGAGATTTTTAACATCCAACTTCTCCCTCCCCCGCCATCCCGCCCCCAGAAGCCATTTTGCAAAAAAGAACAAAAGTCCCAGATCTTTATGAACAACAAATAAATTGCTCATTAATCACACAGCAGTGATTAAACAGCAGCTTCTCACAAACAGGAGGAAGGACTCCAGGTTCTTCCTGTAACACAGCTGGATTCATGGTAGTTCAGCAGGGCTGCAGGGGAGTGTGCTGTGGCTGCCAAAGGCATGACTGAGATGGGAATGGTGAGACTTGGCATCGCTGTTGGTGAACATTAAAGAACCGCTCTCAGCCCACACGAGTGCACAGCTCTGTGTGTCTCTCCACAAGCATCAAACCTATGGGAAATGTAGAAATCAGAGTAGAAAACCCATCTGAATTGGTGTTCAAAACAGTCTCCTTCTGAGTATCTCATTTGTACAACAGAAGACGTCTAAGAACCTTACTTGAAGCTATTGATGTTTAAAATGTTTGTGCTCTTTTCAAACTCTTTTTGCTTTTATGTTTTTATAATCATGTTCAGAGCTGAGGGCTCTTTGAAGTTCCCACTGTGGTTTAATAAACTATCATCATTGATTGTGTTCTTCAGACACTCTGACTGTTTCATTGCACCCTACATCATCTTGCATCTCCAAAAAGAGGCTTATGCTTATGTTTTGAACTATCTTTTTATATTTATCTACAGAAGTGTGAGGGGGAAGATGTAAAATTACAGTTTTCAAAGGATTATCATGTTGCCTATCCAATGAAAAAATTAGGTTTTCCCTCTTCTGACTTGCTCACCTTTAGTTTCACATAAAACCTCTCAACGGCCCCTGTAGTGCTGATTCCATATTGCTTCTTTCTGATGTATTTGAGTTACTGCCATATAACAATAACAACAATAACAAAAATAATGTTTATTATAATTCATAATAATTTTAATGATAATAATTATATTATTATCTGAAAAAAATAAAAAATAAGAAACAAAACCAGTAAAGGTTCACTATGCAATTAATTACATTTTAGGATGAACTGTTAACTGGGGCAAGAGCTGCCATGTAAGCCTCTCCATGCCCCCTTTTGCTGTGGTGAATAAAACATAGCTTTAAGATCAACAGATACTCTGAAAAAGGGACAGTCATGGCTCATAACTCCAGAAAAAGTGTCAGGAAATTGACCTCTACCCTTGCAGAAAAGACCAAGGTGCAGAAAATGGGAAGGACATAGTTACTCTCCTGCTGATCATGTAACAGGTTCAACATGGACTACCACTCTGAGGCATTACAAATATTGCACAGGGTGATAAGTGGATGACAATTAGGAGTGACAAAGATGAGATTGACTCTGTGAATCTAGACCTGCAGGCCCTGTTAATTTTGGTGTTTTTTTTTTTGCTGAAGCACTGTGCGCAGCAGATTGTTCAGTTAACATGGAATTAATTTGTAATGATTACTTCTATGTTTTATAAATTTTATGAAGTGGGATAATAAATGGTAACAACACAGATTACAGAATGCATTGATGTCTTTGCAAAAAAATGTCCTAACGTGGCAATTATATTACAGCAAAACAAATTAATGTAAAGTGACTCAAATTGCCTTTCTCTCTAGTAAGTGAATCATAATGCTTTAAATGCCCTCAGAAAATCTGCAATTAAACAAACAGAAAATTAAACCCAAATGACCACACAGAGATGTTAGAGTGCTCAGGGAAAAAAGACATGGCAAGAAGACAGGGAAGAGAAAGAAATAATACACTAAGGGATAAAACGCTGTGCGAAGTTTAAGCGAAACAGGACCTAAATTGCTGTGCACTTTTCACTAAAAATGTCCAGAACTATTTTATTATACAGCCTAGTGACAATTTGTATTTACTATAAAGTGAAACTACTACTTTTTTAATATGAATTATAAATGTAGATCTAAAAGTGTAGTTCAGTGTCTACATGAACTATGTAAATTAAAAGTAAATAAAGCTGCAGATCTCATCACATTCTGTTTTGTTCAACCTGAGCTTTCTGAGTTCTGTGAATTGGTGTGAAGTGATTTAGGATTTCATAACAATTTTAGCCTTTGTAATTCATTAATTACTTACCATACTCTTAGTAGTCCATACTGCAGACAGGAGAAAAAAATAATCAGGAGGAGTAGAATTTAAACAGAATTAAATGCACTGGAAATTATTTATAATATGCAGACATCATAATGTTTTGATTTGACCCTGATTAGTGATTAGCAGCCTCAGTGCTGCTATTTGCTCAGCATGAAAAGAGCAGAGAAGCTGGTAATGCACTGGCCTTCATTTTTATCTTCAGTCTCAGAATAGACAAAGAATGTAGACTATTTCGATTGTAGTATAACACAAAGACATGGCCATCATATCACTTTGCACATGTCAAGTACTTTGTGAGACCTTTTGAATATGTTTTTCAACCATTTCAACCATTTAACACAGTTCTGACTCACGCGAAAAAATTTCAGAGACTTGTAAATTCACTAGTATCAGACCATTTCTAGCTCCATCAGAAAAGAAGTATAAGAGGTTAAAGTTTTCTGTTGACTCCTACTTTGAATGACAAATTCTTTCGACTCTAGGATTTTTACTGTAGTGGTTGTACATAGTGGTAGAATATTCATGGCATTTCTCATCTCTCTATATTATTGCAGACCAGAAGGAAAAGTAAATTCATAGAATCATAGAATCATAGAATCATAGAATCATAGAATCATAGAATCATAGAATCATAGAATAGATTGGGTTGGAAAAGACCTCCACTGAGTCCAACCCCTGATCCAACTCCAATTACTATATCATGGCACTAAGGGCCACATCCAATCTCTGTTTAAAAACCTCCAGGGATGGTGAATCCACCACTTCTCTGGGCAGGCCGTTCCAATGCCGGATTACCCTCTCTGTAAAGAATTTCTTCCTAACATCTAACCTAAACTTCCCCTGGCAGAGCTTGAGCCCATGTCCCCTTGTCCTATTGTTGGTTGCCTGGGAGAAGAGACCAACCCCCACCTGGCTACAACCTCCCTTCAGGTAGTTGAAGAGAGTGATGAGGTCACCCCTGAGCCTCCTCTTCTCCAGACTAAACAACCCCAGCTCCCTCAGCCTCTCCTCATAGGACTTGTGCTCGAGTCCCTTCACCAGCCTGGTTGCTCTTCTCTGGACCTGCTCCAGCACCTCAATGTCCTTCCTGAACTGAGGGGCCCAGAGCTGAACACAATACTCCAGGTGTGGCCTCACCAGTGCTGAGTACAGGGGAAGGATCACTGCCCTGCTCCTGCTGGCCACACTGTTCCTGATCCAGGCCAGGATCCATTGGCCTTCTTGGCCACCTGGGCACACTCTGGCTCATGTTCAGCCTCCTGTCAATCAGCACTCCCAGGTCCCTTTCTGCCTGGCTGCTCTCCAGCCACTCTGTGCCCAGCCTGTAGCTCTCAGGGGGTTGTTGTGGCCAAAGTGCAGGACTCAGACCTTGGCCTTGTTGAACCTCATCCCATTGGAATCAGCCCAACTCTCCAGCCTATCCAGGTCCCTCTGCAGAGCCCTCCTGCCTTCCAGCAGGTCAACACTCCTTCCCAACTTGGTGTCATCTGCAAATTTACTAATGGTGGAATGATGACAGATGCATAGGAAACAAGTGATGAAAACAAGAGCTTGTGTACAAGTGTCAGTTCATGGCCACCAACACAGTGCACTAAACAACAGAATGGTCACGAGAGAATATTTTTTTTCATTGTATACTTAAATCACTTACAATAGAGGTGGTTTTCAATGCACAAAATATAAACTAAATAAATAAAATTTAATAAATAAAACAGTTTATCTCCCAGTGTAGTTATAGTCTTGTGTTATGAGGCTTTTTTTAATTGTTTTGGCCATGGGACAAATACAGTTCCTAAGGGAGAAACCAATTATTGTCATTTAAAATCTTGAATCCTGTCCCCTTGCTCTCCCCACCTCTCACATTACACTCTGAATAATTACTAACTATATTTCACCAACTATAATATAATGTAGTGTATAAATACCATGTAAGCCACTTCAGACTGAAGAAGAGAGTGTTTAGAGGAAAAAATAAGCAGTCAAAAATGTATTACGATATAAACCTTCTCCCTCTTTTCCAGTTTGTTGTTATGGTAACAAGAGATCCAAAAGTGTTATATTCAAGACACGGTACCAGAATATTACAGAATCATTTCTATCTAATGCAAGGAAAAAGTTTTACAAGTATGACATGAGCATAAGATCTTACTTCTGTGTGTCCATTCCCTAACTGTAGAGTAACAAATAAGATTGTAATACCCTGTGCATACCTGTTTTTAAAAAATCCCAAATAACCAAACTGCAAAGCCCAAGCTGCAAAACATTCCACAGGATTATTCAAAAAGATCAGATTCTGGTGGAATTACAAAAAAAATTGAAGACAAATAATTCTACCCTATGAATATAGATTTTTTGTATAAATCCAGAAATCTTAACAACTGTCCCACAAGGATATCCCGTGTCAAGGCAAAATCTCACAAATTCCTTATTCCATTCTAAACCTGAAGAGGATGAATTGTTTTTATCTTCTGAAGTGGTAAATTTGATTTCTTTTTTTCACCACACAAACCTTCAGAAGCAATTAAATGAAACAAATTAATTACCTCCAAATCTGTGAGTGTCATGACACTCTGCTGAAAAACAGGTGAAAATGATGAAAACATGTTTCACAGCTGAGGAGTTATCAATCTGAAACAGTTAACTATTTAAGGCATGAAACAGTTTAATTCTTGTCCCCAAACTCAGTCAAAACATCAGATCACCACAGCAGTATGAAACGTTCCAGGATCCTTTATCCCACATAAACAGTAATAGAGCAAAATCTGCTCTGCAGACAAGTTTATGGTAAACCAAAATAGTTTAGAGAGAGAGAAACAGCATGAACAATATTCTCGAGTATCAACACAAAAATATCCAGTTAACAGAGTGAGCTGTTATAAATAAAATGAAAAAAGCTACTGCAGCTGGCAGAAAAGAGACTGAAAGCTCCAACTGCAACTTTCTGATGACATGGAGTACAAGTGAAGATACATTTAAGTAACGTTATACTTCATGCATGCAAAAAGTGTTAAGAACCAAGAATGTATATGGAAGTTAATTTTATTCCTTGCAACTAACTGATTATGAAGCAATTAGTGCTTTTAATGTATTTCATTTAACTCCTGCAGAGGAGGGAAGCTTCAAAAGATCTCTAAAAAGTTTTGATGAGAAACACACTCTACTTTGTATTGACATACAGAAGAGTTGTGTTTTTAAAGAAAGTGTAAAAAAGGAAGTCTGGTGGTGACTGATGGTTACCTTACAAATTACTCTGTTCCTGAGAAAAGCCCAGATTCTGTCTTGGGATGTGGAATGAAGCATTACTCGTGTCTGGTGAAGATCTCTTACTACTAGATGGAAGCCTGTAACAAAATCAAGATCTAAAAACCAGTACATATTTTGCCTTCATAGATGAAAGCTGTGTTTACATCCACTGCAGTTTTCCTTAGTCATAGACCAGAGAAGATAGCCTGCATTTTCAATAGCTTATGCTGATTGTCCACTAGGCCTTAAGAATGACAAAATGAAAACAAAGAGAGAAAAAATTAAGAAGTAAGGTTTACATGCTGACTATGGTAATTTTTATTCTGAAAAAGATGCTAGGCTTGTCAGCAATGGGAAATAAAGGTCCTGATATGAAATGAGGTCATCCCACATAAGAATCTCTATCATAAGAGTTAATCATTGGTGCTGTCTGAGCTAATTGGCATTCTTCTGCCCAACTGCAGCAAGGCCGTCTGGGGTCCACTAAAATGCAGGGCACCATCATGACAACAGGAAAGATCACCTAGTCAGTGGATTCACTGTAAGGGTTATCCTTTTGTTAACACTGATTTTTGTTGGTCCTTGTTTATGAAGGGAGTCACAGGTAGCTGTTACACTGAAACTCCTTTGTGGAATGGTTGAGTAACTCTTAAAGTCATGACATCTGATGCAGAGCTCAGAAAGTGGAGAAAGTGGATATCTAAAAGTCTGACCGTGACTAATTATATGTCACACTGGTACCTTCCTGGCTTGAATTTGATGGAGGAGTGGGACTTAAGTAGTGAAGTCAATGACACTGATGTCTGTATTTAGGATCCAGCATGATTTCAGGAACAGAGCTGCTTTCTGAACAGGGGCCAAAGGGGTGCCTTTTTAGAATCCCAAAATTAGACAATTAGGCACCCAATATCATATAGTCTGCTTACACTGTGTTACAAAACAATGTAAGTGAATCAATGCAAATTTTTTAGTTAATAGAGCACATTTCCTAAATCATCTACTTTTTCTTTTTTTTTTTCCTTCCATACTCAAAAGGTATATTTGGCTTTGGACCATCTGTTAACTACATGAGTACAATAAAGAGGGAATGTAAAATAGGTTCAGAATGATAAAGTTCACTTTCTTTCCCTTTCTTTATATTATTTTAAAGAGTCAATTCATTTTCTATTTACTTTTTATGAAAGACTGAGCTGGGAGACCTTAGAAAATATCTATGACTCACTGAAGGTTTCCTAAAAAGGTTTCCAAGTCCTCTTGTTATCTTTAGGAGGAGTTCTGAAAAATTTAAGGGTTTTTTGTCCATCATGTAAAATGAGAGGGAAGACATGTCCCAGAAAACATAAAATGGAGCTCTTTCCCTTCTCCCAGTGTAGAGGCGTTACATTTCTGCCGGAATTCTATGAAATTATGCAGAATAGAATGAATCTATTGTGCAAATAACACATTTTAGAATTTAAATTAAGCAGATGAGGACCATGATAGAAGTTGGCTTTTTTTTATCTTTGTAAATGACCACTCATTCGTAATGTATTTTGATGAGGACAGTATAGAACCATAGAATAGTTTGAGTTGGAAAGGACCTTTAAATGCCATCTGCAGTGATCGTGGATATCTTCCAGTAAATGAGGTTGCTCAGAGACCCATCCAACCCGATCTTGAATGTTTCCAGGGATAGGGCACCTATCACCTCTCTCGACAACCTGTTTCAGGGTTTCACCATACTGATCATACAAAAAAAAAGCTTCCCTGTATCCACTTTAAATCTACTCTCTTATCATTTAAAACCATTACCCTATTTTATATCATTATAGGCCTTGATAAAAAAATTGTCCTCATCTATCTTGTAAATCCCCTTTAAATACCGTAAGGTCTCAGTAAGCTCTCTTTGGAGTCCTCTCTTTTCCACACTGAACAACCTTGACTCTCTCAGCTTTTCCTCATAGGAGAGGTGTTTGTCCCTCTGATTATCTTGGTGGCCCTTCTCTGGACTTGCTCCAACAGCTTGATGTCTTTGCTGTGCTAGTGACCCCAGAGCTGAAACACAGTGCTTCAACTGAGATCTCATCAGAATAGAGAAGCAGAATCCCCTCCCTCGTCCTGCTGGCCATGCTACTTTGGATGCAGCCCAAGATACAACTGGCTTTCTGAGACACAAGTGCACATTGCTGGGTCATGTCCAGTCTCTCATCCAACAGCACCCCCAAGTCCTTCTCAGCAGGGCTGCTCTTGATCTGTTTATCCCCCTGCTTGTATTTATACAAGGAGGTCACTCAACCAAGGTGCATCATCTTGCACTTGGCCATGTTGAACACCATGAATTTTCCATGAGCCCACTTCTCCAGCTTGTCCAGGTTGTATGGCATCCCGCCCTTTAAGGCTTGTCAACAAGCCTTGGTAACACTCATCTTGGTGTTATCCGCAAACTTGCTGAAGATGCATTCATTCCCACTTTCTATGTAATTGATGAAATCAAGTGTTGTATACCAAAGTATCAAACTGCTCAAATATTACTCAGTGTGAGCGTTCAAAGAAGTGAAGACAAATGAAGTAAAAGAATGATTTTAAAACCTGTAGGAATCTAACTAGTCTGTATGGTCCAAAAAATTTCTTTCTCCAAATGAAACTCAAATACCTGATTCTTAAGAATGATTGTCTAATTTTGGAAAGCAAATAGCTGAACTTGAAAATTACTCCCTTCAGTATGTGGAAAATATCATAGGGTAGTGGTTGTTGAGTAGTACTTCTCTAGCTCATCCTTCCAAACTGACAGTTCATTCATCTTCCACAATCTTGGAGTCTAGAGAGTAAGTCATATGAACAGCAGGTCATAAAAGAATCCTGAGGGGAGACCTTCTGTTTCTCTACAAATACCTGAAAAAAGGTTGTTGAGAGGTGGGGGTTGCTCTCTTCTCCCAAGTAACAAAAGATAGCACAGCCTCAAGTTACACCAGGAAATCTTTAGACTGAATGTTAAAAAAACTTAATCAGTGTTAGGGTTTCCAAGCATTGGAACAGACCCTCTCTGTAGGGGTCACTGGAGGTATTTAAGATCCACAGATGTGGCACTTAGGGACATGGTTTAGTGGCTGGCTTGGCACTGTTATGTTTATGGTTAGACTCAATGGTCTTCAGGGTCTTTTCCAATCTAAAGAATTCTATGATTCTATTCTATGATCTTCTGCCTCACAACTTAGATTTATGGGGTTATATCTTTGATAGAAGCAGGCAGCTAATCCATGTGCTTTGCTTTCCTGTATGGCCACTATCCCCTGGGGAAATCCACAGTTTAAGCTTCTTACTGAGGTGTTCTTGCTTTAATCTGAGCTGCTTTTTTGCACCTGGGTATTATGGAGAACAGCTACAGAAGATAGCTAACCAAGCTTGAATAATACAGGAATGGGAATCTGGGACTTGGTTTTCTTCCAACTGTTCATCCATTGTTCAGTTACTTGAGTTTCCTTTTCATAATCTGTTGACTAATAACAAACTGCCTATTTTGGAAGTCTTTGCTCTGCTTGTTTCAGTTTGGGGACAGTATCAAGATACAAATGACATTTTAACATCATGAGCAGAAATTAATCTGTAAAAGTCCTAATGTTTAATAGCAAGGCACAGTTGTTTTTTTTTTGTTTGTTTGTTTTGTTTTTCTCATTGCAGCTATTTCACAGAGGTATGATATACAACAATCAATCCAGATATAAGCTGAGACTGTCATATGATCAAATAATTAAACATGAGTATAGTTTTTTATTAATTTTGTAATGTATTCTACTCAATTGGACTTGCTAAAGCAATAAATTCTTTAGTTCATTCACTGTTCTAAACACTGCATAAACTTCAAAGCAAAGTCTGTTGTGAATATCTACATGCAGCAATACTGAATATATATAACAATACAAACTTTTAGTAACTTTTAGTTATCTTTTTTCCAGAGCTATTTGGAAGTTGGAGTTCACAGTACTGCCTTGGCTATTTACATAAATGATCCAATCTGGAGACATAAACAATACTGTATTTTAAGGAACTCATTAATCTTGTTGATTTAGAAAGGGTTAAAAAGATTACTTCAGAAAGCAATCAGGTGCAACTGATTATGCAATTTAAAATGCAGTTTAAAGTGTTGAAAATACATAAACCCATATTTTATTTTTGAATGTGATGATTATTAGGAGCTCAGGTCTTTTTGCAACTAGCTTTGTTCTAACAGTTATGTGTATTGTGCCTTTTTTCAGTAGCTCACCCAAGAGTGTGAAGTATGTGTATTTTATATAAATTTTGGTATCCTCTTTTGATGAAAACCTAATCCTTTAGAATGTCTTCAGTCAAGACTTCTATGACCTTTTGTGTGGGAAATAACCAAATAAACCATAAAATATTATGATTATGCCTAAGTGTATAAAGAGCTGGCCAAAGTGGAAAGGTAACCAGCAGTTTTGGTGAGAGAGAGCAAAATTACAAACATTGTTTCTCAAGATTCAATCTTGGGAATGGTCTTAACCAAAGTTTTTGCTAGCAGCCTTCTCAGTGAAGCTAAGAATGTGCTATCGAAATTTAGTGATGACGTAAAACTTGGAATACCATTCACACAGGAAAAATGCAGAACAAGCTGGATAACCTTTCAAACATGCCTACTAAGAGCAAGTGAGGAAATGGTGCAAAATATAAGGGCATAAAGATGCAGAGCTAGGATTTCTGTTACAAAGTGGAGGATTGCCACTGGGAGAGCTTAATGAAATTTTCTCAGTACGGTGTAGCCCATGGGTGCTCATTTCTTATGTTGTTCAGATCCATACAAGAGTGTTCTTAACTTACCCTTCCTTCATATGTGGACTTTACAAACAGTCCAAGAAATTTACTTTTTGAAAGGATCATTTGATGCCTTGCCAGAGTTTACATGATATACCCACTAACGGCACAATAACAGATCACAGAAACAGAAGTTTGAGTGATACACTCTATCACCATCTCTCACACCTGTGTATTAGTACAGTAATAGGAAATTAGGGAAACAGAATAAGAAAAATGTTTAAAGTACTTTTGATAAAGGAGTCACAACTATCAATTCCTTTTTTATGCCTTATAGCCAGAAAAATGCCATCTATTTGTAACATTTAAAATTCCTTACTCTTTTCTTTCCTTATGTCTCCTGCCTTGTAATCCTTTATCAACCTCACAGCATTTTAACTCAACCTCTCCTTCTTTTCTCCCTCTATAATTGTGCCAAAGAACCCCCTCTCCAGAGTATTAATTCAGTAAAATGAAACATTTTCTGAGGTGTGTCTTGTTCCCCCCACTTTTTTATTTGCCTTTCTGTTAATTTAGAGTCAAAATGTTTTGCATCTGCAAAGGCAAAATACAGACTTTTTTTTTTTTTCCAAAATGAAGCCATATTTAATAAAACAACAAGTCATATTCCACTTAATTTTCATTTCTAGGAAGATGGCACTATTAAGCATGCTGGAGATTTGTTTAGCAGCATTCCAACTTTGCAAGAAGTTAAGCTGAACAGGTTTTTTCTGGGTTAGTATGTATCAAAGGCCCAGTAAAATGATCAGATATGTTGTTTACAGTGCATCTGACACAAAGTTAGTCATGCTTTGTATACGTATGAGATAGTGGGTTTGACAGACCTTGAAGAAAGCCCACAAGGTCTTTATGAATGATAAATGTTGGTTCAGGCTGTAAAACCTCCAAATGAACTCTGCTTGGAGGCTTTGCAGTAGGAGCTTCTACAAAGTTGGTTTTCTCTTTTACTGAATGTATTCAGTGTTTTTTCTGGTGGTGCAAATAAAATACAAAAGTTATAATTGCAAGGTGGTGAGTGGAGAAATTAATCTTCCTATGAGGTCCTGTAATTGTATCTTGGGCTGATCTCTGTCTTTTAAGACTACAGAGAATAAAATCCCGGGGGAATAGGATCACCAGCATGGGACATCTTATTTCAGTGTAGTGCTTGATACATGGTCTGATTTAGACAGAATACTTAATTTTAAAATCTCAGAGAATTTTACCAGCAATAGTTTAGTCTCAGCACACCTGTTAGGAATATTACATCTATTTCATAAATTTTACAAAGGAGAACTGGACAGAGTCAGTGAGTTACCTCAAGTGACTGGTGAATAAATGGGAAAAAGCAGAAATAGAAATGAGAAATATTGATTCCTACACTCTGATATCAGGCCCAGGTAACAACAGACAGAGGATGCTTTCACAGGTTTACAATAACTTTTTAAAAGTATTCTGTATTTTTAACTGGGTGCATTTTTGTCATGAAGAATGTTCAGTCTCTCAGGAAAAATGGGATTTTCTATCTAAAACTCCAAACCTCTCTACAATGAAAATGTTTCAGGTTTTTATTTTTCCTGGGGTATTTTGAACAGTGTGGCAGTTTGGTGACTATGTTGTCCCTATTTTCCTGTAAGATGTTTTCATGGTCTAATTCTCTTTAGTGGTTTTGAGTCTAGGCCTTCCTTGGTGACCAGGTTGTAACCAAGGCACTAAAGACATGTTCCCACTATTCCGTACAATTTTTACGTAAGCAAGAGTATAAATAAGAGAGAGGAAGCTCTGTCTATGTTCCAGTGGACCAAAGGCGAAGGTTCTTTGCTGTCGCTCTGCCTGGGTGAGGGAGTGAGGCCTGGTGTACCTACTTGGCCTCGAGAGGCAGACAGTGCGGGCAGTTCTTTGATGAGGTTTTTCTGCTGCCTTGAGGGAAGTATTTGCTTTTAATCCCTTTTCCCTTTTTTCCCTTTTCCCTTTCCCTTCATTTTCCCTTTTGGGGAGTTCCTTGTGGGTGTTATATTGGATATAATTCTATTTATATATATATAAATGTGTCTGACTTGTAATTTGGTTTGGTTCGGGTTCTTAAGATTTTTTTTTTTTTTTTTTTTTTTGCATGGTCTTTTCTGTCTGTCCGAGAGAGGGAGAGGGAGGGAGAAGGTTCTGTCCCTGTGGTCTGGGCACTTGGCTGGGAGCCAAGTCCAGACTGGGACATTCTCCCTGCAACATTTGGGGTAACCACAGACTTCAGGATGATCTAACTCTAACTTCTTTTGGAAGGGGTCACAGTTCTGTATTACAGATGAATTAATCCAATTTCTGAGAATATGCATTAATGCAATGCCTGCAATTACTTATACATTATATGTTATATATTTATGGAATGAAACCTGTTTTGGTATTACTAGTTTTTGTAAAAAAACTTTAAAATCAAGACAGAATCATTGTGTTTTAATAAACAATTTCTAGGAAAAGAAATCCATCATTGCCAACAATAACGTTCCTTTTCTGCTCTCCATTGATAAATATCTGCAGTTTCTTTCTCAAATGATCACTTTAAGTGTTCCCACAATGCATGTAATGCATTTTTATATGAACTGTAGAATTGTAGATTTAAAAAAAATCCTATATACTTCAATTTACTTTTTTGATATAATTACACTTGTTCTACTCTTTTCAGACATTCTCCATTTTAATCTTCACTTATTCATTATCATAAAAGTCAGATTTATTTTATTCCCCAGCTCCTCACATTTCAATTTATCCACCAAGATTTCATTACATCTTACACTTCTAACATGATGAATCTTACATAGAAATACATTTAAAGGCTGCTGCTGTAACATCAGGGAACTCACTTCTACAAAATTTGACATCTTGATGATTCTGTCAGGTATCATTTGCTTTCAGATTCTTACAGAATTGATTGTTATTGATTTCAAAGTGCCACTGACTTTAGGTTCTGGGATTCTGATTATGAAATGGATTCAGATTCCTTGGCATAAGTGGAACTTTCTGATTAACTGCTAAATCATGTCAGATATGGTTCAGGGGCTTTCAATATCAAAGACACTCCCGTTCATTTTGCTGACATGACCTTATTCCCTTTTAAAAGTATATTTCTACCTATAACAGTAGTGCAGAGTGCTTATCTATTGGGAGTCTACTGTAACAACCTTGGACAAACCAGGACCATTTAATATAGCATCTCAAGTGTAGGGCACGTACATTTTGGTTACCATGTTATCAAGCATTCTCTGATTCTTTATCAAGGCAAGTATGCAATATGAATTATAAATATTGCTTTGACTAACACTCAAGCTCAATACTAAGAGTAAATTAATGCAATCCGATGACTCCACATGGATACATCTATCTTACAGCACGTAGCTATCCTACAGTGTATGTCTTCTTGGTCTAACCAGGAAACCTACCAGAAAATACCACAGCTCCCTTTCTGCTAGGAGGTTTTTTTAAAGTTTCTGCTGAGAAAACCAGGGTAGATCGTAAGTTTGCTGAAAAACATGTCTCTTTACAAACCTCTTCCCTTGATATTTCCTCTTACTCTAACGGCCATATTGTGATCATCATCAACAGTCAAAGGACAACATTAGACAATGTCCTTCTGCCTTCCTTCATAGCTGTTGGAGAGGGACATGAATAAAGGCATCACTTCCAATTTTAAGGTCAATAGTCTGTTGACAGCTGGTCACTAAATGTGTCACTTCAGCATTTCTTATAATAAACAGCCAGACTTATAAGAGAAACATATACAAATATCACAGGTTACAGAAGAGTGTGTGAATACTGTCCTAAGCTGAAAAGAATGCTTAATGGTGGGAAAAAAAAAAAAAAAAAAAAAAAAAAAAAGAGAGTCAAGGACATATTTGTTTGTCCTAATCAGAGGTCTCAAAAGGATGGGTGAAAAAGAATCTATCACAGTTTAACCATAGACTATGAAAAAAAGCTGTATGCCTAAATGTCCTAAATAAATAATTGTTTTCCAAGTAATTTCCCCCATTCACAGTTTTGAATTGGAAAGCTTGTACTGGAAAGAAAAAACTGAACATAATCATATCTTTTTCCAGTGAGGATGTATCTAAGGTCCTTCTAGAGCAGAGCCACAGCCTAGGCTGTCTTCCCAAAACCCGGGATCAGACAGAATCACCCTGGTTCTTCAGAAAAAGAAATCAGAACAACCAGACTTACTGTCACTTGATTCTCCATTGTGTTTCACTAAACAAGAACCTAAGAAAAACCACCGTGTTTGTATGCCTGGCAGTGCATTTGTTTAATGTTCAAAATCTGAGCACTGCCTGCTTAGAGAGTAACAAAAAATCATTCATTAAAAAAACCCAAATATACAGTCTCCAGTCAATTCCAGTCCCCATAACCCTCTTGCTGCAACCCTTTTTTGCTAATGATGTGGTTTTTGTAGCATAACACTCACGGATAAGAGCTGGGATACAAGATTCTTCTTATAAGTTCAAATTCCTGTTTAAAGCCCTCTTAGCCCACCTTTCAACTAACCTGAGTCTGCAGCACTCCTTTTAGCAGTTGTGTCTGTGTGTGAAGTGCTCTGAGGCACTCTGAAAGGCATAACACAGGTGCTGCTGCACTTTATTGTTATTATTCAAAAAATTAACAAGAGAGGTACTGTCTGGCTGAACTGCCAATGTTAAATGATTGCCATGAGGGAGCTTTGGGGCCTTTTAAATAAATATGTGTGATTTCCATAGATATTTTGATATTAAAATTGTGCTTATGACAGCTACCATATTTTGGGGAAAAAAAAAAAAAAAAGCAAAAGGATGAACTCTGAGATTTCCTCAGCTGACATGTCAGTAATCAAGTAGCCTGAGGAAAATGAAGTGGGAAAAATGTCCACAAGGAGATAATAAGTGAACAATGCACATAAACAGGTGAAAACATGCATAATGATGTAGAGACATGAAGTGTGCTGGAAAAACGAAAAAGGTGGTGTGAGATATTCCAAAAAAAATTGGATTGAATATGATATATGAACTAACATTACAGGGCAATTTCAGCAGTCATGTTTGCACTCAGCATTAGTGGTAGCAGAGCCTGTTGCTATCTACACATCTCACATATGTAGCATGCATTGTGTCAGCCGGTAGGAAACGAGTGGGGGAACAAGATGAAGTAAATGTCAGGAGTGAAAGTAATCTTAACATTCAGGTCTGGTAAACTGCAAAGGGGTTTTCTTAGGGAAGAAGTGAAAACATCATCACTTCCCTCATTTAAAGCTGGATCAGGAAAAACCTACAGGGCTACATTCTGCTTCAATTTTGTTACTATCATTCTGGCTCTGAAATTCTCTATCTTCTTCTGCACAGACATAAGCTAAAGCAGAATCTGCCTCCTTGGGAAAATTTATTTTAGCAAGGATTAGTAGTAAGAGAGAATATGCAGTCCACCAGGTCTTTTCTCATTTTTAATACCTATGGGATAATCTCCAGATAGGATTGAGTCTCTGGAAATAAATATTGTGATAGATTTTACCATGTATTTATATGACTTAAGTTGATATTCTAGGGATGTTTTGGAGCACAGGTGGCATGGTCTATTACATGAGTAGAAGTATGGTATTTTCAAACAGCAGTCAGATTTTCAGTGAAAATGGATACCATTTTCTGCATGGGCCTGAATGTTCATAAGCCGTATTTGCTATGCCTGTGTTAAGAATTGTCCTAAGATCATTAAATAACTCCCACTACTTTTTTTCCTTATTTGTTAGTTGTTGTTGATTTTTTCCCCAAGAATTAGATTCAGAATAAATCAAAATTTGTTAGTATAGCTAACTGAAGTTTAGCATCTTGCAGACATTTTTATAAGTACGGTAATGATTTTTAATTTATATTTTTCTTTTTTTTTTTTTTTTTTGGGTGTGGATTGGTATGCTCTCTTTTATGGAGGTGAACCCTTCTTTAGGAAAAACAAACTCTCACACAGTGAGCAAGTAAAAAGCTTACCTTAAGAATGAAACCAAACAGAATAATATCAGCAGAAAGTCTGGCCTATTACATTTTACGTAACCAGCTGGCTAATGACTTTGGTGGTCTGTCTGATAAAGAGCGCTGATATCCAGAATGAAGCTCTCTAGTTAGAACACTGACTCTTGCTTAAATTGTAGCATCACTTTTTGGTGCATAGCAAATTTACCTGCTCAAAAAAATGCAGAGAGGGAGCTGTGTTTTTCTAAAGAGTTACATGGAATGGCATTAAAAGAAGGACAAAAGAGGTATTCACTTTGAAACATAACTGGGAGGTATGAATTGCTTCCCATGCTTAAAAACTGTTGAGTGCAACTGCTGCATGTGGCTGAGAAGGGCTCTGCTCTCCCTTATCATTAAGGTCACATATGGACATAAATACAGTTCAGATGGGATAATTTAAATAAAGGCAGAGATACACAGACTGTTCAAAGTCTACAAATGCACCATATTTGGGTCTACAAGGCTAGTACTCAGTGTCTGCACTGGTAATTGAACAGCAAGTCTCAAAACCGGGGGCTGCTGCTCTTTTGCTATCAGCACCTTTTGCAAAGTGCAGTGTCTTTAGTCCTCTATTAGCTGTCTTCTGAGACTTGCAGGCTACATAGCAGCACTGTTTGATACTAGAATTAAACAAGAAGGGGTAATATTCTTCTCAAATTCTATAATTGCTCTGCTGATATGTACTCAGAGATCATTCTGGATCCTATTTTTGGAAGATTTAATCTTAATTGCAACTACGATGAAGTTGCGAGCTAAGTGAGCTCACAAAGAAAAATGAGAAAAACACAGAAAAGATATTCCTGGCCAAATAGACATGATTTTATTGGAGGAAAGTAAGAAGCAGGACACAGAACAGGTACACTGACTTTCATAAAAGACAAATTCAGTGGGATCACAGTCATTCTGCAGAATTCATACCACTTTGCACAGGACTGAAAAAACACACAATGTGTGTCAGAACAATGAAGCCCTAAACAGTACACTTTCCCAGTGCTCCTTTTCATCCTTTCATAAGAATTCACCTTCTAATCCCAAATGCCTTCTCCAGAATTTCACGTGTGCTATTAATTACGTAAAATAGAGAAAATATCTCTGTTAGGAGCAAAATATTAGTATTATAGAGTTGAGAAATATGAACTGTTTGGATCAGTATCCAGACTTATTCCAAACAGATCATCTTTTCAGGTTTTTCCATTTCATTTCTCGGGGATCTCCCAGCTCCTGGGTAGCCTTCCTTTATGTGTCTTGACTTAATTAATTTTCTCCCAGGATGTAGTTGCTAAGCATTTTTGAAGGTGTTTGGCAGTTACTCTTCCCCATGTTTTCAGATAGATGAAATTCACAGCACATTACACTTCTTGATAGGAACAGAGAATCAGCCCAATTCTCTGGGCAGAAAGGCCCAGATGTGGTGTGTGTAAGTTTTCAATCTTTCTTCCCCTTTTAGCTGTGAAGGAACTTTCTCAACCATACTAATTTTGTTACCATTCCAAGACAAGCTTCATTAAAACACTTCTAGCTCTATTGCCTGGAGCTTAGAGGATTCACTCTTTTTAAATAATCCTAGAGAGAGAAAGAAAATCAGATGAGAGACTGCACATGATTTCATCTACTGTGTTTCACAGAGGTAGAAATTTGCGATCCACAAGTAACATAATGTTTATGGCAGAATTCAGTCTATCCTGGAACTTTTCTCCCTTGCACCTCCACATAGCTTAGATTACAGCCTTGCTGTTCATGAAGTGTTGTTTTTTTTTTTTTTTATACAATGATTAGCACCACTACCCACTCCTAGATGACCCTGCTAGGTTTATGAGATTATGGAGTGAACCAGAACACAAGATGGGGGCCTAGACAGTGGGAGACATGAAAAGGACCCACATCTGCCTACCTGTATCTCCTTTGGCAGTCAGTTACTATTGAGGTAGTTTTGCCTTGGCTGCTGACATTTCATTTTCTAGCTGAAAAAAATTTACTATGCTGGCAAGCTATCCCAATGCAGTTTTTCTGGTTAATAGGAGCAGATATATTTGCTCCTCAGAAGCTTGCCACAGCTCCCTCACTATCTTTTTTTGCTAGACCTAACTACACACTTTGCAATCCCACAAGCCAGCTGAAGCCATTTTTGTGATCTTTTGTGATGCACATGAACCTACCCACACAGGACTTCTTCTTCTCAGCCTGTCTTGTCTTTTTTATTTATCTATACCTGAGAAAACAAATAAATCCTTTATCCTGCATTATCAGTCTTCACAAAATTATCCAGCCATCAGCTGCACCACAGTTAGACAGCTCTGGTGTGTGGGACTCAGTCCTAGTGTTCCTGACACCTCCTACTCTCTGCAGTGTCTTTTCTAAATGGTATCAGTGCTGAGAGCAAGAGTACTTCTTTCAGATCTGAACTAGCTTCCAATAATCTCCAGAGAAAGAACAGTTTAACCTGTCAAAATGTGAACACTTTGGTAAGCAGACACCTGACAGATGAAACTTACACTGCCACAGTTGAGAATAGCTTGAATGCTTTCAGTGGTGGCTGCCCAGCACAAACACAAGGAAGCCACCAGTTTCTGTAAAGGCTCTTCCACTCCGCAGGTTAGTTACCTCAGTTACTGCTAGAGCTTTCCAGATAGTCTGCAAGTCCTCTGTGTTTAAACTTTCCTAAAAACTATTATTTACTATAAATACTATAAAAGCTATATTACTGATTCTGTGTTAGCTTGGGTTATTTTCTAATCTTTATATATGAGGATGGCACCAAAGCAGGTGATTCATATGCATTTAGGTTATTTAAATGTGATTAAAAACATAACTGCACAGATTTCAGTAATAAAGCTCTCACTAATAACAATAATAAATTTCAATGAGCTCTTGGGTCTTTAAATATTGCACACAAATTTTGATAGATTTTATTCCATTAAAGTTTGCTAAATTTTTAAACTACATTAAAGGAAAACTGTGGGGTTTTGTTTGTTTGTTTGTTTGTTTGTTTTTGTTTTGGTTTGTTTGTTTGTTTGTTTTTTTTCGTTGAGAAAAGAGAACCAAAATTATTTTACTGTGTTTTAAGTCTGCTTTCTTTTGCTTTATTGAAGTTCTGTTAAGTGTTACTTTGGCATTTGACATATGCAGATCTTCATCACAATCTGGACACTTCTGGCACTGGAAGCTACTATGATCCCAAGTTGCTATGGAAAACAGTTTGATGATAAGATCTTTTAATGAAATATAACAAAGTAGATAAGAAAAAAAAATGCCAGTTGGAGAGGATTGCATTACAACACAACCATTTTTCAATAAATATCAAAAGCAATATCTGTTGTTCTCTTTAAGATTGTGAAAATTTCATTTGATTAAGATCTGAGTATCAAATTAATGTTAGATTACTTTAAAAGTATTTTCCAGCTTAAATGTGTCTGTTTTGTGGCATAATTTATGAATATTTTTTCAGATGTGATGATTTTTATTAAGATCATTTTTCAATTTCCTTTCTTTTGTGAAAAAAGGAAAGGTACAAAGTGATTACACACAGATTTATTTCTTCTTGCATCTTCTCTCTCCTAACATAAACACTTACTCTATAAAGTAAACAGTTTTATCCTGGGTAATATTTCTGTAAAGAAACCTAAACCAATAAAAAGTCATGTGGTTTAGGCTTTACAGAATCAAAATATTCAAAAACTTAACATTCACTGAGAATCAACCCTCAGCATCCTTATACATGATACTGAAGAACCTAACTTGTTTGGTTCCCTCCTACATAATTTCAAATCAGGAATTTAAAGGTGAGGAAAAGAAAGTTACAGAGTAGATTAAAAAATACTTTCAGAGGTCTGAAAAACATTGTAAGGGGAGATTCACATCACAGACAGAAATTCCAGAAATCCTCCCATGGTAGATGAATACAGCAGAATGAAGGGTGCACACAATTTTCTACTACTATAGCAAAGTACCACAAAATGCACTAAACTCTTTGTGTTTAACCTATTTTAGCAGCAATCTAGCTCCACTGAGTAACTTGCCAATAGCATTTTTGTTCGTCAGTTACTGGTAGATTCTCATGGATGGCAGAGATCCTTTAATACTCCTGGGCATGTGCAAAAACCCATAAAGTTCTACATATATACAGTGTGTGTATATCTATATTTATGCACATAGATTATCTGCAGTAGCTGTCACAAGGTTATGTTGAGATCAGGGCATGATGAGGGATCAATACTTCACTCTTCTGCAATTTTATTGCATCATGGTTACTGGAGTGGCTGCCCTTTAGATCCCTTTCAAATTGCTTCAGCATGTCCCTTCTCTGATCGTAAGCCAATAAAAGTTCCAGAATTTTACTGTCTGACTCCTTCACTTTTCAATGGCACTTAACTTTACTC
Source organism: Pyrocephalus nanus (assembly GCA_038380795.1). NCBI lineage: Eukaryota > Metazoa > Chordata > Aves > Passeriformes > Tyrannidae > Pyrocephalus > Pyrocephalus nanus. Next base: position 62,211,081 of record CM076263.1, on the reverse strand, counting down.
TAATTCCCCTAATATTAAGATACCTACAAGAACTGCAAGTATCTGAACCATCATAGCCAAGTTACTGGGTTATTAGTCTGATGGTAAATGGCCACAAGCACATTTTCAGTCTTCCTCAAAGCATCTCAGATTGAATCACCATGACGATAAACACCGATGCATAACAACATGGGAGCCCTAAAGGGAGCAGCTGGTGGGTTTTCTCCTGTTGTTTTTTCAAAGCATTCAGCTTAGGAGTTGCTATATGGCTGCCATGCTTCCTTTTGCCAAAACTCCTCACCAAACCACACAACAACCATTAGCCAACATACTGAATACCAGCTCTGGAGTATTTCTGTTCCTCTAAGTCCACCGTTTAAGACACTGAGAATGTAACTCTAAATTGAATATTATCTTCTCCAAGACAGTTGTCTTACAGCTTGCCTTTTGATGTGTGTGTATGATGTATGTTATTGTCTTAATGTAAAATGTACGTTAAAGTACTTTAAGTAGTAAAAGATAAATGTTAGTGTCCACACAGTTTTAGGTTCAGTATGTGAAGAAAAAGGCTGTGAAGGCAGAAATACGCTAGTGTAGGTAATGTTTTCACTGTTAACATGTGGATTTCATCCTGTGTGAACATGTGATTTCTTATGGTAAGTTTAAGTGTAGAACCTGGCAGGGCAAATATCCTTGCAAATTGCTTCAGATCTGTTTATTAAGTAGTAAGTCTTATGTTTGCCTTCTATTGTATGCAAGGCTACATTTAGTTGCAATGAGTTTGGGGACCCCAGACTGAATTATGAAATTAAAAAAAAATCAGTTTCATGTATACAATTAGAAGACTGCTAAAAATTAGCACAGGCTTCATACCCATTTACTCTCAAAGAAAGAAAATCCCAAATCTCTCTTTTTCTTACAGCTTTTACCCACGAACTCCTTTGTTATATATGCAGTGGCTAGAGTTCCATAGTCAGAATTACAGATGGCTATCCACTGATCCTTTGCATAACATTTCTGCTTCAGGTGTTTTAGACAACTCTTCCTTTTGGTCTTAAATGTAGAAATATCTTCTGCAACTGAGTCATTACATCTTGGCACAAGTACATGGATTAAAGACATTGTAACTAACACTTCTGCAGAATAAGCACACAATGCTCAAAAAGTAATTTGAACTTATGGAGTGTTTTGTTGTTTTGTTTTGTTTTGTTTTGATTTGTTTTGTTTTGTTTGTTTTTTTTTTTAATTTTCAGCAGATTCCAGGGAGAGGAGCATGTATCAAGACAGGCAGAGACTTCTCAAATACATTTTTTTTTCTGACAGCTGAACAAAAATGTCATTGGATGTGTTGGGTGGCTTTTCTGAACTAAATTTGCACTGGAATATGGAGAGGAGAAGGAGATTCTTTAAAATTATACAACTAGCATATTTTTAGGCACAGGAAGGTCTGAAAACAAAACTATTTTACTGTTGCTTTTTCTGTATTTCAGTGTTCTTCTGCACTGACCATTATGTTCCCAGTACCAAGAATACTTTTTTAAACACCTTTGTCTATCTCTGCAAATGTATACGAATCTAATGCTTTATTTCTGTATCTGAGTTTTGACAGCCCTTGGCTTTCAATGCAATTAACTGAGTCATACTGTTATAAAACTCCAAGGAGAGAAAAATATCAGCCCCATAAACTTAGAAATAACAGGATTGCACTCTTTTTCTTTGAAGGACGCACTTCTCTTTCAACTCTATTACTTCCTAAATATTTTATAGGTTCAAAATGAAAGAAAAAAATTGATTTTGAATTCCACTGGGTGATATCTTTAGAAAGAGCTACATGCATATAGCTTAGAGCAGTTTTCAAGATATATGTGCCCTGTATGTAAGGATTGAACAGATGAATATTCTTTATTTACTTATCCTAACCATATGGTCTCTTTTTATAGAATAAGAGAAAGAAACTAAAACTTTTGCTCTTATGTATCACTTAAGCAAAACCAGAGAGGGTTATTGAATATCAGCTGGTATGCATAAAATTATCCAAGAATTATGTGAAAATCTTCTTCCTGGAAGTGAGGATGGTGGTCTGGGAAATGCAAATTTCTTTCAAGACTTTCAATCACATTGAGAGCTCAAAAGGAGAACCATTTAGATGTACTCCTGAGAGGAGCAACTCTGACTGTGAGTAAAGGATTTCCAAATCCACGCATTGTCAAAAACAGACCATGTGAATGGGCAAGGATGTTTGGAAGATGTGGTAGTTTTCCTTTATGTAGAGTTCTGCCTAATCACTTGGAGGAATTTGTTTGGACAGATTCTGCAATCTGCAAGAGACGTACCTCAAAATAGGAATGGTCTGTGAAAATTCATAACTAAATGTCCACATGTGAAACAGAAATTTGACATCAAAAAAGGCAGATTTTGAGAAGAGAGAAGCAGAAAAAAACCCCAAACAAAACCCAATGGTGCATTAATGGGTTTGAAGCAGAAGCTGACAAAAAGCAAAGAACAGAAACAAGAAGGGTGGGTAGCAGGAGAAATTCAGGGTATATAGTGTAATTCAGTCAATTGCAGATACTTATTTCAGTAATCACAAAAGGGGGTTTTGAATATTCAGTGGGAGTACAGAAGCATGCACCACTGACCAAATGCATCTCTCTCACCTGAAGGGAAACAAACAGAATAAGCAGCTGATTATTAGTCTGATGTTGCTCAAGCCTGAGTCACGCTTTGGTCATCTTTGTAGTTTTTCTTGAAAATAATTTTCCTTTCTTTTAATCCCTTTCCTATTAAATATGTTTCATTACTGAAAGGATAATTTTTAATTTAATAATCATGATCTTGTATTGAATCATTAGCAACCTGTAGTTTTAGAAGCAAGCACAGCAAGGATTTCCCTGAAAGCCCCTGTACGTCTTCTATTCCTTCTGCTCTTCAACATTTGCTGGTTTTATCATTTTGTGTAATATTTTTAGTACACACAGAGAAAGATGGGATTTGCTGTTGGTTTGTTTCTCCTAATGACAGATTCTGAAGGATCTCTTCTGATCTGAAGCCATAAAGCCAATGTGGCAACAAAAAGAGCACTACTGACAAGAGTTCTGTGGCATAAAAATAAGGTTTTTGGAAGAGAGAAATAACAGCTGATAAGAGTGAGGCACTAAAAGAAAAGTCTCTCAGTGCCACTTGAGCTTGACATGTTGTGTCATGAGCTTTTTAAGTAGAAACTATGTATGTATTTGAGTAAAGAAAGAATGATGAAACCCAGTCTGTGCACTCAGCTTCATTCTAGGCTGAAGTGTGCTTTCAAAAGCAGCATGATAATGTTTAAAAATAAAGCTATACTAAAGAACAAATAAGAAGTTTCTTTAGCCACTTAACAATGAGTTCTGTAGGGGCATGTCACATGGTTGTTCTGAAGTTCTTTACAAAACCTGAAATCCAGAGGCTTTCTTCACATGCCTTTCTGGAATGAAATTGTAACATAACAATTACATAATGAAATAATGTGGGAAAAGCACAATATCTTTGATGCTTACTTCCTGTAGACGAACTAAACCTTTTACTAGTAAACCTTGCTCCTCATCTCAGATCTACGGTATTAAAGTACCCCCAAAAACAGAGAAGAAGAGGCTTAAGCACACAAGCTCTTTGAGGTTTTCATAGTGTTACCTTGTATGGACTGCATTAATTATTTCTCTAGCACTTGGTTTGTTTCTGTTCTCTGTCACAATTCCCCTAGCTCTCTGTCATAGTTTTGCAGTTGCTCTTTAAAGAAGAATGATAGCTTTGGGATTTATTCACCAGATCTAGATTGTATTGCTATTGCACTTCTTTTACAATAGCTGGCCTCTTCTACCTCTGTTCATATGAGGTATTTAAAACTGCAAGCTGTTATGAACAAAGACATAATTTTTAAGGTAAGTGGCTCTGGACTCTACAGAGGATACAAATGTGAACATAAAAATGCCAAATTTGAACTTGGATTTCTGCCTGTATTCATGTTCTTTGAGTCTCATGCAATCACAAAACAATTGTGGATGATTCTGATCAGGCAAGATTTGAATGACTGTCCATGCATTCTACATGGGAAATGCTCTGTAACCCATGACCTTAGACAATAAGTATATGTTAAGTATATGGGGATATGAGTTCACCTAGGAATTAATAATGGGAATAAAATTCCAATTTTGTATTCCCAGGTACTTCTAAAAGTTATTTCTAAGTCATTATTTTGCATGTCTATGACCAAACAGCTAGAAGGCACGTATAATTCAAAAGTGCAGATAATTATCATGCTTTTGTGAATAAAATGCAACATGTCAATCTCTCTCAAACACCTCAACCATCTCTTGGTTTACATCCAGATCTGCTGTACACAAACAGTGGCAGAGGGCATTGAATTTTCATTTCTGTAATAAAAAACACCATACAAAATACTAGTGATGTTGATGCACAGCTGCTGAAAAAAAAATTGCCATTTTTGGAAGGAACACTACTGGATATATTTTTTCAGTAAAAAATAGTGATTTTCCAGACTGCAGTGTGCTGAAACAAAACTGAGTCTTCATCTAAATGTATGTGTAGTGGTTGTCTGAGCTGGGCCAGGATGGGTAGCTCTTCACTGTGGTACCAGCAGGCTGGTCAGTAGCTCTACTCTGTAGAAAAATAAACAAATTCTTTTCATCACAAAGCCATAACTTCCTGAGTCAGCATTTTTATGCCTGTGTCTTCTTTCAGATAATTTTCAATACAGCTTAATATGAATGTGGTTCTTATTTATGTATTTTATTAATGAAAACTCTTAAAATTAGAGACATAAGCACATAAAATAGACGAAATATAAATATTGCCAACCTGCATGTAGATTTACTAGCATAACTTCATTTGAAGATCTGAAGAATCATAGAACCAGAGGCACAGCTATTATTAAAAGAAATTAGAATCTTTTAAAAACATAAATGGCATGCCTAATTTGTTTTCAGAATATATTTCCTTCATTTATTTTGACTGCCCTTCTTCCCTGGTCTATTTTTTGCTGTTAAAAAGCAAAGAAAAATGGAGAAAATTATTTCTCTTTTGTGATAATCCAACACCAATTGACTTTGGTCTACTCTGGAAGGTAAATTTTGCAACAATAATTTGCTCATAAAGCAGACTTTTTTTTTTTTTTATTCCTAATTTAAATGTAGTCATTTCCTTGCCCCAGTCTAATATTCTGTGTGATATTCTGATAGACCCAGGGAGCTGGGCCTGTGCAGTCTAGAGAAGAGAAGATGGAGAGGGAACTCATTAATGCATACAAATATCTCAAAGGCAGGTGCCAAGAGGATGGTACCAGACTCCGTTCAGTGGTGCCCAGCAACAGGATGATGAGCAATGGCCATAAACCAAACCACAAGAAGTCCCACCTGAATACGTGGAAGAAGTTCTTTACATTGAAGGTGGCAGAGCACAGGAACAGGCTGCCCAGGGAGGTCGTGGAGTTTCCCTTTCTGGAGACATTCAAAACCCACCTGGACAAATTCCTTTGTAACCCGCTGTGGGTGATCCTGCCTGGGCAGAGGGATTGGACTGGATGATCTCCAGAGGTCCTTTCTAACCCTAACAATTATGTGATTCACACATATCCATGAAATATGCAAAATGCAATGCAGCACAAATTATTTAACTTCATCATAGCTAACTTAATTTCTTTTCTCACTTTTAATCTCAAAACCTTAAATTGCAGTAGGATGTCTTGTATTCATTTCAAATGTAAAATAAGCTAAACCACCAGTCAGCTTACATAATAGAAGAAAAGATACAATTTATAATCTGATTATGTGAATGTAAAAGCTACATAAAATGTTCTTAAGAGGAACAAGCGAATGTTCCTTTCATAGATAAAACTACTGCTGAAAACAAAGAACATGTTTAATAATCCAACTTCCAGTTCCCAAGTAACTGCAAACTCCCTCTTACTTCAGAGAATATTTAGCTTTTGTAAAACTGATCCAGAAACCATGGAAACTGTTGACATCAATAAGTTCTGATTCTTTTTTGTTTTGTTTTGTCTTGTTTTCTGGTCTCAGTTCTGCAACTTTTGCCATGTAGATGACTGGAACTATCTGCTTGTGTGAAGCATCAGTGAACACTGCGGGACATAGCAATGCATCAGCTTCTGTGAAATATGTCCTTTTATACAGTATTTTGAATGAATCATTGAAATACTAAAAGTGTCATTCCTCTTGCTCACTAAGTGAAGTCACAGACTACAGGAATTTACTATTAGTTTTGGAGGGAAATGTACCACAGGGCTTTGTTCTTATTTTTGCACTATATATAAATATGAGGGAATCAACAGCTACAGTCTGGACGAAAACTTGATTTGTAGGCAGCTTGGAATTAGTGGTGTGCTGGCAACAATTTCAAATAACTAGCATGTCATGTGGCTGGTGTGATTAATGTTCAGAATATGTTAGGTCCCAAGGTATGCACTCTAGCTACAATAACTTTCTTAGGATTTTTTTTTCTTTTGTTATTTTACAATGGCAATATACAGTTCTGTAGAAAATACCTTTAATTTAGAGTGGCCATTCGTTAAAAAATATTGATAAGGGGAAAAAGGTCAAACGTGATTTAAATTTGGAGATCAGATAATTAGCCTATAATTATATTTAGGTCTGTGTTTAATTTTAAAACATATAAAATAAAAAAAAAAAAAAGGAAAAAATATTCATACAGCAATTTGATTGAAAGATTTGTGATAGGACAAGGAGTGACAGGTACAAATAGAAAGGGAGAAAAATTAAGTAAGGTATGTTAGGAAGCAATTTTTCACTATGATTTTTTAAAAAATCTCCATTGCACTGTACATATGTTCATGACAAATTCAGAGTCCAAGTGAACCTGCATCTCACAAATTTAATTCTCTACCATCTTCTTACATTCCTGTTATAATAGGTGTAATGCACTATTCACAATTAAGTTGTTTCCTAGAAAAATAGTAATAATGGTCTACTCAAGTGTCTCATCTGTAAAGACTATTTTCATATCGCCTGGGTATGCATAGCTTTATGTGTTAAAGAAAGGGTGTGTTTCTGACATGGATTTCTTTCCTGGTTTATACTACACTTCTCAATACCTCAGGTGGCTGACACAACCACAGATCCTTTCTGGAGGCAGTTTCCTGAGAACAGGAAGATTTGTGCAGTGGCATGTGCGAAAATGAGCTGATAGCAGAACTAGGTCTTGAGGAAAAAAACTGACTCTACCCTTCCTGGTATAAAGGAGGTTTGCTGTTTGGCAACCAGTTGGCTGACTTAAATTATGTTCAGCAAGAACACAGGGCCTAGATGGAGAAAGAACTTTGAGGAAGGCTGTATCAGGAAGGTAAAGGACTTGTGTCAGTTAAAAATAATAATAATCAAAATGTTTTTCCTGTGACACAGAGAAAACTACCAGGAAGAATGTGTGCTTGTGCATGGATGTATGCATTTGGAGTGGAAGAATTTGTTAATCAGCCTCTCCAAAAGTTGTTTGATTACCAGCATTGGGGTGATTTTTGAAAAAGAATAAAAACTCCCTTTTTTTTTTTTTTTTTTTTTTTTTCCATTTGTCACCTCTTCTTTAGTTACACTGCTGAAAACAACTGAGATCCAGAGGGGCAGGAAAAGTAAAAAAAACCCAAACACATAGGGGCCTCTCAGAAAATAAGGGAGGAAAAACAGACAGTAAAATTGAAACCAAAGATATCAACTTTAGTTTGTTTTTTAAATGCTTGCATTCCTTTTTCATCGATAGAAATCTAAATCACTATCATTTGTCACATTGTCACAGAGAGAACAGTCTGTTAAGGACATATCAGTAGGAAGAACAAACATTCCCCAAGCCAGGGTAACCAAAAAACGCAGAGTTATGTGGACAAAAATGGTGTTGTTTTTTAGGCAGAAAAAATGTAGAGTCTGAAGACCTCCAGAAGTATTACCAGGAAACAAAGAAAAAAAAAAATTGGACAAAAAGGCAAAGTGGTCAAGTTGGGGAAAGGAAAGTTTCTGGGGAAATGGTAGGGTGCTGAAATGGCAAAAGGAAGTTTTCTTGCTATGAAAGTTTAAATACCTAAATTTTCTATTCTTGAAGAAATATCTTTATGAAATGCCTTCTATCTAGGTTTTTTAATCACATTCTTTTCAAAGACCATTCCTCATTATAATGTTAGATTTAATTTTAACCCTACAGTTAAATTTTATGCGTATGGAATATGTGAATAACTGTATTTTTTAAGATTACTGAGTGTAACAGAAGCCATATCAATCATGTAGATAGGAAAATGTCACAGAATGTATCTTTTTTTTTCTCTCCACCATTGCGGAAAGTCCTGACATTGAATCATAGAATATCCTGAGTTGGAAGGACCCACAAGGATTATCAAATACAACTCCTGGCCCTGCACAGGACCATCCCCAAGAGTCACACCATGTGCCTGAGAGCACTGTCCAAACTTGTCTAGAACTCTGTCAGGCTTGGTGCTGTGACCACTTCCCTGGGTAGCCTCTTCACCCTCTGGGTGAAAAACCTCTTTCTAACATCTAACCTAAACTTTCCCTGGCACGACTTCAGGCCATTCTCTTGGGTTCTGGTCACTGGTCACCACAGAGAAGAGATCAGTGCCTGCACCTCCTCTTCCCCTCATGAGAAAGTTGTAACTGCAATGATGTCTCCCCTCAGTTTTCTCTTCTCCAGACTGAACAGACCAAGTGACCTCAGCTGCTCCTCACACAGCTTCCTCTCAGGGCCCTTCACAATCTTCATTGCTCTCCTTTGGACACTCTCTTATAGCCTAATATCTCTCATATATTGCAGTGCCCAAAACTGCCACAATGTTCAAGGTGAGGCCACCCCAGTGCAGAGCAGAGTGTGACAATCCCCTCCCTCACCTGGCTGGTGATGCTTTGCCTGATGCCCCCCAGGACAGAGTTGGCCCTCCTGACTGCCAGGGCACTGCTGACTCACATTCAACTTGTCATTGACCAGAACCCCCAGGCCCCCTTCCACAGGGCTGCTCCAGTGTCTCATTACCCAATCTGTCCATACATATAGGCTTTGCCTGTCCCAAATGCAGAATCTGGCTCTTTCCCTTGTTGAACTCCATACTCCATGTGATTGTCCAGTCCTCTAATTTGCTGAGGCCCTTCTGCCTTTGAGGTTGTCAACAGCTCTTCCCAATTTAGTGTCATCAGGAAGCTTAACCTAGTACAGCTTTGAGTCCTGCATCCAAGGCATCCTAACTAAGACAATTTCCTCTTTCTTAAGAGAACAGCAAAGCCAGGCTTAGAGCCACTTCAGAGGATCTATCTGCCACTTTGTTATAAGTTAAGGTCAATTTGTTCCCTGTATTCCTGTTCAATAGCACCACACCTGATGAAGACCCATTTAAGTAATGATGCCTTTTTGTTCATTCTCTTAGAAATTTTTTTCACAGTATCTAACTTTAATTTTTTCCCCTTCAATTTTATGCCCATCTTGGTAATTTTCCTATGACTGTTCTCTTGTTAATCCTCTTTTTTTTTTCACTGTCTTTCTATCAGTCATGTTTTCTAGAACTATTGATTTGTTAGACTATTCTAGACTCTTTGATTCTTGAAGTGCAGTGCCTCCAATGAGACTTCCCTAAAAATGCAGTTATTACAAGACCCCCTTTTTTTGTTTATGCGTTCCAAGAGGAAGATTTTTACAAAATAATGTCCTTTATTGAAACCCTTCAGATCATTTCCTGCATAGCTGCTTACCTGCAAGTTTTCCTCCACCCAAGATTTGATTTGCTTGTTTTATATTGAAATTCATGCTAATTTCATGACAGTTCCTGGTGAAACTTCCTCTTTAATAAAGCCACTCCTTCTTGAAGTTACTGACTGGTAAATGCAATCTGATATAGACATCTAATCTAACTTTCTAGATGATGCTTCCCAGCACTCTTACATAAATATCATGTGCAACCTGTCTGGAGATGAAGGAAATCTTCTCCATTTTGTAATAATACACAGGATGTGCTTTACTCTTACTTTGAAATTTTTTGTTTCTTTTTTCTCCGTCTAATGCAGCTCCTCCCCTCACATAAAGGGATTTCCAGCTTTCTATGCAAAGTTTTGAATGGCTTAAGAATTTGTATTACGGGGAGAGCTCTGGGCAAAATATCAAGCAACCTTCCTCATATCAACAACAAATATTCTAACATGTTACAAAACCTCACACACTTCTTCCCTGGACAACCTACAAGTTATGTTAACCTTGAGTTTTTTCCAGTCATTTTTGGGAAACCTCAGCTGCTCTGGCACAAATCTCCCAAATCCTGCTACACTGCATTCATGCCATATTCCTATACAATCTCAGCTGTAGCCATGGAAGACTCCTTTTTTAATAGTGAAATACCATTTGTGGAAGGACCTGGTTCATTTAAGTACATCAAAGTTTTTTTGTTATCTATTTTTCCAATTAGGAAAAAGATGTTTCCATTTAACCTTCTTTACCTGATTAAGTTTCCTTTAAGCTCCATAAAGCAGACTGCCTGTAGATGATAAGAAAACTCTCTGGAATGAAGACTAGGAAATAAGCAAAAATGATGAGAGGTTGTCCTGGCCTCACAGCCCACACCACAGCATTTTAAGAGAAAACAAAAATAGAAGTAAACATTTTTCCAATTTGTGATTTGCAGCTGATAAAGAGAAAATGGTAGTCAGTCTAATTTCCTCCTTCTGGGACAGCAGTGCATAAATAATCTATTAACATGCAATGGCCAAAGGGTTAAGTTGCTCAGATGCTGCCATTGATTTCTTCCGTTTTCCCATGTGCTTACTTCTTCTTACTTGACTGGCACTAAGTAGCACTTCTTTGCAGCTATGCTGTAAAAGTTTGTTCTCCAGAGAATCTCTTGGAGCCTCTGCTATTGAAACAATAATTACAAGGAGGTGAAGTATTTGACTAATCAGCAGCAGGAGTCTGTAGGGGTCCAAAGTTGAATGACAAATGCCAATATCCACTTAAGGTTTGTTGGATCAACAAGCCAATATGGTGAAACCAATCCATCATCTTGTCACCAATTTTCCTTGCAGCCTCAGAAGCCTGCCAATTAAAAAAAAAAAAAAAAATCATGTAATTACTATACATCACTCAGCAGTGATTGCAGGCATATGATAAATAGCTTCTTTTGCTTTCCCTCTTCAGCATCTCATGTTGTGTGTTTTTATTCATACATTTTCTGAGGCTGCTGTGGATTCCAATCTAAACTTAGATGGAAAAAAATGTACCACAAATACACATCATTTGGATTTTAATTAACATTCATTAAAAAAAGTTAAACTTCATGGCAAATTTAGAGAAGCAGCAGGCAAAATTTGGAGTACCAAACTGTGAGTTATTCCACTTGTTACTTTTACTGACAATGTTCCTAACTCAGTTTTATGAATGCAGTCTCTGAACAGAACAGAGATCAAAGCAAAAATGGACTTTGGGGAGGTCTGCCATTCCAGTATAATATTCTGTCTCCAAACCCAGCAACAGAACACTGGCACCTACATGCCTGGAGTATAAATATTGTTACGATAATAAAATAGCTAGGCCCAGTGCTTACCTGGAAGATCCTTGCTCTAACTGCACCAAGTTGTTTGGTTTGTTGTTGTTGTTGTTGTTATTGTTTTGTTTTGGGGTTTTTTTCCTTTTTTTTTTTTTTTACCACAAGAAATTGCATTTCTTGGGATGACCTTGCAAGAAAGCATTTCTTTGAATGTTTGCTCCTACTTTGTACTTTAAACCCCTTCTGCTGGATTTGTTCCTCAAGTCTGAAAGGCTAGCTATTAGCAACATAAACATTTCAGAAAGAAGATTTTTCTATTTAGTAGTGTAGTGCAATAATTCTTTTCTTCCAGAAGCTTTAGCATTAGTATAAGGCAGGAAGCAAAAAACCAAAATGTGGTACATATGATTGCTAAACAGCATCTGCTCTATACTACTGAGCCTTGGACAAAGTATTTTAACAAAGTAAAAAATCAAGTATTTGCAAAGAAAATAAGAGAAAATGGAAATCTACACAGTGGTACTTTGCACCCAGAAAGAAGTGAAATACAGTCAACATCCACCAACTAATTGTTACCAATTGTTCTATACCATCCTCAGATGAGTTCTGTCATTCTGTACCTTAATTTATCAACAGATTAGTTCAAGCCTTCTTTATTAAAGGGTAGTGTTGCCTCTCTGTATAAGACTAGAATAACATAACTCTAAAATGCAGTTCAGAACTATAAAAGGGAGATGAAAACTTGGAGGCTGAATTTTTCACAAATAGAAATGCCACTATAAAACTGATTTTCCAAATAACTTCTTCCATGAATTTCCCACACTTTGTGCAGTGACAGGTAATGTCTGCTTTTAAAACACATTCTTGGCGGAGTGGAGTCACTAATGCAATTGTGTGATTCTGATGATGATTTGGAATCCTTCATGATCTATTGAATTGAAATAGCTAAGTTGAAATTATTATTATATTTACATTCTAGCTGAGTGGCAAGTTTTAATGTAAGAATTACATTAAGATTACTGTAGCCAGCAGGAATATAAAACTGAGATCTGAATTCTAGGAATAGGTTTTTTGTCTTTTATCTGATAAACACGAGAATATCAAGACAGCATAAAAGATTTCCTTGTCTCTTTCAAACATCTGAGAACCACAACCACAATAAGACGGCTTTAATTTTAAATATATTTTAATACATACATATATTTAATTATCCACAGACCAACCAAAGTACAATGAGGAAACAGCAGCTTTAGAAAGGAAGAAATCCTCTGTTTTGAACTCTGGATAGTGGTGTAATTGCTGCAAAGTTTCTCACAGTTGTATACTGAAAATTTTACATTGTTTTTGAACCTCTGCTTAAAAATTTTGAAAGGCAAACAAACACAATATTTCCAAAGGCAAACGAAGACAATATTTGCTACTATTACACATTTTAGCTTGTTTCATAAGGAACTCTTGAATTGGATCACAGTGAATGAACACATGGAATAAATAAACATATTTCTAACTAATTTACATTAATATTTTGTACCTATTACATGTACATAGCTTTAAAGATTCCAAATCCAAGCTTAGGCACAAGACTCCAACCTTTTCTTATTGGATTTAACCCTGCAGATGAATTTTACACCATCTTCCCATCAATAATCTTCTTAATAAATAGTAAATAAGTACCTTAAAACTCTATGCTCCTGCTTGTGCTCCTAAGTGTCATATTTTTATTGCAGGGACTAGCAAAATGGTTTTAAGAAATATAGTTTGTTATGTTGTCATTGTTTGGGGTTTTTTTTAACCTAATTTTTGATAATGTTGTGTGAACACTTGGGGTGTTAAACTAGTTATGCATTAATGTGTATTTAGATTTTGTCCTGTTAGGGCAATGAGTAATGAATCATATCTGTGTGCTGGATGTGACCTAGTAAGAAGCATGCTGGACTTCAGAACTGATGAGAATTTAAAATAATCCAGGTCTATATCATGATCAACAAACTTTGTAGTGGAAAAGACAGCTCTGTGAAAAATTTTGGAACTCTGCAAGGGCCCACTGCAGAGCTGCTTCAGTTGTACTTGAAACATAGTATCTTGATACTCTATTATTTGAAAACAGAATGGCTTAATTGAGTAATAGAAATGCTGTCGAGTCTATCTATTCTTGTCATCAAACCCAGTATATGTCAGTAAGCTGCAACATGGATGTTTTTGCTGCTATTCTTTTTTTTTTTCTTACAGTGACATTACACCTCTAAATGATGTTTTAAATAAACATCTCATATAATTTAATCAACTTCACATATTATTTCAAAATCTAATACTGCGATACATGCTTTAGCAACTACATTAGTGGTGTTTACATCCACCTTTTAAGACATGGGAGACAAATCCAAGTGTCAAAATTTGCTACCGCTTTTTATAATCATAGAACGATATCCTTATGTGCACTTAAACTTTCACAGTAGAGATAACTGTGCCACTACAGCTAACAAGATGTTTACACTTATTTTTACACTTTATCCCATTCAGTAGTAATAAATGCTAATAATGCTGGTAATATTGTGATGTATTTTTTCTTTGGTATGGGATTTTTATTTGTTTGCTTGGTTGGTTGGTTTTGGCTTGCTTTGGGTCTTAAGTTTAAAAAATTAAATGCTTCTATTTGGTAAGATTTATCTGATTTGACTTTCATATGCAGGTTTAAAAATATTTTCTGACTGTTTATCTTTAGAGCTGAAAACAAAGTAACAATGAATAACTTATTGAATGAACTTAACATGCTTTTTAACTCACTGAATATTTATTAAAAAATTCTGATTCTCTTGAACGTGTTCAGTATTTGAATTTACCCATGGATTGAGTGTGGACTCCCAGTGGTGTCCTTTTAAATACTCACACTCGAGTTATGTTACTTGTGACTGATCAGATAGCATAACTCCACTTTGGGTTCTTTAAGCATGCATTCAAATGCTTTTCATCTGTGCTGTTTTGTACACAAAATGTAAAATTAGCCCTTTGAGGGTTCAGCACCGCATTTTGCTACTTTGACTTACATGGTTCCCCTGTTCATATGGATTAAGACTTTATGACAAACCAAGCTTCTTAGAAAGTAAGATACTGCTCACTCAGCCATGACAGGCTGAGAATACCCTAACTCTACATAGCTCTGAATACAGCTACCCTTCCAGCTTGAAAGGGACTGTGCTTCAAGGTCCTCAGATACCACAACTATTACATCAAAATAAGCCACTTCCACTTTCTTTTGTTCCTACCGGAAGGGCAGGGAAGGTAGTGACTGATGATGAATGTATTCTAGTCCTCCTACTGTCTTTATACCTGGGACAAGTAGGGATATGACAGGTCCAAGACATTCCACACAGCTTTCCAGGTCTTGTCAGTCCTTAGTAGTGTCTGCTTGGTAGTAAGTAAAGATCCTCAGTCATGTCCTTAGAGCAGTTTCTACTTTTCAGCCATGCTGGGAATGGTAAAACAGTAAAACTGTAAAATAAATGCGTGGCATCTTATTCTGTGTTCAGCTGAAGTTCAATCTTTGAGTGATTTCCGTAGCAATAGGGGCCTCATCAAAGTAAGGCAAAAATTCTTTATATTTGAAGTTCTGTTGGAGTATTGCATGGACAAGAAATTTGTATGGCATAGTTGAACTTCAAAATAATCTAAAAATCAGTTGTGGGCGTTGTACTCCAAATAGACTCTACAGATATTTTAAAATATTAAATCACAGGTTGGACCATTCTGCAGTCTTCATATACCTCACCTCTTCACATCCCCATATTTGTGCCAGCTAGAGATTGGCCATCTTTCAGAAATGTGATTTGAGTAATATGGGTTGATTTCTTTTCTCTGAAAAAGCTGTATTAAACTGGAATCATGACAAGTGTCTGACTTATTAGAAGTACATTGAGAAATCTTTTTGTCATAATTTTCATCCTAAAAAATGTACACCAGGATTTTCTTCTGAAGAAATAGATTTAAATGAAGCTTGACCCTTAACGTAGCTGACACAGGAATTTATACACTGTGGATATGCATAATAACGCCTACATTCAAATATATTCAAAAGCAAAGTTTAGGGTTTCTATATTGAAGATATTCTAACATTTTTCTTTTGTTTTAGTTACACTGTTTGATTGGATAGCAAACGTAAAAATAAAGTATATTTTAGAGTAGGAGGGCTCAGCAGTTATGACAGAAAAGGCCAGTCACACATTTTCACATGAAACATTATGAAGTAATCAAGAATTATTTCCAAGTTTTACAAAATCAGTATTTTTAAAAGCATTTCAGCACCTAATAAGGAGGAAGAAAGGAGATACAAGAATTAGAGGATGGCATGGTAAGAGCATGGACTCAAAAGCATCAAGAATTTCCATATTTGGAGAAATAGAAACCCTCTGGGGAAGAAAGAGGATGAACCTCTGATTAAGACCATGCCAGGACAGAAGAAAAGACGTCTGATAACCAGTTAAATAATGCATCTTCAAAACAATGAAAAGCCACTAGAATGTTACAGGACATTATGTTAATAATTGTTGTGGACTTTAGAAGCCTAACAGCAATTTAAAAGGCCTTTGGTCTCCTGGCAACAGAAAGGGATCTCCACCTGATTTTGTTCTTCCTTTCCTCCAGTGATTTAAAATGATAGAACTGCTTGGGGTAAAACAGTTTAACTGAGGTAAGAACTTCTGTTCCCAGGATAGTCAGCACACAACCTTTGCTAAGCCTGAATGTAATCCCTTACAGAGACCTCGTAGGAAAAAATCTGCTTTTCCTCTGCTTGGGTAATTCACTGTCTTCTGCAGCCAAGAAAGGAAAAAACCATTAGTGTGATACCTCTGATCTTATCACACCAAAACAAATAGTGAAAAAAGAAGAAATACAAAGCTTACATGTGAGTCTGTTCTTGTGCCTTTTTTAGTACATATTTATATATTAAGGCTATTCTACAAATTGCTGGATAAACCCCCTAATACTTAAGTACTTCTCAGACCACTTTAGATAACCTTCGTTACTAACAAAATAAGAGGCTGAGAAATTTGGAAAATTTGGGAATTTTCTAACAGCAATGTAGTGTCCTGAAAGGAGCATTTTGTGTTAGCAAAACAGGTAACCAATATTCTGATTTCAACCTCTTTCATAGTTCCTCTAGGACTTTTTACTTTTCAGTTTTTATGTATATATTTAGGAGTTACTGAAATAAATCCCCAATGAATTGTCATGTGGAGTAACTGCACAGAGTTTAAGGGAAGGAACTTCTGGAAAGAAAACATGAACTCTGTCAGATAATTTGGTCAGCCACAGAAAGAGCTAACTGATTTGGATAATGGAACCACTATAAAACAGATTGCATGTGACACTGCTGATATTATTAGTAACCCCTATGGTACTGCCCATTAACTATAACAGGAATTAGCTGGAACCAGAACACTCCTTATGTAAACTGTACACAATGAATGACAATGTAATCTAAACCAAAAGCAGATGGATTTCATGATCTATTTTACCTTCTTGTATAGTGATGAGATTTTTAGTGGACATTTTTTTGTGTGGAGGTTCATCTTAATAAACGGAGATGTTATTCAAGCATACTCCTAAGCCACTAAAGTAGGCAGTTTACTGTTGCCTAAAGAACTGAGTGCAAACAGGATTTCCTCTGAGAAATGCCTTTCAATGAGACCGGTCTGGGTTTCATCATTGAAAGCTGTATGAGAAGATAATAGCTGTGATGAAAAGATCACATAGGTCATGGCAAAAGAAGCTAATCATAAGGTTTAAAAAACTGAGAAAATTGATTTTTTTGCTTCTAGTTTTTGTTTTGAAATATTCTTCTTTGTCTAGTCAATGGTACTTTAAATCCTGGTAATTAAACAGTTTTATTAACAAATACCTTGGTAAAAAATATTATTATTAGATTGGTGAGATTCAAAGCAACTCATCAAACTGAAAAAATCCTAAACCTTCAGCTTTTTAAAGTGTGGCATATATTCTTCACTGCATAACAGATTCTTTCTAATTTTTTATCAGGAACATGGACCTTTTCCATTTATTTTAGCTGTAGGCAAGACATGGGTAGAAAAAGCTGCCTGATTGCATGAAGATGGCTCTATGAAGAACAAAACTTGAATGCAATGAAGAAATGCTGAATAGAGTTCCCAGATATTTTCTATGCATGTCCTTGTACACATGCAGCTAACAGGAAAAAAAAAGTCACATCAATCAGGCATTTTCTTGGATATTGTTAGACCATCAGCTCTATATACTATACAGTATATACAGTATATTTACTATATACACTATATACTATTTAATTAGCAGAAAGTAAAGAATTTTTCCTTTGGTTGAGTTCCTAGCAGTAATCTTTTGTTAAAAAAAGAAAAGGAACATGCATATATAGAAAAAAGATCTAATGCATTAGTATATTACCCCCGGAAAGAGGGTTAAATTCATAAAAAATATACTGCTTAGTGAGCAACGTGCCTTGTTCTATCCCACTTTTTTTTTACTGCCTTGACAGATTTTGTTATATTCAGTTGTACTGACATGAATTTAGAATTATTGTCATTGGTGACAATATTTCATCAAGTTTACAATGAAGTAACTATTGCTTCTATGGCAACTTCTCCACTACAACATTTGCATTTTTCCCAGTATGCATAATTGAATGAATGGGATTGATGGGGAATCTGTTTTTATTACAGACTTTTCAGTGTAGGGTGGAGGAGCATAAGGATTTCTGCCTATCCAACTGGCTTAGCTAGAAGGGGATGCCCAAAGAAATTTAGTTTTTAAAATGTAAGTCTGTTTTCTGATTCTCTTGCTTAGACTCACAAGCTAACTCCAGTTCTGGAAATTTTATGATAATTAAGGTATGTTTATATTTGGCATGATAAACAAATAACCTGTGTTCCATCAGTTTTTTTAAACATCTTTTGAAATGAAGATCATTTACTTTGTCTTGTAATGGCAAAATTTGCCCTTTAAAAACTACAGACTAAAGGGCATTCTCTCAATTCCTCCAAAAATATTAGTGATTGTGTCTTTAATAATTTATTTTCATCACTGCGTCCAATATTATAGAATATATTAATGCTCATGTAAACACTGAACTTTTGTGATAGATGTAATTTCCATTAAAATCTTTTAGGGATCGGTCTGTAGTATCTCTAATCAAAGTACTGCATTTTCTCTGGTACTATTTTAATTTACATACTGCTTCATAATACTTAATTACATTAGCATATTTTTTGTGGGCGGCCTTTTACAGTTCTTCCCTCAGCAGATTGTTATGGAACTTTATACTGTTTTGTTATTTTTTAAAATATTTTAACATTTAAAAATTATACAGATATGAAAGCATCATGAAAAGGTGATGCCATCAGTGACAGCCTTAAAAAAAAAATCATTATAAACAGCAAAAAAATTGCAACTGGGATTAGGCTGAAAAAAAAAAAATCAGGAGCCTACATCATAAAATCTGTTTTCAGGATATATAATAATATCTGAGATATAGTCTGTTGACTATGACCAGAAAGTTTGAGGAGTCCCTGATCCTAATGCAGAAGATTTACTGGATCTTCACACTTTTTTTTTCCCTCTGTGACCTTATATACATCATAGCGCCTCAACTTTCATATGGAAACCCTCATTTTAGGTGCTTCAGCTTTGTGACTCCCATAGGAGGATGATTTCCAGGAATTCTTAGTGTTGACAGATGTTCTCATTCAGCCCCCAGATTTACCGTCAGCTGCTGTAGGCATATTCAGGTATTTCCAGGTCTCTATAGCTCAGACATATTTCACTCTTCAGGGCTGAGTTCTTAACTAGGGGCACAAACTAAACTGTAGAACTCCATACAGATCTCTTCTTCCTGCAATGACAATCTTTCTGAGCACACAGCTCTGCTCTGTCCTCTTGCAGCTGATGCTCACCTTCTTGCTCTTGCATCAGTTATACAAGGCTGCCTTGCAAGTCCTGTGTAAAACAAGTCATGGTCTTGTCCAACACCACTGCTGCCTGAAAACAGCATCCCTAAAATAATTTAGATACTGTAATTTAACTTCTAGCCAGCATCATTCTATCTTTTACAGAAATTACTCTTGAGGCAGTCACCATCTCAATTCATCTTAGTCCAGCAGCTCCTATTAGGATTAAGGAGTTAAACATGAATGCAGAAGAGACAGTAGAAAATTAAGAGTGTCCAAAATACTAAATCAGTATTTTTACCTTACAGAAGTGATTTCAAAAGAGAATGAGCTAATAGGTCTAAGCACATCTTCACAGCCAATAGCCATAAACTGAAAATTGCTCCTTCTGTGCATAAAGGTTTGGAAAGACTGATTTTATTTTACCAGCACACTAGAAATGCAGTTTAACTACATAAAAGGTGGAAAAATCTGCATTTATAAGTATAAATACTCAATTGACATAACCTTCTTAAAATGACGGGAGATTTTTAAAATATATGTAAAGGAAAGAGAGCAGTTCTGAAAGTGATGCAAGAATCATGCCTTTGAGGAAGTTCTTACATGGCATTACCTTGCCTTGTCTTTATAAAAATTTTCATATAGTGGAACTTTAATGAACAGGTAGAAGAGCTCTTTAAACTGGCTCAGAAGAGATCTTTCATCTCGCATACTTCACATGTTTTCAGATGAAGGTCTAAGCCTGAGGTTAGACTGAGGACAAGAAGGTTATATGTATGAAGAAGACGGTAGGATATTTCTTTGATACTGGGCCAAGATTCAAGAAAAAAGAATGAAAAGTAGCTGCATCTCTGAGGACAAATTCCATGTATGCTACTTTTCGGTCACAAGCGAAGGACACATCCTCAGAAAGGAGTTCCTCAGAAGAAAGGGCAAAAGTGCTTCTATGTCATCCTGTCAGCTTATTTTAATAGCTGCCAAAAAGATCAATTCAGCTTTTAGCATATGGCACCACAGCCTTGAGGCTGCACTACACTATGGTTGTGTCCTTACTTCCAGCAGCTAGGAATTACTAGAGCATAGAGAGTTATTGGCTATCTCCCTTTCTGCAGTAATTAAGATACAGAAATATTTCATAGGGAGTTTATAAGGGATATTTCTCCTGGACCACATCTGCTGGGTAAAGGCAGATGAATTGTGGTAGATTCCTATTTTGGAAATAAGGGGAAACATGCAGAACTTGAAGGTGTCACAGCCCTGCAGTATTGAACAAAACCAGGCATGAAGCATAGCTCAGATACCCGTTTTGAGCAGTTCTGTTGTTTTCAACTGAAAAACCAGACAATTCTTTTCTGTGCATCCCAGAGCCCAGTCCATTCAACAACAAGAAGAAACATGACATTTACAGTAAAGGTCCTCTGTCTTGACAGAACAACTAAAAGAATGCCAAGTGACACTATCTATGCAGTGTCTCAAAATAAGTGCATTGGCAAAGTTTTTAATGATGCCATTCTGTGACTACTAGAAATAAAGTGTACATTACCTTCCATAATTTTAATCCAATACATGAAGCATTGCTAAACACATACAGATACTTTGGGCAGCCAAGGAGAAATGTATTAGGAGTTGGTTATTAAAAAATGAATGACACCCATCATAACACAAAAATAAAGAGCCTCACTTCACTTGAATTCTTAAAAAATATATCTGAAAACAGTATCGTGGGCAACAGTGCACATAAGAATGAAGAACTCCAAAGGCCTGTGAGGAGAGAAAGAGATTCATACTGACTGAATAGGAAATACTCATGTCCCTCTTTCCAGACCACTCTTGGATACAGTATGGGGACTATGCTCCTGTGCTGCTAAAGCAGGGGTGGAAGACCTTTGACATCTGTGTGACTGTGCCCAGAATCCTTCACTGTCTATTTCATATCTCCAAGCAGAACCTCACCCTTGCAGCACAGCAGGTATTCACTTGGGTTTAATTCATGTATCTACATTTATAGAAATATATTTGGCAAAACAGTGAAAGGACTAAACACAAAGAGTGATGCTGAATCACAAAGACCTGAATAGTTAGTTGAGATGTGATCTAATCAGAAAGGCTTTTACAAGAAAGAAGATGACATCTTTGCCTGTCCTATGGAATTCTGTGCAATGGAAAAATGAAACCAAGAGTAAGCTGGTAATATACATGGTCTTCCAAAAGTCTTTTAAAAGGGTCTTATACTCAGCTCTGAGTAAAATATAGGGACTGTTAAAATACTGCTAATGATCAAACATATGGTTCATATAATTACCAGTTTTCATAATTAAAAAATTCTGGTAGTTAAGCTCCTGAGTTTCCATACTGAGAATTACAACAAGTGTGTTTACTAGTTTAGTTAGGTGCATGCTTGTGAAAGGACAGTTGAAACGGAAACCAAGTGACAGAATATAAAACTAAGGACTGATGGAGGAAATTACCTAAACTAAGTGACTAATGAAAGTAATAACATCTTATCCCTAAAACACTCACCTTTAGATTTGGCTGCCTTTGCACAGGAAGGGTGTATTAGAACATATTAGAAAGTAGGAAGTTCTGACAGCAGGAAACAAATGTGCTTAGAGACAGAAAAAAAAATTTATAGAAGATAAATGGCAATAAGAACTGACCTTTGGAGAAATTGAACTAGAAAGGAAGTAGAAGCTGTTTGAAACAATGGTAGTATGCAAAAGAAAAGGAAAGGTCTGTTTCACTTCCTCATTCAATAATCATAAATGTTGAATGCAGCCAGATAATATTGCCTATATTTAAAAATAATCAATTGCTTATTCCCAGTAACATCAAAATAGTTGATGGCCCTCATTGCACAGAGCACTATCACAGTCAGTAACTTAGTAGGCCACTGGACTTAAGAAGAATAACTGGAGAAAAAATATTAAGGATTAAAACAGGGAGCCTTAAGTACAGAAATGTTTCTTTTTGGGGAAGAGATTTAAAACTTCCTAACTACTAAGCAAATAAAACTTCAACTAATTATTCTCACTGCAAAGGGAATGTCTTACAACTGTTTCTGAGACAATTCGTAACTTGCAGCAATTTTACACTGAATTATTTGGACCTTTGATTTCATATATTTCTTACAAGTAGGATTTGTAAAAAATCCTGCTTCTATTACTTCAGTTTAACTGAAGAGAATAAAGCTGTTTTGGGATAATGTCCTAATATGTTAGTGCGTTCCATTGTGATACTATTCCTAAAACATCTTCCATGCCAGATATACACGTATTCTACAAGGAGTCAGTCAAAAAATGATTAAATTTAATCAATGTGATGATCCTTATGCTTAATACGATTTTAGACTTTTAAAGAGAGATTCAAGATGAGAGAGTTTCTTTGAAATTCATCCAGACAAAACTTGGGATCTCTGAATCTGCTGTCTGAAAAGTCAAAAAATTAGATGCATGAAAACCTTTCACTTTTTTTCCCTTTTAAAAGCAGTCTTGTAGTCAGGGATAGTCCTGCACTGGTTGTAAGGAGCAGGAAAGAGCAGAAGGATAGGTGTGTATGACTTCCACAAATCCGAACTAAATTATTGCTTTGGATATTTGTGTCGTGCCTGTTCAGAAGTCTGCTATTTATCTATTTTATTCATACATTTTACTGGAGTTGTGAGCTAGCATTCTCTGCTTACTAATTTGCATGAGCAGACCAAACTTCAGCAAAAATTGTATCTGTCTAGTCAATATGGTTTCACTGTCTGCAGGAATGAAATGATCCTCTGAATTGTGTTTTTATTATACTGATGATATAGTGGGAAGTTAAATTGCAATATAATTGTTAATTGCTAATTTTTTGCTATAAGACTTGTTCCGAAGTGTGTCTAGCAATATAACCATTTATTTTGTCTATCTATGAGGTCTATATTATTTAATTTTTTTTTTTTTAAGTATCACAGAAAATTAGAGATTAAATATCCCTGGCTGGGTTATTTAATTTTACACTTTAACAAGTACATTATATTTGAGTCATAAATTGATTCGATATGTGATAACACTCTAAAAGGAAAAAATAAGGAAACATACTTATGGTTTCCAGTTTTGTTTTGTCAAATTGAGAATTTATGGATAATAACTATGTATGCATTTCTGGAGCACACAGAACAGTAGAATTTCTATCTGTGTGTAATAGGAAAAATATTTAATAAGAGTAGCCTTTTTCTAGAACATTACTTATTTTTTTTAAATTTCTTTTTACACTTTGCCTGAGTAATCAAACTGCAGTATAATATAGCAAATGGCAATGTTACTCAGTCAAGTATTATGAAGAGGTTCCTGGAGCTACTAATTTATGAATCTTTTTTTTTCCCCTTAAAGAACATATTCAAACTCATCACAAAGGTATAAACTCTACATTTGTTTCCTCCTCATCAAGTAGCTCTTTTATTTACTACATTAAGTACCTAAACAATCTGTGTTAGTCCTAACAAATGATTGACCATCTAACATAATTGAAAAATTTAGCCATGTTCTCCCTCACTGCATGATTTTATACTATAAAATGTTCAGAATTCAATGAAGTAAAATGACATGCTCACAAAGAACATTAAGCTGCTTTGTAAAACATAGAAATTGGTGACAGGAACAGTTTCCATATGGCTGGTTGGATCATTTTGTATTGCTCTCATATAATTCAAAATTTACAAGTAATGAATACAGGAGTTCCAAAGAAACAGCTCCTGGTAATTTCAAAAGGGTCACTAAAGGACAATACTTGAATTAACTGTGGGATTTTTCTAAATCCTGGATGCTGACCAATGAACATGACACACTCTGGGGGGACCTAAAAGTTTTAAATTATTCCAGAGAATTAAAAAGGTTTTCTCTATACAGGTGTGGGAAATTTATGTGAGCACCAAGTACCGCATGTAGTGCATTACTGAGTACAAGAATTAGTTAATCAGTTAATGCTCTACAAACCTGCAGAGCATGATGGCACAGAGCTCTGCTACTTGTCTGTGTCACCTATTTTGACATGAAGAAAAAGCATTTAGTTTTTAATTGACTTCTCTCCAGCCCACTTCTAGAGTTCATGGAGAACAAGCTTGATTTTCTGATAAGAAGTGAGAAAAGCCATGGGGCAGTTTCCATGCCCACTCAAGAGAGAAATAGGTTTCTTCTCACATTAATTTTGTTGTCTCTCTGTGGCAAGATACTGTGATCCTCTGCATAGAAATAATGGAATTATTTCTAATAACATATTCTAATAATTTAGAATATATTATTCTAAATATTATTCTAGAATAATTATATCCTAATATAATATTCTAATATATTAATAGGTAGTATGATGAGATTTCTTTGCTGCTTGACTTTAAATGTCTGTCACACCTCCTTACTGAATATGATGTCCTAAGAAAGGAGCATTTAAACTGGCATAGAAAAGGAATCATATAAAGTAATCTCTCTGCTCTGTTCTTTCATAAAAGATCATTTTCTTCTCCAAGAGCTCAATGTCATGACAAGTCAGTGCAGACTAATGAAACAAAGGGAGACAAAAAATTCTGTTCTGGGAAATATTTCTGTGCTTGTTTTCTTGCTTTCTATGGAAGTACTCATTAAAATGTATAATCCCCTATAACCTTTAGATTTCCTCTTTTTAAAAATTGGTTCTTACAGGCAAAAAAAAAAAGGACAGATTGCAAATTAAATCATAGATAAGCACTGTCATGCTTGTGTAGACAAGTTCAATGTGGATGAGTTATCTGTTTAGATATACAAAATCAGTATCAGTTGATCCTACTGAAATGTTCTCATGCCTCTACAAAAAAAAAAAAAAAAGTAAGTTGTGGCAAATTAAATGACTGTAAAGCTAAAACAGTTGACTAAATAAAAACATGGAGAATAACACAGCCTATTTACCCAGTGTTGGTTACCTTTAGTGTAGATGAACTCTGAGGTACCCTGAGGGGGCACAGTAGAGGACCTTAACTTGTCTATTATTCCCTGAATACTGTTCTGTTTACAGTTTCACTGAGTTCCTTAACCCTGTGTAATGACCCTCTATGGCACATAGTCTATGGCCCATGCCAGTAAAACTACATTCAGGTCTTGAAACCAATAATAAGTGTCATATTTAGATAAGCAAAATTCTTGATCTGAGGAATCACTACTGTAGTAAGGATTCTTGACACAATGGTCAGACAAGGAACCCTGAATTTCTGTTAAGCAAACACCCAGAAGCCCAGTACTCTGTTTTTGATTAGTCACAGAAAGTGAAAAACTACTAAGAAGCAGAACTGCATATGGCAACAGAGTTAAATGGACGTAATGTTGGAAGAAGATAAGGACTGATCTCAACCCCCTCTTATAAATTAGGTACATAAGCTTTTGCTATTCGGAGATGCAGAAGTAAGTAACTTTAAATTATATTTACTGAAAATATTAGTTGAAAGCCTAATTTGTTTATGTATGGAAACTCTACACATTTAGGTAACATAACCAGAATATTTTTTATGTTGAAGTCAGTCAGATAACAGTTTCATATGCAGAAATTCCTAATTTATTTGACCACAAAGTAAGCCTTCTCTTCAATAAAGAATGACAAAATGATAAGGACCTGTAGGACTGGAAGGGATATTAAGCAAGTTTGCCTTGAAGGCAAGGACGCCCTGCAGAGAGACCTTGACAAATTAGAAGACAACCACCAGTCATATGTTGAATCATATGAAGTTCAACAAGGAGAAGTTTTGGATTCTACACCTGGGATGGGGCAACTTTGGATATACATAGATATATATAGACTGGGGAATGAGATGCTGGAAAGCAGAAAGGGAAAGAAATGCCACAGGAAAGGACAGAAATGCCACAGAAAGGGACCTGATGGTCCTGGTCAATGACAAGTTGAATGTGAGTCAGCAGTGCCCTGGTAGCCAGGAGGGCCAACCCTGTCCTGGGGGGCATCAGGCAAAGCATCACCGGCCGGTCGAGGGAGGGGATTGTCCCGCTCTGCTCTGACCTGGGGCAGCCTGACCTTGAATATTGTGTGAAGTTTTGGGTGCCACAATATAAGAAAGATATTAAGCTGTTAGAGAGTGCCCAAAGGAAGGTAATGAAGACGGTGAAGGTCCTGGAGGTGACACTGTATGAGGAACAGCTGAGAGCACTTGGTCTGTTCAGCCTGGAGAAGAGGACACTGAGTGAAGACCTCACTGCAGTTACAGCTTCCTCGTGAGGGGAAGAGCAGGGGCAGACACTGATCTCTTCTCTGTGGTGACCAGAGACAGCACCCAAGTGAATGGCCTGAAGTTGTGTCAGGGAAAGTATATTTGGATATTAGAAAGTGGTTCTGGTTGGGCACTGGAAGAGGCTCCCCAGGGAAGCAGTCACAGCACCAAGTCTGACAGAGTTCAAGTGTTTGGATAATACTCTCAGGCACATGGTGTGACTCTTGGGGATGGTCCTGTGCAGGGCTAAGGGTTGGAATCAATGATCCTTATGGGTCTTTTCCAACACAGCATATTCTGTGATTCTGTGATATTTATATATATACATATATACACACAAATGTAAGCAAACAGAGAGTAAAAAAGGGAAAGAAGGAAAAAGGCCTGTTAATTTCACTTCCAGATGCATACAGATACCATCCGGTTAATAATATGGAAACAAATATTCAAATAAAAAAAAAAAAGTCAGTGTTCAAATAAAGAAAGTTCTAAGCTGTCCAAGTTATGAGGCATCCAAAAGGCATCCAAAAGGAGCTAGTTAGCTCCTCCCTGGAATACATAACACAGTGAGAGGGAGGGCACGTGTGTTATTTCACAAAGAAGAAGAAGGTCTTGAAAAAGTCTCTTGCATAGAGTGATGAATATTAGAAATCTAGCACTTGATTCCATGAATCTGTGTGTGTGAGAAAGCCATAATTCAAAATGATCTAGCTGCATCTCCACTGTTGCAACATATTATTTCAGGAGCAGACCAAGGAAGTGACATGGGCTCAGTGTCATTACCCAGCATATTAGTATATGTTTTTAGATTGCCCATTCCACTTTCATTGCAACGCCAGGGCAGTACTGTAACCCCTCTGATTCAAAGGACATAAGCATGTCTATGCTGCCTTACTGCAAAGTTCAACAGAAGCAGGGGCTGACTTGGACCTGGATACAACTCATGCAAACACCATGGAGCTCCCTCCACTGAGCCTGGAGTGATAATTTACTACACAGTGAAGAAATAACATGCTGACACACCAGAGATTCTTCGCTTTGTTTTGACTGGAGGGAAGTAGACACTAGACATCACACCTTCCCAGCTTTATCTGCACAGATAAACCCAGCTGCCTCTGAAAAAATATTTTCAGTGATGTATGACACAAGCAGCTAAACCAAGGTTTCCTTTGCTGGTTCTACTTTCCTGTTGGTTCCAACTGAATAAATACAAACTGTAACTAGGATACCAGTATAAAACGTTTTGTTGAAAATCAAATAGTTTTCAATATCAATAGCACAAGATTCACACAGTGGCAAAAGAGAGTTTTCTGAAACTACCTACCTATGTTACAAAATACAGTTCTCTGCCCACTGCAGACCTTGAAGACTGGACAAAAGCCTTGATCTCAGTAGACGGTGAGGTTTAAGTCCAGATGGCAACTAAGTACTTACTTCCCTGGTGGGATGAGGGAGAGAATTGAAAGGGTAAAAGTAAGAAAACTCATGGGTTGAGATTAGAACAGTTTAATAATATTAAAGTAATATTAGTAATCATAATAACTATAATTACTAATGATAATAGTAAAAAGAAAATGGCAAAAAGAGAGTAAAATAAGCCCCAAGAAAAACAAGTGACAAAATGGTTACCACCAATCAGTTAGTGCTCAGCCAGTTTCTGGCCAGCTTTTCCTCTAGTTTTTATGCTGAGCATGACACCATATGTTATGGTATATCCCTAAGGCCAGTTTGGGTCAGCTGTCCTGACTATGCCCTTTCCCATCTTGTGCCCTCCACCTTCTTTCCTGTCAGGGTAACATGGGAAGCTGAAAAGTCCTCGATTTAGTGTAAGCACTGCTCAGCAACAACTAAACCATCACTGTGTTATCAGTTATTCTCATCCTAACCAAAAACACAGCAGTGTACCTCCTAATAGAAAGAAAAACAACTTCATCCCAGCCAAAACTAGGATGTTAGGGGACCACTTTATTAAGCTATTATAAAAGTATCTTCTTCACTGTGTCTAGTGCAGTTTTGAATTTCACTTTGAAGATAATACTGTTGATGAACTTCTTCTCAGACTCATGTATGAGCATACATATGTGTATCTGTGTTGATCTTATGTTATAATATCAAAGCATAATTCTCTACAAGGTTGCATTCCTTCTTCAAATACTAGATATCAGAGACTGCCCATCATCTTTTTTGCCAAAACTAAACCTCTGAGGTGAATGTGGACTTTTTTTTCTGAAGTTGAAACAAAACTATTTTCATTTATCTCTGGATAGTTTCTCAAGTGGAGATGTTCTTCAAAGTATGCCATTAGGGAGGGAAGGAGAGAAGACTTTGTCCCTATGTTAAGCAATTTTATCCTAAGAATTGAACATATAGGGTTTGTTTAAGAGCATATACCACTACTCATTTATTAAGGATTCATCAGTTATGTGAACACTGGGATTCACAGTGTTCCTTAATTATCACCAGATACATACAGATGACAGGAAGTCCTAGTAGAGGCCCAAGACAATGTGGTATTTATTCATTAGACCTTTTTGAACTTCTATGCTTTTACTGCATAAAATCTTGAAGAAACACCATGCAGTCAGTTAGCCTGTCCCCAAAATAAAACTGCAGCAAATGTACAAACATCAGCTGTAGTCACGTTTCTGACTGCTGAGGCAGACTACAATAAGCAAGGATCATCCATCACTATTTCTGTTCACAGAGAAAACCTACAGTCACAGAATCACAGAATCACAGAAAATGCTGATCTGGAAGGGACCCACAATGACTGTTGGCTCCAACCCTTAGTCCTGCACAGGACCATTCCCAAGAGTCACACCACGTGCCTGAGGGTATCATCCAAATGCTTCTTGAACTCTGTCAGGCTTGGTGTTGTGACTGCTTCCCCAGGGAGCCTGTTCCTTCAAAGCAAGCAATTTTGAGGTAAATGAAAGTAAAACTAAACCCAAAGCAAGTTTCACAACAATTATGTTAGGGGAAAAAAATCTAAGCAAGTAAGAAAATCCAGTACATGGCTGTTCCCCTAATTCACTTAATATGCTAATATGAATAATGAAAATTTTAAGAGATTCAATGAGGAACTGTTTGTCCTGTGCAGCACTGTTCAAGGGCTTGCCCTTCAATAATCTAATTAGAGTCAGCAGCATATTTCTGATGATAATCATCATATTTGGCACTTGCTGTGTATAGTGTCTTTCACACAAGGATGTAAAAAATTCACAAACATCATTTAATTGCTATTCTCACTAATTCTCTTACAGAGATAAATTATTACCATTATTTTCTTATATAATCCAATATTTTATACAGACTGTAAGTTACCTGTAAGTACTCTAGATTATTAATTTTATCACCATGCAACCTCAGTTAGCAAAACATCACAGAATGAATCTAACATTTCTAGATTACAGAAGCATTAGTCAATAGAATTTTAAGTTTACTCCCAAGATTCACAAATATAGAATTCAAGGGCTGCATTTGCCCTCTAGTGTAATGGAGGAATGTACTGAACAGTGAGTGCTTTCATTTGGAAAATAATATTATTTATCATTTGTATTTAAATAAGCACTGGATAGAAGTTTCATTAATTCTTCATGTTTACTGAGTAATAATTAATTTTGTTAAAGGTTTGCAAAAGAATTATGTGATTTCTTATTTTCTGCTCAGAAATCCCTCCTTCTTTTCTGCAAGATATCACTTGTGCCCTTCCACATTGAGTGCAGAGATCAGAATAGCTGGGGTTCCAGACTGACACCATAATTGGAGAACCTGGAAGAAGAAACGTTTCAGGAAATTTTTATCTTTGTGAAATGGATATGGTCCTGATTCAAGACATCAAATTAAATCTGAATCTAAAGTGGACTTTCTGTTGGAAGCATATGTGAACATGAAGTAGTTATAAATCCCCTTATTGTATTGTCTCCTCTCCACCTCCAAAACTACTTTTTTGGTCTCTAGATGTGATGGCTCTCCTTTTTCTTTTCCCTGTAACTATCTTCAGCCATTTGCTCAGTATCAGTGACTATTATCCCTCACAAGAAAAAAGGTCACAGAGCAGTATCATAAGAAATATTGTCCTCTTCATCCCTCTTTTTGAACAAGTCTATGCAGAAGCAATTAAGCTCAGGACTGCAGTCACACTTCTTAACAACATTTCTAAACAAACCATGTGGTTTGTGAAGGAGGCCTCTTGCCTGTGATCTTGCTGTTTCACAGAAACAATGTCACCCTCTGTTGCCTATTCCTGTGG
Source organism: Pyrocephalus nanus (assembly GCA_038380795.1). Taxonomy (NCBI): domain Eukaryota; kingdom Metazoa; phylum Chordata; class Aves; order Passeriformes; family Tyrannidae; genus Pyrocephalus; species Pyrocephalus nanus. The sequence goes on along the minus strand of CM076263.1, from coordinate 62,180,164 downwards.
TTTTGATGAATACCGTTATCTGGTCCTTTGTTTAGGTCCTTTGCAGGACCTAAAACTTTGTGTGAGAAATTATGTGAAACCATAATGAAATTCTGTCCACACTATTGAAAATAAACCCTGCATTAACATCTATCTGAACCACAGAGAGATTGACTGCTAACCTCAAATGACTTGTTTAAACAAACACAGAACTGCAGATTATTCATTAAAAAAAATTTGAAATATAGTAAAATTAGTTTTAGAATATTCAGAGCTCTGTCATTTCAATCAAAATGCATTTCAGGTTTAGAGATAATTAGTTTATACTAAGGAGAAAAATGTATCCACTTATAGAAAAAAGATTGTTATTTTGGAATCTCAGTCTTTGCTTGTGTAAGTGGATAGGAAGGAAAGAATGAAAAAAAGTTCAGTAAATGTACATTAAATTACATATCAAATAGTAAAACATTTGAGTCCCCAGCTCTCCAACCCTGTAACTTTTTAACACTCATTTAAATAGTGGTTCTTTTCAGAAAAGCAGACTCAGTTTGCAGGAAGGTTTTCTTCATTATCTCACTTCATATTACATTTCTTCCTTAATAATGGGGAGAAAAACCACTTATTTTGAAGGAGATATATCGTCCTCAAATTCATACTATTTGTTCTTGACTTCTTTCTGTTTGCAAAGTTGCCATTAAAATGACTGAAATTACAGCAAAGCACCGTGTCAGCTCACTCAATAAAGATCACCAACCTAAATAAACTATTCACAACAGAAAGGCCTGTTTCTACCTAGAGCTACATATCAGTCAAACAATAAAGAAAAGCATAACTGAACTAATTGAACTAATTATTGCACTAATAGTCCTATTATTGTACATTTATCCTTTTTGTATTATTGTTTTGTATCATGTATTTTTAAAGTTGAGGATAAAACATAAGATTGTCATTAAAACGCATATAGTATCATTCCTACAGACTATGTTTCAGAACAAATAATTATTAAAATGTTTAAAAAAAAATCTATCATCACAAATTACATATTGCTAAATGTTTACTACACCAATGCACTTTTGCTAGGCTAAACTTGTTTGCATAAGCTGGGAACCCTACTCCTTTAAATTAACTAAACATAACATCCAACCATATTCAAGTCTCCAGAAGAGAGTGCATTTGTGGTCAGAATTAATTTACTGATCAGTAAATAAGTGGTTAAAATAAAAAATGCTTCAAATTTAAATGTTTTAATGTTATTTGTAGTTTAGAAATGCTCTCCTTTGTCATCACTAGGGAGTATTCTGCTGTTCTCATGAAAAACAAAATTTAAGGCAGTAGAGGGAAAAACCCATCTATTATTAATTAGATATAAATTATTCCTATCTACACACAGTGCTTAATCCCTGGTTCACATAAATGCAAATTGTACTTCAGAAACAATATGTTAACAAGCCATTTGTCAGCAGCAGACAGGAGCACAAGCTCAATATAAAATATAGAACAAATGCTTCCAGCTCATTCCAAAGAACATGCTGATTGAAGGTTGACCCTGAGCTGTACAGAAATGCAAGTTCACATTGTGAACCTGTTCATCAGCTTACTGGTGTGGGAAAAAATTAACTAAAAATTTGCTTCTATAAAATTTCATACTTAGCCTCCTTATAAGCAGGAAATATATCCCTCTCATTGATTTACAGTGCTCCAGGAGGCATAAGGAAAATAGAAGTTAAACTATTCAAGAAACCACAAGGCCTGTACACTACTCTGCTACTTTTTCCTCAAAAATTGCCAAAGCAAAGTAAGGAAATCAAGAGTTAATAAGTTGGTATCAAAAATATTTATAAATAATGCCAATGCTTAAGAGAGGTAATGGAAAAAAGCATTAAAAAAGAGTTCATGAAGGCATCCTATGCTTCCTCGGATCCAGCACTATGTTCCAGAGAAGACAAAAATCTCCTGTAGTGAAGCTGTGCCTAGGACAGGCTTTGTAGCTGCATTTTCCCAAGGGTAGAAACAAGTTAGAGTAACTGAACAGCTTACCTGATCCACTTAGGAAATTTCTATATTCCTGTGTGAAACACAGGAAAAATGTGAAAAAATAATAGAAAAAAGTTCTTAAAAGCTTCACTTGAAAATGCTTTTTTCCCCACATGGAGTCAAACAGTGTAATTCCTGTGATATTACATTGTTGCATCAAGTTTGAGAGAAACTTTTCCCAGCTTGTGGAGAGGTGAATATAGGAAGACTACCTTTTATGTAATGTACTATTCATTATAATTTGAGCAGAAACAGGATTTTCCACCATCCTATACAAAGAAATAACACAGCAAAAGTTGAGTAACTAGGAAAAAGCTGCTGCCTCATAAATGATGCTGGTGCTTCCACTACTGTTCTTGCCATCTGCTATTTGAAGTTGGCTAAGAGTCACGGGAATCCAGATATTTTGTGCTGTTATGATGAATGTTTAGCGAGGGAAGCTGCATCAGAAAACTAGTATTAAAGCACACTATATAAGTAAGTGTATTCCACAAAACTCACCTCAGTCTGATCCCAGTAGTCCTGGCTTTAACAGATGGGAAAGACTGCATTCCCAGACACAAGAAAAAAAAGTCAGCTCAGGAAAACTGTCCCGCAAGATTTCTTGGACAGTTATAAGCAAACACCTTGACACTGTGAGAGAAATAGAGGCACAAAGTCCTTTGGTAGCATACTATGACCAAAGGATGCCACTCGTCACCACGGGGAAAACAAAATTTACTGCATTACATTTTACACTGTGAGAATACTACAGTAGTTGAAATAAGCCATTCATTATTCAACAGCAGGAGGATATTCCTAGGGTAAAGGTACATGTACTGCCATACTCAAACACCATTTTCCCAGCAGTTTGCAAAAATAAAGCTACAATATGCTGCTAGTTAGGATGGCTTACAGAGCACGGAGCTCCCAGAGGAATATAAGCAGTGCCAAAAAACCCCAAACCATCCATTTCTCAAGTCCACTAATACTAAGTAGACCAGGGAGATTGTTTACTTCTTACTGAAAAGAGATTTGCCAACATGACATTGAAAGGTATTTACATATTTTAACTTTCATCTTTAATAAAATATCTGCAGACTATGACAGGAAGGACATATAAATTCTCAGCCTAAAATAGTCTTTGAGTACTAAGGAAAATTTAAACTACAGAGAATTGACTGCAGTCAGTTCTGAGTAGGAGTTAATGGCAATTCCCTTTCCTTTCCCTTGGGGACAGGAGAAAATCCAGAAGATTTGACTATCCCAGTTTTATTTTCTGTCCTTTAAAAGACAGAGAGAGGAGTCAGGAAGCTATAGATGATCTACTTAAATTTCATTGACAGAAAATGCTGAAAGAAATTAAGCATCTATAAAATGAAGAAATAATGACTAAGTAGCTGGAAATGAATTAAATTCTTTCTATGACAAGGTAACATATCTTGTGGATAGAATAGCATGTGAATGTGTCATAGCACTAGGAAAGCTTTTGCCATTTATGAGATGCTTCCAAGTAACCTAGGGAAACATGGCCTGTAAAAAATTACTGTAAAGCTGTCCTTGCTGAAAACCACATGCAGTTGTTATCAGCATTTACCACAAGATTGCAAGGACTCAGTAAATAAGAGTACTAGTGTCACTCACCCCATGCTAAAAACTTTGTTGCTTTATCAGCATGAACACTGATCACAAAAAACTGGACATGAAGTTTGGCAGGGTGGTGTGAATTCACACACACAGTGGAAAATTAAGCTGAATTTAGAAACTGGAGAAAGACTTTGAATAATAGTATTGAATTCAACACAGAAATGTGCAAAATTTGTTAAGTTGTAGTAAGGAATAATACATCTGGAGGGAGGGTGGAACATGAAGGCATAGAGAGCTAGATCTGTGGAAAAATCCAGTAAAAAACAAATTCATGAAGTCATTTTATGGAAGACCTTCAACACAGAGGGAAATATAAACACTAATATTATCAGAAAGGCAAGTGAATACCCAAGTATTCCCATTCTAGTCTGTATTACTAGTACAAAATCTGGGCCCTGCCCAGTTTCAGGTACTCCGAGTCAAGAAAACTACTGAGCAGTTGGTGAAAAAATTGAATCTATGAAATGGAGAAATATTTAACTCACCATAATCTTTAGTCTATCGAAAAGAAGACTGGAGGGACAAAAAAGCTTTAAATAGTTAAAAAATATTTGAAGAACACTCAGCAGGGAATAAGAGAATAACTTCTTCATTTTACCTTCTGGGAATGAAGTGAGCTTATATTGCAAGTACTTAGATCAGAGAGATGGAAAAGCTTCCTAACAGTGAGGATAGCTGGCAACTGAAATGATTTGACTGAGGAGATTGTTATATAATCTGCTTTGAGCTAATGAACTCTCTATCATTTAAAATCAGCCTAGAACACGTACCCCCAGAATCTCTAAACACCTTTCAAATATCCATCTCTTTACATAGTAAATGCCTCAGCCTCTGATTTACTGCTGGAGATATCATTGTTATCCTGTAAAAAAGGAAGCTATCATCCAAGTATCACTGCACCTGGCAGAGCAATATAATCCTGTGTCCTTCATAATATTTACAGGCAGCCTGTGCAACACCATTCAGCCTAACCCTACTACTGAGCGTATGAGATTCACCACATGTGCTGTCCTGCCTCCATGAAATGCATTCTTAGATTATATTCTAATTTACAACAGCACTTTCTCTTGGGTTCTGAGAATTGCCTGATACAGAAATACACAATGTCACAGCAATGACAATTGCTGCTCCACAACCATTCCCAGTGAAAGTCAATTGAATTTCAATTTCTTTTATTGAAGAAAGCCAGGAGGAGCCAATTATCATTGCTTTTCACCTCAGGCATCAGTTAGGTTCCAAACAAAAATATTTCAGATCCTGCCTGCAACCTTCCTTCTGGTATGTGGCTTCAAATCCCAATGGCAGTATTGTATCAATGGAGGGTTGTACTAAATACACTTAGCCAATTGATCATACTAACAAATAAACAGATTATTATATATTTAAAATACTGCAAATAAAAAGATACACATTCAAAATTTAATGAAGTCGCCTGTGTTTTACAGACTGTGTTCTATCATTTTACTAATTCTCCCTGTAACAAATTATTAATGGATAAAGTCAGCATGTTCTGCTATATTTCATACCTAATTACCTAACCTGGAAGAAATTTTGGCTCTTCCCTATACCAGAATGGGAGAGTGTCAGTGCACTGTGAATTCTGTACACACAACAGCTATTCCCATGAGTTTATGGGATTACATCCTTCATCTGCTGCTGCTAAACCCACAAAATTACTGAGAAACATTTCCAATTGTCTGCTCACTGACTCAGTTTCCTGCAATATTGAAAGTGTAGCTCTTAAAATACACAGCAGATGTGCTCCCTCAGTTTCAGTACATCAGGATATATAAACAGTAGGCTCTGTCATCAGAGCCAATGCCATTCCCAGTCAGCTGATAATGGAGGAGCTGCAATCTGAAAGCAAGTTCAAAGGCTAATTACGAGCACAGTGGCTGAAATAGAAAACTCATTTTTGATCATTATGATTTAGAGCTATCATTGATATGAAGCATGCAATACATGTCACTTTTTTAAAATGAAGTCATAATGGCAATACAATGAGTTTCAAGCCAAGTTCTCAATTCTACAACTCAATTTGTGAAAATTGTGAAGCAGCATTGCAGCATATGTACTTCTCAGGAAGCAAAAAAGTGTTATTTTCTTAGCAACTGCTCTATCTGCAAGCAGTTTATCTATCTATCTATCTATCTATCTATCTATCTATCTATCTATCTATCTATCTATCTACCTATCCATCTATCCATCTATCCATCCATCCATCCAATTACGTCTCTGTCTATCTATCTATTTTTTTTGTTTCCCTCTAACCGGTGTTTGATTTCCAAAATTTGCTACTATGAGGTAGCAGCAGCGGATTTGCCTTTTTTGCCAAACAAGGCTGGTCTGAGCTTGAGGCAACATTGATATTCCAAGAAAGTTCAGCTGTAAATGTCAACATATATAGACTTCAGATTTCCAACTTGTGATGCTCTGCATTTTATTCTAAAAATAAATGTCTGATCTTCATGTATACGGTGCCAACATTCTTTCAAGTTATTATTTTTACCACTCCTCAGAATTAATTTGGAGCATGAGGTTTTCAAAGTAGAAATGAAAGCAGCAAGCTGTGCTATTCCTACCAATTTTCTTAAGATGTTAACTTGGGAATAAAGGCAGACAAAAAAAAAAAAAGTAGCAAAAAGTTCTTATGGGGCACTCTGAAGCTTTACTATTTTTTTAATGCCACAATTTACATCCCGGCTAAATGAAAAGATTATCTACAAAGAATTTATGTCAAGCAATCATAACTTTCTTGTCCTTCCACGAGAAAGAATTAAAATAAATGAACTTTCCTCCTTGCTTTTGTTTATTGTGTCTGTTGACTCAGCAACTTCACACTGAGCAATGGCCATCTCTCTCAGTGATCATGTAAAAAAATCAAACTCACATTAAACAAAAAAAAAGTTAGAAATACTCTATAGCATGAACTACAGAGGTTATAGATTTGAACAAGATTTGTAGACATTTAGAAAAAAACTCGACATATTTCAAAATGTATATATGGTGCTGAGAAAAAAACCAGATCTGATCACTGCAGTGCAAAGGAGCAGTAATTGTTTCTGTATTATATAAGGGAAAGCAATAGGTGTTACTGTACACAGCATACATGGATAAAAAAACCATGTCATCAGCCTAAAAGCCACCTCTGTGAAAAGTGATGCTGATGTTTGGTGTTACCAGAGCACAGGGTCAGTGTAGCTCCATGGATTGAAACTGTCCTGTGAGTGCATTCTATGTGGAGGAGTTTCCTGGTGATAACATCAAGGTGTTTTCATCCTCTGAAGACTTGTCCTGATTTCAGCGTTCAGAAAACCTGTGCATCTTACTCCTAGAACCATGCTGAGATAAATACCGTCAGAGAAATGGTTGCACAGTCTTGCAAAACTGGAAAACTGTGGTAGGAAGACTTCCCAGAGGACTGTTTATAGCTGGATAAATACAGGGTAAATAGTAAATAGTCTGTTCACAAAAATATGAAGGGGATTTTTGTGGGGACGGAGGAACGACACAACGACCTCGCGATCAGTAAGTGCGTTCGTTTATTGTTTATCAGGTAGTCATTTTTATAATGCATTTAATAAGCTCATACATACTGCAAAAGCTAAGCTCATGATTGGTTGGCCTTTAAACTTGCTTACATTTGCGTATAGCTATTTCTGCTATGCAGCCCTTCTTTTTATCTACAGTGCAGTTCAAAAACATTCTACTTTCTCAGTGACCCTTATCTATTAACCATTCCTGAGCTATGCTGCTCAGTGATACATCCTCCTCATTTCCCACAGATTTTCTACTTAAAAACATGAGTTCTTCAGCACATATCTCTCCCAGAGGTTCTCCAGTAAGCCAGCTGTAATATCATGACCAATGAGAGAACCACAATATCTGAATTTAGCAAAATATATCTCAGCCTACCTGTATGTCCTCTGGAACAGAGCTGAAATGATATACTCCACTCTGCATCAATGCAACCTTTCAAAAATGAGCTATCCAAATAAGGTCCTAGTTAAAAGCTTCTAAAAGGAAGTACATCAAGATACAGAAGCAGAGGAAAAATGGGAACTGATAGTACATATCAGTGAGAGTGGGAACTGAAAATGCATACAGTTACTTTGATACTTCTGAGAATGTTTTCTGTTTCCAGAGGACGAAGATGCTGTTTAGAGCAGGCGAGAATCAGGCTGTAGGCAACACAAGCTGGACAAGACGCTGACCGTCCTGCATTTCCTTGCAGTGTTTCAGCAGACCCTGAAGACTGCACTTGTGGGAGCAAGCAGTGGTCTTAATGTACCAAAATATTTCTCTTTTCACATTTTAGATGCCAGGGAACAAGGAGGCTCAGGGTTGAGAAATATCCTTCCTATTTTCAGCTGTAAACCTCAGCAGACTTCAGACATGTATATCCAGCAATTTTTTGTGAACATGATGAATGATCCATCAGGGATCCCAACTGTCTTACTAAGGATATGTTTGTATGAGGGAACACAGGAGACTTCTTTAGCATAATGACTCCACAGAGAAAGAGAAGCTCGTAACAATCATCTCTCTGAGTGTGCTGCCAGTAAGTCAGAAAAACAGAGAAGAAACACAGTTTCTGTAGGGGCTTGTAATATTACAAGGGGCCTCTACTTGCAGGGGCTCAGAACTCATGAAAAATTTAAATGGCTCAGGAAGGCATTGCAATTCCAGTATGTGGGCTGTCAAGTTAATTTATGAGTGTGTATCATTGTGTGATTGCTTCTCCTCTTGAAAGATGAAGCAGCTGAGCCAAGAAAGATTGGTATCTACCATTTCCAATATACAGAGACAGATATATTTAGGGTATGAACAGGGAGAGAAATGGAGAAGCATCTGTGCAACAACTAAGAAGTCTGCAAGGTGTAATACTGAATCTCTGAATACACTCTCCTGATGCAGGGCTCTAATTATCACTAACTTACAGGTCTCTATGGGAGCTGCAGAGGGGTTGAGAGTCGCATTGTACCCCAGGGAGTTTCCAGCAGAATTCTGCCTACAGACAATGCAAGCAGGCAGAGTGCTTTCTGAGGAACTGAGGGAATAAAGGCTTTCTTATTATAGCCTCAGTACTGGATATGAAATGGAAGTGGATGTGATATAAAGCCATGCCCAAACTAGTCACTCTCCTTTTGTGTAGGAGATACCAGCCATGTGAAAAATCCCAAGGGGCTGCTGGGAGTATCCTTAGTGTGATTTTAGCTGCTGCTCTGAGAGGAGATTACATAAAGGGAGCAGTCCTGTCTTGAACTCCACAGCCTCTAATTAGGTATGCTGGAGGTGTCAGAACATGTCCCTTATTAACTGCCAACCTCCCAGGTCGAATATAATGCATTAATTAATTCCCAATTAATTACACTAGCTGGCAAGGGCAATGATTCCAAGGAAAGTGAATGCCACTATTACCATGTTTAGTGCAACACAGCTGCCTGCGTAGAAGTGCTAAGTGCACAGCATCCTTTAATTTGATAAGCAAAGCCTTCATCTAAACTATGGTAGCTGAGGTCACTTAGCAATTTGCAGATCTGAGGCTAGACATGAAGATCTCATGCTAGAATGAGTTCTATATATCCTGATATTTCTGGTCTTCAGCACAGTTTCTGCTGGAAGGAAATCCAGGAAAGTGAGGAGGTAGAAATCTGTGGTGTATGCCAGCACACCTCCCACTTCAGGTGACTGAAGTAAAAAAAATGGAGATAAGATGCACTACAGAACAGGCTCTTAGACACAGGCAAAAAAAGGTTAGATTTACTCTGTTACATTGATATAAAGGAAGAAATGATGCTTCATTTCCTTCCAGGGACAAATATACAGCCCTTGGGTTTCAAAACAATATAGGTATTCTGAAAAACTCTTCTGGAGGAATTTATCTGCAGCATGCACTTTCATGATATCTGGACTTACAAAATGCATGCATATACATAGCATGCATATATACCCCATCAGTCATCACCCTTCATATGATTCAGAATTATCTCCCACATCAGCTTTCCCTTGGAGATTCTATGCCTGATTTTGGGGCTTCCTCCAGCTACCTGAGCAGGGAATCTCACACTAAAGTAGCTCAAGATCCCACATTTTATAAACTTCAGCATCACTGGCACTACCTGCAAATGTAGTCATGCAAAGTGTTGCCTAGCAATATGATTAGAATTGCCCACACTGACACAGACTGTTAGAAATGGAAGAACTGGTCGAAGGAAGGGTGGGTGTTTTGTTTGTTTTTTTTTAACAATATCCTGATCATAAAGACATAGGTACATGCTTTTCTTACAATATTCAGGACTTAAAAATAACTCACTTAAGTCTCTGTAGTTAGAAATACTCATCACAGTGGACTAATATGAGTGTATACAAAGGAGATCACACATGGTTTAGAGATCTTCTGAACAGTAAAGATTCAGGCAACAAGTCTTTTTAACATGAGCTGGAAAGATGGAGTTTAGGAAATATGTTGAGTTGTTGTATTCACCTAACAGCAGTTTATTTGAAGTTGCAATTACCATTAAGACACATAAAAATGGGTGTATTTAATTAATACATTTCAAATGGAGTTGAAGGCTACTGAGATATCATATACAGTGTTGATCTTCCATTCAGCTGTCTTAGTCTTCTTTTGACTGTTAGTGCAAATGGGACATCAATTCACAGCAAGGATAGAAACACGTATGAGTTTTTCTTCTGTGTAAAAGGTTTGAGTCATCCAGTCTGATGACTGATCTATGCAAACTGAACATTTATTTGCACAAGGGTGAATTAGAGCCAAAACAAGCACCCTCTATTCCACAAAACATAAAATCAAAACCCCAAAACAACTCTGTTATTTCACTCACTTCACCATAAGTAAATCTGCTATTATACTTTGACCAGTAAGAAACTTCGCCCTCTGGGCTACAGATCATACCTGTTTTATATGCCAGCAAAATAAGTGGGCTTGACATTTCAGTGTTCCACTGCAGTTAACAATTCCTGGCAGTGATGGGCCAGGTACTGAACCTCCCCATCACTCAAACAGTTCCTGATCTATTGAATGCTGTAACTGATTTCTTATGCAAAAGAGCTGTTCAATGTGGTCTCTCTGCACCTTTGAGATCTCTTGTCCAAGAGATCTTTTTCTCTTCAGCTATGCCAAATGTGATCCTTATCTCCTCTTGAACAACATAGTGAACTGACTTTGACAGATTTACATAGTTCATGCTTGCTAATGCAGCTTGTACTTAGTGTAATATTCCATTAGAATGTGCAAAACACTACTCTTGTTAAAGTGAGTTGTTTTAAAATGCTTTGAAAAAAATCATAATTATTTATGCAAAATCTCTAATAGACTACTCTGGGATTTGCTAATGAAAGACTAAAGACTTAGACCTAAAATTTCTGGATAGATTCTGCAGTGGGAGAGACCACAGTTTCAAACAGGTTTTTTTTTTTTTCCATTGGAACTGCAATATCTGCCACTAATACAAATTAAGCTATATCTTATCAGCTTTCAGGGGCAGGTTTTAAAACTTACATCTCTGCCTAACAATATCCATAATTTACTGGATGGCTGAAGCTCATACACAGATCACACAGTCCATGGTGTAATTGACTTCATCTCCTTTCCTCACATAATAAATAAATTAGATAATATCGGAGCCTTTAAATTAACAAAATGTTAAATAACATTTTATGACTTCCCTTGGTGATTTTGAGGCTCACACAGCATTTTCCATAATACATCATTATAGCAAAAGCTCTCTGCAGTATTGCAGCTATATTACAGTAATATTATTATGGGAGAGCTGTTGCTTTGAGATGCCTATTAAACAGGTTTCAAGACCCCAGGAGCCTCCAAATGGTCAATAAATTGTACATTACCCAGGATTGCTCCATGAGCTATAGCAGAGCCATATTGCTTTGTTGCCTAAAGATCCAGGAGCAAAACAACTCCAGGCAAATTTAGTATAGATAAGATATAGAGCAGGTCTTTAATGAAGGCCTTCTGGTGCAAGGAGTACAAATGGCACATGCCCATATCCAGAGGTTTCAAACTTTGTGGTCTGATCCAAGAACCAACCTATTTGTGCAGTTTTGAGGAAGATCAAACCAAACCGAGTTTGCCTGAGCATGGACTGCACTAGAAAGCTGTAGGCCTGCAGGAGAGAGACACTTTTCCTTCATCCCTCTAAACAAAATGAAATGGTAATCGTCCTAATAGGACTATAAATCTACACAAATCTTGTTGATCTTTGTAGGATTTTTACTTCATATCTACCCATTTGTAACTTTCTTCCATAGGAGTCAACATGCATTGTTAGAAAATTAAAATGCAATGGAGTTGATGCCAAGGTTCTTGACTTAAATACAATACTTTCTATGTGATAGCATTTTTGCTCCATTGTAAAATGCAAAATTAATGGGAACAAGGTAAATGGTGAAATTCTTCTATGAAGCAAATGATGGGTATCAACCAAAAACTTCTCAAAAGAAGTTAGTTAAAAGGTTCTTCTGCTGGAGTCACACTGTTTTTACTGAAGCACTTCTGATGAAGAGTTGTAGATAAGACATCACACTGTGTTTGCAGACATAATTTATCTCAAATATTTCCTCCAGGGATCAATAGCAAGTATAAGAGTTTAAAATGAGATAGGTAGTTTTGGGGTTTTAAAATTGCTCTACCATGCGAATTAGAGCGAATATCCCTCATCTACCAGGCTGAAGTGTCAGCCCTGAGATGGAGCTGGCCTCTAGATGAACATTCCAACCTAATATGATATTTAGCCTAGTATTGTATTTAGGCATACATCTGCTTATTAATCAAGATTCTATTTAATCCTTAGTAATGCTTTAAGGGTAAACATTTACGCTTGTTAGCAAGGTATATTGTTAGCAATTACTTAAGACTTCTATGAGTATGAGTAAATCTTTCTTTTCAGCCAAGGCAGTAGGAGCAGACAGCAGGTCTCATATAACAATAGTTGCTTCAAATCTGAGGTATGACTGTATCTATAGTTCTGTATTAAGAGAAGAGTCAAGGGGGTACCATCGGGGTAGGTGGCTGGCCCCATTTGACAGTTGTTAGTCCAAACTGACTCCCTTGATTTTCCTCCGAGCCCTGTCCAGGCTTTAGGGGAAAACCAAGGAGTAGCAAAAGACAGATTGTTTCTGCGCCAATTAAGTGATGTAAAGATTCAGCCTCTCTAGAATCCTGCAGTCTGGATAAATCACAAATAAATAGCTTTCAGAAGGTTGCCACTTGAATATTGTGACCTTCTTACCAGTTCAGAAAGTCCTAAACACAAATTCAGCCCTAGTATTACACAATTACACCTCCAACCATACTAAAGCCAAGTGAAAGTCTTGGTGAGGTTAAATATCTTGGGATATGAGTCACATGACTCTAGGATTTGTCAGTTCCCTGAACATTCATTACCAGTATATTTGGATCAGAATAAAGTTGTACCATCTCACCCAAATAATATGTCAGGGTCCTGGAAATATGAACTTTAATCATTAAACACCACACAAATTCAAGAATTTGGTTCAAGTACATTTAATTAAATTCAGAATTTAATTAAAAGCTAGTTTCTTTCTGTACTTTCCCAGGCATTTTAATGGACTATCTTTTTGCATCCCTCTGAGCTTATCAAGCAGTTACACTTTCTCTTTAAGTTGTTTTGACCCTACTGCCCTTGCATGACCAACTTCTGCTAGGTTACTGGCTGTTGAACCTATTAAAAAACCTGAAATTTATTAACTGCAAATTATCAGCCTATTCTCTAATAGGGTTAGCACTAATTAGCCCTAAAATAAGCAGTGAGTTACTGTAAATTATACAGTCATCATTAACATTGATTACCTTGCTAATTAGTCATAGCAAAAAGTAGGCCATTTGAGCAACAAATGACATTACCATGCCACTATAAAGAGACATCATAATTAGACATAACCTCTGTTTCAGTTTTGCTTCAGTAAAGACCAACAAACCAGACGAAATTCAGTAAATTATTAATTATTAGTAATTTTTACTGATTTCAAACAGAGCTCTAGTTAAGGTACATTCTTTCCCAAGACAATTTTTAGACTCAATTTTTCTAAAATACCTACTCTACAAAACAACTGTAATACACCAAGGAGGATTGTGTATCCATTCCTGCAAAGGCAAGAAGATCACATAAGACATACAGAGAGGCAAAAGATAATGGTGCCTCCACGAGACTCAGTTCCAAATGTTTAAGATTTGGCCCATTTTGGGACATCTACTTTAAAATCCAGAAATACTGAAGATATTAAATTAAACATTCAATTTCTTATCAGGTGCTGACAGAAAATCAATTCACTATTGTACATTATTTAACATGATTTAAAAATATCATAGAATCATTTAGGTTGGAAAAGACCTTTCAATTCTTTGAGTCCGACTGCAAACCTAACATTGCCAAGTCCAGCACCAAATAAGGTCCCACAGTGCCACATATTTTAAATACCTTCAGGGATGGTGACTTCCCTGGGCAGCCTGTTCTGGTGCTTAACAACCCTTTCAGTGAAGACATTTTTCCTAATATCCAAACTAAATTTCTCCTGGTGCAACTTCAGGCCATTTCCTCTTGTCCTATCCTTTGTTAACTGGGAGAAAAGACTGGCCCCAACCTGGCTACAACCACTTTTCAGTGATCAGTTCCACCCTGAGACTCCTTTTCTCCAGGCTAAACAACTCCAGCTCCTTCAGCTGCTCTTCATAAGACTTCTGCTCCAGACCCTTCACCAGCTTCATTGCCCTTCTCTGGATACTACCCAGCAACTCAAAGTCTTTTTTCTAGTGAGAAGCCCAGAGAAGGACACAGTTCTTGAGGTGTGGCCTCACCAGTGCTGAGTACAGGGGAAGAATCGCTTCCTTGATCCTGCTAGCCACAGCAATAGCTGATACAGGCCAGGATGACAATTGGCCTTCTTGGCCACCTGGGCACACTGCTGGCTTCTGTTCAGCCCACAGTCAACTAGCCCTTCCAGTTTTTTTTCTGCTGAGCTGCTTTCCAGCCACTCTTACCCCAGCCTGTAGTGCTGCCTGGGGTTGTTGTGACCCAAGGACAGAACGTGGCATGCAGCCTTTTTGAACTAATGGCCTCGACCCATCAATCCAGCCTGTCCAAATCCTTCTGCAGAGATTCTTCACCCTCCAGCAAATCAACACTCTTGCCCAACTTGATGCTGTCTGCAAACTGACTGAGAGTGCACTTGATCCACTCATCCATATCATCAATAAAAATATTAAACAGGACAGGACCCACTACTGAGCCCTAGGAAATACCACTAGTGACTGGCCACAAACTGGATGTGACACCATGCACCACCACTCTCTGGGCCCAGCCACCCAGCCACTGCTTAACCCATCAAAGAGTGCACCTGTCCAAGCCATGAGCAGCCAGTCTCTCCAGAAGAATGTGGGAAACGGTGTCCAAGACTTTACTGAAGTCCTGGTAAACAACATCCACAGCCTTTCCCTCATCCATTCAGCAGGTCACCTTGTTGAAGAAGTAGATCAGGTTGGTCAAGCAGGATCTGCCTTTCCTAAATCCCCTCCCTCAGTGGAATGGGGAGGAGAATAAAAGTAAAACTTGCAGGTTGAGATAAAAACAGTTTAATAATTGAAAATAAAGTAAAATACAGTAATAATGGGCAATTATAATAATAACAGCAATGATAATAAAAAGGGAAAACCAAGTGATGCACAATGCAATTGCTCAATAGTCACTGAGCAGTGCCAGACCCTCTCTCTTGAACCCAGACTGGCTGCCCTTCTGGGTAACTCCCCTCAGCTGATACACTGGCATGATGTTCTATGGTGTGGAATATCCCCTTGGTCAGTTTGGGTACTAGACACAGCTGTGGTCCCTCCTGGTTCCTTTTGTTTACCTCTGACAGAGCATGAGACAAGGAAAAAAATCCTTGATGTAGGATAAACATGATTTAGCCAAAACTAAAATAGGATTATCAAAATCATTCTCCCTCTAAATCCAAAACACAGCACTGTAACAGTTCCTGAGAAGAAATTAACTCTACCCTAGCTGAAACCAGGACAATCAGACACATGCATACAAACCACCAGCTGCTACAGTTTTTGAGGAGACCATTCAGACCAATCAGACCCATAATAGTGAAACCAGAGGCTTGAGCCTTGAGAGACTCTGAAAATTTTTTGGCTACTCACACCTCCTGAGGAGAATGCAGCCTTGGAAGAAGATGCAGACATGCAGTGGATATCCAGAATCTTGCAGGCTGTTGCAAACAATACCTAATTCAAGTGCTATTAGTCTAGTGCAATTAGTCTAGAGCAATCCTGCAGTGCCCTGCACAGAGCAATGGCATTCATAAAAGTTTGTACAGTGACACCTTTGAAAGAGTGCCATTGCATCTTACTGTCAAAGTAATAACCCTACAGCTTGTAAAACAGAATATGATATTTTTTTTGTTGTTGCTTTTCTTATTCTATATTGTCTGCATTCCATGTTTTCATGTGTTAGATTAAGAAGTTGATGCAACTTTCTACTGCAAGCTAACGGTTGTGGATGGGAAAGGTTCAAGAAATAAATAGCAAGAAAAGCAAACCAAATGGAAATCAATAATTAAAGCAGAAAGTTACTGCCTGAAATATACAAAACACACACCCACCCCAAGTTATTGAAGGAATGAAGACTGAACTTGGTAAGAGACCAGAATATTGAAAACAAAAAAGAAAAAAACAGAGGAAGAAGCACAATACAGCTCAGTTCAAAGTATTCAGATGGAGCTATGGTCTAGAAATTTTTTCTTTTTTTTTTTTTTTTTTTTTTTTTTTTTTTTTTTTAATGAATTAGTTTGCTACTTTGCTGATTTTCAGGTAGTTCAGAAACTAAGGCCAGTTAAGAGCAGTTACAGTGCTTGTGTGTGTCCAGGCTGAGTTTTGTGAAAAAACATGCCACTGTAGAAAGGTTGCTTGACATAACTGTGCATGTTCTCCCAGCTTATCATTCAATCACAAATTAACCTCAGAGGGTGAGAACTGACCCTCTTTATAAATAAGCCTTCTCAGACCTACAAAAGACTACAAAAGATGTTACCTTTCCTATTTAAAATACAGTTACATGTAGAGGGATAAAGGCGAGAAAGCACTGAACCTTTTCTTTATGACAAGGTAGTTACTTCATTATAATAAACTGGCATCAAAGCAGCATAAGAGAAGTGGAAATGTCTTCACAGTTGTCTTCAGTTTCTGTGAAAAATTGTTTACTACTAAGAATTATTCTTTTTCCCCCTTTTCTGTCCACTGAACTTTATGTTTTTAATCAGAATGTGATTTTTATGATTCAAAAACTTTTAAACACCATAATCATGCTGTGGGTGATTTGAGCACTATGAATCAGTGATTTAATCTGGACAGAACTATTTCAATCTGCATCCAGTGTTCCATAGCTGATATGTTAAGGAAGAAACTTTTAACTTCCTGACTATTACACACGTATCAACTTTCCTGGAAAAAATAATTCTACCCTGATATTCACAAAACTAAAGTTTCAATGACCTTGAGTCATACCACACTTTTCTTATGTCTAATGAAAGACTCAGAATAACTTTATTTACTTTTCTGCGCAATTTTACCATTTAACACTGACAAGATATACTGATAAAGGTAAACATAGGCAAAGAAATTAAGTACCTAAAAATCCTACTGGTGTCACATAACTTAATTCTGACTGGCAAAGGGATTAAAATTTAGTATCTCCTATCCAGCATTATCATTACAAGCAATCAATATCACATTGAAAACAACAATGGAAAGTTTGATTAACAAAATATAATATAGGCCGCACTGAAAAAAACCAAACCAAACCAAACCAAAAAAACCCCAAAACAACCAAACAAAAAACAAAACTAACAAAACCCCTCAAACAAATACATTAAGACAGATTGAAAGTCCCAGGAAAAGTTTCTAGAATGGCTAGTCAAACCATGCATGAGAAATAAAGACTTCTTCAAGAATTTATTGATCATATTTATCTTTCTTATCTTCATTAAATTTGAGTATCACTTCAGATGATGAAGGAAACAAATTGATACAAAAAATGAGAATGAAGATGTCTTTACAGATGAAGAAAACAGCCTAAACTGTTATTTTCTTCAGTAAAGACTGAACACTAAGCACAATGCACATGGTAACTTCAAGATGCATTTCATAGTGTCTTACTGAGATTTAATGATACTGCAAACTTAGAAGCAAAGCCTTCAAAGGCAGGACAACTACTTTTCACCATTTTGCATAATATATTAGGATTCATAGCGCAGAGAAAGGAGAGTTAATAAGAAAAATAGAAAATGGGAAATGTCTAGCTCTTTAAAAAGACAGTTTTGCTAAAAAAACCCACAGTCTAACTGATAAAAAATACTGAGTAAACTGAAGATTCTGTCATTTCAAATGTTACTGGTGTTTTTTGTCATTAGATGTGGGAGATTTTGGTTGGGGGTTTTTTGTTGCCTTTTTTTTGGTTGGTTGGTTTGCTTTGTGGTGATTGTTTTTTGTTTTTTTTTTTTTGTTTGTTTGTTTGTTTGTTTTTTATTATTTTTAATTTGTCGTTGTCTTTAGGAGAGAAGTTACCATTAAAAAGAGAAGTTAAAAAAAAAAAAATAAAATCTTCTCCAGCTTCCTCAGAGAGAATATTTATGTTGCTAAACAAGCCATGTAACCTTTACATATTTCATGTATACTCCATGAGAAATTACTATTACCATAGAACTTTATAGAGAATTGTGGCATCTTACTAATTGGTTATCTCTTTGAGATATTTGGATGAAGGACAGCATTTCACTGCCAAGTGCACTAAAGCTTCACTCTGGCCATGTCCTATTGGACAGCAGGAAACTGGAGAAGCCAAGTCAGAGTGATAATTTAAATGCCTAAACTGGAGGAAAAAATGCTTCTGCCTCTCATGCTTACTGGTTGCTGATATGTTACAGAAGAAAAAAAAATGTTCTACAGAGTTCAGCTGTGGGACCTGCAATCTGAACCAATATGATAATATAAATTTTTTAATGGGTTGCTGGTTTCTTTTTCTTTAGGTAGTAGCTTTGTGTAGTTACCTTTAACCAATAAGTATTATTTGCAATATTACATTGAGTAGGGGGGGAAATTTGTAGCAATGCTTTTATACTGTATGTTCTGATTTTATTTATAACCTCCTCTACTTGTTTTCCCCCAAAGGCATAGATAGGAAGTACTGAGTAAATACTGACTATAATACTTTCATCACAAAGGTACTTGGATATCTCTCGGTTCTGATGCCTTTTCAAAGTATCTCTTAAATATCTGCTTGAATTTTACATTTGGATGTGTGCCCAGAAGTTAATGTAAAGTGTTAGCCTGAAATATTGAAAGAGAACCTACATTTTCATTTCCTCATGCCTGTGCTGAGAATCATTCCATTATCCCTCACATTTTTTTTTTTTTTGCTCTTTTAATAATTTTTCTCTAATTTCTGAATAGTAACAAGTTGAAGACTCAAAAATCCATTCTCACAGCCAAATCAAGCTGTTGTGGAGGAAGAGGGCATGGGAGGAACAAAAAGAAACCTCAAGGAAGAACTTGGTGTTTATATGAAAACAAAATTTAGCCGTGCTGGGTTGTGAATCAGAAGCCACAGCTGAAATCAATCCACTTGGCTACAAAAATGTACAGATAGTGAAGTGGTAAAGTTCATAGTACCAGGTATGTGTAAACAGCAAATTTAATAAACCAGCTGATAACAATAACTCATGTTCATATAGTACTTCATTGTGATCACAAACATCCATTCTATCAATACTGTTCCAAGGCAGAACCTATTAAACATAAATGTTAGATATGTAATTACATGAGGGAGGGGATTCTGACTCTCTATTTCACTCTGCTCAGAACCCTCCTGGAGTATGGCACCCAGCTTTGGGGTCCCCAGCACAGAAGGACATCAATCTGCTGCAGCAAGGCCAGAGGAGGGCCAGCAAAAAGATCAGAGGAAGATAACAAGTCTCCTAGGAGAAAAGGATAAGACAGTTGTGATTGCTCAGCCTGGAGAAGAAAAAGCTTCAGGGTGACCTAACTGCAGCCTTCCAGTACCTGAAGGGAGCCTACAAGAATGATGAAGTGAGACTATTTACAAAGGTCATTTGGTGACATGACAAGGGATAACAGCTTTAATCTAAAAGAGGAAAGGTTTAGGTGAGGTAAAAGGAAGAAACGCTTTACTTTGAGAGTGGTGAAGCACAGAAATAGGTTGTCCAGGGAAGTTGTGGCTGCCCTGTCTCTGGAAGTGTTTGAGGCCAGGTTGGATGGGGTTCTGAGCAACCTGCTCTAGTGGAAGGTGTTTCTGCCCACAGCAGGATGTTGGAACTAGGTGATCATTAAGGTTCCTTATAACCCAGACCATTCTATGACTTTATGATTCTACAATTTTATTTCTAAGTTTTCTTCAGAAACTAGTGGAAATTGTAGTTTATAAATCTCTATTCCATACTTTATGCTTTCAGTTAGGTAACATATTGTCATCAGTTATTTAAATACAAAGTGATACACTGTCACCCAGATAGCCTGACTAGAACAGGAAAAAAGACTTCTGATATTCAAACTCCCTTTTATTTCAGTCCTAGGTTATTCTCTGTGTGGCATGGTCACTAGCAAAATTTGTCAGCACTGTCTTTTGGTGGAAGAGCTCATGGTGAACAAACGCACACAAACCAATATGGTTTAAGCAGAATGTTACACTTTATTTACATAACTCAGACTCATATATCTTCAGAGCCCTGCAGCGCATGAACACCTTCAAACCATTGGTTAAATGCTATAAATCATGAGCTAAACAAGTATCACTAGCACCCTGATCATTGGTTATATGCAGCTGTGCATGTAACCTCCATGAAATCATTGTCTTTCTCCAAAAACTCCTCCTTATTATCTCAATAGTTTACATTCTTGCAGCCTGATATCAGCGCCCAGTGTATTTCCGCAACCTGCAAGCAGGCATCTTGCTAAGACAGCCGGAGGCCTATTAGTATGGTTTGCTCATGGTGCTTACTATTAGTCAAGCACCCCACAATTGTCTAATATCCTAGTGATCAAGTTGGAACCATAAATTTCTATGTTATCCATGAATCATATGATTCTATCATTCTGTGCTTTTCCTATGCTCATCATCATGCAATCCTTTGTAGCAAATTTTGTTGGTCATTTACAGTGGAAGGAAGGGAGCTACCTTATCACTAAGAAATGCTAATTTGATTTTATTACTAGAAGCACTTTCTGTCCTAAACTGTGACTCCCTTCACTTGCAGCGTATGTAAGATAGAAAGGATATATTCATCTCCCTCCTGCCAGCCCATTCTATCTTTAAATCACATTAAAACCTGAAGCTAAAATGAAAGCATTTCTAAATATACACTCCCTGCACTAGCCCTTTAAAGCTGAAACCATGGAAACTACTGGAAACTTTACCCTCACGTATGCCTATTAAAAACACAACCCTGTTTTTTTTAGATAGACTTCCAAAAATGGACAAGAAAGCATTCAAACAGATGTCTTTCCTTCTTGTGGGAATTGCATGTCCACAAATCTTGAGGTGGCAGATTATAAGAATCAGGAATGTTGAAGGCATTGCTACAACCTCTCTCCTCCCTGGGATTGTACTGGACAAGTGAGGATGTACTAATCAAAGCATAGTACATTAACAGACAGGCAATAAGACAGAGATGCCTGGCTGATGCCCATGACTCTCTTTGAAAGGATCCTTGGCAAGGACTGATAAGACAATAAAAACAACTGACAAGCCATGAACACAGTCCCTGTTCTCCTTTGGCCATAGATAAAATGAATGATGCAGAGGCATCTTCCACAGTATTTAGCAACAAAGCACAAAAGACAAATAACCAGATACTAACAACTGAAGTTGGATTATTTTAATCACATGCTGTGTGGACCCTCTATCAAAGGCTGGCAGTCAGAGTCTAGTCCATCAAATTCAGGAGCAGGAGCTCTTTCCACAGAGCCTGGAAAGGTATGTGTGCAGACATAAATTAATCTATTCTTCTTTTAACAGTGTAATTAGAACATAAATACAGGAAGGCAAGTAGCAGAAAAAGCTTCACAAAGTTTTCATGCAATTTATGAACTCTATACAGACAATAGTTTATCTGGAAATGTCTCAGAATTGCCTGACACAATACAGACTTTTGTAAATTGGAAGTGTCAAAACCACTCATGATTAGGTTCATCCTGCCCCCTTTCAGATTCTACTGATAGGCAGAAACGTGGTTAATGGCATGCAATGGGAGTGAATACTCCACCATAAGCAGAATTCCTCCCTTTAGTTTACTATTGAAAATGAAAGCGACATTATCTAGAAGGGCAACTCTTTGAAGCATAATTTGCACATCATTCTCCTCAAAGTGCCAAAGCATTGAGAGACCTTTTCGGCCCTTAAGGAAAGCAAGAGAATGTGAAGGACGAACCGTATTTCAAGTGCTAGCTCTTCCATCTGAAAACGCTTTGGTAGGCTACTGTAAAGAAGCAGACAGTGCTAAAAAATTGGTGAGGTGATACTCCAGAAAAACCAGGAAAAAGCTCTGTGCTACAGAGCCACAAGGACTGCCACACTGCAGTGGCACTGACAGCCCCAAGCTTTGGTCTTGACTCCGCTGTGCCAGGAGCTACATTGTCACACACACAAACACACAAAAAAGGAAATATAGACCTCAAATTGTTTACAACTTAGTAACAAGCGAGAAACCCTGTCCCCCTGTCCTACTGGAGACCTTAGCTAAGTAGGATGATACAAAACTGCAACCCTAAACTGAGAGTTGAGTGTAGAAATGCACAAATGTACATCATAAAATCTGTTCCAGTTGAGACAGTAAGAATGGAGATCTAGATTCAAAATATTGATATGAATATGCATGCAACTGGACTGGGCTCGGGCATTTCAGGAATAAACTGGGTTTTTTTACTTTTAACTTCTATCAATTTTGTGTATACATTTGTGGGGGTCAGAGCTGGGGGATAAATGTGTTACCCATTGTTAGAGGGCTTGATTTCACGAGGAAGTACATACAAAACACAAGTTTGTTTCCATTTATCTTCGATTGCCCAAAAGGCTGTCCATCCTGACAGGCCTTCAGCAGAACACTCTGGTTTTCAATGTACATTAGCTAAAACTTCATGATGATCTCTGATACCCGAAGTTAGTCTAACACCAAAAAAAGAGCGCAGCCAATCCAACTTCAATAGTTTGGTAATCAAGTTGAGGTTTTTTCCCTCTCCCTTTTTAACGAAACATATACAGCTGAAGCTGTACTCTGTTTTGCTTTTGAAGTTGTAGTTTTGTCCTTGTTTGGGGACATAGGGAAAAACACTTATAACACTGCTTAGCTGTGATTGATGATAAAGTCTCTTTGATTAAACTACCTCTATCAGAGATTCCGTGACTGACAGAGCTGGAAATAACATAAATCATCCTTACATGAATGATGGCTGGAGAATTTTCCATTCTTTCTCAAGGGAAAAACAAATTTCTCTTGAATTAATCTCTCTTAAAGCACCAAGAAAGTGACTAATTTCACTCTGACATTTCCCATCCTGTATTGCAAATACTAAAGGACAAGGTTCCTCTTGCTTGAATGAAAATCACAAGTCAGCACAGTCAGCACATTCTTTTGAATCACTCAAGCCCTGTGGTGCTAAATGGAGCCTGCAGCACAGCCATAGTAATTGTTATATGCATGGGGATGAACTTCCCACTCCCTTACTCCTTGGTGAAACAAGCTGTTGATAGAAGCAAAGCCAGAATTGCAAAATCACTTTGAGTATAAAATATGTCTGTCCAAACTGAAATGAACTGATAAAGTGTAGACATTGTATTTTCTGTTCTTCTGTGATGCTGAACTTGGTTCTGGCACGTGTACCATCTGCACGTGACATAAGAGGGAACTAAGACTCAGAAAGATTTTATTAAGTTTTATACATATCTGGTGAGGACAGACTTCACTGTCCCAATGCAATATGTGCAGCTTTGTGGCTTTACTTAACATTAAACGTTGCAAATTCAGCTTCTTTTGGCTCTCTTTGATTATGTTTAGCTCACTTGAAAGGTTGTGGTCTGATTCTGTACTGCTCCATTATATTTGAATTGTCTTCTCTTGTTTAGTGTTTGGAAAAAAATATTACTCCTGCCTTCAGCCATCTGAACCTCTGAGAGGCTCTGGCCCCAGACATTGCTTAAAACTGAAAGCCATCTGTGCAATTTAAAGACAGAAGAGAATCTACTCAGCTAGATAAAAGCTTTCATAGATTATCAGAGAAGGGCAAAGACAACAATCACAGGGAACAACAAAGTATGAGTTCAGATTTAAAGGTGATCCACTGCTAGCATCTGGGTCCTAAACCAGATACACTAGAAGAGTATAATTAGATGACAGCCTGCAAAAGTCCCAAAGGTTGTGTTAGTCTCATTAAATTCCCATATTCCAGAGCACTGTCTAGTTTGTTCTAAGATTTCAGATCTCTTGAAACCATAATCAGAAAACAGCATGTAGGTATTTTAGTTGTCCCAGATCATTGCTTCTCTATACATATTGTTACAAGTATATAAAGAATGGATTCAGTCTGACTGTGCCTTGCCTCCCTCCCAGTTTAGAGCTATTATGGAAAGTACTTTGCCTGGTGACTATTTCTGCTTCTTTGCAAAGCATTAATGGTGATCTATATTGCTGAGGCATGATTAGGAATTTCTGCAGTGCCTATAGGAAACTGTAAAATGATTGTTCTTCTAGTTTACTCTTGAAAAGCCAACAATATTACTGGTATTGTGCAGGGCACAAAAATCAGGACAGACTCCGCAGTGGAGAGCTTACAAACTAAACCTGTGTAGTACAAATAGGTACTTATTTTCAAAAAGAAGGAAAAGGGTTTGTGTCAAGCAAGCTTGACAAATTCCTGCTGAAGCATACATCACAAATAAGGATTCATGGCCCCATCTGAAGGGGTTCTGAGCACCCACAGTTCATAATGACAGTGTTAGGATCAGCAAGACTAGAGCACCCATCCAGAGTAGGCCATCAGCTTAAATAAGAGTAAAATCGTAGAGGTTATGAAGTGCTTTACTGTCATTCGTATGACAGGTGGTGCCACTAAAACAGTGGCATGAGGGAACAGCAAAGAACACACAGCTCAGCCAAACATTTATTTTTTTGCATAAGACAAATTATTTGGCAACAGGGCATAAGAAATTCATGTCATTTAAATACAAATTGTTATGGATGAAGGGGCAAATATTTGCCACCATCCACAGTTCTGTAGCTAGTCAAGAGTCTGTGTTATGAATGCTATGGCAGTGCTCATCATGAACACGCACAATAAGGACAATTTTCCTTATAAAAGCTTTCCCTCAAAAAGAAAAAAAATCCCTTCTCCTCTTTGTTTTGACAAATATTGCAAAGAATCAGATGAATCCCATGTCCACTGCGAGTCAGAAAATCCACTAGATCTGAGTTGTAATTGGGGTAACTTTAAATGTACTACAGCCTGTGAAGGAATCAGTCTGTAAACTGTAACACGGTATTCTGTAGAGGAATCAGCACACAGACCTTTATTTTTATTAATGGTTGCTGACATGTTCTGTATATAGAATTCAAATTGGCTTCTGTAATAACAGCAAGACATGATATGAACACTGGATGTAATTTATGTCCCCATTTAGAAGCTTTGTGTATCCTGCCAGAATTATAAGAACAGCATTCTGGTCTCATTTCTAAATGACAGCTATACATACACAAACACATACACACACACAACTATACTATCTGTATAGTAACACTACACCAGACATCAAAGATGTTTTTCACTGCAGTGCTTTAAAGGGAGGTCCTCAGGTCAACTGGATAAGGTCCAACAATTTCTTGAGTTAAATTATAAGAAAAGCAAATGAACAAAAATTTAGATATATCCTGCATCAATCATCTCACTCTTCCATTAGGTTCTCTTGTCTTGCAGGAAAAATACTTCTGCATGTGTAAGAGAACAAAATGTTTGATGGACACATAACACTGAAGGAAGCTTAAAGCTGTAATTTTTCCAATACATGTACCTGGCAGACAGTGCAGTCTTCTTGCTTGAAGTCTGTATTCCACAGGAATAAGTAGAATATATTATGTTGCAAACACAGAACAATCTGAGGTTTGGATAAAATTTAAGGAAAAATTTGCATATTTAAATTGATGTTAGTACACCTTCAAGTCCAAAGCAGAAACATGCCTAGCACCTTGAGAGCTGAGTCATATGCAAGGGTCCGTAACAAGGCGATTACATACTGAAAAAGCATATGAATACCATAATAGTAGGAATTCTACTTAAGTGCTACGGGAAAACATACATGACTTGCTGAGACATCCGCATTTCTCATCCACATCTGATTAATTTACTTCTGTCCTTCATTCCTATCCAATTCCCTTTAGCCCACTTTGATTATTTTGAATTCGTAAGATTCTAAAAGCAGTATTCTCCAACCAAAAACTGGCAAGCAATCAGTCAAAGACACAGCACTCTGCAGAAAGGAATTCTCAGTTACTGATGCCTGCACATCTAAAGCCTGAAACCTCTCCCCCCTCCAAAAAAAACCGCAACAGAATATCCAGCAAGCAGCTGTATGTAGAGGAGAAATTGCTGAGCAGAATCATAAGGTAGACATGAAAAAATAAGGATGAATATAAGTAAGCTTAAAAAGTATTACTAGGGTAAAATCCTTTCCTTTCTTCCTTTCCTTCCTTTCCTTCCTTTCCTTCCTTTCCTTCCTTTCCTTCCTTCTTTCCTTCCTTTCCTTCCTTTCCTTCCTCCTTTCCTTCCTTTCCTTTCCTTCCCTCCCTCCTTCCCTCCCTCCCTCCCTTCTTCCTCCCTTCCTCCCTTCCTTTCCTTCTTCAAGAACACAAAGATATTTCTGGGAAAGAATTTGGGAAAAAAATCGGTCCTGTTTAGAGTGTCTTTCCTGCACAATGAGGGAATGCAAAATGAATGGAATTTCACTGTGAGCAAACCATGACAGTTACACAACAGCTCACAACTTGGCAGTTTTTGGAAGACCAAGCCTGAGAATTAATAACGGGTTTTGTTAGTAATTTTCACTGTGGTTTGAGCCTCATATAGAACTAGAAGTGCATCACAGTCTGTCTGATCATGTTCTAGAATGGTGTGTCTTCTCTTCAAAAAAATTTCATCCTGTATATGTATTACTGTTATTCACAGGCAAATCTTTTTAATGTCTACTATTGATGGTGAAAGTGGGGAAGAAAAAAATATCACTTGGTATATGGAGATAATTAAAAACTATTAGTAAGAGTATCTTCCTGTAAGAATGAATAGAAAGCACTTTCAGTGTTTTCACTGTTAATTTGTCTTGTCTTTTCTTTTTTCACTCTTTTCCTTTAAAATTACATTTATTCCTACGTAAGTTAATGTATTATCCAGAGAGAAATAAAAAATACATTCTTAGTGCCAGTATTACTTCAGTTTGCATGGTACCACACAAATGAATTGCACTTTATAAATAAATTAAATTACAGTTTCCTTTCTCCAGAGAGTTTTTAGTCTCAGGATATCAGCAAATGCTGTTGGCCTTGCTCATGAATATAGCACCAGTGGATTAGCCTGCATGACTGAAGCCCTTGTACTTTGATATTGTTTAATAATAAAAAATAAGGACAACCCATATCCTGATCTGTTTTGCTGAGACTGACATAGGAACAAAGCATTAGTACAAAAAAAAAAAAAAAATCACAAGTATTTCTTCTAGCTTTCACTTCAAGAAAAGGTGCCTCAGTCAATGGAAGTTTGTGATAGTATTACTTCACCACAGTTTATATACAAACTGTTCCCTTAATTCCATGTAGGCAACCTTCCCTCTGAGCTCCCTGTAGACATCAGACATCCTTCCCACGTACAATGAAAAATAGAACACATGAATCTCTCCCAGTTTTAGCAGTCTCAAAATTTAACAGTCCTTTAAGACAAAATTGTTTAGAGGCTTTCTCAACAGTCAAAGGAGAGATTTGTCTCTTTTCAGGAGTTTAATTAAGGATGGAGGAACACTAGATTTTTTTGTATAGTTTTACTTCTTTTATCATACCCTTACGATAGCAATGCTGAATGCCTACGCTTGTATCAAGTAACTTAAAAAAGTTTCTCCTTTAATTTCTTTTGTTCTCAAATTAGATATTACTGACTGTTGTCCTACATGTTTTGTGTTATGAACTACATGGTCCAAATTGAAATACAGTGTTACCTGTGGCAGATTATTCTGGAAAGAAAAGTATTTTGTGTAAGTTTCCTGAAACTTTTTGTTGCCACATTCTCTTCAGAGTGTCATTAACAGTACACACCAGTTTAAAAATAGACTGGTGATTCATTTTAAGTACAACAGAAAGTGAGGCTACCAGAGATTTTATTTGATCACCGTTATCTTGAATCCTACCAATCTGGATGAGTCACTATTCCATTTCACTCCTCTCCTACTCTTTCCTAATGTAAGTACAAGCATCAGGACATTGTATGAGAAATCATCCTCTGTGGTCTGCTCATTTAAATGGATTTTTTTTGGTTAGGTTTTTTTAAGATGTCCTAAAAGTTGTAAGTGTAAGGATACATAAAGGGCCACAAATTCACTTCTGTCCCTCCCCCCTCTCAGTTCTTTCATTCAGAAAGCAAGCAAAGTTCTAAACGAAGCTCTCATTTCTGGTTTAGACCCTAAATGTCTTTAAGGATGTAACTTAAAAAGACGTTTTTAAGCAAACAAGTGCTTAACTATGTGTTCCGCTGAGAAAAATCTAACCTTAAAGTTAATCATACACTTGCACAATTTTCTTATGTAGACTGGACATGAGTATTTCCTAGAACAGGGTTTCTTATTGTTTCTTATGGTGCCCCTATGACCTCTTTCCTAATAGTTCTTACATTAAAGACCATGAGTAAATCATGAATTATGCCCACTGTCTTGGTCTCCTTATTTACTGTTATTCTTCTTTTGCATATGACGAAAAATACTCAATTATTTGTTCAAATCTCATACTTTTCTCTTCCACATAAATCAGACCAGTAAAACATGTATTTCCTTCCCTCATTAGCCTTGCTTTGCTCGATATTTCTTCATATTAGCACAGCAATAACACTGCTAAAGATCCAGACTTCTTCTGGCACTTTTATTATAGGTCAGTGCTTTAAGACAGAATTCCAACATGTCATTCACTCCATTTTGTGTGTTTGCAAATTCACTCCAATTCTAAAACTAAAATGTGATCCAGACTTCATCACACTCAGTGATACAATTGGGGTAGGGTTTTTCAGTACATATTATTAGAATGGTCTTTGATATGGTGTTTAAAGGGAAATATTTCACCCGGGTTTTTCCTTCTTCCTATTTTCCCTCCTTCTTCCAATATTTTTTTTTTATACAATGTCTCTGAAATAAATGCCTATTAGATATAGTCAAAAGAGGCAGGAAAAATATGTAGTGTCACCAAGGTTCTGAAAATTGCACAATAATAAAGCAGGGGGATATGGGGGAGAGAGAGAGGGAGAGAGAGCACACCAGGGAAAGATTTGACTGTTTGTACTCTTTGATCCTTTTACACAGAAGCAGAAATAAAGTTGTCATGATGTTGACACTTTTTTATTTAGAAAAGCATGCTTGTTCTCCATCGGGCAATTTCTAAAAGAGACTAGTAACAGAAAACACAGCAAACATGCTAACCGAATTAAGATCAGCATTTTGGGATTTAGCCCTCTACCCATTTCTTGCATACATATATACATGAAATAACCCATTTATTGACTTTTTGTTTCCTCAAGCATGAACAAGGCAGCAAAAACCTCACAAACCAGAATATGTAGTATTTAAAAACAGCATACTTGCAATTAGCCTAATATGTATGTCAAGATCATTATTATAATTAGAGATGTCAGACAATGCAGAACTTGGGCCTGCTACTGCTCCTCTGGCCATTGCCCATTCTGACAAGTTGAAGAAGTCACTTGGCTTTGCAGCATAAAAAAAATTGATGTAGTAAGACAGACCTGACTTACAGAGGTGTTTTGAGGCTTTATCAATTGCCCATGAAGCTCCTTTGATTCTAACATAAAAAATGTCAGCTCTGTGCCTTTTCTAAAGGCTAGTGTTTTTCTGCTTGCATCTGTCTTGCTTCTGGGTTTTCCTGGTCAGGGCTTTTGGTCACAGTAACCCATTCCTCTGGGTTTTCCCTATACACAAACTATGTCTCTTCTTGTTTAATACATTTAAGTGTACAAATAAAAATTTAGGGTCACTTCTAGTTTAAGTCATCAAACTGGGAATAATTTACTGGACAAAAAAGTAATACAGATTCAGTACTACCACTTTATCACTCTTCAAAATTGAAGAAAAATAGAAAAACCATCTCTTCTGTAGGGCTTCTTAGTGCTTCCTTTTAAAGAGAGATGTTTCATGTCATCAAGCTCTGAGTTAGTAAAAAGATATGCAATCTTTACAAATTAGAGCTCATACCTATACATAAAATCATTGAGGTAAGAGTTCATGGAAAACAGGCAATATTGTGAGAAATTTGAAATAACTTTAACTAATTTGCAATCCAGTTTTCAATTATGACTGCTGATTCTGTCATCATACAGTTCAAAGGAATACTTCAGGTAATGACCTTCCCAACTCCCATATATACCAGGTATCCTAAAAGAGAAACCTCTACTAACAAATTCAGCTTGAACTCCAAATCCTTGAGGAAAGGTAGTATATTGCCAAAGTGATTTACATCTTGGGCTAACAGGAAAGGTATTTCCTGAAAGATTTATGGTAACTACCCCACACTTCCTGCACGCTGTTCCTACTGATGAAAGAAGTGAATTACCTATCAAATTCTTTTCCACTGTAGGACACAACATAGGAATTTAAGTTAGAATGTCCAGTCCTCAAAGAAGCTACAATAGAAACCCCAAAAATGCTTTAATAATGAGGGAATAGCTGGTGAACTAGAAGACCTGAGGAATGCAGAAGAGCACAAGAAACTGAAACAGGTGCCAAGTGAATTTTTTGGTGGTGCATGAGCCATTAGCTCCAAGAGACACCATAGCACAACTTGTCTGCAAAACAGAGATTTAAGAGAACATCTGTGAGATCCGGGAAATTAATACTTGAGTTATGAAAACAATTACCTAATTGATCAGCAGTTCTATATATATGATGTTTTTTCTGACTATAAGCGATCAGGATCATGGTGCTTCTTTTACACTGTACTCTTTCACATAAAATAAAAATAAAAAATTGCCATCTTGTACTTTTTCACTATAACTTTTCTATGTATACATGTATTATGTCTTGCCATCCAATTTTGGCCTCATTTGCTCATTTTGTTAAATTTATGGTTAAGCAAAAGCTGTAATAATCAAATAACTAAGTTCAGGCAATGAAGAAAAGAAACAAACATTACCTTGCACACAGGCAATACAGCAATCATGTAGCCTTCTGAATAAGTTATTTAAATGTTTGTGTACACAGTTTTTCTGCAAATATTTTGACTGTCAGAGTTTCAACTATACAGACAGAAATATTCATACCTACAAGACACATCAGTTGACAATCAGGATTGTATAATCATGAAGATAATTTGGACTAGACAGTGGTCTATATAATCTAATTAAAGAATCACCTTCAAAACTTCATGTGATCACAAATTTTGCTACCTTCTGCCTTGTTGATCTTTGCAGATCAATAAATGCATCAAACAAAAGACCTACTAAGGAATGCTGAAGCATTTTATTGTTAACTTCCAGGCAGGATGGAAACTGACATTTTAATCCAGCTCTCTATTTTCTATATTTCAGCTTGTGATGCAGGACATTTTTTTCTTCTCATATCATAGAAACCTAACAGCCTGTGTTCATTTCAGGGAGAGGAAATTTTTAAAGCTTTATAAGCTCATACTTCATCAACTAAATATTGCCAAAGTAAACAGTTTCTAAGAGATCTATGAAACAAAATTTTCTTTTTAAAAAGTCATGCTGTTCAATTTTTGTAGTTTCTCTATTTTCTATTCCAGTGATTTAAAATATTTTTAATCCAGACTGCTCAGTGTATCTTTCATCTAGCTACTAAGTGTTTTATTAAATTAACTATGCAGAAAATATTTGAAATTTTTACTTCCATCTGGATCCTCTCAACAATGGCTGTTTAAAAGAATTACTATGTATATTTTAATATTTTTGGACGTAACAGGATTCTAGTCCGTGATTCTATGAGAATAATCTGAATTAATTACTCTATCTTGCTCAAGATTAACTTGAGAACAGCCTTCTTTTTTTGGTCTGCTCCTGTAAGAGTTGCTAAAAGTGCTATGATATCATTTTATCCAAAATTTCTACATCATACAAACAAAGATTTTGCAAAGTGAAGAACATTACAGTGTTAGATTTTATGTTTTTTTCAACTATTCGGTTTCAGCTCTTGCAATTCATCTTTCCCTATTCAGGCAATAAAGACAAAACATTATTTTCTGCTCAGCAGGCTGTGTTTTCTATTCAGATGATTCAAAAGTATCCAATAGACCATAAATAGAACACACATAATTAGATGTAATCACATATGATGCAAACATTAGATGAGTTTCACCAGATGATTTAGTAAACAAATAGGATCTGACATTTTTTCAAGTCATCAACACCTTTTGTAAATAAAATTTAGCACATAACAACAGATTTTAAGATATATTTTTTCATTTTCTACTGGAAACCAGGGATGACCAACAATTTTTACTACATTTGATCTGACACAATAAATTTTTCACTGAAAAGTTTGTTAACAATCACTTTTTCCCCCATCTCTAAAGACAATTTTTATCCTATGACTTTACAAGGCTTTTCTAGCATGGCTTACTGATGAATAACTAAAAAATGCAAAATGCTTTTTAGCTTATCCTCTCTTTCAGCTGTCCAAATGTCTTGTTCTAATTTTAAAAGTGCAAATTTTAAATGTAATTTCCCCATCCTTTTAATTGGAACCTTAACCACTACCTGTAATCAGGAAGTTTATTTTAGACTCATAATCCTTAGCTGTCTCATCAAATCTGATGAAACAACTCAACTGTCTGAGTTATGGTGTAATATTTCTATGCAATTCATAGACATCATTCCCAGTTCAATGGCCAAACTGTTAAATTTGACTGTAAACAAAGACTGAGAACCGGTTTATGTATCAATAAGTACTCTCTTTTGATGCAGTGCTTGTCAGTCCCAGAATACCATTTTCATCATCTTACACAAAGAAAAGCCCACGTGTACACAAAATATTGATCAGCACAGAGATCTCAGAAAGTACAGGCAACATCTTGCCTATATTTCCAAATCTAGCCATTGTTTCTATTTTAGGTTATAAGGCTTTGTTCAGAGAGCCTTCGCTCTCTTCTCTTCCAGCGAGGTTCGGGAACAGTGGGTCCTTGCGTTGGTCTCGCTTATCTAAGGCTGAGGCCTGCAGCATCCACTGACCTGCCACGTGGAGGACGGGAGAGTGCTGGCTGTGTCTGCCAATCCTGCTTTTCTAAGGGACATGGTGAAATTTGTTTCACTAGTTATTTTCCTAGTTCTCGGGTTTGATTGCGTATATCTGTTTGGTGTCCCTTTTTTGTCTCCTTTTATTCCTTTTTCCCCTTTCCCTATCCCTTCGGGGGGTGTTTGAATTCCGTTTTGCTGTGCATATGGCATCTTAACTGCATATAACTGTAATATACAGAAAATATATATTGTTATATAACTAGCTTAATTTCAGGTTCTTCAATTTGCATAGTTCTTTACCCTGGAAGGAAAAGGGGGGGGAGGGGAATTGCTGCTGAAAATTTAGGCATTTGACAGGGAGCCAAGTCCCAACCATCACAAGGGGAAAACTAAGGAGAGAAGAATGACAGATTGTTTTCTGCGGCAATTAAGTGATGTAAGCTGGTTTGTTTAACACTATATAAGCTGGACTCTCTCACAGCAAAGACGGATGCCGTACCTGCGAGGGGATGCACTGCGTAGGATTTTCCCTGTTACAGGGAGAGGTTCTCCAGCCCTTCACTGTGACTGGGGCTCCTCAGCTGAGGAGCAGTTTGGATGATGGTAATGTATTGCTTAGGGTAACTGGTGATGTATCTCTCTCTGTCTGAATCACTATAGACTTTCACTGCAATAATGATTAGATGCGTTGCTAAGTATATCTTTCCATAAGCCACTGCTTCTTTTGTAATTCTTTGCTGGTTTGTGCCATAGTAAAATTACACTTATTCTTTAAAGTTGATGTCTGTGTTCTTTCAATCCATCCTCGTTCTCAGGGCAAAACAGACTGGCAAAACAGCATCTTGAAGGACTGTTCTTTTCTGACAGCAGTATAAATAATAATTGAAAAGGAAGTCAAGTTTTCTTTATTTATACCCCGTTCTTAGGGAAACACATGGATTGGATTAAATAGTGCTTTCAAAGAAAAATGTTGGTGTTTGATGGCTTTTAATATTGCTGCCCACACCAAGACAATAAATAAATGCTATCAATATTACCTGTTCTTACTTCTTTAGCAATTATTTCAATAAAGTTATATTCATGCTGTCAAGCATCAACAAGAACTGCTAGCATCAACTAGTAAACCTATTTGGTGATAATAAATTATTTTCAAGGATGGTTTTGAAAGGGATGTTAGCAGTAACAGCAGTAACAGCAGTAACAGCAGCAACAGAGAGTTGGTACGTATTTTATAAAACTTTTAAATGTATGAAACTAATAAAGACTAAAGAAAAGTATAAGAAAGCAGCAGCTCAGAGCACAGGTATACACTTACTAGGCAAAGATCAAAAATGGAGTAATACAGCCCTCCCAAGCCACACATCCCATTTCTCAGAATGCTTACAAGATTCCCAAAACATCATTTCTTTCAAGGATGACAAGGAGGTTCTAATGTACTCTGTTTCTCAACACTAACAGTCAGGGAACAATGTTGTTAAACACAATGCCTAAGGCAGGCTGGTAAAAGTATAAGTATTTTAGCTTCCTGATCATCTTTCTCTTCTCAGTACTCTTCCCAGTACATTCCCTAGTTATAGGGCCTACTTCTGATCTCATTTACTCCAGGCTGACAGTAGTGTAAGTACAATTCCAATGCCTGTGACAGTATTCTCGCTTTACATTAGTGAAGTGAGATAAGAATAAATCCTCTCTCTTCACTCTTGAATTTAGTGTGAAGACTCCTGAGAATAAATATGATGTCTCTTCTACTTAGGCTAATTTACAAAGGTGTTACAGGTGACATTATAAGCTCTATCAACACAGACTTTAGTGATGCTGACTAAAATCACTTTCAATTGCATAAAACATTTATGAAGACCAATTAAAACCACCAGCAGTAAGGCTATCAGAACTACATCTATTATGTTGTTATAGATTTTCCTTCAGTATGACAGCAATGTTCCTTATTGTCTCTAAAGAGAATTTTTCTCTTTAAACTGAAGTTTACTTCTGTTGTACTGAAAACTAAACCCGAAAAATAAGCTGGAAGGGGACAACTTTCCAACCCTTCCACACTGGGAAAGGAAATGTTCCTCTCATCTTGATACTTCAGACTACAGATGCTCCCTCCAAGGATATTTCTTCCTCTCTACGTCAAAAAAGACCCACATATTGACCTGCATTTTCCTACTTTGTTAAGAGGACTGTTAGCAAACTAGTGATACATTTCATGTAATTGTTTCTTTACTGACTCTTGGTAGAAGCCCATGCTTTATTTTTAATGGTAATGGGCTAGAGTATAAATATAGATGCATGAGTTTCTCATCCTACACTGAAACTCCCTGTTTTGTCACCAGAAACACCAAGACAATAAACACTTTGTATTGTAAGTATGTTTTCTGGCTATCATTTATTAACTATTGTTTCTTTCGCTCTTGGCCAGACAGGATATTTGCCTAACATCTTACCACAATTTCTCTTTCTTCTCCGCTGTATTGTTCTCTTATCTGCACTGTTTCTTTCCCTGATTTTATTTTTTTCCTCATTTGTTCCTCTGCAGTTCTCTCATCACCTTCATTTCCAATAGGTCCCACCAGTAAGAATTTGCCCTGTTTTGTCCACTGAAATTTAATCAGTGATGTAACTCATGCTAGCATTTTACATGCCATCAGAGAAATCTTGAAAAAAGATGCAACCTAATGAGACTTGATATTCTTTCCTGCTAAGGGTGTTCCAGGCTTTCCTTCAGGCTAAGCCACAAGGAAATCTTTACTTCCCCTTAGAAAGTTCAGAGCCCAACAGCTCGAAACTTTCTGTTTCCTAACATACACTTTGATTCGAGAAAACATTGACAACTAAAATACCACATTAAAACAGCTCAATGAGGCCTTGCGGCTGGAAAGATGACATCACTGAGCTGTGCTATTTTGAGGGAACTTACCATCTTAGTTTTAAAGCTAATCCATGCTATATTGTATTTCTAAATTTGTTGCTTGCCATCCCTTGCATGACACTGCTTCATATGTACACAGCAATGGTCTCCTCTTCAGGACTACCCAAACATCTATCTCCAAATCATGAGAGTTTTACAAAGTTTCAATTTTGAATCAAGTTCCAGGCTGATAGCCATATTGCACTGTTACATCAGAGCAAAATTATATACTTCATTTCAGGAAACTCATATGAAATATAACTATATACCTAAATAACATATGAAGTATAACATGCAGTTCAGGATAATGCATGCAGTGGAAGAGAGGGAAGAGAGTGGAAGAGATGGGACATTCCTTTACCTTTTGCGCTATTTCTCTAAGGGTGGGATGGTATACTAAGGAGCCACCACTTATAAAAGGGGTAAGAAGGATGAACCTGGGGACTACTGAGCTGTCAGCCTCATCTCTGTGGCTGGAATAGATCTTCCTGGAAGCTACATTAAGGCATATGGAGGACAGACAGGGAGGTGATTTGAGACAGCCAGCACAGCTTCACTAAGGGCAAGACCTGCCTGACCAACCCAGTGGCCTTCTTTGAGGCAGTGACATCAGTGGACAAGGGAAGGGCTACAGGTGTCATCTATCTGGACTTCTGTAATGTCTTTGCCACACTTCCTCACAATATCTGTCTCTCTAAATTGGAGAGAGAATTTTATGGGTGGACGGTTTGGTGGGTAAGGAATTGGCTGAATTGGTTGCATTCAGAGAGTATGGGCCAACAGCTCAGTGTCTGGATAGAGACCAGTGATGAGTGGTGCCCCTAAGGGGTCTGTAATGGTACCAGTACTGTTTAATATCTTCATCAGTGACACAGACAGTGGGATTAAGTGCATCCTCAACAAATTTGGATATGACATGAAGAGCAAAGTGGTGTGGCTGACCACCCAGAGGATGGGATCAGGATGCTATCCAAAGGGACCTGCACAAGCTCAAGGAGTGAACCTACAAGTTCATGAGGTTCAACATCTCATGTTGAACATCTCAGGAGTTTCAACAAGGCTAAGTACAAGGTGCTGCACCTGGGTAAGAGTAACTCTCTGTATCAATACAGGCTGGAAAATGAAGGGATTAACAGCTACCCTGTTAAGAAGGATTTGGGGATATTAGTGCCTGAAAAACTGGACAAGAGCCAGCAATGTGTTCTTGCAGCCCAGAAAGTCTGATATAACCTGGGCTGTATCAAAAGAAATGTGGCCAGCAGATTAAGGGAGGTGATTCTCCCCCGCCAGTATGCTCTGATGAGACCCCACTTGGACTACTGTATTCAGCTCTGGGGTCCCCAGGACAAGAAAGACATGGTTCTTCTGGAATGGGCCCAAAGGAGGGCCACAAAAGTGGTCAGAGGGCTGGAGCACCTCTCTTTCCAATGATGAAAGGGTTGAGAGAGGTGAGATTGTTCAGCCTGGAGAAAAGGCAGTTCCTGGCAGACCTTACTGCAGCCATCTAATACTTAAAGGGGGTTAAAGAGAGATGAGGAAAAACCTTTTAGTAGGGTCTGCAGTGATAGGACTAGGGGTAATGATTTTAAAGTAAAAGAGGCTAGATTCAGACTAGATATATGAAAGAAATTTTTTATGATGACAGTGGTGACACACTGAAACAGGTTGTCAGATTGTTTGGAGAGTGGATGGATTTCCCATGTCTGGAAACATTCAAGGTCAGGTTGGATGGAGCTCTGAGCAGCCTGATATGGGTGAAGTTGTCTCTATATATTGTGGGGTGGTGTACTAGATAACCTTTAAAGATCCCTCCCAACCCAAACCATTCTATTATTCTGTGATTTAAGAGGGAAAAAAGCACTACAAAAAATTAACTAGACTCAATTTGGACCTTTTTGTAAATCTTCCATTAAAAACCAGAGAAAATAATTCCCCTTAATATCCACATAAGCAGCAGAACAGCTTGAATACTTCTTATCTCAAAAACATGGATTCAGTGTCCCAAGTTGTAAGGGAAATAGTAGGCACCAACAGTTTTTATTTGCCTTGTGAGGTGTTTTTCTAGAGTCATTTTCCTGTGCAGGTTGAACAGGGTACAAAATGAATGTCAGCTAATAGTCCATAAGCATTGACATTTTGTCTTATCTACAGAGACCTGATACAATTAAATAAACACAGGGTTTTAATCAGAAGGAACTGAGTAATATTTATCACTACTATATTGTCGCTGTTTAAAATATTGTGTCCTTCACAGGCGTTCCATGAGCAAAAAATCATTTAAAACTGCACAACTATTCACAACTTCTCTTGTTACTTCTCCATTTTCACTTTTCCTCTTCACACTTTCTAGAGTGATCCTATCTCACAACAAAAGATTGTCTATATTGTTTTATTATTTCTCCCCAATTCCTTCCTTCTGTCATTACCTTTAACCTAAGAACATCAAAATGGTGTTCAAACACTTTCCAAGGAATCTGAGACTCAGTAAATACTCTTCTGATATATCAGTAAGGTACAGACTATCAATCCTTATGCAGGTATACATGCTTGTATTTTCCAGCATACAATAAAGGCACATGAAAAACCTTAAAAAGGCGGATGAACAAAATTGAGAGCCATAACACAACATTCACTGCAAGACTTGAGGAAGTTGGATCAAAGCTGAAGATGCTGTTAAGGATGACCGTAATCTAATTTACTGGTCATCAGAAACTCAAGCTCTATGTTACCCTATACACTGTTTCTCAGGAGTGCAAAGGCCTGGTCCACTTCCACATTGATGGAAAAGTTTTAGCTTTCCTTTGGATCCTGCCTATAGTTCAAAGTAAAGTTTTATGGGTGTCTTGGTAGTGGTTTTATGTCACAGGTGGGAGTGAAAGGCTTAGACAATTCACCAAAGAAGCTCTGCTGCTGAGTCAAAAGGTGCAAAAAGTATCCAATCGTAGCCTCAGAATTTGGTAATGGCTTAAATTTAAGGAATTATAGAGGTATAGAACAAACAGTTCACAAGCTGAAGCACAAAATATACAAAGAAGTCTACAGTGATATGTACTGCACAGTCATGGCAATCACACCATGACTACTCTTCTGCAGATACCAACATGTGTGGCAATGTAAAGAACAGCCAAAGGGAATTGATGAAAATTTCACAAGACTGATTTCACCACACATTGTGAAATACCATCAATATAGAGTCTTCACATCCTATTTTGTTTCTGCTATTGGAAATTGTTTATGGGCAAGTTTATACCACACAATCTTGTTACTATAAGCTGAATCCACGAGCTGTCAGAACATATTATGCATTCTTATAGCCTGTATTCTTACTTCTTAAATCCCAACAACCTAGCAACACTGAAAGCAACATTTATATGACCAGATCTTCATTTAAAAGTTCTTCTGAGCCAACATTAACTTTCTTCTGTGCCTCAGCCACCACTTTGCAGCAATGGTAACAAGGCCTACAGGAACAGTGGAGGACTATGCAACCACACCTTACACTTAAACCTAGCCTTGTTGGACAGGAAACGTCCTGGACTGCGGTATTCCAATAGGGAAGGGCTCAGTAGCCCAAGCCTATCTGTCCAGCTGTGCCCAGCTCTGGGGCCCCCAAGCCAAGAAAGACATGAACCTGTTGAGTACAGAGGAGGGCCACCAAGCTGATCCCAGGGCTGGAGCAGGCCTCCTACGAAGACAGGTTGAGAGAGTTGGGAATGTTCAACCTGGAGACAAAAAAGCTCTGAGGAGGCCTTAGAGCACCTTCTGTTACCTAAAGGGTCCTTACAAGATGGTTGAGGAGGGGCTTTCCACAAGGGCATGTCCTGATAGGACAGTGGGGAATGGACCTAAGCTGAAGAAGGGTGGGCTTAGCTGAGGTGTAAGGAGGATACTCTTTCCTGGGAGGCAGTGTGGATGCCCCATCCCGGGAAGTGCTCAAGGACTGGGTGGATACAATTCGAGTGTGCCCTGGAAGTCGATGGCCCTCCCTGTCCCGTCCCTCCCTCCCGCCACTGCCGCCTCACGGCCCCGCCGGGGCAGGGGGGGCGGGGGCCGAGCGCGCCCCCTGCCGGCGGCCGCGCTCTCCGCGCTCACCGCCGGGCGCGCCCGCCCCGCCCCGCCCCGCCCCGCCCCCGAAACGGCGGCCGCCCCGCCCCCCACGCCGGGCCCGGGCGCCGCCCTTTATTCGCATAGAGCGCGAGCCCTCCCTCGTCTCGCGGGCGGCGCGCGCGGCACGGATGAGGCGCATGCGTGCGGTGGGCGGGCGCTGGGCCGGCGGCGCGGCCAGCGGGGAGCGGGCGGCGCTCGGAGCCGCCGGCGGGGGCGGCCGGGCCCAGGCGGCCGCGGAGCGCGGGGGGACGGGCGGCGTCCGGCGGGACTGGCGCGACTGGCGCGGGGAGTCGCGGGGCTGGCCGCAGCAGCTGGCGGAGCGGTACGCGGACCTGGCGGCCAGCCACAGCGAGGTGCTGGGGCAGCGGGAGGAGCGCGAGCGGCAGAACGCGCGGCTGCGCCAGGAGAACGCGCGGCTGCGGTTGGAGAACCGCCGGCTGCGCCGCGAGAACCGCTGCCTCTTCTGGCAGGCCCTGCACCCCAGCGGGCCTTGCGAGGAGTTGGAGGCCCTGCGCGCCCAGCTGGGGCGGCTGCAGGAGAAGCATCGCCGCGCCCTGCGGCACCTGCGGCGCTGCCGGGCCGCCGGCGGGCAGGAGGCCTTGGTAGCCGAGGACGGCGAGTTGGACGAGCTGCTACTGGAGGAGGACGAGCCCAGTGCCGCTCGTGTAGGCGGCCCCGCGGGAGGGGGCGGTGTTGCTGGGCACTACGAGCCCTCCCTGCCCGCGCCCCCCCTGCCCGCCGTCCCTCCCTCAGTCGAAACGGGCCCTTCCCAGAGGACGGATGGGGGAGGAGTTCGAGTTTCTTAATCGTTTTACCTGATCCGTGTTCGAAGAGAACCGGGTTCATCTGGGAAGCTGATGCTTGGAAGACGAGAGGAATGCCATCAAAGCAGCTGCCATGGAGAAAACAACCGCGCTGAAGAGAACAGATGATCTCGTGTCATCTCACAGCACTGAACTGTGCTTCCTTTGGGTACCAGCTGTGGATCACCTTCCTTCTCTGAGTTAGTGACTGTCATGTAGGCTTCAAGAGCCGTGGAGACTGACAAGTTCTCAATAGTCTCTGTTAGGAAAAGGCGTGAAGGAAGCTGGAAACCTTGTCAGTACACTCGTAGAAGTTGGTGATCATTTGAACTATGAATTGCCTTGGACACTGGGTGCAAAACACTATTTGTATTTTTGATGATGGACTTTGTTCACCATCACATTAATATTGATCTGAATTTCACATTTTCATACAACACTGCAGCTGATAAATAAAATTATGACACAGCAAATGACTGTCTTAAGTGTGATTTTTAACAGGGATTTATTGAATTTGTAAATGAGACGCCCTTCAGACCATTGCATGGTGCCTTCTCAAAACCCAAAGAATTGGTGGGAGGTTTTTTTTACTTTTTTTTTTTTTTTTTTTTTTAACTTTTGACCTTAATTATTTACAAATTTGGTAGGAAATTATTTTTCAGATCTGTGTTTCATAAGAAAATTTACTGTTTTGAGGAAACCATTTTAAAGAACTGGAACACAGGTTGGTTTTGTAATGTTCCCTCACTTTTCTTTTTGTTATTTAAAGGATTTCTGATGCTTTCAAGTTTGAGATTGGTTTCTTAAAGCTCTAAGAGCCAAGGTATGTTTCAGCTTATAGTTAAAACTAATATAAAAAGGTGAAATCACTTGAGAAAAGTAGTTATTTCTTTACATGTCAGCATAAACCTCCAATCATAAAATGCCTGTACTGCTTGTTAAGTGGATCTGCAGCCTCAAGTGCATTCTCAAAATGGAAAAACAATTTGGCACAAAGCAATCAATATCTCCTTAATGAGAAAGTGTGGGTGGTGATGTTTCGTTGTGTTTGGTTGGTTGGTAAACTTAAGTATTCTCATGAATACTTGCTAAATGCTCAAGAACTACACTTCCAATCTAACAGGATTGTCTTACTTTATTGGCAGTTTCCTGTGAAATGTGAATACCCAAGCAACAAAAGTAATCTTGTCAAAATAGGACAGCATAGGACTGTATGGAGATACATGAAATACATATTGTGCCAGGCGTCATTTTCAAAAGTTACAAGTATTGAGCACATATAAAAGAGATCCTGGACTTTTCTGATAGCATATGCAATTTTTTTTAATTAAACTTCTGGGACACTTGCATTAAATGGAGTTTTTTTGCAAGAGTACTAAATATGCAGGTTTGTATAAAGGATTTCCCCCCCCCCTATATCTTGACAAATTATAAAACAAACTTGCAGATTACAAAATACGGGGGGGTGGGGGGTAAAGTGTTTCAATAAGATTCAAATTATTGTTAGGAGTACAAAAAAGATTATTTAAGATATTTCCTCACATTGCTGCTTCCAGATGAACTGCAGTAAATAATTCCTTGATTCAGTCAAGCTGTGAAAGTTTCTTTGAACCAATCTGTTTGTTGTATGTCTTTTTTTTGAGAGCAAAATGTAAATTTAGGAAAAGGCTTTAGTGAGATGGTGCAAAAAGTAATACTTGACTACATTGTATCCCAAGTAATGGTTTGCAGATGGTGGCTTTCCTTCATGACACCCTTCCATGATCCTTGGCTACAGGAAATGACAAATACTGAGACTTACAGGAAAGGTAAATAATCTTTGCGATATAACCGTGTATCAAGTCTGGATTTGTCTGTTTGACTAGCTCTAATAATTAGTAGTTTGATCTCACAGGCATATTCTGCCAAACCCCCTTAAACTGATGTTTGGAAACAAGGTATCTTTGGAATTGCCTGATACACTACAGCATCTATACATCTGAAATGCTGGGAG
Source organism: Pyrocephalus nanus (assembly GCA_038380795.1). Lineage (NCBI taxonomy): Eukaryota > Metazoa > Chordata > Aves > Passeriformes > Tyrannidae > Pyrocephalus > Pyrocephalus nanus. The sequence continues at coordinate 62,137,148 of CM076263.1, read as the reverse complement.
AAGTGTTACTACACTTGTGTGAAGAGCTACTTTTGGTAAAGGTGTGTTTCATTTTCTAATGTTGTGCTTTCTGTCTGATAAGCCGTCAAATCTTGAAGGTCCAGACTTCACTTCTTATTCCCAAATCTTGTCTTTAGTTCTGCTTATCACATTCTGGACTAAGGATAAATATTTAGCCTTGGTTTTGTTCTACTTGTGGTAGTGTCTCCCAACTTTCACTGTCTTGCTGTGATGAGCGTTTCTGCCTCTGGCCTACTTGAATGCTGCATCCCTGGATTTGAAAGAGAGTGCATTGCAGAACAAAATCTGTACAATATACTAAACAAGCAGAAGTCAGAACCATGCTGTCCTGTTTTCCTTTTTTTTTTTTTCCCCTAAATAATTTCAGATCTTCAAAATAATTTCAGTTGTATACTGATCATTTTCAAAACTGTGAATCTCAGAACCATATGTTTTTTCATGTTTTTGATTCTAGGTTTTGAACACCTGTCTCTTCATAGTTATTTGGAAACAGGAAAACAAAGTTTTGTTAACAGAAATTTCTGAATACGGGTGTGCTTGGATAAAAAACAGGTAAGTTTTTTATCAGAGAATGGATTGAATTCAGTTTTGGACTTGATGTTTGCCAGCTTTGCGTTTTGTTCAATTTTGGTTGGTTTTTTCCCCACATACAGAAGTATAAAAATATAAAAAATATTAGGCAATAATATCTTCCTATGACTTTGTTAAATTGCAGTGTTTACAATATCAATACATAGTCTCTTAACTTGCTTTGGCATATATAAATTCATAGAGGCAAACAGAAGCAAAAATCTTCATTGGTATCAATGAAGTGAAAGGCTACAATAAAATTATTTTTTTTCATTTCATAAGGAAATGTTCAGTCTTAGCTGTAGACTTTTCCTTACCCTTCTGTCCTGTGCCTCAATGTTAGGAAATTGTTATGAAACACATGTTAAAAAGAAAGCTATATGTATGGAAGCTATATTGAAACTGTATTAAAATCTTCTGTGTCCATGTGTGAATTTGATGGCGATTACTTTAAAACACATGCATGTGAATGGAATGGTTCAGTGTTGGTGCCATATTTCATATAGATTCTATTGCTCTTGTGGGACCTAATTTAAGTTTCATTAAATATTGCACTCTGAAGGAGTCTTTGTCCTCTGTGCTCATCTCCTTGAATGTGCTCATCTCCTTGCAGTGCTTTAGCTGCCCACAGAGAATAATGAAATAAATGTCTTTGTATGATAAACTAATGCCATTCAGCTACTTTCCTACCAAAGTAGTCATCTGTTACTCTTCCCTTTCCATCTATCTCATTGTGTTCAGTATCCCCTTTTGAGTTTGTTTAGTTCAGTAATTACATTTGCAAGGTGTAGACAAAGCCTCTGTTCCAGAGTTGCAAATGATTTAAAGAAGGGGTTTAAAGCTGAATTTTTAGTGATCACAAATCAACAATATATAGGCCTTTCCTGTATATTTTTAAGTGATAGCTAGTATCTGTATTATTATACTGGGAAATGGGGGTGTAGCTGCCCTGGGTACATTGTTCTGTGGAATATTCAGATTGCATTTATAAATAAAACCCTGTATCATTCAGAGAATAATAGCAGCATCTGATCTTTTTAAAAATGCTTGTAATTGGTATTATTTCATGACTTTCAAGGCTATTTGTTTGCTCTTTGTTCTGTCAAAAGCATTCTTTGTACAGTCAGAGTGTAGTTGTAGCAGAAAAGAAGATAAAAAGCATTACATTTAGAGGGCATAAAGAGGCTGATTTAGATCTAGCTTTTTAGGAGGGATTATGATATAAAGCTGGAAAGATGGGAAAATTGGTTGGATAATCCAGAGAAAGAGAACATTTTTAGAAAGAGAATTATTGAGGAAAGATGTGAGCATCAAACAACAGCTAATGCAATTATTATATCTATATATATTGATGTATTTTTAATGAATAAAAATATTGAATGCAAAGTTTAGATAATGGAAAAGATTAGCATTGAGAAAAAATTCAACTATGTCATGCACCGGCATGTCTTTGAAGTGAGGGCAAGCTTCGGAGAGCTGCTCTACAAAAAGTCCTTAGCCCCTGCTGAGATTATTAGCAGTGGTGCTCATTAAGGTTAATTTATTTCATGTGAAAATTTTTGAGGGCTAGAAGATTGAGCAACTCCCTTGTATAAATACTGCAGAATTTTCAATGACTTCAGGTGCTTCCTGTAGTGTTTGCAATCTGTCATTTGGATGAGTACAACTCTTGACCACCCTGTGCAGTATTGGTTCAATAGCGGAGTGAGCCACCATCATCCAGCAGCATCCAGGTGCTGTGCTTTGACAAACTCACTTCCAAGAGTGACCCAGCCTGATGCTGATAGTGTGTGAGAGCTTAGGGCATAGCCAGAGTTGAGGCGGCTGCAAAGCGATGACTGCCTACAGAAATACAGGGGTACTGAAATAACTGTGTTTGTGCATGAATTGTAAATGCTTAGCTATGTCTATGTTTCTTCTCCTTATTAAGGACATAGTAGTGTTGTCTATTCTGTGGTCAGAACCACATCTCTCTAGACGTTTGTTAATTGTTCTTTCATGTTGAAGATGGTCAAATCATTCTACTTAGCTACTGAAACGCCTCAATCCCAGCTGCAGCTTTTGTGACCTATAATTTTGAAATTTATATTGCTTTTCATTCAGAAGTGATGGTTTGGGGTTTTTTGGCTTTTTTTTTTTTTTTTTTAATTTTATCAAAAAATCTTACCTTGCTTTTACATTTTGAGGGAGTTTTGCTGCACTGCACTAGTGAGAAAGAGGCATTTCAGGGTGTGTGCTGTGGAATTATTTAGAATCATAGCAGTGTACTTGACATGTTTTCCCAAAGACTTAAATTCAGTAAGATGTAAAAAACCAGAAGTTTTAAATAAATCCTGTGGAATATTTTGCTTTTCTTCTGGTTTTAGGGGGTTTTTTAGTGATATAAAAACTGTCAGTTCAACAACAGTTAAATATTTTATTATTCTGCATGATAAATATAAGTAAATGGATATTCTTAAGGGCTCCTGCACATTAAATCAAAAATAAGGCACTAAAAACACCACTGATGCTCAGAAATCTAAATATAACATCCTTACTTCCAAAAGCAGTCCCAGAAGACTCTCTTCCTTTGTCAGAGAAAGGTTTTGCCTATTTTACTTTTTAAACCTCTGTTTATCGTGAAAGAAACAGCTGCAAAAACAGTGTAAAAGTAAAATTTGACACTGTGTGTTTGAGTCTTGTATGGCAGTGCTGAAAAGGGCGTGAGCAACTGGAGGGGTGTGCATGAAAAGCTGCTCACCTCTTGGATATGAGTAGATGTGCTTGGCTAAATTTTAATAGTCTTTGGCTTGGATGACACCTGAAGAGGGGATGAAGGGGTGTCTTCAGGTTCAGTGTTCAGTCAGCACTGTTGCTAGCCTTTTCTTGGTGGTACCAGATAAGCTTTTGTTTGTGTTCTGCCTCAGAGAGTTTTATTTCAGCTTTTATCTGAAGAAGCTTTTATGTTCTCTGTGGGCATTTCTGTCTCTCCTCAGTAGCTGCTGCTCAGGGCAAAATGAAGACTCTTGCAAAATCTATCTCTGGCCACTTAAGGGGCCAGACGAGTGACTAGAAAAAAAACTGAATATATCTATTTAAAGAACAGATGGGAGGATTTCTGACCATATGGGCAAGAAGCCCTTGTTGTACTGAAAATTTCCATGTAAAGATGCTAAGAAAAATGCTAGACTCAAGAAAACTGGTGTAGGGAAAACTGTTGCAATGGTGCAGCAAAGTTGCATGCAAGCTCTTACAGAAAAGGAAGCTCTGTTTATTTCCAAAAATTAAAACAAAATTAGCTTTACTCATTCAGATTTATGTTTTCGTAAGGAAAAACTCATAAGCACTGAGACACATGCATCCAGCCCCAAAACACGTGTAGCCTGGTGGTCTCCAGGCAGTCCTTACATGAGTCCTTGGGTGAGATGTAGGAGAATACCAGCTTACAAGTCTCTCTCTCCTGGGTTTTTAGGCTGGTTAGCATATACTGCCTTTTTATATAGGTTTTCATACCCTTTGTGACCTGGCTGTAAGCAGTGTCTCCATTCCACCCTAGTAAATTATCAGGGCTTTGTCTCCTGGCCTGTATGTCCTGAGAAGATGCACAGGGATGTTTGATGGGGTCTTTGTGACCTGGTAATGTAGGTGTCATTCTTACTGCTCTTTTTGTAATTTGTATTTTGTAATTTATTCCTTTTATTGGTTCCTCCATCTAGACCCCTTCCTCCCTCCACCACATAGAACAATTGTGACTCTTCTGTTACAGATTTCTAGAGCAGATTCCAGTACGTGCTGGGAATGCTCTGGTTTGGAGTGGGCTGGTACGATGAGTACTTTTCAGCTGGAATCAGGACTGCATTTGAAGCTAATTTAATGCCTGCTCTCAAATGCAGGGAACCAATTAATGCGCTGAACTCTCAAATTACAGTCACATGAGTTTAATTTCTGTTCTTTGTACATTAAACTTTATCATGAGCTCAAAGATTTCCCTTTCTGTATGCCAAGTAGCACTGTAATCTCAGAGAAACTGAGTGTATCATTGTGTTAACGCATGCTTACTGCCAAATAGGATTGGAAGTCTTTATGTTTCCCCACGTGTTAAGCTATTCTGAACAGCTTGTTCAGTACCAGTTTCACAAAGCAGTTTTCAGGCGTTAGACACAATACAAAATATAGGAAAGCTGCTGTTTTATCACGAAAACACAGCTGAAGAGTCTCACATAACTTAAAGCTTATTCGAGATGTGGCTTTGATCCTCAGCATAAAGAAAATAAAAATCTTTCTAAGAGCTTATTTGGCTTTGATAGTGGGGAACTGTTTTACTGAGAGACTTCTACACTGCAGAAAAATTGAATGCAATGTGTTTGAGACAGAAAGGAGACATTTTGCTGATCTGCATAAGTGATTAACTTGCTGTATGACAGAAGCTTCAGTTCAGTGGGAATAAGGGTTCTCAGACTTTCCTTCAGAGAACTACTGCACACTGATTTCTAATGATGTTACCAGTTAATTTATATATTAACTCCTATATTTTCTTTTTTTTCCCTTTCATAATTCCTACCCTTAATTTCCTTTTAATAATCCTATTTTAAAGGATGCTGAGGTTCATGCATAATTTTTAATTGTAGGGCATTTTTAATTTGTTTCTCTCTTTAGGAGTCTTGAGAAAAGAGGTTCACAACACAAGTTCAGTAGGGAATAATTTCTTGCTTTGGAAGATTTCCACATATTATGTGGGTGTATATATACATGTGCATGAAAAAATAGAGGTTACTTTTTAGGAGAACAGAATTGTTATCCTCAAGGTGTTGACTGACAAAGCCAGCACTCAGTTTTTCTTACCTTTATTTATAGATAAAAGCCTTAATGTCACTACTGATTCCTTAGGAGGAAAAGGAGAAAGATATGTTTTTAGGAGCTTTTTGTATGGAATTCAAAAATGTTTAATTCTGCCCGTAAGGGAAGAACTGGTCAAAATACTGTCACTGACCACTCTTCTTTGCACAAAATGAGATAAGACAGAGACCAGGAAAGCTTCCAGTTTTTCTATGTGAAACCTTGTGGGTTTATGTGTATGCAAAACTATAACACATGATAAAGCTTGATCATGCACACATTATCTCAAGTCTCTGCAATCAGTTGATGAACTTGACTAAATTTTTTTTCTTTTTAAATACAAGTATAAAAACTTACTTTGTCTTTTTCATTGCTGTGTCTTTTCAGTGGCATGATTGTTTGCTACGTTTATGCAGTCTCAGACTTTTTACACTTATACATTTCTTTTCAAAACAGGTATTCTAATAATTTAGATAGCAGTTGTCCAACTAAGAAATTTCTTTTCAGCTAGTAGCATAAACTTTGCCAAGTTAAATTCGTGTGATGATGCAGTTTATTAGGACTCTTATTTACTGAATCTGTGAGGGTTGAATGGTTGCAAAATTATGACAAGTGCAAACTTCAGTGATGCTGGTTCACTAGAAAATTTTAAGACGGTATTTATAATAATCTTCTCTGGAATGAAGGATATTATACAGTGGTTTTTGATTGAAATGGCTCATGGACTTTCTACAGTGGAGAAAGTGTTAAAGAAAGTTATTGTACAGTTGAATTTTTTTAAAAAACAGTGTGCTCTGACGCTAATATGGAACATAGGAAAATAGTGTTGCTCAATATAACATCCCTGATTTAGCTGAATCATGAAAATTAAAAGCGAGTGTGAGGTGGGTTCCATACATCAGTTAAAAAGTTAACTAAGATGGTACACTGCAGTGGACATTTCTCCTTAGCTGCCTCATTCCTTCTTCTGAGTAACTCTTGATTGTTTGAAGGCAAAAGATTAAATGCAATGTAATGGAGTTATTTCCATGGAGTGGATTAAATTTCTAGTGGTTAAATTATGAATTATGTTTGAGGCTTTATGCCTGTAGTTATACTCAACTGCAGCTTGGAAATTTTTTTGCTTTTGTTTTCATTTTTCCCTTTCTTACTATGTACCTGTTGTTAAATATTGATTCTTTTAGGTACTGCTAATGTTTTGGGAGACATAAGGAAAAAAATCACCTATTTACACAAGTCTTCTGCAAGACAACATAAATAATCCTGTGAGAAAAGCCAACAAAATCTGCCCCTTCTGAAGTAAAGGTATTATATTGGTATTTTGTGTTTATTGCAAAAGAATTATCACTGAATTGAATTCTACTTGCTCTAAAGCTGGGGCTGAAAGGTGACAAAGCTGCATGAGCTGCACTTCTCTTAAGTGTGTCATAAAGCTGGGAACTGTAAAGAATGCAGTTTCTTAGTGTCTTAAATTTTTCTATGCTACATACAGCAGAAAAGTGGAGATCAGACGGCAAGAAAACAGGTTTTAGTGACCTATTTTTGTGCTATGTTTCAATTTTCAATTAACCTTTAAAAATTATCAAGTAAAATATGCAAAATACTTTACAAAATATTACAGACTGATGTATTTCATTTTCCCATGCTTCTAATCTGTATTCAGCAATAAAATTGATGTGCATGGCTTCCAATCCATTCCAGATAAACATTCCTCATTCTGTTGCTAATTTCATTCCTTGCTGAAAAACAGCCCTTGAGTATTCGTGTTGCCATCATAGAAACTGGGTATTAGTTTTGTAGCTACGGTAGTCCTGTCTTACTTTAGAAATTGAAACCTATACATTCTTAACATTAAATTGTGTGTAGTTTTCTTGCTTGCTAAGTGACTTAGGCTAGTCTGCTATGTGGACTCTGCATAATGCCTGTGCACTAGCAGCTTAATCATAGAATTTTAGAATGATTTGAGTTGGAAGGGAAATTAAAGATAATCAAATGCCACTTCCCTCCACCATGGGCAGGGGTGCCTTTCATTGGACCAGCTTGCTCAAATCCCTATCCAGCCTGGCCTTGAACTTCATTGAGCACCTTCTTGTAGGCCCCTTTTAGGTATTTTTCTCTTTTCCAGGCTGAACAACTGCAACTCTCTTAGCCTGTTGCCATAGGAAGTGTGCTCTGGCCTTCTGATAATTTTTGTGGCCCTCTTTGAAACCCAGTTCAACAGGTCCATGTCCTGTTTGTGCAGAGGACCCCAGAGCTGGATGCAGTACTCAAGGTGGGGTAACATCTTGAAAAAGCTTAGTGAGAAAGCTGTAAGATACTTTTTTTTTTTTTTTCTATTAGGTAAATGCTGGAAGGTGGTTATAGATAAAGTCACAAGTGTGTAAAATGACCCATTTGCTTGAGAAAATATAGTGTTACTATCTTGTTTGTTCTGCAAGGCTGCTAAGGGTGTCCTTTGGGATCAGAGCTGGAGACAGCTGTGCTGAAATCTGAATGTATAGGCTGATAACCTTAACAAATAACTTCTACCAGGAATAGTCCTGTGGAAGTCAGTGGAGATAATTGTGAAGCGAGGCTTTATACTGTGTGAGTATGACTAATGCCGTCTGATTTATTAATCTGAAAAACTTTTGGTGACAGGAGAACAGACAAATCAATATGGAACCAAAGATTATTCGCAAGAAACTCAGTTATCATTGGAGATGAAGTAGCTAATGTAAATAGTTACTGTGAACATGACAGCTGTGGTAAGATATGATTGAATATTTGCTGAAGTTGTTTATACATGGAATCATGTATTAAAGCGATAGAAACCTCCTCACTATAAACCCTGAATAAGGGCTTGTCTGTAAAAGGAGACAACTGAGCACTTCACTTAATAAAATGTAGTAGTGACCATTTGCTTGGCTCTGCAGGCTGAGGATGGCTGTGACACAGCACACACATCACCTTACCTGACCTCAGATCTCGCCTCCTAAGAGATCCCCAGCAAGGGACCATACTGCAAATCACAGGAGGGACACTTTGCTACTGGTGAGAGGGGCACCAAGTGTGCCGTACTGTTGTGGGCACCATACACATATCTGAGAGGAGATGGTGTGCATTGGAGCAGTGCTATCTGCAGTTTTGGGCATTCAGCCAGCTCTGTGCTTAGCACAGAATATTCTCATGACTGCTTACGGCAAGCATCAGCCAGCAACCAATAAAGGTGGTAGTGCGTTCTTGCCTGAGAAACATCCAAGTGGTGACAAATTTTGGAACACAGGGTGTTTATTAGGGAAGTCAATTCATGAGCTGAATCTGATATGCTGGGCATTTCCCTTGTATTTCCTCACATTAGTGGCCAGGAAGAGCTGCCATTGATTCTCCTGTGCGTGAAGCAACTATGTGAAATGCCAAGCAATTTGCAAAGACACATCTCCTTAACTTGCCACCCTGATATCAGCAGGGCTGTCATGGACATCTGTTCAGAGATTCTGTTTGTTTAGTGAGAAGGATGTAAAATTCTACTGGCTTTTATTGAACCATTAACACCATATAACTTGATGCTGTGTTAATTATATCTTAGGTATTTTTCAGACCAGTGCAGGGGATACAGTGCAATAAGTAGCTGCAAAGAGTCTCAAATGCAAGCACCCCTAGGTGTTTTGGCTCCCAGTTAGAACTTGAGGTCTCTTGCAAGCCTGGTTGCCTACACAGTGATCTCATATTGTAACCTCTGCTTCTGTTTCCATTCAGTATCATCTAAGAGACTGCTACTTAACCATGCCACTGAGCTGATAAATGACTTTTAAAATTTTGTTTGGCTAACACTGTGTCGTGGTTTTGCCTGAATCTCCGTTCTTTCAGTTATGGATACAGTATTTATCCTGGTGTGAAGCGATGTCTTCTGACATCTCAGTGAAGTAACATATTTCCACCAAGCCATAATCATTCAATGAGAATCCATCTTCCTCAAGGTTAACATAAGACCTAAAAGGAAAATTTGGAAAGGTTTTATTATTTTTTTGCCTTTTGTTTGTCATAAAGAGGATGAAAGACAGGAGTAACATGCTTTGCTTTACTATTGTTTATTAAAGGTTATGCTTTTGATGGAAAGCATGGATGTCTTTGTCACTGTGCTTTGACTTATGTCTGGTACCTTGTCTGTGAACATGACTGCTATGGACATTCAAGAACTGTGTTTAAAATCTTCAAGTAAAAAGGTTTCCTTCTCTTATCATTTGACTTCACTTTATTAATTTCTTTTATTTATTTTTATTTTCCTAATTTTGGCAGCATCTGAGTTGATAAAATTCTTATCAAGAGAGATGGGCTTAATATAGCAAATCCTGAATGGAATATTAACTGAATAAATGAGGCAGGAGAAACTGGAAAGATGCAAAGAGCAGAAGATGGGTGTGGAGGGATCCCAGACCTCTTAGTATTGACACACCTTTGCCTTATGAAAGTGAGAGGCAGTTGTATGCAGTGTACAGAGGTGACTAGCAAAGTCTTTGAATGTATTCTCTCACTGATATCTACGTTATATTGCAATGACCACATGGAACTTAGTCCTTAATTTTTACAGATGTAACCAAGACATTCAGAAGCAAGTTTTTAGCATGGGTTTTTTACCTCACTTTCTTCACAATATTGCCTAAAGAAAGTTTCCTCTCTGACCACACAGGTATCTTTTCTCTTCAAAGCCCATTCTCTGTGTGAGACAGTTCTTCTTCAATGAGTACAGTAGTAGCAGACTAAATCATTACGTGTGATGAACTAAGGAAAAAATACAGAAGATTAATCCAAGAGCATGAAGGATTATCAATTAAGAATTCTCATTAGCTATATGTGGTGCTTTAATTGGCCTCTTTGACTGCATAATCTGAAGTGATAATTGTTTGTGTCACTGGCCCATTCCTCTGTGAATATTATCTTTTAATTAATTCCAGAAACTGATTTAATTCCTTTTATACCCCTTTCTACATAGCAATTCTTTCTTGAGTGTTTTTAGTGAAAGCAGAATATCTTGATTTTATTTAAAATTAGTCAGTAAATAAAGATTAATTTAATCAATGACTACAGATAAAGGAAAGTCCTGAAGGGTCCTGTCTTATCCCTTGAATTCTATGTTGTGTGACCTTGTCTTGGGATGGAGTCTGTGAGTGAAATCCTGTTCTTAAGAGGACTGTGAGATTTAAAACTTTACTCTCTGTAGAACCAAAATTTCTTTGGAAGTGTGTTATGTAGTTTTTAGTTAAGTATATATTAATCAAATAAAGAAGCAAAGGGAATATGGATTAAGATTCTACACTGTAGATAGCTTGATCTGCAGCTGAGGGGGAAGAATAACTTTCTTTTCAAAATCAACAGCCAATAAACTTCTCAATTTTCTATACAATTTCAAAATGTATTTGGAAAATTACTGATTAACAACTGCATATGTGCAGTTTTAGGGTGCTTAGATGTTGTTCGTGCTATAAGACTGTCACAGTCAAATTCTCTTATTGTTACATTCAGAAAGAACAGATGAATCAACTTTGCTCCCTTCTAGACTGGAGTCCAGTACCCTCTGAGATATAAAGTAGTTTGCTGTAACTTTTTTTTCCACAGTTTTTGTGTTATTTTTTACCTTGTTTATATTTGCATCCTGGTAGGAAGCAGATGTACCCAAATTCATCACAAATTTTGTTGTCATTATTTCTACCTTTTTGAACAAACTGGAAGCATGGGTTTGCAGGTTTTGATATGGAAAGCTGACTAATCTGGGGAAAATGTGTAATAATGGATGGAAATGTCACTTCCATCTCTTAAGTGAAGTCTTCTTGTTAGTACAAAGAGATGTTCCTAATTTGAATTCCCAGTGTATTTTTTTTGTGGATAATTTGTTAAAAAAAGATTTTTCTTCTGCAAACATTACAGAGTTAAGGTCTGGTGACCCAGCAAGTCCATCACATGTTTGAAGTTTTGAAGACCTAATCTTGGGTTTTTTTCTTGACAATTTTGACTTATGCCAGTTCTCCTACCAGGGACTGATTAAAACCTGCTTGCGGATTGCAGGCAAATATCACAATTGCTTCATTTTAATTTCATAATAACCCTCTGCCTAGATGTCATTCTTAGCACTAGGATGTTCATGGCTTTCCACAGCAGCTTGCCTGTGTGAAATGGTCTTTTGAAATTAGCTTAGCCATATCACTTAGATAATTATAAATAATTGAATTAGCTGCACTCTGGCTAAAAGCTGAGATAACTGAGCATTTCTTGTAACAGTATCCTAAAAATGTTTCTTCCTACTTAGGAGTAATTAGTGTCTGTATCAAGTTTTACATTTTAGCAGAAATCCAGAAAAAATTACCATAATCTATCATTTTTATTAATATCATTTGATGTTTTTGTACAGGTCCTCAACAAAATTATGAAGTGTAAACTTTCAAAGTCATAGAACTTTGCAAAGCTTTCTGAGGCACTTTTTGAAAACAGTGAGGCCCAGATCCTACAGTCAGTGTAAGCTGCAGCAGTAGCTCTCAACACCTTGACAGCTGGTTTGATCTGCTGAGGGTGTTGGGCTATTACTTTTGGTGAAAGCAGAACAGGCTCACAGATATGTAATTCCTCATTTGATTGTGTGAGCTGCAGTACTTGCAAAGAAAATAGATTAATTTTATGGAAAATCTTTTGACAGCTGTATTTGTGATAGATGTCACTCCATCCATCCAAACATCTCTCAGTTTTTGTATAAAAGTTTTCTCTGCTCAGTACTGACTAGAGCAAATGATCTTTGAGATTAGACTGTGGTAAAATTTCTGATTCACTTCCTAAGTGTACAAAGCAAAATGCAGCAAAAATGATCATGAAAATCATTGACTGAAAAAAGTTTTCTTTTCAAAGGAATAAGAAAATATTTAAGTTTCATACAGACACACAAACCCCTATATATGTTCAAAGTCACCTTTTGTATTCTAATGTTCAATGCATAACTCAAAACCTTTCAAAATAAAATATCAAAATATTTTGTCAGAAAGGGTCAAAACAAAATGCTTTATCATGTCAGAACTCTTTCTTCTCTTTCACATTTTTGTTTCTGAGTGGTGAGTAAAACACAAATTAAAATAATTTCAGATAGATGCCTCTTATTGACTTTGAACTGATGACTTGGGATTTCAGTTTTGATCTGTGTGGAGTAGAATTCCACAAGTGGTTCTTTGATGCCAGAAATTGCAACTCAGAGTAATTCAAAGCCTGATGTCCCATTTGGAGGTAAAATTGGTATTGTTTTAGTAAGAATTCTATTTAAGTTCTTGATGTTGGCAGTTGATTGCACTTTCTTTCCTCTATTTGTACAGAATCCAGGTCCAGGCCACAGTTTGTGTTGCTTTAATATTTTTTTTTTTTTTTAATATTCTTTTTTGTCTTAATTTTTGCAGTACTGCTTTTCATGTGCACACCAGTTTGTTTTAAGCAATATTTTGTCAGTGTGTCCCACTATGATGTATTACATCAATAGATCATTGAAGTGACAGCTGGTTCTGGTGATGCATGATCTAATACATCATAAAAACAACATTTCATTGGGATTATGCATTAAATAAGATTTATAGGTAATATACCTCCCTTTTTATTAGCTGTAAACAGGACTATTACTAAGGGCTACAAAGGCATCAGAATTAGAATAAAGTCAGATAGTATTTCTAGTTTTGTATTTCTAGTTTTACTTTCTATTTTTACTGTAGAACATAGAATGGAGCAATGCATATCAGAATAATTTTAACTGTAGCTGCAATAAGTAAGGGAAAATCAAAGTAATCCTGTTCTTTAGACAAAATGCAATACTTCCCAGTATTATTCAGTGCAAGGTTTGTCAAAATAGTCAGGTTCCCTCTTGCAAAATGAGACTATTTCCACTGGCAGTGCAGTTAAAACTGTGAGAAGTCAAAGGAAAGGATTGCATGGACTTTAGCAAGCTTGATGTCAGTCATAGAAGAGGAGAGGAGAGCAGAGCAGGGTCTGAGAACCACAGTGAAAGGTCTCTAAGAAATAATTTCTAAATGTTCTTTAAATTTGGAAGATGCTGGGCACTTGATTGAATAAGTAGATGCATTACTTTACTGCTGCTAACTAACTCAGGTTTACATACAATTAATAAATCTGTGGAAAAAAACAAACAAATAAAAACACACCAACAAACATGCAGAAAAAACCTGTTTTCTTTAAAACTAGCTGAACAGACGATGCCGCTTGACTTTTTAGTCTCTTTAAGACAGGAAATGGGGAACCAGTGAAATCACAAGGGAGAGACTGTTTAAAAAAGTTTTAGGTAGAAGAAAAATATGCATCCTTAAAAGACTATTTGGAGGATTCTCACCTCTCTTATCTATAAATAGGAATCTACAGGTATGTTTACATTATGGAGTAAGACAAAAAATATGTTAATGCAGTTTATTAGAAGTAGAGAGGCCCAGGGTGACTAAATTTATTAAATTCAGTTGTGGAGAACCCTCTACTGTAACAACAGTAACTAAACTGCTTCACGTTGAAAACAAAAGAGATTGGTTGGTTTGGGGTGTTCAAGATACATAGCAGTCGGTGAGCTTTTCTCCCCTATTTCTTCCTAATCTTGCCATTCTCATGGTTTAACCCCAGCTAGCCATCAAGCCCCACACATCTACTTGGTCATAATCCTTTCCATCTTAAAAAAAGGCAGATCAGGTTCAGACCCTGAGACCTCTATCACGTCTTCAGGAGAGGTATTTGTTCCCTTGTGCCGTGGTTTAGCCCCAACCAGCAGCCAAGCCCCACAGAGCTGCTCACTCAGTCCCCTACCAGTGAGACTGGGGAGGGAGTCAGAAGGATAAAAGCTGAAAAACCTGTGGGTTGAGGTAAAAACAGTTTAACAGGAAAAGCAAAAGCCATGCACATAAGCAAAGCAAAGCAAGGAATGAATTCACTGCTCCCCAGGGGCAGACAGGTGGTCAGCCATCTCCAGGAGGGCATGGCCCCATCACACATAATAGGGACTTCAGAAGACAAATACTATGACTCCAAATGTCCCCCCTCCTTCCTCCTTTTTCCCTTCACATTATATATTGAGTATGATTTGCTTGATATGATACTTACATTATATTGTATGGAATAATCCTTTTGTCAGTCGGAATCAGCTGTCCCAGCTGTGTCTCCTCCCAGCCTCCCATGCACACCCAATTTCCTCACCACCATGGCAGTTTGGAAAGCAGCAAAGGCCTTGGCTCTGTGGAAGCCCTGCTCAGTGGTAACAAAGCCATCTCCATACCATCAGCCCTGTGTGCAGCACAAATACAAAACACAGTCCCATACCAGGCACTCTGAAGAAAATTAACTCTACCCCAGCCAAAACCAACAAACCAACCAATTAGAAAGTCATTGCAGAGCATATCTGTCATAGTTCTGACTTTAGCAAGGAATTTTTCTTCCCTTCCCCTCCCCCTGTGTGTGTGTGTGTGTGCAGCACACCCATTTAGGTGAAAACAAAAGAACTAGCCGGGGCGCTAATGGTCGAACATTAGTTGCCTAGCAACGAAGGGGGAGGGGTTGGGGCTGGTGTGTGGGCTGGAAGGAGGTGTGGGGGGGGGAGTCGGGCTCGCGGGGAGGAGGAGAGGCTGCTGTGAGCTGGCAGACGCTGGTTCATTTGGTTTTTTTCTTGTTGTTGTTTTTTTTTCCTGTTGGAGGGAAGTTTTTTTTGGCTGCTGCGGTTCCTTCCCAACTATTCCTGTTTGTCGGGGCCCCCCCGGAGTTCGTGAGTTTTTCTTCCATTGAGAGAACTTTCTGTGTTGTCGGTGTTGTTTTTTTTCGCTTCCCCCTTCCCCTTCGCCCCCCCCCCTTCCTCCTTTTCCTCGGGAGGGGAAGAGGAATCAGTTTTTTTGTTGTTTTTTTCTCCGATATACCCGGGGGGGGGTGTTGTTGTTGTTTTTTTTTTTTGTTTTCCCCATCCCACGTGGCAGTGACCAGGGATCCCACAGCGCTGCCTGGTGACAGGCACTGGTGACAAGCTCTGCTCCTGTAGTGATCCAACAGCGCCACCTGGTGACTACCATAGGACACTACAGGTTCTGCACTTCCAACGACCCAACAGCGCCACCTGGTGAATGGTACAGGACATTACAAGTTTTACACCTCCAGTGACCCGACGGCGCCCCCTGCTGACTGTGGTTGGAACTACACCAAAGGGTGCTAAAAATTGAACTATTTTAAATTTTCCTTTTGCCGGGCTATCGGTTTTGTTCTTGAAGGGGATTATTGGTGGGTATAGTAGTATTGCTTGGTTGTTTACTTGGGTTCTTTTTGTGTTCTTGTTAATACAAACATACCTTTTAATAAAGGGCTGTTATTTTGTTTTCCCTTTTCCATAATTTGTTTTTTTTCCCTTCAATCAAAGCTCCTTAGTTTTGGATTAATAATTGCTTAGGAAAAAGTTTGGGGTCTTTTCCTCCTAATCCATCCTCAGCAGAAGACCCTTGTCCCATTTAAACTGGGACATTTTTGGCGCCCAACGTGGGGCTTTGAGAGAGGAAAAGTGGAAAAGGAATAACTGCCCTTTTGTGACTTTATACGTGTTTGTGAACCTGTAGGCACCATGAAGTCTAAGCTCGCTGCTTTTCTGTGGTATATAATTATGCCAAAATCTATGTCTCACCTGTCGATGTTTTTCAGCTCAGACACTATGACCCTCATTGTAATAAGTATGTTTGAGATCTCGCATTGGGTTCATGACATAGCAAACTCAGCACCTGTTATTTTCCTTCGGGACATGTTCTCAAGGATATATTACTGCTCTAGCCTACACTGTCTCCTTTGGGGTTTTAAGGATAATGGCACCTATCCCTATGGAGAAACACAGGGAGGTATATTTACCCAACCCTTCCTACATTTTCTCTTTGGTTCTAATACAACGGCCTCTGAGACATTTAAACTCTCTTTAGGTGTAAGAGACGTTTTCCTTTTGGGGTTTTTCGTGCAAGCTTGTGCCACGGTGTTATATCTAACATTTGTAGTTAGGCCCATGATTAACCAGGCACGGGCACAGAAGCCAGCCCCAGGGGTGGGAAACTTCGAATGGCATGGGCCATGGGAAGACTTGGGTAAATTTCTAGAAAGTGGTTCAGTTCCTACAGCATGGAAGTTCGCTCTCGAAAAACTCCCAGACCCTACACAGATAATAATAGCTGCAAGGGAGAGGAGTCATGGTAAACCCATAGAGAGGCAGGTGGCAGATGCATGTGGGGCTTTAGCCGTTGCCTACCAAAAGGTGCTCGGTATGGTGCAGCCTTCACAGGGAAAAAGAAAAGATGAAAACGAGAGGTCTGATACAAGGGTGACTCCAGATCAGGCCAGTTCCAAGGAACCAAACAAGTCAATGGAGGTTGCACCTATCCAAAGGAGAAAATATAAGACCAAATCAGCCCGCCCAGTTGATGATGATGAGGAGGCAGGACCCTCACAGGCAGCCAACCCGGAGCCAGAAATCATCACTGAGTCCTTATCGTATGACAATCTCCGGAAATTACGGGAAGACGTCATTCGTCAGCCGAATGAGTCCATACTAACCTGGATGATCCGAGTTTGGGATTCCACGGGTGATGCCATAAGCCTTGATGGTGGTGAAGCAAGGTCCTTGAGGTCTATTGCCCGAGATGCGGGCATTGAAGAGGCATTTGTGAGAGAATCAAAGCCCCTGTCTCTCTGGGCACGGCTGCTGGATGCTGTGAGAGAGAAGTTCATTCACAAAGAGGCCTTCCAAGCAGACCATCTTACAAAGAGCTGGAATACCATGGAGGAGGGGATCCGACGCCTGAGGGAAATGGCACTGTTGGAGGTACTGTTTGGAGGGGATATGCAAGCTAATCACGATCCCGACAAGGTTAGATGTACACCATACATGTGGTGGACCCTCATACGTATGGGGCCATCTGCACACATCAGTTACCTGACATCATTGGAGGCTGGGGAAAAGAGAGAGCCAGTGGCGTTTATAACAAATAAACTTCGGATGTACAACAGTATGGTCCAAGAATCACTACAAGCCCGCGTTTCCTCCGTAGAGACCTCGATCAACAACCTCACTACCATAGCTACAAAACTACAAGATCAACAGGAGAAAATCCTAGAAAAGATGGAGAAGAACAGCTCCCAGGTGGCACCAGTGAGAACCAGGCGCCCCCCAGCCAGAGAGGGGAGACAGGCCTCACGAACCGAGCTGTGGTATTTCCTAGCTGGCTCTGGAGAAGACATGGGACAGTGGGACAAGAAACCCACCCATGCCTTGGCAGCCCGAGTACAAGAGGTTAAGGACCAGAGAAAAACAACGTCCGTGAAAGTGAGTGCAGTGCCGGTATCCCGTGGGCAGGGATCTGACCCACTAGAAGGTACCTCCCGCCGGTATTTGCAGACGGAAAACTGTGACGAGCAAGACAGAGACCAGTATTAGAGGGGCCCTGCCTCTAGCCAGGTGGAGGCACGGGACAACCGTGTCTATTGGACGGTGTGGATCCGATGGCCTGGCACATCAGACCCACAAGAATATAAGGCTTTGGTTAACACTGGCGCTCAATGCACGTTAATGCCCTCAGGACATGTGGGACCAGAGGCTATTTCCATTTCTGGGGTGACCGGAGGGTCACAGCTGTTGACCGTGTTGGAAGCTGAAGTGAGCTTGACCGGGAAGGAGTGGCAGAAACACCCCATTGTGACTGGTCCAGATGCCCCATGTATCCTGGGCATTGACTACCTTAGGAATGGGTATTTCAAAGACCCCAAGGGACATAGGTGGGCTTTCGGGATAGCTGCTGTAGAGACAGAAGTGGCTAAGCAGTTGAATTCACTACCTGGCCTCTCGGAGAACCCTTCTGCTGTGGGACTGTTGAAAGTTGAGGAACAGCGAGTGCCAATTGCCACTACAATAGTGCACCGTCGGCAGTACCGAACGAACCGAGACTCTGTGATCCCCATCCATAAGATGATCCGTGAGCTGGAAAGTCAAGGAGTGATCAGCAGGATCCACTCCCCCTTCAACAGCCCCATCTGGCCTGTGCGTAAGTCTGACGGAGAATGGAGATTGACTGTGGACTATCGTGGCCTGAATGAAGCCACCCCGCCACTGAGCGCCGCTGTTCCAGACATGTTGGAGCTCCAGTACGAGCTGGAGTCTAAGGCAGCGAGGTGGTACGCCACTATTGACATCGCGAATGCGTTCTTCTCCATTCCCTTGGCGGCAGAGTGCAGGCCGCAGTTTGCTTTCACGTGGAGGGGCGTGCAGTACACGTGGAACCGACTGCCCCAGGGGTGGAAACACAGCCCCACCATCTGCCACGGATTGATCCAGGCTACGCTAGAGAAAGGTGAAGCTCCAGAACACCTTCAGTACATTGATGACATCATTGTATGGGGGGACACAGCAGAAGAGGTCTCTGAGAAAGGAAAGAAGATCATACAGATTCTCCTGGATGCTGGGTTGGCCATCAAAAGAAGTAAAGTCAAGGGACCTGCCCGAGAGATCCAGTTCCTGGGAGTAAAGTGGCAAGATGGACGTCGTCAGATCCCGACTGAAGTCATCGATAAAATCACAGCAATGGCCCCCCCAACTAGCAAGAAAGAAACCCAAGCTTTCCTGGGTGCCATAGGTTTTTGGAGGATGCATATCCCCGAGTACAACCAGATCGTAAGCCCTCTCTATCTGGTAACCCGCAAGAAGAATGATTTCCAGTGGGGTCCTGAACAACAGCAAGCATTCGAACAGATTAAACAGGAGATTGCCCATGCTGTAGCCCTTGGGCCAGTCAGGACAGGACCAGATGTGAAGAATGTGCTCTACTCTGCATCTGGGGATAAGGGCCTCTCCTGGAGCCTCTGGCAGAAGGTGCCTGGTGAGACCCGAGGCCGCCCACTTGGGTTCTGGAGCCGAAGCTACAGAGGGTCAGAAGCCAATTACACTCCAACAGAAAAGGAGATCCTAGCAGCTTATGAGGGAGTACAAGCTGCCTCAGAGGTGATTGGCACAGAAGAACAGCTCCTCCTGGCACCTCGGCTACCGGTATTGAGTTGGATGTTCAAAGGGAAGACGCCCTCTACACATCATGCCACTGATGCCACCTGGAGCAAATGGATTGCCCTGATCACGCAGCGCGCCCGCATTGGAAACTCAAATCGCCCTGGGATCCTAGAGATCATCACGAACTGGCCGGAAGGTGAGAATTTTAGTCTAGCAGAAGAAGAAGAAGGGGAGCAAGTGGTACGGGCAGAGGAAGCCCCAGCATACAACCAACTACCAGAAGAAGACATACGCTATGCACTCTTTACTGATGGTTCCTGCCGTATTGTAGGAATGAAACGTAAATGGAAAGCAGCTGTATGGAGTCCCACACGACAAGTTGCAGAAGCTATAGAAGGAGAGGGTGAATCAAGCCAATTCGCAGAACTCAAAGCCGTCCAGCTGGCATTGGACATTGCTGAACGAGAGAAGTGGCCGAAACTTTTCCTTTACACAGACTCATGGATGGTGGCCAATGCCCTGTGGGGGTGGTTGGACAGATGGAAGAAGACCAATTGGAAACGTAGGGGAAAACCCATCTGGGCCGCTGATATATGGCAAAACATTGCTACCCGGGTAGAGAAACTGATTGTGAGAGTCCGCCACGTAGACGCCCACGTGCCCAAAAATCGAGCCAATGAAGAACATCGCAACAATGCACAGGCAGACCGAGCTGCACAAGTTGAGGTGTTACAGGTGGACCTAGATTGGCAGCACAAAGGCGAACTGTTCTTAGCACGATGGGCCCATGATGCCGCCGGCCATCAGGGCAGAGATGCCACCTACAGATGGGCACGAGACCGAGGGGTGGATCTAACCATGGATGCTATCTCTCAGGTTATCCATGACTGTGAGACATGCGCTGCCATTAAACAGGCTAAGAGACTGAAACCCCTGTGGTATGGTGGACGGTGGAATAAATACAGATATGGGGAGGCTTGGCAGGTTGATTATATCACACTGCCACAGACCCGCCAAGGTAAGCGCTATGTGCTCACCATGGTGGAAGTCACCACTGGATGGCTGGAGACGCATCCGGTGCCCCACGCCACTGCCAGAAATACCATCCTGGGCCTCGAAAAACAGGTCCTGTGGCGGCACGGCACCCCAGAGCGGATTGAGTCAGATAATGGGACACACTTCAAGAATAGTTTAGTTACCACTTGGGCGAAAGAGCATGGCATTGAGTGGGTCTATCACATACCATACCATGCAGCAGCTGCCGGGAAGGTTGAACGGTGCAATGGACTGTTGAAGACTACCCTGAAAGCATTAGGTGGAGGGACTTTCAAACACTGGGATCAACACCTAGCAAAGGCTACATGGTTAGTCAACACTAGAGGCTCTGTCAATCGAGCCGGCCCTGCCCAATCAGAGTCCCTTCACACTGTAGATGGGGACAAGGTCCCAGTGGTTCACATGAGAGGTATGTTAGGTAAAACAGTTTGGGTTAACCATGCCTCGAGCAAAGGCAAATCCATTCGTGGAGTTGTCTTTGCCCAAGGACCTGGTTCCACATGGTGGGTGATGCAAGAAGATGGAGAAACCCGGTGCATACCCCAAGGAGATATTATCTTAGGGTAAACAGGCTATAATTGTACCCGTATTTGTACCTATATATTTATGAATGTGTATGTAGTTTAGAATAATGTATGTATGTATGGAGTTCAAGAAAAAGGGTTCAATTTGATAGATGTATAGTGGCATGGGAATGGGAAGAAAAATTAGGGGTGGATAATGTCATAGTTCTGACTTTAGCAAGGAATTTTTCTTCCCTTCCCCTCCCCCTGTGTGTGTGTGTGTGTGCAGCACACCCATTTAGGTGAAAACAAAAGAACTAGCCGGGGCGCTAATGGTCGAACATTAGTTGCCTAGCAACGAAGGGGGAGGGGTTGGGGCTGGTGTGTGGGCTGGAAGGAGGTGTGGGGGGGGGAGTCGGGCTCGCGGGGAGGAGGAGAGGCTGCTGTGAGCTGGCAGACGCTGGTTCATTTGGTTTTTTTCTTGTTGTTGTTTTTTTTTCCTGTTGGAGGGAAGTTTTTTTTGGCTGCTGCGGTTCCTTCCCAACTATTCCTGTTTGTCGGGGCCCCCCCGGAGTTCGTGAGTTTTTCTTCCATTGAGAGAACTTTCTGTGTTGTCGGTGTTGTTTTTTTTCGCTTCCCCCTTCCCCTTCGCCCCCCCCCCTTCCTCCTTTTCCTCGGGAGGGGAAGAGGAATCAGTTTTTTTGTTGTTTTTTTCTCCGATATACCCGGGGGGGGGTGTTGTTGTTGTTTTTTTTTTTTGTTTTCCCCATCCCACGTGGCAGTGACCAGGGATCCCACAGCGCTGCCTGGTGACAGGCACTGGTGACAAGCTCTGCTCCTGTAGTGATCCAACAGCGCCACCTGGTGACTACCATAGGACACTACAGGTTCTGCACTTCCAACGACCCAACAGCGCCACCTGGTGAATGGTACAGGACATTACAAGTTTTACACCTCCAGTGACCCGACGGCGCCCCCTGCTGACTGTGGTTGGAACTACACCAAAGGGTGCTAAAAATTGAACTATTTTAAATTTTCCTTTTGCCGGGCTATCGGTTTTGTTCTTGAAGGGGATTATTGGTGGGTATAGTAGTATTGCTTGGTTGTTTACTTGGGTTCTTTTTGTGTTCTTGTTAATACAAACATACCTTTTAATAAAGGGCTGTTATTTTGTTTTCCCTTTTCCATAATTTGTTTTTTTTCCCTTCAATCAAAGCTCCTTAGTTTTGGATTAATAATTGCTTAGGAAAAAGTTTGGGGTCTTTTCCTCCTAATCCATCCTCAGCAGAAGACCCTTGTCCCATTTAAACTGGGACAATATCTTACTACTTCAATGAATGAGAGAATGAGAACTTTTTCTTTCCTATGCGAAGCTCAAAGCTCTATTTCACTTTTTCCAGTGGCAGAGGAAAGGTTTCAGACAAATTAACGTATTTATGAGTTGCTTTTAGTTTATTTAGTCTAAATAACTGTATTTTACTTCTTTCATCTGTTTTGGATAGCTGTAGTGGCAACAAAAATCAGAACATTTCTAATAATTTTCTGTCAACCAGAAAGAGGGAATACTTTGGAGCTAGAGAGTCTGGCTTTGCCTCTCTCGGGCGAGGGGTAAAGAAGGAAATAGCGAGGAACCAAAAGAATGAGAACAAGAAAGGAATACTCAAAAAATGCAGACTCCTAACCCTTAAACTGAGCTGGCTGGACCATAATTTCTGCTCACCTCTGGAAGTTACTTGAAGTTACTGGAACCTCTGATCCCACGTTTGCTCAGGGATCCCCTGATTGCTCAGGATCCCCTGATTGCTCAGGATCCCCTGATTGCTCAGGATCCTTCACAAAAATAGATCTGCAGAAAGACATGCAGCTAAAAAAATTAGTAACAAAAGTCACTGAACTGATTCCCTTTGATTGCTATGACCCTTTGTGTTGACTGTGCACAACCTTGTAGCTTTACATTTGTTTTAAATATTTGGCTTCTGTGGTGTGGAAGAATACATCACCTTAAAAAAATAGCAACTTAGGCTTAGAGGTACTTTTTTTTTTTTTTTTTTTGCAAACACCCTAGAAACTAACGCTTTAAATCACAAAGAGCTAGGAAAACACTGAAGTGAATGTTTGGACTCTGGGATAAATTTATGGAAGCCTCATAAGTTAAGGTGTATCCCTGAGTCAAGTAATTATGGATTTTTAGTGTCTATCAGCATGTATCTGATGTTCCTGTTTCTCTTCTTTAATTTTTCACCCACAGAATTAGTTATTGGTTATAGGAAAATTGTAGAATCATCGTAGAATGTTTTGGGCTGGAAGGGGCCTTAAATCATCATCTAGCTCCAAACCCCTGACATGCACAGGGATAGTTTCAACTAGACCAGCTTGCTCAAAGTCCCATCCAGGCTGGCCTTGAACAGCTCCAGGGATGAGGCAGCCACAACCCGTGCCAGTGTTTCACCACCCTCACATTGAAGAATTTCTTCCTAACGTTGAACCTAAATTTGACTTCTTCTAGTTTAAAGCCATTCCCTCTTGTCCTGTCACTGCATGTCACTACATGTCCTTGTGAAAAGTTCCTCTCCAGGTTTCCTTTAAGTACTGGAAGGTCCTGTAGGGTCTTCCCGGAGCCTTCTCTCCAGGCTGAACAACCCCAGCTCTCAGCTTGTCTTCACAAGAGAGGTGCTCTAGCCCTCTGATCATCTTCATGGCCCTTCTCTAGACTAATTTCAGCAGGTTCTCATCCATCCTATATTAGAGGCCCCTTAGCTGGATGCAGTGCTCCAGGTGGGTTCCCACAAGAGAGGAGTAAAGGGAGAAAATCACCTCCCTTGGCCTGCTGGCCACAATTCTTTTGATACAACGCAGGATGTAATTGGTTTTCTGGGCTGCAAGTGCACATTGCCCTCTCAGCCTTTCGTACACCAGCACCTCCAAGTCCTTCTTGATGGGGCTGCTTTTGATCCACACTCTGGCTGAAATGTGTTTGTGCTTGGAATTACCCCGACCCAGGTGCAGGACCTTGTACTTGACCTTGTTGAATTTCATAAGGGTTTCACAGGCCCTGCTTTCAAACCTGTCAAAGTCCCTCTGGATGGCATCCCTTACCTCCAGTGTGTTGATTCAATGATCTTTGTGGGTCCCTTCCAACTCAGCGTATTCTATGATTTTGTGACTGTACCACACCCTTGGTGTTCAGCAGACTGAGGGGGCTGTTGATCCCACTGCTTGTGTCACCACCAAATATGTTAAAGAAATGAAAAATAGGAAGCAATGCATTACTGGGCCCAGATATAATTCTAGGCCTCTGGGCGAACTGGACTGCATCCTCCTTTCTGGATGCCTTTGCAAAACGCTATCGAATTCCAGGAATAGAATGAACAGAAAAGTAGGTGCAATTGATCTTAATTGTATGAGGAAATTTTCCTTCATTTCTGGTTAGATTAGGGAAATCCCTTACCTAAATTTGGCACCAGTTGTTTGCACATTATTCTGTCCCCCTACAGTAAGTCTTAACTATCATATTCTGTTGCTTAAAATCTGACAATGCAGTTTCTACCTCCTCTGAAATAGTCTTCGGTAATGCTTCTAGAGTTTTGCTATCTTGGTTAGTGAAAGAAACAGCTTTCTGGCAATATACAACTCTCATCTTATGCTAAGAAAGCATGCTGGGAAGATATATTGCAATAATTTTTTGATCATGAAAACATCTTCTTTCACCCAAAAAGCTTATCTGGAACTGTTGACTCATTCCAGTGAAACCTCATCTCTTCCTTAAAAATTCAAATCTTTGTTTCAATTTACTTTTCTTTCTTGCAAAATCTGGGGGGTAGATTAGTTCTGAAACTTGTCTATGTTTCACTGCCAAAGAGTTTTTAAAAGATCTCCAATGTTTCAAAAAATTAATGTGTTTTCAATTTAAACATTTTTTAATGGCAAGCAAAAATTTTTATTTTTGTCAATGCCAAACTGATTTTTTTCCTGTGATTTCTTGTTCAGCAAATAGTAAAATAATTTATTATTTTTTACTTTGTTTTATAATATTTTTATATTATTTTATTATTATTTTAAATGGCAATTCAACCCAGCAGTTTAAAACTTAAGCTTAGAAAATTTCAAATAAGAAATGTGCATGTATTTCTAACAGCAAGACTTATTAACCCCTGCAAAAATTTTAGTTAGCCTCATGGCAGGTGTTCCTTGACTTTAGGTAACCCTGAATGGCTTTCTGAAACTGCCATTGTAATTCAGCCTGAAATTTGGTGACTTGGTTTTGAGGTTAGTGAGTTCACCCTCTGTGTCTTGGTGCAAGTAAAATTATGTTGTTCCTGTACATTCATATAGCTTATTTAAAAATCCTTTAAAAAGTATGTAGCCCACAATAGAAATATAGAATTAGACTGGGGATAGTTAAAGCACTTTCATTCTTAGGTTAAATCTCTTCCCTCAAGTAAAAGCAAGGAATAGGACCTCCTTTTCTTTAAGGTCTGGTGGCAGGTATCAGACCAATCTCCAAACCAATTCTCTTAGATGGTCCCATTTTGCTTGCAGTGTTACTTGGGGTGAGCTTTCAAAATCGAGTGATTCTTTCCCTGCTTTCACAGCTTTCCCCGCTCACACAAGTACCAGATGAAGAGAATTTATTTTTCATTTATATAGCAAAAATAGTTAAAGGGCTGTTTATTCATTTCTAAAACCCAGTGCATCAACCTTTTCCCACTTCAGCAGTCAGAAAGACAGACCTGTGCTTTTAGTAGAGAGAGTGTGTGTGTGTGAGCTGCCGTGCAGAAGGATGCTTTAAGACACTTAAGGTCACCCAACTTACAGATGCAGAATGGCTTTCTTTTCTTTCTCTCTTTCCTTTACCCCTTCCTCCCTTACTACTTTGCTTTCCCTTGTTCTCCATCCCTCCTTTTCTCTGTCTCTCCTGCCCTCCCCTCTTGCCCCCTTCCTCCCTCTCTGAAAGCCCTTTAGAACCTTTTGTTCTAAAAGCTCGTATTGGCCCAACATGCATACTGATCCCTTCTTTGCCTTATTTCCTGTTTTAATTGAGTGTCAAAGGTCATATATTGCTATTAGAGCAAGACATGAGTGGCAGCAGGGGTCAGGGACTCTGTGGCTTTCTATTAGAGCCATAAACCCAAAACTGAACGATAATTTCACCTGCTCTAACCCCAATTTTTCCAAGATGTGATAGACACTGACCTTAGTGTTTGACTGCTATTGACTATGTAAACTGCAGCCACCCTAATTCTGCTTACTAAACAATAAATGTGCTCTTTTTGACCAGGATGGGAAATAAAACAATAAAAGATACACACAGAAGATTCAAACAAACAGACTAATCCAGATGACATGAAATGATAAAAATAATGCCTTGCTGGGGAGGTCAGACCCTTTCTTTGACTGCTGTGCCCCTACAGTTATTTCCTCCACCAATTTTCAATCTCTTCTTTTAGACAGAACATCCTATATCCATCTCCAAGTGTTGGGACACAAACAGGAAATCTTAACTGCTAGAAAACTCCCATCTATGCCACTTGAAAGTTTTATGGATCTCAGGGGGAGAGGGTTGTTTTATTTTTTTATGTGTGTATTGGAGAAAGTGGGGAAAGTATTTAATTTTTTTCATGAAATTTTTTATTAAATGAAAGAAAATTTCTGAAAACCTTCTTTGTCAAAGAGTAAAACAAATAAAATAAAGGCTATATAATATCAAAGTGAGTTACATTTTGAAAATATTTGTATCCATTTATCGTTAAAATCTAAGTGGAGTTTTGTGACCAGATTCACATGCTGCTCAGATGAGCTGAGGTAGCTCCTTTTACCTGGTCTTTGATCCAGGTCCACAATGAGTATATTCTGAAATATAGGTTTTTGCTGGTTTATAATGTGCAAATTACTTTTATATGTATGGGGTAGCTGGTGTAAAATAACAACATTTGATTCCAATTAATTAGTAATTATAAGAGGACTCAAAAAAATTATCCATTAAAAATCTATTTAGTGAAATAATCCATTCTTTTTACAAATTATTCTAAAGTTTGAGACAACTTGTAAGACTGTAATGTCACAACCTTTTTCTTGTTCTGTCTACCCATCCCTAAAAAATGTTTGCCCAGACCGTAGGTTTTAAATCAGATTATGCAAAACAATACCAGTGACATCTGTAAGCTTTGCCATAGCAACAGGGAGGAACTCCTGTGGGTCAGAAAGGAGGACAGACGTCTTTAATTTTCTATTGATGTCAGTATCCATGGAAACTCCTTTTAATAGTATCTGCATCAGGATGAGAAAACAGGTAAGCTCTCTTCTAAAAGGGAGTGCATTAAAAGAACACAATCCTTTGCAAGGTCAGCTATTGAGAGCCTTGAAGAACTCCTCAGCCAAGAAAGATGGAGTACTGTAAATCTTTAGTTTCTGTGCTAAAAAACTCACGGAATAACATTAGCAATCTCGAACATGGACAGAGAAAAGTAAAACCTTTGTTTTGTGCCTAAGATGTTGCACCCCTTGAGAACCCAGTCCCTTCAGTAGGAAAATATACAGAAGATGTGATTACGTGAACTGACAGATTAATTATGAGCAGAATTCAGTGGGGAGAGACTGACACAAACACATTCAGTGTATGTAAAAAAAAAAAAAACAAAACTGAACTGTGGGAATGCCATATGGCAAGTACCCCTAAACTAAGAATATGTACACAGGAATATTATTCACATGGTAACATTTTAAATATCTGTAAACTCAGCATTTTATGGATGGTGTTACAACCCTGGAATGGTGTTACAACCCTGGAATGTGTTACAACCCTGTCCCATCTGGGCTATTTGAGTGGGAAACAAAAGTTATGATATTTTAAAATCATTGTGGCAACCCATCTCTGTCTCCTACTTTTGATTTCTGTAACAATAAATTCCACAACATGAGCATAATTTTGAGGAACAGAAGGTTACAACTTTGTCATTTTAATTTGCAAATAGGAACCGTCACACACTAAGATTCACTTAAGAGGCTATTTCTGATGATTTTTAAGCTCTAAATATTATATACAGTTAAAAAAAAAAATCTAAATGCCAAACCAAACTAATATGAGAGTGCAGCAAAAGAATGAATGTGAAAATTCAAGACTGCTAAATTTGAAGGCAGCTTTACATTAAATTCCTAAATTTGGGACTACATCCTATGGGGTAGATTTTTATCATATTACAATAAGAAAAGAAACTTCCATAGAAGATATTATATTGTAGTTAACTGTATAATGTGATTGTGAATGTGCTATTGTGCTGAACCTTTTTTTTTTTTTTTTTTTTTTCAGACTCACTCTCATGGCACTGACTGATCTCTTAATCTTTTTTCTCACTGAAAGGAAAAAGGAAAAGGAATTCTCCTAATAGGTCAATAGTTTGTGACAGACATGACACACAACATGCCAAGGAAGCAACCTGAGGTGTAACTGATGCAGGAATCATATATTGGAAAGATCTTGTGGTTTAAATTATAAAGATTTCTATTCATTCTATACCATGGCCAGGCTCTTTGGAAATCCTTGAAGGGAGGGAAATTCAATGGTATTTTTCAGCTTGATAAACTGTGTAGCACCTGCCAATCAAGGGAGATAGGAGAAGATGTCCTGCTGCTGAGCCAACAGCTGTGGTGAAATCTCTCTCCTTGGGTGAACTTGGTTCATTAAAACCTAATTGCAATATGAACAGGCACCTCCATCCCAGAGTTAGCCACATCCAAGGTATGACCAACCCTGCTGGAAATGCTCTTTATATTCTTTTGGCTCTATCTTTAAAAACAAAGCAAGAGAATTTTACATTAATCAGCAAAAAAAAATATTTATGATAAAGTCATTCAAGCTCCACCTAAATATAAAGAAATAATATGAAAGTAAGTTGAAAATGGGGGAAAAGTTAGGGAAGACTCCACTGTAATTTCTGGGATCAGTCGACAGGCTGAACCTGTCTTCTACTCCACAAAGACACTTATTTTGTAAGAACTATGCTCTACGTGGGCTGAATGTTTTTATTGGGAATTAAAGCTTGTCTGTATATTGTTTTAAATATATTTTTACAGTAAGCTACTATTGCCAGCAATATTCGATCCTTAATCTGTCGCAGTTTTACATCAATAAAGAGTATTAGTCCGTAAAGTGTTAGCAGTGGTCCTTCCCAGGCTCTTAACAGCTACCAGCAGAGAGTGACATACTTGAATAAAGTGGGAAGACGCACTGAAGGGTCTCCTTTAGGCTACTGGTGTAATTCCCTGAAAAGGGCAGTCAAATCATCCTCTGGTCTAGCAGAACTGTTCAGTGAAGGGTCCTTTTAAAGGACACTGACAGACTTCTTGGTCAGGCACAAGGGCCTTGGCTTTTCTGGGGCACTGACAGACAATCAAACAGTAAGGGTTGAGTGGCACGCCTAGAACAATTCAGTGTGGCAGAGAACCTCTGGAAGTCACCTACTCCAGCACCCTGCTCAAAACAGGGATGTATCTGGTTGAGTCTTAAACACCTCCAGTGTGGTACATCCCATAAATTCTCTGGACAACTCGGTCCAGTATTTAACCCTCATAGTACTTTTTGTTTACCTTATCAGCTTTCCAATTTTTGCCTGGTGCTCCTTCCTGTCACCGTACATCTGCTTTGTCTTTTCCCAGCAGGTGGTGTCAGAAAGTCATGAGGTCTTGCCTTAACCCTCCTCTTCCCCACAATCAATTAGCCCAACACCCTTTGATTCCCTTCATCCATGTGTTCTGTTATCCACTTACCCATCTCTGTATCTTACCAAACTGGTGAGAAGAGAACTACAGGATGCTAATTAATATTTTGTTCAAATTAATGTATACAGCAACCACTACTCCCTCCTTGTACTGGTTACCTCATCCCAGAAAGGAATCAGGTAGGTTGGGCAGTATTTGCCTTGGTAAACCATTGCTGGCTATTCCAGTTACTTCTTTGTCCCTCCTGTCTTTAGGAAAGGCTTCTAAGAGAATTTACTCCTTCCCCTTCCAGGGACCAGGTTGAGGCCAGTGGCCTATGAGTTGTCTTATTCTATCCTCTCTTCATCTTTCTTTAAGATGAGTGAACTGTTTGCCTTTTTCCTCTCTCATTCTACAGGCTTCTGTAAGTTTAACTGGCTTAAATTCTATCACAGTCCTCACTCTTGTACGTACAATTACCTTTCTTCAAACTCCAGTAGAAAGCAGAAAGCCCTGAAAAGGCAAAAATCGTCAATTCTGAAGACCATAGTCATAATTCTGTTTTGTTAAATTCTCTTAGGACCTTCAGCTTCACAGTCTCACGGTCACTCCAGCCAAATCTGCCCTTGACCTTCATATCTTCCATCACTTCTTACTTGTTTGTGAGTTACAGGTCCAACAAAGCATCACCTCTAGTGTGTTGATAGATCATGTCCATCAAGAAATTGCTGTCAGTTGCCAAGAAACTGTATTGCTTATGCATGGGTGTACTGTTCATTCATAAGATATGTCAGCGTCTGTACCTACTTTTATAAGTGGACACAAGAAATTTCATATTGGTTGAGTTTACTGCTGACAAACAAAGGAAAGAAAATCTCCACTGAGCCTTAAAACAGGCATAAGACATTTATAGATAGTTAAATAAGAAATAACATATAGTTAAAAAAGCTCTAGGAGAAGAGAGGGAAAACGAAGCCCATATTCTGCTTCATCTTCTTGTTCCTGCTCCTAAAACTTGAATAGTTCGGTAGAACAGGTGTGGGTTAGACAACAGGGTCACTACCAGCCAATACCAGCTCTGAGCAAGAGTGTAAGTCCTTGAGGCTCCCATCCTTGAAACAGATAGACTGAAGGTTGTTGGGAAGGGACCTGATTCTGGAGAGAAACTGGCTTTGAGAAATAATCTGGGTTTTTAGAAAGATACACGAGTTTCTTTTCTTACTTTCATACATAAGAGATGAATAACCAAGATTTTGAGATCCAGGAGAGTGTGAATCAATTAACAAACGTATATATTTCAGACACAGATATTCTGGAAAGTTTTGTGGGAAATAAGCATGCAAATGTGAACAGTGCACTTTTATATATAGGAGAGGAGTAACAAAACACTATACATATTTTACAGATAGCCTGGACATGTAGATGATGTTTCTTTGCTATTGCCAAGCACTTTGGAAAATTGGTGAAGTAATATATGAAAGTTTATGTTTTGTGTGTGTGTGTGTGTGTGTACGTTTCTATGCTTGTTTGTACTTAAGGCCAGAATAGAAGATCTAAAGTTATTACTGGGCTTTAAAAATCTTTGTCTGAAACTGCCTCTCTGACCAAGTTCAAGTATAGACCAAGACTCATCTCCCTAGGCCAGGACAACTGCATGTTTTTGTGCCCACAAGATGTGGATTTTACTTTATTTCTACTCGTTGTGCAAGGTCTTTTGACTTTTAAAATGAAATTACAAGGGCAAAATGACATCCTTTAGTTTAGGAAGTCCTTCACTAAACTGCAGTGCAGGCCTGTCTTTCAGAATTCTTTAGACCATGCTTCTATTTCTCCAGTGCAAAAGCAGTAGCCTGAGCAGTAACCAAAACACAAGTCCCTGTGAGACTGTTTTACTGAATGTAGATTCATTGCAGTATTGTAACACAGCCATGTGAAATGTTCACCAAGAACTGCTTCTTCTGCACAAATGATCTTTTAAGACTACTTTGCGGAAAGGCTAGTTCACTTGCCATTAGACCATGCAGTAGTATTCCACTAGCCTAAGCCTGAATACCATGCTAGCAATCAAAAAGTTCTTTGTTCTTCATAGAGGAGAAGCACTAGAAAACCTTACACAGATAGAATTTTGCCCAGGAGAAGACAAAAATTTTACTAATTTTCAAGTGTAAAGTTAAAAAAGAAGATGAAAATCTGTATTCTTTCTAATCACTGTACTCTAGAATATCTCCGTTCAAGGATCTTTTGTGAAGGTCTGCTATGTTTGCATATTTTGCAGCAGCACCATGTTGGATACAAGTATAAGCAAGGTAAACGAAAATATATTACAATAAATACTATTTTCCTGTATAAAGCTTTTAGCCTCAGATAACTACCTCAATAGCAGAGACTTATGTGGGATCTGGGAAATAGGACCAAAAGGACAAGGCAGAGTAGGGATTTGGGGATCCCTGAAGGAGATTATGAAGACAAAACCCTCTGCCTTATCCACGGATCATCTCCATAGACAGCAACACCTACTGCTGCTAAATAAAAGTAATGCAATTTTTTGGGTATGGAAAATATTTTGGGTGTGTGTGTGACAGGGGGACTGGGGAAAATGATCAAAGGCTCAAAACAACTAAAGTGTGTGTGGAGGGGAAAGGGAGCAGGACAAGTTCTGAAGAAGTAGGACAGACAACCTCCTGCGAATGTTGCTGCATTTTACCCTTAAAGGAACATACTGAGCAAGTCTGAGGCTTTACAGCATGTATGCATGAAAATAGTATCTTCAGCACCTCGGAGTCTTTCTTGAAGTGAAACTGAACACAGGATTCAGGTTGTGGCCTCACCAGCATGGAGAACAGTGGAAGGATCACTGCTCTGATCCTACTGGCCCCACTACTGGTGATACAGGCCAGGATGCCATTGGCCTTCTTGGCCACCTGGGCACACTGCTGGCTCATGCTCAGCTGCTGTTGACCAGCACCCCCAGATTATTTCCTGTTGGGCGGTTTTCCAGCCACTCTTCACCAAGCCTGTAGTGCTGCTTGGGGTTGTTGTCGCTCAAGTGCAGGAACACATCTCTTCTGTCAGATGATGGGCAGTACTTAAGTACCAACGCAGTCAATCGATATGCAACATCAAACTCAGGTTTAGCGCTGTGCCACAACATACAATAGCAGCTAGTTTAAAAGTCGACAGTGTTTAGAAGTGCCTCCTATTGACTGGTCAAGATCACTGACTGACACTTGAAGCAATTGCTAATGTGCTTTTGTAGCTCCTCTGGATCAATCTTGTTCCTTAGTATATAATAGGTTTTATTAAATCTGAGAAGCTGAGGCATTGTCACTTTTGTACAAGTCCTTAAAGGGATGTTCACTGCACAAATTAAACTTTACTGTTGGTATTTTGCTTAGAAGGACATGGATTAATGTATTATTTTATTCCCATCCTTGTTTCTGGTTAAGAGATGTCTCAAAATTTATAGGAATATTGTCACAGCTTAGATTAACATTTTGGTTTTCTGTATCAAAAAAGCACAAACAAGTGCTGTTAAGTGACATCTAAACTGCTTTAGTTCTGACCTGCTTTCTACTCAAATATTTCTAACCTAGTAATTTGCACTGAATCCTTCGGACTTTTATTCCTGTTGTTTTTCTGCTTTCTCATAAGCCCTACTAAGTTAATCTTTCACTCCATTTCCTTATGGAGGGACCTTCCCCCAACTTCTGCTTACCTAAGAGAACCTCTACGGGGTTTAATCTTACTTGGGTTTTAGTTGAGCTAGGGTCTGCCACCAGCCCTTTTCCATTGAGGAAGCTCCCAAGTAATCCTCTAGTACAAGACATAATGATGCTGCTCTTCCCTGAGATGACAGACATTCCACAGAGCCCTGTGCCTCCCAACCTTTCCCCTTATAGTAGAAATGGCCAGGTGTTTGTGTTACATGCTGTAGTCTAGATGAGCAAAGGCGAGCAGGGCTTGGCTCTCTGTGTATGTCAGTGCAATTTTTATTATAAAGGTACCAGAAATGAACAATAGCATATCAGCAAATGTCATATTAATTCCACTAGTTCGCTGCCTAGCTTTTTTATGAGCACAATCAATAAGGACAGAAAGATCAGCTGTAGAGTAAAGCTGATCTGAGCTAGTACTTAATTTTCCTAAGCTAAAACTACTCAGGATCTGATTAGCACTAAATATAGGCAGAAATATGAAGCAGCACACTTTAAACGTGTTCATTTATCTGTAATAATAGCTCTAGACTTCTTTAGTCCCTCTTTCCTTCCTTTCAGAGAGTACTACGTCATTTATGTTTGTTTAGAAGTTCATGCTCTAAAACTATACATGCAACTGAAATTACTAAATCTACATATTTATGGCACTATGACTAACCTCACGGCCACTCACATCTTGCAGGGACAGGCTTTCACCACACCATGTAACTTTTTATATCATAACAAATTTGACCCTATAGTTACTTCTATCCTAGATTCTTAGAACACCAGGTTGAAAGGGACCTCAAGGATCACTGATCTAACCTTAGTTCTAGCTAACAAAGATGGGATCTGATTTTGTAATGCTCCTTAGCAGAATGTTAAGTTTGCATTGGATTAACAAGGAATATCACTGCAAAATATAAAGGGTGAAGCTGAATATCATGCATTGTGATAGAAGGGAGCAATGGAAAAATGAGTAAATTGAGTAGAAATGCATTAAGGTTTAACCTTGTTGTACGAAATCAGATACTTCACTAAGGGTTATCTCTAAAGGAATGCTTTACTCTTTCTTTTTAAAAAATTATTATTGTTTCTCTTGTATTTTTATGCCTAAATATACTTATACTATGTAACAACAAATAGTTAATATTAATTCAAATTTTTGGGGCACTCAGAATTTCCATTAATAAGTTCAGATGCTTCTTTAATTTTAGACTTTTCAACTTACTAGAATATGGGCCTTCTTATGTGCATTTTTCCTGTGCTCTAAACACAGTTTAGCATTTATGACTAGAGATCCATCTGTTTCTTGCAACACTGGGTATTGTTACGGAAAATACCCCAATTGCTATGTAGCTGTTCGTAAAAAGAAGAGTAATTAAAAGAAAAAAAAAATTTAAAAAGCAGGATTTGCTCCAATGCTTTGTAGCACCATTTTCTTATTCTTCTGTTACTAGATTCTTAGGTTTTCCATGGAAAAATTTATATGAGGAAAATATTATTAGCAAAAATTAAGTGCGACAGCAAACTAACAGTGACATAGTTTGTTACCTACAGAGCTGAGTTCAGCAGCAGGGGGAAGCATGCACATTAACATGTCCAAAGACCGTGGACATTTGTAAACCTCGAAATCACAGTTACCTTTTCACAGCTCTGCTAAACACACCACTTAAGGAGAAGGCAAGGGCAGGAAGGGGAGGGAAGAGGAAGTCGGGGGGGGCAAGGTGAAGAGGAAGGGGAAAGGGAAGGGTTAAAAAATAATGTAAATTTGCTCGATTTATAGGGGAGGGAAGAAAGCCACTTCAGACAAACAATGATATAGTGCAAATGCAGTAGACTTTTTGCATGGAACCTTTATAATGCTGTTTTGCCTTAGCATTAGTATTAAGTGTTTCTTTTCACATATCACAGCATTAAAGGTTTTTCCAGTGAAAGAAATGAAATAAGTTGTCCCCTAAAATCCCTTCACTGTCTGTTCTTCCTGGCAGACTGTATTGGTTCCTTTCATGGCTTTAAAAATGCTAAGGTGCTGTTGAGGGATTCTAATAAAAACCTGGGATTTTTTCACTGAAAACAGTTAAGAAACGTAAAGAGATTAATAGATAAGCCCATTCACCTCAAATCTAGTCTTTATTGAACAGATGAAAGTAATTTGTAATAGGTGGTATAATAGTAGTTCTGTTACTTTTAAAGAGGACCTGAAACTCTTTGCCATCAAATTTGTATGTTTAATGAAACTACTCCATGTACTGAACAATTGTGCTGTTTTCTACCAATTTATTTCTAATTTATAGGCATTTTTTAATTGCATCCAGAGCCTCTTTTTTACTGTCTAACATTAAAAAATACTGTTAAAATTAAATGAGCGGCATTTTTATCTGTTCTGTTCAAACCACAGATGCTAGATTTGATTTTATTTCTTACACTGAGATTGAAATTCCATTTTAATATGCAGAACTACAGTCTAGGGAGTCATAAAATGCAGTGTTTTCATTAGATGATGGCTCTGCACCTCTAGTTAAGAGGAAAGCTGATTCATCTAACAGCAGTGATCAAGATACTGGGGCTTCAAAAGCAAATTGACCACAAAAAGGGAAAAAAAAAAAGGTGTACATTTTTTTTAGTATATAATTGTTTGCTTTTGTGTTAATCTCTAATTTGACCAGTAAAACTTTACTTTAAAAGCTCAACCATTTGTTACAGATCAAGGTTAAGACAAGGATGATGCACATATTATTCTTTCATTTATAATCTATTAGTTATGGAATTCTAAGGGGGTTTTTTGTTCCTTAGGTTTTGGGAGTTTTTTGTGTGATTTTTTTTTTTTTTTTTAAGTTGAGATTCTGCTGGTATTTCTGTCAAAACCTGTACAATTTATGGGCTAGCTTTGTGTGAATAGTTTATTGCTGCTAAAAATGTAGTAAGTAGATTATAAAAAAAAAAAATCAAGTAAAGCCTGCAGTGAAGTGCAGATGCAAAATATTCCTGAATTTAGTGGATAGTGTTTTAGCAAAGCATTTTAAATATGAACTTGTTAATGTTCTTACCTTGATTTCACAACTTACTTGAGCTAGCCAAGTTAACTGGCTTGGTCATACGTCACATTCCCTTACCACAGGCACTGACTGCATTCTTCAGTATAAGTCATGGTTTATTTGGCATTTCATGGAGTGCAGGGATGCAAAATAATCAAATGGCAGTGTCTCTGGTTTTGCTATGAATTGTCATCTTTTCCATGATGCACAAGTTGCTGCTCTTTGTGCTTTTAAACTGGGGGCACATTTCTGCTTCCCATTAGAATATCTTAGTATGGCCAGTATAGAGAGAGGTCTTAAAGCATGTGAAAGCATCTTTCTTGCTGGATAAAAAGCATCAGCAAAAGAAACAGAAATCCAAGGCCATCATTAATTCATTCTAATGACAAAGAGATCAGTTTCAGAATACTGATTTTACCAGTCCACAAGCAAGGGAACAAACACAACTGAAAAATGAAGGATAATGTATCATTACAGGTACGCTGTTGGTTTAGTTGACAAATGTAATTTGATTTAAATTATTTATGGTAGTATTGCATTAAGAAGTAGATTCATTCTGTAGTACGCTTTGTAAAAATAAGGAAATACATTACATTTACAACAAATTGTATTAAATGTGATTCCTCATGTGCGTATAGTAATATATATGTGCCACTAATGCATATAACATTGCTTATAGAAGGCTGTGGTATCTTGTGTAGAGTTCAGATTTCTGTTTTCTATATTTTGCAATTTTCACACAACATTTCTGCTATAGTCTAGCATTATTTTTGCCTTTTTTTTTTTATTCCTACCTTAAAACTTCCAGTGAATTAGTAAAAGCCTTCTAAGGACTCTTTGCGAGCAAGGTTAAGTCACTTTGGATCATGTTTTCCATCTGTTTTTCCATTAAAGAGCCTTCAGTATCTTGCCTTTTTCCACCAGGTGCAATGACAATAGCAACTAATAAATGAGAATTAAAGTTCTGTCGAGTAAAATGAATAATGTACAGAGCTATGTGTGCACAAACCAAAAATTTGCATATATACCAGATAATTGAACTGGGAGGTGCCAAGGACTGACAAAAAAAACCCTGAAACATAACAAACCAAAAAATAAATAAGGTATTTATGTATAAGTAACTTAATATAACTTTGAAAAGCAGGACTCCAATGTCCAGTGAGAAACCATATGCCACTGCTAACAGACTGGGGAAATAATTTCATTCTAGGCAGCATATTTGTTTTGGAAGTTAATCCTCATAACAGCACTTTCCCAAACTGTGAAAGCTTATAGTTCTTATTACTTTTTAATATTCTTGTTACACTTAGAGTGAGCCAGAGATGTTTCTTTTTCTTTGGTTATAATCTGGGGAGTCCTACATTTTGTTCAAAATTGCTGTTATAAAAGCGTAGGAAGCATATTAATAACAGCATTTTTTTTCCCTCTGTTATAGTGAAAACCTAAACTCTGTAACATTGTTTTTCTACATGAGAAATGGAGATCCAAAAATATTTCTAAAGTTTCTAGTTCCACTTATTTATGAACCACAGGCTAGGACCAGGAGCAGTGTAGATGCATTGCTGTAATTTATGATGTGGCAGCTGGGGGCTGGGAGGCCTATTTGTGTCCTATTGGACCCTAAAATGTAATAATTTCCAAAAGGAAACCAATTTTTTTCTTTTTGCAAGATTTTTGTATAGGTAGTAGTCCTTTCTGATAAATTAGTAACAGTGTAGTTCTTAGAGTTTAGTTAAATACAAATCTCTTGTACTAATCTAGGTGAGACTGACCAATAAGCAATTACGTACAGATACTATCTATGATTCCTTTCAGTGATATTTTCACATCTAAAAATTCTGTTGATTGAGATCTGGGGGACAAAAATTACTTGGAAATCAGCAGGGAACATAGGAAACACAATATTTGAAGGACTGACTAAATGAAAAAAACAAATTTGCTCATGTATCCTTTATCTATTATCTATGGAAATCAAATATATTTGAAAAATAATGAAAAACCATAGTGGAAAACTTAACATTCAGCACTTAAAATCTACATTCTAATGCTAATGCACTTTATGAGATTTTTTGCTTTCCTGAGGAAACAGAAAAGATGCTCTAGAGTGCTTTGATAAAAAGTTCTTATTCTGTAAAAATCAAAGCACAAGAATCTAGGGATAAAGAGTACTGAATGGCGTAATGGATTTATTAAAAAGGAAATCCAGACTAAACTGACTAATTTGTCCCCTTGGACTATATTATCAAAAATTCACAGGCATTCTCTGCACCATACATAGCACTGAAATAATTCCAGTGCTTTTGAAGTTGCCTCAGAATAGAGGCAAAGTCACCTTTATTGCTAATCAACACATGTAAAACTTGGAAATAGTAAAGAAGGCAGCTAAATCAAACAGTTAACTAGAGAAAAGGCAAAGAAAACAAAGAAAAGGAATCCAATTATTTTATATTTGTTTTGCTAAATGGTTTTTCTGTCAAGGACTATGGAAAAGAAACCGTTCCTTTCCCCACTTTTTTTAAAATGTTTGTCTCTATCTCATAAGCCTGGGAGCAGACAGTACCATATCATGAGCTATAAATTGCTGATGAAATTTCTGCCAACCACCTCCTCCTACAAATATCAAAAAAGTACAGCCTAGACTTTGTCTGCATATGATTTAAAACAATGACAACAATTTAAAAAATCCTCAAACCTTTTCCGATTTTCTTGAAGTAGGTAATTGTTCAGTGTCCTTTCCTTGAAACTGATCCTCTAGCAGAGGAAAATGTCTGCCCCACAAAATGCTTCAGCATTTGTTGTAAACTCAAAGTCACAGCTGCAGACATAGTTCAAAGATCAGGAGTGATACATCCCTCAGGCTTTCTCAGGTTGATGAACTTCTGGATTCTGCAGTGTGCCCCAAACACCTATTAAACACCCAAAGGGCACAGAGGACGTCCCACACCTCTCAGTGAGGACTCTGATCACTTCAGGATCTCCTCTTTGGACCGTTAGTGTACATTAAGAGAAGGCAAAGCACACTGAGATGCCATGAGGGAGGTTGAAATCCTTTACATGCACAGGTTTAAATCCTTTTTATATAGGAATTAATTTATGGAAGCATTTAGACACATGGGAACACAATTGGGATCAAGATTTGTACAGTTTGATTCAGAACACCTTAGCCAAGGGATGCTGCAATGAGTTTTGGACATGCAGGTGGGCAGCCCAGGGTGGGCAGCAACCACGTCTGGAGACAGGACTGGTAGGGGCAAATCAAGATCTGTCCACACCATCTTTATCACCAGCACTAGATCTGTCTGACACACAGCTTTTCTTCTGCACTGAGCTCCTCCTTTGTTACCCCACTATTCAGGCTCTGAAAGGGTTGACTGTTATATTTTTGGATGTCACTGAAAATGACCAAATGAGGGAGGAGGGGTCTTGTGAAACTGGGCAGTAAGGAACTCCTTTCCTTTTAAAAATGACTGATCATCAGTATGCAACTATTTTAAGGTATATCCTATTTTTGGGAAAAATTACATACAACTTTACATAAATAATCTAAACATTTTCAGAATTATTTCAGAGGTTGTTAGAGATAAGGGTATAAGAAAAAAAGATATCACAGATGCCTGTCTATTCTTATATTTACACTAAAACCTTACTTTTGTTGTGGCTTTTTTGTTTCCTTTTTTTTTCCTCTGTGTATCTCAGCCTCCAAGATACACAGATATTTCCCACCAAGATGGTAAGAAACAAAATTGGTGCAATACTATCTCTGCAGGGCAATCTTTACAGAAAGATTGTCTTAGTTACCTCCTCACATATATCTTGCTCTTTCTGCACATTTTTCCAAACATGTTTCTTTTAGTCACACCACACTCCCACCAGAATTTCTTCATGCTGTAACTGGAGTTGCTGGTAGCCATTAAGATGAATCCAACCTATGGTTTCATCTGCCTCCCTCTAGTTTGGAATTTCTGATGTCCCTGAGGTGTAGCTACATGGGTCATCTCACAGAATGTAAATGAAAGATATTTATGGATGTCGCAGTGCCTACTAAAATGTGTGTTGGTCTATTATCAGTGACTTATTATGCATTTCTCAGAAATCTATAGCTGAACAGCTCTGCCTTATGCCTCCTATGGTGTGGATTAAAATTATCTGCAATCGACATTGGAGGCAGGAGAGGCTGCTTATTTTACAGGATCAGGCTTTGTATTACCTGCAGCTTCAATGTACTTTCTCTCTACTGATCAGCAACAAGTACAAGTGAATACCGCAGGGCTTAAATAAATGCTATTGCAGAGAAATTATGCTACATGGAACATACAGGTTTTACATAGCTCTGTTTCAATGAAACACTATTTCTGGCTATAACTCTGTGATTGAAGGTGATGTCATGGAGACTGGCTTCGTGCCCAATATTAGATGTTTGTGTAAATACTTTGCTGAACTGGGGAATGAGTGTCCTTGAGACATTCTGTGGAGCTTCCGAATACCAGAATAGCCCTAAATAAATCTACTTAATTACAGAGGCAATTTTTAATACTGTACAATATGGAGTGTTAGACTTGACATTTTTATATGTGCATTATTGCTGAGATACAGTTGCAGTGGGAGGTGTAATTTAGAATTTTCCAACCCTTGCACATTCAAAAATCCCTGTCACAGCATTATACTAATATGTTTACATTAATGTTTCCTTATTTTATTTATCTGAGAGCTATACTATGTGTACTTTCTAGAGGGCTATAAAAATTATCTAATTAACCCTAACCAAGTTATCCAATTATTTGAGTTTGTATGGTGAGGAATGAATGTCTCACCTAATGCTCAGATGCCTGATTAAATTGTTTAATTTAAGTTTTATTGATGTCCTTAATTCAATCTCTTCTGAATAAAAGTAAGAAACCAACAGTATTTGCTCACAGTAATACTTTAAAGAAAAATATTAAAGTAGTTAATTTCTTATCAGAATTTGATTGAGTGGTTAAGGAGTTACTTTCTGTCCTTTTACTCTGCATACTGAGGCAGTGGAGCTGTTCAGATTTAACAAAAACAAGTCTGCATCCGTCACATCTCAGAATAACTTTCAGACATATGGCATACTGCATAAATAATTGATTCTGTCAAGGCTTATGTCAAGATACAACACAAACAGTTAAGGTACATTTGGCTTGAACTAACAGATGTACACGAAAAAATGTTATTATATAAATATGTGCATTTTTTCATATCCTGTTGACATTGCCATTAACTTTTTTATGAGACAAATTGGATCGATCAGGACATTAGATGCTTAAAAACAACTTAAAACATTTAAATTTTGTTACAAACAGACCTCTATCAAACAGTGGCTTAATGAGTAGAAGAGAACAGAATGATTGCCCTGCAGAAATGATGACGCTGACTGAGAGCCAAGAATACCAGGTCTTCTGGGAGCTGGCAGCAAGCTTAGTCTGGTGGGGTCACCAGTCTCCTTGTTTTGTGCCTGGTTTGGCACATGCTTCAGAGACATCCAAGCACCTATGTAGCTCTGAGGCTTCACAATGTGCATGTTCCTTCACTGTGGCAAAGCTGCGAAGGGTCTGGAGAAACAAGGAAGAAGAAGCCAGCACAGAGAGGAGAAAACACTCAGGGCAATAACTGCTGCAGAAATCCTCTTTCTGCTTGTTTGACTTGTGATCTGAACAGCGAAGCCACCATTATCTTCTCCCTCTCTCCTCCTATGATTTATTTTTTCAAAGGACAAATGCCTGAGAAAGGGAGACCCTGGCCCCTTGGTACCCTTTTCACCTGCAACTACTGGTGTATTTAATTTATATTGATGGTTCCTTTTGCCTGGTGTCCTTCAATTGCTGTAGCTGAAAGTTGTGAGACATCATTCCCATTCAAGTTCATGGCCTGGGAGCAAGCACCTAGCTGTGGCTATCCACACAATGAAAGGCAAGAGACTGTCCTTTGTCACAGCAATACAGAGTACTGGTTTGGGCGAGCTGGGAAGGAAAAACCGCCTTGTTCTCAATGAAGGAATAGGTGCAAGCCTAGAAATCAAGGTGTCTCAC
The DNA here is from genome assembly GCA_038380795.1 of Pyrocephalus nanus. Lineage (NCBI taxonomy): Eukaryota > Metazoa > Chordata > Aves > Passeriformes > Tyrannidae > Pyrocephalus > Pyrocephalus nanus. The sequence continues at coordinate 62,094,704 of CM076263.1, read as the reverse complement.
AGACTGTTGAAATTTTAAGTCATAAAAAATCATGGATTAAGGATTAGAAAAGCTGTTGTAGACTTTAATTTATACTCATATCCAGCATAAGGAATGAATATTTTTCAATGTTATTTCTGTCTCTCCTCAAGGCCCCTCACCATCTTTGTTGCCCTCCATTGGCTGCTCTCCAAGAGCTTAATATCTTTTTTCTGGTGCAGTGCCCAAAACTGCCACAATATTCAAGGTGAGGCTGCCCCAGTGTAGAGCAAAGTGGGACAATCCCCTCCCTCAACTGGCTGGTGATTCTTTGCCTGATACCTCCCAGGACAGGGTTGGCCCTCCTGGCAACCAACCTGCTGACTCACATCAATTTGCTGTCGACTAGGACCTTCAGGTTCCTTTACATGATGCTGTTTTCAGCATCTCATTCCCTAGTCAGTACAAACATCCAGAATTTCTCTGTTTCAGGGGTACAATCCATCACTTTCCCTTGTTGAACTTCATGTGGTTGGTGATTACCCGGTTCTCTAATTTGTCCAAGTCTCTCTGCAGTGCCTCCCTGCCTTCGAGGGAGTCAACAGCTCAAACAACAGTTTGGTGTCATCTGTAAACTTGCTTAGTATCCCTTCCTGTGTCCAAGTCATTTATGAAGATGTTGAAAGCACAGGGCCTAAGCTGGAGCCCTGTGGAACCCCACCAGTGACAGGTCACCAGTCTGATGTTACTCCATTCACTATTACCCTCTGTGCCCAACCTATGAGCTAATTGCTCACCCACCACATGATGTCTTTATCCAGCTGTGTGCTGGACATTTTTTCCAGAATGATCATGTGAGAGACAGTATCAAAAAGATTATACCCACTGGCTTCCTTTGATCAGCTAGAAGGGTTGCCTTGTCATAAAAGGAAATCGGGTTTGACAAGCAGGACTTTCTTCTCAGGAAGCTGTGCTGGCTGTGATCAATGACTATGTTGTCTTTCAAGTGTTTTTCAATACCTTCCAGAATGATCTTCTCCTTTACCAGGCACCGAAGTGAGACTGACAGGCCTGTTGTTTCTGGGCCTTGCTTCTTGCCCTTCTGAAAATTAGGATATTGTTTACCAGCTTCGAGTCAGCTGGGACCTCTCAGGATTCCCAAGACCACTCAAAAATCATTGAGAGGGGTTTTGTAGTGACATCAGCCAGCTCTTTGAGGATTCTGAGATATACCCCATCAGGCCTGATAGATTTGAAGGGATCCAGCTGGAGCAGCATATCCTATACAGTTTCAGAGTCAACTGGGAGTTGACTGCAATTCTTGCAGTCATGGTTGTCCAGATCAGGGCACTGAGACCCCCTTGATCCATTATCCATGTTGAAGACAGAGGCAAAGAAAGTGTTTAACATCTCTGCCTTGTCTCTGTCCCTGTTTGTGACCACCCTCATCCTGTAGCAGGCTGATGGTACATCTATACTGCCTACTGTCATTAATGTGTTTGAAAAAACCTTTTATTTTCCCACGTATTTCTGACCAGTTTCAACTCAAGCTTAGCTTTGGCCACACCAATTTTCACCCTACAGCAGCAAGCAGCATCCCTGAATTCTTCCCTTGTCACATGGCATTGATTCCATTGGGCACACACCTTCCTTTTTCACCTTATTTCAGAGAAGATTTCTGTTCACCAAGCCAGCCTTTTGCCTACCTGCTTGACTTCTGACATTTGGGAACGGCTGCTCCTGTGCCCTTAGGGAGTGATGTTTGAAGAGTGACCAGCGCTGACAGACCACAACACTTGCAAAAGCATTTTCCCAGGGGACCTTAATTGCTAATTCCCTGAGCAGCAGAAATCTGGTCTCCTCGTGTCCACAGCTGAGGTTTTGCTGGCACTTTTCCTCCTGTCTGCAGAGATTTAATCTCAATTACTCTGTGGTTACTGTGGCCAAGAGGCCACTAATCTCCACACTGCTCATGAGATACACTCTGTTGACAAGCAGCAGATCAAGGAAGGCATCTTTTCTTAGAACCTGTTCCATAATGTTGTGACCTAGGATTTTTAGGAATCTTCTGGCCCTTTGGCAATGTTGTCACAGCTTGTGTTGACTCTTAACATTACTCTGTACATGCAGGACATTGCACCTGCTCTCATGAACTTATGGTGGCTGATTTCCCTCAGCCAGTTTCTCAGTCTTCCTGAGGTCCTCCTGAATGACAGCACTACTGTCCAGAGTACTGACTGTTTCTCAAGGCCCTTTCCTTCCCACCACCAGTTTGCAAACTTGATGAAAGTTCACTCTGTCCTACAATTTAGATATTCTATAAAAATATTTTACAGTTTTGCCTCAAGCCCCTTGCTGGCTGTCATTAGCTTCTAATTACCAATAGCACTGATCACAACTCTTTGACCCCAGAAGTCCAGTCTATTTTCCACCCAATTTATGCATCCTGCCAATTTGTCTACTGGGTTGCTACCAGAAACCATGATGTCTTGCTAAAGCCAAGGTGTAGAGCATCCCTTGTCTACAGCACCAGCCATCTCATCACAAAAAACAATCAGCTTGGTCAGGCAGAATTTGACCTTGATAGATCTACACTGGCTCTTCCCAGTCAGCTTCTTGTCTTTCATGTGCCTGAAGGAAGCTAGTTTCAATTCGTATTGCTGAATTAAGTCCCTGCTGGTGAGGTCCTCTCAAAAGATACAGCCAAAAGTTTGATAGAAGGTTGTCCTCCAACTCATATCCTTGCATTTCAGCAACTGGGTCCCACTGGGGAAAATTCGGAACTGTCCTAAATAGTAATTATCCTTCAAATATATTTATAATATACTAAATTATTCTCAGTAGTTACAGTACACAACTCTAAGTAAGGCTTTACAGCAGTGACAGACGAGGGAGGTTAGGAAACATAACCTAGTATTACATCCTGGCTTTTATTTCTGTGAGAACAAGAGGTGTAAGATATCCAAATAACTCAGTAAAGGAAGCTATCCAAATAAATCAGTAAGATATTCATAGCCAAAGAAGAGATAAATTTCTGTATCTTAGGGCTATAAATCTGATCTATTCTTGGTGTAGGAAACATGTATAGCAGGATTATGTTACATCTAATGCTTATATGTAATGATCTCTCAAGTCTTTCTCAAGGAATGTAGCTAGAAGCAATCAGTAGAAAAAGTGAGAATAATATATGCTGTATTGTATGTTCAGACAAAAATGAACCCACAGATCCAGTCATACAGCATTTCTGAAATGGTCTGGGCAAGCAAATGTTACCACTCTTATGGCACTGAATAAACAAGGCTGTCTGTCTGTAGCAATCTTGCAACAACAACATCCCCGAGCACTGCACCAACTTTATCGGCCTAAAGGAGAAATGTGAAATGCAGATCCATAACGTGAACTAAAATAAGATATTTTAGTGGACATTTGATTCTTCTGCTAAAATCAATGCAGTTGATGAGAGCTTCCATTTATTCCTTTGTTCTTCCCTGCCCTTACCTTAACTTACGGTGTACCCAAGTTTCTAGGTGACCAATGGAGCTGGGCTGCCAGTGTGCAGTGAAAATTCATAGCCAGTATGCTTTATTGTGGTGTTCTTAAAAACAAGACGTTAAAGGCCATGATGCACTGTTGGGGTTTTATCACTCTTGACATCAAATGAACTTGAGTGTAGAACTTGGAATCCTGCATACTGCCTTTTGTCTGTGGGGTTCTTTGGAAAGCATCTTAGCAAGAGCAGATGGGCAAAATATCTAAAGATCCCAATTTTACTTAAATAATATGTGGGGATAGCACTGCACTACTGACTTCATGATCAGGGCAGGCTCAAAGGCAGAAAAATCCTTGCCATAAACCAATTAGATATATTAACAGTCATAGAATCACACAGTGATAGAAGCTTTTTATAATATAAAAAGAGCTAGAGGAGTTCTCTACTCCTACTCCCAGTCTAAAGCAAGGGTAATGAGAACAAGTTTCTCAGAAACATGTCAGTTGAGGTTCAAATATCTCTGTTGATGGAGACACACACAAATTCTGAGTCACCTCCAATTGATTGTCCACCGTCATGAAGATAAAGTTTTCTTAAAGTTAAACCAGAATTTCCTATGCTCAAAATTGTGCTTCTTCCTTTCTCAATCTCCACCTTCAACATGACAGAAGCGAGTTCTCCCCTTCTTTTTATCTTCCCCAGGCCAAATCATCCCAGCAACCTCTGTTTCCCTTGTCCATCCTTTGCTGTAGACCTGACTATTTTGGGGACCCTGCACTGAGCTTTTTACTACACATCAGGGCCTGCATTGGCGGCCTAAATCTGGACGCTGAGTTCTCTGTGTAGTTTCACTGGTGCTGAGCATTGGAGCTGCATATGCACCACAAAATGCCTGAAGCCACCACAAAGTGTGTCTCTTACATGCAGTTTTCAGCCCTGCAGCCCTTGATCAGGAAAATCAGACAAATTTGGGGAAAGGTCGATAGAGGACTTCGTGGCCCCTTTTTTATCCTTGTACTGCAGATTTGGAACCAGAAGTTTTTAAACACCCAGGGATGAGGATGTGCTCTTCAACAGTATTATGTCATATCTCTGTGTAGTAAGATTTACTGAGGATTTTATATCTTTGGTAAAGCTCTTCCTCTTAAACTACCTCTGAGCTGAGTTATTCTAAATTACAGAGTTGCAATACAACCTAGAGATCTTACATATTATGAGTACGCTTTGCTGGTCTGACTTTTAGTGTTCATGAAACACAAGTTGAGACTGACACCTCTAGCCCAAAGTTAACAGTTGTAAGAAGTTATATCCTTGTATGTAAATGAAAAGTATATCTTTTAATAAGCTTCCTGGCGGATAGGTGTAACTTTTTTCCCTAGCTGAATATAAAACTGGCTGGTATTTTACACTTATGTGCTGCAAGCTAAGTAGTCAATTGCTCCAATCATTTCAGCAGATAATAGAGGTGGTGATGGGAGGAAGCCTAAAGGTTGTTTACATTTTTTCTCCAAGAAGTAATGGGAGAACAACTGAATCTGCTTTCTCTTTCCAGACAACTATCAAGCTCCTCTAATACTAATAATCTAAAATTATGCTAGGAATGTAGCTTCAACATGACACTTCCATCATGTGCTTAGACATGTAATTTACCTCTACAAACCCAGATTAGGTAGAAATACAGACTTCATTTTTATATTCTCTGTCAGGTAGATATTCTTCTCACTCTAAAAATGAAGGTGTAAGAAAGGAATAAAATAATAAATGCATAATAAAAAATTAAGAACATCTAAGATTGCATAGTTTAATAATGTAAATTGAAATGCACAAATTTGGGAAAGAAAGGAAGATAAAATCTTCAAAGGTATACAAATTTTTTTTTCCTGGAAGCTGGAAAAAAAAATACAATTTTTACCTGCCTGAAGATCCGACCCTTTTTTTCTCCTGCATTGTTAAATGAACAGCTCTTAATACTCACAGGACTTTCTAATCCTGATTTGCTTTATAAACCTGTAGACTGATAACAGCTTGATGCATTACAGCAATGTCAACCTCATCCTGAAGGTTGTAACAGTGTGCTTTGTTAGATACTGTTTTCTGTAAGCTCAAATCTTTGTTATTTCTGATCTTTGTTTCTAAACTGCAGAACCTTTAAGTCACAAGGCTGTAGTTATTTTTGCATTTTGCAGGCTTGTATGAGACTAATGACACCAGTGCTTTTGTCAAGGGTGGATACCAACATTAGTGCATTGGGACCAATGACTCAGCCAGTGCCTTGCTGGAGATGAAATGTGGCAGTTCCATTTTCATCACAGAACAGCAGGAGAAGCAGCAAATTATACAAATATTAGCACTTAAGCAAATCCTTAGGCAAGGCCAGTGTGGACAAAAAAAAGCAAGAGATAAGAGCTGGCGGGGCACAGGGGCCGTGTTCCATAAGACTGTTCACAAACCACTCAAGTGTGCAGCAGCTGCACCGGGGATGAAGATGTGCAGGGGTCAGCATCGCTTTGGCATACTAATGACTGGGGCGATTTATCCATCATCACTAATGAAGCTGCAGAGCTGCTTGTGAGAGACTGAATAATGCAGATGAGCCCTGCAGAGGACCACTACCAGTTCAGATCTATTGATCTGAGACATGTAGGGCCGGGGTCTTAGGGGAATAAAAGCTGTGTGAGCCTAAGGATTGTTAGAGACTGTGTTGATGCCCTCAGACTCTTTAGGCTTTTGTGTAGTCTTTGTGTAAGTGGCAAGGTAAGTTTTACCAAGTTCTAATCAGGTTGCATTGAAACCCAGCCTTTTGCAGCACTCCTTGGCAATGACAATCATGAAGGGCAGGGGACAGAGCAGAAGCTGGGTAGGTTGCTGGAGAAAGGCTAAAATACAGCAGTAAGCAGGATCAGCATTGGTATCCCTGTTCACTTGTCAAACCTGCTTGCTAGATTTAATCTCACCTAACTGGGATTTACTCAAATGCCTGTGTATGTGAATTTGCAATGCACTTACCCGGATACTAAGGTCAAAGAGTGTAAAACAACAAGCATTTGGTGTTTAGGATTATATATTATTAAATATTATTATATATAATATATATAATATAATATATTATTATTATTGAATTTAAGTTTTCTTACTAAGCCTACCCATTAGCTGAAAATGCATAGAGAACAAATTAAATTGCATACAATATCATTTGTGGAATTTTTCAGAGAAATACTTGAGGTGAGTGAAAGAGACTTATATTGTCCCATTTTTCCTCTTATTCTTCTAAGAAAGCCGGGAACTGCTGTAGTTAATAGGGTAAAAGAAGAATGGATTTCTTAGCCTGGGAGGTAAACTTTTATACAGGGGAGAAATTAGAAGTTTGTGTTCAGTCTTGTAAAAAACCACAGTGAGTAGAACTAGTGCAAATACTTACAATGATCCTTCTTTTAAAATACAGAGTTTTTAAGGTGTAGGGTTGGTTTTTTTTGTGATGCTTTGAGTTTTGTTCTTTTGTGGGGTTTTTTTTGTGTTTCAGGTTTTGGGGTTATTTTTCCATTTAGTTAAAATCAGTAAATCTGATCTTTTTATTGCTGTTTTAAGCAAATAGGGAATTATTTTTTTTAAAAAAAATAACCTTCCTACAGCTTGAATCCTGAAAACAAGGGAGTTTATAGCCATTTAAAACTGATTTATATTTGTATAGTTTATTATCCTTCATTTACAGGCAGGTAAAACACCTTTGTAGTGATATAAGGTGTCCAAACTAAGGCAATAATACCTTTCTAAATGTGTTAGTAAAGCAGATAAGTTTTCTATAACAAAGTCTGAAAAATTTCTTCAATTTGCACAAAAGTTATATTTAAAGCAGAAGTGATTCAATTGAGATAATAAAGTGTTATAAACAAGGTTATATCTACACTGCAGGGCCTGGGTGGTGCTGCAGATACAGCTGAGCTGGCCAAATGTCAGGTCAGTGCAAGCTGATTTATCTTCCATTTGGTGCTGGTGCCTCAGCTGCTGTGAGCAGAAAAGACAGGTGTTGTGAGTCTGCATTACTCCACAGCTCCTCCTTTTTGAAGTTAGACTAGTGCACTTTTCTCAAAGGGATTTTCCAGATGCCCTTGCTATTTTGGAAGTCAAAAATAGAACACTGTTTACCTGCAGGGTGAAAAGGCATGTTTTCATTTTTGACTTGGAACACATACATTTTTTAATAAAAGTAACATTTCCATTAACAAGCATATGTTATGAATATATTGCCTTAGGAAAGATGTTCTAAAAATTTTTTTTCAGTATAAGCAATGAGTAAAAAACCATCCCAAAAGCAAACTAAAGCAATGATCTTGGAAAAAATATCTTCATCAGCAAAAGGCTACTCTTGTTTCCCCAGGTTTGGAGTCTATTTTTTGTTTATGAGAAGAATGAGAGCTATTTGTGATCTGGTCTGGGGAACCACATTTGGAATAGAAAAACAGATGACCTCAATCCAAAGAACTACTTTGCATGATATGCAAAGGAAAAACATAATCTCCTTGCACTGTATTCAGCAATAGCTAACATTACTGGAATAAGCAAGAAAAACCACACATGTTTGTGGTAGAAAGGAAATATTAATGTTTCTTGCTTACTTCAGCAACAGTACAGTTTAAGCAATCTGTATTTACACGTTGCACTTCAGGTCATATCTCCTTCTGCTAAGGGCACAAGGGAAAGGATGTTTGCCATGGGAGATACTCCATTTTCAATAACTATAACAACAACAACAGAAGGGAAGAAAACAGAGGTTTGGTAAGATGAAGGCATAGTTCAAGAATCACATAAATCATGGCAGAGCTAGGATTATCCCTAGATTTCTTAGTTCTGGCTCAGTAGTCACACCTACTGAATGTAGTGCTTCTCAATGCATAACATGAAGTACTTTGTAAAGAAGAATTTATCAGATATTTTGATGTTATTGACTTAAACTAAATCCAAGTAACATTTAAATCTGCACAAACAAGGCTTTAAAAGGAATCTCTAGTATGAGTCCTGACAGGGTAGTTAGGTTTTGAAGTCTGTGAGCACAGAAAATTCACCAAAAATATTACTGTCACTAAAGCAGATTGTGCCCTCTGAGAGGAATTTCACAATAAATACTTTTCCTGCAGTATCTGGAGATGAAAAAGGTGCAACATGGGACTTTGGATGTGTCTTTCCTTTACTGTCGAGTTTTAAACACTAATAAATAAACAAAGCAGTAATAAGCTTTCCATAACTATTGCTCAGTATGCTGATGCCTACTGTCAGGGACTACAATGTTGACAGATTTAGAGATTAGAAACAATATTTTATCCAGAATACACAGAATATTTTATTCCCATCTGGGGACTGCCTTTGCTCAGCAGGGAGAAGGCAAGTCCCTCAGTATCACACAAGACTTATCAATATTTACACTTGCCTCTTGAGGGACTGCACTGTTTGGTGCTCTCATGACACCTGCAAATTTATGGTCATTTTGCCTTTAAAGATCTCAGACTCAGCCTTAGGACATCCTGCCTGCATTATCTGCTCCCCTGCAGATAATAACCTGTAGCATACAGGTGTATCCAGCATACAGATGTAGCACACATCTCTCCTGGGAAACCCTTATACCTGTGTGTTTGCCTTGTACCGGCCGCAGGACAGCTGCTGAGTGGACGTCAGGATATTGCCATGCAACTGCGCTGTGTGAGAATAAACTGGTCTCTGCATGCTTTCAGCTGTACCCTTATAAACAGGATATGCCCAAGAATTCCTTTATGTGGTAACTAGTGAATTTGCCCTGGATGTACTTCCCAGTTGCCCCTGTTGCTGCAAAGCAGGAGCCAATTTCAGCTCTGATATTATGGCATTTCTAGCACAGCAGTGCCTATGGAGATGCAGAAGAGGGAAATGCTTGAATGCTTTTAAAAGTCTGGTTGTTTTATTTAAGATCCTGTATGGAAGCTAAATCCTTCTGAAAATAAGTTTAAGAGTCACAGAGACTTATCTCAATTTCTCAGTCATTTGAGGTTCATCCATTAGGTTAAGAATACAGTTAAGCCCATGAAAAAGTATATTCTGCTGGAGTCTGTTGCAGTCTTTTTGTAAAGGCAACATAGCTGTAGCTCAGTTTCCCAGTAGAGTCAGAGGTAAAGACAACCACAGAAAACAATATTAAAGTCTTCCTTAACTGTTTCTTTCCCTCATCAAGATTTCCAAGGTTGCTAGTGATTTTCACATCTGAGGCTTATGAGGTTTTGAAACCGAAAAGTGGCTTTAATAAGGAAAGAAAATTTGCTCCTGACTTTATATAAAGTGCAGTCAGAGGTTTTTCTGAGTGTCTTTGCTAGAGGGGACTTATACAGAGCACCTCTTTTGAGAAGGAGGTTTAGGTGCTAGTGGCTCTTGGTTCAAAAAGAGACAGGAGATTAAATTTTCAGTATATCCTGGCTAAATTAGAGCTGTCTAGTCATTTAAGTTAATTTACTAGCTTCAGTTGTACACATATTCCTAATTTGCCATTTAATTTTAATGACTAAAGTAAAAATTTGTACCATCTGGAAACTCTCTCTTTATTTTTCCCCATGTTTTCTGAGGTAGCTTTTTTAATTACTTGGCAAATGGATCGCCTAATGCCACTACATCTTGTCAATAATTTGTATGCAAAAGATGAACTCTTTTGTGAGTGATGGGTCCTTTGAGGTGAGAGAGAGCAGAGGAAACAGTTCTAGTTGAAAAAAAAAAGTGAGCATCTTGTAAATATGTTGCTGAACAACTTGTTCTAAACAGTATGTCCGCAGAGACTTTTATTAATGATCCAAAATACCAAAGCAGTGTGAAAAATTACTTAAATGCAGCCGCTGTTTTGTAGCTTGCAGTACATCCAGGGACAGCTGTCAAACAGAAAAGCAGGAGAGCAAGTGACTGCTGGGGAGGAAAGTGGCAGGAGTGGTATATCAGAGCTGAGGAAGCACTAGGCTTCACAGAAGAAAAGGAAGGCAGGCTTGAAGTGCAGATCTTCAGGCCGAATTCATGTAACTGTTGTCTCCATTGCCATTGTACCCATTTTTGGGAACCATCTTGTCTATGTGCAGCTTGTTTTCTTCACACACAGCCAGACTGTGAAGTAAAACACACTGTGTTCTTCCCTTAACTTTAATTCCCCTTATGTTGCTCAAATTGAAAGAAGAGAATTATTTTCCTCTTGTTATTGTTACATAGCAGATTAAAAAATAAATAAATAAATAAATAAAGAATGAGGGGAGAGTAAGGCAGGTTTTTTTAAAAAATACCTTCATTGTACCTGTTACTCAGTGTTTTTCAACTCATTATTAGTTTGGTTTTATAAATCTATTACACAAGTAGTTCAGCTTGACTCGACACCCTTCTTTTGCTCCTTGCAACGCTTGCCGCTGCCAATGACTTGCAAGTGTCAGAAGAAGGGAGCACCAAATATTCAGGGTGTCACAGAAATTTTGCAGAATGTTTATGTGGTATTCTTTCTCCGTTTTGCAATAAAGTTTTGGTTCAGCTCCTCCTGTCGGGAAATTGAATTAAACCACAACAGGGTACTTATGCTTCCTGTGAGCAATGATTCAGCAACTTGGTGTTAATTTCTGAAGAGGGAATTTGAATGCGCTGTTCTTTAACCTCAGCCAGCAACTCAGTACCATGCAGCAGTTTATCACAGCAGCAGTAGCTTTCCATTGGTGCAATGAAAGAAAAATGAGCTAGTAAAAGTATGAATACAGATGTCTGTGTTATCCAGGAGACTCAGGGGAATATTAGCCTAAGGAAGTAAAATATTCTTTTATCCCTTAACATTTTCACCTTGCCTTGACACCAAATCAGAGCTGAAGAATTAATGTCTGAGCCCAGACAAAAGTCTTCCCTGACACAAAACATGCTATAAATAAGTTTTTATCAAGTTTAGAATTAAATTCCTTTCCAACAAACTAAAACTTGAATTATTTTTAATACTTTATAAATGTTTACTACATTCCTTAAAATTTTCTAATTGTTTTGTAGTAATTTCAATCAATATTGGGAAAGAATTTTGAAAGCAGATGATAAGAAGTTTGATGAAAGTTTGTAGATCTCTATTTACATACACCATAGTTCATATAAAATAACTGTAATACCTTGACTTTTAGATTTTCCTTTCATAACAGCATTTTCTAAACTGTACACCTTGGTCTCACACAGCAACTTTCCCACACAGTGAAATCTTGGTATTGTTTTTCCTTTTTCTGCCCTTTTTGACATATATAAATTTTTCCATTCATGTATCTATGTTTATCACTTTACAAAGCTCAGCTTGTTTTTGTTTTATCACTTGGCATTAGGAGTTGAACTCCCATGTGTAATCTAAACTATACTTTTTATAAACAAGATATATTTTTAGGACAGACTCTACTCATCGTAAAATTTCCCTTTTACAAATTCTTTGGATGAAAATAATTTAAATTTTAAAGATATTGTGTTTGCCACTATATTTATTAAATTAGAATTTCACATTTCTAACAGGAGTTCTTATTTGCTTAATATGAGTCCCATATTACTAAGGACCAAATTCTGCAGTATTGTATTGGTTATTCACCAAATGTTTTTTAGTAACTATTTATTCAGTCAGCAAATGTTAATTAACTGCTTTGGCTTTGTTTTATATCTGTGAGTCAGCTGACCTAAAGCTAAAAAAAAAAAGATGAAAATAAGTTGAAATTGACCTTTGCTAAGGTAAAGAGATGAAGCAAGAATGATGCCATGGCTTTTTTTTTCTACTTGTAGTGTAAAAAGGCAACCTAATTTAATTATTATTCTGTCACTGTGCTAATTACTGTTTAGCCTACACTAAAACATGGAGCTGGCCTATGGCTTTAATACTAAACCAAATTTTTTTAATTTGTGCTAATTTCAGGAGGAACAGAAAATTGTGTACCATATCCTTACTGAGATTGATTACAAACATACATAAAAAACTTTGAAGTTTTATACATTATATTATTGAAATTGGGTATTTTGAGAGATTGGAGAGGCTTCTGTTAATAGTTTTAATAGCGTGGGTTTAAGATGATTTTTAAAAATAGAAAGTTAAACAAAAAATCTACATACACTATGTTCCATCAAACAAATAACTTTCTGCGAAAGCACTGAATCCTTTCAGCAGAACTCCACCACATATCAGAGAACAACCCTCACATTGCAAATAATTCCACCTGCTTAGGTGAAAAAATTGTACATGGAAGTGCCATGCTCTCCTGGTTCTCATATGTGCTGGCACTGTGAAAAAACAGCTGCATTTCTTCAGCATGAACAGGTTTGCCACAGTCTGTCCCCTGCTCTGCAGGGACCACTTCTCTCAGACCTTTTATCCACGGGGGTGATTATTGTTTTTCTACTATTATCTAGCACTGGCTTAACATAACTTGGTCGTTATGACTCTCATGGTGCCATTTCAGCTGCTTGAGGATTTTGAGCAGACTAGTTGTCCCCTGCTAATACTAGATGAGTGGGTACAGTGACAGTGATAAGTGCCCTGGGTCACTTCTGCAAAATTGTTATCACTTAGACTGGGATTGGCACAACAACACGTGAAGCTTAACATAAATGTGTACATGGTATTGGGCTTTCTTTTTTTTTTTTTCAAAGTGAGTTAAAATCAAAGCTAGATTTCATTTTTAAGAGTGTAGTGCATGAGGATTTGATTGAGAAGAAGTTAAGTTCTTTTTCCAGTAGGAGCAACAATCTTCAAAGAAAAGAGCCTGTTTTGGGACATTACAAAGTGTTTAAGAAACCCTCTAGTTTCACTGCTTACTAAATACTGTTATTTTAGGGGCAAAAGATGCAGATTTACTTATGAAGACATCATATAAGCTACTGAGTGCTTTTTATGTACTTACTAATATTTCTAAAGTTCTTCCCAAAGTCATATTTGTGCTATGGTCAGATCAGGATAATGCTACACAGAAAATGGGGTCTGATATCAATGGAAGGAATTTCAAGTCTGAATCCAAAATAACAGCTTTGTGAAAGACATTCCCTGAGATGCAGAGCTGGTTGACCAGGAAATAACAATGTCACCCTGCTCCTTGGATTTTCAGCATCATTTCTTTGCTTGATGTTTTGAGGGTTTTTTTTCTTTTTCTTTTTTTTTTTTTTTGTGGAACAGGAAGTGAAGGATCCATATTATTTGTTGTTGCCTTCACTTTTCTGAGCAATGTGACCCAGAAGGCATGTTACAGGTGGTGTCTTACAACTAGAGTAAAAGCAGAGAAAAATGTTTATTGCTCTCTGACTTCATGTACATGTTTTATGTACACAGGTAACCTACTAACCTACAACAGTATTAACTTGTTTAGGTAGACTAAGGACCTAATCTCAAACATCTAAAATTTCTGAGTCATGCTGATCAATAATATCACTTCTCATTTTTCAAATGGCCCTTAGGTATTTCTCTTGTAACAATATCCTTCACATCTGGCGCTGGGAATCTATGGCATGTTATGGCAAGTTTGCTGAGCAATTCCTATAAAATGTGGAGCTTTTGCAACTCGGTGTTTGGTGCCATATGGGAAATTCAGTCTCATGCCACAACAATATGAAGTGGAGATTGAGAGAAACTTCTTTTAACCATGATATGGGCAGGAGCATCTTTTAATGGATTTTAAACTCTGAACCCCTACGAAGAAAATCTGCCACCCTAGACAATTTATTAAATACAAGCTTAAGAAAATGATAGATTTTTCATCTCCAAAGACTGATGGAAAAATAGAGATTGGCAATAGGTTAGGAGGGCATGAAACACTAGAAAACTTTTTTTTTTTTTTAAATCATTACACAAAGATAATATTTACAGAGTGACTACAGGGTTTTGACAGAAGTGTTGATCAAATACAGAGGTAACATTTCAGATTAGAAACCAGAACTTTATGTGCTTAGCTGAGATTAAACAAACATTGGCCAGAGTTCTTTTTTCAGCATTTGATACTGAAAATTATTTGACCATTTATTTAAAACAGTATAAAGAAAGGCATTTTCTGGGCCAGAATTAGCACATGGAGGGTGCCCCATGATACTAAATAATTTTAGATTCAAAATATTCCGGGTTGTAAAACAGAGAAACTTTTTTTTTTCTTTTTTTTTTTTTTCTTTTTTTTTTCATTTTCTTGGTTTCTTTTTTTTTTCTTGGAGTTTTTGTTGGAATTGCAGAAAAATTTTTTGAGTAGTGCCTTAATTACTAAGTACTGCTGGGCTGATAAAAGATGACCTGTTTTAGTGCCTTATTTCACACCATTTCCAGCATTTATGATTCTTGTTCTTGTTTGTTGTTGTTGTTTGTGTGTGTGCATTACTTCATTAAGAGAAGAGCACAGCACAGCCATTCAACAGAATGCAGTCTTCAGACTTTTCTTTATTTTCATAATAAACTGGCAGAATAAAATGAGAGTTTCTGGAAATCCATGTAATTTCCTGTTAACTTTTTTTTTTGCTTCTTCTTTCTTGTAAAGAAACTTTGCACAAGTTCAAACATCACAAAGAGAAAGTGGAGCACTAAAATAGCACTATATAACTGAAAGTAGAAATTGAAAGTTTCCATACTTAATGTCATTCCTTTTGGTGAATTAATTGCTGTAAGCTCACCATACATTTCAAGGATGTGGTCTGATCAGTTGACCTTTTCAGGAGAATTGAGCATCTGAAGGAATTACATTAAAACTGTAATATGGTAAGACTGCTAAGAGTTATGCAGAAAAAAACCAAAGAATTTTAAAAGTGTATCTGCCACTACTCCTGGTTTTGATTGTGCAGTTTCACTGACTTGATTGGTGACATTTAGGTATTTAATCACTGAATGAGAGTTACTTATGAAATGTCTAGACTTCCAAACAATTGCACCTAGTCTCTTTGGGATATCTAATTTATTGTGGGCAAAAAAATTGCAAGCTATTAGAGACTGAGGTAAGGCAGCTGACAGTCTGAGGAGAGCATGATAGCATAGTAATTTAAAACAAAGACTACTAAAAAGTTGATGGTTCTGACTACTATTAAAGGTGGAAAAAACATCTTAATGGCTAAATATCATTATGAAATTCATCAAAATTTGCAGTTGTTCTTATTTTAAAGATGAGTTTTTACAAGTCAGAATAAATGCCCTCCAAAGTTCTTGACCCCTTCTTGGCAATGATATTCTTTTTGTTTTGTCAGCAGCACCAATGAATACAGCTGCTATACTGTATGAAGTAATTGTATTATATGACAGATTAAAGAAGGGGTATGCATCATATTATAAATAATTTAATTTTACAAAGGAATTTTACATCTTAATCTGTTCAACCATCACTTTCACTTAGACTCTGAAATAAAATTATGTTATTGTATTTTTTGCTATAATCTAATATTTCACCCATAAGGAAATGTCAGGTCACATTTACAGCAATCGAGGGGCCTCTAAGCCAGATTGGAAGGTCATTCTGTTTGAGCATTGTAAATGAACCTATCCAGCAAAATTTTGGTTAAGGACAACCAAGGACTCATTATACAGTTAATTTACCCAAATGCCAACAAAAACAATGCCAAGGTGGATACTGTCTGCCCTTTGAAATTTGAAGTGGTATCAAGCTTACAAGAGTTTACTCAGTATTATGAAGCCTGTGAAGAAATTACAATAGTTTCTTTTATTTTAGAAGATTATTAAGTTACAGAGCAAATAACATTGAACAAAATAACATTGTGCTAAAATGAGGCAAGCTATATTTCAGTATTACACAAAATATTAGTGTACTTTTGTTTTCATAAACTATTCTAGGAGGCTTGACTAACTTTTATAGCCTTCCTAAACTGCTGTGTAGGCATTATTAAGTTCTATCATGAGACTTCTTTGCAGTAAACTGTGACTCTCTTTCATACATATGATTGTGTATATGCACATACATTATACAAACCATTAGGGAATATGAATGCAATCTTGAAAGTGATTTCCACCTCACTTAGCTAGTGTTGACACTAGAAATCACGAGAAACAGAAATGCAGCTGTGGGTAGCTACCTGGATAACTAATCTGTGCTCTTACACCACCAGAAAGATGACAGGAATTAAATGTCATTGTAAATTTGTGAAGGGAAGGAGATTCATCAACTTATTCTAGTTATATACAGCAGCTTTTGTGCTCTGATTGTGTGTTTTGCAGTAGTATTTCCGTATTTTGTAGCATTGCAATACAGTTTCAATGAGCGCGTCTTTTAGTTGAGATTTCCCAAGATGGTGCGGAAATAGCAAGATGCTGACTCCAGTGGTAATCCACATGTTTTGAGCAACACCCTGGTAGACTCAACATTTTTTTTCTGATATTAACTATGTTTTCCCATACTCTCTCTTATCTTCTTTCCTGATTTATATAATTTACATGGTAGGCATATTGTACATACCAGGTGAGGAGACAATTTTGCCTGAAAGCAGAGCTCATATAAATTAAAACACTGGAGTTACATCCTTTGATATGGGCAGTGGAGAGAAGACCTGTAAGGAAGAAGGAGGATTTTTCCGTTCCACATCATCACCGTCTATTTTAACCCATGAATAAACCTAACATAATTGAACTGAATTAACTTTAGTGATTGGACTTGTCAGCAAAAAACATATTCTCTGTCCTTCTTTTTTTCTTCTGGTCAAAGTGTCATATGTGATATGTTTTGTGATAATATCATGAAAGTTCACATAATGACACAAACAAAGGTCATATTTAGAGCTAAAACATCCTTTTAGCTTTTGTGTCATTCAGAAAGAGAACAAGTCTTATTCTGATAAACCGAGTCTCCTGATGACCAGAATATAGAGGATACATAGGGGAAAAACACTTTTCCATAGAAAACATTCTCTGCTTACTACTTTGTAGGAATTTCCACATTCTGCACTGGAAACCTGAAAAGTCCCAGTGCAGTGAAATGCAACGTATTTGGTTTCCTCAATAACACAATCCTGTGAAACTCCTGGAAGAAATTGGATGATTTATCATGGGTGGTAATGTTTAGTGAACTTTTGCCACACCAGTTTGCTTTTTTGATTTTCTTGAAGCCTAATTTCCTCCTCCATTTCTTTGGAGAGTTGTAATGACACACCTGTAGGTGTTGTAAACACCATAGGTTGCAAAAACTTGTTCTTTGCCAAGCTAAGAGCAAAACTTTGGCAAGGCTGTTTTTTTGGTGGTATTTTCCATGTTAGGCAAGTTGGTCACAGGTCTGGCATCAATGCTTTCATGCTGTCTTCATGAACATCCCTAACTGTGTCAGAACTAGTATAATGACTGAAGTGACTTCATGTGGGAAACAGTTCCAGCACTCCATGGTCTAAAGATTCTCATTTGGGATCACACATGGGTACTATTTTCAATAGAAGAGGAAGGTTTCCTTCTTTGATGCAGTCTCTAACGTAGCAAAGAATCAAATTCTGTGAAGGAATTGTGTGAGCCCTAAAGCAGGGCCTGGGAACTTGAGCATAATGAGGTACAGGCAGATGATCTCTGTGTTTCAGCCCTCTAAACCAGAGATGAGTTTGGCCAAAGCAGAGAGTTTTCAGGGTATTCAACACTAACTGGCTTGTCCAATCCTTCTGCACAAGGCATTAAGGCTTACAAATAAGTAGATAAGTTTTATGAAGTCCAAGAGTGGAAAAGGACAGTCATCCACATTGAGGACTTGCATTATTTTCCCACTGCTAATAGAGAGTATCTTCCTGAACTCATGGAATAATAAATGATATCATGTGGTATAAATCTGCAGGTGAAATAATAATCAGTTCTCCAGGTTTGTGTTGTATTTTCTGCAGGTTTAATTGCTATTTTTGGTAACAATATTGGAACTCTCTTTACCAGCCATGGAAGTGCCATTGTTTAAAGGAAGCTTATCAGAAAGGAAAGGGATGTGATGATTCATTGTCACCTCACCTGCACATCTCTGGGTAAAACACGACCTGCTGCAAAATTGGTTCATCTTTCCTCTAGTGACCCCTCAGGGCCCCCTAGGTTCCAACATGGACAAATATTCAAGGGTCCTTCATACTTTGAGGAACAGAGGGAGGCTAAAGTGTTTGCCTGAGGCAAGGCTATCACGGAGGCAGGGAAGTGGCTCTGACAGTGTCATAGCTCCCAAATATTCTGTGTGAAATGCAGCTTTGTGGTTTGTTTGTGTTTTTCCCCCTCACAAAATGACGTGTTTAAGAAGAAAATAGACAGTGCAGTTACTTGTGCATTTAATGATTATAAGAAGAATAAAATATGACTGGGGGCTAATTAGGTCCCCAATTTCTGCATTGCTTCTGTAATGATTCTACAATTAAAGTAGAAGTCCTAATGCATTTAATACATTTTATGCTTAGCAAGTCACTAGTCCAAAGAGCAGATGAAGAAGTCTGCAGGTGTACAGAAGCCTTTAGTAATAACCAGTAAAAGTGGTTAATTTGTGGCAATTTCAGGAAGATGGCAGGTAACATATGTGACCCATTATTTAGCAGAATAAATTGTCTCTTGGATCCACTAGCTTTACATTTTGTCCACCAGCTGCACTGTAAATGGTCTGTGCCTTCAAGTTTTTTTCTTTTAAATGGTGCAATCATATTATGCCTTCCTTGCCCATAGCTTTTCCCCCTTAAATCAGTCGCTAGCATTTGACACTTATGTACTAAAAATAAAATGAGCTGAGTCCCTAGTTAACATATGATTATTAAAGATGATCTTTCATGTGCAGAATTACCAGGACATTTGGCCTGATTTACTATACTAACATTTCCATTTTGGCCCTGGGTAGGGAGCTCTGCTAGTAATGTTGCACCCTATGGTGAAATAGTACCTAATTAGTATTTATGAATAGGGTTTTGGAAGTCACTAAAGAGCAGAGCTTTCACAGTAGACCAGGGAAGAGGTTTTACCTTCTTAAAATACAAACATTGCTGAGCTCTGGGGATCTGTACGACATTTTATCATTGAAGAGCTTTCATTTTTAAATTGCAGTTAAAAATGTGTAATGCAGTTCTGTCATTAATTTGACAAAAATGTACCTCTCTCAGCCTGTTATTTGTTAAACTTAATAATTAATATGCATACTATGTAAATCAATTGCTGCATTTAAAAAGAGGCCGAACAGTGAATACAGTAACTTGAAATTGTGTTAAATGTGAAAATACTGCCCCCCCCCCTTTTTTTTTTTTTTCAGCTTTTTAAACTGAAAAGTTTTTGGGGGAAGATTGCATTTTGGGAAGAGAAAAACAATTAATTGGTGTTGAAAGAAAAGCTGTGGGCTATTCCTACACAATAATAAGGTGCTGATTTCATAAGGTATATGATTTTCCTAAATCTGAGAACAGTTATTTCGGATGTCCAGGCTGTAATACTAGCTCTTTTTGGAAAACTGGCCTCAGGCAAAAGTCAAAGTTATGCAAGGGAGCTTCATGCTTAGATTCTTGTGTTATTGGTGACTCATCTAGCCCCATAAACTGAACTTATCCAGAAATTACTAGGATTATGTTGGATCCTGTTATTTTCTGTTCTCTCAATGTGGAGAGCAGGTTCCCTTTTATTTACACAGCTATTGTATATATACTTAGAAGTTACACACCTTCTTTTTGTTCATCTGGTTATTTAGTCCATTTATAAGTATTACTCAAGTTCCTATTTTCTAGATTTATTTATTTTCTATACTAATTTCCTTCCTCAGGAAGTTCTTCAGTGATTCTGTGCCCAAAATTTGATGTACTAGCTTGAGTCTTCTAAATATATATCCCAATAGCTGAGGACATTGTAAATGTCTGTTATTTCCACTAGAAGCTATATTGCAGCTTATGTGAACCAAGTTGATTATTGGGTTTTTTTTCATTATATCAAATAATTTTTAATTGCTATTACATTTGTGAGGCAGCATAACTTTTAGATTTTTTTTCTGCAAACATTTGTGTAGAGGATTTTTCTTCCATCTCTATTTGTACAGCAAGTTAATCTTGTTTAAGAAACCCATGTGGAAACCCATGTTTCTTTCTTTTTTTTTTTTTTTTCAGTTGGTATTTAAGAGGTTATTCTGTGGACCATTCTTAGAAAGTCTTTGTGAATTTTACCAAAGAATATTTGCACTGAAGGACAAAATCAGAATGTGTGCAGCTGATCAGCAAAGGTCTGCATCAAATCAAGCCATGGTTCTAATGACTTCTGTGTCTCCCTTCTGCACGAGCTGCAGTTCATCCTTGAATTTCCTTAAGGATTCTTATTATGTTGAGCAGTAGACTTGCACGTATGAGCATAGGCCATGAAAACAATTTTGTTGAGCTAAAATCACAAACCTGGACAATGTATGCCATAATGAAAAATAGAAAAATGAATATAATCCATATTCTGATAGGAAGCAAGACACATTTTAATAGGAGAATAAAAACATCAGCATTGGCAAGCTGGGGAATTAGCCCCACAGATTTGTAACAAGTAATTCTCAAGGGAACTATAAGACTTCATTTGACTAAGTAGTTTCTACAGTAAGCTTGACTTTTAAATATATGGCCTATCTTTTAGAATGTACTTTTTAATTATGGGGAAATATTTTTTTCCTACTACTGAAAATAATTGAAAAGATCAGTGGGATATATTTTAGTGAATGATCTGCTTAGGAGAATCAGCAACACCAGATTGAAGTCAAATGCTGACCTGCAAGAAAACTTTTGGGAACATTTAACTGTGCTTGACTTCAAATCTTTTACTCATTACACTGTAACTTTATCTTTTCCTGTTAACATAGACCTCCTCTAACAACAAATGTGAGTTAGTGGAGACTGCAAATTTCAGTGTTAAAAATATGTTAATAGGAATTTAGGAATGACTCTATGAAGTCTGAATTATAAATTATTCATTTAAAATTACCTCATTCTGTAAGACTTTTGCAAATCGGAATATCACTCTCTGCTCGAAATAATTTGGGGAACTGGTGTTATTTGTTTAGAGTAAAGCACAGCCAAAAGGGTATAACTTACCCTGAATCTGCCAGCACAACTTTTAGTTAGGAATGGAAAGGGTATGAATGGGGCAAGGTACAATATGGTACACGTGCAAACAAAATGTCTCTGTAAATGATCATAGAAGTTGATATACTTAAGTTATTCCTTCTTATGCATATATGAATATGTATGAACACATTTCAAACCCCATCTTTTTGCAACAAATCTTTTAAACTAGTTAGGAATGTAGTTCCCTGTTGTCAAAAGTTCTACTAGATTGCTCTGCAAGTTAATGAAGTTCAGTAAGAATAAAAAGCAGTGATATCTAGATCTTCCAAAAACATTATAAATAAATGAGACTAGAAGAGGTTTTCAAACATGACCACTAAGGATAATTCTTATATAAGGAATTCTGTATCTTTTTCTGGCTAGGAAATAGCAAAACATTGAAAACTGGGCAGAGTGAGGAAAGGAAAAGGCCAAAATGTTGGAGGAAAAAACACAGAATTTGGGTTTAGATCAAGGAACTTTTAACAAGGATGAAGGATGGTCTTAAAGGTCTTGAAACCCTTTTTTTTTTCTGTTTGAATTATGATCTATCAAGTTTCATCTCTCCAAGGCAAAGCTGTCAGCTCAGGCTGGGACACAAGTCAAAAGTGCTCACACAATCACAGTATGGTAATGTTGCTCACCTGGTTAACATGGCCCGTAACTAACTTCAGATGATAGAACAAATGAATAAAGACCACTTTGGTTAAAAGTAAGACACATTTTTTCTTCTTTTTATTTTCTTTTCCTTGCTCTAAGAAGGTAATCGGTTTATTATATTTTAATGCTGCAGTACGGAGACTTACTTTCAGGATTATTCATCATCTTAATATGCATTAGATTGGGGAAATTAATAGCAAGACAATAATATGATTGAATTAAAAAAAACCAGGCTAATTCATTATT
Source organism: Pyrocephalus nanus (assembly GCA_038380795.1). Taxonomy (NCBI): domain Eukaryota; kingdom Metazoa; phylum Chordata; class Aves; order Passeriformes; family Tyrannidae; genus Pyrocephalus; species Pyrocephalus nanus. The sequence goes on along the minus strand of CM076263.1, from coordinate 62,072,353 downwards.
ACCTGCCAAAATATCAATGATTCCTTCATGGAACAACTTGTACAACAGTTTGTGTTCCGTATTTGTTTTCTGAGTGACTTAGCACATCTCTTACAATACAAAATTAGAGAGTCATCTTTTACAAAATGTCATGTATGTGTTGGGCAGCAGTTTAGTATGGACCACTGCAGGCTTCAGGGACTGGAATGTGACCAAGTGGACTCAGTACATGCTTTTGTACTGATGCTCATGAAATTTACGACCCCTACATGATCTCAGTCCAGTTCTTAGTGAGAAATTGCTATCAGGCAATCAAGGAATATATCCATTACACCAAACAGTCCACTATAATGTTTAATCCACACAGCTCATTACTACATTAAGCAATCATACAAATTATGTGTTTTATTCAAATATTTTTCCTGTAGAATCAAAAAACACAGTAAAGGTCACACAGTTAGAGGAAATTCAGTGTGTAGTAAATGGGTGTGACATAGTTTATATGATACAGTTGTTGCTCTTGTATCATTTTGATGTTTTTTTTCAGGTCAGGTGATTTCCAGTCAATGATACATTGTATGTGCTTAAGGAAAAGAACTCCATCATAAAGAAATTTACTGTTGAACTCTTGGTAAAAAAAAAATAAATTTGATAACAATAGCAAGAATAATAACTTAATTTTTTTTTCTTGCTTTCATGAATTAAAAAATAACCCACTGACATAATCCAGAAAAATCATATAAAAGTCATAAGAAAAATATTCTTTTCTAGAGAAGGTCACAGGATGTAAAGGGAATAGCACAGAATTGGGATTTTCCTAACTTCTTCTGCTGTGCTGGTTTTGAGGATTTTATGTGTTATTTGCTCAAAGGCTTTGATTCGTTTTGTTCTGTTTTCTCCTTGTATATAGAACAAATATGGAGAAAAGTTTTATTCTCCTTCAGTGCTCTCTCTCATATATGTACAAATACATACACATACGTATAAAGAGAGCAAATCTTTCATCTTCTTCCTCCACTTTATTTTAAAATGTTATCAATGGTTCATCAACATAGTTTTATTAACTTGATGTCATTCCAGCAGTCACTTAGAGTACTTCTGCAGACTTCTTCCAAAATGATGAGTAGCAGCTTGTCAAATAAGAAGGGTAGTCTATTACAGAGTTGTTGCCAACTTTGTCTAGAGCCTTTTTTGTCTCCTCAAAGCCTCTGACATGGAGTGTTAAACTTCTTACACCATCTGTATGACACCTAATCAGAAATTATGTGCATCACTCAGCAAGATGTTATGAGGGGAAATGTCTGAAAAATTAATTTTTATTAAAACAAGTGACACTTGATTTGAATTACTGTGGAAGGGCAAAATTAGAGTGGAATTATGCTCTTTTTGGACCCTTGTTAAAAGTGACAAATATCTTACCTTCAAAAGTACATAGAAATGTGCAGTCTCATTGTATTTGGGAGAAATATTGAGCTCTACTTAATGTCCCACTTTTGAAGGTACTTTCTGAAGGGTAGTTTTAAAATAATTTTGTATAATTTAAGGACTGAAATATAGCTTTTATACTCACTGAAATAAATAAAAGGGATCCTTTTTCATATGCTGGAATAGTCCCTAATGTACTGTAGATAGAAAATTATAAACTCCAAGAACCTTCAACCAAAACTGACTCCTCCTAAAACACTTGTCCAGAACATACCCTTTACTTGTCTTCTGACTGCATAGAAATAGTCAGCTTTGTTTTCTCTAATTCTCTTTGAACTCAGGGAACTCTCTTGCCTTCTTACATGTAAGCAGAAAGCTTGTCCTGTCTAAGCTCTCCACAGGCTTTTTATTCACTAAGTGGGATTTTGTTTTGTCTCTTGCAATCTTTTACAATAAAGTGGAGACCATAGCAGAAGAGGCACTGTGCAGTGCAGGGGCCTGAGCATTGGTCTGGGGGATTTGTAGTACATGATGTCTGCAAAACAGTCCATATAAAGCCGAGAGAGAAAGTTTGCATGGAGAAAATAAGGGAATCAAGAGAAGAAAAAAAGGACACGGAAAAAAAAACCGTAAATTAAAGCTGCTAAGAGTGCTTTACTGTATGTACATGCAGAGTAAAATCTGTTTCTGGAAACAAAGAGAATGAGTGTGAGAAAAAAAGCAAAACAGAAGAAGCCTGTGATTAGACATATAGATTGATACAGCTGGTACCTATCAGATTCCAGGAATATTCTCAAAAGATCTTCAGTAACTGATATACAAATAAGCTGAAAAAAATCCCAAAACTCATTTTCTCAGATATTCTCTGTTTGGTGTTGGTTTTGTGCCTTTTTTTTTTTTTTCTATATGAGATGTAAATGACTGGAAAAGCAAAATTGTGTGATTATAGTATCTGCCCCTAAAATATATTGGCAGAAGCTTTCCTGATGGTCATGAAAAAGAGTGTCAGCACTGATGTTTGTAGAGGTTGCATTGCTCTATAGGAAATTGCATTGATGCCAAAAGCCACTTACATCTGCTTTATATGAGCATGTAGAATTGGCTGCACACTGAATTCTGCTCTAACTGTGTATTTTCACTCTGGCTTGTGATATATTTGTGTTTTAGAACATCTGAGACTAGGCTATAAAATTGCTTTGCAGAATATTTGCTTTGAATACTGGAATATTTCCCTTCTCCCTCCCTCCTCACCCTCCACCTTTCTCAAATATGTCAAGTATTCTTGTGGGTTTTTTCTGCTCCCATGAGCTGTTTTCCCTCAGGAACTCCCAGTTTACTGAAGATGAAGAATTTGCTGCTTTTCACATTAAAATCAGTGCCAAATTTCTTTTGCTTTTTCCTGAGTCTATGCTTTACCGCTTCTTTAGAATATTTATTTTTCGAAATACACAAACAATTGACCATTAGTTCAATGGCAAAAGAACAAACTTCATAACTTAGCATTTAATTATCATTCTCTACTCTGCTGTGATGAAACTCCATCTGGAGTACTACATTCAGCTCTGGGACCCCCAGCATGAAGGACAGGTCCATGGGAGGATCATAAAGATGATTAGAGGGCTGGAGCAGCTCTCCTGTGAAAATAGGCTGAGAGGGTGGGACTGTTCAGTCTGGAAAAGAGAAGGCTCCAGGGAGATCTCACTGTTGCCTTTCAGTACATGAAGAGGCTTACGAGAAAACTAGAAAGGAACTTTTGGCAAGGACATGTAGTGGTAACACACATAGTGGTAGCAGCTTTACACTGAAAGAGGGTAGGGTTAGATGAGACATTGTGAGGGAATTCTTCCTTGTGATGGTGGTGAGGAACTGAATAGGTTGACCAGAGAAGCTATGGATGCTCCATCCCTGGAAGTGTTCAAGACCAGTTCTAGTGGAAGATATTCTTACTCACAGCTTGGGGGGTGGGAACGAGATGATCTTTAAAGTTTCTTCCACCCCAAACCATTTTATGTTTCCTTTTAGGATTTTTAATGGGAAAGGATATACCTTTGCTAAAGTTGACTTCTTTCACACAATAGCTTGAAAAGGTCATACAAACTAGTGCCAAAGCAAGAGTAAGCTTTTTGGTTCAGTGACAGCATAACACAAAAGTCTCATAGATTATGAAATACTTTAAAAAAAAAAAAAAGTTAACACAAACATAGAGAAAGTCAGCAAGGAAATTAAAAACGTAGACAGGAACTTTGTTTTCACCTGTCCACACGCTATATTTCACTATGCACCTCGTGGTGACTTCAGGTAGAGTCCGGCTTTTATTGTAGTGAGAGCGAAGACTATCAGAAAATCTGACTTGGAACGGCTGAGGTTTTGTTCCTGGTGTCTGATATATAGCTGAAAACAGGCATTATAGCTGTTTTGTGGAAGCTGTTCACAGGAGGTGGCTTGAAACAGCCCAGGGGAGTACATCAAACGCTTCTTGTTAGCATTTTAGTCTCTGGGCTCCTAGCATGAAAGAAAGAGTGAAGACTACATGAAAAGAGGTTTTTTGTCACATTTTATCTATATGGCAAGTAGGAATGACAGAACTGAGACTCTGGAGAGCTAAGGCAAATTTCTAGACACAAAGTTCCAAACTAAATTTAAGTATTTGATCTGCTCTGAAAAATACTAAAGCTTTCCAAAGTTTTCCTACTTTTATCCTAGATCAAACACCTATAGTCTAATCCTATTGACACTGTTAGCTGGTTTGTATTGATAATATTTCTTCCACATATTTAAGATTCTCACTTTCTCACTTCCCAGACTTTTCTGTCACTTCTCTGCATGCTTATAATCCTTTTGCTCCTTAGTGGCATTGGTAGCAACTTCATAGTTTCTTCTACAGAAGGCGTTTTCCTGCACTGTTCCCATTCTGCTTCTGAACCTTTCAGACAACATCCCAGTAACTCATCCACTTCTTGTTGGAGATCTTGCAAAATACTAGATTCTTTTCCCTCCTGTAATAATGGCCAACAGTTCATTTTTCAGAGCAGGTTTTTTTTTTCCTAAACTATCAAGCTGATTGAAAAGATGGTTAGAAATTTAAGAAGATCACGAAAATAAGCAAGATGAAAATCCGGTGGAGTTTAAGCTAAAGCTTGGTAATTTTGTGAAATATGTTAGTTTATACAGACTATTGTAATAGTTGGAAGCTGGATGTATTGATACTGGATGTTCCTTATAGTCAGTTATGCATCTCTGCAAAAGTCTAACCACAGAGGTTAAATCTTGCCCTAAGGCTGAATTTAAGTGAGAGTACGATGTAACATTTTTAGAGCGTGTTGGTGTCCTGTCTTTTATCCAGAGGTTGAGAGCCTCCCTCTGCCAGTATTTGAAATGTGTTTTCCTCTTCTGTTCTGAGCATCCCAAGTGTGAGAAATTGCTGTGGCAACCTTGCTAAGGTTATATGCTGCCATCCTTCTCATTTTGTAGTGCCCTTTATGCAATTCTGGTCACTTCAGCGGCAAACTTGCCTCTTAAAATTTCAAACATGGTTTTCTGTTTCTAACAAGGTTTTCTGCTTCTATTGTTTCTGTGTTTCTAGTTCAAACATGGTATTTCTGTTTCCTCAGTTATATGTGCTCATTTAAGTTTCTTGCTGTCTCTTTTTTGACATTAGCCGTGCTTAGTCATCTTTTTCTTCCCATGGTCTATACATAGCACTTGAAGGAAGTTTTTTGAGTGCGCTTAGATATTACTGCAAAGAGCTTTCTACATACAGTGAAATCCTTGTCTCCTAGCACTTGCATAGGTTATTGTCTACTAGCAAGTTCACAGTTTATTTACCCCAGAAGACACTTTGCTGTCTTCTTCCAAAAGACTGAACATTATGCAAAAATAAGGAGTATGTTTCTTAGTAATAGCTAATATACAATCCTAATAATTTCAATTTTTATCTTAGAGGGATTTTTTTCTAACAATCTAGGCAACAATCATGTATTTAGTCCTTTGAAAATAAGTGTTCATGCTTTTGCAAATTGCATGTAGGCAGAATTTTGTCTGTAGAGGAGATTGTTAATGCAAAGATTTGAAGTTCAAGTAATATTTTTGGGATCTGGACTTCAGAGAATGCATCAGATACTCATTATCAACCTGTTTATAAGTGTCATTAACACGAATCATAAGAACAGCATTTACTAGTTGATTCCATCCTGGCTAATTGCACTAGTGAATGAGGTAGCCTGAGTGGGGGGGTGGGGGTGGGGGTAGAGGTAATGGTCCCTATTCAGTAGTAATGTTTACTCCCTTGTTTTTCTTTGTAAGTAGTTGGATTACATAAAAATGTGGAAAATGATAGTGTTTGTCTGTCTCTGGTAATTCAAAGATATTGCTGGAGAGTTTTATACTGAATATATTTGGTGTGCAAGTGCCCAAAGAAAGCCCTACTAAATGAGAAAAAAAGAGTTGTTTTTAACAGGATTTTCAGCTATTAAAAAAACAGAGGAGATTAGAATTGTCATCAGTTGTAATGCATGTGTAAGACTCAACAGTGTTTAACTCCTGAAATTGATAACTTGCCTACTAAATGATTTCAAGACCTTGAAAAAATTCCATAAAACAAAGTGTTAGTAGCTATCACCAACTATATGTTGTGTTCTGTAATTGTGTTTTAATAATGCTATAAATATTCACCAAGGTGAGTCACATTGAGTGTACTTGATAATATATGCTTTAGGTATCATAATACCCAGCATAAGCAGACCAAAATGAAGTAATTATTTTAAAGCTTGCTAATTGACCCCCCTCACTAAAACCTTCATTTGCATTGTCTTTGAGTTATAACATTGAAAACAGATTTCTTCTTATCAAATTTGAAGGGCAGTGATGCTATCTGAAAAAGGGTCAATGAGAGACTAAGAGGCAGGAATTGATTCACAGATTTCATAGCAGGTTCTGTATCTGCCCTTTGTATTGCATATGCGTACCTAAGGGAAATAACAGTATTTGTTTCTGTTTCAGTACTTTAGTACTAATGTCTAATTGTTTGGTGTTTTTTTGCTTCTCCTCTTGAAAGCCCATGCCAGTATCAGCTTAAAAATTAGTCATTTTCATTGTATCCAGGATTCCCACCAGAGACATACAGATGGAGACACTGCTGCTGAGTCCTTGAAGCCATCAGCTCTGGAAGGAGTAAAATCTCTGTATCCTTGTTCAAGTTAAGAGCTATCTGGTGCCCACATCTTGACTCTACAATAGTGAAGGAAGGCTTCTCCAGTTATTACAGAGTCAGAAGCTGAATTGGGAAAGAGACGTAAGGAGATAGCCAATAGTCAAGGTTACTGAAACCTGCAATGAGAAATTGAATTCCCTCCCCATCCCAAAATTAAATCAAACTAATTTTGTGTGGCTCATTTTTAAAAATACCTGACAGGAGTCCTAAAATCTCATTTGCAGAAGTGCTGACTACTTGAAGATAAAGTTATTTTTTAAATTTTTTAAGTGGTACATGCTATGGAATTATCTAAAAAATCTGGAGTTATAGATGTTTTAACTTGGGCAGTAAGAGTTTATGAGTTTGTTTGAGTTTTCTTACTAGACTTCAACATCAAATTTTAGAAATTCTTCTTGTCTCACAGAAATCAAACATAAATATGGAATGCTTACATGCAGTAAGAGAAATCTCATTAGTTTATGTTTATACAATACTAGGTGATAGAATAGGGTTTTAGTACTGAACCCTAAGGAAAGCATGGACAAAACAACGAGGAGAAAATAATTACTGATCCAATATTTATGTAAATGCATACCAAAATATTAGTGAATTAAAAGGTTTATTGAAAAATAGAAAAACAATATGCAATCCTCAACATGAAAACTGTGTTGAAACTGGTGTGTGTGTCCACTGATGTGAACCAAGGATGCACAGTCAATTTTAATTCTAGATTTTTTTTTGTTCTGGGGTGCTTGTCATTGCAAACTTATAATTATTCTGCTGATGTTGAACATAGATTTTGCTGTCAGATTGTTGGCTTGGGAATAGAACATGTCTCTCTGCAAAGGTAAAGTATTCTGCTAAAGGGTTATCCATAACAATACTTGCTATTTGTTCACTTTTCTTCCATTAAATATCTTCATGGGAAGTAATGGAGACTTATATATTGACAGTGCTGGTAATAAGAAGCTATTTGACTCCACCTGGCTAAATTAATCTCATATCAAAAGAGATTTTACCCCGCATAAATCAGAAAGTATTATGTCCAGAGAAGTATTCAGCACTTGACTGAGAGGTGTTTTGGCTTTTTTATGTCTTCTTTTCTCTCTTAGGGACCAGCAATAAATGTTTCCACTGAATTTTTGGAGGATTGCCATGTAGTCTACAGGAGAGTGCTAGAGCAGACCATGTCAAACAATAACTTTCTGTGCCAATAAAGGGACAAGAAGGCACTGTAAGGCTGAAAACAAGGCTGATAAGACACATATTTTTTCCTAAGGTTTATAATTTTCAAATAGTGTTTAAAGTATGGGAATTCCACATTCATTTTGATATTGCTAATGTCTACCTTAGTGCTTGGAATAGTTTGATTTGCTTCAGTAATAATGAAGCTATACTTGCTGCAACCTTAATTCTGACTCTGTGTGTTTTCCTTGTGTGTGTGGTAGGATGGTGACTGCAAAGCTGTATGAATTACATATGATACTGTTGGGGAATATTGTTTGTATTTTTTACTTCTAACTCTTTTTTTAACCACAATACAGATACAGAGGGGAAAAAAAAAAGGAAAAAAAGAACCACAAAACAAACAAATAAACAAACAAGCAAACAAGACCCTGCTGTAAAAATTGCTGTAAAATAAAAAGAAAGATTATATTTAACTTTTCCTGCAAGAGCCTTCAGAGGAGATGTTCTTTAATTTTGTCCTCAACTCACCCAGTTATGCATGAATATTCTAAGACTTTATACATTAGTAATATGTAAGATAACACTATCATCTAAAAGCTTTGCAGTACCATGGGTATAGCGGCACGAGAGGAGCTATTCTTATCCTTACCTTTATCTTTCAGGTAACCAGCTGAACAGTTCAGCACAGATTTTCTTTCCTTCTGTTGTTGAAAAATAGTTGGCAAAAGAACCACATGCTCAATACACCAAATTGTTTTCACTGCTTTCACATCCATGGAGCTGCATGAAACATGATCTTTTGTCCACTGTACTCAAGGATATCATCTTGTGTTATGTGCAGAAAAACAGACACAAATACATATAATATTTTTTGAAAAATAGGTAGCATTTCAGAAGTATAGTTTGCTATATATGTCACACACATATATGTCATAAAATATTAAAGGAAATCCTCTTGAATGGTGTTACTGCACATCAGTTAGTGGTGTGGGAAAGCTAGTTACAGTACATAATTTTTAAATCAAAGGGAAATAGGGTAATTTCCAAAACAACTCTTAGCAATTGCAATTGGAAACTCTCAACTTGTTTCTATTACTCTAATTATTGTACTTATCTATTTACAGAATGACAGAATATTCTGAGCTGGAAGGGACCTACAAGGATCTTCAAGTCCAACTCTTCAGTGAATGGCTCCTCCAGGGATTGAACTCACAACCTTGGCATTATTTGCATCAGACTCTAACCAACTGCAATAATTCCAAGGGAAGTTGTTCATGCTTCCTTTTTTTCTTGATATGAGCACATCAGAAGAATAGTTTACACCTGCCCCAGCAAACAGCAGCAAAAGGAGTCAAGAAATGGACATCTAGGAAACTCACTGTATTACCAAATCTACTGTGAGGAGGGTAATAAGCAGCTACAACAGCACAAGAGGTCTGCTACCTTTTTTTCAAAGCCCTGTACTTTGTAGATGGATGTATTTTTAATGATAATACTATTTTTATGCAATTATGAATTAAAAGAATAAGCTCCAGAGAGTCTGAAAATATGCTTGCATGGCATAAGGGTAGCAAGGGGAAGGAAGGCAAGAAAATAGTTTGCTCTGCGAAAAGATTTTTGTTTACATCCCTCATTAAGAAAAAATCTTAAGTGACTGGTTGTGTTGGTTTTAACTAAGGTGGAGTTAATTTTCTTCATTATCTGGTATGCAGCTGTGTTTTGGATTTGTGCTGGAAATAGAGCTGATAACACATGAACGTTTTTATTACTGCTGAGCAGTGTTCACACAGAGTTCACACAGTGTTTGCTGCTCCTCACCCCATCCCACCAGCAAGAAGGCTGGGGGTGCACAAGGAATTGGGAGGGAACACAACCAGGACAGCTGACTCCAACTGACCAAAGAAGTATACCATAGCATAAGGCATTATGCTCAGCATATAAACCTGGGGAAAACCTGACTATGAGCCACTGCTCAGGAACTGATGGGGCATTGGCTGGTTGGTCATGAAAAATTGTTTTTTATTTGCATGACTTTTCTTTCTTGGATTTTAGTTCCCTCTCTCTCTCTCTTTTTTATTTTTGTTTCCCCATTGTCATGTCATGGTTTTTCTCTGGGTCAATTTTGCTCACCCCCCCCCCACAATTACTATAAATTGAGAGAGGGTTTATGCAGACAAAAGAGACCTAATTGGGGAAAAATAATATTAACATTTATTACTAGCAAAATAAAACTAAAGAAGAAACAGCCCCCCTCTTCGAACTTTTCTCTCTCCTCCAGCTGCCACCTTTGGCCTTGAACACTTCGTTATCTCTCTGCTGGAATTTCTTCTGCAGCATTCTTGTCCAAGCAGTCAGTTCTTCTCTAAAGTATTTTTTTTTTTTCCTTTACTTTCTTACATAGAAGAAGGGGGGCTTCAGTGCTACACCTGCCCCTGGCCCAGGGCCTGGGGAGGAGGGAGGCCTGGCCCCCACCTGGGGCCTGCCGCCGCTCCTACATGGCTACCTAATTTCAACTGTGCCACAACCTTCTCTTTGGTTTTCCTAAATATGTAATTACCAAAGGCGTTACTGAACTTTTGATTGGATTTTTTCCGGAAATCCACCTGGACAAAACCATCCTCAGCCCCAGGGGCTAGCTGGTGGGCAAAACCACAACAATCATTACAATTTTATTATTATTTTATTTTATTTATTTAAATTATTGAACTGTTCTCATTTCAACTCAAGAGTTTTCTCACTTTCACCTTTCCAATTCTCTTATCCCTATGCTGATAGGTTGGGGGTAAGTAAGCATCTAGGACTCTTAGTTATCAATAGCAAGGACTTAGCATTTGGGTAGTGTTCCTGGTTTGGCTGCTTTTTTTCATTCTCAGAAAGAGTCAGAACAATAACTCATTAATAAGTCAGAGTGTAATAACTCAGTATTCATTAAAGTTTCATTATTCTTTAAGTTTGAAAGCATTGTATCCCAAAAGTATCCCCAAGGTAAAGAGATGTAAAAAGATAGTGTGTATGGAGAAGATTGAAATCACAAGTTGGTTTTTGTAAATGATACTTCAATCAGATGAGGAGAATGACTAGATTTTTGAAACTGATTTTTTTTATAAAGGGCAGAAGTAGTACTGAAGAAAGATGTTTCAAAAAGTTAGGTGGCTCAACTGAAATATATATCTTTGAGTTCAATTAAGCCATGCACACAACTTTTTAAGTAATTATTTGTTTTACATTATTCTCACCTCTGCCACAGCCTTCTTTTCCATCCCAGTGTAGATGCGCTCCCAGAGTATGAAGCCATAATGGATCTCAATATCATACAGACTTTGAAGGACTTACTCATTTTTCTTGCAAAAGTTAAATAAAGTACAAAACTTTCAGCTCATCAATCCTTTAGCAAACTGTCCAAGGTGACATTTCATTAGCTCATTTTGTCAGTGGATAAATCGTACAGCATGCTCTGAAGAGATGTGGAAAATATCCAGTCTTTTTTCATTAGATCCATCCAAAGCTGAACCACTGGAGATTACATACAAAAAGCACATGAGACAGAAAAAGTGCCATTCTGTCTATAAACTGCATTAATCATTCATTCCCTTCTGAGTGTTTGAGTCACTGCCCTTTCTCTGGTTAGGCCCAAAACTGGCAATTTAATTTTGAGCTGCATGACAGATACATTTCAAGGAAAATCACAGGCATAATGACTCCTGCCAAGCTTGATAAAGTCCTCATTCGTCAATTAAGGAGCTTCCAATAAGGTAAGATGGATAGAGCAAAATGGGACCAATCACACAATCATATGAACAGGGTTGGGGTTGCCAAGGTTTTTCCCCTCTCTCTCTCATGCATCCCCTAGCACATTTTCTCCAATAGGAACACATATGCACATGCACACCCCCTCACACATGTTCCTCTGGTTGATTCTGGGAATAGAAATAATTAGGGGGCTTTGATTCACTTGTACGAACTAATTACCTAAGGGACTGGGACTGCTTTGCTGCTCCGCTGATGGCAAGTGTCAGAGGGCTGACCAAAGATAATAAATAACTGCAGTGTCAAAATAATTTATTCTTAGAGAAATTTTCCCAGTCTGTACTGAAAAGAAGTGTTCAAATAAAAATGATTTATGTAAAGAAATAGCAGTGCAGCAAAATCAAATGAATTGCTGGAAAACATGTTACATAAACAATCTCTGACAATACAAAGGAGATACAAAGTGATTGTTTAAGGACCAATTAAAATTAGTGATAAACCAATTAAAGGGGCAGTGTCAGGTTTAAATTGTGGGTGTGGTAACACTATATCAGTCAGTGGATGTTTTTAGATACTGAAGAGTAATTTTGTAGTTCAAGGCTTGGCTTAATACAAAGGCATCACCACTGAGTGGTTCCAAATCAGACATCACTGATAAACTTTATTTTCAGATGTAGCCTAAGATAAGAAAGCCTAAGATATCGCAGGATAAGAAAGCCATACCCTAAAATAAATATAAAAGCCATACCCCTGTGCACCTTTATGCATAAATAAATGATTAAAGACATTTTTTGGAAAAGATATCACCCCAAATTCTTCTATTGGATGATGAGAGCTCAAGTATTGCTGGAAGATCTTCAACATTTAAAGCTGCAAGGAATTATTGATTTGACTTGACACTTCTGATGAAACCAGGAAGAAATGATTCATAAACTTTATTTCACTGATTCCTTCCCCTCTTTTGACTTTGCTCCCTTTCTACCTTTCCAGCTTTATAAACTGTCCATTTCTATCACTTCCCATCACTAAGAATGTTGTTTCTTTTATTCTCTAAAAGGAAGGAGAGGATATTCACAAGTCTGACATATTTTTCTTTCCAGTGGCTCATTTCTGGTAAAATGTTTAGGCTGTTTAAAAGAGAAATGGTTAGATCCTACTGTCCTTCAATAAAAAATCATGAAGTACTGCAGTCTATGCTAGACTCAGAACAGATTTTCTTGGGCACCTGGCGTCCTGACTTTTTGGTATACTTGATTACACCTCCAGTGAAGGCTTTTTCTGATGTCTGGAGTAAACAAAGCCATAACTCTTAATATTCTAATCTTCTGTCTGTAATTAGAGTGCCACTGGAGGAGCAACAGATCGTAAAGATCATAAACTGGAATAGTCTTATAACTTGAAGGTTCAAATGAAGAGTGAGGGAAGAGCTCAAGAAACACAGTAATAGATAATTTCCTCATATCCTAAATATGTGTAAACATCCTCCTCATTAAATTTTTGTATTTAAAAGTACTGAAGTCTTTCTTTGCAAAGAAATTTTCTTTTTGGTGCAAACTTGATTGTTATTTTATATACTATTTTACATAATATCCGAAATACCCAGTGCTAAGAAGTGTTTTCTACTAGCCAGACACTGCTCTCTCAGTCTCATTTGATGATGACACACGCTTTTTTTTGACATCACAGTCTGCTGGTTTTTAACTTATATTTTCATAAATATGCATGACAATTAATTTCAAAAATTTTTCTGTGAAGGCATGAATATGTATTTTCTATATACTCATTAATTAGCCAACTTGTTTTGAAAGTTCCACCTGAAAGTCAAAATATTGATCATGCCGCAAAGGGCAGAACCTTTTGTAAGTGAAGACACTAGACAGTTGACAGGAGAGTTAAATGGATTTTTACAGTGAAAGATTCCATCTTTTCTCAGGCTTTTAACCTTTTTTATAGTTATACATGCGCTGAATTTTTAATGAAAAATTGCAGATTTTTTCCCATGTATTATTTATAGATGACATTTTAAGACTCTTGTTGAAACACTGAGAACGCCTTGGTTTTCGTGCTGCAGTCAGTGGGAAGCCTTCTGCCTTCCTGGTCTTTCTGTAAATGCCCAGCTGTGCTCCTGTGGCTCACAGAGTGACAGTGGCAAGGCTGGGCTGGCCCAGTGCGGTGCCGGGCCGTGCAGCAGCTTTGGTCTGATGTGAAAGGCGGCTGTGACTGCAGTGAAAGACAGCTCTTCTGAGGCAAGGTGCTGCCCTGGAAGAGGCTCCAGGAGTCTGTGGTGCTCCAGAGAGAAAAAAAAAGAGGTACCAAAAGAGAGTTCTGGGGTGCACCTGCCTTTATCTCCTGTCTCGTGGTTCATAGGGTGCTTCACTTCAGGGACCCACCTTTCCGGCAGGTCTTCCCTGATCCAGCTCAGACAGGGGCCAGTTCCTCAATCTCTGACTTACACGGTGGTATGAAAAAAGTCACTAAAAATCCTTTGCTTTTAACTAAAACTACAACACATTCCTATCTGGTTTCTAAGTTCTCCTTTATTTCTGCTTCTCGAGCCAGCTAAGGTTGAGACTCCTAAGCCAATGGTCTCAACTGATAATTTGTTAACTAACACTGATGCTTTAAGACATAAGACCAAACCCAAAAAACATAGACTAAGAAAATATGTTCTATGTGGGGGGGGAAAGAAAAAAAAAAAAAAAAAAAAAAAGACATCTCTTTCTTTCCTCCCTAGGAAAGTCAGATTTGACATTTGCAATAATATATGAGTTGCAAACAGATATTATTAAAAATTAATCTCTCTGTTAAAATGCCTCTGTGACTAATAGGAAGAAATCCTTGCATATAGTGCTATAAATCTTACTGCTAGCACTAAACTCTCCTAATGATGGGTTAGACTAACAAAGCATGCCAAAATTTATGTGCAAAAAAAGACTAATGTGATTTTTTTAAAAAATTCCATCTTTGTCATGAAGCTAAATAAGAAATCTCTAAGGGAATACAAACGAACAAGCAGGTGAAAATAATCTACCATTCTTCTAAGTATCCTGATATTGGGTAGTTGCAGGTGGTCAGCTTCTGCTGATTCAGAAAAGAAATTAAAACAAAATTTAACTGTCTGCAGCTCCTTAATATCAAGATATTCAACAGTGAAGTAGTTCATTTGCATATTTGTTTAAATTCCTAAGGGGATTCCTTTTTAATTTTAGTTTTAATTTCCCTCCTTCTTTTCTGTTATTACAGCAGGTGCTGATTCAGTTCTGTTGTTTTAAATAAACAAGTACATAACTATAATTCAGAAAACTTTAAGTAAACTTTGAACACAAGGTCTTTATTTTGGTCTTGTCTATAATGACTCCAAGTAAAAATTTTTCTGATAGTATTTAGCTACTAAAATGTTTACATTTTAAAGGAAATGAGAATTTAGAAGATGACAGCTTTTTTTTTTCAGATTTCAGTGAGACAGATGTCTACACACCTCATTACAATAGGGCTCTGCGAGGTGAAGTCTGTTTCTGAAATTCATGAAACAAATTATTAATGATTTCAATTTTCAGTTTTCAATTTTCCTTCTACTTGCAATCTTGTTGTTTAGCATTCTGTTTTTAAAAGTAATAGGTAATGAAGTTTAGGTAGATCACTGCTTTGTAACATCCCTGAAAATGTTTATATCAACCATTTTCTCTGGTCTAAAAGTGTAACTTGTTAGGAGTGATCTCTAACTCACAGCTCTGGAAAGCACATTTAAATATTTAGCCCAAAGTTCAGTCATGTTTTTTTTCTGGTGAAAAAAGTTTCTTTGTTAACTGTGCTTTTGAAACAAGTTTTTGATCCGTTGCAATCCCAAAGAACAGAAATATATTTCTGTATAAAGTCACAATCCTTAAGGAAGCTTTTTGTCTTTGAAGGACAGTTCAGAAAGAAATAACTTCATTGGTAGCACTATGTGAAAAGTAGCCAGACAATAAAACAAAATGCATATGCCTAAAGAAGTGTAGGGGAATTAAGAGGTCTGTCCCTCTGAAAATTAGTAAAATGAGTTGCTAACTATAGTAACACTTCAAAAAGTCTAGTATTGCATGCAGAATGCTAAAACTCTGTATTTGTGGTTATCCCTCTATGTTGTTAAGCAGCAATTTTTTTAACGTTTCTTTATTCGAGAGACAGTTTGTGAAATGCTAGAGCAATAAATTACTGTTTAGGGCTTTATTCATCTCAAAAAGAAAACAGCAACTCATTAAGCGGTTGGAATATTGGTGATGAGGAGATTATTGAAAGACATGCCTTGGAGAAAGAAGAGTTTGTATAAAAAAGTCACCATATGATACACTGAAATATTATGGGGTAAAGGTGTAATGTGATTGGGACCTAAATGAGAAGCTAAGCATCACTGAATCCATCAATGACAGGGCTAGGGTCAATTCACTAAAAACCCTAAAGTAATTGCAAATTCACCCTAAAGTAATTGGTTACTGATATGTCTAGATTCAATCAAAACTCAGTAATGAGCCAGAAATACTAGTGCCCTTTACCTATTTTTGTGAAATATTGTCATCAGCTTTAAAGTACATATGAAACACAACTTTTGATATGTGAAGCAACTCCTAAAGAAGGTGAATATTCTTTTGTCAAATGGCAATGAACCTTCTGTTTCCTTCTGGATCACTGCTTCAAGCAACAGATACGGTTGACCTTGTACTTAGAGCAGCCACTGGATTATGTCCATCCAAGGTTTCAGCTACATAACCTGATCTCCTTCTTCAACAAAGTGACTTGCTGAGTGGATGAGAGGAAGGCTGTGGATATTCTTTATCTACATTTTTTATTAATAAACCCTTTGACGCTGTTTCCCACAACATTCTCCTAGAGAAACTGGCAACCCATGGCTTGGACAGGTGCACTTTTCACTGGGTAAAAAACTGGCTAAGTGGCTGGGCCCAGAGAGTACTGGGGACTTTCGCTGCATCCATCTTTTGGCCAGGCACTGGTGAGATTCCCCAGGGCTCAGTACTGGGGCCAGTCCTGTTTGATATCTATCAACAACCTGGATGAGGGGACTGGATGTACCTGCAGTCAGTTTGCAGATGACATCAGTTTGGGTGGGAGCATGGATCTGCTGGAGGTTAGAAAAGCTCTTCAGAGGGACCTGGACAGGCTGGATCAATGGGCCAAGGCCAACAGTATGGTCAAGTGCCAGGTCCTGGCGTTGTGCCACAAAAATCTCAGGCAGCACTACAGGCTGGGGACAGAGTGGCTGGAAAGCTGCCCAGCTGAAAAGGACCTGGGAGTGCCAGTCGACAGCGGCTGAATATGAACCAGCAGTGTGCCCAGGTGGCCAAGAAAGCCAATGGCATCTTGATTTTACCAAGAATAGTGTGGGTAGTGGGACCAGGACAGTGACTGTCCCCCTGCATTTGACACTAGTGGGGTGTACCTGGAGTCCTGTGTCCAGTTCTAGGCCCCTCAATTCAGGAAGGACATTGGGATATTGTAGTATGTCCAGAGAAGAGTAACAAAGCTGGGTAAGGTTCTGGAGAACAAATCTCATGAGGAGTACCCAAAGGAGCTGGGGTTGTTTGGTCTGGGGAAAAGGAGGCTCAGGGAAGACTAGCTCTCCAAGACTAGCTGAAAGGAGGCTGTATCCAAGTGTGGGTTGATTTCTTCTCCCAGGCAACTACTGACAGAAGGAGAGGACATAGCTTCAATCTGTACCAAGGGAGGTTAGAGTTGGACATCAGGAAGAATTTCTGCATGGAAAGGGTTGTCAAGCATTGGAATAGGCTGCCCAGTGACATGGTGGAGTCACCATCCCTGGAGGTAGTCAGGAAATGACTGGACATTGACCTGAATGTTACAGTCTAGTTAACGGTGTGGTCAAATGTTGGACTTGATAATCTCAGATGTCTTTTCCAGCCTAAATGGCTATATGATTCTCTGATTCTGTGACTAACAAATTCCAGCTGACACTTTAGCAAAGGTTCTGCTAATATCAGCTCTAATTGACTGTTTAAGTGGTACTAAAAAGGGTATTAATATATGTATGCTAACTCTTCTTTGGTAAATTATGAGACATACCATTATATTTCTAAAAGGACCTAAATGGCATTTTAATCCAATTTTCCAGTTTCAGTGCTTGCAAAGAAACCTAAAACTATGGACACTAAAAAATCAGACCACTGTAGCTGGCCAAGGAAATTCCCTTTTCTTTCCCTCTTTTTTTCCCTTTTTTCCCTTATTTGTTTGTTTGTTTGTTTATTTATTTATTGTCCCTCTGTTTCACCATGTTATGGAAGAACAGAGAAAGAAGCCATCCCAAGTCAGGGTAATACAAAGCTTCCTGTACTGTCTATCCAAAACTCTGGATTATTGGCAGGTCTCCTACTCATTTCACAGGAACTCTGAGAATGTGATTTAAATAAGCTAAACCTAGGACTTAGAAGCACTAAAAAAAACAAATGTCAAAAGACATCATAGAAATACGGGGTTTGATGCAATGATGAAAGATTTCACGTGTGAATAAACATGCCAACCCACACTTGAGAATGTAGTTGAAGACTACCTTTCAGAGTCACTGACCTCTGTGGGCTCAGCTTCTGTGTTCTTCTTATAATATTGGACATCATTGCAAGACAATCATCTTAAAGAGAATTGACTTCCTACAGTAAGGACATGAGTGCCAGGGACATAACCATTTTTCAGGGAACTCAGCAGATAAACAGTCAAGATATGGGACGCCTTGTCAGTGAAACAAGATTAAATTTAGGAGCCGGATTATACATGAGGTGAAGGACACTGATGCTGAAAAATGGGAAGTAGCATGCAAAACCATTTCTAAATAGAATAAAGATCAAGAAAAAAAAGATATGTGCTCACAGCTGATGGGTAGACTAGATCTAGAGATCATCTCACAAGCCAGTTTCTCTGTTGTCATTAAATAGTTTCTCATATTTTCAAGCCATGTGTCTTCTGCCTTTCCCTTTTCCCCCTGTCTGTTTGTCAAAAGGAATCACTATAAAGAAAAAAAAAAGACATTATCTGTGAAGCAGAACTCACAGACAGATTCTGTTTCAGTGAGGATGGATTTAGTTTGTGAAAAAAATAAAAACATCAGGAACATTGTATTCTGTATATAATTTTAAGTGAACACCTAATAATAAATCACTGTTTCTGCCACCTGACACTTTTAAAATTGCATAATATTTCTCTACTGCAGCAGATAAGTTCAGTGGGTTAATAGACCATGGTAACTGAGATATTACTGAAATATTGAGATCTGGACCCCAGCCACTGAACAAGTAAAATAGGATACTAAATGCCCTGCCTTGAAGTGAATGTCATGCACAAGTTCAAACAAACAAACAAACAAAACAAAACCAACTGTGATGAATATCCTTCTAAAGGTTGTCATCAGAGTTTGGGCCCAAACTTAAGTGAAGAGTAAGTGTTATAGGTCTGCTCAGTTCAAATTTGAAAACTGTGGGGATGAGAAGAGTTGGCTGGATGTAAAGCTAGGAATTAGGACAAAAGCAGGAAGAAGGTCATGAAATGTTGGTCGTGTAGGCTGTCAGAAACTGTTTTTTGTACCCTTTGCTAAAATACATCACAGTTTATGTGAATCTCTCTGTGTGCCCCCCAGAAACATGAAGAAAGGTCTCCAGAAAACAGCAGCTTTCTGCTCAGCTATTTTGGCACTGCTTGCTAAAGATCATTTTATCTCCAAAAAATACAAGAAAGAAAAGGGAATGAAAAGCTCAGTGAAATTGTGAGAGACAACTACTTCCTATAGCACAAAACCGGTAATTTGAACTTCTACCCAAAAAAATGTTAATTTTCAGATTTTGCCACACGATTATGACTTTTCTAGATGAGTGAGGAGAGTTTTTCTGCCCACAAGTGGAAACTCAAATTTGTACAGCAGTGTTGACTGTACTAGACACTTTTCTGTGCATCTTTGGATCACACTGGTCATGTGCTTGAACAGGACAAATTTTCATACTCCTTTAAAATGAAAAGTGTGTATGTCAGCTGTCAGGAGTCGATTAGAGTTACAGCATATCCATACCGCAAAATAAGGTCTTCACAATGTAGTCATGAGAAGCATCATAGGAAAAGGTGGTGATATAGTTATTTATTCTACAAAATGAGTGACTAGGTTGTTGATTGCCATTTCAGTTAATGTTTTTGGTTCTTGTTATTTCTCTTGCTGCTGCAGTTGTCTGGTTGCATCAGCTAGCAAAAAAGACAGAGACATCATCTTCCAGATTTATCATGGTCTTGGCTGTTACACAAAGGTTCAGTTTAAGATGTTTGAGACTATGGGTGTAATTAAATTGTGGATTGCATTAAATTAATATCTTGTTGACTGTGAGACACAATGACAAACTCAGCCTATTAATTCTGTCTCTGTATTCATTCAGATGAACATGTTCATGTCTTAAAATGAAATCTGTGACTATGGACTGCCACATAAAAATTATAGTAGATGCTGCTGATGTTTTTATCTAATCTTCGTGCTATTTCTTGTGTCTGTTTCTCCTGCTGTGTCATACTGTATCTTGACAGCCGTTTCATTTTAAATTTATATTTCCTTTCTAAGTATTGAATTTAAAAGTAAAGTTATGGCTGGAAAATACAGCATTTTTTATGAAAGGGAAAGGAAGGCAAAAGGCACAGGAAAATATCGATTGTCCCCTTAAAAGGCGCTTTTTTTTTTTTTCTGTTTTAAAACTCACTTATGAATTTTTTTTCTGTGCACTACACCAATAGCTTTTTCTTTAATGACAATGAAAATTTCATAGCTATTTCCCTACTTTACTAAGCTGCAATATTCATGGTAATCAGATTTCTTTTGATAATCAGTTGCAGGGGATAGTTGATTATTTACATTTAGTTTTAAGGGCTGCTTATATAAACATAGATAATAGTTTTGCTAATACAAGTTATAAGTAAATTTTGTAAAGGTATTTCTCTGGCATATGTATATATTTCTTAAGGCTCTTGTATAAATATGTATTTTGAATATCTAGTTGACACACAACGTGTTGTCTGGATATATAATTTTTTTTTTAATTTTTGCTATAGCTAGTCTTGGAAGTTTCTTTATTAGCCTTCTTGGAACACACAGTTTTTATGTCCCAACCCAAAACACAGGAAACTTACCAAGCTGAAAAGAAAAACTAATGAGAACAGGTGATGGTATTCTGTATTGTTTTGTTTTGTAGGGATGCAAACTGAATCACCCTACTGCAGCATGTGGTCAGTTTTGCGAAGATCCTCACTTTGGAAATATCTAGACAATGTGTTACGTTTTTTCCCTCTCTTTGTCTCCAAGTATCTCAACCTCTAGTGCTAGAAAACATAATAACTGGACCAACTGGCCACATTCACTAAAGTCAATCTACATATGGCAGCAAGTCAGTTAAATTCCATATGGCACTGTCCTGCTCCATACACAGATGCATGGATGAATTTTACAGCATAGTGTCAGAGGTCCAGGATTTCCTGTACACCTGAATGATCACAAGTATATTTTCCTTCCTGAAATCCCCAAGTCAGGAATGTAGAGTGCTGGCCTAACACCCCAGGGTCCTTTGTCCTGTTCATAATCACAGCACGGCTGATACACAACTTCATGTGCAACCTGTACAGAGGAAAGTATTCCTGGTCCTAGGATGAGTCAGTCCTTTCATTGTGAAGCTAAATCTTGGAAACCTCCAGCACTGCAGATCCCACCACTCCTCCTGGACATAATATTACACAGCTCTGGAAATTGTTTCATCCCATGTCCAACCTGACCTGCTCAATCTGCAGTTTGTGGTGGGTGTCTCTTATTAGATGATCCACCAGTAGCCATTAGAATGTCTTGCATTTGTAGCTACTTTTTAAATAGCCATAGGATGGTGTTGTATTATCCTTTAGTTTATACTTCACCAGTCAGCATCTACTAATCACTGTAGGAATTATTCAAGTAACAAGGTAATAACAGAACGAAGGAGAGAAACTGTCAGGCAAATACAAATACAAGCAAAAGTACAAGATGCAAACTCATGAGCAAACAAAACTTTGCTGGAAATGTAGGTCTACTATATTGTGTTCTGTATTGCAAGTTTCTACATGCTAAAGCAAGGACACAAATCTTTAAACAGCTTTTCAGAATTATACTCTGAAAAATCTTCCTTAAGAAAGATTGAGACACCAACCTGGCATGTAATCAACCTAAGACTGGGAGAGTGGAGCGATTTTTACCCTGGGAGTTACTCCTTAGCTGCATCATGGCAGTCTCCACTGCCATCAAAGCACTGGGCCTAGTGTTGCAACTCAGTCTGACATCAATAAAAAATGAAAATCCCATAAATGAGCTCTACACTTCAAACTGCTATGTTGCAAAAATTTGATCCCTAGGTCTAAACACTAGGACTGAGTGAAAAACAGATCATTGCAGGAGCAGAAGAGAGTGTTTGCTGCCTTGGGATAGGCTTTATGTACATATTCACCATCTGCCTGCACAGCATTTTCTAAAATTTTACTAAGTACTAAGTTTATTGCCACTAAAACTTATGGGCATTATGAGACAACTTACTGAGTCTCACATTCAATCAAACATTTCTTTTAGTAGCATATTTTTAGTCAGATAAATGCTTGGGAGGGCTGAGATGTGTGATGAGTGTCTTCTCTCCACCTCTATAGCTACTCCATTAAACAGATTCTCTCTCTTTGTTTAACTCAAGCCTTTGCATTTTCAATATAATCTTGTTATAAAATATGCAAAATATATCCTTTATAGCCCTCAGAGGCTATATAGACTTGATGATTGTTGTTTATTTTATTTTTTTTCTAAAATGTGTGCAATTTAATGGTGCTTTAAAGTGCTCTCAGATATTTTGACACCTGTTGTTTCATTTTCAATCCCACTTTAATAGTTTTAGTTTTGTTTTTTGTTTTTTTTTTTTTTTCTCAGAAATATAGTAATTATTTCTGTTATAGATGAGTAAGTTGCCACAAAGTGTCTTTTCCGAGTTTCTTCCACCAAGAGTCATTTTGCAGTCAGGGAAATGGGCTGGCAGCTACATTTTTGTTAAAGCATCTGGGTTTTCCCATAACTGGTTAATATAAAATTCTGAGCATATCTGAGGGTTTAGTCTAGAGAAGGTGAGCACTGAAAAATAATATTCTCACATAGTATGTCTACAACCTACCTGATTCACTTGTTATCTGACCTTCGAATGCTTTATAAGGATTTTGCATTTTCAATCATGAAATGGTTTAATATGGTCTTGTTTTCAAGAAGGTGAACCTAAGCATTTTCAATCCCTACTTAAATAAATGCACTGAATAACCTGTGTTCAAGTACCCTAGTTTATTATCAGGCTAACAAGTGAACCCCAAATTTCCCCCAAAGGTTATTTGTCAGTAGTTTGTTAGTCAGTAATTGTTCAGAAGTTTATTGCAAATATTATTTCTTCCTGTCCCCCTTTCACTTTTTTTGTTTTTATTACACATTTGATTATCTAATCACTAAAAGGAAGCAATTGTAGCTTAATTACAAAAGAAGAGAGAGATCAGTTTTCATCTGTGTATTCAAGACATCTGGTTAGTACTAGACCAGTCTGGTGAGTTGGAGCAGGGCTTTTATAGTCAAGTCTGATTCATGTGTATGGTGTTTGTGATACACTCAGTGACACGGCAGTTTTTTGCCCCTCCTACTGCTCTGAGTCATTTGTTCACCTAGGCTT
Organism: Pyrocephalus nanus; assembly: GCA_038380795.1. Taxonomy (NCBI): domain Eukaryota; kingdom Metazoa; phylum Chordata; class Aves; order Passeriformes; family Tyrannidae; genus Pyrocephalus; species Pyrocephalus nanus. The sequence goes on along the minus strand of CM076263.1, from coordinate 62,049,091 downwards.
AAGCCTTGATTCCTTTGTGGTATAAGTGGATTTCTGCACAAACTTCTTTCTCCATGGGCGTCATTAAACAGCACATATTAATTGAAGAAGAAGGACATAATAGCAGTGTACAAACACAACAATTTCTTTAATTGCTTTGCTGCCGCTTGGAATCATACAACTCACAAGAGATAGCCTTGTAAGCTATTTTCTGCCATCGAGCTACTTACAATGTAGTATCAGAAATGCTGTTCTCATCTCAGCTAGTTCTGTGTTACTGGAATTTGTCTCCCCATCTAGCCTAGATGTAAAAAATATAGTCTGAATAAAAAGGGAGAGTAAAAGAGGCACCCTGGTCCTTCAAGGCTTCCTGTTACTGTGAGCAAGTCTGCAACCTGAATGAGTACAAAAGTTTCTTATGGCTTGTTGGGCCTAAGCCAAGTCTAGTGGCAGACCATGATGCAAGAACTCAGTATAACAACCTAAAAAATGGAGTGATTGAACCTTGTGGACACAGAAGGAAGACAGGCAAAAGTCACTTTTTCAAAGTTGATTTTGCAGGTCAGGTGAAAAAGGTTACATGAACTCTTTCAGGAGAGCCAAACAGTTATGTTTATGCACATGCGAATAAGATGTTAATATTAAAAAATATAAGATAAGAAAATTTTTTGATAACTCTGCCTTAATCCTAATAGTGCGTGGATTATTCTAATTCAAAGTATAAAGACACAAATGCAGAACATCATGAAGTCATCTGTATATGTTTAATAAGTGCAATGAGTAGGATAGTAATTTCTTATTAAGTTATGGAAAAGGTTAAGTTCAAGTACACACAACAATATATATGAACAAGGAAGATATATTAAAAGGTGTACCTCCTTCTTTTAAAAAATTGATCCTGTTCTGATTTCATGGAGTGCACCTTCAAAATTGAGTGCATTATATCTGTAAATATATCACAGGAGCAAATGACAAAACAATTAAATCTTGCTACTGAAAGGCTGATATAATATACTTAGTATATCTGTAGTAATAAATATTGCTGTTATTTCAAATTCTAATTACTGCACATTGTACTCAAACTAGCTACATGTTATGTGATTAGTCTATTGCTACTACTTTTTTCTTGGTCAGCCTGTAGAATTTTAAGATTTTTTTCTTTTGCAATATTGATGTCAACAGGTAAAATTACATGAAGGCCTTAAAGAAAATAATCATCGGTGGCTGATGATGCTTCCCAGGCTTTCAAGCTTCAGTGGCTTTCGTTTCTTGAGGTTAGAGCAATTTTTAAATTCATAACATATGTGTTATTAGTATATATTTTTGCACAGAAATCCTTGATCCCTTATTTAATCTGAACTTTTGTACAGAAAGTTAAATCATTTAACATTTAACATTTTTTGTATCTGGTTTGTATTGTGAATTATGGAATTTTGCAGTAAATATTTTTATGGCTTTAATTTTGTAAAATTTCCATGAATGGCAATTGCAGAGGGAATAAGTGCAGAATGGTCTGCACTGAAATGCTCTAATGTTCTCTGCATTAGTTGGCCCATCGAAAAGGGTCTATTTCAAGTTTCCTTCTGTTATTCACAGAACAAGCAGAATAACTTCTGACTTCCTAAGTAACTCTTTTTCTCCTTGTGAACACTGTATTGTGTATAATTATGATGGGGAATGACAGTTCAAGCCACAGGGCCAATGAATTTGCTATCAGTGTCTAGGGAAGGTAAAAAAATGGAACTGGGCATGCATTAAAATCACTACTTTCCTGCACAACATTCAGGATAAAATTAATGTCTTACATTTTCATTAATCTCTCCTAATTTCCTCTTAAGAAAATACATCTACTCATCTGTTAAACCTTGATGTTAGTAAAGGATGAAAGTTTCACTATCTTCCTCTGGGAGATCTGCATATTTGATTGAAAGGAGAAATTCTGTAACTTGAAAAGACAAATCTTCCATGAATCCTGCCCTTTGTAAAGCAAAGATGGGCCTAGACCTACAATGCTGCCATTATTTCTCCGTTCATGTAAGTAAGGTGTTTTTCTTTTGTCTAAATATACAGTCTAAATATACATAAGACATTGAGTGTTTAGACCATCAGTTTTTCAAGTGAACAGCAATCTGAAAATGTCTGCCCTAGCTTTAATCAAATCAATGAACTATAATTAGGAGGCCCGTTTACAAGTTGTTAACCCCAAAATCTATGGAGGTGCTATGAAAGCGGGATACCCTAATGCACAGCTTGCTTTTCTGTTGTGTACTAGTAGGAAAATGTTTCATTATATCTTAGGAAATATTTAGATTTTTATTATTACAGTTAAATTGTTGTTTCCATGTGGTGGACTCCCATACATCTACAGATTTGATTCCTTCTGTCATAAGTTTATCTACTGCCTCTGCTAAAAAAAAAAAAAATTCTGGCTTTCTACTAATGTTTAAACCAGCTTCTGTAAAGATGAACTTTCCTTCTGCAAATAGGTGTGCACAAGTGCACATGACAATTGCAAAGCCTCTGTCCCTTGTAAGCAAAGGGCTTTCTATAAGACAGAGAATTGCCCACAGGTTTTGAACTTCATTAATTTTGCATTCTACATTTCTTTCTCACTTTGCCCAGCTCCAAAATGGCAAAATACTTCATATTCATCTTTGCAGAAGGTTGTGAAAGATGAGTATGAAACCTTTCGTGGTCACCTGTAAGGCAGTAGAGAAATAGCTGATAAGCACATGGTTTGTAATAAAGTTGTTATGAAAATTTAAATGGCTGTGTATTATACTAGTGTAACTCCTAACAGCCATATAAAGCTCTGAGTAGCTGAGAAAGAGACATTGCTAAACTAACTTTTATACTTCTAGGATAATTTTTTGAAGGCATTGAGTACCTTGGCCTTCTCTGAGTCATTCCAAGTCTACTCTGAGTCACCAGTTCCCCTGACCCACTCAGCAGCAAGCCCAAAATTTCTCTGGCTTTTTTTTTTTTTTTTTGTCATTTATATATTTGTAGAAACCTTTCTTGTTCATAGATTGTGCTAGATTCAACACCAGGTTGGCCTTGGCATTCAAAACGTCGATGCTGCAAGATCAGAAAGCAATTCTGTGCTTCTCCTGAGTCATTTGTCCCTGCTCGTTTCTTTATGTCAGTCAGGTCAGTAGTTCTTACTCATCCTTACAGGTTTTCTCCTGCATTCACCTTACTTCCTTCAGGATGGACCCTTAAGCTCAGAGGAGTGATCCTTGATTATCAGCTGAGACTGCTGTACCTCTCTTTTCTTCAGGGTATCCCACAGGATTCTTCAAAGCAGGTCACTGAAGAGGTTGGAGTCTTCACTCATGGCATCTAGGGCTGTATTCCTGCTTTTGGCTCTACTAGCAGCCCTAAAGATCCTGATCTCCACCATCTCATGGTCACTGGTGCCAAGGCTGTCTCTGAGTTTGGCTTCCCCCACCAGTTCCTCCTCCTTTGTGAAATATCAGGTCCAGCAGAGCACCTTTCCTTTGGTGACTTCTCATGTACCTTTGCCAAGAAGTTACTACTGATGCCCTAAAGAAATCCCTCAGATTGCTTGAGCCCTACTCTACTGTCCTTCCAGCAGATATCAGGGTGGTTAAAGTCCCCTGAGTACTCCATGAGGTTCTTCCCAGTCTGAAGAAAACCCCATCTACTTTTTCCTGATCATATGATTCAAGGACATATCCACGACATCGACACCCTTGTTGGTCTGTCTGATAATCTTGATCCATAAGCTCACACATCCCAAGGCAAAGCTCTGTGCATTTCTGATGGTGAGTTACAGAAAGGGTCACTACCCCTTCTCACATTGCTAAGCTCTCCTACCTAAAACACACATATCCTTCCATTACAACACTCCAGGCACTACCTACCTTTGCAGATGAGTAGTGCCAATAAGTTTTCACTTTCCTTGAAAATATCATGTATGCCTTACCTGTTGTTATGCTTGGATGTTTCTATTGTGCTTGAATTGTGATGTTAAACTAAGATGCAAAACCTGATTTGGGAAAAGATGTCTTTAAGAGTAAGGCCCAGGCTGGTGTTCATGATATTGAAATCTCTAAAAGACTTTACTGTGAAATGTCAAGGTCATAATTTCATGCATTCTTTTATTTTAACTTAAATTTTGTGAATAAAAATTTTGAGCTTTTTGTAAGCAATGAAAACTGGGAAAAAAAGAAAAATTATTCTTTTTGGAGCCTTGGGTCAGGTCTGTCACGTCATGTTCTTAAAGGCTGTTTATTGTATATGAAAATTTCAGCAAACTAAACCACAAATGTAGTCTCTCCTAATATGTATGTAAGATATGGGATACAAACAATTGCTTAGATTTTGTATGGATCATTTAACAGAAGCTGTGGGTAAATATGTTTACCGTCTGCAGCTTTCTGAAAGCTGCTCAATGAGTAAATTTGATAGGCCTAGCCAGCAAATATGTAAGTTAGAATGATTTTGAAAAATCACTTCTCCAGAACAATGGGCAATTTCACTACCTCATTTAGAGAACAGTCAGCAGCTTGTGTCCATTATGTAAAACAATCAGAAACTTGGCTTCTTTACCAAATAGGCTATAAAATAACTTACTTAGCAAATGAAATTAGAAGATTTCATTTGTTCAGTTTGCAAAATCAGCTACCATGTGTTCTTTAAAGATGTTTTTAAAATATTCTGGTAGAAATAATATGAATCTCAGAAAATTTTCTGAAGGAAACATGGGACCATATCTGTTAAATCACCATAATTTTTTTTTTTTTAAATAAAACATTATTTATGATTTATTTCTTTCTTTTCTTCTACATAAGAGCCTTTGGGATGCACTGACTATCAATTTCCCAAGTGATTTTAATTTTTATGGTCTATCTGTGCACATTATGTCAGACATTATATAGGCATTTGCATATTAGTATTACTGCTTTTCTGCTGCTGAAAGTAGAGATGTAGAAATGTGGCATACATTTTCCTTCTTGCATTCTTTAATCAAAATCTTATCTATGTATTGTTACTAGCAGCAAGGCAGGGTGTCATTTTAAACAGACCTAAGCGATAAGACTGGGGCAGATGCGCAGCTTTATCAGTGACAAAGCAGAGATGGGAGACAGGGTAGGGACATAAATGCAGATATCTGTAGGTGGAAATAAGCAGTGTTCCTATTTGCTTGTGAATCTGTGCTGGCAAGGCTGGTCTTACAACTACAGATGTCCAACAGCAGTGTGATCACCTTCCCAATTCCCATGCTAGTTTCAAAGTGATGGTTGAGAACCTTCAGTGGAAAAGACCTGTCACTCTCTTTCTATGAGTAGCAGCAATCTGGGGCTTCTTGGAGCAGTTCTCCACATAGAGTACAAAAAGACATTTTTCAGAAGTGCTTTCTGATGTGACCCTCTTCTCCATTAGGAACTGACATGATCCTCTTGTCTCCAAGGTGTTTCCAATGGTCGATCTTTACCTTTTTACAGTCAGGCTATATGCCTGCTGCAGCCCAAAATAACAGCTGACTCTAGCCTGGTTTCCAAAGAAAATTAGACTTCTGGAGTTGTTGAGCAAATAAACCTCAGAAATAACAAGCTCAAAGGTTTGTGTTGTGTTGAAGGTTGGAGACACAAACCTTGCTCTGATGAAGCAAAGGCCATAAAGGGACTCACTGATCCACTAGGAACCTCATCCACAGACTGAGCACAGCCACAGCCATGAGGAGCATGGATGGAAGGTGACTGCTCAAAAAACATTTATGGTGGAGGTGTATCAATAGGTAAGCAACACTTTAAACTGCAGAGGAGAGAGGTGGTTTAATGAAATGTGGGATGGAATGAGTGTGAGTCTTTTCTGAATCAGGTCAACCAGTGTAGTCAAATTATCTGAAATGCAAGCCCTGTTGGTCCTCCTGTTCATGGATCAGACCTAGTCTTCAGCATTTATTTTTAAAACTTTGCCACCCAGCGTTTTATTTGGAAAGTGTTGTGCATGATTAACTGAATTCATGTTTTTTTAAAGCTAAAGTTTCTCTCACAGTAAAAAATTTTTTGATTATTGGAAAAGGAGAAAAAAATCTTTTTTCTTTGGAGGAAAAATATTCCAAAAAACATGTTTTAATCACATATTGTTTTCTGTGGATTGTGTTTTGCCGAGTATGAAGGAAAGTTCTGTGTAGCAATCCTCATAAATGCACATAATTTAGACCTTAAAGGTCAGGTTTGTTAGTTTGCTTTATCTGTGCTTAGAGTCTTCTGGTTTTAAAAAGGTTGCTGTTATTCTACTGCAGTGATATAAAAGAGCTAAGTTTTGGGTATTAAAATTTGCACTCTTCTCCAAAAGGAAAATTTCAGACAGGCCATCCATGAAGAATCCTAAACTGGGCCTAAATCTTCTTGTACACTTTTTTTTTTTCACCCCTAAATTTCCACCGATTGCAGGGGAGCTACTTGACTTATGCTTATTATGAGCAATTTGTAATTTTTTCATGTGTCCATAAAAGGAAGAAACTCACTACTGAAGTGCTTTAGGTGATTACAGATGATGATTTGTGATTTTGCTGCCAGCATTCTTTGTCAATAAACTGCATTTCTTTTCTGAGCTACAGAGGCATTGTCCAGACACCTCACCGACTTCTTGCTGTACAGCTCTGCAGAATGAAGATGAACAGTGTGATGAAAAGGTTCCCTGAACAGCATTATCTACAGCTTTCTGTGCTTGCGCATTCAGCGGAGACCTGTCCCCACAGGAGAGCAGAGTCCGTATGCAGTTGCCATTACTTCAGATGTTAGACATACTTCATTTCTGTTCCCTCAGTCTCTGGTGGGAGTTCTTACAATGGTATTTCTTGTAGCAAGAATTTTCTTCATCAGCATCTAATATTTCACTCTGACTTCCTCTGAGACTTCTTCCCTTTTACCCATAGAAATTGTCCGCATTACTACATACTTAGTTTTCATATGAGTCGCCATTCTTTCAGTTTTCATTTCCAAGCTCCATTTATCCTGTTTCACACCAGCTGCAAAGGCCTTGTTAGCTATCATCATATCAGATTTATTTTTTAGTTTTCCAGCTCAACTTTCTACATTTTTTATATGACTATTTAGCCTTGTGGGTTTTTTAAAGGAATGGTGTTTTGGAGTTCAAGTGCTAAGTGAGGCTATCTGGACTCTTTCCACTTCTCTCAGAAGGTTTCTTTGCAATCTTTTTTGTCCCAGTGCTCTAGCATTAAGGTGAGGAAACAATTTTCTCATTTCCAGGCATTAGATAAAGTGTACTTCAGTAATGACTGTTATGAGATTACTGAATGATTGTGAAGTGCTGTTATTAGTCACTTACCTTTCCAAACACATTAGCCTTTTAACATCCATTTAATGAAAAAGAGCTTAATATTAAGATCGTTTGACCCATTACAAAACACTCTTTTCAATGTTTTCATCTTGCAATACTTTGGGCATTTTGATTGAAATATTCAGTTTGGTACCCCAGACTAAAATAATCTAAATCCTCTCCCAAACCCAAAGCCTGCAGAAAAAGCAATTCATCAGTTCTTAGCACAGAGTTAGGAAGACTATTGCGTGTTATCCAGTACTACTAGCACTACTGTTACTGCTGCTCCTACTGCAAGATATAGAAACTTCTTCTGTGGGGACACAGCTTTCCATTTTTTTTCTTTATTCCCCAGGTTTCAAGACCCTGATTTTTATAGCCTTACTATGTTATTTTAACATAGTTATTTTGATGTGCAAACAAAAATCATGGCCCAAAATTAGCAAAATGCTGTCTCTGCTCTACCAAATACATTAGGATAAAAAAATCAGTACATCCCAGACAGTAAATTGCTTCCAAGCTGTGTTATGGAGAACATTATAGAACAAATAAATAAGGGCATACAGTGGGTAACAACATTGTGTGCACACATTATTTTAGCAGAAGTTTCTTATTAATAAGGCTACTTAGCAGTTCTTTCAATGTATTATTTTATTCTTCCAACAAATATAAAGTCTTTTTATTTAGTGTTTAATATTTGATAACCACATTAGTTACAGAAAAATCTTATTAGAAAGAAATTCTTTTATGGAATAGAAGGATTCTAAAGTGGAATCTCTCAGCACTTAAAAATAGTGCAACAGATCAACTTCTTTACAATATATAATACTACTCCAGCTAGGTATGAAAGTGTTTATAAGAAAGAATTATCATGTAGGGACACTGAGTTGCAATGATATGAAGTGATTCGCTGAGGTTTGCCTGTCCTCTGGGTTTATATGATAAACAGATTTTTTAAACATTTCACTATTCTTCTGTTTGGTGGATTCTGGTACTAGATCAATTTAAATTTTTGCTTTTGTTAACAGCTGAGGAAGATAAAAGAAATGTAAGAAAGAATATTTGTTTTATTCAAAATTGGTAAAAATGAAAGAGAATTTTCTTATTGCTTATTTTCTAAAGCAGCTGGTGACAGCACTGACTCATAGTATTTATAGTTTCAGCTTCAACTCTTCCGTCCTCCAAGATAAAATGAATGAAATTCACCCAGTTGGTGAAAATGAAGATGATAACAAATGATAAGAGATGCTCTGCAAAAAATGGTCTCAAATAACTACTTGCTAACACATGAGATTAATGATGATTAAGGATCCAAAGTAATATGTGTATCTACAGAAAGTGAAAAGCTAAAACTAATTACACTCCCTGGAGGGGCCAGCATGAGGATGAGAAAATGAAGCTGCACTGTCCCTGGCCTTGCAGAAGCTGGCCACTGTCATTGTTTTAAGAATAGGCTTGAACCATGTTTGACTGCATGAGCTTCTGATCTAGCTGCTAAATGCTATTGTAATGAGTAATAATAGTACAGTTCTAACCATCGATGTGAATGTTTCTTGGGAAAAACTTAGGCTCAGGAGGAGAGATGGTAACTGAAGCCAGCAAAAAATCATCTATATCATAAATAGACAAATAATACAAAATTCACCTTAACTTCCATGCTTCCACGTAGCATATAACTTATTTTGGTACAGGAATATATGAATAATACATATGATTAATAACAAAGAACTTCAATGACAGAAAAAGGACATGATTGCTTTTTCAATCTGCAGAAAGAAATTCTTGTCTCCATATTTCTCAAGTCCGTGGTGGAGAGAAACAAGTCTCATTCTTCAGACTGACAAAGGTTCTTTTCTCTCTTTGTTGTACTTTCAGAACCTTGTTATTCTACATGTCTCTCCAGGATCTCAGGTACTGATTAAGAAAGAAAGGACTGAAATACCAGTTGACAGTTCACCAACCAGTTGTGAAAGCATAAATAAGAATTTTTTTCTTTGGACTAACAAATATGTTCTTTGACCTGACAAAAGTGACTTCACAGCTGAATTTGAAAATCCTGAGATTCTGTGTCTGTCCAAAGTACCATTTAATGTTTTAAAAATCAGAAGATCAAAGGTCTGGTATATAAAGCACTAATGATTTTCAAAGCTGGACTAACATGATATAGAAATTGGACTTTTTATTAAATTGGGCTAGGTATGGAAGACACCTTGAGTTTCCTTTCAGGTTCTAATTCAAGCAAAGCTGTAACTGGTATGAATGCTGAGATCTGAGGAGGGAAAAAAAAAAAAAAAAGAAAGAGTAACTCTCCATTTACATACTTTGCTTTCGGACATACAATTTTTACACTGTGGAAGACAAGAAAATGCCAGAGTCAACATGATTTTTTCCTGTCCTCAGATTTCACATAGTTTTTTATCGTGACACATATAGCATATTCTGTGACCATGTAAGACTGACAAATATTCTTTGTAAGCTTTAACAATATTCCCACCCCAGTGATATTTTCCTGGCTATTCAGACTGCTTACAGAATAGAAAACACAATGTGAGTGGTAAGGAATTTATTCTGAGTAAATCTTGATGATTTACATAAGTGAAGATGGCAATAATAATGACACAAAAAAGTGACTGATTATGGTCTACCTTTGCATAGTGAGGTTAAATCTATGTTATGAAGATATTTTCCGCCTGAACAAGGAATAATTCTAGCAATGTGAGAGTTGGGTGTTGAGAGAAAAGAGTGTCATACCATCAGTTGAGCTTAAAGAGTTCAAACTATCAACACACTGTCAAATGCCATCACCAATTGCAGTCTTTAGAATTTAGGTCTTCAATCTTTTAACTTTCAGATAAGTGCTTCTGTTACATTCAGAGACATATTTGTAAATACGTCTCCCTTTGTAAAATATTGATTGCTAACAGTAAGAAAGAGTTATTTAAAAAAAAATATATAGTGTACTATATGAGTCAACAAAGTCATGCACAAGGTTGTAAACAAATCCTAAAAATTATCTTTGGAATATAAACATGCTTGTGTATAAATCTGTTTCTACCATTTCATCTTGTCTTTGATAGTGGGAAAGGTGGATAAAAAACATTGCAGAAGAACCAAAATTTCTGCAGTAGGTTGGCTCTTAAATATTTCTTGCACATTAAACTGATGATAGCACAGGAAGAATTGCTCTCTTGGTAAGACAGAAAAAACTAATAGCCATGTACCAGAAGTAGATTTGGATGCTGGAAACCAAAGTTGAACCTTCTCAAGTACCTCTCACTGTATGATGCTCAGCATCTTCACATAAATAATTTAAGTGAAAATATCAGGTCTCCTCTTATTAATCAAACTGCAAACAAACAAAAAACCCAAAATATGGCCTTTTTTGAGAGATTTTGAGTGACAGCTTTTTTGAGTGATGTATTCTAACCCCTAGAATAATTATGACATTTGTGGTTTCAAAGGAAAACCTTGAATTCCTTATAATATCCCAGAATCGCAGAATATGCTGAGTTGGAAGCCACCCACAAGGATCATCGAGTCCAGCTCCTGACCCAGCACAGTCCAACTCCTGACCTGCACAAGAGTCACACCATGTGCCCAAGAGTATCATCCAAATGCTTCTTGAACTCTGTCAGGCTTGGTGCTGTGACCTCTTCCCTGGGGAGCCTGTTCCAGTGCCCATCCACCCAGTGGGTAAAGAAACTCTTTCTAACATCCAACCTAAACCTCCCCTGACACAACTTGAGGCCATCCCCTCAGGTTCTGTCACTGGTATTATTTATATTTAGACCTTATCAAACATTATTAAGAAATTAAAAGTATATTACCCTTCTTTTCAGGGTGCAGAAACATTAGATAATTTAATTTAAAACATTAAGTTGCAGAATATATAAGCTAATCTTGTGAAATGGGGAATATAGTAATTTACTGTTGAGAGAATAATCACTCAAGTCATGAATCCAAGACAAGCTAATATTTCTTCTTATAAAAGTGTGAAAACTGGAGAATGATGAGGTGATAAGAAACTCACAGCATGGATTTTTCAAGATAAATCCCATTTAAAAGAACTGCTTTTCTTCTTTTACTGATTAGCTAATTTAGCTAATAAGAGAAAATTATATATATATATATAAAACTCAGGAAAAAATCTTGCCTAACAGGGAAATGTATGATCTGGATGAAATTCCTGTAAAATGGTGGACAACTGGGTGAAAAACTATAGAGGAAACCATCAATGAATTGCTATCAATCTGAAATGAAGAAATGGTTATCTTTAATGTGTTAAGCTTGTCCACTTTCTTTATTTCCTTAAAAGATGCAGTAGACATCTACATTAGAAGTGGAGAGAATGGTAAAGACTTTGAGTGCCATTTGAAGAAAAATATAATATTAAGTGAAGAATGGTCCAAAAATTTATAGATGACATTTGCTGAAGAAAGTACAAAGTGTTTCTGTATGACAGAAAAGTGTCACCTCCATTAAGAGGTGGAGGAAAACAGGCAGCAGCAGTTAGAATTAAAGTGATCTGTAAGTTTCACATTAATTAAAAGGGTGATGAAAAAGTGGTCTGTAAGTAAAAAAAAAAGGAAGAAAAAAGGTGTTTGATTGCATGTTATCTGGAAGAAAAAAACTTGATAAAAGTACAATAACTATCAAGCAGGCTTCAATTTTTCAAGAGGAATGAACACTTCTAGAAACTAGAAAGATTCCCCTCTCAGCATAGTGCTATATAATTGTAATCCAAATTACAGAAACAAAAGCTGTCGGCAGACAGTGTTTTACATTTTGTTGAAATGTCTTTTGAAACAATAACATAATTCAAAATATTACTGAAGCAAGGTGAAGAGAAAAATACATTCAAACAAAGAGAAATCAAGAAAGGCAAGTTAGCAGATTTCCAAAACTAATTTTATCTAGCAATAGCATGCAGAACACGGTGAATGGTAACTCCTACTCTTGAGATATCTTCCTCCTTTAAGCCTAATACAATTCAAATTTGGCTGTGGGTACCTCCTCCAAAGATTCACCCTTAGAGAAGTGCCCTCCCCCCAAAGCCCATGCATCCATGCCACTTCACATGTTGAAATATGTGTACTGCTACCCATACGGCTGCAGTTTTAGCATTACTAGGTCAGAAGGCTCCCTGGGTGCTTCTCAGTCTCAGAGATATTAATTCAAAATCTGTTCATTTATTAGCAACAACTACAGAACGAATGCACCCGGGCAGAGAAGCTCAAATCAACTCTTAATGATATAACCATTCACCAGGCAAATTAGGAATGCCGGTGCTGTTCCTGTGTAAACTCTGCTTACATGAAAGCAGCTATCACTCAGTTTTTCTTTATTGAGTAGTATTTCTAAGGCTATGTGTTGATTTCTGCTTTTTGTTGAGAATTGAGAAAGTTCTTCTCTTAGCGTTTAGTTGTTGTTGCATTTTTTTGCCTCTTTTTAATCTATTTCTTATTCAAAGTCTGAAGTGTGCAGAAGGTTGAGGAAGTTCATTTTAACTTTGATTCTTGTAAGAATTTAATACAGGTCACTGCCTGCAACTTCCTCTGGTCACAGGATTCTGCAGAAGATAAGTGTTCAGTGGTAATTAAAGTAGCTGCAATACAGTTTGAGAGCTGATTTCAATCATATTTTTAGACTTCTGGCAAAATTTTTTTTTTCTGAAATGTACTGGATGAGCTAAAATCCCTGAAAAGTATGTAACAAACATTATTCAATTAAATATCTGTACAGATGAAAAAGAATTTGTAGGGGAAATGTCTGCAAAAAAAAGAAATAACTAGAATTTAATAGTAGTCACATAATATGTACCTGGGAAAAAAACCACCAATTTTTCTGAACTGTGACTTTCTGTATTGACTCCTTTTTAGTCTTTTATTGCAGCTTAATAATCACATCCTTCCTAAGTTAATTTTTGTGAGAAGATAGCTAGGTGATCCACTGACAGATTTGCCAATAAATAAATAAATAAATGTACCTCAACCTTTGTTTATTACTAAAACCTACAGCAATCTCATGGCTTTCCAGTCAAATTCTACGCTGACATTCCTGCCCCAGACACTGCAAATTTTAGTCCAAATCTTATTAATAGTTTGTACATAACTGATAGATATATTCATTATTAGTTTTTGGATCAGGAAATAGGAGTCTGGTTATAAAGTAGTGCTGTCACTCTCCACTAATTGTAGGGAACTTAGATTTTGTCTCAGTCCACAATATTGAGGAAGGGAAAAGTTTCAATCTACCTGGAGCAAGACTGAGACACAAACGAAGTCAGATGTTGGTAACAAAAATGGTGGTTCACTTTTATTTTGTATTAAAGAGAAGAGAAAAGGGAGAAAAATAGGAAAGCAGGAAAAAGCGAGGAGTGATTACAAAAAGTAGAGGATAGTCACCACAACACCATGGATCCAGCAGATCCCGCAGATCCTGTTTTCTTCAGTCTGTCAGGGGGGAGAGCTTTTTTATATGTAGGCTGAATGGTGCACTTCACAGTAGTGTCTGAACAGTCTTGCCCAAGCTTGGGGGCTACAAAAATGGCATGTCTGCCACATAGTCAGTGTGGCAAAAACATGTTTACTTCATGTAGGCACAGATGTTCACACTATGTTCCTTAACACATGCTCTTAAAGGCTATAGGCTCAGGCCTCAGCATCCATGGGACATTCACCTGGTATGCCATAAGTGGCTGCACAGAGTCTGTAGCTCTGTGATTAACTTAATAACTTGTTCTTGCAGTTGTCTTCTGACCACAAACTTTTATAGTAGCGAAGCAACTTGCTCCTTACAGTTTAAGCAATGACAAAGCATATTTCTTTATAGCGGTTCAGGCAATGTCAAAACATATTGCTTTTTACCAGTTCTCTACAAATGCTGGCATGAGTCTGGGCATCCAATTCTTTCAAAAGCTCCAAATTTAAAGCCACACTCCTTTAAAAAAAACCAGCTTGCTTTGTCTTCTTGTGCTATGCCGGAGTAATTGCACTACATCCAAAAGCCTTTAGCTGAAGAAAAGAGTCTCTTCTCTGATTGTTTGTCTTCTGAGACTGCAAATGTGTTGATAGGTCAATAGCATTGCTTATAAAGGTGTACTGTTTTGTAATATGTTTTGCATGTTATTGTGACCTTTAAAAGTGAAGATTAATAAAGCTGAATTCTGAATTGCATATGGATAAGACAATTTGAGGTAATTCCTTTTTCTTCTTCCACTTTGAGGGTTTTATTATCCTTTGTTGTACTTAAAAAATGGATACAGAGAATTAGTGATCTTTATACTTGATTTAATGTACTAGATAAATGTAAATTAGAAAAAAAAACCCCATGTTTTTCTTTCATCTTAATGCCCTGATTAAAAGTTTTAAAAAAAATAATGCTAAAACTGTTATATCTTCACTGACATTCCATTAAGTTATTTTGCTGTGTTTCAGGACAGAGAAGTGCAGGGAAAAAGGGTAAAATCAACAAACACTTATTATTACCTATATGCTGCTTCAGCTATTTCTGTGCCCTTTGATTAGACTTTATAAATGCTGCGGACAAAAGTCTGCCAGATCCAATTCCTGTTGGTGTTCTCTGGCTCCTTTGTGGGTTTTTCTTTGATGCTCAATATGTGCCTACTTAGCACAAAGGGCTCATGAATATTGTATAAAGGGCGAAAAATTCAGTTTCTTAGAGAAATACTATCTGTCTTTATGAAGAGTGTGATCTCTATCTGCAGATGTAGAGTTACTATTCTGCAGACAAGTATTACAGACTTAGGTGACAAGTATTAATTAGTGTGTGGTTTGGAAAGAGCATCATGAGCAAGAGTCTTGATTTGCTAATTGAGGAGACCTGACTTTTTGCATTGTGTTTGGCCCTGACAAAAAAGATAAGTCACAGTTTGGTTTCTTTGGAGGTTGTACTTCTTTCCCATAAAGCCGTGTGACTCAAACTGTTTCTGAAGTACCCTCCTTGCTTTTAGGGCTAAACTGGCTGCAAGTGATTGATTTCTGTGTTAGGGGGGAGATCTAACTCCTAATGCCTTTAGTTTACACATACTAAAGCAAACAAAAAATGCTCATATAATATATTGTTTCATGCAGTTTAATTAAAAAAAGAAGATTTAAATTATGGTTGGTTAACCTCGCCACTTTCTCCCTTCCTCTTTTCCACGCCCCGAGCTTGAATTACCAGATCTCAAAAGACTGCAAGTCATTGGAAAATGTCTCTCAAACTCCAGAGTGTGTTTGTTTTGAATATATCTTTAATTTCTCCAAAGCTTAGGAAAACACATTCAGATTTCATAGGCATTTTTTCCCGTTTGTGAACTGCTTCTGAGTATAAGTAACTGGATACTGCAGTGTGTTTTTTTCAGGCTGGTACTTTTCCAGCCCAAAAGTATGAACTCTTCATTAAGATTTAAAAATATAAATAAAAAATGTGAGGGAAAAAGTCGTAATAAAACCTTTTTTTCCCTTGGAGTAACTTCTAGTATTCTTTTTTTTTCTTTTTTTTTTCTTTTTTTTTTTTCTTTTTTTTTCTTTTTTTTTTTAATGTTTTTTTTTGTTTATGTTTATTTTTGTTGTTGTTTTCAAAAAATCTAAACCATATGAAAACATGCTGCAAGAATAGGACTCTGATACTATGAGTTTTCATCCCAAAACACATCCATGACATATTATTAACTGTATTAATTATCAGTACGACTAAATAAACAGATGTCAAGGCCTATAGCAGCTGTGAAGTTTCTATACTTCTGTTTCAAAAAGGGGTTTAATAAATGATGGTTAAGGGGAAAAAAAAGTTTGTCTTTCTCCACAAAAACTTTTCCACAGAACACCGCACAGAGCTTGGTTTGATATCACCAAAGACACATGAAAAGCAGCAAACTAAGTAAGACCTAATACAAGGACCTATTCTGAGATGTCTATGTATTTCAAATGTAGTATTTAGAAGCCTTAAAAATAAAGTTTCAAACTTCACTCATCTCCATTCAGCAGAAAAGGGGAAAAGAGAGACGATGTGAAAACGGAGGGTCAAGGTTTAATTTTGCAAATTCTTTTGAATTTGTTTAGTAAAAACAAGCCAGTGGCAGATCACACTCTATGCCTTTTATGTTGAACAGTTCCACATTTCAGGGTAGAGAATTAATATGTAAGTTAGACAAATGGTACTGTTCGGTTTGTGGGTATTTCTCACCATCTACATCTAAAAGGGGGTTGAATAGGAGACCCCACGTAAACAAGCAGTAACTACAGTAAGAAATTACTTAAAAATGTATTAGTACTAAAGAAATTTGTCAGTTTAGAATGACAATATAAAACCTAATTTCATCTTCCACTGTAGGATTCCCTATTGATTCTAGATATGGAACCTATTTTGCCTCAGTGGTAGTCTAACTACGCAATTTTTAAGTTCAATACTTGTCTTGCATTTGATGCAATTGAATATAGAGCAAAGAATTAGAATATTGCCTCTTAAGCATAAGAGCTGAGTAGAAATGGATAAAGGAGAGCCAGAAAAGTGGTGCTACGTTGGTCCTTGTTTTTGTGAGACATTTAGTGAGCCAGATAGTTCATCACCCATATCTCTGTAGTAGTTAAGGATATCGTAAAGTTCATCAGGGAATTTGAATTGCTTATTTTGACTTTCACACTACAACTTTTAGCTTTGGTCCTATATTTAATCCTTCCAATTGGCATGCATGGTGTCTATGCATAAAGCAATTTAACTCACTTGGGTTGCATGATGACCAGCTGCCTTTCTGCTAAAGGTTCTTCTGTTGATGTGGGGCTACCAATTCCAGTCTCTGGAGTCAGCAGCTCCTGTGCTGTGCAAGTAATATCCTCTGACATACCATCTATTTTAAAATAATCTCTCCTCATTTTTCATTTTTCTGACTCCTGACAAAAGCAAATATTCTTCTGAGAGATGGGAAGGTGGGAGAAGAGAGAGCATCTCAGAAACAGTGAAAACTTTGTTAAAACAGCTTACATTAATCCCATGACATCCAATATAAGTGGCATGCAATTGTTTTTTATTATCAGCTATTACAACTTGAAAGCCATTGTATGCAAAGACAAAAAAAAAAAAAAGGCACAGAAATAACAGATGCTCTTCAAAGCCTTGAATACTTGCAAACTTAGTTTCTGAGCTGTATTCTCTGTCCTCTAGATGAGGTGCACCACAGCTGTTACATTTCAACTGAATCAGCAGATGGAAACCCAGATCTTGTGCTTTGATTATGTGCAGGCAAATTCATAACTTCAGTATTTGGTGGTCTGACGAATACTGTTGAGTTTGTCTTTGCAATGTCTTTATCAATTATGGAAACTTGACCTTCAAAGTGCAAATAGGAAACTGGTGCACAGATTGGTGACAATACCCCCCGCTGTTGCACAGTGAATCTATTGCAGGTTCAGGAAGAAAGGAAGAGTTTTCAAGTCCCTGACCACACGTATTTAGGAAGTGTTGGAGGTAAGAGTATGTCTTGAAGTAGGCATGACCAACACAACAACCTTATCAAGAAATTGCCAGGGATTTCCCCTGGCACCCCCCATCTCTGTATGAGGCTGTCTCCACCCTTGTGTCATTTTCCTATCTTGTTCCTGAAGTTCATTCTGTAAATGTTTTGCACCACCACATCTCTTAGAGCGGTGCTGTCCCTCAGCATACTGGAGCTCAGGAATAATAACGTACCCTTGGGAATTTTATAAACTCCAAGCATACTAGTCAAACACTGCAAACCAATCTTCTTATGACATATGTTTATGCTGATAGGTATTACTGTGTGCTGTGGAAGGCCACTGAGTAATACCACAGTAACACATCCATCTGGCATCCATATTATATGGATGATTTGATTTTGGATAAACTCTTAGCCAGTTTGCACATCCTGGTGTTCCTGAAATTTATGAGCTTTGCTCTATGTTTAATCTATGATTCCTTTACACCATACAATATTCCTGAAATCAACCAGCAAGTACCTTTCCTGAGTCTCTTTAAGAGCAAAGGAAATTGCAAAAACCTACTATAACCCTGCATATAGAGGGAAAAAAATACATGTATATGAGATTTTTGATAAGTTCAGATCAAGCTTTCTGATTGTAGGGTAGCCATTCAGACAAGCCCTTGAGGCTTCCAGAGCTCTTAACTATCCCTGCTAGGACAGATGATGCAAGTAATAGCAAGGCAATCAGATGAAATAGGCTCTGAAACTCATAGAGCAGATGTGGACAACACGATTCATATTACTTATTGTTGCAAAAGCTATGATAGAATTGCAGTGCTTTGCAGATGTGAGACATCCAATCTTTATAATTTACAATTTTTTTCCCTTGTTTGTACTGAATACAGGTCAATTCCTTCACAAGTCAGTAGACAAGAAGTTTTCCTTGTGATCTTATCATCTGCATTTAAATGTGAAGAAGCATAGCTTGTTTTTGTATGGATTTCAGCCCTCTTGTTAGAGGATGTGATGATAGTTCTTCAGAGGCTGATGCGTGCTTGTTTCCACATTTCTCTCTACAGTTGTATTTTTATATGCTAACAGCACTCTCAAATTTAAAAGAAAAAATATTAAGTGCACACTTCTGGCTGTGAATTCTGTTTTGGCTGAATGGATGAATAAGTGACACTTTTAGTGATGCCAGGGGCCCTTTCTAATGCATAACCTACTGACTCTATAGGTCAGGAACAAATGAACATTTTTGTTTTGTGGCTGGACCCACAGATCCACGTGATGGAGTTTTTTTTAAAGTGACCTTATTATAAATATTAAACTAATTCAGTGTTGTGCATAGTCTTTACAGTTACCTGTACTAAAAATATCTTTTTTATAAATTGTGTCTCTGTTTGGCCTAGTGTAATAAATGTTATGTCAGCTGTTTCTAAACATTTCTGCTTAATCTCCACCACTACATTTTTGCATTTTAGATTACTTGTGTCTTTTGAAATTATTTCATTTTTCTGTATCTTTGTACTAATGCTTATCTTAAACTTGAACCAGATGGCTGTAAGGACAAAAAGACCTACACAGCAGCTTTTTTAGCTAGTAATTAATAGAATCAGTTGTGCTTTTTCTGCTGCAGCTATACATCAAAGAAAAAATAATATTGCTACTGCTTCTTAGGATATTGTCAGACCAGTCTTTGAACTGCACCCTTCTGTTCTAACTGAGAGGAAATGCAAAATTGAGATTTATGTTACAGGTATTTTTCTTCATCTCCGGTAGGGCATATCTGAGCCATTTTTAAGATCTTGTTATCAACATGTGAAATAGTTTATTTGTTGCTCTGTGAGGTGTAAAACCAATTGCTGATGTATTCTTAGCTGTCAGTATTGCCTATGAGGGACATTATGATTCTTCCAAGGGCCCTTCTTCCTCTAATGTAACACCCTTGAGATATTTTAGCAATTAAAATGAGTGACTAGAGTCTTTCATGGTTCAACTTCTACACTATTCAAACATTACTTAGGCAATTCTTTCATTTGGATCCATTTGCATGAGCATAATGGAAATTCTCCAGTTTTCCCTTGAAAATTTGAGATCTTTCACAATAATAGTCTCTTTGTGCACTTTCTACACTTCGATTTGCACAGAATGGAAGAAATCATGCACCTCTATATTTATCTGGTTATATCAGTAATGGGTGAAACTTTAGGTGTCCAGTGGAAAGACCAAGAAAAAAAAATAAGAAATTCTGGATAGCAGAGCTTTACTTAAATTCAGATCCTGCAGGTGTTCAAAGATAAGGTTAAAACTCAGGACAATAATCTTCACTGTATTACTAGCTTTGAGATAGTCTAATAATCTATATTTTTTTCCTGTATTTCAGCTCCTTCTGTTCACCACAGCCCTTCAAAATATTTTAGTAACAGTGACGACAGGACTTAGTAGGAAAGATAAACTCTATTAGCAGCCCCACACCTGTAATGCACTATTGATTCAGCCAGTGTCTGCAATGCAAAGGCACTGTACGTGTGTTTAAAGGATAACTAAATACATATTGTTTATGTATTAAGTACCCATACTATGAGAATATCTTTCCTTTTGAGGAAGAAACTTGGTCATCATTCCACCAGTTCACAAATAAATTACTTGAATTTTCAAAGAAAAAATTTATGACAATAGGCCTATTCTCAGTTATCCCTCTTCTGCAGTCCTTTTTGAAAAGGACTGAAAGAATAAATATGTAGTAATATCTATTTTACTTTAGTTCTCCACAAAATACAATTCTTTGATTCCAGTATGTGTATTTTGCATGAAAAAATCACTGTACTGAGGCAATACCTAGAACTGAAGATGGTTCTTTTGCTTTGTTTTGCTGTTATAAAGGTGACTTAGATTTTGCAAGTGATTTCTAGAAATGATAAACAAGGAGGCTAGGTGTCAGGCGTAATAGAGATTAGAAATAAAATTAACCCATTCATTTTTATCTAAAGAGATCATGCAAACTAAAAGTATTGCATATTTTGTATATCAACTGTTCATTCTGCACGCATTTTAAAGACTTTGGTGAGAAAAAGAATCCTTAGGCTTGCTGAGACTAAACATAATACATTTCGCAGACACCTTCAGAGGGAATCTGGATGGGTCACAGTAGTAAGGATGAAGAGGTGCATCTGTTCTGTACAGGATGCAATGGAAAGATGCTGCTGGTTTCTCCTGGGGCTACACTCTGTTAACAGATTTTCATTGCTTATGGAACTTTATGATCACAACCTGCTGGGTACATCTGCTGCACTTCTAGCAATGGGCTGGTTTAAAGGCAGTGGATTGTTGTTTGGTGCTTTTATCTTGGGAGCTGGCATTTTTTCTCTCTGGGGGATTTGTCAGAGAGTGGATACACAGGGACAGAGGCTTATGCATGCACATGTATGCTGACAAGCACAGCTGGATAGGATAACTGCCTTTTAAGTATGATAGGGAACAGAAGGACAAAATAATTACGAAGTTAAAATGTATAAATGGGAATTCTAGCAGTTAGGCAAAGGTGAAGGCAAGAAATCCTTAGAAAAGCTTTTTTCACAGAATTTAACTCAAATCAGAGAACACATTACCTGTTTCTGATGTTTATCGTGGGAAATAAGCACTACCCAAGAATTTACAAAGAAGAACACCAGATAAAATTAGCCTGAGCTAGGAAATTATTTTAAACAAGTTTATGCAGCTTAAACAGGTGACAATTTGGGAGTTTCATGCTGAGACAAAGAACCACAGATAAATGCATTTTCTTTGTTTGTGAGCTCATTCAGACATAAAAACTCTGGTAAAGTGACAGAAAATTGGTTTTTAAGTACGTATTTAAACTCCTTACAAATATGAATTATTTTTACCATGGATTGTTTTTTCCCAAAGCCTTGAATTCTGGGTTGCATTGCCCAAGTCTCACTAAACACTGCAAGTGAGGTCCTCAGCTGGTGTAAATCACTGTAACTCCCTTCATTACCTCAAGGCAAAGCATCCAAATTACTGACCTACAAGGATAAGTATCCCAAATGTCATTTGCTCAAGCTACTTTTGTCTACTAAAGTGTTTTTCATACTAAGTTCATTTTTAATTAGTGCATTTATGTGGCTATATTTGTCACTGGTGACCAGCTGATTTACACTAGTGAAAGATCTGCCTTGCTGAAAAAGTACTTTGCGATGCTGAACACATGTCAGTAACAGCCTGTAACTATCCCTTTGCAGCCCCAATCACATTTTATTTATGCTGAATTTCCTGTAGTGGCTGCTGTTGCAAAAGGCCTAAAAGGAACACAGAATGTGTTTTAATTTCTTTTATTATTATTACTATTTTATTTGATTTTGCCTGAATTTCCTACACTGAAATTATTAGCACCTTGTGAATATTTTATTGAATTAGGACATTTAAAATTTCTTCATATAGATATGATTATTGCTGCTATTATTTTTTTAATTAATTTTACTTACAGTTACATAGGCATCTTCCAAAATTGCATGAAACATGCACAAGGTGTGTGGAAGAAGAGGAAAAAGAAACACAACAATGAGAAATTCACAGGTGTTAATGTTAGAAAGAGATCACATTTAGCTGAATACTGTTTTCCCTTGATGACCTTTTTCTCACTGCTCACTCCTGTTCTGTTTCATTCTCAGCATATTTTACCCAGAACCACAAACTTTGGTAAACAGATTAAAGGTTAGATTTAATCTCGGTTTCATTAAAAAAGTGAGACCATTCCTATCAAATACAAGTGATGAACAGTGAATGTTGAAACCTCCATGGTGCCAGCTGAACATATTAAAAAAATAACTCCTCTGTGTAAATAACGGAATCCTCCCAAGACCAATGATAAATAGAGCATGTAGAAAAAACTTCTCAAAAAAATTTCTTTTTTAGTATTTTTTAAGAAGGGAGATTAAAAAACAAACTACAGCATGTTACTTTGCATCACTTTATGAAAGTTATTGGAAGGAGAAGAAAGTTAAAATTTGATCATTCCTAATGAAAGCCTATTTTAATCCAAAACTTGGCTTTTAAAGACTGGGAAAAAAATTATTAAAACCTATGCCCTATTTTTTCACAAAATTTCATATAAAAAAGATTGACAGTATTCCTATACTTCTAATGAAAAGTTGTAGAGAACAGCAACAGCAATGCAGAATTTGATGGATAGATGAATTGCTTTTACTTTTAGTGTATGAAGGCTTCTCTTGCCAGAATCTGCCAGTCAAAATAACAGGGAATTTTTTTTTTGCACAATTTTTCCAGCTGTTATAATTTGGGATTCAGCAAAGCATCTAAACTCATGCTGAACAAGACTAAAATTTTTGTGCAAAGGCATTTGAACATAAACTTTTGGACTTGCTGAATTTGAGACATAGACAACAGAGCCAAAAGCAAAACCTTTTTTATATTCTGCATGAATTTTGTGGTAAGGTTCTGGCTTCTGAAACACTGGAACTTTGCTGTTAGCCTTTTAAGGAAATAAAGTCCCCAAAATAATCCTAAAAGTATTGAAAAGCTGAATGGAGCAATTATTTCAGTTGCCTGCCTGTTCAGTTCACTTTATTTTCAAGTTCATTATTCAGCTTCATCTTGACATTTTATGAAACATTTCTAATTGCAGTATGAAATTTGTCAGCCTGAGGTTGCTGGTTTAGACTCTAGAAGAAACACTGTGATCAGTCAATATTTGTATGGGTTGTTTTTTGCTTTAGGACTTGCAAGCAGTTGATTTTTTATTGGTTTCGTTGTTGATATTGATTTCTTGTTTCATTCTATTAACCCATTATGATGAAAATAAATAATCTTATTAGGGAGACACACCATTATGACCAAAAATCTAACCTTTTTCAGTTTAAAACTTTTATCCCTCATCCTACTCCCTTTAATAAAGAGTCCCTCCTCATCTTTCTGGTAGGTCCCCTTTCAGAGAATCATAGAATCAACCAGATTGGAAAAGACCTCTGAGATCATCAAGTCCAACCCTCGATCCAACACTGCCATAGTTACTAGACCATGGCACTAAGTGCCACATCCAGTCTCAGTACTGGAAGGTTGCTATGAGGTCTCTCTGGGGCTTTCTCTTAACTGTCCTCGTATGGGAGGCACTCCAGGGCACTGATCAACTTCACGCCAGTCCTCTGGACATACTTGAGCAGGTCCAAGTCTTTCTTATGCTGGGGACCCCAGAGCTGGATGCATCATACCATGTGTTGTCTCACCACTGCAGAGTAGAGGGGCAGAATCAGCTCCCTCCACCTGCTGGCTACGCTGCTTTTGATGCAGCCCAGGACACTCTTGGCATGCTGGGCTGTGGGTGCACATTGCCAAATCACATTAATTTTTTCATCCACCAATACTCCCAAGTCCTTCTCTACAGGGCTGCTCTCAATCCACTCATCACCCAGCCTGTATCCATGTCTGGGATTGCCCTGACCCACAGTCAGGACCGTGCACTTGGCTTTGCTGAACTTCATGAGGTTTGCAGAAGTCCACCTCTAAAAGCCTGTCAGTGTCCCTCTGGATGGCACCCCTTCCCTCCAGTGTGTCAGCTGCACCACACAGCTTGGTGACATCCCTGAATTTGCCAAAGAAGCCCTCAATCCCCCTGTCCATATCCCTGACAAAGATATTAAATAACAATGGTCTCCATATGGACCTCTGAGAAACACTACTTATCACTTGTCTCCACTTGGACATCAAGCCATTGACTGCAACTCTTTGAGGGTGACCATCCAGACAATTTATCTACTGAGTGATCCACCCAACAAAATCATGTCTCTCCATTTTAGAGACAAGGATCTTACGCAGAACAGTATAAAATGTTTTGCACCAGTCCAGGCATGTAACATCAGTCATTCTTCCTCTATCCACTAATGCAATCCTGTTATAGAGAGCCACTAAATTTTTCACTAATTTGCCATTAGTGAAGCCATTTTAGTTGTGCAATATTGGCTGACCAATCAACTCTCTGTTTTCTATGTGCCTTAACAAAGTTTTCAGATGGATCTGCTTCATCATCTTGTCAGGCACAGGGATAATACTGACCAGCCTGTTGTTCCAGGGGTCTTCCTTTTTTTTTCTCTTTTTAAAAATAGGGGTTATAATTCCCCTTTTCCAGGCTGTGGGAACTTCATCAGTTTGCCCAACTCCTTAAATGTGATAGATAATGACTAAGCAATTTCAACTTCTAGTTCTCTCAGGACCTTCAGAATAAGGGTTTCCTGAAGCAACTGTCTTCCAGAGTGCGGACAGGTGTACTCGTCACTGGGTAAAAAGCTGGGTGGATGACCAGACCCAGAGACTGGTGGTGAATGGGGTTGAATCCAGCTGCCATCTAGTCACAAGTGGTGTTCTCCAGGGCTCAGTATTGTGTCTGATCCTGTTTCTTCATTGCTGACCTAGACAACAGGATCAATTGCTTCCTCAGCAAGTTCACAGACAGCACCAAGTTGGGTGGGAGTGTTGATCTGCTGGGAGGGTAGGAAGGCTGTGCAGAGGTTCTGGACAGGCTGGATTGATAATGGCCATACGGTTAAAGATGGTTTGAACAATATCATGTAGGGAAAGGGAAATTAATTAAAATCTCATAGAAAACTGACACTGACTCACCAGATGTGAAATATATATTTATGAATTATCACATTCTATAACTCACGTTATCACCATACTGCAATCATTTACAAGGACAGGATCTGTCATCTTGTTGGAAGATACGACGGGCCATGGAAAATAGGGAATTGAATTGCTTTGCTAAGGGAACTGAACACCATCTTCAGTGCAAGTTTGTGAATTCACAGTATTTTTTCCATACATTATTTTATTAATTAAGTAGAAAAAGGGGCAACAGCATTTACTGTGAAATGTGCATTTACAAGGTGTTTAAATCTTAAAGAAGGATGCAAAGTATGAATACTTCTATTTGGTTTATAAGTGCTTTTTATAAGAGAAAATAATAAACATTTTTTTCTTTCAAAAATGAGGAGCCAATACATCTAATATCCTATTTTCATACCTGTAAGCCACCAAAAATTTCACTGGCTTCATCTTACTATTGGGCTTGAACACTTTTCCAAATGCACTGTGATTATTATTTGCTATTTAGTATGCTCATCTCTGTTCTCTCTGTGACTTGGGAATATGGCTCCAGAAAGCAAGGAACTGTACTCTTGTGAAGCTTTTTGAGTGCAATAATGCTGGGAAGAAGAGTTGCTCTGCTCTGTGCTCCCAGATTGATACAGTAAGTTCTGTCTACTAACATATTTCCTATGCACAAGAGTACATAAATCAGAGAACAGGGTCTCCCAACAACTCTTGCAGAAGAATGTTTCCTTATGTGTTGTAGCACTGAAGTTAAGGGGTTTTATGTTGCTTAAATATGTTAGAAAGGCCTCAACTTCTTTTTTTTTCCCCTCAGGAAGTTTAAAAAATAAATATAAGCACAGCAATTATCATTGCTTGCATGAGGATGTATTATCATTAAATGAATGATAGTGTTGCTGACATTAGCTCTTATTTTCTTTTGTTGAAAGAAAACACTTTGACAACTATAAAACCACTTTCCATTAAATTGTAGATATTTGAAACTTAATTAAATTACAATGAGTAGATCTATTTAGAAGAGTCTGAAAGAAATGAAGTGCCTTGAAGGTCCTTTCTAGTTCTGAAATGCCAAAAATAGCATAAGTTCTCTCTTTAAAATATGTGGTTTATGTTGGGGTGGGAACTTGATGCTGCAGTAATATGAAATTACTTCAGAATGGGGGCAGGGTTCTTTCCACTCTATCTTGTCTTTGTTGAAGGCAATGGTGTTGTTAAAACATCTAGAGTAATTAAAGACTTTGGGACTCTTAGGTAATAACTAAGAGTTGACTAAACTTACTTGTTACAGGATTTAGTATGTTTATTTTCATATTTTTATACTAAATTCCAGTGATACAGCAGAGATGAACTCTAATTTTCATGTCATGTATTGACATTCCACTATGTATCTTCTGCAAGCTTCAACTGGAATCAAACAAAAGGCCTGCCTTATGTAACAGGGGGTTACAAACCATCCCTGAACTCTCTTCCTTAGGACCTAAAATGTTCATCCTTTGATCTTCCTTCTTAAGGTGATATCCATAAGATTTTCAGCATTGTTTAATGCACTGAAACAGTTATTAGCAGAACTAAGTACTGACTTAGAAACTTTACACTTAAGGTGTGAGCCTGACAGGAATTTGCAGGCCTCCTGGAATTATGTTTACATTCATAAATGATTATTGGGTTTTAAAAGATTTTTCTGAGAAGATAATACTTTCTCTTTTTCCCCAATAATTTTACTTTCATTTAAAGCATAATTATTAAGGGAAAGGACTCTCCATTAGCAGTTACAGTTAATTAGAAAAAGAAAAAAAATTTGAACAAAATGTCTTTGAGGAAATTTTAAATAACAGTTTCCACCTTTCAGAAAGGTATTCTATTTCTTGATGGAAAATTGAAAATGTTAATTAAATGTTGTTTCAAGAAATATGATATCTTCTTCTTATTTTCTCTTGGTACTAGTTTTTTAAGGATTACTTTTATCTGCACATTCAAAGCCAGAAAAATCAGATATTTTATGGTGATTGCATTGCTGAATGTATGTTTGACCCTCACAAGAACAATAAAATTAAGTTAAAGGATTAAACTGAAGTAATTAAATTGAAAATTTCACCCCAGAGTGCTGGTTCTGACTCATCGATGAGTGAATTATCAGTACTTCAAGGTGTTTAAAGGCTTAGCTGTTTTAAACTTCTTGAAAATGAACAAAAGGTCAAATAAGAGAGAGAAAAAGAGCGAAGGAAATTGAGGAGTGAGAGAGATAGAAACACATAAATCTTGATCCTTTTTGGGAAAAGAGACATTTTGGTTAAAAGTCAGTGATTAGGAGTGCACTAAGGTAAGTTCTTGTTTAACAAAGGATTTTGGCAATTCAGTAGTTCTGAGTTGACATGCAAACCCTAGTCATGTTAAGTTTCACAGTCTACTATGGAGTGTCCTTATTAATGTGAAATATGGTAACATTATGGTAACTTTATAATTCAATATGATTTTTATCTTTTTTTTAATCCTGTCTCAAACGAAGTATGCACTGCTAGAGATGCCAGTCAGTGTCACTCTTGTGTTGTCACGTTTGTGTTCACAGGAATGAAGGTTTAGCTGGGTACATACACATATATACACACATCTTATAAAAGATATAGAGACACACTGTGTATTGAAAATCCTTGGAAACTTGGGAGAAATTTCACAGACCCATAAAGATACCAAAATCTTCTTAGACTCAACATATCAAGGGCTGTCATACCCAAACCCGTAGAGACATCTCTTCCCTTACACACACCTACTCATTGTATTGATGTTTAATTTACGCCAGAGTACAAAAAAAAGGGGTAACAAGCAGTAGAAGGGAACAGAGTGGTGAATTAGGAATATGTGAGATCACACCATATATGCACCTACTTAAATGAGAAAATACCAAAAAATTCTCTGTCTTGACTCCCCAGCTTGGCTGTCTACTGAATTATGGTTACTTTCAGACCCTGCAGAATATATGATGTTAAATAAAGTTTGGAAGAAAGGAAACCGATAGTGAAAAATAGCGAAACTGATATCAGAAGCAATTAAAGGTTGTATTGACTGACACACCTTTGAAGAACCTTTCATCCTTTTTGGAGATGACTTATCCTAAATGCTCTTCCAAACCTTTACACTGTATTAAGTCTGACAGGGAGCAGAGACTCAATTTTTATTCTATTGCCATCATTAAAAAAAAAAAAACAAACCAAAAAAACCAAAACAACAAAAACCCCAAGCAAAACATAATACTGCTTTACTTGAGGTGAAGTTACAACCCATTCAATTAAGCTTGAATAGCAAGTGCACATAAATCTTGTAGTCTCTAATGTTCTCTGCAGAAGTGGATGATCTTTAAAATTTTGAAAGAATGAAGTCTTAATTGTGAGGCACCTACGTGACCTCCTAAAAATGTGAATGAATTACTCAAATATGAAAACCAATTCCTGCACCATGAATTATAGCCAGAAACATAAAATATAGAAACATGACACTCCAAGGAAGCACTTAGTGACTTCCCATTCTTACAACTCCTTATACATGTCGTTTATGACTACAAAGGCTGTGGAACAGAGGCACAATACTGAGGACTGGGTTTGATGAATCTGCATCCAGCTAAACAGTCCTCCTTGCAGACTTCTTCCTTCAGGTGTGGACATGTATACTATTCTGTCCCTTTTACAAGCCCCAGCCAAACCCAAATATTGACCATAAATAGATGTTGGTCTTACCTCTCCTCTAGTCTTAGGAAGCAAATGATGTGCTCCCTGTTACCTGAAGACAGTGACCAAACATTTCTCATTTGAACTTGGAAGACAAATTTCTTGCAGCTACACTACTTGTACTCACCTCTGCAAGGCAAACACCAACTTTCCAAGTATTATAGTATCCAAAGTCATTGTTACATTTATTTATGCCTGCATAATTGCTCACATTCTGTGGTTCATCAGATCACACTCAATCCTTCTTTACTTCTACAAGTGACAGAACTTCAGGACACTTTAGACTGCTGAACACTACCAAAGCCATCACTTTCTTCATTTGCAATGGGACAGGAGGAAACAGAAAAGTGCAAAACAAAATCTAGTGAGTTAAGAAAGAAAGATGCTCCAGAATTAGAACTCCTCTGTTGAAATTTAGCAATGATGTCCCATGGGGTTTTTATGGTCTAAATTGGCACACATTTAGATGTTTTTCAAGTTACATTCTGAAATAGCAACCATAAGCATTGCATGTTATGCAGAGTCAGAGCTTGGATTTGCCCTCACCAACACTGATAGGTGTATATGTCTGTATCCACATGTAACAGAAAAATCTGTTAATGCATTCTAAACTTTTGGAGTAGGCGGGAGGGTTGAATCTGGAGACAAACTCAGAGTTGTTTCTTTAATTTCTAGGGTTCCATTGCTATCAGAAGGATGAAATTTGGTTTCAGGAACACGGAAAAAAAGAGAAAAACAGCCTCTATTTTGGTCAGTGCAGCACACTGAAATGTCACAAGGCAAGGAGCGATTCGTGCCACTTATAGCTGTCTTGATGTTTCAGAACATATGGTGTGTCAGATCATACACTGTTCTACATCTCCTATCATGAGTAAGAGCAGCAGGACAAGTGGAGGAGTTGAAGGTAGCATCAAGTTTGGATTAGTAAGCACTGGTAGCTTACTTCAGTGAAAATGGTATTAACAGAAAAAAAACTAGGCCAGTGTGGCAAATAGTGAAGGAACACTAGGCTTTAAAATAGAGGCTGATCTTAGGCAGGATAGTCATCTAGCCTGCTAGCTTTAGGAAGCCAATGATACACCATGTTACTGACATTCTTATGCACGGTAAGTTCATTAAAAGAGGAAGGAGAGCGATATAGACAGAGGCCAAACCTTCACATTACAGTTCCAGCCACACATGGGACATTTGCAATTTCTCCAAGACAACCAAGCTGCCAATTTCCTCAAAGTACAAACACTTTTATAAGTATTGTTCTTTGTGTCTTCAAAACAGTGTGACAATGTGTGTTCATACCTTCACTGTAGACAAACTTCCATGTACCATTCAACAGGTCATGGCTCAGGCAGGCAATGTAGTTTACTAGCAGATGCTTCTGCCTCTATTTTCTATTTCAGTGTGTTTATTGTAGCAAAATGGAAGGACAAAAATGGAAAATCTCACTTTTAAAAATCCAGTCCCAACCAGTATGCTACTTTGGACTGCCTAAACAATGTGTTGTGGTTTTGATCTAACAAAATACCCCTTTTGCACTTTCTTTTAAGTTGTAAGATATGTTATCTGTTTACAAATTGGCTCCCCCTATAGTACCTTCTGGTTATTATCAAGACACACACAAATTATATCTCAGAAAGCAGTGTGTTTATGACCTACATCTATTAAAGATGGGTTTTGTTACAACCTGTCCCTGAGTCAGGGCAACCATGCTCATTGTTAAAGAATCCCATGGTGTAGATTGAAGCAAAATGATGTTACATGACTGATATAACAACTTATTTTATTAGTACAACTGCTTTGAAACCATAAGTGGGGAAAAACTGTACTGGATTGGTAAAGGTTTGTATCGCCGGTCTGGGACATACGATCAGTCCAAGAGAGGAAAACTGAAAAGAGAAAAATGGAGAAAGAGAGATAAGGGAAGAGACAGAAAAACGTCCCTACCTGTGGCTCTAGTGACATGTGGGTGATCATGGTCCGTAGTTGTGATACACAGTCCTAGTCTGTTGGAGGCCTGTGTACACATCAAAAATGGACATTTTATAACCCCAGTTCTTCCAGGAAACACCCCAATACCTCCTCTGAGAGGATTTCTAGGCATACACAGTTTTCTTTCTGTAAGATTCTTGAAGTCTAGTGGCATCGATGGTGTGGGGTGAATGTGTCTGTGTGTTCTGGTGTTCCTGGGCAAAGTTTCTGAACAGTTTCTGAGTAAACTTTTTGCATTTTGTGTTTGTGCAGCAGTGGCTTGAGATGCAGGAAAGAGACCAGCACAAAAAAGCCCACTACCCTGCTTCTGCAGGATCTATTGCTTCATGGCGTCTTCTCCTTTAGTTTGAAAAAGGCCTCTTTAATGCAAAATTTAGCCACAAGGTCTGAGTGGCTCACTACTGTTTTCAAAAAATTGAATAAGTAATATTGTACAATGCACCTTTCCACAGACATTTTTATGCAAACTCACCAAACCTGTTGAATAAGTGAAATGTAAAAAAACCCCAATCAAATCATGGCAGTAGAAGAAAGAAACAAAGGAACACATGGGAAAGTGGAAAAATATAGGTATTCTGAAGCAAGAGAAGGAGGGATAATAAGAGAGAGACAAACACACTAAAATCCCCCTGTAGAAGCAAGCACCATAAAAAAAGCTTTCAGAAAAAGCTCTTGTTGATCTTGTTGATCAAGTTGGAGGGACAAAGATAAGAATGTGTTAAGCAAGGAGAAAGATAGATGACAGGAGTCCGGAAGACAGAAAGAGAAAGGAGAGAAAAGGTTTATGAGAAGATTCCATTGATCTGGAGAAAAGGATGAAAGGATTTTAAGCACAGATCTGAGGGGTACATTCATACAGAAATACTGCATAATGGATGTGTCTTGGGTCCTGTCTCTATCAACACGCTGGTGTTTCAGAATAGCAAAAACTGAATGCATGTATTTAGATTCCTTTAACTTTATAATGGTTAGTCAATTAAGAGTAGACTTTGATTTTAATATTAGTTAGTTTTAAAATATAACTTTCACTTTTACAATCTTTTTACAAATTAGGATTGCAGAGCCACAACACAATTCAGGTCATCAAGGAAGTCTCCATTTTGACCCAGAGCAAACTCAGTTACACGATTAGACCAGGTCTCAGGGTGCTATACTTTGGGGGTTGGAAACCCTCCAAGCAGGGAAATGGCACCACCTCCCTGGGCTCATGCCTGCTGTCCAGCTGTCCTCATGGGGAATAAGATTTCCTTATCTCCAGTCCCTCTGTTCTGTTTGGTTGATTTACTTGTGTTTCTTTGATGTTTCTGTTACTACACACATACTTTTAATAAAGGGCTTATATTTTTCCTTTTCCATAATTTGTTCTTTTCCTTCAATCAGAGCCTTTTAATTTTAGATTTATAATTGCTTAGAGAGAAAAGTTTGGGTCTTTTCTCCTAACTCACCCTCAGCAAAAGACCCTTATCTCATATAAACTGGGACAAGCCCTATCATGAGTTTCCCAGTAGCCAAGGTGCTCTCCTGAGATGTCTGATTTTCTGCCTAAGCATGCATTCCTATGCATGGACTTCTCCATCTTTGAAGCCTATTTCTTAGTATTAAGCTACTTTGTGGATGGAATTTCGTCATTTGCATTAATGACGTAGTTTATTCCTTCTCATTTTATTCTGTCTGTAGAAGCCCAACACCCTGGGTATAAGGATTTTATTTTTGTTTTCATTCTACTTTGGAGATGGCATGGTTTGATTTAGTGGCTTCAAAGAGTTAGCTGGGAGATCTTTTTTCTTTTTCTGCTTTGAGAGTAGATTTTAATATAATCATATATATTGCCACGATGTGAGCTTGTTATTGCAGAATGACAGGGCTTGTTCGTTGTTGTCAGGATTGCAAAAGCTGCTTCTGAAATAGAAATCTATTTTGTACAGATTGAATATGCACAAAGAATGAATTTACCTAAGATGGGGCAGGTTCTCATACTCAAAAATTTTAGAAGATTTAATTAATTTTTTTTGTTTTTAATTATAAAACTGCTTTTTATCGCATGTACTCTGTGAATGAGTGGTATAAGCTATGTGAAAAAAGACCTCTTGTCCCTCTGAGGGAAACAGAAGTAAGAAGTAAGGAAACACATTAAAGACATTTTTTCCCATTATTTGACTCAGTCATTTTGCTGCTCTTGTTAAAAGCAAAGTATATTAACTAAAAGTCTCTGAAGTAGGAGATAGCAGGGATTAGGTTGGAGAAGCACCCATAGATGAACACTGTTAGTAAGATTCAAAAACTGTGAAAGAGAGGAGGTACTCCACAACTAATTGGCTTCTTCAGATGGATAAGTGACAGCTCCAAGTTATTACAATGTTGCAGTAGCTAAAGGGTTAAGATTAGCAGCAATTACAGAGTTTTTGATTCAGTTAGTTTGTTTGGGGAAAAAAATTTCTTTTCTGCATATCCTTTCTTATTCAAGTCTCTTACTGCTGCTTATTCCTATGATAAATAATAAAAAATACACTGATGCAAAATACTTTGCACTTACAGAGCATGCCTTTAATCTAAGCACTCTGCCTTTTTTGTCTCCTCTCATTTTTTCTTTCTGATCTTTTTACCTAGTTAATACATCACTCAAAAAGACACTATCGATGTGTCGAGACTATATTTTACAAAGAAATACTCATTTGAGGAGGTTGCAGTATTCATTCCCTATTTGAATCACTTCTGTCTCATAGCGCACATCTCTGTTCCATGGATTGCAAAATCCAACAGGATGTCACATCAGACCTCACCCTGATGAGAAATTACTGTGTTTTTAATTTTGTTTCCATAGTTGACACCATGAACTGCTTTAAATGCTCAAAGATTATGAAATAATTGGAGGTTAATAAGTGATAAGGTTGTCTTTCAGTGGAGGGTGTTTTCTCTCCTGTTTTTTCTAAACAATACCTCTGGATTACCGTAGATTTATTATCTAAGTGTCAGTCTATTATTTTAGAGAGATTTTGGAATTACTGTGATGCCAGTAGATAGGCCTCTGCAGCATCCTGGGAACTGTGGTCAAGGAGGATCCATTCTGGCTCTTCCCTCTCTTATCTGTTGTAACCCAGTTATGGCTCTCCCTCTTTTATCTCTTGTAGCCATCCAGAAAAGATAACAGGACAGTTAAGATAACAGTTGTTAGTGGATTGGTTTTCATTTCTGATTTTTCTTGAGTGAAATTATGAGCTAAACTAATCAAATGATTCAGGCGTTTTTATTCAAATTAACAGTACAAAACTGATGCGGTTGTGTCAGTCTGTCAGTTTACAAATGTGTTTCACTCACTGGAGTATGATGGAGGAATAGGAATGTGATTCTGCTTCTGTTTCTGTGCAGTTTGTTTATTCACTACTGACCTCTTTTCTAGCAGAAACAAAATTATTTTCTTGACTTTTCATTGGGAATTTTTAGATGCATAATAAAAGACATCTAAGAAAAATTTTGCACTTGCAATCTTTTTTTCACTGTCCTCACTTTCAGCCATGGCAGGCGGCCACCTATTTGTTCTGTCTGACCTCTAACTTTTAATAGTCTGCAGAGAGAGTCCTCTCCAGTAAGAGAGGATTTATAATATATTATTTGTGCATAATTTCCACAGGTAAAATGCAAAAAGACAAAATTTGGATTATAAATACATTAACCAGACTAAAATATTCTTCAATCAGAATCAAATACAAGAAAAGAGGCTTATACTTAGACCCAAATTTTTCTTCTGTGCTTTATTTTTTAAGAAAGAGATCAGGAAGCATCACTCACAGGCGGTTCTATCCTCAGGAAAATATACTTTCAGTCAGTTCAGAACTTCCAAAATTCAGACTAAAATTTTAGACCTGCTTTTCACGATTCCTGTATCTGAAATTTGTTGGTATAATAACAGAAATAATACAACCTAGTGTGCACCTCAGTGAATTCTAAACACATCAGGATTTCTTCTTTTATCCAATTCCATGAATATTTTGAGGTGATGAGTACTTTTTGAGAGGTGATTACCATGTTCAGAATCTTATTTAGGAATTCATTTAGGAATTATATGGTTATGTATGCATGTATAATACAATAGGAATTATCTTTTTAAACTGTTCAAACAATATGAAATTCTCCACATTTTATAGAGAATAGCAATTCCTGCTTTTTAAATAGTGTGTTTCACTAAAGTGTTGCATGTCCTGAAGTATGTCCACATCACTTTATAGGAATGTTGAGGAGAGTTGATGGTTGTCTTCCTGAACACCATGCTGGTTCTTCCAAGTATCTGTGCCCTTTACTGGATTGTAATTAGCAGTCAGGATCAGGTCTGCTCAGGGCAACCAATGTCAGATCCTAAATAAATTTTTGCTGAAAGGAAAAACAGGTTCTAATTGCATTTCTCTTGCCTTTGCCTTTCTCTACCCTCTTGGTTTTAGAATTTCTTAATTGCAATATCCTCTGTATATTTTCCTGATATTAGGAAGTTCCTGACTGCACAGTATATTTGTTATTCATATATTTTTTCTTAACCATAATTCAAGTCAGCTAGCTAAAATAGACATACTATTTCTGAAGCTCAGCTGCTGACTTGGCATTCTTTTTAGAATCTGTGGTGCAGGATCTCAGTTTTGTGAGTATTGACCTTCTTTTTATTTTCTGCATCATCTTCGATTCTCCAGATGAAATCTTTCATAGTAAATGGTGATAAAGCTTGAGTGGACCGTGTTTATCTATCTAGTGATGTATGACTGTTCACTGCTGCTGCACTTAGTATTAGCTGATCACTTGAGACATCAAAGCATTTGCTCCATTTTTGCAAGTGAGGTACTACATAGTGTAGTTTGTATTCACCTCGGGCAGATGCTGAGACTTTGTTCATTTCATCAGAGGGCTATTTATGAGGCTGTAAAAAAGATTAGTTTCTTCAAATAGTCTCCAAATTAAACTTTTAAAAGTTTAATGTTGACACACAAGAATAATTACAGTTATAAACCATTAAACATTTAAAGGAAATTTATGGTATTGGAGGAGCAAATTTACAGCTGTAGTTAAATGCAATAAATTTGCTCTGAAAAGCATTTCCACAGAAACATTTCTGAGGATTAAAAATGTAGTCCTTTATTAACAACATCAAAATGCATAGGTGATGTCTTTAGATATTATTGAGACAGGAAGATTCACATTTTTAGAAAATGTTATTAATTAACCCTACAGAAGTATACACACATATGCAGATTTAGTCTCACACACATATATTATTTTTTAATTTGTAGGCTTTTACATCAGCAGGTATAGCTCTCTGATTTCACTTGCTATATTAGATCATATATGCTATGAGATCCTAGAAAGGCAGGGCAATAGCTTGCAATTTTCTCTCAAGAACTGTGATGCTGCAATTATCACATGCCTGCAGAGTGGCTAATATCTATGAAGTCATCTTAGTCAATCCTTTAGACAGTCCTTAGACAGTTCCCATTTCCCTCTGTTACCATGCCTTGTGATTTAACCACTTTAATCCTTCAAATCTTTCCAATCATAAAGCACAACACATGGGAGTCTAACTCTGCTCAGCCCTCTTCATACCTAACAAGTCTCCATTTTTTGAAATATCCTCATATTAAATTATTTGAGACAAAAGCCAAAGCCTATGGAAGGAAGTAAATAGATTCCTGTTTGTATAGCTGTGCTTTGATCCATGCTTTATAATTTTTCACTTTAATTATGACATGCACCATCTGACACTCTTGGAAACACTGAAATTTTGAATTTTCAATAAAGTGGGGATAAAATATGTTTCTTTTCAACACTTTATGCCCTAGACAAAGCAGAGACATATCAGATTCCTTATCTATCAGTTTGACTGAGTTATTATATAATTCATTATGCACAGCAATCTCTCATATTGTTTAGTGCAAAGGAGACAGAACACATATATTAAACTCTAAACATTTTGGTGATAGACTGTACTTTTCATTATTATAGGTTTGCACATGACAATAGGACATGACCATGATGATATTATAGCACAAGCAATAATGTGTTAGAATGTTGCAGTAAATAATTGCATAACTAAACACAGTTAATTTAATGTGCAGTTTTTGTGTCCAACTCTGCTGTGTATTTACATTATAACAAGAAACACTGCCAATCATAAAAATCTCAAATTTACTTCAATACTTCAGTGCATTTTTTTGCAATGCTTTCTAAATTAAGACCCTGGGATCATTAAAATCTTATTGATAAAAAATACTGATTTGGACAGTTGTTGATAGTCTTTGACTGTGTTAATGAGAAATAAACAAATTAATAAATTTGAATGGAGAATCACACTTTTAGTTGTCTTCCCAAGATTTAGACACACTTTTTCACAAGTTCTAGAGGTTACACAGCATTCATGCTAAGACACTTCCCAATTCAGCCAGGACAAGCAATGGAGGCTGGAGCAGGGAGCTCAGGGTGACCCTGATCTGGCAGCAGCCTCACCACCAGCTGTGTTCACATCACAGCCTGGGACATTCCAGGGCGTTGGAGCCTGGCCAGGGAATCCTGGGCAAGGCAGAGGTCACGTGGGGCTTAGGTGTGTGAACATCCCATGGAGGCAAAGCACTGCTCTGGACTGACACTGTCAGCAGCCTCCGGGGCCAGCAAGGCCTGAAGCCCATGGCCATGGTGCTGGGCAGCAGGGCAAGGCCAATCCACAGGGAGGAAGTCTGGAGAAAGCACTGCCAACCTTGGGAGAGCACACAATCCCCAGGGACCATGTTCTTGAGAAAGGCAAAGGAGGGTGACTGGCATGGGATCTCCCAGTGGAGAAGAAGGCACAATTTTATTGTGATGGGTGGTGGGAACAACACTTGGGGCTGGAGCAGGACTGGTCAGCAGTTTGGTCCAGACTGGCTGTAGGGTTTTTACTTCTGCTGCTGTTGCCATTGGGCTTTCTGGATCCAGATGGGCCCAGGCTGGGAGCATCTGTCCCTCTTGACCACCACAGTGCTGGGGGACAGCCCTGGCACTGCAGGACTGGCACTGCAGGGATTGCCAAGCTCTGAATTGTCATGGGAGGCTGCAAGAAGAG
Organism: Pyrocephalus nanus; assembly: GCA_038380795.1. Lineage (NCBI taxonomy): Eukaryota > Metazoa > Chordata > Aves > Passeriformes > Tyrannidae > Pyrocephalus > Pyrocephalus nanus. The sequence continues at coordinate 62,010,954 of CM076263.1, read as the reverse complement.
GCAGGATGGTCGGCAGTGTGGCCACCCAGCCCACGGGCAGGAGAGGCCGTTGTAGTATCCACAGTCCTCCTGGAACCAAGCACACCTTCAGGCCCTGCTGCCAAGGGTTGACTCAGCCCCAGAGCACCTGGATGCTTTGCCTCTTACTGGTGCCCTGGCCAGCACAGCCATTGCATTCCCAGTGAGTTGAGATGGTCCTTATGCAGGAGCAGCCCCGGTGGGTGCCCTCAGCAGCACAGGAGAAGCACAGCAGAAGCTCCCAAGGCCTGTGGAAACAAACAAGTAGCTGTTTGTGAGGACACAGTGACATATGCATCAGATGGTTCACATGGGCCCTTGTTCTTAGTCCTTCCTCCCCAAGCCAGTGTGGACATAGAGATGTTTGCAGAGTCCCAGATCGCTGCTTTTGCCACTTACCCCTCTTCCTCCTCCTGCTCTCTGCCTCCTGGGTAAAGGCACATGGCAACATCACCTTGCCTGTGCAGCTGATCTTCCTGTTTCCAGCCTCCGTCACTCCCCCATGACGGTGGTCTGACAGAGAAAGAAGGGAAAATGTTGAGCCCTAGCTGCCCCAAGATTAGGCAGATCCGGGCAGCCCCTGCTCCTCTGCCTACCCCATTTCCAGCTCCTGCATAAAGCTGAGGATAAGTCCTGGGACAAAAGGCACCCAGGACTGCTGGGGCAGTCCCTACGCTGGCACTGAACTTATGCCTGATGTCTTGGCAACTGGGAGGAGAGAAACCAACCTCCTGAAGAGCCGGATGCCCATGCTGAGCATTGCCAAAACAAATAACTTTGTTGTGGCAACACGGGCAGCAGAACGAGATACCAGCATGGAAAGCCTGTTTCTGGATGCAGCCCCAGTGGAACCAGGCATCTTGGCATGCTGGGTATATTATTATTTTGAAGGCCTTTTCATTGTCCAGAGTCTCCAGGCAGATGCTACAGATCCTCTTCTGCTCTGGATGGGCATGCAGTGGCTGCTATGGGAGATGCTCCCAGCAGAAGGATCTGTGGGGAAGATGGAATGGATGGGCAATGTCCCAGTCCTTTGACACTTGCCCCTGTGATGGAGAGGAGAGTGGAAGAGCTGTGAAGGAGCCCCAGCCCCTGTGCAGGCTCTGGCTCCATCTGTGGAAGGCTGCTTTCTTGTCCTTGTGGATTCCTCTGAGGTGGACACTTAGGTGTCCACTGCTGACAGGAGGGAGCTGGAAGGCATTGTGCTCCAGCACAATGTCTAGCAGCCCTTACCTGTAGAGACCGAACTACTGGGTGACACATTCACCCTCGGAGGCACAGGGCAAATAGAAGCTGCGACCGCATCCCCTCATCCAGCAGGTGATGGCAGCCCCCATCTTACTGCAAACAAAGCAGCACTGGAAAAAGCAGAGCAGCCCCATCAGCAGCATGCTCTCAGGGATGTGGGGTTGCCCCACAGCTCCAGGCAGGTCATGGCATGTGGGCACTGTCAGCCCACAGCTCTTAGACCCGCCTGGCACCCAAGCTTCTCTCCTGGGGTCCAGGAGAAGCTACCACAAGCCTCCCCTCCTGGAACAAACGTCTAGCTATTGCCAGCTCCTGCCAGCTCCTGCCTGACCTTCTTGGATGCCTCCAGGATTGCATGCTTGGTGTCCGAAATGTGAAACCCATTCAAGGTCTCATCCAGAAAAAATCCCTCTGGCAAGGAACTGCAGAAAGGCCCAGAGCCCCTGAGGTCAACAAGGAATGGCCCATCTTCAGCAGAAAGCTGAAGGGAGCCCCACAAGAACTCACCAGGCAGTAAGTGTGGAAACAGAGCCCTTTCCTCACTTTTTTGCTCCCGCAAATATATGTCTCCACTTCTAGTTGGCAGCACAGCATGCATGATGAAGAGAGAGAAAGCAAATGGCACCATCCCTGTGGGGCTGGAGAAGTGTCCCTGCAGGATCCCCCCTCCCAGGGCTCTGCTCTGTCACTGCTGGGCTGGCTGAAGGGCAGGGCAGGCACGGCTGCCCCCAGGGTGCCCACCACCCAGCTGGGCCCTGCTGACCCATGAGAGGAGAGACACTGCTCCAGTGCAGTTGGGCATCTCCTGTCTTGCCCTGCTACTGCCTTGGCACCCCCTCTGCCACCCATGGGGATCTATGGGGAGGGGAGACTTCACTCTTACCTTGCTGCCTTGAGTCGAGGTCCTGCTGCATCATTGTCAATATGGGGCACATCAACATTCAGTGCTTGAAGAGCCTCTACCCCAGCAGTGCTGGGCTTTGTCCTCCTGACAATCCTTTGGCAGCCATAAGGGAAGAGTAGGATGCACCCAAGTAGAGGGCAGAAGGCAAACTCCTTCCTCCCCCGTCCTCTCTCTCCTCACTTCTCCAGGTCACACTGAGGCCCAGCAATACATTATTGCCTTGGCAAGGAGGTCACAGTGGCTGCCATGGCACCGCCACCACCCACCTGGATGGGTGCCCCAGAAACAGGCCTCAGTGTTGATGCCACCACGGTATGACATCATCATCACCCATCTGTGCGTGTCTCCCAAAACCAGCCTTGGTGATTTAAGGCTTCCTTCCACTGGAGCAGATGTTGATTGTAACAGCTCTCAAAAGTTCAGCAGCAGCCCACAAGCTTGAAATAATCCTTATACCTGGCAGTATTGCCCAAATCCAGGAACAAACCCTATATTTAGATGCATCCCACCCTTGGCAGCACCCCCTAAAAGTGGCAGCACACACTTGACAGAGCAATGCCCACAAACCCTGAGGTTTCCTTGAAGATTTTATTATTTAGCAGCCAAACATTCAGGAGAGGACATCAGTAGTCTTAATAGAACAACATCTTCCCAATTTATCATTGCCAGGGTGCAAGGGGTTTGCCTTTAGATCTCACAGCTAAAATATGGGACCCCCAGGGCTGTCCAAATGTCATGCAAGCATCCCATCCCACTCAGGCTGTTCCATACCATACAGGGACATTCTACGTCATGTAGGCTGAGACTGCATGGTTATAACACAGAATATCAGACTCTTCTGGTAATAGCTAGTGGGAGAAATAGTGATTTCACTTCCATAACCTTGAATCTTCTTTTTCTGGAGAGTATGCGACCCACAGGTGGGCAGAGATGGGCAGAGGTGTATCCTGGAGCTGAGTGTCCTGAGCTTTGAGTTCCCGCAAATTCATTGTGCTTTGCATTCATGAGTAGCTCTACACTCTTGAGTAGCATGGGCACAGCCTGAAGAGCTGGAGCTGCTGTTTGCACATGGGAAATAATCCATCCTTAAAGTCAAAGTTGCCCCTTTTTTGGTTAATTAAGTGGGCATTAGTGCAAGAGACCTAAAGACCACAACTGCCCCAAACACTTTTAAGGTCACTGAAGGGCTTTGCCCACTGCAGCAAATTGTACAAAGAGGCAACTGCACATCTGTGAACACCAAAGCCCACCACCCTCTGATGCCCAAATATTCCTCCTGGCTTCCAGGAAACCGAACTGCGAGTTAAGCCACCTGAACTTGAGATAAGATAAAGGTGTCAAGTATCTCAGGCCTAAGGAGAGGTAAAAAAGGTTGGAGATGAAGTATGCGAGGAGTCCAAGGGGCAGGCCAGCTCTGCAACTGTGTTGAAGGTTGGCTCTGGTTGGGTTCAGTGCAGGGAGGCCATAGGCCACTGATTTGAGACTTGAGGCCCACTGACTCCAAAGAAGAGAGAGACTGAGCAGGGGACTAATTAACATTGGAGGCAAGGGATTAATTTAATTATTAGAATAAGAAAACTGTGTAGCAAAAAATCCTTTGTTTGCTAAAATGTATAAATACTATAAAGTTTTGAACAACCTAGGGAACCCCACCATCGAGAAGCCAGGGTAAAGAGGACCAATGGGACACCATCTGGATCCACAGGGTGCTGACCACCTTTCTACTTAATTTGTCTCTTTCTCACTCTTTTTGTCACCCCCACCCCATTTTATATCTCTTTCTATCTCTCTCTACTTAATATTTACTGTTAAATAAAGTCTGTACTATTGACTTCAACATACAGTCTCATTTGCACCTTAATTCAGGTAGAGGCATCTCTCTCTAATAATCAGGTCTTAACAACTGTGTTAATTGGCAGCAAAATGGAGTGAGCATAATGCAACAAAGAGCTACCAGGCTTTGCATACCCGAGACCACAGCTCAAAGAGAGAGGGTAGGATCCAACAGACCTTTCTATCATCTCTTTTTTCCTTCAGTCCTGCTTGCCCTTATCAATTTCATGCATTTCCTATCTTTCCAAATTTGTGAAATAATTTATTAATTAAAATTATTACTTTTATTTTAAAAGCACTGAAAAATATTTTGAAATTACTCTTCTACTTAAATATGTTAATTTTGTCTGAGCAAGGATATAGGAGAAGGTGACTTGTCTCACACAATTTATTCATCTACGCCACCTGACAGAGCAAATGAATCAGAAATTGCTGCCTGGCAGCATTAGTAAGTATTCAGATTGATCAAAATGTCTGGACAAGTGAAACCAAGTCATTCTAGTAACATATTGATAGTTATTGACTGCAGTCAGGGCTGCAGGTTTCCTTTGTACTGGGTGTTTACAATTCTGTCTGTACATTACTCACAATCAAAACCAGATAGACCAGATAAATATTATTAAAATATGGATATTCTAAGCAATGGGAATTTGTATCTATCTTAGATTTCCCCACACAGATAACCAAGAATGCAATATTGTGATAGTTTTTACCAGTCATCAGTAAGAAGAGTCCAGGAATATCAGCATTCTGCTGATGTATCCTTTATAGAGGATGAAGAGGAGAAAAACAAACAAACAAACAAAACCAACCAATCAACCAAACAAAACCAGAGAAAAAAAGTCGAGTGAAAACAGTAAAGGAAAGACCTTCAAATAACTTTAGCAGTTTAGGTTTAGATTCTGGAAAAAAAAAAAGGGCAGAAGATGACTGGAAAAGAGAATATTGATTTTAACATTGCTAATGCTTACTCTTGTAAGGTTTGTATGCACAGGATTTGCTCAGTAATACAATTAGCTAAGGGAAATACAGTGATGGATGACAGATTACTATTATTTCTGTACTGTAAAGCTATTGTGCAGCTGAAAAGCTTTCAAGAGGTACCGCAGTTGCATCTGGTGCCATGATCTCCAGGCAATGATCCCAACAATTTGCAAATATATACTGATTAGAATATTACTAAAATACAGATTTGAAACCAGGAAATAGGGCATCTCAATTGTAGATAGGGAATGTCCAGTCTGCTGAGAACTATGGCTATTCCTAACAGTGAGGGCAGACACCAGAGATTCTTTCAGGTTGATATAAAGGATAAAATGAGTATCTGTTTAAAAAGTACTCCTCTAACTCTTCCTCCTTTGTACAATGAAAAAAAAAAAAAAACCACAAAACCTGTTTCAGAGTTAATACTGAGGCTTTGGTTTCTTTATATAATAGATATGTGAAACTACTACTGCTTGATTGAGCTAAGCTAAAGGTAATACTTATGGCTTTTATCTTTATGTGACAGAAGAGCTTCCAGGAAATCTATGCCTGATAAGAGTGAACTCTTTACTTTCATTGGTTTGATACATAGTCATATGCAAAGTGTAATAAACTTAATTTCTTATTTATCCTAGGGATGGCTATGGACTTTATCACATGAGATGAAAATGGGAGTTTGTGTCCTTATTTATGCATGACATTAATTTCTCCTCTTTAAAAAAATCAGGTATGGGGAAAGTCTCATGGTATATATTGATATCTCTAATAATTAATGGTTGTGTTGACAATGTAGTCCTAATTTAGGTACTTTTTAATTACATTATTTTTCATTTCCTAAATTATTTTTCTAATTAAAACCCCAGGCATCCAGGCGTTTGCTGCCCAGGCTTGCCTCCTCCTCGGAACCGATTCGGGTGAGTGAGGGGTGGGTCACGCTCGTTAGCAAGTGCTAGGGGAGGTTATATAGGATCTTCCAGGAGCATGAGCGACCTTCGCTCACGCACCCCAGAGGCAGGAGCAGACAAACAGGGGCGTGGCACAGCAATTTGCAAGGCATTTCAGGCAGGCAGGGCACAACCAGCTCCCACTTCTCATAGGTGAGTGTGCTTTTTAAAGCTTGCAGTGGTTTCCAGAAAAACAAAAGCCGTTGCTGCTGTTAATACTAGGAGTGTGTTTGCTCAGGCACTCCCCTCGAAGAAGGATGCAGCCACCCAGGTCTCTGGATGTGCTGAGTGTCTGAGCCTGACGTTGGTACCGGAGGATGGTGTAGGAGGTAGCTGTGCACGATGCGAGCAGGTGAGTGACTTACTGTGCCTGGCAGCAGAACTTAAGGAAGAGGTAGAGAGATTGAGGTGCATTAGGGAGAGTGAAAAGGAAATTGACTGCTGGAGTCAAACCCTTTTGAACCCTAAGGAAGTCCAACAGGAGATGGTGAAGCCCTGCCCCTCCTGCCATAAGGCAGATGGAGCAGACCAATTTGATGGGGGGGAATGAAAATGGGTCCCTAATGGGAGAGGTAAAAGAACTCTCTCTCGACCCCCATGACCCCCCAGGGTGATGATTGAAGAATAGATATGAGACCCTGGACCCAGACAGTCAGGTAGAGGACAGCCAAGAAGATCTCTCTGGAGAGCCTCTGGTTCGGCCCTGGCTACAAGACAGATTACAAACACAGGTATAAAAAAGAAAAGAAGGGTAGTTGTAGTCGGTGACTCCCTTCTGAGGGGAACTGAGGGCCCTATATGTCGCCCAGACCCATCCCAGAGAGAAGTATGCTGCCTTCCTGGGGCCAGGGTGAGGGATATTAGTAGGAGACTTCCTGAGTTAATTCAGCCCTCATACTATTATCCACTGGTGGTAGTCCAGGCTGGCAGTGAGGACATCAATCGAAGAAGTGCCAGGATAATTAAAAAAGACTTTAAAGCACTGGGTCAGTCAGTTCAGGAGACAGGAGCATGGGTGATATTTGCCTCAGTTCCTGAACTATCTGGGATGGATGAGGAGTTAAATGAAGAGAGGAGTAAAAAAGCCCAACTCATCAACAGATAGCTAAAGGATTGGTGCCACTGTCAAAATTTTGGTTTCTTTGACCATGGGGCAAACTTCATGGTACCTAGTCTCTTAAAATCAGATGGGATTCATCTTACTAGGAAGAGGAAGGGGACTGTAGCCCATAAGTTAGCGAGGCTGATCAGGAGGGCTTTAAACTAGGTTTGAAGGGGGAAGGAGTTGAAACCGGACTCTCCAGTGATCAGCCTAAGGATGGAAAGCCTTAGTTAAGAATGAAATCATCAGCCCACCTGAAGTGCATGTACACTAATGCATGCAGTATGGGCAACAAAAAAGAGGAGCTGGAAGCCATCGTGCAGCAGAAAGGCTATGATGTAGTCACCACCACAGAAACGTGGTGGGATGACTCACATGACTGGAGTGCTGCGATGGAAGGCTACAAGCTCTTCAGAAAGAACAGGCAGGGTAGGAGAGGTGGAGGGGTGGCTTTATATGTTAGAGAGTCTCTTGACTCTGTTGAACTTGAGGTCAGCAACAATAAGGTTGAGTGCCTGTGGACCAGAATCAGGGGGAAGACCAACAAGGCCGACATCATCATGGGTGTCTGTTACAGCCCGCCCTACCAGGATGACAAAGGGGATGAATTATTCTACAAGTAGCTGGCAAATGTCTCGAAATTGTCAGCCCTTGTCCTTGTGGGTGACTTTAACCTGCCGGATATCTGCTGGGAGCTCAGTACTGCAGAGAAGAGGCAGTCTAGGAATTTCTGGAGTGTATAGAGGACAATTTCCTTCATCAACTGGTAAATGAACCTACCAGGGGTAAGGCCCTGCTAGACCTGCTGTTTACAAACAGAGAGAGGCTGGTGGGAGATGTAGTGATTGAAGGCTGCCTGGGAAATAGTGACCTTGAAATAATAGAATTTTCAATACTCAGAGAGTCAAGGAGAGCCAACAATAAAACCTCTACACTGGACTTCCGGAGGGCAGATTTTGAACTATTCAGAAGTCTAGTCCAGAGCATACCCTGGGAAACAACCCTTGAAAACAAGGGGGTCCAGGAGGGATGGATGTGCTTCAAGCAGGAAGTTTTGAGTGCACGGGAACAGGCTGTACCGGTGTGCCGAAAGGCAAGCAAGCGGGGAAGACAACCAGCTTGGTTAAAAGGGAGATTGTGAAGGAAATCAGGGATAAAAAGAGAGTTTACCGACTATGGAAGAAAGGGCTGGCTACTTACGAAGAATTTAGGAAGACAGCTAGATCATGCAGAAGGAAAATCAGGGATACAAAAGTGCAATTTGAAGTTAATTTGGCCACTTCTGTTAGGGATAACAAAAAGTCCTTCTATGAATACATTAATAACAAAAGAAGGGGCAAAGAAAACCTCCATTCTTTGATTGACTTGGAGGGAAACATAGTGATAGAGATGAAGAGAAGGCTGAGGTACTTAACACCTACTTTGCCTCAGTTTTTACCAATAAGACAGGTGGCCCTCAAGGCAACTGGCCTCTGGAGCTGGTAGACAGAGATAGGAAGCCAAATAGCCCCCTTGTATTCCAGGAGGAAATAGTCAGTGACTTACTGAGTCATCTGGATCCTCACAAGTCTATGGGACCAGACGGGATCCATCCTAGGGTAATGAGGGAGCTGGCAGAAGAGTCTGCCAAGCCGCTCTCCATCATCTTCCAACAGTCCTGGCTCACTGTGGAAGTCTCATATGATTGGAAGTTGGCAAATATCACCCCAATCCATAAAAAAGGCTGCAAGGCTGACCCTGGTAACTCCAGGCCTGTCAGCCTGACCTCGGTGCCTGGCAGAGTTATGGAGCAGATCATCCTGTGGGCAATCACAAAGCAGCTACAGGATGGACAAGGGATCAGACCCAGCCAACATGGGTTTAGGAGGGGCAGGTCCTGTTTGACCAACCTGATCTCCTTTTATGATCAGGTGACCCACCTGGTGGATGAGGGGAAGGCTGTGGATGTGTCTATCTGGACTTCAGCAAAGCCTTTGATACTGTCTCCTATAATATACTCCTGGAAAAGCTGCAGCCCATGGCTTGGACAGGGGCACTCTGTGCTGGGTCAGGAACTGGCTGGAGGACCCAGAGAGTGCTGGTGAATGGGGCCGCATCCAGTTGGGATCCAGTCACCAGTGGTGTCCCCAGGGATCAGTGCTGGGCCCAGTCCTGTTTAACATCTTTATCAATGATTTAGATGAGGGGATTGAGTCCATCATTACCAAATTTGCAGATGACACCAAGTTTGAAGGGAGTGTCGACCTGCCAGAAGGCAGGAGGGCTCTGCAGAGGGACCTGGATAGGCTGGAGAGTTGGGCTGATTCCAATGGAATGAAGTTCAACAAGGCCAAGTGCCGGGTCCTGCACTTTGGCCACAACAACCCCCTGAGAGCTACAGGTTGGGCACAGAGTGGCTGGAGAGCAGCCAGGCAGAAAGGGATCTGGGGGTGCTGATTGACAGGAGGCTGAACATGAGCCAGAGTGTGCCCAGGTGGCCAAGAAGGACAAGGGCATCCTGGCCTGGATCAGGAACAGTGTGGCCAGCAGGAGCAGGGCAGTGATCCTTCCCCTGTACTCAGAGCTGGTGAGGCCACACCTTGAGTATTGTGTCCAGTTCTGGGCCCCTCAGTTCAGGAAGGACATTGAGGTGCTGGAGCAGGTCCAGAGAAGAGCAACCAGGCTGGGGAAGGGAGTGGAGCACAAGTCCTATGAGGAGAGGCTGAGGGAGCTGGATTTGTTAAGTCTGGAGAAGAGGAGGCTCAGGGGTGACCTCATCACTCTCTACAACTCCATGAAGGGAGGTTGCAGCCAGGTGGGGGTCGGTCTCTTCTCCCAGGCAACCAACAATAGGACAAGGGGACATGGGCTCAAGCTCTGCCAGGGGAGGTTTAGGTTAGATGTTAGGAAGAAATTCTTTACAGAGAGGGTAATCAGGCATTGGAACGGCCTGCCCAGAGAGGAGGTGGATTCACCATCCCTGGAGGTTTTTAAACAGAGATTGGACGTGGCCCTTAGTGACATGCTATAGTAATTGGAGTTGGATTAGGAGTTGGACTTGATGATCTTGGAGGTCTTTTCCAACCCAATCTATTCTATGATTCTATGATTCTATGATTATCTGAAGAGCTATGTTTGGCACGTTCTGATCTCTTTTATAAGTGAATTCTGTTTCAGTCCTCTGTGAAAGGAAACTCTGGGTCAGAGCTTCAGATGTTCCTGACATGCAGCAGTGTCTCTCCAGTTTAGCAACACTGCACCAGTTCTAGCTCTTGATTGTTCTTCAAGTCATTGATCTTCCCTCACGCTCAGTTTTTTGGGTCTGAAAGGCCAACTTTGTCCATCAAACCATTTAGGAATTAGGTTCATGAGGACATGCTAGCCCAGAGCAGGCCTCAACAGAGCACAGGAAGCAGGCTGTGATGTTCAAGTGCAGTAAATGGAGACTATAATAAATCAAATTGTTCACCTATCCATGAAAGGTAAGAAATGTCTGTGGTTTTATGACAGTGATGGCAATTAGGGATCAATTGACACTTAAAAGAGCATTTAGTGAGACTTAATAGGAATGATGAAGCGTAATCTAGTTAAAATTATAGGACACAAATATAATTAGATTTTCACACATAAAAATTGTAACGAATATTCAGGCTTTTAATTGGATTTTTAGAAGCCAGCTATATTGAGTTAATAATTGTGACAACTAATAGAATATCTAACTAAATGTCAGTATTTTTATTAATTGATATTTAATTTTCTGTAGACTGTCTTGGTAAATGTTAATTAAATGCCAGAAAATTCTTTACAATTTTTTAACCTATTAATAATGTTAAATTATGCTTTTATTGCTTACAAAATTGTAAGTTAATTACACAGCTACATACTTAACTCTCTACCCTTTATATGTTGCTCAGGAGGATGAGTTTCTTATGGATCAATAAACTTACCTGCTGATTAGCTCCACAAAATAAAAGTGAAGGCTGATTATATGTAATTTTGTGGTGCAGCACATATTAATGACTGGGTAACTCCTAATTCTAGCCAAAGGAATTTGAATCTGATGTAGCGTATATTTTTCCTGATTTCCAGGATAGATATGGTAAAAGTTCATTAACTAGGGCTGTAATGTCTGGCATTCAGAAAAACAGTAAGAAGTTAGAATGTTTACATTCTTAATAATCAAAACCTTGCGTCTGTTTTTGATGACTAAACACTGCCATTAATTGGCTATAGTATTTGTAATTTAAGTCATTCAATAAAAGAGAAAGAAATTAAGGTCAGCATGACCGAATGCGTTGTCTTTTATCAAAATACTTAGAACATATTTATTCCTTGGAAAATTAGGGAGTATTTCTGAGAAATTCTGTACCTCAGTCCAGAAGTTGCTTCCAGTTTTTTGACAAAACAAGTTCTTCATGAGCAGGGTTCACTACTAATCAAAATTCCAGCAAGTCCAGGACTCTTTTTCTTTCTTATGGCCAGAATTTTCAGGATTCTTATTGAGATACATGGGGTCCTAAGAGGCAGCTATGAACCTTTGGTGCTGTGTATTTCTGAGATGTTTTGGGACTTCTCAGGTTACGGCTTATTTATTTTAGGTTGTCTTACTTGAAAAGGAGAGAGCTTACAAGTGTTGATTTGTATCTGACTCTGTTCTCTCTCTACATACTGTTTTCTTTAATTAAAAGATGTCATGCAGAATAAGGAGTCATCAAAGACATAATCTAAGTTTTCTGGAGTAATTTTCTTTTAACTTTCCCTGTGTGAATTAGCAGTGACCAGTAATACCTCAGTGATATGCCTGAAAAATTTCAGTACCTAAGGCTTGATCTTTGTGTTCTAGAGCTTCTGTGCCAGAGTAAGCTATGGCTATTTGCAGAAGCACCAGGGAGAAAGACTGAGGAAAATTCAGGCTGACGAGTCAGATCTGTAGCTCTAAACCTGCTGCTTTTCAGGGGAGTAATTCCCCATGCTATTGAAACTGTGATTGTAATTGCATTGGCTTTCTGTTTTTGGAGAGGAATATTACATACTCTACGCTATTGGAAGATTCTGTAATCAAAGCCTGAGAGTGAACACTTTGGGTAGGGGGAGAAGTTTTTCTTCTTTGAAGAAAAAGTATTCTACAGAGAAAGTTGGCGGGGATGCCTTATCTAGTCAATGTTTGTAGAGGTCAATGTGCAGGGCATGTACACTATTCTCTTGTAAATACATGAAAACATTGGAAAAAAGTTTGTCAGATGAGTTAAAACTTTGCTATATTTTTTGGTAATTTATCAAAAGGAGAAGTGTTTGTGATAAAAGAGGAGGCTGCCAGAAAAGTCACTTGGATGCAGTTATTTTAATCCATACACCATCCCTTTTCAATGTGTTTGTTTTCACATCTTGTATTTTTCTCCTTTCATTTCTGGCTAAAGTAATTTTCTTCCACTGAGTGAGAATTAATAATAAATGCATCCTTACATGATTTTTTTGGCATCTGTGCCTCAGTAATAACATTGCAGATCAGGATCAGGATTCTGCTTCCTCTTTTTTTTTTTTTCCCCTCAAGATGGCACTTTGGAATTCAAGTCTGAGTTCTGGTAGGTAAGACACACAGTCAAAATTTGGAAAGAAGTTTTCTCTGGGGATATGGATGCAGTTAAAAGTTTGTTCTGCTGTCTTCTAGTTGTATCTTTTCACTGATATAATTAATGAAGTTTATTTCATATTTGTGATATGATTTCATGTGTGATAACATTATCTTACTATTAAATTTTCTTTGACCTTCCAGCCTAACATCTGCATACTTCTTTTAAGATTGCTGTGTTATATATTGTCATGTGACATGCTTTCTCCTTAGATTTTATTCAGTTTAAGTCTGAATAATTTTAGTTACTCAGTTTATATTTTTATTTCAGACTAATGGCAGTAAAATATGTTTCTTGGCATTTTAGTTTATTCTCCTGTTTAACAGATTACATTTTTTCTAAATATCAACCCATATTCTAAAAATAATACACTTCAAACTCATTTTGCATGACAATTAAAAGATAGGGTTTTAAATGTTTGTTCATGAGTTTTCTCATTGTGATATTTAGATGAAAATATGCAAATAATTTATATTGAGGTGTTCATTATGCCATAATATGTATTTTATGCATTAATATCGATGAGCTGGTTTTGTACCTCATTTCATTAATTAAGAATGAGAAAATCAGAGATCTCTTGGTCATGATACATAAGTGCGGGAATAAAAGCACACTCAAGTGCTGACATTCTGAGCTTAAGAAATGTTTTGTACTCCCTGTTAGAAATACTTTTAAGGATTTTCACAGCCACTGAGGTCTTTACAGTAATGTAACAACACAGATGGACAGTGAAAGGAAATTTGTACACACAAATGCTCATAGACATACATTCATGTGAACAAACACACTTTTACTTGCTATAAATCTTGCAGGTCAAATGTGATTATTGCAGATACTGCAACTTTAAATGGGCTGAGATTAAAGTACTTTTAGTTTCTGTATTCTGTTACATGAAGACACACGTGATAGCCCTTTGGGTCAGTACTGCTAAGAGACTGGCTTGCATATATATGTTTCTAATCATTGTCTTGTGTAGCAAATATTAAAAAAAATGAAACTAAGCCATGTTATAACAATACAGTTTTAAGGACATATTTTAAATGGTATTGAATTTGTGGGATAATCACTGCATTGCTTCAGGACAAAATTACAAATTACTAATTTGTTTAAAAAACAAGGGTTTGAAATTTTCATGTTTTACTAAAATTATTATATCCTCCAAGAAATTAAATTTCAGTAGTTCTATTTTCTGGTTAACTTGTTCCAGAGGTGCAAAATCCAATATTTAGGGTTTTTTTAGCTCTGACCTCCAGATGATTTCTAGAAGGACATTGTAATTGTTCACTGTTTAGGTAAAGTTTACAGCAGATAATTTTGAGGGCTCAGAAAGCACAGGCGAAATACATACATAATTTAAGCTTGTATTATTTATCTTTACCCTGTAAGGATTTAAATATATTTGTAGGGTTATTCTTGTTGAATATAAATCAGTTCTGAGTAGTTAAACTATCTTTAACTTTTGTGAAGTGCACAAAAATACATTTTGTTTTCACTTGATGTTCATAAGTTCTTCAGGACATGGCTTCCTCTTTTTGTATTTTTGATTTTTTCCTTAGTCATACTGGAAATATTGGTGAAAGAACTAGTGTATTATTTTGTAAGACTATCTCCTTTGGGCTGACATTGTTTCTTCCTAAGTCCTCCATGACATACTCGCAAAAGACAGAAATCCATGTACATACACAGAACACCTACTGCTCTACAATACTCATCTTACAAAGGCCAGAATTGGGAAAGCTTTCCGCGTAATTCAATTGTCTTCAGTGCCAATCTGCAAAGCCAATGATTTGGTTCTGCGTTCAAATACATATATAAATATATATTTAATTACCATGAGTTTTTTGTATGTATACATTTAGATTTTATCTGTTAAAATATTATGTCAGGCACATTGCTCTTCTGTGGAACAAACAAGCTCACCTTCTTCGTGATACTGTATGTGCCCTGACATTTGAAGAAAACATTTTATTTCATATGATGACAGCATCACTTAGCTCATATGATCCCTGTTTGCCTCCAAGCTACTTATCAGCACATTAGGTGTTAATTTTATGAGTATGTAATGTGGTCTTGATTTTTAAGGAAAAAATTACTCCAGTGAATGCAGTAGTTTAGTGTGCAGTGGATGAGTACAGATCACCATGCTCAGTAGCAGAGGTGTAGGTTTTCTCTGCTGTAGCACTATAAAGCTTTAATATTAACATTGCGTACATTAAGGACTATCTGCTGCAATACTGAAGAATTTCTTGGGATCAGCAGTACATATAAAAAAGTTCTCTGGCACTAAAATGGTTAGCCCTCCACTAATCTGAAGTGACCAAGACAACAGAAACATCACTGCTGTCAGATGTGTATTTTTGCCATATGTGGATTGTATTTATTTATTTATTTGTTTATGTGTGCTGGGTAAATAAGTTCATAATTACAGGCTTAGCTTTTGTAGGGTTTGTTATTTACAGTTGTATATCAGATTTGCAATTTAGACTGATACAAGAGTTCTGCAGTTTTGCTGTAATTCCTCAGAAAAGGCAAATTCCTGAAGATAAGCCATGAGGGCAAAAGAGTATTTCAGTGACAAGTCACAGTTGACAGTGATATAATATGAGAAGAAGAAATAGTGAATAGTGGCCATAATCAGCAGTTTTTAAGTTAAATGGAAGAAAAGATATTTTAAAGGTTCTGCCGAACAGGTCTATGTAATGTGGGAAATGGAGAAATATATAAAGCAGATGGTTATCAAGCAAAAGAAGGTCTAAAAAAAAATTTAGCAAAACTATTAAGTAAAATAACCAAAAAAGTAGTTTTGTTTCTGTCAGAACAATAGGAAACAGAGACCAAAAAATTAGAAATTGGGTAAGAGAAGTTGTTGCTGATGGCAATTAAAATAAATAAAATTATATTTATTCTGTTGGTCTTGTGGAACTCCACAGTGGACCAGCTAGGGCAACATTTGGACATAAATATGTCTAATAAGAAAGCCTAAACATTTCATGAAGACCAGAGGAGTGACTACATTTTTACTTCTTGTAGATTCATTCAATTTCATCAGCTACGCACGTAGATCAATATAGAAACATCATTTTTTATTTGTGTAATCTGGATTATGACCTAGGTCAAATCAGATATTCAAATAAGTAAAACAGTACTATGTTGCTTATATAACAGTCCTGAGTTGCTTTGTAATGACTCAGACTGCAGGAATAAGTGAGTTGCAAAATGTGAAACGCATGTTGATCTTGCAGAATATATACAAGATAATTACCTTACTCACCTTGTTTGTTTCTCAACCTTAATGAGGATGAGATAGAGATTTAGAAAATGCATTTTGGAAAATAACATCATCACAATTGTTTACCTAAACAGAGATTTACTGAAGCATTGGCAATATCTGCATTTGCTCCTACCCTTGATATGAAAGTAATTTCACACTCATTGCCCCCCTTTCACAGATGTGAGCTAAACTTGTCCTCTAAATCATCATGAAAACATCTGAATTATAAGAACCCATTGTTCAGGCTTTATTGTATGTCTGCATGGTTTAAACAAGAATCCACAGGCTATTCTTCCTCCTCTAATTTTCCTCTCTATCTTGGCTGTGCTTTAATTTTCTTCGCCTCTCTCCCCCCGCTCTCTTTTTGCAGGGAGTCCTCTTTACTGTTCTTTTAATCTTTCTCAACAGTTAATATACTGTTTATCTCCTGGTCTGCATTGATTGTTATGACTGCTAGCTGTCAGAAACTGGGACCTATTGTTTCTCATAGTGTATACTGCAAAATAGGTATAGGAATTCATCAGAAAATAAACCCTATTGCATTCCAGTTGGAACTGGCAGAAGTGCTTTCCTGCTGCTACCCTATCTGCTCTGAAGTGTCCCTTTTATACTAGAAATTTTGGGGATGGGACAATCATGTGCTATAGGTGGGGTTTGGTAATAGGTCATACATGCATCACAAGACACATTTTCCTTCATTTGCATCCCAATGGATATGTAAGTTAATGTGTTGATGGGGCTTCCTGAGGAAGTCAGAATTCACCATTGACAAAGAGCTAGACTTCTATCTTCCTCCAGGCACTGAGGTGGCAGTAGAGGCTCTCTGACCTTCCTCAGAGGGTCTTTGCACACATCCTTATCTTCTTAGTGACCCTGGCTTTTAACCCTTTTGCTTTTGCACAGGCAGGGGAGCATGTCTATTGGCTGCTACAGAGGCGCAGAACTGTTCTGTGCCTCACTGAAGCAACAGTGATGCGTGAGACCTCTGCTTCACCCCAGACACCCCTCAGTTTTGAGGCACTGCTTTAGCCAGGTGCAAGATAAGCAAGAAACCCAGCTCCTGCTTTTCTCAGCCAATCTCAGCAGTTCTTCACTGACTTAAAGCAACTCTGTACAGTTCTGACCATTTATGAGAGATTATGCTAGGAATATAAAGCTATTAAACAGATGGTGATGTTTTATAGATCTAATCTAAACACAAAAGGATTATCAGAGCTAGGTAGATGACCGAAGTTAATCTGTATAAATGATTTTAAGTCACTGTCACCATAAACTGCATGGAAAGAACAGCATCTACAACAAATGTGAAAACCATGGCACCCCTATCCCTACCAAGAACACTCCAAGGCTCCCGATACAACCTGACTTTATGGTAGTTATAATAAAATCCGGATTCACATACCTTAAGAATGTACCAGACCACTAATTATGCCAAAGTTGGATAGGTCTCCAAGTATTTCAATTTCTAGGGTTAAAGAATCTACTAAAACGTTGCTTAAATTCAGCTGTTCAGAAAAACAAGGAAAAAAAGCAACAAAAATTCAATGCCTGAGAATTTATGACTTTTTAAAAAGCAAACAAAACAAATAAACAACAAAACTTACCATCACCACAACAAAACTGAATCAGAGGTTAGTACCAAAATTAACACATTTCTTATTTTTCCTGGAGAAGGTTTTTTTATTCTTCATCCAGGTTAGGATTTTATGATTTTTCTCTTTAAGAGAAAGTGAATGGGCTGCTGTGAAAATGCCAGACAGAACCCATGGTTTCTTACATCAGCTGTGGATGTCTTTGCACTCCACTGAATCTACAACAAAGACTAGCAAATTACAAGTCAGTGTATGCTGGGACAGCACAACCCACAAGGCCACAGAGACTCCTGAGGGCTCGTGAAACCAAACAAGAAACCATCATCACACTTGATATAAAGCTAAGAGTTGACATTAATTTTGAAGGAAAATACATGGAATACCAAGGGCAAGTGTCTGTATTTAGACACGAATCACTTCTGCATCTGTGCTGCAAACATTCATGCAATGTTTACTTACACTATTTACTTGCAGAAAGGGACTCTGCAAAAATTTTTCCAAGATCCGAACTTCTCTTGATAATGTGAAGAAAGAAAAGTTCTAAAAACTGTTTGTTATTGCTGCAGTCATAAACTTACTTAATTTCAAATGATGTACCTACTTCTTACTTGGTTGTAGAAAAAGTGCTTTCTCTTGCATACAATTATATATACCCTTTAAGTCAACAAATATCTTTGTTTTTCATCACTTATATACACAAAACCCTATATATTTTGCTGCAATCATAACTTCATCTTGCAAGCATACGATCTCTTTTAATTATTGTAAATGTAATTCAGATACATCTTGTAACTTGCATATACACATTAAGTCACAGATAATGTTGGTAGATAGCAACTGATAATGGGCAATTTTTTGTACCAGAGTATCAACATGAATTTATGAGAAGCCTTCCAAATATATTCAATGCAGCTGAATGAAGATTCACTAGTGTGGTAAACTCCTTTATTCAAATATGTATGTTTTCTAAGGTCTCTGTGTAGTCCTACACATTTTATGTCTCTTCTTTGTTCAGTTTTTTACAAAGAAATACAGTGCATCAGTTTTTTAATCTGGAATCTAAAAGCTTATTGATGTACCTTCTGCTATATAAGGAGTTAAACTGATGTAAATTATATCCAATATTAAATTACTATATGTGGGACTGGTGGAAATTAGTGTTTTTCTTTTTTTATTTAAACATTCCTCCAGCTGTAGGGATGTTACTCGGAGCGAAGCAACATACTAGGAAAGAAATAAGATAGTGCAGTTGACAGAAGTATTCTGCATCACTACAGAGCTCCCGGTTCATCATCATGGCCAGGCTTTGCGAACGAAGATTTGGAAGGGCTCTACCTATGCTTGCAGCAAGCATGTTGATGGCTGAAAAAGCCAGTGTGAGATAGGCAAGTCTGGCTCTAAAAGGCACAACATAAAGTCTCCTTAGGCAGTATCAGCAAGACACAGTTCTTTCTGTGTTGTCTTTTCTCCTCGAGAGTGATCGTGCGTGTGTTCTCAAAAGAAGCAGCAGCCTTATAGACAGTGAGGAGGATTGGAGGCCAGAGTAGACCAATGGTGGTGATCAGTATGGCCAAGGCTGAGGGATTGTTTCAGGCAGTCCTTGTATCTCCTCTTTGGGGCTTCTCTCTTGCGGCAGCCAGTGGCAAGTTCCCCATAGAGCACGATCTTAGGGAGGCGGTGGTCCTGCATCCTGGAGACGTGCCCTGCCCAGCGCAGCTGTGTTCTCAGCAGCATGGCCTCAATGCTCGTGACTGCTGCCTGTTCAATGACAGACGTGTTGGTCACAAAGTCAGTCCAGTGGACGTTTAGGATTGTATGGAGGGAGCACTGTAAACACTAATCTTTGTACTTTTCTTCAGGTATTTGTTACACCAAACTCTTTTATGGAGTTTACTGAAGGCTTTGTATGCCTTTGCCAACCTATTGTTTATCTCTTGGTCAATTTTACCGTCCAAGAAGATGCTTCCCAAATAATTAAACTGCTGGACTGACTTGAGCTCTGATTCACTAGTGATGATATGGGAATGATGAAAGACTTCTTGAGGCGCAGGTTGGTAGAAACTTCTGTCTTCTTCATCTTGACTTCCAGCCCAAAAAGATCAGCAGCCTCTGCAAAGCAGGATGTAAAATGCTGCAGAGCTGCTTCTGTGTGGGCAATGAGGGTGGCAGCATCAGCAAAAGCAGCTCACGGACAAGATGATTTAAGGTCTTAGTGTGGGCCTTCAGTCGCCTTAGGTTGAAAAGGCTTCCATTGGTACAATATCGAATGTAGATACCGTTTTCTTCATCGAGGTCTGCTGTGGCCCTTTGGAGCATCATGCTGAAAAAGACTGTGATTAAAGTTAGTGCAAGAACACAGCCTTGCTTCACATCACTGCTTATTAGAAAGGGCTCAGAAAGTGCATTGCCATATCTGACTTGGCCATGCTGGTCCTCATGAAGCAAAATGATCATTTTGAGGAACTTGGGAGGACATCCTAAACGTTCCAAAACCTGACACAGACCTTTTCTGCTCACAATATCGAAAGCCTTGGTGAGATCAATAAAGGTTACACAGAGTCCTTTGTTCTGTTCCGTACACTTCTCTTGCAGTTGTCTGAGAACAAATACCATGTCTGTGGTACCCCTGCTGGTTCTGAAACCACACTGGCTTTCAGGTAGAAGTTCTTCTGTTATAGCAGGTATTAATCTGTTCAAAATTATTCTTGCAAGGATTTTACCAGCAATGGAGAGCAAAGTAATACCTTTGTAATTTGAACAGTCTGATTTATCTCCCTTCTTCTTCAGAGTGATGATGACTGCATCACAACGATCTGATGGTAGTTTGCCTCGTTCCCAACAACGCACCATGAACTCCTGAAATTTAGCATGAAGTGCTTGGCCTCCATGCTTCCAGACTTCAGGTGGGATTCCATCAACCCAAAGCTGCCTTGCCAGTTTTCACCTGTGGTATGGCTTTAAGAGTTTCTCCCATAGTAGGGGCAGTATCCAATTCATTTTTCACCAGTTGTTGTGAGATGTACTGCATTGCTGAGTCTTGAACTACACGGCTGGTACTGAAGAGTCTGAAAATGTTCAGACCATTCAGAATGGAAGTTTTATCTGTGAGAAGCATTTGACCATCTGTACTAAGTAAAGGGCTTTGAACCGGGTGTGTAGGTCTGTGCACTGCTTTCAAGGTCTCATGGAATCCTCTGTAATCACCCAAGTCTGCACATAATTGAATCTTTTCTGCTAGACTGATCCACCACTTATTCTGGATGTCTTGAAGTTTCTCTTGAATTTTCCTGCATGCAAGATGAAAGGCTGCTTTTCTTACATGACAAGATGGCTGAGCAAGGTGTGCTTGGCGAGCAGTTCTCTTCTTTATCAACAATTCCTAGATCTCTTGATTATTTTCATCAAACCATTCCTTGTTTTTCTTGAAAGAGAACCATAAGGATTCTTCAGAGGACTGCAGGATGCTATTTTTGATATGTTTCCAAAGCACTTCAGGAGAGGGATCTAGGGGATGGTCTTTGAGTCTGGCTTGAAGATTTACTTGGAAGCTGTCTCTCACTGTAGCTGTTTGAAGGTTGTTAACTTGAAGTCTCCTCCTTGGAATGCCACCCTTTTTAGGTCTGAACTTGAAGTTTACAATGCACAAGGAGATGATCTGTTTCACATTCTGCACTAGGCATCACTCGGGTATGGCAAACATCGCAAACATTTCTCTGTCGCACCAAGACATAGTCAGTGAGGTGCCAATGCTTAGATCTAGGATGCATCCAGGTTGTCTTCAAACTATCTTTCTGCTGAAAGATAGTGTTGGTGATGATGAGCTGCTTCTCCGCACAAAACTCTAGCAGAAGGAGACCATTATCATTGCAGTTTCCAAAATCATGCTTGCCTAGTACTCCTTTCCAGGCTTCAGAGTTCTTTCCCGCTCTGGCATTGAAATCACCAAGGAGAATGATCTTATCATCTGCAGGAACCTTTTGGGTAAGGCTGCACAGGTCAGTGTAGAATTTGTCTTTTTTGGCAGTGTCAGCTTGGAGGGTTGGGCCATATGTACTAAAGAGAACAGCATGTTGCTTCTTGTGTAGTGGGAGGCTTAAGGAGATAATGCGATCAGAATGAGCAGTTAGCAAGTTTTCTTGCTTCAAGCCAACTCCTGAGAGATGCCCTTCAGTTCTGGGTTTACCTGACCAGTGGAGTGTATAACCAGCACCATGTTCTCTAAGGCTGCCTTCCTCATGGAGGCAAACTTCACTGAGAGCAGGGATGTCGATGTTGAGTCGTGACAGTTTGTGGGCAATTAAAGCAGAGCGACGCTCAGGGCATTCACTGTTCACAGTATCAAGCATGGTTCTGATGTTCCAGCATGCCAATGTCAGTTTGGACACACCTTTGAAGGCAGGTGTATGCATTTGTCTCTTTAACTTTATTTGATCGCATCAGAAGATACCCATTGGCCAGGTTTGAGTTTTTACAGCAACAATTTGCACAAGGACTCCGGGTCGAGGGGCTGGGCTGGGCTGGGTCGGGCAGGGTGGGAGCTGGGAGGGGGCTGGACGGGCTCCTGGGTTACTTCAATGTTTATAGCAATTTACAGCAATAGGAGATAGCTACTCCTGTACTTTTGTACCTTACTAGTATTTTGTATTATTTAGAAAGCAAATGTGGATGCAACTTGGATGTGCCCTTCCTACCATTTTTCTGTCTCCTGGGAAACAAATTGCATTACTTTTAATACCACTATCAATGCCAAATTCACCTCTGTGTTCTCACTTGGGGGAAGGTAGGCCAAGAGTCCACTATGTATGGAATACACTCTGTGGATAACTCTCCTGTTGCATCCTTTGAACAATTTGTGTGAATTGTTAACAGCAGATGTAAACTAAATTTTACTTTGAACTGTTGCTTCAGAGGATTATTCTTTTAATTCTTCTCATTGCTGTTAGATGCACTGATATACAGCTGGTCTTGCAAAGCACTGTTGACTTGAGCAACTATCTATCTTGATTTTCTGTATTATTTCTGTCCTGCCACAAATGGGACAGACCCCCAACTGAAATGTAGTTAGACATGCCTAATCTTTTCAGCAAAGAAAATTTACTTTACACCAGCTCAGTATTGCACTTGCCTTCCCTCTCTTCTTTTAACAAAATGGTACAACCAGACACTATATCCAAATCCTTTGAGAGACTTGAAAATGTGGGAATTTTTAGGAAGGAGAGACAAATTATTAGTAGCCAAAAGGGAATCTTGAATAGTAACAGTATCTGTTTGTCCAAAATGAAATTTTATTATGTCAGTCACACAAAATCACTAGTGTAAGTCTCTTTTCCTCTCTGATATCTGAAAGAGACGATTTTTTATTATTGGTTCTGCTGCACAGAACAAAAGCCAACAGGGCTCAAAACAAAATATTGAATAATAAAAGGATAATATCAATATGTTTTTAGCTGTTCAAGAAATTTCTCCATAATGGCTTTTTGGTGCCCAGTGCTCTAATACCCTGTACAGCTACTAGTGGCTTTCTAATTTCATAAACTGCAATGCTAGAATTTTAAATCTATTTACTTTGATTTCATGATATGTACTAGGAGCAAAAAGATGTATTTAGTGGCTTTGTGTTACATGTTTTTATTAGATTAGAAGGTGCCCAAATGCCTTCATCAGGAACTCTCAAGAAGGGAAGGGAAAGAAAGAAAAGATTATTTTATTAATCATCTCAGTTGTCAAAAAAAAAAAAAAAAAAAAAAAAAAAAAGCAGGCATATTCTTTCTTCCTGTACTTATTAATTACAAGATCTCTGGTATTGGTTTCAGTCTGAATTCTCCTTTCAGTATTCTGCAGCTTGCCTAGGTGGTGTTGCACTTTACCACCTGAATTCCCTTCCCTTGTGTTCTGAGGAGAGAAATTTGGAACTGGAACTGGGAGGAAATAATTTGAAATGCACTGTGTCTGACTTATCTGAGCAGAAGACAAGTCTTTTAGAAGCCTTGAATGTATGAATGGATCTTTAAATCAAAAGTAGATGTGGGTTTAGGTCCTAAGATTTTAAAGTTAGCTTACAAAACCACAGACCACAAGAGGGGAAAGGACTGCGATTAACGAGTGTTAAATTGTCTATAAAACTGGATTCTTCTTCAGTGCATAGAGACTTGCAGACTTGAAAGTGACCCTTGCTTATTCTTCATTGAAAGAGTGTAACAGAACATTTTACCCTGTAGAGGATCTGGAATAGGAGGCACCACACTGTGGTGTATTCTTCTAAGAGAACAACCTTGAACTTTCCTGTCAAGATCTGACTGCAGTTTGTGCTGGCTCTCTCTGCCTGGCTTCCTTATGCTGAATGCTCTGCCTGAATGCAGATATGTTTCTGACAGAGCAAGAGCAGAACTTGGCATCTCTAATTCCTCCATGTTGGACCTACTACTTTGGTAAAACTATTTAATAGGCGCAGTAATATGAATGTAAAACTTGTCATTTTTGCTGATGAAAAGCAATAATTTTGCTTAAGAGCCACTTCTGAATTTAGGAAATACATGACATGAATGTTAAAGTAGTAATACAGAGTCTTCATGTGTCTGATCTGCTGCCATGACTGAGAAGTTGTTCACAGTATATTTATATTCAGAAAGTTTTCAACTAATTTGGGTGTTCTAGCAGAATATTCAAAGTCTGTTCCTGTACTCTCCAGGAGAAAGCAAGTTGAAATAACACATTTCTGTTGTTAGTTTCAAGAGCCAGTTAAGGTTATACCATCCTAGTAAATCATTTTCTCCCAGGGCAAGGGGACACAAATCTGTCTGACCTAAACCTTGGCTGGGACTCTGCTTTTTTTTTTTTTTTTACCTTTCTTGAAACTAGATTGATGCTATTCTGCCTTTAGAGGTTAAGTTCAAAGGCTTATTTGAATCTATTTAATTCATTTTGGTGCTTCCTGTGTCATTTCTTTGTTTCAACTTTATGTCTTGATACAAAGCATTATGTAATAAATCATGAGTGGGCAACACCATAGTATTTTACATAGTGCTTAGAATCATTAAAATACCTGATAGATATCTCCTGTCCTAAAATAATTCAGGAGAGTGAATCTCAGATGCAAACTACAAAGTATGGGTTTCATCCTTGTGAGTTCAGAGGAAAATGTTTTCTTGCAAGCACATTATAACATAATAGCAGCAACCATAATGATCTCTATTTTTACTGGGTTGCATTTGTATCTTAAATTAAATTTTTGTCTTTTCATAAATAGGATTTAATGAAATGTTAGCCATGAGTACATACTATAATTACATTAAAGAAAAAAATATACTAAAAATAATTTCAGCTTATTCATATTTTCAATATACAGAACAATTGCTACCAAAAGCTAGAAGAAATATTGTAGCACATTTTGATAGTTCTCTTTGTTGCACCTTCATTAAAAATACATTCAGAATTTCTAGTTTTACTATTTCCTGTTCCTTTAAGGGTGACTCAATGAGTTTACTTCATTTATTTATTTGTGGAGAGAAAAAAAAAATCCCATATTTAATTAAAGAAATATAAAAGGAAAAATAACATTCTCAGATGTCCTAAGCAACACTCACCACTGTTTGTTCTCTAATTTGGGGGTTTCTGCATTTTTGTGACACCAGATTTTAAGTAGTACAAAGTAGTACAGTTGCATTGAAACTACTGGGCCTATATTGTGAATATAGCCTACAGAGCTTATTTGGTCTGGTTTTGTTCTGCTCTCTTACATGGAGTAGTAGCACAGGACAGTGACTTCTGAATCACCCCAATCTCTCTCAGAGGAGGATTTTGCCTATAAGGACTTTCTACCTGCACGCTTTTCTTGAACTGCTCTCTTGAATCTCACAGTCAGAAACCTAAAGTCTCTCTCAGAGGTCTTTTGGGAATATCTGTTGTTAACTGCACACCCCTTCTTTTAGGCATCAGTAAGGTTTGTTTGTCTTCTATTTCTTCTTTATATTTTTTTAATAATACTTTTTTCCCTATATTATGTTTTGTGGGTGTTTGTAAAAGTTACTTGTAGATGTCAGAACTTTTTTACATCTAAATTGCAAAAGGACCGAGAGGCTCAGGGATTCAGAACAGAAATTTAGAAATCACTACCCTCACGTGAAGTGAAAAATATGGCTCATACAAGAGAATAGACTTGACATGAAGTCTGCTCATTGTATCATCTGCCAGGGCCTACATATGTGAACACAGCCTATATAATATGTGATGAATAGCCTTAGTGGGGACCCTAAGTGAAATAAATTATTGCAATGCTTCTTCCATGCTTTGGCACAAATTAGGACTAATCTGCTGGGGTAAATGGAAAGCTGGGAGATGACAGGTACTGATATTAACAAGCTGTTTTTTTTCTTTAATGTCAGAGTGACTGTAACCCTCTACTTATTTAAAGACATTACTGTAGGAGACAAAGCTTTCTGGACAATTGCTTTAAAATGCCATCCAAAATTTAGATGTTTACCCCATTTCAATGTATTTATCTCTAGCATCAGATTCTGTTTTCTTTCCAGACTAACATTTTCCTGGAAAGAAAACACTCAGTCCATTTCTAGCAGCTATTTTATGGTTTATACAGATAAGACCCGAAATTAAAAACTGTTTTGTAGCTTATTTTGATTCTTTTGATTTGCTTTTGGTTTGAATATTTTTGCCATTAGTTTTCTTCCTCTGCCAATAAAACTTCTGCCAAGCAGTCACTTAAGTGCCAAAAACTTTCTGATACCATTCCAACTTCATATGCTAGGAACTGCAGGAATAACCAGGTAAGGAAAACATAATCACACACTTTATTTTAACTTTGCTCTGAAGGTCATTGGCTGCTGACAATGACTCTTGTTTCATGTAGAATCGTAAAGAGAACATATACCTGAGTGTGACAAAGAATACTTATGCTTGGATTATTTTTTATATATAAGTGGTCAAAAGTATCATTCCACTATTGATTTCAAAAAATATATTGTGAATTTCTTTGGTGATTTCATGCACAATGTCTACGATTTTTCACAAAATAATTTTAGTTGGCAAAATAGATTCTGCAAATGAAAATAGAATTCACTGCTCATGACACAATTTCATTGCACCAACGTAAGTGAGCTAATTGGGGACTTCAAGATTGGAGTCAGTCTGGGCTGCAGTGACCACGCACGGGGGAGTGTGAAGTCCCAAAGGGTATGGATCAGGTAAGGAGTAACATTAGGCCCCTGAACTTCAGGAAAGCAGATAGAGCAAAGTAATATAGCTACCATACTTAGAATGTAAGTACAAATTCTAAATTAAAAAATATAATTCAACACGACGGTATTTTATTATGAATATTTTCACTAAGCAAGTATAAATATGTTCTTAAAAGCTGACTGCCCTGATCAATATTTTAAAGTTATTTCAAAACAGCAAATTTTTAAAAGTCAGAGACCATTTCTACAGCAACTATGTATCATTGCATGGCATAGCTTTAAGTCAGTGTGACTGACATTACGTGACCATTTACACATTATTTTTAACCTTTTTTTTCATTTTATGCTGCATTTTCCATCTAACTCATTCTTAGAGACTTTTGTACCACACTTTTATGGTCACCTGAGAGTGATAGGCCATCTGTTTGGCATGGGATGAAGGAATAAACAACATGGCTGGTTTCACTTTAATCAGGTTAAACATGAGTCACTGACCAGCTCAATGCTGATGTGTGCTATAGATAACCAGTGCCAGTTTTATCTATATCAATTTTCCAGTTCATTAACTGTATTTAACCAGGGCAGGGCAGGGGAACAAGAGAGAGTTTTCATGCATCGCTTCACCTGCACTGTTCTGTTGTCAAGTGTTGTTGAAAATCACAAGGAATTGACATAAAATGAAAAGAAATGTCAGGCATAATGAATGCTGTACTTTCCTTTTACTTGGAGGTTTATCTGATGCTCAGTTTCAATGCAGAAGGAACTAATGCTTCAAAGCAGAATCTATTTCATATTATTTTGTGCTACATTTTGAGAAGATGGAAAAGTATCATTATGTAATCCATGTGAGCTACAGCAAAAGGAGGATATGGTCCATTTTGAGAGAGTAAAGTATCTTTTGAAAAAAATACTTTTAGTGAAAAGTTTTTACTAACTTTAGGTTTCCTGGCCTCTCAGTCTGACTGGAATTTCTACCACTCACAACGATTCACTGCTCCTCAGTAGCTGCTGCTATTCAGAGCTTAATTATCCTAGGTAAGCTCAGTGTCTTCCAATTTATCTGGTTCAGTGAAAGAAAAGAATTGGTTCCATCATTGTTGAAAAACCTTGGTATGAAATTTTGTGTGAGAAGCACTGCTGAAATTGTCCTTATAATTATAAGTGCTCAAGAATGTATCCTTGCCAAGGATCTGGCATAGATATCCATGTAGAATTCATTAAGTCATCAATTTTTTAAAAAGGTCCATAAACTGCTACATTTCCTGCAATAGACTTATCAAATTTCCTGTATATCTGAATTTATGCACTAATTCCTAGACTAGTAAAAGACAAGGTCACTGTCTCTCTAATCCTGAGGCTCACCTGGTTTGTTCACTAAATAGTTTAACAGTGAGTTGCTACTTACGCATTAATTCCGCTTGAGAGAATAATCTGTTATTTTCTTTCTTGTTTTAAAATGGATACATTGGAAGTGATAACTACTCCATTTTAGCCTATTAAATACAAAAAAACCCTTGAAAGTAGCCTTAACATCCCTAATATGGAGCTATTTGCATAGGACAGTGAGATTGTAACAAGGGTTTATTGCAATGTTCTTCTTTGAAGTTTAGCCATTCATCATCAGTGTTCTGAAAGCTTATAGCACTCAAAAGAAAAGGCTGTATCTCTACTCCAGTCTGATGCTCTGTTCCAGCAACAGCAGGGCCTTTTCAGGTTTTATTTTTCATCTGTAGGTCTAATACAATGCCACTTAAAGATACCATGTTTCAGTTTCTGTCTTGAAAAGGCACCATAATATAATCCAAACACTGCCTGAATAAAATTGGGAGTTTAAATTTGGAAACTGAATGATCAAAAGTCTGAAATAATTTTGGATTCCTAAAGGCATATCTATACCAAAAACTTAGCAGCAAGTGGTGAATCACTGCACAAAGAGGATGTCCATGTGTAGACTTTGTTCTCAACCGAATGAAATTTGGCTGTATTTCTTTGGAAACTCCAGTACAAGATCACAAAAGAGAGGTGCAGGAGTACTTTTAATTTGATGTATTAT
Organism: Pyrocephalus nanus; assembly: GCA_038380795.1. Classification (NCBI taxonomy): domain Eukaryota; kingdom Metazoa; phylum Chordata; class Aves; order Passeriformes; family Tyrannidae; genus Pyrocephalus; species Pyrocephalus nanus. The sequence goes on along the minus strand of CM076263.1, from coordinate 61,982,205 downwards.
GTAGGAGAAGTTGCCAGTGTAACAGCTGCATTGAACTGGAAAAGCAAGAATGGGTGGCAGAGTTCTAACACAAAATCTTTTGTGCTAAAAAGAGGAAACAAATTTAATAAGTGACTAGTGATCTCAAATACATGGTATCATAGAGAGATGCTATTGGTATTGAAATAGCAACAAGCTGAAAAATCCTTGACACTTGGAAAATATGGGGATAACATAATTATCTGTGGCATCGGTGTCTCATTTCCTTTTTTTTTTATCCTTGGGAAGTTTTTACTTGTTCCCATTCTTTAAACTATATGTAAGTGGAAATTTTAATAAAATGAGTCATTAAAAAGAGGGCAGGAAAGGAAAGAAAAAAATTGAAAGAGAGTTACCAAGTTAATTGTTTAGGTACAAAGTTTTCCAACTGCCATTTAAGATCAGGATTTAGTGAAGACAATCTTGTTAACTAGTTAAAGAAAACCCACAAAAATATAATGTCAGATAAAATAAAAAAGAGGAAGGCAAAAAGTTCAAAGTTTTGGAAGCTGTTCTATATTTCCTGTTGTATTAATTGGTTTTTACACCTTTTGTGAACTTCCAGTCACCTTAAAAATCCAGTTTTTCAGGAGTATTACAATAATATTGTATAAGTTCCTATTATGATAGTTCATTGAAATAATTTATTAACCAAAGTAGAAGAATATGATTAGAAGAGGGAGAGTAGGGAATACTCTGGAATTAGTTGTGAGCAGGAGAAAAAAATCCCTTTCAGGCTGCTCATATCAGGGTATATTCATGGTGATAAACTGGTAAATTGTTCCAAAATGGTCAGTATTAATTGTCTGACTTCAGTTTGTACCTGACTAGTGAATTACACTGAATTTATATGTTAATCTCCAGGAAGAAAAGGACAAATAGCAAATTGCAGAACCACAAAATTATGGAACAGTTCAGGTTGGAAGTGACCACAGTGGGTCACCTGGTCCGACCTCCCTGCTCAGGTAGGGTCATCACAGAGCACACTGCACAGAAGTGTGTCCAGATGGTTCTTGAATATTTCCAGTGACAGAGAGCCCACAACCTCTCTGGGCAATCTGTTCCAGTGCTTGGTCACCCCCACAGTAATGAAGTTCTTCCTCATGTTAAGGTGGAACTTGCTCTGCACCAGGTTCTGCCCACTTTCTGTTGCCCTGTTGCTCAGCATCACCAAGAAGAGCCTGTCTCTATCCTCTTGACACCATCCCTTCAAATGTTTATAGACATTGATAAGGCCCCCTCTCCATTTTCTCTTCTCAAGGCTGAACAGGTTCAGCTCCCTCAGCCTAGGAGAGATGTATACTTGGATGGCTACTAGGTGTCTCACTCCATTGCCTCAAACAGCTGTACTAAAACTCCCCCCCTCCTGACTGCACGTGGATGTACACAGCACTTTCCCACTCCCATCCTCAGAATACTGGAGTCTTAAATGAAAGTTCAAAGGCTGCAGAGTGACATGTGGACTCTTCAAGAATAATAAAAAACAGGTAGGTCACATTCAACAGTGTTTATTATAACCTGCATATTGACTCCAGCCACAACCTTGCACTTGCTTTTGTTACTTAATGGTTGCTGAATTTATATACAAGGAATTCACACACCTTCTAACTTTTTCAAAACATACTCACTCACCAAAGTGAATATTGCTCAAAACATCCTCATGTTTTTGTTTCTGTTTTTTTTTTAAAAAACATAACAGTGGTTCATATATTCTCACTTCTACACAGTTTCAGCCAATGCTTAATAAAACATCTCTAACCCTTCAAAAGTATGACCCCAAATTTTAGAACATTTGCTACACATACAAAATTACTAGATAATCACATCTGAACTAATTTGAAAGAAAAATCAGAAGTGAATGCCCAGATTTGCACCCATGCTATTAATCTGTTGTCCCAGAGAAAAAGAAGACATTAGGAGAAAACATTAGCTGTAGTAACATCCATTACAAGATCTGTCACCACATTATGCACTTACAAAAATAAATATGATATGAGTGGAATATGATTAGGAGAGAGATCCTTTCAGTACTGAATATGTCTGTGCTTGCCTAACAAACAACAAAAATATGGCAGTGGCGTCCTATTATTGACTACACAAAGGAAGGACAAAACCTTCTTACCGCAGTAAATTTCTTTTAAACTTTACTTTCATCACTTAACAATCTATTGAAAAGTGAGGAAGAATCAGAGATATGACTTCTGAATATTTCCTTTGCTTGAAAGCTCTTTCATTTACACAGTTAGTAGTACCCCACTGCTCCCTTTGGCTGTCATGGGAAATTATTCTTATAATTGGCTTTCCTTGAACAGTCACTAGTTTGGAAAAGTAAGACTTAACCAATCTTGAACTCAAATAGGAAGAAATTTTTTAACTAAATTTTTAGAAACCATGGGTAACCACTAGTTTACTCCCTACATTCAAATATTTTTCCAAGGTAAGTATTCCATTATGGAAATTTCAGCTATAAACCATACCTGATTTATTCATGTATGAAGAACATACAGCTTTAAATAATTTATTGAAACCCTCATGGAAAAAAAAGCAAGAAGGAAAAAAGAGTAAATAAAAACCTCTTTGTAATGAAACTTTGATCCTGAGCTGAAAAATGAACTGTTGCTCCCTTAAAAAGAATCACACAGAATACACTGAGTTGGAAGGAACTCACAAGGATCATCAAAGTCCAACTCCTGGCCCTGCACAGGACAGTATAAAAAATTTTACCATGTACCTGAGAGTGTTGCCTAAATGCTTCTTGAACTCTGTCAGGCTTGGTGCTGTGACCACTTCCGTGGGGAGCCTCTTGCAGTGCCCAACAACCCTCTGAGGGAAGAACCTTTTTCTAATATTAAACCTAAATCTCCCTGACTCAGCTTCATCCATAGTCTCAGGTCTGCCACTGGTCACCACAGAGAAGAGATCAGTGCCTGTTCCTCCTCTTCCCCTCATGAGGGAATCGTAGACTGCAGTGAAGTCTCCCCTCAGTCTCCTCTTCTCCAGGCTGAACAGACCAAGTGACCTCAGACACTCTCCATACAGCTTCCCCTCAAGTCCCCTGATCATCTTTTTAGCCCTCCTCCAGACATTTTCTAAGAGATGTATATCTATGTATGTATGTGCCCAAACTGCACACGGTATTCAAGGTGAAGCAGCCCCAGTGCAAAGCAGAGCAGGACAATTCCCTCCCTTGACCGGCTGGAGATGTCCCTCCAGGACATGGTTGGCCCTCCTGACTCAGGCTGGCACTACTGACTCAGATTCAACTGCAGTTGACAAGATAAGAAGATTTTTCTTCTGCTTAACAGCAGAAAAAATGAAAGAGGGGGAAATGACCCTCTTTTTACATACCCAAAGACACCCTGATGTTTAAGTGCAGCACATACAGATTTGTGACATGCAGATTTGTGACATGCAGATTTGTGATATAAATTTACCACGGTTGAGCAAAGTGGATTTCTGCACAGTTGTGCACAGTACATCTCTATCATTCTTGGTGCATTGTCCTCAGCTCCTAGGACTATCATTTATGTATGGCACCTATCTATTAAAATGTTACTTTTGGCAAGTTTTCAATAGTTTCAAGAAGGGTTCACATTGCCGGTTCTCATTCACAGGGATATTTCTATACAAATTAGAGGGATGCAATGCTTAGCCTTTTGCTGCTCAATACCATATTTACCATTACTTTCATATGCTTGACTTAGCTTTGTATTGTATCCTTACATTACATTCTGTTAAACTGATGTCTGATGAAAAGAAATATTTACATTTTTCGCAGGTTATTGTTTGGATCATAAGGCTGTTTCTCTTTCCATGGCTTAACTCAGTGTCTGAATCAGATTGAGAGTGGGAAAAAATTTAACTAGGGTAGTTGAAGAGCTATTTCTGCATTATATTTTCACATTATATACCTTTTGATTATAGCTAACCAAGTTACACAGACAAGAGAGAGCCAGGTGTAGAGAACAGAATGGTTGAAGATTTACGTGAAAGATGGGAAAATCATTGGAAATTTAGTTGTAAAAAAGGTGCATTTATGCAGTATTAACTTCATCTTTTGTGCATGTAACATGAAGTCTACATTTATTTCTCATACTCCAGGACACTGTTATTGGAAAGAGGAGATGGAGGGAGGCTCATGCATAGATATTAACTTGTAGCCATAGAAGGCACATGATGTTTGTTTTCAAGGCTAAAGAGACAATGAATGGGCAAGAATCTTTTCATACAAGACCACACAGCCGGTGCTTTGAATTCTGCACAAAATAAGGAATATTTCTTTTTGTATTATATGTTATATATATATATATATATCTATATATATATATCTATCTTACATAGCTGAACAAATCATCTGGCAACAGCTACATACTGGTCATTAAATTGCAACACACCATCTTTATGTCCATAGACGTTTGCCCTTGTCCACTAGGATCCTTTATAAATCATGTGTCAAAATAGTAACCATTTTTTATTTCAGTCTCTAACATTTGTAGAATTTTCTATGATCTGCTTTTAATTTTAAAGACATTCACCTCCTTTATTCTTTTTGGTATTTGCTTAATCTGAAAAAAAAATTGCACAGGCATTATAATAAAAATTTGATGTTTCTTAGTCGATTCCACAATTTCAATGAAAAAATAATTTGTTAGGTTTTAAAAAAATAATACCACCTCTATAGACTCTAGGAGGTTTATTGCTCCTGTCTGACAATTGATGGAACAGTAAAAACTACAGAAGGGTCAGATTCTGAATATTGGTTCCTTGGAGAAAAATGCATATTTTGAGGTTAGCATGTTTTGTTCCTGTGACTGAAAATATTTTATTTTTAAGAACATATCATTTCAGAAAATGTCCCAGTGTTTCCAATGGTAGAAATATCAAATGACCAGAGAGAATGTGCATGTTTCAAATGGAAATTGAAGCATTGTCCTATGGGAAAAATTCGGTGTTACATTCTTGACTTCCTGCTTTCCTGAGGAAAAATTATATTATTTAAAAAGAAGCATTAGAAGATGGTTTTGATTTTAGATTTGGATTGATTTTTAAAAGGTCATTAGCCATAAGAAAATGAACGGTAACAGGAGGGAGGGACCTTCAGTCAGCTCAGATAGAGATGTGCATAGGTTGGATGCCTTGTGGCAGATATTTGGTGCAATCCAGTTTAACATGGGAAGAAGAACTTAACAGCCCAGCAGCTTTGATATAGTAGCAGTGATTGGTGCTAGGCTTGTACTCAATACTAAGACCTAGGAAATAATCAGTGATATTTGTATATACTGTTTAGAGGTAGTAGTGTTATTTGATAAAGCCTGAATATTGTAGCCTTATTAATATGCAGGCAGCTAAGCTGCACAAGCACAAAGGCTGCATGGGAATAAGAAGCAGTGGTTTTGTTCAGTGTGATTTGTAAGTCCACCCCCCCCCCAAAAAAAAAAAAAAAAAAAAAGAATATACACACAGGTAACACCAAAGCAAGCAAATAAGGTAAAATACGTGGAAGTGTAACTTTTTAGCTCCTCTTGTAAAACAGCCCAAACCTCAGTCAGTGAAGAAGAAGAACAAAGCACACTTCACCTGCTATATGGGCTATTAAAATTCACTGCTATGTAGCACTTTGATGTAGTCATGTCAGATACAGAACAAATTCTGTTCAGTTATTTTTTCAAAGCTTTAAAATTTAATTTCTGACTAGGTCTGAAAACCTTTAATCATGTACATCTAATCTACAACAGTTTTGTACAGAAGGAGAAAAAAAAGACATAACCCACATAGCCCTATTCCTACTGTACTCCAGTCTTGGAGGAATTATCCAGATGCTCACCAAGGTCTGAACTCCAGTGGAAAAATGGCAGGCAGAGTCTGAAGTACACAGAGCCATGGCTCTCCAGCAGAGACTTTTAGCACCGTAAGTCTTTTGGTCAGTTCCCTCTCTGTTAACAAGAGATTATAGTTATTAGAATGTATTCCCTAATTCTCTTTGCAAAATTTCCAGAGGAATCAGTGAAGGGAAAGTAGACTGGCACGTTGTGACAATTTATAGAGATAATTTTGTCACAAGTTTGATTATTTTATTTTGAAAAGCAAAATGTCAATTAAACCAATTCATTTTACTGTATGTCCATGCATCCCATTTGCCTAAGTTTACTGCTGTGTCTTTTTACTTAGCCACAGTTCTTTTTTTTTTTTCTGCCAGCAAATATAATACCAGAGATCATCCCAGTATGACCTCTTACAGATGTGTGTAACTATGTGACCAGGTGGATGACAATCATGTCGTAGCTCTGGCCCAAAAACCATACAGCCATAGCAGTGTCGTTCTGTAATTGCCACTTCACCCAAAAAATGCACACTGCTTTCACACACTACCAGTTAGGGACAGAATCAGAGGAGACACACTAAACTGTGATTTGCCTCTCTAATTGTACCTGCAGTATGAAAACTATGAGTGTGAATGGCTGTTTAAGTACTTCCTCCGTGTTCTTTCCCTGCACAGCAGAGTTAATTACTATGGTGTTTCTAAGTTAAGCAACACTGGAATGAAAAGAAATCTCTAAAATTTTGACACATTACTGAAACCTGAGCGTGTCCTAATGCTGGAGAGGGTCTGACAGGGATTAATTTCTTCACAGTAGTTCGTATGGTGCAGTGCTTTGAATTTGTGACCAAAACGTTGGGAACGGCACAATGTTTTAACTATTGCTGAGCAGCATTTGCACATCATCAAGGCATTCACACTGACCCTCCAGTGAGCAGTTTGGGAACGGGTAAGGTGTTGGTAAGGGACACAGCTGGGACAGCTGGCACAAACTAACCTAAGCGATATTTCATACTTTACGGCATAATGCTCATCAAGGAGGGGAGGAGGGGTTTATGGTGGATAGAGTGGGTGGAGACTGGGTGTGCATCAGTCTGCTTGTAGCATATGTTTACTCATTTATTTGGGGTTGTTTTTTTTCTTCTTTCTTTTACATATTAAAATGTGTTAATCTTGACTCACGAACTTTCTCTGGTTTGGTCTTTGTATTCTCTCCCGTCTTGCTAAGTGTGAGGAGGGAATAATGAGCTGTGTGGTGCTTAGCTGTTGGCTATTGTCAAGACACCACACATGATGTGTACAAATCACTTGCTCTGGAACAAGAAGGTTGAAACAAATTTTTGCACAATATTTTTAATTTTTTTTTTTTTTTTAGCCTTCAAGGAGAACATGAGAGAGAAAATGAGCACTGTATCCTCCCCAAACCCAAAAGCTAACCATAGGAATTTGAAAATAGTAGAGAATTACTTTTTCCTGAAAGGGCACTCTTTCTTCCTTGTATGATCACCAGTCATAGGCAGTAGTAGTTATAAGCAAAGCCGTATTAAACTTCAAGTTTTTTGCTAATGCATCATTTCTGAGAGAAGTAGTTGCTGGGTTTATGTTATGTGAGGCTGCCCAGAAAGTTTTAAAAAATCTTTAGCACTCTCTATAAACCCAGCAGCTCATTCAGACCTTCATTTTCTACAGTGACCATAAATATGGTAATTTTAGCATTTCCCACTCTTTTCTCTTAAAGAAATGATCCTCTCAGTGGGTCAGCCATTTCTGACATTTTCCTGCATTTTATAGAGATAAGCAGCAAGCTGGAAGTGCCTTCCCCAAGCCCCATGCAACAAGAATTTATAATATTAATTGCCAAAAATTACCAGCTGCAAGTAATTTTATCTAACAAAGCTGCTCTGTGCCTTCCTCAAGACAGCATAGTACCTTTTTTTCCCAAGCAAGCACTTAAGCATGTAAATAGGAAGAAGCCCAAAGTATATTAATGTTTAAAAAGTAAAATGTCAGGCTCAGCTAAAGAGTTTTTAAACATCTATATTTTTCTTCTTTTTTTTCTTAAATCACATTTTTCCTCAGAGGAATGTGTTTTGGGACCCAACTGAGCAACTTTCAAATGATCAGAGCTAATAGTTTTACTGCAAAGTGACAAGAACTACAGAGCTATGTAAGACTCGTGTCTAAAATGGGGAAAAATACCATTTAATTTTTAAAAATTGATCACATAAAATCATGTGTAGTTTCTGCCCTTTTTTAAGAACACAGAAGCAGAAGAAAAAACCCATATAAAGAAGGAAAATGTGATTGGAAAAAACTGTTACTAGATATGGAAATAAAGGGGATTGCCTACTAAGTATATGTAAATGACAAGTCTGTATTTTACAGTCTTCTGGGGTCTGTAGTAAAATCAAAATAAATAAAAGGTTTTCTGCTGATATATGTCAGCAATGACAACTTTTTTACTCCCAAGTTACTGCAATTTCAGCTTCATGTCACAGAACAGGAAACTGCAGACCAGAGATCTTAAATGAGATATCCAACCTGTAACAGAGTTTGAAAATAAAGCAAAGCTGATGTACAGTCCTAGATTTCAGATACAAAATTAAAAGTTTTACGAAAACATTTGGAAAGAAATCTTGGTCTTATGAAGAATTTTACAGCTGCATAATAAAACTGGATTTTTGCTTAGTCCTAGCAGCATTATATTGAAATTATGATATAGGGAAAGTAAAATTCTACAGACGATAGTACTTTAGAAATTTATTTCTCCCCTTCCAGAAAACAACAAAAAACAGGGAATATCTACTAATGGTTATGAAGTTTTCTATCCTTTATGTATGCCCACAGTTAAATGACTGGTCTCATTTAAAAACACACATGAAGAAAAAAATCCCTCTGAAATGATACAGAGTAGAATTAGGTTAAGAAATAATAAACTCAAATCACCAGCAAATATGACCGATAATTGATTACAATCAAAGACCCAGAAAACTGCCAAACTGAATAATATCAGATGAAGGAATAGTTTACTTCCTTGTAATCAGAACTTACCTGAATTCTTTTCCCATGATAACTGTGTGATTTCAGACTTGTCTCTAAGTGTCTCTATTTATCAATGGTAATTTTAGATACAACATGTTGGGTTTTTCATACATGTATTGTGGGCACTTAAATTCAGCTGTCAGTTAAGTCCAATAGTGCCACATGCTGTATAAACATAAAAATGATAGATGACATAATAACAGTCTCTTCTCAGTGTTTACAAAGTGCTCTGAGAGCCAAGGAGACATTAAGACAAGTCAAAACCAAAGGTCTTTGCTTGCAGACAAAAGCACAAAAATCCAGGTAAAGAGAGGAACAGGCCAGTGAATTATTTACTACAGAGTAAAGGAGACAGGCAGTTTTCTGGGGAATCTGATCCACCATAAAGGCACGTTGCTAGTGTAGGAGTGTGTGTGCATTGATCCCACTGGAGGATCCAGGTACTGCTGGGGCTGAACAGAGTTGCTCAAAGTGGAAGCAAGAGCCATCTGTTCAAACTATGGCTGAAAACATGTGGACTAATGAGAGGGAGAAAGCAAGATGATGATAATTAGATGAGAGCTGGAGCTGAGAATTTGCATCAGGCAAATGCAGTTCTAGTTGGGCTTTGGCCCTTCTAATTTTCTCCCTGAGTCACCTCATAACCCAGTAACGTGCTTGTCGTCTTTCTAAGTTTACTGCTTTCAGACATCATGAACTCTTTTTTTTTTTTTTTTTTTTGTTCCAGTCAAAGCTGTCTGTTCAGACAAACTGGTTTCCCTCATAGAGGCTTTCTTTTCACACATGGGAATATCTGCTCCTGCAGCTTGCACATCTGCAACAATTTCTTTTTGAAAAATGTCATAGAATCATAGAATCATAGGTTACGCTGAGTTGGAAGGGCACACAATGATCATCTAGTCCAACTCCTGGCCCTACACAAACCCCAAGAATTCCACCATGTGCCTGAAAACATTGTCCAAGTGCTTCTTGAACTCAGACAGCCTTGGTGCTGTGAGCCTTTCCCTGATGAAAGCTGTGTACCCGATCTGTTCCAGTGTTCACTCACCCCTTGGGTGAAAAATCTTTTCTTGATATCCAACCTACACCTCCCTAACTCAGCTTCATGCCATTTCCCTGAGTTCTCTCACTGTTCACAAGAGTGAAGATATTGGTAGTTGCCCTTCCACTTCCCGTCATGAGGATGCTGAAGACCACAATGAGGTCTCGGCTCTCCCTGTCAAGCCTTCCTGCTTTCCATTGTCCTTCAGGACTGCCTCCAAAGGGACTCTTTCAACCAGGCTCCTAAACAGGCCAAAGTCTCTCCTCTGGAAGTCCAAGGCAGTCATTCTGCTGCCACTTCTCCTTACATCTACAAGAACCTAAAACTTGTATTATTTCACGACTTCCTACGCCATGGGCAGTTTCTGACCACACATCACCTACCAGTCCTTCTCTGTTCACAAACAACAAGTCCAGCATGTGCCTTCCCTAGCTGGCTACCTCATCCATTGTGTTGGGAAATTATGTTCCAGGGACCTTCTAGACTGTTTCCTTTCTGCTGTATTTGATTTCCAGCAGACACCTGGAAAGATGATGTCTCCCACAAGAACAAGGGCTAGCCGACATGAGACTTCTTTCAGATGCTTATAAAACACTTCATCTGCCTTTTCACCTTGTTTGGGTCATCTGTAAGAGACTCCTGCCATACTACCTGTGTTGATGAGCTTTTGCTGGTTCTTATCCATAAATACTCAACCCCTTCCTTATCCCCATCAAGCTCTAAATAGTCAAAGCACTCCCTAACATATAGAACTATCCCACCATCTCTCTTTCTTCACTTGTCCATTCTGAGTCTATAGCCATCCATTGTAGCACTAGAGTTATGTGAATTAATCAATCATATTTCCATGTTTGTGATAATATCATAATTTTCTAGCTTCACAATGGCTTCCAGCACCTGCTGTTGCTGTTGGTGTAGATACACTTCATGTGGTTATTGACCCTGACACCTTTTTGGGGAGTGAAACCTTAACCTCTAGGCCAACATTCTCAGGTATTTCTGTGATTACTAACACATCAACAACCTCTTTGTTGGCACATGCATCTCCATCCCCTACCCCCACTGAGGAGGCTAGGGTCCTGCTTCCATCAGTACAGGGACATGTCAAGTGTGCTCTGGTGTACTCAGAAAATTGTGGGGCAAGCTGAAGGACCTTACTAGCACTTTGTTCCTCAAACACTCTCATGCCACCCCCAGGCTCATCTCTAGCAAGTCTTGCTTTATCCTTTTCATCTTTCAGATCTACTTGAAAGTTCTTTTGGTGAGTCTTCTTAACGCTTGTGCAAAGATCCTTTCCCCTTTAGGAAAGTTGTGTACCCCATCTGCTGCCAACAGGTTTGGTGTTATGTAGACTGACCCATGAACAAAAACCCTCAAATACTGCAGCTGGCACAAGTCTCAGAGCCAGTGTTGATCAGCTGGGTATTCCTGTTTCTTCCAATATTCCCTGCAATTGGAAGGATAGAAGAAAAAAATATTTTGTATTCTTGATTTCTTTAACCAGTAAACATTTAGACAAAAACATCTGCAAGGTTGACAGAGCAAGTTTGAAATGAAAATACATAATCCTTCTCTCTTTTAAAGACAAGTATTATTATGAATAATAGATAATTATTTTGATTAGTTAAGAAGTTCTCCTAGATAAAATTGCATTAATTTCTTAATTTTTATTTTTGAAAACAAAAGCATAAAGCTACTCTCTTTCCTGTATTCTTGAAAAGGAGTCCTTGCATAATGTGATAAAATAGTAGAGGCAGCCCAGGAGGTAGAAATAAAGAATCAAAAAAAGAAACAAAAGCCAAATCTATTCTCTCAGAAAATGGACTAGTTTTTACATAAGTGTTTCTAAAGTGTTCACTTTTGGGCATAGATGGAATATGGAAAATGTCATTAGAAAGGTGAACTTTTTTGAGTGACTTGGAAATAACAAGTGCCAATGGAAGTTATTTTGCATAGCAGCCACTTTCTTTGGCATTTTTGATCTTGAAAATATTTCCTCGATTTAAAAGTAAAAAGACTTAAAATGACTTGAGACTTTCAAACTGTGCATGTCTGAGATAAAAAAGATACACTGTGTAGTACCTACCACACTCACAGAAAAAGGTCATTGTACTAAGAGATGCTTATTTCACTCACAAAATATGATTCATAGCAGTAAAAATGCAATAGAATTACAAAATGCCATGACAGAAATGTTAGTGATTTATCTCTACATAGTTTTCATTATTGTCCCTTTGATGCACTTTGGTAAGTGGTAGAGAGCATTTGTGGTTAAGTACTGAATTAGAAAAGGAGAAATATAGGGTGAATCATATATGATCTGATAGTATGCATGTTCTCTACAGATGTTGTAAACAGATGCTATAGCGGTAGAGTCAGTTAATACATCCACTACAAGATGAGACCATTGGAAAAAGGAAATGAGGCAGACTTTCTGATTTATTCCTAGGAGAAATCCCCCAAAAGTTTCAGTAATCAGAGTGTTACTTAATAATAGAGGGTTAATATAATAATAATATAACAGTATAATAAAAATAAAATATAAATAAATAAATAATATAAATAATAATATGATAAAATAATTACATATTAATTCCTTTAGAGTATTTACTATTAGAGTGACACAGCCACTATAATAGGTGTCTCAGTATTGAGAACATGCAGTATTTGCATAAAGTAGCAAATTATTTTGCTTCTGTTTGTTGTACTCTGAGTAACTGTTGGGTAACTTGGGAGCATTTTGCTGATGTGATGGAGGAAGTTGGTGCTGATTAATGGTTTTTCAGAAGGTTTTACTGTCTTCTTTTATTAGGTAAGACTACTTTTTTTCCTGGACAGTCACAAGCAGTAGACCACTAGCAGAATAGGGGACACATAATCCATATGATCTTCTATAAGTCAAGTTCTTAGCTCATTTAATGGGCTGATTTTTCCTTCTGGAGTGTCTGGCCCTACCTCTTAAGTGATAAAGTAATTTTCTTCTAGATTACAGTGAATGCAGTAGACCTTTTACATCAATCACTTGTTGCAGAATCAGAGCTATAGGTGGTGAGGCATATGGTGAGACACATATGCAGAACTTCATCAGAAATGTTTAAACTTTTGTTGTTATCTAATCTAACAAGGTACTACACAAAATCTTTGCAATAAGGAAATACCTAAATTGCAATACTAAACACTTCTTGGAGTCTGGATGTGACATGTTTATATTCAACTAATTAACACCTTTTGAAAGAGGGGGAAAAATTAGTAACACCTTTTGAAAGGGGGAAAATTAGTAAGAAACAACCATAAATAGACTGACCATGTCTTAGCCATGTTCCAAAGACTGTGCTTATTCCTTCCTATAGTTTGGTTCCAGTCATACATATGCTAAGATGTACATACATGTATATCTGATGCAAGTTCCTGCATTCTGGTATTTGAAAAAAGTTTATGTCACTTACCCTTCTTTTTGAATCAAGTTAATGGATTTAAAGATGCAATTTAAGCCCAAGGACCTCTCTGTCTTTAGCAATATTAGTCAAGTCATATTGGAGTGCAGTAATTGGGTCTTTGCTTAGTACATTTATTCAGACTTGCTGGAACAGAGAGAAAGATAATATGGTACAAAGTAATTGCTCTGGAACTGTACAGAGGTCCTGGTATGCAGCACAGTGTGTTTCCCTCAGTGCATCCAGAGGGTAATAACAAGGATGTTCTGGGATGTTGGAATGTTCTTCAGAGTGACTAGGTGCGTTTGATCCATGGGATTTGGGTGAGCCCTTATGCCTTCTGCTGAGAGTGATGGAGAGAATCCAAGAGAAAGAAGGTGCAGTGAGAAAACTGCTAGAATTGCAGGTGTTGGAGGCAGGAGAAGCTTGCAGCATGATAAAGGAGTAGTTTAGTCATGCCATAGAGATGCCCAGTTGGGAGAAGACACCTCTGAGGATGCAGATAGCAGTGCAGACGCCTATTGTGTTTCTGACAAGCCCTTCTTAGACAAGTCTTTCTAGGCTGCTGTTACAAAATATGCATTTAATCCCTTAAGCAGCCTTTGAGGGGTGACTGCTGGAGATGCAGCCTTGTAGACCTCAGAGCTCAGCTTGCAAGCAGTCTCTGCAAAGGAGGGGGCTATATTTACCCCACTGAGACAACTCATTGCTTCTGCTTCACCATGCACTATGTCAGTGAGAAAATGCTGTAGGAGACTGACATTTGCTGACCATGGGGAGGAGACAATAGTCTTTATCTTTTGTTCAGTCTAACATGACATGAGTCTTTATCATCCTTCTCACTGCAGAGAGGTATTTTTTCTCCTTCCCTAAACAGCAGAAATCACTGCAGGTGGTAAGTGACAGGTGGTACCTCTGGTATCATTCCTTTGCTTCTGCCTCAGGGTCCCATAAGGGAACCGATTTCAGAAACCCCAAAGAGTCTGTAAGGTTTTTGTGTGGTGCCACATATGCCAGCTGAAACCAGTGTATATTAGTTTCTGATTTTTACAGCCTCAAAAGAGATGCAGCTGCATTGGTTAACTGTTATTTTGGCTATAAAGCAGCATTTCCTTTTTCTACTCAGTGGTCTGATATAATGCTGCAATAATGGCACAGTCATCAATGAACTGGAGCAAAGTCACATGTTGGTCTCCACTGCTAGCCCAGATTTACTCTATGATTTACTTTTGCTAATCCTGCTTCTGAGCTGTCTGTTTTGCCTAGTTTGGTTTCTTCCCTCTTTTTAAATAACTTCTATTAAGCTTTTAAATAACTACTATCACCTGGAATAAAATTTACATTGTTACCTATTTCCAAAGCCAAGCCCGGCTTTACAGGCTACATACAATACTGATAGTATCAGAAGCCTGTTTTCTCCCCTGGAACTCATGCTTTTTACTTTACCAGACGGAGGAACAATACTTTAATATCGTTTTTGCTGCCTACATATACTAAATGAAATAGCTGTATTTGGTACTTCATAAACAAAGAGGAAGACAAAATATTTGTTTCTTTGTTTGACCGATGACCTTGCTATGCAAAAGGACATGAGAACCTTACAGTAATATAGATAGCATACCTTATCATCATCATGGCTAGACTTTGAAAATGAAGATTTGAGAAAGGCTCTACCCACGCTTGCTACAAGTGCACTGAATAGCATGCCTTATAAAAAAAAATAGTATGCCTTATAAAAGAAAATGAAAAGACATGGGAAATGCTAAATAATTATTGTGTCTTCCAGTTAGTTCTGTCTGTAGAATATTGCATCAGATAAGCCTGTTTCACTGTTGGGCCTAGAATTTTTTTTAAATTACATAATTAATTACCAATAAAGACAAGTGGTATATTATCTCTCTAGCTGATCTGTCTCGTTAGCAGGCTTTCTGGTTGCACTAGTAGGTTTAAAGCTGATTAATATAGTTTTTAAGTCTCCTTTATGAAATCCAAGCACAAAAATTTAGCTAAGTCTTCTAACACCCATCACCTAATTTTGAAGCAACCTATACTGCCTTGTAATTGTTCACTCTGCAAGGCCAAGTTAAATATGTACATTTCTGGATAAACTTGCATATGTCATAACCCTTTAGCCCTGCACTGGCAATGTTTGGATACTTTATTAGCAACAAATCTAATCATAATAATCCACACTATTAGTGTTGTCCTTCTCACACCTTACGAAGAGTCTGCTATCCACTACTCTGCTACAAGCTCTCAGTGACAGCTGACAAACAGTTCATAGAGTACCAAAAATCTGTATACCCCTTCTACTTATCAGCCCTCAGTACAGCTGATGGCCAGGTAACCAAGCCATCTAGGTAGCTGGCTTTTAACTCCTTGAAATATGTAGAAACTCCTTCTTCCTCACCTCAGGTTTCTCTATTCTTTTGCTTTGGTGCTCTCTCCTCACCCCAGATGTAGATGGTTCTGACTTGCAGATGTCAGAGTGTATTTAGACAATGATGCTGTCAGGTATTGCTATGTTGCAAGTCATTCTGAGGAAATGTATTATTTTTCAAGTGACGAGGAAAAAGTGAGGAAGAAATAACTCACAAGCATACAAAAGTGGAGGTGCTTCCCTTGAATGTTTAAGTGCACAGCACTGTGACCTTGTCAAGTGACTGAAGAACACTTATGCTTTATTTTTCCCTGCATTCCTTCTGAAACAAACAAGACTAGTAGAAATGCGACTTCCATTAACTTTTGGGCAGTGTTCATAACAGTCTATAACAGTAGGACCTACTTGAGTCCTATGAAGAAGGAAATTAATTTTAAATGCAAAGGCTCAAATGACATTAAGGCACTTCCAATAAATAAAAGAGAATTTCTTCACTTCCAATATATTTGAAACCATTTTTCTGCATATTCAGAGTTCATCATAAATCATTGTCGTTTTTCGTTGTTTTTTTTTTATTGTGAGATCATGTGGACAACTGTAATTTTCTCTTGCTGTATGGCTATGATTTTATTGTCAAATTATTCCCATCTGATACATACTACATGTTCCTATTTACTTTGAAGGGTATGAGGTTTAGTGAGGATAAGAGTAAGATATTTAGGAAGTGTTTTATTTTCCAAAAAGTAGTATATAATAACAATTGATATTTAAGAAAATAATAAAGCAACATCAGTAATGTAAGTTAACAGAACCTATGCCTTATGCCATCCTTCTTGTTTGCACAGAACCTTTACTAAATACTGAAAGCTGTGTAAGCTGCGAGATGCTGAGAATTCATTCCTTCCATCTGGAGTGTACAATGGCAGTGACAACTGCAAAAAGTATGCACATCAGCTTACTTATGTGCCTTGACCCTGCTCCAACCCGTTACAGCACCACTGCAAGAGAGAGTGAAAGCAGGAATAAAAGACTTTCAAATAATATAAAACTATGACCATAAATAGAGATTCAAAAGCATTCACAAACATTTAACATAACTTTAAATAATTTGATATCTTCTTACAGGAGTTTTATCAGTGCCGTAACTCTGAGCCTAGGTCTTAAATAAATCCACAATTCCATCTAGAAATTCTGAGTTTTTAGACCATGTAAGCCAGAAATTCAACACAGGTTTCAGATTCAGGTACAGAGCTAGTTTTTTCTTAAGAACTTTTTTCAGCAACAAAACTTAGGTAAAGTTTTACTTCATTCAGTTTTTCTTTGAATGGTTTCTGAAGCTGCTATAATTGTAGCTTTCATCTCCAATGAAAATGCAAAACTTTTTGGGGAAAGCACTCAGATTAAGACTGAAGGGTATGCAGGTGAAAATAAATAGGGAAAGACTGAAAGTGAGTGGTAAAATGAGTCAGTAAACTCATTACTGCTTTACTGTTTCACCTTTGAGTAGAAACTGTACTAAATTACATTTATCTTCAGGTCTTGTGAAGAAATGCAACTGTTTTAGTTTCTGAGGTAATCAAAGTAAGACTAATGTGCCTGAATACTCTTCTGAAGATAGAAGTCACTGCCCCAGAACTTGTCTAACATTCTGGTTAAAATGACTGATATTTCACACTATTATATAAAAAGGCAACACCATTAAAATAAATGTATTTCAGAAAAAAAGACCTTAGAAAAACCATAGTCATTGAAGTCCTGGCAAAGGAACACATATTCTATGAAAGAAGGTTCCATGTTTATATTAAGTGTTTTAAACGGTGGTAGCAGGAGTTGGTGTATTCAAAGCAAAGCCTCAAAAATGATCTTAAGAACTTTGTAGAAAATAATGTGATAGAAGTGGAGAAACAGCTGGTGGATTTCTTTGGAAAAGCTTTGGCTCATTCAAAAAGAAACTGTCTAACTTAAGCATTGTCATTAATTTCAGAGAGGTTCTTTGATGACATCTGAGAGGAACTTTAGTTCTTTGAACCTGTATGGTAGAAAAGACGTGTATGAATTATGCCCTGAGTATGCTGTCATTGCAGTGTTATTGTCATCACAAAAGCTGATTAGTCAAGATATCGAAAGAGTCTGAATTGAACCTAGTACTCCATCTGATCATTCAGCTCTGTCAAAGGCAAAAACCTGCAGGCCCTGTGATTGGTTAAAAAGCCCACAAGATCAAAGACAGTATGGATCCAGGTATTGAACTGAAAAATAAATTTCCCAAAGATCATAATTACAAGAGTTGAACATTTTATTATGATGAACACAGTATTAATGGTTATGATGTACAATGTTAGTAAGCTAATTAAATGTCTCAAAACAAACAAATACACTAAACCTGTAAAAAAATTTAAACTCCTGAAGCATTGAAAAATTGTCCTACAATTTCTCCACTAGTAAGACTGAGATAATGACAGTTTCCTCCTATGTACAGTGTTGTAGTTCCCATGGGCTATTGCATGCTATAAAATAAAAAAGCAAATGCAACCTAATAGTTGACACTTCTGTAGAATTCTTGGAAACATATTCAAATTAAACAATGGTTTTACAAACATATAGAATTAAAAATATATACAAATACATTGAAGAAATGGGCATTGACCTGTCAGAAACAGAAGAATATATATGTTATGAAGCCTCATCATGAATAATGTTTTCTTCACCCACAAGGAAAGATACTAAGGGCTCAAACCACATAAAGTTATTACAGACAAGAAAGGAGGAGAAAGGGAATTTCTGTAGGAGAAAGGAGGAAAAAAGGAGTAACTTTGTCCTCTGTCACAAGTTTCCTTATGTAATGAATGTGGCTAAGTATCAACTTGTGATTTATGAAATAAACAGGGTGAGATAGAAAAAATGTGTTTATATTTAGATGACTTTAGTAATCCACTAGGGTGCCTTGGCAACAGAGATAATGACTCATGAAATGATTGCTCATTTCTTGTCATGCATTGTCCCTCAGGAGGAGTTGCTCAGAGTGAAAAATTAGATCTGTGAAACTTTCAGGTCTTGACTATGGGAATGACATGATCAGAATCACAATCACATATCTGGACCAAAACAAATGAAGGTGAGGTGTGTTGGATAAGCAAGGTCTGACTTATGTGTTTTGTACATTTAACTGTCCCTCTCCCCCTCTCAACTCCATTTTCTGCTTTACGTTTCAGTTCTATTCTTTGCTTCTTAGCAGCTTGTAAGTGACTGTGATTTTCCTTGATAGGTCCATTGCAAACATGATCTCAAAAGAATTGTTCAACAGAGATAATAGCTAGATTCAAGGTTAAAGGAAAACTCATCATAATTACTGCCCTTTTAAAAGGCCTAAAAAACCCAAAAAAGCCTCTCCAGTTCAGAAACTCCCATTTTTTTCCATGGAGCTTTCAGTGCAGAACCTTTACCCTCTATAAAGAGATAGGTTACTCTATGACTTCTTTCCATTGGGGTTTTATTTATTCTTTGGGCCAAATCATTGCAGCTGAGGAATTCTTGTAAATCATCTTAACTCTCTATATAACCACGGATAGTTTTCTTTAAACAGCTGATATACTAGGTGAAGCCTGAGTGTACTATTCTTTAGTCATTAGAAGGTGTATTTTCAAATAGCTCAGGTTTATGTAAGCCTGTATGGAAGTGTCATTAATAGAATTTGTGCATCTCTGTTCCACATAGAGTTTTGCAAATCTCCCCTTAAAAAAATGTCAAAACAAACCAAACATCTTCTGATGAGGGGGACAGATATTTCACACACCTCGTTTCTTGGACTTTGAATTAGCTGGAATTAGTTTTATTGGCAAATTTCTTTGGGGGAAACTTGACTCAGTACTTTCCACAATTAATATATATTATTTAAAAATGCCCTATCAGGCTCCATAAATTGTTGTCCTGAATTTGGGTTGTGTTTGGCGCTTAAGATACCAGAATTTACTCACAGAAGGATTTGAAAATTTTATTATATGGAGTACATGAAGTTTTTAAAGTAGAATTATTATGTGTCAGTTCAAGTTGGTCCATTAGGAGCATACAGGGCAGAAATTGAAATAATATTTATACAGCTTTATTCCAACTTGTTTAGTGTTATTGTCAACACTAAATGAGATATTTCTGGTGATTTAGTGTTTAGATACATCTAGTATAAGCTTTTTATATTCACAGTGAAAGTGACAGTATAATTAAATTGTTTCTATATTCTTTATGGACTCAAACCTTGAGGTGCTAGTAGGTATAAGACATTTTCTCCTTGCCAGACTGTAAATTTAATTTTTACTTTTCAACCCAGTGTTTTACTTTATTCCTGAGGCTAAAAGGAAAGAACATTGGTGACAACTCAGTTCTCCCTGTGGATGTTCTGCCTTCACAGCAGCTGAAATATCAGAAAGTTTGATGCCTGCAGCAGAGAGCAAATAACTTCAACCCGAAGTAAAAGAAGCTATGTCAGTAGGTAAGGAACAGATTCATGCGCCACACTGCTACAGTACTGGTAGCAACAGTACACAGGCTCATTTAGAGCTCCAGATCTAATATTTTTCCTCTGTCCCTCTGTTCAAGGAACAGGTGCAAAGGTCAAGTGTTTCGTCTTTCATCCCGGACTTTGAGATACTGCTGGCTTTGCTGATCTAAGCTTAACTCTTCTCTGATGCTAGAAGCACTGCAAGGGAAAAGAAAATGCTTAAAATACATTCACAGGAGGGCTAGGATCTGAGCACTCTTGTTCTCACTTATGTCTACATGTGCTCAGACATAGCTTAGAAAAGAAGTTATCACTGCTGTGCATTACATATATGCAGAATATATATGCCCCTTCAGACCCCTTTTTAGCAACTAAGAAGACCAGGAAAAGTCCTCCTTTGACAGATTCAAGATACATTATCTGATGTCTTAAGGTATCATCAGTAGAGCTGCACAACCAAATGACTTTGTCAAGCATATTTTTTTTGCAGACTACTACTTATGTGCTAGAATATGTATATGCAGCAAGCTTTTAAGCAGTAAACTTTTAAAAGTTATTGTAGGCATCATACACCACAAGTTTGGCTTGTGTGACAAGCAAATCACATGCACTCAACAGGCTCCTAAACCATGTTACAGACTAACAAATCCACCTAAAAGTACTTTGGAATATAATGGGCTATGATCAATTATTCATTACTGGACATCTTGGACTATTATTCTGTACGATCTAAGTATCTTACTGTAACAGTATGTGTGGCAGTTCACAGATATAAACAGATTGATGTGTCTGTTAAAGACAGCTGCATTTTATAGTACATCAGAAGAAATTATGTAAATTCAGTTTTCATTACAGACAGCCTCAAACCGTAACATGAGAGGACGAGAGGGAAGGGAGGTAATGCTTTGATGGCCAAGTCCACTCCCACTTTGTTTTTCTTTCAGCTCTTTAGAGATTTGCAACCTTAGCCTTGCAGAAGACCCTCTTTCTCTTCCCATCCAAAAATCAATTATGTGTTAATGGTAATAGTATGAGTTAGTTTTTTTTTTTTCCTGTCTGGACTGGTGACTGGCTACTTTCTAAATAAATTATCTTCACCATCTACTAGTCATTAGTGTCAGGAATCAAATTTCCATTTTGCATGAATCTAAAATGATTGGATTAAAACATAATTTTATGTCTTGCACAAAACCCTTTATAAAACATCCTTGCCCAATACACAAATTTATTACATATCCAGAATCATTGCTGTTGATTTATGAGTCTGAATTTTGTTGCATATTTTACTATCTCATCACTTAGCCTGGTTATACATGATAACATTGAGGCAACAGATAAACATACAGATACATAAACCCATGAACCTCAGAAAAATCCATAAGCCCTGATGAAAATAACATAAGCCCAATACCAATAGTGCATCAATAAAAAATATTTGGGACAGGAAGATGCAGTTATTTATTTAAAACAAATGCTTGTGTCCAGAATAAATTCCATCATGAGATTTCTCTCTAGTGAATTGTACCCATTCTATTGAGCTGAAAAAATACACTGCTAACTCAATAAAATCTTCTATGGAGCTCAGCTGAATGTAAACCATTCTAATGCAATTATCCATGTTTCATTTAGAAGGGGGATCGTCCTGATGCCTCAAAGTATTTCTCCTTTAATAAGTGAGAGCATTTACATTTCATTATCTTGAAAAGGATTTCATCAGAATATTTTGTGAGAATTAAAAAAAAAAAAAAATAAAAAAAAAACACCAAACCAAAAAAAACCACCTCCACCAACAACCAAACCAAAGAATCTAGACTCAATCCTTTATTTGTGCTATCTCAACAGAGCTAATGATACATTAAGTAAAATATTATACTAGATGCATTTTTTTTACCTTGGATACTGTTCTTTCCTTATGTATATACAAAATTATAAAGATCTTGAGTTAGGATAAAGATTTCAAGAGTTTTTACTGACAAGCCCATAGGAACTTTTATTCAGTACCAGTGAAGTATTATATATTTTGCTACCATTTTATACAGAATTCAATTTTGTGTAGTATGAAAAAGTCACTGTTGGCAATTCCCTTTGTGCGAATCCCTGCATAACTGTGCACCCAATTTTCTTTCTTAGTTTCTGTGCACAGTGTTTACAGCATGGCCATGCAGTAAGTGTTGTCAATTCATTGCCCAGAAAGGGCAAACTCTTTCATTTTCTGGAAGGTTAAAATGAATTCAAGAGATATGTCAAAAAAAAAAACCCTCTAAATCTGTGCAGCTGTAACTGGAGTTGAGTACAAGGTCTAAAAATATTCAAATTCCTTCTTCTCTGAGGCCAAAGAGTTCCTGTGTGTAGTGCTTGAGTATCTACAAGCCATCTAACAATAACTGTTGTGTTCTCAGGACCAAATAAACTGAAAGGACCAACATAATGCAGGGGGAGTTACTGGTGGTGACAGTGGTGGAGCAACTGATGTCAGTTCTCAGTGTTACTCTGCAGAGTATCCAGGACCTGCAGAGCACCATGGTGGAGCTTCAAGGGTGATGGGAAGGGTATAAATACAGGCTGCTTCATGATTAGCACACTGAAGTATTGCTTACAGCTCTTAATCTGCTGCAGGTGCCTTTGTTAGAACAGAAGGAGAGAGAACTTTATTTGTGGAAGAGCAGTGTAAAGACTTTTCTCCAGTGGAAATATCAGAAATACAGTTTTCTCACTTGCCTTGGTATGTTTCGGGGGATGGGAAACATTTGCTATGTATTTTAGGGAAAATTAACTTTTCACAGAATCACAGAATATTGTGAGTTGGAAGGAACCCACAAGGATCATTGAGTCCAACTCTTAAGTGAATGGCCCAGACGTGGATCAAACCTTGGTGTTAGCACCAGCCTCTAACCAACTGAGCTAATCTCAGGGTTTTATAAGGACGAGAAGTGAGATATAATACACATCTTTCTAGGTTTTCTGGACTTTTTGTCAATGTGAGAGTCACTTTTCACCCTGCAATCAGAACTTCTCTCATTCTTCCTGGTAGAGCTTGTTTTTTGTCTTGTAACCCTGCAGTTTTTGCACTGCACAGAATGCTTGCCTCTGGGAGTAAAAGATTTTTTTTAATGAATGTTTGAAAACTTTGGTTCAAAGGGATTTTTCCTTCTAACTGTACTAAAAGAGCAATGAGAAAAACTCCATGGGGTTCAGCAAGATGAGCTCTGACATTTACCTTCATGCTCATCTGACATGTAATGTCCCTCATGCTGCTTTTGCTCTTGTTGTCCTTCAGCTTTCACTATTGAAAGTGGCATTTGGACTTAGATTTGTAGATAATGTGCCATCAGAGCACATAAAAAAAAGGATACTGAGCAACAGTATTTTTAGTCTTTTTCATCATCATATTGAGGCTTGAAAGGAGCTTCCTATGAAACAGAGCAAATTAAATTTACTCATAAGTTCCTACCTAATGAAGCATTATACTTATAGGATTCTTCAAGATCTCTTACAGCCACCTCAGAATTCTTAAAGAGTGGTATCTCCTGGTCAAAGTTCTTCAGGAGAAAGAAGTTTTCTGAAGATGACTTCTGTCCATATTTTCTCTGCTCCCCTCTTGATTTTGGAGATTTTCTTGGATAGGAGGAGTGGTGACATTCAGCTAATTTCCTTTACATGAACATGACTTATTAATATAATCAACAGTAATCTCAAGTGAAACATTTTCTTTAAGTTTACCTAATATTATCTGTTGGAGGTTCCCCGCGAAAGGTATATTCATGGTGGAGAAAAATCTCTGAAGAGAAAGAGAACTGAAGAAAAAACAGCTTTTGAACGCAGCTAAACTACTGAACAACAGACAACTTCTTACCTCAGAGACTGCTTTTCCTGTTATAGAAGTGTTACATTTATTCAATTTAGTAACAAAACCATCACAACATCCTTTTTCTGAAACGAGATAGGACCTGCAATTTAAAGTCTAATTTGCACAGAGTCCAGCTTTAAAAGGTGTATTTACTTGGACAATATAAATTGACAGAAATTAAATACCAGACAGGAAGGAAAAAGAAGAGTAAGACAGGTCTAAAACTCTGCAAGTTCTATTTGCTGCAGAAAAATTTGAAGTCTTGATTATTGATCAGCAACAGGTTGAAAGAGAAAATACAGTGCAGAAAATATCTGACAGCTGATGAAAAAACTGAACTTCTTACTTTGCAAGAAGCTCTCTATGAACAAGGGAAAAAATACTATGTTAGCTTGAAAAGCTGCTGTTTGTGACTCAGCTTAGTGGAACACCAAACCCTGTGACTACGTTATTCACTGATTTTTACCCTTGGCAGATTCCAAAGGGACTGCTGCCATTCCAGTGAGAAGAAATCACAGATGATTAGGTAGAATTAAATGTACATCATGTACAGCTTACCATGAATAAGGATATCTCCCTGAACTTCACTGTATACAGATATTGTAAATTTTTATGTATGGTTTTCAAGAAAAAAAGTTTTATGTAAAAATACATTGAAGATTAATTAGTTAATGTAGTCCTTCAAAGCCAGACACATATAACACTTAACATGTTTACTAAACGTGTATCAATAGCTGCCCTTAAACAACAGCAGAGGTGGAATGAAATCCAACAACCTCCAAGCCAGGGCTGACAATTTGTTTTCACTTTGACTGAGGAGTCAATACAAGCTACTTGATTGTACGGACATCTTTAAAGTTTTAATTTTGGAGCATGAAGGTTTATTATATTCCTGCCTGCATCTTTGTTGTTATTGAAACATTGTCTTCTATATTGGTCTCAAGAAATTAAGTACTCCTATATAGATTTAGTAGCTGATTTATCTGGTAGGTCTCTCTTCTTAAAGTGTCAGTGTTGGCTTCTTGCAGCCGAAATTTTAACCTGCATAATAAACCCACCCCAAATTAATTGCAAATTAATAACCTAATGCAGTGTTACTGAGTCTTGAAGGCTATGTTAAACTCTTAAACCTTTCACTGTTTTCAAGAGATGAATGCTATATTAAAGTTCTCTGGTTGTCACACAAAATGAATGTAAACTTGAAACACAGTGGTTAAATTTAGTGTAGAAGCACACATGAAGAGAAACTGTAATCTGCAGACAGGAAATTCCTGTTTTGAAAATGTGGCTATGGTGTTGCAAGTTTTGCCAAATTAGTCACTGCAATATACACAATGACTTCTTGCTTTGACGCTTGGTCTGTAATCATGCAGTCTGAGTCATGTTGCAAGGCTGGACAATGGTCTTCAAGGAAAGGACTTGCATGTCATGACATGTCATCAAGCGTAATCAATTCACTCCAAATAATTTACTGTCATTTAGTAATTTGAAAAAAAATAATCCAAGTGCTATACTATTTTGACTTCTTTTGTTGTAGTTTCCTTAACAGATCAACAGAAACAAATACTAGTTATACTTCTGCCTAATATTGCCCAAAATCAGGGGTAACATTGTGCCATTTGTGATAGATTTTTCAAGGAGAAAAATGTTTACACTTGTTGGAATTTTATTTTGGGCAAAATCCAGAGACATATCACTGGAAATATTCACCAAAGAATAGCATAAAGATAATGACATGCATATGATTTGTAAAGGTTTAGGGAGCATGTTGAAGTTAAAACTTTGACCTTCACATTTTTTATTCAAGTACTGATACAAGTATGAGTGGACCATTTCTTACTCCCTGTAAAATCTCCACTACTACCAGGCTTGTCATTGTTTTGCTCATTAACTATGTGATAGAAGGGTTCACTTCTCAAGACATTTCCAGGATACTACTTTCTCTCTTGTCTTTTGATGGGTTAATGGTTATGAACCAGCTCATTAAAAAACTCTGTCTAATGCTGCTGCTAAATCCAATATCACTTTTCTTCTTCAGCCTCAGGGCTTTTTTTCTTTGCTTTTTGTTATGTTTTTATTTCTTTTCCACATGAAAATGCATCTTTAGAGTCCAGCACTGTGTAATGAATAATATACAGGATTACCATATATTCATTGGTATAATGATAATGTCTCCGGAAGGTATCAGCAATTTACTTTAGCCTCAGACTAGTCAAAGTACCTTTGTCAATATTTAATCTCTATTGACTCATGGCTTGATTACAATGCATAATGCTGACCACATCAATCTTCCCTTAAAGCCTGACTTCTGCTTCTGACAAAACTCTATTGATAAATTTGATTCATCCTGACATTGCAAAGCTAAAAAACTGCTGAGATTTCCACTCTCTATAAATTTCCACAGGTTTTTACGCTGAGAGGACACATAGCAATATCTTGCTGTGCTAACCACTACATCTGTTTGTCCTTTTATGTTTCAAATGCAAAAGTGAAATAAAGCAATAAGAAACATAAAACTGCGTAAGTGTAAGTTGTATCTTCTGTTTTGAACAACTTCTCCTTCCTCATAGAAACCTGAAGTAAACCAGTAAAACTTCAAAGCCCATTATTACTTGTTTTGGAATTAAACAATTCTTTCCAGCAAAACATCTTGGCATGTGCTTGACTTTATGATACTGTGAGGCTCTCTTCTAAAGAGATGTATATTTAGGTATTAAAAGCTTTTGTTGAGCTACCTCCAACTTTACTTGCTGTTTTATAATATGAAGGATTATACAGGGATGTATTAGTTAGCTGTCTTGTTTTTAAGAGGAAAATAAACATTCCTAATAAAA
Organism: Pyrocephalus nanus; assembly: GCA_038380795.1. NCBI lineage: Eukaryota > Metazoa > Chordata > Aves > Passeriformes > Tyrannidae > Pyrocephalus > Pyrocephalus nanus. The sequence goes on along the minus strand of CM076263.1, from coordinate 61,955,298 downwards.
GAAATGCATTTGTCAATTTTATTCATGTATTATTTTACCTTTGGATGTTTGATCTCTAAATCCAATAATTTGTATGAAAAATACCACACACTCACCTGAACACACAGCTCATCAGAATATCTATGATCTAGGGTTTGGATCAGATAGTTAGTAGATGTGGGTATAGGTGGGGATAGTCTGAAAAATCTAAAATCTAGTGCATGCAAGTATGAACATATGCAGAACTGACTTGTTGTATGGCAAACAAATTCAAAAACAGCAAAATAAAACCAATAGGAAATAATTATCTTGCTGCAGCAAGATATATTTGAAACAAATATCTCAGGCTTAAATAAGAATATTTAGATGTATCTTATGTAATTACACTTACAGAGACAACATTCAACTCTGTGACAACTTTTGGCTCTAAACAAAATGCATACCCATAAGAGTCTACATGCTAGCTTTTGGTGTGGCAGATGCTTGAAGAAATTCTGGCAAAATAAATAAAAACTGGTATATCTAGCAAGGTAGTCATAAATAGATAAGCATCTGTTCTGTTACTTTCTATACATCTTTGCTTAGAAAATATTAGCGGGTTAGAGTCACAATATTCTTACTACTCATTACAACATGATTTTATGATTGGTTCTAGAAACTTACCACAATATATGAAATGAAAATATTTAGAAATAAATCTTAAGGACCAAATACTAAATCTTTGAAAATTAACCTGAAGTAGAATTGTTGTTGCTTATCAGTTGTGAACTGCTTGATAATCATGTTTAGGTAGTCTTTTTCCAGATATCAGTTCTTTGGCTGATGTTCCATAGCAGGTCATAGATGCAATTGTATGTATATGTCAACACAAAGATGACATATACAGAGATTTGGCCCAAAATCATAGAATCATACAATCATAGAATTAACTGGGTTGAAAAAGACCTCTGAGATCATCAATTCCAACCCTTGATCCAACCCCACTGTGATTACCAGATCATGGCACTCAGTGCCACATCCAGCCTCGTCTTAAAAACCTCCAGGGACGGTGAATCCACCACCTCTCTGGGCAGGCCATTCCAATGCCTGATCACTCCCTCTGTAAAGAACTTCTTTCTAATATCCAACCTAAACCTCCTCTGGCAGAGCTTAAGCCCGTGCCCTCTTGTCCTATTGCTGATTGCCTGGGAGAAGAGACCGACCCCCATCTGGCTACAACCTCCTTCCTCTCAGGGAGTTGTAGAGAGTGATGAGGTCACCCCTGACCCTCCTCTTCTCCAGACTAAACAACCCCAGCTCCCTCAGCCTCTCCTCACAGGACTTGTGCCCAAGTCCCTTCACCAGCCTGGTTGCTCTTCTCTGGACCTGCTCCAGCACCTCAATGTCCTTCCTGAACTGAGGGGCCCCGAACTGAACACAATACTCAAGGTGTGGCCTCACCAGTGCTGAGCACAGGGGAAGGATCACTGCCCTGCTCCTGCTGGCCACACTGTTCCTGATCCAGGCCAGGATCCATTGTCCTTCTTGGCCACCTGGGCACACTCTGGCTCATGTTCATCTTCCCGTCGATCCAAACCCCCAGGTCCCTTTTCCACCTGGCTGCTCTCCAGCCACTCTGTGCCCAGCCTGTAGTGCTGCAGGGGTTGTTGTGGCCAAAGTGCAGAACTCGGCACTAACTAGTGCATATCAAATTGTGCTGACTACCTTTGAGTCGAATTAGCTTAGATACTGCCATTTATTTTTGCATTTCACTTAATGTTTGATTCACCTGAAAGTGGTGATTTCATTTGCCTCAGGATATTTCTAGTCAGTGTTGCATATTTGATTTAAGATCTGAATTTAGTTACATGTAACAATGACTCTTCAGTTTTACATTGTCTGCAACACTTCTTTGCTCCAGTAGATAGAGACAGTATTAAAAAGTCATGGTTGTACAGTCAGTCTTATGATTATAATGATGCTTTCTTGCTTACTGGCTCAATTTCTCATTTACACATCAGTAGATAACACTTCGTAATTTGACAGCAAACAATGAGCACTGAGGTGCTCTGATACACTGATATTTTTAATGTCATGGTTTACTACAGTAATGTTCAGAGACTCTGACAGCATAAAAATTCAAGCTGCAACCTGCACATACCCACCTGATTCAGTTCTTGAATTGTTAAGAAATATGTTTCTTTACACTGGTTGCACTTGGCTACTTTTAGATTTATGACTAGTCTACACACTGCTGAAGATACAGGGATTTGCAGAATAAGCACAAAGAGAAACAAAGGACAGTACATAAAATCTATGGCTATGGTAGCAAACAGTTTAGATGTAAAGATGATAGCAAAGTGTTGACTGCTGTTAATCCAAATAAATAACTGCATAATCTTACTCTCTTTTAGAAGTTGCCCTGGAAGCACATATTGGGATCTCTAGTGCGAAAAAAAGTCCTTCTCCTACAGTGTAAAGTATGGGTCCATTTCTGTATTCTATAAATCTCCACTTCTTAACTCGTCATGAAGACTAACGATGACAGGCTGTGTCTGAAGCCATGTTGAAACACACAAACAACACAATGTGATGAAATGCTCACCTGACTTCTTCAGCTTTTAAGAACCTGGGTAGCTGAAAGTGGAAACTATTAGTTTCATTCACCAATATGAAAAGGGGGAATGAGGTAAAAACGGTTAAGATGGAAACCTGATAGAACATCTAATATAGCAAGGTGCAGATTTACACTTCCTAATTACTCTTTGAATAAGTCAGTTACTGGAGAGAAAATAGAAGACTGTAAAGTTAAAACATTAGAAAAGTGGGACAATCTTTTAAAAGTATGTAGAAGTTATGCTTGGACTGGTAATAGTTATGTGAAATACAACAGTAATTTTCACCCTGCAGCTGTAAGATACCTTCATTTCTGGAGCAATGTACACTCTACATATTCTGAGAAAATGTGTGGTTTGTTTAAACAGATCAAGCATAAAATATTATATTCCTTTTTTTTTTTCTACTTACATGGGTTTTAATTATTTTGAAATAAAAGAGAAAAATAAAGTAATTTGAATATTTTGTATATGTATACATAAACAAAGAGGAAATAAAAACACTGGGGTAATACACAAAACCAAATGCTTTTTTAGCAATTAAAATATATTACAGAATTATTTTCAACAGCCTCTGTATCCTTATGAAGATATTATTATGCACATTGAACTTTAGAAACATTGATGTAAGTTTCATGAAACCCTTGATTTTGAGATTTGAGCTTTAAAAAATAGAAATCTATAGTATCACAGAAATACTCTGCCTACTCAGGGTTTTAACTGCTATTTGAAGACATAAAAATTTACTGATCTTTCCAGGAAACTGCAGCTGTTTTGCTAAAGTTTGCATATGTAAACTAACACACCAAGAAGGCTGCAATAAAAATGAAAATGAACTCTCACCACTTTCGTTCACTTGTTGTTTTGTTTATGTTGTGGGGTTTGGATTTTTTCTTAATTTATTTTTTTTTTTACCTAGGCTTTTTATTTTCAGGGATCAATTCATACACATGTTTGTGCAGTCTTTAATGACTATATTTGTCTGCAATTTCTAATATGTGAAAACCCAACTTCAGAAATATATTCTTATTTGCCAGATGGTTAGAATATTCTACTTCATTTATTCAGATCTTGGAAAATAATAATTTTAAGGATGACACAACTGTGGTTTCCTAGGAAGAAAAAGAAGAAGACCTAATTTGGAGATGTTTTAGCTGTTCAGAAAAAAATGTGTGAAACCCAAGTACTTTTCTCAAATCACTCTGATTTCTGTTCAAATTGTACCAAGACTGGCAGCTTTAACAACTGCGCTTAGAATCTTTGTTAAGATGTGGAGAATGGGTTTCAGCCCCTTCAGCTGTAACCTGTATAACAAGATATTGCAAGCAACTATATCTCCAGCTTTAGCCTACTAAGACCATTATTCTATTCCCCCCCCCCCCCCAAAAAAAAATCCTAATGTTTCTGGAGATCCCTGGTCAGCGCAGATCAAAGCTGGAATTTTGCAGCATGTATCAGACTTTATACACTAATTATTCCCATCCTGAAGCATTCCTAGGCCAGAGATAGCAAAAAGAGAATACTTATTGCTTACGGTGATGGCCAAGACCCAGAAGAGAGTGTCAGTGCTGCTGATGTATTTGAGCTTGCCTGGCACTTGGTGTCTTTGCAACAGTAGTGCTGCCAGGAGTCAAAGGAGAGCAAGGTTTATCATAGAAGATCAAGGCATGTGTTTAAAGAGAGCAATCACAAGAACCAGCCAAGGTGCTAATAAGGAACAGAAGGTAACACTCTGAGTCCTCAGCGCTGGAGCCAACCTTCAGGCGTTAAATATCACGCTGAAATAGGTGTCTGACCTCTGAGACTTGACCATGTCAGTCTTCCCACATTTTTGTCTGAAACAAGGAATAGTGATCAATGTCAGAGAATGAATGTTTGACTTAATGTACCTGATCCACCTTGACAACATTTAATACTGTCAGAATATATGACTGCAGGGTTTTACTCTATTTAGTACTGAGACTCAGTGTTGACTTTTTTTTTTTTAATTTACTTGGTTTATTTTTAATTCTTCACACCACTTATTTTCTTTCTAAAGTATCTTTTTCATAAAATTTCTTACGCTTTTACTTATAATAAATCATACTTATCCTCCACCAACCAGCTGACAATAAAGTACATCCGTGTCTATACCTGCAGTTCAGTCATGTTTGTAGTCTATTAATCCAAAATTGTACAAGGAACTAGCTATTACCATCTTTGCACTATTGCCTGTTTGCTGATCCCCAGTTGTTTTCCTTATCATTGCTGGTTAGTTCCAGATTTAGAACCTCATCACTTTGAAAACTTCCCAAATGTCACATTCTCCAGGAAAGTATAAGCCTAAAGAAAACCATTCAAATGTTTGAAACAGATGTGCTCCAATGAGTGGAAATCCACACACAAGCTGCAATTGTGCAGCCTTGAACAAAGTGGCATAATGAGAAAAGGATACTTCAGATTTTTGGGAAGCTTGCGTGACAGTATGAGTTTTTAAATTAATATTTTAAAAAGGAAGGAAAAAAATAAAATATAACGTCAGATTCAGTCACTTATCCTCATGCTCCATTCCAGAGTGTGTTAGTCACCATGTCCCCCAAGTGGGTATGACAGTAAAACAAAATTAACTCTTGCCATATCAAGGATATCAAGGTTATTTGTCGTTAAGTATCCTTGCTTTACCTCACATTTGACTCTAGATTGAACAAGTACTGCAGCAAATGCTGTTTCTGCAGCTGTTGAAAATAAAAGCACTCTGTTGAATATAAAGCAAGAGGAACACTATAAAGTAATGAGATTACGCTTCAAATTTTCCATGTGCATAAAAAATACATGGAATTAGTCTGCTTCTGGATATTTATATCTTCTTGTTAAAAGCTAACATACAGTATTAATGCAGAAGACTTGGGTCAATTCAGGCTTCACAATGTTAACAAGGAAAGACATTATAGGGGATGAAGAAAATGCATCCAGAGATTCATATCCTTACATTTCATCGTTCTGATGGAAAAAAAAGAGATGCACAGACAGTCAGAAATTCTACCTCTGCCTCTAATCACAGACTATGAAAAAATAAAAAATTTAAATCACAGAGGGAAATTATTTAATATATAAAAAAATTATTAATTAATCAGCATTGTTGAAATGTAGCAGCACATAATTGTCATTAGAAATTTATATATGTCATAGAATTAAAACATATTTGAGAAATCTGTCTTAACAGACACTATGAAAACAGAAAAAGAGTTAATTTTGAGGATCACATTACTCAGAATTATCTATTCTAAGTGTTTGCAACATTTTCGTCTTTCATTTTGGTTAAATTGTATTATGTTCCTGATAATTTTAAGAAGCACTGTTGAAGTTTGTATAAAGGGATGAAAGCTAGACCATTCTTTTGCTCAAGGTGGAAATTCTGCCTAAACTAACATTTTGATTCTCACCAAACATATTCTTCATAATCATAGTGACAGTAGGATAAATAGAAGGCTGTCATTTTGAATGTGCTCTAAATCCCTATTTGATCCTCAAATGAAAGCATGACTTAATGGAGACACGTTAACAAAGCAAAAAACAAATCTTCGCTGTGCATAATTATTTAGCACAGGTTTTTCTGTAGATATGATGTACTGGGGCATTTCAGTCTTTAGTGACCTTCGAAGTAATGCTTCAATTTGTGTATAGAAATAGTTCAATGTCAGTATTTTGCACTGAGCTGTCACATAAAACACTTAGACCTACCTAACTTTTCAAAGTCAAAAATCACTCTTGCAACCAATGGAATATTGCATGAGACAAGATAGGAAATTTGAGACAGCATCAATTTTTCTTTATATGTGATGTTTTTTTTGTATGATATTTCCTTTGTTAATTGATGTTTTCCTTCAGCATACATAGCAACAGATTAAATAACTTTGTTATATTAATGGAGATCCATGCCTGCAAACGTAGTCACATTCAATCTCTTGCTTCTCTCTCTTTAACTGCCTATTCATGTAGCTCATGTTTACATGATGTTTTCACCTCAATTGTCTCACATTAGAAAAGCTTTGATCATGACTAGGCACATCAGAAACAGAATTCAAAAGTGGATTTTGGAGAATTTCCTTCCATTCATTGAAAGTCCATCAATATCTATGCAAATCTTCATTAAATGGCACTGTATTTGCAAAATTTTGTCCAAGACATGAGTTCAAGATTTTATGGACAAAATCCAGAATCTCAATCACCAAGCTTTTTTGATGACAAAATATTGAACTGATTTAATTAGGCACTGTCACATGGCTGAAACCAGGTGATATTTTCTCCATCTCCTGACTATCACTTTCTCAAAGAAAAGGGAAGGGTATGAACTCTTTGACTTTATCTTTCAGAACTGTAAGGCTATGATTTCCCACATCATAACCTTTAAAAAATATTAAATAAGGTACAATACTTACCTAACTTCTTTCTTATATTCTGTATGTTCATAGACTGCATCTTTAAGTACTTATCAACAACCTGTGGCTATTGGCAGTGAATCCATATGAAACTAGAGTATGGCTTATAATTGTTTTTAGCAATCATCACCTTATTGATTGATAGTTGACAATTGTAAACATTTTCACTAAGATATATCCTAACGAAATAGTTTATGTAAGAATATTCCCTCACCAGTCAGCAGACTACCTATAGATTACAATGTAATATAACTGGAAGGGTGTCACATGTTGGCCCATAACAATTAAATATATATTTGTGTGTTTGTATGTATATGTATATATATATCTGTCTGTGATAGGGTTTCAGTGGTTGCATCAAACATTTTCAGTTCAGAAAGCTGGATGTTATAATTCTGAGAGATTTTCTGGTATGAGAAAGAAATGTTAATTTAAAAAAAAAAAAAATCAGGATGGAAGATTTTCCAACAATAAGGCCTGTTTACAGACTTCAGAATTCTATTTAACTTTTTTTAGCTCTCTATCAGTTTCCCTTTGTTTTGGAAAGAATATTGACTTTTTTTTCTTTTCTTGTTATGTATGAAAAGCAAAAGCCAAGTTTTTCCTCTCATAAAACAGAACCAGAGGATTTCCTATTTCTCTCTGGGAAATTTAAACTAAGCAGGCTTTAGAGGTTGTGGGAAATTATAAAAGAATACTTTATTCTCTCTTTATTCAACTAAAATATCAGATATACAAAAAAATGGTTAAACTGGCTTACTGGTTGCAAGGAGTTATAAATATTGATAAAAATAACATTAGAACTATTGGTTTGCATACTAATCCCTCATGGAACTACTAATGTTTTGATTCAGGTATTTTCAGAGTTTGTCCTCTTTCTGCATGCAGTTACACTTGTGAAATTCTTTTCTTATATCGCCCCTCAGTAATTTTTCTCTTTATTTGATTGTTGGATTATAATACCCCTAAAATACTGATTTCCTTTAAGTTTAACTAGGGTACTTTATTCCAGTGAAGACCTTAAGCATTCTTCCCATGTCTGCTTGCAGACACTCAAGCTAGGCTTAGCAATGCAGAGGGAATACCAGCTTTGGGGCAATGAGGAGCAGAAATACTGTTCATATGCACAGAGAAGTCACAGCAATAGTGACTGCATCTATTTACCATGGGGTAAGTCTGCTGAGACAGCACTGCTTTGGTTTTTCTTTTTTAACAAATCTTATATCCCCTTTTCTATCTATATTGTGTAAAGTGGTTCAAATAATCTACTAAGAAAGATAACAGTTTATATAGGAATCCTATGGGATTGTAAAACAATTGAGAATCATAGAACATCTCGAGTTGGAAGGGACTTATAAGGATAATTAAGTCCAACTGCCTGTTTCTTATAGGATTGCTTGAAAATAAACCATATGACTATGAGCATCATCCTTGAATTCAGCCAGGCTTTGTGCTGTGACCACTTTCCTGGGGACCCTGCTGCAGTGACTGACCATCCTCTCAGTGAAGAACCTTTTCCTAATCTCCAGTCTGAATTTCTCCCGATGGGGTTTCATTCCCTTTCCTTGTGTCCTACTGATGGTCATGAGAGAGAGGAGATCTGCACCTACTGTTACAAGTAATTTATGCAAAGCTTTACCCTTTCTCCCTTCTTAGCTCTAAGCTCACCAGCATCTTTTTTCTGGATAAAGACATAATTAACAGGCATTGCTATAGCATCACTGACAGTTAACAAATGCCACCTTAGTCCTCATCACTTATTTCAAGTTGAAATACTCAAAAGTTGTTTTGCTGTGTAGCAGGGGAAGATACAAAACCTATTTTCAGAAATGTCTTCAGCTCAGCCTGCTTTTAGTAGGAAAGAAATTCGGGTAAACTGTGTGTTTTCCACTGCTGCATATTACCTGAGGCTGTAGCTCAAGGAAATTTAACATTTATTTACAATCCAGTATAGCAAATAATACTATGTATACCCACTGGACTTTATAGATGAGGAAATAGAGCAGGGGTGACTGCAAGGCTAAGTAAGAGCTCAGGCAAAGCCCCTTTCTATCCTTTCACAGTAGGTGACTGCTCCAACAAACCAGAATGGTGTCTAAAAACAACTGTTCTTTTCTCATTAAAGATAATCCATTTAATTTATTACTGGTATATGCACCAGTGTTTTCTTCATGGATCCCATATTCATTAGCTTCCCTCAGTTTCCTCCCCTCTGACCTGATCAGTAGGAATGAAAATTGGTTATTATGCATCTCAAAGCTTTTATTAGAGTAGACACAGGAAGTATAAGGAATATTTTATACCTTTCCTAAAAGTTTCATATTTTATTCCTCTATAGGAGGAATGCTTGGTCAATCAATCAAAAGATTTTGTAGTTTCAAATTACCTGTCAGCTATCCCAAAACATATATTTTAATAACATTCCTTTGCCTTTTTCTATGAATACTTTTGATAGGATTTTAATTTACATATTTATGGAAGCCGATTGAGTAAATAAGAATGGTTTTGGTCATTATAATTACTAGTAAATTATTAGAGAGATAGAAGTGTCCTATTTTCCAAAACACCTAATTCTAGAAAAACTACATTTCTTTGTCTGTTGAGCTATGTAACAGCTCACAGGTTCTTATCATGTAGTTATGATTACGAGAGAGAATTTGCTGTGGCATGTATCTAAAAAAGCACTGTCAGCCAACAATCCTCTAAAAGTCACATTTTCCTCTAGAGAAATTCACTGAGTCATCATAATATGACAAGTCTGTGATTTCTTCCTAGAGCCAGTAGCTATTGTAAAATATTAAAATTACAGACTTTATTTCAATGAGACTGAGTGAAATTGAGGTATTTGAGAACAGAAAGAGTTTAGATGGCAAGAATGGAGAAGAATTAGACAACAGAAGGAGATGTATGTGTGTGTGTGGGAATTCAGAAACAAAGAGAGCTGAAGGAAGTAAGAAAAGAAAAAAATTTCAAGGACCTATATGCAAAAAACCTACCTAATTTTTAAGTAAAATCTGAAGTGAGACTGAAATGATATATTTTAAATCCTCTGGCATGGAAAAAAGAAGGATTTTAGTATAGTTTAGAAATAATTCTGTGTCACTTCTGAAAATGTAAAAATTATAAATTCTTTAAAGTGATGAGCACTATCTTAGGAGAAAAAAACTGGAGGTTGGTATGCTAAATCTGTACTTCAGATAAATATGATTATTTATTATGGCATTTCTGCCTTATGCTCAACATAACTATCAAAAATTTATAAGAACTTACAAACTACCACACATCTTAAGGTAAGTGTTTTTCTTTTCATTTGTTCTTTTAATTTCTATTCCAATTGTTATTAATGGAGGAATCAAGTGATACCACATACATTTTGCAAATGAGAGCATTTCTCTGTTATACAAAACTTTTTCTCCTGAGCAACTTTTCTCGACCAGGAATCTATTAGTCTGTAAAATCCAGACCTCTGCTTCGTGACTAAGCATCTTTGCATTTCTCTCATTTGTTCAAATGGCCAAGAAGGAAAAGTTGCTTTGTCAAGAAGGTCACATAAAACTTATTTCAAGGACTGGAGCTTTCCTCGTGAATATGGAATAAGAAATGGTACTTTCTCCATTTTATTTAGCTATGCAAAGGCTAGCTCTCCCAGGTGACCTGACACAGACCTAGTCAACACCATCCATAATGAAAATCAATGACACTAAGTCACTAAACAATTACTCCATCTTCTTTAAAAATGCACAAGTCTTCAAAAAAACAAGGATTCAGAGACTGATTAATTTGCTATTTGCTTTAGAGATTGCACAAGTTGCATTATTAAAGATGTTGCCTTGTCTTTGTGTTCTCAGAGGATGGGCCAAGATCAAAGTCTCATAGAATGTTGTCTCTCCTGAAAGAAAAAAAAAAAGAAAAGGTGGCCAGGTGACTAGAAGATGGCAAATACAGATTGGAGCCATGGTTGTGGAAGTTTTGTAAGTACCTATTTGTGTATGTCCTAAATAAACACTGTTCTTCAGCAAATGTTCTACAAAACTCACCATGATCTATGTTTTGCAAACTTCCAAATCTGAGTTGATTATAAAGAAAGAATTTTAAATAGAGTAATTTACATTTAAACTCAGAAAAATATCAATAAAAATAGAACTAGAAATTGCAACCAATTATGACTAGAACCAAGTGCCAAAGAACCATTTTAAGGATGATATTTTCAAAAGTGTTTTTAAACACTGAGCATCCAACAGGCTTATGCTTTCCATAGGCTCCTAATAAATCCTAAAATCCAAACCAACTCATAACCTTATATTTGCATCACAATCTTCCAAATGAGGATATTGCATACTTTTTTATTTCACAAAAGATCATCTCTAAAAGTCTCTATTATGGCCTGCAACAGGTATTTGGAGGAAACTCTATATGTAGGGTAATCAGGATACTGAATGGAAAAATTGAGTGGCATTTTTTATATCTGCTTAGATATAAAACTAATTCCTAAACCTATTCTTCAGAATTACTTCATTTTATTCAGAAGAGCCCTACCTTGATTTAAGCAAAATTACGCCAGAGTATTGAGAAGTTTTGTGACAAAGAAAGAATCTCAGGATGGAGGGAGACTTTTTACCAGAGCCTAGTTTAGCAAGACAAGAGAAAGTAATTTTTAACTGAAAGAATATAGATTTAGATTGGATATAAAGAATGAGTTTTTTATGGTGAGGGTGGTGAGACAGTGGCACGAGTGGCCCAGAGCCATGAATGCCCTATCACTGGCAGTGTTCAAAGTCAGGTTGGACAGGGCTTTGATCTAGTGAAAGATGTCCCTGCCCATGGCAAGGCAGGGAACAGATGACCTTTAAATATCTCTTCCAACCAAAACTATTCCTTGACTCTATAATTTCATGACTTTCCAAGTTATTTTGATTTATACTTCACACTGGAATAAAGATATCCACTCTGCTAACACTTTGTAGTGATAAACATATAAGCAGTTCAAGTCCAAAACTGCTTTCAATATCTAAACAAAGAATCATTAAAAGATGTTGGATATGGTTCTTAAATGGAACCATATGGTTCATCACAGAGATAAAACAGGTTCTCTGACTTTGCCATGTTGTTGAGCTTGTACAGCAATGACAGATAAAGATGGATATATTTTTTTCAGAATTATGTGAAGAATCTTACCAATCCTGTCTAAGATAGAAAGGAGTGTAATAGATAGTTTCCTTAACAGAAAGATGTGCTGCTTCCTTCTGCAAGTAGCAGTATAATACTGTGAACTTGTTACTGGCCAAGGTTTGCCCTAGCTGCAGGGAATGATCCCGGCAGCTAATGGGGCAGGCTTTCAGTCTCATATGAAATCTTGGCTGTTAACTTCTTCCACTCCTAAATTCTCTCCTACTTCCTTAGAGCATCATCTAAACCACTGTGGACCTACTCTTCACACTGAAGTTTTTGTTTTAATAGGGGATCATATGCTTAAAACAGCAACTTTCTTTCCAGTGTATTTGATTTCTGTATCTATTCTCTACATTTTGTAAGATACATGTTTATATTTTAAAAGATCTATACTGGCCTAAGTAGTATATACTTATGCATATATATATATGTATATGTGTATGTTTTTAGACAGTATATATATATAGTGTACATGTATATATATTATATATATACATATATCTATGTATGTAAACATCAACATTTTTTTCTAAATATTTCACAGAATCATAAATCATAGAAAATGCTGAGTTGGAAGGGACCCATCAGGATCATCAAGTCCAACTCGTGGACCTGTGCAGGTCACCCCAAGTATCACATTGTGTGCCTGAGCATTGTATGAACGGCTTTTGTTATTTCATTCTCTTTTTTCCAATTGTTTTCAATTCATTCTAAAGCTCTGCTGTGACTTAAAACATCTCATTTAATTTCTAAACTACTCAAAAATCTCTTCTACTATTTTCTATATCACATCAAACTTGATTCCTCTGCTGGTTTTTCTCTCATAGTTTGGATACTAGCATCTTTCAGCACAGTGATATGTATTTGGATGAGCTTCTGCTTCTGTTCCTGAAATTACTATTTATCAGGTGTGTAGTTCAGTTGACAGTGACCTTCTCTGCCCGAGCATTTTTGTAACCTTTACAAAAGTATCACCTATGATACCTTTCTTTAATTTCTTTAATGTGTGACTAATTGAATTCAGATTCATTACTGGGGAAATAGGGTTTGGTCCTGCAATATTGTTGACAGTATCTAAAATCATAAAGTGTTACCAGAGCCACCAGAACCACCACAGCCTTAATGCTGGAATGTGTTTAGTCACCTAAAAGTATTGATTGTACACCATCCAGCTCTTATTAAATCAATGAGAACTGCTTGATGCTCAAGGCTTCTGTAAAATCAAGCTGTCAATTCAGGGACATAAATATAGATTTAGAAATCAAACCTTAGACAACTTTAAAAAAAAAAATAAAAAAAAATTGACCCTGGGAGACGAACAAAGCAATATTGAAGGTTATGTGCAAATCAAAGAACATTGACAAGAATGCTGTTTTGGACATAGATTTTAATGACGGACTCCAGAGTGGTAGGAAATTACAAGTCATAATGCATTTCTTTTCTAAATCAGTTTATTTGTGGTTTGTATTATTAATACAAATGCTTCAATGTAATTTTCAAAGTAAAAACATTCTTATTTTCTTTCAGAGAGTCATAATAGCTGATTTTTTTTTTTTTGTCAGAGTGAATGTTCTTAAACTTTTCTTCAGTTAAAATGAACACTGCCAAAAATCAAGGACTTTTATTTCTTTGAGACTTTATTAAATAATTCATGCAGGAAAATAAACACAGAGGCTTTGCTTCAAATAATAAAAAATTATCCTTAAATATTTGCATTTTATGAAGTCTGTGCTTCCTGAGTGCTGTCTAGACCAAACAAGCACTATGCAGGAACTGTGGTAACATAGCACACTGTAGTGGTAGTGTAAAAGCCTTAAGTACCATGATACTGCAGGACTAATCCTATAAAACTGATGGATTGCAGAACTGAAGCCATAAGTCTTCTGAGGAGTGGTTGAGTGAACTGGTGTCATTTAGCCTGGAGAAAATGAGGCTCAGGGGTGACCTCATCGTGCTCCACAACTACCTGAGACTGTTGAGGTAGGAGCTGGTCTCTTCTTCCAAGTAATAAGCAACAGGACCAGAGGAAATGGCTTCAAGTTGCATCAGGGGAGGTTTAGGCTGGATATTAGGAAGAACTTTTTCATTGAAATGTTTACCAAGCATTGGAATGGGCTGCCCAGGGAAGTGGTTTTGTCACCATCCCTAAAGATATGGTGTAGATGTGGCACTTAGAGACATGAATTAGTGATGGATTTTGCAGGGCTGGGTTTGTCATTGGTCTCAATAAACTTAAGGGTCTCTTCCAGCATAAATGCTCCTATGACTCTATTTACTGCATACATAAATGAATGGGATTTTTTTTCTCTGTTGGTATTTGCACACAAATTTGTTCCAGGGAAGTGCCTGTGACTGTAATTTATTTTTGCTTATAATGAATATTCTTACTGGTTAGTTTTGCTCATATAGAAAATTGTCTCTGGGTCACTAAGAAATAAATCATGATAGATCCCAGTGTTGATTAGGCCTAAACAAATACAACAACAAATTTTTGGATAGATTGCTCTAAATACAGAACCTACTCTCGTCTGAGGAAGAGAAATACTGCATGTATCTCAGCTTCCGGACTGAAGAGGGAAAGCAGGCTTGTCTTTAAGACAAGTGACGGTGGTTCATATAAGCAGAATTTGTTACTGCCTTTACTATTTTCCTCCCTCAGAATGGAACTCTCTGAGGGCCTGAGCCCTCATTTCCACTGTCCCTCACCAGCAATTTGTTTTATCTATACAGGGCCTAAGGATGCAAAGGGAAAAAAAAGTGCATATTTAGTTTTAGTTTTGGACTTTAACAGAAAAATTGGTTAAAAATGTGAGGAGACTTCTGAAAAATCACACTGCATTCCCAGGCAGGTAGGCACTGCAATCTCAGCGCTGGCACCTGAGCGCCCACCTTGGACACAGTTTTTGTAAATGCACACCTGCATGTGTCCTGCTGCCAATCCTTGCTGCAGAAACCACCCTGCCCATGCACTCCAGCCTCCCCCCAGGATGTGCATAGGAATGGCACACGCTCTGGCTAGTGCAGAAGCCTGAAGAGATAGTGAAGTGTGAGTCCCAGGAAACACACACTGCACACTACGGGCACTAAAATAGCCATCTCTAAGAGACCTATACAGTTCAATCTAGGTACACTTTTTTATAAAGAACTTCCCAACTTTCATTCTCTTTACATAATTACAGTATAGAACAGTAATTTTGATTACAATGTAATGGATCTGTCATGAAAGCACAATAACTTCACAGTCCTGTGTTTCACTAATTCAGGATACCGTCTTTATTTATTTTTCCCTCTGCAAGTGGTAATTTTGAAATTACTTTTCTTCAGTGGGAATATCTAAAAAAAAGTATGTCATTCCCTTCATCTCCCCCTTTAAAATTCTAGGGGCAATAGAATTTAAGTAAGAAGAAGACTCCTAATCTTTATATAGGCATTCACATTTTTTGTGGTGGTGACCTGAATCCTGACCAATTGAGAGTATTCAAAAAATGGTAGTCTTCGTAAAAAAAAGATGCTGTAAAACTGCTAGACAATTCTTGAAATTTTTTTCTCTTAGTGGGTAAGACACACATAGGAAGAGATCTTATTCTGTAACTGACATGATGGGGAAACATAACTGATACTATTCAACAAAGAGCTGTTATTGCAACTCACGCTTCAAAAAATTGCCATGATATTCCTTCTGGATGCTATGTAAATTTCCTTGGCTATAACAAAGGAGATTTCTACTGTATAGCTGCATGAAGTTGGGGTGAAATTACAGACCCCAAGCTTTAGATCTTTGCCCTACATCTTTATGAATCCTGTGTTGATGATATTATTTCCAAGAAATACAATTTGTATCCCAGTATGTTAAGACAGAAGTTTCTATACCTATTCCTTTCACATATCTCATGGCCGGAATATTGAAGACAACCTCTGCTTGAAAGGGATTTTCTAGTAATTGTAATGTTTATAACCACAAACATATTCTCTGTTTACAAAGAGTAACTAGCAACAGACACAACAGTCCATCATACCATCATACACATTTCAGTAACCAACCCTGTGTAAACAAAAATATAGACAAACAGGTATCCTTTTAAGAAATCCTTGTACTGAGCCTTTCGTTTGTAAAACTTGTCAACGTGCTTCTTAATGTTAAGCCTCCATTGTTCCCTAAAATAAAAATAATGAATCAGTATTTTCACAGAAATTAAAAATTATCATCAATTTTGAACTTTTGTATCAGGTCATTACATGGCTAAATTTCTTTCTGGTTTTTAAGATAGAAGGGTTGGCAGGATCTAATAGTTGTTATGACACAGACCTGAAGGAGGTTTTACATCGCGGATTGTATTTAGTAGGTGGATCCTATTCATATAGGGTTGTAAGTATGTAATTTATTTCACAGTATTTCCTGGTAGAGCTATCAACTGTAGATGTGATAAGTAATATAGGATTAGGAAAAGTGTTGGTTGGTATTAAGTGCTTTTTTCTTTCCCTCTTCTCTTGAAACTGCTCCCCATAAGCCACAATGCAGATCGAACCTGCAGATCCTTCTGAGGGTAGAAAGGAAATCAGTGCCCTCCTGTTTATGCAACTTGAGTGGGCCAGAAATGTAGAAAGAGGACTGGCTCTGTAGCAGCCCTTTCATCTTTTCCTGGAGTGAGTGCTTTAAGGGAACAAGAAAAGCTGTCTGTCTGCTGATCCCTGGGTGCTCCGAGTGAAGTGAGTTAAAGACTCTGCAGTGATGCCTACAGTATAGGTGAGCTGTAACTCAGAAACCCACTTTAAAAAAGAATTGTTTCTTATCTCGAGGAAACAATGCCTCCCTGGTTATTCAAGAGTTCGTTCAGCTTCTGCTCAGCCCTTTGTCCTAGGCTGAGCTGTCCTGGACCTGAGCTGGTCCACAAGAAATTCCCTCACAGCTATTATGGCATGTCATTGCAGTTAAATCTCAGGATAGTTCTGCAAATAAATGAGGTGTTTCAGAGGTCTGAGTTGGTATCAAAGAGACTGATTTTAATAAAGTAGCAATAAATGTCCGATTCCTTATGTGTAAGGTTTCCAAAAATGGTTTTATTTTAAGATCCAGCTTTTCATCTCCATCATATCAATCCATAGGCATGAAAAAACAAATCCAAAATGTCTCCTAAAATGACAACCTGCCTGCCCCTGACTGTGGAGCTTGTGAAATCATGCTGAGCATCTCATTAAAGGATTCTCAATTATGGTTGGCTTTCTGCCTGAAATTTGCTTGAAAAGGGTGATTGATAGCTTCAAAGAACTGGTTTTTTTCTTTTATACTAATAAATGACAGATTCTGAAGAGAGAACTTTGCAGAATGCCCATGCTTGTAATAGACCAAAGTCTCCTTTTTGGTGTCCAAGTCTAATATCTAGAGGGGTGCTTATAGCCAGAGGATGAAGAGAAGGGAATGTGATAAAAAGTAGTTCCAATGCACATGAGGATGAAAATGTATCATTGCAACCATTCTTACTATCTTGGTCCCAAGCTCCAGCAAAGGAATGAGAAAAATTCACCAGATCCCTTCCAAAATGGGGGAAAAAAAAAAAAAAAAAAAAAAAAAGGCTACCGCACAGCAAAATACATAATTTTTGTGGCTCAGCAGTCCCAAACTGCACTCACCTCTCTTACGGAAAGCAGCAGGCCTGTACTGAACACAGAAAGGGATTTCTCAACTTCTTTTTGGCAGTCATGAGAGTGGTGGAAGGATGTCTGAACTATCATAGTTAGTGTGTCTGCTGATTCCACATGTACCTCTCACAGGAGGAATGTAAACATTAATTCAGATTGCAATTTTTCCTGTTTTTCTCACATTCCTCTTTTACCGAAGGATAAAATATCGTCATTCCAAAATATTCCTCATCTTCTTATTTCAGATAATTGCATAAACTCATCTTGATATCACAGAATCAAAGAATTTGCCTAGTGGGAAAGGACTCACCATGATCATCATGTCCAACCCTTAGCCCCACAGAGGACAATTCTTTAATTCTTCCTCTAATGTGTGAGAAAATTTATTCCATAAAAACTGATTGTTATTTTTTTGCAATGTCCTTGATTTTTTTGCTGGTTTGTTTGTTTGTTTATTTGTTTTTCAGATGCGTTCTGATAATAATCTGTAAGTCATTGTTAGGAAGGAAAATTTACCTCATCAGATATTCTGTGCAGAATGCAAAACCCTTCTTCTGATAAATCAACTCTATTCTCGAAGTGACAACTCCTACTTCGAGTTCCAGGCTGTACTGCAGCTCAATAAATTTGGGGAACAGAAGAAAAAGCTGAAAAATATTTCAAAATGCAAACTCTAGCGGGGAAAAAAGTGGAGCTATACATTTTCTCTATGTTATGTAAGGATAAAAAGTTTTGTTCTAAAATTTTGCTTCTTGTACTTCATTATGTATCTATGTTTTTGTTTTTCGTGTCTCTTGTTGCTGCTGGTGGTGATTCTAATGAAACTGGTTGGAATGAAATAAAAACCACAGAAATGTCTCCTCCTGCTCCACTCAGCCCAGCCCAGCCCAGCCAGCAAGCAGCCTGCACGTTTGTCAGATGTTTCTGCTTTAAAAGGCAGCCAAAACTGCAGATCCTTGTTTCAACTACTGCTCTGGGTGCAAACATATCACAGAACAGCATAGAAATATGCTAGCTGAGTGTCCACAACAAATTACTGACCTGCATGGCAATATCACAGCTAGAATTTTGAATGGCAAACAATCAAAAAGTTCATAAAGACATAATGATTGATTGACTGGGTGATTGGGGGATTGATTTGACCATTACATGAAGTCTCTGTCAGCCCATTCCTGAGAGCTGCCACGTGCCTTTGGTCCATGTAGATGAGCACTGAGCACAGCAGCAATTGCCACACACATTGCTTGAGCAACTTGTATATTTAGCGGGACATAGCACAACATCATGGTCTGGGAGAAATTGGCCCTTTCTGTGCTGATACACACTCAGGGTGCCTTCAGCTGTTAGTTTTTTTCTGCTTGTTGAGCATCATTAGGTGCTAATGTTCAGCAGCTATCAAACTGAGCTGTGTGGCTAAATACACCTGAGCTTTCTCGTCTTTGTGTCTGTGCTGTTACCCCTGTAAAATGGGAAAAGTACTTTTTGAAGAAAACCAGTTGCTGTTCATGAAGAGACAGCAATGAAATACCATTGCACAGTCAAGCTCAAAAGGCTGATTTTCCCCTTATCCACAACAGAATCTCTTCTCCCTTCTTTCTCATAAAGGTCACAATGCTTTATTTCTTTTGGTTTGACCATTAAGATGAATATGTATGTACTTATTGCTCCCTTCAGGTCAGTAACACTGCAAGACAACTCTTGGACATTTCTTATTAGGAATAAAACTATTTGATCTATTTGGTTCTATGATCCCTGAGGACACAGAGGAATTTTCATTAGTTATTTCACATAAGGAGCAGATACGTGCCTATAATTATTTTGTTGGGAAAGCCAAAAGAAGAACTAAGGCTTATGTTTGATAAAGAGCTTTTGATTTCAGTGGGATGCCTTTAGAAATGGAGAATATTCCTGAGAATTTTTCTGGATTAGGTCTGTATTTCAGTTTTCAGGAAGTGAAAGGAAACAGGACCCAATGGGCAGAGCACCCAGCACAAAAGGTACTAGGTTAAATGACTAGAGTAATAGAGTACCATTTTTTTCCAGATTTTTATATCAAAGGAAGTAGATTTTCCTGTCTTTTATCAGAGGATTATTTAGAAGGGAGAATCTGACTGAGAGGGGCTTTAATTAGGTGATAATATTAGAAACAGCTGTAATTCTGTTCCTATGGAGCCAAGAAACTGGATGGATATAAAGGCAACTAAAAATTAAGGTGACTTTAGGTGAGTTTAAGGTTGTGATGCTTCATCGCTTTAGAGTTAGATGCATACTTGGTGTTTGCTTGAGCTAAGACCTGTAGGTCACAAAAATTTTTTATCAGGAATTTTCAATTTACTAACACTTTTTACAGGTTTATTCTGTTGTTAGAGGTTATTTGCTATTTCCTTCACTCCTGTGAATAATCCAAGCAGCACCAGCAGCACACAAACAAAGCAGTATCTCTGTTGCTGATGGGGGAAATGAGGAAGAAGAAGTAGCTACAAACTTTTCTATCTGACTCACGTAGGGCAAGTATTTCTTGCCAAAGCAGGATTCAGGATTCTTGCCCAAAACTGAATAGGTAATGAAATAGGTATCTTTAACTGATTATTTTAGAAGTGTTGGCTTGAGTATTTGTGCATAGCAACATGTAAAACACAACAATAATCTCTTATTTAGAGCTTTGACAGCACAATGTAATCACATCACTTGCATACCAATTCTAAGCAGTTAAAAGGATCTGAAGCTTTGGTCTGGACAGGACAGAATATGACAAATCAGGCAATACATATGTTTAAGCAATTAAAAGTGATACTGAATTTTCTAAACTAGTCATCAAATCAGTTTCATAAAAGACCAAGGCTAACCTAATATCTTGGATTCAGTTCTCAAATTCGTCAAGGTACCATGGGCATAAGTCATATGTCATCAGCACACCTATGGTAAATTACAGACAAGAAAAATTCTTTTACTCTTTCACCAGCACTGAGATTATGGAGTACATCCATGGATACTGTTTTAAGAGAGTTTTTCAGATCTGGTCTACGCATTATTTAGGATCACTTCTGGGTCATTCTGTTCCTTACTCCACCCCTCCCCTTCTGTCTATGAAGAACTGGAAAGAAAATTTCAGTTATGCTTTCAAATCATCTGAATATTAAATATTTCCCTAGAAATTTTAAAGTTACACAGAAACAGCAACAAAGCCAAAAGTGATTGTCTTTGAAAGCCAATTAAGAAGGTATGACCTAAAAAAACACCAACAAACCAGCATTCATACAGGGTTTGAATCTTCCTTTTCAGTTGCTTTAGAATATAATCCCTACAAATATTTTTGACATAGGCTCATTGTCATCCTTCAAATGTTGAAAAGAATTCTTTTGTGTTAACCTAATTTTAAGGCACTTGCAAAGGCCTCATGCTTGATTTAAACAGTATTGTTGAGCACAGATCTGTGTTTTTCTCACGGTTTTTTAATTACTGTAATAGTTTTGAAATAAATAGTGAAATGTAAAAAAAAATCTAAAATTTGTGGAACAGGTATTCAATGAATTCATGCAATGTGGAATGACAATCCCTGGTACTGGAATGATAATATAATACAGAATATTATGGGCAGTAGGGAATGATAACTCAAAGGTACTTATCTTCAGCCTGTCTTATCCTATGTTTGAAACTCACCAGTGCTCCTCAGGACCTGCAATTTTTCTAGACTGATATATTTAAGGGGCTTTTTCGTTCTTAAAAGGTGGCACCAAATTTTTTCTCTAGATACTAGAGCCTTTACAGCTATGTAAACAGAATTTTAGAGGGTCACAAAAGAGTTTAAAATTAAGGAAGGATTATGTTTATCCTGCTTTTAAAATCGCACAGCCTTTTTCTTTATTTTCTTATGTATCCTGTTCAGCAGCCCCTTGCCAACTTAAATAACTGCAACCTTTGGTTTTCTGTCTTGCTTTGATGCCACAGCATGTTCATACAACTCCTTGAAGAAAGTCACCAAATGGGTTTCACAATAAATTTTTTACCCCCTACCAGTGCTATAGATCTGAAGACAGATGGTGAAAGTCTGTAGTAGACATCTTAGACCTGCCAAAAAGTAAATACTGCAGGTACTGCAAACTGAGTCCTTTGATCAAGAGAGAAGATTTCAGTTCAAAGAATAAGGGCTTCATATATAGTTTAAGTGTGTGGGAATAGCTAGCTGGCACTGTTAGTTAGAATCAATGAATCTCCTTTTTCCTTTCCCACTTTTTTTTTTCCCTGTAAAGTACAACCAGTTTTCTCTGATGGCTCCACTTTCCAGATGAAGAAAAACACTACATTTTCATTCTGCACAACTTTTTTTTTCCTCTCCTTTTTTTTTTTTTAACAACTAACAGACTTCCACTATTTTCTGTTTCTTTTGCCCAGAAAGGCATCTGGATTATTCTGCATATAGTTATCAGTAGAATCAGATTTATTCTAAACACTGGGTTACCCCTCAGACCTACTGTGAGAACAGAAGTTCTTACAAAAGTGTTTCTAGAACATGAAATTTACTTCTTTGACACTGTTGTAGCAGGACTCAGAAATCTGATTACGTTTGGTCTGGGTTTTGTTTGTTTTTTTTTTTTTTTTTATTTTAGTTCTTTGTTTTGTTGGGGTTTTTTAAGGACAAAGAAAAATGTTATCTGGTCACATTCCAGCAAGTTAGTAATACCAACAGAAAAGATGTTACTTTTCCTATCTACTACAGCAAGTTAATTACTTGTATCTGTGTTTGTTTATTTGTTTGTTTAATTTTGTTTTCATAGAACTATAGAATAGTTTGGGTTGGAAAGCAACTTAAAGACCCCTAACTCCCACGCCTGTTCCCTGGACAGGGACACTTTCCACTAGATCATGTGCTCAGAGCCCTATCCAGTCTAGTCTTGAAACACCTCCAGGGACAAGGAAACTACAGCCTGTCAGGGCAACCTGTTCCTGTCTCACCACCATTATAGTAAAGAATTTCTTCCTGATATCTTACTGAACCCTACTGCTCTTCAGCCTAATTCCCCCTTGTCCCACCACTACATGACCTTGTGAAAAACCCCTCTCCAGCTTTCTCAAAAGGCCCCTTTTGGTACTGGAAGGTTGCTATAAGGTCTCCCCAGAATCGTCTCTTCTCCAGGCTGAACAATTCCAAATCTCTCACCCTGTCTTCAAAGAACAGGTGCTCCAGCTCAGTGACTGACTTAGTGGCTATCCTGTGGACTTGTTCCAACAGGCCAACATTTTTATTGTGCTGGGGACTCCAGAGCTGGATACATTACTCCGGGAGGGCTCTTGAGTGTGCAGTAGAGTAGGAGGATCTGGGAAACTACAGGCCTGTCAACCTGACCTCAGTGCCAGGAGAGGTTATGAAACAGATCATCTTGACTGTGATCACATGGCACATGCAAGAAACCAAGGGATCCAGCCCAGCCAGCACAGGTTAAGAAAAGTAGGTCCTGCCTGACCAACCTGATCTCCTTTCATGACCAGGTGACCCACCTAGCAGATGAAGGAAAGGCTGTGGATGTAGTCTACCTGGACTTCAGCAAAGCCTTTTATGCTGTCTCTCACAACATTCTACTGGAGAATCTGGTGGCCCAATGCACTGGGTGGACAAATGCACTCTTCACTGGGTTAAAAACTGGCTGGATGGCCAGGCCCAGAGAGTGGTGGTGAATAGTATCACATTCAGTTGGTGGACAGTCACTAGTGGGGACAAGCAGATTGAGTGCATCCTCAGTAAGTTCATGGATGACACTAAGTGAGGTGGGAGTGTTGATCTGCTGGAGGGTAGGAAGGCTCTACAGAAGGATCTGGACAGGCTGGATCAATGGCCAAGGCCAATGGTTTGAAATTCAACAAGGTGGAGTGCCAGGTCCAGTGTGTTGGGTCACAACAACCCCAGGAAGTGCTACAGGCTGGGGGAAGAGTGGCTGGAAAGCTGCCCAGAGGAAAAGGACCTGGGGGTGTTGGTTTACAGTGGCTGAACATGAGCCAGCAGTGTGCCCAGGTGGTCAAGAGGGCCACTGTCCATCAGGACTAGCAAAGTGATTGTCCCCCTGTGCTCGGCCCTGGCGAGGCTGCATCTCAAGTCATGTGTCCAGTTCTGGGCTGCTCACTACAGGGAAGACACTGAGGTGCTGGGGCATCTCCAGAGGTGGGCAACTGAGACGCTGAAGGGTCTAGAGTTTAAGTCATATGAGGAGTGGCTGAGGGAGCTGGGGTGGTTTAGTCTAGAATAAAGGAAGCTAAGGGAGACCTTAACACTCTCTACAACTACCTGAAAGAATGGTATAGTAAAGTGGGGGTCACCCTCATCTCCCAGGCAACCAGAGACTGGATGAGAGGACAGAATCCAAAGCTGTGCCAGGGGAGGTTAAGACATTAGGAGGAATGTCTTCACTGAAAGGGTTGTCAACACTGTGACATGCTTCCCAGGTAGATGATGAAGTGAGAAACAACTGAATGTGGCACTTATTGCTATGGTCCAGTTGACAGGGTGATGATCAGTCAAAGGTTGGATTTGATGATCTTGGAGGTCTTTTCCAACCTCAATGATTGTATTATTCTATGATTCTTTCCCTTAGTTACTACTTTTGATATAAAATTTAGCAAATACTAACATTCTACTGTTATAGGTGTCATAGATTTAGTTTTGCAGAATAAATATATCATACTTAGAGTGGAAAAACATTTGCTTTGTGAAGACTGGAATCATGAATGAAACCGTCCAAAATCCGGGAAGTTTATTTCACAATATATTAACTTGCATAACACAAGATGTTAAAATTTTTTGTTGTAATGCAGAATTGGAATCGTTTTATCTTTCAGTTTTGATGTAACTTTCCTAACACTGAAGTTTTTCTATGTCTATAACAAAAAGAGTAGCTAGAAACATTTAAAGTTGCTAAAAGTAGATGAGAGAAATGGACTGAGGTAGTATAGAAATTACTCTGCACTCCCAGTAGCTCTCCAGTGGGAAATAGATCATTAGCTAATGTAAATCATCTTAACTCCAGAAACTGTTTGAGCTGCATCACTTTATGAAAGCTGAAGTCCTCAAAAACAATAAGATAGAAAAAATGGAAAGCAAAATTAGAATATAATTTTTTTAAATAATAATTTTAAAATTTTTTTTTAAAAAATATACTACTTTAAAAAATATTACTTTTTGCTATTTATTATTCTTATTTCACTGAAGTGAAACAGTAATAACAGACAGCAAGTTCTGAAACGACAGAAGGCAATTCTGACCATCAAGAAAAGGAACCTGGACAAGAGACCCCGAGTCAAAAAACAACCTGAATGTGTTGCTGAAACTGTATTTCAGGGGTTTTTTTTCCATTAGTGAAAAAGTACACAGTGAGTAGGCATAACAGTCAGGATACATCAAAGTTATTTCATCTTCTACAAGAGAAACAGGTATACTCGATGAAGCTGCAGCTGTAGTACCTGTACTTCAGAGTGGCTTTGAACATGGCCAGTACTGTGTATTAGGAAATAGCATATAAGAATACCAGATAAATCTTTCTCTGATTTTTGGGGCTTCTAAGGACAAAAGTTACATTTAGATCTTCAACATCCCTGCTAGACAATTTTTCCATTAATTCTTCTGTTTTATTGTTGGCATCATGTAAGACAAAATAACATTAACTTCTGTAGCTGTATAGGCTATTCACTTTTAAAACTCTTTTTTTTAAAAAAAAATTAAAGTAAGTAAAACCTTTTATCTGATAATATAATTTGATAACTCTGTGCCATAACATATGTAAAAAATACACATTATTAGTATATTTTAACAGCAATCACTCAAACAAGGAATTTTGTCCAAGATCCATCTGCTATAATCTGGGAAATCAGTCTTGGGAAATTAGCACTTTCAATGCTCTAGCTGTTTCTCTACTTTGGTGTATTTATGGAGCTGTAGCAACCAGTAGCAGACTTGTTCAAGAGCATATGTTACCACTGAAGCTCTATACAAACACCTTTGCTACTTATTCTTACTAGCAAAACAAAACAAAACAAAAAAAAAAAAAAAAAAAAAAAAAAAAACTAAAAAAAAAGCTCCAAACACAACAAAAACCAAATCAAACTCAAACAAACGAACAAAAAACCGAAAAAACCCAAACCACAAGGCAAAAAGCAGCACTAGCAGAGACGATGTTTAAAATCGTATTTTTCAAGAATATTTCAAGTTGCTACAAAATGCAACAGTCTAAGATCATGTCCTAAGGCAGTCAGTTATCAACACTTACTGCTGCTGTTAGCAACAGCTTTCCATTTCCTTTTCTTCCCGAGTCTAACTACAGTAGTTATCCTCTACAGTGCATAAATCTTTGGCTAAAACTCTAGCTTAATACAGGCATAGACACTGGAAATTGACTTTTTCTGTATGTCAAGGTCATCATTTAATTATTTAAAACAATATTCTAAGTTCCACTGTCAATCCCTACCTGTATTAGTTTCATAAATTTTCATGCTATTTCAAAGACAATGTTTCAGTTAATAGAATTCTGGATAGATCTGAATTAAGCAGATTCTTATTTTTCAGCACTATTTCTAAGGAGAGTGCACTCAGATGTCCCCAGCTTATTCCACAATCAAAAGTCACTTTCATAGAAGGTGAAATTATCTGGAAGTAAAAGTAAAATTTAAACCCAATATGAACACAGTTTCTTACTTATGATGAACAGGTAATTCTGTGGGTTATACCAGGGGGAAAAAAAATACCCAACAAAAACTCCACCCTCAAACCAAAAGAACAGCTTAAAAAAAAAAAAAAAAAAAAAAAAAGGCAGTAGAATTTGTTTAAATCATTATGAAAGCTAGAAGATACAACTGGTCTCAGTTGACCAAACTCAGCTACTAGTAATGTGCAACATTAATTTCAGAAAATCTGTCTATCATGACAGAATTCAAATACAAACCAATAAAAGGTATATTTAATGCACAAATTCCCTACCTGTCTCCTAAAATCTGCTCTGTCCAGCATGTTACATCTAGCATTCTGTCTTCCCCTTTTCTTGTTTTGAGCTTCTTCTAAAGCAATAACATCCTTAAGACTAAGCAACGTTAAAAATCTGGGCTTTAAACTGGGGATAGTCTTTATTTATATTTTGAAACTATTTTCAGTGCTGTTGTTCATAATACCCTTATTCTACATCAAATCTGAAATACACCAGGCCAAAAGTATTAAAAATTAAAAATATTTGCTTTCTCTAAGACACACTAGAGTGGATAAGCAGCCTTATTTTCTGCACTTCTGGTCCCAGGCTATTAGATTTCCAGAAGGAGTCTATTCTACTTTAATAACTGTAGTAGCTCTTATATGCATCCTTGTATAATGAAAAAAGTACCTGAAATTTTTGGTGGCAAACACCACATCGCTCATTTTGCTAGTGCTCAGAAACTGAATTATTTGCTGGAAAATGATCGCATTGTGAAGTCTTTTAAAACACTGTGTTTGTTTGTTGTGTGTTTTTTGTTGTTGTTGTTGGTTGTTGGTAACCATACAATAGACAGCTTTTATTTAGATAGCAACGACGGACGACTTTTATTTAAAAGAACTGAAATGATGCCAGTACATGGTTTTAAGCATGGTGATATCTGTGGTCAAAGTAACAATTCTGTTTCTGGAAAGTGGGATAGCATTTTGAATGTGCAAAAGTGTTACAAAAGAAAAAGGCTGGATGTTAATTACTAAAATAAAAAAGGCAAGAACAAGTTCCCAGAATTAGAGGAAATCTCCTCTAGAGACAGTGACTAATTTGTGCATTGAGTCACATTCACAGTGTCTAGTTCTGCTGGGTAATAGAAAGTACACAGCAGACCTTCCTTGTACAACAAAATTCTTGCTCATGGGATAGCTCATCTTGTGCCATACATGCCTGTGAAATTGGGGTTTGAAGGCATAATTTAAAAGCATACAAGCATATACAACAAATAAGCATAAGGTGCTACACATGTTGCACCACAAATGAGTTTCCAGATCACTATGAAGTGTATTTACTTGTGGAATTAATGCATTCAGAGGTCCTAGATCCCAGATTCCAGAAATTTGAATGTCAGATCAGATCTAATGTAAGATTTGTTACTTCCATGTAATTATAGCAGAAATGGCATTGTTTCATTGTAACTTTAAAGAATTAAGAATAAACACATTTTCCAGAGTAGATAGTGTATCTTCAGCTGCTTCAGCTGCTAAACTTCAGGTGAAGTTTATGCTCAGGACTAACAGGTCTAACACTGTAATGTTCTGTGAGAACACATACAGCACAAGGGCAAGAAAATACTGGTTTTTAGCCTGACACAGTATTTCAAGTATGTTTTGCAATGACATAACATTACATTACACTGAATAAACTTTACATTTCATTTAAATAGGCATATCAGATTTTTTTTTTTTTTTTTTTTTTTTTTTTTTTTTTTTTTTTTTTTTTTTTACAAGTAAGAACATACACATGCTCACATTTACGGAAAAATTGTGTCATGTCATTGATTTTATACAATAACTCCAAATGCACAAGGTAAAATAGGTGAGAAACAGTCCTGCAATCAAAACAGTTTATATTTCAGTAAGCAGATGTTTACTGAACTACCCTGAGCTTTTATTGTTAAATTCCACCCCTTCTGAATAAGAATCTACATGGCAAAAGGTTTTTGCAAGACCATAACCAGTCCGAAGCAAGTTTCCCCATTCAGATAGCTTTACAGCTGGTTTCCATATTACAAGCTGTTTCTTAAAAATTCAGCACTTATTTCCAGCCTTCTAAAAATAACTGGAGAGATTCTGTTGCTTACTCCAAAACTTCACCTTAACATGCTTGAGCAAGTGACAATGTATTTAACACCTTAAGAAAGCAATTATATGTTATAGAGAAACTGGGGGGCCAACCAATGAAATTACAGAATACAACAGAAGAACTTGGCATAGCTCCAAATAAGATCACATGGCATTATTTCTTTCATTGTGTATTTTCAATTAACTTTTTGTGTCTGATGACCCTTTCATTCACTTTTATCTACACCCTTGTTTTCTCTTTTTGTTAAAAGGGGAAATGTCCTTTTGAAAATCAATCATCTGTAGTAAGTGCAAAGTAATTGGTTTCATTTATGTCAACCTTTTAACCAAAGGAAAAAAGGTACAGGGCACAGTGAAATTATCAAGGCAATTGAACCTGCATATTTCACACAGAGAATTAACATTGTAAGGTGAAGCTGTGAGATAAAATCTCTAGCCCTGAGAAATGTTTATTGTGAAAGGGTTTTCTTATCAGTGAGGTTAATGAAGATGTCAGTAAATGGGATGAGATTTTGCCAAATGGAAATGCTTTCACCTCCAATCCAACTTGGAAAAGGTGTTAATCAGTACATTAATCTTATCAGCAGCTGAGAAGATGGCTTTGAAACTGGTCATTTCTGTTTTTCATTAGGAAAAGCTGAAAAGATAATTATTCTCAAAATCCATATTACCAATTTAATTCCTCCTTCTCACTCTCCTTCAAGTGCATACTTTTTGCAAAAATATGACAAGGTTGGATGTGTGGGAACTAGAAGGGTAGATAAAAGTATTACTTGCATACATTACACATACACTTGTATGTGTAGCCATCCCTAAAACAGCAACATCTCTTGTAGTAAAATGCTATATATGACTCCTTAAAATGATAATGGAAGCATGACAGGAAACAAGATTTACAGGATCACACATGCCAACCAGTACATTGGTTGATTAGCAAGGATAATGGAATTACTTCTACTGATCATGTGATTCTGCTGTCACTGTGAAAGAGTGTTGTCATGCAAAGTGCTTATGTTTAAGTATTTAGGAATAACTTTGCATTCTAGAACATTGAAATATGTTGTGCTTGAGTTATGTGACAATTTTAGATAACTTTGCTACAGAAATTATATTGTCATTTATATCTGTTCATCTCTTGCATCTCTTACTCTGTGCTATGAGTATACAGATATAAATTCACCAGTGCTAACCAAATCCTGCTCCAGCTGAAGGAGTTATTAAAGTTATTAAACTTGTAAAAGTCATAGAGCACAAGAAGTATGATGTTATATTTATTTTGTTTATTTATGTAAACACGGGTCTTTCTTTTAAAACTAACACACACATTAATAAAATAACACTTTAAAAATGTTTGGTTTGTTCCAAATAAAATACAGGAAGAAAAAATGTAGATAACTGTTTGAAGGTCTTAGTGTGAGGGCAAATAAGTCAGGGTCAAACCTTTAAGTCTGACACTATTTTCCTGGCCCTCAACAAGAGAGAAAATGTTTATGAAGTACTTGAAATGGCTGGCAGCAAAGTGGGAAAAGGTTGTTCTAAGGCTTCTGTTTGAATGACCAGAAAGGGTCAGTAGAAAACAATCTCCCCAATAATGCTAGTTGAAACTCTGACCTTAATCTCCACCTCAGCTCCTTCTCTGAATAATGAATGTAATTACAGATCTCATGTAGGCAGGGATCCTTCACAATAACATTCAATCGTGACTGTAAATTAGCTAGATAAGTTGATCAAACTCAAAAGAGTGAATTCTTCATCTCAGATGAAAGATGAAGTTCAAACTTTTTAGTAATATTTATGATTTTTACAAGTAGTTATACTCCCTTTAGACAGGGACCAAAAGAAGATAGCTTTACATCTGGAAGTTCTTTTCTACACTTCCAAATTTCAAAAAAAAATTATTGACAGTCTTAGTTACAAAATAGTGGGTTTGGCAAGCAGTGAAGTCAAGTTTTGTCCCAGTTGTCTCACACCAAAATTTCTGATTATGAAGATTAGTCTGGAGATGGTGTAAAGAAACACCAAGAGTCAGAGAAAGGAAATAGAATTGCTAAGCATTACTAATGACTCCTCAGAGGAAAAGATGGCAATTTAGTCTAATTTCTTCTTGCACAACATAGGCATTACTGCTGCAAGAGTATCTGCTTTTCCATCTTGTGCAGAACTGATTCAAAGTTGCCACCAAGGTGGCATGTAGATTTGGTAATTCAGGCAGAAAGACACTCCAATTTATTAAAATAATATTTACCTTTAGGGATTTCACAGCTCTGAGGCTCTAATCGCAGTCTACAGTTTCAGTGTGATGGGTTGACCCCAGTTGAATATAAGGTGCCCACCAATGCTATTTTGTATTTCCCCTTCTTCTACTGGACAAGCAAGGGGAAATATAGCAAAAGGGTCATGGGTCGAGATATGGACAGGGAGAGATCACTCAACAATTAACACCACAGGCAAAACAGACTTGACTTGGGGAAATTAATTTATTTACAAACAATCAAATCAGAGTAGGAAAATAGGAAACAAAACCAAACCTTAAAAGACCTTCCCAGCATCCCTCCCTCCTGTTTAGCCTTAACTTCACTCTGCATTTTATCTCCCCCCAGCAATGCAGGGGGATGGAGAATGGGGGTTACAGTCAGTTCATCTCGTTTCCTCTATCACTCCTACCTCTTCCCAGGGAGGACTCCTCACACAATTCTCCTGCATCAGTGTGGGGTCTCTCCCATGGGACACAGTCCTCTATAAATTTCCCCACTGTGAGACCTTCCTACAGGCTGCAGTTCTTTGTGAAATACTCCAGTATGAATCCCTTCAATGGGTGAAGTCCCTCAGGAACAGACTGCTCCAGCCCAGATCCCTCATGGGATCCCAAGTCCTGCCAGGAAAACCTGCTCCCTTACAGGCTCCTCTCTCTACAGGGCCACAGGGGCTGCCAGAAGCCTGCTCCAGCATGGGCTTCCCACAGGGTCACAGTCTCCTCTGGGCATCCACCTGCTCTGGCATGGGGTCTTCCATGGGCTGCAGGTGGATCTCTGATCTACCATGGATGCCCATGTGCTGCAGGGGAACAACCTGCCTCACCGTGGTCTTCACTAAGGGCTGCAGGGAATCTCATCTCTGGCATCTGGAACACCTTCTGTCCCTCCTTCACTGGCCTTGGTGTCTGCAGGGCTGTTTCCTCCACATATTCTCTCTCCTCTCTTCCCTGGCTGCAATTGCTTCTGCACAACAACTCCTTCTCCCCTTGTATAATACATTATCCCAGAGGCACTACCACCACTGTTGATGGACTCGGCCTTGGCCAGTGGGACCATCTTGGAGCCAGCTGGCATTGGCTCCATTGGATGTGGAGGAAGCTTTTAGCAGCTTCTTATCATCTAGTCACCATCCCTTCTGTAGCCACCCTCCTTGTCCCAGCCCCTATCAAAATAGTGCCATGAAAACACAGTAAAAGCAGTTACTGCCATAGTCTACCCTTTTTGGAAGACTGAAATCAACTCCCGAACAAAATTAATTACTAAAACTTGCTTATAACATGTCAGTGTATGCAGTAAAGTGATTCTTGAGTATAAGTTCATGTTTATGGCTTTTAAATTTAGATCTTTGAGTGGGCTTATTGCAGACACATAATGTGATATTCTGTGGAACATTATGATCCTAGATGATGTGTGTTCTTCTGATACTGTTTCTTTGTGCTTAAAAAACTTATGCTCATTGTGAATGGTACTCAGAAGTTTGGATCTGTTTCAAGAAAATTTTTAGATACAAAAAAGTATCCATAGAATATTTGCAACAAAATTAACTAATTAAAAAATATTCTTATTATTTTTCTTTTTCACCTATTTTCTAATATGGGTTAATTGAAAAAGAAGCATCATTATTTTTTCATGGTCCCCAAAGTGAAAGGTACTTGGTACCTTCTTTGATTGGTCAAACTGAAAGGCAGCAAACCTGTTGTCTTCTGATACAAGTGTTTTAGTGCCTAAAAGTATGTAAGACATCTTTTAATAAAGCTGTAAGACAGAATAAGTTCTATCAATAGATGCAGACAAACAATGCAAGTCTTTGAACGACAAGGGACTCAGTGCAATAGGACATAGTAGGAAAAAAACAATTAAGCAGCATTTAGGCAGAGGACAGAGATTAGTAGTAACATCATGAGTCTAAATATGGATATTCTTGTCCTGTTGCTGACTCAGATAAGCAGTCTGTGTACCTTAAATGATGTGCTTCAGAGTCATTTGTACACCAGGGAGTAGTTATATTTGCCTTTTAAATCTTATATTGTTTCAGTTTTTGTCCTTCTTGCTTCTCTTGTCTTCAGAGTATTACTGGATACAAAGACTGTGGAGGTGGTAGAATGGAGGAAGTGTGTAGGTACAGAATTTCACCAAAGCCTTTCTGAAAACTTTCAGGGGCTATCACAGTCTAGTTACAGCTTGAAATGCTGAAAATGTTGCATACCTCGTCTCCAAAGCTCACCTTTTCAAGGTGAGCTGACAGGCCAGCAAGTAATTTTCTCCATGATGTCTACTGTGAAAAATGGTGCCTTATGTACTACAGCTTCTATTCCCTTATATTGTGCAATTCAGTTCCGATTTCAGTGCCAGCCCACTGTATTTCTCACCAAAATTATTAAATATTACCCTCATAAGAACCAGCAGATTAACATAATGCTCTTGGTCTGGTCTTAAATTGTCTTTTGTCAGCTACTAACTTGTGGCAAATTGTGTGTTCCTAAACTTATCCCTTAAAGCTGTAATTATTGTGTTGGTCATCCATTTAAATGTACACTCTTACATTTTTGAAATAGATTTTTTTTTTTGTTGGTATGTGTGTGTGAAATAAAATAAGGTCATTCACTTTCTTGGTGTGTCTTTTTTGACCTTCAATCTTTGTCACTTCTTCTTCTCTTTGGAAATTAAGGGGGACTGAAAATATTGCCAGTGCATACTGTCCTCTAAGGCCTTTGAATCAAAGCTATGCTCTCAATTTTATATAAATAAAAGGATCCAGAGATGAAAGAACATATAAAATACACTTAAAATTAAATAAATTTTGTCCTCCTACCTGAAAGGCCAATATTGAGTTACACTGGGTTCAGTATTCTATCTCTAATGATAGCTACATGAACATAGAAAGAAAAAACCCTTCATGTTTTATATTTAGTCTCTATGATTAGGATCCTGAATCAGAGGTGTGTAGTTGTACCTTTGATGTACCTTTTTTTCTTGAGTTTGTTCAATAGCTTTAGCAACAACTGTAAACAAGTAATAAATCTCACAGTGAAAATCTTAGATTATATCTGCTTAGAATGTGAAGAAGTGCCATCCTTTGTGGATTAAACTTTCTCTCTGATAGTTATAGTTTATATCTAATATTTCTTATATTAGAGGAGAAAGTAGATAATATATCTCTGTTCTTCACTATAGTCATGACTGAAAAGACCTTCACAGGTTACTTCTTCCTGCACACACACACACAACTGAAATCACAAGGTTTCATAATTTTATTTCTGGAATCTGTTTCACATAATTAACAATCTTTTCACTTTCTCTATGTGTGTTTGAAATAGATAATGGAACTGACCTGATCTTGGAGATGTAGGTACTGTATATGGCTGGATTCTTTTGCTAAAATACTCACTATGCTATTTTTTTAAACTTTTACTAAGTATTTTTATAAAGCTATACATCGTCTCTCAAAGATTCTAGTCCGATGTATAAAAGTCAGTTTTGAACCCACCACCACCCAAGAAAGGTAGGGCTGTGTTTTGTTTAGTGTAAATGGCATCACTTATCTGTATTCAGTGTTATCACCTACTTGCTACCTAATCATTTGGTAGCAAACTTCTTCTGCAACTCTTCATAGTTAGCCCATGCTAAGCCGAACAGCTCAGAAAACTTTGCCTGCTATTCTTCATTCTTGATCTGAAGATCTTAAACATATATGAATTATGAAAAATGTCTAATTAATTCCTTTGAATTTACAGCATTCACCACTTACTACTGGTAGCAAAGTACTTTAAATTAGAACAGCTCAACAGAAGTGAACTGCCTAGGAACCCAGGCACTACTCTGCCTTTGTCAATTATTTGTTTCTCCAGCTCAGTTAATTGACATTAATCTTGCAAGAGATGGATTCTTGATCTCTTTGAAAATCAGACCCTAACTAATTTCATTTCAAACACTTAAAACTGGAAATTAAAGCATGCAGAATTACATTAATTTAGAAAATTTTGCATAATTATGTGCCTGAGATATCAAAGCAAATAATAACAAAGTCAAGAACAAAGCTCCTGAAGGCAGAAGCATTGGCATGGTAGTTGCCAACACTCCTGACTAGATGTTCCACTCAGCTGGGCATCACTTCACCAATAAATCAAGTCCTTCCATTAGGCAGAGAAATTTCTCTTACTTCAAAGCGTGTACTCATGACAGCCTCGGCTCACACAAATGACATGTTATCATGTGTGTATGCAAGTCTATACCACAGGAAGGAATAGAAAAGCAGCATTTAGCTGCCTGCCTGGCATAGGCAGAGGATGTGATCTTTGGGCCTATACTCTGTTCCAGAGTTCTTTCTCCTGAAAGAACAGGAGAAAAGGTGTTTTGGATACCACGGGCTGTACACGCATGTAGATTCTGCTTTAAACCATACAGACATTCAGAGAAAAGTGAACTTTTGCTGACCTGACTGAATAGTGACGTGGTTTGCAAGAGTACAGAGAGATACAAGCAAAATTCTGGTCCTGTAAATGCATTATGGAAAAAATACTGAAAACTTGTATTAAATGTATTGAAAAATAATAGAATTAAACAGTTTTGACAGAAATTAAGGAATATTTTCAGTCATGGTATACCTTTAAATTGATCTGAATGAAACAATGAAAATGAAGTGCTGTAGGAGCTGTCAGTTACACAATGTTACAATGGGAACTATGAAGAAAAATTAGAGAACTGGTACTGTTCTAGCAGTGCAAAGATTTGATTCCTTAACACCATTAGGGTGGTCTATAATCAGATTTTGTATACTCTCACCTAAATTCTACTCTAATTTTTTGTACTGTTGATGTCAATCAAACCATCCTGGTGTAATCTGTGACAGAATCAGACTGTGCTTTACCATTCCGTTTTCATTGCAGCAATGGTTTGACAGTCCATATTATTCTGTCTTCATTGAGTAATAACGGCTAAAAGTCCAGCAGCATTTTTCTTAAATTAAAGCCTCTTTTACAGTATGTACACACTCTAAGAGTAGTTTGTGGTGATAGTACCATCAGGGACTGCAAAAACCTGTGAACATGAGACATTTATGGTATTCACAGAAATGTAGAGTTTTTGCACTAGTGGTCCAAAAATACAATTGGCATGATTCAGTGAAACAACAACTTTTTTTCTTCCTTCCTGTATTTTGGTGAGCTATTCAGAATATTGATATGAAGGGAAAGGAAGGCCTTCACAACATCTGATTCCTATAGCCAACTCAGGATCTGTGTTGTTCAATTTCAAAGGAGTTCTGTCAGGTTCCCTGCACCAAGATAAATTGCTGGCGTAAATCTCCTAGGAGATGTCTATGCAGTGTAGTGGAGGCTTTCTAAGGCTTTGATCATAGACCAGATGAGGGCAGGAAAAAAAAAAAGTACTTAAAGGAGAAATTTCATTTTCATTGTCTGAAACATGGGGGGCAATTTCAATCCAAGTATTCACTAATAATAATTATTATTATTTCTAATGAAAATGTAAAGTGCTTAAGACTTTTTTTTTCTTCAATATTTAAAAAATATCATCCTAAAAAAAACCCACAATTTAGCAAAAGATTCATCTGTAATGTTCACATTACAATCTAATTGCTTTGGTCATTATGTTGTTTTCTGAATTGATTTATTTCATTCAATAACAATCTTTCAAGCATATTAAATACTTTTTATTTTGTTGCATCAGAGAAGCTGTCTATCGATATCTATTGAGGCAATGATCTGCCAGCTTAAAAACGTGATAGTTCAGCCTTCGTGTGATAGACCATAATGTGCATTAGAAGGACCATTATAGTTCACAATGTCAATAGCACTGACATTGATCAGTGCTACTCCAATTGCATGGGGTTCCAGTCAGTCCCTTCCTCTCAACACGCCCAGTCCCTCTAGATGGAAACTTTCTCTTGCACAAATCACCTGATTCACCCATACTTGATATTATCTGATGCCTACTCTCCCTCTTCCTCCAGACCACCGATAAATATATTGAAATGAGAAGTCCGCAAAGAAGCGTTTGGAAAAAAAGTGATAGAAAAAATATCTCAAAGAAATCATTATAAATTACTTTCTATTCTGGAACAGTTGAAAGATCAACTGTTATGCAATGGCACTACATAACATCTTTTTCTGAGTCTTTATGACAACTACTCAAACATCTTCATCTCAAAACCTGAATCACACTAGAAGCCAAATTAGGCTGAAGGACAGCTTGCCAGTGTCTCAGGTTGTTCATTATTCCCACCTTATTACCAAAATCACCTTTATCATTTTAATCCACATAATATTTTCTACTGTGTTTCAAGAAAGTTATTATTCATGGGTCTGACATGCATATGTAATATATTGAGATATTCTTTTCCTTTTTTTCTTAATGTGAAATCACGGTGTTGAACAAAACAGAGAAAAAAAAAAAAATCTCTAGCCCCATATATTACAATCTTCCTCAGGCTTCCAAAGCAAGATTTGAACCTCTCTACATAGATTTAGCTCTTAGACCTGACAGTAGCCTGAATTTCCCAACATTGCCATAGATTA
This sequence comes from Pyrocephalus nanus, assembly GCA_038380795.1. NCBI lineage: Eukaryota > Metazoa > Chordata > Aves > Passeriformes > Tyrannidae > Pyrocephalus > Pyrocephalus nanus. The sequence continues at coordinate 61,917,915 of CM076263.1, read as the reverse complement.
TGTAAATATTTCTCTTTTTTTTTTTCTTATAAAGGTGGAAACAAAGAAACTTTAATTGTTCTAAGAATTCTCCTGCCTCTTGAGCAGATAAAAGGCTCAACTGAATACAAAGGACCATACATTTCTGACTTCATTGACAAAGAATTTCATCCAAAAATGTTTGCAACAAGACTTTCCTTTCACTAATATGTAGTGAAAACACTTTAAACAACCATTTTTTCTTCTCTACCCTCCCCCCAATCTCTTTGAAAAGTTAACTTTGAAACCAGTAATTGTAAAAGGAACTTTATATCTTAAAGAAAACAGCAGGGAAGCTCTTTGATTATTTATTGAAGACATTTTTAGAGGGGATGGTACTTTGATCATGACCCTCTATTTTCAAAGATTCTCCAACCCTACCCAAGAAGAACTGAGAACTGTACTCTGATATTAAGCAAGATTTTTTTCCCTTACAGCATTAAAATCTTTCAATATCTATATAAACTAGAAAATAGTAGATATTGTCGTTCCAGCAATTCCTAAATGTGTCACTTTTAACAGAGTTTTGCCTGACAACTTCAATGTGAAACTATGTGCATTTAAACATTGTCTTGATCTGAGACAATTTGGAGGGGCAGAGACCTTGGACACAAGTCTTCTCCCTGAGATTCAACATCTCTGATTTCTCCAATACAGAGAGAGAACAAATATACCCAGATGTAAGTGAAAAAATAATTCTTTACTAAGAAGAAATGCTAATAACAGTACTGATAAAACTGGGTTAAACAAACCAATGAGGAGAAACTTCCCAATCCTCACCCATCGGACCAAATCGAGATGGTGGCTGGCCTTCCCCACATGGAAAACACATGCAGCCACAGGACAGAGACAAGTTGGGCACCTTTCCACATGTTTCACTTCTCCCAAACCTGGAAAACCTGGCAGGAACAGTTGGAGAGTCATGGCTGGCAGGAAATGGTGGATGGTTGGAATCTGATACTGGCAAACACTTGTGGCTGCAGTGCTGGTACAGGCAGTCAGAGCAGGGCTGCAGACACCCCAGGGGATGGAAAGGACCCGCAAGACACCTGTTGGCTCCAGCAATGAGACCTGGCTGTTGCAGGTTTGATGTTCAGTGGTTGACTGTTGTCTGGTCAAAGTGGTAGTCACAGTCTGGATCCATCAGGATGGATCATCAAGATCACCTAAGTTCAGGCAGAAACACCCCCAACACCTCCCCCAGGGCAAGGAGTTTTATGCTGGATGATGTGATACTGTGAGTCACATGATATTTTGGTGGTCTTGACACCTTCTAAGATGTTGCAGCTGTCTCTTATGTCAGTGCAGCTGAGTCCATTATGGCCCTTATGGCTCATCAACAAGAGATTAATACCTTCAGCCTAGATGTGAATGTTCTGGGGAGTTATCACAGCTGAGTCATTTGTGTAAGGGAAAATGAAACACTATGTCATCTCTCAGGGCTTGCCTCTTTCCTTATCTTGAATCTGATGCTTTACAAAGTATTTTGTGAGTAAAAGATTGTTAAACTAAGCTATGGAAAAGAGTTCAAAAGAAATCTCTGTGTAAGATGTATCTCTTTTCTTCAGCAACAGAGGGAGGTCAATGAGCTAATTATAATTTAGATCTGTTTGAGCTGTTTATGGTATTTCATGTTCCTTAGACCATCTGACCAGTTCTTATCTGTTATTATCTCTGAGATGCAGCAGCTGCCTCTGTACCTTAAACAACGTCTGATCATTGAGGTACAATCTGTAATGGGTTGAAGCTAAATTGAACAGCAGCTTCCAGCTGAGATATTCCCAACCTCTCTGAAACAGCGCAGGGGAAGCAGGGGAGAAGGTGTGTGGGGTGGGTGAGAGGGAGGGGTGGAAACATCTATTTTTTTGCAATGAGTTTTAACATTTTGCTGGTGCTAAGAGAAGGAGGGTACAATGGACGTGAAAATACTTTCTATCTTTCTTTGGGGATGCCAGAAATGCTGTAAGGAGCTTCAAAAACCCCTAGTCATTTTAAAAACTCACCAAACTTGTACCAAAGGAAATCAAGGAGGAGCAGTGCAAAACTTGGATGACTTTCAAACAGACTTCTAGAAGTGCAAGATGACACTAGGGTTTGAACATTTTTTCTTAGGCCAGTTTGTTCAGAAATCATCTTGTTATTCAGAAATCCTGTTTTATAATCTATTGTGTAATGGGCCTGGTTTTAATTTTTTTTTGTTAAAGTGTAACTTCTTACAGACATATTTGAAATGTTTATCGATCTAGAACAGTAAAAGCTAATCTCTACTGACATTAACTTTATGTCAGCAAAAAGGTATTTTTAATGAAAACAATAATTACAATTCATCTGTCAGATATTTGGGTGCACAGGAAGATTTGCTTTGATATTATACTGAAGGATAAGCCATCTGACACAAAAATAATCACCAAATATCTCCTCTACTATTTCAAAATCTCTTTGAGCTTTCTTTTCTTAAATATATTTAGCTTGTTTTTCTGGTTCTAAAATATTTATAAATTTAAGTAAACTATAAACTTTTATTTACAACAAATGCAGTTTAAAATCTGGTCTCTGTTGTTGTATCTCTTTGCACTGAACTAAGATATTATTCACAAATTTCAGAAATCAGAGTGAGTACAGAGCAGCACCAGCAAGGACAGAGCTTTTCTCAAAACAAGAAGTGTTGCTGTGATGGAATCTGAGCATTGATGTTTTATTTATAAAACATCAAAAAGCCAAAGGATATTAAAAAAGATGAGGTTTTGTTAAAATTGTTGAAAATTAGAGGGGTTTATTACATTACATAACTAGCTTTTTCTTTTTTCCTCTTTCTCAAGCAGCTGTACAATCAGGCTGAAGAGCTAGAAAGATTAGATCTAAAACAGAGATGAAGTAGATTACATTATCAAGAATATCTGATGCACACTTTACCTAATACTAGTCTAGTCCTGCCATTTATTAAGCAAGGCTTTCTAAAGTACTCAAATACCTCTCCTGCCATTCCACTTCATAATGAGGATTTTTTATTTGTGTGGCTAAATATGTTTAATAAAATAAGAAAAGCATGGCCATCATGCAATATAATGTAGCCTGTCTTACAGGCCTAAATGTGGCTACATAAAAAAAAATTGTGCAAATTTTTTTAACCTTTTTAAGGTTAAAAAAGTTAAGGAAGTAAAAGTTTTATTTTACTTCAGAGTATGAACAATAAAATACATGAAATACAGTTAACAAAATGTAATATACTCAAAATAAATACACTGCATAGTGCCATATTGAAAACTGGCTAAACCAGTGGTGTAATAGGAGCTTTTGATGTCAGTTTGTAGGAAGAAATGTGATTATGCCTCTAGAAAGTCCCATGAATCCTTTTTAATTCTACAGGGCACAATGTTGAATAAACTCACCTTGTTAGTGAAAATTACCTGAAAAGAAAAAAACCAAAACAAAACAAATTGAAAAAAACCCCAAAACCTCAAAAACCAAAACCCAACCAAACAAAAAACCAACCAACCAATCAAACAAAAATAAACAAAAACCCAAACACACACACATAGAGAAAAAGAGACCGGAGGGCAAGCCCTTTTTCAATCCCAGTCCTAACACAACTGTAATGTCATTTTCCTTATATTAGTAATTCTTTAAAAACAGTCCCACATTTGGAGCAGAGGCAAGTCCTAAAGAAAATTAGACTCATAAAGAAAATTAGTGACAATGAATAAATATCACCTCTAAAATATTATTTCACTTTATAAAGCTCAATAATTTCTTTTCAGTCCTGCATATACTGCCAGTCTGAGCCACTGATATAAATGAGAACAGGTCTGAGGAATATTCAGCAAGAAAAGTGGATGAAAAACTAAGTGTAGACTTTAAATTTCTTCAGAATCTGAGAGGTTAATGTGGCAAAATAAGTCATTAAAAATGCCTGATAAAATCACTAATGATGGAAAATATGAATGTGGAGGTTCTGAATATTTATTTGGATGAGAAATGGTAGCAGTTTATTGTTTATAGTGGTACACAATGATGGTCTTATAGTTATCCAACAGGTTTTTAAATGAACTTAAAATAAATGGAGCACTACAAACTTTTATGAACAACTCTTATATGGTTGATTCTTTCTCCTGTTAAGTCTTTTTTTTTTTCTAGAAAATTCATTTCCTTCTGAAACGGAAATAAAAACATGGATGAAGGGACCCCAACTTAAAGAAAAAAATAAATAAATTCAAGATGACCCATACCCTTGTGTGATTTTAAACTTAAATTTAGATAAAAGTTCCCTAGAAACTGAGACGTTTTACTACAAATGCATCTAGCACAGTAATGTTAGCTAAAAACATTAAAAAACTAAGCTTCCACTAAGTTCCAATACTACTGAAACTTACTATCACTGTATGCCACTTTTGAATTTACTTTTTAATTTCCTTTACATTTCTCCCTGCAAGAACCTCTGTAACCCTGTTGATTTCAGTGTTGGGCAAACATTTACTTTTACTACTGAAAACAGAATAATATATTCTCAGATCTTCAAATGAACATCTGTGCTTGTAAATTCTCATCATTCATAGATTCATAGAATATCCTGAGTCAGAAAGAACCCACGAGGATCATCAGTGTTCAATTCATGGCCTTTATAATTTTCTGTTTTGAGGCATGTGGTTCACTCAGTCTGTACCCCTGGCACAGCACAACCTGTTTTTCAAGCTTCTGTCTATCCAAGAATAGTTAGCTATTTGCTTTTCGCACAATAAATGGTTAGATGCCACACAAGGATTTTCACTGCAAAACTGGATCTGTAATGTTGATCTGGTAGGCATTTTCTAGGTTATAATACTACAATAGCAACAAGATCTGTATTTCCAGTTCGGTACACTAAAATCTTATTAAAAATCCCCTATCTTTTGCCCTAGAAATTTAAAGTCAGAGAGGAGCAAAAGGCAGGACTAGGTACAGTGAAAACTGGTCAGCAGTGAAAGCAGAAGACAAATGAGATATGGAATATAGTTGGAAATGTTACGAGAAGGTCATTAAAAATTAAATAGATGGGCTTGAAACATTGAAAGGAAACAAATATAAAACTACAGAAGGTGTACTCCACTGTGACTTCAACTCATATTTGTATGATTCTCTTCTGATATGTCAAGACTGGTTGTTATGCTCATAAAAATATTATTTTCACCTCTAATTAATGTTATTTTAATGTTACTTTCAATGTTTATTTGGCGATTACTTTAGATTCAGCTCCTCCCCTACCCCTATCCCAGTTTTTTATTTTCCTTTCTGAAAAGTCCATCTAACATGTGAAAAAAAAAAAAAAAAAAATCAGGGAAAACAGTCACAATGGGCATAACTAAAATGCATACAAAGACTAAAATTGAATGTACCTCTGCTGTCATGGAAAAAAACTTCTTAAAGCAAGTAATCTAGTTCACTCAAGATAAGAATAGACAAAGTCAAATAAATCCAAATTCCTGTTGTTTTTCACAGGCAGGAAATCACTTCAGATATTTTGAGAAATTGCCAAGGTACATTTAGTATTTTTGGTTTTGCCATTGCCTATTACAGTATACTCACTGTTTGCAAAACTGATAAGAGGTTTAGACCAGGTTGAAGTCCTAAGTTAAACTTTTTTGGTTAACTATAAGTATTTTGAGGTTCTGGCAAGAAATCTTAATGTTTTTTATCTCCATTTATCTATCTTTAACACGAACAGCTTACACCGTAATATAAGATATGTAGCCTATAAAAGCATTATCTTTTTCTCAGAGTTTAAATTAGTCTCTATACCAAAAGAAAATTCTTTATCTGAATTTGAGTAGGGTAGTAAAAAGTTGAAATCAATGGAAAATTAAAACTTGCAATCTCTTAATGTCACATTTTATGACCTGTCACACAAATCCCCAGGTTCATCATTGTCTGCATTTCTTTGTTAATGGAAGAGGGTAGATCAGCCTCTTTTCTGCACTGTTATTTGAACTGCTCTGTTTTACAGTATAGCTTTGTAATGATCTCTGATTGTTGTTATGGTTATAGTAGTGATAAAATCCATGACATGATGCCATTAGCAATCTATATAAAATCTCTGTGTTCAAGGTCAGTTGAGTCTTTAAAACAATGCTTTTTCAAAGAGTTGATTTGTAGCAACTTCACTTTTTTTGTAGCCAAAAGTCACAGAAATCAACACACATTGTAGACAACATACAGAGGAACATACATTGTGAGTTCATTTATCAGGAAAATGTCTCAAAGACCTTCTGAAAGGACTGGGTCCTGAAGAGGAAAATTGCAAGCTGGTTTTGGTCAAAGCTGAATATTCTTGGTGGAAAAAGACACCATGCAGTTTTCCTTGACTTTTTTTTTTTTTTTTTTTTTAATCTGTTACAGCACTGCAGACTATGTTTAGACTTTTTCATCAAGTTAAGATATTCCACTGACCTCTTGAAAACTCAATCTGGAAATACTAAGATCTTTCACATAGAAAAGGATGGATTTGACATAAGCTTAACTGTTTTTTGACTCATGAAACAAATTCACACCAGTAGCTTTAGCATATCTCAGAAATTATAGCAATTTCTCTAATTGCTGCCATTGTCTTCATCAGGAAATACCTTAGTACTTCCCATGCAGAACTTAGCAATGTATTTCAGGCAAAGGACTTCAGTCTTTATATATGAAAAAACAAATACATATGGGCAGAGAGAATCTCATTCTAGGCCTTTTTTTCATTCACTGAATTTAGGGTTTTCCGTTCCTTTCAATATCTGTAAAAGCATGCCTTTGTGAATCTGTGACAGAACTAAAGAGAGAGTCTGAGGAATATGTCAGCTACTCTCATTTAGTAGGATATAGAGTACAGCATATTAGTAGGATATATAACCCATGATGATACTCTTTCACATCCCACTGTGTTTATGCTATAGGTGGGATGTTTAGTTCGTTTAAGTTTTGGGTTTTTTGGAAAATGTTTCGGGTTTTTGTGGGGTGGGAGGAATGTTTTGGTTTTTTACGGGAGATGTCAATTCTGTAGCTTAAGTCTGTAAGTCTGTGTAATGAGTATTTTTCTATTTTTCTGTAGAAGTGTAAAATTAATTAAAAAGTATGATGTTCTTTTCCCCTCTATCATCACAAAAGCTTATATATATTATTGCAGTGTGTGTGGTGATCTGAAGTTTTAAGAATGTTAGTAGTTGGAATGAAGAAACTAAGGAAAAAAAAATACTGTCCACAAAAGTGAATTTTTCCAAAGCAAAGGAATCTCTTGCAATACATTGTACTGACGAGAAACTGAAATCTTCCTAACAGTTTATTGTTAAGATATTGGGCCATCAGAAGTTCCACTTTTCTTGTAAATTATATTGAACATTTACTGGATTGTCTGAAACTAACGCATTAAATTAGTATGAAGAAATCTTCTAAGGACACTACCTCATATTTTGAGGCTTAGGAATTTTTAAGTTGCTTTTAAATAAATATCAGAATAGAATATACTAGCATTGGAGGGGCTGTCTGAAGAAAAAAAGCTAAATATAAGAAGACACTATAAAATATAGGGAATAAAGAAATTAAATTAGGAGATTAAAACATTCATCTGATGTCCTAGGACAAACAGTGCCTCTTTATAACTCTCCTTTCAGAATCCTGGTAGTCATTAACCACTGAAGTTTGTCTTTCAGAAAGGAGTTCTGCAGAAAATTCTGTTAATAATAAAGCAATCTACTGGACATGAAAAACTTCACAAAAACAATTTACAAGTGCACATGCAGCAAGGTTCCAAGAATCAAATTAACTCTGCAAAGTGTTTACACTAAGCACCTACTTTATTTCTCAAAATAATATATTAAGACCAGCAACAGACATACAGCTATCAAACGTTAATATTTAGTTTCTCTCAACATATACTTTGTTTAAACCCAAAACTTTTCAGTGACCAGAACGTTCCTGGGTTTTTTTCAGTCCCATAACTAAAAGCACTGAAAAAAACCAGTTAAATGAAAGTCTGTATCTGTTGTTGTTTCTGTGCAGAGTTAACAATTTCATTTTTTTAGTGCTGCACAGAAAGTACTTGTCAAATGTCACTGCATGAAAGACACCTCACTTAAGTAAAAATGACAATGAGAAAATAGGTGTTCCTGAGTGTTTGGAAGTACTGCTGCTTTCAATTCAACATCCCAAGTATGAAAACTACTCCAGTTGCCTCAATCATAATGTCCATATCTCCTGCCAGAAAATGTCACAAAGCAAATTAAACAGTGTGCTCTTCTCCTAGTGGGGAAGTTATTTATTATAATCTAATCTAATGGTTTTTTTTCACTGCTGATAACTCTGTCCTTCAATATCAGGGTAATGACAGAAAAAACTTTTCATGAAAATTAGCCACCTTGTAAGGTTTAATAAGGAAAGGGAAATGTAATAATAACACTTATAAACCAGAAAATGTTACTCGTGATACTTTGAAGAAATGCATTTTTTCAGTAAATTTGGGTACTGAAATAATATATCTTTAGTTGTAATATTATAATTAAGATAATGTTAAGAGATATCCTATATAAGTATAAAACATGGAAAAAACCTGTTTAGGACTATTGATTGTTTCAGATGCTTATGAAACAATTTGTGAAATTCAAAGATATTCCATGCTTCCATGGCATTGTCAGCAAGATCACTGAATAGAGAAAAACATCACACCTGTTTAGTGTGCAACAGCCATCAGCCCTGAGACTCCATCATCTTTGTAAATTTATGTGTAAATTTATTCGCAAATTCAGTATTTTTATAATTGTTGTATTTTAAATCAAAGTACCTAGCAGACAGGAACCAACCAGGCTGTGCATGGCACTGGAAATCTTTGTAGGCTATTGAGAATGCCATGGGGTAAAAAGTGAGAAGTGTGTCTCATAGAAAAGACAACTGTCAAATAAGAGGAAACAAAAGGATCTTATGCAGCTCCAAAAGTAAAGTACATGGACCTGATTATTAGGACTGAAAATGGCAGTCTTGTGATATTTTTAAGGCCACTGCAGAGCATAATCTAAGCTGTGACAAGACAAAAAAATGTACTTTCAATCTTTATAGAACACTGAACATCATTTACCTGACATTTAATGGCACCAAATGTATCCCATAACTGATTTTTACCTCCATCTTCCCTAATTAAAATAGTGGGACAAAACCCCTATAGGCAGAAACAAGTCTGAGGCACTAGAGCTCAGTTAGGCTAGCACCATCTTTCACTATCTTCAGTGGGAGATGTGGTCAAAATCAAGTAAACTATGTCACCTCTTGATCCTTGATGCACAACAGCAACACAAGACAGGAATTACCTGGTGTTCCTACTGTACAGTTTTCACTGAGTTGTGTGTAACAAAACTGCAATTTCTCAGCAACTGCATTATGAATTATATATGAAGTGATGAATTATAGATGAAGAAGTAAGGAAAATAAAAATTAATTCATTCTTATCAGTCTTATCCCAGCAAGGTCACCCATGGCTACACTTATATTGATCATCCCCAATTTTCTGTTGAACTCAACTCTCCTACCCCTTTTGTACTTCCAGTTTTACTACCACTTTCATATCTTCTCTTTAGTACTCCACTTTCAGGTGATATTGAAGAATTTTGTTACTGGTTGTTTGGTCAATCTTTCTTTACATATATTTCTTACCTCACCTTTCTTGTTCACTAAATTACATACCATACTTCTGGACTTCCTGCCTCACAATTTTCCTTGTGTTGTCTTGCCAACTAAGTATCAGTCAAAAATATCAGATACTTTGAGATGAAGAAGTATCAGTAAAATGACAATTACCGAAACCATTTGAGGATTTGGCTTGGTTTAACTCAGTTCATTCTGGTTCAGGCACTATGAAGTTTCTACTCCTATTCCTGTATACCTGAGAATTTTTAACTCTCATAGTGAGCCTTCAAGATAGGGTATATGCATCACAATCATGATAAAAACCATATAAGTTACCCACAACAAATCATGCTTAGATTCACCAGAATTAAAATTATAGCTATTGTGGGAACATAAGCACCCTATGCTTGATTTCTCTGAATTTTTGAGACTTCTAACTTTGATTCTTTAAAATCAACATTGATTTTTTTTTCCTTTTCCATCTCTTATTAATTTTTTTTTATTTCAGTTTGAACGTATTTGTATATGTGCATTTCAAAAGATCAGTCATTCTAGTAGGCTTTCTACTATTGACAAAGGTGATGTTTAATGCTGGTTAAGCTATCATACTTATTTCATTTTCTGAAATTTTGTTTTTATTAAGTATGTAGATATGGCTAAAAAGTTTTCATTAATACTGGGTCAAGAAGAGAATGAAGAATTCAAAATATAAATACAAATATATATACATATTGAAAAAAATTGTTCTCTGTAGATTCATCTTTCTGGCTTCTGTATTGCAAGGTACTGTGTGTTTCAAATGTAAGTGAACACCTGTCTTCTGTTACTCACAAATTTCTGCTTGAAATGTAGGAAATTTTCAGCTATGGGTTTATATTTTATGAACAGCAGTTAATTCATGAGAGGCATTACAGCAACATAATCAGAAAAAGCTCTGGTTTTATTTTTTATCCTTTTCCTGTGGTTACACTCATTCTTAGAAGAATACATCACAGGCTTGTCCAAGCACCACATGTGTGTGGAGGGAAGAGACCTTCCACATGAAAAACTGTTCATCAGAGTATCAACCCTCTTAGATGTCCCTTAGTTTTGCCAGGTGATGAAAAATTCAATATTGCAGGAGAAAAGTCTGGAGTGTATTTCAACTGTTTGCTATTCACCAGAATGTCAATGGCTTAAAGATGGCTTAAAGAAAAGTTTTCTTCTGTGCTTCTCCAGATATGAACCATTTAACTATGGGTCTTCCCTTCCATTAAATATCTTTTACTAACACATACAAAATAAAAGAAAGACATCAAGGAGTAGAGTACAACAGATGCAAGAAGCTCTAGATTTTACTTCTTTAAGGTGGAGTTTGTTCATTTTATTCACCCTAAATCAACATTAGTAGCAGCAAAGAAAAGCTGGAAATAGAAGTAATTCACCTTAAAAGTAATTGAAACTTGAAGAAGCAATGCCTATTAATCTAAGTAAAAAGGGTATACCACTCTGCAGGAATTTTTCAAGACCTAGTATTCTCTTACATATATTAAAATAAATTAGAATTGGAAATGAAAGAGCAATAAGTTACTACAGTGCTCAGTAATATTTTTTAAGAGACAATTATAGTTCACTTAAAATACATTGAAATAGATTCAGGTCTTTTAGTGTCTAATTTGGTACTTTAAAAAAGTGAGCTATTTCATTGAAGTTAAATTGTCCTTTCTTCTTAAACCTTTGTAACCATTTTGCAGAGTGGAAATACTAATAATTTCACTGCGAAATCCATAGCATAAAACAAAAGTCCCATTGTTTATATGAAAGGAATTTATGACTAGACACAAAAAAGTTTCTTTAGGATTATTTTTTCAGAAAAATTATTTCTATAGGATCTTTCAGAAAAGTATATCAATTCTGGACAGTCAATATTAAAAGGACACCTGATAATAACTATTTGTTTACATTGCACTAAATCCAAAAGGACTAACCCACAAAGTTAAATATTTAAAATGTATGTAGGCATTGTAAATCCCAAACATTTAAACATAACGAATTAGCTTGTGAACCAAAATAACAAGACTTAAAGTAATCATTCCATCTCCTACTTTTCATCTAAACTTTCTATGTTTGAAAGGATTTACTATATTCCTAGGGTTAATGACATCCCTTTGTGTTGTTAAGGTACTTGGATGTGTCCAGAGAAGGGCAATAAAGCTACTGGAAAGGCTGGAAGGCACATCCTATGAGGAGGTGCTTAGGACTCTGGGTTTGTCTTGTTTGGAGAAAAGGAGGCTGAAGGACAACCTCATTGCCAGAAAGGAACTTCTCTTCCTAGATATACAACTTAGCTTCTGAAAGTCTCTTTCTTTTGAATCATTGCAGGTTGATCAGAAGTAGACCTGGAAGAGGGAATGATAGGCCAGCGCTCCTACTCTTTCTGAAATCTCTCATACATCTGGAAAATATCTGGTAATTGCAAAAATTAAATTGGCTGACAGGTCTGATGTCAGGACGAAGTTTCAGACTGTAGTTTTACCTAAACATTGTGTGCGGACATCACCAAATTTTGAAAATCAGGAATAATTTAGAACAATTAACATGCTTGAAAATTTTGGAGATGCTTACAGTCAATTTGAGGGCAATAAATTAGTTGTTGTGCATTCTTGAACTCTGTAATTTGCTGAAATTCATTATATCTGTGAGGTAGAGAGTAAGCAAATAATAAGACGGATATGGCAAAATTAGAGGAAACAAGAACAAGAAGATACAAAAATATCTTCTATTAAGCTATGTAGAGGTACAGTAGGTATGCTTTTGAATAAGAGCTGCACTTCATGACCATAACCATAGACACATGTAGTACCTGGCATTATCATTAGAATGCTTGCCTGTAGAGACAACTGACAGAGGTACAGTAAGAATGATACAGAATTTGAAATACTTGGGAAAAAAACCCTGAATATTGTTCAAAAAGACAAGCTCTATGTCATGAAAATTACAGTTTTGATGGAGAAATGTATGTCAAAATTTCATGTTCTATACTAATCAGATTAAGTTTCCTGATAGCACTTACTTGTGCCATTGAAATTTATGAATCCAGTAATATAATCCAGTAACTACAAATATCAACCAGAAATGTTACATAATAACATAATGATTACTACATTCTTCTTCAAAAAAAAAAATCCAAAATATTTTAAGTCTTAAGCAGAAAGAGTTTATAGTCTCAAACCCTATGAGAGTTGTTGGAACAACCCTGTTGTTGGAACAGGATTGAAATGTTTTCTTTGTTGTAATGCTGACTATTTCATCTTACCCAAATTAATCCCATTGAACATGATTAGGCAATGATATTATCTCTATTTTTTTTTTACAGGGTAATAAATGAATGATAATAAATGTTCTTCACTGATGTGTAAAAAGAAACAGCTCATGATAAAATTACCGTAATTCCTATGTTCAGAAAGAAGACAGCCAACACGCAGCAGTCTTTGTCTGCCTGCCATGATTTCTGACAAGGATTGAACTTAGTGGTTATTGGGTGATTGGAAGGGATTTTGATTAAGATTTCACCTCTCCTAGAAAGAAAAAAATTCTCAATTCACTTGTCTGCTCACTATTTCCAGTTATTGCATACAATTTATGCAAAAAAAATTATTTTGTTTTGTGATAAGTTCCAGTGAAAACATGGAAAAATATGCAATAGCTTAGCAATAATTCCATTGTTTTTAGGAGGTAGCAACAGTGACTAGAGAGTGAAGTGTTTTAATTCATAATAAAAAAAATCAAAATACAGAAATCTCTAGTCTTTTATATGTTAAGAGGTCAGATAAGTAATAACTGATAGAATAAAAATGCACTATCTAAAAAACACTGTATCACAAAATTACAAATATTCACCATATGTGGCACTGTAGCAAGTTCTGTAAATATTTCCCTGCTTTATCAGAGGGTTTTTTCGTTCATCCCCTCCCTCTTTTATATTTAGATACATCAGCATATTTCAGACACCATACCTTCACTTGCCTCAAAGAAAATTGTACTCTACACAAGAAAAGTTTGTTCTGGCATATTTGTACTTTGCTGATATGAATCTCCTCTACAGCCCATCCAAAAGGTTTAAAATGCTGTGTATAGTAAATATTCCTCCCTGAACCTACAAATAGACAAGTCCAATCAATATGGGGTGAGAATATTCTGAGAGGATACAAATAGGAAGGCAGTATAGGGAGATAGAGAATATAAGAGTACATCTTTTGGGAAATAAAAGGGAAACTGAGAAAAGTTGAGGATGACCTTATAAGCAGGGTAGAACTACATATAAAAATAATGAATGTTTACATATATTGATAACACAAAACCTTTCATTCCAATATTGGAAATATTAACCTACCAGTAAAAACACACTGCTCCCATTGTGTTTTTACCAGTGCTGAGTGGAGCACAAGGAACACGTCCCTCAGCTTGTTGTCAATATTTTGGCAAACATAGCCCACCATACCATTTGACTTCTTTGGTGCACGTGTACTTTACTGGCTCATGTTGAACCCAGACCCCTAGGTCCCTTTTTTTCCCCCATCTCCTTTCCAACATATATTGATAACTGAGTTTTTTCCTTTTCAGGTGCAGGACTTTGAGTTTCCACTTGTTGAACAGCAAGAGGCTCCTGTCAGCTCATTTTTCCAGCCTGTTGAGGTTCCTCTGGATGACAGCAGGGCCCAGTAGCCTGTCAGCCACTTCTCCCAAATTTGTGTCATCAGCAAACTTGCTAAAAGTATATTCTATCTCATCATCCAGGTAAATAATGGAGATGTTGAAAAGGAGTGCACTCAATACTGACTCCAACGTTGCACTGCCAATTATAAGAGTACAAGGAGACTTCATGCCACTGACCCTCACCCTCTGAGCTCAGACATTCAGCCAGTTTTCAGTTCACTTCACTATCTGCTCATCTAGCACATTACTTCAACAGCTTCACTGTGGTGATCTCAGGAGATATGGTGTCACTGTATTGAAATCCAGGTAGACAATATCTATCTCTTTTCCCTTGTCTGCCAGACCAGTCATATGATGGTTGAAGTTGGTGAAGTATTATTTCCCCTAGGTGAAGCCACACTGACTGCTTCTGATGATTTTCTTGTCCTTAATGTGGCTGAAAATGTTTTCCAGGATTAGCTTCCCCATCAAAATGAAAAGATAATTTCTTTGTGTTACATGAAGTGTCACCATTTCTTATCACAGACTCAGACTTTTCTTCTATGTTAGTAAAATCTTTACAAGATGGATTGGACTAGCACTACTGATATATAAATACCATGATCTTTAATTAAAATTTCTAGCACATTTTTGTATATTTCTTGAGGGGCTGAAACATGCCAAGAAGTTTGCTCTTTCTCTTTCAGATTTAGGGAAACCCTGGGTTTTTTTCGTTTTACAACAAGGAATGATGGGGAGTTGTGAGAATTAGTTGTGGGAGTTGCTAGAATTAGCCACCATTGCCTAGGAAGCTCTGAACCCAGCAAGCCAACAAATTCCTTCGCTTCAAGAGGCAATAATGAGCTGTAGCTATTTCATGTGTTAGTAACTGCAATAGCAGATTACATCTCCTCACTACTCTTCTGTTGCTCTTTACTGTTTGTTAACCAAAATTCTGATCTTTGCCTACAGTGATTCTGCAACCTAAAAGAACAGTAATTTTCATGCATTCTTAAAAAAAATCAATATTCATTAATTTCCATTTTTTTTTCTCCCCTTCCTCTCCCTCTGCTTTGAGGAGAAAGATCAAGATAGAAGTGTTAGAAATAGCAATTCTGAGATGCACCTTCCATTGCACCCAGCCTTTCTCTAATTTGCTTTTCACTCACTAACATCAGGCTCCCAAAAACTCACATCCTATTCAGTAACATCATGAGGAGGAACTGAACAAGCTCAGAGATTAACAATTTTGTATGAAAATTAAGAGAGATGAGCAGGAATATTGTATATGCATGGAGATAAAATAAAAGTGAGAGAACTCTTTCTGCTAATCCACTTTCAAACTACCAACAGTTACCTGTCAATTTTATCTAAAATAAACATGAATTGAAAAAAAGAATCAGACTGCATTGCTAAAGCATACTCTCAGGTTTACACAGTTATTACATCTCCAGTCCCTTTTTATTATCGAGAAGGTCCTGGACAGGAAGAAGAATATGTGCACTCTCAAAATTACTCTGACTTTCAACCTGGAAATAAAACTGTGTCCTACACTGTCTCTTCCATACACTTGAACTGTGGGTGAATATCAATTTTTCAGAATAAAGTTTGTTACTTTTTCAATATTTTGCAGAGCTAATGTAATTTTCCCTTGCAACCTTATGTTAAAGTCATAGGTGCATGAGAAACCTGTATCAAACATCTCAGAACCCCCCACATTTTTTAACAGCAACTCCTCAATAATATTGTAGGCAGAAGTGAAAAGTAATATAAAATTTCAGATCTTCATGCTTATCTTTTAACAGCATAAATTTAATGGTTTTTTCCCCTTGGAAGAAAGAGAAGGAGGTAGTGGAACAATGTTATATTTAAAAAAAAAATAATAAAAAAAAATAAAAGCACAAATGTTCACCCAGTATAAACAGCATTAAGTGGAAGAGGAAAACATCCTTACGCCTATCTGAATAAGTAAGTTCTAGGTGTGCTGATAATTAAGCTGCTGAAAACAGAACTTCTTTTAATGTCTTGACCTGAGTAGTACTGAGAATTCACTGAAGAGCAAGGAAGTGACTGAGCTATTTAACAGATTAACATCTCATAAGCTTTTACTTTTCATTATGCTACCTTTTGACCCTGAACTAGATTTGAAAGAAACTTGAAATGAATCCAAAATTTTTTTCTCTCTGATTCATGTTTCTGAAATGAATGGCAGAATGTGAGAGATGATGCTTAGTTTAAAGGGAAGCATTCTGACTTAGGAGAAGACTAAGGAAAGCTTTCTTATTGACTCTAATAATTCCGGAGAAAGTAGTTCCCAGACAAGAACTGGGCAGACATGTAATCCAGTTAAGAAAAAAAGCTTTTATTATCATCCTTTTCTCTTCTGACACAAAGCAAGGATTATTGTGCCCTCAGATTTCTGCAGCATGGAGACAGTAATGTTTAAGAATTTGTCTTCAGTTATTCAACAGCCTCGAATTTGTACATGAGAGGCTCAGCAGGATGTGAGACTTGGATTATTTTATTATTATTATTACTGGGTCATAACCAACTCAAGCCTGTGTGTGGGAAGGGCTCCCAGAGCTCACTTGGCAGTCCCTGTAGCCTCGTGGGGCAGCAAAAATCAAAAGAGCATATTGGGCGCACACCCACAACCACACCCCCTGGAATCCCTAACCCAGCCTCTGACTGGCTACATCACCCCTCACTCTGTCCTGGAGCCACAGAGTGGGCACTGGGCTGGAAGTCCCACCTGTGAGGTGTGGCCACAGAGGCCACATGAAAAGGCAATACCTGTGGCCTCTGTTACTCTCACAGTCTCCTGGAACGTGACTTCATCACGTGAAGCTGGACATCTGTAGGACTCTCTGGCAGCAGCTAAGATTATCGTAAAAAAAGAGATTATCCTAATCTATTTTCTCTGTCATTCTTTATTCCTGTCTTCTCTCAATCTCTTTCTTTACTCTTTTCTTCATATTTTGGGTAACTTAAAACTGAGTAGGTTGGATTTTGCTAAGTTGTGTACTAATTCATAGCTTTATGGAATGCTATATCTTGACTGTATGTTACCCTTTTGAAATTTTGCCAAGATCTCTTATTTTCTACTATATTTTATCAGTAAATGAGTCTCCTGAGAAAATGTGTGCTGCTTTCTTTCTTTGCACTACCTTAAGGTATTAAAGAACCAAAGGCTCTTAAAATCTTTAATGGGATAAATTTTGGAGCCTTGTATATTTTTAAAAGTAATACTCCCAGTTGATCTTGTCACTCTAAGGAGGGGGTCTTACACAGGATCACCACAAACCCATGTTCTAATACAGAAAATGAACAGTCAGAGAAATTTCTTTCAGAATACCGTCTGAAGCAATGAACACCCGCCTTTTATTTTTCCCAAATGTTTTCACTTTAGTCACTGTAATTTACAGCTCATTTTTATTTACTTTTATTGTTTGGAAAAAAAAAGTCACAAAGCTATAAGAAGGAGAGTCCTCCTTTGTCTTACTCTGGTTCTTCCTTATTTCCCCGCAAAGTGAACCTCTCAAAATGTCTGTCTTTTTATAAGGCAAAGGCAGTTTGCTGTTTGTTGTAACAGGGTCCATTCAGAATAAATCAACACAGAAAGAGATGAGCTTATCTGTGCTGCTGCTTTAACTGGATGTCCCATATGGTTGGAAGCTGGCGAATGTCACACCAATCCACAAAAAGGGCTGCAGGGAGGACCCGGAAACTCCAGGCCTGTCAGCCTGACCTCAGTGCTTGGCAAGGTTATGGAGCAGATCATCCTGTGTGCAATCACACTGCAGCTACAGGATGGACAAGGGATCAGACCCAGCCAACATGGGTTTAGGAGGGGCAGATCCTGTTTGATCAACCCGATCTCCTTTTATGATCAGGTGACCCACCTGGTGGATGAAGGGCAGGCTGTGGATGTGTCTGTATGGACTTCAGCAAAGCCTTTGATACTCTCTCCCATAATATACTCCTGGAAAAGCTGCAGCCCATGGCTTGGACAGGGGCACTCTGTGCTGGGTCAGGAACTGGCTGGAGGGCCGGGCCCAGAGAGTGCTGGTGAACGGGGCTGCATCCAGCTGGGATCCAGTCACCAGTGGTGTTCCCCAGGGATCAGTGCTGGGTCCAGTCCTGTTTAACATCTTTATCGATGATTTAGATGAGGGGATTGAGTTCACCATTAGCAAAATTGCAGACGACACCTCACTGGGAGGAAGTGTCGACCTGCTGGAAGGCAGGAGGGCTCTGCAGAGGGACCTGGATAGGCTGGAGAGTTGGGCTGATTCCAATGGGATGAGGTTCAACAAGGCCAAGGTCTGAGTCCTGCACTTTGGCCACAACAACCCCCTGAGAGCTACAGGCTGGGCACAGAGTGGCTGGAGAGCAGCCAGGTGGAAAGGGACCTGGGAGTGCTGATTGACAGGAGGCTGAACATGAGCCAGAGTGTGCCCAGGTGGCCAAGAAGGCCAATGGATCCTGGCCTGGATCAGGAACAGTGTGGCAGCAGGAGCAGGGCAGTGATCCTTCCCCTGTGCTCAGCACTGGTGAGGCCACACCTTGAGTATTGTGTTCAATTCTGGGCCCCTCAGTTCAGGAAGGACATTGAGGTGCTGGAGCAGGTCCAGAGAAGAGCAACCAGGCTGGTGAAGGGACTGGAGCACAAGTTTCATGAGGAGAGGCTGAGGGAGCTGGGGTTGTTTAGTCTAGAGAAGAGGAGGGTCAGGGGTGACCTCATCACTCTCTACAATTCCCTGGAAGGAGGTTGAAGCCAGGTGGGGGTTGGTCTCTTCTCCCAGGCAGTCAGGAATAGGACAGGAGGGCACGGGCTTAAGGTCTGCCAGGGGAGCTTTAGGTTGGATATTAGGAAGAAATATGTTAAATTTCTGCCCAGGGAGGTGGTGTATTCACCGTCCCTAGAGGTTTTTAGTATGAGACTGGGTGTGGCTCTTAATGCCATGGTCTAGTAACCACCGTGGTAGTGGATC
The DNA here is from genome assembly GCA_038380795.1 of Pyrocephalus nanus. Taxonomy (NCBI): domain Eukaryota; kingdom Metazoa; phylum Chordata; class Aves; order Passeriformes; family Tyrannidae; genus Pyrocephalus; species Pyrocephalus nanus. The sequence goes on along the minus strand of CM076263.1, from coordinate 61,898,608 downwards.
AAGGGTTTGACTTGATGACCTCTGAGTTCTTTTTCAACATGGTTGACTCTATTTTATGCTTCTTTTCTGGCATGAGGTTTTGTAAATAATCTCCCATTTGTTACCATGTCCAGTGCTTTAGTTCTCAGCACAAAGCAATGTCTTTCAGAAACACAAACTGCATTTCTTTTGGTTAAATATAAAGAAAAAAGTGTGATACATCTGGTGACTTGCACTCACAGACTACCAAAGACTGCCAAAGTATCAAAAATTTCTGTGAAAGTGCACCAAAATTCAAAAAAGCATTATTTGTTTGCAAAAGATCTCATAAATATTAATATTTTTCTCCTGAAAAAAGCCCATAGTCATATCATTGGGAAATAACCATTACTTCTTCTTGGATCATTGAATCCATGAATTCAAGATGAACAATATTTAAAAACTAGCTTAACCTACATAATATGTCTTTGATGAACACTTTTTAAAAGAAGGCACATATTTTGAACACCTTATATTTTCCAAGAACAAAATGTTTTTTACGTATTTTGGCATACCATGGTTACATAGTGTGAAAGTAAATGGGGTTCTTTGAATGGTTGTTAAGAGAAAATGTATATCCTTAAAAGGACAAATATTTTAACTTAATGCTAACACATACTTTGCTAAATCCCTATGACATTTGCAGCATAAAGCTACAGCATATTAGAGAAACACCTACTAGTACTTCAGACTGGTTTAGGACAGTTACACTGGAAATGACACCACCTACTGCCATATGCAGATACAGTTGGAAAAAGAATCCAGGGAAGATCATGAGAAAACAGTCAGTGAGACTACTTCCAATCTATTTAAATATTCTTGGTTTGGTTCAACATTTCCATCTTTCTTTTAATAAGTCATCTTTTTCTGATTCAAGATTTATCCCTGTGTCACTACATTAAACAGTGACTGGCCCACAACAGCAGTATCTGTTGCCACAATAGCAATCAGATAGTACTGACCTGTTTTGGAGTTGGACAAACGTTTCTTGATCAGAAGGGGATTCAAATTGGATTAGTCTGTATGTTTGTTGAGACCTGCAGATCTAACAAACCTAGTGTAAGTGTGAATTAAACTCAGTTCAGAAAAAAGATGGTAAAATTATTACTGTGTTTTCAATTAGTGTGATAATAATGGTTTTGAGTTTCTTTTCTGCATTTAATCAAAGCAAAATAACATTTTACATTACCAATTTTGAAAACAAACCAGTAATGATTATTCAATTTTATTCTAAAATTACGTTCTACCCAGTCACCAAATGCTGGATTTTAGCATGGCAAACATTTCTTGGTTGAAATTTCTGCAGCAAATTTCAAAATTACTTGAAAGGATTAATGCCATGTAATCAATGTTCTAAAATTCAGTGAAAAAGCTGTCCACTACTCTGACTCTTATGCAGACAGAGTAGTTATTGGGCTCCTTGTATGAAATAACTGTATGAAAGTAGCTGGCCTGAGCTAAGCAGGGGAAGAGATTGTGTGATTCAATAGTTTGTTTGGTTCTGAAAAGTATGAATGCATAAACAGGGAAATGGAAGCCCAGATCGGTATAAGTCTAAATCTTAAAAACTATTAATGCATTCACACATGGACAGAAAAGAAAAGCTGACTCAGTGGAGCAGCAGTGTGACTGATTATGTTTGAAGGAAAGGCTAAGGCAGATTTTTTAAAGGTAATTAATTCCCTGCTGTTGATAGTTAACATGAGCTAGAACAACTTCTGATATTCTTTCATATCAAATGTGAACCAGGCAATACCAAAAATGAGGACGTTTCTCCAGAGGAAAAAGCTGAAAGTGTTAAAAGAATATATACTGTTTCGCTTTACTCAGTGCCTGCATATATCAAATCCAGCCACTCTTAAAAGATCCTTGAAATAGTTCAAAGTTTTGATCTTATTTTACAGAGACTAATTGATTTAAAATGCATGCCATAGCTGCAGAATGAGTCATATTCTATTTCATCATAATTTTGAAGGACAAATCAGACCTCCTTATAATACTTTCTAGCAGTAGAACTAGCATTTCCATCTCACTACTGTACAAGTTAATTTTAAAGTCCCATGTATTTAGATGGAGAGGCATTTTTGACAATTGAATTGATGGAAAGAAGGAAATTTTAAGATGTTTGGCAAAGCACTCTTGGCTTTGTAGCCTTAACTCAGCTCCCAGATGGCAGCAAATCAGACTCTTCAGATCACATGATTTAGAGTACATAGAGAAGACAACAAAAACAACAACTGAATTATGGCTAGAGCAATGGGTGCTTTCTATATTATTTATTAGTATGAAGCAAGTAATTCACAGCAAATACTCTCTGCTCAATAGATTTAAAAACTCCTGCATTACTGAACTAAACATTTCCTTGACAGCATTTATTGATTTAAAGAATGTTTGTTTGATTTTGTTGGGTTTTTTTTTGGTGAACTGATCCTATGTCACTCACTGTTTCCATAACTAGCTTCTTTAAAGATAATTTGTTTGCTTCTCCATCATGCAGAACAGCATATGAGAAAAACACAACAAAAACTTTACCGGTAAAATTGAAGCAATTCTAAAAACTTTTAACACAAATAATTAAAATAAGCATTTTTTAATATTGCCTGAGACAACAGAAAATGGGATCTGCCCTTCCATACAACCTATAGAGATATGCTTGCCTGTTCCTGGATATTTGGTACACACAATATTTTTTTTAACATTTACACTTGTGATATAACACCTAAATGCTCCATTGGCCTGTGAGGGCTTGAGAATGAAGATGAAAGAATTAGAAAGCCAAGAAAGTGTTATCACTAATACCTGCTGCCAGGGTTTTTCCATTTAAACAAACTGAGCTCAATTTCTGTGGAGTTAAAATGCTGGAGGGATATACAGAAAAAAATGACAGTTTTCTTAGGTAGCTACTGTGTTCAAACTCCAGGATATGGTGAGAAAGGAATCTTAGAAACATAAACAGTTTTGAGGATATGGCCTTTTTAGATTTTTTCCCCTAGGAAAATTGTTAAGCCTTAAAAAATTTTAAGCAGCTTCTGGAAATTATGAAAAGTATCTCAAAGAATGCATGAACTAGCATGTTCCTTGAAGGAAAAGTTTTTAAAGTAGAAGTTGAGCTTCATTAGTGGAGATGCTTGCTTACTGAGCAAGTAGACTTAGACACTTCAGAGTGTCACTGATATTGTGCAAGGAGTACTGGACTGATATATGAGGTATGTGAAGCATAGAAGTAATGCATCTATATCATAGACTACCAATTATATTTTAAAAAAATAGTTTTAATTTACAAAAATAAGCAATTTTTGATCCAATAATAAGCTTTGTACATTAGGACCAGTAACCTAAACTGAAGTGTCACCTAATTCCATGTGCCTCCTCTAAGTTTGATAAAGAACAGTTATCATGTTAAGAGCTAGGAAATGTTTCCTTTCCCCGCCCTGCTCCCCCACTATATTTCTTTAATAGCAGGAGAAATTTCTTTACTTTTTAAAGGCAACAGTGGAGCTATGGATTTGGTAGGAGAATTCAGAATGGGCAGAGAAAAATGCGCCTTCTCTGGAAGTGTTCAGGGTTGGGTTGAACGTTGGCAACCTGGTCTACTGGAAGGCCACTCTGCCCGTGGCAGGGGGGGTGGAACTAGACCATCTTTAAGATCTCTTCCAACCTAAACCCTTCTATTTTATGAAACTCATGTTATTTTTAATATAAAAATGGTTTAAATTCAAGTATATACTCATAATCCATGAATGCATAAAGATCTCAAATCTCATTAGCAGCTTTGTAACTGAATAGTAATGGGCTCATTGAAGCTACATCAAATTGTAGACAAGCACTGAAAATTAAGCATTTCATAAATAATACAATACTCCTTTATTCTACCGGTTGGAGCTCTTACCTCAACAAACCCACTGTTGCCTTGCCTTTCCTTGCCTTGCCTTGCCTTGCCTTGCCTTGCCTTGCCTTCCCTGCCCTGCCCTGCCCGGCCCTGCCCTTTTCTCTTCCCATTTCAAAGGATGGTTTAAAAAAATACCACCACCACCAAACCCCCTAATATTCAGGCAGTAGCTGCAGAAGATAGTAGATGGACTTGCTTTTTATATTTTTACCCACATAGCCTGGATGAATTATTTAGGAACATTAAATATATAATGCTTTCAAAGCAGGGAAATGGGCCAGGTTTCTAAAGATATCGACCTCCAAAGTGCTATATGGAGAGGAAAAGTATTAGATTATTAAATATTCTCATCTTAATCTTTGCATTACAGACTATCATTGTATTGATTAGAGCAGTGTGCTTTCTTCCTTCTAGAGAAGGGCATTTCAAGAGATCACAAGCTGTCATTCTAGGAAATGCATTACTGTGTCTTATCTTCCCACATAATCAGAAACTCATAGGTTTTGTTGTGTCAAGGTTGGTGTTTTTTCGGCTCTTTTTAAAAGCATGATATGTGGTTCTAATTTTCAGAGAGAATAGCCTCTTTGTTCAATTGTTAAAGGAGTACAGAGATGTCCATTTAACTACAGGTTTGGATTTGCAAAGTCAGAGCTCCTATTCCAGCATTTCTCTGCACAACCTAGAGACTGGGCTCATATGCTCATTAACTAAAGGGAACATAGAAACTGAGTTCAAATAGTAAGAGATCCTAGAATAATAGAATCATAGAATATCTTGAGTTTGATGCTGTGATCATTTTCCTGGGGAGCTTGTTCCAGTGCCCAACCACCTCTCAGCGAAGGACATTTTCCTAATATCCAACCGAAGTGTGCCCTATAAATAAATATAAATATATGAATAAATGAAATAAATAGTGAGGGAGAAGAAATTATTTAATTTAAGCAGCTATTAAGAAATTTCAGATTTTATAGACAGTGTAAAAAAGTAAAAGGTTTTACTGTTTTCTGATAGAAACACTGTATTACTATAGTCCTGAAATGATTAGTGTGAAACTATAATTTAGCAGTGTGTGATTAATTTTCAAGTAATTTCCATCACTGTGATACCATTTGTCAGAAAAATTTGAGAGAATATCAAGATGTTCACTTACACTCTACATCTCTATGTCGAAGTGCATAAAAACAAGAATTCTAAAGTTTCATTTCTTTCATTTCATAGTGGTAAGGTATTATTTATAAAGAAGGTATTTAATACCTTTTACTCTGATATAAAGACAATTACATTCATGTAGAACTCTACTGTAACTTCTCTACAACTGTAATTTTTTTTGTTTTCTCATGCACTTTAAAAAATGCTTAATTCATTAAAAGCTGTAGATTCTGGTTAAAAATGAGAAAAATTTTCTCAGAATGAAGCACTGTAACAGACTTACTAGGGCCTCCAGCACTGGAGGTCTTTACAAACAGCCTAAACCACTTCTGTCAGGAGTAATAAAACTATGGTTGTTTCTGCTCTGGGCTAAGCATAATGATCTCCTGTGTGTCTTATATCCCTATCAGGCTATTCTGGGACAGTGTCCCGATAAGACATATTCTTCAGTGCTTTTTTAAAAGTTTAATGTAGCACAGAATTAATGGTATAGGTTTCACTAGGAAAGGAAAAAAAATTTATATATTTTAGAAATATTTCACATGTATAGAAGTTTAGCGGTCTTTCTTTCCTAGTCATATGCTTCTCCCTGGCTTAGAATAAAAAGAAAATAGGTTATAGGATTACACATTTCAATCTCCCTCAAACAACTCTGTGCTGGAAAACTCTAGAAATCTTTTTCAGTGTAGGTGAGAGGAAAAGAAATGACATGAGAAGGATTTTTTGATCTTAGAACTTTTTTACAACCACTGCTGTAGTTTAGCTATACACAGTAAGAAAAGATTTAGAAATCAGAAAAGGAAAGACATAATGAGAAATTTACCAGTAGCAATATACTCCACAAGTGCAGGAAGCACCACTCTTCTGATGTTTTTGTCTCTGTGCCTTGAACTTTTTGAATTCAACTTCAGTTCTAAAGTATATGACAGCTGATTGCCCTTAGTATGCAGGGTTACACATTTCCATACAAAGAAGATTAGGAAAAGTCTTGGAACAGAAGCAGTAAACAATACAGGAATTCCTTCCATCTGAAGTTTGATCATGCATCAAAAATAAGAATTACAAAGGACATTCCATTCCACTTAATTAAAAACAGAGATAAAATACTGTGATTGGCCAGCTACAGATCTGGGTATATTGGTGCAGTCTTGATCCTACTGAAATCAGTAACAAAATTCTCACTGCCTGCATTAGATCTAGGGTATAATTTCTTCTTAAAAGATCTGTATTACAGAGATAATTGAATGAAAGAGTGTGGTGGGTTGACATTGGCTGGACATCAGGTCCCCACCAAGCCTCTCTATCACTTCCCTTCCCAGCTGGAAAAGGGGAGAGAGAACAAGATGAAAAATGACTGGTAGGTTGATATAAGGCAGTCTGCTAAACCAAAAGTGAAAGTTTGTGCACACACAAATGAAGAGGAAAATAACAAGGTTTATTCCCTACTTCCCATTGGCAAGGGATGTCTGGCTACATCCTGGGAAGCAGGGCTTCAGCAACACATAGCATTTGCTCAGAAGGCAAACATAAAATAACAAATGCCCGCACTTTCTCCTGCTTTCCTTAACTTTTTCATCTGAGCTGATGTCATATTGTATGGAATATTGCTTTGGTTAGTTTGGGTCAGCTGGTCCACTTGTGTGCCCTCCAAGGATCTTGTCCCTGGCTGGTGAGAGAATGCTACAGTGCTGATGCTGTGCTCAGCAGTAGCCAAAAACTCTGGTGTTTTATCAACACCCTTCAAGGTACCAATGCAAAGCACAGCACCACGAAGTCCATCTCAGCCAAAGCCAATATCAAGAGACAAACTTTCTGAGATTTCTGTCTAAAGAAAAACTTAAAAAAAATTGAATAGGAAGGGAGGGAGGGAGGGAGGGAGGAAGGAAAGAAGGCAGGAAGGAAGGCAGGAAGGAAGGAGGGAAGGACTGTTTAAACAAAACTGAAGAAATTTATCAAAATATTGTAATTTAGAGTTTGTGAGCTTTTCAATATAAATGAAAATCACAAACGTTTTAATAAATGTGGAAGTGAAGCAAAAGAAAGCAAAACAGGGAAAACCCACAAAACAAATTAAATTTGTAAGCTAAAAGCTTCTTCAAAATATCAAATATTAGATATAGTAAAGCCCTACTTATAGACCTCATGCAGGAATCCCAGTAAGTGTTCAGTTTGGGCATCTGCTTGTGAACAACATGGAATATATCCCTGCATGCAGTGGATCTTTTAAAGCAGTGGTACATAAGAACATCTCAATGCCTTGTTTTCTTAATTAATTTGAGTCTGATGCTTTCTCGTTTACACAGTGTTTCTCAGCTGTTTCAGGGCATAGACTAGGTCTCTGTACCCATTTCCTCTCCCTAATTAATGCACAGATAAGGGTGAAATACAGAATATGTTGCCCCTGTTTTTATTCCATTGTGGAGGCTATTCCTAAAGATATTCTTGTGTGTTTTGGTCATGCGACACTGGAACACGTGTACACAAGTATGTAAGATCTGACAAGATGGAACTCAGGGTCCTGGAGAAGGCTCTGGGGAAACTCTGATTGCAACCTTTCCGTACATACAGGAGAAAGCTGGAGAGAGATTTTTTTTTTTTTTTATCAGGGCCTGTAGTGATAGGAGAAAGTGTAACAGTTTTTAAATGAAAACAGGGTAGAAATTCTTTACTAGGAAATTGTTGTTTTAAAGTTAATTATTTATCACTTGTTCATAGCAGCATTATTTTCAATTAGTAAACTCAGTAGATCAGAAACTTTTAAAATTATTGTTCTTTTGACACTCATACATAAAAGGTGGGAATATTCCAGAAATGTAAATAAAAACTCATTCATTTAATATTTAATATGTTACTTATTACCAAATATATGAAACTAAAATCACTTGAGAACAATTTGTTGTATATTTTCTCTTTCCAAGAACACAGTATTTTTTATGATACTGGATATATCCCTTACAGCAATTTTCATGGTATTTTCAAAGTCATTGTGACTTAAAAAATCTAAATGTTTAATGTATAGAAAATTAAAAGTTCCCTGTAGGAAAGGGTTTGACAGTTTCTGAGAACAAATACTCTTAATACACATGATACAAATATACAAAAATAGCAAAGGATTATAGCAATAAAAAAGTAAAGTAAAGGCTGATGACTGTATGTCAGAAGAAGAAATCAAAGCCTCTAAGAAAAAAAAAAGCAAATCTCTAAAAGAGTAATGGAAGTACTGATCTTATGAACCAGCACTATTGTTTATGTTGTGCCCCATTTACTTGCCTCCACTTCTTTTGTCACCTATAACTCAGGTGTAAATAAAATTATCAATGCAATAAGCAGTGGATTCTAATCTTGTTCAATAAACTTAAGAGAAAAGGTATCAGTATGCTTGTTTAATTTCTGGGAAGACTGTGTACACAGTCACCAGGGGGAAAGAAGGATCATTACAAATCACTGAAAGTTGACAGTAACAATTGTGACTAAATAGGTAAGTGAAATATCAGGACACAGTTTAATAACTGAAGACTTCTATTAGTCACGCCTTAGACACATACTTCCTAATTATCTTTCTCCTTAACTAACTTATTTCACTTCAGATGCTGTATGACGGATTATCAATAGGCATGCCTTTTGCAAAAGTACCAAAGATTTAAACATAAACAAGACCATTCAAAAGGAATCTTTGAGCCAACCATTACAAGTGGTCTACCAGAATTCGCAGCATGAGTATTATATTATTATATTTAGTTGTTTTGAAATGTAATAAAAATCATCATTTTCATTTTTCTCTGTATGTCAAAGGTAGTTTGAAAGAGAGTTTGTATAATAAAATGTGATAAGTGCCTTAAAAAGAGACCTGGCAATTAAACATTCAAATAACAAATGGAAGGTCATGGTGGATGAAGTTCTAACTCCCTGTCTCAAACTGTAATACATTTCTCAAAATTATTCTGCAGTCATATTCTATGAGATTGCCATGATACGTACCATGTGAGACAATTGTATAACCCTTATTAAACACCAATTGAAGCAAAACACTCAAAATAGTACATTCTGATCCTAAAACATTTAAATTATGTAAAATTATATATCATGCATTTATGTCCATTAATGAGATAAAGATGCAGCTCATTCTGTAGGACAAAATGGAAGCATTGGTTCACCCAACTTTATTGCTTCAAAGTTTATTCTCAAATCAATTCCATTATGTTCCTGAAACTGCTTTATTAGTACCACACAAAGTCATATTTCCGTTCTGATCTCCTTTTTTTTATAACTGGAGGTTTTTTGGCATGAAAAAACCATAAGATTGTGTAGAAGTCATTTTCATCAGCATAAACCATATCCATATTGAGCTAAATATTCTAAAATACTTGCAAGCATATTCTGAAAAGTCTTTAAAACTTGAACATATTGTGCCTAACTAAAAAAAAGCAAGGCTTGACTGATAAATGAAACAGTGTCTGAAAGGAGAAGATGGATAACACTTGAGATACCTATCTTCTTTCCAGCTTTGTACTTGGAATTGAAAAATTGTTTCTTTTTTTCACAATAGACATGAAGCAGTATAGATGAAACATAAATCAACCACAAATATAAGTATTAGTTATAAGTACAACATAACTATGCATGAGATGTAAACCAAAGACAAAATCTATGGTTACTTTAACTAAAAGTAAAATTTCACTGTACTAACAGAACACTGTAGAAGTTCTCAGAATGGCAGTGCCATAATTAATGAAAAAACATGATAATTTTGTTGGTTTTTTTTTTCCTTTTCCTAAAACAGCAAATAAATATACTAAAAAGGGATGGAAAGAATTTTCTTTTACTTCATATACCATATTCAGAATTTTTAAGTAACAATAAATATATAGGTTGAATACGTACATATCAATGCAAATTGTGCTGAAGTCCAAAATTTTTTTTTCTGAAAATGAGACACAAATTCTAAAAATACCAATTAAAAGTCTCAAAATATGAAGATAGGACAATGAAATGGCTACACTTATAACAAAACTTCCTTCCTTGCACCGTTCTCTCAGGTGAATCATACAAAAATACTTTGATTTTTGTGTCCGTAAATTGAATAAAAGTATTTTAGTTTTCTGAAAAAATCAGAAATCTTCAATTATATATTTTGTTAACCTAAAACTATCTGCTGAACAGCTAATAAGCCTAATGAGCTTTTTGGCATGACAGCCTCAGACTCATACTCTCCTTTGCAATTAGGGCTCTCTCAAAAGATAATCTGTGTGGAGAAAATGATCCTGGGACATAGCATAAGCTTCTCAGGACTACATTGTCTGCCGGCAGATGCATTTCAAGTACAAGGGGAAGTGAATATGGCCCAAGAGGAATTGCAGATTATGTATAGAAACCATAGTTCAAATAACACATAGAAGTATAGTAGAGAAAAACACCTGTCTAGGAGGAAAGTAAGTTTGTGTGGATATCACCAAATGAAACATTTTAAAATCTTTTGTCCAATGGAAAAAAAAATAATTTCAACTTGTATTGAAAAGGGACAAAAATAAAAAGAGAAAAGTCTGATTTTTCACCAAAGAGACACTCCAAGATTCTGCTAGATATGACCAAAGCATTGCAATGCTCTGTCTCACTCTCTGTGCAAAATACTCTGTAAGACCCATCTGTAACTCCCCTGCACCTTTAGCATACCTGCACAGCTACGTGTTTTGTTAGTCTGAGTTTAAAATTGCTATCTTAGGAAACTGCCTGGTAATGTAGTTAAAAGTTGCATTCCAACTGGTTCTCCTTTACAGAATATTTTCAATGTAATGCACATTTTTTTCATATCAATTTTCTGGAGACTGTGGGACAAGTTACATTTTGTGAGACTTCTATAAATGTCAGAAATGGGGAAAATAATTAATAATAGACTCGGTGATGTTTAATATTAACATTTATCTGGAGAATATATTAATCAAATGTCCTAATAAACCACATCCAAATTTTAGGAACTTTCAGTCAAAATATATTTTCACAGAAAAAAATTCTAAATTTGACAGATCAGTTTATGGTATTACAATTTACTACAATTTTTTTTTAAAAGAAAATGGGAATTTAACCTGAAACTTCTGTGTTCTTGTGTGATGTATTAAAACAGTCAACAACTACCTAGTCACTTAATCTCAAAGAGTCTGCTGTATCTTTTGGTTTCATGAGATTCAGGAAGTGACATAAAAATAAGGGCTTGATAAAAAGAGCATGGCTTTTTTTTCCTTTTTTTTTTATTTTTAATGTCTTTACAATGCTTTTTTATACCTTTAACAGAATTTATTTATGCCCTGAATTTTTCTGATATATTTTCCTATAGTATTCAAAAGCAGATACAATTTAATGTGATATAATGTTTTGAGTGATTGATGGGCAACTGAAAGAAGAAAACACCTGACAGCTACTGAGTGAATTACCTGTAAATAATGCTAGTTCAAGAGCTCTGTTATGTCATGCATCCCTTTGTTCTCTTCCAGACAAAGTCAGAGGAGCTGCTGCTAATGTTAGCTCAAATAATATTCATAACCTGCTAATTTGCTCCTATGTATTAAATAAACCAAATAAAAATTGTCTTGGAGAAAAGGAAACTGGAGAAGAAAAGAAAAAGCCCAACAAAATTATGCGCATACTTGCAATCAGACAACATATCATATCATGACTAGGCTTTGAGAACAAAGATTTGAGAATCAGACAATAAGCTGTATAATATAATGCACTACAGTTTCACAAACAATCAGTAATAATTATTGGATATAAAATTACTTTTTGATTACCACTGTGAAAAAAAAAAGCTTCTCGCGTCATTCCCCACACTACTATTGATTTTGCTCTACTTTTTCTGTTGCATTTTTAAAGCCTTTCATGTCAATTCTTAAGACTCCATTCTGCTGCTAAATGCTAAGCAAATACTCAAAGGAGAATCCTGGAAGTTTAAATGGTGGAGACATATAAATATTATTTTTCGTTGTTTAATCTCTCTTCTTTTTCTAACGCAGCTTGTTGTCATAGTCACACTACACACAGGAACCACCAGAATATTCCTAACCTTTTAACCCCTTCATTCATTTCCTGCTATTAGCCTTTACCACTCTGTAGCAGCTTTCTATCAAGTGGCACTTTGTTTCCTGCTGGTTCCCATGGCAATGGTCAGGTCATCTGTCAAATGACAGAGGAATATACTACAGTCATCTCTCAAAGCTGGTAAGTGGGTTCTTTTATTTTTCATTTGTCAATTTGTCAAATGTGCTGCAACAAGCACAGTACTTCTACCTCTCTTATTTTCCTGAGAGGTGAAGTAGGAAACTTAGGGACAAAGGCAAAGACCTAGGAATATTCTTTCCTGTTATATTCACTTTTTACCTCAATGAATCGAGCTTAGTAAGGTATAGTTACTTCCAATTTAGGGTTAGACTTGGAATTAGCTGTTTTGAATGTGGTACAAATTTGTCTCAATGTTAAGCAGTGAGACCAGAGAGTGCATCTTGTTATTTTCTCTGTAATCATCAATGTGGCATTATTTCTAGTCTGCTACAGTTCTGCTGCTCACTTTTATGAACATCTGTATTTAGAAAGCATATCTGACTGGATATTGCTGAAAAAATAGGCAAGGATGTTTGTACAAGGGGAGTGTCAGAACAGTATTGGAAACTTTTCTTGGAATGAAAGAGAATTACTATTTAGTAAGCATCAGCACAATGCCCGGGCTAATGCTGAGAAGAACTACTACGCACAGTTAAAACTCAAGGGAATTATTCTGGCTGGCAAAGCGTAGATATCTAAAAAGTACCTAGGCCATGACTCAAAGATAGTGATCCTCTTCCTTCAAGAAAAGTAATTACACCATGATGACAATGAGAATAAAAAAATTAATTTCAGGAGTGATGAGAAACAGAATGATGTAAATGAAAGCCATCTGAAATAAATGTTCTAAACAACATTTTTAAGGAAAACTTCATCAAAACAGCAATGTGTGCAAAAACTCTGGTGAGGATGTGAATTACTACTTTTTTTCCTACACAGAGATTAAATGCACAAAGAGCGCTGAACATTGAGTTATCCTATGTTGGACAGAATGTAAAAATGGCATAGCTAAAACAATCTCAAATAATATCCAACCATAAAACAAGATGACAAAATCCATATTGCTTTTTATTGCAAAGTATGGCAACGATATTAACATACTGGGTGCTTGAATAAGAATATAATCATCAAAGTTTGGGTGTTGACATTCAAATAAGAGTCTACAGAATAAAAATAAGAATACTAATCTGACCATTGTTTTGCTAGATTTTGATTAATAGAAATTTCTCATAATTAAAAAAACCACAACATCAGCTTAGAAATATGAAACAGTATTTTCCATCTATAATAAATACTGAAAGCTTATGCAGTTTTAAAGAAATTGCAGTCAGACTTTCCTATATTTAAAGAATAAATATGAAGAACACAAGAATAATTTACTTAAAAGGAGTTTTCTTACAGGTTAAATAAATAATATGATCTTTTACTTCATTGTTCATAGAGAAATAACTTTAAAATAATGTCAGATTGATTTTCTTTACTGTAGCCATACACTTTATTAAAACTAATTAACTTTTTTACTTGAATAGCATACCTAAAGTAACTGTGGGAGAGTTCACCACATCTGGATTATATTAGTACATTAGCCCTTTCTAAGAAGGGCATATTGTGCCTGTCAAGGACTTGCCATATTATCTTTGCTCTTTATATTAAATTACACATTTTTCAAAAGGTTATTCAAGAGCTAGCTCATGAAATTAACTATTTTTAACTATGTAGTGACTAGCTGTCTTAACAGACGCGTAAAACCCTCAGCACCTCACCCCTGACACTGTTACCTTAACAACAATAACAAAGAAAAAAAACGAAATAAGCAAAAAAAACCAACACAAACACAAAACTCCACATTATTTTGATGTGATAGAAAACACTTATGGAGTGAATCTAATTGTTGTCTTCATTATGGGGTTTGTTTATTCATTTTTTATCTCAGGACACAATTGTTTTTCTTCACCATTTCTCAGAGTGTATTCCTGTCTTTATAAAACGTTGTTAATTATAAATTATCCTAATAATACAGTGAAAGACCTGTTAGTGCATTCAGCTATACATATGACGCCTTTTATCATGGGATTTGGAAAATTCCATTTGTTAAAAAATTCTGAATTTATTCCATTGTAAAAAGTTTTATACAACATTATCTTCCTGACTTCTCATAAAAATCTGATGCTTGGCGGGATTTTTGATGAAATAACCTTCCTAGTCATAACACTGCATACCTAAATTACTTGTTTGTTTCTTATTTTTGAGTAATGATTTATTCAACAATGTCTTTAAAGAGAGAGAAATTAAGTCAACTCATGCACTGATAGTTGTTTCAAATCTGTAGTTTCAGACAGGTATTTACAATGCATATGAATTGCACCAAATAAAAGTCAAAGACACAATCAGAGATGTATCTGAATAAAAATTACTATAAACTTTATTTCAGCATTAGAATCTTGAATTTCTGATCTGTAAGGATAAACAACATGTTTCCATAAGATTTTATTCTTAACACTCTTTTTTTTTTTTTTTTTTAATATCACTTCTACAAGCTTACCATTAAGTTTTGGTCAAAGGTGCAATCTTTTTTGGTACTGACTTGTCTTGGACTTTTCAGTCATTTGATCTCTCTCCTGGAGCAATAATCCACTAATAATTTTTAAGGTAAGTTAAAGTGAATGTTTATAGATGCGAAAGAAATACAAATATTACTTAAAATAATTTTCATTTCAGCTTAATTTTTCTTACAAGTACTAATTAATTGTGGACTATGCAACAAAATATTTTTTTCAGAAGGAAATAATACTTCATATGGATTTTTTTAAGTGCCTTCTTTAACTTTCTCCTGTCGCCCTCAACTACACTTTTGCTCTGAACAACATTCCATTCTGACTGAAAAATATTAGTGTTGTATTTGAGAGTGATGAGAAATATAATTTCTAAAATATTAAAAGACTCTCAGACAGTAGAATTGCATCACTAGAAAAGATGACATAACTAGTCTTTATTAAAGTGAGTAGATGTTTTCATGTATCAGATATTCTGTCCTAGCCCTGTCATATCTGATGTTTGAGAGGTATGGACAAATGGAGACATGGCATAAGAGATGACTAAGATAATGTGATGAAAAGGTTTATGGCAAGAGACTGAAATTGTCTGCATTGTCTAATTTCATATCATCGAAGACTGAGGGGAAGTGCAGTTACAATCCTCATCTCAAAAGGTAAGATGCCTCAAAACCAAGAAGAATTACATGTCTTCTATGATTGCACAGTGTGCAATAAAAAAGTCAATAGGCTTCACTTGCACCAGGTGAGGTTAGAGCGGGTATACAAACAAAACTTTTGGTGGCAGGAGATACGGATGGATAAGCAAGCAGCTTCTGGCTAAAACACAATTAGGTAGTTTTCATATGAAATATGGAAAAAGAAAGAGCATGTTTAGAAGGAATAAAGGAACATTACCAGAATATGCAGGGATGTGACAAGAAAGGCTAAGATACTTTTGGAATTAAGTATGGCAAAGGATGTCAAGAATAACAAGAAAAGTATTCAAATGTATTAGCAGCAAGACTAGGGAAAATATGGACCCACTGCTGAATTGGATGGGTGTCCTGTTGATGAAGTTAAGGTGTCTTCTTGGTGCCTTCTTGGTTTCAGTCTTGACTGAGATGGTTGGGCCAAACTCTTCTCAGTGATGCTCAGTGACAGAAGAAATGGCAAAGAGCACAAACTGAAAACCAAAAATTCCATATGAACATGAGGAGGAACTTCTTTACTTTGAGAGTAACAAAAACCTGGAGCAGAATGGCCAGAGAGGTTGTGGAGTCTTCTTATCTGAAGATATTCAAAGCCCACCTGGGTGTGATCCTGTGTAACCTGCTTTGTTCTATCAAGGCTGCGGTGGACTAGGTGATCTCCAGAGGTCCCTCCCAACCCCAACCATTCTGTAGTTCTCTGATTCTGTGATCTTTCAGATGCATTTGGACAAGTATTAGAATACTGGTGCACATTATCTCTTCCAATCCTGTTCAGTGGACCAGTGAACAATAACACACTAAATGAAAGCCCCAGTAAGAAGTCTACATTACAAACCTGTGACCTTGAACGAGACTGTAAAGCCTACAGCGTTGTGTTAATCATGTACTGGTTTCAAGGTAAATATTTAAGCTGCTGAACAAGAAAACGAGAGTGCTGCTGCTGTGTTAAACTGCAGCTTTCATTGCAGCTTACCTTCCAAAGAGAGTCTACAAACACATTAGAGGTCATAGATGCAAAAACCTAAATAGATGCAACCTAAATGTGGATATGATCCAAGGTTAAAGATCCCACTCAAAGTTTTTCACATGCTGGATTCTTTGTTAGGAAGAGGATTACCATGTTTCTACACAGGTTTTACATACAATTTTAGATTTACTACATGTCCTGAAGCCCGTCAGGACATGTTCATCATAACTGCAGGTACTATCACAAACAAAGTACTTACTACACCTAATACTCCTGGATTCCTTAGGGCAGTTTTTCCCCAGTTACTGCAAACTTAGTCCTTATCAGCAAACTACAAATATTAGAAATAACACTAAATTCTGTACTCAGTTTGCAAAAATGCTTGCCAGTTACACACTGTAGGCAGGGAAAACGTTTTTGTTACTGGATTCAATCAAACAGATAGCTACTGGGAGGTTTTGTCATTTTAGGTCCCGTTTTCTCTTTAATCAAAAAAAGATCTAATGCACTAAAAAAAAGCCAAAAGAACGTATCAGTTAAAACTTAAATGTGCAATGAATCTGTGATGTATCTCTTTATTTTAGTTTAGTCCTCTATTATTCTATTTTATTCCTACTATCCTTTCTGAAAAAGAACAGTCAACTAGTCTACTAGACTAATTAAGGAACTAGTTTTTTTTTAAAAACAGACTAGCTTTCAGATGTATACACTACTTGAAATTTTAATCCTCATCAAATCTTCCTAAAGTTGTAAATCCAGTTACAAAAAGATCTTGCATTTCTGTTATTGCTATGGACCTTATTACATCCAATATTTCAAAAATTTCTTTTCAGTATTATGTAACCTATTATTCACAATTGGTGTTAAGATTAATTCATAATTGGGAATCATCACCTATCTGAGTTAAAATGCAATTTTACAGCAAGCCTTTATAATAATGAACTTCTGTATATTCATGGTTAGTTTGTAACCTTTCTCTTTTGCCCTCTATCTTATATTTCTTAGTGGTATTTTTCTAGTGCTATTAGCATTTGAGTCTGTACTGAAAGTCCTTACTCAATTTTTCAAATTCTTCTGTTTCATTCTTCATTTTCAAAATAAAATTCCACTCTTTTTTGACTTGTTGATGAATATATTCATTACTTCACACCTTACTTGAAACAAGCTGCTAACCCTGTGTTCATCTGAAATCTACCTGAATACCCAATCAACCCCTCCAAGTGAGCACATTTTCTGTGATGTTTTATCAAACAGACAAAGCTAGTCTTAAAGAAAGACTATTTCTTAAAAGCTTTTTTTTTTTTCCTAACAGAATTTGTTAAGATATTGTACAACTGTGGGATACCAAAAGAGCGGCTGATTTGAAGCCAATTTTGTGATCTCCCGTTTTTTACTAAAAGGCAAAATTTCTTCCATCTATGCAGAAGGAAGGCCAAAATGAGCTTTTTACTCCTTTTAAAAAGGTGTAAAAATTCTGCTTCAGCGTGCAGTGTTTCCTCAGGGAACTCTGTTTTTTGCCCATATGTTTTGCTATGATGCTAGATTTTAAAATCTTTTCAGTTGGAGAAATATATGATCAGCAACAGTTGTGTTGATCAGTACAACCAAGTAGTGCAAATAAAAGTAATTCTAACAGCCATCACTCATAGAATGAAACTCTGAGGGAGGAAAACTCACGTCATGGCTGTAAGGTCTGTAGAGTCCTTTATGCCATGATCCTCAATATCATTATCAGCTCTCTGCAGCCATTTTGTAATTCTAAATCCTTCTTGCTGATTCTCCACAACTGAAAACTTCATTTCCTTAGGCCTTTTCATTGGTTTCTAGCCCTGTTTCTGGGCACATCCTGTATAACTTCTTCAAATATCGACTCCCTTTCCATCTGACACCTTATGGTGCTCCCCCTGCAGCATTTAGGATTGCAGGACTGTACTTGTGCACATCCCACTTTTCATGATCACATAAGCATATAGAGACACACATAAAATGGGTAAATTTCGAAGAGATCACTGGAGGCCATGTAGACCAACATCGCTGCTCAAGCAGGGTCCAGTGGAGCACATTACTCAGGATTGTGTCTAGATAATTCTTCAATATTTCCAGGCAAGGAAACTCCGCAGCCTGGTGGGGCAGCTTGTTCCAGTGCTCAGTCACCCTTGCAGTAAAATTCTTCCTCATGTTCACATGGAACGTCCTGTGTTCCAATTTCTGTGTGGGTTCTCACATCCTACCAGGTCTTGAATTCTTCTTAGCAATGGCCTGGTCCACAAAAGAAAAAGAATCTTTAAGAAAGATAGCATTGCAGACACAAGTAGCCTCCTGACCCCAGAAAGCAGAGGCTCAGAGTGAAAAATTAACATTTAATTATAATAAATAATCATTTAAGCCAAAAAGTTGAAAGTGCACCACTAATTGCTGTCGTGGCTAAAATGCATTTCTTTAACTAGTAGGAAGGAATTAAAAAGGAAGATATAGAAAAACACTGACATTTCAAAAAGCTGGTAAAAGCTGTATGCAGAATTGCAGAGGAGTGTTGGAGTTCCATAGAGGCTTAACATACTCTGGTTCATTACTCAGCTCTTAATCAGGCAACTTGATCACAGCTCCACTCTTCCCTCAGCCCCGTTACTTTACAGTTTTTACCTCACCCTCTTTTTCCAATGGATTTTCAGTGGGTTTGGGGAGAGATTAGGAAGGGTAAAAACTAGAAAAGTCACAGGTTTTAAAGACAGTTTAATAGAGAAAGCAAAAGTCATGCATGCAAACAAAGCAAAACAAGGAATTAATTCACTGCTTCCCCATGGGCAGGGAGGTGTTAAGGCATCTCCACATGAGCAGGACCCTGATACATAAGGGCTAGTGGGGAAGAAAAATACCACCAATTCAAAGGATATAGAAATTGATTCTTTCCTCCATGGTGGAATAGCTCAGAACTGCTGCAGGCAGAAGTCCCAGGAACCCAGGGCTTACAGGGGTTGACCAGAACATTCAGGCTAATATGGAGCACTTAACCTGGTGTGCAGAGTTGCATTCTCACCCTTGGCCACTGTTCTCCTTCCCATCAGAACAAAGGTATGAGGATGGTGGGGCTGGAAAGAGACCCAGCCCAAGTCCTGGTCTTACTCTCAGCACAGAAATCGAGTACAGCTGAAGGACACACCTGAAGGATGATTTGGGAACTACTGGTGCTCACTGCAGATTGTACTCCAATCACAGTGCACTGGAAATTTTAGCTTCCTCACTAGTTTCAAAAGGAATAAGTGCTAAGTTCAAGGAACAAGAGAGTAGGGGAAATAAGGATTTGCAAGTGGTGATAAAAGTGAAAGGAAAAGGTAAGGGAATAATTAATAAGCAGAGAAAAAAAACAATAAAAATAATAAACTACTGTTTATGTTGAGGGGAGTAATAAATAAAATTCTTCCAGCTTCTCTGAGAAAGAAAATATTCCAGAGAAACCAGCACAGCCATGGATATTTTGAGAAAAAAACAACAGAGGCCGTGATGTTCAATTTGCCATTTTCTTTCTTGTAACTTCTGTGTTTTGCATTTACATTACAGTAGAAGTGCTCTGCATTTTCTAAACTACCATGGAGAGATTTCTGTTTGGGCATTCTTGGAAAATTGGACATATATATATATATGCATTTTGCAAGATTGATGGTAAGTTAAGTTCTTTAACCATTTTACCATGATTTGAATACACTGAACAGTGGGTTTTTAGATCCCATACCTAGGATAGGGTTATTACTGCAACTTGCACTAAACAAGCTACATATGCATGACATAGTAAAATGAACTGAATTTCAAATAGTGACACTCTTGAGTACAGAAATGATAGATATGTGGGGAAAGAGAATGAAGACATGTAAAACATGTATATAAGTAATTTAGCTGTCAAAATGTGGGACATATTATGGATAAGGGACAATGTGTCAATATCAGTCTTCACCTCATAAATTATATTCATTTATGGTAAAATAGTCTTATAGCACTCTGCAAGTACAAAAAAAATGGATATTTTGTTAATTTATTCACTCAATAAGGGGCATGTACAGTTGTTAGGGCAATATAGAAGAAGGGCTTACTGGAAATATTAAATTTGAAACTGACATCTGCTTAAATAAACACATTTCTGGAATCACACCTCCTCTCCTAAAACATCTTCCCCTATGCTGTTAAATTTAACTCATAGATATCTAAAGGTTAATGGCTTGCCCAGTGCCCACAATGGCAGTTCTAAAGGAAAACACAAGAGGGTTTTTTTTTTTCTCTGTCATTTCCCATATGATCATAGCTTGATCATAGCCCATTAGCTCAAATTATTTATCCAGTAAACTCACCATAAAGCTGTATAAGAAAACTATATGATTCAAATGACATGAAATAAATTTCATTAGCACAGTTTCTACAGTAACTTAACCAAACCAGTTTGTTTTAACACAGTAAGACTGGTGAAATGAAAACTGAGCTGAAATCACAGAAAAATATGTGCTAGTTTATCTGCAAAGTCAGCACAATTGCAAATGATAAAGTATCTGAACTAAGGAAATCTTAAAATCCCAGATATGGCCTTATACAACATCCACGTGATATTTTATTCCTAAAGTATTTGATTCTGAACCTTTTGTTTCCTGTCTATGTCCAATTTGTCAATAGAAATAAAACTGAATATGGGGGGTTTTTTGTATAATTGGCTGAATTCAGTCAATTAAATGTAAAGAGTCTAAGCTGTAACTCTACATTATGTGGTTTTCATCAAAGAAGGTCTAAATTCTAGAAGTAGGCACCCTAAATTCTCATTTATACTACAGACTCCATGCAATCTCTATTGTAAAGAAACTTCAGTTTTAAAGCAACTCCCAGAATCATGTACAAGAACATAAATGCATAAAAATGGTTGTAGACATGTTACATACTTCTGCTTTTAATAAGAACTGATGGAATAATTTCTTTCCTCCAAAGCTGATGTTTGAGGCAACATTTCCCAGTTAATTGAGAAACTGTCTTCAGCTGTACTTGCTAAAAAAAACAGTCACTCATAATATGGGAAGGAAAGAAGGAAATACATAGGGAAGACTGGAAATTATAAATGGAAGCTATTGGAATGCTCCTAGAAAAAGGAGCGGGAAGGGGGAGGCAATACATTTGGTGAAAATGAGAATCTCAGTGCTCCATCAGTGTGGAGGTTTATTTGGCCTAAAGAGGTGTTTTTATGAGTTATCAAAGGGCTGGATTTACAGAATGGAGAATCCCAGTGGTCCACAGGGCAGGTGTGGCTCATTTACCCCACTACACACCTCCATTCTGTTATGCCAGTAGGCCTCAGTCCTCACCAGTTCATAACTGTGGCTGCCTTGTCCCCTTCAGACTTTATGTGTTTTCTACATCTGTCAGTAAGTTTAACAGGTATGAAGCCCTTACTTGCCCATTTGGAGCTATTGACAACAACTGCACCACACTGTAAGTGTGCTCAGTTACTGGTGGCAATGACAGTACTATCCCTCGTAGTGGAATTTTTTTCTGACAAGCACAGATTCCTCGGAGAGGCACCTGGACAAAAAATGTACTAAAGATGACCCACATTTTCTAGAGGCCTATTCATGACTTCAAAATATTTTCTGTGCTCATGAGTCCCCCTGAAAATTGTAAAAGGAATGTACTTTTAATAACCCACATATATTCCATTAGCCCTGATGAAGGTCTTTAACTCAAAACTGAACCATGTGACACTATGAAAGAATTTGAGCCTGAAGTAGCATGAAATATGAACAATGTAGTTACTGTCAGAATTAATAGTGATCTATTCAGTTAGTTCAGGGTCCTTTGGATCATGACCTAGAAGGGTAATTAATTATGACACTGCTTCAAGAAAATGTGCACATTGGTAAAATGCATCTCCTGAATCAGGCTTTCTAAATCATGTTTTGAGCAGGCTTAAGTATACTTAGGATGTTTATATACTCTGATCAAATAAAACCTTTCCTTGATTATATATAGGTTTATCAAATCACTTTAATTGCATAGTTCACAGAATCACAGAATATTCTGAGTTGGAAGGGACTCACAAAGATCATTAAGTCCAACTCTTATGTGAATGGCCCATGAGCTTTTTTTAGTTTTTTGTCATGGGACAATATTGCATTAAAAACTAACACAGGAACAGGATTCATATAGTTAGGAAAAGTTCTTTTAGATGGCACATGCAAAACTCAGTGTGAGATCTTGTAGAGAAACCCACAGACTGAAATCAGATTACATTATTTCTTGTGTAATAGGAAACTCTTTTTTGTGCAATGATGGCATAGTGAGATTAACAATTTTGTGTAGTCATAGGCTGTGAAGCTAGCCCAGCCACTCCAGTACTGACATCGCTGACATTCACAGTGATATGTTTCCCAATCAAAGAGGAGAGAGAAAGAAGTCTTAGGTTATTTTGGGTCTGTTTAGTTGGGATATTTTCCTTAAAAAGATCTTTAGAAAAGATTTCATTTAATTTGCTGTTTAGCTTCAGCAGTTGTTAAACGACAGAGAACAGCTGGTGGACTAGTACTGATGCTAACATTGGAAAAACAGACAAGCATAGGAAGACAGAGAAAAAAAAGTGAGTATATTAACATTAGTAAAACATTTGTATAAGCTTTCTTGAAAGAGTCAAGAGACATGTAAGGCAGGGAACCTGATGGGGAGGATCAACAGTTAAGAACATACCATATATGTGTATTATATATATATATACATAATATATATATAAAAAAAGGTTATAGAACAAAGTAAAAAAGTTACACATTTTTGGTAGTCACAATTGGATTTATTGACCAGTATAAGCAACCATCCCTTCTAAAGTGTTTCATATTATAGATTGCTTTATCACTTTTTTTTCCAGTTCTTAGACCATTTATATAAATATAAAACAAGGTGCTTTCCCTTTTATTTCATTTAGATCTTACTAAGTGCCTAAGTTTGAAAAGCTGTCTCTGAGCTGTCTCACTTCTAGGCAGAGTGGGTCTAAGATGTAAAAGGTTGACACATCATAAATTCATTGGCCTCAGCAAAAAAAACTATATGAACAAGGAGACAGATGGCATCATGTAATGGTTCACTCAGTAACTGCTGCATCTTACTCAGCTGTCAGCAGGGCCTTTCTGACCTGAGAGCTCAGTGTGGAAAGCACCACTAGTGCTGATAGGATCACAGGACTCTCCCTACCCTGCCACAGATGTAGAAATAGCTCAAGAAAAGATCACAGTATTATGAAGCAACTTCTACATCAAGGGACAGTGAGAGACACAACAGGAACAGCAAAAACATTTTTTAGAAATCCTGTGTAAAAGAGAACTTTGGAATCTTTGGTGATCAACTTTCTGCAAGACATTTCTTTTCAGATTTCCATAAAAGAAGGTAACTCTGATGTCATGTAGCTGAACACCAATGTCACATCAAAAAACAAAACAACAAAAAAAACCCTAATACAAATACTTTTCAAAAAGGTAGAATGGAAATTTGAGGATAGCAAAATTAGTGCCTAAACTGAGTTTTAATGATAGTGGCATGTATTTATTCCCAGGTAGGGGCAATATATCATGGCATGCATGAAAGGGCTGCATTCAAAGACAGAAGACAAATCAGAGATAACAAAGATTTTTTTTCCTTTAAATCATTCAGAAACATATGGGACACAATTTCAACAGTATTGGCCAAGTCATTTGAGAGTTATTAACACAGACTCAGACCATGTTTCCAGATAGCTTTTTCCTAAGTCAATACACCCGTCTTTCTTTTCGATCTGGAATTCAGATCTAAGGTTTCCTTGGGAAGGAGGGTCCTCTCCCATTGCCAGCTTGGTATGTGGCACATGGGCAGGGTAAGGAAAGTAAAAGGAGGATTTTAGAAAGTTTACGTAAGGTTTGAGCAGCACAAACATGAGGAATTTCCTTTATCTTTCTTTCTGCAAGTAGAATATTTCTGTGACAGCTTGATTTCTATAGATACAAATTTAAACACTTATATGTGAAGAACAGTCACAAATTACAACGTATTTGTATCTCTATAGATATATACAGCATGGCAGACCACATGGGCAAATATTCTCTTATATGCACAATATACATAGGGAAAATGAATAATTTTTAATAGAGAAAACATGGAAGAGACTGTAATGTTTGAAATAAAATGGGAATGTTTTTCTTGTTGAGCTTTGATGCAGTTCATTCATGGTAATTCATGGTGTTTATTTGTGTTCTCCCTAGTCACTTTTTTATTTTAAAAGAACTCTGGTAGTCTGAATTTTCCCACTAGTATAGTGTATCTTGGAATTTTTGTTTAGAAATTTTCTGTTGATAATCTATGTATAGTTCCAGCAGATACCTGCTCAACGCTCAGTAAGAACAAGTAACTCCTGTATATCCGAAGAACTGGTTCATCAGACTTCTATCCTCAAGGTTTCAACATGCTGACAGCTCAAAGACAGTTATGGAAATCTACTGTGTAATATCATAATGCCATAGCAACAGAGATGAGATCATATTTGGCAAACAAAAGTGGCAACCAGATGAGACCTGCCATCAGTGGTCACGCCACTCTTAAAAAGTGTTTTGAAAAACATCATGAGATGGCACCATGATAAGCAGCACAGATGAAAGCCACTGCATCAGAGTGTAGCGAATTCACTAGCTGGCACTCAAGAAGAATTAATTTGAAATTTTTCATCACAGTGATGGGAAAAAAATCCTTTTTCCCTCAATAGGAGGAACACAATTTTATCCTTTTCCTTCTCTCTTTTTTTTTTTCCTGAATGTTGGATTTTGTGGTTTCAGGTTTTTCATGAGTTTAGTTTAACAAACTCATCAGTAATTTAATTTATTTAAAATCTAATAAAATAAATTACTGTCTTATTAATTAGTGCTATATACTATATAATAAAATAAACAAAATTCAGGAAGATGTTTATCTAATTTATTTGTTGAGATTTCATACATCCATCAGCATTCTGATGAAATCTTTTAGAAAATATTGCTACTGCACAAAAAAATGCATGTTTTCACTCTCGCTCTATCATTCTATTACTTGCACTACTTATAACTACATAGCTGTCTTTCAAGTCTAATACTAATTCCCAGACAGATGTAGAATGCTACAAGATAAAGTGCATTTATTACTTGTTGTTGAATTGATTAGTATTGAAAATAAGCTTCAAACAAAACCTTCCTTCAAATATGTATATAAAAAATCCTGAATTAATCCATATCTTTAAACAGTTCTATATTTATAACAACAACAATAACTGTGAGGACTTCCAGAAAAGAAGAGTTATCTGGATATAATAGCACAAATCTAGTACAAGGGAATGAAGTCAAAAAACTCAAAAACTCATTGTAGCTGTGAATGTGTCCAAGACTCGTACAGCACACTATTTTCACCACTTTTATCAAAAATAGCCTAACAGTTAAATTAAGAAAGAAACAATGTGTGCCCTGTCCTTCCATACCAGAAAAATATGCAGTGCATATTAAATTAAGAGGAAATATCGACAATATACTGTCAGAACACAGTGTAAGCTCTAAGCTCTTCCATTTCATGCAAAATATCCATATCCACTGTTGCCATAAAACTTGACTATATTGAGCCTAGTATACCTGTTCCCATCATGATGCATATGTGACATTTATTAAGTATCATTTGGTTTTGTCAAATGCAATAATACACTCACTACACATCAATACATGTTTGCTTTATCTGCTCTTTATTTTTACTTTCTTTCATTACTGTTTCTAATGCTGCAGTTGCAAATTCATTGTTTGTGTTTCTTATTTATAGAGCTTTTCAGAATTATCCTTTATTTTTATGATTAAAGCTTCTTTCAGACTTGATGTTATTTTGTTTAAACATGTTGTTAAATATGTTATTTGAAAAAGGTTGTCAGTTATTGGCAGAGAGAGAAATAATGTGCTTGATGTAGGGAAACAGACAGGATGATATCAAAATTGGATCTTTGAAGTTAACTTACTAGCAAAGAAGAAAAACAAGGGAAAATAAAATAAGAAGTAATTCCCTAAATGGTTTCCCTCTTTTACAATGATGCATAGTATTAAACTGGATACTCAATCATCCTTGTTACTGAAATCTTAGCTCCAAGCACATTTTCTTTTGTGGATAGGTAGACAAGATTGCTAAGTTACTAAGACACACACAAGGTTATAAAGCAATTAGATGTGCGAAAAGTTATGTTCTCCTACTTTTGAAAATCAAACTTTTGATTAGTATAGTTGTCCATTTTTGTTGATGAAATATTCTTAACCTTTAACTACAGTAAATGTTCACTTATACACCCACTCACATGAGTAAGCTGTTCAGAAATAGCAAATTGCAAAGAAAGGTAAAAGGGGATACGAACAAAGGAACAAAGAGCTTTTATTCCTTATGTTATTTAGTAGATAACATTTTGGGACAGGAGCACAGGTGATGTTCACCTCAGTTCCTGAAGCAGCAGGGATGAGTTAGGAGAGGGGTAGGAAAACCCATCATATCTGTAGGTGGCTAAAAGATTGTTGCCACCAGCAGAATTTTGGGGTTTTTTTATCATGGGGCAAATTCTATGGTACCTAGCCTGCTAGAGTCAGATAGGCTTCATTTATCTAGCAAGGGCAAAAGGTCTCTAGCCTGTAAGTTGTCAGGGCTGATCGGGAGGGCTTTAAACTAGGTTTGAAGGGTGAAGGAGTCCAGGCTCTCCACAGATAAGCCTAAGAGATTTCCTATCTCTGGAAAGCCAGAGACAGAGAAGTGAAATCAGCAGCCCAGTCGAAGTGCATGTACACAGTGCACGCAGTGTGGGTAACAAACAGGAGGAGCTGGAAGCCATCGTGCAGCAGGAAAGCTATGACACAGTTGCCATTACAGAAACGTGGTAGGATGACTTGCATGACTGGAGTGCTGCTATGGATGGCTACAAGCTCTTCAGAAGGGACAGGCAAAGTAGGAGAGGAGGAGGGGTGGCTTTATATGTTAGAGAGTCTCTTGACTCTGTAGAACTTAAAGTCAGTAACGATAAGGTTGAGCGCCTGTGAATCAGAATCAGAGGGAAGTCCAACAAGGCTGATATCCTGGTAGAAGTCTGTTCCAGACCATCCAGTCAGGATTATGAGGGTGATGAATTATTCTACAAACAGCAGGCAGATGTCTCAAATCACCAGCCTTTGTTCTTGTGGCTGACTTTAACCTGCTGGAAACTCAATGCAGCGAAGAAGAGGCAGTCTAGGAGATTCCTAGAGTGCAGAGAGGATAATTTACTGCACCATAAATGAGCCTACCATGGTTGGGGCCCTGCTAGACCTTCTGTTCACAAACAGAGAGGGACTGATGTGAGATGTGGTGGTTGGAGGCCGCCTGGGGCACAGTGACCATGAAATAGTAGAGTTTCAATACTCAGGGATGCAAGGAGGGCCATCAATAAAACTTTTACCCTGGACTTCTAGAGGGCAGATTTCAGTGTACTCAGAAGACTGGTTCAGAAGGTACCTTGGGAAACAGCCCTTGAAAACAAAGAGGTCCAGGAGGGATGGACATGCTTCAAGAAGCAAGTATTGAACACACAGGAACAGGCTGTCCCAAGGTACTGCAAAAGTGAGCTGGCAGGGAAGACAGCCAGCCTGGCTGAACAGGGAGATTTTGAAGGAAATGACAGTAAAAAAGAGAGCTTACTGGAGTTTATGGAAAAAAGGGCTCACAAAGAGTTTAGGAATACAGTTAGGTCATACAGAAAGAAAATTAGAGAGTCAAAGGCACAATTTGAACTCAGTCTAGCCATTTATATTAGGGATAACAAGAAGTGTTCCTACAAATACATCAAGAGTAAAAGGAGGGGCAAGGAAAACCTCCATTCTTTGTAGAACAGGGGGGGAACACAATCACCAAATATGAGGAGAAGGTTGAGGTATTTAACATCTTTGCCTCATTTTTCAACAGCAAGACAGGTTGTCATCAGGACTCATCTAACCACTCTTCTAACTGCAGTGAGAAAGTGTCATATGAACTTGCCAAAACATCCCCCAAATCTAAGATATTTTGAGGGACACATCAAGGTGCTGTGCACAAAGAACCAAAATCATAAGGATAACTTTTAGCTCAGATTTCAGAGTCTTTCAAGAATACCTTTTGTAATTCTATTGTTTTCCTAAAACAATCTTGACACATCGTTTTTATACTCCCTGCCAAGGTAGCTCTTTATGCCACTAATATTACTATATAGTCCAATATCACTGAGGAGTCCTCAGGATATGCACCATTCACAAGATTACAGTTTAAAATAGAGCAGAATAGGGAACAAGAACAAAACCATAGAGTAAATTGCCTATAATAATTCAGAGAGTCAGTAGCAGTAGTAGGATTTCGATTTGGAAGTTCTTGTTCCCAGTCTAGTGCGTATCTTCCTCTGTGGATTACATTGATGTGCTATGTCTTACTCTTATCTAGGGAAGACCACCTTTCCCCAGGTGGCTCCACAGCATACAACATGGAACAAGAAACACCCAAAGGGCATGATAGTCTCTTGGGGAATGGATTAGAAGGCACCTTTACACCTTGGATGCCGGACCAAGTGGCATTTGAATAATCACTTGAAATTTTTGTACCATCTTAGCAAAATATTTCACAAGGACGAATTCTCTGTCAAATTGTCTTCTCCATAGATACACTAGGAAAGCTACAGTGATATCTTACAGTCAACTAAACACTGATGGGACACTTGAAACTGTAGATGACATTCATTGTGGGCATCTGTAGAATCATTCTGTGCCTTAAGTAGCACGTACTTCAAGCAAATGTATATACATGTTACTCTTCAATTACCTGTTATTTTCTCCTGGGCTAATGCAAGGACTGAAATTATTGATGTAAGCAGAAATTAAACAAAAAAAGTCTAGCAGAACTTTTACAAAAAGCAATCTCCCCATCCCCCGCTGCCTACAGAGGCAAACTCTGCCAAAACAGTGCTCTTTCATTCCCACAAAATGACAAGGCACAAGGGTTTGAGACTTCACCAATTTTTTCTTATTTTTTCCACAACAAAAATTCCTCATTTATTGTTGTAAGAAATAAAAATTATTGGGCGTCAGGACTATGTTTTTTAGCATGTTATTATGTTCAGAAATAGAATAGGGTATATCTGTTGATCAATCTCAAGCTCACTCCGTCTCACAATTAATGAGAAAGCTCTTCTAGGTTTCTGTTAAACTCCTTCACAATTTAGTTGTGTTCTGATATCAAGTAAAGTGCTTTAAAGCTCTCTAAAAATTACAATTTACCAATAATTCTGCAGAACAGACCCAACAAAATTCTGTCCAAGACAGCAAATATAGATCCTTTACTTACAGCCCTAAAGCAGGTAGACTAACAAAACAGAATTGCTTTTATAGACCCAGGGAACTAAAAAAGAGAGGGAGAGTAAGGAAGGAGAGAGAGGAAGAAAAGAAAAAAGGCAATTAAGCTAATGCAAGTTGGGTATCACAAGGTTATAGATATTTCAAGAGCTGAGCAATTTACCGTCTGGAAAGGGAGAAGAGCTCTTGCATAAAATGTCCCCCAGTTCAGATTTATTATGCTTTTACTTGCATTATATGTGATACAATTAGCAGGAGGTGCCAATAAGGCATTCTCTCAAGGACATGGTCATTTCATGCCATCTGTTATTAATTGCATTGTCCTTTCCACAGCTAGATAGAGGGGAAAGAGTTCTCTGAGAACCACCTGCAAATTCTGACTGTATGATGAGTGGAATTCAAAAATATCTAACCAAAGAATGTGGGTGGATGAAGAGTACCAGAGAAAAGATGTTTCTAAAAAATCCAAGTGAAAAAAATTATTAATATATGGCCTCAGTGTAATGTATATTAAAGTTGTATTGATTTTTTTTTTCAATTTTCAATTACAGCGAGAGCTTCTCTGTAAAAAAAATGCAGAAATTAAAAAGGACCAATTAAAGCTCACCACTGAAAATATAGCTGCACTGTCTATGGTTGGCTGAAGACATTCTTGGCTTTTTTATATTTTTATTCGTATGTCCCCTAAGTTGCTCATAAAATCAGAAATACAAGATAAGAAAGACTGTCTGCTCTTTTTTTTTCACCTTTTTTTTTTTCTTTTGGAGAGAGGATGGAAATAAAAGAAGGAGATAAATTATATTATGTAGTCTCATAAGCGAATAAGCGAGACTATACCTCAACAACATAATTTTATCAGGCTGTCAGTGAAAATATGCTGTGGGATTGTCTCAGCAATATGTATTTTGTACCATTTTGGTTACCTGAGAGTGCCTAGATTTTTTTAAAAAGGAATGCAGACTTAGTTCTCAATTGAAAAAAAAAATTCCTTCCCATATGCTGTGGTTTACCTGCAGCAGTCAACTGAATACCCCATAGCCACTCATTCACTCCCCCTGGTGGGACGGGGGAGAGAATTGAAAGGAGAAAAGTGAGAAAACTCTTAGGCTAAGATAAAGACAGTTTGAAAGGGAAAGCACAAGCTGCGTACACCAAAACAAAGAATTCTTTCAGCACTTCCCACAGTCAGGCAGGTGTTCAGCCATCTCCAGGAAAGCAGGCCTCCATCACACACAGCGATTACTAGGGAAAGCAAACACCACCCCTTCAAATGTCCCCTGCTTCCTCCTTCTTCCCCTTAGTTTGTATGCTGAGCATGATGCCATATGGCATGGACTATGCCTACAGTCAGCTGGGGTCAGCTCTCTCAGTTGTGTCCCTTCCCAGTTTCTTCTTCTTCCGATACCTCTCAACACTGAGGTGGTGCGAGAAGCAGAAAAGGCCTTGAAACTGTGTACGAACTGCTCAGTGATAATGAAAACATCCCTGTGTTATCAACACTATTTCCAGCACAAATTCAAACCACAGCACTACACTAGATACTATGGAGAAAATTAACTCCCACCAAAACAGTACAGTATATTGCTGTAAAGATCAGTTAAAAAAAAAATTCACGATAGGAAGTTTTCACTGTTGTGCTGGGCTAGATTACTGGTTGTACTGACATGCACCCTTGTACTAAATGAAAGAAAGCAACGTTACCTTTACTTACCAATTTGAACTAGATAGAAGAAAAACTAATCATGTCATCCTGATCACTGAAGCAGGAAGCAAGAGTCTTTAATCTAGTGCACAGCTAAATAGTCATGCAATGCAAAAGCATATTCTAAGAAATAGAGAAGTAGTGAAGTACTGAAGACAAGAAAAGCCAGGAAATCAGAAGGCACAAGGTGAAATCTGAGTCACAGTGTGGCAGATTCCACAGGGAACAAAAATACAAGCTCCATACAAAGCTTATGTACCCCACAGTACATAATTGTAACTTAATTGTAAAATATATGATTAAAAAAAATGTAAACGTTTCAGATTAAATCAATCCAATCTGGATTATGCAGTGAATTTTTTCAGGATTCTTATTCTTAAAAGTGCTGAAACCTTTTAAAAGTCACAGGTTTCCATGGAAATTGAGGAAGGCTGTCATCAGAATTAGGACCACAAAGCAGACCGTCACAACAAGGCCAAGCAAAAGGATTATAAAAAGGAGAAAAAGAAAGAGGTGAGACCTTGTTTGAGTTTAAATAGTCTAAATTTCTTTTTGACATCATATATCAAACAAGCAGGCCTAAAACAGGAATTTGAATTACACTGCAGATGAAAAGATGTGAGACATGAGGATTGACCTTGGGGAAAAAAAACCCCACAATGTTTTTCATATCTAGAAGTCCATATAAAGAAGACATAATTGTAAAATATTACAGTCAAAGAGCTTAATCATAAGGTTTCTATCATCTAAGCATGAACACAAAAAGCAGAACATGAAAAAAAGGAGCGTGATGTTTCAGAACACAATATTAAAATCAGACTAGTCTGGCTTATGATTTACATTTTAAGTATTAGGGTGTCCTGCTTCCCAGCTGTGTAGAAGTTTCCGTTATATATTAAATATGCAAAGTCACAAAATCTTCTGCCCAGTACGTTCCTGAAATTATTATGCATGGTACCTGATGATTCACCTTCTTAAACACTTTACCTCTTATTTAAGCACTGAACTAAAGTGCTGGCATAGCTTGCCTTTTGCTTAGAATATTTTTATATTCTATGTTCTTAAAGTAATGATTCAAAAGACTAATTTAAGATGTTAAGCTTAGATATCAAATGCTTCAATGTTTAAATTAAGTGTATTATATTTCTATACATACATTAAATTAATGTTTACATCAAAAACCATAGAAGTCTGTGAGATCTTTCCACAATTTTTTTTCATTAAAAACTGTTTGTGCTTCCTTCTTACGAGGACTTGATAGGGCGCAGAGAATCAGAATTGAAATCTTACGTCATCTTTGTATTTTCTGTTAAACAAAGGAAATTTCTATATTTTTCTTACATTTTTAAAAGAGCAACAAAAGAAAACAACTCCATCTTCCTTCAAATAAGGCATAAGTGGCTTTCAGTCCTTCCCAGGGGTGCACCCTCTTCTACTTTAGAGCTGTTCCCAGTCTTATTGTCTTGTTCCACATTCAGAGGGAAGCCTTTTATATTTAAGTAGATTCCTATTTTCATTAATTATTTATCCCACCAGACAGTGCTAGCTGCCCTTTGCATCCTTATAAATGCCATCCAGAATTAGCCTTTCTGATACTGTTAAAGCATGCTCTGTACTAGAAGCATACACCAACTTCTCTGTAACTAGCTTAAAATTGAGTACTATAGTGACTGAATTATGAGGTTCTGCCACTTGAGTTCTGTGTGAACACTAAAATCCATAGACATTTGCACTGTTCTCTGAGATGCACACGTTAAGAGTGCACAAACCTAACGCTGCTCTTATTAGATAACCTAGCAGAGTTCTTATTACAAAGATTGTTAGTTACCTCATGACCTTGGTATTGCTAAGAAGCTCATTTGAAGCTGAAGCCATGATTTCACCATCCCATGTAGAAACCAAATGAGAAGCAGAACATTTGCCCCAGGTATTGTCAAAAATTTTTCTACAGATCTATTGAAATCTACCTCTTTTCCACATGTGAGTTGACAGCCATGGCAAAAAGACTAATGAACTGGTAGAGGCAAAAGGAGGAGCAGAGCAAGCTGTGCTGTACAGTTGCAGAGGGTAGTTTCAAACTGAGCCATAATTTTTCTTTTGGAAACCTGAAATTATGTTTTATCTTTCAAATTATAAAATAATAGAATCAACCATAGAATCGTAGAACTAGAGAATAGTTTGTGTTGGGAGAGACCTTTAAAGACCTACAAGACACCAGACCTGTTAACCCCCCTTTTCACTAAATATCTCTGTGCAAGAGTTTCCAGGGTTCATAGAAATAAGTTTAAGCTAGATTTGAAGAGAAAAAAGTATAAAACCAGGATATCTAGAGATAAGACTGGGGGTGGCATGCCAGTGTTTGGGGGATAGTATATTAGCCAGGTCCTTCTGTCTGCTCCAGGAGATGCCAAGTACAGTGGAGCACATCTGAAATGTTTTTATACTAATGCACGCAGCAGAAGGAATAAACAAGAGAAAATAGAAGCTTTGGCCCAGTCCCAGAGCTACAACATCACTGACATGAGCAAAACCTAGTGAGAGGAGTCCTGTGACTGGTGTGCCGTGGTGGACAGTTACTGGCTTTTTAGGCAGATTAGGCAGAGCAGGAGAGGTTAGAGGGTCTCATTATATAAAAGGGAGGGGTTGGACTGTGAGGCATTTACACTGGGTGATGACACAGTTGACAACCTCTGAGTAAGGATGAGGAGGAAAGCAAATACAGCAAATGTGGTCATGGGAGTGTAATATCTACTACCCAGCAGGGATAATGACACTGACGAATTATTCCACAAGGAATGAAAGGATATCTCTATGCCAGCTGCTGTTCTTCTGGGTGTTTTTAACTTCCCAGTCATTAACTGAGAGTATCATTTAAGTATAATGTTGCAGGTACTGAGGGAGCCAGCTAGAAAGGTGCCCTCCTAGATTAGCTGCTTGTAAACAGAGAAGGAACTTGAGGGCAAAATTGATTGGTGTCTGTCATGCTCACAGTGACCGTGAAAAATTTGAATTTCAGGTTGTTGGTGGTAGCAGCAAAACTTCAACCCTGCATACAGGGAGAGCAGACTTTAGGCTGATGAAAGAGTTACTTAGTAAGGTCCCCTGAGAATCTACTTTTGAATCTGTTGTTGTTTTTTAATCTACTGTTGTCCATGAATACTGGTCACTTTTTCAAAAACATCTCTTAAGAACACAGAAGCAGGCAATTCCAAAATGTTGAAAGTCAGCAAGTCAACCAATAAACATATACTATTAAATCACACATTGTTAAACCTCATCACATAATACAGACTTTCAAAATGCCTAATAAATACATATTTCTTACAATTTGACCTACATACTGCATTTGAATGAAACAAAATAGGGTAAAAAAACCCCAGGTGTCTGCAGTGGGATGCTTAGATGTTGAGACATTCCTCACACACTATTCTTGAGTGCAACTCCCTACCATCTCTTGAGAAGCCAACACCTCTGATGAGAGTTTTCATAAAAAGTAGAACTTGTGGGCATGTCCAGAGATCGATAGCTGCCTCTATCCAATAGAACGTATTACTGGAGTATTTAACTCTAAGGCAGCTCCCTAAGTTCCAAAAGAATTTAAAAACAAACAAACAGACAGAACTATCTTGCTAGTTTTGTGTTTGCCCAGATATTTGTAGCTATATTTTCTGCACTCACTGCAAAACATCCCAAGTTGTGTACGTTTTGTTGAAATACACATGCTATGGAAAGGAGAACTCTTTGGGGAATGCTGTAATCTTCTCTGCATACATCACATGTGGTTCTGACATGTATAAGCAAGCAAAGTAAAGAATAGCGAGAGGAATATTTAATGAAAAACCTCCACCAATGTAATGCAAAGTATGAAATACAAACAGCTGAGAAAGTTATATTAAAAAGTGTCTATATCTGAATTAAATGTTTATAAAAGATATTGGAACAGCAGCCCTAGAGATGAATACTTTTTACTCAGCCACACCAGGGAGAGAGCCCATATGCTTCTTTCTATTTTATTGAACAGAGAGCAGCAGATGGGCACTTCTTTTTGCCTAAGAAAGCATAGGAAGATCATACTCAAGGGAAATGCAGCTAGATGACTAGATGCTACTGCACTAAATAAACACCAGCAGACACAGCACACACTATAAATCCTACAGGTATGATCAGTGAGGAATGAAAAAATAACTGTTAATGTCCCTTTTGGGGAGGAACTCAGGAAGTGTTTAAGAATATTGTTAGGTCATGCAGAAAGAAAATTAGAGAGGCAAAAGCTCAGTTACAGCTTAATCTGACTCTTTTATAAAGACAATAAGAAGTATTTTTTATAAATACATTAATAACAAAAGGAGGGCCAAGGAAAATCTCCATTGTCTACTGGATGACAGAGGAATTACAGTCATCAAGGCAAGGAAAAGGCTGAGGTATTTGACACTTTCTTTGCCTCATTTTCAATAGTAAGACCAGTTATTCTTAGGATAAGTGGCCTCCTGAGCTGTTAGACAGGGACAGGGAGAAGCATAAACCCCTTGTAACCCAAAAGCAGGTACTTAGTGACCTGCTGTGCCACTTAGAAGCTCACAATTCTATGGGACTGGGTGGAATTCATCCTGGGGCAATGAGGGAGCTGGCTAGGTTGCTCTTCTTTATTTATTATCAGTGCTGCCTGATCCAGGAAGTTCTGAATGACTGGAGGTAGGCCATCCGTATGAAGGGCTAGAAGGAGGGTCTGGGAAACAACGCAGCCTGTCAGCCTGACCTTGGTGACTGGTCAGCTTATGGAGCAGATAATCTTGTGTGATTATATGGCACATACAGGACAAGCAGATCAGGCTCAGCCAGCATGGGCTTAGGAGGGGCAGGTCCTGCCTGACCAGCATGATCTCCTTTCATGGTGAGTAGGAGTGTCAATCTGTTGGAGGGTAGGAATTATTCTGCAGAGGGGCCTGAACAGGCTGGATAGATGAGTTCAGCAGTATGAGGTTCAACAAGACTAAGTGGAGGTTCCTACACTTTGGCCACAATAACCCCAGGCATCACTACAGGTCAGTGAAAGAGTGTCTGGAAACTCCCCAGCAGAAAAGGTCTCAGGGGTGCTAATTGGCAGCACCTGAACATGAGCCAGCAGTGTGGGCAGGTGGCCAAGAAGGCAAATGGCATTCTGGCCTGTATCAGAAATTATATGCCTAGCAGGACCTGGGAAGTGATTGTTCCTCTGTACTTGGCACTGGTGAGACCATTCCTCAAGTGCAGTGTCTAGTTCTGGACCCCTCAATGAAGGAAGGACACTGAGGTTCCGGAGTGAGACCAGAGAAGGGTAACAACTCTGAGCAGCTGAGGGAGCTGGGGTTGTTTAGCCTGGAGAAGAGCAGGCTCAAGGGTGGCCTTATCACCCTCTACAATTACCTGAAAGGAGGTTGTAATCAGGTGGGGTTCAGCTTCTTCTTACAGGGAACTAATCACAGGAGAAGAGGCTATAGCTTCAAGCTGGGCCAGGGGAGGTTCAGTCTGGACATTCAGAAGAATTTCTTCACAGAAAGGGTTATTAGACAGAGGAGTTGATGCCCAGAGATGTGGTGGAGTCATGGTTCCTGAAAGTATTTAAAGAACAACTGGACATTGCACTTAGTGCTGTGGTATAGTGAACATGGTGGTGTTCGGTCACAGGTTGGACTCTACGACCTCAGTGATCTTTTCCAGCCTAATCAATTATGTGATTCTTTAACTCTGTGATTTTGTGATTGTCTTAACAATATGGCCCAGCCTATACATACACCTTTCATCTGACTGTTAGCTTCAAGTGGGATGAAGTTTTATATTCAAAGATGTTTTGGTAGCTGCAGACAATCACAAGTGGCTCAGTGGGCTCTGGTCTGTGTAGGGTCTTCATCAAGCAGACCTTTTAATTTATTTCTCTTTTGACAAGTAGATATATGTAACATGTCTGCCTAGTAAGGATATTGGAGGATGCCTATGGTGTATAAACTCCTCAGTAGGAAGATAAAGCATAGTGTGAGTCTGCTTTTGCTGTGCTTGTCCCTTTTTATAGTACCTAACTGGCTATGCATCATCACAGACCTTCCTACACAAAACCAAAAGCATTAGCTCCATGGAAGAGCTCAAATAAACTGACCAGCTGTAGCCACAGGGTGGAATCAGATGGGGGGAAGTTGCAGAGGTGTGAGAGAAAAACACAACAGAGAGGAGATTAACGTCTCGAGAGCATAAGATGCAAGTTCAAGGGCGTCATGGGAGAATAAACATGCTTTTCCCACCAAGAGGAGAAGTAAGTTCATTGCTGTCAATATCTACGTTAACTTTATAGAAATATCTTTTTCATAGAGTACATAATGGAATTTGTTCCTTATTCATAATGGGTTATTCATGATGGAAGGAAAGGATGCAAGGACTGAGTCCCTTCTTGGTTTGATCAGCATTTTACATAATCTTTTCGCATCACCCACTTCTGCCAAGACTCACTTCTTCACCATGGAAGTTTGCATTTAAATATTGATTCAAATGAAGGCTACATCTGGCAGATCATATTTGTCCTGTGGGGATACTAGGGGTGAGTCCCACAAACTTTTACACTGACTCACATTTTCATCTGCTGAAACCCATTTCATAGTCCCGCAGTCTTTCTTAATGCCTTTGTAATCGTGTAAGTTCACCAATAATTTGCACATCCTGTTTATTTCAACAGCAATGGTCTTTCAGATGCTAATTTAAATAAATAAGTTTTTCAGGTATTCTTCTTCATTAGTGTCTCATAATACTGGATGATAACTCAAACTTTACACACTCTTAAAATAAAATTAATATTTTGAGTTATATCTTCAAACCCCCTTGACTACTAAGAAGATAAAGAAAAGAGAACTCAGTTCCCTGCTGCCACATTTTTGTTTCCTATTTTCAGTACCTTGAAAAACTTTACTTCTGTGCTACTGAGTATTTTAAGATGCATATTTATTCAAACAGTGCCATAACATGTACATCAGTACAGGGTCAGTCTTAATTCACCACTTTTGTTG
This sequence comes from Pyrocephalus nanus, assembly GCA_038380795.1. Taxonomy (NCBI): domain Eukaryota; kingdom Metazoa; phylum Chordata; class Aves; order Passeriformes; family Tyrannidae; genus Pyrocephalus; species Pyrocephalus nanus. The sequence goes on along the minus strand of CM076263.1, from coordinate 61,860,152 downwards.
GGATGAAAGGAGTACTGCAGATATTTTATTTTTAATATTTTCATTAAAGTATACCTTTCACTTATGCTCAACTACGCAAACAACAGGCTCAACTAAATTTTCAAGGCCTTTGCATATGAATTGAACTTTTGTATATTAAATTAAACATTGCTGTAAATGTTATTATAAATATGTGTATGAAAACCAAGCATTGTTCTTGATTAATAGACTCAACTCAGATAAATTAACTTTTTTCTTAATTTGTTTTTTTTCCATATTAATCCTATTAAAAATACCTCTGAATTTAATTAACATCTAACACAGAAACTGTGTTTGGTAATTAACTTAATTTTTTTACTAATTGGTTACATATTAAAAACTCATTTTCCAAGAACACTTCTCATTATCAAAAAATAATATTCTAGTGAAGAAAATATTATCTTTTTGGGGGGGAGATTTTTCTGTATAAGTCATTAAGACAAACATTTTTTTTTAATCACCTCTAAGTTAGAATTACTATGACAAATCAGTCTGGGTCTCTTAGTTCTTAATTGTAACTGAAATTATATTATATTTCATTAAAGAGCATTGGTGAAGTCATAAGCAAAATTTTGTTCTCGGGAAAGAAATCTGTCTTTATTTAAACAAAAAATAATTACCAGTCATAGATGCTTCCATCATTAATTGCTTAATAACACTTGTACAAATTAAAACGTTTTCTTTCTTTTCAAATAAGTTAAAGCTTATAATCAACAACTATACAGACCTTTTTTTGTTGATTTTGATGTTGTTTTAAGAATAATTTACAGAATTTTGATTTCATTACGTCATCCTGTCTATGAGTAAGCATCTGCAGAAGAATGTTTAAAAAAAAACCTGTAAATGAAAAAAGCATAGCTAAAGGAGTCAGAAACAAAGAAAATAATTTGCTGTGAGATGAGTTATTTTCTACAACACAGGACAAAATAGAATATTTTTTCTTCTCAGCTGATGAGAACAGGACAGATTAACCCTCCAGGTCTAGCATCTGGAATCTCAGTCCTGTAAAGTTTGTATTTCCTATACCATTGATGGTACAAAGTTGCTGAACTCCCAAATGAGTGAAAGGCATGGAGACACATATGCAGAACAAAGCCTAGCAAGGCCATTTTACATGCTTTCTTTCACTTTAAGGAGCACAAAAGACAAATAGACCACAGAGATAAAAAACAAATGTGTAGGAATAGAAGTCAGTACCTTAAATGCCAGAGATCTATAGGTGATCATTATTCTGATAACATGCAAGCTACTAAGATATTGCCTACTGTGGCCTTCCTCCTGCTACTAAAAAATTGATTACCAGAAGGTCACAGTCTCACATCTAGTCCGTCCTGGTTTTCCATCCTTGCATGGAATCTATAAGCGGATTTCACTAAACTTTGATGCATTATCAAATTATGACTGTCCCATGCCTTCGTTATGCATGTGCTTATTCCTGTATTCCTGATATGTAGTTGGAGCCTAGCCCTGTATGAGTGATCACTGAAGTGCATCCTCTCATTTAGACTAAAAGATTTCTGGAAGTGCAGGTCCATTAGGTATGGGTGAAGCTTACCATGGGTAATTTGGATAACGTTAGGAAAAAAAAAAAATCTTGGGGAAATTTTTTGTGCATCGGTAAGGTAGATAAACAATATAAAACTTGTTCAGTCTTTTCTTTCCCCTCTTTTGAACATGAACTTCTAAATTTTGTTCTCCTGAAAGGAATTGTATAAGATGTTTGGAGGGAGACTTATATCTAAGTACCTTTCAGAAATCCTAAACAATTCCTCTAACAGAAATCAAAAAGATTATGCTCTGTTTACTGTAGATTGACTCAGACTCATGTATTGGTAGGTCATGCTGATTTATTACCACACTCCAATGCATCTGAGCAATTTCACTGATTGAACATAGAGTACTTCTGCCTGTTCCTTCACACTGTCTAGAAAAACACATTCTGGACCAACGACATTGCCTTCATGTGGAGCATACTTAGAAATGTCACCTGATACTGGTAGAAACCCTTAGCCCAATTGGCCTTCACAATAACCATTTTGAAACTGCTGAGCTAAATCTCACAAAGCAACCTGGTTTGAACCAAACCAACCTCATCCTCCTTTTGCCTTTTATCCCTTGGCTTTTTTACTCCCTGGTTTTTTGTTTGGCTACTCCAGTACAAAATCAGAGCAGAGGAAGGGCACAAGCAGTGACACTGTTTGACTACCTGCATTCATGTACCAGCTACAAGATGCTATTACATAAAAGAATGGTTCATTTCTTAGACAGCAGACTCTCATACAAAACCACTTGTACAGTCATGTAGCCACAGCACTGAAAGGACAACTATCAATGCAGAAGAAGAGAGATATAAAATCTGCACTTGCAAACATAACTTTTGCAATATTTTCTCCTTGAAGAAACCAAGCTTACTAAATCTTCTTGCTAACCAGCCACATTAAACACTAGGAGAATATAAGGAGATAGCAGTGAACCCAGACAGTCCAAGCTGTACTCATGTATGTGCCAGAAGCCAATTTTTGCTTTGGAAGCAGCTCACTCTACTCTTTTTTTTGCTTTCTTAGCAAGCACTGGACAGGTGAACCATTTTTTAACAAGCACAAGAACAGAGAGGAAAAGAGAACAGTTGTGAATTGTTTTACATAACATATTATCAGTAAAGTCTCACTTTATGGAATGTGTTTTGTTGCAAAACAAAACTTGTATCTAAAGTTTATCTTAAACAGTTGAACTTGGAGTTGAGCTGAAAAGATAAGCTCTGACTGAAAATATTGCCAGCCTGGCCTATTGAATAAAAGAAACTCAAGGAGTACATGCCAGATTTATAGTTGCGTACTCCATATAAATTCTGTTATTGTAAGGAAAAAAAGGTTGCAAAATTAAAATTGATTTCAAGCTCTCTTCCCCAAAGATGCTTAAGGAGAAGCAAAACAAGTTCTGTGGAGCCATTTGAGCCAGGTACCTACCGGTGCCATGTGTCAGTTAACACTCCCAGAAAGTATTCTAATGGTGGATGCTGAAAACTGAGGTCAACTGAGTCATTATGAGAGATCTTTAACACATGATGTCGTGGCTTGGCCTTGGTTGGTTTGCCCACCAAACCACTCTATCAATTTCCCTTCCCAGCTGTGCCAGCTCTGCTCAGCAGCAGTAACAGCTCTTGCTTGCTATCAACACCTTTTTAGCTACCAACCCAAACACAGAACTGAGCGAGCTGCTGTGGGGAAATGAACAGCACCTCAGACAGACCAAATACACATGATCAAGGAGAAAAGCATCTTCTTAATTTGCATACTAACTGAATACTTTCAAGGTTATTTGAATATGTATTATAATAGAGAATTACTCTTGAAATTTTCCTAGGTAGATGAAAAAACATCCCTTCAACCCTCTGGCAGAGAGACACTGCTGAACAATGGAAGTCAAGAGCTGTAAACAAACAGGACTGCCATATCAGAAAGATAAATAAGGAAACTAACTTCTAATAATTCTTTCCTAGGCAGTGACAAAATCTTGGAATGCAAATGAGGGATGAGTAGCCAGAAAGGCAACCTGATTAGAAGGGAGAAATTATTGGGAAAAAAAAAAATTTCTCACCAGAAAGAACAGAAAACATCAACATCTGGCTGCTTGATATGGTGATGTCCTATACCCTCTAATGTCCCTAGTAAAGAATGAAAGGTCTTAATTTTTATCCAAAATGCAACCTCTCACTGAGAACTTCCCAAGCTTCAAGCCCTTTTCCTTTCCTACATAGGTTGAAACACGCAAAAGTTTTCTACAGTAGCTTGGGCTCTCTCCAGGGATGCTTACCTGACTGCAGACACTGTCTTGGATCTTCTTTCTGTTATTGTATTGCTATCTCTTTGGTCCCACTTTTGGAGTCAGGTTGATTTGTCCTTTGGAGGGAGGAGGGTGTTGCATACCCCTGTGGGACTGGTTTGTGTTCCCATCTGTACTGGTTTGGTACATTCTGAAATCTTTTATTCATCCTAATATTATATACTCATATAGTTAGTCTATAAGTTTCTCTCACTAATTATAAGTGAAATCCTGTAATCGTATACACCTACTTGATTGGTTCTGGGTTTGGTTATTGCTGTAATATTGATTCTGAAAAAGTTCATTTCTGTACAATACTTTATTCAGATGTATTTAGGTTCCTCAGCACGCATTTTTTTCCTGTTTTCTTTCAGGGAGGCAATGACATTGGACAAAAAGTCCCAAACCTTAATTTCCATGATTAAAGCAAGAGATATCTTACACCTCATTTTCAGTAAGATACTGATTACTGTGTAGAGTGGTTTAAAAAGTGATTTTATTCAGAAGCCATTACGACGTCATCTATAAGTGTATTCCTTTGTCTATACTTTTTTACCTGCTCACTGGTGCAATATTTTAACAACTATAATTTATTATTTAATGGACTGTGTGATTCATGAAACGTATCACATTTCAATCATCACTAAATATTTCCTGTTCTGTCATGCTCAGGGATATTCATTATGTTTTTTCTTAACTTCTTCAAAGTTCTCAATAAATGTGTTTTTTTTTTCTTCTATTAAACAGGCTCAGTGCTAAACATTTTAAATATTTACCTGTACATATAAGCAAAACACAGTAGAAACCATGAACTATGATGGAGCCCATATCACCAGTCCCAAATGAATGATAGATGCAGAATTATTTCCAGCAAGATACCTACTTTTAGTAATATCCAAGATATTTCATAATCTCTAGTTCTTTGTTAGCTTGTATGAATTCCAATTTTAACTCAAGGCTCAGGCCCTATTTTTTTTATATACTATAAGTTTATTGCACAACTAATGATTTAGCCTCTCTAGCATTTTAGTATTCTTTTGATATATAGAGATCTCACATGATAGAGCTGAGTTACATTACAAAAAAAAAAAAAAAAAAAAAGCAATGTTAACACTCTCAGAGTCAATGTAGCCAAAACTGGAATCTAGCTCTAACCTGTGCACTTTCCAGTAGATCATATTACTGATTTGTTTCACTACTCCACATTTTTTAACTAACTTAAACTTTTTGTGTGGAAATAGCATGTAAATTACTGGATATAAATTAGTGCAAAAGAGGAAAACCTAGAGATTTGTGCAAGACTCAATTAAGATTTTATTGATAACTGAGGCAAAGTGAAAAATTAAATTTCTGAAGTGGTGAAAATTCAAGGAAAGTGAAACCAGCCTTCTGAAATCTACCTGACTGCACGGAGACGCAATGAATATTTATTTTGCCATTAGCAGGAAAAACCCCCTTGACACCAGTCACATTAAAGTTTCACCATTATCTCTTTTTATCTCTGTGTCTAAATCAGCATCCTTTGCACTTGTTCTTCATGTTTCCTAGTCAGTTTAAATGGATTTGACATTGGGATGTTTGTGTACAAAACACTGCTTGCCAAATCCTATCTTCTTTCCATTCCTGGTTTTGGAGTTTACTTGTTTTCAATTACTTAAACACGATTCTTCTACAATTTCTTGATAAAGTCATTTTTACATTTCAGGTATGCAGAATATTAGCTATTATCAGTTATGTCTTTTAAAGAACAAATTTAGGTATTTATAAGCAAAATAAATCCAGCTCTACATGGTCTAGGAGCTCCATGTAGCAGTGTTGTAGTGTATAGCACTAATGATCTTTGCAGGACTGTTTTATGGTTTTACTGCATCAGTTTTGATCCTGACTTTGTGAAGCTGTATTTTAGTCTGTGGTAATGGAATTAGTGTAGTCACGCTCGTTATATCAGCTGAGAATTTTGCAGTATCATCATAGATCAGTCTAATGCAACACTATATTAGTGATATCTGTGCTGTCAGAAATTAGTACAAGCTACAATATCTCTTGAAGATTTCAAATTGACTTGTCACAGAAAGAAAAACAAAGAAATTTTTAGAGTTTCATTTAAGACCCATTTGTATGGTGAATGGTCTCACAAGTCTGGAAAAAAAGGCTTTTCAACACAGGCTTTTCCAAGACTAATTTTTTTGCAGCTTTCAAGGTTAAGACCCCGTCATATGTAATGGTCAAATAATACCAACCAGAAATGCAATTCCAATTGAGCTTATGGCAGTTTGTTTGCCAAAATTCAGATCTCTGCTGAACAATGCAGCAATTATTAGCAGTGATTCATATTTCTGACTACATGGATTTAGTTTGCAACTGTTAACAACTAATTCAGGAAAGAAAATCAATGTACTTCCTGGGTTTTGGAACAAATCTGATTCTAAAAATGTCTTCCAATTGGCTGGAGACCATGAACCAAGACTTTGAATTAATACCAAAAGAATACCCTCATTTCTCATTTGATGTAAATGCTCCTGGGTTGATTTCATCGCTAAGCCATCCCCAAGATCTAATTGCTTCTTGCACTTCTAAGAGTTCTCTTTTTGCTTGTTTACTTCTCTTCTGTAATCCCTACTATCAATTTCCTGTGACCACCTTAATGTTTTTTTTCCTGTTTGCTCAGCCCTTATTGCACATTTCTAGAAGCTTCCTTCACTTTGAATTATCTGGGAATTAGAGTATTGCTTGCTAATCTGATTAACTGTGGGTAGTGTGCTAGAATGAAGGACATAGTCTTTCTGTCTACTATTAGATGGTATTGTATATACTGTATGTAAGTTAAGGTGGCATTATAACAGAATATGAAACTAAAAAGCCAGATTTCAAAGTAATAATAGATTTGATTTAGACAGATGTGACCAAAACAGAAATGAAGAAGGCAGAAAATACTCAGGTACTGATCAGCTCAAACATAAATAAAGGAATAATAAATAAAGGAATAATAAATAAAGGAACTGGAAAAAAATATAATTTGCAGAAATTTTGGAGAAGAAGGGTAAAAAACCCACCCCACCATTATAAATAATTCTGGATGTACATTTGGCCAAGTAAGTTGGAATCTAAAGACAGATAATAATGTGATTACTTAGGTAATGATATGCATTAGATACATTACGGGAAAAAACAATAATCCCTACTTAATGCAGTCTATCCACTTATTGATTTTTCATAATGGTAAAAACACTGCTCCAAAACCAAAAAAAGATATCCTTTATTTTTTTTTCTCCTCCCTTATGAGCCTCATCTACACAGTCCCCTTGATGCAGAACAAAGATAGAAAAAGAGAATGGAGTAATGTATTTCTAATCTCACACCTACTGGGCCAGGCTTGTGTTTCATATAAAAGTTGCCTACATCACTGTTGCTACTGAAAACAAAATGTGTGTCTAGCAGAAAATAACAATACCAAGTATGATTTTTGCTTGACATATTGTTTAATTTTATTTTGTTTCATTTGTATCCTTCATTATACTTTTTAAGGTCCTAGAATACATACTCCTTGCAATGAGTTCATCTGATTGAAAAGCTAGCTAATCCTCACTGATGTGGTTCCAGTGTGCTCATGCTCTTTATCTGCACTCCTTTAACTTATATTTACTATGGCTAGACTTTTAACAAGCTTGCAAAATACAGATTCACCCAAAGCCTCAAATTCTATATTGCCATATCCTGTTTTCAAAAAAGAGAAAGATATCTGATACAAAGAATCAAATCCAGCTCTACAGCAAACTAAAATTTTGGTCTTGACCTTTTTGTTTCCATGATAAGAACAAATCCCCTGACTAGGTAAAGAAAAAGAATAGAATTAAGGAACAGGTCACTTGTATGATTGATCTCATATATCAGTAAAACTGAAGTATTTGTACCAACTATATTTATTATTTTCGTTTCTACTCACTTCAAATCACATTTTATAAATGCAAAGAGAACAAAAGAGCCCTATATTGTGCTGTTATTCCATGAACAGGTTAATTTAATCCTCTTACAGACTTCTGGATATGTCCAAGATGACATAACTCTGATCAGCTCAAGAGCAGGCCTTTCAGCATCTTCTGCTATCACCAGTATAGGTATCTTTATGATATGTATAAACTAATTTATTTTAACATAAAGCAATAAATGAAGCCAACAGATATAAATAGAGATTTCCTTAATAGACATCAATGGCATAATTTTACTATTTAATAACTGGGTCAACACATTTTATACACAAATGTGTAGCTTGGGATTGGAAATCATGAATTTGAGACAGGAAGAATTGTTATTTCTAGATTTACAAATTTAAACAGTTCAAAGAGGTTAATTAATAAATAATTAATAAAGCATGGGAAACATAAAAGAACAAAGAGTTAACATTTAAAGACTAAATTGTGAGAATAATAAGGAGACCTACAACTGAATTATTATTTAAGAACTAAAGACTTTCTTGAGTCTTAAATATTAAAAGGAGTTACCACTATTTAAAGTTATAAAATTAGGTTATTTTTATTATTATTCTTTATTTAGAACCTTCCCAGCTTTAGATTGTATTTCTAATATAGACAGAAATCTTTATTCAAAGATTAAATGCTGTCTTTAACCAGTGGTTGAAATTCATACAACACAGCCAAACACGGATAGAGAACTTTGGCAAAAAAACATTTATTGTTAATTTTTGAATATAGTATTATATGAACATTTTTTATCATTTTTACATTTTCCATATCTAGAAATACCCAGAAATTTTTGATCCTCCATTTTCTTCAAATCTGTCTTTAAACTGTAAACATTCAAACCAGAGCTGATACTTTTGGTTTGAAATGTGCTCTGCAAATACAAGTGTTGATGTTTGGTGTCCTGCTAAAGTATTTTGGTTGAATGAAAAAAAAAATCCTTTCATGGATTTTGCAATTTGTTTAAATAAACTATAAGAATGTCATTTCCCCAACACCTTCATCCCCTTCCCTGGAATGACATTGTGGAACTCTGAAGTATATCAACTTCTACAGGAGTGCAACTATAAAGAATAAATAGATTCCATGTGATTAAAAAAGCAGGTAAAAATATAAAAGTATTAAACACTTATATGCATCTACCTAATTCATATTCATATGTAAATATTAATAAAATACATGAAGTCATATATCCTTAAACACAGGAAGGCTTTATATGTTGCTACTGGGCTTCCTAGGTTAACATGTTTTTCTAAATACACAACTGTGATTACATGAAACTAAAAAAGATCCACCTTTCTTCTTTTTTCTATTTTTGTACAAATGTAAATTTGTCAGGATATAACTTTCATACAAAAATAAAAAAAAAAAGAAAATGCAAATTAGATAAAGTAGAAAGATGAAAAATCTAGGCATCAAAAACAACATAAAAACCATCACCCTTATAATTTCTATAAAAGTTAAAAAATACTAAATTAACTTAGATACATATGCCACATTTATTTAGTTAAGTAACATAAGTGTCTACATGAAGGGGCAAAATGTGGGAAAAACTGTTTACCAGATCTATAACTGCCGCTATACATAAATAAAACATGTGATTAGTTAGGTGTTAGAATACCAGCATTTTCTTGGATTTTCACAGCCTTTTTTTTCCCTCCTATCTTAACATCATATGCAATTTAAAAGAAAAAAATTAATTTGGAAAATAGGAATTTCAATACCATTCTTAACACTTCTCTTTCCTTCTATTGTTTTATATTGTTTTATTATTATTATTAGGTGTATGAGGTGTTTACTCTTTGTGCTTTGCATTTGCAGCAACCCTACAAGTTTGTATTGTGACTCTGTTTATAAGGAGAAATAAAAAATTAATGTTATTATTTCCACAAAAGAAATAACAGCTTTGTTAGTGTCCCATGTCCATTGCATGAAAATTGCTATCACTGACAAAAACTAAAACCCTCTCTCACACTTCACCTAGAGTTTGGCTTTGGAAGTTTTGACTGATGGTGCTGCATTACTATTACTATCCTGCAGGATAACCACATGGGGGAAAGGAAAACTGAAATTTAGCAAAAGAGATTGGTTTTCAGCTTCCTACTGAACTTTTGTGGACTTGGAAACCCAGGGATGATTCAGCACCTGCTCTGATTGCAACTGTTACTGTGTCTGGTCACTTACATCTTTTTACTGTTGCTGTAAAACACTACCAAGACGACCATACAGTGATTCAGAGGACATCTAGAACTACTTTTTCATCCACAGTGTGTGTGGAGAAGCAGAGAGGAGGGAAGGAACAAGCCCCAGCACTGGCTGCGGAATTGCTCCCGGCAGTCACTCCATCTCTGACATGAAGTGGAGACATAGAGAAGTGGAGCACATTCTTGTATCTCAGGAAACAGCTCCCTCTCCTTTTCCCTGTGCTGTGAATTAGGGAGACCAGCCTTCCTTTCGATGGCGCTTTTCAAATGACACTCAGATGTCTGCCTTCCATTTGCTGCCTGGCGCAGCACCGTACAGTGGCAGAAGCGAAGTGATGCAGTCTAATGAAATGCTCTAAAATCTCTTTCTCTAGAGAAGAAAAAGCTTTGCTTGCAAAGAAAACAGGGAACATGAGGACACTTGAGAGTCCAAAAGCTGTTTTTTTTAGTAAGTCAAGATCTAAGGTTTCCTATTTGATAAAAATAGAGTTTTAGTGGTAAAAAGTGAGTGTAGGGATATGCGCTAAAAATGCTGAAAATAACTAGTTTTCTACCAAGTTAAAGGCTTTCATGAGAATACATTCAGGTCTATGTAAAGATCTATATGTATATGCAAGCTATGTTTTAATTAAATTTGGGGGGATGGAAGCTAATTAATTTTGTATTTCCATGACCCTTCACACAAAAGATCTATACTAAGGTTGTTGTTGTTGCAATAAAAATTTTATTTTAAAAGAAAAAAAATTTTACAAATTCATCTGAAGCACAAAGAGAGTAAAATGAAATATTACTTACTGTAACTGGTAATCAGCAGAGTTTAATAAAGGCAAAATTGTGTCCAAGTGAAGTAACAGTTGGTTTATTATGGCTGTTATCAAAATCCTGTACAACTACCTGAAAATGGGACCACAAAGATCCCACATTTTGTCTTTAAACACAAAGTACCAATTCACTGAAGCAGATCTTGAGAGAAGATCAATAAATCTTAGAGAGGTATTTGAATCAAGCAACGACCTCATTCTCTTGCATGCATGTATGTGTTTGTGCATGTAACATACAAAACTGACAATCATTTTGCATCCTGCACATTGGTCCAATACCAAATGAAAGCTCATATGGAGAAATAGCACAGCGCCCTTGGAAAATACCTTAAAAATTTACACACTTATCCACCTAGACATATGATAAGGAAGAATCAGTGAAATGCTAATAGAAAAGAGATAATTTCTCCATTAGAGGGCAAGGTAACCAAATTATTTCTGCATGGTAAAAGATCTGCTGGCAGCAGTTAAGTAAATTTGATTGAAAGCAGTTAAAATTCCCAGGTGTAGAAATAGTAGACTGCTTGCATGGACAGAAATTATGTTTCACTTTGATGATCTAATTCTTGAAATGTATAGAGGAAATTCAATGCAAACAAAAAGGGTCAAAAACAGCTCCAGGCAGGCACTCAGCTGACAAGTCAGTCTTCTAATAATTCTTGGCACATTCTAATAATTCTTGGCACATTCCTTCCATTTCTAAAGACAAGCAAATACTCACAATTCTGAAAACTTCTATATACCACAAATCTGAACCTGGAGTGAACTACAGTGTATGAACATATAGCATCCGTGTGGAAATGCTATGGTTAGTAAAAGAATATTCTGAATGCTTTAAAGCACAAAACCAGTTTGGCATGAATTTTGACTCATCCAATAGTATGCAAAGTTCTAGAATAAACAGGATTTTACAAATCTGTTGCTGTATTTGTCTCCTCCTCTTCACTAGATCTATTGTGTTGCTGCTTCGTGACTCAGAGCAGTGATGACTAAAAGCTTTCATGATCAGATAAATGAGGTTACATGTTGGTCTTTAACATGAGTAAAGGAAAGATATCACAGAGTACTACCTCTGTGTGTACCCCATATTCCCTAAAAAAGGAAGAAATTTTGCATTATATCATGATCAATGTGATTTTCTGGATATGACCTTTGCTCTGTCACCATATTTTTGCCATTGCAGATGGACATTGCAGAGCCATCATCAGCATCAGGAACCTGTGGGCCATGGAAACACTTTTCAGCTCCTCTATCTGGGTTTTCATTTAGACCTTTGGGTAAGCTAATAAAATAAAATGTGATTGTTCAAAACAAAATATAAAAACTTGCATTGTTATTACAATAATAATTTATTAGTGAAAGCCATTCTTATGTGGCTGTGCCAGCTGTTGACTGAAAGACCTTGTCTTTACCAATACTCCTATCAAATGTACTTGTTCCACAAAAGCCAGCAGGGCTAATAGTGAGCTTAGATTTTAATAATTTGGGGGGTGGAGGGAAGGACTTTCATTTCTTTTTTTTTTTTTTTAAGAAATTTTTTAAATTTTCTTTTCACAACTAGAAGCTCAAAATAAGTCAAACATTTTCTAAAATGTTTTAGTATATTTATCTATAAATTTGGAAAATGTTATCTTCAGTTTCAATGCAGGGAAACAGACATGGTGACCATGGTCACCTGAAAAGCAAGCCTAGCACACCAAGAATAGAACCCTCTTCAGTGCTCTCCTGAAACTCAAGCCAGTAGCATATTCTTTCATTTATAGTAAAAAATTGCAGTCTTTGTTCCACTTTACCTCTAAAGCTTTTTCTTTACATCTTTATCTACTAACACTTGGTATCTACTAAAACTAATGGAATGGAAGAGACCTCTAAAGCTCATGTAGTCCAACTGCCCTGCAATGAATAGGGACATCTTCAACTGGATCACTTTACCACAGTGCTCTTCCTTGGCACGTCTCCAAAAGACACATATTTGTGAAACTACTGGCTTTATCAAAATATGATGTTAATGTTATAAAAAAGACAAGGTAAAATCTTAAAAGAATAGAAGATGATTCAGATGAAACTGGAGAAATACTTCAAAGAGTTACCCAGAGTAAGTAGATTGGTAGCTTTCTTAATAGTCTTAAAGACGAAAAAAAGTTTGTGCTTTTCTGGTTGGAAATTTTGTTATAGTGTTGCATAAAAGCAGTAGTTTCTCTTGGTAAAAGAGAAAAAAATACTAATGGAAAAACAATGAAATGAAAAAAACTAAGATCTTGCACTGTAAATTGATCAGTGGTACTTGAGTCATGTCAGTCAGGTTTCAGTGCTCACAGACAGGCCATTGCTTCCTGGTAGTTTGATAAAAAGTCATTCTACAATTTTGACAATGATTAAGACATTACCAACACTTCAGTTCATCACACATCCACAAACAAAAAAAAATTAATTTCTTCAGGAAGGTTTAAAAAGGAGTAAGTGCCACTGTACACAGCAGAAGTAAAACTTCATTTTTTTGGTTAACCATTCCCCCCCCAAAAAAAAAAAAGAGAATACAGAGTAGAAGATGGACTACGAAGACAACCAGAGAAAAGCCTGTCTAGAAAAAGGGTACTGAATAGTTTTATTTATTTAACCTAAAAATATTTAAAAAAGAGAAGAGATCACTACCAAACAACACCTGGAATTGAGAGCAACAGAATACATTAAACAACAGGGCTGGTCTACTTACAAATATAAATAGAATGGTTATGGTAAATCAGAATTAAAAATCTCCAATTTTCAGGTATTAGTCTCCACATAATCTCTTTCAGCATGTGACTCTTTGAGACAGTGTGAAGCTGTACAGGAGAAAGAACAATGTGAGAGTGAAAAAACTGTAATAGTGTACAAAAAGGGATTATACAACAATAGCTCAGGGTTAGACTTGCTATTGCAAATTCTTTCCTATTCCTTTCTTTCTCTTTTTATCAGTTCCTAATTAGCCCTCACAACTTCTGACACAGATACTCGGTTTTCTTCCTGTTCAGCTTAAGTAGAAATGCAGACAGGCAAGTTTGCATTGCTTTTCACTGAAATGTTATATTACTCTCTCTAGTAATGAGATACGTTTTCACCTTGTATCAAAATATAATCACTGGAGCCTGCAAGAACTACGCTTGTCACTTGCTAATGTGATTTCACTTGTACAGCAGAGTACAAAATGAAGAGGAAGGAAAAGGAAATTAGGCAGTAGCTTGATATGTTCATTATTCGTCAACTAATTAGTGGGCATAAAAAAATCTAATGCTATTATTGTCTTATTTGCATCCAACTTCTTTTTCTCTTGTAGGAGATAAAACAAATGCTTTCTTAAAGCTCATGAGAAAAAGAAAGAGAGAAAGAGAGAAAGAAAGATAAAGAGGAATACAAAAAATAATTAAAAAAAAAATCCCAAAGGGTAGGACTAGAATTTCATACCTCTGGATTTCTCTACCACCATCTCTCTTTTGCCCACTGGTTGATGCTGAATGGGTCACTTGGTGTATTGTATGTTAATAAAACCTGATTTTGCACAAAATCCTTTTCTGCTGATTTATTAACTTTGGAGCTCTCACACATTCCAGCAAGAAATTGCATTGGAAAGAGATCAAAATATCTAAACAAATTTTAGTGATGATGTCTGATTTTCAGTAATTTTTTTTTTAAACTCAAAACAGTAAGAGCTCTTAAATTAGGCGTAAGAATGAAGGCAAGCAGTAGTCAGGGACAGAGCACAAATGGTTGCCTTTAGAAACATTCAAAATTGCTTTATTTTACACTTGTGGATTTTCTCATGCCTGTCGTTTCTGATCAATGTTATCCTTGGAGCTACTAAAAACATGTGTCTTTCCAACAGCTGTTTCTTTGATTCATTTCTGTACTCAGTGAAGCTGCCTTGACTCTGTCATTGTGATGAGGAACAGTTTGTATTCTGAGATCTAGTCTACCATCAAGGACTTGGGGATTAAGTTGCTTCACTGCTACTGGCACTAAAGGTGGACTGTGTAAGTCCATATGTCAGTGGGAAGAAGACTTCATAGCATCAAGTTGTTGAACAGATAAGAGGATTATAGATAAAGAGTCCTAATTATTGTGAATGATCCTCTTTCTTTTTGTTGTTTTATTTTTTTCTGGGCCTAGGCTGAGCACTGAAAGCAAGAATTTTTATAGACACAAAATGGCCTGACAGTTTTTTGTAGTTTTCTGGGGACAGACAGTAAACACTATTCATTCTGGTGGGAAACATCATGCTTTCTTGTCTGCATGATCTGGTTAGCTGGTGGAGTTTTTCAGTTTACATTAGAGAGACTTTGCAGACCCTACATTTGTATTTTCAAACAAGAAACACTCTAAGTGCATGGCCACACAGATCTTCATCCTTAATTTTTCACCATGCATGTCAAAAAGGACTCATGCACATAACACAGTCAGTTTGGAACTATATAGACCACTCCCTCCCTGACCAGCACTGCATTTAACCCATTTTTGCAAGGCAGTCTATTAAAACAAAACAGAACAATCACATGATATATAAAGATAAATAGACAGATAGATGATAGATAGATAGATAGATAGATAGATAGATAGATAGATAGATAGATAAATAGATAGATGCTCACACATATATATCTCTCTTCAGAAGCTATTTCCACTGCAATAATACACTATGAACAAAGATAGATTGTCTTCAGTCTCAATCCTGAAAGTGTTCAAATTTACATCTCATATTCAAAAGCATCAGAGCTTTCTCATCCTAATAAAAATAAGTAGTAGAAAAACAATCAAGAGGTCCAGGAATTGTTGAGAATGAAGAGAACTGCTCATCAAGCACACTTTGCTTAGCCTTCTTGTCATGTAAGAAAAGCAGCCTTTTGACTCTCATGCAGCAAGCTCCAACAGAAACTTCATGACATCCAGAGCAAGTGGTGGATTAATCTAGCAGAAAAAATTCAATTATGTGCAGATATGAGTGACTACAGGGGATTCTATGAGGCTCTGAAAACAGCTTACGGTCCTACACACCAGGTTCAAAGCCCTTTACTCAGTGCAGATGGTCAAATGCTTCTCACAGATAAAGTTTCCATTTTGAATCGATGGTCTGAACATTTTCAGACTCCCTTCAGTACCAGCCGTGTAGTTCAAGACTCAGCAATGCAGTACATTTCTCAACAACCAATGAAAACTGAGCTGGATACTGCCCCCACCATGGGAGAAATTCTTAAAGCCATGCAGCAGGTAAAAACTGGCAAGGCAGCGGGGTTGACGGAATCCCACTTGAAATCTGGAAGCATGGAGGCCAAGCACTCCATGCTAAGTTTCATGAATTTGTGGTGTGTTGCTGGGAATGAGGTGAACTACCTTCAGACCTTCCTGACTCAGTCATTGTCACCTTGTACAAGAAGAAATTAGATAAATCAGACTGTTCAAGTTACCACGGTATTACTCTGCTCTCCATTGATGGTGAAATCCTCGCAAGAATTCTTTTGAACAGATTTATACCTGCCATAGCAGAACTTCTACTTGAAAGCCAGTGTGGTTTCAGAACCAGCAGGGGTACCACAGACATGGTATTTGTTCTCAGATAACTGCAAGAGAAGTGCAGGGAACAGAACAAAGGTCTCTGTGTAACCTTTGTTGATCTCACCAAGGCTTTCGATACTGTGAGCAGAAAAGGTCTGTGGCAGATTCTGGAACCTTTAGGATATCCCACAAAGTTCCTTAAAATGATCATCTCACTTCATGAGGATCAGCATGGCCAAGTCAGACATGACAATGCACTTTCTGAGCCGTTTCCAATAGCCAATGGTGTGAGGCAAGGCTACGTTCTCGCACCAACTTTATTCACAATCTTCTTCAGCACGGGCAGACCTTGATGATGAAAACGGTGTCTACATTCGATATCGTACTGATGGGAGCCTTTTCAACCTAAGGCGACTGAAGGACCACAGTAAAACCTTAAATCATCTTGTCCGTGAGCTGCTTTACACTGATGATGCCGCCCTCACTGTCCACACAGAAGTAGCTCTGCAACTTTAACATCCTGCTTTGCAGAGGCTGCTGAGCTTTTTGGATTGGAAGTCAGCTTGAAGAAGACAGAAGTTTTCTACCAACCTGCACCTCAGGAAGTCTTCCATCACCCTCATATCACCATTGGTGAAACAGAGCTCAAATCAGTCCAGCAATTTAGTTACCTGGGAAGCATCATCTCCTCAGATGGTAAGATTGATGCAGAAATTGACAACAGGTTAGCAAAGGCACACAGAGCCTTCAGTAAACTCCATAAAGGAGTTTGGTGAAACAAATGCCTGAAGAAAAGTACAAAGGTCTGCCTTTACAGAGCCACTGTCTACTCTTTTATATGGATCTGAATCCTGGGTCATTTACCGCCACCACTTGCGTCTCTTAGAACGCTTCCATCAGCGCTGCCTCCGGACAATCCTAAACATCCACTGGACTGACTCTGTGACCAACACATCTGTCCTTGAACAGGCAGCAGTCACGAGCATTGAGGCCATGCTGCTGAGATCACAGCTGCGCTGGGCAGGGCACGTCTCCAGGATGCAGGACCACCGCCTCCCTAAGATCGTGCTCTATGGGGAACTTGTCACTGGCTGCCACAAGAGAGGAGCCCTGAAGAGGAGATACAAGGACTGCCTGAAACAATCCCTCAGCCTTGGCCATATTGATCACCACCATTGGTCTACCCTGGCTTCCAGTCGGGAGGCCTGGAGACACACCATCTATAAAGCTGCTGCTGCTTTTGAGAACACACTCAGGGTCACTCTCGAGGAGAAAAGACAATGCAGAAAGAGTCACGTCCCGTTGATATCACCTGGGGAGTCTTTCCTCTGTGCCTTTTGCAACTGGACTTGTTTGTCTCACACTGGCCTTTTTAGCCATCAGTGCACTTGTAGCAAGTGTGGGTAGAGCCCTTCTCAAATCTTCCTTTGTCTTCTAACTTTGTCTAAATACACTTTTAAAATACTTAATTTAGAATCTGTGGTTTCTCAGATGTAAAGAACTTAGATGATTTTAACATAAAAGCAATTGGAAAATACACAACCCGAGAGAAAGAAGTAACACTTTTTAAACTGCAAACCATCTGTGACATTTTTGTTATTATTATTTTTATTGTCACATTTCCCCCCCTCTTTAATTCAGCCCACAAGACACCACAGCAGCTGCCTTAGAAGCAAGCTACCTCAGAGGCAAGCTGCTGGGAAAGGCAGAGTCTAAACCAACCTACTATTTAATTACTATCCTTAGTTATGAATCAGTGAACAGGCCCTACACAGTGCTTTGCCTTATAGTTTTTGTCTTCCTGATTGAATTTCCCTCTTTGTAATAATTGCTTTTAGCACCAAGAACATTATGTTCCAGAAAACAGTCTCACCAAGAGATGAAGTCCCCAGCTGGGAGATGAACTTACAGCACTGAAGTGTAGGGGAAGAAATGCATCGAAGCAGTGACAGAGCTTTGTCTCACTAAAATAAGAGCCAAAGCTCTTCTGTAATTAACTCAGTGCTGGCTGACTCCCCATATTTGTGCTCAACAGAAGAGGATGTTGTACAGTAGCTTGAGAAATGAAATGCCTCTCATTTACATGTGACAAACTACTCTCCACCAGAGCTCACCAGGGCAGGCTGTGGTGCTGGGCAGGGCAGTGCACCAGGGTGCAGAGGGCTGCTCTTCTCCCTCCCAGGAGACTCCAGCAGCCTGCCCATTGCCCTGCAACAAAGGGCAGCACAACCACATCTGATTCCTATTGACTCCATTTGGTATTTTTTCATAATGACTTTCTGAAATACAGCTTTTCACTGAGTGTCCAGTCTGAGAGCTGCTCATGGAGTTGAGAGACAGAAGGTGCAGGCTGGTTCAGGCACCGCAGGGCTTGTCAGAGGAACTGAAAATTTTATTTGATATGAGTCCTCTTTCAGGAGACAAGGTCTTCAGTGCATCATTTCTGTGTAAAGAGATTCATATCAACATGACAAGCTGTCTTGCTGAGCTGATAAAAAAATACAAAAAAAAGCCCAACCAAAACCCATTTATTTTTCTCAATATAACCAGAGCTAAATTAGGTTAATAATGTGAAATACAGAGAGAACTTGCTTTGAAATGCTTTCTTCATTTACTTTCACTAGAGATGCCTGTGTTATCTCAGAAAAAACCTGAAGATGGCTGTAATTCCAGTTACAAAAGCAGATTTTTTTTTCAGATGTATAAATTTGTATTACACCAGTGTTGCTGATTTGTACCCATCCAATAGATTTTTCTTTTTTCCCTCCAGGAAAGAAAATAGATTCAAAGAGAACATCTACACTTATTGTCAGCTGGTGAAACAACACACTTCAGGTGAGATCAAGCAGGGCCACTAAAGGAATATTCTCTTTTCCTTTCTAGTATTCAATTATTAGAGTCATGAGACTAATTCCTCACAAAGATTCCTCATTTACTCCACAGAGCACACATGCAAAATTGTCTTCAAAATCTTAACAATACGAAAAAGGACAATAGGCAGTTTTTTCTGAAATTATTTTTAAAGGTCTCTTAATAAGTTTATTTTCCAGTAATTTTATTTCCTTGTATTCTGTTGCTGTTTTCTCAGACTTTAAAAAAAAAAAAAAAATATTCCTGTCTTGGTATTTTTTTAAACAATTTATTAAACATTTCTATACTGTAACAGTGAAAAAGCCTATCTTCTATTTATTTGTTTGCAGGACTTGTATGCCAAAGTAGAGGAAGGGCACAACCCAAATATATAAAACAAAGCAAAATAGAACCAAATAAACCAGAATACTTGTCAAAAGGTAAACATTTGCCCACAAGGTTATCACTGTGGGAAAACTGAGATGTTGCAATTACTCTGTATCCTAATTGAAAAATTTCCATGCACAGAACACAGATGGGGCAGTAACAGGTGATATCTTTGGCCACATCTTCCTTTCCATAAAAACCATTTTCCTTTGCAAGCATTTTACGACCTCTTAAAATGAGTGCCCAGAGTTACTTTGATTTGCAGTATGACTTAAGCATTTGTCCAGGCAGCAAACCTAGATTTGCTGAATTTCAATTTAGTAATTATTCTTTTCAAAGCAGAAGACCTGTATTTCAGTCCACACTTTTCCACTGGCCACCATGGCCAGTTAAGGCTAGATAGATAAAATTATTTAAAATTCTAAGGAGGCAGATGAGTGACTCAGGAACCAAGCACTTAGTACTTAAGTACTTCTTTTGTGTACAATTACCTGAATGTTTCCGTTCTATTTGCCATGTTTATTTGCATCAATGTGAGAAATCTTGCAATGGCACCTGTTCAGCTTCAATATTAGACAGCAGCAATTGGCAGCCTTATCTAATTGAGTTGCTGAAACTCACACACAAACAAGGAATGTTCCTCACATGGGCCTTCAGTACTTGTTCAGATGAGACTTATGCTCACTGTCCAAAACAGGCATTTTGAAACTGCAAAACACTGGAGTCTGAAGGTTCCTTTCCAGTCTTGCGTTTATTTGAGTCAAACAGATCATCACATTAGCAGAAACAAATTGCTAACAAAAAATCCTAAAAGTTGTACGGAGATACTATCATTTAAGAGCAAAAGTTGCATCATGCCCTGCTTCGCATAATCTTTGGACAACATGTCAAACATTACCACGCCTACAAAAATAAAATAAAAAAAAAATAGTCATTAATTTCTGAATGAAGAGCAGATCATGCTGCAGTTAAGAGTTCCTGAGTATCAGCCAGGATCTCCTTTAAAATCAAAGCAAAGATTTGTGTTCTTTCAGTTAATGCTGGTATCCAGATGGGAAGTCCTTGTCTTATTCCCATATCAGTGCTAAATGTTTAACTTACTTAAATAACCACAGATTGTTTCCAAAAAAATACTGTTTTTTAGAGAAAGAATGGTTCTCAAAGTTCCTTCCAATAATTTCAACTGCAGCTGCTCTAAAGGTAAGCAAATTACTTTTTGCAAAAAATATTTGGGTCCTGATTCTAGAAAACTTAAAACTTTAAGGAACTTTATGAACCAGGAGTAAATCCACAGTTCTGTTTGCAGTGCAATAAAGTGGCACATGTAACTTTTACATATAATTGTATTAGGATTAAGATTATGAAAACCTTCTAGACTACCTTAAGTAAGGTTCTTCGGGATTTAAAGAACCATAAATAAATTGAAAATAATTTATACATGGATTTATTCACAGCATAATTTTAAAAAGAGTTTCATAGACAGTTTTGTAATTGTTTACCCTGCAGAGTTTACTTTTAATTAGCTCATCCTCAACACTACAATTTAATTGCTAATCTGTTTCTTGAATGAATAATGACAAATGTTTTATTCTTTTACTCAAAATCATTTTGCATTGAAGTGGTTGACTGAGTTCTACACAGGATTTATTTGAAACATTTGGCTTTTATTAGTGTTGCTTTGTGTTCAAGCTTGCAATGAAATCTGAACTAAATAAACATGATATTTAATGGAGAGCTATATATCCTACTTATTCCTGTATACCAACAATTAATACTGGTTGACTTCTGAAGATCCAGCTGTACTCTAAGCACAAGCTACAATACAAAGAAATACTATCAAATCGTTCTCTATACTTCACACAACTTGAAACAACTGAATTAATGACCAAGTTTATTAATTCTACAGAATTTTCTGTGAAAGCATCTGTTTAATATCTGTTGCAGGTGTTGGCTGAAGAGTTGTTTTCAACAGTTAAGCTAAAGATCTTTTGAAGTGTATGTTCAGTAAAGTGTATCAATTTTACTGGAATTAGGGAACCAAAAGAACTGAAAATTCTGGGTATCTACTGTCACTTACCTGTTATTTGCCACACAATCATGAAGATGTCCTGTCTGGCTCAAATATTAACAAATTGTCCTGATAGCTGAAATTATGGCTGCTGCCCTACACCACAGGTAGGCTAAGATTCTATGGTGTGGTTTCTCTCTATTTAGTAGTTGTCAGTGGATTTCCTTTGCTTATTTCAAGCTAAACAAAACTTAAACAGCTCTTTCTCCACCACACCCTAAGCAAAAAACTTCCACAAATTAGTAATTCACTGCATAAGAAATCACTGTTTTTCAGTTTTTCTGCACCTGGTTTCATTTATTTCTTTCTGCTCCCATACAAGATGGGAGGCACTCATCCACATTCTACAAGGTCTTTGTAGGCTTCTGTGTTGTTCTCCTCAGCTGTTTCTTCTCCAGATCAGAGCCTTAGTTTACCCACTTTTTTGAAAAGTATTTAATGTCTCTGATCATCACTGCCTTTCTCTGAACTCCTCAGAGTTCAATAGGTACTAAGCTTTGAAAAGGCTAAATAATGCTTAACAAAGCAAAATATAATGGTACTTCAGGGAACTTGAGAAATTACAATAAGGAAGAGGAAGATAATACCCCAGAACTAAAGTGTAATCAAAACAAGCAGTAAAGTCAAAAAAGTCCCCTTTCAATGTGCAAAGAAAAAAATATACCCAAACTAATGTACAGATCAAAGAATCTACTCTACAAATTGCTAGTAACATGATCCAATGAAGACTGAACTGCTTTAAAAAAAAAAAAAAAATCCTGTTGTTGAGGAAGTCCACAAAGTCCGTAATATTCTGTTTTGTGTTACTGGTGCTATCACATCTGAGAAGCAACCAAAAGCAGTTGCTTGGCTATTGAGGACGTTTCGTATGGCATGGGGAAAGTAGAAAGGTTCAGCTTGCTTCAGAATGTTCAGCTGAGAGATTGAAGGCACAGGTGAGTTTGTTTGAAGTCTGAGCAGTGGAGGGACAGGGATCTCCCTGTCTCCTCTTGTCTCCAGTCCCTTAGTACACTAATGCTCACTTCTATTTCATTGTTTTGCAGAAAGAGTGAGAGGGAGAAGAAGAAGCCAAAGGGAGTCCTGGAGCAAGAGGAAAGGGTTGAGGAAGAGAAGTGGAAGAGAGAGAGAGATTGGTGCCTGGAGGTTTTTCTGCTGGAGTTAAAAAAGAGGGCTTTATATGCAGAAAGAAGCATTGGTGGCTGGGAAAGCAGGCACTGCTCCAGTAGCCAGTCTCCATCTCTTGTGGAACGAGCTTGGCAGACAGTTTGCATCCTGCCTACTTTGCCAGTGCTTAAAGCCAGCCCTTCTTGGACCGCAGCCTGACACCTAGATACAAAGCCTAAATTACATGAGGAAAGTCTGAGTAGTGTGTACTGTTATGCCATCTTGGGAACATGATGCTTTTATTGCAGAAAGTGAACCATAAACTTCCTCTGCATTTACTCTAGTCATGATGATTATATTGCTCTCTACACCTAGATTTCAAAATAAATGTATTCAAGTGGCAACAAAAGCTCTACAATACTCCAGTTAGCTGCTAAATATTTTGAAATGTATAGTAATTAGGAATCATGAATATTGCATGCTGAGTCAATCTATTGCGCATGGGCAACTCTCAGAAAAAAGTGAGTTTTTTGAGTAAAATTATGAAAAATTATTCACCTACACTATACCTGTAGGATGATATTAATAACAAATGATATCAAATGGCAGACAATTTCATAAAAGCTTTGAGAATATCACATCAAAAGGCAAAACAGAATGCTAGAAGTGAAATAGTGTGCTTCATAATGTAAGAACAGCACTGATGGCACTGGTTTCAAGTAATGCATCAAGAATTATGAAACAGTCTCACTAACACACAAATTCCTCATCTTAGCTTTTGCCAGGATTATTAATTGGTCACCATAACTAATTTATGAAGAATTATTCTAGATCGGAATAAAATTTCTCCAACATAAATCCCAAAGTACTACAGAAAGATCACCACACTGAGGGACCTATGAAGTTTATAACCTGACTGAAAAATGAGAACAGACTAAATAAATAATTTAGAAATATTAATTGAAAAGAAAGAAGCAGTAAGATTTTTCAAAAATCATTATTGCTGATTGAAAAAAGAACAGTGATTATTTTTTATTATTATTTTGTCATGTATTGAATGAAAGGAAGAACATTTTCATATGTGTTTTTTTAAAAATATCAGCATAAAAATAAGCAAACAAAAATTTTATATGCTGTGAGAAGGACTTCAACACATTATTCTTGAAAGTATTCTTAGAACCTGATAAGACTGATTCACATTAATACTGCACAGCTAACAAAACAAGCCAGGACAGTATACCCATCTAAGCAGCTATAATAGCAAAACCATATTAATCCTTGCAGGTGTAGAGACAGAAGTTTCCTTACAGAATATCCTTTCTTCAAGCACAACTTACAAGAAAAAGTAGGAGGGCTGGACAACATGAGAAGGATAGCCTGCATCCCCTATTTGCTCTCTATATTAACAAAGTAGATTGTTCCAAATATTTTTTATGGCATGTGCTTCTCAAGCATAACCTTTTGGTGCACTAAGTCACCTCTGTGTCTGCTATCTATCACTACTGGGACTCTGCAGCTTATTCTTTGCATATCAGAGTCTTGCTTGATTGTTCCACAGGTCATTTATTAAATCCCCAGTCAGATAGCTCTTTTTAAAAGACTTTTCTGCCACTTCATACCTTTACATCAGGGATATAGGTGCCTAATATTAAGAAAATAAAACAGGTTGTCAGCTGCTTGTTCTCCTTTTTATCCATCACTTACTCCATAAGCCTCCCCCTCCCACTTCCATCTTCTTTTAATCTTAGCCTGACTCTTTATTTTTTTATAAAACAAAATGAAAAAGTTCCTCGCAAAGGTCTTCTGTGATGCAAAATTACATGTACTTTCTTCACAATACTGCAATACAAACAGGATTTCTGTGTCAAAGTAGGTAGATTGCAGTATCAGACCGAGATCAAGTGAATAAAGATAGGAAAGGCATGGGTAAGAGCTGAAGTATGCTAAGGCAAAGAAATACAGTAAGGGGACAAAGATGTGGGTATTACTGGGGTAAACTCTGTAGAGAAAGGAACTGGTTGATAAGCTTGTGTGATCCACCTGTCACTATAAGAAAAAAGTCTGCATGTCTGCTTCATTACTTTCCACTATTACTCCCCACATATTTTTATTTTTTTTAACGAGAGGCAAAGAGATGAAGGGGCAAAGACTGGCTACATCAGTTTCAGGTAAACTTTCTGAAAACTGCACAAGAATCACATGAAGCCTGAGGCAGAAGAGGAAAGTTGTAAAGGTTGTGCAGAACCTGAAAAATCACTTCATGGCAAACCACTGTAACCAGTTAACCCCGACCAGTTTGTGATTCTAATGTCTAAAATAACTGTAATAATAAAAGCATCAGTATAAACATTTTAGTTTTACTTTCTTGGCTTTGGGTATAGGGGAAAGCAGGGTGGCCTTACGCCAATTCAGGAAAACAGACTATAGGACGGTCATTTCTAACCAGATTTTTACATGCAAGAAAAGGTTTTGTGTGATTAAATTAATAAGAAAATAAAAGGTCTGACTTTGTAATTATTTGTATTAATTTTGTGTATCACATTTCTTTTTAAGATAGTGCAACATTGATTATATTAGCAAACCTTTTTCACATCCTGTGCTTTCTCAGTTCTTGAGCTTAAGTGAAGGTATAACATTTTGTACCTAATTGTTCTTTTCTTTTTGTTTTTCTTCACTGTGTTGTATATTCATTGTTTTCCTCTAGACAGGAACAAATGGTTCTGCCAAAAGAAGAAGCTCTAAACTTTAATGAAGTTTCTGGATGCTACCCATGATTAATGTTAAACTAATCCAATTTCTTGTAAAGACCATGTATCTCTTTTAGCATCAGAGCATTTGACATCATAACCAGAAAAAATCGTCTCATGTATGAGGGATGAACAGCCTCAGAAGTACCACTGACAGCATGCAGAGACTCAGTGCTTTTCACAGTGATGTCAGAAGAGAAAAACATTGTCTCTTATACAGGAAATCTATTTGTGAATAGTGACTATTCTTCCAAAAGTCAGATCTCAACAGCTGGTTTTGCAGACAGATTTTATAGTCACCTACTTCATGCTCAAAAGAAATTAAAAAGGTAGTGTGAACTATCAGGGCTTGGGATTTTAAGCACTGATTTTTATGTCCTGCATCTCCTTCTGGACAAATGTAAATGGCTGGAGCTACAAGCACTTCACTTATGCCTATTGTGTCCTTATACCCAGAGGTAAATTACACTAACCTCTATTATTTCGTTCCCTCAGAAAAAAAACAAGCAAACAAACAAACAAAAAAATAAATAAAACAACCACAACCACCAAAATACCTACCAAGAATGTTTCCATAAACTTCAACAGAAACCAACTCCAGCTTTACACAAAATATTAGGTTAATAATAATTTGATACTAAGCTTTGAAATAAAATTATAATATTTCATCAATACTTTCATTTCTTCTCTCCTCATTTCTACATCTTTCCTCCTAAAATTTTAAAAAGAGCAAAATAGTACTGATGTATTTTAACAGTGACCATATCAAAGCTGCTACACTAAAGTTTCAAGGCAATGGGATTTATTGAGTTAAAGATTTAAAATTTCAAAATCGTGGTCCACAGCTCAGTGACATTTCATTACCCACCCTACACTCGCAGTACACTTATTTATAAAAATGCCCATTTGATGTTTGAAGCTCTAAATGAAAGAATAAATTAACACAGTGTGAACTATTGCAAGTACTAGCAATAAGGGAACAATCCATTAAATCAACTGTACCATCCACCCAAGCTACTTTGGAGTGAAAATATTGCTCTTAACATTGATGACTTCACAGGTGGTATCTCCTAAAGATTTACAGTCTGCAAAATATGAAGTTAGAAAGTCATACTGAATTAAAAAAGAAAAGCTTCCTATTTAGGTAGTTAGAATTAAAATTATGGAAATACAGGACTGGAAACTACCCAAGGAATCCTGTATTCTTTCCACTGTTAAAAATATAAGATCATTTATACTAATTTTTCACTACACAAGCTCCTCAGTCTTTCAAGTAATTTATTGTATTGTTTTGTTACCCATCTGAATTGAAATAAACTGAAAATTCCATTATTAATTTTTTTTTGTGCTGCAGTTTAAGACAATATCTTCTTTCTGATCTTTGCAAATGCCTTAGCACACCTGACTTCTTGTTTTACGCCCTCACTTTTTTATTATCTTTGGGCTATAATAGTCCCAGGGTCTTTAACTTCCTCTCAGAAGTGATTTATTTCATACCTTCCAGATCCTTTTTAGTGTTCCATATATTCTTCAAAATGGTGTGCAACATTTCAAGCTGTCCAAAATAAAACAAAACAAAAAACCAAAACCAACCAAAAAAAAAAAAATTAAAACTACCCACCGCTGGCCAAAAAAAAATCCCTAACAACACACCTGAGGCCTTACTAATGGTGAATAAGTTTTTAGAAGGAACATTTAATATTTTTATCAGGCTCTGTTTTTGTTGCATCCTAGAATACAACCTAGTATCTTCTCTTACAACCTTGATTGTTCATGTCTAACTTCTTTCTCACCATAATCTCAAAAACCTTGGGTTTCTTTAAGTTTGTTCTCTAAACAGTTAGTATTCTCCTGAATGTCATAGAATCATAAATGGTTAAGGGGTTGGAATGGATTTCAAAGATCATCTACTCCTAATCCCCCTGCCAGATACAGGGGCATCTCCCACTAGACCAGGTCGCTCAAGGTGTTATCCAACCTGGCCTGGTACACTGCCAGGGTTGGGGCATCCACAGCCTCCCTGGGCAATCTGTTCCAGAGTCTCACGACCAGCACAGTAAAAATTTTTTTGTAATATCTAACCTGAATTTCCTTTCTTTCTGTTTATTCATTCCCCTTACCCCCTTTCCTGTCACTACAGTTCCTGACAAGGAGTCCCTCTCCATCTTCCCTGTAGGCTCCCTTCAGATACTGGAAGGCGCTATGAGTTCTCCACACAACCTTCTCATCTCCAGCCTGAACAGTCCCAGCTTTCTCAGCCTGCCTTCATAAGGAAGTTGCTCTGGTCTTCTTATCAATTCTGTGTCACTCCTCTGGACTTCTTAAAACAGTTCGATGTCCTTCTGATGTTGAAGGCGCCAGAACTGGAGGCAATTCTCCAGGTGGGGCCTCGTGAGAGCAGAGCAGAGGGGCCCTCGCCCTGCTGACTACATTGCTTTTGATGCAGCCCAGGACATGGCTTGTTTTCTGGGATGTGAGAACATACTGCAATGTGTCAACCGCAGTCTATTTTTACCACACAGATAAAGTCCTTCATATTTATCTTATTAGATTTTGTCCTTAAATTCCCCATACCAAACCTCTAATTTTTGAAGGTGATTTTGAATTTTAAACCCTTCCTCCATGGCAGTTATTACCCAATTTGGTTTTCTATAGCATACTTATTACATAAACTTTAGTCCCTCGTCCAAGCACCTGAAAGTTTTAAATTGTGCCTCTGCAGACCATCACATTCTCCTATTTATTAGACAACCAGTTCCCATTCTGTGGTAGAGCTGTCTATTGTATATACACAACAGTTTTATATTCTTAACTTCATACAGTATTCGGTGTAGTGTTGTGAAAGACAGATTTTTGCCTCAGATTTGCTTTCTGTATAGCACACTACCACATATGAATCAAACAGATTCCAAATGTGAAATACTGATTGATTTGGTTTGCTGCCACTCGTGATCTAATCATTCCAAAAGGTCGTTTTTGGGTGGTCCATATACTGCGGACATCTTAGGTCATAAGTAGGAGCAGGTTGTCATCATATGTGCCCTCAAAAAAACCCCAAAACATAAAAAAACTCAAACAAATAGAACCAAAACCAAAACCAAACCACCAAAAACCACAGCAAAACAAACAAATGAACAAAGTCCCAAAGAACTGGAAAAAGCAAACTTTTTTCCCCTGAAGCAAGTCAAAACACAAAAGCTTTTACCGGTGCATCCTCATTCCCTCATCCTGTATTTTAAGAGGCAAAGGTATAAAGGATTTTGTGCTTCTTTTACATTAGAAAGAAACATGTTGCTGTCAGTATTTTAGACTGACTGGTATCATGTAACAGTTTCTGTGACACTGCTCTCAAAATGAGGTATTATTCAGTGTAATGATGGCAGTATCTATTCCTGAGGTATTGCAGCCTCACGTGTGTTCAAGGGAAAGAGATACACACATATGAGGACAATAAAAGAAGGACAGAGACACAAATGTCCTTGAGCAAGTTTTAACTAAACTAGTTTCTTTATTATTACAGGAAAAAATTCAGCTTTGACTAGTGCAGAGAAAAAACTGCTATGAGCACTGAAAAGATAGACTCCTTTATTCCAAGCTGCCTTCTAGTCCTCTGTATTAGACAGCTGAAAAATTAAGTATTCACCAGTAACTGACTTCAAATTAAGTGTTAATGAATGCAGATTTCCACGAAGACTCCAAAAGTTAGTAATTACAGTTTTATTGAAATTGGAAATGGTGAAATAAACTCAGTCTCTACTGTCCCATACATGTAATTGATGAGTTAATTTGTCTTCAGCACTCTCACAGTTTTAATATTGCTCCATCAATGCCATGAAAATTAATAGGATACAAAGTGTATAAAATCATGTTCCCCAAGAAACTACTGTTCACTACAAGTGAAGCATGTTTATTTAATTTGCCATTGGTGTGTGCCCACCATATTTTTCCTTTGCTGTTGCATTTCTTTTTTTTTCTTTTCTTTTTTCTCTTTTTCTTTTTTTCTTTTTTCTTTTTTCTTTTTTTCTTTTTCTTTTTCTTTTTCTGTTTCTTTTTCTTTTTCCTTTAGTCTTTTCTTTTTCCTGTTCTTTTCTTTCCTCTGTGGCATTTTCAAGACTTGGCATTTTGTGGCATTTTCTGTTTCATATTGCTAACACACTGGCTGCAGAATTAAAAGTACACCCAGAGGAAGAGTTGCATTCAGGCACATCAACAGAGGTTGACACGGGCTCCTTTCCTAACAAATATTTACAAGCAGACAGCTAGCTTCCATATGAAGAGGCTAAGTTGATTTTTCATTTTGGTTTTGTCTCAATTGTGGTTTCTGTCATGTTTCACTTCATTTTGCAAAACCTGTGACTATAGCATTCCTCTGGGATTCAGTCAAGCAATAATAAACCGGAATAAAAAGAAACTCCTGCTCTGCAGTGGTTGCACCAGCTGAAAGGGGACTCACAAAATGGGGAAGAAATAATCCTCATGGAATAATTTCGCTTGATCTATGTTCCGCATATATCTATGGGAGTGACCTGCCTTGTTGCTTTTTGGCAAGGGTATGTCATCTGAATTTCTGCAAGGGTTACTAAGATTCCACCAGCTGCTGTGCAGGCTGTGGTTCTAATCCATTGTCAACCACAGCATTTTTAGGTTTTTGGGTATGTGACTTGATTTTAATTGATGCATAATCTGTAAAATGCTTCCTCACTTAACCTTCAGGAAAGTGAGAAAATAAGGTTGTCTTTTTGAGCAGGAATGATTCAGGACTGTTTGCACCTGCCACAGCTAATTTCTTTCAAAGAAAACTTCCTTCATAATTTTGGTAGTACCAGCAGTAAAAGGACAAGATATTTATCTGTCTGACCTGAAGGGCTGTTTGCTTCAGGGTCTGAAAGTTGGAATCCATCTTTATCTGCAGGCTAAGTTAAAACTTAGATGTCATAAACAAGTGACTTACTCACATAACATTTCCTACTAGGTTTTTTTAACTGTTCATTGGCATGAAGTTATTCTTGTGTCTATGTAAGTTCCAGATGGTTTTCTTCCTGTGACAAAATGGCTTTTCTGATATTTTAAGAGTGGCGGTGGTGCCCTCTAATTCTTTCCATTTTCTGCAGAACAGAGTATTGCTAAAGTAATTGGGTTTGGTGTTGGCTTCAGTTGTTCAAATTGAACAGACAAATATTTAAGAAAAAGTCAAGAGCTTTAGTATAAAGGAAAGGCATCATAGGAAAAGAAATATTTTCTCAACATGCTTTATGAAATATAAAATGAGCAAATACTTCTAGATTTCAAGACAATTATTTAGCTGGGGGAAAGTGATGGGGGCGGTGGTATGGGGGAGGGGAGACAAGGAGCACTAGAGCACCTCGGTGGACAACAGGCATCCAGCCAAGGTCAACCCACCACACACATAAACTTTTCAGAACCCCTTACTGAATCTTAGCTCAGAGAGAGGTCTGACAAGAAGAAGCTCAAAGAGATACCGCGTCTCTTCTTTTCATTCCAGTGTGTTTTCCCTAAGAAGCTGAGTACTCTGAAATTTAAATAGTAAAAGCAGAGAGAAAGAGCAAAATGAAAGTCTAGAAAAAAGCAGGGTTCCCTGACAGAAGATAAATTCATATCTACCTTGGTCCCAATATGCTGATGCCTCCTTTCTGCTGCATCTTTATGGATGTCACTTAATGAAGACATAATCATTAAAAGTGTCAGGTTGAAGCTTAAGTAACATTGGTACTGTCATACTTATTTATATCTACATAGATTTATTAAAAGCATCCCACTATGCTCCAGGCACTAGTATAAATTTTAAATATATAAATCAAATGGATGTGACACTTGCGGCAACCATAGCTGGGTTTTGAAACTGCCATCCAGAGAAACATTCTATAACTGGCTATCTCAGTCACCTCAGCCTATGCCTTAGCTAGATAGAACTGCCAGAATTAAAGGTCAAAACCTGGATGCTGTGCTGACCTAACCAGTGAAAATTATTTTAGATATATGACCATTGCACATACAACAGAAAATCCCCTTCCTCCAGGTTTATCTATAAAGCCACTGTGTTTCTGCTTCTCACAGAAGACTGGGAACAATCAGGTTAAACATAGCATTACTAATGCATCTATATAAATAATATCAGGCATGAATAACATATCAGGCATATCATGCAAATTGTTATTTGCCTTTACAGCACAGTTGTTTTAGTGATCATGCTGTGTATTTTGTGGGAGATAAGTCTAAAAATTTACATTTTCTTGTGATTTTTGAGCATTCAAGTGTAAATAGTAGTTGTTTTCCCCAAAGCATCTGTCTCCTGTCTTTACCATATTTTTTCTCTAGCAAATGCAGTATTCTGTCAGCATACATAGCTCCATCTATTTTCATTACCCTTTTACTTTTCTTCTGAATATGATTACTTTATATGTAACAAAGACCATACCTGCTACAGATAAGAACTTCTTAAACACAAAACCGATTTTATGCTTGTCTCTCTGGTTTCGCAGTATGCAAGTGTGATTTAGAGTCTGTAAAAAGACAGTAACATTTAACACCAAAATCCACCAGTCCTCATCAGAAGCTAGCAGAAAGCAGGAACTGACTTGTCACCCATAAGATAACTCATGTGTTAAATCAAAAAAAACAAGTGTTTGGTTTATGAAAGCTTTCCTCACTGAGGTTTGGTCTATGGATACATAGGGAGACATAAACTTAAAACACTGCTTCTAATCTTTTAATCATCATAAACTGCTAAAAATAGATCAAGAAAAAGCACCACTCAACAACAATAAATACTAAACTGGGAGAAAACAGTTTTTAAAAAGCAATAAAATGAAGATAGACAAATAAACATAAGTTAGACAAAGTACGCAATAGATAAATGATAAACGATGTGTACTATTTTTGAAGTCACAGTTTGTTCTCAGTATCCAGCAACAAGAAAGGAATAAAGCCAATGCACAAATAAACCTGTCTTGTGCCTACTTCTATTTGTCACTAATGACTTATCAAGAGATAAGTTTGATTTACAATATTTAGCAGTCTTATTATAACAGAATTATATTGTATTGCAGGGAAGTAATATCTGTTTTAAAATGTAGTATTTGGTTCTCCCTAATCCCTTCTTTTTGAGTGCAAACTCTTAGGGGAATGGTGCACTGCGCCAAAATTCACCTGGCAACTCAAATAAAACCAAAAACCAAAACTGTAAAAAATACAGTGAAAGGGACACTTCGATAAATGAGTTACCTCAATTTCTTAGGCAACGTGCAAATTCTTAGGCAAACATGCAGAGTTTCTCATTCTAACATAAAGGCAAAAACTATATAATAGAAAACCAATTTTAAAAATCCTTTTGTTAAAACAACCATTAATAAATGAGATATTTATCATGAATTTTTTTTCCCCCGAAATACACTCCTTCTGTTTGCACAACTTTATGAAAGACTCCATCAGTGTCTACATGAGCTTGGAAATAATACTGTCAAACCTGGTGGGCACAATGATATTTGTAAGTTCAGCCAGAATGCAAAAGAAACAAATGCCTCAGGTACCTGTCAGAGACAGGTGTGATGCGTCTTGGTCAGATTCACACTGTGTTTTGGGCTTTATCCCCTGTGTCCTCCTGTCATTAGTGTCCATTTCTGATCTGGTGAAATGTTGTTACGTAGAAGAACGTAGCCTTTACTATCACTGTCCTTTCTCTCAGGGATATTCACATTTTTCCCTTCATAGGTTTTGATGATAAGCTTTTAATCATTTCTGATAATCTGATGAGATAACCTCCTTCCATGCCTTTGTACAACGAGCTTATTCCTTGGTCCTGCAAAGCAGTTCCTTCAAAGGGAAGAAGATAGTGGCTCAAGTTCTCTGACAGAGACACCCTTCATGAATACTGCTTGTCCACTATTCATTACATCACCCGACTGTCAGCGGTGTTATTGAAGCATCCCAGTATTATCCAACAGATGGTGAGGAAAATGGCTAAAGCCCCTTACATTGTTTGTTTTGAGCTGTGTCTATTACACCCATGGCAATTTGTGATTTTCATAAAGAAGGGGCATGCAGGTGAAACAAAACTTAAGCTTGGTCCCTGGTCCCTGAAGGGACTTTTGACATATCAGTCACGGAGCTATTAAATGTGGTAACAAAGTTGTTACCTGGAAGGAATTTACAGATTGAGAAATTTATAATTTTGATCATAAGAGCTAGTTCAGATCAGCACAGCAAAATGGGGACGCACCTTTGTTAATTAAAAAACTGTGAGGCAAAAGATAGGACTGGCAGGTTGTCTGGCAAAAGTTTTAGCATCAATTTATCTCATATCAACAGTTTAGAATATATTTTCTTCTCTAAGTTGTTTCAGTCAGCGGAATGTATAATATACTCTCCTGGCAAAGCCTCAGATTCTCTAAGTTACATCCAAGTACTTTTTTAGCACTCTAAATCAATTTAACAACACTGGTGAAGCATTTCATGCATAGTCTGCCCAAATCTCTCAGCTAACACCTAAGTCTTAGCAGTAAAGATCCTGCTTCCATGTATTTTGATCACCTAGGTTTTCTTTTTCTGTATTTCAGATTGTATGTATTTCAGACCATGGAACACTAATTGCTATATAAAAACAATTCAGTTCAATGGGTGGATTCAACCTTCTATGAGATAAGGAATACACAATAGCTTTGAGTTCACTGGCTTCCACAAAATCTAATTGGAAGATAATCAGAAGTAAAATGTGTTCCTCTG
The DNA here is from genome assembly GCA_038380795.1 of Pyrocephalus nanus. Classification (NCBI taxonomy): domain Eukaryota; kingdom Metazoa; phylum Chordata; class Aves; order Passeriformes; family Tyrannidae; genus Pyrocephalus; species Pyrocephalus nanus. The sequence continues at coordinate 61,825,892 of CM076263.1, read as the reverse complement.
GAACTATGTTTCACTTTAGCAAAATCAGAAATATTTTTTGTTGTTGTTGAAAATCTACTTAAATCTACTGTCAGAAAAGCAAGTAGAGGTAAGAAAATAATGGGAAAGTGTTCTAAGACAGGTATTGGTTTGGTCATTATACATATATTAAACCTAGATTCTTCCTTTTTTTCTTTATGGTAGGGTTTTTTTTGTTGCTTCTATGCTTTTTACACAAATTTCTGTTTCCATGTTTACATCTGAAAAAAAAAAAACAAGCATTTGCTACTTATTTTAGGCCTCCATTTAAATTTTAATAGATTAAATATTAGACAGATAGTATTAAAGGATTTACACTGGTTTCCTTTTTAAACTTCTGACTGGTAGCATCTAGTGACCCTTCCTAGATCCTTATGGACTTGTATCATTCAGGCAATGAATAACTATAAAATCAGAAATATAAAATATTCTGGGGTGACTTTACAAAGTCTCAGACATAAACTTAATGTTTTCAGCCAAGTCTGCTCTCATCAGCTATGAAATAAGTTTAAAACTCTATCATCTCCAATCTTATAATAAGGGCAGTAAGTTACATCACCTGGTCTGTTGATGTTGACCTAACATTGAGAAAGGAATGCCTGCTTAAAATAAATGTGTCTCTAAAAATGTCAGTCTTGGAATCAAAAGCAGGCATGCAGAGATATTCTATGCACTGGAAATATTTTCTATGTTCTCTAACGGAAATATACTATAAACAAATACTCACATCTTGACTGATAGCTCAGTACTATGATGTACCATTCAAACCTGAATTGCAGTGACTCTATAGTCTTGATTCAGCTTATTTTATGAACTCTCCATTCAACTCTAAACCAAAATGCAGGTGGAAAACACAGTGGTAATTTTTTGTTTGACACCATCAAAAAACCCCATGACATTGAGTTAATATCTTTGCACTTTGAGGAGTAGAACTGAATTTACATTTTGGCAAATTCTCTGAATTTCTATTTCTTAAATTATGTATTATGCATAGCTTAGGCTGAATGTAAATTGAGAAAGTAGCAAATTTGCTTTTTTATTTTATATTTTGGCTGGGTAAATGATGCATGTCCAGACTGTACATTTAGTACAAGGGTTTAGCTGAAGCCAATTTTGGAACAGGGTAGCAGGAAAAAGATATACATTAAAAAAATACTTGAAAATATGAAAAATGCTAGAAAAGGTGTAAATATTTCCAGATACACCTGACAGGTGTACCTAACACTGATAAAACAGCTTTGTTCTGACCTGACATCCAATAAAGCTTTTGCATTTTAAAAGGCTTTGGTGAGTGGCAAGAAAGTGAAAAAACTTCCTTTGGAATTTTATCCTCTGGCAATGACAATGACCATTTGGGCCAGCATTTGGCAAAGAATAATTTTTTTTGTTCAGCTTTTATTATCTGCCTGTAGTGGCCATTGTTTATAAACAGTAAGCACTTTCCAGTTCAGTAATGTGTCTACTGAGGCTCTTTCTGCTGGTCTCACTGGTACAAAGTACCAGCTTTCATGATAGATGTCTCTCTGGGAAGGTGAATGACTTCCTATCCCTAGAAACAGCACTTTGACTCAAAGTCAAATATGGACTTGAATACCTGCTCCTGGATTCCTTCTTCAGATAGAGAGCTTGAGCCACAAGGAGCCTCAGTACTCATGGGTTTATGGTCTTTATCTTAAGATGCTATCCTTCACAATTCAGAAATACTTAAGAATTGAACTTTGTATTTTTCTATTTCTGAACACAAATTGAAATTCTTGCTGCTTCAGACTGAAAGAGGGATACTTACAGACTGGTCACACAGAATTGTGTATATGCTTTATTATGTATTCTAAGAATTCAGGTTCTTGTTACTTGCGGAATATTTTGGTTAAAATATATGAAATGGGTAATAAAAGCCTGCTGTCATCAGGAAACAACTGATTTATTTACAACTCATCACACCAAGTCCTTAAATTGAGGACTTAGGAAAAATAACAAGCATTAATCAGTCTATATGCACAGAATCTTTGGCAAATATGTTTTGTTCCAAGCTGTTTTCCTGCTGGATGTTTTTCTACACTTTTGTGGAAAGAAAATGTGCTTAAAATTGACATACATGGTTTTTACCCCTTACCAAGAAAGTGATCATGTTGTAGAACTAACTGCAGTAAAATATAAGTCTGTAAAAAAAGACAGAGAGGGGACACTAAGAAGATTTGAGAGTGGGATTTGCCAAATGTGTAAAAGAAATCATATGCCTAACCAAAAAAACCCCAAACCAATAGTAACCGTCATGTTACGATAGATACTACTTCTTGGGTCTCAGTTGTAATGTTTCCTTAAAAAGAAAAGGCTTCTTTTTTTTTTTTGGTATTGAGAAAAGTGAGATTACCCAATATCATTTTAGTATTAATTTATTATAGAGAACAACTTAATCATTGCCTCTTTTTAATGGATAAATTTTCCTATTCCTTTTGTTATATACTACCTTTTGTTTTGGTGACTTTTATTCCTCCAAAGCAAATAAAAAGTCAGTGAAAATCTCATTTGACCTTATTTTTCCTGTATGAGAGAATCCTGTTTGAGATGCCTTAATACATTCAAGTGATTGTTTTCTAATTCTGGTATTAAAATAATATTAAAAATAATTATACAGAGCTAACATGGGTCTTGCCATGCCCTGTCAAGTCCCCCTTGGGAAATCTCACAGCCCTAACTATGGCACTGGAACCCATGCCATGTCCTGTTCTCCTCACTGAGACTCAAACACAGGCCATGTCCTTACTTCCAGTCCTGCCACTGGCTCTGTCTCCTGCTCCTGGGCTGACTCTGGATCTGTTTTTTCCCCAGGCCATGCCTGGCACACAGGTATGCTTATCATATATCAATTACAAAAACAAATTCAACACGTCCAAGTGGGTTTTGAATGTCTGTGGGGAGGGAGTCTCCACAACGTCCCTGGGCAGCTTGTTCCAGTCACTCTGCCACTCTCAATGTAAAGAAGTTTTCCCTCATGCTGAGGTGCAACTTCTCATGTTTGAGTTTATGGGCATTGCTCCTTGCTCTTTCTCTGGGTGAAACTGGAAAGAGTCTGGCATCATCCTCTTTTTGAATGCCTTTGAGATATTTGTATGAGATCCCCTCTCAGTCTTCTCTGGACTAAACAGGTCCAGCTCCTACAGTCCCTCCTCATAAGAAATACTCCAGATCTCTAATCTTCTTTGTGGTCTCTGTTGGACTGTCTCCAGTTCCTTGTCTTTCTTGCACAGAGGAGCCCAGAACTGGACACAGGACTCACTAGGGCTGAGTAGATGGAAGGATCACCTCCCTTGACCTGCTGTCCAAACGCTTTCCAAGGAACCCCAAGGATACCACTGGACCTCCTTGCCACAGTTCATGGTCAACTTGTCATCCAACAAGACTCTCAGGTCTTGTTCTCAGTAGAATTCTCAGTAGAATTGTTCTCTAGCAGGTTAGCTCCCAGCTTGTACTGATACTTGGATTTATTCCAGCCCCAGTGTATGACCCTGTACTTGCCCTTGTTGAGCCACTCTAGATTTTCCTCCACTCAGTTCTCCAGTCTGTCAAGGTCTCATTGAATGGCAGCACAGACTTCAAGTGTATCAGCCACTCCCCACAGTTTCGTGTCATCAGCAAACTTGCTGAGGGTACATTATTTAGATTTCTTGGGCTACTCAAAAGTGTGTGATGTCCTCACTGTAGACTGGCTGAGATATTTGTGCTACTTGATCTGGGTATCCCTAGCAGAGCTGTGCAATCACTAGCTCAGGTTTCACCGAGGGACTACAGATACAGAGTGATGCACCCATGAGTTGATGCTGTTATGGGTGCAAGTAAGGTTTAATAGCTTTGTCAGCTTCTCAGTTCATATGAAATGATACAGCTTCAATGTTCACACTCTCTGTGGATCCAGCCCTTCAGAATCAATGTAAGTGCCAAAAGCAGCAATGTGGCACACTGCTTATCTACACAGTAACAAGAGCAATGAGCCATGGAGACAACTCTGTACCTACAGCAATGCATTTCTGGTGACCATAAGGGTTCTCTGTTTCATTAGAGGGGGAAATAAGAAACATGGCATGACACTTATCTCACTATCTATTCATCTGCCTTATGTCTTCTTCCATTAAAAACAGAACAAAACAAAAACCAAAACCAAAACCAAACCAACAAACAAACCAAACCCCAACCAAAGCCACAGCTACAGTAAATTGGGGTGATGTTTTATGACAGGGACACCTGAATGTTGGGAACTGCACTGAAAGCAGATCTTTCTGCCATGGAACAAAAATCATCCATAATGATTTTAATTATTTTTGTCTCACTGTAGAATTAAACCAACAGTTTAGACATGAAAAGCTTCGCCTGTCCTTAGCAATTCCCTATGATAGAGCAGAAGGGGACGCTACTAATCTCCTGAGTTCCAAAAGTTATTCTGCTGAAATCGGCCACAGCATCCATATCTTCCCAGCAAAGGAAATTGTTACCCAATTGAAAACAAACAAACAAAAAAGAAACCCCACTCTGAGAATGAAAGCAAAAGTCATTAACTATATTCTATTTTCTTTCAATTTACATTTTACATTTTAATCAATTGAAGTAAATTATAGGTATTTTTCTAGGAATCTAGAATATCTGAGTGGTTAATTGCTTCATTTATTTCTTATTTTATGTCTGTATTCTTGTAAAAAATGTATTTAGTTCAAGATTAGGTGTGTGTTACTGTAAAGAATTGCAACTTTAATCCAAAAAGGGATGATAAGACAGCAGCTCTTCTATTAATTTGTATACACCGTAGAAAGTGCTCCTGTCAATATTTTAATTTAAGTGAGGCTGAATAAGAAAAAAAAACCACAAAACAAACATGTCATTCTAAGCAGATGGTTGTCATGGACTGCATATGACGACTATGCAAGTTTATGGAACTTGATACACTATAAACAATCTTTGAAAATAAATGATGATTGAAATAAGCCTTGGGTAACACTTCAGCAAAATAATTCATTTTTTTTATTTCCTCGGTTCACAAAGAGTTTTTCAAAATTTCTAGATAATGACAAATAGACTACCAATGCCCACCATCAGATGTAGAGTTTCTTCAACACTATGGCTCTTGAAGCAAGTTCCCTGTGTTCCCATCTTTTCACTAAGTGTGAAAAACAAGCAGTCCCCACTCCACAGCAGGACTCCTGCAAGCATTACTTCAGGCTTGACAATAGAAATTACAGTGCTGAAAATAAAATTATAAATGCAAGAAGCACTAAATGGCTTTTTGAACTTTAACATAAATATAAGGCACTGTCACTTTGCTTCCCCATTTACTTTCTGAATACCAGAATTATGGCAGAAAGAGTTCTATTAAGGTCTCATAGAGGTCACATACATGGGCGCATGGAGGTAATCTGTGCCTTACAAATGGATGTATTGACTTTCAGGGGATTTAATTAATTGTTTTGCTCATGAGGACACAAGTGAACTTAGGTGAAAAGCCAAGTAGCAACTACTAGAAACCTTTATCCAAATACTTAACTGTCTAAAACATTGCTTTGAATGTATAATATTCTGTCATTTTGTCTTTCTTCAGCTGCTGCTGTCTCCAAGGTTTACCTCTCAGCTCCTCCAATGAATTATTTACTGTCACTCTAGTTTTCTTTAAGTTGCTGGTGAAAAATCATAGGACCTCTTATAGTTTATAACTAGCATGTACCCCAGTGTGCTAGGCACTGAACCTACACAATAAAAAAAGTATGCATCACACTGAATTGGAGGAGTGCTGTAATTGCCAGCAACTGCCCATGGCTAAGTAAAAAATGAGTCATCCACTCATCAAAGGGTCCAGTTCGTAGCAGTGACTTGTAAGAACAGTGCATATCTGATGTAAGGAAATAAAATACTTTGTGTAGGTTTGTACTGATAGAATAATTAGTTTGTTTTTTTTTTTTTTACTTACAAAGAATGACATGGTGGGGTTTTTTTAGCATTATGCTTTGTAGAGATCACTGTATAAATTATTTCTCTTGGAAGGATCTCATGTTAACTTGCCCTCCTAAGAGTCTCTTTATTTTTTTCTTCAATTGGCAACTGATCCACCTGGTTTGCATCCACACTTTTTGATTTTTCTCAACAAGTTTTTTTTTTTCGTGGGTTGGTTGTTAGAGGTTTTTTTGATAGTTTCTTATTTTAGAGAGTAAAATCTACTAAAACAAAACATAGGTATGGCTACTTTGATGTGCAGGACTAGTTTTCTAGATGACCTAAGACTTTCCAAGCCACACCTTTCTCCCACAGATCCACTTTCCTTCTCAGGGAGGCACTCAAATGCATAGGGCTAGACCTGTCCCAGCAGCCCACCAGCCTGTCCTTTCCCCCAGCTAGTGCTGGTAAGACAGGTGCCACATCCCCAAAGAACCTATAGGATCCAGAGCACCCTAAGAGCCTGAAGGCAGATCTTAAAAGCAAACTGTGGGACAAAAACATGTGCTGAGAATTTCAGCTTATTGACACTCTCGGTTGTGAGATTGCATGCTAAGTAGCTGACAAAGGAAAGTGAAACCCACAATACATATTTTTACAGCTAAGAAAATGCTTCTTATGAAGTTATCCAACTGAAATTTCTCTTTGATTTAAAAAAAACAAAAAGGTTTTAAATTATTCTTTAGTTGTAACATTTCTGCAAGAGATTGAGAAAAAGTCTAGAGCTATCATCATCCAATATTTAGGATTACACCTGAAACACAAGCAATTTACAATTATAAATACCTTCTCTGCTGCATACAGTTTGTTTTGCATCAATCTTAAGGGTGCTAATTAAACGTGCTTTGAGGACATCCTATGTTTTCCAGTTTATTCCCTTTCTCTTCATATCCTTTTCCATAGAAGCTGTTGCGCTTAATACCCCATAATGAAAACTAGTTCTGAAGATTACACATTATTGGGTTTTTTTCAGCAGCTTTACATGCTTTAACAGCTGTAGCAAACATAGCTATGGGACAGAGCTAATAGAAATCTAAATGGACAAAGTGAAGAGTTAGTGTATCTTATCCTAACTAAATAACTGACAAAAGAGCATTGGAAGGAGTTAAAAGGAAATGTGCTGTGTCGAAAGCTCCACACCCTTGGCTACTGCCTAAGAGCTCCACCTTGTTTAGCTTTGGGGTTTTTTTTTTAATTTTTTTCTTTAGTTGAGAGGTACTACATACAGCTCAACAAAGCAAAGTGTCCCGTTTGTAACATCAGTGGTGCAAGACTCCAGCTGGTACCCATCTAGTTACGTTCACGTCTGAAAAGAATGTTTCATTAAATTTCCCTTTCGATGGAATTGCCAGCGCAGTCGTGTTTAGATAAAGTGATTTTTAATTGAGATCCTCAATAAACAGAACTATGTTCTCTCAAATCCATTAGAGGAGTTAGTCAAGAAGAAAAAGTGTGAGAAAAGGCCTGAAGATGAGAGGTTGTTGTTCAGAATGCTAATAAAAACATATGAACATGTTTTTGCATGCTTTTGCACACAGAAAAAGCAGAAGTTTTATTCACCATCTAAACAGATGAGCACATGGGTCACACATGAAGCACAGAATCATAGAATGGTTTGTGCTAGAAGGGACTTTAAAATGCCATCTAGTCCAACACCCCAGCCAAGAGCAGGGACATCTTCAACTATATCAGTTGCTCAAATCCCTTTCTGACCTGATCTTGGCTTGGTTTCCAAGGCTGGGGCATTCATCACCTGTCTGGAAAACCTGTTCCAGTAACTCACCATACTCACTGTAAAAAGCTTCTTCCTCCTTTAATTTAAAAGTGTGGCCCCCTGTCCTGTCTCAACAGCTCCTGCTAAAAAGTCTATCTTCATTTTATAAGCCCCCTTTAAGTACTGAAGAGTTACAACAAGGTCTCCCCAGAGCCTTCTCCATGCTACACAACCCCAAATCTCTTAAACTTTTCTCATAAGGGAGGTGCTTCATTCCTCTGATTATTTTTGCAGCCCTCTGCTAGACCTTCCTTGTGCTGAGGACCCCATATCTGGATGTAGCATTGCAGGTGGGGTCTCTCCCAGAGTAGAGTAGAGGGGCAGAATTAGACCCATTAGACATGCTTCTTTTTATGCAGCCCAGGATAGGATTGGTTTTCTGGGCTGCAAGTCCACATTGCCAGCTCATGTCCATGTCTCATCCACCAGCACCCCCAAGTCCTTCTCAGCAGGGCTGCTCTCAATCTGTTCATCCCCCAGCCTGTACTGATACCAGGGGTTGCCCTGACATTAGTGCAGCACCTTGCACTTGGCCTCATAAAACCTCACGGGGCTCCCATGGCCCCACTTCTCAAGCTTGTCCAGTTTCCTCCAGATGGCATCCGGTGTTTCAGGTATGGCAACTGCATCACAGTTACCTGGTACAGTTGGTGTTGTCTGCAAATGTGCTGAGGATGCATTTGATGCCTTTGTCTGTGTTACTGAAGAAGGCATTAAAGAGTTCTGGCACCAGTAGGACCCCTAAGGGACACCACTCATTACCAAACTCCATGCAGACACTGAGCAGTTGACCACTACCCTCTAAATATGACTATCAAACCAATTCCTTATCCACCTAACAGTCCAGCCATCAGATCCTTCTCTCTCTGTTTTAGAGACAAGCATGTTGTGGGAGACCACATAAAAAGCTTTACAGAAGTCCTGTTATTGGGAACTTCATCAGACTGACATGACATTTCAAATATCATGGAAGGGATCCAGACAAGTACATGAGCAAATTCCTTCAGGACTCTGAGGGATCCATCTTATAATGTTCCATAGATTTATGTATGTTCAGGTTCCTCAGGTGGTCTCAAACCTTATTTTCTCTTACAGTGGGAGGAATTTTGTTCTCCCAGTCTCCATCTTGCAGTCCATCTGCTTGAGGCATGAGAAAAAAGGGATTGACAGTGAAAACTGAGGCAAAAAGTTTGTTGAGTACCTCAATCTTCTCCTTGTCTATAGTTACCAGTTTGCAAGCCTTATTTATCAGGTGGGCAAACTTTCTTTGTCTTCCTTTTCTAGCTGACATACCTGACATACTCCTTCTTAATATTCTTTGCATCCCTTGCCAAGTTCAGATCCATCTGCACCCTGGCCTTGCTGACCCCATTTCTACCTGATTGGACAGTCTTCCTATACTTTTTCCCAAATACCCGTCCCTGCTTTCACTGCCTGTCTATTTCCTTCTTGGCCTTTAGTTTAATGAACAGTTATTGACTCAGCTATGTCAATTTCTTGCTTTCCTTCACTGATTTCTTGAACCTAAGGATCACGATCTTATATGCTCTGTGGAAAGCATCCTTACATACATCCCAGATCTATTCTGCTTTCTTGTCCTGGAGGGAAATTTCCCAGAGGGCCCTACTGACTAATTCCTTGAAGAGTTGGAAGTTTGCTTTCCTAAAATTCAGGGTCTGACTTTACTTTTCACCTGATCCTTTGGGGCTGCAAACTCCACCAGTGCATGATTGCTGCAGCCCAGGCTGCCTCGGATCTTGATGCTACCAGTTTGTTCACTTGTATGGGTGACCATCATGTCCATCAAGTTACCTGCTCTGGTAGGGCTATTACCTGGGTTAAGTTATCCTCTATGCATTCCATGAGTCTCCTGGATTGCCTACAGCTTGCTGTGCTGCTTTCCTGGCAAATTTTGGGGTGGTTGAAGTCGCCCAGCAGGACAAGAGCCTGTAAGCCGAATGTTTTCTGTAGCTGGAACACCAAGGTCTCTTCAATAGGCTCCCCTTGATCAAGGGGCCTTAAGTGACACCAAGCTCAAGGGTCTATTTATTGCCTTGGTCTCTAATTTTTACCCAAAGCTTTCAACCTGCTAAGGGCTGCTCTTCAAAGACAACTCTTCACAGTCTCTCCAGCTCTTGGCATAGAGGGCAACTCCTCCTCTCTTCCTTCCTCTCCTGTCCATCCGGAACAGCCTGTAGCCATCAATAGCCACATTCCAGTTATGGGAATCTTCCCACTAAGTTTCAATAATAGCAAGTACGTCATAGTTTTCTAGCAGCATGGCGGCTTCTAGTTTCTCCTGTTTGTTGGCCATGCTGCATGCAATGAGTGAAAGAAGTTAGACATTTCTCTTAAGCTTTCTTCAACCTTCTCTAGCTTCTAGTTTTTCTTAGACTCATTTATGATGTGAGTGGGGAACAAACATCTACAGTGTCAAATGATACAAGACAGAGTTTCTCATGCTGAGTACACCTCAGAGTGCTGGACTAATTGAATAAAGTGTTTAAACAGAGAATCAATGGAACCGCTAGAGCCAGCAGTGGTTTAGTAAAGTTCAGTTCAGAAACATATCCACTGCCTTCTGCTCTGCACACTTGTGCACTGTTCAGCTAATGCAATCCTTTTGTTCCAATACCTGTGCTCCTCTTGTGCATACATGCACTAAAGTCAAGGAGCACAATTACAGAGAAAAAAATGGTGAAAAATATACTGCACAAGGAAACAAATGCTAGGAAATTCAGAGAAGATGCTCTTCATTTTAATGGCTTTGTTTTGTTTTAAAATAAACCTGTTGAAAACAATAATCTAAACATGAAGAACCTCTATTTGCCTTACGGAAGTAATTGTATTTGTCTGGTTGTTTTGTGTATGGCACAGTTTCTTTGATTCCCTTGAGCTGTTTTAATAGCTGGATAAGCTTAGAAGTATCAGCTCCAATGTGCATTAACATTTTTATTTGTATTGAGTCTCTCCTATCTTACTGAAGGCATCAGGTTTATAACAAGGATGATGAAATTATTGCTCAGTCATAAGATACCATTACAAAACCCACCACAGCTTTTCCTAGTTTCTGGAATAAACATGTTCTCCGTAAATCCTGGATTTACTGAAAAAAGCTAGGGACACTGAGCACCTTGCAGAACAGAACTTCAGTATGTGCAGTAGTTTGGAAACGGTCTTTAAAATTGCACTATTGTCTTTGCCACAAGGGGTCTAACATATAAGAAAAATGTCCCAATATTTATTCTCAGGCAGACTTTAAGCAGCCAAAGTGCAAGTAGAGTTTTCTGCCCTATTTCATCTCAAATTTTGACATAAAACATAAATAGCAATACAGTGATGCTCATCGATCCCTCTTTCCTCAGAAGATAAAAGTGTTCATGGCAGTTGTGTGGAGCTGTGTGCAGAAGGTACAGAAAAGAGCAAGGAATGGAATTGGTGATACCAAAGGATTAGCAAATGTCCTGGTTCTGGCCAGGACAGCATTAATTTTTGCAGTAGCCAGAAGGGGCATTGACTAGGACCTGGAGGTTATTCTATACCAGCGCAAGTATACCAGCTGGAGGCAGAAGAAGGAGGTCCCTTTCAGATCAGGTAGCATGGCAGGGTTGGGTATTGTCAGGGGTTCCATGTGGTATAGAGGTGAGCACTCATGTGAATCGCTCACCTCTTGTACATTTTTGTTATTAGTATTGCTGCTGCTACTGCTCATTTTCTCATCTCACTGCTGTTTCCAGTAATCTTTCTGATCTTAATCCACGATCTTTACCTATTATGCCTCCAATTCTCTTCTGCATCCTGCTGCAGGGGAGGGCTGGTGGAGGAGGGGGAGAGCGAGCAGCAAGTGGATTAGGGTGTTTCAATGGGAACACTAAACTGGGGAGTACCATTCCTAAACCATGACAGTGAACCATTACAGATTAGTAAAATGGACCACTTTCTCAGTGTGCACTGCACAGTCTGCCAACCAATTTACCCAAGCTGTCAATACGACTACAGCATTTAGTGTACTATCCTGTTCAAAATCCTGTCACTTAAAAGGCAAGTTGCCAGGATATGAGACTATCAGAATTGGAGCTAGCATTCTAAACCAAGCAGGGCCCATATAGCATATGATTTAAATCAAGTTTCCCATATGGATGCAGAAAATGAATATTATGTTTCCTGCATAATTGTCTTTCATCCATTTAAAGTACTCATGTGGTTGAATAAGAGCATAATTTATGTAGGCTTTTAAAAGGATATGTCATGAACTTTTTTTCTCCAGAGAGTGTCTGTATAAGTAGTATGTAAAACCTTTCCCTTTTCCTGATGTTGTCTAAATCTCCAAAATAAAAGGGGCATGTGTCCACATATTTGCTGAAAGAACTTGATAAGAACCCTTATAATTCCATAGGTGTATATAAATAGCATAGGTATAGGAAGATAAAGGGAGAAATGCTTTGGTTCCTCTTAGATCAGAAGCTCCAAATTGCACTCTTAGGAACTAGAAGATGAAGTGAATAATGGCCTGAGTTTGGTGACCCAGATAAATGCAAACAATCTAAAGTTCTAATGGTTTTTTAGACCTTTCTCAGACTCTTGGGTTTTTTGGGGTTTCTTCACCTTTTCATAATTGAGATGAAAATCCAAAGAAGATAAAATCTTCCCAGTGGCATTTTGTTATTTTCCCTAACCTCAATCGATACATCCTTTGTATACAAAGCAGAGAACACTGCAAAAGTCTTGAATCCAAATAAAAAGACATTTCCGAAGAGTAAGTCTTCCTGGATTCATCAATAAAACTCTCAGTCTTAAGAAGTTTCTGGAGATGAAGAAAGGAAGGAAGAACAGTCACAATACCTCATTTTCACTCATTTCCCTATTTATGCCCCATTCAGTAGTGGAGATCTGTCAGCTCCTTTATCTTCACAGATGGACAGGTCATTCCTGCATCATCCATGCTCATGATATCCTTTCTCATACACATCTCCCTCATGCTCTCTCTCCAGGTTCCAGTCACGGTGTTTCATATTTCTCTTTTTTGATCTGTGATACCCTAATTACAGCATCCTTTGCAAGAAATGCTTTCAAAGTATGAAAAAAGAACACAGATGTTCTAGCAAAATTGTTGTTATTTGTTACCTTTCCTCCTCCTTACACTGTTTGTCCCATTGCTTTCTGTACCCCTGGTAGTTTCATCATGTCCAATTGAAAGGCAAATGACTTTTGGAAGCATCAGCAATGTCGAGTTTTGTACATGAATATGTATATATATATATGTATATATATATATATATATATGAATTGCATATATTCCCCAAGATCATCAGTACTGTATTTTCAGCTTTGCCACTTTCCTCTGCAGCCTAGTCTTTCTAGATAACTTCCTTGCATATTCTTCAAGGCTGCAAAACAAGAACAATTTTGCACTTAGCATTCAAAACACAACAGTGATTCTGGCATTAGTATTTCGATGTTATTGGCGTGGCCAGTCTGTGCAAAAGCCAAATAATCCCCTGAATATAAGCATTTCATAACCATATCGAATGGCATACACATAAAGCCCTGTGTAAAGATCCACAGATCTGAGCACAGTTGAGTACTAAAACTTAATTTTCACCAAGTCCAGCAAAACCAGTAGAAATATTTTGAAGTTTTTGTTTGTTTTTCGTATCGTTTAACTTAGTGCCATCAACAGCAAACTTTCAGTTTCTTAGAATATGCACTAGTTCTCCAGGCCCCTGTATACTATCCTATTTCCACCCAGTCTCAGAGGTTGTTATGTGCTTTGTGCATAATACCTGCAAATGAGGTTTTGCAAAGAACCAGAAGTCATAGTGTGAAGATGCTTTAGGAAACTTTTCTTCTATGATCTCAGCTAATGATAGCTCAGCAGACGAAGACTGCTTAGGTTATGTCTTTCTCATCAGCCTCAGGGGTCTGGAGATTCAGGCAGATAAGCTGTGAGAAATCTTTTGAGTCCTCCGCTCCTTCCATACCACAGAGGGCAGTTGAGTTGCTTTACTTCATGGTTCTTCCTTACCACAGTACAATAGGTGAAAATTCCTCATGAAGGCAGCACACATTTTTTTATTGCTTTCACTTTGTCTAAAGACATACTAGTCTTAACTTTCTGGAAAACACTCTTCTCTTTCATGACTTAAGCCCTTTTTTCCAAGCAAGACTGCTTTCTACCTTAAGGTTTCTCAGAAAACACATTAAGGCATATTCTTTTGTCTTTAACAAAGAGACCCCTGAATAGCCTTCAATAGAGTCTGATTTACTGTCAGTAAAAGTAACACTGTCAAAATGTAGTCATAGACTTATAGCATTATCACATTTTTAGATAATTTCTACGTGCTATATTACTTATGGTCACCTGGGCAAGTGTTGTGATCCAGTTATTAAAATTATTAGAAATGCCTCTGCCTGAGTTAAGGTGCAAATGAGACCAGATGCCAAAGTCAATAATATGGGTTTTATTTAATGGTAAATGTGAGGCAGAGAAAGAGAGAGAGAAAGAAATAGGAAAAAGGGGAGAGGGGGAGGGAAGAAAGTGTCAGAGAGAGATTAAGTAGAAAATGTATCACCACTCCATCTAACTCACTGGAGTTCTGTGAGTCTGGTGCTTCTGTTCTTCTTGGTGTTGAGGGTCTCACAAAACACAGAGTCCAGTAGATTAATATACATTCAGGAGATGACCAGGCCCCTCCCCTGGGGGGGGGGGGGTAGCTTTGCAGTTTCTTGTGGCTAACGCTGGATTTGTTGCCTCTCTTAGATCACATGCAGTCCTCTGGTGGCAGCAGGCCTCAGAAATTAACTGGGGGGGGAGGGCGGTTTTGGGATCTTTGATGGCTTATGAGCCCTTCTCAGCTGCCTCTCATGTGAATGTCCCATATGTACGTGGTAGGTTGGGGGGTTACAAATCCAAATAACCCCCTTCAGTTTGGTATGGAGAGATTTCACTGCCACACACCCAAAACCCTTCCACCCTGCCACCTGGCACTTGCTGAGCTCAGCAAGTGCTGATTCTTAACACCGATACATTCCTCTTTCCTGAGCCTCATTACTTCTCCTCAGACCTGAGACCACTAGACCACAGTTTAATCTCAAGTTTCCATCACAGTCCAAATTCCAGTCAGGAGGCATTGGGAAGGAAGTTGCTTTGGTGGTCACAGATGGGCAATTTGACAAAAGCTCTCTCTGTAATTTTGACAATGTTTAAGACATTAACTACATTTCAGTCCATCACAACAAGGGTCTGATATCCTTAGAGAATGGCTATAAATACATGTGAAGAAAAATTTTAGAAAATAAGAACAATAGAGAGACACTTAGTATCCACATAGCCTCAATGAAAACTAGCATAGGTGGATAGATATTAATCTTTATACTTCATTTAACATTAAATTAGGATAAACTGTTTTAACAGCTATTTCACACACTTAATTACTGAACACCTGTTTTATGAACAATGAAACCCATGCAGTACAGTCATACAGTTTAGTTTTACACCAAAACCTGCAAGTTGTCCTGTCTCCAACAAATACAAGAAAGACAGGAAAAGCAGAAGTGTGTGAATTTAGTAATTTCATAGATTAAATTCTTAGATCATGACATGATCTACATCCTTGTAAGGCTATGACATGCACTAGGGCTGCTTGCTACAGACAAACACTAGGATTTGATAAGGTAAATTGCTCTATGTAATGTTCAGCTAAAAGATGGTGCTAAAAGCAATTCTGTTACTATATCTCATTCTAAAAAGATTGAAAATAGCAAAGCAGTATCAAATATAAGGCAGTAAGATTAAATATAAGTAGGATTTGCTCTCTGTAAGTTTTAAAGTCACTATGGAAAAAGCTCATTCTTAATTTTCAATCTGCTCCTCTTTCCTTATATACCCATACTAACTTATGGGTGAATAAACAGTGAATAATGGGGCCCTTCAAGTCTAATCTCCCCATCTGAACTCATGACAGAAGGGGAAACAGGAGATTCACATTGCAGATGGACCAGGATCCAGTTTTCTTTAACAAATTCACACCAGGGATAAATAACTTTTCTGCTGTAATTAAAAAAATAGATATAAAAATGTGCAAATGACAGTGAAAAATTTAGTGTACACACAGAGGATAGAAAATTATTATTCATGTGGTTAGTAAACTAATCACAGACACTGCCTAGCCTGTGTAAATTAATCTCTGCTGTTTATCAAAAAAGTAGAAATGTAAATATCCTCAGAGAAGAGAACAGAGAAAGAAAAAAAGATGGGTTGAAAAAGTAGCCCTCTGGTATATCTATACCAAGTGATCTGATACACTGAAGCAACTTTAAATCTCCCTTCCTTGACTGTAAAAGTCTCAACAGTATTCTTGCAGAGCAAATGTAGCTCTTAAATCTACAAATGCACTGTTTTCACAACAGAAAAATCAGAAAAGCAAAGGTCTCCTCATTGCAATGTACATTTCAAAAGCAATAGTTGTCTCTGCATCTTGCAAAAAGTTTTATAAATACTTCAGAATGTAAAGGACAACAAGAAATCCCTTTTAGATAGCTTCCTCCATGGGGTCCAGGTCAGAGGTATTACTAGAAGACTCCCTGGAGTGCAGCAACGAAGTTGGTGAGAGAAGTCCTAGGACAATCAAAAAGTACTTCAGGGCACTGGGACAATTGGTTGGCGGGACAGAAGCACAGGTGGTGTTTTCTTCAATCCCTTCAGTAGAAGGGATGAATTCTAAATGGAAAAGGAGAACTCAGCTGATCAACATGTAGCTTAAAGACTGGTGCCATTGGTAGAATTTTGATGGCTTTTTTGATCATGGGGTGGTTTATATGGCACCAGGCCTGCTGGAGACAGCTGGTGTTTGCCTGTCTTAAAGTGGGGAAAGGACTCCAGCCTGTGAGTTGGCTGACTGAGAGGGCTTTAAACTAGGTTTGAAGGGGGAAGGGGATAAGATCAGGCTCTCTAGAGACGAGCCTGGGGGCAGCATGCCTGAGTTAGGAGTGCAATCAACAGCCCAGCTGAAGTGCATCTACACCAACGGAAACTTCATGGGTAACAACAGGAGCTGGAAAGCATTGTGCAGCAGTGAGGTGGAAACGAGATGGAATGACTCCTATGACTGGATGTCACAGTGATGGTTACAAGCTCTTCAGAAGGAACAGATGTGGAAGGAGAGCATGGCGGCATGGCTCTGTACATTAGGGAGTGTTTTGGCTGTAGGCCTTAAGGACAGTGATGATAAGATTGAGTGTTTATGGGTAAGGATCAGAGGGAAGGCTAACAAGGCAGACATCATGCTATGAGTCTGTTATTGACCATCCACCAAGGATGAAGAGGCAGATGAAATATTCTATAAGCAGCTGGGTGGCATTTCACAATCATCAGCCCTTGCTCTTGTGGGAGACTTTAGCTTGGGAGATGTCTGCTGGAAACTCAACACAGTGCTGAGGAGGCAGTCTAGGAGGTTCCTGCAGAGTGTGGAACATAACCACCTCATACAGCTGATAAGTGAGCCTACAAGGGGCAGTGCCCCACTAGACCTGCTGTTTACAAACAGAAAAGGGTGTCTGGGAGATGTGTGGTCAACAGAGGCCATCTTGGGCATGATGAAATGATGAGTACTGGGGCCAGCCCTATATCTTTATCAAAGATCTGGATGAGGGGATCAAGTTCATCCTCAGTAAGTTCATGGACAACAGTAACTTGGGCTAGGGGTATTGATCTGCAGAAAGGTAGGAGGGCTCTGCAGAGGGATCTGGACAGGCTGGATCGATGGGCCAAGGCCAATAGTATGTTATTTCAATAAGGTGAAGTGCTGGGTTCTGCCCTTGGGTCCCAACAACCCCATGTGGAACTACAGACTGGGAGAAGAGAGGCTGGAAAGTGATCCAGCAGAAAAGGACATGGGAGTGCTGGTCAACAGCAGCTGAGCATGAGCCAGTAGGGTGGCCAGGTGGCCAAGAAGGCCAGTGGCATCCTGACCTATATCAGAAATGGTGTGTCCAGAAGGACTAGACAAGTGATTGTCCCTCTCTACTTGCCACTGGTGAGGCCCCATCTCAAGTCATGTGTTCAGTTCTGGGCCCCTCACTAGAAGAAAGACATTGAGGTGCTGGAGTGAGTCTAGAAAAGGGAAAAGGAGCTGGTGAATGGTCTGGACACAAGGCATGTGAGGAGTGGCTGAGGGAGCTGGGGTTGTTTAGCCTGGAGAAAATGAGGCTTAGGGGAGACCTTATCACTCTCTACGACTACCTCAAAGGAGGTTGCATCAAGGGGCAGGTCAGACTCTTCTCCCAGGCAATCAACAGGACCAGAGGATATGGCCTCAAGCTGCATTGCATCAGGAAGAATTTCTTTACTGAATGGGCTGTGAAGCATAGGAACAGAGTACTGGGGAAGTGGTGGAGTCACCAACCCCAGAGGTGTCCTAGAAACAACTGTATGTGGCATGTGCCATAGTTGACAAGGTGGTTATTGGTCAAGGCTTGGACTCGATGACCTTGGAAATCTATTCCAACCTAAATGATCCTGTAATTCTGTCATTATATGTAGCATAAAAAAGGGAGATCTTAATTTGGAATTGTGGTAGAAGTTATAAGTTGTTTTCCTTAAATGATTCTTCACTACATAAAGTAACACAAATTTTGACTCACCAGCAGAGTTGGCTGAATTCCCCTGTAATTAAATAATAATCCAGTAACTGATTCCATGATTTTAAATTAATCAGAAGACCATAGAATTTATTCTAGAGCATTTCAGATCGTCAGGGAACACATTATGTCTTCAGTCCAATGCCCTTCTCATTGGCCTCAGGTTGCTGAGGGTTTTATCCCATGGGAACCGGGAACCCTCCAAGGAGGGAGACAGCCCTAGGCACTGGCTCTACTGATTCATCATTATCAGGGAGGGAAATCTTCCCCTTATCTTCAGCTCCTCTGTCCCTGCTTAGCTTGATGTTGAACAGAATGTAGGATCTTCTCCCCAGAGCCTTTTCCAATCCAATCAGCATCTTTGCCAGGGCTCTGCCTGTCTAGGATGTGCCTGTTCAGTGCTCCTGCCCCAAGTGCATGGGTGTTCTGTCAGCTCCTTATTCCTGCTGGTCCTGATGCCAGTGAAAGGCAAACCTTGTCCTCACAACTGTTGGCAAATGCAAAGATTCAATATTATTTTCTGACTGATTGAATGATTTGTGAATGTTGCCCCAAATATTTAGCAGTTTTTCTGGTCTGAAAAGAACAAAATAAACTGAGATTAATTATGTGCATATGAATTTGAGAAGAATTTAATTCTCAGAAGGGATGTTTGGCTATCTGCACTGTCAGTTAGCAAGCATGACTGCCTTTCCCAGAAGAACCATCTCTGACACAACACAGACAACAGCCTGGCAGTGTGATGTTTTCCCTAGGAGAGATACAGTGACCCTGCTGTACATGAAGTTGTACATATGGTTATTCTATTTAATTAAGTACCTGACTGTTCTAGAGTGGGCTTCAAATATTAGGATAAATTTTCAGATCCTCTCTGTGAACTCTTCTATCTGCTGAAAATTCCCCCAGTGCACTCCCTCTTGTTCTCAGGAACTGTGCAGGAAACAGAGAGAGAAAATGGAATTAGAGGTGGAAAGATAGAGGAGCAACAGATGTGGGGCAATTTGGGGTTTTTTTGGTTGGTTTGGGTTTGGGTTTTGTGGAGGGTTTTGTTTGTTTGTTTTAGTTTTTACTCACAGATAAACAGAACAGTAATTTTTAAATGTGGAGATGGCAGTTCTTTTCCATGAGCTTAAGAGTCAATCTCAGTAGCACTGGCTTTCAGTCATAGTCACTTTTTTTGTGTAACTCCAAAGAGAGAGCAATTCTTGAAATCTCCCGATTGCCTCATTAAGCAGGCTCTATTAAGGAACTGTAAACCAATTTGCATTACTTAATCTTTTGAATCCTGATGAGGTTCCAATCAATTACAGTCATTAGCTGTGGGTGCATAATACAACAAGAAGCCTGATCCATTCAATTAAGCGTCAGGTGGGTTCACTATATCTTTTCTATCATAAACAAAAAGTTATAAAAATAGCTAAAGTTATATAGCACATGACGCAAACAGCTTACCGTTCTGGAAAACAAATTATTTTGTTATGTGCTAGCCTGAGACAATAAAGCAAATCCACTCTCAGTATAAAGACATGGAGAATTTGGCATAGATTGGGCTGCAAGTTTACAAAGAAAGTTGAGGGAAATTCATTCCAAATTCTCCATCCTATATTTGGATACAGCCAAACATCATGTGAAAAATTTGCACTGATAAACTGCTCAACTCTTTCCATTTTACTACTTTTTTGATCAGGGATACATTTTACCAGCTTTATTTCCAGTGAAAATAAGATACTGATAGGTTTGAGAACAAATATAATAGAATATTTATACAGATAGTGTTATTTAGTGGGGAGGGACTTCAAACTGTCAGTGGCCAAAGAACAAGTCCCTAGCACTTTTTGAAAAGTGTGCCCATTCAACATTGTATCTAACTGGAAACACAAAATTTTGTTAAAGTGGCTTATAGAATCAGGTAAATGGAGACATATAAAATGAGCCAACTAGAAATTTTGAAATAAATATTACTGAAATTTGGCACACTTCAAGATAAATGAAGAAAATCAGCTGGCAAAGCACTAAACTGTGATTTTATGAGCTAAATTGTGAATTTGATTCACAGCCAGTTTAAATAAATAATCTGTCAAATAAAATTCATGTTTCTTAATTCAAAAGCGTTTGGAATTCAAAAACATTCTTACTTGGTTTATTTACCTTATTCAACATACAATGAGAACATGCATTATCCTTAGATTAAGGTTATTGGAATGGGCTGCCCAGAGCAGTGATGATGCCACCATCCCTGGAGGTTTAACAGAAGACTGGACATGGCACTCAGTGCCATGGTCTAGTTGACATGGTGGTGTTTGGTCATATGTTGAATCTGATAATCTCAGAGGTCTTTTCCAACCTAATTGATTCTGTGATTCTCTGAGATGTTATTGAATTCTCAGCTATGACATATCCCAAGCTATAATAGCAACATTTTAAGAACTAGAGGCTAAAGAAGAAGAAACTATAATTTGTGGACAGGGAGGTGAAACATGGCTAAAGAAGTCCTGCTCCCTACTTTATAGATATCATTAGTTTTATAATTTCCATATTACTAAGGAAGAAAAAACCAACAAACAACTGTTTTGTGACTAACAGCTACCATGCACCACAGATCAATATTTGATGATGGCCAAAAAATCCAAAGTGAAACATGTCAGATGGTAGTTGAGTTTAAATGTGATTTCTGATGTTGTCAATGGTACAGGGCTACTGCTGTGGCAATGGGCTTCTCTCACTCTTCCATTCATATCCATCTATCTATTCCTTTCCACACTAAAATTTCCTGACCTCTTCTTTTCAATCCACCTCTCAAGCATGTGCATTTACTTGCTTTTTACATGTTCATCTTTGAAGAACACTAGGAAAAAAAAATGTGATGAAGGTGAAAAATTCATTGCCACTGATCTATAATAGACTCCTGCTATGAATAGTATTTGATTTGCCTGAGTCTGTAAGTGGTCTCCTTCATGAATACAGCACACAATTATTTTCAGTGCAAAAACTGACAAAGTGCACTAGCAACTCTTGTTCATAAATACAGTTGATTATCCATTTCAAAATTTCAAATAAATGAAGAATACAATAATTCAGAAAAAAAATAACTATTTCACACAGTATGCAGTTCTGCTTTGAACTTTTCTGCAACAGAAATTCATTGAGGTAACAAAGAAAACAAACAAACAAACAAACAAAAATTCAAATAATTATTTATCTGTCCAGTAAGGTAAGTAACCAGATCTGAAGTTAATGAAGGAGAAAGTCTCTGTGCTCTCCGTTAATAAATTTGGAACTGACCACTGTCAGAGGCAAGACACTAGACAAGTAAATCCTGAGTTACATGATATGGCTCATTACTTAAATCTTTTTCTATTCTCTGGACTGCCATAAAGGTAGAAATACTCCATCAGCAGGTTGTCATCTCTATCATTGCTGGACTGTGTGTGCTTCTTGTAAAATGCTAACAGTACCTGGAATGCCACAGTGCTTGTACACTTAAGTAATTCTGAATGCAGCATGCAGAAAGCAGAAACTATGTGAAAAGTGTTAGAACAATACAGATCTTTCAGATGCACTGTAGAGGCCAGCAAATATCCTTCCAGAAATTTCAAAACAGACTTGTAACTATCATGCAGTCTCACTTGCTTGTTTGACTCCTAGTAGAAATGTTGGTAACTTGATAGTAAGCCTGGAAGCCAATGGAGCTGATTCTCGTTATATCAGATTTTATTTTCATCTCATTATGCAGAACATTACACATTGAGGCATTTATTTGGGATATGGGAAACTCATCCATTTGGGATATGGGAAACCCCCTTCTGCCATCCAGAGCAGATATTGAAACAAATCTTCCCAGTTCTCTGCAGAGTTCCACAACCACACACATAGAAAGTTATTCCTGTTTTTCTGTTCTCTGATTCACTGAATGGTTAATTTTCTTTTCCAGTTGGATTAAGGTTTAACAGGGGATATTAAAGAAAGATGATCAAAAGACTGTTCCAGAAATCAAACAGACTTCTGAATTCAGAGAGCAGAATTTGAACCCCAAAGTCCTATACTTCATAAGGCCTCTAATCCTCCTCGGGGGGGAGGATTTTTTCCTCATTTTCAAATTTCTCATAATACAAGTAATTATTTTCACATTATAGATTTCAATTTTATCTTCCAGTAGATGATTCTTTCAATTTATATGAAACCATGGGCTCTGTCACCAAGGCATCTTTTTATTTTACCTTCCTACTTATCATACAATCTTTTATGGGGAGGAAGCTGCTGGTTTGTTTCCTTTCCTTTCAATGTTTTTAATTTTTTTTTTTAGCCTCCAAATGACAAAAAAACTTCAGCATGAATTTTAAAGATAGTACAAATAATCATGTTTTGACACTTACTTATTTAATGCAAAATCTGACTGCATAACAGAATAACTGTGTTACTTCCTGCTTTCCCTAGCAGTCCAATGAAAAAGTAATTCATACAGATCATTTACTGCTTAAAACTTTTGAATAAAACATGCTAACCTTGTCATGCTAAGTGACAGACAGAAATGTCACCATTGTTTGCCTGAGACAAATAATCCATATACTTTATGTATAATTCATCTGATCTTTAGGAATGTTTAACAATATTGAATTTAGATAAATCTCAATAGTATGGCGCATCAAACCCCCTTTATCAATTTACATGTGCACCTCATCAATTCAAGTCTGTATCTATATCCCTCTACCTCTATGTTAACCCTGATGAGTTTGGAGGTTGTTCTTATTTTATAGCACACAAACACTAACGCTGTCCAAGTTGAATTACTCCATATCCTCCTTGTGGCCTTCTCACTACCATTGTGAACTTGAGAACCTACAATAAACCAAAACTGTACATCTATCACATTGGCATTAGCTGCAGGGACGCCTATCTGGTAGTAGTTTGTCTCAGAGCCTTCAGATTCTGAAAACAGATTGAAACACTAGTCTGGATAAGATTTAAATCCTCCCCTCAAAATAAGATTCCAATCCTTTCCTAAAGCTTTCTGTCCCTTAGACTTGAAAAAGAATACATCTGAAACCAAAGTCTCTTGAGCTACAGGGAGAAGAGGAAATGTTTCATAGTAAAGCTCACATATGCACAGAGATATAAACACACTGGTGCATGCAGAGTCCTGCTGGCACTGCTCAGCCTCAGAGGGTGAAAAATGTGGGCTTGGTAGGTTCTGAGGTACCACTTTTGGGAAAGGTACCAGCCCTGTACTCTCCATTTTGCATCAACTCAGAGCAAACAGAGGGCTGTGATACAGCAGGATCAGAACATAAGAGCTGTGGCTGGACATTTCTAAAATAGATTGAATTTTTTTCCCTTAAGACACTCAGTTGAGTAACAAGGCTGAATATTTTATGTAACAACAGTAGGTAACCATAAATACTTTTTTTTCTTTTTTTTCTAGTGCTTAACAAGTTTGCATGATGAATGCAGCAATCCACAGGCATAGAAAGGCATGGAGAGGGACTGGTAAGTAGGATGTAATCTATATTATGTTTTTTCCCAAAATCTTTTTTCTCCAAGTAATTTTTAAAATTGACAAAAACTTGCACCCTCATTATATTTCTATTTCCCTGATGATGAAGTTAAAGAAACAAAAGATTACAGGTGAGGGGAAAAAAAAAATAAAAAAAAAAAGCAAATATGCAAAGCACTGTCCAGTGCCTTCACAGATTTTTATTGCTTTTTCCTGGACAGAGAAAATATAGTCTAAAGTAACAAATCCAAAGAGTTGTACCTTCAGGTACAGGGCTTTAGACAACAGGAACCCAGCATATGAATGCTTTTACCACCCAAATTTTCAAATTAACATGAATTATGTTGTATTTTACTGAAGTGCATCCTGCTTCTACATAAAAGAAACAAAGATAAAGCTTTATTGTTTTGGGGTTTTATTTTCTCCTCACACATAAAAAGGTTACTGGCTTCTTTCTGTGAAGACTGACTTAGTGTTTGGCACTAATTTCATTCAGAAGTAGCCCTGCACTGGAAAATCTTAATAGCTGTTCAAGTTTCCCAAAGGCCAAAGCCCACTTTCTGAAACACGTTTCCTCAATATTATATTATCTATATGCCATTGTCAGCAGATGAGCAGAAACAGAAGGTTACAAGTATCACTGCAGATGAAGCAACAGTATCAATACTTACTATATCTTCAAAGGAAAACAGAAAAAAAAAAAACAAACCACACTTTTTTTTATGAGGTCTTATCAAACTAATTAAGCAAGTGATTCAACCTTTCTAAAAGAGTGACAAAGAGGGAGAGAAAATAACAAGGGTTATTCCCATCCGTCTCTTCCCTGCACTTTTCTTTTCAATCCTCCATTCAAGAAGCACATCTGCATAAGAAACACAGCTGTGAACTACTGTAAGATTTTTACACTTTTTTTGTGACATATCTAAAA
The DNA here is from genome assembly GCA_038380795.1 of Pyrocephalus nanus. Taxonomy (NCBI): domain Eukaryota; kingdom Metazoa; phylum Chordata; class Aves; order Passeriformes; family Tyrannidae; genus Pyrocephalus; species Pyrocephalus nanus. The sequence continues at coordinate 61,801,070 of CM076263.1, read as the reverse complement.
AATCAAATAGTGTGGTGGGCAATAAGAACTGGAAATCTGTATCAAAGACCAGAATTATATGTATTCCTTAACACAAACTAAACAGAGGAATAATCCAACTTGATTCTGAAAGCCTCAACTATATACAGATCAGCAAGATTCCAGTTATCTCTTCCTCTTTCAAAAATTTGTTTTGATTTGCAGCCAGGATTCGTGGAGGCTGCCAGCAATCCTAATACCTCTAAATTATGATGCTGGGCTTTGCTGATCTGGACAATCTCAAAAGTAGAAGGTGAAGGAGAGACACTGTTTCTGCCTATAAATTTAGGTGTGACTGCAAGTCTGTTTGAGTCAGCTGCAGGCATATAAACAGAGATGGGAGCTGGCTCCAACAGTTCATACAAAATCTGATATTGAGTGATCTTGGATTTCCACCTCCCCTGTGAGAAAAGGTCAGCTTAGTTCGTGGTGTAAAAAAACCAATTGTGTTATTAGGAAACTTCTAGTTTATGAATAATTATTGGAGTAAATTAGCATAAATAAAGGGCTTTTAAAACCTTTAATTAAAGACTCCAAAAATTAGGTCCGGAACAAAAATGAGTTATTCCAGTTGAGATCATCTTATCTGTCGGAATATAAGCATACTAAATAATGTAACCGTGAGCTAAGTGAACCACTATACTTTCTCAGTCAGCAATCACATCCAAAATAAAAGATGCAAAAATAGTCAAAAATGCAACAAACCGTGTGACAACAAAAAACTCTTTTACAATAAAGAACTAAGATGCAGAAACCTAAACTAGACAGTTTTATTCCTTCTCTTTTTTTTTCATGCTACTTTCTATATCTTGCCTATCTTAAACTACCTCATCTGATGGACTGTTTAATTTTTGTCGATGGTAACACACTTTTCCACGGCAGATCAAAAGCAGATAACGAAGATCAGCTCATTATAAAACTCTAAAACCTTTGTCAGCATTTCTATTCAGAAGAGATATTTTGGATGGGATAGTTTTCCTTTTTAAAGATATCATATTATGTTTCTCTGTCAGGAGAAATTTCACTCAACTACTGTATTTACTCCTCATTGGATCTTTGCTTTAGCAACTTAGTAGGGCTAGCAAGAATTAAGAGTAACAATATGTTAATATATTTGGATTGGAACCTCAGGATGTAATTACTGTCTCTTGAAATTAGAGTGAAATTCCTACTTACTTGCAGCTATGTTACCTTCAAAAATAAAAGATCAAAATGGATGGAATGTTTTTAAATTAATTTTAATGGCTTTGGTGATAAATTCTTCTTCACAATATATAGTAATCACTGTATTCTTGAAAATTAGCTCTGCCTGTACAGAAGCTTCATGCAAAACATTTAATATTAAGCTATTAGGCAGTGTCCAAAGGAGGGCAATGAAGATGGTGAAGGTTCTGGAGGGGAAGCGTGTGAGGAGTAGCTGAGGGTACTTGGTCTGTTCAGTCTGGAGAAGAGAAGACTGAAGGGAGACCTCATTGCAGTTACAACTTCCTTGTGAGGAGAAAAGGAGGGGCATACACTGATCTCTTCTCTGTGTTAATCAGTGTCAGGACCTGGGGGAATGGCCTTAAGTTGTGTCAGGGGAGGTTTAGGTTCGATATTAGAAAGAGGTTCTTCCCTCAGAAGGTGGGTGGGCACCAGAACAGAGTCCCCAGGGAAGTGGTCACAGCACCAAGCCCGACAGAGTTCCAGAAGGGTTTGGATGATACTCTCAGGCACATGGTGTGACTCTTGGGGATTATCCTGTGGAGGTCCAGGAGCTGGACTCGATGATTCATGTGGGTCTCTTCCAATTCAGCAAATTCTGTGATTCTGTGGTTTACTTACAGAAACTTAGCCTCTATAATATTAATAACAAAACAAATAGGAGTGGGCTGAATCAAATTTAAAAATTGGAAAATACTATTTGAAAAACTATTGAGTTTTCATTGTGAGTTTTAAGAAGAGCTATAAAGTAGAAGTAAGTATTTCAGGTTTCTTCTTGAATTTTTATCAAAACTTCAGCCGATGCAGAAAAAATTAAGTTGAAATATACTTATTTATAACTATAGTATATAGTTACATGTGTGTATATAGTTATAGTTATAGTTTCCTTACACAAACGTAAGAAAAAATTCAGGCCTTTACATTTTCAGAAAATAATGCCGCGATGAATTTTTAAAAGTAGCCTTCTTTCTCTAGGGATTATTATTCATAATACTTCTTTATTTTTTCAGTCTACACCAGTGCATAACACAGCTATGTACATATAGTAGGAATGTACTTTCTGAACTATGGGAGAAGCCCTCTTTTTTTTCTCTTTGTCTCATTTACATTACTCAGCAGTTTGCCTGGATAAAAGCACAAACAAATTAGTAACAATTTCCTTCAGAAATTAATGAGAAAGTGACAAATTACGAAAGAATAATTATGTTTCTGCATTCACCTTTTCAGATGGAGCAACTCAGTGACCCCTAAATTCTCTAGTCTGTTAGGGTCAATATAAGCAATTAATCTGAGGAAAATCATTTTATTCTCTCCTTCTCTTGAGGTTGCAATTCATACAGGAAATCACTGCACTAGGCATCAGTGAAAAGGAGAGAAAACATCTGCAATATTTAGAATGTAGCAAAGAACTGTTTCAGGGGTGAATATTAAGTTTTGAGTCTGATCCTGGGATGTTAGGCTTTCAGCTAAAGTGTTGTTTTTGTAACAGGCATCTCTGAAAACTGAAAAAAAATGTTACTATACAAGATTTGGCCAACTGTTCTTTAAAAAGTATAGACATTTTTACTGAGAGGAAAATCCGTTTTTGTCACCCATTTAAATATTAATGTGTTTTTCTCCAAAGGTTGCCCAGTTTTTGAGCTTGTTACCCAAACAACTATGTCTGGACATTCTTGACAAGGTTTAGCTTTTCATCTCAAGGCATTATCAAAATATTAAATCTAGTTTCTCAGTATGGAAGGGGAACAGGTCAGGGAGAGCTATTGCCCTTTAATAGGTGAAATCATAACTCAAAATTCCTCAGTGCAGTTTTGTGATTCTCAGGCAGATTAATTTTTAATTCTTTAATATTGTAAAGGACAAATCTTAAAAGTATTTTTTCCATCTTCTAAAGTATATAAATTTTAAAAAATGTCATGATCATTAATCAAATAACCATAATTAAAGAAGGGCTTGACTTCTGCTCTTGGTTCAAATCGAAATAGCTCAGTGCTGAGTAAGTAATGGTTGCTTGAAGAATGGCTGATATCTAGTCTTTTGGTAGCTGATTAAAATAGTAATAGTCATGATATATTTCTCTAAAAAGAAGTTATACAATTGACATTTAAAAGCATTCATTTATACAATTTACACTTTGCACATTCCCAAAACCAATAAGAAAACAATTACACAGACAGACATCTGTTATGTGTCTTTAACATATGTATACTGCACCTGTCTTCCAGGATACCACAGCCCCTGCTTAGCTGTCCACTTTGAAAGTTTGGTTGTGCACCTTAACTTGGACAGACTATTTTTCTTCAGATATGTGCTGGGTTTGGCTGGAAGAGTTAATTTTCTTCACAATGGCAATTATAGGCCTGTGTTTTGGATTTGTGCTGAACGCAGGGTTGATAATATAAAGCAGTTTTTGTTATTGCTGAGCAGAACCTTCAGAGAGCCAAGGTCTTTTCTGCTCTTCATATTGCCATGCTTGTAAGGAAGTTGGGGCTGGATGGGAGGCTGGGAGGAAACACACCAGGACAGGCGACCCCAGCTGACCAAAGGGATATAAAGGGTATATAAAATGGGAGGAAGAAGGAGGAAGTGGGGGATGTTTGGAGTGACGGCGTTTCTCTTCCCAAGTAAGTCTTACAAGTAATGGGGTCCTGCTCTTCTGGAGAAGGCTGAACACCTGCCTACCCACCCATGGAAGCAGTGAATTAATTCTTTGTTTTTCTTTGTTTATGTGTACAGGTTTTGGTGTCCCTATTAAACCCTATTTACTCAACTCATGAGTTTTCTACCTTTCTAGTTTTTAGTTCTCTCCCTGATCCTGTTGGGTGGGGCATGCAGTCTGCAGAAAGGATTCACATTGCAGAAGTTTAGGGTGGACTGCCTCCCATAGGTGGTACCCCATGCTTGAGCAGGATAAGTAAAGATTCCATGGCAGCTTGTGGTGAAGACCATGGTGAAGCAGGCTGTCCCTCTGCAGCCCCTGGAGGACTATGATGTGGACTATACTAATCGTGGACTATAGCAAGAACCCCTTGTTGTAGCCAGGCTGGGAAGAAGGGGAGGAGTTCATTGCAATGTTAAATCTGATAACGTGGTACAGAAGGAGGAGAGTGGAGGTTGTGATAAATGTGCCTTTAAAATGTTTTAAGCCATGATCTGTGTTGTGTGTTACAGAATTTTACAAAGAGTACTCCTTGTTTCCTTCATAAAGCAGCACTAATAATTCCCTCAACACACACTCCTTCAGCTGGTCATCCTTCAGCTCTTCTTTAGTAATTTTACCATTAAGAACTATGCAAACATAATTAAAAGTCTTCAGTCTTTCAGCCACAAGGAAAAAATTAGAAGTTGCATTGCCAGAAACCATGAAATAAATATAAAGCTATATTAGAAATTTTCTGTGCTCCATTAATGGAGTGTTTTAAAGCAAAAAGAACTTAAGAAAATTAGCAGCCTGTCATAAAGGAGCCAACAAGAAAAAAGAACGTAAAAGCCCCCAAAAAACCAAATCAGAAAGTTATTTAACACAACCCTAAATAGGCTTAAAACGATTTCTTAAACCTCTAAACAGTGCTTACACAGTTGGCCCCTCACATTTACAAGCTGACAAACACATTCTACACAGCCAAGGATATCTACAAAATTTAATTAAGAACGACCTGATTGTTATTTTCAAGACTGATACGTTAAAGATCTATGATTTCACCCTTAAAATAATTTACTATTTGATTTCCTTTATAATTCATTACAATCATTCCATAACACTTAATTATCATCATTTGTGTAGGAAAATGTATTACATTAGCCTTTTTAAAGCATTCTAGCTGACATGGGGACCCAGATTTTTCAAACAAAGTAACATCAGAACTTGTAAACTGTAGGCACAAGGGAAAGTTTCAGGGGGAGTTTAATTCCCCAGATAAGTTCAGAAAATAAAAATGAAATGTTAGAATACTTGTTAATAAAGAAAGTCTTGTTAAATCTATATGCACACGTTATTTTTCTAAAATTGTTTTTTCCTCTATTTTAAAATACCCTGGTCTACAAAGAGGTAAAAAATAGGCACCCTAAAAAAATTTTTAATCTTTTGAAATGGGTCTATGTTTGGATATTAATGAAATAAAATTAAATTGGTTTAGACTAGTAACAAATATATTCTCATTAGCTTTATGCATCTAATTTGGGATCTTGCATCTAATCTTACTTGTAAGTCTTTCTGTGAGAGGCATCTTAGTCATGCTTTTAGCTTGATGCTACTTAAAAAAACTATTGATCCTCACTTAGGGGATACACTGATGTGTGAGTTGAGTATTGGATATCAGGGATTTTAGTGGGGCTTTTTAAATTGTATATTTTTATAGAATTTATTAAAAATATATTAATGAGGGGGAGTTATTATAAAAATGATAATTTTTCAAGGAATTGTTAATTTATTTAAGAATATAGTGAGAAGGTATGAAGGAAATTTAGAGTCAGTTCCTTCAGTTCTAATAGAAATTGTCTTTTTTTTTTCATAGAATCACAGAGTCACAGAATCAGCCAGGTTGGAAAGGACCTCTGAGATCATCAAGTTCCATCCTTGATCCAACACTGCTGTGGTGACCAGATCATGGTACTGAGTGCCACCTCCAGTCTCATCTTAAAAACCTCCAGGGACAGAGAATCCATCACTTCCATGAGTAGCCCATTCCAGTGCCTGATTACCCTCTCTGCAAAGAATTTCTTCCTAATATCCAACCTAAACCCCCTCTGGCAGAGTTTAAGACTGTGCCCTCTTGTCTTACTGATAGTTGCCTGGGAGAAGAGACCAACCTCATACAAGCTTTATAAACAGGAGAATGCAGGAAAAAAATGACTTTGAAAATAAGTGGTAAATTAACCTGAGATACTTAACTTCTTGCCTTGAATCTATGATTAGTTAAAAAGAACATTATGTTATTATCACAGAGGAGAAAAAAACCTGAGCTTACTTTGACTGAAAACTCTGTAATTACCACCTTGCAAATTAATACTGTGTGGTTCGGTACTGAATCTTAACCCAAAAGCTTCAGCATTCTTCAAGTTTTCATTGGAAATCTATAGATATTTTCTAACTCCAGGTACCCTTCAAAACTTTTTCTTATTATTGACAGACCTCTTGAAGGCTGCACAAGAGCACCTGTGTGCAAACATGTATGAAAAAATTCCTTCATGAGCCCTAACTTTGATGTTTGATGTTTGACAGCTTACACAGTGCCAAATAACCTTATTCTCTGAAATCAGAAGCTGTTCTGGTAAGAAAATAGTTGTTCTCCTCAAACTACTGCATGACAAAGCAGTGCACTCTTTCCAGAAACGCCCTCTCAGCTTCTGCCGTGCTTTAAAATGGCCACTGCCAAGGACTAAAAGGTGAGTGAAAAACAAACTGTACATATAATCTTCAGATCAAAGTGGTCAAAGGTGAGGAAATGGTTCAATATATATTGTTTTTTCCAGAAGGAGACAGGCCCTCAAGACAGGACAAATAGCAATAATTAAAAAATAAACTCACGCCTACAAAGTTTTGAAATCTGCATTAAGTCTTAGCTTTCTGAAACTGTAAGAGCTTCTAAACTTCCCAGGGATAATGGGAAAATCATTTGGAAGTGGACAGAACTTGAGTACAATATTCCAAAGCTCTCTACCATGTGTATAAAAATGTAAGAACATGATTTATTTAGAAATATGTACTTACATTGAACTCTTAAACGTTATCCCTCAAGATTCAAAACCTTTGTCAGTAATTACATATGTGAATAAAATATTATTGTATAGCACAGTCTACTCCCATTTTAAGGTTTTCTCATGAAGAAAACCTTCATTTATTTGAGGGGAAAATAAAAAAATCAGAAGCATGAGAAACAGATAGACCTTGCAGATAAATCAGTTTTTCAGGAGCTTGCCTGAGTCCTAAGTGCTTTTTGAAAATAGATTAATGAGAGAAACAGCAGGTGATTTCCCCATGAAATCTTGCATGTAAACCACATATGGGTGACAATCTTCCAAAATTAATTTGGACAATGCAATATATCTTTGTGATTGGCAGAGGAATATAGTGGAACTCCAGTGCGATTTTAAAAGTTCACATGTATTATGTAGAAGGTTTAGGAACATAATGCATTTTGTTTACTTTTTCACCTAAGGCAATTAAAAAACCTTTTTTTTTTTTGAACTTTTGTCTGTGCATATTTCTTCTCTTCCCAGCTTATAATCAGTGCTCTACATAAAGAAACTTGCCACTTCGTTTTAAATCCAGAAACATCAAGAACTATAATACTAAAGCACTCTCTTGGATCTACTGTTTAATAACATGCAGTATTACAGTGGATAACATGAACAAGCACCAAAGTAAACATGAAAAGTGACCCATTCGTTGCCGACTCATGTTATGAGATTGACACTTTGTACCTCATTTTTGACTCTCTTCCCTGTCCCTGCCCCTACATTCATGGCTACCACTACTTAGTAGTTTTCTTATTCATCCTCTGACTCCAATTTGTTGAGTGACTCTGATTTATCTTGTTGAAACCAAACCATTTTATTTTGTTCCAATGGCTGCTCTGTACAGTCAGGCTAAAGGACAAAGAGGTGGCCAATAAAATAATAAAAACTAGAATGATAATTTTGAGCAGTTGAGGTCTATGATCTCTGAATCCAGACTCTACTCAAGTAAAAGCTTGCTTGGAAACACAATGATATGAAGAGATGTCACATTTGCTTAATGTTCTCAACACACCTTTCAAAAGTGGGTTCATTTTGTTTCCATAAAAATAAACAACAAGATAACTTATTAGGACTGCTTGTTGCAAAGGCTCCATCCTGTAAAAATGAAAAAAAATAGAATTTAATTGATATTACTGCCTTTCAGGGACTGAAATTTTAGCCACAGTGAAGCTAACCTTCTCATAAAATTCTGATTTGACACTGCAGTGAAATTCTCATAAATAACAAGGTCATAAACCTTCAATATCCTACTAAGAATATTCCTGCAGACAGTCAGGAATTTGTCAGCATTCCACCCATCATCCTGGTTCTTCTGCATCAAGATTTATGTAAGAAGATTAACAAGATGGCACCAAATGCTGCACAAAGGCCTCACCCTACCTTTTTTTTTTCTTTAGGAAATAAATTTAATCTGCATATAGATTATTTAAACAAAAAAAAAACCCTTCCCAATCAAAAACAAACAAACAAAATCAAAACAAAACCAACAGTGACAACAGAAACACCACGCAAACCCTGAATTTAGAATCTTAAATGTAGACCTTGGAATTTTTTTAATTTCCCAGTGCAGAAATATTACTGTTACACTGAAATAGCAAAATTCGTGACTGTAATAAATTTAATCTTGTATTACAGGGTTTAGTCTTTTTTTTTTTTGTTAATGTTACTTCTAAAGGCTTCATAAATATACATAGCATTATAGTTATATATATGTAACTTTATACATACAAATACATATTTTTACATATTGTACATGTAGTAATATTGTATCTAACATTAGTAATTGCAGACTGTTTAGAAAAATCTTACAGAGCACCAAATGCAATTTGTTGTATAAATCCCTTAGTACTCAAAATTTAGAAGATACAAAATTGAGATACATGAGCAATCATGGGTTTACTAGTACAAACTCCAGGAATTTTTTTTTTTTAAACCTTAAACAAGATATTCTGTAAAGCTGACCTGGTTCATTTTCTATTTAAAGAAATGAGGTCAAGTTCAAAACCCACCTAATCAGGTTCAACTTTGTTAGAACAGTTTTTAGCTACTGTATATTTCTGTCTCATTAATGTTAATCCGGAAGTGGAAGAGTTTACAACAAATTGAAGAGTTTACAAAAAATTGAAATATCACCATGACTTTATATCTAACTCACTGTTTGGTAATAATGTTGCTTTGAGCCTAATTTGAAACTGGAAAATATCATTATAGAAAGAGTTTCCCCATAAGATCCCATCTTGATATCTCAGATGGAAGGCACTGAAAACCACAAAAGTTATCATAGAGTGTTGGAAATTTGCATTTAAAAGATAGATTTTTTGCAAATAATATTTCCATGAAGGACAGCTGAATCGCCAATCACTGTAATTCTGAGATGTCTGCTGGGCTCAGCAGTTTTATTACACAGATCAATTTTGCATTACCTCCCTCTGGCTTTGAGTGTCTGTGAGTGCTCGTAGAGGGAGGTCATAAAACATTTATAGATTTAAGAATGTAAATTGCAGCAAAGAATGAATCTTCAATCTATGGACAGATACAAAAGGGTTTTTTCTGAGAAGTCTGTGGTGAGCATTTGCCCCATCTCACACCCTATAAAATTTTCATTTTAATTTCCTTCACAGATTTTATCTTCTGATTAGTATTTGGGATTCTAATATTTAGTTCTAAATCCCATATACACTAAAAATGATATGCAACCATGCATAAAAATAATATGCAACTGTATTATTTACTTCTTATTAATATCCCATGTACTTAAAAAGTGGGAAAAATAAACCATGTTTCCATTCTGCTCCCATGATAAAACCATCAGGCAATTCAAAAAAGCACAGGAAGATCACACTGACAAAAGGGTGTATTGTAGCACTTTGCAACACAAGGACTGGCCTATTTCAGATCAAATGTGAACAGAAAAATGGCTTATTTTGTTTTATTTCATATGAAAAAGTTCATGCAGAGTGCTAAAAATGTCCAACTTCTCTCTTAACATTTTGTTATCAAAATCATATAATCTTTTAAGCTAAGCTTGCTATGGTCATTGAGCTCCTAATGAAGAAGTCCATTTGAGGCTTTGTACCTCACAGCGTGGACACTCAGTCCTTTCTGAAAATCTACAGTATGAAAACAGGACAAAGATTTCAAGTTCTGAAACATAGAGTAAGTCAGTGATGAGAAAACCACAGAATTCTCAAACTCTTTTTGTATGGACACCTTCCAGCATCTTTTGAATAATTTACTAACACAACAAAAGGGATAAACTGGGAAGGATGCAGAGAAGCATGCCTTCAGGCAATCGCTAGCAATGGGTGTGACCACTGAAGTCAACGCTGAAACTAGTCTATGAAAAAATGAGAACAAAGGTGAAAATAAACCATAAAGTAATTATACAGAGACAGTGATTAGCCGTAAGGACACAGAATGCTGAAAGTACTATCCACAACATACAAATTCTGCTGGGAAGATACTATGAAATAAAGGAGGGGAAAAAAGTCAATAGTCCTAATAAATTAAATCAGGAGAATATCAAACACAATACACATATATATCTGAAAACTCAGTAGTCTGTCCTACTTAACCCATGCTTTGACCTCCTTTCTCACAAACTCTAGAAAGCTAAGTTATTAATTCAAAAACTGGGTAAGTACTAATCTTGAATCTGATTATAATCAAATGACTAAGCAGCAGACAGGTATTCTATATATATATACATGCTTATATACATAAGGGTGTTTTTTAGACGTTCTCGGTGTTACAGAATGACAAAGTAGTTGAGCTTGGAAGAGACCTTTTGAGATGGTCTAAGACTACTCATGTGCTTCTTTTCATATACCCAATTGTAACTGGAATTTCCTTCTATATCAGTACCTAACCTCTTCCTTTCAGCCCACCTCATGAAAAGCAAACAGTGGATTTCTATAATCAAGTGTACATAATTCAGGAGAAAATTAATCAGCAACTTGCAATTCATTTAGGATCACATTTATTAAGCTCTGAAGGTCTCATCTGAGCATCAGTGAATGTCATATGCCGATTTTACAATATTTACTTCTTATATACTTTATAGGTTGAAATTCCATTTATATGTCTTGCCTTTCTATGATAATGAAAATTGAAATCTAATATCCGCAATACCGAAGTTTTTTTTCACAGCTAATCAATAAAATTCAGGACCTTTAACCACAGCTTAAGTTTGGCCTTAGAAATGACAAATGAAACCTTGAACATCTGTGCAGGACCAGTACGGGAAATATATGCAAATGAATTAATGTAGGAGTCAAAACATACAATTTCTCTCCCTATCAATACCATTGATGTTTATTTTCTTTCAAATTCAGAAGTCATTCAGTCTTATCTGCATAGGGATAACAGCTATTTACGACAAGGTGCTCACCAGCAGATTCTACTCTTCGATCCCTGGGGATGCAAGGTAGCAATTACACATCTTCTTTCTTGTGTCTTTCCTCTGAAGTCTTTAGTGTGAGTTACTAACCCCAGCTCAGCTCCCTGTCTTTCTCAATTCTGTTCTCACTTTTATTCAGTGCTATACTGTACTTCCAGTGTTTCCTTGTCACTGAGTTTTTCATAACATAACAGAACATCAAAATCAAAAGTTTTCCTCAAACCTAAAAGCCCCAAGACAGAATATGTATAGAATAAGTCATCATTCACATAACAAAGTGAAATGCTACCCTCTAAAATTAAAGTCTTTGTGAACCACATGAAAACTGTGAGGTTTGTTTATTGGTTAAATCATAGATTTAAAGGATTTTTCAGGTGGAAGACAAATGCAAAACCCCCAAAACATCTCCATCCATCAGGTCAATTCAATACCCGAGACACCTTTCAAGACCCTTTCCAGAGCGGGAAAAGTATTTCTTAAGAAAATGATCTGGCTTTGTTGTTTCTTTTTTTTTTTTTTAAAGGGACAAATGACAAAATTTTATCTGTGTCTCTGGAAAAAGAAGCTGATGATTCCAATATTTCTACCTGATCTGAGAGAAACATGTAATTTAAAGTAAATATCTGCAAAATTACACCAAACTTAAAAACGGTAAGTCAAAAAGTCTAACATAAGACGTAATGTAGTTATCTGAACCTCCTGTAATAATATTGTGTCATGTATGACAGCTAATAATTTCCTTTAAAAAGAGAGATGCACTCTACAAAGATCTGTGAGTGAGTTTTAGCACTTTTCAAAGTTAAAACATGATTCTTTCTGATTGTATAATGAGAGCAAACAGGTAACGGTGCTGAAATACCATAGTATTTTTGCAGAAAAATCTGGAGCAAATCAGCTGTGTGAAGCTTTAACACTTCTCTATTCTGATACTGAAGACTAGATTCTATATTTAAAAAAAAAATATTCCTTTAGCATTAGTAGTAGCACTCCCTGCAAGTGCTGATTTTCATCCATCACAGCAAGTCATTCAGATTGTGTCCTCATGTTTGTCTGTTAAAACTACAGTTCATGTAAAGCATTCCAGGTTATAATTAACCTCTACAACCAACACTGAGAGATTGTTCCACACCTAAATGCATCCCCCACTTGTTCTTCAGTGAGAAACGTAAGCCAGGGTTTTTTCTCCCTCCAAATTATTTCCACACTTTGTCAAAAACTAGATAGTGGAAGAAGGGCAATGATTGTTTATAACTAACTAACTGAACAAGAAAACCATTCAGTGCCTATATATTTCAGTGCTCATGCATTTCAGTGTTTTGATATGAATTGTGAAATGCCTGTAGCTCCAAGAATTACGGCAGAATATCTCAGCAAGGCTGTACAAAGTCCAGAGGTATGACAATTTAGTTCAGGGCAGTTTTGCTCCAAGAAAATCATGCCTGATAATGTATGTTTAAAACTGCTTTGCTCAGGGCAAGTCTTATACTAGTGTTTCTTCATTCTTGGTGTTGGATACGATATTCTAGCAAACATGAAGTTAGAGTATTATATATTAGTAGCCCTTTTATCAGGGAGCATCTTAATTCCCTATTAAGGTAGAAAATGAATGCACAGATCTAGGAACAGAAGCTAATTTTTTTAATTTTAATTTCTGAACTGGACTTTCCAAAAACTTTGGCAACTACACAGACATTGGCTGCATATTGATCTACTGTTATGCAGTCATATTAGCATTAACAGCGATTTCTTCAGCTGCACAAGTGAAATCATAATTCATGTGTGTAATTCATACATGAAAGATGTGTAATGTTACCATGTAGTTTCACATGATAACATAGAAGTAATATTTGGCTCTGAATTCCAAGTGGATACCCATGGTCTTTGGCAATTCAGTAGACTAACAAAGGTAGAAAAAATGAATGATGACTCATGGAGATACTATTTTAAAAACTGGAGCAATATGAGAAGAGATATACTTTGATATAGTTGAGGAGCAGAAGCATCTCTTCCTGCAGAAATCAACCTCTTCTGTTTGCTAAACAAAGCTGAATTAACTCAGTCTTGCTCCCTTTAGAAAATACCAAAGAACATCAAGGCAATATGATGCCTTTTGGGGAGAAGGAAAAGAAAAGACATTGCAGAAAGATTTAATAAACAGTAGCAAGGATTGGCAGATAAGTTCAAACCTGATAAGCTTTCACTGACATTGTTTATGTTGCATTTTAACTACCTCAATGTTACTGCAGCATGCAAACACAATTATTCCACATGATTTTTATGAACATTGTATGATGGTTCTCCCTTCATTTGGTTTAACTGTGTTTCACTTTCAATATTTCTGAAAAACTTGCCTGATATGAGTTTATCTCCATTTGTCTTCATGTGTTTATGTTGATGATATGTGAAAGGGTTTCTGTTACTTCTTTTCCTTCTTTTTGTTTTTTTTCAACAAAAATACATTATAATAAGATTATCTCAAACACCTAGTTTGGGAAAATCTACAAGTAGCACAAAATGGAAGAGCAGTTTTTGCTTTCTCTTTAACTATCCACAAGTAAATGGGTTCTCTGTATTCCATTTAGTCCAGTATTTTTCTGTTTCATATTGTGCTCTCTTTTTGAGTGCTAATTTTCCTTCTGACTCATGTGTGCATTTGTTGGATTCTCTGGCTGTGTCTTTGTCTACTTCAGAATTTTATGGCATATAATGTTAGCCTATAAAAGTAAATACCGTGAGATAACATAGAGACATCATCAACAACAACAAAAAGATACTTTTTAAACAGATATTAAGACAACTCCAAACTCTAATTTGTGTTTCTTTTAAATGTATTCCCTGGAGGGTAAATAAGATAAGCATAAATTCTCTTCTTGAAGTTTCTTTTACATCTTTCTATCTCCTAAGTTATTTATGCTCTCTTCTAAACCAGAGAATACATAAAGTGAACAGGAGAATCATATGTTCTATGGACTCCACTAATATGGTTTGCATATTTCTAAGTAAAATAAAAGCATTTTATGTCCAGGTTACTTATACACACATGCTATGTTAATTTTCCTTGTGAGGCAAGGACTCTGATAGTAGGGGTATAGATAAGTAATATCTGTTTGTGTGAATGGATGGCTGTATATCTTCCAAGTAACTCTGACTCAGTAGCTTATATCAATTATTTTCCTGTGCTTCAAGGAGGATGACAGTGGTTATACAACTCTTGAGTTATCTATTCTGTGGATGATGCACACTGCAGTACAGCTAACAAGCATAAAGTTATCAGCATAAGCAAGAAATGAAATTAGTTCTCTGAAGTTCAACTTGTGCATGCATGGAAACTTTAAATATAAAAAGCAAGAATCTAATCGTTAATGATTATAACTAGTGACTGAAATAAATTCTTTAGTGAAGAGAAAAAGGTCAAAAGACTTCTTAGCATGCAAAAACAGACAAAAATGGCTCAATATATAGTCAACTATTTTCTGATTTAGACTTGTATACACTGTTCAGTATCCCTTGTAAGCATGCCATATGGAAAATACTTTTCCATATGTAGTAGGTAGGCATCTGGTCATTATAAAATAGAAAAAAACCAAAACAGTTTCATTCTTCTTTTCAATTCTACTTCTAGGAATCTGGGCTACAGTGATAATATCTCCTATCATTTGTATGACTTAGCATAATTACACGTGCAAAGTTTAACCCTCTTAAGTCTTAATTTTATATCAATTATCAAATAGCTTTACATTGTGCTATATAAACTTATGTAAGAAAGTTATTAATGAACTCATAAAAATTAGATGAAAACTAACAATATAACCGAACTATCCTACATTTCTTCTATGTGAAAAATCTCATCTGATTTTTGAAGTAACTCAAATATTTTACTAGATCAGCTACAGAATGATACCTGGACACATTAAATTTGTGTGACAGGTCTGTACCTTTGTTCGTATATTAAATTTGATGTGTTAATTTTGTCATTTTGTCATTGTATAAAGACTGGTTGCTATACTTTGTAACCAAATTTTTTACCTTTTTTTCTGTTTTGTTGGTGTGATTTGGCTTTTTTTTTCATTTTAAAATTTGGCATATTTTAATCCAGTTTTGGAATTTATGATATGTTGGCTTAGTTAATATCATCTGGGTTTACCAACCAGCCCCCTGGGGCTGAAAATAGTTTTTCCAAGAGAATTTCTGGAGCAAAGCCAATCAAAAGTTTTAGTAACATCTCTGCCAATTATATATTTAAGAAAACAGAAGAGAAATTTGTTGCACATGAGAAATTAGGAGCCGTATAGGGAAAGAGGGAAGCCCCAAGTGTGTGCCAGGCCTCCCTTCTCTCCCGGCCCTGGGCCAGGGGCAGGTGTGGCACTGAAGATCCCATGGCTGAGACATGTAACAGAGTGGAGGAAAAACTCTAAAGGAAGATGACCTGGATGAGAAATACTGCAGAAGGAATTCCAGGCCGAGAGATAGCACAGCCTCCAAGGTCAGAGCAGGCAGCCAGAGGAGAGAGAAGAGAATCCCAAAAGGGGCGTGGGGGGGGGGGGGGAGGATGGGGTGTCCTTTTCTCCCTCTCTCTCTTTTCTCTCCCTTCAGCAGGGAAGAAACTGAAAACTAAAAACCCCTGCCACCTGTGGAAGACTGCTGAGGAGCAGAGACCCCCCTCTGCAGCTCATGAAGGAGCCCATGCCAAAGCACAGGAGTGCATACAGAAGATGTGACTCCATGGGAGGCCTAAGATAAAACAGAGTCCTGCTGGAGACCTGTGTCCCATGGAGAGAGAGACCTATGCTGGAGCGAGTCGACCTGATCTCATGATCCCAGCGAGGGATCCATGCTGGTGCAGCTGAATTTGTGACCCTAAGGGACAGCAGAGAATGGAAAACCTGTTGCCCGAAGGTGGACTCACACTAGGGAGGTCCCTCAAGGACTGTCTCTCGTGAGGAGGGACCCCACAGGAAACAGGGGTGGACTCAAAAGCCATTATTCCTGTGACCCTGTGGTGAAGACCATGGTAAGGCAAATGTCCCCTTGCAGTCCATGGAGGACCCCACAGGGCCCAAGTAACCCCCAGCCTCCAGTCTTAGTCCAGGAGGGGATAAGCCCAGCCCTGAGGTTAACATGGAAGAGAGAGAGAGAAAGAGAAAGACAGGAGCTGTCATCCTAAAGATAATAGAAGAAGAACTTTCAAGTGCTGCAAAATTATTTAGAAGTTCTGTAGCTCTGGAAGTGGAAAATAAACTGCTTCTCCTCAAGAACTGATAAAACGGGAGAGGGGTACTTCTGTAAATACATAGCACTTTTACCTAGTTAGAATTATTGTATATATAGTTCTTCAGTTTTTATCTTGCTAGTAGTAAATCCTAATATTATTCTCCCCACATCAGATCTCTTTTGTCTGCATAAACCTTCTCTCAACTTATAGCAGTTATGTGGGGGGTGAGAGAAAATTGGCCCAAAGCAAACCCATGACATTTTTGGTGGAGAATGTGGGCAGAGACTGCCAGGAGAGGCAGGGGCCGAATCAGATCGTGACACATCTACAGTGAGAATGCCTTTTATTTGAAGTTACTTTCCACTACCGTGCCAATGATGCAAAAGTGTTGTGACCTATGTGTTTGTGTTAGGTGTCCATTACCATTCAATCTCCCTCCCCTGCTAATACTCAATCCAATCTTACTCAAGGTCTGAGTGAGAAAAAGGTTTCTTTTTCATCTTTATTTAAAAAATTTGACAATTGTTTCAGTAAGTGTTGACTTTTGAGCAGGGACTAAAAATTTGCAGCTTTCCTTTGGAAGAGCTCTATTTCTTTTTTAGAAAGTGAAAATTGAGATTCCTGTAAAAATTTTCAAATGCAAAGACACAAAACTTAACTTTCTTGTTCTTTTGCTACATGCTGTAGCTTCATGCTTAGAATAAGAAGAGCTGTCACTTTTATTGTCAGTGCTTTTTATTTGACCTAAGCATATTGGAAGAAAGATAATAATAGCTTAATTTGAGTAAAAGCAAAGGAAAAAGGCTGCTCTGGAGAGACTAACAAAATTGCTAGCAAGCCCAGAGAGAAAGACTATCAGGAGGAATGGATAACACTTGATGAAAGTGGAAAAACAGGCCTGAGGAAGAGTTGACGAGGCCAGAAGGAAAGAAGCAGGGAGGAAGAGATGTTACCAAGCAGTCTGTACAACAGTGGTACTAGATTGATTCTGACTGGTATTCTTTTCCTAGCAGATTTTCTTAGAGAAGAAATAAAAATTCAAAGGAAATAAGCTGAAATAAGAGATATCAGATCTTACATCTATTTCCAGCAGTGTGCCCAGGTGGCCAAGAAGGCCAAGGGCATCCTGGCCTGCATCACAAACAGTGTGGCCAGCAGGAGCAGGGCAGTGATCCTTCCCCTGTACTCAGCACTGGTGAGGCCACACCTTGAGTATTGTGTTCAGTTCTGGGCCCCTCAGTTCAGGAAGGACATTGAGGTGCTGGAGTAGGTCCAGAGAAGAGCAACCAGGCTGGTGAAGGGACTGGAGCACAAGTCCTATGAGGAGAGGCTGAGGGAGCTGGGGTTGTTTAGTCTGGAGAAGAGAAGGCTTAGAGGTGACCTCATCACTCTCTTCAACTACCTGAAGGGAGGTTGTAGCCAGGTGGGGGTCGGTCTCTTCTCCCAGGCAACCAACAATAGGACAAGGGGACATGGGCTCAAGCTCTGCCAGGGGAGGTTTAGGTTAGATGTTAGGAAGAAATTCTTTACAGAGAGGGCAATCAGGCATTGGAACGGCCTGCCCAGAGAGGTGGTGGATTCACCATCCCTGGAGGTTTTTAAACAGAGATTGGACGTGGCCCTTAGTGCCATGCTATAGTAATTGGAGTTGGATTAGGGGTTGGACTTGATGATCTTGGAGGTCTTTTCCAACCCAATCTGTTCTATGATTCTATGATTCCATTAAAAAAAAAAAAATTGTGATTTAGGCATTGTACCTAGGCTTCTGCAACCTTGTGGTTCCACACCCACTCAGACCAATATATCTGTATTGTAAAAACAGATTTTAGACTAATTGGGAATAATGGAGAGACAACAGCAAAATACAACTAAAAATATTCCTCTTTCATCCACTCCACACTTGAAATGACCTGTTAAGTTCTGGTTTATTGGTGGCATCACCTAATATGTGTTACCTAGCATCTAACAGCTCTGCTGAGAAATGACTCAAAGAAAAGGCAAAAAATAACTACATATCTGTACATCTGCTAACAATGGAATCAGCAAAGGGTAATGCATTTTAAAATATTAAAGGGGAAGCAGATGCTCTGTGCAAACTTAAGAAAAAGTCTTGTGCTTACAGGCTGTCAGTAGGAATTCCCATGTGGGACTGGCTTTCTCCATTCCACTGACTTTGGCCTCAGCTTGCCACTGAATCCAAATGTGAAAATACTGTCAGAAGATTTAGTGTAGATTCACCTGGGGGCAACAATAGAAGGGGAGGAAGAAACATAAACAAACTCAAAGTGGCATATCTAGTTTTTTGTTAAATCTATCATTTACACCACCATCATTGACTTTCTCCAGATTTATAGAATCATAGAATCATAGACACATTAAGGTTGGAAAAGACCATTGAGTCCAACCATTAACATGGCACCCCCATGTGCACCACTGCAACATGTCCCCAAGTGACACATCTACACTTCTTTTGAGCACTTCCAGGGATGTGATTCCACCATGTCTCTGGACAGCCTGTTCCAGTGCCTGACCACTCATTCACTGTAGAAACAATTTTCAACACCCAATCAAGATCTTTCCTGGTGCAGTTTGTGGCCATTTCCCCTTGCTCTGTCATTTGTTACAAGGGAGAGGAGGTTGACCACCACCCTTGCTGCAACCCCCTTTCAGGTAGTTGTAAAGAGTGATGAGGTCTCCCCTGAGACTTCATTTCCACGGGCTAAATAACTCCAGTTTCCTCAACTGGTTCTCACAAGATTAGTGCTCCAGACCCTTCACCAGCTCTATTGTCCTTCTCTGGACATGCTCCAGCACCTCAATGTCTTTCTTGTAGTGAAGGCCCAGAAATAGACACAGAATTCAAGATGCAGCCTTACCAGCACGGACCACACCATTTCTGACACAAGACAGGATACCACTGGCTTTCTTGGCCACCTGGGCACACAACTGCCTCATGTTCAGACAGCTGTAGAACAGTACTGTAAATCTTATTATTTCATGTTTGACTAAAGGAAATTCTAAAATTACTTACATGAGTTATTTTGACTATACACACAGGAAAAACAGCTCAAAACGCTTTTTTTTTGTATTTTTTCTTGCCAGATAAACATATCTTCAACAGACAAATGTCCATTAGCCGTATATACAATGCAGTGCCTACTACTTAAGAATAATATTTAAAGTCTTTTTTATACAGAAAAAAAAGAGACAAAAAAGAGAAATTGTTCATGTGTGATTTGCTGATTTTTATCAGGCTTGGATAACTAATAAATTGTCATTAAGAAGTATCAGAAAACACACTGATTTTGAGGCTATGATGAGCAGACACACTCACTGCATCAGAAACCTATTTCACATCCACAGGATAAAAAGATAGTTGAAAGACAAACTGCATTGTCCTGCAATAATGAAAGGTGATCAAGTGACAGGTGAATGCCACTGTTTTGTATAAATAGAACCATGCACTCAACCACCAAATGCAGTAAGAACGTAGAAGCAGAGAAATTAATTTTTGCCTCCTGTTTCTCTGTAGTCCTTGTGAAAAACTCTAATACTGCTCTTGTTCTAAAAGTAAAGGACGAAGACCATCTTTCAAGAATAGAAGCAGAAGATGAAGTCAGAACCATGTCTCTCTCTTTTGTACTCCAGGGACTTCACATACTAAGTATGTGAATATTTCACACATTTTTGTTGTGAAAGGGAAACCCAAAAACATATAAAATCAATCCTGAGGTGCAACCATCAAAGAAAATCCAACTAGAACAATGAGAAATAAGAAGATACCATGTGAAGATAACGTCAAGCATTTTAATGAGGGAACAAATATAAATACACGGGGAAAATAATCCATTTTCATGGATTCCCTAGTAGAAGTGTATTTTATGTCCCAGCAATCTAGGTTGTATCCTTCATAAGCAGATAAGCCTGCAGATCAAAACAAACAAAAAAGAAAAAACAAAATGTGCACATCTTCTATGGAATGTGTTTAGGATTTTTCTCCAAAAATTTTCTTGTTGCATTCTGGCTAGCCTATAAAAACTCACAGGAATTTATTCTTTTTTTTTAATCATTAGCGAACTGCTACAGTAAAACAATACTTTTAACATGTCTCAGCTCTGCAATCTACTAAAGATTTTTCAGAGATTCTCACTCTATTTCTTAGAATAGTTCATGTACATGCCGAAATTCTTATGATACAACCGAAAGTGGAACAACATAAAGCAAAAGCAAAAGTCTCATATTGGTCATACTAAAAAAAAATTAAGTGCTGAATACTTCACTTGACTGGCATGTAGCCCAGTGAAAGGAACAACCTTCCAAAAAAGCAATGATCACCAGTTATCATAGGTTCATATTTGTTTCAAAAGATGATAATTCTATTTCCAGAATTACTATAAAATAACCATTGTATGAAAGGTTAAAACATTCTTTTCTGATTATATGTACTTGCATTAAGTCACTCAGCTACCATAATGGAATAAAACCCACTCTGAGTTAAGCAAAAGGACCACCAGCACAAACAAGGTCTGTGCCAGTAGTAAGTCACGCTTGGCACACAATAACTATTCCACATAGGCTGGTATGTATAATATCTAAACACAAGGCAAGTGATTTTTGTCTTCTTTTTTGTCCTCTGTGAATATTTGATAACATTACATGGATATAGTTCTAATGAAAAAAAAAAGACACTCTGTGTCCTAAAGTCTTATAAAAAGCGGAAGAGTCTCTACAATATGTCTCCAGAAAGCATAGTTTAAAGGGCAAAATCTAATTCTCCTTCTAATTTAAATTGAACCCTCAGATTTCACCATCCTGCTTGAAATACAATCTTACCTTTGCCTATTTTATATTTTTCTTTTAAGCCTTTCATTTCTTTCCTTTTCTCCTTTTAGTGTCAGATGGTTTTCCCACTACATAAGTAGCAATGCGTGGTGTTAATGTACGCCATACGAGTACTGAAAACCTGAAATTCTGTTGGGTCAAAAATCTGGTACTTTTTTCTGTAGCCTTATTTGGCATAAAAAACAAACAAACAAACAAAAAACCAACCAACTAACCAAACAAACGCTATGGAGGTTTGCTTTAATATTTCTTTTCTGTGTCCTCATTTTTTCCCACAGGCTGCCAAGTATTCGCATCTGTCTTTCTTTTTTCTTCATTTGTCAACTTTCTAGATCAATGATGTGCTCCAGTTTACACATGATTTTCCTTAAATAAGATGACCAAAACTTAACAGCTCATTTCCCTCCTCAGGAATTAAACATTATGTTTCTCAGCATCAGAGATGCCTTATTGCCTTACCTAAGGGCCAACAGTTTGCAGCTCTGTAACCATGCACCAAGCTTCTGTGGCAAGGTTATTCCCCCTGTTTTTCCACATATACACTTCCATGAGCTGCAGACACCATTAATACTCATCCTTTATCCTTTAAATAAATTAATAGACTGTCTTTAATTCTCAAGGCTGGACAAAGGAGCCCTATACTTTTAGCATGAAGAGCTTTCTCCTATTACAAGAGCTGACTGGTGTGTCAGCCCATAATTTGTATAGCTTGAAAGACAAGACAAGGTCTGGAACATGTTTATAGTTTCACATCAAAGAAAATGAATGTTGCACAAATTCATCCAGGAACTAAGCCAGAGTGCAGACTGGAACACTTTTAAAAAACATTGCAAATCAATGAAATCATCAAATTCTCAAATCTAAACAGACAAGAAACATCATCAGATCTGATGGGGTTTTTTCATCCTCTGACGTGTTTAAAGAAATACAGAAAATTGATGGAAATCAGAAACACAGATAGGAATCAGAAATGGTTACAAAAGCTTTTTAATATGTAGGACTCATGTTTCTCCAGAAGCTTGAGTTCCTTAATTCATTTTTTGTAAGCACAAAGGTATGCACCCATCCTGTGGTTTTTCACCATAAAATTTTCTGCTGGAACTTTTAGTCTTTAAATACGTAATGTTGGCCTTTGACACTTACTAGTCTTCCCTTCTTTTGATGCATTCCTCAGGACTTGTTGGCTGTTCACCACAGTTCCACTGCCAGCTCGTTAGTTCAGTTCCTGGCTAAGTTGCAACAAAGGCAGAGAGTTAAAGCCAGCAAACCACTGATTCATTTCCAGTCTCATCTACATCGTTTTTTTCTTCTTCCTATTTTGTTTGGTTTTGCTGATTGTTTTTTTATAAAATGCACAATAAATTACTTTTGAAGTATTTATTAGCTTTCCCTTTTTTAAACACTTTAATTGGGCTTTGTGGAAAAACTTACAGTTAATAGCTGTGCAATATCGTTCCTTTTTCTGCTCTGAAGAAAAAGCAAGATCTATTCAAATTACAGGACACATGTAAGTTGTCCAGTGATCCAGGTCAGTATGAAAATTCCAAATGCACAGTTAATTTCAGCTGTTTCTACTGTGCTGTCAGTACATCTTATCCCAAATGGAAGACATTTTTTACTGCTGTGCTCCTGGCAGGACACAAATATTCCTCAGGTGCTTCCTTCCCTGCTTCTTTAAAAGGCAACTGTCATCATAAAGAGTGAGCAACACCATCTCTTCTTCTGGGAGATGAGTATGTTTGATCATTTAGGTGCAGTAAAGATAAAATTAGCATCTGTTGTCTTTTCACAGATAACATACGAAAAAAAGGAAAGTTTCCACCCCTGCAAATAAACCACATGGACTGTCAGTGCTGTCAGTGTGAAATTACTTGGATTTTTCTGGGAGCAGGAAAAACAACACTTCATTATTTTGGTAACTGCATCATAGTTCTATTTTTGTATTACAATACATTTCATTTAAAATGGCAAATTAAAAAACAAACAAACAAAAAACCAACAACCAAACCATCCTGAAATGAAGAGATCTCATTTTGAAAACTGATGTATCTCAAAAATCTTGGATTTATTACATACTTCTAAGGTATTCCTCAGCAAGGCTTCAACATCCTAGAAACCACTGAAATTAGGTGGCTTGTGGCCCTGTTATCAGTAAATATCTCTCTATCATCTGAGACTGATGCACTCAAGAGAATTAGCACACTCTTTGAATATGAAAACAGAAAGATTAAATAACTGAAATTACTATTCTACCTAATACCAACAATTTAACAGGAAAGGAACTTCTACCTTTTTAAACAACCCAACTTAAAGTATTGTTGATATGTGGAATTATGACCAGTGAACACAAGAGACATGCATCTATGTGAAGCACAGCACTTGGAAAATAAGCCTATCAGCTGTGAAATACTCAGCAGACAAGTAAGATATTTCAAAAGAACCTATTTTAAAAATAATAAATAATCTTATTTTATAATTCATGGTTGATTATTTTCTTCACAAATCTTCTCTCTTCTTCTACCTCATTGTTTTCAGGAACTCTTCTGTTGTTTATAACTAAAATATTTTGCAAATTAGATACTGCCTTTTATTACAATTCTGCTTTATACTACATTTAATCCAAAGTGTACTTTTAAAAGATTCATATAAAACCATGTGCATTTAAACTAAGTAAAGATATTTATAGGAAATTATTCTGGCTGCCTGTGCACCTCAGCACCAAAGCAGGCACATCTAGTCACCCAGTACCACAGTTTGGATAATCAACATTATTATCAATGTTCCATCTTACACAAAGTTAGTACCTCTAATTCCGAGATCTTTGACTGTTGTTCATAACATCTCCTGTCCTCCTGCTCAAGCATATTCTTTTTATGCCAACCTATAAACCGCATTAGTAAGATCTACACTCATACATCCAAAGATCCAAACACACTATGGTTAACAATCTCCAGGTGACAGCAAAATGACATTTTTTTTATGTTCTCCAACAATCTATCTGTTTTGCCTCTCCCTCTTCCAGCTGCACACAGTCCTCTGAGATGTACCATCCAGGCCCTGCCCAAGATGTCCTATCACTGATAAATAATTGCTATAATATCTATGTATCTCCAGCTTCCCTAATAATAACAATTGTTTTTAAAAAAGAAAAAATATACAATTATCACTATTCATCTTCATTGCCTGTTATTCACTTTCCTCTAAAAGTCATTCTGCCGAACGTTGTTGTTATGGACATTTAGAGGCCACTTCATTCAACTTATCACAGAATATTCTGTGTTGGAAGGCACCCACAAGGATCGTCAAGTCCAGCTCTTGAGTGAATGGCTCCTACAGGGATCAGACCCACAACCTTGCCATTGTGCTCTAAGCCACTTAGCTAATCTCAGGATCATCTCAGCTGCCCCATGCAACTTATTTAGTGTGTCTGTTGCCACTAAACTGTGAGGTTGCATATGAATAATATGGGGATTTTCTCTCTTCCTTAGTGGTTTAGCTCAACAGTGATCTCAATTTTTTGCTACAGGTGTTCAGTAAGACTTGCCAGTTAGTAATGCTGCAGTGGGTTGACACAGGCTGGCCACCAGGTGCCCACCAAAGGCATACTATCACTCCTCTCCTCAGCTGAACAGGGGAGAGAAAATATAACAAAGGCTCATGGGTCGAGACAAGGACACGTTGCCTTTGCCACTCCCTTCTCGCACTCTTCCTCTTCTTCAGCATGTGATCTATCCCACGAAAGACAGTCCTCCACAAGCTTCTCCAATGTGATACGTTCCCCTGGGCTGCAGTTTTTCTCTAACTGCTCTAGTGTGTGTCCCTTTTTGTGGAGAGCAGTGGAAGCTTCTAGGGGGAATATTGCCACAAGGCCAAAGGAGGCAATCCCTCCCAGATAATCAGCCATGGGAGACACACTTGGAGTGCTGTGTCTTGTTCTGGGCTCCCCAGTGAAGGGCAGATATGTGCTCACTGGAGCTGCTCCAGTGAAGGGCTGCAAAGACCATGAAGGGACTGGAGCATCTTTCGTGCAAGGACAGGTTGACAGAACTGGGACTCCTCTCCCTGGTGAAGAAAAGACTCAGGGGAATGTTATCCATGTGTTTAAATACTTAATGGGAGAAGTAAAGAAAATGCAGCCTATGGGGTGCCCAGTGACAGGACAAGATGCAATAAGCATACACTGAAATACAGGACCTTACATTTAAACATAAGAAAAATCTTTTTTACTGTGAGGTTGGTCAAGCACTGGACAAGGCTATCCATAGTGGGTATGGAATCTCCATCTCTGGAGCTATTCAAAATCCCTTTGAACAGCCCTCAACTCCAACTGATTCTGCTTGACTGGAGGAGCTGAGCAAAAGGCAGGAGGGACTTCGGCAACGTCATCCACAGGGTGCCCTTTCAGCCTTCTTAGTTACTTGATTCAGGGAAAGAAAAGTTTAAAACAAACACCTAAGAAGTAAACAGAAAGAGCAGGAATAGGAAAGGAAATATGGATACCTCAGACACAAGAATCTATACAAGCTTTAGCTAATTTGCTTCAGCCTTCTGAGCATTTGATGTAACAATAGTTAGAGTGTCCATGCTTAGCAACCTAGTATTTTAGTACAGATGAATATATGAATTGTTATGTTCCTGACCTTTCTATGTATGTATCTACTAGAAAAAATCAGCAGTAGCATTTACAGGGTCTTGAAAGTAATAAATCAAATGCCTATTTCTAAAACATTTTTGCCCGGTTTTAGTGCACATGAATGATAAGGAAATCAGAGCAGTCAGGTCAAAACTAAAGGGACCACTGTTTCCATCACAAGAATCATAAACTGAATTATGAGTATTTGAAAAAGTTACACAAGACAAACTAGAAGCAAGGCCTTGAAAAAGTCAGTTAGAAAATTAAAATCATCTAAGCTTCAATAGCAGGTAATGGAATAAGATCTGAAAAATGAGGTGGTAAAATTATCAGATACAACCTTCAAGACTAACTATAAGATAGAACTTGAAGATTTAGAGAATCTCAGATATATATATAGTGTCTCTAAGCAAACATGAAAATTGTTAGCAACTTAGTATCTATGGACACATCTGAGAAGCACCCATTCTAGCCAACGCAGGAAAGATGTTTTACTTTCAAGTGTTATATGTGACGTTTCAGATAAACACAGCTTTACTTTGAATTATGAAAAGCTATTAAATATGTATCATCATCCTTGAGTTTACATAATCCTCATTCATACATTTTATAGAGTGGCAAAACCACTTAATTTCAGGTAATTGTTTTTCTCCTCACAATAATTGTCTTCTTTCACTTTTTTCCCTCACATTTTCCCTTACTAATTCTGCATTTTTACCACTAGTATTTTCCTCCTGTCATGCTTTTTCACACTAAGATATGAGGATCACACACCTGTCTTTCTGCATCCTCTTTCCTGCCTGTCTTGCAGCTATAACTTTCAATCTATCTTACCCTTCTTCAACTACCCTTCACTTCAAGAACTGAACTGCTGCTGAGGGCAGAGTTCATTTCTATCCCCTTTGGATTTTAGTACAGGGTGAAAGGGAAGTTTGTGAGGAAAAATCTGTCTTCTTGTCTCCTGCGAAGAATTACTCTCAATCTTCCCTTTGCTTTCATATTGAAATAAATGCTAATTAATTTTAACATCTCTGCAGCACAGAGAGGAGACTGTTCCAAACCACACAGTGATCCCTTATAGTTTTTGTCTGTCAGTTGCTTGCTAGAAACTTTCTTTGCTCTATTGCCTGAAAGTGGACCTGATGAGGCAAATGATAACATATTCCCAATGGGAGAAGGACAGAAATGAAGACTTTGGACTCCTTCTTTAGCTCTTCTAAAAGAAATTCCAGGGCAAAAATTTTCTATCAAAATGCAGGAATCATCCCTTGAGCAAAGTCAAACACAGCTCTGTAAAATGGACAATCCTCAGAAGACCTCTATACCACACGAGCAACCTTTGCCCTGACAATACTCAAAGACAGAGGAAAATAAGCAATGTCTATATTACTAAGTTAAAAAACATGAGTATACGCCAGTTAGAATCAGTTCTGCTGAATAACAGAAATGCCTGATGAATATGGAGCATAACCTTGGGTACAGATAAAAATAAAGGAACACAAGAAGAGCTGCTGTCAGAGACATTATAATAAGGCAGATGGTCTTCTGGCTTACAGGGGGTCATCTAACAGTTAACAACATTGTCTAAAGTGTGCTTCACTGAAAATATTGGAGCAAATGATGTGCTTGTAGAAGAGCAGCAAGGAAAGTTTTACTTCCTTTCATGGAATTCTACCTTATTACATTCTAAGCATTCCTTTTTTTATAGTTTCAAATTTTCTTCTCTGTAGTATGGAGTGTTATTTAATATCAATTCTGATTGCACCAGTAGATCATATACACAAGGAGTTTCTCTAATATTGACTGAAAATAAAGCTCTTTGCACTTGAGTCTTAGAGAAATTGTTGTAAAAGAAAGACAAGTGAATTTACAGATTAATATTATATTATTTCTTGTTTTGGAGATTTTTCTGTAAGAAACAAAACTGTCTGTTCCATTGTACTCTGCCACTTTCACTTGAGGGTCGGAACTTCACTGTGTTTCACTTCATTTCTACCATGGTAATATCTTGGGTTTGAGAGCATTAGAAGTTTTTATTTTGTGTCTTTTCCACTTATGACAGTACTTAATTTGACCAAAAAAAGAAAAAAATTAGAGCTCTTTATTGGAATTTTTTTCTTCAGCCTCTTTATGATTTTCTCCATGCATCTAAATTGCACTTATTTGTCTCAGTTGCAAACACAAAAATCCTAAGCGATCTCTATTTTACTTAACTTTGACCAAAAATTTTGACTCTCAGAGTAAGATCAGATAACAATTTCCCTTAAGCTCAACAATCTGACATTCCCCATACCTAATTATTTTGGTCTTATTTGTTAGTCCACAAGAAGTTTCAGAGACAGTGCTATGCTTTCAACAAAACAGAGCAACAGGCTAAAAGGACAGTCAGCTGAAATTTAAACCAAAGTCACGAAAGCAAAGGGAAACCTTAGGTACAGATTACCCGTCAAATCAAAAAAAAAAAAAAAAAAAAGAAAAAAAAAGAATTTAGCAGTCAGTGTAAGGCTTTTAGGAGTAAAATTTCAAATGCTGTAAGTTTTAACTTCCAGTAAAAAACGCCTATCTTAGAGAATTAGTTTCAAAAATCGTTGCCTTGCAAAAATTCTACCAGTATTGAGGGTTTTTCAGAACACAGTTTGCTATCTGAAAAGTGGAAAAATTATTCAGAAGATACACTGAAATTAGTACATAGGAGCAAAAATTCATAGGATTCAAAAGATCTAAGATGCCCAAATCACCTACAAGTTAAGATATACTATTTACCACCATGTTTTTACACCTCACTCCATTCAGTCCCTTGAATTTGATGAGGTATGTCACATAAATGAAATTTCATTTGCCCTTGATCCCAAACAACAGTTGAAATTCTAACAAATGAAAAATATTTATGAACCAAGTAAGAATTACAATCTCACTATATAACTCATTGATATTATTTCATCTGGGCCAATGGTTCAAAATTCCCTGACAATAAAACTCATTTCAGCAAGAGGAATTCAATTGCAAAGAGCCTGATCTCTGTGTTGAGCTCTCATTCCTCATTTGACGTGGCCTCACACTCATGCCCCAGCTCAAACAAGGAACTGAATATTCCATGGAGCTGAGCACTGAGCTATGTGTGTGACTGCAAAAATAATTTGTTTGCTATTCCTGAAGCTAAAGGCAGAACAGTTGACACCCCTCTAGACACTTTCCCAGCAGAGCAAGCAGTAAACAAGGCACAGAACAACATGCCGTACCTCGCAGGGGTAGAACTAGTGATGTGTAGAGGAACAGAAGCAAAGAGGTAGTAGAGGGAGCCTACTTCTAATAAACCAAAATAGCTGAAGTGCCCAGCTATCTGTGGGCTAAACAGCTCTAGACCACAAAAGCAAAAAACTTCAGGAAATACAAAAATTAATTATTGCCTCTCTGAGGGCAAAAACAATCATTCGGTAAAAAGAAGCTAATCAGATGATTATGTTTACTACCTCTTGAGTTCTAATATTAAGGGGAAAAAAACAAATAAACAAAAAAAAAAACAAAAATTATTTTAAAGGCAAAGTCCTAATTTTGAATACAGCAATGTAGTAGCTTTTTAATTCTCTCAAAGTATTATTAAGACCAAAGGCTCAAGAGTTAAACATAAATGATTATGAATATAAAAGGGAGTTGGACTGTCTGCATAGTGTCAGAAGCCAAAACTGGGCACCAAACTGGTTATTCGCAGTTGGGTCTTTGATCTTCACTAGCAGTGCTTGATGCTCATGGACCATGTAATGGTCTTTGGGCAGCCTCGACTCATGCCCCTGCCTTCCACTGGCATTATGCCTGCTCACACATCCTTCACCCTCTGACTGGTGCTTAGATCCCAAGTGATGTTCAGTTTAGAAGGAAAGCCTGCAAAATGCTTCAAGTGACAGACTATACTCGGAAGTCAGCTGTTTATGTATTTTACTAGATAGGAGGAAATCTTTGGAAAACTCAAGGGTAAAAATCAAAGAGATGGGGCTCATATCTTCAGACACTGTTTTTAGTTTTAACGTTTCTTACTGACAGGATGATAGTGGTTGTTCACAGGATACCACCAAAATGATCACATATATACTTTGCCACCAAGAGAGTGATACTGTGACCAATCAAACCATCTGGGCTGTCAAAGAATAAATTTTTGGTAACTGCTGCTGTGTATTATATGTATACATAAAGCTTTTTCCATTCTAGAGCAGTCCTCAAATTCATCCTTATTAGAGTTTCTTGAATATATGCATGCAGGTAGTTTAAAAAATAACCCATAATTTTTTTATAGTTTTATTAAAGCATTCTCTCTGTTTATTACTTTTTCAAGCACAATAGGGGAAATGAAAACCAAATGTAACTGATGAAGCATAACAGATGCATTCTGTGATACTATGGTTAAATATGTTTTTTTCAAAGAATTTCATTTAAACAATAAGAAATGTGTCAAAAGACTTTATTTTAGTACTTAAAAAAATATTTTTCCCAAGTAAAAGCAAATAAACCTAGTTGTAGTCAGACTGTTTTTATTTTTCACTTTCAGAAAACATTCTAGTGGGTAATTTGTCATGTGAGACAGAATAATACTACAGTAAAATAACTACATATATTTTACAGGTAAGAGGTAAAAATACTTCTTGCACATCTTGTGTTTCATCAGCTACATATTTAAAATTGAAGTGTTGATTTAAGCCAATCACAAATAACCTTCAGAATAAATTCCTTTTATCAGGGAAGTCCCTGTAGCTTGGGAAATTGTTCTGAGCAAGGTCAAGAACTTGCTTAGTTTATATCTCTCTAAAGATCTGACAAAATTAGAATCTAACTAGGAAAACCAAGGCCTTTAGAAACTAAAGAAGAGAACACGTTCAGCATAATACAGTATGCCTCTTAAAACCTACCCTGTAATATCTCCCTCAATTTGATCCTGAGGACCATAAAATTTGTCATTCTCTTCAGGTTGTGACTGCAGAGGTACCTGTATTTCAATTTTTCTTTGTTTAATGTTTATTCAAGAATGAAGTCCAGAAATAATTCTACTTACATTTTTATTTGTCTTCTGGTTGTTTAATTTTAGAGTTCATATTTTCAAAGACTCCTAACTTCTGAGACAAAACACAATTTATGAGATGACCCCTCTGATCCTAAAGGGGCTAACATTTACAGCCACACTAGCTGGTTTTCTTGTAAATCTAAGCCATACATAGTGTGGTTGCAAATATTAATCCCTATTTAATAGTAACTATTAAGGTTTATGCACATCTTCTGGGCTAACAGCACCTTAAAATTACCCTTTACCTATCAGACAAGGAGTTAACAGTGACAAGAGTTCAGTGCTACAAAGTATGTCAGAATTGTAGGACTACAGTCTACAGCAGCATTTTCAAAAAATAGAAGAGCTTGTCTACTCATCTTTATTACCAAAACTCCTTTCTTGATCAAGTTAGTCCTGCTAATATGATCATGGCTCTTGAGAGGGAAAAAACCCCATATGGATATATGGTAACTTCTTATACTACCACTAATATGGTAGAATTAAGCTTATTTAGCAGTCAGAGGCAAATCTCAATTGGTAATTAGTTCTAATAGCTAGCCTATTCTGGTAGCATGAAATTACCTCATTTTAAGATCGGATCCATTGTGTTTCTAATGTTCCTCTGAGTATTTTTCTGGTAGTATTCATTTAAGAGCCACAGAGAGGCTAAGAAAAAAAAAGAAATCAAAACAACGAAACCTACACAAAACACCCAAGTGTAATAACCTGGTGAAGATTACAAGAGATTTTAAAATTCAGATGTCTAAGAAACAGCCCCGTATAAAGTGTTTGGGAATATTTCCCTATGGGCATGGAGAAAAGTAGTCTGAAGAGAGCAGTAGGCCTTATATACACCACTAACATAGCACATAATCTGTGTCCTTATCACGTTTTTCACCTCCACAGTCCAATTATGCTGGACCTGATTCAGCCCCGTAACACCTGCCCACAAGGTCAGTAATTAGAAGTAAGATATTTTCTATTGACATGTTTTGTTCTTAGTCTTTTATCTGACAGATGTCTTGCAGCATTGCACTAAAAGCAGATGCTTTATTTCCTTATTCTAGACAGTAGTCTATACACATTTGACATTCAGTACTGCATTTTGTCTAATCTGTAAATAAATACCTTTTAAGTTGGAGAGGAAAGCTGGTGTTTCATCCTTGCAACACTACTTCTAGGCAGTGTTTTAAAACATTCCTCTAATAAATAAGCAAATAAGTGCCTACCTAAATAATAGTAATCTATTATAACTGAAGAGAAGGCTGAGTATTAATGAAAAACTATGTTGGCTTCACACAAGCAACAGATCACATTACTTCAGAGCTCAGCATTGAACTGACAAAAGTTCAGAACAACCTGAAGAGCAGATCCTGAAAGGTCTTAATCTGTGGCACAGGATGTAGTTGAGACCTGGCAGTAGTGGTGTCTACCCAGGTTCAGTACTGGACCCAGTAGTGTTTGACTTACGCATCAGTGACGTGGATGAAGGGGTGGATGCCTCCTCAGCAAGTTCATTGACAGCACAAAGCTGGGAGGAGTGGTAGATACCCTAGAGGGCTGTGCAGCCCTTCTGAAGGACCTCAACAGGTGGGCAGAGAAGAACTGTCTGAAATTCAGCAAAGGCAATAAGATTCCTGCACTGGGGAAAGAATAACACCAGGCACTGGTACGGCCTGGGGGCCAACATGCCAGAAAGCAGCTCTGTAGAGAAGGACATGGATTCTATGAACATCAAGATGTCCATGAGCCAGCAGTGTGTCCTTGTGGCAATGCAGGCCAGTGGTATCTTGTGGTTCATTAGGAAGAGCATTGCCAGCAGGTCAAGGGAGGTGATCCTGCCCTTGACCTCAGCCCCTGGAGTGCTGTGTCCAGTTCTGGGCTCCTCAGTGCAAGAGAGACATGGACTTCCTGGAGTGGGTCCAGAGGAGAGCACTGGGAGATAAAAAGATCAAAGAGAAATAAAATCCAAATATTTATATTCATCTAAAATGTGTCCTCAAAAGGAGATAAAAAATGGGATAGAAACCAAACACAGATGTAATAAATAGCTGACAGAGCATTTCTAGTTTCAGAAGAGGACAAAAAAGCCACTGCTACACAATAAGTCTAATTCTGGTCATCCAGTGCTTCATATGTCTAAACAGTACAATTGATTTCTTTGCTGGCAATTATGTAACAAACATATGGAATATGGTGTTTACTTTGAGTGGGCTTTAAACTCCATTGCAAAGGCGACCTAAACAATCCAAAATCCCAACTAAAGGAAGAGGTAAAATAGTAAGACAAGGATTGGTATTCTGAAAAATATCTACACACCCTCTGCTGTGAAACCACTCTGAAAATAAATGCATTCTAAATAATACTACTGCTGATGAATGAGACAAATTTTAGTTCAAGTCATTATGTTCTGGTAATATAAATACAGTGACTAACAAATTCTGGGACAAGAGAAAGAAAGAGAACCTGAAAAGAAAAGGAATCTAGCAAGTGATAGAAATAGGACAAATACTGTGACAAACCTGTCAAGTGCAGATACCATCACAATGAGCTAAAGTACAATTAAATTAGAAATGGAAATGAGACACTATTCAGCAAAATTGCAAGTGAAGGGGGAAAAGAGAATACCTGGTACCATGCCAAATGCAGCTTTCAGTTTCAGGAGGAACATTCATCAGACTCAGTCAGGACAGGATCGAATATATAAAGCAGTTTCCACAACTAGAAACTGTCAACATCTGCTTCAACTATATCATTAGCTATCTGGATATATGCATATTATAGTCTTATGGCAAGAGAGTAACACTGCATTTAAGGTCATGCTGGAGTTTTCACTTAACAGGTTAATTTATAATTACAGGTTGAAATTCTTTTAATATGTATGTAGGTATGTACAAATGTGTTACAGTTCATGCCTATATTCCTATAAAATTAATATCCTATAAAACTAAAACTTTCGAAGCATCTCTGTAAAGTGCCACTTTTGCTTTGCATGTTACTCTGCACAGAATGACATGAATTAATACATCTACAGATTGGAGCAGGGGACAGAAGAAGGGCATGAAAGCTGGAGAGAACACATGATAGTGAATGGGTGAAAAAGAAAAATGTCCTCAGTGAGCTATATGAGGAGTATTCAATTCCCCTGGTAAAGAAGAATTTATTTCTTTTGCTTTGCTTACTCATCTATTCCTGACAGGATGAAATACTCATCACAAAAGAAAACATTAATTTTTGTTTTGGCTGAGACAGAAAAATATCTCCAGATACATCATGGCAATGTTGTCCTAAAGCAAATTTTACATCTTTTAAATGAAGTATCTAAAACAGAATGAAAATTCCAGACAACAGCCTCTTGAATTACAGCATCACCAGTAAATATCTGGGCTGGGAATTCCTCCAATTTTGTATGCACTGGTTTGCAAGACTATATGAGAGGTACAAAGAAATGCCATATACAACTTAAGCACAAGAGACACTTCTTAGCACCCTTTCCTGAATTTATCTCCATTTCAGGGCCTCCTGCACACGTGACCTTTTTGACTTGAAGGTAGCAACTACAGGCAGAACTTAATATCAGACTTAAAAACGGGAACTGTGCAAGCTTATTCTAGGAAATAAAAGGACAAGATTTGTAATTACATTATCATAAACAAGATTACAAGATAGAAAAGAAAAACAACAAAGTATGTCCTCAGATTACTCCTAAAACTTGTACCTAATTTCTGGTAAAATGCTAGAGAGAGGAAAGAGGTATTAATTTCCTGGAAGCCAATGCCATGTGATGCTAGCATCTTCCTTCAATCTCTTCCTTGCAGGTGAATCTGAAAGCTAGCCTTACTGACAGGAGCCAGACACCCCAGTTCATGCCCTCTTCTTAGTCAACACTTCAAGATAAAATCCTTCTCCTCTTTTCACCTCTTTTAATTTCAAACCTAATTTCTGGTCCTTTCACCAGTGGGCTGATGTTTCATTAGAGGAAATGTGTCTGAACATCTCTGCAACTCACTCACTTCATTCACTGTTAACAAAAGCAATGCAAAAAGACCACTGTCTTCCCACAGCTTGTCAAGATGGCCATCTTAATTTTTTTCTTCAATTGGGTTGTCTCTTCTATTTTAAATAGCTTTCTTGCTTGTCAAAATGTTTTCAACGCTGTCATAATATTTTTGTAAGTGTTATGTGACAGGGAATATTTACTGTATGTACAGCTTTATCCAAACTGCAGTCTTGGATTTGGACAGATGCCCTGAATATTTAATGTATAGCTTATGCTTTTAGAGTTGGATGTCATTTCAGTAGAGGGCATCCCCCACACACCTCCCACCCCAGATGTGTGACACAAACCCAAATATAACCATGAAATTTTATCACCTTATAGAGTCACACTATGGAATAAAACCACTGCTTTTGCATATACCCAGGTAAAAGTTTTGTGCCAAAAAAACCCCAAACAGAACTCCTTCTCATACTCTGCACAACAGAGAAGGAAAAAATATAGAGCAAGAGAGAAAGAAATTACTGTTTGGAAGTTGTGAAGCATCAGTAGTACAAACACAGAAGAGTGAAGGGATATGACTATTTCCCTTTTTGTAGGCAGGAAGCTACACAGCTTAAGATGTTGACATCTGTCAGTGGGAATCTATATCCGTGTTTATATATAACTAGGCATATAAATATATAAAATAACCATAACTTAGAAAACAGGAATTTAAACAAACA
Source organism: Pyrocephalus nanus (assembly GCA_038380795.1). Taxonomy (NCBI): domain Eukaryota; kingdom Metazoa; phylum Chordata; class Aves; order Passeriformes; family Tyrannidae; genus Pyrocephalus; species Pyrocephalus nanus. The sequence goes on along the minus strand of CM076263.1, from coordinate 61,765,270 downwards.
AAGTATAAAGTCATTTTCTGTAACATAGGGTTCTGCCAGTTTCTGTTCCACATTGTAAATTTCAAGAATTCATGGATATTTGCTTTTAATATGTCTTTAATTTTGTAAAAACTTCTAGCTGTTTTCTATACTAGAAAATTATTATTACACTCTTATTAAAAGAGCATCATTATCATAACAGCCTGAATGCTTGGGCGAAAGTACTGACAGCACAGACATTTTGGCAATATGTCAACACTTGTCCAATAAAAAATTCGTGAGCTGCTTTTTTCCTTGAGTGTTGAGAATGTCAAGGGCTTTTTTTTTTGTTACAGCACAATTTCATTCCACTTTTTCTAATCACTTCTTTATTGGAGGAAACAACTGAACTCAACAGGAGATGTACCCTTGATGACTGGCACATGAAATGAAATTTTATGTATCAAACTTACACACAGAATGGGAAAATATATTTTAAAAAATATATTGGGTCAAAAATAGAAGAAAATTGACAAAAAGGAGTACCACCTAGAATAAAATCTTTTTATCCACTTAAAGGAAGATATTTTTTCTTAATGGTGTATTAGCCATTGCATATAAATGCTTTACTATCACTGCAGCCATTCACTTTCCAATGAACTATCAATAATCTTAGCATAATGACATTTTATTGTACTTGCTTGTAGGAATAGATACATTTCCAGGAGAATTTCTAATGGAAAGCTATCAGTTATTTCCATCAGGTAGACATCCAGTTGCACCCAGCCATCTGAAGCTTCTCTGTCTTTCATTTTTCAGGTTCTTCAGTGAAATTGGGAACAGATACATCAGCACAGTATTAGAGCTCACCAGTTTCATGCACTGTACTAGAGTTAACTGTCTCTGAAGTCAAATACGTATTCACTATTTCATTCAGTGCTGGAGCAAGTCTGTTTTACCTTGTTTATGCAGCAAGTTTTATACACTAAATTCAAGGATTAGTTATCACTGCATTGAGTGCTTTCTTTTTCAGTGAACCACCAATTTGGGCAAGTGTTTCAATACTCAGCATTTTTTCCTGTCTGCTAAAGACATAATTCTATCATACAGAAGAAAATGAAAAATTTGGAATATTATTTTCAAAATACAACCCCAACCCTATAGCATCCACTCAGACTTCTGAAATCAACAGATCTTTTGCTGAGAGAAAAGTGCCGAATTAAGGCCTTGCAAAGTGAACATAAACCGAATAACCTCTTTAGGTTTGTTCTGCAGCTGTTTTTTATAGACATGGATATGGATGAGGTTCTAATTATAGAGGATACAAGAAAACTAGAGGGATGAAGAAGACTGAAATATATCTTTAAAAGCCTTTATATAAATAGAAACTGTTCGCAGCTTCTGGTAGTAAATCTACAGCCAGGTAGTATTTTCAGTCATGAACTGCTATATTGGTTGTGACCACTTGGGACACTGTGATACACCAATTGACAAAAGTAATTTGGATATAACTCCAGTGATTCACACTTATAAGCACAGCAAACTGATACCAACTCTGTCTACTTTAAGCAATCATTACAGCTTGATAGCCAGACATTGTACCCAAGAGAACAGAAAGTATGCTCACATGCTTTACTGTACATGATGGAGCTTAAATATAGTAAAATATAGAGGCATTTTTAAAACATAGAAAATGGAAAAAATAAAATCTACTTCTATTTCCTCTGATAAAACCAACACAGCGTTTTATATTGGTATATTTTTAGAGGTTTTTCAGTGGATTATTTCATAATATTCTTCAAAAATTATATTACATCTTTATGTTTGGCCAATGGCTGACTATGCATGAAACTGCGCATGTAACATTCATTAATAGAAAACACCTGGGAAAATACATTGTTAAAATTAGGTATGATATTTACAAGGGCATGCTTTCCTCACCTTCAACAACTGCATGGCCAAGCAGAAAAATGTATGTATGTGTATACATGTGGGTTTATATTCATACAGCAGCATTATGTTATTGAGTTAAAATTCAACAGATGAAAAAATGAAAGTGGTCATATCTTCTAAGCAATGCTACCTCTGAGATTTCTCAACCTTTTCCTCTCTCAGTGTAAAAATGCATGTAAGCAGTGGAGCTAGTTCAGCATTGTCAAAGGGATGAGTTACCCAACCTTCAAAAGAATTAACTGAAAGCAAACAGTCCTTCTCTTTGTACCTTCTCTTTCTCCAGAGATATTGTACATGTTTTCTAAATTATCAGGGGGCCCTAGTAATAGAGTATACAGAGAAAGCAGAGTTACTGAATGCCTTTTTTGCATTGATCTTCACTGACACCACCTCGGGAATCTCTGACATAAGAGACCAGGGTAAAGGAGTCTTGGAAGAAGGACTTTCCCTTGCTCAGGGAGGATTTGATTAGAGAACACCCAGGTAAACCTGACATTCTTCAGTCCAGGAGTCCTGATGGGATGCATCCACAAGTGCTGAGGGAGATGGAGAATACTGCAAGATGGTTCACAATCATCTTTGAAAAATCATGGTGATCTGGAGAAGTGCCTGAGGACTGGAAGAAAGAAAATGTCACCCCAGTCTTCAAAATGGGCAAAAAGGAGGACCCAGAGAACTACCAGCCAGGCAGCCTCACCTCAATCCCTGGAAAGGTGATGGAGAGTCTCATTCTGGAAGCCATCTCTATCTACATGGATGACACAGTGGATATTGTCTACCTTGACTTCAGCAGGACTTTTGTAACTGTCTCTCACAATATCCTTGTAGGCAAACTCAGAAAGTGTGGACTAGATGAGTGGACAGTGAAGTGGACTGAGAACTGGCTGAATGACAGATCCCAGAGGATTTCAATCAGTGACACGGGGTCTGTTTGGAGGGCTGGCACTAGTGGTGTCTACCACAGTTTAATACTGGACCCAGTAGTGTTTAACTTACTCATCAATGACATGGATGAAGGGGCAGATGCCTCCTCAGCATATTTGCTGATGACACAGAGCTGGGAGGAGTGGTCAATACTCCAGAGTGCTGTGCAGCCCTTCAGAATGTAATAAGTAGTAGTAGTTAAATTTACTCATCAAATTAGTAGTTATAGTGATTTACTCATTAAATTGTAGTGCATGTTATATTCTTATATATATATATATATATATATGTTATTATAATCACTGTTCTGTTATGGTTAGAAGACTGTAAGTTATAGAATGGTTCATTAATCCATCAGCATTGTAAGCTGATAAGCATGTAGCTTGCAGTTCTTCAGTTAGAAAGACAAACTATTGTGCCTTGTTAAATAAATATTTTTGTATCTTACTTTTATAAAAAGTTCATTGTCTCAGAGCACATACATAACATAACGAAGAATGACACAGAGTATCCAAGATGGACATCTGCAGCAGAGGCCTCAAGGACTAAAGGCAAATTAAAACCATGGAAAGGAAAGCACCTGGCAATCGAAACAGGGCCTGTAGGAAAACCAACCAGAACCAGACCTGCAAAGCTCGGATCCAATAGGGGGACAGCAAGTGACAATGGGAGGAAAACTGATAAGGGAATAAAAATTACTGGTTTTGCCTACTGCGCTTGCGTGCCGTGAGTGGGTCAGGAGTCTCCCCAGCCGCCCAGCATGCTGTTTTGCTTATTTGCCTTTTCTATAAATCTTCAATAAATTTTAATTACTATATTTCAACTCAGTTTCATTTTACTTATAACAAGAAGGACCTCAACAAGTGGGAGAGGTGAGCAGAGGAAAATGGTCTGATGTTGAATTTGCCTTCAACAATGGCAAATGAGTTTCCTGCACCTGGGGAGAATAACTCCAGGCACCATCACAGGCTGGGGGCCAACTTTCTGGAAAGCAGCTCTGCAGAGAAAGACCTGGGGGTCCTGGTGGACAAAAAGGTGCCCGTGAACCAGCAGTGTGTCCATGTGGCCAAGCAGGCCAATGGTATCCTGGGGAGCATTAGGAAGAGCATTGCCAGCACGTCAAGGGAGGTGATCCTGCCCTTCAGGCCTAGTGATGTCACATGTAGACTATTGTGTCCAGGGCTCCTCAGTACAAGAGAGACATGGAGCATCTGGAGCGGGTCCATTGGAGGGCAATAAAGATGATTAGGGAACTGGAGCCTCTCTCTTACGAGGAAAGACTGAGGGAGCTGAACCTGTCCAGCCTTGAGAAGTGACAACTGAAATGTCTCTAAGTAGCTGAAAGGAGAGTGCCAAGAGAAGGTAACAAGGCTATTCTTGGTAGAGCCAAGCAACAGGACAAGAGCAAGAGTCAGAAACTGATGCTCTACCTGAACATGAGTAAGAACATCTTCACTGTGCAGGTGAAAGGGCACTGAACAGACTGCCCAGAGAGGTTATAGAGTTTGCTTTACCTGAGATTTTCAAGAACCATGTGGATGCAATGTGCTGTAGGATGACCCTGCTTAAGAAGAGAAGTTGGACCAGATGACTCCCAGAGGTTCCTTCCAACCTGCACCATTCTCTGATCCCGTGATTATTTTCTTTGCTGAGCATATATGAAATACAGAAATATATTATTAAATGTTGAAATAATTATTTGCCTAAGAAATGCCCAAATCAGTCTCAAAAACTGAGAAAAACCATCACTTTTCCCACTTCTGTAACATTCAGAGAGGTTTGCCAGCTGTCCTCACAGTTATCATTTTCTTAAAAAAGAACACACTTTTTACTCTGCATGTAATGCAAAATGTTACCCATCTAGCCCCCTGCTCATTCAGCTTATGTCTCACAAAAATTCCCCACAAGTTTTTGTTTAAATTGACTGAAGTCACTTGGCTTTGATTGAGATTGTAAAGTTACCATCTGGAGTCAAATGCAATGTTACATTAGTGACGTGTACATTTCCCAGGCAATTCTACCAAAGTACCATCATCATCCTCACCACCTGCTATTTTGACCAGGACGTTAAGTGAGCCTAAAGCCTTAACCATGCCAGATGGTGCATTCATTATGAGGAGGAACCAAAAGTCCAATATAGAGCAATCTCATAAATTTGGTTACAAAGGTAAAAATAGCAATATATATAGATATAGATATAGATATAGATATATAGATATAGATATAGATATAGATATAGATATAGATATAGATATAGATATAGATATAGATATAGATAGATATAGATATAGATATAGATTAGATATAGATATAGATATAGATATAGATATAGATTAGATATAGATATAGATATAGATATAGATATAGATATAGATATAGATATAGATATAGATATATTTGATCAAAATATGCATATATTATGGAGAAAGAGCAAAATTTTAGAAAGCTTTTTCATACACAACAGAAAATACTGGATATACAGTAGGAAATCTTGAAAGTATTTTCAATCTAAATTAATATGAGGCTGAACACTGAAATTTTACTACACCAAATCAACTGCAAACAAAAATTGCTTAGACAATACCAAAGATTGTGACAGACTCTTGAGAGGGTACAGGAAATGGCTCTTTGAAATATCAGTCAAAAATTATCCTTTTAAATGATGATAAATTGTTGCAATAATTACATAAAAATTCTTTTTTTCAGTCATTCTCTTGTCCCCTCTTCCCAGGAACCCTGACTTTCCTTCAATTAGGTTCCAAAAATTCAAGGCAACACAGCTCTATTAAACAGTTCTGATAAAATGCTATTATTTTTGTGATAGCTACAAATGTCCTCAAGCTCACTGAATGATCTTTCACATAAGTTTTCCTTTATAGTATCCCTGATGTGTTTTGGTGACACAGAGGTTATGCTTAGTTTTACACTGGTTTGGGTTTTTTTTGCGAGAAATAAATGGAAGACGTGTAAGTTAGAAAATGCTTATGCATTTTCTAAAAACAGTTGGGATTTTGTATGTCATAACAAGAACAGATTAGAAGCAACTTGTCAAAATTCAAAAAATAAGTGACCATTGTGAGTAACTAGATAAACAGAGAGAAAAAGTAAATGAAAGAGCGACAAGCAGAATCAATGCTTCAACGAGGTTATATAAAAGCTTAGAATAAAGGAATAAATTACAAGGATCAAGAATGCTCTGATGAAAATGAATGAAAAATAAAGCACAGGGTGAAATGATAAATAATAAATGATCTAACAAACACATAAAAACTAAGAAGTTGGCAAGGAAGTCTGTGGATTCCTTGTGGGAAGGTGAAGGAATAAAACATCAGAAAATCTAAATACTGCTGGAAAAAGTAATGCTAGAATGAGAAAAAGATTTTCAAGGTGAAAGGAAAAACAACTGAAAATAGAGCTAAAGGGTGTACTGGGGGGGGGGAGGGGAAGTGGAATAAGAGAGGTGTTATACTCTATGTTATATATAATATTTAGTGAAACTGAAAACACAACCTGTGATGTATGAGACAGATCACCCCAAAAATTCAAAACAAAGAGCAAGGGGGAGAAAGAACCCCCCAGACCCATTAAAACAGGAATTACTGACCTTGAGCTTATTTACTGTTAGGAAAGGCAGACTAATGTCCTATTCCACAGGTGTGAATGGATCTGTAGTGACCTACATAAATACATCCAAGTATATTAGAGATGGATTAAAAGAACATAAAACAAGAAATTAGAACATTTGAATTTGGTTGGTTTAAACTGGAATAACTATGACCTTTTGCCAAAAAAAGAAAAAAAAAACAGACATGGTAAGTCACAACAGAGGGAACCATTTTGGCACCAAAAATTGAATCTCTATTTTGAAGCCATTTTAAATAACCAATTTTTATTGCTTATTACTTCTTCTAGGTAATAAATAAAGAGTAGTGCCCAGAATAACTTAATTTTGCACTTCTTGCTATATCTTTTATCATAACAGAAGAGGTACCAATTCTGCAATACTTGCAGACATATATTGAGTTTTCTTGAGAGGTTGTGTTCTTGCTTTCACAAACAAGTAGGTAATCATAGGAAATATTCTTCTTATAAGCATGTCGTGGTTTTTTATCATTAATGTATGGAAAGATACAGGTTTTATAATAGTGCAAGTTCACATTTTAACTTGAAGCACAGAAAACTTCCACGAACCCATAAATTACCTTCCTCACTGACTACCATTAGCTTTGGTCCCATCTAAGATACTTAGGATTTTTCTCTGAAGATAAGTGAATCTGGGTGTGGAAGCTTCAAATTACCATCTATTGCATGGACTACCAGGAGTTTGCACAGGTTACAAGTCCTTATCATTTTATGGTGTTGCCTTTCAAATGCAAAACTTTAAGATATGTGTCTCTCCTCATGGGTTTATAGAGGAGATTGAAATTGTCCATCCAACTTGAGCTAAATGTCCCCACATCATTTTAAGTAGGGTGGTTGACATTTTCAGAGAAATCACAGAAATTTTGGATGAGCTTGTTCAAATATTTTCAAATTTGTTAAAACATTTAATTTCCAAGATTGGATCATAAATTCTACCAAACTTTCAAGGAAGTGGAAGGCATTGAAGAGTATAACAAAAGGAGAGAGGGAAAGAAATATATTTGGTATTCAAGAGTCTCATGCAACTTAGTTCCAATTAATTTGATTAGGAAGTGTAACAACCTTCTTTATGTATCCACTACTTTAGAGAGGTTCATTTTTAGAAGCTGGAAAAATATTATATAAGCAGTATGTACATTATTCCATCCTCGAATGTATGAAGTGATAGATCTGTTCCAATTAGAAAGCAGCTTAAAAACTTTTTCCAGAAGCGTGTGACCTCTCACAAGGTACATCTGATTTCACAACAATACAGCAATTAAAAAAACAAAAAAACAAAAAAACAAAACACTAAGTTGTATGAGTTATTCAATGTATTTTGGGATGAATAGCAGGGGATAAAGAAAACTTTCAAAGTGCTAGTACAACGCATTGTTTTAAAATCCTCCTGGAGGGACTGACTCAGATAAGCACTCACACTGTGGAAGAAACACATTTTAATGCATTATCACAGTGCTGAAGATATTTCCTGCAACAGGATAGGTTTTTCTCTGTAGAACTAGACTGCATTAAATGTTTTTCAGTTTAGAATTTGAGAGGCTTGTTCTCTTAAAATAAACCCTTTCCTTTTCAGATTGTTAATATAATTAAAATTATATATTGTTAATATAATTAAAATTATATGTCACACTGTACGTTCAGTTTTTCAATTTAAATTTTAACTTCAATTAGGTGAGAATTTTGAAGGATTCACATTCATTCAAGTCAAACTGTTGTTTGCAGTGGCAAAGAAATGTTGCAGCACCCAGTAGTGTAACTGGGGATAGAGTGGTGCAACAATTTAGTTCTCTAATTCTGGAAGACTATAAAGCCCCTGGAAGGGTTTGGGATTCCTTTTTTTTAATGTCTTTGGTCTGGAAAGCCCAACATACATGTCTTTTGCTCACTGTCTACTCCATACATGGTTTGCATACATACACCTCTGTTTTGAATTTGGAGTGGGGAGTTCAAAACTCAGGTGTTTGAAGGGCAAAAGATGACAGGGAGGATATTTCTGTTGCAGAGAAGATTCAGCAGTGTGACAAACGCAGCCTGCAAGGCTCCTGGGCTCAAGAGCCTTCATACTTCTCATTTCTCAATTAACAGAACAAAGAGTTAAAAAAAAAAATTGTGGCAATTTGCAAGAGCACAGTGAACTTTCACTTTGCTGTAAAATTCCCCTCCTCTTAAAAGACTGCCTTTCAACATAGTTTTCTGCTGCAGTGTTTTCCATGAAAATAGCTCACACTTTCCTTCCCTCCTCCTCTTCCAAAAGTTGGACTGTACTTCAGTCTTCATGTTTATAAATTATTTCATCAAGGAGATGGAAGTCAGCTGAAGCTGACCACGATTTTAACAGTAGTCCTGTCATGAGGCATTTTTTGCTGCACACTTTTGTGGAATAACTCAAAGAATCAGCTTGGGAGAGTGATGATGTAACTCGGGAATTAAGCTAGAGGGTTGCAGTTATATCTGAGAGGACTAGGAATGACTGATATGCTCAGTGAAATATAAATAGTCAGAGATGGTAGCTTCTGATCTTTTTAAGATTTTCCTTAGTAGACTCTTAGTAAAGGCAGTATAAAAGGATGCACTGGCACATGTTGGTGTTAGCAGCTCTGCTTTTCAGTTATTCTGAGCCTTAACGTAATGATGTGTGTTTTCTCCTTTATTTTTCATTTACCATGGGAACACCTGCCAAAATTCAGATATAATTCAAGGTGCCAGGAACAGAAGACCTTGTCTCAATTTCTCCTTAGGCTCCTTCCAATTTCTGCTCCCCTCTGCTCACCCTGAAATTTCTCTTGTTTTCAGGGTGAGGACAGGTGAATATCTAAAAATGTGTGCTGTGTTTTTTTATGTGTTACATAGCCTGTAAGGTAGTAACACCTCAAAATTATTAATTTCACCTGGTACAATTATTCTGTTTCTTCTGATTTTGTCAGTAAGTTTAAGATCTCACATATACTCTGATATTTCCATTTTGCTGCTGAATGAATCTAGAGGGTTTTTTTATGAAAAAGAAAAAGCACTAATTTAATTAAAATTAAATCACAATGTACAGGAAGGAACCACAGGGAGTCGTGCAGGGGTAGAAATATTTCTACTAGAAAACTCAATCTTCATTTTTCCAACTGTCCTGATTTTAGCTAGTGGAGAGTTAATTTCTAGGGGGCATTGAGCAAGTAGGTGCATTGTGCTTAATTTCAGCTGGGCTTAAAACACGACAACAATTTATAAAACCAAATACCTTACAGTTCTTTTATGATAGCTTATATATAATATTGCAAACCAGATACATCCTAATTTCAGTTACTGCAAATTTTCGTAGAAAACGTAAAAATAAGAGCTTGAAGGAATCCAAGAAAGACATACTTCTGTTCTGAGACAGAATTAGATATGACTAAAATAATCTCTCACAATCAGATGTGCCATGCGAGTCATTTTCCCTTTAAGAATGCCTAAGAGTTGCTTTTCCTTTCTGGGCTTTAAAAATAAATAAATAAGTGAAGAGAGAGAAATCATAGGAAGAAAAATACATTCTCCAATTATTAATAGAGAATGGAGAGAAGATAACAAATATTTGTTGTGAATACTCCTTGCCCATTTTCCTTTCCTTAAAAAAAAATAAAACAGTGGGGGACAAGGTGAAATACAAATTACCTACTTAAAGAAAATTCTCTAGAGATTTCAATCAGCTATCAAAATCTTAGGGATTTGAAAGAAATAGAGCTATAACAGAATAAATAGTTTACATAACAAATATAATTTTCTTTTAAAATCGTCCATATATGGTTATTAGTACTTCACATCAAAAAAATCAAATATAGTAGAACCCACTTTATAAGCCTATTTATAGCAGAGAGGTGAATATTTAAAGGAGGATAATTACAGAAGAAAAAATCGAGATTATTTAATACAGTTTGTGAAGAAAATTTTGGCTAACAATACTATATCTTTAGGAAAAAATATCAGGATATTATTTTTAAAAAGTCTATTATTCTTTATCAATTATGAGCCAGAAAAAAAAAAAAAAAAAGCATAAACACATTCCTTGCTTCAGAAGAGCGTAAGGTAAGTTAGACTACAAACAGTTACAAGGGAAGAAGAGGAGAGGGAAGAAACCTAAAATCCTGAGATCTAGGACTTTTACATTTTTTTCTTCTGCATATATATATATATATATATATATACACTCATCTACATACGTACATGTACATGAAAATAGAGAGTATGCATACATCTATTTTAATAGAGAGAACTATACATGAAAGAGCATAGTAGAGTTCACAGTTATTTCAAGTAAGAATTTATTTTGTTAAAAAGTCTCTGTCCAAAGTATCACTATTTTGTCAGAGTCACTGCACATTACATAGAAGAGATGCATACAGACACTGTGCTTTCTTCTCATTTAGAATTTTTTCTTTGCTCTATTTTCTCAGTCATTCAGTAGATTTCTTGTTACGGGGAAGCAAATCCAAAGTACCACAGCCTTCATCTATCCCTGCTCTTTAAGATACTTACAAAACTCCCAGGGAGACTGAAGGTAAGGGCATATTTCCAGTTGTCCTGGCTAACTGCTGGCAATGCCAGCACAACAAGCCAAAATCACAGGTGCAAGGGCATTTTCACATCCTGGCCACATAAGAGAGGAGTAGGGCTCTACAAGTGTTCCTAATACTCTCCTGTCCCCTGGTAGAAATGCATATCCTAGTTTTCCTTGCTGAAAATAAAGTGTATTTCAGATTAAAAGTCACTGAATTAGGTTAGTACAATGAGAAAAACATTAAGAAATACTAAGTCATGTCAGAGATATCCAAGTGACCGGCTAATTACTGCACATTCTGCTCTACTGAGCCCCTCATTTTGCAAAGGTACAATGGTTTAGTACCTCACTGCTGTCAAAAAAAATTAGCAAAGACAATTACATGCATAGACAACATTGATCTTACCCTCCCCACCCACAGTAAACTGGAACTGCCATCTTTCTCAGCCTTTCCAAAGGAAGGTTAATAAATGAACATAAGGGCTCAGTTCTACTTCACAGGAATTGTAGTATATATAATTGTAATTTAATGTATGTATTATACAATTTAATGCATTGTATTATACAATTTTATGTAATTGTAATTGTAATTTATGGCTTCTTTTTCAAGGGGGATACAGAGAGGCAGACACAGAATGGCTAACCAGGTACTTTAGAACTATGGAGATCTTTAACTGTTGGAGCACAAAATTATTTGGAAGGAACAAAACCCTTTCCATCTAGGTAGGCAAACAAGTAAGCAATAAGTTTCCCTTTACTAAAACTTCATAAAGTTTATTATAGCAGTTATAGCAGTTCAGCAAGGGACAAAACCTTTTCATGACCATGCTTATCAGTAAACCAAAGTCTAAAACTCTGTGGTAGTCATAATGGGAAGATTAGCTGGCCATAATGATGAAGAGGCTATTTTTTTTTCTGCCTCCTTCTTAAACAAATGTGTAAAATACCATCAGCTCTGTTTTCATTGTCCAATATAGGTGCAATATAAAAGGGGGGAGAAGCTGTAGAAGGGCAAAGAAGAGATAGATAGATAGATAGATAGATAGATAGATAGATAGATAGATAGATAGATAGATAGATAGATAGATAGATAGATAGATAGATAGATTATTATTGCAATCTTTACCAGAATCTAGAATTTGGATCAGAGGGTTGCATTGGTCCATTAAAGACACCAAAACCTGGTATAAAATTTAGGTATCTCAACACCCATACAGAACTGAACAACATAGTTTTCTTTCTATCCCATTTATGCCTATTTAGTGAAGTGTAAGGTCTTCCCTTACATACATATATGGGTGCTGTGTGTGTGTGTAAATGCTGATGAATATAGTGGTCCTTCAACACACAATTACAATTTGTTTAATAGGAGGCATAAGGAGTGCTCACTGATTATAAAATCAAGCTCTATATAACTTTTATCAATTCACAGTACTGAGAGATCTGTTTCTTTAATGCTGATTATGTATACTAATGTATTATGTATACTGTTTATTTCCACTTAATCATTCAGTATTACATTAAAAGCTTAGAACAGATATAATTATTTAAAATGACAACTCACAGCTAAGAATTTTAATAGTAACAGCAACAAAAATTGGCCACCACAAGTTGTTTAAACACATGAATTCAAACCACAAGTTACATAATATCCCACTTATGATGTACAACACCTTCAAGCCTCAGCAGATGCAGAGTCTCCAAAGACAACCCTAACCTTTAAGAACTTTAGGATAATTTTTTAAAAGAGATTCAACCAAATATTGGAACAAAGATGCCACCATGCATAATGTCCTGCCAATAGTGATTTTTGTGTGATTTAACGTCATTTAAGTGATCTGTGTCTCCAACTGGCATCTGAAACTCTGCCCAGATATCTGCCAATAGAGGAGAGAACAGAGCAAATGGGTTGCTATGCTGGCAGTGCACTAAAGAAATTGAGTAATGCATTTAGCACCAGCTTCCACTTCTGGATGAACTCAGGGCACTGGCTCAAAAAATGTACATTTAAGGTAATTCAATTTTGAGAAAGAGAAGGTCACAACCTGCTACTCAATCTCAGATGGCCAAACAGTTGGCCTCGCTGCTAAAATAATGTAGTAATGTAAATGCAAGAGATGATTTGAAACCATTCCTAAATTCCAGACTGAGAAACTCTTGAAATTGTTGAACACCTTGATCCTCATACAGGTGTGTTGTGCAGAAAACAGGTAAACTCTATGTCAGTACCAAAAGAGCATTTGCTTCCATTCACAATGGGACCAAAAGAGGTCGCCTACCTCATATGACTTACATGAGGAAGTCTTGAATTTGGATATAATTTACATGCTAGACATGCTATACTGTCTTGAACTTATTCAATTATAACAGGAAGGGCAACATGATGCAATGTTGTGATGTCAGGCCCTTTTCAGGGCTCCTGTGGATAGCAAAACAGGATTTGGATTGACTGGTTGTTGTAGTAAGTTAGGACTGTCACAAAAAATAAAATTGGGTGCTTTTATTAATGATGGTCGACAGTCAGATTTTATTGCTTCAACCAATATAATACTTCTCTTTCTCATACATACTGTACTCACACTGTTAACAGAACTTTACATGCCATTCTATTATTAGCTTTCTATCTATAATTTATTACCAGCCTTCACATATAATTGGATGTTCATTCCTTATTTACATTCTTTCCTTACCGGTCAGTTCTGGCACCTTCCCAAGTCTTTCGCAGTCCCTGTTTTTCCTCAGGGAAATGAATTCAAAATGTCTAAGTCCATATATATTCAGGATACTCAAGTTACATTAAAATGAGAATATTTTTAAAATTATATTTACTTTTAATCTTCCAACACAATAATATCATATCATGACTGTTTTGTGGTGAAATTCTGCCTCGCTCTTCTACAATCGCAATGTTTTTCCCTTATGTATTTTTGCACTCCAAGTTTCTATAAAGTGTCCTGAACCTACCCCAGAAACACACAAGTCCACCCCCAGGCTTCTGAAATTAAGGGGTACCTGTTCTGGTCCTCAGTAATTTCCAGCTTTACCAATCAAGGCAATTAAAACCACACCAGTGTGTAAAGGCAGACACCTAAGCCAACCCAGCAGGCTTTGCAGGCTTTTGGAAGCTCTCAGTAGCTTCTTTCAAGATACCTAATGAGCAGAATGATACCAGTGAGGAGTTAAGAGGTTGTATTTCTGTGAAGGTGCCAACCCTGCAAGATCAGGGTATGTAAGAAGTGAAATGTTCATAACACTTCAGATGCAAAGCAGAAACCAGTACAACACTCTCAGAAGGTGGGAAATTTGCCAAGCAATTTTATACACTTTTTTTATACTATTGAGACAGAGTTTTGACAGACTCATAATCAGTTTAGAAAGTCAAAAGATCAATTTATTTATTGATAAATTGAGGTTGATGTAATCCTACCTGCATGTGATGAGTGCACACACTAACATAATTCTTCTCATTGTTGGAGAAATAGACACATGCTACATATACTATCTGCATGGAATTTTAACATGCATATTTTGGTGCCTCTGTGATACTTGAGCAAACAAGAAAGTAGCTCCACTCGATTCCATTTGACTAAGATAACCTTTCCTCCACAAAACACACAGTTCTCACTACTACTATTGTTTAAGAAGCCCAGTAAAGCTCATTAAATCAGCTGTCGAATATTAATGTATCATCAACTGACTGAAGGTTATGTAAAAAGTGCTGCTTACTGGCTAAGTAGCTCAGAGAAGCCCTTCTGTTGACTGCTGTTGGCAGAAATCCATGCTAAAAGAGTATTGTCTGCTAAAGACTATCGTTGCCTTTGTACTTTGGCTGCCATGAAGAGTGACAGATTGAACAAGCAAAAGCTAGGTTCACAAAAGACTTTCTGGAAGATAGAAGAAGGGCATGCAAAGAGCTTGATTGAAATGTGACATATTAACTTTGTTCTTCCTTGACTTTGCTTTTTTTCTTCTCTCCTCTGTCTCCTCCAGCAAACTGTGACCTGCCTTCCCAACAGGACATTCTTCTGGAAGACAATATTTTTGTTTTCTCATTCGTGAAGAAAGAGATGTCTATTCCACACACTTCCTCACTGGTTTTCAGATTTCGTAAAAGATTAATTTCCTTTCCTCTCAGTGTTTTTCCTTAGTCTGTGATTTTTCAAAATTTAACACCTGGTAGTTACCATGAGCGTTCTCTCCTTGAAACTCAGGACAAAGTATGCAGGACTCACCAGTCAGGAAGCTGCTATCAATAAATGCCAACACAGTCATATAAGCACCTTCTTGCTTGGAAAACAAATCCTGATCTAGAAGGTTTCAGTGATACACACAGGTGGTCTCCAAGGGTAGAAACATCAAGCCTTTATTCTGGCAGAGCAGAACTACCTGGGCTTCCAGGAGTTGGTTTTCATCCTACAGTTTTTGTCAGAGAGCATCTGCACCCCCACAATACAGCAGGCAGGGCAAACTGGTCATGGGCACCTGGGTCCTTAACAGGACAGTGCACCTTCTTGTTAACTGCCACTAATACTCTAATAACTGAGGCAAATATAGAGGTCTTTGATCGGTTTCCAATATTCACAGGGGACAGTGGTAGATGTTAGAAGTTCAAAAGCTACATATCTTTGTATCTGATTAAAACCTCAAACCCCTATTGCTATGTTTTTACAAATATCACAATATTTTCTTTCAGCACGCAACTCTTGTCGGTGACAATAGTGCTCATAATTATTCAGCTGGCTACTGGCAAGCTCCTAAGCATAATAATGTGATTTGCACTCAAGGCGAAGAGAGATGACATGCACTCAAATGAGATGAAGTCCATCCCACTAATTTGGTACTCATAGTAAGGAAACCTAAAAGAAAGCAATAAAGACTGCGGAATAAAAGATAAGGAACAAGTGTAATGGATCAAACCAGTAATATCGGGAAAGCAAATTATGAGTGTTAACAGGTCACATTTCAAACTATAAATCATGATGTTCTGCAATTCAGGCCAATTCACGGTTCTCCCCTGACAGATTACATGTAGTTAAAACTGTCCAGTTATTGGGTCTCACAACGACCTTACAAAGAGAACACTGCCCTATAATTTAACCTAATTACGGGCATGCAGATGGATCCTGCTGATTATGTGATATTTATTGATTGGGATTTCTGATTCAGAACTGAACATGACGCTCAAGTAAATATCACAAGAATCACAGTTTGATTAGTTGCATCATTTGCCTGTTTAATCTGCAGCCTAGCTTCACATTTTCTTTCTGTAATTTATAATGCATATTACAAATCATAAGATTTGCCTCTGGTTACATTAAGCAGATATTACAAATGCTGCTTCTTTGCTTCCCTTGTCAAATGGCCTTCAGCAGACAGACAGGAGGCTTTAGACATGGTTAAAAAGAAATTAGAGAGATACTGGGTATAGAATTTCAGTGACGGCATCTCTGCAAATAGCTGAAGGGGGATGGCTTTCACTTCAAATATTTTCAGTTCCAGAGAATTCTCCGGAGTACCATTTACTCCCAATAGTTTGGAAATGGCTCAAAACCAGTAGCTAATAGTCTTCCATGTATTGAAAAGAAATTAAATTTTTGCTTTAGTGCAGAATTTTGTATAATGCCATGTAAATAGACCCATCAGGAAGGAGCCAAGTGAGAAACAACATGAAGCTTTTACATCATATCTGTATTTCTGCAGTTGCTGGGTCTTTCACCAGAGGCTACTGGAGAGTACCCAGAAGAGGTCTGACAACTGGTTGGCAATGCTCTATGTCCATCTGTGAGGCAGTATGGTAAAATAGTCCCGAGTGAGAGAATACTGGTGACTGCAGAAGGAGGACAACAATGACACAAAGACAAGATGGAAGCAGAGACCTGAAATGCTGCTTTGGCAGCCCTAAAGGTCTACATAAATTCACCAAAAGTTATAAAAACACCTGATAAGTTATTTAAAGAGCTGATTGTTGATTAGTTCAACAAGACCAAGTGCTGGGTCCTACACTTCAGTCACAACAGCCCCAGGCAACCGAGCTAGTGAAGGGTCTGGAGAGTAACTCACATCAAATGCTGCTGAGGGAGCTGGGGTTGTTTAGCCTGGAGAAAAAGAGGCTCATTGGAGACCTTATCACTGTCTACAACTACCTGAAAAGCAGTTGTAGCCAGGTTGGGGTCGGTCTCTTCTCCCAGGCAACTAGTGACAGAAGAAGACATAGCTTCAAGCGGCACCAGGGGAGGTTCAGGTTGGACGTCAGGAACAATTTCTTCACAGAAAGTGTTGTCAAGGACTGGAACAGGGTGCCCAGGAGAGTGGTGGAATACTTCATCCCTGGAGTTATTCAAGAAGTGACTGGATGCGACATTTAGCAACATTTAGCTATGGTCTAGTTGACAAGGTAGTAATCAGTCAAAGGTTGGACTTGGTGATTTTGGAGGTCTTTTTCAACCTAAATGATTCTATGATTTATTTCTTCCTTACCATCTTTCACAATCTTAATGCTGTGCTGTTAAGACTGCTTCCTTTGAGCTCTTGCCCTACAACTCATTGGTGCTTCCTGGCATGACATCTTCTGATTATACCTACTAAGAAACCTTGTTTTGAGCTAAGATCAGATTAATCTTGAAAATAACATAGAAGATGAAGTGGGCAAGGTTGCAAAATCCAAAATATAATTTCAAATGAACCTCTGCAAAAAGTAGGTCTTCATTTGTAGATAATGTGACGAAAAATAAAAAGAGCAAACAATATATATTTTTATTACAAATAGGTCATTTAACTGTGAATACTACATGATAGCTACAATATGAACAGAAGGAAAATCCAACCGCAGAAACACATTAGATCTTTTTTTTTTTTCTGGATTATCAAATCTGTCAGCAATATCTGATTGAGTTTCAAAAGCATGTGCAGGGTTTTAAAAAGGCAAGTCCCTTTATTTGTTATGAAGGGTGCTCTGTATATAAATCTCTATGCACCAGGAAGAAAATATGCTTCACCAATCTCATTCCTC
This sequence comes from Pyrocephalus nanus, assembly GCA_038380795.1. NCBI lineage: Eukaryota > Metazoa > Chordata > Aves > Passeriformes > Tyrannidae > Pyrocephalus > Pyrocephalus nanus. The sequence continues at coordinate 61,747,259 of CM076263.1, read as the reverse complement.
ACTTTTAACAGAAGTCACTGTCCCAACTACTCATATGCTTTGTAAATCTATCCCAATCACTTAGCCACAATATCTGATTATATGCCTTTTCAAATGTTAATTTTAGCTATTCCCCTTTATGTATGACCTATTAAGAAGTGGTATTGAAATTCAATAAAGTATTAATAAAGGAAAACTTAGCAATTTCTAGGAAAGTCTGGAAGAGTTTGTGTTTAAAGACGCATGAAGTATTTCAATCAGTTTTCTCAAAGAGTGTACCATTGAACGCAAGGGTGAGTATTTTTGCCATCTTTAAATGTAAGGATTCAGTAAGAATACAAATTCAGAGCTCTTTGCAGAGCAACTCCCCCAGTCATTCTATTAGACATCCTAGAAAATGCCAGATGATCTTCTAACTGAATCAGTGGCAATTAGATTTGACATTTTCCATTGTCCTGAAGCTAAAATGCATGCAGTGAAATACTGTATGAAAATAAATAAACAAACCAATAAAACAAGTGTATTTCCATCATTTATTTATGATAGGAAGAAAAAACCCAAGGCCCTGGCTATCCAACCATCTTGGGCAAATTGACCGAAAATTTTACCAGCATTTCTTATTTTTACAAATAGCTAACATGACAAATATTTTCAATTGGCAAATTATTTTGAAAGAGAAAAGAGTCCTAACAATAGTTACCCATTTCTTCTGTAGCAACCATCTCATCTCCATTTCTTGCCCTTAAGCAGTTACTTAATGGTTCCCTCAGGCCTTAAAGGTCTCTTTTTCTCACTCTCCTGAAGAGGACTATTTGTCAGTCACAGTGGAAGAAAACTTTTCTTAGAGTGTACTAGATCTCTAAAGATTGGCTTAAATTTAAATGCTTGTTTTGTCTCTGCACTTAATCTTGATATTTTGATTAATATCTTAAATGGAACCATTTTCCCTTTTTCTAGTTAACCCATCTACCCTATTACTAGTCTCATCAGGGTTGGCCTACATAAACCCTATTAAAAAAAAAAAAAAGACACTACTTTGACCATCATTTAGCTAAAAGTTTTCCCTAAGCCCTAAGACACACAGCATAACCTTTTTTTCCAAAGAAGAAATTAATGACTCATTCCAGACACTTATGCAGTGTGGCTGAGGCAGACCTGAGTGCTTATGCCAAGATATTCTCCTTAACCATGAATAATTCATTTACATGGCAAACATCCACTTTACATCCAGTCAGAACCTCAAAGAATTGCAAGAACTGTTCACTGGAACCATCATCAAAATTGTCCTTAGCAACAGTTTTGCCAATTTTTGTATCGTTATTGGATGCAGTTTAAAACCGTTAGTTTTTCGAAGTCCATTCTAGCATATGTCCTTGATCCATTTCTCCTCAGTCCATTTTTGTAAAAGAGTAAATGCTGGAGCATTGCTCTTCCTTTATAAAACCTTTACTGAATACTCTTGGGTTTTTTCTACTCATGGTCTCATTTTAAATGCTACAAGGGAACAGATTTCCTCTGTTAATTCACCCTAACTTGTTTTGTTCAGAAGTGGAAGAAGATATATATATTTATTACTTAACTCTCACTAAACAATTTAATCCTGGAACACACACACACAGAATATCCTTGAAAATCTCCCTGTAAGCTATATGAAAATTGCCTCTTTTTTTTTATTAATGTTAATATAATAAAAATTCAAGAAAGTACTTCAAACTCAAGCATTTTTCAAGGTGAATAATGTCTGAGAGTGAAGTAAAAATCTTGGAGGAGTGCTATGCACCTAATTTTTTTACTTCTCTCTATACCATTTACATATCATGTGACTGTGATAATTCATCTTTTCTGTATCTTACAGTATGTCATTCCCCTCCCTGCACATGACCAAAAAAATCAAAGCAGATTAAAAGAGTTTATCGCTACATACTCAGGTTTCTTCCTAAAAGGAAGAAATACTACCCCCAGTTGCAGTTAGTCACAGAAACTGAAAGCACACTGACCACGTTTATCCAAATTTTCACTGAAAATTTCAAAGTAAATCCAGACATATTTTAGGAAAAGAGAAATTCTTTGTATGGGAAAGAATTTGAAGGTTTTCTCATTTCAGTTCTAGAGAAATCGTAAAAAAAACACTAAAGTAACTACAAGTTTTCTACAATGTAGAGCTGAACATGTTATCAAAACAAGAAATATATAATGAGAAAAATGTTGTATGCAATGACCTTATTATTTCCAATCAGAACAGGGAGTTTCATGCAAGTTTACCATGATAGCTTGTGTAGCTCAGCTCTAAAAAATGTTTCTAATGTAAAGTGAGTCCGTATTTACAATACTTTGTACTATTGGCAGACAGTCTGTAGGACTGCTTTGTAATCAAAAACATAAGTAAGTTCTTTCATTGTATAACTTTCCAGATTTTGAATGAAGATGGGAAAAAAATTTTGTGCATTTTGAACTTCAGAAATAAAGACTGTTGTCTAAGAAATAGTATTTTTTGAGATTTCCACTTTCAGAAGTTGTATTTCTAAAAGTACAAGCAAAATCTGTTCTGTAACAAAATTAATTTTACATCCTACTTTTTTTTGAAACATTGACTACCTCATTAGAAAAAGCTAAAAAGCCAGTGTCAGGTGTAGATTTGCTTTAAACCAAACTAAAAACGGCATTAGATCATCAGTAGGAGTAAATTTTATCTGCCTTGGTCATTAATCTTAATTTCATTAATCAGATTTGAAGCTGCAATTTTGTGTCTGTGTCTGGATGGTCAAAAAATCAGCCACAAAAAAGACACTAAGCAGATTTTTGAGCTGAAAAGTTTGGAGTTGTTATATGGACTTCCCTAATAAGGATGTCTTTAATTAACTCATTTTTTCTACAGGAATTCAGAATGATATAATGTAATAATCTTACTAAAAATAACTGTCACTGATTCTTTTAATGAATACTGCTAAAGCAAAATCTCAGAGTGTAGCAAGTTTTATGTTTTCTTTTTTCTGACACAGTTTAAAAAGTAAAAGTTCTGCAACAACACAGTAAATTTATATAAAATATCAATTGATATAAAATGGATATAAAAATGTTTCTGTCAATGTGGCTTCTGTAATTTTGAAACTGCCATGACATATATCCTTACAAAATATTTTTTTACTACTGTATAGTTTTAGTGTAATATCAATATTAGGGTGTGTGTCAGTATACTGTAACAGTAGAAAATGGCACACTCAAGCTGCATTTTCTTACAGAATATATTTTTATTCATCCTATGAAAAATATATAAAATCCTTAATATTACTTTGCACAGATCTGACCACTTAAAATTCACAGAATCAAACTACAATACTAGTTTTATCTAGGTGAAAAAAGACATCACATGATGTTGCCAGAAAACTTTGTTGTTAATGTTGTGTTAACTGAACAAGGAGTAGAAAACCTCTAACTTACTGCCATCACCTTTTTCTGTAACAATAAGGCCAACAATGTTTTTGCTGTGTGTAATATAGTCACTTAATGTATCAGAAATCCTTTATCAAAGGAGTAATTAAACATAGATGGTAATGACTGAGCTACCTCAAAGTGCGTTTCTGCTCTATGAAAAGACTACAAAAAATAGCACCATAGCATTTGTATGTTTACTGATTTCCAGATTTAGCTGGCCTTTGTGAGTTCCCTTGTGAAGGATTCTTTTCCCTCTTGCATTCTCCTGCTACCAGCACATAAAACTCAAATCTTAATCAGAAAATTTAGCTAGCTTTTTTGTCTTTGATTTTGTTTGTGGTTTTATGTTTCTGGGGGAGGGGGGTTGTTCCCATGATCTCAACAATGGTAGCAATTGTGGGCCAAGCTACATTCTCAGTGGTTTCATGAGTGCTAATCTGCTTGTAGAAACTGCAGTAAGAAAAAAATGCAATAAATCCTCTTAAACCAATACACATGATACTATATACACAGAGTTACATATGTGTACACAGATATTTCTTTCACATACACTCTGAGCTTGGCTCTCCCCACAGCTACTGAGAAGGCCCTAAGATACTGGATGTGGCTGTATCACAGCAGAGAGCTTTCTGAGAAAGCAGACAAATGGCACCACCCTTCTCATCATCAAGGTGCCAGGTCACTTACAGTGACTGTCAAAAAAAAAAGTAGGTTCCTATGACTAACTTAACAGTGTTTCTTTACATTGTGTAGTACTGCAGCTTTTGAAAGGCTCATCTGGCCACTTTAGTCTCTTAGGGATTATCCTGAACATAAGTAGCAGACACTAAAAAAATTGTAGATTGCCACATGTGTCGCTCTTGTGTTAACCTCTCAAAACAAACTGAAGCCTTCGTTTTCTACATCCAACTGTTTTCTCTTCCATCATGTATCATCACCCCCTCTGATTCTTACTTATGTTTTTCTTAATCCACAAGGAAGGTTAATTGGTAATTTTGCTCTGTATCCAGTGAGTCCTAAGGAGTTCAAGGATATGTCAGAGAATTGTGGGGCACGAGAATCTGAGAACAAGACTGCTTGCTGAAAACTTGTATTTTGAACATCTGCATAAGTAGATATAGACAACATACTGCCTTTCTCACCCTACAAGCAGAAAGCATGAATGTCACTTTCTTTTCTGCCTTGCAACTCTATCCTTTAAGTTTCAGGCCATGCAGGTAGGTAGGCTATACGGACAGCTGTCATTGTCAGCAGTGTGGCTCCATTTTAGGCTCAGTTATTCAAGTTCATATTACTCCCTACATAGGTATCTAGATTCATGAGTCTAACAAATCGCAGCTAATTTGTTAGTGAAACATAAAGAAAAATCATTGATATATTTAGGCAGATATATTTTTTTTCTCTGTGGAAAATTTGATAATAATTAATTTCTAGAAAGTAATTTTGACTAAAGTAACCATGGACATGACACCAGGTAAAAGTTCAAAGATAACGAAAACAATAATGATATTTAGAAACAAAAAAGAATAGTCATTTACTTTATTTTTTCCAACTGTCCCTCATAAACTTGACTTCTTAATGTTTCTGTTACTGCTTTCATGAAGCAAAATCTTGCTTGTGGTAAAAAAAAGGGAAATTGCAACGAGATATTTTCTGGCCTTGGTGTTGCTTGAAGGTGTAATGCAGTTGAGAATTCCAGCCTGCAGAGGGTAAAAAAAAAAAACAACAAAAGAAAACAGCTCCTCTTAGTGGAGAGCATACAAGGAAACAAACAAAATTAAATCATTTCAGCTTTCAATGCCATTAATTGGGATATTAAAACCTTGACATAGAGGAATCAAGTTTTTCCTTATAAGAGTTACATTTGAATTCATAGAGACCAGCATCTGTTCACTAAGCAAGCCATTTTATTCTATTTCTTGATCTTCAAAAGTATTACCATGTAGTCCTGACAACACCTTTGTAACCACAAAAAAACATCTATTTTCTGATCTCTAGAATGGCCAAAAGTTAGATATTTTTATAAAGCAACATGAGTCAAGGTACCAAGTCAGCAAGACATTTGCATGTACAAGACTCTGAGCAGATGCACAATCTTGTTTTTTTTATAGGACTTGATAGTTTCTTCCCAATGTGCCATTTAGGTACATCACCACTAAAACCAGTTTTCCTTTGTAATATTGCCACAGTTCAGAAGTACCATTATAGAGTTAATCTCAGTTTCATAATAAAGGTTCATAAAACACTTTTAATTAATGTTTTTCTATTACAACAAATTCTGTGGAAACATTAGTCCTTGACCAGTATCTCGTACCAGAACCAGTTCAGTACCTTGACCTGAACTACTGCTTCCGTGATGCTAAAGCACATCTCTATGTTCATGTTAATTTGTACATTCTGTATTCAGATAGATATATGCAAGCATCAAGTAAAAAACCCAAATTGTGAAATCTGAAGGAAGAACATGACTTGAAGTAAGACAATCAATTTAAATATACACCTCTGAATTACTGTCTGAATATGCCTCGCTGTTGTGGTGGAAGCTCAGTTTATGCAGATCATGTGCAAAGTGCCATTTTATGTTTGTGTGTAAAATAACTCCAGAAGTACCAAAGAAAGATGTCAGTAAGATGTCTTGTATTAGGATCACATCTTTTATTGTACAATGAGATCATTTGGGGTTTGTAGACATAGCAGTAATATTGTCTAGTCACTGAATAGAACCCACTTCTAATGCTGGAAAAAGGTAACATTCACCTAGAAATCCTCAGAAATACAAAGCTTCATGGTGATGTAATACTTTAGCAACCTCTAAATAATACATATCAATAACTTACATAAGTTCGTGCCTCCCTAAGAGAGAGATATACAAAAGTCAACAGCAATTAATATATACTGCTGTCTCTTTTTTAGAATTTTTCAGACAATTTCTGTTATTTAAACAGAAAAATTATATTCCTACTTAAGGATTTCACAGGTTATGAAAAAAATTATATTTCAAGTAATTCTGTATTATATTATTTAGCATTTCACAGAAGGTGTTTTAAAACTCATTAGATTTCTCAATAACCTTTCTTTATAATTCATTCAGTTCTTCAGAATCTTCCAGAAAGTACTGCTTTTGGCAATACAACAAATGGAAAAGTTCCTGAGAAGGAACTCCTGTGGGGCCAGAGACAGAGAAAATATGTATTCATCTGAATACAAAGAATCAGAACACAGTTATAAATGTTCAAGATTTCTTTTCCCCTCTCTCAGCTGCTAGAATGGAAATGTGAGCTATTTCCATAAACTCGCCAGCATCTTATGATCTAAAAAGTTATTTTTGAATTTATTTCTCACAGAAGAAAACCTACATCTTCCAATCTAAAATTAGACTGTGAGACTGTCTTATCCTGCAGCCTATGTAAGGTAGGTACTCAAATAAAAATGAGAAATCTGAGAACTCTAAAAGCATTAGAAGTAGGTCACAGGGAGCTTTACCTATGCTAAGAGAAACTTTCAGTAACAAAGGTATTCTTGTTAACGAGCTGTAATTTAATCAGCTTTTTCATGAGAAAAAATTGGCTCCAAGTAAACTGTAAATTGCCCCATCCAGAGCCAATTAATGAAGCTAGAAGGTTTTTTATGTGACCTATCAAACATACTTAGAGAAGTCCCTGCATGTGAAGCAGTTCTCAGGTGCACATTAGATAGTTGCTTATTGCTTATTCTACTGAGGTGCATTAGATTTAAAGCAAGGTGTTACACTTTCATGAGATTAGTAGAGAAACACTGACTCGGTGAATGACCTGCTTAAGCCATTTAGAAATTGAAAAGAATCAGTAGCTGGTGTCTTAATTGCACAAGTTCCATTTCTACAAACCTTGAGACTCTGGCAGCTCTGCATCTGTTCCATTTTTTTCTTTTCAAATGAGGAACCAAGTGTAATATGGTGTCTATTTTAAAGTAAAAAGTGCCAGGAACTGCAGAGATGTGGAAAATGCCCTGGTAACAGCACAGAATAGTGTAACACCTTTTCTTATTTTTTATTTTTTCTTTTCCAAGTCTGAAGAGACAAAATCTGCCTGCAGGAACTGAAGGGCTGTTGCACACTCTTGACCTTATCAGCTGTATTTCTACATTCAGAGGTCAATTTGGAGCTCATTTTCTAGCAATATCTGCCAAGATCTCAGGTACATTTGCAAGGACCTTGGTGTTACTTCACTAGTTGGCTGTCAATAGCAGGAGGTGCTAGTTCTGATTAAATTCAGACTAAAAGTCACGTGGGGATTACAATGTGCTTTTGCACAGAAGGTAAGACTTGGGGAGAAATGATGAGCTACAGACTCATTCTTTCAAAAACATGCACAATGTAGAAAGAGACAATGCTCATGTTTAAAAAAAATTACATTTCCTAAAATTATATAGACATGTCAGGCAATAATTTTCTTCAGTGATTTTAAACCACTTAACTAAACTATTCCATTAAATTTCTGAGTTCTTTGCAGTGTTTGTAACACTTTTTTCAGACTAATTCATGATTAATAATTCTTTTGCAGCCTAAACTAATTCCTAATCTAGATATTTAGTGTGCCTGTATCTAATTTGTGTTTAATTTTGACATATTACTTGAAGAACAACATCCAAATCACCTATAAAAGGCTTATTATACCATTAAATTTTTAATCTAATTCTGAGACATTTTTAAAAGCCCAAGGGGTTTTTTTGTACTTTCTATTTTGCAATATGATATTTGTGTTAGAGAAACCAAGATCTTAATGCAACTCCATACAGTTAGCAAAGACCAAGATGTTTCTAGCATTCAACTGTAATTGCACACAATTAAAAATTTTGGTGTGATATCTATATGAGTGAAAGAGAAACTATGATTAAACAGCAGTGTTGATATTTCTCTTAGGTTACTTAGATATGCAGAGGAAATCCTCGCTAATTTTAAAGACTAATGGCATAACTGCATTTTCAATTAGAGGAGCCACTAAGTAAATTTGCTACTTCCCACTGCCCTAGTCACTTACTTTGCCCTTATAAAAACATTTCTTTATTTGTCTCCTAATTCTTATTATTTTGACACACTGTGCTACATGTTTCAAACACCTTAATTTAAAATTTATTTGCTAATAATATCACATTTAATGTATAGGTGTATTTAGTAGGCTTTCATGCACCATTAAGTAATAATAATAATAAATATTAAAGAATAAGTAATTCCATTCATACTTTACTCTTAAACATAATACTGTGTAGTACAATTTCATTTTTGAAATCCCCATGGACCCACTCTTTAGTCATTTCACTATGTTTTTAGTGGTGGTTTTCTACCAAAAACATACAGTACATAAAATATTGCTATTTCTTGAGAGTCTTTAGGCACTGAATTTCTGAAGCAAATTTCAAAAGCACATCCCCTGTAGCTGACCTTTACAATACTTCTCCTGAGAATAAATATAATTAATATCACACTGTAGCCATTATATAAATATAAATATTAATATAATAGTTGTACTATTATAGCCTATTGTCTATACCTTAGACACTTTCTTTTAAGAAATATTGAAATTGCATATTTTTGCAAATAAGTAATGGCAGTTGTCAAAGCTACTCATACCAGTGCCTGATAATTTAGATTTTCTGTTGCATAACCTTTGATAAGAGAATATTTATCTTTCTTTTCAAGTATCTAAAAAAAAATAGAGGATGGAAATGCAAAAGGGCCCAGGACGATGTGTCCATCTCAGGTTAAGAATTTTTAAGATCTTACACAACCCTATCTGCTTGAGGTCATAATCTTATTACCACATTTCAGTTCTAAGAATTTTACAACCTTTTTTTTCTTGATTCTAAGTCAATTCTATTTAATTTAAAATATCTTCAGAAGGGTTTTTTTTTCCCCATTAGTCTCCTTTGCCACTTAAAATAATGTTCCATCACACTCAATTAGCTGATGAAAATATAGTATATAGACTTAGTCACAGACAGTGCTTGTTTTATTCTCTTTTTATGTAACAACTGAGTTTCTCTTTTTCCTATCAACTAGAATAATGGAAAATTTGCTTACAGAGGTACATGTCTCATGCCTTATACTTGGCATTAACCTTTGAATGATTAGATTATTGAAGAAAAGGGGAAATACATTTTTGTGCTGAACATTTTTGTTTCTGGGGGGGTGGTTTCAGCATTTATGGAGTGGTTAAATTTGGTTTTGTGTCTTCATTTCTATTCTGTGGCTTTATCTTCAAAAGCTAAAGCACTGATCTTCAGAGAAAGAGCTTACCTGTTGGAACTGCCAAACAACCATTTTCTGAATGGTTCATTTTTCAAATGAGTCCATAGATACCAGATGGCAAAAGGAAAAAAAAAAGTCTAGTTTTACTCCTTAGAGACAGGATTTTTCTGTTTGTCAGTTCAATACTAAGTTTACATTCACTTACAGCCAATACAATTAAAGCTCTTCTTTGAAGTGATATCTTACAGAAATGGGAGAAAACATCTGAGGTGAAGAATTCCTCTTATGCAGGCAGAACATTCCCACAGCCTTACACATGCAAATACTTATAGCTCTTTTTTAGAGGTGAGAGCCATGTGATAAATTGCACAATCATATGATAAATTACAGAACTATGTGATAAAGTAATTTATCATGTACCTCTGACTGCCTTACCTACTCTTTACCAACTAATGTATCTCCTGGGACATTCTTTAGCATTCAAAACCCTGAAAAGGTTCTAGTACATGCTATCCTAATTCTAAACCAGCTAAACAGTAAAAAAAAAAAATTTCTTCTAAACATTTCTGGGCAGAAAAATGAAATAAATCTGCTATGAGTCACTGAGTATGACTTTAACCTCTGTGTCTGTGGCATTTGGAAAGAAAAACATAGGTATGAGTGCCCATGTATACATATATATATATATATATATATATATAAGAAACTGATTTTCCAACTTTAAAAAATTCTAAAATAATTTGTTCAAATAGTCTTTTTGTGATACATTTGATATACACAGAGTCTCCACTGATATGTGATCAGTGCAACAACTCTCAGAAGTGGAGACCTGCAAGTCTTCAAGACAGAACATCACTAATGTGTCACACATTCCTCTATTCTGTAGGCTCATGTGCGTGGTCCCAGACACAGAGTGTAGAGTTTCAGGGATGAACAGCTGGTGGTGAAATTGGCCTGCACCCAGAAGAAATGCTGCTGGAAGACAACTACTCCTGGCTTCACTGAGATCTCTGTGATCAGCTGCCAAATTCTAAAATGGACCAGCCAGTCTTCAAAAGATAACATGTCTCCTGGAACATTCTTAGGTAAATATGTAGCCTCCTCATTATACTGTGACTACCTCAAATTAAATTCTATTCTTCCCCTGTCTTTGCAGCACTTTCTAAACACCCTAATGAAAAGAAATGCTGAGATTTTCTTTAGCAAATCTGGAGAGGGACTTCATAATAACACCCGCCATAAGGGTTCTTCCCCAACAGGTGTCTTATCATGTGCATATGCAGTAGGGAGAATAAAATACACAGCTAAGGTCCTCCAAGGCCAGATTTCCTGCTGCTACACAGTGGATCAATCAACAAAGACCGCTGGATTTTTCTGACTAGGTGGCTGAGCTGGCACTAATGGCTACCCACACACCTAGCTTGGATTGCAACTGTTCCTGTACCTCTGTTCATTTCCGGCCTTGCCTTTCCTACACAACTTTTTATGGGCAAATAGATATGGATAAGTGGCAGCACAACAGTATAAATTCCAAACCAGTTGTGCTGTTGCATCACACAGTTCCCAAGGGCACTGCTTTCCACACCTTCATAGTCAGTTCAACAACAACAGCTGGCTGTAACAGCTAAGGAACACTAGCAAAATATTTCACCTACAGCAGGGGAATGATCAAAATGAAAGACCTCTGACACATAATTCAGCTTTTACTGCATTGCAGTAGGAATGAAATGTGGGAAAGCAGGACAACACACAGATTTTGTATGAAATATCATTTGCTGATATCATTTCCCTTGTGGGCTAACTTTTCTAGACTAAGGAAATGTTGAAAATAAAGAAATTAAAATCAAGAGGTGAAAGTTCATGAAGAAAAGATTTAGAAGTTTTCCATCAACAGTTGCTACTTTTTATTATTGAACTTGCTGTAATGTTTCTGCTTACAGATCACTTACTTACAGGTAACTGGCCATAAATAATTCTCTCTTTAATTTGGATTTGGCATTTGAAAAGGTAAAGTTCACTGAAAACTTTAGTACTTTAATGGCAACTAGATAATTTTTTTTAAAATCAACGAGTTTTCAAAAAGTTTTCTTTGTTTATTTTCAGAGGAGACAGTTTAGCTGATGAACATTCAGTAAATATCCTTAGAGTGAATCTCTGTTATAGAACCTCCCAGATGACAACAGCAAAACACTCTTAGGTGTTTTAGAAAAATCTGGCAAACTTAGCCTGCCTGGACCATTTTCTCAGGCAGTTCTACCATAGCAATAAGGAAGTCAAGGTAGAGCTTGAAGGTTTTCTATAAGATCACGTTAAAAGTCTGCAGCAGGAATCTCCTTAATCCCATTCAAATTTTGAGTTTGTGTTTTTATGGGTTGTTTTTGTTATGTTTGTTTTATTTTTTTGGAAAATAACATGACAACCAAAACAGCAAGTAATATTTTCAGTGCCAACATTATTTTAGCAGTGATTTTGTCCAGCTTTCTGACAAGCCAAAAATAAGAGTCATGAAAATATTCCCAGTAGTTTAAGGACTTAAAAAAAGGTATTGGGCTTATTTCACAATGTATAAGTAGGCTGTGCACCAGTGAAGTCTACATTATGCCAGGTGTTTTTCAGAAAAATATGAATGGTGTCATTTCTTAAACCTTAAAATGAATGATAGACATAGAAATTTAATCAAAAAAACTCAGCTCATCTCACCTTTTGTTTAGGCTTTGATATGAAGAGGAAACAGAGGCATTTCTTATGGAAACATGAAGTATCACTTGTGTCTGTGCAAGCTTTCTTAGTTGGTCAGGGTGAAATAAGAAATTTTCAAGGAAAGGAGTACAGGTAACAACCAAACATTCTAAACTTATTCTGTAGATAGAAGTGCAATTCCAATAACCTGTTCTGTCCTAATGCTAGTGGGCTACTTTTTCCTAACCACGCAATGCTAGCATGTTGAATCAGTTTTCAAATCACAAGAAAGAACTATTCAACATTTGCAATAGCAACAAGGTGATGGGCCCCAAAACCACATCCCCATACCTGTTATCATATGCCAGGTTCTTTACTAGTTTATAAAAATTAACTGTGAGGATCCTATCTAAAAACTCACCATAGCTAAAGTCTGTTCAGTCAGCTGCTTCCCTGAATTCATTCATGATGCCAAGTCACCTTGCTGCATGCTTTAGCTTCATTGGTTATGATAGGAGCTGTTCTCTAAGGGGGACAAGTGTTGGAAAGAAGAACAAGAACTACCAGAAAGAGAATACTTTCTCTTCCTTAATTTCTCATAGCACCTACATTCTGTCAATACATAACTTTATTTATATGTGCATAATGTCTAAGTGTCAAATTGACTTGGAAAAAAACCCACAACTCATTTACTAGCCAAAGCTTTTGATACTTGTTTCATTTTCATTGAATTTGTGTACGTAGAATACAATAAGCAATTCCATGTTTATGCATTAAAATATAGTCAATTCTCTGTAAAGTAAATTTAAAGACAATTTATGGTAAGTTAAAATTAATGACAGACAAATTAAGAAAAACAACTTTTTGGCAAAGCTGAGTAGGCTCAAAATAAATAAAGTACTTAGTGAAGTGAGTGGGAAAATTACACTAAATGATTAAGTGTTGAATCATCATCCTATTTATCTCACACTGCCATTTTTAAAAATAGCTTCCAGGGTACATGTTTGCTATTTTTCCTACTGTAGGAACACTGTGTCATATTTTTTGAAACACATTCTTTCTATTCACCAGACAAGAAATATCACTGTTAATCATAGCTTTGATCCATTGCTGAAACTATAGTTCCCTTCCACACAAGGGCAATAATTGGTGTAGTCTCACAACAACTGAAACACTTCAGTGTTCCTGGTAAAGTAGTGTGAACTCTCAATGCATCATCTGTGCTGTACCTATTGTAAAATATGGACTAGAAAGGTTGTCCTAACTGCCTCTGCTTTATAATAAACTCAAGTCAATCAATCACCTCACAAATTACGAAAATATTTTTTTAAAAACAATCCTCTTTTTTATTTTTTTTTCCTGACAGCTTACCCTGTAATACATGTGAAACAAAGCCAGACCCGAAGGAGTTAACTCAGAATGCATACTTTGAGTAAAGAAATAAAGGAACCAGAATTCAAGGCTAGAGAAAGATAACACCTGGCCAAAGAATGCTAACACACTAGCACAAAGTACATAAAGTAAGAACACAGGAAAGTAAAGAACACCAAAAATGCTAACACACATACATAAATAGACATACGGAAGGGTTCCTTGTGGAATAAGTGGCAAAATATGGGCATGAATCCAAAATCTTGCAAAATTCACCATCAGGAAGACAGCCAACTAAGAAAGTTGAAAAGTTCAGAGTGAGGAAGACTTCTGGAATGGGACACCCTGAAGATGAAGAAACAGGAACGACCCCCAAAACAGCACCCCAAAAGGACAACTCCGCCCAGACTCAGCCCAGGCTCCACCTGCTACGAATATTGTAATGAAATGTTGCAATAAAATGAATATGCATGTAAAAAATTATGTAATCTCTCACAAAACTGTATAAATACCTGACTTTACACTGATAACTTTGGGCTAGTTTTGTCCAGCGCAAGTTGGCTAGCCCCCAGCATTGCCTAAAATAAATACCTTTTGCTGCTTAAAGACTCAAAACTGTCTCTGAGCAGTTTTCAATGCACCTTTTCAGGCATCACATGTCACCATCATTTATATAAATATTGGATTAATGTAGGCTGATATCACTGATCCTAAGGGGAGATTACAAATGCTAAATTATCTTCAGTTTGTATTTTTCAACACAACTATGGCAATAATATTTTTGTGTCAATATTGTCATAGAGTTAAGTCTATAGAGATATTGAACTCATTTTCTGGTCTTTTCTCTAGTCCCTAAATGGAGGGAATGGTCTATACATCTTGAGTGCAAGTTCTGTGGGCCAATTAGTTCATTTTAGACACAATACATCTAGAAAGATCTATTGGCCTGGATCATGTTCTGTTGGCACATATGCCTCTCACTTCATTCATTTCACATTCACTCAAACAATGGTTTTCAGAAAGGACACATTGCAGTCTTACTGAAGAAGGATCTATCATTCCTGAGCTCAAGAGAGAGAACTGCAGAGAAATTGCAAACTAGAAGTTCGCTGTGGATAGTTCTCGAATTCTTTGCGTCTGCTATGGCTCTATTAGGAATATACCATTTGCTTAAGAAAAAAAGTTGTATGTTGAATGAACTCAACAGTTTCTTATCTGTAAATATAAATTACTTAAAATCTGACATTCAAAGCAAGACATTACAAGAGGGAGTTTATGGAGAATTTTTCCATTTTAGCTAGGCACTTAGAAAAGTTTAATGGTATGTAGTAGGGATGTAGAGCTGTGTAAGTATCTGGTTAGCAAGAAGTCAACAAATTTGAGCTATGTTAACACTATGCAAAACAAGGACAGTGTCCTATCACAGAAGCTGGCATTAGCTCTAAAAATATTATCTCCCCTGTTACTTCTCCAAAGGAAAGAAATTTATAAGAAGCTGTTTGCATGGAAAGATGAGCACCCGGGAAGAAATTTAAATTATTATGCATAGTACAACAGAATAAATAGTTTGTTCTAAATTCATCCTGGGGAAAATTCTATTACCTACTAAAAACTCTTACCAAGAATGTATAAAGCCTGCTCATTCTTAATATCTTTAAATATACACTGTTAGTAGTTTTCATATATATTATTAGTTCTGTGTAGTCATAGATGGCTATGTAATTTCCTGCTGTGAAAGACTAAAAATCAGATACCTTACTGTCACACATTCACTGGTCTAGGTTTGGTCCTGTATGCACCTGCAGTTTCAGGTTTTTCCTTTGTATAAACTACTCTTTGACACTACCTGAAAATGAAACAGCTTTAAAATTCTGCAGAAATACAGTGAGAGGACAAAGTGTTTCTTAGGAAGTGATCTGTCATTGAAGCTGGCACTGTCTAGGCATTTTTAAGTTTCATTTAATTTCCAGAAATCTCATACAATTTTATGTCCACACATTTGCTTAGGCATTAACTGGGGGAAAAAAAAAACAAACAACACAACACCAAAAAAAAAACACCAAAAAACAACCAAATAGAACAAATTTCACCAAGAGTTTAAGTGGCTACAAAGTACCAGAGACAAATTCTCTAATACTACAAAGTGCTTTCATTACCTTATCATTGTAGCTTTTTCCTTCTCTTAGGTTTGGCAAATTATAAGGCATAACCACAACAACTAACAACTTGTGTAGAAATTTTTCATGATCAGGAATTATGTAATTTAGAGTAAATGCTGTTTATGCATTACAGTGACCCAGATTTGAATCTGTAAAGATCAGCATGGAGTTTAGCAGTATGGATTGCACAGGGATAATTTTGGAAAAGGCACTGAGAAGCCTGTGTGCATTCTGCTGGATAGAAAGATAATGTCAGCTTTAATATTATCTATAAAAGATTTCTTAATTAAAACCATTCTATCTCAGAAGTGCAGAATGTTTCCAATTTACTACTTGGTTCCTGATACACGAAATAGAGCCATGATCTCACAGAAGCACAGGGAACACACTTACCCAATAGGAGGGAGGGGGAAGAACAGTTAATTTTTTTAAAAAATATTTAATAAATTAAAAAAATAGCTCATTTCACACGCACAGTCAAAACAAGTAAGGGAAAACCAAGCAGAGTTTTGATCTTCTCTAATATTACTCCCTCAAAATTTAAATTATTATTTTTTAAAGGAAAACTTAATCACCATTTTGCTAACTGTTCAAAGAAGAAGAGAAAAATGTGGTAAGATCATTTCTGGATAAATCTCTGTTTGAGTTAGAGAAACATCAGGATATGTACCCTGGCTCAGGCTAGGATTCTATTTCCCAATGTACTTAATCAGACAGACAACAGTAAGCATGTGAATGGCTCCATTTAACCCATGGAAGTATTCCTAAGCTTTAAAATATGTACATACTGTAGTACTTTGTAGGTAGAA
Organism: Pyrocephalus nanus; assembly: GCA_038380795.1. Classification (NCBI taxonomy): domain Eukaryota; kingdom Metazoa; phylum Chordata; class Aves; order Passeriformes; family Tyrannidae; genus Pyrocephalus; species Pyrocephalus nanus. Next base: position 61,730,604 of record CM076263.1, on the reverse strand, counting down.
GCCTAAAGTCCTGCTTCTGTGTTGGACACTCTGTAGGAGAGAAGTGTTGAGGGACAAATTCGGTCTTTTAAAGTTCCTCATGTGCTATTGAGAATCTTCCTTGACTGGCAGACTCTTTTGACTTTATTAAGAACAGCATAGTTTTCCCCCTCCAAAAAATCTGATTGCTGCCTAAATACTGAACAAATGTCAGAGTTTCATTTTTTGTTAAAGGTAAAGTTTTTTTTTCTGACAAGCAAAATGTTTAAAAAATAAATATATAAGTAAAAAATATAATAAAATCAAATAAAATTAAATATTAAAAATAAATATCCAAATAAATAAACTATTTACCTAGAAAACATACATTACTGAGTTCCAATCTTAGATATTTCCATATACATTCAAACTCAATAATTAATGATTTATAGCAGCTTTAAGTGTTTAGGGTTTTTTTTTAGTTTCATGCATATTTAAAGTGACCCATAACTAGAAAAAATACTTTGATCTGCAGTTGTTGTGTATGAAGACGGATCTATGGTAGGAAGGTATAAGGCATCTTGTATCTTCTATTAACTAAATTAAAAAGAAAATGGTATGTGCCCACAAAAGCAGCAAAAAATTCAGAAACTGTTAATGGAATGGTGTAATGAATTAAGCTTCATAGAGACACAAAATAAAGCCTAGGGAATCCCAAAGGATTTAATACTTTTATGCAAAACTTCTACCAGAATGACTACAGAGAGGTGGGCAGTGGTCATGGAAACAATCACTCTGCCATTCCCCTTTTTCATAATAATGTAAAGATCTTTCTGCTTTATGCTCTGCCTCTCCCTCCTCCTCCAAAAAGAGATCTGAGACCAAAGTTTATGTTGTATTTCTTTATGGATCACATTTTTTTTAATAAGTCAATAAATCCCTTTCCTTCATGGGGTGTCTCTAACCATATTGATGAGTGTTCATTTTTCTCTTGATATTATTGCGACTAACTCCCTAAGCAATGCAGTGACTAATTCCTTCAAGGCTTCAGAACTGAGCTGTAATTGGAGAAAAAAGTATACTTTTTATATACATGTGTGATGTAAAAATATTCAGCAAGTCAGCATAGACAGCACCAGGCATTGTATTCTACTTATATCTCAACATATTACACACCAAAATATAAAGAAATGCTGACAGGAAGCCTATGACTTAAAATGCAACAAGAAAACATTAATGCAAACCACTAACACTCAAAGAACACAGAATTTACTACACTTTATATTGGAAGCACATGTTCATGCCTCAAATAACAAATTTTAAATATAGCAAAACCTTCATTAATTGTAAAATAATCCTCTGCCACATCCTTCGTTACTACACACTTCCATTGCATATAACAGCTATCTGCAACTAAAAATAAAGCAAATAATAATGCCAGGGTTTTTTTGTAAAGTTCAAAATGCAAAATTGTTAAGATTCTGTTAAATTTTGTAAAGATGCTGCAACTGTTTTCTCTTTATTAGGATATCTATTTTTTATTAGCTTTAAATTGCACCATTACCTCATAGGGACTCTGCAATTAATTCTGTTTTCAGGTCATAGGTGTGACAAGACATTTGTTGTCCACAGAAAACCATAAGTGACTGAATCTTATGGCTAGAGACAGTGTCCAAGAGTCAGGACTTTTGATATCTATATCTGTCACTGCCCTTGCCCTCCTCTGCTCCCAGGTTACCTAGTTATGACAACAAGGTTATCAGAAAAATACAGTACATAGATGTACCAGATTAATGCTTCAAAGTGTCGACATGAAGTGTCCTTAAGTGAAAGATCACTAAAAGAGCAAGATGTGATGCATATTCTACAGACAAGTAGCATGATTTCACTTGTTTAGACTTAAATTAGCTGTTTAAATCATACCAAGTACCAATAAACAGCACAGCTCATATGTAATCTACTGCAAAAAAATGTGGAACAACATGTTCAGTAAAAAAATCAACTCAGAATAGGGTTGCATCAAGGCTCCAATTATTGCCTAGTTTCCATTTTCAGTTTCTGCAGAACTATTTTGTGAGTCCCTAGGAAGTATTTAATCACCAGCTGTGAATGATGTCACTCCATTTCTGTGTCATCTCCTATCAGTACCAGGTCACATGCACCGAAGATGTACAACATCTCCCATAGGGTCAGATGAAAAGAAAAATTTTCTCTTTTATTTTGCCTTTGAATGATGTAAAGCTGGTCATGTTCTTCAAAGATGTCTTCTGTATTATTCACAGCAAAAGGAAGAGTTCAAATTGGATTTCTGATAGAAACTTCTTTTTAAAGAGCCCCCCTATCTGAAAAGAATGGTATTCACAGGCTTTCAAACGTATTTTGATGTCATCTCACCTCAGTATTGACAGTGTTTTGACTGCTGCAGAAAAAAAGAGAACAATCTACAGTATTGCAGCTAGATTTTATTGACATATTTGACTATGCTTGGAGTTTTAAATAGAAAGAAAAGTACTGAACAGTCAAAAGCCTCCCCTGTATATACACTGCTGACCTACAGCCTTTCTTATGTATCGCTTGTTAAAAAAAGAGGAGAGATCTACAATGGGAATCAGAGTGGCTGCAACACAAATAACTGTGGAACAGTACAAGAGGAGACTCATGCACTGAACTTGTTCTTACAGTCTCTGGTTCCTTCTAGTCCATGTGGACATTCGCCTTAGTGGAGGCGAATTCTTAGTAGAGCTGTATGGAAGTCAGTGGTCACCCCCCTTTTGGAAGGAGCTGAGCTATGGTATCCACTTGGCAGGGTGCTATTGCCTCTGCACTCATCAGAGAGCATCTGGAGCTGAAATCTGATTATGTCTTTTTTGACATCCTCTCACTCTCCCCGCCCCCCCTCCCTTTAAGTCCCCTCCTTCTATCTGGTGGGGAAGGTGGTGGGGGATCTTTCACTTTTTGTGATGCAACTGGCTGATGCATTTGCCTCAGGGATGGTAGGGAATGGCTTCTGGTCAATCTCCTCTGAGTCCCTGACAATTCTTAACCTTTCTTCCTCCTCTCCTAGCTCTGCCATCATACTGAAGAGATCATTAACCTGGTTTTACCTCACAGCTGTTGTCTCCACTGCCATCCAATACCAATGCCAAGCTCTGGCATTCCATGCAGCCTGATGCCCACCCAGACAGCTGCATGTTTTTGTGGCAGCAAGGATTCAAAGGTTAATGATGTGCTAGAAAACCATGGAAGCATCTGAAACAGTCATGTAGGAATCAATGTTTTCCCACTCAAAAGGCAGTGAAATTGATACAGATACAAATAAGTGTATCTGTACCAATGCATCCAGCACAGGCAAAAACCAGAAGGAACTGGAAGCCATGGTGCAACAGGAAAACCATGACATAGTTGACATCACAGAATCTTTGTGGGATGAGTCACACAACTGGAGTGTTGCAATAAATGACTATAAGCTGTTCAGAAGGGAAAGAGAGGCAGTGGGATAGTCCTGTGTTATAGGGAGTGTTTTGTTTAGAGATTAATGATCCTAATGATAGGGTTAAGTGTTTATGAGTAAGAATCAGTGGAAGGTCAACAAGGCAGACATCCTGGTGGGATTCTGTTATAGACTGGCCAACTAGGATGAAGAAGAAGAATAAACATTCTGTAAACAGCTGGGAGACGTCTCACAATGAGTAGCTCTTGTTCTCATGAGGGACTTCAGCTTTGTCAGATGTCTGCTCAAAACACATCACAGTGGAGGGGAAACAGTAAGGAAACTTCCTGGAGTGTGGGGAAGACAGCTTCCTGGCAGGTGTTGGTGAGTGAGCCAGTTTGACCTTTTGTTTCTAATCTGAGGACTGGTCGGTGATGGAATGCTTGGAGGATGTCAGGTTCAGTGACCACCTTAGACTGTCAGACGGCAGACTTTAGCCTGTTAAGGAGACTGGTTGAGACTCCCTTGGGAAGCAGTCCTGAAGAGCAACAAAGTCCAGGAATGTTTGACATGTTTAGGAAGGAAATCTTAGAGGTGCAGAAGCAGGCTGTCCCCATGTGCTGGAAGATGAGACAACAGGGAAGAGGAGTGGCCTACATGAAGAGAGAGCTTTGGCTGGAACTTGGGGAAAATAAGAGTGTACCAGTTCTGAAAGAAGGGGCAGGCAAATCAAAATGATTGTAAGGATTTTGTGATGATTTTCAAGGAGAAAATTAGAAGAATCAAAGTCCAACCAGATCTTCATCTGGTTACTGATATAAAAGACAACAAAAAGTGGTTTTACAAATACATCAGCAACAAGAGGAGGGCTAAGGAGAATCTTCCATCATTTTTTGGATACAGAGGGAAGCACAGTGACAAAGGATGACTAAAGGGCTGTACCCAAATGCCTACTTTTCCTCAGTATTTAATAGCAAAACCAGTTGCCCTCAGGATACCCACCCTGAATCCCCAGAGGAAGTAGATGAAAAGCAAAATTAAGACTCCATAATGCAGTGGAAAACTGTTGCACAACTGAGACACCACAAACCTATGGGGCTGGAAAGAGTACTGAAGGAGCTGGCCTAGATGTTCACCGAGCCACTTCCCATCATTTACCAGTAGCCTTGTCTCACTGCGGAGGTCACAAATGAATGGAGCTTAGTAACTGTGACTGTTCATCTAAAGAAAGGCTGAAAGGAGGATCCAGAGAACTATAGGCCTGTCAGTCTGACTGTGGGGCTGGGGAAGGTCATGGAGCAGATCATATTGGGTACCATCACACAGCACAGCCTGGGGCAGGGGACAGCCAGAGGATCAGGCCCAGCCAGCATGGATATAGGAAAGGCAGATCATGCTTGACTAACCAGATCACCTTTTATGGCAAGGGTGACCCCTTTGATTGATGAGGGTAAGGTTGTGCACGTTCTCTACCTGGACTTCAGAAAAGCTTTTGACACCATTTGCCACAGCATTCTCCTGGAGACACTGTCAGTCCATGGCTTGGACAGATGCACTTTTTGCTGGGTAAAGAACTGTCTGGATGACGAGATCCAGAGACTGGTGGTGAAGGCAGTTAAAATCCATTTGGTGGCTGGTCATTAATGGTGTTCCCCAGGGCTCAGTACTAGGGCCAGCTCTGTTTAATGTCTTTATTGGTGGTGTGGGTGAGGAGATCAAGTGCACCCTCAGTCACTTTGCAGATATCACCGAGTTGGGTGGGAGTGCCAATCTGCTGGAAGGTAGGAGGGCTTTAGACAGATCTGGACAGGCTGGATCAGCAGTCTGAGCCCAATCCTATGAAGTCTAAAAAGGTAAAGTGCTGGGTCCTGCACTTGGGTCACAACAACCCCAGGCAGTGCTACAGTCTTGGGAAAGAGTGGCTGGAAAACTGCCCAGCAGAAAAGGACTTGGGGGTGCTGGTTGACAGTAGCTGAACATGAGCCAGGAGTGTGCCCAGGTGGCCAAGAAGGCAAATGGCATCCTGATTTGTATCAGAAATAGTGTATCCAGCAGGACAAGGATTGTCCTTCTCTATTTTGCACTCGTGAGGCCACAACTTGAGTTCTGGGTCCAGGCCCTCACTACAGGAAAGACATTGAGGTGCTGGAGCACATCCAGAGAAGGTCAGCAAAACTGCTGAAGGGTCTAGAGCACAGGTCTTATGAGGACTGGCTGAAGGAGCTGGGAGTGTTTAGTATGGAGAAAAGGAAGCTGGGGGGGGGCACCTTATTCCTCTCTGCAACTACCTGAAAGGAGGTTGTAGCACAGTGGGAGTCAGCCTCTCCTCTCAAGTAAGAAGTGACAGGATGAGAGGAAATGGCCTCAATTTGTGACACAGGAGTTCTAGATTGGATAGTTATTGGATAGGCATTGGAATAGGCTTCCCAGGGAAGTGGTGAAAATCAGCAATTGGTAGAAATCTTCAAAAGGAATGTGGATGTGGCACATGGTGACACGATTTAGTTGTGAACATGGTGGTGCTAAGTTAATGGTCAAATTGAATGATCTGAAAGGTCTTTTTGAGCCTTAATGATTCTACAATTCTAAGTCTGCAGCACTGAGCAAAGACCATTTTCTTAGTGCTTGCATTTTTGGTTCTCACTCAGAATGAACAGTAGGTTGACATTCTTTGAAAGCAACATTTTTGATGCAATGCAGAGACTGCCTTGAACTGATGTCCCTGAAGTTGTATCAGTCAGATGAGAAAGCCTGAAGAAATATAAAATAGAAGTACACTGTCTTCAAAAGCAGGATAGCTTTATGCATAAATGTTAGAAGAAAATAAATAAACTGGCATATATATTGTTCTGAACCCTTGTTTTCAAAATTCCCAAACTTAAATCATGGATTTTTCACATAATCTGACATACAGTGTACAATCAACTCTTCAGAACTGCTGAGTGGTCTGAAAATCTCTCTGTAAAATCAGGACACTTAGAGATACCAGCATTCATCAACAACATGAAAAATGTATAAACTTCATATATTTCTGTATGTATATATGAAGATATACATACACACTGGAAAATTTATATATATATATATCCCCATATACACACACATAAAATGTTTTATGTACACTAGTTCAATAGTTACTGAAATTAGTCTGTGCTCAAGACCACTATTTTGCTGTTTACCGTGGAAAGGCAGCAAAAGTAGTTAAGTAATAAATGCTGGTATATTACAGCTCTGTACAAGAAGCAAGGGCCAACTAATCTCTGCTGGTAATCAAAAAACACATTACAGAGATCTTCAAAGTATTTCTCCAATTTTAATAATTTCTAACTTTAAATAACAAGCTCTATTTATATGGACAGATACGTGTTTTCTATCAATGTATGTGAAAACAGACCTGCAGATTTTTCTTTTTTTTAAAATCAGCATAAAATTCAGTGGAAACAGTTGACAGAGACTCGGTATTCAACACCACTAAATGAGCAGCACAGTGAAAACTGGCACCGGGACAAAAGGTAAAGTAAATTCTTGCTTTCATTGTGGGGAAAAAGAAAATATGTGTGCACGCTCAAAGTCCTTAGGAGAAAACATTGTTATTATACTTTACCTAAGAAAGATTGTACAGGATAATATTTGCAGTAATATTTGTCATACCAAAAATCACCTCTTAATTTTGTGCACATCCTCACATAAACTTCAATTTCACACAAGACCTATCCTTAAGGCCCAATATCCTGTCCATGATAGCAGCTCATAACACCATATGCCACAGGAAAAGGTGTCATAGCCCTGCAGTAAGCAGATGTAGGATAATCTGTTTCCCCAGATAAACAGTTCACCCTTCACTCAGAAGGGTGAACGCTACAAGAATATCTTATGTAAATAATCAACATAAAATTCAGAATTTGGAAGACTGGCTGGTTGCCACTTGAATTCTGCATATCTGCTTCTCTTTTTGTAACATTGCTAGAAAGGCAATTGAAGGCAATAGAGTTGTCTGATTTTTCAGTATTGCCAAATGTCACTGCATAAAGCATAGCAAGGCAACTATTTCACATTTTTCTTTTGTGCTTGCTTTGACAATCCCTGCAGACCATAGAGAGCAATGGTTTCAAGTGACTTGTATACTAACATTTACTGTGTATTCAGCCCATTCCATTTGTTCCATTACTAATATCTGCTTTAGAATGTAAAAGCCTTTACTAATCAAGTGAGAACAATACTCTAAAGTTACAGTTTGATTTTTTTTCAAATTTCTTCATATTTAAATAGCATAATTCAATAATTATACAACTATGAGCTGCAAAAGAACAGAGAAGACAATGAAAGACTCAGATTCACTTGAAAAATAATAATATATTTATTAATTTCTGTTAGCAGAAAAATAACCCAATTAAATAAACACTAAGCCAACATTTTTTCAATAGTTAACCTCATTAATTCACACTACTCTAAAAATGAATTCTGTGTCATTACTAAAACATTTTGGTGATGTCACCAAGAATATGCTTACCCAGTTTTAATGTAACCCAGGCAAGTTAACTAAATTAACCCTCTGCTCTTGTAATATGCATTAAAAAGGCCGAAGTGGTAGGTGTATCCTGCACAAATTATAAAACTAACATGCATCATCTGCTACTTAAAGTGGTTGTGACAAATACTGACAGGGTAGTCCTCTCAGCCACACTGCTATTTCAGATCATTGAAAAGGGGGATCCTGATTTTTATGGTCTAGGCATGTATCTTCTAGCAAATTCAATGAAGGAAACAGGTTATAAAAACCATTCATGTTTTCTGGGGAACAAACCAACAAACTCCAAACCCACAAACAAACAATAAAAAGAACACAATCAGGAGATTCTAATCAATCTTGACCCAAAAAAGGACATTAAAAAGAGAGGTAAGGCAATGCAAATGGCTTTGCATAGACAGAAACATAAGAAAACTTATGTTACTGAGTAGGTGATACACATTGTTATAATCATGCTATTCAGAGATTATTGAATATTACTAAAACATCTGTAAATTCTTATCATTTTATAGCACTGTGATTTCAAAAAGATCTTGGAAAGAGGAACAAAATATTCCCTGTCACTACAATATAAGACAGAATGTAATTCCTTTTTTTTTTTTTTTTACAGAGTTTGCCATTTAGTTACCATTAAAAAAATTGCTTGTAGAACTCAACAAATTTGAGCAAACAGCACTATGAAAAAGGCAAAAGAAAGCAATATTATGAAATCATACACTTTCATAGAAAAAAGACATATAAGAAAATTATAATACAAATTGCTGTATTGCTTATTCCTAGAAAAAAATACATTTTACTATTTCAGTGTCTTCCACCCCTACAAGGTGGAGTGGGGGTGGAGGGGTGTCCCTAAGTAGGCAGAAAAATAAAATGTTATAATTAAAAGTGCATTTGTATAAAAGAAGGAATCATGACAAATCTCCCATGAAAATGAAAATCCACTGGGCAGAATTTGCCCAATACACTCCACAGGTTTCATGGGAAAACAAATAACTCTGTCTGACACTGCGCTTTGCATTTCCTGATGTGATGAAGAGTGAGGATTCTGGCCCTTTGTTGTAGTTGTACTGAGCTGTATTATGAATAAAACTTGTGCGGAGTTTAAGAATTTTGCTACTTCTCATGAAAACTTCAGGAGGAGAATAGACAAATCTAAAAGAATTTAAAAAAAAAAAAAAAAAAAAAAAAAAAAAAAAAAAGGAAAATGCCTTTTCTGCCAAGCAACTAATTTTTGTCCTTTCCCTCCTTCTTCCCACTCATGTTTGAATGTTCTGGTTTTTCAAGGTTATTAAAATATCTGCTCTTCTCTCCCCCTTACCCTGACTCAAGGCAACTTATACTACCTGATTTTTATTTAAAGGGAACAAGATGGGAGAAGAATTAATTTCTCAATTTGTGTGATCCAGTAACAGAAGAATGTTACTCTGTTAAGTTACAACAAATAAAAGTTAATAATACAAATTCTTAAAATATAGTGTTGCTATAAGAAATACATGCACTTGATTGGATGTTTATATATATATATGGGGGAGTGTCTCAGTTGCACACATTTATTGAATTTGGGCTAACATCAAGGCTTAAGATCTGCAAAAGGAATTATTTTCCTTTCATATTTTAATATCTGGGCAAATTAGACAAGCATTTTCCAAGTAGTAAGAAACTAAAAGTCATATTTACTAGCTTGGGTCCAACACAACAACATATTTCTCTGCCTGGAAAACTAAGGTTTTCTTGCAGCAATAGAGGGGCTTCATTAATAATCAAATATACTTTATGATTATTTTTTTTTATTGTATTGTTATGGAATACCTTGAGGCAGAAATGACCCATAAGGATGATCAAGTCCAACTATTGTGGCTTAGAAATGGTATTCCCCAATTCAGTGTTCCCACTGAAGCACTCCAAACCACACTGCCGCTCACTTGCTTGCCCACCCCCTCTCTCATGGGGTGGGATGAAGAGGAGAATTGGAAGCACAAAAGGTGAAGGTTATAGGATGAGATAAGGACATTTACTGGAAACAGCAGCAAGATAAGAAACTGAACAGTAACAGCAACAATATCAATAGCGGAGCAAACAAGAGAGGCAAACAGTTCACACACGCTGGGTCACCACATGAACCAGCACTACCCGGCTGCTCCCTCTGCCACGCCTTCTCAACCTGAAGGGACACCTTCCCCCCTGCCCTGCCGGCAATGGTATGAGGTGGTATGGAATAACATCCATGAGGCAGTAAGGAATAACCTCTGGGTCCTGGCCATCCCCTGCTGGCTACTGCAAAAATTAACCCTGTCCTAGCTGGAACCAGGATACCAACTCAATGCCTATTAACTGAGGGAGTTGTAGGTGGGGTTTTTATTCTTTCCTGGTTGTATTACAAACTTTTATGACCATACATCTAAAAACTTATGACATTAAAAAAATCATGAAACTGAGACTTACTGGCATACACTTCTTTCTGCATACTTTGGGTAAATCACAGTGTTCAAAATTTCTAAGATATCCACTAAGTCCATAAGTTGTGGTGGCATAACTAAGAGGAAACAGCCAGCTTTTGCCTTTTTATAGTCAGCATGGGCATCTTAAGCATCCATGAGATAATGTGGAAAAACATTGTCTCCCTTGGTTTGAAAAACTGTACATGAATCTAGTGCTTCACAGTTTAAACTGGACCAGGCTAAGAAGGATTTTATTATTTTCTCTCAGGACCTGCCAAAGGGACAGTTTCACTTTTTTCAGCACTTTTTACACTTTTGCAGTCAAACTTCTTCTCATCACTTCATGCCTATTTTGGTGAGACAGGAGAGTAACACAAATAATGCACTCATGTAAGAATAACATCCACAGTTACCTGTAAGACAAGGAAAGCAAAGAGTGGACACCCTCAACCTCTGCAGTGGGAAAGTGTTTGTGGTTCCCTGTGGCTTACTGGCACCCAGTCTGAAAAGTGGCTTTGCTGGCAGACCCTTTTGCCTTCTGTCCTTGCAGTACAAGTGAGGCAAATGGAGCTGCTTCTTGTACAGCAGAAGCTGAAAATAAATGGGCAAGAGGGAAAGGGTCTGGGTTTATGTGAATGTTTACAGTCTCTTACAGAGAAAAAAAAAAAAAAGAAGAAAAAAAGACCCATTTACACAGCATTCATCACAGCACAAGGTGGAATTTAAACTTTCTCTCATACAGAGGAGCCCCACTGCCCTCCTGCATTTTAGAATAGTTTTATTTTTGGATGGTGAAAAGGATGAAGTGCCTTATATAGAATCATTCCACTAGGCCAAGTTACTCAGAGCCCTATCCAGCCTAGTGTTGAACACCTCCAGGAAAAGGAAGTTCACAGCCTCTCTGGGCACCTTGTTTCAGTGCCTCAGCACCTTCACACTAAATAATTTCTTCCTAATAACTAGACTAAATCTATCCTTCTTCACTTTAAAAGCACTCGGCCTTGTCCAGTCACTACGCTCCCTTGTGAAAAGTCCCTCTACAGACTTCTTGTGAGGCCCCTTAAAGTACTGGAAAGTGCTAAAGGGTCTCTCTGGAGCCTTCTCTTCTCCAGGCTAAACAGCCCCAACTCTTGAGCTTGTCTTCACAGGAGAGGTTCTCCAGTCTCCTGATCAACTTAGTGGCTCTTCTCCTGCTTGCTCCAACAGGTCCACGTCTTTCTTGTGTTGAGGGCCCCAGGGCTGGACACAGTACTCCAGGTGGAGTCTCACAAGAGCAGAGATTTATAAAACATAAAAAAGGCATGACCACAAGTGACGAAAGAGTAATCTTTTAAGGAATGGCTTGAAGAAATAGTTATGCATAACTAAGCACAATTATTATTAGGCATAATATGAAGACCATTGTCTCACATTAATTCGGACAAGGCACTGCATTGAAAATACTCTGTCTCCTTACCTTTCACAGATCCTGTCTGCTCTGGTTCCCAAAGTGAATAAATTAAAGGGGACAGGCAACAAAAATGAGAAGAAAATGTAAACTTTACAAATTCTAATAAAAAATGTGTTGTGATTTTTGCATCTGTTTTTTACATTCTCTGGAGTGATCACTCCTGCTTAAAATGATTCACTGCTGATAATAATTTTGTTTCAGGCCCACAAAATAAATAAACTACCTATCTATACGTCTAAAGACCAAGAAAAATTGCAAGCATGTTTTTTTACAAACACAGTGTTCCATCTATCAGCCTCATGAAAATATCTTATTTCTTTCGCTGTTTGAAATCTATTGGTCATTTACAATACAATCAATGATTGCTGTACAAATTCTGTATCTAAAAATTGCCAACATTAACTCCAGGGCTTTGAGTTGCTAGTCTCTCTTTTTACTTCAGAGAAAGATTTGGACTTTCAGAGACCATGGCAAACCCACCATTTGCATTGAATTACCGATGAAAAGCATTCTGGTATTAAACTTTAGAGCCACACTTTTTTCTTTCAATGTTATTAAGGACAATCTATATCTCAGCTGATTTCAAATGACAGTCAGAGGATCAATGGCATAAGAAAAGTCACTGCAAGTAGATTAGGGTGTAATGCAGGTATTTTGGGGATGTGGTTTAGTGGTAACAAGGCAGTATTAGGTCAATGGTTAGACTTGATGATCCTAAAGGTCTTTTCCAACTTAATAATCCTAGAATTCTGTGAATTCCTAATGAGAGGATACATTACTCATTAAGCCAAGACTTAAACACACTGAAAGGTTTTAGTGAAGAAACAAACAACTTGGAAGACTTTGAGAACATTACCAGCAGATCAGTGTAACTGTTTTTTCACTTGATGATTTTTTCTTATGGTTTCATTAATGTCATTATTAGCGGCTTTCAAAGCTTAATTTCATTTTATAGTTTATCTATGATAATTTTGCTATCAGCAGCAACACTAGTGACAAAGCATAAAGGAATAACACCAAGAATATGTTAGAAAAGGTTTAAATAAATTATGTTTGCAAATTTGCTGATCCCAGTGAAGAAAATATTTTCAGGTTGTGTAGTGATTTAGTAATTTTTAAGAAACCATGAAGGTCAAATAAGATGTAAAAGGATTGTAAAAGGACAGATAAAGTACCTGTCATTATTAATAGGTGTAAGAGGAAAAGATGAGCCAGGGGATTTCAGTTTTACCTTCATTCTTGAAAAGAAATAACATAAATTTAACTTCAAACAAAGCAACTAGAAAGAAACAAACGTCTAAATAGTGTGATTTTTTTTTTTTTTCCTGAAAACAAATCTCACAGCACGCTACTTTTCTTGTGTGGTAAAGGAGTATCCCTCATACATAGAGGAGAAAATATAGATATTAGTTGATACCTTTATTTCCTGGTTTCCACTAGCATAGACTTAATTTCTACTCAGTAGCTGTTACAGTGCTGTGTTTTGCATTCAGAATGAGAATGATGTTGAGAACACACTGATGTTTTGAGTTTTTCCTGGGTTGTGTTTATCCTATGTCAAGGACTTTTTTTTTTCTTGTGTCATGCTCTACCAGTGAGTAGGTACACAAAAGGAACTGGGAGGAAGCATAGATAGGACAAGTGACCAAAGGTGACCAATTCCACTTCATAGAATATCATGCCCACTGTATAAAGTGGGGGGAAGTACCCGGAAGAGAGGCCAGTCTGGTTTCAGGAGGGGGGTCTGGCATCAGCCAGCAGGTGGTGAGCAATTATGTTGTGCATCATTTGTTTGGTTTTTTCCTTTTCCCTTTTATTATCATTACTAATATCCCTAACCATTATACTGTATTTTACATCACTTTCAATTATTAAAGTGTTTGTACCTCAACCTACAAGTTTCACTTTTATTCTACTCCCCGTTCCACTGGGGTGGTGGGAACAGAGAGGGGTTGAGTGTGTGGCTGCTCAGTGCCCAGTTTCCATCTGGTCTAAACCCTGTCACTTCACCAACATAAGACCTTTCTAGGAACCCCTCTGGACATGAGCTCTTTCTAGAAACAAGCAAGTGAATCATGGTTAATATGAAACTACTGTAGGACCAAGTAAAAGTTTCAGACAGACTAGAGATACGTGGTTATCAGTGGTGTATTATAACATGAAGGAAAACTGAAACTTCTGCAGATGTTTCTTTGATATAGCTCAAATTTTTAATTGAAATGTGTTTATTGAATTCACAGAGTGCAAAGGACTACACACACTTTGAACCAAACAGAATTAGAATTCAAAATTTTCTTGAGAAACTGGAGAATAGATCTGATGGAATAAGACTAACATGAAGTTTATACCCAGACAAGTGATCAATCCTGAAGATGAAAGATAGGTAAGAACTGATTAAACAGATCTGCTGAAGAAGACACAGAAGTTATAGTAAGTTGCAAATTGAAGAACAGGTCAACCATGATGTGTTATTAAAAAAAAAAAAAGGCAAATATCAAAGAAAGATATATAGAAAGATGAGGACAGTTGGCAGCACTATGTGTAAAGCAATCTTTCCACTCTACTCAGAAATGACAGGGGCTCAACCAGAGCAGAATCCATAGAATACATTTCATCAAATGGAAATGATCCAGAGAAAACTAATGTTCTAGAAAACATGAGATAGGCAAAAATAGTGAAGGAAGTAGAAATCTTTGATTCATGGAAGCAAAAAGGAGAGGTATACATTCCTTAAGAAAAACAGGCAAAAAGAAGCTGTAAGAAAAGAAGGAAAACAAATTCTGTTCTCTTCTTTTATAGAGAGCAGAAGTAATGGCTTGGATTGAAATGTATGGTTGAAGTTTAGCATCAGGAGAAACTTTTAGTGATAAGAGATACTCAAGCATAGGACTAAGTAGTCTGAGGGATCTACAATCTGTGTCAGTGACACTCCATAAACCTGTTTTGGATCTGTCCTGAAGAAAAAGGTGAACTGTAGCACCTCTCAAGGTCTTTTACAAAAGGTTCTGTGACGAAATACACATGAAGGCTTCAGCAGCAGACATATCTTCTAGCCAGATATGTCAATGGAGTTCTTCCAATTAAAAGGGATGATGCTCTTTTATGCACATAGAGTAAATGGTCATTTGGGGAGCTTTTGATGAATTTAGGCTGTAAGCCAAAATACATACTCTGGAGCTATATCCTCTGTCACCACAAAAACAGTGGCAATGACCTGAGCTGATAACCATTCTTACAGGGGTGGTGAAATGGCCATGCCTCAAAACACCCGTACAAAAAATCTTATAATACAAAAAATACTGGACATATCCTACTCACTGAGATTGCCTTCATCTGTGTTTGTCCATACATGTTCCTCGGGGGAATAGTAAATAGACAATTATAAAAAGTCTATTCTTGTACTGCTGGATTTGCCAGCTCCTTAAATGCTGTTAATTGTGAAGTATCATTGACTTAGTCAAAAAGCCTGCTAGGGGTTAACACAACTGCCTTTCAGTAATTTTATTCTTTTCTCTCCACAGTCTTTTGTCCAATTGTTTTTCACTGTGAGTTCTGTATCATTTGTCTGAGGATCTGCAGGATATCATCCTGTCTACCTCTGAATCTGCAAGGTCAGTAATATTGTTAATGAAAAAAAAAAAAAATCAAACCAAACCAACCAAACAAAAAAACCAGCCAACCAAAAACAAAGTGAGAACAAACTGAGAAAAACCTCTGCTTTTGGAAATACCCATTTCTCTGGGACAAAATGGGGTATCCATTGCCTTGCAGATTCTCTGTTGTCTACTATTAGCCTGAATAGAAGATCTGTACCATGATTAAGGAAGAAACTTTTTTCCATGTTATGTTGTTATGTTATTACAGCAATTTAAATAACACTACTTAATTGGCATATTGCCTAAGAAGCTCCAGTGCCTGCACTGGGACCTAATATATTAAGCATGTAGGAAAAATTCACTGTTTTCCTTAAAGTCTGTACATTCTTTAACACTTTTTACCCAAAGAAATATGAACATGCACTTTACAAATACATCTGGAATTAATCTGTACAGTACATTAAGAAAAGGAATAAGGAATCTCATTTCACTAAGTTAAGACTCTGACTTCCATGTTTGTGAAAGATAACCTGAAAACAAGCAGTAAGTCCATCTTTTACCAAGACTCCAGGGCTCAGACTGCATTAAGACAGATTTCAGCCTTTTCTTTTACTTTAAATGTCATGGTTTGTGTAGGTCTGAGGACAAAAAATATGTCAGATGAGAAATTTAAAGCACAGATTAGGGGCATTTGCAGAGATAAAAACCAGCAGAGAACACAGTCAAGCTTTGAATAGTTCCAAGATGTGAACTCTTCATCTTCTGTTTCTTCCCTAACAATTTACAGTCTCCTGATCTCCCTGGTGGTGAGTAAACTGAAGCGTATTGCTCTCTCCTCTCTTGTCTTCCTCCAGCAACTGCAGAAAAAACAATGCACCATGCAGAGCTGTACTGACCAAATATTTGGTTCTGAAAATGCTCTGCTGGAAATGTACAAAAAAATTTATCAGTTCTGTTCACACATGACCAGTGTACAAAAGGCAGGTGCACTATGCAATTCATGCTTGCTGCCAGCAACCTGTATTGTTGGTAGTGTCCAAAGGGACAGGCTTATGATCCCATCTCTTCCCTATCTTATTTCAAAGAGGTCAAAAAGAACAAGGAAGTAAAATGGCCTTAGCTGTGCTTTTCATTTCTGTAGTATGGCTATATATAAAGGACAAGGAATAAAACAGCACTTTTTAAACATACAACAGTTGTTGACCCAATAGTTTCAGAGGAGTACCACAGCCCTGCAAGTGTTGAGCCATCATATATCAAAAGACAATCTAGGGCCTTTGAAGGTCAAAGGCTCAAGACATTAAATTTGTGATAAATGAACACTACACAAAAGAGAAAGCACCCGCTAACAATACGTGCAGATCAAACAGTAGCTTCCAGTCCTGCAAGATCTCCACTACAACTGTCAGATTACTGGAAGGACCATGGGGTACCATTATTTAAAAATACTACTTTGCAAGTTTTAAGAACCAGAATTTAGTCAAACACTGATAGGGCAAAAAAAATGCAGATAGGTAATTTTTGGATATTATTTGACCAGCTCTATTTCTAAGCAGCT
The DNA here is from genome assembly GCA_038380795.1 of Pyrocephalus nanus. Taxonomy (NCBI): domain Eukaryota; kingdom Metazoa; phylum Chordata; class Aves; order Passeriformes; family Tyrannidae; genus Pyrocephalus; species Pyrocephalus nanus. The sequence goes on along the minus strand of CM076263.1, from coordinate 61,713,646 downwards.
TTTTGTTATTAAAATGTGTATTGAGTGTAAAGCATCTATTCATTTTTCATAAGTGGCCACTGAACTGAAACCACAAATTCTGCAAATAAACTTGTTCCAAATATAGCTCAGTGTACAGAAGAAAACTGATTTATTCGTGATATTTGGCTGCTTAGAAGTTCTGGGACACCCAGGAGTGATGTTTCTCTTTAGCTAACAAGTACTGGGCTGTAGCAGCATCAAGAATTCCCTAAGCAAAACCATTTGTGTCAATCTCACCCAAATATTTTAAGATACAAAACTATTATGCCATATCAATTATTAATTTTATTACAATAATTTAATGAGTAATTTTATGTATGAGGATTGGAAGGCTGAGTAGTTTGGGCACCTTTCCCACTAGGGAAACATTCAAGTTTCCAAATACCTTTTTTTAGCTTGATTGGTGTTTTCTGCAATATTGTAAAATACCCATGATGGTTCTATTTTTATCAGGATTTTTACTTCCAACTGTATTTGGTCTCATATATTCTAATGAGATTCACTTCTCCTAGGAGGACGGTAGCTCCTTGCCCAGGGATAACAATATAATTGCTGAGATAGCAATTTTAATTTTTACTGCAATAATTGAAGAAAATCATATTATTGATCCTCTCAACCAATCAAACACATCTTCTATCTTCCCCTCAAATTTAACTACCCACATGCACTCTACCCCTCAGTGCTGTTCAGCTTTCCCCACACCCACACCTTACAGAATCTCACAGAGAAGAGCTCAGATTCCTGTTCTGCTGAACATGTTAATTTCAATGGTTCCAGAATTCTTGCCTAGAGAACTGATTTCTCATCATCTTTGTTATTCCTAATAATAGCTTTTGACTGGTGGCCAAGCAACTAGAAATACTGTTCAGCAAAGGCTAAGTGAGAAGTTTCATATCAGATAAAACAAGAAGTGGTATGGCAGTGTTCATCTTAATTTGCTTACAATGAGGATATAAAAAAATCCAGCACTAAATACACCATAGGAAAAGGAGGAGATACAAATTAACAACAGGAGATAAACTGTCATCCTTCAAAATAACATACTTGTCCTGGAAGAGTTTTGCCTTAACATCATTATTCCATACGCTGTCAAAAGGTCATTTCCCCAGATTCCCTCCAGTTTCTCTCAAGTCAAATGTGAGTGTTCGTGAGTGTTCGTCACTGTTGCCTGAAACTTACAGAGTTTCTGTCTCCAGAAAAGGCATGGCTGACATGTCATGAAGGGTTAATGAACCCTCACCCTCACCCTGGAGTCAGGACTGTGGCATGGCCCTAATGGTCCTCTTTCAGAGCTCCACTAATGCCAGCAGCCTATGCCACTAGCTGCTCTAGTTTTCAGATGAGGTTCAGGGTGCCAGAGTATTGGTAGTGCTACATTTCTGTTTCAAGTCCCATGACATCTGATGCTGTTTTTAATATTCAGCCCATGACATTGTGTAATTCCATGAGAAATCTGCTTTCGTTTTCAAAAAGGCAGTTTCCTAACCTTTCTAATTTTGAGGAAAACTTGAACACATGTCTCAAGTGCATCTTAAAAGCTCAGAAGGAGGAAGGCTGCATTATGTAATCAATTAGGAAAATAGGCTGACTGCAGTTAGGGGGCTTATGAAAGACAGGAGTGTACAGAAAACGGGGAAGAGATAAAGCCACCATTTCAAATGCACTGCTACGTTTTATAACACAGCTAAATGAGAAAATGCCAACATATGGAGTGCGTTGACTGCATATGGAAAATTTAAAGACCACATTGTAGGTGATCTTTTATTAATCTTGCTAGTGAAGCTATTTTTTGAAACAGTGTGTTTGTGGGCCAGATCCTCAAGAGAGCTTAAAGGCATTGTTTCAGGGAAGAAAGATGAACTACAAGCAGGTAGATAGATAAGCTGTAGGACAAGGTCCTCTGGTCTTGTCATATTCATAAATATCTCTGGAAGAAAGATGGCTCGCAGAAGTCAGTTTAAAATTAGAGATCAAAGCAAAAAAAAGAGCAAAGCAGGAGCTCCCAAAATGAACCAGGGGAATTAGCCTGTGGCCAGCTATGCAGGGAGCAATCTGCATCCAGGTCCAGATTGCCCTTCCTTCCTGATAAGAAAAAAACTCTTTCAGAGGACTAGTTATAAAGGCTGCATTCAAACCATTAATTGTGCTGACCTTTGTTCATCGGTCAGAGTGTCTATCATATTTCAGAAAAGGATGCCACAGCAAGACTTATTTTAAGGCACCTGTTTCTATAGCTAGTAACCAAATCCCAGCGAAGTGCACCACGTCCCAGCCAGATTCCAGCACTGATAATTCAAATGGTGATTTGAACCTAAGGCTGTAAACAAGAAGTGGTCTGAGGAGATGCATTTTCGGGATAAAATCGAAAAGTTAACAAACTGAACACATTTCCACCTTGTTCACCAAACCACAATAAGGGCAAAGCTGCCGGGATGACAACTAATTGATGTGAGGGGAAGCCTTTTCTGTTTATAGAAGTGATATCTTATGCTAGGTCCACTAGCTGGGGCTGGAAGGTGCACCATGATACGTACGTGCCTCCTGCTGTGTCAGATGGGCATGCTGGCAGTGCCTCTTCTTGAACTATGCTCCTCTTATTCTCTACATTATTCTTTTCTGCAATGCCTACAACAGTGACACGAACACTAGTGGCAGGAAATGACCCCACATTGGTGTTCCCTGATTTAAACTTTTTCCTCTGTGCAAGGGAGAGTGACAGGCTCATCAGTAATAGCAATTACTTCAATCCTTGAGTTTTGATAGTGCCCCTGTGAAGAGAGAAGGATGTGGGAAATACTACAGGGGTCACTGCAATATTCAAGCTCCAGTTTTTAAGGCAATTTTTAAATGCAAGTCCGCCTCCACCTCTCTGCCTAAAAATTCAGTCCATCTGTCTGTCTTTCCTAATGATCGCTCATATTTTTATTTGTTTTTACTTCTAATGTAGCTGATGGTACAGAAAACAAAATATGTAATGAGAGAGTTGGTTCGGGGATTTTTTTTGCTCATTTTTTTTCTCCATCTCTCTTTCATTCTAGCTGTGAACTTGCTCTAAGGCACTGGCTGAAATTGTTGCTTTTAAGTTTGGTTTGTGAAGAAGGATTTTATGACTCCTGGCCCCCAGAGAATTTTTCTTTACCGTACCACTTTTTTCTGCCATCTGGCATGTTTACTTCAGCAAACATGTAGGGTCAGAGGCCAACGCGGACATGTGGAGGGACAGCTTTGTCATAAAAGCTGTAAGGAATGAGTGGGTGCTCCTGAATATAGCAGTGTCCACTTTGTTCAGCTGCTGAACACAAAGAGGTGAGGTTAGTCATATTGCTGAAAGAAAATAAAGAAAACCAAACAGACAAGGAGAGTGTTATATTGTACAACACAGGTCACTCATTCCCTTTTACTTGCTTGTTTGCTGTTTTCTTTTCACTAAGCCTTTCTGGACACATTTCTAAAAAATATGGCAAAGGGGACAATAAAATCTCTCCCTCCCCAGTCTTTTGGAGACATGGTTTACACAACAAGTTCAGTAGTGGCCTAGAGGCCTCAAACTGCTGCAGATACAGGTAGGCAGGCTGCAACAAGTGCCAGTGCCCGTGTTCCAGCTGTCAAGCCACCATCCATTAAAACGCAAAATTCTGATTTTTGGCACCTAAGGACAGAAATGAATTCAACACAACTTAGAGGAAGGAAGGAACAAAGTTGAGTGGGTCGTATGAATGCAGTTGTTTAAATGAGAGTGACCTTGTACCATGTGAAGGTTTCTCGGAAGAAGGGATAGGTCTGATTACAGACACCCTTGCTTTCTCATTTGTAATTTTGTCCAGGGTGGTTCAGACTTGTTACTCCAATGTGACTAGTACTATGTTAACCTCAAAGTCCACTCCTTCAAAGATTTTCTGGTTTCATGAACACTTCCCCTTCAAACCTCATGGAGTCTCTACTATGCAGTTTAAAGCTGTTTCGTTGTTGCCTAGAGAGTGCAAGTACCCCCATGAAGAAAACCAGGTTCAGCTTGGGATCTTTTTGTGTGGCATTTAATCAGCAGCTTTGAGCAAAAGAGGTCCACTTGGAAGTGGTCCTCTCTGAGGGGTGAATTCTCCTATATGGCTTCAGTGTGGGTTGGTGGCAGCAGAGATGAGATGTCTCAAACTGTAGTGAAAGAGCGGCACTGGGGTGAGATCACAAAACTGGCCCCTTAGAATCCATCCCTGGGTCCAGCAGAGATGTCCAGCCTTCACGGCAGAGGATAAGCCTGCCTCAAGATCTGACTTCTTTCATCACAGGATAGATGCCAGACAAGAAAGACCTGCAAGACCTGAAAGACCTGCTTGACCTGCAGGACCTGCAAGATTTATTCGCTTCCACAAACAGGAGAGCAGAGACTGATTGTGGTGACCTCTCTGCACAAAGCCTGCCTACTAAGAAAAGAGAGGAGGCTGTAACCATGGAAAGGATAAGCACAAATTATTGCTGTCTGAGAGCAAAGGGGAGCAGGAAAGGACACCACTCATAAGTACAGCCACGAGTTCTTCCCTTTATGGAGAGTACTGTCTAAAATTACTCCAACCACTTTCAAATGAGTGGTAAATCTGACCATATAGTAAATATACAGGTTAATATTGTCATTTCATTAATGGATCCCTTTTTGAAGCTATGAAATAATGTAATCTCTGAATCAACTTTACTGCATAAAGTTCCTTTCATTCATGTTTAATACATGAGCTCTATTAAAAGTTTGTATTAAGCCCAGACAATGAAAAATGGAAAATTTTATATGAGATCCTATCAAATTATCCTTGGAAATAGATCAAGCAAATAAATAACAAATGCAAAATAAGCCCAAGCACTATATGTTTTACCTTTATCAGCCTGAATGTTGATGTCACTGTGAATTAATAGCTTTTTTTTTTGGCTCCTAGTCAAAACTGTTTGCATGTTTCAGACCATCTGTATCTTAACATGTGTTGGTATACATGAAAAAAACACCATGGACTGTTTTCTTTACGGCATGATGGAATTAGAAGACTCAAGTAATTATTCTGATACAAACCTGATATTCAGACAAGAAAAGCCTCTCTAGAGTCTACTTTACATCTTAGAAGGTATAGCACAAGTTCTCCAGAGACAGGTCTATCACTACAAGGAAATTTAAAAAAAAAAAAAAAAAGCAAAAGTACTAATACAATTATATTAAATAGGTCTAAAGATTAAAAAGGTACAAAAGTCCTCTCATGATAAATGTTACAAGAAAATCCAGGAATAAACATTAATAGAGTTACTGGACATTTACAGTGGAGAAAAGAAAGAGATGTACCTTTACACACAAAAAACACCAAATTACTGCTCTATTTGTGATTAAAAGTAAACGACTGATATCGAAAAAACAGCTTCAAAAACCCACATTTCCACCAATTTGATCTCTTTGGGTAGTCTCATGAGAGTAATTGCTGTTGAACCGAGATAAGAAGGAAAAAAAGGGAAATATCAGTATTTTTTGTAAACAAATCTCAAATAAATTGAAGGGAGCATGAGAACTCCCTCTAGGATATGTTCTCCTGATTTCAGGTGGGATAGTGTTAATTTTCTTCTTAGTAGCAGGTACAATGCTGTGTTTTGGATTCATATTCTCAGCATGATTCATATTTTCAATGTGAGAATAATGTTGATGACACTCTGGTGTTTTGGCTGTTGCTGAGCAGTGCTTACCCTGAGTCAAGGACTGCTCAGTGTCTCATGCCCTGCCAGTGAGCAGGTGCATAAGAAGCCAGGGGAGAACATAAGCTGACCTGAACTGGCCAAAGAGATATTCCATACCATAGAACATCATGTCCAGTATAAAAACTGGGGGGAGCTGGCTGGAAGAGACCAATTGATTTTTGGGCATTGGATGAGCATTGATCAGCAGGTGGTAAACAATTGTATTGTGCCTCACTTGTTTCTTTTGGGGTTTATTTCTCTCTCTTCTTTACTATTATTATTATAGATGTTGCTATTGTATCTTTTTTTTAATTATTAGACTGTTCTTATCTCAACCCATGAGGTTTTGCTGATTCTCCTCCCCATCTGGAGTGGGTGGAGTGAGCAAATGACTGTGTGGAACTTAGTTGCTGGCTGGGGTTTAACCACATCAGTAGGTCAGTTCACTTTTCTGCCTACACAGGAATTACATCATGGGTCCACCCCTATGAGTGTCATCTCAAATGAAATGTCAGCCTTCCCCACTTGTATTTGGGAATTTGAAGTACAATCCTAAAGCAGAGAAACTGTTCAAAGGTTCTACACCTGGGACTTAGAAGTTGGTACATCAGGTCTTGCTTACTATTTCATGTTTTCTTCTGAAATTCCTTCTATAACCTTTTGCATAGTCTATCAGTAAATATCCTCCTCTTAAAGGTGGATCTTCAGAAATCAGGCACCAGTTTCATGTTGGGCTAACTTTACCCTCGCCTAACAGTGGTATGGGCAGTATATGAGCATGAGACACAAAAAAAGCTTTCAAGAAGCTTTGGACACTTCTGTCACTGTGTCAGTGGCAGGACTGATTCAGTACCATTGCAACTACAAACATGCTTGAAAACTACAAACTCTTGAATCATTTATTCCATTTGCAAGTCTGTGATAAATAGAAAGCAAGTGCTTCCTAATTCTATTTAGAACTCTAATTGGGTTACAATGGCCAGAGATTCAGTGACCAAACTTGCACATCTGGGGTAAAAAAGCAGAAGGAATCAAGTTTACTCATCTGAAGGAGTCTCAAGTATAAGATTGTCCCAATACCACTCTGTATTGACAGTAATGTTTTATCTATTGGTGCATACTAATCCAAATGGATTTTGCCAGAACAAATGATCAGCATATGCAAACATTAGAAGGACAGTGAGGCAGCACCAAGGAGCAGCCTCATGAGGAGCCAGAAACCCATGGCAGCCAAGCAGATGAGCAGGGGTCGGTGCTAAGAGCAATCAGGGGACTTTTAAATGGCACCAGGGAACGCAAATGACCCGGAATGTGGGAACAGGAGCAGGAAACAGGGTCATGGCAGGGCACTGAGGGCATGGCACAGCAGTTTGTGCAGCAGTTCATGCAGGCAGAGTGAGCAGGAAGGACTCCTCTCTGACCATCTGGGGATACCCAGTAGAGCAAAAAACAGGCTCAGTAGCTATAAGGGAGAGCAAAGATCCTTTCAGCACCGGTCTTATTAGCGTATTAGTTAAAACTTCCTCAGTTGTGGTGCTGACTCTCCATAAAGCTCAGTCGCCCGTGGCTGCAGGAGTCACTGTACCAGCTGTGTCAGAGGCCTCCAGCCAGCAAGACCTGCTGATGGCTGATGCAGCTCTCCAGGTCACAGGTTGTCAGGAGCACCTGGTGCCTCTTTGTGAGGCTGGGGCAGAGAGTTATTTTGCAGAAGGTGTGCCATGGATAAACAAATCATGCAGGAGGTGAGCAACTGGCTCTCAGGTCAAGCACAGAGGGTTATAGGGAATGGGGTAACATCAGAATGGCAGCCTGTCACTAGTGGGGTTCCACAGGGCTCCATTTTGGGCCCTGTTGCAGGACTGGAAGAGATGCTAAGCAAGTTTGCAGACAACAGAAAACTGAAGGGCTGCTGACTCCCTCGAAGACAGGGAGACCCTGAAGAGAGACCTGGACAGATTAAAGGAATGGCAAATTACAACTGAATGAAGTTCAACAAGGGTAAGTGCTGGATTCTGCACCTGGGATGGAGCAATCCTGGATGTTCATAAGGACTGGGGAATGAGATGCTGGAAAGCAGTGCCATGGAAAGGGTTCCGGGAGTTCTGGTCGCTGGCAAGTTGAATGTGAGTCAGCAGTGCCCTGGCAGCCAGGAGGGCCAACCCTGTCCTGGGGGGCATCAGACAAAGCATCACGAGCTGATCAAGGGAAGGGATTGTCCCAATTTGCTCTGCACTGGGGCAGCCTCACCTTGAATATTGTGGCAGTTTTGGGTACCACAATACAAGATATTAAGCTATTGGAGAGTGTCCAAAGGAGGGCAATGAAGATGGTGAAGGGCCTTGAGGGGCAGCTGTGTGAGCAGGGGCTGAGGGCACTTGGTCTGTTCAGCCTGGAGAAGAGGAGACTGAGGGGAGACCTCATTGCAGTTACAACTTCCTTGTGAGGGGAAGAGGAGGGGCAGGCACTGATCTCTTCTCTGTGGTGACAAGAGACAGGACCTGAGGAAATGACCTGAAGTTGTGCCAGGGGAGGTTTAGGTTGGATATTAGAAAAAGATTCTTCACCCAGAGAGTGGCTGGGCACTGGAAGAGGCTCCCCAGGGAAGTGGTCACAGTACCAAGCCTGAGAGAGTTCAAGAAATGTCTGGATAATAGTCTTGGGCATATACTGTGATTCCTGGGGTCCTGTGCAGGGCCAAGAGTTGATTATTTCTTGCAGTTGCTTTCAACTCAGCATATTTCATGATTCTGTTGCTTTTTGGGGTATCCACAGAAATCAAATGGACTTTGCATAAGCATTCATATCAAGAAACTTATTTTAAAATTTTAGCCTTTGCTGTCAGTGGTTAAAACAGTATCACAAAGTCAGTAATTTCTCTTAAGTAGTGCTTTGAATTTTCTATATCAACAGGCAGTTAGAAATGTGTGCAATTTGTTCATAAACATGAACACAAGAAAATTTAGTGATGTCTATACAATAATTTATTTCAAATTGTTTGGTTAGTTCTACAAAAATGCTCATATATACACAGAGACGTTAATGCTCTCTCATATACTTCTGCGGAAGCAAACAGAAACTTGTCCAATGGATTATAACAGTATTTTAGAAAGTCATTGAAATATATAGTTTAGTTACTTAGTTCTGTTTTTGAAATGTTCCCTTTAGGATTATTAGACAGTAATGATATTTTAATTACAGTAATTTTTATGTTTTCATTTTATGTCTTGCTTACTCTTCAGTGTCTATTGTAATTTGTGGAGAAATGGGGCTGTCATAGTGTTTACATGTGGTATGAAGGAAAAGATAGTTCTGGAAACCATGATCACTGTGATAGGCAAAATGCTGGATGTGAACATAAGCAGCTAGTTCACCCTATTATGCTGCTAGTTTGGGCTATGCATAAGAGTCAAGATCTTAATAACCTGAATTTAGTTAAATATCACATCTCTTCAATTGCAAAATGAATACGTAACAAGCATGGCCTTGTTCCATTGTCATAATTAATACACATCAAAAGGGATCTATATTACCATCCAGTGGAAATCCACATGGCAGGCTAAAGGTCCAGGACTAAATTTCTGCTGACAATAGTGCTTGCTTATAGTCTTGATATGTATGTATGCAGTAAGCCTTACCTTGTTCATATTAATTTAATACTGCCTAGGGTGTAAAGCACACAAGCAGTTGAAGGACACGGGCATAATAGGGCAGAGATTTTTCCATTAGATTCCTTTTTTTTTTTTTTTTTTTTTTTTTTTTTGTATTTTCAGTTGAGGAAATTGAACAGCTCTGATCAGTCACCCACCTTGAGTCTCGCCAACACTCAGAAGATTAAACTACTTTAATTTCAGTTGTTTTTCTAGCAAAATTAAATAAATGAATACTAGCTTGTTGGTAAACATCCCTCAAGAAAAAAATTTGCACCCATTAGCTTAACTTAATCACAAAATACCTCTATTAACAAAAATAATAAGTTTTATTTCAGCCAGCTAATTTAGCTCTATTTATTAGTTAAGATCAGCATGTAATTATATAGATAATGATACTTTAAGGGTACAGAGGTTTTCTAAAAATAATAAAAAAACAGTTCAAAAAGAAATTGTGACAATGTATACTGAAGAAGTTGGAATCAGCAGAAGTGTTTGACAAAGAATAAAGGTTAGAAAGTTAGAGTTTCAGAGCAAAAATGAAAGACAGGCTTCCATGAGGTATTAGAACATAACTCACTGATCATTACTGATCTTCCCTTTCTCTACTCCAATTTTATGTTCAGCCCACTAAATGAATCACAAAATAAGAGAATTTTGAGAATAAAAGACTGAATTAGATCCTGTACGTCTGGTTGGCCAATACCGTTAAATACCAAATATCATAAGGTAGCAATTTCAGCCTCAGGTTTTTACAAGTGCCTTCACAACTGGCAACACATGTGCATGGAGGTCAACATAATCATGTGAGAGTGGTTTGAGGTAGATTTGGTGCTTTAGGAGCTTCATCATAAAAGTGCAGTCAGTGCATGGTACTTTTGCATGGATGCTGTGGCAGAGAATCACAGCTGTTGGACCAAAGCATCACACTGCAAAGCTGATAGATGGCTTTTGTCAGTACCTGTTGTTGTGATGAATGCTAATGACCAGAACCTGTAAAGTAATCCATTGCAGTTGTACTTAGTTGAGCAGAGTACTTCTCTGTAAAAACTCTTCACTAAGCACTCACAAAACATTTACACATTTCCATAAAGATCTCTTTCATAGAAGGAAAGAAGGAAACAGATACAGCAAAAAATGATGCCATTCAAAAAGTACAATGAGCCTCTTTCTATTAAAAGGATAAAAACTGGGTGTTTTTTGAAACTGTTTTTACCATGCAATTCAAGGGCTCAGTGACTTATAAGGGAAGCACTGCACAATGCACTGCATTTTTTTAGAGAAGATTATCAAGTAATAAAACAGACATGGTTAGGAAGCAATAATCCTAAACACTAATTCCTAATAAAAAATGACTGCATGCTTCTTTTTATTTCCCTATATTTCCAATTAGAGTATATGCCCATTAGCTGATTCCTGGGAACCTGGGCAACAGATGCACTGCTGGTAGATATAGCCAAACACACTGGTTTACAAAATAAATTTCAATAAAACACCATCTGTGTCAAAACTTCTTTTTCAACTTTTCTCATATAACTATGAATCACAAGGTCTAGAAAAGTCTGTAGTGTGAGATCAGATGTGGGTATTCTAATAGTCCCAACTCTAGGAACAGAGACATTCCTCACTCTCCTAAGGATGGCAAAATTTTTACTTTATCAGGATCCTGTTTGAAGCACCTGACTTTCACTCAGAACAAGTCGGAGTGGTCTAGAGACTGCAAAAGTCAAACAAAGCCTTACTAAGGCTCAAAATAATAGAGAGTATAAAATCATCTTGAAAGTGTAAACACATACTGCAACAGATCCCTGATATATCTTAGGTGACAAAATCCTTCAGTCAGATGAGTATCACTGTACGTTGTGATCTTTCATTTTTAAAAGTCTGGCATCAGAAAAATAATTCTTTCTACCTCTGTACAGGCATAAAAGTTTCAAAAGATATGAAAATAACGGTGCCCTGAAGAATTAATCCCATGGTCAGATCCATCCAGATGGGCTCTTGCTCTCATCCAGGCTCAATAGCAAATGTTCAGGCTTAAAAGCATAATTGCCATAATTTTATGCACAGTCACATCAAATTAAGGTTGTCATGTGTCATAGCCATTTCTGGCTCAAAATGGGTAAATATATTCATAGAGTTGTCTTACAAATCTAGCTTGCAGCTTTTTGCATTTCACAAAGATCATAGCATTGTTTAGATTTGAAAAGACCTTGAAGATTATCAAGCCCAATCATTAACCTCACAGTGCCAAGACCAGCACTAAGTCTAAACTCCACATCAGCACATCTTTTAAATACCTTCAGGGATGGTACCTTCCCTGGGCAGCCTGCTCCAATGTCTTAGAACCCTTTTGGTGAAGGAATTTTTTCTAATATCCAATCTAAAACTCCTCTGGCACAGCTTGAGGCCATTTCCTCTCATTCTGTGGCTTGTTACTACTTGGAAGAAGAGACAGACACCCATTTCATTACAACCTCCTTTCAGGTAATTGTAGAGAGTGATAAGGTCTCCCCTGAGCCTCCTTTTCTCCAGACTAAACACAGCTTCCTCTGCTGCTCCTCCTAAGACATTTGCTACAGATACTTAACTGGCTTTGTTGTCATTCTCTAGACACACTCGAGCACCTCAATGGCCTTCCCGAATGGAGGGACCCAGAACTGGACACAATATTCTACGTGGTGCTTCATCAGTGCCAAGTACAGAGGGATGGTCTCTACCCTGGTCCTCCTGGACGCACCACTGCTGACACAAAACCAGGATGCCATTGACCTTCTTGGCCACCTGGGCACACTGCTGGCTCATGTTCAGCTGCTGCCAACCAACACCCCCAGGTCCTTTTCTGATGGGCTGCTTTCCAGCCACTCTTCCCCAAGACTGTAGCACTGCCTGGGGTTTTTGTGACCCAAATACAAACCCAGCACTTCACCCTGTCGGACCTCATAGAGTTGGGCTCAGCCCATTGATCCAGCCTGTGCAGACCCTTCCTGCCCTCCAGCAGATCAACACTCCCACCCAACTTGGTGATATCTGCAGAGTGACTGAGGGTGCACTTGATTCCCTCACCCACACTACCAATAAAGATATTAAACAGGGCTGGCCCCAGTACTGAGGCATGGGGAACTCATCTAGTGATTGGCCACCAACAGGATTTAACTGCCCTCACCACCAATCTCTGGATCTGGCCATCCAGCCAGTTTTTTTCCAGCAAAGAGAGCCCCTGACCAAGCCATGGGCTACCAGTTTCTCCAGGAGGATGCTGTGGAAAATGGTATCAAAGGCTTTTCTGAAGTTCAGGTAGACAACATGCACAGCTTTTCCCTCATCCACTAAAGGAGTCACCCTTGTCATAGAAGGAGATCTGGTTGGTCAAGCAGGACCTGCCTTTCCTAAATCTGGAAATCCATGCTGGCTGGGCCTGATCCTTTGGCTATACTGCACATGCCACCTGATGGCACCCAAGATGATCTGCTCCATGACCTTTCCCTTCCTGCAGAGGGGTGTCATATTGGCTCAGCTCCAACCAATTGGGACCTTCCTGGTTAGCCAGAACTGCTGGTAAATGACTGAAGGAGGTTTGCTGAGCTCTTCTGCCAGCTCACCCAGTACCCTTGGATGGATCCCATCAGGCACCATAGGCTTCCGTGTGTCTAAGTGGTGTAGTAGGTCACTGTCCATTTCCTAATGAATTATGGGGACTTCATGCTGTTCCCTATATCTGTCTTCCAACTTATGGTCTCCATACTCCCAGAACAATTAGTCTTGCTATCAAAGACAGGCCGTGAAGGCATAAGTACCACAGACTTTTCCTCATCCTTTGTCAATATTTTTCCCTTGGCGTCCAATAAAAGATGGGGATTCTCCTCAGCTCTTCTTTTATTGCTGAAACTTTTTTTTATTTTCTTTTATGGCAGTAGCCAGATGAAGTTCTAGTTGAACTCTGAACCTCCTAATTTTCTCCTTGTATGACCTCAGAACATCCTTGGAGTCCTCTTGAGTTACCTGCCACTTCTTCTAAAGGCCTTATCTGATGCTAGAAACTATAGATAACACAAATTATTTTTTTCTAGTTTTAATGATACCCAACTCCACTATATGTAAAAATTCACTGTCTAAGAAAGTACAAATCAGCCTCAAACTGATATTGATCTTCTCTGAAGGCAGAACTGGAATTTTAATGCTTTTAGGTGATGTGTAGACTCAAAAGTTCAATAATAGTTATTAAAAAAGAAAGATGATTCTTAAAATAAACAATGTGTTATAGTGGTTGGACCTTCATGTTGCTACAGCTTCAGCTTTCAATAACTCCTTTTTTATAGTATCGAGATAAACACACACAATTTCCTCTTCCCCCCTCCACCCCTCTTATACTTTACTTCATAACCTCAGGTTCTGCATCAGAGACCTGTATTTCTGTTTTGATTCCTCTGCCACATAGGTAAACATTGTATTTTTTATTCAATATGTGTCATTAAAGTCAGTAAACAGCAAAAATGAATAAAACAGCAACTTGTGTATTTTTAACACCTCTGTGTTAAAACCACTTTGCAATAGGGAAGAAGAACAGATGCTCATTTCTAAATGCTAAAGCCACCAACTGGGAATATGCCAGTTGTAACTGCTGCCATCTGTTTTCAACTGTTCTTTTTACCTAGCTCTCTGAGATTCATATCCAAATTCACAGCCATACGTTCTACTAGGAAAAGGGCAGTGGGAATAGTATAAGCAGGATTTTTTTCCCATGTGCTCTCACCTTCATTAAATAAGAACTTTTGCTAATTACTGGTCTGCAAGATCACTGTGAAATGATAAATCGGGGGCACTTTTTTCAAGGATTCTTCGGTGACAGCAGTTGTTTAATAACCACTGTTCATTACTGCTTTTCCACATTTCATATAACTTGTTTACTTTCTCACTGCTGCTGTTCATCTTCCTACCCTCTCTCTAGTCAGGTAGAAGTCAATTCTATATCTTTAGGCTTCTATAGGGATAACCCAGCTCCTGCTGGAAACAAAGCACCTTGTGCATAACCAAGCGTCTATTACAGAACCAAGTTGCATTGTGCAGTTAATAACTATTTTTGTGTAAACCCATTCAGATATCCCTTAGGTGCATGTATGCATAGTTTATGCAGTGTCTGAGACAGACTGTGGAAGTATTGAATTAAGTACAATATGAATACAGAATTAAAAGAAAACCCCAAACCTCTTGTTAATACCAGCAAAACCCCCTTGAAATGCCCAGCTGTCCTTTTGTTAGTTAAAAAACAAAAACAAAAAAAATGCACTATTACTTCTTCTACTGACTCCCACACATATGCAACAAAAAGCAAAAGAAAAATTCTTCATCCTCTCTCCACCCTCAGCACCATTACTGGATAATTATTTGAAAGATTGTACATCATTATCTGGACTGCTTATTGCTTACCTAGAGTGTATCACTACTGGATATTCTATATAAAAGGGTTTGCAACTAGCCTACAAAAGATGTGTGTTTGCAACAGCTCCAGAGTAGCTTTTTTTTTTGCAGGGCAGCTGCTGCCTTAGCCAACATAGCTACTGAATCAGGCTCTTCAGGAGTAAACCACAAGAGACTCTAATACTTGGATTAATAAGCCAAGACCTGTGGTTGTCCTCTGTTATAGACACATCTCCATACCTCAGACAACTTTTCTGGGGTGTTTTCACAGACAGGCTGGTCTGGGATGCTGGCAGCATCCTCATTTCTCTATAAAAGATGCTGCTATAGGATTCTATCACCTATGTATCTTTTTAAAAGGTGGGGAGCTCACCTTTAAAAGACGTAGGCAGTTTTCAGCAGCAGTGGTGTCATGAGTAATACTGCTTATTTACCTGCAATCCATCTGAATGTTATCTTCTGTTTTCTCTCTCCATCAACAATTTATTTGTATTTTTAATGAGTAAACTTTGAGCTATAACAAAAACACCACCCCACCTGAAGGTGGAAGAGATGGATAGAGAGGACTAAAATTATGTATAAACCATGGGTTGAAGTAAGGCATTTCTCAAAATGACCTGAATATGAAGGATGTCATCTCACTTAGTCTTTGCTTTCTCATTCACCACTTTTATCCTGAATGTTAAAGACATAGAACTGAGAAAAGTTCTACTCAACTTTTGCCTCTCATTATTAGGATTATCACCTAAGAATAATGAAATTTAAAATTATCAGAAGAAAGAAGTATTTTACTCTTGAGCTCTGTTGTTATGTTTAGTGCTTTTGACAGCACTTTGTTCCTCATTACCTTGTATTGGCATCAAAAGAGAATGCAATATTTTTCACTCTACTTTCCTATTTTTAAAGTGCTACAGTGAGCAGCAAAAGGAGGGAAGGGCAAGTGTCACTTTTATTGAGCTACATTAGAACTGGTAGAAATCTTGTGGACGATAAGGAAGTAAAAAAAAAAAAAAGGGAGTAGAAAACCAGTAAACAGATACAAAATGCACACTCTTACCATCTTTCCAACACACACTCTCATGTTCCCATTCTGTAAACAATGTGGTATCATCTCTTAAAAAATAATTATATGGAAAGCAACACTGATGTGCACAATTCATGTGAGTCAAGTTATTGTGATATGGAGCTTTGGGGTCTGGAAGCCTCTGAAACAGTGCATTCAACAGCATAGCACAAAGTAGGTGATTTTTGTAATGATTCTGGCCTTAAATCCCTCTCTGTAAAAAGGCTCTATTTTGCATCTTTTGCTATCCTATTTAATATCAAAAAACAATTTTGTGGCATAGACAATAGGTATGCATGACATTCTAAACTTGTCTGGAGCTTCCAGACAACCTGTACAATACACACAACAGCTAATTCCTGCTCATCTTTCTGATCAAGTCAACCCTTTATTTCATGGGTCTTTCAGTGCTCATCCTAGTTGTATTAAACAACGATTAAACAGCAGAAACCAAAAGATCTTTCTCCATCATCTAGAGAAAATCAAAGCCTTGCATTATGCAAGAGTCTCACCAGCAATGTGGGACTGGTCAGTATGAGTCTATCACAAAGCCTGGCATGCTAAAGAAGTGGTCTTCTCAGAGTGTCCCTGACAGGCTACTTACTGCATGGCTTGCTTTTTCTTCTGAATATTCCATGAGAAAGGGGGGGGAAGGGAGAAGGGGTGAGTCTGCAGGACAGACAATAACAATGAGACAAAAGGAAAGGAAAAAAAGTTACTTTTATCATTTCATTACTAAGTTGAGAGAGAGTTTAAATGTTTTTTGCAGTTGCTTTTGGCCCCTGGGTGACTCTTCTGAAAATTCATATTAAAGTGTTTAAAGGTTAAGCACCACAAATGAATTTTCCTCATGATAATTGAAATGTCAAGGAAAACAATTAACTAAATGAGAAGAGATGTCTCTCTATAGCCAAAGTCCTACCTTGCACTACCAAACAGATCTTACAGGCTTTAAATATCTTCCTTTTCTTTTTATTCTTAAAAATGTTCAAAGGAAGAGAAGATATTAAAGGGAAGAATGTGAAAAGCTAATAATAATTGCTAATCAATAGTTCTCTTGAAAAGACATCAGTTTATATCAAGAGCAAGGTACCAGACAGCATATTTAGTAACCACAAAAAGGTTAGTGGAGATTCTTGCTCTGAAGAATATGAGGGCTTCTTTATCGGTCTGAGTAAATTATTTCAAAAGTGGTATGCCCTTTAAGATACAATTTAATTTCTTTTCTTTTTAATAAAAAAGATTTAAAAATTTCTTGTATTACAGTATCATGAGAAAATATATATAGAAGACATATCACTTGGAAAATCAGTTTCTGACATGGAACTGCTTTGTAATTAGTGTTTGGGGAAAAAACCAAAATTAAACAAAAACCTCACAACTCAAAACCAATCAAACAAAACCATCAAAACCAACCAAACAAAAACAAATAAACTAAAACAACAACAAAAAACACAAACACACACATACACACACAAAAAACAAAAAAAAAGCAGAGGTGAAAAATGTGCCAAGAAAGAGCCACTGTTATGGGACATGTCAAAAAGGACTAAAGGCTAGTGAGCCAATGAAGCTACAAGTAATGATTTATAGGCAGATATTCCTAAACAACACTGTTGGCATTTTGTGAAATAGACACCAATCTATGTAGAGACACAGAAAATTTCTGCCAGTTCCCCAGCTAAGAGGCAGAAGCTCTTCCTGCTTCTTTCAAGTGAGAAAAAGTGTCAGGACAAGAATCATCCTCCTGCAGAGAACAGCCGACAGGTGGAGCTACTACAGGTAGTAGCAATGCCACTAATTCCTGCTGGTGCCACTGACACCAAGGTATGGGACACTTTGCCTCTGATGGTAACAGTAAGAAGCCACAGAAATATTTTGGGGAAAGGATCTGAAAATAGGAATCAACTTAAAAATGTTTTCTTCTTTCTCACTTTTTTGTAGCTGGTGGTCCTGAGTAGGTTCCTTCCATATTGCCAGGTGGTTAGAGAATGAGACCAATAGACAGTAGAGAATGAGACCAGTAGACAGCAGAGAAAGGGATAGTGGGATTAAAATCCAGGACAGAGCCCAGAAATTGCTCAAACGGAGCCAGCAGTCCAAACTGACTCAAGTAAATCTGAATCTAGACTCTGAGGTTTGATGAATTCACCTGGATTGTCAGTGGTGTCTGAAGAAAGATTTATAAAGCTTTCAATGGATGTCCTGACTGGGAACTATCTCCTCCACAAAAGTAGCTGTTCCAGTTTTTTTCTTCATCTGGTTTTGGTCTAGAATATCCTTCTTTTTTTTTTTTTTTTTTTTTTTTTTTTTTTTTTTTCTCATCATCTGTCTATTCAGTGAATAAAAATAGCACTTTGTCTCTTCCTTGTGCCTGAGCACATATATGAGTTTTCTCACACAAATCTCCAGCTCTGTAGGAGACCAAAACACTTCAGGAAAAGAAAAAAAAAAATCTAAAAGTTTTCTTAAAAAATGTGAGATTGAAAACCATTTCTTCAGACTTAACATGACAACTGTTATTTAACTTACTCCTCCTTTCAGAAAAATGTTTTATTATTGTCTTCACTATCAAGTGTTACCAGCCTGATCGTGATCTAGGGTTGATTAATGTCACTAATGCTTCAGGCTTTTATGACAAACATAGAACTGATGGCTGAGGTTTTCAAAAGTTAGAAGTTAAATTTAGGGTCTTTCTTACATATTTTATTATTTTAATAAATGGTTAGTTACTGATTACTGCCTAATCAGCCAGAATTTTTGCTTTATCCAAGATTCTTAGTAGTGAGTATTACAAACGTACTCCAAGTATTAAAATAAATGTGGTAATTTCAAATTCACAGTGTTTCTTTTCCATCTTGTAAAAGGGAAAACAAATCTTGCTAAAACTGTCCTGAATTGCACCAGGGCAATTTCATGCTTGTGTATTTCATGAATAATTTACCCATATACAGTACAAATGTGAATCATTCTCTCTTTAATTGCCAATATGTCACTGTTAAGTGTACATATGCAGCTGACAGACTGGCCCACCATTTGCTGCAAAGGGGGGAGTGTTGAGGAGGCAGCTGTCATGGTGATATCAGTGCTCTGGTCAGGCAGAGCAAGCAGACCAGGCATGCAAAAATTCCATTATTTTAGCCTTATTCTTAATCCTGCCACCCTACAGAGAAGGGTTGTTACAGGCTCAGCAAGCAAAGGCCTCAGCTGCAGTCTCCTGTTAGCTACTGGCCATAGTAGCCTCTCTGGGGAACTGCTAGTCCACTGCTTTCATCTACAGATGTTAAATGTTTTTCAAATCTTTGGCATGTATTCCCTGGGGATTTACCAACTTGTTTTTATCATGTTTTTAAAGATTTCTATTCAGAATATGTTTGACTGTACTTCTTTTCTGCAGTTTGCTGAAATTCAGGGAAGTTCATAGGTTCTATGTGGTCAACATCACACACCAAGGTGGGGAGAGGGGTATTTGGTAGCATTTATTGAATATTTTTCATGAAGGGAGCATAGCAGCTTGAGGATTGCAGAACAACTGGATCAGATAGACCATGGAGCTTACTTGGTTTATTAAAAATCCCTTTAGCTCTGGGGTCAGTGTATCTAAAGTACTGTTGCAGCTTTCTAACAGTTACAGATAAAGGATCTGTGTAGCATCATTTAATCTCTTTACTTCTTCAGAGATCTGCATACTGTTATCAACTCCATTACTTTAGGGGCTGTGATTGGATTGAACTTCTTGCACATGAAATCAGTGTCACCTGTTATTCTTTGTATACATTTGTTAAACTCAGTCTGGTCCATACGGGGCTATGAGGCAGAGACATAATAGGTGTTTACAGTTTACCACAGAAAGACTGAAGGACCAAAGATCTGGAATGGTTGTTCAGATAAAGACAACTGAGTTCATATTTTTAATGCAGTGCTTTTAAAGGCTGACATAATTGATGTAAGCCTCTATTGCCTGCACCTCTGAGTGTCAGGAATGGTGAGCAATACAGGACTCGCTCATGCTGAACTGATGTCTTTCTTTCCCTCCCTGCCCAACCCCCCTCCCTCCCCCCCCAATAATATCAGTGAGTTTGGGGGTGATGCTGGTTTATCATCTCTAGAAAATTATGTCTTTTGTCTAGAAAATAGGCATGGCAAGGACAGAGAGAGAAACTGCAGAATAGATTCTACCACACAAACAAGCTTAGGTTCATGCATCATTGGCTTCCTAGCAAGGATTTCCACTCTACTGCTGGACTCCTGAATGGCTTGCTGACAATTACCAAAGCTCACAAACACTTTTTGTAGTTTTACTTCTATTATATCTTCAATAATATGAAAATTGCTGTGTTAAGATAATTAATGTGTCAGATAAAATATTACTTCTGATTAACTTTCCTGAAATTCTTCTGATGCAAATACATCTTCCAACACTGTTACCCTCTTCTGGCATCTAACTAGACTAACTTTCCTCCCATCCTGTGTTTCATGCTGAGCAAGTACAAAGATCCAAAGCCTAGTCATAACTGGCAAGCCTTCATGAGACAATGGTTGTATGCAACACTTTCAAAACAGAAGTTTTGTTTTCTGTGGCAAAATTAAAGAAATGGGATGTTATCTTACTCTGTGCACAACTACTAGGAACAACTGAAACATGGTAGGACAATGCACATGACCAAAGAATCACAATGGGTGGCTACAGGATGTTTAGTAAAGACGGGCAGTGAGGAGCAGTAGGAAGAGTCATGATCTGTATCATTAAGTAGAACCTGGAATGCACAGAAGTCAACTATGGTGATTGTGGAAGCCCTATCAAATGCTCCTGGGTTAAGATCAGAGCAGTAGTCTTCAAGAGAGATCTTGCAGTAGGTACCTGCTATTGACCTCAAACCCAAGATGATAAGGCAAACAAAGCAATATTTAGGTCACTTAAGCATATTTCAGATCAACATAGTCTGATTTTTATGGGCAACTTCAATTACCCAGACATTTATTGGAAGAACAATGCAGCAGCTCACATGTCATCGAGTTCCTGGAACACACAGAGGCATGATTATTCATAAAAAAATGTTAGATTTGCCTACTGGAAAGGAGGCACTGCTGGACTTGTTACTCACAAACCAAGAAGACCTGCTTTGTAATATCTTGGTTAGTGATAGCCTTGTCTGCAATGATTATAATGTTGTGGAGCTTGAGCACGCTGAAGGTTTTAGATTTTAGAAGAACAAACTCAAGCTAGCTCAGAGCTCAGTTGGGAGAAATTTCATGGAAAGATGCATGGAAGATAAAGGACCTGGTGAGTGCTGTGAGTTTTTCAAGAGGTTCAGCAGGACAAGTGAATTACCAAGTTACCAACAATGCTGAAAAGACAGAAGTTCTCAAACCCTTTTCATCTCTGTCTTTACCACCACTGTTGGGCCCCAAGCCTTGGGAGAAAACATCCAGATTGATGTAAACACAAACCCATGGCCAGTGAAGAAATAGTGGGCATATGGACTATTACAGGAGCTGAAAATATCCATCGAAGGGTGTTAAGATAGTTGGCAGATGTCACTGCGAGGATGATCTCCATAATCCTTGAGAAGTTGTGGAGATCAAAGGACATTCCAGAAGAACAGAAGAAGGCTAATATCATCCCCATCTACAAGATGAGCTTAAAGGAAGATCCAGAAAATTTTAGGCATATCAGTCTTACTTCAGCCCCTGAGAAAGTTATCCAACAAGTCCTCCTGGGGGCTGTCACAAGTCAGATGAAGCACATGAATGGGAAAATCCAAGACAGACCTGACTGACTACTAAGACAAAGTAACATGCTCAGTTGATGTGGGGCAGTGGACATTGTCTACCTGGATTTCTCCAAGGCTTTCTGTACAGTTTCCCACAGCTTCCTCCATGAGAAACTGATGTGTGACAATCTAGACAAGTGGTCGGTGGGGTGTGTGGGAAGCTGACTGATGGACTGCACCCAGCTCCTTTTCAAGCTGGCAACCTGTCACAAATGGGATCCTCCCAGGATCAAAATTGGCCCCAAAGCTGTTGATTATCTTCATAAGTGATCCGGACAATGGGAACAAATGTTCTCTGATGAAGTCTACTGAGGACACCAAACTGAGTGGGGAAAAAGATACTTTAAAAGGGAGAGACACCCTGCAGGAAGACCTAGATGGTCTGGAAGAGTGGACCAACAAGAACCTTATGAAGTACAATAAAGACAAACGTAAGGTCATGCACCTGGGAAAGCATAATCCAGGAATGCAGCACAGGCTGGGATCTACCCAGATGGGAAACAGCTCTGTGGAAAGGGACCCAGGGGTCCTGGGGGACATCAAATTGAGTGTGAGTGAACTGTGAGCTGCTGTGCAAAGAGAGCCAAGGGGATGCTGCACTGCATCAGCAAAGGCATCATCTGCAGAGGTAAAGAGGCCATTATCCCACTACAGTCAGTGCTCGTCAGGCCACACCTGGAATAACGTGCTCAGTTTTGGTCCCTGATATTTGAGGAGGCTGGAGAGGTTCCAGACAAGGGCCACAAATATGATACAAGGATTGGGAAGCCTGTCATGTGAGAAAAGGCTGAGAGAGCTGGGTTTATTCAGTGTTGGGAAAAGAAAGCTCAGGGGAGACCTTATCACCATGTTCCAGAATTTAAAGGGTGGCTACAAAGAAGACGGAAACTCCCTTTTTGCAGGGAGTCACATGGAAAAGACAAGGGAAAATGGATACAAGTTAATCCTGAGGAGGTTCTAATTGAGGAAAATTTTTCACAGTGAGAACAACGAACCATTGTAATAATCTCCTCCCCAGGAGGAGACTGGAAAGAAGAGAGAGGAGACAGGAAGCCATCAACACTAGACACCTTTAAGATACAGCTGGACAGGGTGCTGGGCCACCTTTTCTAGACTGTGCTTTTGCCGAGAAAGGTTGGACCAGATGATCCTTGAGATCCTTTCCAAACCTGTATTCTATGATTAAGCATATTTCCTAGTCTTTTAGAGCCATCTTAAACATGTAACAGTCTAGAGCAATGTTCTCACAAGCAAGGTTTATCAAGTCCTGACATTCATGAAATAAAATTCAAGATTCATTATAAAACTGAAACCAGTCATTTGTGTTCTGCAAATATTATTTGTTTTGATTTTAAAATGCAGATGTATAAAGGATGTGTTGTGGCTGAGAGAGATGTGTGAAAAGTCAGGTAACAAAGTTTACATAAGCCACAAAATTGTGTAGGTCACAGAAAAACTTTACACAGTCTACCAAGACTGGCAACCAGATAGAAACATGACAAATGAACCACAATGCTGAGAAATATAGGGCCGTATATACCAGGAATAATTTTCACACATATATTGCAAAATATGAAATGAGTTTTCACTATTCAGGAAGATGTACTGGGTACAGCTGAGTATGCAGTTCACAATGCTTCAAATATATTGTAAAAGTATGGAACTGTTAACCAATTACAATGCTTCATTACCTGTCCCAAGAAAAGTAAAGGGATTTGTTAATGTTTGGACATTTATCAGTTAACTACAAAGGGAGAAATCTCAGTTTATTTTCCTGAAACAAATTCTTTCCCTACTCTGCCACATGGTTGTGCTGGCTGGCCTGTTCAGGATTGGCAGAACAAGGAAGCAGTGGGAGCCCCTCTTCTCTGGCTTCCCTGGTGTTACCCTTATTGCAGAGCCTGCAGAGACTACAATGATATCTTAAAGCATCCAGCTCTCAAGTTAGACCCCACTTCAGAGTATGAATGGCACACACTTTAGAATGCCTAACTCAGCTCATCCGTGTTGCAGAAACCACACTGGAATATTTTTATTAGTATGTTTTCAGCTTAGGACACGGACAACACTATGTATCTTACCTTCCCACAGCCTATGTACTTTAATATAGAACACATTTGGATTACTCTTTGATTCTTTTTTTCATACAAAATGTGAAGAAATTAACTATTTCTGCCATACCACAAAGGTCTTTGTCATTTTTTTTTTGGCACTCATAAGAGAATTTATCATGCATGCCAGCAGCCATGGTTTGCTTTTGCAGCTGTGAGGAGAACTGAAAAGGGATGATGCATACTTTCTTTCTTTATTAAAGAGTAAATAGTATTTTAGAAAATTTGTTCTGACCGCATGGTTTAAAATGTCAAAAGTGGAGACATTCCCACTCTACTTCTACTAAATGTAGAAGGTAAAGAAGTTGGGTTGTGGAGGTTACAATATGCTATCTGTCATGCCAACAAACACCAAAACCCTTTTCCAGTCCTTCAGTTTCTCTGCATTTTGGTCAGATATTCAGCCATGCAAGCATAGCAACCTATTGAAATAATACTTTTTTACTTCAGGGTGCAAAAGAACAGACTTCTAGTTATCCCCTTAGCTGCTGCCATATTGATGAATAAGTTAGGGCTACTAATCTGATAAAGGGACCCAGCAATGAGACTGATGAGATCCAAGGGGAGTGGTTTCTCAGGAAGGCTCATAATTTCTGAGCCTTGTTAAGATGGCTGAGTGAAGATGGGGAGGGGAAAAAAAAATCATTTTATGTGCAAACCTGGAGCAGCATTATCAGTTTCCAACAGTGTTGGTTACATTTTTTGTCATTGCTGATTCCCAGATATGGAATG
Source organism: Pyrocephalus nanus (assembly GCA_038380795.1). Classification (NCBI taxonomy): domain Eukaryota; kingdom Metazoa; phylum Chordata; class Aves; order Passeriformes; family Tyrannidae; genus Pyrocephalus; species Pyrocephalus nanus. The sequence continues at coordinate 61,689,183 of CM076263.1, read as the reverse complement.
CAGCCTTATGACAGAGGCATCAACAAGAGAAATGCAAAAAAAAAAATTCCTGACAAACAACTGAGGCAAGGAATAAAGACGATGAAGCCGACTCCTGCTCTTGCCTCCATTCCTTGATTCATCCTTTCTTAGGACTGAGATTATTACCGTCAAATAGTTCAGCTTAGTCTTGCAATCCCTGGATCTCCTCCACTGCAGGGCACAGTGTGAGCTCTATCTAGCAATGCAGGCATCCTCAGATGAAAGAGGTATCTGCCAAAGGTTTTCCAATATCCTGACCACTGCCTGACTGCTATAAGGCATGCAGGAGATTAAAGACCAGTCAGTCTGGTGATACTCCTGAGAAGGGATAAGCAACCTTCCTTTCTGTTTCTGATGCAGGAAATAAGCAGCAGTAAATCCCACCTAAGTGTTTTAACTGAGGGATGTAACTGGTACGCCGGCTGAAGAAAACAGTTCTGCAGCGGAAGATTCCATATTACCAATTAAGAGCAAACCAAGTGTCAAACAAAAAGGTGCCTGAGCAGCCTTGGTTAATTACTTGCTGAACAGCATCCACACAAAGACTGCTGCCCTGTATTCACTTTCTGGGCCAAGATGTCTTGCAGACCTCGAGCAGTTGCATTTATATTGCAGGGCAGACGTGCTCTGTGTTATACCCGAGCTGCATTCCAAACCTCAACCAGGAAAAAACCTGAGTACATACCTGAGAGGAAGACAGGCTGTACAAGCTTTGTAAAACCCGCAGGGAGTACCCTAGCCCTGAAGGGCTGGGAACTGGGCTGTGAGTTGTCTCCTACCGCACTCATACTGAAAAATGTTGATAGCAAAAGCACTTGATATTAACTTCTTTTACTTGAGTTAAATTAGAAAGGGGTGAAAAAGCAAGGACTTGGGCTATAAAGTGTCAGAATTTAAGTTTCAGTGCTTCTTTGCTCAATCCCAAAAAGACAACAATTTTAAGGCTATAGACTCACAGACACATATAAACAAAATATATTACTTTAAAAAATAATAAAACATAAATAAAATGCTCATTTCCAAAACATGAATAGTTTCATAAGATACTTTTTCTTCTCTCAGTAGTGTTACCAATGGTCTTGTTCTGAAACAGCTCAAATACTGCTTGTTGGTGTGAGGAGAGATATTCCATTGTTTGATCTTGAAAACTTCACAGTCGCGTCCTTAGAGATAGCAGTGCCAAAATACCTCCTTCCTTAGGATTTTTTAAAGCTACTGCATTTTAATCTTTTCAAGATAAGAATTTAGTAATAAAGAGAGCAGCAATGTCTTCTCTAGAGAGAATGGAAGCTGGATTTCTCTAACCTGCATTGTGAATCATTTTAGTTTAAACTGGCCTGTGGGCTTAAATAAATAGCTGTATTGATTTGCCTCCTTTCAAAACAAGCTGCATTGTTTCACAGTAAGGCATGCCCCAGTCTTATTCTCTTATCTCTTGTCAAAGCTTGAAAGTACACTACTGCAGAGCAGATTGTTCAGAGTACTGCAGAAGAAAAAATTGGTTATTGATGATATCTTGGGCTTGTTTTGTGCCATTGAATTAGAGAGAACCACGCTTGAAATCACAACCTTTGTTCAACTTTAGGTAGCATGAAAGAAAACTGCACTTCAGGTACTTAAGGATAAGTATTAACCTTTGGACAGTCAGACAAGGTCAAACCAATTTGGAAGAAATAGCTAACAATAATAAGAAATATCTAAAGGTCAGTTACCTCACCTTTACATTATTGGGTAAGGTACTAATAACAGCAGCAATACAGATGTGCTGTTGAAAGGGTTTTATCTGTACCAGAATTGAAGAGATTTCTCTTGTTTTGGCTTAGAGCTGCCTTGGGCTTTAAGGGAAAAAAAATACCACTTAGAAGAGATATATTGAGCTACAATTTTGAAAGCATTTCCCATGTATTGTCTATGAAAGCATTTTAAAAGTATAAACTAAATCACAAAAGACTGTTTGGCTTTATGAAACATGCAGTTTTAGGAAAAAAACAAACCAAACCACAAAACCAAACCACCAATCACAAAACCACCAGAACTGGGTTCCTTGTGGTCCTTTCACAATTCCATTAACTCTTCATGTTTGTATTTTCGAAGTTCTGAAATTTTCAAAAATTTTCCTTAAATTAAATTTTTGCACTTTGCACCTTAAAAATCGTAAAAATATTAAGAAATATGGAGAATTTGCAATACAGTTGATTTCAGTTCTACTACAGTTAATTGGAAGAAATAACTAAACAAATCATATGACAATATGATCCAGGTGGAATTATTAGATGTAAAAGATCAGCCATGTGCCTAAGGTTTTAAACTACTAGGACTTTGTCACTATTGCTATTAAATCAACCCCAGGATATTCACATCAGTATAATAAGTTTTCTGGACAGTTAATCATTTGCCTCTCTAGGAGAAGAATGATATTCACAGGTCCACATTCTGTGGACGTTTGTATGTTTGAATGATCTTTTTTCCTGTTGTTTCTCACTTAGTCACAGTACATCGCAGGGATAGGATATGATATAGCAGGCTATGAACTAAATACAGAATGGTGCCAGAAGCCATAGGAATATGTCACTGGCTGGACTGCTGTGCTTCAGCCTTCATTTAGGAATTAGTAACTTGATACCCTATTTGGATCAGTCAGAGATCCATAAGCTACTGCTAAAGGCATGATACTGATAATCAACTTTTTGGCTATCTAGCAATATTATTCTTTCTGTAGTTGTAACCTCAGGTAGCCATGACCCTGGGAGTAGAAACCTGAATGTAAATAGCTTAAAGGAGAGATACCAAAACAAACAAATAAATACATTACTTATAAATTCAATTACACACTTAGTTGCTTATGCAAGCTATGGAGGGGAATGTAAATTGAATGACATGTTTTCTCATGAATTGTTGTTCCTTGTCTATCTTTATATAAAACAAGTCACAAAGCTTATGTTGTTTGCCCTAGATCTCTTTCCGGCAGGCAGTCCTGAAATGTGAAGGCACAGTGAGAAGCTGGGACACTTAGTATCCAGAAAGCTCCTGTGAATCTTGACCTCAAGTTTCATATTATTGACAGGACTTTCTACAGCAGCCAGTTTGTCATTTTGTTGGTTAGAGAGTTTAAGGAATATGCTGTAATAAATGCACTGTCCTGCTGGAGGTACTAAGGCAATTTTTTCCCTTTCCCACAAGACTTCCAGTATTCCTGTCTTTTGTGATACAGTGCAGCAGGTCTCTCCATCTGTTTGGTGTATCTCGCCCCTTGCTGTTTGAAACAGCTTGCAAATTTGCATCAATTTTTTTGACTTGTGGTTGTAATAAAATTAAAATAATCCCTCATGCTCAGTGCAATCCCAGTGATCTCTGAGGATTGCAGACTACCTGTAGAGAACAGTTAAAAATAGAGAACTGATAAAGAGTAACCTGTTTCACCATTGCCTCAGCTCCATCGAAAAGACTTGGGGTAAGACAACGTTTGCAAAAACAGGATGTTTAGTTAACCACAACCTACAGGCTTCGTGTGCAAAAGAAGGTACAGCACGCAAATGTCACATGGATACCAACACTTCAGCCTATAGGCTTTAGGTGCATCACATGAACATGGTGTGAACACCAGTGCCTGCCATTGCTGACTGACTACATGGCAAACGTGCTGCTCAGACTCTATAGAGGTAAGTGCCCAACATGCCCAGACAGGGATCTTCCCCACCGATGGATAGAGGAGGGACCGGATCTACGGGACACCACTGGATGGTGTTGGCTACCTTTTACTTTCTGTAATCACTCTTTGCTTTTTCCTACTATTGTCTCCTCTTTAATAGAGAATAAAAGTGAATTATTGTTTTGGCCACCACATCTGACCTCATTTGTGTCTTAATCTTTCTCCAGCTATATTCAAACTTTTCTCCTTGCATATTGAGACAAAATTTGCTTCTCCACCCTCTCTGGATTGGAACATCACCCTGCAAGAGGTGATCAGCATGAGTCCTCTTCTGGTTGTGTCCTGACTCTGATAGTAACAGTCTGTGAGGACGAAGATAGCTGCCTCCCTGCAGCAGCTGGAGTCAGACTAAAAAATGAGAAGGAGGAAAGAACATGTTGCTGGCAGTAGCCAGACTTCACTAGGACAAAAATGTTACTTCTGGACAAATTCTTTATGTTCACACTTCACTGTACCAGGTAGTGAAGTGCAAAAGCAAATGCATAGACCAGTGACTTTCTACAGGCTGGGTAGAAGACAGAGATTTCCTCCTCGTGGGCATGATTTTGCACCAGCATCCTATGAGCCCTCCATCAGATCAACACTGCCTCAGAAGCTGAAGTAGAGGGGTACACTGAAGCACAGAAATGTTAGAAGGTTATAAACACTATGAGAAGGAATAGTTAGAGTCAGATCTGAGTCTCCATAGTAGCAGATTGACTCAGCAATCAGTCAGCAAGGGCCAGGAATGTGAATTTTATATCAGCCTTTTGCTAATGCAGATAAGAACCCAAAGCATTTGGTATAGATTTGAATAGGAATAGGAACAGGCCTACAGAAACACCTGCAAAATCACCTTATGTCTTACTGGGATGAAAAAAGCTTAAATTTAACACAGGAAGATAAAGGAAAGTCACTATCCTTTATTTGGCTGTGGAAGAATGACTCATTTCTAACTCAATTAAAATAATAAATAATGTTACAGTTGGATAAGAAAGAGGCCAATGGTCTGGTAAGCTACTTAACGCCAGTTTTTATGCACTCCACTGAGCTGGCACTGGAAAATTCAGAGACTTTAATGCTGTATAATGACTGTTCTCAGAAGGTATCACTGAAAAAAAATGAAATTCTCATGCACTTTAGCAGAGGAAATAAGTAATAACTCAATGTCAAACAGGAAACTATTTATAAAATGACTAAATGAAAATGAATGGTTTAGATATAAAGAGAGAGCATGTTTAATGGGTCAGTGGCTGTATTGTGTTTTTCTAGATTGAAGATCTTTTCTTGTCCAAACCAGCAGAGGATTCCAGTTTTATGGAATTAAGGTATCCAAGATAAAAATGAAAGTAAAAAGTATTGAATTAGCTGCAATACAGACTGCCAGAGACTTAAAGACTAAAAGCTAATCAAACAGAATTATTTACATTGTATTTTTTATCTACATGCCAAAATGCAAAGAGTTTTTCCCTGTTTCATAGCCAGGGAAATAAAGGAATAAAGAAATCAAGGGATTTGTCCAGGGAAATGTTATTACAAAAGACTTGTACTCACATCTCCAACATCAGGGATAGTTCTACGAAGCGAAGAGCAACATGTGAAAAAAAAAAAATTTTAAAACAAGGTAGCTGAAAACTGAAGGTGTAGCTACTTTGTTCAGATCTTATGTATGCAGTTGTTAGTTGGATAGGCTAGAAGAAACTGAGCAAAGCAACAGATACTGCAGAGAATTAATACATGTACATCTTTTTTTACTATATTTTTACTCAGCTGTGGAAATAGTAGTGATGTATATTACTGATACTTTTTGTAAGAGAGAAAGCGGCTAAAACTTGTGCAAAGACTCCTTTCTCTGTAATACCAGACATGTTTGTAACAGTTAGAACCATCTTTTTGCATCAGAGAAGAGGGCTGTAGATAAAAACACCAAAAGTGGTGTTTTTATGTGTATACTGTGGAAATATTTGCCATGAGAAATTAAATAATTTCTAAAAATTGTGGAAGAAAAGAGGCATATTATTTTTCAGTACTGTCATGGTGACAGCCATCTTTTTAGGGTCTCACATAATCCTAAGAAATATGGAATATTCTCTTTGACTGTTTGCTGGCTCCAGCCAACCAGTTATCATCCTTCCTCTGGTTGAACAAAGTCATTAAAGCCTCAAGCTATTATCTTCCTTCTCTACTTTAGAATCGTCATCCATCTATTTTAGTGTCCGACTATTCTGAAAGCAGACCTCTCTTAGCATAGTAGATACCTATTTTTCACTTACAAAAATTTTAAGGGGTTGTACAAATGATAATTCTGGTGTTCTTATGCCATCATGCAGAGGCTGATGGTACCAGATCATGGTTAAATCCCAGCTGGCAGCTAAGCCCCACACTTCCACACCAGCAGGATCAGGGAGAGAACCGGAAAGGTAAAAGGTAGAGAGCTCTTAATTTGAGATAAAAACAGTTTAATAGGGAAACCAAAAGCCACACACATAAGAAAATGAAAAAAAGGATCACTTCACTGCTTCCCACAGGAGGCAGGTGTCCAGCCATCTCCAGGAGAGCAGGGCCCCATCACAGGTAACGGTGACTTGGGAAGACAAATGCAATCACTCCAAATTTCCTGCCTATTGTTTTCTTCTTCCCTCTAATTTAGGTACTGATCATGATGTCATATGGCCTGGAATAACCCTTTGGTTAGTTTGAGTCACCTGTCCTGGCTTGTATCTCCTCCCAGTCTCCCATGCATCCCAATTTCCTTGCTAGCATGGCAGTATGGAAAGCAGAAAAAGCCTTGGCTCTGTGTAAGCACAAAAGAAACAAAAACATCTCTATTATAGACACTGTGTTGATCTCAAATCCAAAATATATCCCCATACTAGATGCTGTGAAGAAAGTTAACCCCACTCCAGCCAAAACAAGCACATATCATTATATCAACTTTCTGACTGTAAAATTATGACTCTTCTAAGAGAATGAAGATTCATACCTCATCAGACTTTACAGCTCCATGACAGTTTAGCCTAAATTTACCATTATAGAGAGGTGCCTTCAGATACCTTCCACGGCCCTGTGCAGAGTCCAGCTAAAGCAGCTTTAAACCTTGCTCAATTTTTTGATTGAGTTGATCGGACCTAAGTAAAAATAAAGGGTGAGGGAGAGGGAGAGAAGGGTGTTGTGTTGATTTTAGTAACAGTAGAACCTTTATTACAGTGAGATAGTTCTTTGAACTAGTACTCTCACAAGCTGGAGTCTAAATACCAGAAACACAATAGAGTTTCTCTAGTCTTCCTTTATGTTTGGAGTTCCTCTTTTAATATCTATCTGAATGAGCCTTTCTCATGCTTTAATAATTTTCACAGCATTCCTTCTAACTTTTAATCTTCCAACTTATCTTTAATTCACATCATTCCAGCTAGATATCAGCTCATATTTTATGTATAATAGTGCTCCCAGAAAAATGGCATAGCATGCAATAGCACAATGTGGATCCACAGATAACGATGAGTCAAATGACAAAAAAGCCTCTGCAATCCATAAGATGCCTCATCATCTCCAACACAGTCAGCCCACAATATTGCTTCCTGGTCCATGTTTAATGGTCAATATAACTGAATCGTGTCTTCTGTTTAAAGCTTTGGTCTGTGTATTGCCCAGGAAGAGAAAAAGTATCATCTTAATAGATCTAATAGAAATTAAAATAACTGTCCAGAATACAAGCTGCTTTAGTTATTTTGCATGTAACAGTGAACTAAAAGACTAACTTAGGTTACAAGATCATACAAAAACCATATAATTTTACAGTATATATTTAGTCATTAAGTCTGAAGGAAGGCTCTATGATAAGAGGGGCTTTAAGAACAGTTTAATGTAACAGCATTAAAGCCACACTGTTATCAGAAACCTTGTAAAATGTGAAAATCAGATCCAAAACCACTCAGTTTAGAATTTGATCTGAATTCTGACCTGTACTTTTTTTATTTATTAGACCGGGAATTATGAAACACTGTAAAAGGAGTACAATCGTTTTTCTATCCCCTTTTGACGAAGTCTGGCCTTTCCTGCTGTAGTTGTAGGTACAGACCCTAGAATTAGAAAATAAGAAAGCAAGAAATGTTTTGGCATTTAAATGTTATTTCATATGTTATGGACTGCCAACATGGATGGCCAGAAAACTGTATTTTGAAGCTGTAACTATTAAATTTATTACAAAGCCTTGGAAGAAGTTCTATGTCAAGAATAAATAACCCTATGCTCCTGTTTCTCAAGAAAAATACTTTTGAAAATTTTGAAGCTTTGAAAAGGACAAAATCATTCCCCTCTCTCTGGGTTTTGGTTATTTGGGTAGGTGGGTAGGTTTTATGGTGGTTTGCTTTTTCCTGTGAGAAAACTAGTCGTCATTAGCTTTCATGAAATGATCCTCACCCTTTTCCTGCAACTTCTTGTTCCCCTTACTAGTGCACAATGCCAGTTTTATATGTTCATATCACTTCTTAGCACTATGGAAGTTGGCTGAGGCATGTCCCTAGCTCTGCTTGGCTTCTTGGCACCTGAAAAATTGCTTCTGGAAGCCTCAGCATTAAAATATAGTATCAGTTTTAGGTTTAAAGGCAAGAGGCTTCTTCGGGATTGCATGCCAAGATGTTCTTTCAAGCTCATCTGTGAACAGGCCAAAATCTGATCTCCTGAAGCCCAGGGTTATGGTAATTCTTTTTCACCCTGAACTGTCCTCTCAAGAAGTCTGAACACTGGTTGCTGCTGACTCCACAGTTGCCCGACCTATCACATCTCCAAACAGGTCTTCCGAGTTTGTATGTGTGAGGTACAGCAGTAGATCTTCCCTTGTTGACTCCATGATCACTTGTGTCAGGGATTTGCTGTCAGTATACTCCAGAAACCTACTTTGTCCAGCTGTGTTGTCACTCCAGAAGACACTGGAGTGGTTCAGGGCCTTCAGGAGAACCAGAGCCTGCAGACCTGAGGCTCTTCTGGGATGAATTTGAAGAAGGTCTCATCCATTTTCTTCTCGACCAGATGGCATGCAGCAGAGACCCATAACAACATAACTCATGTTGATCTGCATTCATCTTCACACACAGGCTCTGATCTGGTTCCTCATCCATCCTAAGTTAGAGTTCCATGCATCTCTGCATCTCTCTCACATAAAGAGCAACTCCCCACCTCACAGTCCCATCCCAGTTTTCCTAAAGCACCTATATCCACACAGGGCAGTTCACCAGTCGTGCAAGCTCTCTCACCCCATTTTCATGATCTCAGTAAGTTCACAGGCCTGCAGCTGCATGCAGACTTCCTACTGCCTTTTCCCTTTGCTGCATACATTAGCAAAGGTACTTCAAACAGGAACAGAACCTGTTGGAAAAGGTACTTTTTCTGCACTTCTTCAGTTGGATCCTGCCTCTTCCAAGCAGCAGTTAATCTCAAAGATCATGGTCAGATAATCTAGAAGTCAAAACCCCATTGCAAACACCAGGTGCACAGCCAACTGTTGACTTACAAGAACTAAACCATCCTCCTCAGGTCCTTCCCCGCTCTCCAGCAGGATCAAGGAGACACCACCTGATCCACCATGCCCTTGATCATTGCCTCTAGAGCCCTGTAGTGACACGTGATACTTCCGAGGTAATCACTGGAAGTATCGCTGGGGGAAAAACTGTAGGCAGTCATAGTCTGAGAGCTGAACTATTACAAGCAGCCTTTTCCAAAAACAAATCCATAGCAAGCAGCAGATCTCCCTAGAAGACAAAACAGGCAGACAGATGGGGGCCTCTGTCCTCTGCAGCAAGGAGTCTTCTGCTACTATGGCATGCAGTTGCTTCCCGGCATTCCTGAGTAGCTCAGGCTCAGTCACTAAAGATGCACATTGGATGGCACTTACAGCTCCTCATCAGTTACAAGGGTAATGAACCTTTCTGTAACTGCAGGTTTTCAGAGGGAGCAGGAACTTTCAACTTTCATCATAGTTGGAATTTTCACTTCACAACTTCATAGTCAGAGATTCTTTCTGCCCTTCTGCTACAGCTGGAGAGTTGGGCTCTTGAAGCTGTGGGGACCTGGAAGAGACTCAGTCAATCTCTTCCTCATCCTTACTGATGCTCTGCACTTTGCTGACCTCCTCCTTCACTTGGTGACACAGCTACTCAGCAACTGCCCACCTCCTCCAGTCCAGAAGATCCCGTGTCCCAGCCATAGCAAGTGGGTTGACTCTCTCCAATCAGAGGTCAGCTAGCACGAAGGCTGCAAGCATCCTTTGTCAAGGGCAGCTGACATAGTTCATTAGAAAACACACTATGTGTTGTTTTGGTTTTACCTTAGCCTTATTTCTGTCTTCATCTGGCTCTAGGTGGAGCCCTTCAGTTCCTCAGAGGGATGCCAAGAATACTCCAGTCATCTTATACAAAGTGCCAGGAAGCTCAGGAAAGTCTCAAGAGAAGCTCAAAGAAGTGGAGTACAGAAACTGCAGTGCAAACTGCTGCATCTGTCTGGGACATTTGATCTGTAGTCAAGAGTTATGGCCACTCCCATAACTATGGTTATGGAATCAGTGAAGACACCCCACCACCAAGAAGTATTCCCCATGGATCCAAGTGGTGGGAAGGGGCAGAATGTCTGAAACTATGTCTCTTTGGACCTAGCTCAGTTTCCTTTAAGACGTACGAAACACTGTCTTTATGGCATCTTGAAAAATGCACTTTCTGCACTCAAAGCAAATTAAGCAATGCATTTACAATAATTAGGTCACACGAAGCTGACATGGAAAAGAAGGGTAAGGATACGCCCGGGATTTAGCCAATGAATTGACTACAGCTTGAAAGATACATATAATAACAGCATAAAAAACAAGCATTTTGTTTGACTGACATTTAGGAGTAGGATGTGTTCTTATAGGGCTATTTAAATTCTGGTATATGAAAGAAAGGAAGTTAATATACACCCATAACCTTGTGCATAGATTTGTAATGATTATTTGGAACTAATAGACCCTTCTGTAATTTACCCTGCTTAATCTTCAGTACTTATGACAAAAACAGCTTATACACACACACACACACACACACACACACACACACACAATTAATGTTATTCCAATTCTGATCCTCTCTTTCTTCCTTCATACACAAAACCTTAATTTCACACTTTGCATAAATTATGAAGACTGGTGTTACACTCTTCAACATAAGGCTCATAACACAAAGTAAAAGGCTTAATATCCACTGTCGTCATGTTCCCAGACAAGTCAGTTCAATGGGATTGATCATGGTACTTCTGCTACACTTTACATAGATCCAATTCCAAGATCTAACTCTTAACATTTGAATGGTCAGGACTATATTCTTTATTTTTACTGCTGCACTATTTTCCCCACTGCATCTGGTAATAAAAGGGGAAGGTTACGGCACTGTCTGTAAGTCATCATTGCAAATTCAGTAGTAACTCACAGGTTCCAAGGACTGAAGGATAGAAGGAGTATACCCATGTGGAGACAGCACAGCAGGTTTCAATACTTTTTTTAATTCACTTCCAATACCTCCCAGGTTTAATTTATTTCATTTTGTGGGAACAGGTGTTTTTTGAAAAGTCTTCCAATTTTACCATAACTTGCATGAATGAGCAGATGCAGTGCATAAACGTTCCTTGGAGATGGATCTTTTTTAGATGTGCTTCCTTGCTCTCAATTTCATGATACTGCTCCTGAACTGGCTGAGATCAGCTAGAGGTCCTGCACCTCTACCTCTCAATTTGACATCATCAAATAAAATGGACAACAGACTTCCAAAGACTTTCCTTAGGTGCTGTGACTCCAATGGCTTAGAAACACAGCAGTTAAAAATCTCAGAAAATGGCAGGTAGCACTTTTTTTGGTGCAAAAGCAAAGGGAATGCAGAAAAATTATGTGATCCATTGTAAAAAAGTGAAATTTCTCAAAGGGTGTTTCTGAAATTTGCATCTACTGTTTGAAATGCTAATGGAAAATTGAACATTATACGTTGGAGCACAGCTCACCAGACATACAAATATTATGTTGTACTGGGTTTGGACTTGACATTTTATGAGTACTCTGAAATTGTTGGAAATTTCAAACAATGCAATGTGGCCAAACACTGCTCCTAAAAATCTGAATTACTTCATATTCCAAATAAGCAGTGAACATGAACAACCATATTCTGCCCAAGAGCTATGAAACACAAAGGTATTGCTGCACTGCACATGAAATTAAAGAAAGTTATCTTTCAAATACAATGGAGTCCGACAGGCAGGAGCTTATTCCTCTATTGGGCAAGAAAAACATGTGAAGATTTAATTATTCTTTTATGCTAATTTAGTATTTATAAACATACATGCATCTATTTATATTTATTACAAGTATATTTATTTGTTTGTATAACTGAGATTAAAAAAATCATTACTATTTTTTTGATAAACATCCCTGGTTTTCTGAAATGTGTTCAGAAGAGCTTCACAGATTTGGCATCAATATGTAGTATTGATTATAATTTTGTCTTTGTGAAGTGAGAAGTTAAATTATGTTAAGAGTTTTCCACCTTTGTTGGAAGATCCTTGGACCTTTCTCCATGTCTGTAGGAACCCAGACAGTCCTGGTTTTGATCTTTGATTTTTTGTCAACGTACATCATGGGTACTGCTTTTCCTACGTCTTTCTTGATTTATTTCTCGGGCAGACATTGGCAAAATAAACATGAGTTTACAGACTCTACATACTGAAAATAGCACAGTCTCCCTTTTGCAGTCTCTATTTTGCTCTTTTTCCTTTTTCAATAAGAATTTCATTTCTATATTCAGATTGACATTTTGAATCAGAAGATTATAAGATTTTCACTGTATGGGAAAAATTAAGTGATTGACTATCTCAACATTTTCATTTTACAAATACAAAATGTAGATTTCACAGATAAAGGACTAAAAGCACTGTTGAATCTAAGTAGTATTTTCTTTCCACATTTTCAAAACAGGCAGGAAAATTAACTGCAGGTTTGTGTGGCATACAAGTGAGCAAAAATAAGGAATATGTATTGTTGTCGCCTGAATAGACCTGTCACATTACTATTCAGAGCTTTTGTCTAGTGACAGTGGAATATCAAAAAGATACTGAATAATACAGCAAAACTCTATTGTGCCATGAGATTGAATCTTTGTCTGCATGTAATTGCCTTATTAAAAGATTTCCAAGCTTCCTCTTTCTGTGATTCTGAAGGAACTCAAAAAAAACCCTGTGTTGTTTAAAAAAAAAAAAAAAGCTAAAGCTTCTGAAACTCCAATCCCTGTGATATGACAATACCATGTAACTTAAACTGGAAATTAAAACTTCAACCCTCTAGTACTATAGCAATGGTAAAGATGCTTCCAGTGCTGCAAGTAAAACCAAAGGTATGAATGGCACTTTGCCTTCTTCCCCCCTTACCCAGCCTCCTCTCTGAGCCTCATGGGCAGTGCCGCAGGAGTTGTGTATGTAAACATGAGAATGTCATTTATGTTGTAATATGTGCTATGGAGCACCTCATATTTTGTCTGCTGCTTTGTCCTGTTTGCAACAGCCCACAGAGCATAGATAGGACAGGACTCCCCAGATCTCTCAACTGCTCCCCAACTTCCTGCAGTGTCAAAACCCAGCAGCAGGAGAGAATTAATTGCACCTTTCTGTTGCCAACACCTATTAAAAATTGTCAGCTTTCATAAATAGTATGGCTGGATGCAATATTTGTTTTTGCCCTTCAAGCCGTTTCCTTTTATTTATTGTTATGCTTTACCTTTTGATTGCATGGAAGGCATGGTATTGCTACCATTAAGAACCAAAACGACTGCTTTTTTTTTCTGCAGATAAGGCAGCAAGGTATAATGTGAGCTTTCCGACACAGAGCTGTGTTAATTCAACTCATGCTTGGCCTGGATGCACCGCTGTCTTTAGCCAGGAGAGTAAAAGCCAGTTTAGTTGTTCTCTCTACCCTAGGTGTTATTTCAGAAACATCAGTTGCTTTACAGCTTTGGCTTCTGCAACTGGTTTTCAACTTCAGAACTTAAAAGCATTGTTTTTACAGTGGTCACATATAAAAATTGCGGCATTATTATAGAAACTAGCCTGGGAACATTTTACTCCTTGATAATTATATTTTCCCTTCAAGATAATCAAGATAAACTAAATAAAGACTTGTGAATACTGAATCTCATGATTTAACAAGACAGTGAATGTCTACTTCCAGAATCACAAATACATACCCATCTGAAAATTAAATTTAAATGTATGTGGTTAATCATTTAAACTTCCTGCCATCCCATTCAACTAAAATGATACAGGCATTTTTTGTTCCAAATTTTTTTCCCTGTATTTTTAATATAACGTAATGCAAATTGAGCCAAATGTCTAATTCACACAGTGAGAATCGGGTAAATATAAGAGATTAAACATAGGCACAATGACACATCTTATTTGAAGTGCTTTAATAAATAACTGGTAATCTTACTTTAAATTTGATACCTACAATCTACTTTTAATTAGTATCATTAGGAGGAAGCTGAATAAAATATAATCATAAATGTTATTTATAAGCCAAGTAACCTACACCAGCAAATGTTTTTTTATGGCAAGAAGGTGAATAAACTGTAATGAAAAGTTCATAGATATATTTTTCTTTATTTGCATTCCATGTGACTTTCTGTCATTTGTAGACTACCAAAACATATAAAAGTCTACCAACAGTAAACAACAGCTATGTAAGGTGCACAGAGAATGAGTGCTTTAAAGCAAAGTTTTCAGGTGCAATACAGTTTTCTCATGTCAAGCTATAGGCAGAAGATGAAAAAAAAAAAACATTCCTGTGGAAAGTAGTTTGAATCTTTTCACTACAAAGCTGGAGCATGTCTGGATGTGATTTATCTGTATATTTTTGCAATAATGGATACCGGCTATTGTGAGGAAGGTGTGACTGCTCTGCTTCTCAGCTCAGGTCTTTGACATCCAAGTATAAGAAAGTTCTTCATTACAGGTAATTTTCTGTGTAAAACTGGTATTAATTTTACAAAACTAAAAGAATAAAACAAAATTTCTCTCTTGCATTCCATCCATGCTTGTTTCCACCATGTGCTTCTCTGACAGAAGCATCAGGTGCTGCTTGGGGATCATCATCACTCAGGTGTTTTCTACTGGAAGGAAGAAAAAAACTCTACTTACAAAACGATTCAGAAATTATGTAATTTTGATTAATGATTCTTTGATATTAGAGTGTTATTATCTCTGCTGAAACAAAGCCTGATGTATATGTTGAAATGGATAATAAATGAAACCTGCAGAATCTGTCTCTTTCTGTCGCTACAAATCCATCACTAACAGTGATAAAGATCAGTTCCAATTACCTTTTTTTGAGTAATTACCAAGATGCAGAAATAAAAATGTTCATTGAGATCATAATAAATTAACAAATCCTCTGAAAATTGCAGAGGTCTGACACTGCAACAGACTTCCTGGGAAACTTGCAGAAACTGAAGAGTGTAGAAAAATGGGCACTTCTCAGGCCTTTAGACTGATTGGTTTTCAGGTTGTAGCCCCAAAATGGGATGAGAAATACAGAATTTCAATAGTTTGGATTTTTCTTTAAAATTGAATAAAATCTTTTTCTTTATGTCTTCCATGTTTTGGGTTTTTTTTATAATAACCAGACATTCATGATTCACCTTTTTGCACTGACACAACAGATATATGATAAGAACACAGCCAAAAGCCAAAGTCCCTGAGCTGTCAGTGGAACAGTGCCAGTGTCAGTGAACATTACAACTGGCAAGAACGAAGGAAAGTAACCACAGCACAAACAAGCAGTCTGAACAAAAAAAAAACAAAAAAAACAACAACAAAAAAAAAAAAAAAAACTAAAAAAAAAAAAAAAAAATATTTTTACTGCGCAGTGATGAGGCCGTGAGGTAAAAAAAGCCCCAAAACTCCTGAGTTCAAAAGTCCTGACTCCTGGTCATGATTTTGCTCTGTTCTGACATGATTAAGGACAAGTCAATATTCATGGTACTTTCCTGATACTGTTCTGTTATGAAGAAGAATTTGCCAAAACTTGTGGTCAGAGTCTTAGCTGCCAGACCAGGAAAATTTAGTACCAGGAAGCAAACAACTGAATGAAAGGTCTCTCTTTTTTATTATTTTATTATATTTTATTTTTATCATAGTCATATAGCAGCCATCCCTCCAACAACTGTAATTATCACCCAGGCAGATGTGATATGCTTGGGGACAAATAATTAACATTTAAATATTTCATCTTCTCATCAGAAACTTGCTGACTTCAATTATCATTAAAAATAGTAATAATATAGTTCTGGCCTACTACAGTGAAATAAAAGTGAAGTCCTTTGGTTTACATTTACTTAATCCAACTCACAGAAATACATAGCTGTAGAAAAGCAAATGAACAGAATGCTCTGTCAACCTATGTGACCAGGAGAGCAAAAGTCTAAGATTTGCTAAGCCAAAGTCCTGAGCAGAGGACAACATAGAAAATAAGTCTATTTTCAAGTGGCGAAAAGTCTTTCATGCTGAAAAAACTGAGGGTTTGACCCTCATCTGGTGTAAACCAGGTAAACAATGCCTGGGAAAGCCTAGTTCTGATGCAGAGCATGAGCACAGGGAAGGGATGAAAGTAAGAAGAGGTGAAAGTGATGAGTACAGCAGCTGCTGACATCGGGGCATCCACTGGTATCTGGGAACCTTTGAGAAAGCTTTTACATGTCCATTTATCGGTAGTTTCTGAAGAGAAAGTTAGGAGTGAGTGCCCCAGGAGTTTCCTGGTCACAGAGCTGTTATTTCTACAGTCTCAGCCTATAGATGTGAGCAGGTGAGCATCTTTCCATGCGCAAAGATGAAGTATTAATATAATAAAAAAGACATGGGTCTTCTTTTTTTTCAGTGTGGGAAGGCATGTGGAATGGCAACAGCTTGAAGTACTTTACGTGGATAAAGCTATATTTAAACAGTAAAAATGTTCACTTGATTCTAGTATCCAAAAATTTAGAACAATGGATCATATTGCAGCACCTGGGGAAAGCAATGGTGATTCACTTCTGCATATTTTACATCTGCTACCTTGTTAATTCCTGTCAGTTCCAAATTTTATTATTTTCCTTACATCCTTTTTGTGTCCCTGCAGCTTACAGTTTGATGCTCCATATCTTGACTTTAAACGGACTGCCAGCTTTTCAGAGCAGTCATAATGTGTTTCTGTGTGCCTAATGTAGGTCATGTTTCCAAAATGGGCACACAGAGCAGAGATGTGCCCCTCTTCATCGCACCATATTTAGGAATTTCAAATGACGTTCACAGTTACTACAGTGGCTCAAGCAAACTTTGGTTACTAGAGACCCAGCTTTGAAATCTTTTAAGAACTGTATTTAACAGCAAATCAAAAGCATCTTGTGTGTAGTAGATGTCAGAGCATCACAAGTATTTCAAAGTACTAACTGTAAATACCCAGACTTGACTTTAACAGATTTAGGATGAATCCAACAGCACCAGAGAAGTGGCCTGAAAGGAGGTACTATAAGCTCAGCTCCCCAGGAGGTGGATGTTAAAGTTTCCATTTGGGGGATGGGACACAAAGCCATGGTAATTCTGAATACTTCTCAGACGCAAACTGTAAAAACAGAAGGTTTATATCTGTGACATGAATAAAGAGATAGATCTGGCAAATCATATAAAATCAAATTTTTAGAAGCAGTCACTGCCTAAATGGGTTTAGAGTCTGACTTTCAAAGGTCATATAGACCTACAGAATCTGCAGGTATTCAGGGCTTTGGAAAAATAATGACCTATGAGCTTCAAGTCAGAAATAACCATAAAAGAGAGAACAAACCATCAATGACGGATCAAATATGTGGGCCTAACTAAGTATTTCACAGCTTCAAGTGAAAAAAATACTAAGTTTCTCTGGTACACTGCAATGCTTGATTTGTGAAAAAGCACATCTATATAACCATTTGAGAAAGAAGTAAGACTAATAAATAACGTCAGTGGGATTTCCATCAATTATAGCGCATTCTCTCAGACTACAGAGATAACTAGAGGATATTTACTATAGTCAGCAAAGGTTTTTTGGCATCTATGCAGCTGTCTTAAGGGAAATTGCAAGTTTATTTTATCTTGTTTTGTTCTTCTTCTAGGATTTAACGTCTGACTTTTTATATGGTTTTGAAACAGGGATAAATTACCAGAAGCATTTTACTAGTATAACATATGGTGAAGATACAGTTTTCATTTTAATCCTTGTTTTTTCCTATGCTAATGATTTTTTGTTGAATATAATTGAAACTATATTTTCTCAAAACTATAACCTATTGGGATACTTAACATTGTACAAATCCATAAAGCTGTAACTAAGACCAGAGTGACACAATCATGTAGAAAGTGGTATAAAAAAAATCTTCTGTCTCTAATGGGTACATTTCTACAGTATTTTTCAAATAAGCATGGAGTTTTGAATTGACAGAGAGGTTGCTCGCCAACTCTAAATATGTCAAAATGTAAATTCAGGCACACTTAAATAAATATGCTTTTTAGTATCTGTTTCAAGTTACCACCACCAGTTTGGATGTCAGCAATAATGTATGAGCCAAAACAAAAACAGTGGGTAGAATAAAATTGGTGCAAACAGATTGGCATCTACCAACTTGCAGATGCTGTGGTTTGCTAACTATCTGAATATTTTGATACAACATGGTACGTATCCAATGCAAATTTTTTAAAAAACAAACAACAAACAAACAAAATGCAGAGCATAATGAAAGAGCAAAAAAACATGTAGTCCATGTCTCTCTTACTGTTCAGAAGGCTCTTTCTTCTACAGGGATATCAAGACATTTATCTTTTAGAGATATTAAAAATTCTTTTCTCTTTATGTCACCTTAGGTTGTTCTGCAAAAGACCAGAAGCTTTCAAAGATAGTACTGGTTGGATCATTATAGTTAATATTTAAGCAATATTAAGAGCAGAGAAACAGGAATTTCTGAAGGCATGACATTTCTTGATTATATCTAAACATGGTTACAACCCTTAATGAAGCCATTTTGAGCTGCTCAGATCTGTCCATTACAGGAGGAGCTCTGAATGGCTTCTGTAGATTAAGCTATTTCATTTAAGAGCAGTCATAAATCTACTAAAAGACACAATCAACACAGTAAATAAAGAGGGCATCTCCACACTGCTCTTTAGCCCTTATGTCCTTAACCTCCCAACCTTTGGTAAATTATGACCAAACCCTCATGGAAGAATTTTCCTAGGAATTACTATCCTCAACCAAGACAGCAAAAGCAGCAGCTGATTCATTCCTCACATTGTGTGCACCACCCATTCTGCAGCATGGAATGACAGAAGATGAAGTAAACCACTGAAGTGAAATCACATTTCTGCATTGGCAGGGTTTGCACATTCACAGGGTTAAATCTATATTTACACTGAGCCCTTTGTATAAGGCTGAGTTAAGTTTCATTGCCCCAGGGAAATAAATACCACTACAGAAACTGAAAGACAACAGTTGTCCAGAGTGTACTTGCTCAAATCTTAAGAAGGAAACCACAATTTCTAAAAGTGCCTAATAGTATTTCATCTTCAGAATACATAAAGCAACATAAGTGATTTAAATTGGATCTATTCAGGTTTCTTTGCATTCCGACATAACTTTATTGAAAAGCTGATGGACTAGGATTGTTGTACTGCTTCAACCTCTATTCCAACAAAGGAGACAGTATAAAATACTTCAGCTGAAGCAATGAAGTTCTAAAGACAACAGAAGAAATATATTTCATGCTGTATAAAAAAAACCCAAACTTTCCCCCCCCCCCTCTTGATCAGGACACTCTGATATTTGATGGTCATCTATAAAACACATGCATATATCCCAAAGAAATCATAAATCAACAGGAAACTGTGCAGGATGCTGGAAACCATCCTAAGTGTAATTAACAAGAACCTCTTCACAGTAATAAAAGAAAGATAAATATTGAACAGCACACTCTAAAACACACCCTAAACGTAAACTCTGTGAGAACAGGTGTTCTCTGCCATATCCTTTAAACACGCTGTAGTGGGTTGACCCTGGCTGGATGCCAGGTATTATCCACTAAAGCTGCTCTCTCACTCTCCCTCTGCAACTGGACGGAGGAGAGACAGGAAAAAAAAACAGCTACAGATCCATTAGTTGAGATAACAGCTGGGAGAGGTCAGTTACTGATTACCTTCATGGGCAAAACACAAAGTGGGGATATTATTTAAATTTATTACTAATAGGATAAGAGCCAAAAAGTGAGAGAGAACACAGTCTTAAAAACACCTTCCCCCCACCCCTCCTTCCTTCCATGTTCTCCCTCCTCCCCCCATCAGTGCAAGGGGACAGGGAATGGGGGTTGCGGTCAGTCGTTGTTTCTGCCGCTGCTCAGAGAGAGGAGTCCTTCCCCTGCTCCTGTGGGGTCCCTCCCACAGGAGACAGTCCTTGATGGAGCTCTCCAGAATGAGTCCATCCCTCAGGCAGCAGCTCTTCCCAAACTGCTGTCCCGTGGGTCACTCCTCCATGGGGTGCAATCCCTCACTAATGAGCTGTACTGCCGTGGGTCCCCCACAGGGGCCACAAGTCCTACCCAGGAAAAACCTGCTCCAGCGTGGGCTTCCCTCTCCATGGGCTGCAGGCCTCCAGCAGGACCCTGCTTCTTCTTGGGCCTCCCACAGGGTCACAGCCTCCTTCATGCATCCCCCTGCTCCAGCGTGGGCTCCTCCATGGGCTGCAGGGGGGTCTCTGCCCCCCGATGGTCCCCCATGGGCTGCAAGGGCACAGCTGCCCCACCATGGTCTGCACCACGGGCTGCAGGGCCTCGGCTCCGGCGCCTGGAGCACCTCCTGCCCCTCCTTCTGCACTGACCTTGGGGTCTGCATTGGTGTTCCCATGCTCTCACTCTGCTCTTCCCTGGCTAGAATTCCTCCTGTGCAACAATCTGCTGTTCCTAAATATGTTATCACAAAGGTGTTTCTGTCACTCCTGATTGGCTCAGCCTTGGCCAGAGGCAGGAAGCCCCTCCTGGAGCCGGCTGGCATTGGCTCCACAGGACAGGGGAAGCTTCTGGCAGCGTCTAACAGAAGCCACCCCTGAAGCTCCCCCCGGCTACCAAAACTCAGCCACAGAAACCCACTATACATGCACAGGAACTGGGGCTCCACCGAGGGATAGAGAGCGATACTCTGGGAAAGTGGCCCATTGCACAACTTGTCCTATGTGTGAGTATTCCAAACTGAACAGCAAAAGCAATTCTGTAATGTGCTTCTTACTCATGCAGAATTCATGCATTTGGTCCTGTTCTGTTTCATAAAATTTCTTAGCTGAACTGGAGAATTAAGAGGATCATGAGAATATAACAATTCTAAAATTCAACCTGTATCCTTCCACTCTTTTTGGTATTAAATTCTGAAATAATTCTGATCTTGTTAGTGGCTGTTTATTTTAAACTCATTGAAATTTTTTTTTATTATTGTCTGATTTCCAAACATGTAGTGAAAGAATACCACAAATATCGGTTTAGAGAATACATTCAGGTGAAGAGGAAGATCATGAAAACATAGACTGCTAGTACTCTTGAGAGTGAGTGCTAAAGCAATTAAGAAGTTTCTAACACAGGACAACATTTAGTGTGCCTCCTTCTAAACTATATTGGGACACTTTTCCCCCATTTTCCTTTTTTTGTTTTAGCTGAGACCATCCCTTTAAATCATATTCTCACCTTTCCTGCCAAAATGTACTTTTACAATCTTTTATTTTCTAACCGAATCTGACTAAAGAAATATTCAGATATTCAGACTCTTGAGAACTGAAGACCATTTAAACTATTTCTGCAGCAATAGATACAAACCAGGGATGGTATCACTAGCTAAACCCTAGCATGAACCTTTTAATTTCCCCTTAGCAAATATCATAGAAGGAGGGATTTGGATTACTCAGCAGAAATGGAAACAGCTCACCTGTAAACGCTTATCAACAAGGTGAAGTGGCACTGATGTCTCTTGCCCAGAAGACAGAAGAATCATGGTCAGTACTGAAGGTAATAAAATTATTCTGGTGTTATTTGGACTTAATGTAAGAACCTAATTCTAACCATTGATCATAGCAAAGTTAATGAACACTTAAAAATTAAGTAAAAGTAAAACAAACAAACACACAAAAAACCACACCAAAAACAATAAAAAGCCCAACAACTAATAAAGTCCTTCTCAGTCCTGAAAACCAGCTTTCATTGCATTTTGAGTTCACGCTTTTTTAAAATCAAGTTTTTGCAATCAGATTCCGCTATTCAGCTGTTGCCAAATCTTGCTTGGACCATTTCCTTAAAGAAATAATATTCTGTCTTCTGCTTTGCACATACATGTTTATACTCCTTACACATGTGAAGGTTCATACCGTCACTATTGGGATTTCAAAGCTTCTAAAGATGGTTTAATTTGAACTTAATTGAAGTTAGAAAATGGAATCTCTTACATTTCCTTGAATGGATGGGAGTTGCAATGGAGAATTATAAAGTCTCTTTATCTATCAGGGAAACAGCTGTTACTGCTATGTACACTAACCAGAACATTTACAAATTTGAAAAATACTATATATATTATGCAACATCATTCTTATTGAGAGCCATAAAAACTCATAAGCTACATAAAACTTCTCCAACAAAGAAACTGATGAAAGAAAATTTATAAAAGACACAGTTGCAAAGTGACTGTATAACTGTGGTGATTTGACCCTGGCTGGATGCCAAGTGCCCACCATAACTACTCATCAGTCCCCTCCTCAGCTGGACAGGGGAGAGAAAATACAACAAAAAGTTCGTGGATCAAAGTAAAGACGGGAAGATCACTGAGCTATTATTGTCATGAGCAAAACAGTCTTCACCTGGGAAAATAGTTTAATTTATCGCCAATCACATCAGAGTAGGGAAATGAAAAATAGAATCAAATTTTAAAAACACCTTCCCAGGTGTTCTGCCAGGAGCCTACTCTTGAGGAGCCTACTCAAGTGTGGGCTTCCCACAGGGTCACAGCCTCCTTCAAGCATCCACCTGTTCTGACATGGGATCCTCCAGGAACTGTAGAGGTGTATGGAATTAAAGAGCACAACTGCCTGTTTCAAATACTGTTAAGGCCACAGAGATAAGCACAGAAGGGAGTGACAGGATGGCACTAACTCCAGGTCTGGTTAGCACATCCTGCTTAGTGCATCCAGACAAATATTCCCACTGTGGCAAACTGTGTAAAGAAGTAAGTGCTCATACACGTATCAAACAAAGACCACCCCAAGCTATGAGATAAATAGCATCTGAGACCTGCAACAACCACCAAAGATTCCCCAAATATGCCTCCGTGGATACTTGTAACTTGGACTGTAAGTCAAGCCACCGTGAGTGGAACTTGAGATAAGATAAAGGTGGTGCTATTGTCCAGATTTTATCTCAGACCTAGGGGAAGGTTAGGAAAGCTTGGGGTGAAGAATGTATCACTCATAAAGGACACAAAAAATGCAGAATCTACAGGCTATAAGGAAAGACAACTCAGCAGCTGTGCTGAAATCAGCTCTGACTGGGTAACAGGCAGTTCCAGCAGGGACAGATCATGACTGCCAACCCAAGAAACCCAGGAACTCAAGAGAAGGACTGAGCATGTGGACTAATTAGCATGAGAACTTAACCAACAGAGTAAGAGAATTGTGTAGCCAATGAGCAAGAATTCCTTTGTTTGCTAAGATGTATAAATACTGAAAAGTTTTGAATGACCTAGGAATCCCCACCATCAAAAGGCCAGAGTGAAGAAGGAGCACTGGGATGCTGCTGGATCCACAGGTGTCTTGCTTGATCTCTACCTCTCTCTCATCTCTTTTCTATTTCTATCTACCTGACATTCCTTGTTAAATAAAATCCATACTATTGACTTTGGCATATGATCTCATTTACACCTTAATTTGGGTAGAGGCATCTCTCACTGACCTGCTGAGCCACTTGGATCCTCACAAGTCTATGGGATCAGATGGGATCCACCCAAGGGTGATAAGGGAGCTGGCAGAAGAGCTTGTCAAGCTGCTCTCCATCATTTACCAACAGTCTTGGCTCTCTGGGGAGGTCCCAGATGGTTGGAAGTTGGTGTTTGTAACCCCAATCCACGAAAAGGGCTGCAAGGAGGACCCAGGAACCTACAGGCCTGTCAGCCTGACCTCAGTGCCTGGCAAGGTTATGGAGCAGATCATCCTGTGTGCAATCCTATGGCACCTACAGGATGGACAAGGGATCACACCCAGCCAGCACAAGTTTAGGAAGGGCAAGTTCTGTCTGACCAACCTGATCTCCCTTTACCATCAGGTGACCCACCTGGTGGAAGAGGGGAAGGCTGTGGATGTGTCTATCTGGACTTCAGCAAAGCCTTGGACACTGCCTCCCATAATATACTCCTGGAAAAGCTGCAGCCCATGGCTTGGACAGGGGCACTCTGTGCTGGGTCAGGAACTGGCTGGAGGGCCCAGAGAGTGCTGGTGAACAGGGCTGCATCCAGCTGGGATCCA
Organism: Pyrocephalus nanus; assembly: GCA_038380795.1. Taxonomy (NCBI): domain Eukaryota; kingdom Metazoa; phylum Chordata; class Aves; order Passeriformes; family Tyrannidae; genus Pyrocephalus; species Pyrocephalus nanus. Next base: position 61,664,878 of record CM076263.1, on the reverse strand, counting down.
GTCACCAGTGGTGTTCCCCAGGGATCAGTGCTGGGCCCGCTCCTGTTTAACATCTTTATCGATGATTTAGATGAGGGGATCGAGTCCATCATTACCAAATTTGCAGATGACACCAAGTTGGGGGGGAGTGTCGACCTTCCGGAAGGCAGGAGGGCTCTGCAGAGGGACCTGGATAGGCTGGAGAGTTGGGCTGATTCCAATGGGATGAGGTTCGACAAGGCCAAGTGCCGGGTCCTGCACTTTGGCCACAACAACCCCCTGAGAGCTACAGGCTGGGCACAGAGTGGCTGGAGAGCAGCCAGGCAGAAAGGGACCTGGGGGTGCTGATTGACAGGAGGCTGAACATGAGCCAGAGTGTGCCCAGGTGGCCAAGAAGGCCAATGGATCCTGGCCTGGATCAGGAACAGTGTGGCCAGCAGGACCAGGGAAAGGATTCTTCCCCTGTACTCAGCACTGGTGAGGCCACTCCTTGAGTATTGTGTTCAGCTCTGGGCCCCTCAGTTCAGGATGGACATTGAGGTGCTGGAGCAGGTCCAGAGAAGAGCAACCAGGCTGGTGAAGGGACTTGAGCTCAAGTGCTGTGAGGAGAGGCTGAGGGAGCTGGGGTTGTTTAGTCTGGAGAAGAGGAGGCTCAGGGGTGACCTCATCACTCTCTGCAACTCCCTGAGAGGAGATTGTAGCCAGGAGGTCTCTTCTCCCAGGCAGCTGTCCGTAAGACAAGAGGGCACAGTCTCAAGCTCTGCCAGGGGAGGTTTAGGTTGGATATTAGGAAGAAATTCTTTACAGAGAGGGTAATCAGGCATTGGAATAGGCTGCCCAGGGAAGTGATGGATTCTCCATCCCTGGAGGTTTTTAAGATGAGACTGGATGTGGCACTGAGTGCCATGATCTGGCAACCACAGCAGTGTTGGATCAAGGGCTGGACTTGATGATCTCAAGGTCCTTTCCAACCTAACTGATTCTGTGATTCTATAATCCTTTAATTTTACTTATCATTATTGCTGGGAAAATGTTCAGTATTTAAATCCTATTATAATGGTCAACTGTTTCCATTTCAATACTAGTTCAATTGTCACTGCCCTGTTTGGTGGGACATTTTGAATAACCAGAATGTTTACAACACACCTACATATATAGGTGATAACTTAATGGTGCCACTCACATGCCAGGCAACCTTATGGTCTAGTACTACTACTAATACTACTACTAACTGAAATGAACAGGAGAGGGAGAGAGGAATAAAACCCAGAAAGATAAGGGATAAACACAATTGCTCACCACCAGCTAATCCCCAAGGAGCGACCAGCCTCTCCTGGTCAACTCCCCACTGTTTATAGACTTGGCATGACATTATATGGTATGGAATATCCCTTTAGCGAGTTTGGGTTCCCTGTCCTTGCCATGTTGCCACCCGACTTCTTGTGCACCTGCTTGCTAGCAGAGCATGAGATACAGAACAGTTCTTGATTCAGGGTAAGCACTGCTCAGTGTGTGTAATCAACACTATTCTCATACTGAATCTAAAACACAGCACAGTACCTGCAATTAAGATGAAAACTATCCCACCTGAAACCAGGAGGACAGGTATGTCATTTCTGAGTAAATGCTGACTGTTGTTAAGACACCTGTGGGCTTTAGAAGGACAGGAACACCTTGGGGAATGTGATTATAAGAAGGAAGTAGTAGCTTAAAAACCCAAAATTAATCCAAATCCAAGGAGAATGCTAGTGAAAACTACATTTTAGTGCCCATTACAAAGTTTAGTGCTCATACTAAAATCTCACTAAAGGTCTGTGGTTTTTTAATGGAAATCTAATTGTGTTGTGAATTTGTGCATTACCAGTTTCATTACATTTCCTCAACCTGAATCATTCAAAATAATCATAAATTATTAAAATGTCTGTTAGTTATAAGAAATAAGGCTAAAAAAAAAAAAAAAAAAGGCATTCTGGATGGAGACAATGTCCTTATTTCAAGAATTCCAAACTACGCAGCCAGAGTGCTGAAGCATCACTAGGCCATTGATTTGAGGTGAAAAAGAAAAATTTGGTCTCAAGGGAACAGTACAGTATTTATGTTAACACAAAACAACAACGAGTCAGAGAATGGGACCTTCCATATATGCACAGCAAGTTCACTGTCCTCCAAATAAAGCTACTTTTCCAATATGCTGTGAAGAGCGCTTTCTGAGTTTTGTAAAGCATTCCAGCTTAGAAAACAAATCTTGTAGTCCACAGAGAAAAAAATTGATTACCCCTCTTTTCTGTTTTACCTGTGAATATGATTTTTGAATTAAATATAATCCTAGACATGGCGTCTAGGCTGAGAATGGAAATTAATAGCTCCTCTTATTGATCCTTCACACTTGGTAACCATTCAGGTCACAACATGCTTGGCTATCAAGTCCTGCTGCAGTCAGACTCTCGCATAAAACCCAACACTACCTGCAATGTGCTGTGTTCCAGGCAGCAATTCACCTGCACTCAGAAATCAATTTTATTGTGGTCTGAAATGCAAAGGCCTTGTGACAGTTAGTCAGAATTTTGCCAACAGACTGTGAGGTCATGAGGTCATTGAGCTCTTCCTGCCCCCAAACTTCTTATATCAAGATAAAGTCAAACTAAAGCCCAAGGGATATCAAGCCAGATTTTTATGTGGCATATCACATTTCATGCATTCTTTCAACTTTTTCTCTATGACTAGTCTAACATTAAAACATCCCGCAGAGAAATTAACTATGTATGCCCATACAATCTTTCTACATATTTCTTAGTTTCTGCCTCCTCAAAAGCCTGGGCAATCAGTATAAAGTGTGTCAAAAGCCTGACTTCAGCAAAGTACCCTCTGTCAGAACAAATCACCAAATTAAGTTGCATCAGTAATAAATAAAAGACATTTTAAATAAGTTTAATTTAAAAGTAAGTTTTTTTCTGAAGAACAGTAGGTACCTGTGATTTGAGTGGTAATCTTTTGTGATGCTACATCAAAAATTTCAACACAAAGTACAAGTTTATTGCTATCAGCTGTAGAAATAGAATGTATGAGACAGAAAGGTTTGGACACATAAAATTTTGCATTTATGTCCTGGTACTCACCTTTGCTAGGAACTTCTGTCACTCAATTCATTAGCCGAATTAACAAATGTATCAATTGTAGAGTTTGTATATATTCTGTTTCTCTCTTTTTCTTCATTTTCTGTGCATATTGATGAAGTCTTTAAGTATGTTCAACACCTATTTAAATTAGTGATGGGAACTGGCATGGAGGGAAGAGAAAATTTGTGTTTGAAATGAAGTACAGCTTCAAATACCTCTTTTTTCACATTTTTGAGTATATAATAAAAATCACTTTTTCAGATTTTCATGTTTCATTATAGGAATTCTAGTGATGATGAGGGAAGTAGACTTTTTCATGGATTTTGACTTGGTTTACACATTTACAAAATGGATTATAAAAATGCACTTATATCACAAGACCAAGAAGACACCCAATTAAATTAATTCTAAGATGTTTGAGTGAAAAGTACTTTGAAGGTAAAAAATAGCTTTACATTAGAAACAAATCACTTGAACTGTTTAAGCAAAATAAAAATGTCAGTGTACTTCTTTGTCTTTGAATCTTTCTTTGCCTAAAGGCAGGGACTTGTCTTTCAAAAATCTATCTTTCATCAAAATGTTTGTAAGTTTATCTCCTTCTAAAGGAAATAATGGATTCCCACAATCCCCTTAAGACTATAGGTTAGTGTGAAAAACAGGGTAAATTTCCTCCAGCACCACAGAGTCTCATGGTGATAACTGTGCATGTACTAATGCACATATCTAACTGCAGTTCTAATAAGCCTGCTTCCTCTTCTGTTCAGTGACCAGTCTCCAGAGTGGCTTAAGCAATTCCTAAAAGAGAGAAGAAGTTCTTTGCCATGCAGCTAAATAAAAAGGAGTGAACCACATACATTCATTACAATGAAAAGCATTCCCTTAAGGTCTTTTTTTAATCTAATGGATGGAGAGTAAAACTAGAGGAGAAATAAAAGCAAAGTGATTTCTTCAATGTATTGGTGTGATCCACATGCTTCTTGGTCATTGTTACAATGGATAAATATTGCAGCCCTTCAAAGTATTCACAGTTTGGATGTGCAGACATTTTAGCCATCAGCTACATGATCTCTTATCACAACTCTTGTCTATTCACTTTCTGAGTGAAAATTTATATTTTCTATTCCATTGATTTTTAAACTACATTTTTTTTGTTTTCTCATTTAGTGCAGTTCTTATAATTTCTTAGCTGAATCCAAAACCTGCAAGGATGGGTTTCGTGGACTGACACAGAACAGCAGCTGGAAGGACCAAAATGAAGGTTAACACACTTCCTACTGAGGTGCTCCCTAGTGAAAATAGGTACTATTTTCTGTAAATGAGTTGTTGGCACTTTCACCCCCATTTCCTTAAATACTAACTTTGCAGGGTGGACCATTTGCAACAGTAGCTGTTGGAACATCACAACACAGAGACATCAAATACTTTTGCCAAAAGGAGAGAGAGGAAAGATGGCATCTCTCTGACCATCATAAGGACATGAAGTGTGGTGAATCTCTCACTGCATTTTAACCACTGGACTTGGAGTGAAAGGAGTGGAACTACATAATGTTGCATCTCTACCATTAAGCTGAATAACTATATTACAGCAACATCTAAAAATGCTGATGCATCATCAGATATTGGCACAAATGGAATGGTTTAATGGTTTTGTGGCTCTTTGTAGTAATGTTTGGTGACACGATGACAGAACTCCTACCGCTAAAGATTGAGTACCTCTCTGTTTCGAATAAGAAATTACACTTCTAATAAACAAAATTTACATAGTTTATTCTGACTCTGCTTTCCAGATGGTACCTAATATGGCCAGGGCCTCAGAGCAAAAGAGAAAATTTGGAACTGCTTACACAGAATCCCAAAATGAAAGACAGAAAGAAACAAGACAACCTCTGTCATTTCAGTTAGGAGGCTCATGTTCTTTTCTGCTACAGGCATGTCTATAACTTAAGTGGGCAGTTCACCTACACTAGGGATGATAAACCAAAGTCACCTCAGGTACCAAGAGATACATAAAGCAAAAAGTCTAAGTCATCTCATCTTGGCAGAAAGCCAAGACCAAACATTTATAATCTATTAACATTCACTTTCTAGAGTCCAGAATGAAGACATATTTCCACCATAATCCACAATGAACATTGTAAGGCTTATATAAATATATATATTTATAATGCTATTAATGAAACACTTGAGTGTTTATGAACTAAGAGATATTCAGCAAGTTAGATCTAAAAATAAGTTTATACACATGAACTGAAATGAAAAGTATTTGCCATTTTCTTAGAGGATATAATGAGAAAAACATAGCAAATGGATTATATTCTGATGATATCTCCACTGAGTGATTAAAATGAGGGCATGACATTTGCCTAGCAGCTAATGAAAAACTAATTGTTTTTTGTTTATGTTCCATAAATAACATCAACCTAAAACTACAGATTTTGAGAGCATAAAAACTGTTGAAACAAGGAAGACAGATATCCAAATGGGAGATTTTGGCTTTGAGATGTCTCATAATCAAACACTGGAATGACCCAAGAGCTGAAACCTATTATCCCTACTTCACTCAGGTTAGCTACCTGTAATCTGGTATAAAATTCAGAAAAAGAGGCAAGCAAGAACAACCTCCAGTAAGAAGACCAAGAAAGCTCTCAGTCAAAATGCTAGGTGATCCACAGTAATCAACATGGTGGTATACCTTTTTCATTTTTATTCTCAAACACATTTATTAATACATTGCTAGGCTAAATAAAGAGAAATCTTTACCACCTACTATAATGTTCTACATTAATGACATTTTTTTTTTATTTTTTTATTCATTTAATTTTTAGAGGCTCGGATACATTGTAAGTGCAAAGGACTCCTTTTTTCCTAAGATGCAATCTCCATGAATTCCTGAAAATATTGAGGAAATGCACTAATTTTCCAGCTTTTTTCATAACTTAAAAACTGGGTGAACATAGAAGCAGGATAGAACAAACTAAAGAAACATTACTTTCAATTTAATACCAGTTGCAGAGTACAGCAATCTCTCCTTTGACTAACAGCTAACAGGACATACCATCAATGACGCAGAGTGCTTGTAAAAGCTGAAGAGAAATTAGGGACATTATGAAATAGGCAGAGAAGGACATGGCTTTCAAAAATCAGTTGTCCTGGCAATACTACAGGGCTCTTGCCTAAATGGTCTTTTGGAGCCAACATAACCAATACATGTATTCAAAATAAAAAATAAAAAGGGAAGTATTGCTCAACATAACTTCATTTTTTCATACTTTTAGAATTTCTTCCATCATGAATTCTTCTCTCCTTTGCCACATCTCTGTACAAACACTGAACACAACTTTGTGGCTGCTAAATGCTTAGAGACTTTGATGAGGGCTTTGTTCTTCCTAACATTCCATAATAAGCTATCATCCCCTTTCAGTGTGTACCAGGCCTCAAAATGAGCCGCTGTACAGGAGCAGAGCAGCATTTCCATGTGGGCTGTGGGTGGAATGAGCCTTCTTCCAAACACAAACCTCTACCTCTCTGTCCATGGGTATAGGTTCCTGTAAAGACCAGCACAATGACTTACTGGGAAAACATTGAACTTTACTCTCATCTCCCAGTTTCTCTGGCAAAACTGGGGTCCAAAACCCTAGTTCTCTCTCAGGCATAGTTGTCATACAACCTATGCACATTATATATTTTTATGCATGAGAATAATGCTATTTTTTAAGTAAGCATTCTGTGTCTATGATTTTTGGAAGAAAAATGTTTGAGTCTGTTTGTTTGTTGTACTCTGCGCTCCAAATCAGGCATACAGAAATGCAGCTAATATACACAGACTGTCCTTTGTTATTCTTCCCTAGATTCAAGGATCACAGCAAGGTTAATAACAGAGTATTTGTGGTGCCTGTCACAGGTGGGAAAACAACAGAGAGATGAGCTAAGGTAAATAAAGAATTCAAGAATTTCAACTCCTTTTGATTTTATTTATCCAAACTGGCTCATCCAAACTCCCACCATGAAGCAAGGGAATGAAGCGTGCCCTCATGCCAGGACAGGGACTGTCTACAGAGGAGCTTGGCTCTTCAGTGGAGAGCCCAGGGGCATGAAAGGAAGTTATTGAGTGAAGGAGGAGGAGGGAGGAGCATGAGTTGATGATGTGTGGGGAAGACAGAGGAGGAGGAGGTAGTATTTTCCAGCCAAAGGTGTCTACAGCCATGGGCTCCATAGCTCCATGAGCTAACAGACTGGTTGTAACAGAGGAGTGCTGCCAGTCTCTGGGAAGTAAAGGACAAACAGTGTGTGAGGGGCAGGGGTGTCACAGGAGGGTGTTTTGCAGCGGTAAGAGTTTATGTGTGGATGTGCATGTTGACCATCAATATTCCACCATGGCATTTGACAATGCAAAGCCCCTCCTGCAACACAGAGACAAGCGGCATCTTCCCGGAGAGACATCCTGGATGAGATTCACTGAGCTCTTGGTGTCACACCTCCCCATCTCCAGCGGCAGGGACAGGCGCAGGCGAACAGTTTCGGGCAAAGGCCAGAAGAGTGCCAGCACAGGTCGCCCTGGGCAGGGGACGGCAGTCCCGCCGGGGCAGCGGCGCAAAACGGCGTGTCGCTGGTGATTGTGTTGCACCACATCGACTGCATGGGGGAAGATGAGGGGACCGGGGGGAGTAACTCTAGAGGTACTCGAAGTAACCAGGGATGTTCAGATCCGCCGAAGTGAGCCGCAGCCCGCTGACTGCGCTGCGGGGACGGTGCGCCTCGACGGCGGTGCGGGGTCTGCCAGGAGCGGGCTCCGCCAGCATCATCCCCAGGGCTGAACCGCTGCCCGCCCTCGCTCCGCACGCCGGCGGCTTTCCTTTTCTTTTCTCTCTTCCTTTTTTTTTTTTTTTTTTTTTTTTGATAAGGCGGGTGTTTCCTTTAGCAGGATGGGAGCGTGCGTCCCTCCCCTCTACCCATGCCTCTCCACCCACCTTCCTCGCTTTCCCAGCGTGGTCTGTAGGGGCGTGGGGGAGCGTTCAGTCCGGGCCGCGTGGCTCGCCCTCCTTTTGTGCGCTGGTTTCTGGGTGTCCTCCGCAGCGCAGCAGTTCCCCCCATCCCCTTTGCGACAGCTGTTTCGAGAACGCATAAATACGCGCGGGTGTGTGTGTGTGTGTGTGTGTGTGTGTAGATGTGCCTGTGGGCTTTTTTCTTAAGCCCATGACAAAGCACTATGAGGTCAAAATGGTAAGTGTATTTTTTTTTTTTTTTTTTTAACTATTGCAATTTCTTCTGGAATCGGGGTTAAAAAAAAAAAAAAAGCTGCAGCGAGCACTGTCGGGGGCGGGGAGGGCGGGTGGAGGGGAAAATCCTCGCACGTAGCATAAGCCTCGTGTATAGGCGAGGCGCAGGCAGGGATGCTCCGCGCTGCCCCGCCGGGCCGTGGGCGGCGGGCCGGGGGTCAGCGGAGCCGGGGCAGGCGGCAGGACGTGTGGAGCTGGGACGGCGGGGATGCGGCGGGAGCCGGGACACGCCCGGAGGGTCGGCGGGGCTCGGGGGGGCGGTCCGGGCGGGTGCCGCCTGCAGGTGACCTTCACAGCGCCCGCTGTCCTCTGCAGACCTCTGCGAAAACAGCACCGTGGCTGCCTCCGGGGGAGCACCAGCCCACGAAACGAGCCGGGCGGTGCAGTGTGAGGGCTGATTAATTAATTTATTTAGTCCTTCAAATTGACTTTTTTTTTTTTTTTTTTAAGGGATGGGTACTTAGAGCCGCTTGAGCCAGTAAGCTTCCTCGCTTCAGGATTACCATAGGTAACTCTGCTCATTGCAATATTTAGCAATCGGTTAGAATTTATGTCGGATGATAGGCAGAAACAGTTAACTTGCACTGGCTTGATTTTGTGGATATCAGAATAATAAAATTATTTCTGTGGAAAGTAGCAGTAAGTTAGTATTACTTAACTTCACCATTACTTAAAGTAGTACAGATAATTTTCAGCAGTTATAAATCTAGTCAGTGTTGTGATGATACTTTTAGGATATTGAGTGTTGTTGAAAGGACCAGAACTTGCCTATAGACTAAAGTGAGCTACTCCAAAGTAAGTCTGACATGGGTGAGGAGACTGAAAAGGATAGACTTTTAGCAGTAGCTACAGTCAAGATTGGTTTTTTCTATGATAATTTTATCTTTAATAAGCAAGGTTTTGGTTATTTTAATGTCTATACAAAGGCTGTAATGTTTAGGTTATTATTTTCCACAATTACAGTTAGGTGAATATGCAGGTGATGCAAAGGCAGTAACCTGTGAAATATAAGTATATGAGCATATTCAGGAATGCTAACTTCTGGAGAGTTTGACCCTGCACTGGTGGCAGTTAGCTAAACCATTGGGATAGACTGCAAGTGGTAAGCAGTACACGTTTCTGTACATATATTTCTGTAGCCAGGCTTTTTAAAATTTGTATCAGAAAGGCTGTCTCTCCAAGGAAACTGAATCCCCCACATGTATTAATATTTTCCTTTTATAGCAACCACACAGAATTTAAGTGCTATATTTATAATTTTGATATCTTCACTAATGGCTCACTTACTTTTTATTTTCATCATATTTTAAGCTCTGTGCAGGAGAAAAGTGGTGAACGTGGAGAGGACAATATGTTGAATTTATCAGGAAACTCCACTAACTAAAAGGGAACTCACTTTCCTTGCTTATAGTCTCCCCAAATGCCATTATGTTCATGGGAGGAAATAGATGGATTTAGCTGTGCTCATGATTAGTCTGGTTTTGTATTCCCTCTCAAACAGAAGCACTCAGACTCAGTGGCAGCAACCACCCTTAGGTTCTCTCTGCCCTGACCCCACCCGTGCTGTGGTGTGGTGGCGCAGGCAGTACCTTCATTTACCTTCACCTGCACCTGGTTGTGGAGATACCACAGGTTATGCATTAGTGACTCTGGACATTAAAAAAAAAAAAAAATCAACAAACAAACCCAAAACCAAAACAACAAAAAAAACCCCAACAAAAAAAACAACACACCACCACCACCAAATAAACCGAACCAAAACCAATCAACCAACCAAAAAAACCCCTACAAAAAAGCTAAGAAAACTGTAGACCAAATTTAATGCAAACTGCTGATAAAACACTTTGGCAGCCAAAAAAACTGGAAGACTTGGGGATATAAGATTTGACAGAATTATCTTGCTTGACAATGGCTAAGAACTTGATTGTGTAGATTATTGTAGAAGAAAGGCTTTATTTTCCTCAGTGATTAGAAATACCTAGGGGCAAAAGTCTGCTTGTGCAAACACATAGTATATACTACCTTCCTGAAGAATATGTGGATGGATGTTCTGATGAAAATGTGACTGAAAATTAGAGCAGTGACAGTGAGCAAAATGTACACAGGGACTTCTGTATGAAATTACAAGGGGCCTAGTGGGAAGCCCATGTACAGACCTTACAGCAGACAGGTAGGAAATTAATTTAAATTCTGCTGATATTGTACTTCCTAACTTCAAAGTCCAGCCTTAGTGTGAAAAATGAGAGATGAAATTGAAGGGTAACAGTAAAAGTACCAGAACTGCATCAAATAGGAAAGATTTTCTTGAAAATTTAAAGGTCTGGGGCTTCCTGGTCACCCTCTTCTGCTTCCCCATGAGTTTCTAAACAATGAGTTGGGATTATTTCCTTACCAAATCACTTAAAATCTGTGAAAATCCCTGGGAATTGCTAGATACCAAGTGCCAAAAATGCACAGAAGGCCTGCATTGTTTATTCTGTTAGAAGAGTTAATTGCAGCAATTGTTTTGTACTTAGGCCACTTAACAAAACAAAGTAACAGCCACCTCTTGTTTTAGCACCTTAATATAATTAAAAATTAAAAATAAGCATAGTTGAAATTATTTCCTTTCTGCTAAAGTATCTGTATGACTTCATTAGATCTTGATTCATGATATTTTCCAAGATTCTGTTTAGAAGACTATATATAATCAAAGCATGATTTCATATTGAACTACTTACTGGTTCAATTACTAATTTTCAGTAATGATTCTCCTCCTGAGAAAAGAGTTTGAAATTTCGGGAATCAAAATTCTAAATGGCACTGCTTTGCCTATTTCTAAAGAACAGATTGGAAGTAATGGAAAAATAAGATTGCAGTTATTGCAGGGTTTCCATGTTTGAATAGTGCAGATGTTTATTAGTCAGAAGTGTAAGAATCATTTAAGAATTGCTCTCAGTTTCATTCAGGAAGCCAGTGCAGCACCTTATAAATTTTAAGCTTAGTTAATTGCTTGCTTAAGTCTTACACCTTCCAAGGTTTCAAATGCAGGAAAACAAAAAAAACAACAAAAATTAAAAAAAAATCATTCTGCTGTGTTTAGGAGGTATCTTGGTTCTTTTTGGACAGATACTATTCACAACAGTTAAGTTTCCTAATTGGAATGTTTGGTGATGCATGTGAGGGAAGCGGTGACCCAAATCCTGCAAGTAATTTGGCATGCCTATAAAGTAAAAAAACAAAACAAAACAAAAACCACACACACAAACAAACAAAAACAGAAACACTTCAAACGCTTCAGAAATGCTCTTAGAGAAATCTTTGATTTTCCCAACAATACTTGTAGGTGTCATGAATCTGCTTCCATTCTATATTAATAATAGGATATTGGTGGACACACTTGCATAGATACATGCCTCATATTTATTACAGAGAACTAAGCATTTTTTATTTTGCCTAGTCCTTGAAATTAAATCTTTAAGCATCACAGAAGTGCAAAACACATTATAATAAATACTTAAGAAATTATCCTTTAACTCACCAAGTCTCCTAAAGTCTCAATGCTTGAAACTTTTTGCTTTTTCATGTATATTGGTGATACTAAGATCAGTACTTCAAATTTCAGGCATTCAGAGACCTATGGCATTAGAGGAAAGTGTACTTAATTGTCTGTGAAGAGGAATCTGTATTGAAATGAAACCATTTAGGTGGTGGAGAGTGACATTCATGAAAGCTGTGTTTTTCTTGAAAGTTCACAAGTTGTGCTGCTTGCCCTGGGTATCATTTGGTGACAGGGTGACAAAAATGTCAGCCTGCTCTAGTTTAGCAGAAATAGAGTATTTGTTAGAAATTGCAGGTATAAGGATAGGGTTAACGGGGTCAGTGTATTATTCCACGGAGTAGTCAGCAAGTAGTTTTTACAGCTAGACAAGTTCTTTCTGTGAAATGCAGAAGTTCTCTTGGAAGTGTTGTGATGCTGTGCTTTTCTCAGGGTTGTGAGGAGAAGACTCCCTTCTCCTATCACCTGATCCTTATGTGCAGTCTGAGAGTTAAGACTTACTCCTCTTCCAGAAATTAAATTCTCACAGTCATCTATATTTATGGCCACAGACGTGCAAAATCAGCACGTTTCTGAGAACTATCTTTTTTAAAAAATACAAAGTCTAAATACTTAATGTCATCAGCAATGCCAAGAGGTATGGCCACATATGGCCTCAGAATAGGGACAAATCTACAAATATTCCAATTTCAGACACCTTCCCTCCCCCTCTACCCAACAGCACAATTTAATGTGTGTAAAGTATTTGATGCTTCAGTGACTACTTTTTCTACAACGTGTCTTAGCTGCTGGGATCAGCATGGTTTGAAGTAAAGCTGGTTATTCCTTCTAGGCGTGATTTCACGCCTTCTTGTTCCTGTAACCCTATTGGCCATTCAGACAATTCGCAGAAGTGATAATTTATAAACAGAGTGGCAGGAGTGGGCATTGAGACCCAGGGAGTACAGCATTCTTATTTTTAGCCAATATTTACCAGTCAATCAAGGTTTTGGTTCTGAGCTGTATGAAGATCTGAATGCCTGTTGGGTTCACTTTGTCTTTTGTTTACTAAAGCAGGCTAGGATACTAAACCCAGATGATGTAAAATTTAAATTTAAAAAATGACAAGGCAGATTTGGGAGGGGAGAGGGGAAAATAAGTAAAATAAGTTCCCTGATTAGTGTTCCACCTTCAGTTGTGATTTCTTAAAAAGTGAGTTACCACTGGATTCCACATTAAACTGAATGTGCGGTGATTGGTTTTTACATCCCATGGCACACTATGTTGTTCAAAACATGCAGAATATGAAACAGATGGCTTGGGAAGACTGTCAAAAAAACCTGCTGGGCCTTCTCTGGTATTACCTTAAAGCAAGAGAGAGGATGAGTAAGTGTGCTGTAATTTTTGGCCTTAACACAGCATTCAGGAAGCTCGGGCTTCCGAAGACATGCTTTTTCAGTCACAGTAACATGTATAAAAACAGATATCTGTTTGAGGATGATGGAGCAATAACGACTATTTGCAATTGTGAGGATGAAGGAATGGAAAATGGCAGTGGGGGAGGAGGGCAGACATTTGCTTCAAGGTGCTCATCACAGGGCTGAGCAATGCAGACAAATAAATTTATTCAGGAGTATTCACGGGTCATCTTTAAATATTTTTATGTATGATATAGTGGAAGGTAAACCCTGCAATCTCTAATTAGTTTTTTTAATTATGGAAATAATAGTTGTGCCTTCAAGACCTGCTTGGTTTTAGTTTCAAAATCTCTAAGTATATGGAATCTTCTAACCAAAGGCAAAAAATGTATTTTATATTAGAGGCATGAAAATCAGACCCTACTGTATAAATGTGGGTCTGTAAGACCTCCTCTTCTTGTCCACAATAAATTTTTAGAAGAAGCTGGGGTTTTCTTTTTGAATCTCATTGCTGCAGCTGCATACTGTCTTACTTAACCTTCAGTTAGAATAGTAATTCAAGTTAAAATTACCAAAAGTAATACATATTCAGTAACATTAAAAAAGAATTCCATCTTTGAGTTCACAGCTTACTGAAATGAAGATTTATTTCCAGAAGATAATATTATGAGGTTACAGTTCAGAATGTGGACATTGCAGCATAAGGAAAACCATTTTCTTTACTCATTGCTGAATTTCTGTTAACTGTAAACACTGAAACACTGGAAGTTTCCCAGCTGTTGCCATTTTTTGTAGCTTATTTTCTTACCGGTCACTAGTTTCTTTTACGTATTATCATTGCTCAGTTGTCTGATAAAGCTGAAATGTGTTGCAGTGTCTCAGCTGTATTTTTATTTTTCAGCTCTGAAATATAGCACATGACTTAGCAATACAGTTAAGTCAGAGCTTTGGGAGATTAATACCTGCTAAAACGATAGTTTAATACTTACCTGTTATTTTGAAAATGCACCTTTAGCCTATTTTTACTTAGTCTCTTTCTTGACAATGGGTTTTCATTTCCATGTTTTAGGAAAATCCTATAAATGTTGTTATGTTGCTACTTCAGAAGGGGAAAAAAGGAAGAAACATGTGAAATACTCTTGTACTCATTTTGCTTGTGATTTTGAATAGCTTTCAAATTAGAATGATTTTCCCAGATTTTTATAGGCTTGCCCAATCCAGCTGTATATTTTATATGCTAATTTAAGTTCTATTTTTGTTCCCCTCGGGATTTTAAGTGATTATAATTGTTGCTCTTCAAAAGCCAAACAGATGATGATTGCTGCTTCAGGAATATACCAAAAGAAACCGGCTTTCATTAAACCTGCTCATCCACTTCATAATTATCTCCATTTTTTCTCAGTAAGAAGCAGGAAAATGGCAACTACAGTTCATTGAAGCCAGTTCAGTTATTTAAACATCACTTTAGTGCGATAACAGGAGGTGTTAAAGCGGAGAGGTTTTTCAAATGCCAAGATGTAGCCAGTTACTACAGGGTTGCCAACTGGGAGATGAGACCCTTCATGTCAGTTTGAAATGCAGTGCTAGAGGCTAGATTCAGCAGAAGTTACTGTGGTCTCTGCTGTGGCTAGGACCACTCCTGGAGGACAAAATGTAAATTGACAGTGATTTTGCCAGGTCTGACTGCTCTGGAAGAAATGAGAAGCGAAGAGTAATCAGAAACATGGGAGAGGAGAAAGAAGTTTAAAGCAGGCACAAACATAGAGGCTAGAGAAGATAATATGTAGATAAATAATACATAGGGAAATGATCATACTTCATGATCAGTGGTCATAGGTTCACTCTTGATATCTGTCAGCCCTAGTGATGTTTGGAATGAGCCAGGCTAGACCAGAAGGTTTCTCTAGAACTTGTTTCAGCAATAAATTTCAGTTCAATTCCATATTAAAAACATTTATAGAGAAATTTTGCTGTGAAGATCAATGCTGGAGAGGAACAAATCCCTGTGAATTTGATTCTGCAATATCTGTCAGCCCATGAACACTGGCCTAAACAGGAGTAAAAAGACACAGAGATTTCTTAAGACTTAGAAATATGTAAAGAGTTCTTTAGTCACATAATTGATTAGAAACCTGACACATTTAAATTTTTGCAAGTATCTTCTGATGTTTTCCTTGTCTTACAAGTGTAAACAGTGCTGCTGTTTTGTGTTTTTCTACCTGCTCTCTGAAGTCTGACTCCTGCAATTTACAGAAAGAAGTCTGACCATATGTGTTGCCATTTGTCCTCTGCTGCTTTCTTTATGCAGGCAATCAGTGGCAGTATCGCTGTATAAATCACAGCTTACCACTCAAGAGGGCCTGTAAAAAAACAGTTCCATCAACAGTTTTTTTTTTTCAAAGACAGACTGCAGCAGCTGTCTTAAAATGTGGTTCTTTCATCAAAGAAAACAACAATCTTTTACAATTTTAGTCTCCCATATGACTCGTTTAGGTGAAGGAGATGACCGGGAAAAAAAAGCAAGAATTCACAAGGGGATGAATTTAGTTTTTATTTCTTAAACTTAAATGCCTATATGAGAGCAGAGGTTAAACTCGGCCAGCCATCAGAAACTCCTTTCCATCAATTAGAGAAGCAAAACTTCTGTCAACATTGTCTTTCTCTTTTACCTAGAATGTTCCTGAGCTTTGGCTGTAGTAATGTAAGCTGAGAGAAAAATTATGTGGCCTAGAGACTGGAGGGGAAAAAAAAAGATCTTTCCAATAGAAAAGAGCTGAAACATCCACTGAGTGCAGTTTTGTTGGTACAGCCTGGGGATTCAGGCAGTCACTCTTGTAAACTAACAATGCCTTGTAAGCATCAGCAGTATGCTCCACATCTCCTTGAGACCAAAAGGCAGAGGATGCAATCCCAGAGCACAGGCAGCAGACTGCCAGGAACGTGGCTTGCTTTCTCAGTTCCCAAGCAGCTTTATTCAGTATGACCAGCAGTTTTGTATCAGTTTCATCTCCAGCTAGAGTGCCTCATAGAACCAGGTTGAGCTTCCTGTGTCATCCAGGAGCCACAGCAGCAAAGCCTGCTCCAGGAGCATCATACCCCTGTCACATGGAGGCCTGGATTAGGTTTTACAGAAGTATGTCTGAGTTATAGCAGAGGTGCTTTTCCTTTTGAAAACTGCTTTCAAATGTAAACCTGTTTTACTCCTTTAGAGGTTTAATACTGCATCTACATTCATTTCCATTTCCCTCATTTCAGCACAAGTTTTGTGTGAACTGAGCTGTGTTTTCCTCCCTTGCTTTCCCACTGGGGCAGGAGGATTCCAGGCGCTGCGGCAGTGCACTTCCTTGCGCAGCTGCTCAGGGAAGTGAAGTGGGTTGCCAGAAGAGGAACGGTGACACAGAGGTCAGTCCTATCTGTAAAGCAAGTAAAGAATAGGTGACTTACCATAAAAGCAGCTAATACAAGAGTTTATCAGAGCTATTGCCTACTTTTCATTCATTATCAAGGAGTGGTTGATCGTGTCACCACTGCCTAAAAATCAGAGCTCAGCTCAGAACAGTGGGGGTCAGGAAATCCTGAGCTGTGAATCTTGTCTCTGTGTTTTAATTTCTTTGTTTTGCTTTTCATTCTCTTTTGCCTAATATGAATGTGTATTGCATCAAACTCTTAAGTGTATTTTAGACTTAGTTTTCCCACTGCTTGTAATTCAGATTTGCATTTGCAAAATGTCATGCACTTAACGAGGAAGGGAGCAGGAAGTAGCTTTAGGAAAGCAGATGGTGAAAAGAGAATTTTGTATTAATTCTTCTTATAAATGGTTTATTAAACAAACCACTATATCTAGGTTCTAAATTTATTACCTTGTCTAAGGTAGCTTAATTACATATCTGCTTCCTGAACTATTCAAGATGCGTTTCTGTGCTACTGAGTTTATAGCATAACAATGTGCATTTCATTCTCAGACCAAACTCTTTGCAGATGGTGCATATTCACAATGGCAAATGGTGCGTCATAGTCCTCATTGCAGACTAGCCACCCTACATACTTACAGTAACAATGTTCTTAGATTCTGCAGCTGGAGAAGTATTTAGGTAGTTTCTGTTAATACTTGCTTATATTTCCTTTTTATTACATTATCATTCAGAATTAGCATCTTGAGCCAAATTAACATGCAAGGTATTGAAAATATATGCAAAATAAGCATTGAAAGAAAACTGTACGAAAGTAGAATATTTCATAATGAATCGGAAAATATAATGTTCCACATTGAGAGTACCTCAATAAAATGGAAATAACCGTAGTTTGGCTTTCTTTCTATTAATTTTCAGGTTTTTGCTTTATTTGTGCTAGATATGTAGTCTTATCCCCATGTAATCTGCTTCTGTTGTGATTTCCTTGTTTAATTTAGAACCAAAACTTGAAGAGTTAGAAACCATTCTTACAGAGTCAGTAAACACTAATAAATTCGCTGTGATGTTATAAAGAAATTGATGAAGATGATGCCTCAGTGCTTGACAATTATGAATATAAATTGACTAGGTATGTTGATGAGAAAGATTTATTTTAAAAATACAATATTTTTATTTTTAAGGGTTTTTTGCAGAGTTCTATGAATTGAAAAAAAAAAAAACAGAGAAAATTAAAGTCTACTTTAGATAATAGCAATGAAACCAAGGGAAAAAAAAAAAAAAGAAAAGGCTTAACTGAAAATTCTTGGCATAATAGGAGTTAAATGATGCAAGAGTAGAAAGGATTCTTCTTTGCTCTGTAACCTAAGGGCAGCATAGTAAGAATGAAAGAGATGTTCCACGGTACATAATGTCAGAATAATTAATGAATATATCTGTTGCTACTCAAACAATTTTAAAACATCTTCATTACATTTTACATTAAGGCAATTGACTTATGATTACTAAAGAGGTTCCTAAAGCAACAATAATACTTATTTCTCATGTGAAACTACTAAGTTAAGTAGGTGGTACATTTGGAGTACATTGCTATTCCTTTTGAGAACAGCTCTTACAGAGAGAACAAAAATTATCTTAGGCAAAATGATACATGTATAAGATATATATGTTAAACAATAAAAGTTCTTGGATATTAAATAGATGAGAATTGTTCTACAGATTTGACTTCACATGCTATAAATATTTCCATTCATCTCGGTAAGATTACCATAACAAGGAGAGCAAACTGTGTGTTAAAGCTGCTGTAGTGTTATGGCTCTGTATCACTACTCCTAAGCTTTACCCAAATGGAAATGACAAAAGCCATTTTCCACAACAGTGGCAAAACTTAAAGGCAAGAAAGAAGACATTCTGTCCACTCACTGGGTCTATGCAAACATTTTCTGTATTTGTAACTTTGTTTCTAAGGGAAAAGAAAAAAGCATAACATTCTGTAGTGTACTCTTCTTTCTGTGCGGAGTATTTTGACTTATCCAGACAATACTTGGGTGTGGCTGAATCAGCACTTTACAGTCAGAGCTGGAAGAAGCAGCAATTATGTAAAGACTAACCCCAGCTCTGTTATTTTGAATAACCTTGTTTCTCCTTGTCTCAGGATTATCAAGAATCAGAAAGACATAGTCTCATGGACTGATGGGAGATGTTAGGGAAGATGTCTCCAAATAGCAGAACCTGATCAGTTATTATCTGCAAGAAGGGCACCGCTCCCTTGTATTAGTTTGAATATGAAGTTCCAGTGAAAAATATCGAGTCTGAATTCAGTCTGTACTTCCCCACTTCCCCAGAGGTAGCAGCTCTCTTTTTTTAATCTTATGTGGCTCCTTATATGTCCAGAGTCTCAGTTTCTTGCTTTCTTGTGTGTAAAAAAGGTAGTCTTTCCCAACTCAAATGCCTACAGCTGGAAATACTTTCTTTACTCACTTCTTTTCCTATTCTTTAATCCCTCATTTTTCTCTCAGTAGAAAAGACATTGAATGACCTCACACTCACAACCACACTACTGTTACTTGTTTTCTATCCACACCTTCCAGACAGGGGTTGATGCAACATTGCCACAAGTTAGCACCACGTTACAGAAAACTAGGCGGTAATGCTGTAGAATTGGCTCTAATGAGAAACTTTTTTGCTTGTGACTTTAACAGCCTTTTTATCCCATCTTGTGGAAGTGGACAGTACTTTAATAAACCATCTTCATCAGAGTATGCAATTAAATGTTGATTCACTTAAGCTGTATATATCTTATATATCTTATGTATATATCTTAACTATATTGAGACTATGGTGATTCCACACAGGTACAAGCTATAGATAGTTCATTCCTCTGTCTTAGTCTTTCATGGAAAATGCAATTATTCCAAGCAGAAAAGGCTGCAGAGTAAGTGGCTGTCTGAACATTGCATTACACCATTTATTTGCATGGCATAAAATGCTCATTTGCATAGTTATTGTAGAGTAGTATTTTCAGGCCTCAAACACCCAGTCAAGATAGAAAACTACAACAAAGTATTATCCTGTTTGAACATGCTAAAAAAAATCTGGGATCTGAATCCAAGAAACAAAGACTGTGAGAAATAATAAGATCCTATTTGAGGGCAAATAAATATCACATATCAGACTATTACAAAGTGAGAAGATGGCTATAAGTTTCACAGTTCAGTTATCTTACTCTTGTTCTGAGTGCTCAATGACAGTTAGAGGGATGTTTTACATGGATTAAGGAGGAATTGTACCAAAAAATATTAAATGATTGTAGTGTAACCTGATATTTACTCTTTGTCTTACTGTAGCACGTAGGAACACTGATGAAGTGGTAAGTAAAATAAATATATCTGGTATGAATCTTGTAAATTTCAAGATTTTCCATGCAGGGAAAAAGAGGAAAAAGGCTGTGGATGGAAAGGCTAAATAGGCCTTTTTACAGGACTTTTATTAATTGTGGCTTAATTGCTTTTGTTCTTTACATCCTCTTTCATGCACATTGGAAATGTGGATCTTATGTCTTTCAGAACAGCAGTATGTTTCCAGAATCAAAAAACAATATCCAGTCATCCTGTAAAGCTACATCTCCTTTTCCTCACTGTCAGCACATTAAAAAACTAATAATAAAAATGTTAAAAAGGGAAAAAAAAAGAAAATTAAAGAAAAAAGTTAAATTCTATATGGTTAAAAGTGAGTTGAAGGAGGAAGGCTAGTCTTGGGTTTGCAATGCAAATTTGAGTGGCAAGAGAGATATTTTACAGCTTTTTGAACCATGACATGACTTTGTTTCCTGTTTTGTGTTAAGTATCACATGGTTTAAATCAGCTTTAAGTCTCTTAATGTGTCTTCATCATTGAAGATACATTATGAGACTATGAGCATGATTGGGGGAACATTATGGAAATCTAGTAGAATTCTGCCCTACAGTGAAAGCACTGTTCAAAACCAGTTCCCATCATTAGGAGTTATTTCTAGACCATGAAAATTGAATCCTGGTCCTTAATCAAATATATTCCAGGATTTTGCCGTTTGAAGGTAAAATGAGGTAGTTTCACTTTCTAAAGATTACAAGTAAATCTCTGGCATTGTTGATCATGTCTGATAATGATGACTAAAATGTACTTTTTCCTTCTCACAGAGAAGGAATTTGTTAAGTATGTGCATTTATGCTTCTGATGCTTTTTCTTTTAGCCCAAAGTTCTCAATAATAAGTTAATATGTCACCATTTTAAGTGTCCAAATAGGAATTCTGAAAGGATGCATGATTTTTCAGAATGCAGATTGTCTGCAGCTAGCTTAATTGTGGATTCCCAAGTTTCATGTGGACCAAAAAAAAGGAAATTGGAAGTCAACAGCCAAATGCTGAAAGGCACTTCTAAGACAGAGGTCTGGAAGTTAAAAAAAAAAACAAAACCAAAAAAAAAAGTCCTTGAATTTACCTGGAAAAAAAAGTACTAGAATGCAAATAGCTTTGTTCATCAGATTCTTATTTGCTTGGTTTCAATGCTTATTGACAAAAGCAGAAAAATATATAGAGAAGTTGTTAGTACTTTACCACTTCTTTTCCTAATCTCTAAGATCTGTTTCTTTCTTGAGTTTTGTTTGTTTGTTTGTTTGTTTGTTTGGTGGGCTTCTTTTTTGGATGGTGCGGTTCTGTTTTTTGGTGGCTTGTTTTGGGGGTTTTTTTTGTGATTTTTTTTTTCCAGATATTCAGTTTATTTTAAAAGACAAAAAGGAAAAAGCACTATTTAGAACTTTAGTCATTTTGGTGGTGTGAACTGATACCTGATTGTTATAAAGATCTCATTCTCCAAGGAAAAATAAACTGTGTATCTAACTTTGAACTTCAACAGCTTCTTAAGTAATGTGATCCAGTACTTAACTTCTCTTAGAGAATCTTTTGCAGTTGTTAAACTAGATTCTATGTGTTGTGAATTAAGCTGTTTACTTTTTTGTTTTAACTTACAATACGTATGAATACTACTTGATCATAATAATAATGATTATTTCTAAAATAATTTTCAAATATTCTTTGTCACTGTTTCTAAACAATTTCTCTCTTAAAATATATTAATGTTTTCTAGAATACTTTTAAATACCCTTTTATGGGTTTTCTTCAGTTTTTTTAAAACAAGGAAAGATCAGATACAGTCTTCTATTTTCTACTCATTGGTGTCAAATAAGAAATGTGTTCATGTACGTCTTTTCAAATTACAGTCTTGTTTATACATCTCAGAGTAAAATCTCTCTTTCTTGCAACATCATATTCCCATGACTCTTAGTAGTATCCTGAAACCTTTTCTTCAGCACTACTGTTACTCTCTAGTTTTTATTTGCATGTTTGTTTATGATCTTTTCTAAAAATCATATTCATTTGCCACTTGTCCTTACTGAGCTTTATCTTGATGGTAGGTCTCTCTGTTTTGAAAAGACCATATTGTGTTCAGAACTTAAACAAATGTGTAATTCACAGTTTTCATAACCAGTCACTGTGTTGCATCTTCCAAAATAGGGACAGAAATAATATCTTGACCCTAAAAGTTATACTCCAGTAGTTCCTTATTTGATACAGTCATTCATTTGGTGAGGAATTATCTCTAAGTATTCTCAAGATATATTTCTGTATAACCTTTTTACAGTGATTTAATTAACACTATTCTTCTTTTTTATCCCATGAGATGCAGTGTAGGTTGGCAACAAACATTTAAAAATCACCATTTACTACTTCTCCACTTTATGCAACATGCTATGATGGTAGAATGAAATAGGATTTGCCCAAAAGTTTTTTCCTGGAAGATCTTGTTTCTCAGTGCTGTAATTTTGGGGGCTTCTTTTGAACTAGGAAGCAGAAATAAGACTGACTAGTGTCCCTTTACCCTGAATATCTGTTACAAGAAAAAAAGAAAAAAAAAAAAAAAAAGGAAGAACATAGTAGTAGCTTCATACCTGTTCTGCATTGTGCATATTTATTACTTTATTGTCTAATGACCAGACACACAAAAGAATTTTCAGCAGAGTAAATGTCCATGACATCAATCAGAATAATTCACCTTAATTTTATCACATATTTTATTCCACTAAACCTTATTACAGTGGAGTGCACTACTTTTAGTTTGAATAACCTTTTCGATATTGCAGCTACATGATTATTTACGATTTGGATTTAGATGACTCATATCCAGCAGAATCAAAAACCTCCAGCATTTAAAGACAAGAAAAGGAGGCCAGCACCAGTGAAAGACCATTAAGTCATCTACAAATGAGTAATTTTGACATTAACAAGAATAAAAAGTAGTTATTTAGATACCTTTTAGATTGATCGTTCAGAGAAAAATCTTGGTGATCAATGTAAATAAGATAAGTGCTTTTTGGAAGTGAGATTTGTTTTTCGTATCTAGTAATTACAAAGAATAATTGGCAAAGTCTAATTCCACATCTTTTGAGTATTAAGTCACTTCCTTATACACAAGTTGTAACATATAAGAGTAAGAGAAAAGCTTGAAGAACTGTCTGAAGTTAGTGGCAAGCACAGAGTGCTCATCAAAAAGGAGGTAGCCGTCTTTTAACATAGTGTTATGAAAAAATAATTTTTAGTATCCCTTCTCAAGAGTAGGGTAGACACTTGTTCTCTCACCATGCTTGAGCAGGTGCGCGTTGAACTTCATTTAGAGAAGGAGAAGGGTACACTAGTTTCATGCATGAAATCCTGCTGGTGTGAGTGCAGAAAACCATGTGTACCTCTGCTGAATCATGATTGCCAGATGGAGTCATATTATCTTAATTGAATAAAACAAAAGATCCAAGTTGATACTTAAAATTATGTGGACTTTTAAGGTCAGAAAAATTCCATCTACTACTTATGTGATCTGATTATCTGAAAATGATCTAATTACATCTTATACAAACAGTTTGCAATTTACAAGGACTTTTTCAGTACAATAATGGTAGCAACAGCTACTATGTTACTTCACTGTGCTGTCAGTAGGAAATATGCTGGAATGCTAAAAAAGCTATCTTTGAGTAATACGTGCTTTCTACCTCAACAAATGAAAAGAGACACAGGCTTTTGGATAAAAAAGTAAAATCCATCTTTTAAGTCAATATTCCCTGTAGCTTTAATACCATGAGAGGATATACTAATTACAGTTACTTTATAACCATACATCTTTTTTCCTGGAGAAACTTACTGTTATGGTAGAAGTCTAATCTAACTGAATTGACGGTATTTGGGATGATTCACCGGAGAACTTAAAAGGACTTGTTATTTTTGGATAAAAACCAGCATTAAAAATATTGATTACATTCTTGCTTTTCATTGTCTCTTGTACACAAGGTTATTTCTCCTCAAAATCACATAGTTGTTCACTGGCAGGGATATCAATCACTTCAGGCTCTGGTTATGTGTTCCCCACAAATTAAAAAGGGCAAAGGCAGATTGTTATAATTGAGTTCTCTGACTTGTGAATTTCATCAAACTACCTAGCTACTTGTGAATGCATCTTAAAAATCAAGTGTTTTTCTAATTTTGGGATACTCACTTGGCACTAATTTATGTGTGTTAAGACTGCACAGTGGACCTGAGTTATCCACATCTGCTTTCTGCTCTGTCACACTCACCCTATATTTTTACTCTCACCCACATCATTAGAAAAGTTCCCAGATTTCAAGGACAAGCAAAAAGGTGTATTTAACAAAGTGCCTGTGCCAAAGATGTATCCCTTCTCCTCCCCACCTGATTCTGCCTTTTCCTCTTGGCTCTGCTGGAACACATGAAATAAATGACTCATCTTTTTGGTCCTTGTTACTTCTCTTCCTTTTTTTTCTTGCTAGCTTCTGCTGTCAAATATGTCTAGTGACAAGCTGAGGCCAAATATATGTGGTTAAATTGTCAGAGAACAGAACTAGTCTTGCTTCTCCGCCCTCCATTTAACAAGTCTGAGCAGTAAGTCTTTAGGTTTCTCTTCAGGTTTCAGGTTCCCCTTGGTTTTAGTACCTTGTCTTTAGTGGCCAAAATTGGATAACATAATGGCTTACAAGCTTGTGCAGTTACTCTGGCTCTTCAAGAATCAATCTGAAGGAATTAGGTGAATGTAACGAACCCTTCTTTAGAATATAATGCTCCGTGATCTCGGGTTATATGCTCCAACTGTATTCCTTTTAATTGCATTTTCTATAAAGCTTCCTTCAAACAAACATAGATCAAAGGTAAGCTGAACTGAGTCTAAACAAAGTATTTTTGCTGGTAAAAGGTGGAGCTCCGGTATTCTAATCTGATGCCATTAGTCAAACTGAAAACACAGCTTGAAAACAGGAATTTTTTTTCTGTTATAAAATGTATTAGTGTGCATACCATGGCTTTTGTTTTGTCAAGTGAATAATTTCAAAGGTCATTATAGATCCTTTTCACAGCAGCAATTAATTTTTGTTTAGCTGTGGTCACAAAAACACATGCTTGTATTGTCTGCTACAGAATTGAGCTTGTGTGCTTTAATGTGAGTTTGACTGTTGTTTATTAAAAATCACAGTGCAGTTTCTTCTCCTGCAGAGGAAATGGGGAATTGAAAATAAGCTACTGCAGTTTCAAAGTGGAAGTGTTTTGTCCTTTGTAAGGAACTTGACAGCCAAATGGATGGTTTGTTCTGGAGCTCAGGCATGTCACAACAGCAAAACAGATGAGGAACCTCCACCCCAATTCAGGTACTGCTGGGACAGTGATTTGGGGCAGGGATGTTAAGGTGTTTTTATTAAAGCAGCATCAAGTAAGAGAAACCTATTTCTCTTTGCTGAAAAGATCGTAATGACAGTTTACTTCACTGGATTATCAGCAACATACTGGCTGCTGTGCCACCTGAATTTCAATTTCTTAATTTACAGCACTGATGAAATAGAATAGAGCTCGATCTCTGCTGCTCTCTACACTGGGCTGGTCTTATCAAGCGTGAAGTTTGGCGCATTGCAAAGCTATTCAAGTCATTATCTGTTGAGGACCTCTTGAGCCATCTCTATCTCTGCAGTGTGCTGATAAGACAGCTGTTTCTGTAGCTGCAGTGTCTCTCTGGGCCTTGGTCTTCTTTCCGTGCAAACTACAGCTTTGTCACTGTGCCCTGATGCTGTCACTTTCTCTGTTGTGCAATAATTTGATCCAAGCACAAAAGAGGTTGATGGCAGCAACAGACTGGCAGGTGACACAGTCTTATTATACAATTAAATGTGCATTTCACATCTCTGGAAATACAAAACCTCAATAAAGAAGCTATATAAGCAGTGGTGCAGCAGCAATCTGCCTCTCCCTGGTCACAGTAGGAAATAAGGAAAGATACAATAATTTGGATAAACAGACAGCTTCTTTCAGGTATTGTATTTTTCCAGATGGAGTTGTCTATAGAAAATCTGAGCAGTTGTGGTTACCTTGTGTGAAACAGAACTTAGGATACCTTTTAAGTCTCAAAAAAAAAAGAGGTGAAACACCAACCTGCCCTTTCCCCATCCAAATGTTAATCTCTTTTTGAAAAGTATTTTTATTAATATTCAGACACTGCTGTGTAATAGAGAATGATACAGCAGGCTGAGCTGCAGTATACATACTGCTGCAGTTTTGTATGATATCCGTATCTTAGCACCAGAGGGAGGCTCAGAAAAGAACTAGGTAAAAGAACCACGCCCCTATACTGAAGGGCAGAGTCCGGCTATGCCTTTACCCAGGAGTTGTGTGTCTGAAGACTTGGTCTGAAACCTTCGTGCCTATTGGCATTTCTTTGTCAAAGTAATGGGAAATAACAAGTTGGCACTGGAAGGAGTTCCCCGGGGTGCAGTAACACACGCACACACAGATAGACACACACACACCCACGGACACACGTTCAAACACATCCGAGTGACAGTACACGAACACCACGAGTCAAGAACCATTTATCTGGAGTGCCCTCGAGAGAGATAAGCCCACATGGACCTCACACGCGTTGCCAGGGCGTTCCGTGAGGGCACGGCAGGGGACACCCCGGTGGTGCCGTGGAGCCGGGACCGGCTGTCCCGCGGCCGGGCCGCGCCGTCGGGCCGCGCCGCTGTCCCTGGTGCTGACGGGGCGGCCGCGGGGTCCGCTCTCGGCCTGTCCCCTCCTGCGGCAGCCAGCGCTGCTTTGCTTTTTTGATTTCTTATTTTTAAGTGGTGCCTTTTCCCCCCCTTTTTTTTCCTTGCTTTTCCTGCCGTTTCCTGACCACTCAGTCCCCTCCAGAGGGATCAAGAAGATTTAGCATGCCTAAACAAGCAACGTCCTTCTGGCCTGCTGTAGCTTTCCCATGTCCAATGCCCACGTTTTAGCTAAAGGCTATGTCCAGACAGCCAGCTACCGCTAATCATAAAGACTTCTTTACAGACATATTAGCGAAACAAAGAGGAACTTAACAAGAAAATATGTTTCTCCTGGGAAAAGGGAGAATTTAGCATTCCTTCTTCTGCCATTGTTGGAATCAAGGGCCTCTGAACAGAGATGAGGAGGGCTGATGACAAGGCAATTTGATTTAACAGCTATTTTCTGCCTAATTTCACTTTAACACCGTATATTGACAAACATACCAGATGCAAGTACATTATTGGTAGAGATATTAAGCCTCTAAAGAAAATGCATAAAGTTTGGATTTTGTCTCTAAGAACTGGTCACTAATTATAGATGGAGATTGTTCCTTTTGAATGGGGGAGCAGGGGAGAAGATGAAGTCAGAATTCTGAGTATCAGACCTGACAGGGAATCTGCTGAAAGCAGAGTCCTTTGATTTCCTGAAGGTTCAGAAAGACATACTTCTGGTTTCTAATAGCATACATTTTGGTTTTCCCCTTTAAACTCGAGTTTTTTTGGTTTTAAGAACAGCTGTGCATGCTTTTTTTTTTTTTTTTAGGGGGGGGGAGTGGGGTGAGAGGAGTGAGGTTTCAATGCATAGATAAGAATTTTAAAGAAATTTTTTATTTTCGTCTTTTTTTTTTTTTTCCTCTTGTCATACATTGCTGATGTTCTGCTAAGGAACACTGTTGTTTGCTTAAACACATTCTACACAAACTGGACGAAGCAAGAAAGTAACCAGCAACAAAATCTAGTAATTCCGCAGACAGCAACACAGGACAGAGGTTTTGCAGATGTTTTCTACTTGGTATAACAAATAACATTTTTATTTTTTTAAGATATATGTATAGAAAACGTTTTGATGCATGCACCCACAGCATTAAGAGCTTGAGCAAGTTGAATCTAATGTCATTAGGAGACTGTCAGAAGCAGTTTTGTTGTATCAAAGGGTAAAAGTTGCTGTAATTAAACAAGACAGAACATCAGACATAAGCAGAACAACATTGTAAACTCAGAGGACCTTCTTGAATACTTACAGACACTGCTGAGAGCACAATTTACACACGCAATTCCACAAACTGTGTGTGAATAGACATCACTTCATGTAGGACTTTGTATAACAGCTTTGAGGAAGTAGCCACCCCCACCCCGTTCTTTATTCAGTACTTAGAGCCAGTAGCTTGGCAGTTGTTCCACCAAGGAATTATTCCCCTCTTCGGAATGCTGCTGATTCAGAACGTTGGTGATATGTTGTAAATGATCAGACTGTGTGTTCTAGAAAAACATCAGATGCATTAAGCATAAAACTAATTATATAAAATGTAAAATCAGTCCCTGTATAACTCTCAGTTGTTATCACAGTGGTAGGATAGGGAGATTAGAATAAAGAGATGATACACAGTTCATTGTATTAATAATTTATAAACACGCAAGAGCACTCTCATTGAAACACTATGTCTCTTGAAAATCACATGCCTCTTTATTTTTGCACCTTGTTACACACAAATGCCAGAATTCTAATTTATTATTCTAAATAAGCATTTCCTTTCTGCTTTGGTATTGGAAATACATGATAACACACTCGTGTGTTCTGTGTCAGAAAAGACACAGAAGAAAAACTATGTCGAGGAAGAACTTCCGACTCTGGAAAGAAATGTCGAAGTGTGGTGAAGGTCAAACAATTTAAGGAGTAAAAGGCATGCTTAAGAATACCATGCAGAATTGTTACTTCCATACCACACAACCTCCTTCTCTGCAAACACTTATCTGTGCAAAACATAGACATTGACTGCATAATGAATACAAACTCCTTTCAACCTACTTCCCTTGCCTCTCCCTCCTTCCCTTCCCTCCTTCCCTTCCCTCTTTCATTTGCTTCCTTCCTTCCTTCCTTCCCTCTCTCTCTCTCCACTCCCTTCTTCACTTTCCTTCTTTTCACCCATAATGTTTGCTACAAGGAATACACCAGCTCCCAGAGCGGTGCCTGGGCGGTGGTTCAAGCTTGACCCAGGCGGTGCGGGGACACGCACGGGCAGAGCTGCGAGAGCCGGGTATGAAACCGAAAGGGCAGGGAGAGAGGGAGCCAACAAAACCCAACCAAACCACATAAAAAACCCCAAACCACAAAAAAACCCCACCCCACAAATATTTAAAAAAAAAAAAAAAAAAAAAAAAAAAAAAAGCTGCTTTCGCGGCATCTCGTCAGGCGAAGGAATGGTGGCACCCAGAGCCGGCCACCGCGGGCGAGCCGTGACGCGCCGCCCCGCTCCCACGTGGCCGACCGGCAGAACGGGGGAGACCGCAGCCCCGCGCAGTGTCGGCGCTGCGAGAGCGGCGCCCGCCCGACCCCGTGGGCGCTACGGGCACTGCGGGCCCCGTGGGCGCTGCGGCCGCTCCCGGCACTGCGGGCCCCGCGGGCCGCGCTGGGGGCGGAAGGGCCGCCGGGCCCGCCCGCGCGCGGCTCCGCACGGCGCAACGCAGGCTGAGCGGCGGCGCCATGAGCGCGCCGGAGTGGCGGCCCGCGCGGCCAATGGGCGGCCTCCGCCTCGCCCGGGGCGGGCCGGGTGGGCGTGGCCGGGCCAATGGGGGCGCGCGGCTCCGCCAGCAGGCTGCGTTGCGCCGGGTGCGGGGCCGCTGCCGCGCGTGGCGCCGGGGTAGGCGCGGGGCGGCGGCGGCCGCGGCGCGGGGAGGGGGAGCGGGAGCGGCCGGGCGGGCTCGGGACGGGGCGCGGCCGCCCCGGGACGGACACACGCCCCCCGCCGCGGCCCCGCCGCCAGGCGCGGCACGCACACGCACGCAGCCCGGCGCGGCGCTGCGGCGGGCAGGAGCCGGGCGGCGGGGCTGCTATAAATCTGCGGAGCGGTCCGCCTCCCGGCGAGGCACGGCGCGGCAGCGCACCGCACGGCGTCCTCCCCCGCGGCCCCCCGTGCTCCCCGCGATGCTGCAGTTGGCTTGGGTGGCGAGCCGCTAGGAAGTGACCGGCAGGGAGCGAGGGAGAGAGCGAGCGAGCGAGCGTCTTTAAAATCGCCCTTCCATCCCTCTTTTCTTTGTTCCTTCATTTCTCCCTCCCCTCTTTTTGTTCCATTGGGTTGCGAAAGGAGAGTCGTACTGTCACACTCTCTTTTGAGTTCTCCCTTTTTCATTTTTTATTTCCTCCTTTTTTTTTTTTTTTAATTTTTGATTTTTTTTTTCTGCCAGTATTGGACTGTTGGGGGTGGGGGAGGGAAAGGATTTTTTTTCTGTTTTGTTTTGTTTTTTATTTGCTTCTTTTTAGAACTGTCCCCAATTTAGCTCTTGTCTTGAGACAACTATCCATCTGCCTCTTACTCCTTATTGGGAAAACTGCACCGTTACTTTTTTTTTTTTTAAGCCGAGGAGAGGAAGGTAAGTTGTGGCTTCATTCTTTCATTTATCGTACGTGTGCGATAGGGCTCACGCTTCCCATTCCAGAGGTGCATGCCGTGTAGAATTACACTGATCACCTGTGTTTGCTCCGTATTGACACCGTTCGTGCCTACGGCGCTGAAGGAGGCAGTTCGTGGTTTTGGCAGCGTGCCCGCGGAGCTGAGTTGCTGGAAGTATTTGCAGCGTGGGGAGGGCAGCCGCTGAAACTGGGGGACCGCATCGCGGCAACGCAGGACGGCGAGCGCATCCCCACCTGGGCTGGGCCAGCTGTAAAGTTCCAGCGCCTGGCGGGCTCTGGATACGTCTCTTTGCGGGGAGCAGCCGAGGGGACGGACCCGCACCGCGCGGGTGAAGGGAGACGGTATCACTTTGAAGAGATAAACCCGCATATGCAGATTAGCCGGGATAAGGCTCCCCGCGCCTAATTGCATTAGAGCCGCACGGCATTTCGCGGCTTCCTGCGGGGCTGGGAAGCGGCTGCGGGCCACAGTGCACAAAGACGCGGCCGCCCGTATTGTCAGCGGGCGCGGAGGGCGGGCGGGGGGCTGAGGAGAGCCGCTGAGCTCTCCCGGAGAGAAGTCGATGGCCGTCTTTGAAGGGGGGCCGTGTCTATTCGCGGGGATGAATAACCCTCCGGGGAAGGGGGCGCGTCCCTTTGTTCGGGGCGTCGGAGCGCTGCGTGGCGGTGCCCGGGCGGCGTGGGCGGGGCGGCCCCGATCTCTGTCCGTGGTCCTACCAGGGTGGCGGGGACGCGGACAGCGGTCACCGGCGCGCGGGGGAAGTTTGCAACCGGGCGGGGGTCCCAGCGGGGCTCCGGGTAAAGGAAGGGATGGGGCGTCCCGTCCTGGGGCGCGTCTCCCGTCCTCTCGTCCTCCTTCCCCGCGGCAGTGGGAGGGTCTGGGCAGAAGGAGGAGGAGGAGGCAGCGATGTTAAACGCCGGCGCTGCGGCATGTGCTGCCGGCAAAGACCGGCTCCGAGCACTGCCGGTGTTTAATTTATGCCTAACACGTTACACCGTACCCCACCGATTTCACGTACGAAAATAACTATTGTGAGAGCTATATAAGTGAGGCAAATTGGTAGCTGAACGTGTTCCGTCGTTTCTAGGGACCGGCGGTGAGAAGATTTATTTTGACTAGTCCTTGCAGCACCACGAGGGCGGGGACGGGGCTCCCCCTTCTCCCACTGACAACCCCTCGGGCACTCGCTGGAGCGCTACCCGCGCGGGACGAGCGGCCCGAAGGAGCGTAGCCCCGGAGTGCGGCCGCGGGGCTCGGCAGCCGAACCTTGCAGGGGGCGGAGGGGGATTCCCCTCTCTGTCGGACGCCGCTGGGAAAGCGGGACAGTGCTTTCGGAGCGTCTAATACCCGTGCCGGGGGCCTCAGCCAGCACGGCTGCCCGTCGCGGAGCGCTCGCTCCCGCTGCGCCCCCGCCCCCCCGTCGGGAGGGCGAGTTGCGGGTTCGTCCGCCCTGCCGAGCCATTTTCGGAGAGGACGCAGCGTCAGACCTCCGGGGTTCGGCATTTTGCAGGGAAAGGCGGCTAGCCGGTAACCTTGGGGAGACGAGCAAGCATTATGGGGGTACTGCCGCTGACCCCACCGGGGAGTGGAAAGGCAAGCTCCTGCCCCATCCTGCTCAGCGGACTCCGCTCCGCGCTTTCCGTGCCGCCCGCCGGTGCTCGGAGACAGTGGTGGCGTGGGGCCCACCTGGCCGTGGCTCCGCGGCGGGGAGCGGGTCGGCCGCCGAGGTGTGTCCGCATTACCCGGGGGCGCGGCCCCGAGGGCGCGGGGCTTCTTGAGTGGCCGCCGGCAGCGTCACTCAGGCGGTGGCCACGGGGGCGGGCCGTGGTGCCTTTATAAGCCAGGTACTGGGCTCTCTGACTCCGGGTGCTTATAGGGTGTTTGCCCTCGGTGGGGTTGTGGCTGCACCAGCATCTCCGGCATCACCAGAGCTATCAGGTGAGGTAACTGCGGGGCGCTGCGCGGCTCTCTCGGAGCAGCAAACACCTTCCCCCACTCCGCTCCCAGCATCGGGCGGCAGCGGCGGTAACCGCGCTCCCCCGGGACAGCGAGCACATGCACCGCCAGTCCTGGGCTGCTGAAGGAAGGGCGGGTCGAGGTGCTGGAGACGGAGCCGGGGCTTACGGGGAGCTGTGCGGTCGTGGCCACGGGGCGGGAGAGGAGGAGAAGTGGGATTGTATCCCACCCGGGGAGTGCGGCGGGAAGGGAGGCGGCCTGGGCGGAGGGCTGCGGGTGCATGACCAGGATCCCCCTAGAACAGGAATAAAACATGGCGTGAGCGGAGACTTTCACCCTCTCCTGCTGCTGTAAGTAGCTGGGGGCTTTCCGCTAGGACCGGCTTGGTGCGGTCCCGGTTGCAAACTCCAGGATACTGGTGGGGTTAGACCAAGAGGGGCTTCCTGTTGCTGGCAGTGGGGCTTTTTCTCTGGGAACGGTTCTTGCATCTCCTTCCTACTGAGTCATAGTAGATGGGTTTAGTCGTTTTTTGCTTTACCCTTAAGGATTTTGTGACTGTCTGTTCTGCTCCGCTCCCCTCCTTTCTCTTTTTGAGTGTGCTGCTTATTGGGCGAGTCAAGCACCTGTTCCCCAGACAAAACATTGTTCAGTAAACCCTTTGTTTAGTCTGCGGCGTCTGTTGATTGACTTCCACCCCACGCTGCCCTTAGCGTGGCCATGCTACCGGAGTGTCTTTCCCGTTCTTCCCGCAGGCTGCACCCCCATTTCCCCTTTGTCCATGCCTGAGCTTGCACTAACCTCGGCGCTCATGTCCACCCTAATGTCTGTACCACCCCCTGACCGCGCCCTCGGGCCTGGCGGAGCAGGGGAAGGGTGCGGTGGAGCCGCTCGGGGGTGGGAAGGGGCCGCAGAGGCTCTGCCGCCGGGGCTCGGGGGGTGCAGGGTGCGCTGCGGGGCTGTGGCGGCGTTCCCGGCGATGGGGAGGGAGGGGGGGTAGCGGCGGCCCCGGCAGGACACGCGGTGCGGTCTGATCGCCGCACCCCGCCCGGGGGGGGAGGTGCGGAGGGTCCCGCCCTGGGAGTCGGCCCTGCGGCGTCTGAAAATTCCCGCGCTGGAGAAGAGAGCCGGGGTGGAGGGGGATGGGGGCGGCAGGGTGCACGGTCCATTTGCTTTTATTTCACGTCGAGGGTACTTTGTGCTTGAGGAGGCGCGGCCGCTCTGGGTCTGGCTGAGCGACCGTCGCCCTGTCACCGCTGCTTTTTGCAGGGGTCTGTATTGCCCGCTTGTCTTGCCACTGGAGAAAAAAAAAAATCCATTTCCCTCGTTGTGTGCGTGGGGAATGAGTTGACTTTGTTTAATCGGCATAGCTCTGGTGGTGAGAACTCGAGCAGCCAGGCAGCTCGTTACCCCTTTCACCTCTGCAACCCCCATGTGCACCTATTTAAATACACGTGTAACTTGTTAGGAAAGGAAAGCTGATAAATATATATAAAAAAAAGCTACCCAAAAACCACACAAAACAATAGGCAACACTCTTTTTTTTTTTTTTTTTTTTTTTTTTTTTTTTTTTTGAAATGAAGTAGTCCTCTTGTAGTTGATTTGATTGAAGTCTGTAAGGCTAAAGGGCATTGTTATATTTATGAAGTTTTGAAGACAGCTTTGGTAATACGGTTTAGTAGCTGCATAGGAAGGACCTCGGTGGCTGGTTTTCTTAAAAGCTGTATTTGGTGAAGTGGCAACACCTGATGAGTTTGATACTTCAGGAGATGTATTTTCTTGAAAACCAGCAGGTTCCTGATTTTTTTGTGCTGAAAAACTCCATGCCAGTAGACCTGATTTGTGTCTGTTTTGATGGCCAGTTTTAAGTTAAACCAGAGGAGCCCAGAAAGTGTTCCAGTAAGTGGGCATACGTTTGATTGAGTAAACAGACATATTCCTTTAATCCCGTGCATTTTGAATCCTGAAGTTACATTTGTTTTTTTCATCCCTCTTTCACTTGACCTTTCAGAAATGGTGTATTAGAGCTGATAGCTCTAGGAGTAGACTTCCAACCTGGTTTATAGTTGTTTTACATAAATAATTCTGTTTGCCAATACAGAATTGGTAATTCTATATGTGCTGTTTAAAATGGGATATTAATCAGAGAGAAATGCAGATAATTGAAGTTTTGCCAAGATATATGGAGCATTTGTAACTATGGACACATACAAATGATCTTGAAGCTGCTAAGGAATTTTATCACACATGTTAAAATCTGCAAAGTGCATTTTTAATGCCCTTTTTCAAATGTCTTCTGGATATACCTACGCAGATATTTCTGTTTTAGCAACAGATGTCTTAATTTTGTGGTTTTATTCTCGTGGAGTGGTTGATCCTTTACATATGCAGTGGAGATTTTTAATGGCTTTAGTTTTTGCGATGGATACTTCTTCAATATATTCCTATTTGCATAAATCTCTTATTAGTGTAATCATGCTAGTATGATATTTTTGCATGTAAATTTATTGTGACTATACCATACTAATATGAACATTGAGTTTCATTCTTTTCTGGACTCCTTCTAAATGATGTTTCTTAAGTCAGAGGTAAAGATCCTTTTATTGTCATTGATTTACTTGCTGCCTTTTCAGAAATTGTGGTTTAGCTTATTTCAGATTGATCCAGATGTCCTGAGTTGAAATTGTTCTAAATAGCCACTAGATTGAGAGTATCTGTTAAAAAAACCCCCCAAAAAACAAAGACAAAACGCTTTCAAATTACGTTCCAGTTTTCTGAATGGCAGTTTTCAAACTACAGTGGACGCCTAGGCTGAATTCTATTAAAGTACTTGTAATAATAAGCTAGAATTTTGGGGGGGACAAAGCTAAGCTTTCTTTATTTGGGGACTAAGTAGGAACTAGATGACATGTGATCTAGTGTTGTAAAAGCATAAGGAATAGTTCAGCTTTCCTGTGCTTCTTAAAATAAGTCAATGCCACTGCAGAGGTGGACTTTGCAGTTAAAAATAGTACAAGGATGCAAGCACAAGCTCCTCTGTAGTAACAATGATTCTGAAATGCTGCTTCTATAGGTAAAACTTGCTGTCTTACAGTGTAATGGCTTTTGATTACATTTGTGGCCACTGATGTTTTTCATTGCAATAAAACCAATCGTAAGCTAATGGATAAACTGAATTTATGATGAATACATTTCAGTATTGCTTTATTGCTATCTTTGCTTTTACTGAAATGCTTTTCTAATAGATGCTAGTATCTACAGAGAGCAAGGGAGTGTTATCAGCTGTTGCTAACGTTTGAAAAGTGAGAGAATGCTGCCTTAGTGCACAGAGATTTCTTTTCCTGAGAGCTCTCAAATCAATTAAAAAATCACAACACTATCCAGCAGGATGAGATGATGGTTTTTTGGGTTTTGACATCTGTAGTTCCCATTCTGAAGGAAGATGCAACATGGGGGTTTTTATCTGTTGCCTGTGCAAATCTACCTAATTTGATTTACCTAGTAGAATTAGTTCTGGAGAAACTGGTGTAAGAGAATTTGTAAGTTTTAGTTACTACAGCTGGTGGGCCCGATCAAGATGTCTTGTGCCCTAATCCTTGCTGAAATTTTGAAAGCTATCTTGAGTTTCTTGTGGCTAAATAACACAGATAGGCTTCCTTATTGATTCCCACTGAAGCTCAGAGAAACTGCCAATATTGAGCAAGCTGCTTTTACCCAGTAAGCATTATTGTTGATTTGTAGGGACTCCTTGCATCTAATAACTTTGCCACTGAACAAATAATTGCAATGCTAAATTTGACAGTCTTTGATCAGAGAACAGCTAATTGTTGTTTTTCATTGTGCTTGGAAGTGCATGTGTTTCACACAGCCTTTTTGGCATACCATAAGTACACCTTGAAAAGATGACCTCAATGAAACACTTTCATAGTTAGTGTTTTTGTGTGGAGTGCAGTTTTTGAGATTTAAAACAAAGTGAAACAGAAACAGCTCTTGGCAAAAATCTTAAGCATGCTTTCTCAGAAGCTTATTTAAGGATGCTATCCCCACGTTAAGTTTTTGAAGTAGCTCACAGTCTAAATCTGACTTGGCTGGCAAAATATGTGGAGTTTTAAGAGCAGTAATTATATAATGTGAAAAACTGTAATGGGAAGGTCTTACTTGCATAAATTTGAAAAACTCAGGTTGGGAAGAAGCTGAAATTTTCCAGATGGAGATTAAACTAGTATCACACTGTTTCCTGTTCTATCTGAGCTACTGTTCCTTGTGGTTCTCCTTTACTTAAGCAACAGGGGTTTTACGTTTTTTGGTAGTCATAGTAAGCTTGGATGTAATCAGGGTCTGAAAAAAAGCTGTATTTTCTTCATTAAAGTTGGGATGCAAGGTGTTTAAATGCACTGACAGTGAATGCATCAGCCTAGGATCAGAATGATTCCCATTCTAGGAAGTTCTAGATTTCACTTTGTAAAACACTGGTGATACGGATTCTCAGTTCCCTCACACAGTCCTGATATTGCTCATGGCTCAAGTAGTCCAGCTGCTGGTTAGAAACAGCTAAGAGATTCTTGGACTAGATGAGACTGTCAGACATTGCAAGACCAAGCAGCTTGGATTGTGCGTTTAGCAAAGAAATAGGTATATCCCAGTAAACCTGTAACAGCTGACTATGACTCAGAAGCTAGAAAAGTGCTGAGATGTGGTATGATGGTCTTAAGACACTTTCCTGCCTTCTTCAGCTGATCACGGAGTACAAGTATAAAGTGTTATACTGCGGAGATCAACTAAATTGCTGTAACATACTGTAGAGTGTGTATATGCAGTTTTGTGAATGTTTATCACCTGAGTACTGCTGAAACAGGGAATGCTTTAACATTCAGATATGTTACAAAACAGTCCACACAGAGATAGGAAAGGGTATTTAAGGTGTACTAGAATATTCACTGTGTTAACCAGCCTTTCTGATAGGTCTGTGCTAGCTGCATTTGCTTTCAGACTCATCAGGATAAGTTTAACTAGGTACTTACTCAGATTTATCTGAATAAGCATTATGTATTTTTGTGGAATGAAATTGCCATCGAATGATTGCAGGACTATTGATGTTCTTCTGTACTTCAAATCTTGATGTCAGAAGTGAAATTAGTAGGATTTATTTTATAGAATGGATGAATAGAGTTGATTTCTTGGAAATGCCAAATTTGTAGACAAACGCCTTAGTCATTTTACCGTGTAAGGTTTGAGAGGAGGAGATTGAGCCATGGAAAGGGAAAAGTAAGTTCAACTTCTCTACCAGTAGCGTCTCTGCTGATTGTATTTTCCAATACTGTTCTTATTTATTTTTTTCAGGAGTAGAATTGTGTTTGGAAGGGGGTAGTTGGAGTCATCTTTCCCACCTCGCTGAATTGCCATGATGAGGTATTGCCAGGAATTGCAAGGATTCCAGTGGATTTTTCAGATACTTGGACTGTACCTACATACTGTGGGGTGCATGAACTTTTGAAAGTGGGCTTCTTAGGCTGACTTTGTCTTTAATTTCAAAGTGAATAGTGGATACGGTCCAGACATTAACATTCATGGTATCTAACCGGAGTTTTGCAGACAAAATATATGTTTTTGTCAGTATTGAACCTAGACCTATCTCTCTCTGTACAGTGAAATTTGGGCAGTCAACCTTTGTGTGTAGGAGGCTGCAGGAT
This sequence comes from Pyrocephalus nanus, assembly GCA_038380795.1. Taxonomy (NCBI): domain Eukaryota; kingdom Metazoa; phylum Chordata; class Aves; order Passeriformes; family Tyrannidae; genus Pyrocephalus; species Pyrocephalus nanus. The sequence continues at coordinate 61,626,726 of CM076263.1, read as the reverse complement.
TTTGTTTTTATGCTCTTAGGTAAAGCTTACCGTTAACATATCTTTATGTAGACAAAACCAGGGAAGGATACTGTGGTAATGTCTCTTGTTAACAATAGAATAGAACTGTCAAGTGCCTTCAGGAAATTAAGTTCTCTGCTTTAGATTTGGTGCAATGGATACCAAAAACGAGAAAATAAGTACCTAAACATCAGATAAAGGGCAAGGCTTTGCATGCCTGCTGTTCAAACTTGGCTTTGTAAGCTTGCTAGTTCTGGTTTCTTAAGTGTTTGTGGCATGTGATTTTGAGCTTCAGTACCAAAGTGGAGCATTCCTTAGGTTCTTATTAACTTATTTTCAGGGTACCTCTGAATGCATTATTGAAGTTAGTCTTCTCCCTTACATGCTGTGGACACAGCTGTGCCTGCATTTAAGCAGCTTCTTTGGAGAAGTGTGTGCTGAATGGCTTTATGGCTTTTTATAGCTCATGGAACCAGTGAGGCACAAATGTACTAGTTTAGCTACAGAAGTAGTTAAGGTTCCTGCAACACTGCTCCAGGTGACCCTGTGACAACTGTGTGCAAGTGGTGAGGAGGAGAAGGTGGTCCCTTGAATCTCTGGTGTACCCTAAAGGGTGTTTCTGGTAAGGAAGGGTGCAGGAGGGAGTAGGCATTGAGGCCATCCATCATAGCAGAGGAAGAGATTGTGAGTGGGGTGTTTGGATTTCTGAATTTTGTTGAGTATATACATGCATAGCCATTGCACTGAGATGGGTTACAGATTGCAGGAACGCTGGTAGCATTCTTTATGTTCCCATTTTAGTTTTGTAATGGACTCTTTGTTTCAGTGCCGTCCATTTTGTCTTCTTGAAATGCCAGAAAGCTATTGCTCTGATCTCTGTTTTTATTTATCCATTAACATTAAATACACATCAACTCAGTTTAAAGGCAGAGCAAGATCTTGGGATTTATTCAATTTTTCTGTATCTACTGCTCATCTCCATTTGTGAAAGCAGAAAGCATAACTAGAGGTGAACACTTACTGGTTGTGTGTCACAGCTGATTTAAGAAGAGCTTTTAAATCTTTTAAATTTAAATCTTAGAATTCTAATACCTGCTATAATTGTAATTAAGGTATTATTTTTATCTCTAGTAACATGTAGAAATCTCATCAGACATCCTGTTGTGGTTCATTTCTGCCCAAATAAGCATTAGAAGCCGCTTTCTGTTTCCAAAAGAGGGACAACTAAAGTCATAACTCTAAAACACCATATGCTGCTTGCAGCAGACTATGTATGTACTGCTTGCACGCAGTAGAGAAGAAATTAGTTTATTAATGAATGGAACTTTTTAATTTTGATGTGCTTTTACCTTGAACTACAAGCCCAAATTGAGGTCCTGACCTAAAACTGCTAGTGCTAATCTGGCCAGAGCACCCATTCTGAAGGGAACTGGAAAACTGCTGACAAAGTGAACTGCATAAAGTGAAGAAGACTTTAGAAGCTGCTTTTGCATTCAGATAGCTAAACTGTGAAACTTGGCATAGCAATAGCACTTGCCTTGGACTGCATCCATGGTTGAGATGTTGGTAGGCAAGATGAGAATTACAGCCTCATTAACCAACTGAGTAGCTGAATTTTTTTCTGTAACAGTTGAGCAAACTGAAAGAAAATTTAATGGAATCATGCTTGTCTTTTGATGGAGGCTATTTTTATAAGGAGAGTGGTTCTTGTAGTGAAATTCCGCTGAACCAGTGCAGCTGAAGGATATAAAACTAGCCATCGTGGTGGCGACCAAGGCTCTTTTTTTTCTGCTATACCTCTGATCAAAGATTTCTTCTCTGCTGAAATTATAACTGGGCTGTAGGGTTTCTTTTTTTGTGTGAAAGGTTTTGTGTGCAGTTTAGTGTCTGAGATGGTGACTGCTTCCGCCTTGAGCAGTGTAACACAGATGACAGATTTAAAGGTTTAATCAACCTCATCCAGTGGAAGATGTCCCTCCTTATGGCACAGGTGTTGGAACTAGGTGATTTAAATATCACTTCCAACCCAGACCATTCTGTGAATCTAGGAGGACTGTGTGTCTGAGGGGTAACTTCTGTGCAAGTTAGTTAGCATTAGGAGAAATGTGGATTTCAGTATTAATTGTTAGGTTTGATAATCTAGTCTTTCAAAAGTAGCTGTTAGAAAAGAAGTAGGTACTGCAGACTTCTGCTGTGGCAAAAATACAACCTGTTTTTCTTTTGTGGATATGGCCTTTTGAATCTTTATGAACACGGCATTCTGTGTAAGCAAGTGGAGTAAGCATTACTTGTTTTGAAACATGTTTAGGTGTTCTGAAATGAGGCATGTCAGTGTTCCTGAAGAAATGCTAAGGGAAATTTCCTGTCTTTGGTGTGAATTGCATAAAATGATCAGATGCATCAGATTTCCTATTTGAAACAGTGCATGAGAAAAGAAAAAGAGTTGATAGTTTCTGTCGGAACAGTTTTCCTTTTTTTTTTTTTTTTTTTTTTAACTTAAATTAACTGTGCGGTAGCGGATTTAGCTTACAATTGTGCATACCAATTTTCCATAATCTCTGCGTGTCCTGAGAGAGTGACCAAGATCAGGGACCTAATTTTTGTGGCTGTTGCTACTACTTGCTCAAGCACTGAAAATTAATGACCATCTAATTGTAGCTATCCTCCTGTTTGATAAATTGGGTTGACTTGCCCTTTTAAAAACTGATTTATAAATCTTTTCATGACTTGCTTGACCTAAGAAGGCTGTGCTGTTTTTATCTGCATACATTTTAAAAGATCTGGCTGTTAGGCTATTTGGAAGAGCTGTAGACATGTGATTTTAATCATATATTTAGTCCAAATTAAGAAAACATTAAGTTGTTATCAGATGCAGTACACGTATGCAGGACTTCACATTGACCTACACAAATGGATGTGAAATGGAACACTCCTGTACAATATCATAGTACCTGGGCAGCTTTGAACATTGAAAGTGAATGGTATGTTTGCTGTGCAATGTGTATGGACTGAAGAGTTAATTAATATTGAAAAATATGGAAGTTATACAACAGGATTAATAAATGGGAATAGGAGCATCACTTTTTTGAAACATAGAAGTATTGTGGATGTAGCACAGAGATGGAGATACCTTTTTGTATTTTGAATGCAGATGAATAGTTTGAGCAGTGCCTGTGACCCAAATTTGTGAACTAAAGCTAATCAGCCTCCTGAGACATCTGTTTAAGGTATGCTTGACTACATGTAACTTTTAATGCTCTTTGAAAACTCAGAAGGCATTGGCTATAGCTTATGAGGCCTTAGGTTCCAAGTGACCCTTTCTTTCAGGTATGTTAGTTGTGTTTTTTCTGGCCTGATCTGAGGGGAATGATGAGCTTACATGCAGTCTTATGACATTAGAGTATTAAGTCAGTGACAACCTCCAAATTAAAACTTTGGTGGCATCATCATGCTCACTTTGTGAAATATTTAAAAAGATTTGCTTTAAAGCTTATGCTGTGTGATAGTCTATTCACTACAGAGGTTTTGCCCTCCTTTGACTTGGAGATGGATGGGTGGACAAACATTGAAGACTCTTTCCAAATCCTAGGTGATAATGTTTCTCATAAGCCTTCAGTTTTGGCCAGGGATGTAATGCACTCTATCTCCTAACCTGAAGAATTATTTCCTATATATTCTTGAACAAAAAAAGTATCAGGCCAGGTTTTAAGCTACTGGGTCAAGAAAAAATGTTGCCTGAGCAGTTTCCCACAGGTCGCTCCTCTATATCATCCAGTTTTATATGAGAGCCTAAGCCTTTCTTGCAGCTCTTGTTCAGAAATGGATGGTTTGTGTAGCACAAAGCTAGATGAGACTAAATAATAGTGAGAAGCTATTCCTATAGCAGTGTCCTCTATGCCCAGCTTCTAGTGTAGACAATTTTTGAACTAGGCTACTTCCTTGCTTATTCTTCCATGGGGGTTTCTAAAAGTAGATTTTTTTCCCCTTATTCTTGCCCCTCTCTAGAAAAATAAGTCATCATCTGAAGATTGAGGGCTGAGATTGATTTAAGTGAGCTTGGACATGCCTTGCTTTTAACAAGCTGGTGTTGGTTTCCATAGAGATTCTGGGGTGCAGCTGGTGTATGGCAAGGAGTGGAGGTGCCTCCCCTTTCCCCAGTGTCCCCTGGACCTACTGTGGTGGTGTGGGATATACTGAAGAAGTGACAAAGCCACCCGTAGGAATTCTGGGCCTGAGGAGGCAGGAAGGAGAAAAAAACATGCGTACCACTGTACTATCTTGCTTCCCTGAGGGAGCAAGGGCAAAATGACCTATCTTAGTCTCTGAATTAGTTTGAAGTTCAGAGCCAAAGTAATGTGGGGAAGAGAATCTTTGTCCACTTGTTTCACCTGCTGCATGTCAGTGAAGGACATCACACAGTGGTAGACATCCAGATGGGATAGTTGTGTTACTGTTTGTGTGGCTCTCTGCCGGCTGAGAAACAGGAACTTTTTCCAGAGTCTTAGCAAACTTCATAAATAGCTGAGGTTCTCCTGAACACTGCAGAGTTTTCCAGGAAAGCAGCAACCAAGGAGCCTTGAAGACTTTGAGGAGGACCTAGGAACTTTTTAGTTGGCTGGTGCCAGTCTGTGTCTGGACTTGGGGGAGATTGGCTTTGTAACTTCATCTCTGTGGAGTTGTAGCTCTCTGTTTTGGGTGTTTGAGGCAGAGTTTTTAGGCAGCATGAGTTCTCTGGGAAGAGGTCCAGGGCTATCCCTACTGGACATGATCAATGCCAGCCAGATCCTTGGTGGTCTCACCACTATAGAACCCAACCAAGCCTGTTATGGAAGTCTATGATCCCTCCTCGAACATCTGATTAGGAAAGGACAAAATGTGGAGAAGACTGATGGGGGAGGGAAAGTGTGAGGAAGCAGCCCTGCAAGCACTAGGTTCAGAAGAGGAGAGGAAAACGAAGAATCTCCTGAGCTGGGGCAGGTGTAGTTCTGCAGCCTGGGGGAGGTGGGCATGGAGGAACAGGCTGTTGCCTGCAGCCCATGGAGAGGACTGTGCTGGAGCAGATATGTGTGCTGCAGCATGTGGAGGACCCTGTGCTGTAGCAGGGAAATGTTTCCTGCTGCTGGGTGTTGAGGGCCCTTGCTGAAGCATGGGGTAAAAGTGTCTAAGCTTCTGTCCTCCTTACCCCACTGGGTTGTAGTGGGCAGGAGGTAGAGCATTTGGGAATGAAGGATGGAAGTTGATTAAGGGAAGATGGAAATGAGGGGAGTGGAATATCCTTTAATTTTGCTTTTGTTCTTACTAGCTAATTCAGTTTTAATTTGCAGTGCACTGATTTCTCTCAAGTTGAGCTGATTTTACCCATGAATTTAATTGTTGAATGGTTTACTTGCCTTTTTCTTGACCCAAGAACTTTGTCATCCTCTTTCCTCTCCTGACTGGTCAAGTTGAAGACTGAGTGTCTGGCAAGGCACCAGGTAGGTTAGTGCCTTAGTCTGCGTCAGAGGGCATTGAATCTCTGAAAAGCCAGGTGTGTACTGATGGCTGGACATAGTTGGCTAAGCAGAATGATAAATAAGGGTGGAGATGGCTATGCTGTGTGTTAAAATGCTTGTGAGTTTTAGGTGTGTGTGTGTGCTTTAATGTTTGCCTGCCTGTGAGATGTGGCTTCTTCAAATTCTGTCACCTAATTAATAAGGAATAATTAGGCTTTAAACTGGACCAGGAATGTCCATACAGGGTGTTATTAGTGAAAGACTTCGTATTTTCTTCTGTACTCTTTCGCTTGCAAGAGGGGATGGTTGCTGTGTGTAAGTTGGCATTTCTGTATGAGTACCTGACCTGAAAACAGATTTTTCTTCCTTCATACTGCCATTTGATAAGGCTTTTAAGTGTTTGTGGAGCAGGTACTTCTGACAGTCACAGATCCTTTCCTTTCCAAGAGGGAATCAAAAGTTGTACTTACAAGTTCCTTAATTTTTAGGTAGGAGACAGTTCATGGCATATTACTTGCTCTGTTTTTGTTTGATTTGCTCAGCAAAAAAATCAGCTGTTGAGGTTTTTCCTACCAACAGTTTATGGCCTAAGCAACTGTTGTTACTGTCTTGTTGTGTTCACTGCCATGATTAAATATAGGCAGTCATCCTTCTCCGGCAGTGACAGTCTTTCAGTTTGCCTGTCTGTGTTTTGAGCAGTGAAAGAGTTGCAGTTCATGTTATGTGGTATACTCAAGATGCACGGTATTTGCTATTGAAGTTTGCAAGTCAGTCTCTGTTAACAAGTGACTGGAGGTTAAAACTTGCCTACTCGGGTGTCTTTTCTTTTTAGCCAGTGATATGCTGATGGTAAGGCCCCATTCCTGCTGATGTCTTGTTTTTCAGTATCCACAGTAAAGGAATGATGATCTGAATCGACAGTGTCAGTGCATGGCCATAATAACCAGGAGTGTGCAGAAGTAGACACTAATGGTAGAGGGCAGGGATTGACTTCAGTGAGCTGCAGAGGCATATGCACAGATTTGCTGTTATGGAAGTGTCATGGCTGTCTGATCTGTAATTCAAGATGCGCTAGGGGTATTTGTGAGATTCATTCAGCTCCTGGACAATTGCCCACTACTTGCTACTTATGCCTTTCGGCCATAGTGGTAGTCAAAGGGAAGACTGAAATAAAACAAGTGGGCCACAGAGCTCTGGGAGTGCAAGCAAAGGACATGGGAGTTCTGGAGGAGGTCTTTAAAATTCTGCAGTTGAAGGGTAAGAGTTTTGGTGGAAGTAAATAGTTTGTGTGAGAAATGGTGTGTCCAGCAAGACCAGGACAGTAATTGTCCTTTTGTACTTGGCACTGGTGAGGCCCCACCTTGAGTGCTCTGTCCAGTTCTGGGCCCCTCACTGCAAGAACATTGAGGTGCTGGAGCTTGTCCAGGGAAGAAAAACAGAGCTGGGGAAAGTGTCTAGAGAGTCAAGTCCTATGAGGAGTGGCTGAGGGAGCTGGGGTTGTGCAGCCTGGAGAAGAGGAGGCTCAGGGGGAATCTTATCACCCTCTACAATTAGCTGAAAAGAGATTGTAACAAGGTGAGTGTTGGCCTCTTCTACCCTGGGAGCTAGTCTCAAGGACATGGTCTCAAGCTGGGCCCAGAGGAGGCTCAGGCTGGACATTGGGAGGAATTTGTTCACAGAAGGGGTTGTTATACATTGGAATAGACTTCCCAGGGAGGTAGTGGAGTCACCATTCCTGGAGGTGTTCAAGAAACAATTGGACGTGACACCTAATGCCATGGTCTAGTTGACAAGGCAGCGATCAGTCAAAGTTTGGACTCTATCTTGGACATCTTTTCTGATGTAAATGATTGTTGTTTCAGCTCTTTTGAAAATGAGTAGTCATATACAGGCTTGGTGGTACAAACAACTCATGGCTGAGTTACAGTGCAAAAAAGAGGTATACAGAAGCAGGAAGTGAGAGCAAGACATAGAGAAGCATAGGCAGTGAATAAAGACAGTAGTGTTAGAAGGTGTAGACAAGCTAGAGGTCACCTGCGGTTGATAAAGGGCGACAACATTGGTTTTTACCAGTAGTGTAGCAGCAGCAGAATAAAAAGTGCAATGGGCTTCTGGCTGAATGGAGCAGATGAATTGCTGGCAGCAGGTAGATTGTGATATGCCCCTTTTTTGCCTCAGTTTTCTTTGGTAGGCTCTCCTGAGATCATTTTGCATAGGCAGAGGGTGGGAGGAAGAGCAATATGCTGGGAGTAGGAGGAGGATCAGGTCTGTGATCTCTTGAGAAATCTCAACTGCTCTAGATCCATGTATTGAGAGAATTGTCTGCTGTCATTGTGAGGCCATGAATACTGTCCAGTATTTTTGATAAGATGATCAAGAAGGTTTCTTGTTACTGGAGGAGAACAAGTTATGCTGCTATTAGAAGTGAGTTCAGTAAGGATTATGTGGGGAAGCCTCACTGTTGTCCCTGAGGAAATCATTGAGAGAGTTATCATTGAAGTAATTTCTGTGCAAATAAAAATAAAAGCAGCTAGCATTGATTTACCAGAACTATCTTGGAAATTATTAGGTCTGTGGATGAAAAGTGATAAATGTCATCTGCATTGACAAGTTGAGCATAACTCTTCATGTGGTTACGCACAGTACTTGGTAGCAGAATCTTTGGGATAAGGTTTATATGGACAATTGGATAGCTGGAAGACTGGTAGGATTGTTACAAGTGAATCTTGTGGAGTCTGTTGGATTTACTGTTATTGGTTTACTATTTCCTATTGGATTTACTAATAAGTGATGTGGGTAAAGGGAGAAAGTTGATGTTCATTAAGTTTGCAGAAGGCAACTGAGAGATGAGGCTGATGTTCTAGAGGTCAAGGCTGCTGTCTAGAAGGACTAGGGATGAGTTCCTGGGAATCCTATGTAGTTTTGGCAGGAGCTATGTAAAGTCCTGTCTTTTGCAGGCATAGATCTGGCAGTGGTACCAGGAGGACTAGGGACAAGAGGCCCTGAGCCTGGTAGGCAGCAAGCTGAGTTGGGCCAGTGAGGCAGGAGAAAAGGGAATGCTTTTCCTCTCACAAGAATAGGTGGGCAGTGGGTCTGGCTTACGTGGAGACGGTGCTATCTATACCCTTCTTGGAGGGTTTTTAACCGTGAAACATGGCTTATCTTGCTGTGGGCAGAGCGTTAGTCTGGAGACCTCATGAAGTTCCTACTGGCCCAAATTCATCTTTCTGCTACTTCTGCCTACAGAATGCACTTACTGGAACTGAGTGTTTGAGGCTTACAGAAGAAAGAAACTTTGAACCAGAAATGCTAGCACAGTGCCTTTTAACAGCTGTAATACTGCTTGGACACTCTTCCAGTCCTTCAGGATGTAGACATTTGGGGTGGTTATTGGACAGTTAGTATTATTACTGCCCTAGGACTCTACACATAATGGATATCATTAGTTAACAGTTTTTCCACAAACGTTTTCATCAATGGTAAGTAGAGCCAAATGTTCACCAATTCTGAGGGGTTGAATGCTACTATTCTTTTGAAAGACAAGAATTTAGTAGTCTCTTTACCTAGGTAAGTTGGCTTATTAAAAGAATAAACAGTGATCTGTTTGAACTTATTTTCCTGGTGAGGATCAGCCTAGAGGCAAACAGGCTCCATATTTAGAATTTAAGTAGTCTTAAGAGCCCTCTTGAAGTTAAAAGTATGCACCTCTGCACAAACCACTTGAGAGCAGGGGTTGTCAGGAGGCTTTTCTGAAAATCCTTAAGGGCAGTTGTAGGCCGAATGGCAATCCTTTGACAGCTGGAATGACAAGGTAACAGTGTTTGTGATTCTTCTCTATAAGAGGTGAGTGTGAGCTGTAATGAGAGCTACTGGCCCAGTCTGTTTAAAGTGGAAGATAATCACAGGTGTTGCTTATGTATTGGTATAAGTGAAAGGTTTGCTGCTTTTTTTAAATTTTATTTTGGAGAATATTAGTTCAGATGGCAAAGGATGTTTTGGATGCACCTCTGGGTGAACATGCCTGAACTTTGGCCAGGTTCAGGCTTTTTCAGAGACAGGTTTTTTGTCCTGTGAATCAGGGTAATGTGGTGTGGGTTATATCTGCCTTTGCTTTTTAAAACAGCATTTGGTGTAGTAGGAGAGGGAATGTGGCTTAAAAGGAGCTGGAAAATGGGAAGATTTGGCAAATGACTCAAAAGATAGAAGATGATTGTAGTGATCAGAATAAGCCTGTTCATGCAGCAATACAGTGTAAGTCTGGTTTATTTCTTTGTGTGTTAGACTTGGTTATATCTGGTTCTTCCAGATGTAACTTTTGATGCTGTTCTAGTTTCCCGATTTGTGTCAGTGACTGTGGCATCAAATATGGTAACTTTAATAGGGGAGGCAAAAGACTGGTATATGTGCTTTTATGCAAGAGAGACTTAAGTATAGCAAATAAAAACTGGGAAACCTTTGTCTGTAACTTCTTATTTTTGACAACAATGCTTCTGGTATGAACTTCTATTCCCAGTTAAGAGCTGGTAATGTGTGAAAGGCATGCCTCTTCAGCAGTTAACAGTATGTGGCCAACTGGTCACAACTTGTTTGTATCAGCAGTAGCATACTCTGTTCTTCTATACTGTGCAGTGCTGGGTCATCTCAGGAGGATTAGGGTGCAGAGATATGGTCAAATACTGACCATGAAAAGCAGTGGTGGCAGAGGGGTTTTAAATAGTTTAGGTATTGCCTCTGGCTCAGATATTTTAACAGTAGCCAGCCGTCCTTGTTCTGTGTTTACTTCCCTTTGCTTCAAAAAATACTTTACTTGCAATGTAATGCGGACAGTTTTCTTAGGCCCCGGAGGTAGGAAGAAATGGAATATGTGTTTAAGCAGCTTATGCCAGTGTTTTCTGTGGGACAAACTATGAAAACCAGATAACTACCTGGAGGGTTATAGACTACTGAAAAACAAGGCCTGTGGTCTCCTGGAGTGCAAATAGGAAGAGCACTGCCAGCACGTCAAGGGAGGTGATCTTTCCCCTTGGCTCAATCCTAGTGAGGCTGCATCTAGAGTACTGTGACCATTTCTGGGCTCCTCAGTACAGGAGAGACATGGAGCTCCTGGAACGGCTCCAGTGGAGAGCTGCTAAAATGATTAAGGGACTGGAGCATCTCTCTTATGAAGAAAGGCTGAGAGAACTGGGCCTGTTCAGCCTTGAGAAGAGATGTCTGAGAGGAGACCTTATCAACATCTGGAAGTATGTGAAGGGAGGGTGTCAAGATTAGGGAGCCAGGCTCTTTTCAGTGGTGTCGAGCAATAGGATGAGAAGTAGTGGACAGAAACTGATGCATGGGAAGTCTCGGTTGAATATGGAGAAGAACTTCATTACTATGCAGGTGATCGAGCACAGGAAGAGGTTGCCCAGAGAGGTTGTGGAGTCTCCCTCTCTGGAGATACTCAAGAACTGTCTGGATAAAATCTTGTGCAATGTCCTCTAGGATGACCCACTCTGGTCCTTTCCGGTCTCACCCATTCTATGATTCTGTGTTGGAAATGTGACACTTTTCTGTCTTGACCTTTAAAGAATTAAAACATTACCTTCAGTGAACCTTTTGGTCTAACAGAATTAGTGGCAAAGCCTTGTTTTCTCTACCTTTCTGATTCCACTTTTCTGAGGAGAAGCCTATTGGTCAGGATTTAATCCTGAGGGTAATTTTCATGCATTGGAGTGAAACAGACCCAGCAGATGGTGGTGGGGCTAGCAAACATCCAGCTGTGCAACCAGAATGTGGGAGTGATGATGTGGAGAAACTTGCTCTGTGTATCCAAGCTGCCGAATCCGTTCGTGAGAACAAATACAAAGGAAACTTGAGAGGCTTGTAAAGAGACTGATATTGTAAGGAAGAATAAACCTCCAGAGCTATCCAGTCAGATAAAATTCTTCCATGTCCATAGTTAATGCTTGTTCTCTGACTAGATATTCAGAGGTGGTTCTGCCACAGAGGCTGCTTGCTAATACATAGGAAAGATCATAAATCTCATCCTTTCCAAGAGATGTCAAAAAGGAATCATATAAAAGCAGTTTTTGATCACCCTCTTCTAAAAAGCCCACCTGACTTTTTGTCTTTTCAGTCCAGTGAATTGTAACAACTTTTCAACTGAGTTAAAAATAGCCTCTTCTCAGGGTCAGTTTCTGTAGTGAATGAGGCTAATATCTGTGTTGAAATATTCTTAGCTGTGAGCAGCTGGCAATCCCTGTGGCTCTTTCTCTTCCCAATAGTTATCTGCAATATACTTTCCTGGAACTGCTGTAATGTTACTTAATTAGGAAGTGCTTACAACTTAGTGTACTGTGTGGGTGTAGCCAGAGCACAGCTTTTTGCTATCTAATCAATATTTTCCTGCCCTTTTTTTTTTTTTTTTTGTTGTTATGAAACTCATCTTGGAAAGGCAAAGCCTGTTCACCCTTGAAACCTACAGTACTAGTGCTGTGTATCAGTAAAACGTCATTGGAAATGGTGCAAGAACCCAGACCTGTGTTTCTTTTCTTCCCTTATTTCTTCCACATCACAAATACTTGGGTAGGAAATTGTATTAATATATAGATTGTAAATGACCTGGGCTTTGCACATTGTGCACATTCTTTCTGAGAAGCAGAATGTAATGATGTCCACTTTGGAGATGAGTCAAACCCTTGAGGATGTCAGGTAGCTGTGTTTGCTATGGGACCTCCAACCAGTTATTCAACTATTCATATTTCAGTTGTGTACTCCTCAGTCCAGCAGCAATAAGCTATTGTTGAAATTAAGGTATGAGCGGTCTTTATTTTTTCAGGTAAATCTTCTGCTGAATTAATGCAGGATGAATTGAGAAGTAGAATACACAACTGTGGTGGCATTCTCTCACCTGCCTCATATGCTGTGTGGAGGTCCTGGAAGCAGAGGTGGCCTCTTGTGAATTGCTGTAATTGGTTCTGACACATGTTGTTCCTCATGACAGCTCTTTGCATTGGCAAGAGCCAAGCTAACAAGATACTGGTAAGGCTAAGAAAGCCAGGGCCACTGGTTATGTTCCAGGATTGTCTCCTTGTGCATAATGTGTCTGACATTTCAAAACTGTATTCTGTGTAAAAAATGAGTGCATTGAATTACCAGCAGAGTTATTTGTTTATAGGTATTATTTTGTTAAATCACACCTAAATTTATATACCTGTATATACAAATACCCATATTTGTGTTTTGGCATGGGTATGTGGTGAAAGGCTGTAGACGTAAAGGTAGAAGTAATTAAGAGATGTCTGATTTGAATGGTACCACTGTACTGTCGTCCAGTCGATTTGTCTGTCAGCTCTTTGAAACAGTGTTTTAAATTTCTCCTTGCATCCGTCAGGATGGAGGGTCGAAGCAAAGCCAGTGTCAGTAGGTAACTGAAGTTGGAGGTGCTTGGTAGCTACAGCACTGCAGATGTATGTGTTTGTAAGAGAAGAACACAGGTGCACTCAGTCTAACACTAAGTGCTCCAGGCAAGAAGCAGATGTGAATGGTGGCAGTGGAATTATTTTGGTGTAACGTTGCTTTCATGAGATGTTAGTGGAGACTGGGCTTGATGAAGAATTACATAGGCAGGATTTGATATGTCTATGGGAAAAATCCCAGAAAGTCAGAACAGCGATAATGAACTTGGACAATGGATAAAACAACAGTTGCTGTTTGAGGCAATTTCCTTCTTCAATTCATTCCTAAGCGTGTTTTTTTTCTTTCTTTTTATAGCCTGCATACAGCTCTTCCTTAGCATTGAAGAATTCAGTTCTGAAGCCTCTGTAAAGGCATGTCACATCTTGTCTGTCTCTGGTTCATAAAGACACTGTCACAAACAGCCTTGAGTAGGTAGACTGTGCAGTAGAAATGTACAAACTGGGGAGATGCAGTTCCCTGTATATCAGATTGGTGTATCCTTATAAAAAATTTTTGAAGCATAAAGCCTTATTTTTCAAAATTCTTTGCTAAGTCTGTTAATTCATGATTTGCATTGAGTTCCTCAGAAAGTAAGGGTAGTGTTGGCAGGAATCTTTTGAAAAAGAAGTGTTGTCTTGACACAGGTCTTGTATTCACTCACCTTTTTATTCTGGTTACAGTGACAAGTCTATAAGCTTGAGGGGAAAAGTGGGGCTTATAAATTAAAGAAGGGCTATTCTCCTGAGTTTAAATGCAATGCTTTAATGTACTCTTGAGAATACAGTTGTCCTTGTCTGTGTTCTAGAATGTATTTTATGTGATAAACTAAAAAATGGAATTGCATGGTAAATGTAAAACTGTGCAAAGAACTGTAATCTAATCAGTTCATAACCATCAACATTGAGCTCATTTTAAATGTTGAATGCTGGTTTGCTAGGTAGTTTTTTCTGGTGTCTTGTGTGTGAGTTCTTCATCCATTTATGCTAGTTAATGGTGGCACACAACTAAATCCTTTGGTTTATTATTGGTGCTTTCTCTGAGTCATTGTAAAAGTACCACCCATGATGAATGTATAGGTGATATGCCATCTTTCTATGCCAAAATTCATGTGAATTATATCCCAGTGCTAGTTGGAAACCCCATTAAAAATATATTAAAAAAAATGCTAAACCAAAAAATACCAAAAGCATGACTTTGGTCTGGGAAATAAGGTCTTGGGTATCCCTTAAAGTTCTCTTTTCCTCTTTCTCATTTTTTACCTTTCCTGTTAAGTATTGTTGCTGTTGACAAAATTGGGAAAGGTAAAAGTTGATTTGTAGGTTTGCCATAATGCATACCGGTACCTGCAGATGCATTTGAATGTTAATTAAATACAGTACAAATGAATTCTATTTGTCAGTGCAGATAGAATAATAGAATGGTGTAGAAACCTCTCAGTAGCTCTTTTTCTACTTTCAGGAAAACAGAAGGGCACAGATGTGATGTGTTCTTGTCGTGTTCAGTGCTGTTTCAATGACTTGAGCTGATGATAGTGATTAACAAGCCCTCTACTGTATTAGCTTTTTTAGTCTTAAAAACGATCAGAGGTACTTGAGTTATATTAGTGACTGAAAAGATTTAGATTTGCAGAAATTGGCAGGCACCTCAGGAGATGTATTCTGGTTCAGCTCCCACTTTAAAGCAGGGTCAGTGGAGAGCAGGCTGCCCTGGTCAGTGCACAGTTGGGTTTTGGATGTCTTCTGCTCTGCCCAGGGAGTCTCTGCTCTCTGTGGACAAGTTGTTCATGCTTGTCAGTATTCACTGTGGAAATACCTAAATATCTTCTGGTATGTTAAAACATATTATGTTGTCCTGATACTGGATAGCTCTAAAAAATGTGTCTCAATCTTCTTTACTCCCCTTCATCTGGTATTTATACTGGTCTTACCAGTAAACACAGACTATCTCAGCTTCCTCCTTGCTCTGTTCAGCATCAGGCCCATGTTTTCTGTAGTTTTGCCTTGCATTTTCCAAACATCTTTCTTAAGCTGACGTAAGTCTCTAGCAGTGCTGAGAAGTTGAATTAACTTCAGAAGTTTAAAAGTACAGATTGTGTAATCAGCCAACTTGCTAGCAGCTTAACAAATACACAGAATTTTTTTTTCTCCCTCTATATTAAGATATAGATGCTTGATTTATGGGAGTTTGACTGGTTGTTTTTAATTCTGCTTTTTACACTCTTATAAACAAAAAGAGCTATGAAATACAGGACTAAAAAAAAAAAAAAAATTTTTCTGATGTACTGAAAAGTTAATGTGCTTTCCAACTTATCTGAGAGCAGTTAATATCCTTGTATTTAAAGGTGCAACTTGGGCAGTAGTTCAGAATCTTTTTACACCATGAATATTTACTCCGTTTTGTTTCCTCTGCAGGATGTTACATTGTAGTTGGAGACTTACTGTGGTTATAGAGTGCCTGGTTGAGTATTCTTTAAGCTAGTGTTTTATTTATAATCTACTTTCTGTATTGTGAGTTCCACGAAAAGGTTACAGTAATTAGTAAAGATCTGGTTTTGGGAAAGCTCTAGATGTGCAGTACCAGCTAAGCTCTTGTTTCGAGGACTTGTCTAAAAGAATGTGTCTGGTAGGAGCTATAAAGTAAGGTCTTCTTGACCCTGTCAGAATGCCAATAACAATCAACTGTATCTGGAGTTTACTTCTCAAACCTTTAGTGGAAAAACCTTGCACTATCTGAATGGTTGTTTACTTGAGGGGGGGAAGAATAACTCTGGTGCTGCAGAGAAGGAGTTAAGTGCATTATTTTTCATCAGCAGCATTGTCTAATAAAATGGTGAAGACTCAAGACAATTGATGGCAGAGTAAATGTTCACTTGTTGTCTTTGATAGTGGAAGCTATTGCTAGATCTGAAGGTAGACTTAGACCACAGCTGTCTCTTCATGATTTTTTGCAGCCTTGACTAAAAGTGCTTTGGGGGTAAGAGGTCCTCTGTCTGTGTAGTACTTCACAGATTTGTTAGAGAAATTGGTTCCACTATGTTAAGGCTTTAACTGCTAATATGTAATCATCAAAGTTCTAATCTGCCTGTAGGACTGCTTGAATTTTAACGGAGTCTGAAATTACAGTAGGTGGTTCTTACTTAGAAAGATGGCTGTTTCTTTTTGTAAATTTTTGTTTTCGTTAAGAGCTTAATAGAAGCAGCCCTTATTTGTAATGTTCCTTGAAAATCTCATTTGCATGTTGTCATTTACCTTTTCCATTTGTAGTGTTTGGTTATGTTTTGCATCAAGGATGCCACATGATGGCTTTCTGCCTGTGAACTGATACATCAGTAAAAATTACAGATAATACTAAAGGCACAACAAATTTTCTTGTTACAGAAATAGCCAGATACCTTTTCTGAGCCAGTTTTCTAGCATCACTCCTATTTTTTATGAACTCAAGCATTTTATCATCTTAAACTAGATGAATTCTAAATAAAGGGAAAAAATACTAATGATGAGACCAGAAGTAAACTTTCAGAAGTTTTTGACCTCAGCCAGAAGGTTTTGTAGTACTTCTCAATGTCACTCCTATAAGAATCATAGAACCAGAGTATGGCTGGGGTTGGAAGGTGCCTTAAAGATCATGAAGTTCCAACCCCTCTGCTCTGAGGGGTTGCAGCAGCCTTGTTGCAACCTTCCATTAGATCAGGTTGCTTAGAATTCCATCCAGCCTCATCTTGAACGCTTCCAGAAATGAGGCATCCACAGCTTCTCTGGACAGCCTTTGCCAGTGCCTCAGCATTCTCACAGTAAAGAATTTCTTCCTGATATCTAATCTACTCTCTTTCATTTTGAAGCCATTCCTCCTAGTCTTGTCACTACAAGACCTTGTAAAAGTCCCTCTCATGTTTCTTGCAGGCTCCCTTCGGGTGCTGGAAGGCTGCAGTTAGGTCACCCTGAAACCTTTTCTTCAGGCTGAATAAATGCAATTCTCTCAGGCTTTCCTCGTAGGAGAGCTGTTCCATCCCTCTAATCATTTTGGTGGCCCTCCTCTGGCCTTGCTGCATCAGGTCAGTGTTCTTTTGTGCTGTTGACTGAGGACCCCAGAGCTGGATGCAGCACTCAAGGTGGGGTGTCCCCAAGGTGGAGTAGAGGGGCAGAATCCTCTCCATTAGCCTTCTGGCCACTCTGCTGTTGATGCAGCCCAGGATACAGTTGGCTTTCTGAGCTGCAAGGGCACATTGCTGAAGCACGTCCAGCAGCCGCAGCCCCAAGTCCTTCTTTGCAGGGCTGCTCTCAATCTGTTTATCTCCCAGCCTATATTGATACCTGGGGTTGCCCTGACCCGAGTGCAGCACCTTGCACTTGATCTTGTTAAGCTTCATGAGATTCCCATGGGCTCACTTCTTGAGCTTGGCCAGGTCCCTCTAGATGGCATCCCAGGTCTATTTTGACAACTTTAGCTAATGAGGATATGTATGGGAGAAAATGGTACAGCATAAGGCACGATGGTTAGAAGTATCTCTTTGTATCTCTGGGAAAACTTTATAGAAAAAAACGTAGATTCTAGACTGTTACTCTGTGAGAGTGTGCTGGATTTGGCTGGATAGCTAATTTTCTTCATAGTGGCTGCTATGGGGCTGTGTTTCAGTTTTATGTTGAATAGAAATGCTGATAGTATTTTTAGAGTGTTTTTATTACTAAGCAGTGCTTGCACAGAGCCAAGGCCTTTTCTCCTTTCCATGCTGCCATGCTGGGAGCAGGTTGGGGATCGCATGGGAAGTTGTGGGGAAACACAGCTGGGACAGGTGACCCCAACTGACCAGGGGGATATTCCAGACCATATAGTGTAATGCTTAGTACATAAAGCTGGGAGAGGAAGGGGGGGGAGGATGTTTGGAATGAAGTTTGTCTTCCCAGGTAACCACTATGCATGGTGGAGCCCTGCTCTCCTGAAGATGGATGAACACCTGCTTGCCCATTGGAAGGGGTGAATTAATTCCTTGCTTTGCGTGTGTGGCTTTTGCTTTCCCTGTTAAACTGTCTCTGTTCAACTCATAGGATTTCTACCTTCTACTTTACCAGTTTGCTCCCTGGTCCTGCTAGTGGGGAAAAAAATTAAGAGGCCTGGGGTTAAAGCACAACAGAGAGAAAAAATATGAAAAGCTAAACCCACCCTTCAATTGTCTTTGTCCTTAGTCATCCAGAGTTTGAACTGGAGCTACTGTTTGAATGGGTTGAGCAGGACTGAAATACTTCTGACAGAAATTCTTGTGTTGGCTGACTCAGTGGATGTTGGCCAGCTTAGCTTCTGCGGCACAAATAGGAACTCCTGTGCTTTAACAGGTTTTGACTGAAGTAGGGTTTTTTTGAGTACAAGAAATAGCAAAGGTCTGATATCTATTTCTGTAGTAAAAGATGGTGATGAAAAGGTAGAAGATGGGTTCAACCTGTGTATGACAGTCTTTCAGAGTAAGTCTTCTAGTCCTACAGCTTCAGAAAAACAAGCCCAGTGAGCCAGGCTTGCACGACTCAATCTTAAGTCTTAAGCTCAGAGGAGAACTGGCCATCTGTTTCAGGTTGTTTATAATAGTCAGCATTTAAATAACTTCATTCTATGCCAAAATTTTGCATCCTGTGTACCCCCACCAGTTGGGCTGAGCTGATGCAAAGAATAGAAAACAGAATTAAAAAGCACTTTGGCAGTCTGTACAAAAATGAAGTGTTATAAGTTAATGTTACTATTCTGTGCCTCATGCCCACTAACACTTCCAGTAAGCTTGAAGCATTCATTATGTGAGATTTCCTGGTTGTGAGACAGTGTTACCCTCTGTATGACAGATTGTGCGAAGAAGGAAGGTAAGAGTTTAACTCACGAGGTAATGGATGAAAGAAATTCAATATAAACAAATTTGAATGGCAGTAGAACACTTGATGCATGAAAATGACTCTAAAAACTGATTTAACAAAGAGATTGGATAGGGTGGTAATTTGGGAAAAGTGAAGTTGATGTAGCATGTGTTGACATAGCTTGACATGGTTTTCTTTTGTTTGCTGCTTTTTTTTTTTTTGAGGTCATATTTCTTTTCATAAACCAGGTGGTATGGTGCACAGGGTGCTGGGTATCTGGTGTGTCAAAACTTGATGTTGAATGCATACAATTTCTGTGAAGAGCAGATAGTCTAAATATTTTCAAAGCTAGAATAAATGATGGGTCTGGACTTGCTTATTTTTGAACTTCAGTTGTCTCCCGATCAAAGCAAGTGTTCTTAAAGTGAGATTTTTTTTTTTTTTCTTGCAGAGAATAAAATTAGGAACTTTTTAGAAGTCTCTTATGTGACAATTTATCTGCTTAGAAATGGATGAGATTGTTAGTACTGACACATGAAAGGTGAAAGGAAACCTACTTGAAGAAAAAGCTTGTCTCTTGCAGCATTTCTAGTGCCGGAGGTACCAGAGCAGTATAGCAGGAAGCAAATGGTTTGCCGTAGATTTGAGACATAAACTGGTGATGCTGGTAATTATCAGTAACTCTTGATGCCTGTAAATGGCTACTGCTTACCACTGCCAAATTTGAGATTCCTCATGTTTGTGCAAACACTATACAGTTGGACTTTTGAAACTCCAAGTGTAAAGAAAGTTATCTTTTGGTCATGTTTAGACTTGCAGGTGAAATGTCAGGGGTTATTGGTATGAAAAGACACAAAAGAACTGTAAGGCTGTTTGGGGTTTCACATGATAATGCCCTTGGTAGTTAACCCAGAGTTGTGGGGGTTTTGTTCCAATTTCTGTCTTTTGGTGTATGTGTACTGCTTGTAAAGGTGCAAGGGGTCACTGTCAAGCTCCTACACTTAGTACGGTACCCTGTGGTTCTCTTCTGTGTCAGAAGTGAAAGAAGTGCTTTTAAAGCACTTATAATGGGGAGAAAAAAGATTTTGGATTAATGTCATAGCAATGCCAAACATAACATCCTGAGTAATAGTATGTTGGATTTGCATTGTTAACAACTGACATCAGATATAGTCTGTGTTCTGCCCACCTTTCAAGGAAACTCCTTGCAGGTAGGTCCTGGGGATTGCTGTTTAGGTCTTCTGGATTCTGGTTCCTTGTCAAGCCACTGAAATGAGAAATATTCTGTCACAGCAGGGAGAGCTCTCAAATGACTTTTGCCCACAGTGGGAAGTTAGAAAATTACTTATCACTTAAGAAGGGGAACATTGTCCTGAAGTTATTAACTCTTCAAAACTTGACCAAAAGACTCTGATGGTGAAGTAGCTGGGGAGTGATAGTGGAGGGTTGAGTCTGTTGTATTACACTTTTTAAATGCTGTAAATTTTACTAAAGTGCTAAGTTAGTGGCCAGTGGTTTCTGACAGAATTGTTAGGATTGGAAGGGACCTCTAGAGATCATCTAGTCCAAACCCCTGCCAATGCAGGGTCACCTTGAGCAAGTGACACAGGAATACATCCAGGTAGGTTTTGAATGTCTCCGGAGAGGGAGACTCCATGATCTCCCTAGGCAGCTTATTCCAGTGATCTGCCACCCTCAATGTGAAGAATTTCTTTTTCATATTGAGGTGGAACTTCTTGTGTTTTAGTTTGTGGCCATTGTTCTTTGTCCTACTGCTGGACACCACTGGAAAGAGTATGGCACCATTTTCTTGTCACATGCCTCTTAAATATTTATATGCATTAAGGAGATCCTCTCTGTCTTCTCTAGACTGAGCAGGCCAGGGTCCTGCAGTTTCTGTTAATAATAGAGGTAGTCCATACCCCTGATCATCTTGTTGTGCTCCACTGGACACTCTACAGTTGCTGAGACACTTCTGACTAGGCAGGCTGTAAAGGTTGATAAATGATTTTTAAAGATGTAAATGAAACTTTCAAATATATAAGTGTTGGAAACCAGGATTCTGTGTATTAGAGGGCACCCAGCATCCTAGAGCTCACATGATGAAGATTTTGTTGATTTCTCACTTATGATTAAATTGTATTTTTATGGTTTAACATTTGATGTCAGGTCTGACTTGGAACATCCTTCGCTATGCTTCTTGTAAATATTAATAATGCTAAGTTGTTGAAACTTCAGTTGATTTTTTTCTCTTAAAGCTTTCAGGAGTACTTGTGTTTTAGCTAGAAAAACTTGATGAACATTTTCTATTTTGTAGTCTTGTGTTTGGGGGACACAGCTTCAGGAGGTGAAGGAGTTTATTTTATAGAGGTGGTAGGTAGTAAGAACATTTACCTCCATAATGGACTCCCAAGATCCCATGATTATGTGCAGTTGCATCACGGAATCAGAAATACTTGGCTGAAAACCAGAAGGAACAAGCAGTCCCAGAAGCAGATTGCTCCTTGAGGTGAACAGAATCTCTTGGGTCAGCTTACACCAGTGCAGTTTATTCTGGATCAGGTAATCCAGTTGTGGTAGGCTTGCAAAATAATTGATGCCTCTTTCCTCCTCTTTGCTTTTCAAGTGATCTCTCTGGCAGCTGAATCACTTATACTGCTTATTGCTTAGTTCTGTTGAAAGATTCCTGCTGCTGCTTTTCTGTGCCCTTTCTCAGTAAATGCAGAAATCCACCTTCAGAATCATACCTCTTTTAAGTGCTTCAGAGAAGATTCTTGCTAGTAATGTTAGTTTGTATAGCTAATCCACTTACTGTAATGGTTTCTGTAGAGAAATATAGCAATCTGTATTTTGCGTAAGCAAATTAGAATGTAACAGACTGGTGTGACAGTTGGGAGACCTCCACCACTTATTGTTTTTTAAAATATTGGAAATAAGAGTAATTTTTGTGGTTTCTTTTTTCCCCTCTCCCATTTTATATTCGTTTTTGAGTGTTCAAAGACTGTTAATCATCTGACACTTTTTCTGTTGGTTTTGGGAACCTGTGGGAAGTGGTAGGGGAAGAAATACTTGCTACCTTTGTGTTGTAAATGGCTGTGAGGAAGGGCTTCACTGAACAGCTAGTTTGTTTCTGGTTTTGGTTGGGTTTTTTTGGTTTTTTTTTCTAATTTTGGATGAATAGAGCATAAAGTGGTTTTGGTACTGTGTGAAAAACTAAAGAGGGGCAGAAAAGAGAGCAATTCTGGGGGAAACAATCTAATTTTAGCCTTGTAGTGCTTGAGCACATACTGAGAAATTTCCAAAATATCTATTAGAGTCTCCTCAGCTGGAAGACTGTTTGGAGGCACTGGTGCTGTGTGCTACTATTTGATGTGTGGTTGATTTACTTCTTTTCCTTGATGTTCACTTGTCGGGTTTATTTTAAGGGTACTGACTTAATTGTACGTTTTCTTTGACTAGTGAAGTAGAAAGTTCAACACTCTCTGTACTTTAGCACAAACAACAAAAAAAAGGTAGTTTATTGTTAAACTTCCTGAGAGAAAATGCTTTTTGGTCCTTGCTAATATTTTTTCCCCAGTGGATTTGTGAATCTTTACGTATGTTAAATACTGCTGTGAAAGAAGAGTACAGCTGCTAATTGGTGAAGTTTCTTGTTTTCAGTGTATCACTTCCTTTTTTAGCAGGATTGGGTTGGGAAATCTTCCCTCTTACTGATTTTTCTTTAGATAGTGCTTTTTTGGAGCACTTTGTATGAATCGGGCATTGTCAAAGCTGAAGACATTGAGTAGCTTCTGATGCTTCTCCTGCACCATCTCCTTTCCCTCTTTCCCTTCTGACATAGGAGGAAGAAGGTGAAGCTAATGCATTTAACTTGATTTTTAATACTTAGGTTTACTCACTGTGCTTTTTGATTTATGTATTTGATGTACTGTTCTGTTCAGGACTGGATAACTTGCAGTCAGATACTTGGGAGACACTCTGGTGACCAAGTGTTCCATTAGACTGTAAAAATGCACATAAAATTTTGGAGGAGGATATGAATGAAGTTCCTAATGTAAGCCTGGTCTTAATCACTTCCATAAAAACATACTAGTATATTAAAGGCCAGTTGATGACTTCCAATTGTTAATAATAAACTACTTAATCTCAGGACTGAAAAATTCCTGGTGAGAAGAACTGTCAATATTCCAAAGTCTTAACCTTGAGTTTAATAATCTGTCACTCAAACTTAGCATGCACTATACACGTCTATTCAACCTAAATAAAACTTTTACACAGCTCTGTGTGGGAATCCCTAAATGATTCCTTTTGTGTGTAAAGGTAATACATGAATCTGTTCTTAACCAATATTTAACCAAGTTGCATGAAGACCTGGTGTTTTTCGATCACCCATAGTCACCACTTGTAAAGATGAGCTTGGAAGTCTTGCGGAGGCAGCTCAGGATGCTTGTCTGATTTCAGTGCGGCTGATTAAAGTCTGAGTTACCTTTGCAAGAACCTGAAAACTCTTGTTCAGTGTTTAAAGCTGGTGAGTACTTCAAGGATCAAGGAATGCAGACGTTCTCTGCCAGCAGCCAGCTGTCTGAACATACCTGGTAGCATACCCTGCCTGATACCCTCTTGATAATATTTCCAAGACATTACAGTTTGGGGAGGGGCAGTTTGTCTGTGGTGGTTTTGCACGCTTAGCTGCAGTACAGAGATCATTCAGTAGCTGATGCTGAGTACAGCCAACTGAAGGATGCTGGAAACTTGGAGGGTGTTCAGCCACAGAGCTCTGGCATTTGTATTATGGTAATAGGCTTTTCTTTTTGGTTCATTAGATGCAGCTGCAGTGAATTAGAACCAGGTTAAGTAAACTAATCTGCTTTGAATGCTCTAGGTATTTTTGTCAAAAGTTACAGACTTGCTTTCTTTTCAGGTCCCTATTGCAAAGAGTGGATAGTTATGGAAGCTAAACACACTTTAAAGAAGATAGTTTCTGAGTTTGAACTATGTTAGTTCTAAAAATTATCTCAACTTGCTTTTTTTTTATGCAAAGGATAAAAATCAGCTGAGGAACTGGTAGTTTGGAGACATCCATGTGATTTCTCTAACCTCTGATACTTAACAATCTAAAAATAGTTGCCATATGGGATGTCTGTATTGTGAGGACAGCCTCTGCTAGTTGAGAACCTTTCTGTGTTTAAGCACTTTCTGTGCCTAAACATTTTTAGCTATTTCTTTTCTAAGTGAAGTTGTCATATGGTTTTAAATCAGAGCTGCTGTCATTGTCCACAGATCTAGGAGGAAAGGGAGTTATTTTCTCTGAATTTAATAGGGATGGTTATGGCACGATTATGTCTTGGATTGTTTCTGTACTGGGTGTTTCAGATCTCAGTTAAAAACAAACAGATGTTACACCAGTGAAAAATGCTGCAAATTAAGACTAATACCTGGCTTGTTTGTTTCAGGCCTTTCTGTTACAATTGTTTAACCTTCTAGCAACTGAGCAACTTCTGAGCAACTGAGCCTTTGTAGGTCCAGTGGGTATTACTCAGAGATGTGCCGGCCAGACCCTACTTCAGTAGTAGTTCTTCCTCCTATAGGGAGTTCAGAAACTGCTGAGAAAAGTAAGGGAATACTTGATACTTGGTTATACTGGCTCCATTTTCCAGTAAGCTGTTGAATGCAAACCAGGTAATTCTTACAGTGCAGTTGGGAGTCCTTTCAAGATGTGCAGTAAAGAAAGCAAAATCAAACTTGTAATAGGTTATAATTAGTATATGTAGTGTCTGGTATCTTTCTGCCAGGAGATTGTGGTAAGTTTGGAAGATAAGTTACTAATAGTCTACTTTATGCAAAAGGAAAAATTACTGTATTACAAGCTCTTTTCATAATCAGTCAAATGATGCTTGATGGCAGGTTGTCAGTGTCAGAATGCTGACGTTCCTGATCTCATCGTCTTTGTCCCTGTGTCTCCCAATGTGATAAAGTGACTTGTAGGTTTGTGACTTTACCTTTGACTTAAACTTCTTAAGCCTTTCCATACACTGACTTTTTATAAGTCTTCTAAACATCAGGCTCCAGAGCTTTGGTGTGGGTGAATGAACTTCTGCAGTCACAAGTTTCAAACTAGTGTTCTTTTAATATTTTTTCTATGAATTTGTAGAATCATTAACGTTGGAAAAGACCCCAAGGTCAGTGAGTCCAGACTTCGACCAAACCACCATGTGAACTAAACCGTAGGACGAAGTGCCACGTCCAGTGATTTCTTGAACACTTCCAGGGATGGTGATTCTACCTCCTTGACTAGCCCATTCCAGTGTATAACAATGCTTTTCAGTGAAGAAATTCCTCTTCATGTCCAAGCTGAACCACCTCCCTGGCCCCTCTTAAGGCTGTTTCCCCTTGTCTTGTCACTAGTTGCCTGGAAGAAGAGGCCAAGCCCTTCCTGGCTACAGTCCTCTCAGGTAATTGTGGAGTGATAAGGTCTCCACTGAGCCTCCTTTTCTTCAACTCCCTTGGCTGCTCCTCATAGAATTAGTCTCTAGACCCTTCCCTAACTCTGTTGCCCTTCTCTGGACACACTCCAGCACTTCAGTGTCCTTCTTACAGTGAGGGGCCCAGAACTGGACACTGTTGAGATGGGGCTTCACCAGCCCCGAGTACAGCGGGGCAAGCACATGGACACACCATTTCTGATCCAGGCCAGGATGTCACTGGCTCTTATGGACGCCTGGGCACAGTCTTGGCTCATGTTCAGCTGCTGTCAACCAGCACCCCCAGGTCACTTCCTGCTGGGCAGCTTTCCAGCCATTCTTCCCCCAGCCCAAGTGCTGCCTTGGGCTTGTTGTGGCCCAGGGGCAGGACCTCGCACTTGGCCATTAGCCATCGAAACAGCCTGTCCAAATCCCTCTGCAGAGCCTTCTTACCCTTCAGCCAGATCAACATTCTCACTCAAGTTAGTGTTGTCTTAGAACTTAACTGGGAGGTGCACTTGATCCTCTCATTGAGATCATCAGTAAAGACACTAAGCATGAGTGGCACCAGTACTGGGCCCTACAGAAGTCTCAGTGCTGGTGAGCTGTCAATTGGATGTGGTGCTGGGCAGCTGGTGTGCTCTGTGTTCCCAGAATAGAAGAGCTGTGAAGTTACAAGGTCTATGGACTTTTAGGTAGTGGCAATGTCTTGAAGAAACTGACCTGTGTGTACCTTTTGACAGTGCATTTTGTGCAGTATTTATGCAGTAAGAAAAGCTTAAATTCCTTTTTCCTTATTTGTGCTCTGAGGAGGCATACTTGAACGTATTTTTCTCCTACTTTGCCCAAAATCAAAGCAAGGAATAAACTTTTGAAGGTTAAAAGTCGAGCACTGACTGAAAGGTATAAAAGGTATAAAATGTCTGCAGACTGAAACAAGTAGATGAAAATCCTGTTTGACTTGTTGCTTTAAAAATGACCTAATGACCCTGTGTTTTTTAGTGTTGTATCTGTATAATGGGACAACGAAATTCGATTTTGATCTTTGAGGCAGAGATGGGTCACTGATATCAGGGCTCCAAGCATTAAAGGTGCTGGTCTTTGTTTTAGAAAATGGGCTGAAAGTAGTTACCTGTGGTGCAAAGAAGAAAAATCCTGGCTTTGTGGCTCTGGGACAGTATAGTACTTAGCTCAGATTTTGCCCATCCCAGGAGTTCATTTCCAGAAGTGGGTGATTCCTATGCCAAAGCCCTTATGTTCTTAGTTACACTGTTCTTTTAAATACCTACATTTAAAATGTGGGCAGAAAAGTTTAAATTAGAAGCCTGTCTATCTGAATAGTGGGATCTAAATACTTTTCTTTCTGATAGGCCTTTTAGAGCTAGACTGGGCTGACACCCAGGGAAACATACTTCTCAAACTAATCTGCTTCTATCATAATTAGAAGAAGGTATTCCAGTGTAATATGGATGGCACTTTTTTTGGCAATGGACTCTATGAAAAGTTCAAATCATACAAACAAAAGCAGACAATGCGAATAATGTAACTTCTACCTCTTTAACTGTTTTGGCCCTTCCTTTAATGGGAATATATGACATAGGACAGTGAGAGTTCATATCTGAGCAAGGGTGAAAGTTGCTGCTTTTTTGGAAGTAATTCAGGATGAACCAATGTAAAATCTGGGGTTCCTCTCTTTGTCACTTTTTATGCTGCAACATTCCTCTGTCTGTTTAATTTTGAGGTATTCCTCAACACTTGAGAAGTCAGCTGTGGGTGCCATGGCAAATAATATGATCTGACAGGTCTGCTACAAAGGGTGCCAGAGATAAACAAAGACTTAACTTTCTGACCTCAAACTTTTGTGCTGTGTCAAAGCAGATGCCCTTCTGTCATGCTTCAGATTTGGTGCTTTTCTATAGTGAGATGGTAATAAAAATATGCAAAAAAAAATTTCAACTGTATAGAAAGAAAGAATATCCTAAGTCAGGTATCATCAGCATCATATCTTTCACCTGGTAATGTTCTCAAAGTAATTTTTGTACTTCTGTTTGTGGGGGGTTTTTTCCAAGCTCTTCTTTTGTCCTCTACCAGGTATTACAGGGAGATTTTTGGGTCATTGGTGATTTTGAAGAGCTTCATATGTGTTGATAGAGGGTAGAAAAGTGTACATTTATTCAGAGCTGTGTGCTGTTGGTGTGAATTTATCCTTGCTGTCGTGCTATCTTGAAACTTCTCACCAGCTCTTTTGCAAACAATTCACTTGATTTTCCTTTGATATTAAAGCTTGAAGATGTACTCAGGAGAATAAAATAAGTTGGCAAACATACAACTCAGAAGTATTTGGGAGCTCTGCTACAGTGATGTACTTTTGTGACTTCTGTTTCTCTTCTCTTGCTAACGAATTAGGCATATAATTAATTGTGAAGTGCGGTATTAGTTCAGTTTTTTGATGCAATGATAAATCTCATAAGACAGTGAAATCAGCTTTTCAAAACCAATTTGAAAGAAAATTGCCTCATCTAGAGTTTGTTAAAAAATTTAGATTTCTGTAATACATATGCACAGTGTTAAGACATAAATGTCTACTGCATAGAAGTTGAAGTTTTAATAGGTTTGGGTATAATACTTAGCAGAGGATAATACATGAAGTAATAAAGCATGAGAGTCAAATTAAAACATGTGGATTAGCCCATGTAAGAAACAAGGTATATTATTAAGTCAGTTAAAAAACCTAAAAGTGAGAGACTAAGTACAGCTTTTCATGAAGGAAAAAAATAGAAGAGGTAGAACATATGGAAGCCAAATGGTCCCAGAAACTTCATATTTATGGACAGAATGATAGGAAACTGACTAGCAGTTTTAGTGATGATGTATTAAATTCCTGAAAGTTTTAACAAAGGGTTCTGGTATCTTGACTGCTGTGTTTCTCTGTCCTTGAATTCATATTTGTGCAAAGATTCCCATTACCAGAGGTCAGAAACCTTGAGACTTGGACAAGATTTTAGTGCTGACTGAAAGCAAGAGAGAAATTATTTTAAAGTAGGAAAACCTTAAAGTATTCATTGCTCTACATTTTTAGTTGGATTATAGAAATAAAGATTTCTGCACATAAGTCAGCACAGCATATGGATCTGTCATGTTATTTCTGTGTTGCATTATTCATTACTCATGATATATCAGGATAAAGAAATAAAAGTTCTTATCTGGTGTGGGAAGCCTTTGTACTGCTTTCATGGAACCACAGTGACTTCCTACTCCAGGTGAGGCAGGAAGGGAGAAGTCATGGCTGTCCTTAGGCTTATTTTTTTCTAAAAGATGTGATTATTCAGATCTTAAGAATGCTTCTTGGAGACTGAATAGTCAGTCTTTATTTGTAATAGATTTTCAGAGTAAATTGGCCTTGGCTGTATGGTTTTTATATTAGTTCATTATGAGTTGATAACAAGAATGGCTTGTTGATATCTTCACTCTTTATGGTTGATCTGAAATCTTATTTAAAGAAGCAATTAAAATGGAAGCCTTGTAACTATAACTGAAGTGAGAGCTTTTCTTGACTGAAGAGGGCAGAATATGCAGACTGGAAGTGTTTTGATTTGAACACTGCTCTTTGTGTTCTTCCAACCCTTCATACCCACCTGTGAAAAAAAAAAAAAAGGCAGCTCAAGTCAGTTGTTACCACAAGGTCCTGTTTTTTGCCTTATGTGCTCCTTTGATGCCCTTCACCAAAGAGCGAAAGTAAGTATTGAGTATTCAAATAGTGTTTAACCTCTGGAAGATGTGATCCTAAGCCATGGAAGCAATTTTGGACATCATATTGAAAGCTGTTGAGGTAGCTTGATTGCTGTCATATTTTCTGTAGTGCTGAATATATGGCAAACCCCAGTACATCTTGCCCCGTGTTGCTAGTTGAGCTCTTGTATTAAGGAAGATCTCTTCTTCCCCTTAATAAGGAGAAGTCTGTTTTTCTGACTTTTTTGTTTTTAAATTTGTGAATCTCTTCAGTCAGACAAACCGGTTTGCTTCTTCCTGTCTGTTAGTAAAAGGACAGATTTTGAAAATGCCATTGGGGCAGGAGGATGTAATTGCAGTGGGAAAGGGGGAAAAGTTTTACACAGCCTAACTGGAATACTGAGGTAAATGCTGAAAAGTTGAAGTAGGCATCCTAGCCAGTTCAAGTGGATGTTGAGTTTGAAACTCTTCAACCTATCAAGATACTGTATTTGAAGAGTCATCAAGTTATCTTCTCTCACCCTATTGAATCTGCTTTCTTCTGTTAGTGGGCTCAAGACATCTGCAGATGTATAAGGCTGAAGGGAAGTATCTGCAGTAAGATGCTGTTGTTACCTCTTGAAGACTATATATGCATTTTGACAGAGTTGCTTTTCCTTGGAGAGCACTTTGCTAGAAGGCTTAGAGCTAACAGGAGACTGGAATAGCAAATAAGAGCGAAAAACCTAGTTTGCAAGATTTTGTGACTGGTAGGGTGCAGTTGAAAAGTCTTTCCTCTTAAATAACAGTTTTATTTAGAGTATTGATCAAGTCTAGATTATTTCATGGATTGCTTATTTGAGGCTGGACAACTGTTTGTGTGATAGTTTTGGTGGAACTCTGGCTGAACTGATTAAGTATTGGCTGTGTTCAAGTGGGCCTGACTTGACACTTAGTTAAATTTCAAATTTAACAAAAGTAATCATTTTCCCTCTACTGGCTTTGAAGGTTTTTTTATATGAAAGAGGGCAATGAAGAGAGAGGATAACTTTGTGCTAATTAATAATGCATGTTGATGCTATCTTGCTCAGGGAACAAGTTATCTTGGTAGAAGTGGTTGTGTGTCTAAATCGACCTGAATAATGAGGAACACAAAAATGGTTACGCTTCATTGGAGTCTCACTTTAACTTATCACTTAATAGGCTATTTCTTTTCTTACAGAAGACTTAGAGTTCTTTCTAGTATGGTTTCTAAGATAAATTAGCCTGTGTGTTTCTCTCCCTTTACCCCAGCTGATGCAATAATCAGTAATTGCGGTTAGAAGAGTTCCTGTGTTGTCTCTAGACTATTCCACTGTCACTCACCTCGTTGTGCTCCCCTCCCCCCCCCCCCCGAACTGCTTGAAAATATTTATTGGCTGTATTCCTAATAGTAGTTTCAGTGGGGCATTGTTTAGAGCAGTGTTAGAATACTCTTAAGTATTTTGTAAGAATGTTAAGAGTTTCGAAAAGCATTTCATACGGAGTGGAGACTTTTTAATCGGTGTGTATACATTTTTAATGTTCCCTAGTATCTTTGCTTTTATTCCTTCTGTCCTTTTAATGTCCTTTCATGCCTGTACTAATGGCTATATCTTGCTCAGCTGTCTGCAGTTGTCCACTTGTCTTCTCATTGGAGTGCACAAATCTACCTTGCTGCCTCTTTGTCCTTGCTTGGAACTTCTGCAGATTAACTTTTGCACCACCAATCAGAAGGGTGAATTGCAATCCTTTTTCCCTACATCCTGTGTGATTTTTTTTTTTTTCTCATGTGCATCTTCATTCTTAACTGACTGTGACTTTGAGGCCAAGGTATAGAAGTGTTAGGTTGTCTTACTTGTTTAGTGATTCATTCAAGAATCAGGGTGAAAAGTTTCCCCTTCTAACCTCCCACTTTTGAGATCTTATATAGTTGCTTTTTACTTTTGTATGGGAATCCTGCTTTCTGGTCTTAGTTGCCTGTGTTCATACCAGTAACTTTCAGTTAATTGAAAATTTTGAAACCACCTTATTATCAGAGGAATTATGAGTTTTCTGTGAGGCTTCTTGGTCTTTGATCTGTGTTTTATCAGAGTTCTTCCGTATAACTTTGCATAAATAAAGAGGTACTCTTTTGGTTGGTTCTCTTGAGCTGTATGAGTTCTCTCCTCAAGCAATACCCTGATCTGGTTTGTGCTGCAGAGTTTTAAGTAGTGCAATAAAGGAAACAACAAATGAATGGACAAGCAAGCGGGAAGGGCTAAGAATGGAGAAATGCTGGTTTTATACTATTAAAGACAAAATGAAAATACAGATGAATAAATAAGCATTGTTTAGCCTGTTTGTACAGGCTCACCAGGTTGTGCTGTTAATGTGTGGACAGTAGAGTAACCATCATGCTTTCCTTGACAGCTATCTTTCCTGCAGGGAAACTAAAAGAATGAATAGTGTTTTGTTCTGATAGGCAAGGTTCTGGACTGAAGAGATGCCCTCTGGCCTATATGTGCCTTTAACCATAAGAAGTGTGGGATATTCTGGTAACCTGTGTAATGGGTTTTGCATATGCCAGATTGAACAGCTGCTGTTATCCCTTACTGTTTTTTTTTGAGCAAGCAAACCCTTATTGCTTTTTTGAGTATGCATGAATTAATACTGTGCTTTCATGCATTTCATGAATCATCAAATAATGAAGTTTTTTTTTTTTTTTAAGGTGTTTGGGGTGGGAAGGGGGGGGGGAGTTTTGTGCCTGAGGCAGTTGTGTAAGGACATTGGCTTGATTAAAAGCACTATCCCACTTCCACAGGGTCTGCTTCTTATTGACCTTCTCCCTTCACCCAGATTGTAGCCTTTCCTGCTGGGTGCTCACCCCCTTTGTCTACGCGGATCAGAGGTTTTGCCACCACACCCAAAACCCTCCTCATCTCCCTTGGCCAAGGGGTGCAAACCCAGACGAGCAAAGCACTCTGTTGCATTTGCAAATGTCCCATTGTTTTGATAATTAAACATTAGCATTTCAGCCTCTCAGGGAAGTATATAGCTTAACCAGGGCAGGCATCTGTGCAGTGATTTTTTTTTTTGTGTGTGTGTGTGGTGTCTGTAATAGAAATAGAAATAAATTCTGTGTATGAAACCTATGTGAAATTACTTTTTGCCCCCTTAGTGGCAGGGGTGCACAGGTATGAATCAAAGAGGTGGTAGGAAGATTTTGGTCAGAAGTGTGAGGCACTAAAGGTTTCTCCCTAGCATATATACATCTGTGTGTGTGTGTGTGTATGTATATATGCAGGTGAGGTGGTGATGGTGGTTGAAGGCTTGTTTTGTCACCTCCTTGGTTCTGTTGCAGCACTGCCAGGATCCCGCCTCAACTTGCATTTTCAGCTAAGCATGAACAATTCAATATGTTACACAACAAAATACATGTGTTGCAGGAAAATTGATAGCCCACTGTGACTGCTGTTTTCCCCATCTTCATCTTGCTACCTCTGCTTTGTTTTCTAAACCTCTCATATAAAAATCTACTGTTACAATTGGAACTATTGTATGGCAACCAGAACTAATTGCATAAATCATATGGCTTTTGAACTCCTGATATCTTTGCTCTTGAAAAACAAAAAGCCTACCTGTTGTTTTTTTTTTAACCTTTCTCATGACTGCAGCCAATTAGAAACTGGGATTCAGTTAATGCTATAAATAGTGTTTAAGAGTGTTTGGGTTTAAAATCTTAACTGTGCCTGGTGAACAAAAAGTGAGCTTGAGAAATAGATGACTCCCGTGCACTGTATGTTAACAAAAGGAATTACTCAGTTTGCTGAACTGAACAACTTTGTCTTTAGCTCTGTTTTCTTTCATCATTGTAAAGAAGGAACAGATTTACTTGGTCACCTTGACTTTGTTCCCCTCTTAATTTGAATGCTTTTTAAGACAAGGTTACATTTACTCAGTAGGCATAGAACCCTGTTTACTGAACTCAGTGTTTTCATAGGTTTTGAATAGAGTAATTGCTGAATTAGTTTAATAACCTAAAGTGTAATACTGTTTCTGAAGCTAATAGTCAAAAACTGAATTAGGTTTTTTTAATGGTACTAAAGTTTCTTCAGTAGTTCAGAACTTTAAAACTTAAGTTGCAGACTACTCACAGCTCCAATTCTCTGGTAATATGCTGTTTTAGTATGCTGTTTAGGCACAAAACTTTCAGAAAACCTAATTTATTTTTTCTGTGATATAATTAGCCATACTATTTTGTTTATTTTTGATTTTTGGGGTTTTTTTTAGGTCGGTTAGAAGTGTAAATAAAATAATAAGAACTCCTCCAGTTTTCCAAACTACTTGTAAAAGAGCAGTCTGCAGCTGTGAAAATAACAAAAATGGTCAGAGAATTGCTAAAGCAAAATACGGTTTGGAGACATAGTGGTGTGGTAGAGAATTGAATTGCACATTGATTCAACTATGTTATAGAATTCTTCAGTAAAGATGGATGTGTTACACAAACTGGAAGTACCTCAAATGAGAGGTGCTCCTTTCTTTTTCTGGTAAGTGCTGCAGTGCTCGAGAATGGTGAAGTCTGTCATGAGTACGCAGAAGGCCTGTACATACAAGTAAGCTGTCCTATTGAAGTTTTGCCTCTATAGCCTGTGGTTCACGGGAAGCAAATAATCCATGTGGTTACACTGCTTTGAGAGCCATAGAGATCCAAATGCCTCTTACACACATCAGTACAGTCCCTGTAGGACAGAAAATTTTGGAGAGTGCTACTTTAACGCTTTCTCCTTAATAAAGCTTGTCTGGATTTAAAAGAAGTTGGTTGAGACTTTTAGGTTTTCTTCCTGTGATAAGCAGTTAATGAAATTACTTGGCTGTAAACAACAGAGAGCTTCAGCAGTGCAGTTGTCACTCTTGGCTTTGGGTTGACACCAGAGAGAATGGTGTGCAAGCTTGCAGTTGATACCAAAGCATCAGTATTTTGCATAAAGAGATAACTGATGGTCTTTATTAACTTAACTTAGAAATAAAGATCAGATATGAAGTCAGCTAACCGTATGAACTTAGTAGCAAACTGAAATGAAAAGTAATTTTCACCATTTTAAAACAGAAACAGAGGAAGTCTTGAAGTACATCTTTATAAACCCTAGATGCACCAGCCCTCTGAAACCTGTCTTTTTAAATCGAATTTAGACTTGCCTTTTCTTTTAACCAAGAGCAGGGAAGTAGTCTCAAACTGTGGCAAGAATCAGAAGTTTTTCTATTTGTGCCTGTTGTTCCTACTGTGGTTGTATTTCACATCCAAACTACTTGTAATCATCTGCTAATGGCCTATTAGCTTTTGTGGTATCCTCCTAGCACTGTTCAATGTAAATCCAATTGGATTTGCAGCAGTTTTTTGGTTAAAACAAAGAATGTTCTTGGGGACAAAAATACCCTTATGAAAAACACTTCTGTATTTTACCCCAGTTATTTCACTTGAGAAATCCTTGACTCTATTGCCAGTTGTATATCCAGTGGTACTTTTAAACGGCTATTGCAAGGCAACATAGTGAATATCATCTGTGCAAGATTCTAATTAATTTTTAAAACCTAGAATTTTAAGAACAGACTGGATTCTAACAAGGTAGTTTGGTGTAGTTTTTTTCTGTGGGCTGGGAAAGAGTTGCATGTAAGGGGAGCTGTCTTTCAGGGGTGCATGGTCATCTTATGTGCTGATGGAAAATCAACTTACTGTGTTTTCTTTCTTTTCTCTTCAGTCTTGAAGATTTAAAATTTCCTTTGTGATACAATTTCTTTTAGGCATGGTGTGGTTCTGGAGGTAGTTTCCAGGGTAGATGCAGGGGTAACCAGACTGTATTATCTTTTAAATCTTCTTAACAATAATCTTATTTCACATAAGAAAAATAATTTTAGAACTGAATTTGGAAAGATTAGATTGGAATTGCCTCAAATCCAATTAAGCCACACTGCATGGACGTGCTGGGAATATATAAATGCAATTACTGTAAATTTGTACAAACTGATTTGTTGCATTATCTTGCTAATCTAACATACGGTACTTTTTGTGTCCATATTGCAGACGGCAACTCCAAACTAACATGGCAGTCAGACTGTGTGATGTGGCTTCTCTGCTTAGAAGTGGTTCGTGGGCAGCAGAGCCTTGGACTGGGGTCTGTGGGATTTTTCTTAAATTCTGTAGGCTACTTTTTTACATGTTAATAGTGCTGAGGCCATACCAAAGTCTTTAAATCTCCCATTTGGAATGCTAACTTGTTCCATTATAGGCTGTAGGTTGTGTTCTTATTTGTGAGAGCCTAGAGCACACTGACATACCAAGACAACTTTTTCTATAATATGGTGATCTCCTGTAGAAATTACACTGCAGTGGCTTGCCTTTCTTCTAATGTCAATTAGATTTTAGTACTAATTCAAAATACCTGGTGGGTAATTGAAGAGGAGTATTGTACTAAAATGGTTTTGGTATGGTCTGAATACTAAGTTGCAGTAACTTTGAAAACCTGTATACTGTGTGTTTATGATTACTATCTTAAAAGTATATTTACCAGTTGTATTCTAAGAAATTGTTAGAAACTGTAAATTTCTCATTCTATTTTTCTGAGTGAAAAATCTTTAGTGCTTTGTGCGTTGTCTGTTATGAACAGTTCTATTAAACCTATCAATGGAATATGCATTATTTGTAAAACATATTAATATCACTTTATTCAGAGCAGATGGTTCTAGAGCTGAGAAATGCTGTAATTTTCAGCGCACACAGGCTACTTCAGCTGTTCACTTGAATGCTGGCTTAGGATCCTGTTCTTGCCACCTGAACATGAAAACAAAAGTGCAATTAAGTGAATTGTTTGCTGTCCTTGCTAAATCCTGCGCATTTTGATCGGTGAACACATTAAATTTGAAAGTAGAAGACAAAAAGGGGAAAAAGCAATCCGAGAGAGCCTCAGTTGGAGCACAGCATTTGTGACTACTACCTCTACCAGATATGCTTGTCTTTTGAAAAGTAATTTATCTTAACTGGGATCATCTCCTTTATCATCTTTTCAGTGGACTTGTTCTATCGGTGGCAGGAGCAGGTTATCCCTTGGAGTTTGTCACAAGAGAAGAAAATATTGTTCCATTTGCAGCTCTTTAAGAAAACTAGATTATGCATTTGTAATAAATGTTCTTAGCAGATGCATCCCTTTTTTGCATTGTGGTGTAGTAACCTCTTGTAAAACTCTTCTGTATGTGGAACATGGAAATATGTTCCCAGGAATATCAGAAATGTACGTTTAGAAATTCATCTTTTACCCCCTCATATTTTTAGGAAGTTCAGTTATGTATTCCCTGAGTGTAGATGACCTAATCAGCTGTTTGGGTATGCATTGATTGCATATTGTGCTTTAAACAGGACTGTTAGTGCAGAACCTTCAGAGGTTCTGATGCTACATTGTTGATTTTACAAGAGGCTTTCTTTTGAGAGCTCCTCATAGCAGTTAATTGAGGTTGGATTTCAGTGATTGATGGTTTTCTTCAGTAAACTTTTTGCTTAGTCTTCTTCTGTGTTGAAATGTATATCAGTGGAGAATTAACTTAGGTAATTTCCTCTTGAATGTTGTCCTTGAATAGTTGGTCTCAAAGAGGGTAGGCTGCCGAAGACTTGGATATTAGGCTGGCTTTAAAAATCCACTGTGATTACCAACTGTTGCCGTTCAATCACTCACTGAGATGTCAGAGCCTTTTGTATATGCGCAACTTGTGTACAGTTAGAGTCCTCCACATTACTTCTGCTGCATCTTACAGTCATACAGTCAGTTACTTTGGGGTGAGACACAGAATCATAGAATGGTTTGAGTTGAAAGGTATCTTAAAGATCATCTAGCCCTAATGCACTTTGCCATGACCTTCCACTAGACTAGGTTGATCAAAGCCCCATCTGACCTGACTGTAAACATTTGCAGGGATGGGTCATCCACAGCCTCTCTGGGCAGCCTGTGCCAGTGCCTCACCACTGTTATAGTAAAGAATTTCTTCCTAATATCTAATCTAAACCTGCTCTGTTTCACCTTGAAGCCACTTCCTCTTGTCCTGCCACTACAGGACCTTGTAAAAGTCCCTCTACATGTTTCTTACAGGCTCCCTTCAGGTACTGGAAGGCCACAGTAAGGTCACCTGGAAGCCTCTTCTTTACATGGCTGAACAGTTCCTGTTCTCTCAGCCTTTCCTTGTAGGAAAGGTATTACATCCTTCTAATCACCTTGGTGGCCTCATCTGGACTTGCTCTAACAGGTTGATGTCCTTCCTGTGCTGTTGACTGAGGACCCCAGAGCTGCATGCAGCACTCGGAGTAGAAGAGCAGAATCCCCTCACTTGACCTGCTGGCCATGATTCTTTTGGTGGAGCCAAGAACACACTTTCTGAGCTGCAGTGCACGTTGTTTGTATCTGGCTTCATCCACCAACACCCCCAAGTCCTTCTTGACAGGGCTGCACTCAATCTGTTTATCCCCCAGCCTGTGTTGATACTGGGAATTGCCACGAATGACCCTGGTGCCAAGTTGCCTTGACCTTGCACTTGGCCTTGTTGAACCTGATATTGCCATGGGCCCAGTTTTCCAGCTTGACCAGGTCCCTCTGGATGGCATCCCATCCTTCAAGTGTGGCAGCTGCACCACTTAGCCTGATGCCATCTGCAGTCTTGATGTGGATGCCCTTGATCCCTTTGTCTGTGTTACTGGTGAAGACATTGAATGACACTGGTCCTGGTATGGACCCCTGAAGGACACCACTTGTGATGTCCATTGAGACTGAGTCATTTACCAGTATCCTCTGGATGCAGCTATCCAGCCACTTCTCCATCTACCCATCAGTTATCTCCACTTTAGAGAAAAGGATGTTATGGGGTGCAAGGCCTGTGTCAAAGGCTTTACAGAAGTCCATGTAGATGACTGGCATCTGTAGCCCTTCTCTTGTCCACTGACAGAGTCATTCTATCATAAAACACCTCTTGGTCAGGCAGTACATACCCCTGGTGAAACCATGATGGCTGTCTCCAGTTACTTCCGCATGCTCCTAGGAATTTCTGTTCGGTGATCTTCCAAGGCACAGAGCAGTTTTTGGAGTGGTGGTCACTCCCTTATTTTGATGTCTAAAAGCAAAAGATTCAAATTTGTATGTTTTCAGAGTTCAGGCGAGGGAAGAACTGAGACCCAGGAATTGTCAATTTAGTCAAATGAAAGCATTTAGAAACCTAATTCCAACCTGTGGTGACAGAGGCTTAACATAGATGTTGTCAAGTAAGAGTATGTTTTTCATCCCAGCACATTTATATATCCTCTAAGTATCTCTTTAAAGTACTAATCTTGATTGCTGTTGCTTATGAGAAATATACTCAGGATACAGTTAATCCTCACCTTTCTGAAAATAATCAGATACTATCACCTTAAAAGCTGCATTTCATGTTGTTCCAGTAACCAGTTGTAAGTTTATAGAAATGATTACCCTTGCAACAGGCCAATTCTGCTTGGTAACTTCTATAATAGAAAGGCTGTAATGCCCCTAAATACAGGGAGTGGCAGAGGATGAAAACTAACCTTTGAGTGTTGATGTCATTGAGTGAGTTTCTTGAAGATACACTTCATTTTCCTGCAAGTTTTTAAAGTATTGCCTTGACTAACACTTAAGATCCTTCTGTATTGGTGGGGAGGGGTTGGTTTTTTTGCGTGTAGAGGCAGTATATGGCCTTGGCAGTACCGTTTCTGCATAGTGATAGCTCTTGCATTATTGTCTAGATTCTCCTACTAGATAGTGAAATAGGAGGTTTGATGCTTCTTGTTTTCTGTTTTTCAGCAGGTAATTGCTGCCATGGAAACACAGCTGTCTAACGGACCAACTTGTAATAACACAGCCCATGGTTCAACCACCATAAACAATTGCTCGTCACCAGTTGATTCTGGGAACACAGAAGACAGCAAGACCAATTTAATAGTCAACTACCTTCCACAAAACATGACTCAAGAGGAACTGAAGAGTCTCTTTGGCAGCATTGGGGAGATAGAATCCTGCAAGCTTGTCAGGGACAAAATAACAGGTATGTTGGTTTTGGAGTTTTCATCATCTTTTCATTTTTCCAGGCAGTGAACTGTCAGATGGTGTTTTATAATTCTTTTAAGTCATGGAATACAGGTGGAAGAAACCAATGCTGATACTGCTAGTCAGAAAGAGTTTAGATTAATTTTTTAATTACATACACCAAAATTTCATCCAGGTTTGCATGAGTGTTATAAATGCAACAGGACATTTAAACCTGAGGTTTGGATTCTTTGGAAAGGTGACTTGGATGTGGAAAAGCAGATACTTATACAAGGTTTCCTTGAGTTTTAATTCAACTTCATTGGAGTTAGATTTTAGCTCTAGTTGATGAAAAGCTTCCTTTTTCAAGGATGCAGGTAATGAAACTTTGACCTTGGAAAAAGAGCAGATTACCTTACTTTGTAGGTAAAGCTGATTTTGCATTGCAGCACTTCAGCAATTTCTTTAGAATGTGCACTTGAATCAAATATGTGCTCTTTGGCTTCCTTCTTATTGAATTGCCCCTGACTTGTGTGACAGTCTGACTTCTGTGCTGTTGGATGAAGGTGGCTTTGTCTCCCCTTTGGTTCTGCATAACCATTGCTTCTTACTGTAGCAGATGATTTGTCCTTAAGATGTTAGGTAGTGGAATGGGTAAATCTGTAAAATATCCTGCTTCAGCATGGTAGTTTGTGTTATAGTCAAAAGACCAGATATATTTTTAAAATATAGTAGAAATTTATTAAAAGCAAATAATGATCTGCCCCGAGGCAAGCTCACACTCCACCTTTTATACCCCCTTTATCTCCACCGCTTAAGTCTTTTTTGGTTTCTTTTCTTTTCACGGGCTCCTCTTGCCACCTGAGCCCAGCCAATGTTTTGGTTAGACCATAGTCCTCAGTGTCTGCTGTCTGGGAATTTTCAGAGGGCTGAGTCCTCTTCTTTGGCTCCCTGCCGTTTCATTCTATTTTGCCTCCCTATAAGTTATAAAATAATAAGACATAACATACCCATAGACCCATAGCAACTACAACACTGTGGTTTCCCCCGTCTATGACCTTCCAGTCCAGAACCCGAACAAAGTCTTTACCAGACTTATTGCAACTTACTTTGTTAAACCCAACCACTTATTTAATTAAATATAATTTGATTAGCAAATTATCCACCTTTGCTTTTATTAACTATTACAGTCTGGGATACTGAAGTCACTGTTTTTTAGTCCCTCTGGGTTGACCAAGTCTCTGCTCTTCAGTGTGAAGAATACTGAATGTTTTTGGGGATGCCAAATAAACTAGGTTGGGCTGAATGCTGCAGCCTCATGTCTTAAGGTGGGGGCTGGTTGCTGCAGAAAATAAGTGTTTTCTTTAAAGGTCATGACTCCAATGCTTTGAAACAAAAGGTCCTTTACTTAAGTATTTCCTGACCTTTTGTCGTGGGAGCAGAAGGATGAAACTGGTACTTCATCAATTTGTGGGATGGCTGTTCAAAGTGTTTGTCTCTATCCTGCAGATATGAGTTCGCATATTTAGCATTCCTTACTAAACTTTCTTAAGAATGACATGATTCCCCCAACTAAGAGGCTGCTGCAGAGATGACCCTCAATGTCCAAATTGCCATGTCCTTACATTATGGTTTTGATGTTTTGTATGCTAGAAGTCCCCATTACTGGTGCATCATTTCAAAAGAGTCCTTGCCTGGGAATGGAGCAAGACTTAATTGTAGATCTCTTGTTTTGAGGTGGGATATTTTCTGTATAGCATGAAGTGATGCCTAAGAAGGATCCTGCCTTCACAGGAAAACTTCACTGAAATAATGTTCTCAGTAGCTGAGAACTCCAGAGTTGGAACTGTTGGAGATAAAGCTGGTTTTATTATTTTATCAGAAAGCAGCTTCTCAGCTTTGAGCCATACTTTTAGTTGCCAGGAAACATACTGCATCAGTCTTGTTCCAAAAGGTTTTAATGTTGTGGATTGAGAAATGCGGTGTCTTGCCTTATAACTGCATTGGGAGCAATACTTCTGATTTAAGTATCCTGGAACAAGATTACCTTTTGTTTGTGGATGCTGAGGAGAAAACTCTCTAGCTTCAGTCCTGTTCTTACTCATTTTCAAGTTTTCTACAGAGTTCTTGAAAAGCAGATTTTTTTTTTTACTTCTA
The DNA here is from genome assembly GCA_038380795.1 of Pyrocephalus nanus. Classification (NCBI taxonomy): domain Eukaryota; kingdom Metazoa; phylum Chordata; class Aves; order Passeriformes; family Tyrannidae; genus Pyrocephalus; species Pyrocephalus nanus. Next base: position 61,585,573 of record CM076263.1, on the reverse strand, counting down.
AATTCAGAACAGAGATTGTAACCAGGTTTCTGTGAAGAAAGATTTGGAATGAATTTCAGAATTTTATTGGTTTGATCCCTGTGTTAAAGCAGTAGTTTTTTTCCTCCTGAAATGAACTGCTGTGAGTACTAGATACTTTTTGAGTACCTTTAAATTTTGAGAAATTTAGGGGTGCATAGAAGTTGATGATACACACTTTTATGCTGTCAACATCACCAAGGTCTGGTATGGTTTTCTCCACCACTCTGGGCCTGCTAATTTTCAGACAGAGTGGAGTTTGCTGGTGGCAGCACACAGCAACCAATCCAGTCTTGACCTTGTTGTAGAGTGGTATCATTCTGCAAGCTTGTTGTCAGAGACTGTCTCACTTTCTGGGGACTGTCACTGATGGGCAAGGCCAACAGTGGTAACCCAAAAGGGCATCCAGTGGGACCACGTGGAAATGTGATCTCTGCAGCTATGCCCAGTTAGCAGCCACAGTCCGTCCTAAGAGTCAGTTATTCCCGACATGGTTAACTGGATCACCACTGCTAATGTGGTGAAGTTTAGAGGGGTCAAGGCAAGTTACTGTCATCTTGACCAGTACTCATTGAAGCATCCTGTGAATTCGAACCAAACTTTCTCCCACCCTATTAGTGAATATGCACTCTGTGGTCACATCTGCAACACTGGAGTGCATTTAAGACTGCATTGTCATAGAATCACAGAATGTTTTGGGTTGGAAGGGATCTTAATGAGCATCTGATTCCAACCCCCTGCCATGGGTAGGAGCAGCTCTCACTAGAGGTGGAAGGGCCCCAGTTACTTAAAGCTGTCTGCACACTTTGGGATTGAGATGAGTTGAGCTTGAAGGCCTTCCTGCCCCTGGAAAACCTAGTTTTGAGGCAAAGGAGGCACCCTGGAGTTCAATTACTAATTTCATGTGGCAGTCTAAAGTCAGTTCGAGTAGTTTCAGTAATGCTTTTTCCATGGAGTACAGTTTGTTAGAACATCTTGATTGTGTCAGCCAGTGGTTATAGTTCCTTGAGGCATACTGCCATCGTAAAGTTTGTGTCCCTTACTGGTTGTTAGCTAAGGGTTTACTTGTGAAGGGGTTAGGAGAGAAATCTAACCTGTTGAAGGTTCCTGCTGGACATCTCCAAGCATGCACTTCATGGGCACAGCTTGCTGTTGCAGCAGCACTAGTAGCTGAGGTGGAGTTTACTTTCTCTATTAAAAGTAAAACACTGAAAGTGCTATCATTAAGAATTAAAATAGCTGGTTTGTTTTACTGAAGGTAAATGAAACATTTATACTAATGAAGATTTCAAAGGGTGCTGAATGAGAATCTCTTTACTTGATAATCCCATTGACAGCATAAGTGATAAGTAGGTCATGAATGTCACTTATCTTCAGTTGCTAACTGAAGAATCTGTTTGGAATGAGTCATTGTGCCTAAATATTTTAGATATATATTAACTCTTATGTGCTTTTGACTAACGCAGGTATATGTAAATACAAACTAGAAAACAAGCAGCAGAGGCAACATTTATCATATAATAACATTTTGCATAATCCAGTGTTAAGCATGTATAATTAAAAAAAAAAAAGCTAAAAAGACTCTAAATTTAGTTGAGGAAGAGGGTAAAGTAGGTGAAATTCAGTTATCTGAGCTGCAAGCACCTGAAAGCACAGGCTTTCCACTAGCATGAGACAGATTGATTTAGTAGCTTTTGACAAAATACGTGACAGTAATAATTAGGACTTAATAGTTACCTTAGTACTACAAACTGCATTTTTCTAGGTCTACTTTTCTGAAACTTGAATATAGTAAAAATATAAAGAATGTAGTATCCTTATAAAAGAACAAAGGGTTTAAATCTCACTGCCTTTAGTGAAAGTTCAGTTGTACATGTGGAATATAAAGGCATACTTTTCACATTGTGGAATAATTTCCATGTTTTCAGGCACTTGCTTCTTTGTCATTTACCCAGTAGTGTTTGTGAAGTTATTAACTAAACTGAAACTTGTGGAATTCAGACTCTTAATTTCAGAAAGCAGTCAGTGACTTAAATTTGGGGAAGTGTCTTCGTTTTCTTGGCTTAGAACAGAACTCCTGTACTGTTCTCAAAATGATCATATGCTCATAAAATTAGCAACTTATTTGATCTAAAAGAGAACCTTTTCATTAATAGGTTTGGTTTTCTTTTCTCTTTGACTGTGTTTGAACTAGTAATAATGCTTGCATGTGTATTTCATTTGCAATTCAGCATGCTGGTTTATTCTCTACCTGGAAAATGAGCCAGGGTGTGTTTAGAGACCTAGCCAAGAACAGTGTATCACATGTGTAGTTGTGAAGCCGTGGTACTACACCGTGCCATTTAGTACAAGGATACAGGTACTCCACAGCTGAAGGCTTCTTTTTGCATCACTTCTGCTGCCAAAACTTCTACCGTCTCTAAGTGAAGATGGAGTAAGTCCACTTCAGGATATTCTTGTTGATCACTGTTATATGGGTATTTTTTTCAAACTTGATCCAAGTGCCTTTCTGTGAAGTTAACATGTTGGTTGAAAGCCTGATCCTCTTACACATCTTTTCCCCAAAAATCTACGTTCATCCTTGGCCTGTGACTGGCAACTGCATGTCACATGGTGGAGTTTCTTTCTAGTCAATGTTAGAGCCTCACAGAATACAATATTTCAGATCTTACTATGTGACCCTTAAGAAACTTCATAGACTTTTACAGTTTAGAGTACTGTAGTCTACAGTACACTGTGAGGGACAGTTGTGTAGAGGAAGGTTCGTTCGTATTTCTGTGCCCTGTCCTGTCAGCTTTAGTCTTATGGCAACAGGTGTACCTTATTTAATTTTGCAAAATTTCTTCTTATCCTCTGAAAATTATTTTTCAGATACTTTAAAGTGTTGTCTCATACCTGTTTTGCATATATTGCAGATGTAAAATGCAACACACAATTGAACAGGTGTCTAGAACTGTAGTTTAAAAAAACTGCATGGGAGCTAAGCACTTCCAGAAAATCATTGATGTATGTATGTTTGCAACTAAAGTTTTGTACGGGGAGTTTCAGTTGTTAACATGGAAATTTCTCATGCATATTCTGTTTTTATTGAAGTACCATGGTAATAAATCTGAAGGATTCTGAGTTGGTCCCAAAAATAGAAAAAGAATGCATGGAGTTGGACATGGTGTCATCAAAGTGTGCTTATGTTGTTCACCACAGTAACATTGGTCATAATTTATTGTGTGCAATGTATATGCATATAGTCACTGCAGTGTTAGGAGAAACTGTGCTTTCAGGTACTTGATTATGGAGCACTCCTCTACAGTGCAGAGAAACTGAGGCAACACTTGTGACAGTGCTGAATTACAGTCTGCCCAAACAGCTGAGGCCGTAAGTGGGAAAAGGATTTTTCTTCCTGTGGATTAGGTGCCCTGTTTCAGCAGAGCATGGGTGAAACACTGATGGCTCTTCAGCTTGCTGTGACTTTTACAGCAATGTCTTGGTAATCCAGGGAAAGCTGTTTGTGTCCTAAGTGGAAGCAATACAAATGGTGTTTGACTGGCTACTTGAATCTAGAATACGTGAAACTTGCTAACCTTTGTAGTGTTCTCTACCTCTATCATACCAGTGTAAATGTTAGTGTCTGGCAAGAGCAGAGCAGAGCTGTTGGAAGCCTTATGCCTTGTCAGTGCTACTGCATTGCTAAAACTCCTGACTCTGAAAGTGATCTGATTGTGGGGTTGAGTCTAGGCTGGTGGTTTCTTTCAAGTCTCCTGTCACTGTTACTTTGAGCAGTGTTAGCCTTCTCTTCAACCCTAAATATTTTACTTACCTTTACTGGAAGATTAGTTCTAGGGTATTTAAACTAGCCTTTCAGGAATATGGGCGAAAAGTATGGTCATATACTTACACCTTAAGCTGAGACTCTTAATCTGAGAGTTGTCGCTGCCTTAAGGAAGGAGGCAAACTTGGCAGGTTGTTTCCCTTTTTTATATCCCAGAGGAAGCAAGAGGAGAAAAAAAATGCATGATGTATCTGTGGGGTGGCCTAATCTTCCAAGATACTTTATTTGGAATGTAGAGAGTTCTAAGCATTCCCATGACAAGGAAAGAAAAAAGAAAATTTTGAAGATGGTAGGACAGTGAGTAGCTAGAATTGCAGGTATTTGCTCCTAATAGTGCAAGTTGCCTAAGGCATGGAGGGCCACGTGAATGAACAGAGCGCTGCAACTTTGTCACTTGGAAAAAGAGGTTTGCTTTTCTTGTGAAACTCCCCAGCCATTACTCCCAATGTGTTTGTTTTCAGTCCTCTAGCACTAATCCATCAGATGTTTTTGCAAGGTTTTGAATGCACTTGGGTGGGAGAATAGAGCAATTTGGCAGCTAAAGGAGGAGCGAGTTGAAGCTGCCTGCTCTTTTTGGTGTGCTGAGTCTGTGAGGTGCATGGGTACTTGCTAGCTACTGCTAAGTGGTGTGCTGAGATAAGGAGCAAGTTTTGTCAGCCTGACAGTAGGGCAGGGATGTGGATTAAAAGTGTTGCCTGGCAAACTGTGTCTTGCCAGCAGAATGCCTTGTGCAGAACTTGACTAAAATCAAGGTTAAAACCAAATGGCATTGGAGGCAGACTTGTATTTACATATGTATATACATATTTACATGTTTGATCTCTTTTCTGGAGCAACTTGCTTTAAGACTTTGAAGCATGGGTTTTTGGGGGGAGGGGGGCATGAAACATCATCCCTCCCCCCCCAACATTTTTAACATTACCTATTTAATTTTCAAAATAGTATATGTTGTCAACTCTGCAGATGTTAAAATGCAGTCTCTGTTGTGGCTTAGGGACTTGGTGTGTTGTAGTACAAAGTTAATAATTTTGAATTTTGTGTGCTGCTTGGAGAAAAGTGCAGCAAGAGTCTTGGGTGGTTAAAAGTACTGTCCTATTTGGACTGCAGGAACAGTCCTGAAGGAGTTAGGTTTCAAACAAGCTTCATGTGTGGATCCAGAGCACTACTAATAGTCTTAATTCTATTAAGGGAGATTGGAAATAAATGGTCTTAAAGGTCCCTTCCAACTCAGGGCATTCTATGGTTCTGTGAAGAGCCTGTGCGAATGTATCCTATAGTTACGTTCTACATATTGCTATTTAATGTTATTGAATAGGATTGAGCAGCATTTACTGTGCCTTTTCATAGCAAACTGCATGACTTATTTGCACTTTGCATGTCTCCTGGAAATGAGTCATGTAAACAGGTGAAGATTTAGGAAATTGTTTTATCTTGTGTTACACAAGATAGCACCTGACTGTCTTTGCACTTCCACATGCCTTTCACTGTTCTGCAGGCACAACACTGTTTTGACCTTTCAGAAGTTTATAGGTTTTGTTTTTACATGTGGAAAAGGTAGAAAAGTCCATTTTGACTAAACCTGCATACTTGCTTTCAGGGATTCACTCTTACTGCCAACATTGTGGAAGCAAGCTAATTGTAAAATGGTTGTCCATCCATATATTAAGCTGAGTTAATGGGCTGATCTCAATGTACAGCAAAAGCAGGGACAGTGTTTTAAAAATTGAACTCTTTCTGTGTGATTGAATACGGTTAGGCACTTTCCTGTCAACAGATTCACTCCTGTCAGTGGTTTCGGTAACTTCCACGAACCCCATGAAAGCACTGGGTCTTGAAACTGGCATTAGTCCTGTAGTGATGGGGAATATCGTGCATGTTTTTAGCAAAGGTAGTGCTCTTTGCTTCCACATTGGGAGTCGCCTGGCTGCCTGTCTGGCATGTTTTATCACTGCTCGTCCTTTCATGCTTTTGTAGGTATGTATTGCTGTGATGTCTTAGTGATGTTAGGCCAGCTGTTTGAAAAAGTATTAATTCTAGTGGAAGCTAGTGTGTTAGAGACCTTCAGTGATTTGAAGTTTTTACAGTGTAAGTGCCTTTCAGGGTAACTGTGCTCTGATATTAGAGCAAAATATTTATAATAATGAAGGCATGATTCAGTGAAGTCTACCTCAATTTGGATACACCTGCACACCCTAAAGCCCTCTCACTCTAAGGATGTCATGTGAAATATAAGGACTGGACAGAAAGTAGATACTTCCTCTCAGCCTCCTTGAGCTGAGTGGTAAGTGGTAAGACTTCAAGGTACAGATAATTTTAACAGGTTCACTGTTGTTCCTTTGTGTTGATGCAGCTAGTATATTGTGTTATAGAAGCAAGACCTGAGCATGCATACAAGGAACTTTCTTTAGCCTCATATATTAATTTTTCTATGAAATACAGGCATATCTATATTTTTTCTTTTATCACGATACGCTTCAACTGTCTCTTACAGTGAAAATTTGCCAGATTGCCATTATGGTTTTCCAGGCACAACTGCAGAAAAGAATTTATTATAATATTCTCTGTGGAATTTTTGTCTCCTGGAGTATACCAAGTCTGAGTAGAAGTAGCTAGAAGGCTGTAGAATGCAACACAAGAAGAAGAATATGCAAACCTCCAGTTTCAGTGACCTAATGCTTTAATCCACAATAAAGAGAAAATACCTGATAGGGCTCAGATCCTGCATTTCATTTTATGCCTTTAACAGTTTCTATAAACAACTACAACTCCCACAGTTATCAAAGGCACAGCTGTGTTAACTTCAGGATTTCTACACTAGTGGCCAACTGTTTCAGTTACTGTGTTGTTACCTTTTCCTCCTTGAGACGTTTGGTAGAACTGAATAAAACAAAAATATTTGTAATCTGAATTATTTGCTGTCTTCTGACTTTCTGGAGCTACTGAAGGTAAAAGTTGCTAGCTATCTCCTGGTCTTCGAATACCTGTGGCTTCAAGGTTAAGCTAAAGCCCTTTTTGAAATGCACTTGAAGCCTGATAATACTGCACAATGATAATGAAGTTTTGCATCTATATCAAGATGCAGTGATTATCCCACTTCCCCCTCCCTCTTTTAAATTAAAAAAAAAATTGCTGTGTTTTTGTAAGAATTAATTTGTGGAGACATAGTTTAGTTTCAAGTAATGAAAACTTAAGCTTTTCTCAGCCTATTCTTTGCTTGTGTGTATTTACCAATTACAACAAGAAATGTTTTTTTCTTGCTACTCAATCTTGCAGATTAGTAGTTGTTCTTGTTTCTTAATTACAGCTGTTAAAACTGAAAGAAGGGTAGTCCCTTTGGAGGTACTTACAAGGACTTATATTTTGAGTTGACAGTTTAAGACTTATGTAAGGGAAAGAAAGGATGTTTTGAGTACAGTATATCACTTTGTTACTGTTTTACAATCATCAGTAAAGACCGCAAAAAAACCCCACAATTGAAAACAACACTGGAAGTTAACTTCTGGAAAATGTTCCCTAGAAGGGGGAAATATTTTTCAAACGTGGGATCATAGCATGTTTCAGGAAATCATTTAAATCTCTGAGATTAAGTAACAAATAGAGGCTGCAAGAAACAAAACAACTCCCCCACAATAGTATGTGTTACTGTGAAATTTGGGAAAAGAATTTGTGTTCAAATATGTTCTGGTTTCAGCAGGGATAGAGTTCATTTTTCTCACCAGTTGGTACAGTGCTGTGTTTTGGAATCAGTATGAGAATAATGTTGGTAGTGTACTGATGTTTTGGTTTTTGCAGAGGAGTGCTTATCCTGAGTCAAGGACTATTCAGCCTTATGTTTTGCCAGTGGGAGCATAGCTGTGACAGGGGACCTGAACTGGCCAGAGGTATATTCCACACTGTAGAACCTCATGCACAGGGATGGGGGCCGATCACATTTAGGGGACAGGATTTGGCATCAGCCAGCAGGTGTTGAGCAGTTGTGCTATCCATCACTTATTTTTCTTGGGGTTTATCTCCTTTATTATTTGCTGCTGTTAATATTGGTATTATATTTTACTTTCTTTCAGTTATTAAACTGTTCTTCACTTTTACGTTTTTTTTTTTATTCTCCTCCCCATGTGGGAGTGAGTGGCTGCTTGTTGTTTAGTTGCCAGGTGGGTTTAAACTGCAGAAAGGTGTTATGCCAGTTTTATACCAGGATGAACAAATTACTGGTTTGAAACACCCCAGCAGTAGAACAAAGTCCTTTATGTCCACTTGCCTAGTTGAGGTGACTGGGTGTTACAGTAGGGTGGAGTATTTAACACTGATGGCTGTATTCCTGACAAGGAACAGATTGACTGCAAAGGCAAGACTTAGGTGCCTAGAACATGTTGCTACTAATTGAGGTAAAAATTAAAGAGTAAACCTAGCTTTAGAAAAAAGTACTTGATTTGGCAATTTCCATGGTATTTTTTACCTTTTAGTGGTAAGGAGCTTCTACTTGTAATATGACAAAATAGTTTGTAAGAAAGCATGCATGTCTAGGTCAGTTATTATTAATAAGAGGCAGTAATGGGCAAGATTGCCAGTGTTCAGCTGCCTATAGTGTCCATAAGAAAATGCTGTTTCTTCTCCTTGTGCAACAGCATGCCCCTTTTCATGCAGTCCCTGCTTTCAACTCTGCTTTTTGGAGTTGAGATTTCCTATTTGGACGTGGTGTATCTCTGTTAGTAACCTTCAGTTAATGTCTCTCCTGGCTTGCTGTTTTTTTGTGGAAAAGGTAATTACCTGATATTGTGAATTATCTATTCTGTATGGCCTGCAGACCTCAGAGAAATGTTTAGGAATTCCAGACAAGATGCAGGATTATTTATGTACTTCGGTAATGTAATCAGTTGCTTCCAAAAGGTAGCTTACTCAGCCCTTGCGCTGGGTATTTGATAGCTCTGATGGGAAACGGCAGCCAAGGACTCCCTCGTGTGGTGGGTGTCCCAAGCTTCCAAAGGCATCGTGCTGCACGGTCAAAAGGCAACTGTTCTGGTTCATGCAAGCAGAGAGTGTTGAAATAACGCAAGTAGTTGACTGTGGGAAGAAATGCAGCCATGGAAACTCTTCTAGTACGAAGTTGCTGGGTTTTTTAACACCTGTTAGTCATCTGGTAATACCATTGCATACCAGTGTAGCACTATTGGGGAGTGGGGGGAAAGTACTAGCTGAGTACTCAAGCACAGATAAAGTTCTACAGTATTGGCTCTGGGTTTTATCAGGGAAGACAAGCTTCTTAGTCATGCATGTAGGAAAATTATCTTCAACAGTAGCTATTTAGAGAGGGAAATCATGAAGACACATATTTAGTAGCCAGCTGGACAGCAGGAGACATTAGGAGCAGGTATAATATTAGCCAGAAATTTCTGGTGTCAAACTTGATGCTTCTGCCCAAAAATCATTCAGAGAAGATCTAGAATACCAAGATGCTATAATCAAAGGCATAATGAAATAAAACTACTATGCTAATCAGCTGCTGTCCAGTCATAGTGTTATGCAGAAAGCAATATCTGTCTTTTTTAGGAGCTATAAAATATTGCAGGACTACTGGAAATGTGGCACTTAAATTCACTGTGCATTTGTGAGGGATTTTGCCTACTCTTGAAAGGACTTTTTTAAGAACAGTTAGGTTAAAGGTCATGTTCGTCTACCTCTCAAGCCTTATTTTTAAGATGCAACAGATAGTAAATGACTCCTGAGCACTTTCAGGCAAACTCAGTAGTTCAGATAACCGAACTCTCTTAGAAACAGAATAGTTTGGGTTGAAAGGGACCTTGAAGATCATCTGTTTCCAATCCCCCCTTCATAGACAAGGAAACCTTCACTAGACCAGGTTATTAAAAGCCCCATCCAGCCTGGCCTTGAACATCTCCAGGGATGGGGCAACTTGTTCCAGTGCTTCATCACCCTCACAGTAAAGGACTTCTTCCTGTCACCTGATGTTATCCCAACCTCTTTCAGTTTAAAGGTGTTTCCCCTCGTCCTGTCACTACATACCCCTTGGACACTGTCTCCCACAGCAGGAGACTGGCAGCCCACAGCAGGAAAAGCTGGCAGCCCATGGCTTGGACAGGGGCACTCTGTGCTGGGTTAGGAACTAGCTGGAGGGCCAGGCCTAGAGAGTGCTGGTGAATGGGGCTGCATCCAGTTGGGATCCAGTCACCAGTGGTGTCCCCAGGGATCAGTGCTGGACCCAGTCCTTTTTAACATCTTTCTTGATGATTTAGATGAGGGGATTGATTCCATCATTACCAAATTTGCAGATGATACCAAGTTGGGGGGGAGTGTCGACCTTCCAGAAGGCAGGAGGGCTCTGCAGAGGGACCTGGATAGGCTGGAGAGTTGGGCTGATTCCAATGGGATGAGGTTCAACAAGGCCAAGTGCCGGGTCCTGCACTTTGGCCACAACAACCCCCTGAGAGCTACAGGCTGGGCACAGAGTGGCTGGAGAGCAGCCAGGTGGAAAGGGATCTGGGGTTTGGATTGACAGGAGGCTGAACATGAGCCAGAGTGTGCCCAGGTGGGCAAGAAGGCCAATGGATCCTGGCCTGGATCAGGAACAGTGTGGCCAGCAGGACCAGGGCAGTGATTCTTCCCTTGCACTCAGAGCTGGTGGGACCACCTCCTTGAGTATTGTATTCTGTTCTGGGCCCCTCAGTTCAGGAAGGACATTGAGGTGCTGGAGCAGGTCCAGAGAAGAGCAACCAGGCTGGTGAAGGGTCTCAAGCATAAGTTTCATGAGGAGAGAGGCTGAGAGAACTGGGGTTGCTTAGCCTGGAGAAGAGGAGGCTCAGGGGTGACCTCATCACTCTCTGCAACTCCCTGAGAGGAGGCTGTAGCCAGGTGGGGGTCGGTCTCTTCTCCCAGGCAGCTGTCAGTAAGACAAGAGGGCATGATCTTAAGCTCTGCCAAGGGAGGTTTAGATTGGATATTAGGAAGAAATTCTTTACAATTGGAATGGGCTGCCCAGGGAAGTGGTGGATTCTCCATCCCTGGAGGCTTTTAAGATGAGACTGGATGTGGCATTCAGTACCACAGTCTAGTAACCGTGGTGGTAGTGGATCAATGGCTGGACTTGATGATCTCAAGGCCCTTTCCAACACGGATGATTCTATGATTCTATGAAAATGTTCACTCTACAGCCTTCTTTTAGGCCCCCTTTAGGTACTTGAAGGTGCTGTCAGATCTCCCAAGAGCCTTCTCTTCTCCAGGCTGAACAAACACAGCTTTTTCAACCTGTCCTCATGGGAGAGGTGCTGCAGAATGACCTCTTTTGACGCAATCCAGTATACCATTGGCTTTCTGGGCTGCAGGTGCACACTGCTGGGTCATGTTCAGCCTCACCTCCACCAGCACACTCAAATCCTTCTTGGCTGCTTAATCCATTGTCTGCACAGCCTGTACTTGTGCTTGGGAATGCCCCAGTCCAGGTGCAGGACCTTGCACTTGGACTTGTCAAATTTCATGAGGTTTGCACAGACACACCTTTCAAGCCTGTCCAGATTTCTTTGGATGGCATCCCTTGCCTCCAGCATGTTGATGGTATCACAGAGCTTGGTGTTGTGGGCAGACTTGCTGAGGATGTAGTTGATCCCACTGTCTGCATTGCTGACAGAGTTAAATGGTGCTGGTCCCAATACTGACTCCTTAGGAGCATTATTTGTCATTTATCATAGGCCTCTATTTGGACATTGAGCCATTGAGTCTTTGAGTGTGGCCATCCAGCCAATTCCTTATCCACCAAGTGGTCCATCCATCAAATCCATGTCTCTCCAGCTTACAGACAAGGGTGTTGTGTGGGACAGTATCAAACTTCTTTGTGTAACTGCAGATAGGCGAGGTCAGTCACTCTTCCCTCATCCAGCGACACTTTAACCCTGTTGCAGAAGGCTACCAGATTTGTTAGGTATGATTTGCCCTTACAGAAGCCCTGTTGGTTTAGCATAGTTTCCAGAAGGATCTGCTTTATGATCTTCTCAGGCACAGAGATAAGATTGACCAGCCGGTATGTAGTTCTCCTCCTTTATCGTATCATTATTTCCCTTTTTGAAAATGGAACTTATGTTTCCACTTTTCTAGTCAGTGGGAACTTCATCAGAGTGCCACAACTTGTCAAATACCACAGAATGTAGCTTAGCCACTTCTTCCACCAGTTCCCTTAGGACCCCTGAATGTATCCTGTCAAGACCCATGGACTTGTGCACCTTGAGGTTCCTTACATGATCTTGAACTAGCTTTCCTACAGTGGGTGATTCTTCATTCTCCCAGTCCCTGCATTTACCTTCTGTGAGTTGGGTGGTGTGGCTGAAGCACTTGCTAGTGAAGGCTGGGGCAAAAAAGTTTTCAGTATGTTAGACTTTCCCATATCACTGATAACCAGGTCTTCTGTTCCAGAGAGGACCCTCATTTTCCCTACCCTTCTTTTTGTCAGCAGTATACCTGTAGAAGCTTTTCTTGTTCTCCTTGACATCCCTGGCCAGATTTAATTCCCTAAGGGTTTTAACTTCTATAGAGTCCAACTGCTGGGACAATATTCTATGTTCTTCCTAGGCAACCTGTTCTTGCTTTGACCCTCTGCAGGCTTTCTTTTTGTGTTCAAGTTTACTCCTTGTTCAGCCATACACACCTCTTGACATTTTTGCCTGACTTCCTCTTTGTTGGGATGCATCACTCCTGGCCTTGAAGGAGGCTTTGAGTATCAACCAGGGTACTCTCTTGCTGATCCCAGAAGAGGCCAAAATCTGTTCTCCTGTCCAGGTTAGTGAGTTTACTGTGCACCTTCCCCCCTGCCCAAAGGATCTTCAACTCCACGGATCTCAAACTCCACCATTTCATGGTCTCTGCAGCCCAATCTGCCCTTGAGCTTCACATTCCCCAACAGCCCCTCCTTGTTGGGAGAATAAAATCCAGCATATCACCTCTCCTTGTTGGCTCTTCTGTCATTCAGAGAAGGAAGTTATCTTCAGTGCATTCTGAGAACTTATGGATTGCTCTGTGTTGTTCCTTCCTAAGGTACTGGGTTGGTTAAGTCCCACAAGAGAACCAGGGCTTGTGAATGTAGGGTTGCTCTGATCTGTCTGTAGAGGGCCTCATCAGCTCAGTCTTTCTGGCCTTATTATGCACCTTGCCCAGTAGCACTGAGTAAAGAGCTCTTGAAGATGCTGCCTTAATACTGTTTCAGACAAAACCAGCATTTTTTCTTGGTTCTGAGGTGCCCACAGGCTTTAGAGAGTATTATTCCTGAAACTGAGTGATAGTTCATAGGTGGAAAGTGTCTTAAGACAAACATTTTGCAGCAATCCAGCACTCCAGTGTCTGCTATAACATAGATTGCTGTTCTTGGTGCAGAAGGGAGCAGCTACAAAGACAGTCCTCTGTATCAGTCTAGTTAGAGAAGTTTTCTCTTTCCGATGCTGCATTCACACTTTATTTACTTTCACCTGTTTTCCTGTTTTATGGGTACAGTAGTCAAAGGGAGAGGATCTCTATCATTTTGCCATTAAAGGAGGTACCTGATTTAAAGGCTCTTGTCCTTTCTGTCTCCTTTTTCTTTTTTTTTTTTTTTTTTTTTTTGGCAGTGAAGTAATGGAAGAATTAAGCTGTTATGGTATATTAAAGCTTTAATAAGCTGTGACTGTTGTAGCTGCTTCCAAAGAGAAAGAGAAAGGAAATTATTGTTGGCAAGTATACTTTTCTCTTGGAAGAAAAGTTGTCAGGCAGGCTACTTCCCAGGGAGGTTGAGAGAAAAGGCAGATATTCAGAAAACATTTGAATTGTTGGCCTGATGTGATTGGGCTAAATGGCCTGGTCTGTGTAGCTCTTTAACATAAAAGTAGAATGTTATTAGAGGTTTGTTGGAAAGAACAAGATGTGTTTAGTGGGGGTAGATAATGAAGTCTGGAATGTCTTAAAGGTTTTTTTTATTTTCAAACAGAGACTCAAATACATGGCAACATAGATTCTGGATTTCCCAGAGAAACAGAAGCTTAGACACAGTAAGAATTATTAGGGAAGAATAAACTGCTAAGACATAGTAATTGTATATGGATTATCTAGAGAGAGTAAAGCCTTTGTTGTCTTACCATACATTTATATCTTCAACTGTTCATTTCTATTTACAAGTGCTGCCCTCAGTCCAGTTGAGGCATAAATTGCTGCCTTGGACAGGTGATTGCCATTAGCAGCCCAGCCCCAGTAGACAGGCAGTAGCAAGGAGACACCACCAGCTTTTAGAACTCATTTCATTTGAATATAGAAAAATAATTTTGCCTTGTATTTTAATCAGAATACATGATCTTTAAATTGATAATGAAGTAGAGAGGGCTGTGTATGCTGAGAACAGCAGTAGACTGCAAGAAACAGTGATGAGCTGTGTTCACTGTGGAAGTGGACTTCAGAGGAAATGTTTAGACTACAGTTACCAGCAGAAGAAACACACCAGAGGTGTTGCTTTACACTCAAATAATACTGTCCTATTAATTGTGTATCTAGAGCCATCTGTAGTCTTACATGACAGATTTCACTGGTTGAACTCCTAACACTGAAGTGGGGGATGCCTCAGGACACCTGTGCTGTTTTGTGCAACCAAGAGCTTTATGCATGAATACTTTTTCAGCAGGGGACTTCTCCAGGTATTAGGATATATTAGTATTCAGAAAGCTCCAGGTCTTAGTTTTTCTTTCTTTTGTGTCACCTCACCAACTCTCTTTTATGAATAATTGGATGGTAACAAGGCAATAGGAAAAATTACCTTGTCTCTAGATCTTAGTCCTCCCAAGTTCATGAGAAGGTTTTGCATAGGTAGTTAACAGTGATGAAGTCAGCTGTCTTATAATTGCCTTTGAGCATTCAGTAATTCAGTGCTTCTCTTAGGTGGTGTAAAAAGGTGTGCCTCATGGAAATGTACAGTACAGTTTGATGCCTTTTTTTTTTTTTTTTTTTTTTTTAATCCCGCATCCTTCTGAGTTACCTTAAAGCAAAACTAGACTTGGCTTGTATTTTGCTAAACAATCAGTTAAGTTTCTTGATCTTTTTGTGATTTGAGTCACATCTACAGTAATCCAAGCTAAGTCTTTATCATGATTTTTATTTCTAAAATTCTGTTCTTGCAGCAGGAATGTGCTATAAACTTGTGCTAAAAATGTTGAAGCAGTTGCTGGAAATAACCAAGGAGTCCTTTCACGTAAGTTGAGTTCTAGAATGAAATTGTTCCCATTCAGGAAGTTGAATTTTTGTTTTGTCAGAAGGAGAATACTGGTTTAGAAATTCCACTGAAAGGGCTGTATCCTGCTTTAAGGAAATTGCTGCTACTTTAAAAAGCAAAACTTTGAAAATGGACAAATGTCACTTCTATCACATCTACTTGGCTTGACCTCTTTTTCTGTAGACAGCACTTATTTGTGACTTTTCCCTGGATATTGTATAGCAGAGAATTTTCTTTGAGCTTTTACAACTGTGTACATTATTTACAGTAAATGTGAAACAACTTGGGCAGAATAAAATAAATTTGTGATTCTTTTCTGATAAGTATTGCGAATTACCCTGTGCATTTTTCATCATT
The DNA here is from genome assembly GCA_038380795.1 of Pyrocephalus nanus. NCBI lineage: Eukaryota > Metazoa > Chordata > Aves > Passeriformes > Tyrannidae > Pyrocephalus > Pyrocephalus nanus. The sequence goes on along the minus strand of CM076263.1, from coordinate 61,570,145 downwards.
TTTCTTTTTCCTGCTTTAGGTGACTGTTTTAACAATCATTTAGTTAACTGTTGCACTTTTCTACCCATATTATCTAATATTTATAGTGTTCTATTGCTTATCTGCAAATGAACAGAGTATTTGCCTTGAAGATGGTGAATGTGGTTTTCTTAACTGCACAAGTACTAATTCCCCGAAAAAAGAAGAAACCCTTGCCACTCCTTAGTTTAGGATACGCTAAATTTAATACTGCTTATAGATCTGAGCTATGAAATAAAGAGCTGATGTGCTTGGATAGTTAGCCTCTTGTCTGTGTTAAGGTTGAATAGGCTGTAATTTTGAAGATCTGCAAAAGGCTAAACTGGATATTCAGAACACCTAAACTCGTGATAGCACTTGGAAACAAGTGTGTGCTGTGCAGGGGATTTCTGTCTTGGTGAATGGATTCAGTGCAGAAGAGGCACAGATAGAAGAGTCCAGAGCTATTTTCTGTCACTGTTCAGCTTAATTGTAGAGTGTCTCCAGAAGAATGGTCATTAATTAAATCCTTTATAACAGCAGGGCATGCTCTTTGTCTGCAGTGGTCTGGGTGTTTTTAATGTGAAAAGTAGATCACATCAACAGAGGGGTAGTAGAAACAACTTCTGCACATCTTTCTCTTCAGTCTAGAATTAATGAGTAGTTGGAACATCTTACCTGAAATAGCTTTCTCTTTTAGAATTTAACATATTTTAAGGTTGTGGTTTAAATGGGTTCCTTAGGAGATTAATAACAACACCTAAAATCAGCATTTCTATATTAGGAATAAGACTGAAGTAAGTCATGCACAAAAAGACATTCCTCTTTTTTGGAGACGCTGTTGGGAAGAGTTTCTGCAGACGGTGGGAGTGATGGAGGTGACAGGTATAGAAAGTGCTCTGCTGTCATCAATCTAATAAGGAAAAAGGCACTTCCAAGACAAGAAGCTTAGATATATCTAGGTAGAGCTGTAAATGAATACAGAAATGCTTCTGTGTACTTCCGTATGGTTTGTTACAGCAGCCTGAAACTGTTGAGGTTGAAGGCACTTTGAAGATGCTGTGGTCTAACCTCCTGCTCAGAACAGGGTTCTCTAGAGCAAGTTGCTCACTACTGTATCCACTTGGGGTTTAGATTCTCTGTTGATGCCTGTGTTAACCTGTTCCTGGCTCTATCTAGACAAACTGTGCTTGTGTGTGGTGTTTCAGGGAGGAGATAAAAGAATGGAGGAAGCTTTGGGGAGTGGGGTGGTGATGATGATGTTGTTCCTTTGGTGTCGTGGTAGGCATAACTGGTACAAAACTGTGGATGCCAGTGGTGGTGGGCATGTTAGTAAACCCTCTCTTGTCATATTGAATCAAGGGCAAACTTCCCATCATGTTTTTGCATTGCATACTGAATAGTACATACTGTGTAGATACAAAAACTTGATACAGCATAAGTTCTTTTTATCTTTTTTTTGGCAATAAATGAAATTGCCATTTTTGGTTTATGTAGTGTTGTTTATTCTTTTATATTGTCCTATATCCAAATTAATATTTATAACTAGCATTTTGTGAATTAGATATGTTGGATGCTTCCCTATAGCTATTTTTTTAAAAAAAATGGTCAAGAGTATAGGAGTGTTTCTGAAAAGGTTTGTGCTAATAAAAGGTGATATTCTCACTGAGTGGTATACTATCACTGTGTTAAAATTTTACACCTAATCGCATTCTTATTCACTAAAAGTACTTTTAAAGGGGAGTGCTAGTTAGGGATGGCATACTGTAGGTTTTGAAGTTGTTGAGAGGGCTCTTACTGCTGAACTCAAGTGTTTAATAAGTGCTTAGACAGAATGCATGGTTAGAAATGGGCTGTTGTTCAGAGATTAAGAGCTAATTAAAAATGCTTTATGTACATCTGTCATCTGAATTTCCATCACTAAAACAACCTGAAAATAAAGCATCTTTGACTGATATTTAGCTCATGGTCAGTTACTTTTACCAGTTGTTTTGAATATTGCAGTAAAATAAGCCTTTAAGCTCATTACTGAGAGGCTGTGTGTGGTATATGAATGACACCTGTAAAAATGTTTGGCTTCAGCTTTGGCTCTGATTCTGACATTAAGGAACCTTTTAAACTCACTTATCTGTAAGCCTTTCATTAAACTGAATATAGCCATTTCTGTGTTGAACAGAGGAAGTTCTGCAGTACACAGGAACAGAGGAAGCTACTTAAAATCTACTAACCTTCCTGGAAAATGTCATGACCATTTCAGATTTTATCTGGAGCAGATACTATTCTTCAATATAAGCAGTGTTTGCCTGGTGTGTCTCTGCAGCTTTAGAACAGTTAGCTATCCATTGTGTGGCACTGCAGTACTAATGATCACTTTTATTCCTTCTTTTTAATCAGGACAAAGCTTGGGTTATGGCTTTGTGAACTACGTTGACACCAAGGATGCCGAAAAAGCTATCAACACTCTGAATGGATTGAGACTTCAAACTAAAACAATAAAAGTATGTAGTTTTAATATGATTTAAAGAAACAGAATTGTTTTGAATGCCTGATTTGGTTTACTTTTCCAAGTGTAATGAGAATTCTGCTAATGTCAGTAGACTAGATTAGAACCTCATGAAGCAAATGTTAGTCCTTTCTAGTCTGCTTAGGTTTAGAGAGTTAAATTACAATTCCTTTTCCTTGACATTCTAGATGTATATTTGAGGGTTTTTAACTGTCAAATTATATTTCATGCTTTAGGTGAAAAATGTGATTTTACATCTTATCTGTGTTTCCTCCTTACCTTCTCAGAGATGGTATAAATTCCTTATTACTACTTCCTTTCTTAAGATTGCCAGTTGTCTTGTTTCTCTTGCAAACACTTAAAATGCTGAAATAACTTATTTCATTTATCTATGATTTACTGGATTTCTAGGGCCCTAGTTTCTAGATTTCTAATGTTTGATACTCCTGTCTTTTTCTGTTGTGTTGTAACTCTTCCTGCACCTAAATTCAGTGTCTCTCATTTCTAGAAACAGAAATCTTGACAGTTGCTTTTCTTAATACTGTTTTAATCCATTAACAGAGAAGTGAGGATACTCACTCATTTTATAATCCATAAATGGGGATGCCACTTATTGTTTTCTTGAAATAAAATACATTGAAAAGGTGAATTTGCAAAATTCTGGGTTAAGCTTTTTTGTAAGGGTAGTGACACAAAAACCTATTATGTTACCTCTTTTAAAAAAAAGAACATCCAGTGGAACGTTTTCATTGAATAATTCTTAAAGTATCTTAAACCTTCAGATCCATACCTCCAAAACAAGTCATAGCAGTCTTAGTCTTGTACCTGGTACCAGTTGTGTTGTCTTCTGATTTCACCTGAATATTAAAATATCAGAGTAAGTATACATTAATGTTGAAGGCACTTACAGGTATGTATGTTAGATACCTGAACCCTGCTCTGCTAGACAAGTATGCCTCCTGATACTACAGAGTGCCCTCTGTGGCACGATTGTGGTTCTTTGCAATGTAAACATGCTTATGTCATGTATGTAGTGAAGTTTGGGCTTCATTTAACTGTGCAACTTCAGTGTGAAAATGAGTTGTATCTTATAAAAGGTGAAGTGTTTTCTGTGGATTTCTCTCGTTTAGAAGATGATGCTGCTGACAGGCTCTTTGCTCTGTTTGAGACAGTGAAAATGCGTATTTCTGTGCCTGGAGTGATTTTTCCGGTTACCTGCTTGTTTTTCCATGACTCCTTTTTTCATTTGGGTTGTGCTGGAAAGATCAGTTCTTCCCAAATGTGGAGAACCAGAGAAGCAAGAAGGTTATGAGAGTCATTAATTTACACATAAGAATAAGAACATTCAGTGTGCATTTTTGTCTTGGCTTTTGCTTGGGAGAGGAGAAATCCTCAGTGGCTTCCACTCACCATGTTCATCGGAAAACTCTTAAAAAAAAAAAAAATTGTTGTGAGATTATATCAATAGGAATATCTTTCAGTATGGAGTAAAAGACTCCTGCATTAACAAGTGTAGTCAGGTTCTTGGTCTGAAAAGGAGTGGGCAAACATGTGGCCTGTCTTTAAACTGGCTTAGGGCTGTGCAAGGTGGTGAATAGGAGACAGCTTTTTACCTGCCCTGTTAGGGGTAACAGAAAGACACAGGAAAATATCTGGTTTTTCTTCATGAATGCTAGGCTGCTTTAAAGCTGGGCACAGTCCTTTGTGGATTGTAACTGCCAGGGGAACACTGAAGATGATGGTGATGTGATGCTCGTTCCTCCCTTTTGAGGTGAACTAGAGCTGAGGAGCTTCCACTGTTCTGACCCCAGCTCGCTGGTGTGAGAGGGCCTGAAGGGCAGAGCCCCTGTGTGTGAGAGCTGGCATTGTGTTAACTGAGAATGCTGGTGAGATGTGTAGTCATGTATGCAAATATGTCTTTGAAAGCAGAAAAAAATAGTCCGTCCAGCTAGAGGCCTGGGAGTGGTCCTTTTGTTATAAGATAGCATTGATTATCCAGCTGTTTTACCTAGCCTAGTGCTGGTTAGAAGTCAGATTTAATAAGGTTTTCTGCCTCTGAAGCTCTTTGGATTATTGGGATGTTTACATGTGTAATTATTACCTGTCAGGGGAATAGAGTTTTAAGAAATAATTTATATAAAGTATTAAATCTGTAGGTTTTCTTCCCACTCCTTTATAATTTTACATATATTTAAAATAAAAACATGCTTAATATGTTACCATTCTGCCAACTTTGTGCTGGAATGGTTTGACAAATTCCTCGGCTACAAGCTCAAGATGTCCTACTTTGCCGTCATCACCTAACTGACTGCCCTCCTGTAGAAAACTCAGTAATGAGAAGAGCTAGTTAGAACTTGAGTACAAGAGTGAATACTAAAATGTCAGCTTTTTGAATACCCAGAGAAGTGCAGTACAGCACAGGAAGACTTTTGAAGTAAAGGATGTGCTGCAACTTCATTAGTGTCCTTTGAGTCAGAGTGTCCTTAAAACTTGGCATAATGCAATGCAGTTTCACTTGGTGCCCTGAACCATTACTTAAATTTACAAGAAGATCCATTTTAAAGGAATTTTGCTCCAATTTAACTGGTCAACAACTCCACCTTTAAATTTTGTCCATGGTACTACTCTTGAAAATGCTTTTTACACTTAATGGAAAATAACAAAATACTAAAAAGAAACATGATGGTTTGATTTCTGAGTTTAGTGCAGCATGTCAAAGATTGAGAGTGTTCATGTCTTTGCCACTGATACTGATAGAGAAAAAATTTGATAGTGTCACTTTGTAGTAATTTTTTCATTATGTCCCTGGGTAGCAATGAAATACAATGAGTTGTGTAAAAAGTCTATTAAAATGCCAGAGGCAAGTGAGCTGTGAAGGTGAGAGAAATCCTCCTTACCTTATTTCTCACCCCCACTTCCCCCAGCATTAAAGAACATTGTTCTAGTGAGAGGGGGAAAAAGGAAATCCTCTGTGGAGGTTTAATTAAAGCCAGTGAGTTTTACTGATGTTATCAATCAGCAAAAATTGAGAGAGGGGCTACTGTGCCAGAATGTGCAGTGGTCTTGACAGGGTAATTATGTACTCAGGACTGTATTCTTGAGGTAAAATATTAACAGCTCTAGCAGATCTGAGGCAGAAGAATAATTTGTCTGGAAACAAAGGTAAAAGTGATGGGTTTTTTTCTTATATTTCTGCAGGAGTTCTGTAAATTGTAATTATGCAACTTTTTAGCTATGTTAACAACTAAAGCTTTGACAGCATTTTCATTTTAATACTGCAGATATACATGCACACCTTTTCACCCCCAGGTAAAATTTGTTCTTCACTGAAATTCAAATCTCCTCTGACTTTGAATGTTAATTAGCCAGCTTAAACTAGCTACTTGTTTTTCCTATAGCTGAATAATATTGAGAGAAGGATTCACTTCTAAAAGCATATTGTAAACCCCATTATGGCCACACGGTTGTTTCTTTGTCTAACCACTCTGAGGAAAGTAGTATAGTGTGTCAGACCAAACAATAAAATGTGCTAATCTCACCTTCACCAATGACATAGATTTCTTTTTGAGCCCCAAGGGCCATTTTGCTGCAGATTCAGATTCTTACAAGAGTTCATACCTGCTTTCTCTGAGGCAGAGAATCTTTGGAGTAGTGCAGCTCACCCTAAGGCTGCTGAGCAGGTTTGCTCAAAAGCCAAGCTTTAAGCAAGAAAAAAAAAAAAGCCAATGAAACTGCTTGTTACTACTGAGATGGATGGTGCATCTTTGTACAACTCTGCTTTCCCCATGCTACTCTAAGTCTTCTAATTAGCAAAATCCTTTAGGTAGGCTATGGCTTTCCTAGGTGTGGGGAGGTTTTTAAGTCCAGATATTCTCTCTGAAATAATGCTTTTAATATTGTAAAATACGGTTTTGCTTACCTTTGAAATTATGCAAGTCTTGAGATAAACAGATCTCTGTTAAGCTAGAAGCTTCCAAGTTGGTGTTCTGTTTTGGTTGGGTTTTTTTGTGGTGTGTTTTGTTTGTTGGGGTGTGGTTTTTTTGACATATTAAATATTGACTCTGGGTGACTTTTATCTATGCTGTAATAGTTTCTCCTGAAGGGTTATGAGGTACTCCAGTGAAGTGATAACTGTGGCAATAGATGTGTTCTGTGCCTTCCTAGAAGATGTGCCCACAGAATAGCGCGAGAGACCCAGGGGATGAGCTTGCCACAGTTTCTGTCAATAGTAGCAGTTCCCTCGGCAAAACGCACTGAAACTGAAGTTTACTTATTTCCTTCAGAAGAAGGGAAAATGTGTGAACAAATCTACCTCAACTCCAAAAGCATAAGGATAATTAAGGTCTGTTGTTCAGAGACTTTGTTCTGTTGTATTGTGTGGAGGGCTTAATATTATGCTGTATGCCCTTGTTCTCTATGAAATCTGACTGCTTCTTCCATTTGAAGTTTCTGAAATTCTCGTTGCTCTCACTGTTTGGGCATGAGTAGGAAAAGGGTGTGTAACCAGATCAGAACCATGAATGTGAAGTATAGAGAAAAGTCTTTTGACAGTACAAGACTGTGAGAAGTAGGAAAATAAAAACGTTTGGAGACTGGATCTCCTTTGGTTTCATATCTTTTATTAGTACTTAAATTCCAAGTTAAAATGCTTATTTATAACAAGGCTGCAGATTTTAAAATGTTCTTCTGCATTGGTCCCTTTAAAGGCAAAGCAGCGGAACTGCTATTCTGTGACTGTAGCGCATAATTCCCATCTCATATTTTAGTGTAGAAACTGAACTTGAGCAGCTGGCTCAGTTTCCTGGCTTTCTTGTGGTGATAGGGCTTTCAGGTTGCGGCATGCTGGAGAGTGGGGTCAGTGCAGGTATGCTGCAGGCAAGTAGCACGAGGGGGCTGTGGTGATTGTTTGCTGAGAGGGGCTGTTTTGATGAGAGTCAAATACAGAACATGGTCAAAGAGGAATGAAAGTAAAAAGTCCTTCTGAGCTCCAGTATTCGTTATATCAGCAGGCTATTCTCTGTCCAGTAACTAATCTGAAATTTGGTGGAGGGCTAAGGTGCTGGAGACCTTTTAGCCAGCATCTATACTGTGTACTAACGTGCTTAGAGTGAAGGTTCTAAATGTGTAAAATTAGAAGACTTTGCTGTAAACAGTTACTAAAAGCTGCAAAGGACTATCTGTAAGGAGACTTTATTTCAATGCAAGTTACCTGCAGACTGCATATTCCTCAGTTTTGTAAAATACATCCCTGGTTATTTTTTCCCCTTACTCAAAAAATGGTGTTGGGTTTATATTTGCAAGTCTTAATAATTATGATATAGTTAGCATACAGCTCTTCGGCAAAATCATGTTATTTAGGTAAAATCAGTTCCAAGAAAGAGCGTTGTAAAATGCAGGTACTTCTGTGTTGTCTGGTCATGTTTCTGTGAACTACTATGCCCATCAATAATCACTATGAACATATTCTAAGCCCGCTACTACTCCTTGGCCAGACCCGATTCTGATAGTCTGGTTTTATAGGAGCAGCCTGTTATTTTGGTCCATTCATGCCCTCAGCTGTTCTGTCTGGGAACAAAGCAGATGTGGATCCCATGACCAACCTCAGATCGGTGGCGCTGGCATGTGTTGTAGTTGTCAGAGCTGTAGCACTTTGAGATGTGGACTAAAGCAGTGAAACCTCTTCTGATAATAACGCTGAAAGGCTGTTACTTCGGTGTCTTTTTTGAATGTGTATCCCACTGCACAACAGACAGTGAAAGCAGCAGCTTTATCAGATATGGTTATGTTTATAATCTTAATCTACACACCGAAGTGAAGCTGTGTTGAGCAGGATCCATTTGTAGTTCTGCAGAGTTGAGCGTAAGTCACCTTCGCAGAGACAAGTCTTCCCAGAGACATGTCTTTCATTTGAGGGGATACAGGAAGTAAACTTGATGAATATACAGCAGAGTGTACTCTCATGTTTCAGACAACAATGTATTGCTGGCCAGTGGCAGCTTAGACCTCGTCTCTGAGGTGTGCTGCAGCATCTTCCTACTAGAAATCAAATTAAGAAGATGTCTTGAGTCATGGTGTCTCATACAAATTTAAGTGCACGGTGCCTGGCACAAAGGCCTCTGAGAACATTGCTGTAACAAAAATACGTCCTTGTTTTTATTGTACTTGCCAAGAGGGCTTACATATTCCTAATGTATTCCTCTTCTCAGTATAAATCTCTCTGCTTTGCAGATAGGTTTAACCCATTTTCATCTGCACAGACGGGATGGTAATTTTTTAATGGATTTTTTTTTTTCACTGAAGCATGCATTTTAAGAGAAATGGATACTATCCTGAAGGGCAAGCAGTGTTCTAAGCTGAAAGATTGCACAGATAGTTAATGAATGTAAACATTGACTGAAATCCTGATTTTAATATTTAAAGGTTCCAGATTTAAAAACTTTTGAGAATATGTGAAGTAGAGGTGCTTAAGAGAAAGTGATAGTAAATTCTGAAGTTCTTTGAGAGAATACAAATACTATTTGCCCTTTATACTAATAATAAGCTGTAAGATAAAAGAGCTCCAGGCATGGTACTGAAGTATCTGGATAGTAACAGTTAGTAAGAAACTAAAAAATTCATTTGTAGGGACTGTGTCTCTTATTTTTGGCAGCTTTTTTGCTTAACCTGCCAACTCTCAACTACAGTTATCACTTGAACATTGTAAATCAGTTCATCGTGATGTTAAGAAATGAAATATTAAAGCAGTGGTGAAAATGCTTGAATTTGGTGGTGTAATGTTTGCATTTCTAGAAACAAGTGTCTTTCCTAGTAACTGCAGTGGAAAATTTCAGTAAAACTGTTTTTAAATTGGTATCTCCAGAGTAGTGCTGTTCAGTGTTGTACAGTGTGTGTCATCATTAAATATTTAAAACTGTAGGCTTTCAGTCTTTTTCTTGACTTGCTTTCTGTTCAGTGGTTTTGACATTGCATAACTGTAATTGTTCACTTGTTGAAGTAGCTGTGGAATTAAAATCTTAGCACAGCTGGTAATTCAGCCCATACGTAAATTGCTTGAAGGGACTAAATCTAGAACTATCAGCAAGTAATTACTGAATCAGCAAACTGACAGGATGCATGTAGAGAGATGAATCTAGGGAGTCTCTGCTTTAAGTTTGTATCACAACTGAAATCACTGGACTTTGACATCAATAGAGAAAAGGAACTGTATATCCCATACTCCAGGCAACATTCTCCTGCACATCAGTTAATTCCCTTATACCAGTAATATTTTATGGTGTCCTCATTTTTCTCTAGTGGTGCTGACTTGCAAGAACCAAAGATGGCTAGTAATGTTTTGCCAAAAAAAAATAAAAAATCAAACTTAAATTACATGGGGTTTCTGAAGTTAAGTTTCTTTGATTTCTTGCCTGGCCAGAACTTCTGGTGCTTAGCAAGATGGCTAGATACAGTGTTTGGATATTGGTGATGAACCACTGATGTTGGTTTAATGTGTGTTATTCCTGTGGCTAATCTGCCCAGATTCAAGTATATGTCAGTTAGGGTACATGAGTAGTCACTGGGGTACTTTCCATGAAGGGTAACCTGTGATCAGTGTTACATTCTTAGGTGTAAAAAATATCTCACTGCAGTGGGGAGCCCAGAGCTGGAGACAGTCCCCTGCAAGTATCTCACCAGTGCTGAGCAGACAGGAAGAATGACCTCCCTTGACCTGATGGTGATGCTTTTGCTAATTCAGCCCAGGTGGCTGTTGACCATCTGTGTCACAAAGGTAGACAAGGCTTATGATCGGTTTGATGTCTGCCAGCTCTCCAGGGTTCTCTGACAAGCTGCTTTTCAGCCAGTCAGCTCCCAGCACATAGTGGTACATGGGATTATTCTCTCCAGTGGGAGGAGTCTGATTTTCTTTGAGTATCCTGCTTGCCCAATTCTCCAGTCTGTTGAAGTCCCTCAGGATGTCTGGTCTGTCAGCCACTTGTCCAAGGTTTGTAACATCTGTAGAAGTTTGTGTGTGCACTGCCCCATCTTGTGAGGATGTTATCCAGGGTTGTATCCAGTATCAATGGAGGCCAGTGACGAGCCTCCAGCTGAACTTCATGCCACTGATTGCAGCCCATTGAGCCTGGTAGCTCAGCTGTTTTTCAGTCTCATCGCTGCCCCCCTGAACTTCGTACATATTTACAGTATCACAGAATCGTCCAAGCAGACATTGGGTGTGTACTTAATGTGCACTTGGTGAGCATATTTCAGGAGAGTGTCAGGTCTCTGTACAGATGATATAAACAACATCCACTGTTCTACCGTTGTTCACCAAAGCAGTCATATCAATCCAGAAGACACTTAGATTGGCCAGACATGGTTTCACCTTTAGAAATCCATGCTGACTGCATCCAGTCGCTTCCATATCATTCCAAGGCAGTCTCTCTGCATCCTTGGGCCTTCAGTCTCCTGAAAGTTATCCTGACAAGTTCTAAGGCATGGAACTTTGTTTCTTAAAGAAGCTCAGAGCCAAATGGGCAAGTTGGGCAAGTTTGTTCATTCTTAAGCTGTTGTATTTCTCTGCCTGGTAGAAATGGATAGCCATCACTGTCCCTGCTGTTTCTTTGGCTGAATGCAGGCAAGCTTTACTCTCTGTTTTGCTCTAACTTTGAACATAGGTCTTCAGCTCTTGCGTGGCTGTCATGTGGAAAGAACAAAGCAGTGTGGCTCACAAGGCTCTGTGTTGGACAGCTAAAAGTTTTTTAGGTCAGCCCTGTTGAGCCAGCCCAAAGGTACCTTGCATAAAGCCTCTGGTAGAACTTCAAGGATCACAGCAGTGTTCAGGGTAGTGTTTGTTTAGTCTCCGGTGTGCTCCCTTTTGTTTTGTTTCCATGGGAGTCTTAGGAGTCTACTGATCTGCATGAAAATGAGACAGGAAGGATTTGAAAGGAAATGTCAAAAGAGTCAGGCAGAAGACAGATTGACAGAATCAAATTTCAGCTGCCCAGTGTTAGGTAATAGTGCAGGCTAATTGCAGGGGAGGGAAGGAAAAGAGATAAATCTGAATAGTCTTTTTTTTATTTTTGTTTTGCACAGTGAGAACCCCAGATAAAATTATTCTGTTATGTTCAAGAAGAACAGATGTTCTTTTAATCATTCCTGCAGTAAGCATAGGACCACTTGTACAGACTACAGCAGAAAGTAATGAACATGCTCGTTTTGTAACATGTGTCTAAAGGTTGAAGGATATACTTGATCATCTTAAAGTATTTCTGACTGACACTTGGAGGCAGCAAGTATAAAATTTCTATCCAAAAGGATCTGAGAATTTCACTGTTGACATTTGGTTTTAAGACTTCTATGTTGCTGCAGCTGGCACGCTGCTGATGAACAGTCGAAGTACAGGTTGGATTCCTACTTCTGCCATTCATTCTGAGGCCTGTGAAAGTGATACAGCAGAGTTTATCTGGACCTCATGAATGATTGCGTCATTTGACAGGATACTCAACACATGTACAAAGGGCACAACACTTGAAAACCATTTGGAAACCTTGAAGTGCTTCGGACTGCCTTTCTGTGCTTTTGGTCTAGATACCACACTGAAATCTTAATTTTTGTATGTTTTAGTGCTTTTTAATGAAAATTAAAAAGAAGAAATTCTTGGAACTTCTTAAATTTGTCTTTTTAATCTTACAGTAAGCTAAATGAGAACTTTTTCTTCACCAGGGCTTGCTGGAGTGTGAACCTAGGTTTTTCTCATTTATTTAAAAGTACTTCTTCAGTTATAGTGAGTCCATTGTAGTCAGCTTCTCCTACGTGGTCTACATTGCATTCCTTCTGTATTTTCAGAAGCCAGCTCTAGAAAAATAAACAAATCTAAAAGCCCAATGTCCCGGGTTCAGAACAGATGACTGTCCTATTTCATCTGGTTTTAAAGTGTTGATTTTCTAGGGTTTTTTTTGTTTGTTTTTCCCCTAAGGTTTCCTATGCGCGACCAAGTTCAGCCTCTATCAGAGATGCAAATTTGTATGTTAGTGGACTTCCAAAAACAATGACCCAGAAAGAACTGGAACAGATCTTTTCCCAATATGGACGCATTATCACTTCTCGTATTCTGGTTGACCAAGTCACTGGTAAGTAAGCGGTTTTGCATGGCCTCTCCTTTTTGGACTGGTAGTTTAAAAAATATTTCATCTATCAGTACAATGGTCTTGTCTCTATAATGTAGACCAGAAAATGCGTTTTTCTCCTGGAATTGTTCATAAATATGCATGGGCAAAAATAGACTGTGGAGTGTACTGAGCCAGCTTGAGTCATTTCCACCCTGAAGGTGCAGGTTTGAAGACTGTTTGATGACTTGTACTAAATTTACAGCTGCTATAATCTTCCTTTCCAAGCTGCTGCATGAAAATAGTCTCTCAGCGCCTTACAAAATGCTATTAAACTTTATTTTTCTGAAAAGAAAACTTTATGCAGAAATGCACAGCTGGTTCTCTGAGGCTAGGATTATGGAAGACCCACACTTGTAATTGCTGTTAAGACTGTTTTCAAGGTTGACTCATTAACTTTGGGCATATGCGTGAACTTTGAGTTCCTCAGGAGCAGATAAATTCTGTGATTATCTGGGCCCTAAAGTACTGAGATATAGCAAATTTATCTGCATTGTTAGAGTATGTGTCTCAATCAGTGACTGGTTATCAGTGACACTGTCGTTGCTCTTCAGTAATTACTGGACAGCAATGCATGTGTTTTTGCTGTCTCAAATGGCTGGTCCCAAGGAGCTTTATAATTTGCTGCATCACCTGCTGTGAGGTCTTTTCCAGAAATAAACAAGGAAGTGCAATGCCAAGTACATGACAGAAGTATTGAGAGTACAAAGCAACATGCAAAGAAGCAGAGCTCTCTAAATTCTCCCCTTTCCAGAGCACTATGGATGTGGGATGGAAAAATTAATTTACTCACATCATTATTCCCTGAATAAGCTAGGTTTGACTTTTTTTTTCTATAGTTGTACCTTTTCAAAGTCAGAGGTCCTTGTGTGTGAAAAACAGCTTTAAGCTGTAGGAGGTCAAAGTTTTCTAACTGTTTTACTTTGAAAGGATTGTAGATGCTGGTGTTTGACTTTTGACTGACTTCTGGAGGAACTTCTATGTCCTCCTTTGCAGTTCCATTAAGTTAAAAGAAACCTCAATACTGACACATTATACAGAGTGTTTTAATACTGTGAATTGCTGAGATTGTAGAGAGGCATGGAAAGGAAAGCTAAATATGAAATACTGATGAGTAGAAGCAGCAGATTTGTGGGTCAGATTTCCAGTCTTTGTGCAATAGTCATTTATAGTATGTTCCTGTATATTCTTGCATAGAAATAGATGGGGTCTGACAAGTGGGCCAGTAAGTAAATGTAATTGAACTTCTAATGTGCATGATAATTCTAAGTATTCATAAATCCTGGTATTTGCACAGTAGTTTTCCAGCATATAGACTGCTGTTCAGGTTTAAGCTTTCTTCCCTCCTCCTTCTTAGTAATTTGGGAGAGGTAGGCTCAAAATTATGTGAATAATAAGGTTATGACACAAACTGACATTAAAAAAAAAAGCGAAGTTGAATCTGTGACATTTGCCTCTTTAAAGCTTTTTTTATGCCTGCTTATTGTCACTTAGATGGCTTATAATCATCACTGTTTATGAACCAAAACATAAAGGGCCACTAAATGGCACTAGGAATATTACAACAAAGCATTGAGCTAACTGATGTTGGCTGTTAGTAGCTTTAATGTTAATTGGTTCGAGTGTCGACACCTTAGTGTTTATGTCTAAGGCACTATAAATTTTTGATGTACAATGTTTCTAAGACCTTCCTTCACTTTGCTGATCCCCTTTCATGTTGTCTTTGACTTTTCTATACCAAGAAAAGTTTCCTTCAAAAATAACCCTTAGTGGTGTGTATGATGATATACTGAAACTGAATCTTTTACTTAAAGGTAACTGTGGACTGCTAAGACATAGTCCTAATTCCTGTAACTGCAGTATAGAACCTGCATGCCATCATCCTCTCAGCATATATGCTCGAAAGGGAGCTTCAAGGGATACTGCAGGAGGGCATAAGCCATGTTTTACTGCTGGAGAGCAGATAACTAAGCTATTTCTGAGGATTTAGGTACGGCAGAGTAGTGTAAGCTGACCGGAGGTTACAGTGCAGCTGGCTCTGGGTTCATCTCCATCCTCCCCAAAATTGCTTGGTTTCAGTATTCCTCTTTGGTTCACTATGTTTGTTTCCCCTGTTCTTCCTCAGCCCTCCAAGCTTTTTGCACAAATGAGTCTTACATCGGTTAAATTAAAAACAAAAATAAAAATGACAGTAGAAAATTTTTATTCTGAGACCAAAAGTCAGTTCTGTTAAGCTCAGGATTTGTCATGTGTTCACAGCAATTGACCACTAGCATAGCAATTGGCCTTGAAAATAAAATGTTAACAACTAATATTCTGGTGCCTCTGAATTAACTACAATATGCTTCCTTCACGTTGTGCAGGAGTATCAAGGGGTGTAGGATTTATCCGGTTTGACAAGCGAATTGAAGCAGAAGAAGCTATCAAGGGCATGAATGGCCAGAAACCTCCAGGTGCCACGGAGCCTATCACTGTAAAGTTTGCTAACAATCCAAGCCAAAAATCCAATCAGGCTGTTCTTTCCCAGCTGTACCATTCTCCAAACAGAAGGTATCCAGCACCTCTGGCTCAACAGGCTCAACGTTTTAGGTAAGTCAGATAATGCATACAACTATGCTGAAACTCGCATGTTCCCACAGATGTGCTTGTTTGCCTCCACCTTGGTGCTTTCCCGCTTGTCTGACTTCCGTGTGAGGGAAACAAATGAATGCTGAACTTTAGCTCTGCTCCTACGGTAGAGCTAAAACCAAAAATGCATGCCATTCTACGGATAGCATTTCACTGTCTAATAAACCTACTTAGCTAAAGTGACATCTTTTTCTTCTACTCAGACACTAAAAATTTTTTCAAAGATGACTTTTCATTTTCTAGATCATTCTTGAGTAATGCACAAGTTGATTCAGTTAACATTGACTTAGGCAGTTTAGTTTTCTTCTTAGCCATACAGTATGCTGCAGCCAGCCTTTTTTTCCCCACCCTCTCATTTTTCTTCCCCATTCAGGCTTTGTTTTTTTCCTTGTCAGTTGTCTAAGCCCTCCATGCCACGCTTATCTTATTACAAATTTTCGTAATGAAGATTATTCAAATATTTTTTGCTTGTGTTTTTTGGAGATATATGTTCCCATCACATTGAAACTACAGCCACATAGTTTCCTGTGATATTTAGTGTGTTGAAAAGGAAGGACAGATGGTGAGAAAAAAGCAAAACAAATACTGTATTATCTACATTCATGAGTACCTTGGATTTTGTTTCAGTGATTTTGATTATTTCTTCCCTCCCTCTGCTCCTAAAGGATGTGACTGGAATGTGTTAAACAATAATACATTCAAGCAGTTTCTATTTTATTTTTTCAAGAAATAAAATCAGCTGACAGTTTTCTTCAAAGAGAATGTACCAAATTTTAAAAGCTCTGCATTGGCTTCCCTCACTTATAGGCTGAATATTCAGAGTTCATGGACTGCACTTCAGTCAGAATTTCTGAATTCTCTTTTTCAGTTTTTCAATCTTATGTGCTGCGTCTCACAGATGGAAAGAGCAGGCTTTCTATTGTAAGGGAGGGAGTAACCAATTCTGCTACTTGATGTATTTCCTTACCATTTCTTAGGGAATAAAAGGGTTACTTTAGAACAGGGTGCTGAAGACTACATAAAAGTAAGCTTGCCATTGTTCCATAGGCAGAGTATAGGGACAGAAGTTGCAGGATGGACTCAAGTGCAGTGTGTGAAGTAGGATTGTGGGGGAGCTGTTGTACACCCTGTGTGTTAACATCATATTCTGGGAAGTCTTGCCCTGCTGACTCCTTGAGTTTAGCTGAACACACATGTTCACAGATGCTCATCTTTGTTCAGTTTTACTTGGGTGCTGACTGGGGTAGCATCTGTATTTAACTGATACTCCAAGTGGATCTGTCACCATTAGTAAAAGTGCTCCAACTTCCAGAGGTTTTTCTTTGCATTTAAGTAATTTCCATAGACTCCCTCTGCCCTTCAGCTTTAGGCTTTTGTTGATAGGTGAAGGCTTATTTTTGTTTAAATGGAAATGTATTTTTATGAATGTCACTGGCAAGTTGGTTTTTCTTCTGAGATATTCAGTGTAAAGTAATGCTTTAAACCATCTTGAGATACTGTGATATGCTCCACATTACATGTATAATGGTAACAAAAAGCACTGAATAAGTACCAAGTCTGTAGTAAATAGGAGAGAAAGATTAAAATCTTTTATTAGTGTCAGAGGAAGGAAAGGGTTTAACTGACTGGTCCAAAGGTGAGCTGAAGTTGCAGAAAAAAATGAATTTTTTTTCTTTTTTGTGAAAGCCTTAAGACTTACCCTTCTTCACTAAAACATTTTTCAAATTTTAATTTTTTTAACTGTAAAGGGAAATCATCTTTTCTTGTTTTTTGGGTCTTTGCTTTGCATTGCTGCAGCATTCCAGATCAGGTGCTGACTAGTTAGTTGGCACCAATGCTTCAGATCTTTCATATGTTACATGTGAAAGAAATCTTAATTCTTGATATTTCAGACAGGATTACCTGCTGGAGTTGTCCCCTCTCTGTTAACAGTTGACAGAGGCCTGAAAACAATCAACATAAACTTAAGTAGTAAAAGCAACAGGATCAATACAATGCTGCTTTTTTTTTTTTTCTTATTGAGAGAAAACCTTATCTGGACTTTCAAAAGCTACTCTATGTAATTGTTCTATAGGATGTGTAGGTTAAAGCGTCTTTAAAAGTTTCCAGTAAAAAGTCCCTGAGTTTTTTTAAAATACTTTCAAATCTTCAAGGTAACTGATAGAAAATCATACAAGTGATTCCATTACTGTATGGAGTCCTCAGCTGAGTAGTCTATACCAGGGACCTGTAAGTGATGGTGTTTATAGAACTCTTCACCTTCCTCTTCCCCCGCAGGATGTCAATGACAGTAGATCTGTCATCCACGCTGAGTGTACTGATGGTAGTCATGCATTTTTTAATTTCCTCTTTTCTGCTCTTTCAGAGGTTTGGTGGCTTACTTTCTTGACAGTGTATTACACAAGCCTGGCTTAATGCAAAACCCTAATGCTCTGTAGTCTGAGAAAACTGAGTCAATTGTACTTTTTTTTTTTTTTTTAACCCATGCTCATATTTTGTGGAGTCTTGAAGAAAATCTGTAATTTTCTTTCTCTTTCCGTGTCTGAGATTTGCCAGCAAGAAACAAGAGCTTTTTCAGGGTAGACATTTTCCTAAAGAAGGATTTTAAGGGACTCCATTAAAAAGAGTGACAGGAGTGGTAGGCACTGTGTGTCCCAGGCCACTGTGTGGCCAGGTAATTTCAAAGGGTTTAGAGTTGCAGTGTCATACTACAGTGTAGCAACTTGGGGTACAGTGAGCTAAGAAATACATGGAGAAAGCTTACAATCTGACCTGTGTGTGTGTGTGTATTTGAAAAACACTTCATTCTAGAAAAACACTTCATTGTGGGAAATAGAATATCCTGAGTTAGAAAGGACTCACAAGGATAGAGTCCCACTTGTGGCCCTGCACAGGACAACCCCAAGAATCGCACCATATGCCTGACAGTCTTGTCCAAACACCTCTTGAATCTTGACAGACATGGTCATGCAAGCGCTTCCCTGAGTAGGCTGTTCCAGTGCCCAACCATCTCGTGGGTGAAGAACCTTTTCCTAATATTCAACCTAATATTCAAAAGCAGAGCTTCATGCTGTTCCACTGGGTTCTGCCACTGATCACCAGAGAGCAGAGATCAGTGCCTGCTTCTCTTCCCCTCACGAGGAAGTTGTAGACTGCAATGTCTCCCCTCAGTCTCCTTCAGGCTGAACAAACCAAGTGCTTTCCAGCCACTTCTCATATGGGTTCCCCTCAATAGCCTTCACCATCTTCATAGCCCTCCTTCACATGCTTACTTATGGGCCTTATATCTTCATGTTGTGGCATCCAAAACTTCACACAGGACTCAAGATGAGGACACACTAGTGCAGAGTAGAGCAGGACAATCACCTCCTCCAGCCAGCTGGTCATGCTGTGTCTGAAGAAGCCCAAGACATGGTTGGCCTTCCTGGCTACCAGGACACACTGTTGTCTGATTTCAGCTTCCTGTCATCCAGGACCCCCGGGTCTCTCGGTGCTTCTCTCCAATGTCTCATTCCCTGTTCTGTGTGTAATCCCAGGGTTGCCCTATCCCAGGTGCAGAATCTGTTACATCCCCTTGTTAAACTTCATATGGTTGGTAATTGCCCAGTCCTCTAATTTGTTGAGGTTTCTCTGCAGGGTTTCTTGGCTTTCAAGAGAGTCAGCAGCTCCTCCCCCATTTAGTGTTAGTGGCAGACTTATGTAGTATTCCTTTAAGTCCTTGTCCAGGTCATTTATGAAGATGAGGAGCACTGGACCAAGAATGGAGCCTTGCAGAACCCCACTTGTGACAAGTCACCAGTCTGATGTTACCCTATCCAAGAGTTACTCCATGTAACTCTTGCTCATGCATCACACTACACATTTACAGTATCAAAAGCTGAAATCTAAAGAGACTGTCATCTTCCCTTGATCAGCTGGGTGGGTTATCTTACTACAAACATAAAGTGAGTTTGATAAGCAGGACTTTCCTCTCATGAAGTTGTGCTGGCTGTGACCGTGTTATCTTTTAGGTGTTTTTCAATACATTCTAGAATAATTCCTCTCTATAATATTACAAGGTGCCGAAGCGAGACTGACAGGCCTGTAATTTCCAGGGTCAACCTTCTTGAAAACTGGGACAACGTTAGCCAGAAAGGTCAACTGGGACCTTTCCATATTGCCAAGAGCATTCAAAAATCATTGAGAGAGGCCTCACAAGGACATCAGCCAGCTCTTTTGATGAATATTCTGGAATGAATCCCATCAGGCCCCATAGACTTACAGGGATCAAGTTGGAGCAACACATCGCACACAAGTTCAGAGTTCATCATTCTCACAGCCGTGTTCCTCCAGCTCAGGACACTGGGACCTTTTTAGCCCCATTATCATTGTTGAAGACAGGCAAAGAAATCATTGAACATCTCTGCCTTTTCTGTGTCCCTGTTAGTGAGGCGAACATCCTCATCCTGTAATGGTCCGATGTTATTTTTGGACTGGTCGTTGTGACTGACATATTTAGAAAAGCACTTTTTATTGTCCCCCACATTTCTGGCCAGTGTCAACTCCAATTAAGCTTTGTTTGCACAAACTCTCTCCCTTCACTGGCAAGTAGTGTCTCTGTATTCCTCCCAGATGTTATTACCTGACCTTGCTTCCACTGTCCATATGCTTGCTTTTTGGCAAAAAAGTAAGCTCCAAAAGCCCTGTTGAGGCTAGCTAGCCTTCTGACTCACCTACTTGACTTTTTGGAATTATCAAAAAGAGTAAGAAAATAAAAAAATCCTTTTTGCAGTTCATGTTAAGACGTTTGCTACTGCTCCAGAGTACTGCGTCTGTCACAGTAGTCATATGTGCAAACCGTCAGAAGCCTCAATAAAACTCTTCATCTAAACCAAGTTAGTAATGTGGAAAACTTAACTAATGTGCTCACTGACTGTATCTTAATGCTAACACTTAGGCTAAACTTGTGATGGTGGTATACTTTATGAAATGAACTTTTTATGGTTGTGGTGACTACCCAAGAACTATTTTGTATTCATTAACTGTATCAGGTGTAGTAAGATGGGACAGCTCTTTCAGTGGTGATACATTAACACTGCTCGAGGTTTTGTAGAGTATAAAGGATGTGACCATAATATACTAAGTTTCCTTAATCTTAAAGGATAGAAAAGTCTGAAGACTGAACATGTTGCTAAATGTTTTGCAGGTTGGACAATCTGCTCAACATAGCTTATGGAGTAAAGAGGTAAAAAAGAACTATTTGGTTCATGATAACCAAATTATTTTGAAGTATTTTGCAAATTCTTTTCAATAAGACTTATGTTGCATTTTTGCATGTTGAGACTTCAGCTGAGATTGTTCATTTTGTTGCATTGTGCATGAAATAAAAAAACCTTTTGTAGCAGTTTCACAGAATTCCTGTTTCAAATGACTAATCCTCGCTGGGTTTATAGCATGCTTTCCTTTTGATTTTTCTACATTACATCATCTCAGACATACCTAGCACTGTTCTCCCTACCTGAGTATATTTTTTTACCTGGTATTTGTGCAGCTGGGGGGTAGAAAATGTATGTAATATTACCTTATTAGCCTGAACAACACATTCCTTGTGTAAAAAGCTCTGTATCATTTTCTTTTTAATTTTGACATCTCTTTGCTGGGATTTTGTGTGAACAGCCACCTTATGATTCTGTTTTGCTTTCCTTCATTTGTCAGTAGGTTTCCTCCAATGACCATTGATGGAATGACCAGTTTGGCTGGAATTAATATCCCTGGGCATGCAGGAACAGGGTGGTGCATTTTTGTGTACAACTTGGCTCCTGATGCTGATGAGAGTATCCTCTGGCAAATGTTCGGACCCTTCGGAGCAGTAACCAATGTGAAGGTCATCCGTGACTTTAACACCAACAAGTGCAAAGGTTTTGGATTTGTGACTATGACAAACTACGAGGAGGCAGCTATGGCAATAGCCAGCCTGAATGGATACCGCCTCGGTGACAGAGTATTGCAGGTCTCCTTCAAAACAAACAAAACGCACAAAGCCTAACAAGTTATTCTCAGTGCATTAATACATGAAAACTATACAACAAAGGCAATTTACAGGAAGCTTCATGCATTAGTAAATGCCTTTGTTGTATGTCAGTGTGGAAATGGGGATAAAATGACTACTTAGCATCCTAAGAATATATGAGATTTTTTTAATGCTAATATTTGAATTAGAACTTCTTAAATATCTTTTATGTTTGGATATTGAGAAGAGGTACAGGGTTTTTACCTGTTACAATGCATATTCTATTGCCTTCTTTGAAGAAGGTGGACCTTTTAAAATGTTTCAGCTAAGGGAAGAAGTTTTTTTCTTTATACATGACTGCCTTGAACCTATGAGTAAATACTGAGGCTTTGTGTAGTAGTTTGGTTTTTGGTGGTTTTTTTTGGGTTTTTTTTTTTGGGTTTTTTTTTTTTGTTTTTGTTTTTGTTTTTTTTTTTGTTTGTTTTTGGTTTTGTTTTTTTTTTTATTTCTTGATTTGCTTTGTTTAATTTACATTGTAATGCTATGTTGTTTTGGTTTGTTGTTCAGGAAAAGTATTTGAAGTTTACATTTTATTTATAAAGTTGTAAGCAGTATTTATTTTGTAATTATCATTTGGGTTGGGGAATGGGAACACATTATAAAAGCTTATTGTAAGAATACTGGAGAACTTTTCGTAAAGCAGTACCTTGCCAAAGAGATAAGAACCTCTTTGATGTGGGTTTAGAAAAAAAAGCATCTATTTTTGTAAAAAAAAAAAAAAAAAATTTGGAGAAACTTTTTACTGGTCCTGGAACAAATATTTTGACTTGAATACTTTGAGAAACCTCTTCATATGACACCTAGTGAGCTTTTAAAACTTACCAGGAAATTTGCAGTTGTTGGGAAAAATTTAGAAAGATTTATGATGTAGAAATACTTTGGAGACCTTTGTTTTAAGAAGTCAAGTCAACGAGGTGCACTGTTGGTTTCATTTTTTGTAATCATCAGTGGAGTCATTGATCATCCTGGTTATTAAGTGATAGCTGGCTCACATTAATTTGTGATTTTGAAACAAGTGAAAATTTTAAGAATATACGAGCAAGCAGAAAACTTAAAATACTGAGAGATGGGGGAAAAAAAAAAATCTGTTCTTCCTAAAGAATTCCCTTCAGATAGAGCTCACGGTGTTTAGTGATGTACTTGCTATTGTTTGAAGAATTGTTTTGTCTTAAAAGACATTGAGCATGGTTTGCGCAGTAGCAAATCAGCAGAAGTGGCTTGAGTTGGGTAACTTAGGAGGTGTTTTGAAGGTTAAGTTCGAGGCTAACACCTGAGCTTTGTGTAATGTAAATAAGACCTTAGTTATGAACCTTTCAGCCAATTTTGATTTTGGTTTATTTTTTAAATTACATGCCAAGTGATGTTCGATTTTGAATGTTTTTGTCTGAGTTTTTTCTTTGTAAATGGCATTAACATTGTTACTTGAGGTCTGCTTTTTTTTTCTTTTTTTTTCTTTTTTTTTTTTTTTGTCCTGAGGACTTGAATTTACAGTGCATCAGATCTGTTGCTCTTTTTGTCTGTAGATAGTCTAGCTTCAGCTGTTTATGGTGATGCAACATTTTTGTTTATAAATATGTTTGTGGTAAAAAGAAAAAACAAGTATAGACATATGTTTTGAACAAATTTCCTTACATTTTTCATATGAAAACCATAAATACCTGTATGCTATTGAAGTTTAACTTTGTATGATGCTTAAATCACTATTTGGGGAAATAGAAAAAGTCTTTACCATGTATTGAAGAAATTTAAGGAAAACAAATACAGAATATTTTCTGATTAGCATCTAGCTTATAATAAAATTTTTAAAAAAGAAAGCTGAGGGTTTGATGCCTTTACCAGGATGCACTGACAACTATGTAGTTACGTCCTGCTTTTGTATAAACTGAGATGCTCATACGCTTCCCCTTAGAAAAAGCAATGTTCTATGCATAACATAGTTGTACACTATCTTTGCAGTTGGTTTTGGTTCTTATTCATTTAAATTGTAGTTATAAAATTTTCAGTATAGTACAGTACATATACTGTGAAGCGCGTGCTAAAGTGAATAAGCGAGTTTTCATGCTGACCCACTCAATGCTATTCAAAAATCAATTGGCTTCCTGAGCACTTCCTCATTCTTAGGTGCATTTAGATTGTTAAAGCTAATCCTCTGCATTAAAAGTTGTATATAGTATATAAATGACAAACTTTCCAATGTGGGGAAAAACAGTAGCTACATGCTTCTTTCCTATACTACTGTAGCAACTAACGGCATTGATGAGAAGGCATGTAAATTGGGCTTCACTTTACAGTGTTTATCAGAGCACTTAGTAAAATATAAGGCTGGTATTTATTTGAAGTTGTATAGTATGACTTAATTCACATTTGTTGGAATAGAGAATATATTCTGTTGAGTATTTAAGAGGTTGTACATGTTTTCTTTTGTGTTTGAATTCTTTGTACTTTTTCATGTTCAGTACATCAATAAACAAAGTTGAAGGGAACCCAGTGTCATGAGCAGGTCTTTTACAATATTGTTCACTGCTTTGAGGAATAGGCAGTCTGAGAGAAATGTTTCTTTTCGCAAAGCTCTTGAGCTACTTGTGAATTAACTTAGGATTCTAGTTACCAACAAGATACAGTAGGTATGGTGCTTTGGATGTGATAAGGCCATCATGATGATTAGGACAAAGGTCCTTCTCCAGCAGAGGTGTTGCCAAGTCAAGAAAGGACTACATGTCCTACCAAGTCCAGTTCCACGAGGGAAAAAAAGGATTGTAGTGGTACATGATTCCCTTTTAAGGGGAGCAAAGATTCTGATATGCTGGAAGGACCCTCACCTCAGGGCAGTCTGCATTCCTGGAGCCTGGGATAACAATGTTTCCAGGAAACTTCCTAGCCTGGTTCAGCCTTGAGACTTCTGCCTGTTGCTGGTCCTCCATGTGAGCGATGACAAAGTGACAACGTATAGTCCAAAAGCCATCCAAAGTATTCAAGGCCTTGGTATAGTTGCTAAGGGAATCAGGGATGCAGGTTATTTTTTTTTCCCCTCTTACTTTTGCAGGTGCAGGTTGTGACACTGAAAGAAACAGACTGACTCAGTCCATTAAAACATGAGTCTGTGGCTGGTATCACTGCCAAATTTTTGGTTTCTTTGATAATAGGATGGCCCACATAGCCAGGACATGATGAATTCAGGTGGGATTTGCCTCAAAAGCAAAAGAGGACTAGTGGGGCTTACTGATAAGGCTTTAAACTGGATTTGATGTGGGAGGGGAATATTGTTTAATCAGTTTCAATGGTGATAAGGTATGTAATGGCATGCCATCCCAATCATATCAGCTAGATGCCAGAGTCAGCAAGAGGGACCCAGAACCATGGAGGTGTGGTATTGCCCTCTGTCAAGGACGAGCTTTAGTACTTGGAGCTCTGCCAGGGGATGGATGAGGAGCTGAGTGAGAGCCTATTAGGACAGGGACAGGTGAACATTACACTGGTAGTCTGCTAAAGGCCGTCCAACCAAGACTGGGCAGACAAGGCTCTTCACACGCAGATAGGAGTGGCCTTGTGTTCACAAACCATGGTCTTCATGGGGGACTTCAGTTACTGCAGTATCTGTAGAGGGGCAACACAGCAGGCCACAAAGCTCTTGGATTAGGATTAGGAGCTTCCTTTATTTCACTAATGGATAGCTCCCTCTACAAGTTATCTAGGAGCCAACAAGGAGGGGTGCTATGCTTAAATCTTGTTCTCACCAACTGAGAGGGCCTGGTGGGGAACACGAAGCACAAGGACAGCCTGGGCTGTAGTGACCAACAAATGGAGTTTGGGATCCTTGAGGCACAGAGGAGAGCACAGAGCAAGCTTACTACCCTGGACTTCTGGAGAGTGGACTTTGGTCTCTTCTTGGTAGAGTACTAGGGGATAAAGCTCTGGAAGAAAGAGGCCCAAGAGAGCTGCATGAAATTATGAAGAGGAAATTGAGCAAGAATGGCAAGGGGCCTGCATGTATGAACAAGGAGCTCCTGTACAAACTTAAAGCACAGCTTACCGAGGGTGGAAGCAGGGACACGTAGCCTGGGAGGAATTCAGAGAGGTGGTTGGAACAGCCAGGGAGCTGTTTCACCTTGGTGAATGGTGTTTCATGTCAGGTAGATTATATTTAGGTCAGCCACCATCACTGTTGGCTCCACCAGACGTGGTTCCCCCAACTCTAGAAATGTGCCCTACTTGCCTCAATCACCTGCACTGCTGCAGTTGTGCCTATACCAGGGCTGTTTGCCTTGGTGAACGACAGTTAATGATCGTAGGGTTCCAACCCTAACCTTTCTATGAATTTGTGAAGGACAGAGAGAGAGGATTTTCTCTTTATTTTGATGTCTGTTTGTTGTTTAATCGCTGCATTAGTTGAATATTGAGTTAACTATAGCTTGCTGGGTTTTTTCCCTTCCCAGCACTTGACTTGACTAGCTTTTAAAGATTTACTTCAACTCTCTTGCCTTTTTAAAGTACATATATACTTTAATTCATATGCTTTGCTCAGTTGAATGAGAGTAAACTTCCACCAGTGAAAACACAATTCCAAAAGTGGCTTATGAAATACGGCTTTTATTTTTAACTGTTTTCTCTCACCTTCCCTTTTCCGTCTCTGCTGTGAGATTTTTGTAGAGTGTATTGTTGAGCATCACACTACAGTGTGATGGAACCAAGTTTACTTGGATGATGGGATCTGTGAATAGCACACATAGATAATAGCACCTCAAGAGGTCAGTCATAGCCCATGTTGATAAACTGTCTCTTTACTTAAAGAAACAGTGTGTTCTGATGGCTTTTTAAATGGTTATGTT
This sequence comes from Pyrocephalus nanus, assembly GCA_038380795.1. Taxonomy (NCBI): domain Eukaryota; kingdom Metazoa; phylum Chordata; class Aves; order Passeriformes; family Tyrannidae; genus Pyrocephalus; species Pyrocephalus nanus. The sequence goes on along the minus strand of CM076263.1, from coordinate 61,543,997 downwards.
CTTTGGTGGCTGGAGTAATGAGAAGATGCAAGACACTGTACTTGGCAGCAAATGAGGAGCTATATTTGGAATTCATATTCCAGGAGGGACATCTGTGTGTTCAGCTTGCACACTTTTGCAGAAATAGCTTTTAGTTCTCAGCTTACGCCAATTTGAGTACAGCATAACTAGCCACAGTTGAATTATTTTGTTACATGGAAATGAGGACAAAATATGTTTATGTAAATTTCTTCAGTTTAAAATTATAACTGCTTTAGCTGCAGAGAAGCCGGCAGTCAAGGAGCAACACTAACATGTATCATTTATAAATGCAGTTGCCCAGAGGAAATGTCATTGCTGAAAAATACAATTTGATTATGTGTAGCTGACCACAAGTAGGGAAACCTGATGCAAATTTATACAAAGATAGTACTTCTCTTACTATAGTAAAGTTGTATGATAAAGCTAAAGAAGAAAATGTGAAGCTGCCTTATGCAGTGTAGTGGAGGACTAGTTCCTTTTATATGTAAATAGTAAAGAGTTCCAGGAATGTCTGTAAGTATCTGTGAGGGGCCAGTAGCAGTAGATAAGCTTGGAAACACGATCGGATCGTGACAGAGGATGAGCTGTAACCGAGGGGACATGAGTGTTCGCTGGTGCACTTGTGTAAGGGGTTTTTTTACTGCAAAACATGCTCAAGGCTTGTGTGGACTCTTCTGCAAAAGATGTATGCAACAATATTGGTCATGACAGATGAGCTTCCCACCTGCATCTGGGAGAACTTTGCTTTGGCAAGAGTATTTTCCCATCGTAAATGAAGAAGTTGCATTTTTGAAGTGGCTGGCTGTCCGCTGGTTTTGTACGTGGTGTGTGTTCTTTGCATAACACCCAGAGGCATCAGGTACTAAGAAGTCTGCAATACTCTTACCTGCACTGCTGAGCAGGCCTGACCAATGGTAAAAAACCTTTATATTATCACTTTAGACACACTACATGAAGGTGACTAAATCTATAGGAATGGTGACTTTAAGTCTGGAAAAGCAGCAACTAATTAGGACTATTAAAAGAGTTACAGGTTTTTTACTAGAGATGGTTTTTTAACAGTTGGAGAAATGAACACAATTTTGGCTGTGCTCCATCATAGCTAAAATAATAGCCTGGGATTGTGCAATTTCAACCATGTCAATACAGTTGATCCAACTGTGCTTGCCCATTCTTAGACATTGGGCTTTGCCCTGTTGTGGCATTTGGACTTCATTCAACATTTCAATGTGTACATCTCAAAATGTACCCTTTTTTTTTTTTTTTTTTTTTTTTACACTGACATTTTCCTAATTAAAATTCACTGTAGAGGCACCTGTTTGCAAAGCTACTTCTATGATGGCCAGTGGTTTGGGCCAGCAGATGTGCTAGCACATGAGAGGTCAACAAATTAAAGCTGGGGGAGAGATGGTCTCTTGGTGGGATAAGGTGATAATCTGTGATAGTTCTGTAAAGTCTGCTTTTAGGGCAAAGAGCAGTTTTAACCTGAAAAGCTTGAATTGTTGCCCACACCTTTAGTAACCATAACAAAAATTGAGGAGGTGACTTAAACTTCTAGGTACTTTTAAAACAACATGAACAACTGTAGATTAAGAGATTTTGTAACTTTATGGTGTGAAGTATGATGGATTACTGTCTTACATTGTAATTAGTCTCCTATTTTCAATTAACTTTCTGCTCTGAGATATAAATGGGAAAAAGGAAAAGTTTACCTTTTTTTTTGTATTGGTAATGTCAGTCTAAAAACCAAACATAACAGCAGAAAGTTAATAAAATGTGATTTCTTACTGTGTGTACTAAATCATGTCATTCCTCTACATAAGTGAGTTTATATCAATGTGACCTTTTTAGTGACCCTGTAATGCTGCTAGTGAAGTCACTGAGAGTGCTGTAAGAGTATTGATTATAAGCACTTCATACTTTACAAAAACATAAGAGCTGAACTTAAATTTGAAGCAGTTCTTATTAAATTATTCTCATTATGCAATAGGACACTTCAGGAGTACAGAACATGTTTTTCTGTTGCTGTAAGTGCAAGAATGTTCTTAGTTGCAAGTGTTTACTTGAATTTCAACAGCTTTTACTGCTCTTAAAAGCTGCTTCTGTTAAAAGCCCTAATACAACAGGCCTAATTGCCAGCACTTATGAAAGGCAATATTCTCTAAAAAAATTAAATAGCCCTGAAACCTAGTCCACCCTTTCTCGATATCTACCTGCCTCAGAAGTTTAGTGTTAGCTTTTAGAAATACAAGATACTCTGTAGCAACTTTTTCTGTCAAGAGGAATTGGAAGATGGGTCAGAGTGAAACGTTTATTTTCTTCCGCTGTCTGTGCTTCATGCCAGCATTCAAAATACAAGCTAAAGAGTGCCGACTTTATTTTTTTTGTCCTTGATTAATATTAGAATATATCTGATGGATCCAAACCAGTTCAGTTGTAGCCTTCACTTCAAGCTGTCTGTCTTCCCAGTTCAACAGTTCATGTTTTCCGAGGAGTTAAGACACCAGAGACATTCTAGTTGAATAACTCTTTTCTTGAAGTATGCTGTTGCATATTCATTACAAATAGATGAAGTACCCAATTTTATTGCCACAAACTCAGATATGTTATAAATCTGAATTTTGAAAGTGAATGTAATGCATGCCATAAATTACATCTGTTGTTAATGGGCTTCTTTTTTTATTTATTTTTTTTAATAGGAAAAACATTTAGTAAAGTGAATTTAGGCTTCCTCAGATTCCTGTTTGTTGTGCTTACACTCAGCAGTCACACATGACATATACTGTGCCATCTATTATTAACCAACCCATGCACTGCACATCCAAGCCATGCAAATAGATTTGTGCAAGTAACAGAGGAGAAGGAATGTAGGTATCTGTGTGTTTTATAGACTTTGGGGAAGACCAGAAAGGTCAAAGCTAATCTTCAGTTAGTTCCATTAGGTTGCCTTTCCAGGACTTAAACTGATCCACAGATAATTAACAACTTACTTTCAAGTGTACTCATTCTGGGATGCTACTGGATGCTTTCCTTATTGAGAAAAGGGTCTTCCATATTCTAAATAGCTTAACAATATTTGCCATAGCCCTGAAGTTAATGCCTTAAGATCTTATGTGGCCATCCCTCAGAACAACAAGGGAAAGAGAGGAGGGAATCCCAAAAGGGTCAATTCTGGACCAAAAAAGAGAGTTAGCAAAGTTGTTGAAAATTCAGGTTATGTCTGAAGCTCATCAAGATTTCCCTTGTTTCAAAGACTACCCTCTTTGGTCCTCGGGCTTGTTCTGACTTACTCTGGGAAAATGGGTATTTAATTTCCTAATGCTGAGATAGGTTCTCCAGAAAAGCAAAAGCAAAGCTAAAAAGGATGTGAAAAAACTGTAAGCAGAGGCAGCAGAAGCATGGAAAAGAGCTTTCAAATTCTGATGCCAAAATTCCAGCAGTTCTGTTAGTTGATGATGTGCTTCTTCAAAACTTACACAAAACTGGACAGCAGGAAAAAAACTAGAACTAAAAAATTCTAATGAATTAAAAGTGATCTTTGCCTTGGGTTGACTAAGTTTCCACATTCAACACAGTGAAGTGTTGTAAATGTTATGAGAACTTCATCCTAAGTCTTGGAGAAGATTTTGAGAGCCTCTGTTCTAAGCTTCTATTCAAAGTAAAATTCTGTAGCTTTCACCTAGAAAAGGAAATAAAGAGGTGCAAGAAAGTGATGATCAAATTTCCTTACTCATGATAGAATTTAAAGTAATTATTAAATTGATCGAAATAATTTACTCTATACTCTGTTCCACACAGACATTTTGCCTTAGCAGTGGCTCTAGATGAGAATTTCTGTAGTACAGTGAAGCAATTGGACCATGCCAGGTACTTAAAGGCAAACTTGGTTTTCTTGGTAAGTGAAAAAAAATCTTTGTAAAATTCCTGAAGATGCTGCTGTGAACCATTTCTTTCACCTCTTGTCTCAGAACTAGCAGGTACTTTCTTTCATTGATAAAGATCTACTTTGTAAAATATGCCACCTGGGAATGTTTTTGTTTTACTTCAGTGCGCTGAAATTGTGAAAATCTTATAGCATTGTCTGGTTCTTTTGCTTCTATAAACTTTGAAGTGTAAACAAGCCTTAAAAGTTCTAACTGGGTAATATGTGGTATGATTTCAGAGAGTCTTATCAAAGCATTATGTGACCATGTTTGCTGCTGTTTGACAGAATTTTCTCCGTAGATGGTTCCTGAACATGAAAAATCTTCCAGTAGAATGGCAGCGTTGTGGCAGATGTCACAAAAATATTCCTCCTCAAATTCCGATCGTTAGTTTTTCCACATGCCCTGTTTAGAAATTGCATGAATCGGGTAAGTCTGCCCTCTGTCAAGTATTCCCTCAGCAGAAGGGATTTTGAAGTTGAATAAACTTGCAAAATCAAAGTTATTTGAAGAAATGGAATCCAGCAGTAGTCATAGTAACAGTTTGAGATTGGATTGATTTCGGGCAAAGTGTCCACACACCGGCAGTAAGAAGTGTCAGGCTCTGGGAGAGATATTGTTCCTAATAGAATCTTGTTTCTATTATCTCCCAAGATAGGTGAAAGTTGCTTTGAAATTCTTTAGTATTTGTCCAAGAATTCATAAAAATATAGTGGAAATCACCAAACTGGCAGTAAAAAATGGAATGAAGTGAGCAACTCTGCACTTGGTATAGGAACCAGAAGACAGGCACTTCAGCTTCTTAAACAGCTGAGCCTGGTGGTGGAGGAGAGGAGACAGAGTCTGTTGGAGGCATTTAGTGTGAATCTTCCCTCAGACATGCTGATATGCTCTTCTTGACCTAAATGGACCTATTTGCTTACCAGAGCTTTGGGAATATTACATTTTTCTTCATGTTGATACTTGTCTTTGAATATTGGCAGACCCTACAGATTCTGGACTGTTCTTTGTTAATCTAGACAGCTGTTCAGCTGGGCTCTATCAGCCCTCTTAAGAATCAGTTTTTTTGGCAAGTATTTTTTGTTTCATCTCTCAGCTGCCTATGTATTGTTGCTTCCACCCTTTGGCATGATATTCTGTGCATTATGCTTGAGGAAAAGAGCATTGCCTCATGTTGAGATATATGAATATTAGTATATCAGTAGAACCAGTGTAATATTTTCATTTCCTGGAGAAGAAGGGAGCAGAAGGATACGAGAGTGTCATTTCACTTTGAACACTGGTATGTTTCTCTCTCCTTTCAGCTACTAGCATGAATTTGCAAGCCAAGTGCTTCACCAAGGCTGTGCTCTTTCCTACTGTATGGACTGAAATGCAGCATTCAGCTCCAAGTCTATATTCTTAATTCCTTTCTGTCCTGAAGTGACAGAAGCGCCCTACTGCATGTATTACTGATGCAATTGGAAGACTGTAAGTTCAAGTTATGAAAGAAATCAGGTGATCTGGTACTACTGCAGCTTCTGTAGATATGCAGAATAAAAAGATAACTCTCAAAACATGAGGGAACAGTTAATGAGGTAAGATTTAGGAGGGAATGACAGTTACTTTGATGTGTAAATACTAACTTTTAAACCTTCGATTTAAATTGCACATGCTTTTTCTATTGCTGCAAGATAATATGGGTGCAGTTGACAAGATGCATGTGTTCAAGGTACCAGTAGGGAGAAGACCCCAAGAAAGAAGATCCAACCACCTCATTGACTGAAGAGGGTGGAAGGACACTTCTTAAGCTATTGGAAGCTCATCTCGACTCCCTGCCAGCAGAAGTCTTTACAGGTAAGAAAAGATTGCACTGTTCACATCTTCAATGTAATCTTTTTCCTTCTGTGCATTTAGTCACAATCTTTTCACTACTCCAGAGTTGAATGGAAGATCTGGGAGGAGTGTAGCACCAATAAACTAAGCGGTTTTAAATATCAAACGTAGAATCATTAACATTGGAAAAGACCTCCAAGATAATCGAGTCACAGCCTTTGACTGAATGCTACCTTGTCAACTAGTCCAGTCATTTCTTGAGCACTTCTAGAGATGTTGACTCCACCATCTCCCTGGGCAGACCATTCCAATACTGGACAACCCTTTCAGTGAAGAAACTCATCCTGCTGCTCAGCCTGAAATTCCCCTGGCACACCTTGAGACTGTTTCCACTTGTCCTGTCTCTGGTTGCCTGGAAGAAGAGACCAACTCCCACTTCACTACAACCTCCTTTCAACAATAAGGTCTCCCCTGAGCCTCCTCTTCTCCAGACTAAACAAACCCAGTTCCTTCAGCAGCTTCTCGTAAGACTTACACTCCAGATTCTTCACCAGCTTCAATAGTCTTTAGACACAGAGAAGACACTTCTCTGCTCTAGCACCTCAGTGTTGTCTTTGTTGTGAGGGGTCCAAAACTCAACACAGTGCTTGAGGTGCGGCCGCACCAGTGCTGAGTATGGGGAAGAGTCACTGCCCTGGCCCCACTGTTTCTGATACAGGCCAGAGTGCCACTGACCTTCTTGCCCACCTGGGCACACTGCTGGCTCATACTGAAGCAGATGTTGACCAGCACCCCCCAGGTCATTTTCTGATGGGCAGATTTCCAGCCACCCTTCCCCAACCTGTAGTGCTGCTTGGGGTTGTTGTGACCCAAGGACAGGACCCAGCACTTCTCCTTATTGAACCTCAAACAGCTGGCCTCTGTTGGCCCAGATTACTCTCTGGAGCCTTTCTGCCTTCCAGCAGATCAACACTCCTTCCTAAGTTGGTGTCATCTGCAAAGTCATTGTGGGTGCATTTGATCCCCTTGTCCATACCATCAGTAAAGGTATTAACGGGACTGGGCCCAGCACTGATCCCTGGGGGACACCACTGATGACCGGCTGCCAAGTGGATGCAGCCCCGTTCACCAGCACTCTCCAGGCCTGGCCATCCAGCCAGTTCCTAACCCAGCACAGAGTACCCCTGTCCAAGCCATGAGCAGTCGGTTTATCTAGGAGAATGCTGTGGAAAACAGTATCGAAGTCTTTACTGAAGTCCAGACAGACTACCTCCACAGCCTTTTCCTCATCCTCTAGGCAGGTCACCCGGTTATAGGATGAAATCCAGTTGATCAGGAAGGATTCACCTTTCCTAAACCCTTACTGGCTGGGCCTGATCCCTTGGCTGTCCTGTATGTGCTGCATAATGGCACTCAAGATAGTCTTTTCCATAAGCTTTCCCAGCACAGAGATCAAGCTGACAGGCCTGTAGGTCTCCAGATCTTTCTTCCAGACCTTCCTGTGGCTGAGTATCACGTTAGCCAATCTTCAGTTATCTGAGACCTCCCTGGTTAGCCAGGACTGATGATAAATGATGGAGGGTGGCTTGGCAAGCTCTTCCACCAGCTCCCTCATCACCCTAGTATGGTCCCATGTGGTCCCACAGACTTGTGGACATCTAAGTGACTCAGCAGAACCTGCTTCCTCCTGGATTGCAGGGGGTCTCTTCTGCTCACCGTCCCTGTCTACCAGGTCAGGGTCTAGTTGCCCTGGGAATACCCATTCTTACTGTTAAAGGCTGAGGCAAAGAAGGCATTAAGCACCTCAGCCTTTTCCTCATCCTTGGTGACAGTGCTCCCTCCCATGTCCAGTAAAGGATGGAGATTTTCCTTGGCCCTCCTTTTGTTGTTATGATCTTTCACAGCACTTGCCATATTGAGTTCTAGCTGAACTTTTGTCTTTTTAATTTTTTGTCAACATGACTTAACAATATTCTTGTACTCTTCCTTAGCTGCCTGTCCCTTCTTCCAAAGTTCATAAGCTCTATTTTTTACCCTGCGTTCCAGTGAAAGTTCAGCCAGGCCATTCTTCCACACTGGCTTGTCTTTTGATACAGGGATGGCCCACTTCTGCACCTTTAAAATTTCCTTCTTAAAGAAGAGTGTATCCAGCCTTCCTGGACCCTTTGTTATTAAGGACTATTTCCTAAGGGAACTCAGAACCAGTATCCTGAACAGGCCAAAGTCTGCCCTATGGAAGTCTTGGGTAGAGGTTTTCTTGACTGACTCTCTTCCTGGCTTCTCCAAGAACAAAAACTCTACCATTTCATGGGCACTGTGCCCAAGACAGTCTCTGACCACCACATCTCCCACCAGCTCTTTTCTGTCTGTAAACAGCAGATCCAGCAGGACCTAATAGGTCTGTCCTGATAGGCTCACTTACCAGCTGTGTCAGGAAGTTATCATCTTCCACACAATACAGGAAACTCCTAGACTGCCTCCTCAGCACTGTATTGTTTCCAGCAGAGATCCACCAAGTCAAGTCTCCCACAAGAACAAGGGCTAGTGATCATGAAATGCCAGCCAGCTGCTTACAGAATAATTCATCTGCCTCTTCATCCTGGTTGGTTGGTCTGTAGCCTATTCCAACCAGGATGTTGGAACCATAGACACCAAACCTTATCATCATTGTTCTTGAGCTCTACAGTCAAAACATTCCCTAATGTACAGAGCCATGCCACCTCCCTCTCCTTCTGAGGAGCTTATAAATCATCATTGCAGCATTCAGTCATGGGAGTCATCCCATCTCATTTCCATAACAGCAAATACCTCATAGATTTCCTGCTGCACAGTGCTTTCCAGCTCCTCCTGTTTGTTACCCATGAAGTTTCCATTGGTGTAGATGCACTTCAGCTGGGCTGTTGATTGCACTCCTAACTCAGGCATGCTGCCCCCGGGCTCATCTCTAGAGAGCCTGATCTTATCCCCTTCCCGCTTCAAACACAGCTTAAAGCCCTCTCAATCAGCCCACAGCCAACTCACGGGCTGGAGTCCTTTCCCTGCTTTTAGACAGGCAAACTCAAGCTGTCTCCAGCAGGCCTGGTGCCATATAAACCACCCTATGATCCAAAAAGCCAAAATTCCACCAATGGCACCAGTCTTCGAGCCATGTGTTGATCAAGTAGGTTCTCCTGTTTCTTTCAGCATTCTTCCCTTCTGCTGTAGGTATTTTACAGAAAGAGTAATCAGGCATTGGAATGGGCTACCCAGGGAAGTGGTGAATTCTCCATCCCTGGAGGTTTTTAAGATGAGACTGGATGTGGCACTTAGTGCCATAGTCTAGTAACCACAGTGGTAGTAGATCTAGGGTTGGATTTGATGATCTCAGGGGTCCTTTCCAACCTGGCTGATTCTATGATTCTGTGATTGAGGAAAACACCACCTGTGCTTCTGTCCATTCAACCAGTTGTCCCATTGTCCTGAAGTCCCTTCTGATTGCCCTAGGACTTCTCTCATCAACCTTGTTGCTGCTCATCTGGACAACCAGAAGCAGGTAATAATCAGAGCGCCCAAATTAGTCCAGGGAGTCTTCTAGTAATATCTGTTATATAGGCCCCTGGGAGGCAGCAGATTTCCCTGCGGGATTGGTCCAGTCAGCAATACAGTGCCCTCAATTCCCCTGAGAAGGGAGTCGCCTACTACAATTACTACTCTTTCTTTCTTAGCACCTGTAGTTGTGATGTGTCCTGTTGACTTACTTGCTCTGGGCAACTCTCCAGGTAGACCTTCACTACCATTTGCCTGACCCTTGAGTTCCAGAGCCTCCTATCTGTTCCATGAAGGACACGTGGGAAAGCCAGGAAGGCAGGGAGGGGATTCTTCTGCCACCCTGAGTAGGGATCTGTTTCCCTTCCCACAATCTTTTAGATCTCCTCCTTCTGCCTGATGGCAAGACTGTTAGGGCTGCTTTGACTCTTGTCCAGGTTCCATTCACAGCATTTCTCTCAGACTCCACCAGTCTATTTGTCTCTCACATTCCCTGATAGTCCTCAGCCTCTCCACTTCCTCTTTAAACTCTCATGCTTAATACTGCTGCATGTTTATCTTACAAAGGCAGAGATCCCTCATGAGGTAGGAAAATCCATCATGTGCTTTTGTGTGGGTGAACAGTACTTATATTCCCACGTAAGCATGGCATTTTTCATGCCCCTCTTTCCTTATAGTATATTTCTGGTATAGGTGCTTTTGCAAATAACGTAGTGGATTTTTAATAGGAGTAGGTTACAAACATTCTAAATTGTTCACAGCTACAACAGCTCCCTAAAAGCACACATCAGAAAATGATAAACTGATGTACAGCGCTAAAGATATACAAGAATAGCTACATGGGAAAGGTGAAACAGTGCTCTTGGGCTTTTTGTGTGAGAGTTAGGATGTTATGCTGGACATCTCCTGTGTCGGGTCTGGCAGGTTTAAGGAGCCCGTCACTCCTTGTCCCTGTCTTTCCTTGGAGAAAAAGTGGAAACAAGACAAAATCCAGCTCCAGAGGTAGCATGGGACCACAGACATCTCCGGTTGATGATCCAGAGTTTGCTTGATCTCTTCAGTATAAGGACTCTCTGTACAGGGTCAAGCTGGTGTTGGAGGAAATAGTGAGTCCTGGTATAGCTTCTCTTTAACCACAGAGCCATTGCACATGTGGTTCACTAACTGGTGCATATCCTGGCAGTAAGGCAGGCCTAGCCTTAAATATTAATGGACAACTACTCTGTCAGAAATTTGTTAAAGTTTTTTTAGTAATCTAGTGTTTAAATGGATGATAAAAATTAATACAACTTACTGGAATAGTCTTTTTGTTTAGCTGGGTTTTTTTTTTAGGAACCTTTGCCCTAGGAAAATTCAGAAATTCACTATAAAAAATAGAAAATTGAGTGATAATTATAAATTCAAAAGAGAAAAATGGCATTGAGTTAGAATTGCATCATCTTTTCTAGAACTGAAATAATTCTAATAATGGTCATTTTTCCCCTGTGATATTTACCCTTTTTTCTGTAGCTATTCATACATTCTACACTTCAAACTGAGTTTGTAAATATATTAAAATTTTTGAAAGCTGCTAGATTATTATTTTTCCTGAAGGTAGAAACACATTTAAATGTGTTTCAGTAAAGGTCAAATTGTATCTGAAGGGTTAAGGTTAAATCTTTGATTAATGAAACTACTAATCTCTGTGGTCATCTACCTTCTTGATGATCAACATTTTTCTAAGAGGGTAATGAAACAGAGAGACGACTGTGAAGTCAAGAAGCCGATTTTCTTGAAAGAAAAGGTATATAGGAAAATCCTTACAGTTAAACTAGTCATTAAAGGCCTGTCTCTATGAAGCTACTTTCTCCTTCCCTGAGATGTTGGATCAAGGGGAGATACATTTGTTTAAGATTAGGTATTTGGAAATACTGATAATTCATTGCCCTTCAGTAAGAATGGTTATCAATTGTTCTGTTCAGTAGGGGTGAGAAGATTCCCTATTTCCCGGCACAGTCAACGGAAAAAATATTTTGATCCTGTCTACTTCAGAAAAATAAACTGTGCAGAAACAAACCACTGTTTATTTTGATCTCTGTTATGTAAATTCACTGCTAATGATTTCCTTATTGCACACTGTCACTGTGGAGAGGAAACCAGACTTCACACTGATTTCTGCTGTACCATTGGCAAGTGAATCTATATGCAGTTTTGTTGCAATTGCAAGATCAAAGACAAAATGAGCCTTTCACTTCTGTGCTGTCAAAACAGTGTTCTTGTGCACACCCAGAGATGTTATATGATGAACTGGGTAATCAGCTGAGACAATCAGTTGAGTTTGATTTTACATTCTGTCGTCTGGGAACACTGAGGCAAATGTTCCATGTAAAACCAATAGGAGGTAGAAGAAAAGAGACTAAGAGGTTAAGAAAATTAATTTTTTATCCAGGTTTATGCAATTCCAAACAGATTTGTTCCTTATGAGATTCACTGAAAAATTGGTGTATCACATGAAACAGATTGGTAAAAGCAACTAGAGGCCTACCCATTAATAGGTAAAGATTAGATATTAGGAAGAAGATCTTTACTGTGAGCGTGGTGAGGCACTGGAACATGTTTCCCAGAGAAATTGTGAATGCCTCATCCCTGGAAGTGTTCAAGGCCAGGTTGGATGGAGCTCTGACCAACCTGGTCTAGTGAAAGGTGACCCTGTCGAAGGCAGGGGGGTTGGAGCTATATGATCTTTAAGGTCCCATCAGACCCAAGCCATTCTATGATTCTATGAAATATTGACCAGAAGGAAAATGCTTTTGAAGATCTTTTTTCCATGGGTGAGAATAATTCCTACTTTAAAAGCTTTTGGTGCTAGAGTTGATTAATTGGGGCATCATTAAAAATATAAAAATTTGCTCCAGATACTCTGTCCAGTCTTATGAGCAAGGGCCTATAGCAAGGTGTATGGTGATTTCATATTTGCTTTGCTAGTGCTCTACACCTCTGTATTCGCTTAGCTGGAGACACACAGTATTGTATGATTTTGTGTATAATAGTGTGCTATTTTTTTGTGGCTTATGCTGCTGAAATAGGGAACATCTTTGCTAGTGCCTTCTGATTGCTGTACCAGTTTGTGTGATGCGGATGCCTCTAATTTGAAATGCCTAATCAATGGCTGCTAAAGAGGAGATGAGTGCTGAAGAATCACTAAAGCAGCTGCATTCATCTGGGATGCAGCACAGTAGGGTATTATGGAAAATGTGCTTTTATGAAAAAGCGAAGAGGAATTCCTAAGAAGTTACAGTAGTGATCACACCTCTGTAGGAAAGAAGAGAATATAAACTTTAACCATACTTATGGTGTGTTGTGAAATATTTCCATGGAGAGGCGGTGTTATAAAAGAGGAGATACTCTTAGGTAAGCAATAGTCTGGAAACAGGAAAAACATAAAGGTCTTTTCTGTAATTAACTTTGACTGGTAAAATAAGTGGAGAAAATTTTCTGAAATCTGTTCCAGACCTTGGTGCTCTTTTTATTAATCTCTAAAAACATGTAGAACAGCAACTAACAGAACGAATTTTACCTTTGAGAAAACCTGAACCAAGATTCAGGACAAACAACAGCTGCCTAAAAATGCATTAATATTTCACTGGCAGAGAGTCTTCTTCCTTTAGTGATTGTTTACCTTTTTTTGTTGCTGGGAGTAATTGGCTAGAGCAGTCACTTGCAGCTGTTAGATACTCTTGAGTTCCAGCAGAGATCATCAAGGCTTTGTGTGCATTACAGTTGTGTTTGGAAACCACTGAGTCTCAAGAGTAGCTTACATGAGAGAGAGTACTTCTGGCAATTGGATGGTCCACTGAAAGAAATGAGATAAACTTATGCTTTTAATTTTTAGTTGAGCAGATGGGGTCTTACTGCACAATCTAATTTGGTGTGTGTGAAAACAAAAACAGCAACCAGATTGACTTGTGTGAATTTCCTAGGTTTTATCATCTGAACATCTGGAGTATGCACAATTTTAACAAAAAAAAAAAAAAAAAAAAAAAGCTCTGAATGCCCACCAGGCCAGGTAAACAGCTTTTTTTGTGACATCTCCTTTTTCCCTTGGGTGTACAGAAAGACATTTGCATATGAAAATGTTTTCTGGAGTGATAGATACGGCTATTTCTCACCTGTAAAGAGGCAAACATAAGCAGAAGTTGATGATTTTCTTAGCTTCCTGCAGAGTTTGAAAACAGAGCTAATAGAAAGCCATTGTTTAGTTCTTGTCTCATGACCTCTGGTTTTAGTATGCATTCAGAAAACAGGTGAACTTATTTACTGTTCATGGACCTATGCAGCAGCTAACTGCAGCAAGATACATGTATGAAACTGAATTTCCCCTGCATGTTATTCACACAAGCAATGTGCAAGTTCTACCTTGAAGTTCTATAGTTTGCTTCAAATTGACTTATATCTGAAGAAATACATTGTGTGAATCCATGATAACTTCTTTGGCTATTCAGGTTTAGTTTAGTTGCCAGCTTCTTTCAAAAAGTGAAAGAACACCCTAGTCAAGAAGTCCTCATGCTCTTCAAGTGCTGGTAGCATTGCACCTTTGATTCTTTTATTGCTTTCATTTTTACATCTGTGTGGGAAGGAACCTCAGGCCACCAGGCTGCCAACCAGTCAGTAGCAGGGTTCTGCAGGGCTCCATTTTAAGCCCATTTCTCTTCAACATCTTTATGAATGACTTAGATGCAGGTCTCGAAGGAATGCTGAGTAAATTTTCCACTGGCACTAAATTGTGGGGAGCTGTTGACTCCCTTGAAGGCCAAGAAGCCCTGTAGAGAGACCTTGACAAATGAGAGGACTGGGCAATCACCAACTCTATGAAATTCAACAAGGGGAGGTGCCAGATTCTGCACCTGGGATGGGGCAACCCTGGATGTACATATAGACTGGGGAATAAGAGCAGCACTATGGAAGGGTCAATGACAAGTTGAATGTGAGTCAGCAGTGCCCTGGCAGCCAGGAGGGCCAACTGTGTCTTGGGGAGCATCAGGCAAAGCATCGCCAGCTGGTTGAGGGAGGGGATTCTCCCACTCTGCTCTGCACTAGGGCGGCCTCACCTTGAACATTGTGGCAGTTTTGGGCACCACAATATAAGAAAGATATTAAGCTATTGGAGAGTGTCCAAAGGAGGGCAGTGAAGATGGTGAAGGGCTTTGAGGGGAAGCTGGTGTGAGCAGGGGCTGAGGGCACTTGGTCTGTTCAAGAAGAGAAGAGGAGACTGAGGGGAGACCTCATTGCAGTTACACACAGATACGTATACAGACAGAAACATGGATACAGACAGACACACATGTACAGACAGCTACAACTTCCTTATGAGGGGAAGAGGAAAGGCAGACACTGATCTCCTGTCTAGTGACAGGACGTGAGGGAATGGCATGAAACTGCGTCAGGGGAGGTTTAGGTTGGATATTAGAAAGAGATTCTTCCCCCAGAGGGTGGTTGGGCACTGGAACAGGCTCTCCAGAGAAGTGGACACAGCACCAAGCCTGTCTGAGTTCAAGAAGCATTTGGGCAATGCTCTCAGGCACAAAGTGTGATTCTTGGGGTTGTCTTGTGCAAGGCCACAAGTTGGACTCGGTGATCCTTGTGGATCCCTTTCAACTCGGGATATTCTTTGACTGATTTTCCAGGATGAAATGTTTTTAGAATACACACACGCGTCAGACTGTAAGCTTTCTCGGTGTATTTCTTCCCTCACCTTCTCCCAGGCTGCTAAACTGTAGTAAGACACCGCAGCTCTAAACCCTTTGAAATTACCTGGCCAATACCTGGGACACACAGTGCCTACCACTCCTATTACTCTAATTCATTGAGTCCCTTTTGCAAAATCCGAGCATTTGTTTGAGCCATAGATAGTTGGTGGGGGATGGGAGTTTTTTGTTTTTGTTTTTGTTTTTTATTGTTGGTTTGTTGTTGTTGGTTTTTAATAGAGCAGTTACTGTAGCCTTCCTAATCTGACATCTGGTCAAAGAACTTAAAATTCTAAAGTACTTTTCTTGATGGAAAATTTGTCTTATAAGCATGAAAATTTTTTAAAGCATAGTATTTTAAATTTTGTGAGAGATGAGTTTTCCCAGTTAAGCTTTTATTTGTGTTTCTGTTGATACAATACATATAATAATTTCAAAAGGAAAGACAGACAATGTATGTGGAATGATCTTGGAGAAAATATCTCTGGTTGTTTGAGGCTGAAAAGCACTGAGAAAATACAGAGGAGTTCTCAAAACTAATAACAACTGATGTCTGGATTAAAATTCATAGTAATTTATAGAAAAACTGGAGGTTGGTGTATAATTTTCTTGTGGCTTTTTTAAAGGTGTCTTCGTTACAAACCCATGTGTATGCTCAATCTTTGCATGCACAGTAATGGGTTTTAATTCATCCCTCCTTTTTGCATTGAAATTGTGACAGTTGTAATAGCTAAACATTTAAAAATTTAGAAGGTGTAGTTTTAATAAGCTCTGAAAATATTTATTTATACTTTTAAAAGGATTGAAGTCTCAGCAAGTAGTAGTTTATCTTCATTAATGAAACATTTAGAATATGATGTATAAAAAATAGAAACTGCTCCATCAGTCTATACTTCTTTATATGGATTTGCTTGCTGTATATGAAAAATATATCTAAAGAGAGCACAATGTAAATTAAAATACGGATTATCCTTGAAAGTGGTATTACCATATGTGAGTAAAATCTGTAAAATACAAAGCAAAGTTTACTGTGCTGTAAAATAGAGCATTTTAAATAGTTCCAGGTTTTGGAAGGAGTTACTCTTTCTCACCAAGATGAGAAAAGCAATGTCACTTGTTTGAGGTCTGTACAAGCATTTAACAGTAAGCAAGAGAAAGGTACTATAGCTAATTACTTCAAAATTAATTAAGTCTTCATTTTGGCTGCTTTTTTTTCAAGATACATACTGATCAGACAAGCTGATGATCAGTAACACTGAAAGATCATGGTTCTAGAGCTTGCATTCCTCTTCTGATCAGAGCAGTTTACCTTCCCAATCACTTAACCAGAGTGTGTGTAAGAATTCATGAGCACAAGAGACTAAATGCCTGGAAGTCCTCTCCTGATGAGTCATGAGTACGGCTTCTGCTTCCTATTTCATGCACAGTTACTCGGGGCATCTATATGGCTACACCCAGTGGTGACTAGTAAGTAAACATCTGAGTTGTTTAACATTGCAGAAAAATTTGCTTTTAAGAACCAAAATCTAAGAAATTTCTTCATCTTTTTGTTCAGTGATCATACTTTGGACAAGATAGTGGCCCAAACAAAAGGGTTGTTTTGGTAGTAGTCTTTGCTGCTGGCAAGTGAACTCTCACTTAAAGGTGCTGATCTCATTTTCCACTAGGATTTTCCAGGAACTGTCCCTGGACTTTCAGGATGCCTGCTCCCATATTTTGCTTAAGCTGTATATCCTGTATGGAAGGATATTTTGAACGCTTTGTGAACCCTTCAGGGAACACCTAGAGGTTAATTTGACTTGACCTCTAATGTCCAAGTGCTCAGGTTTTTTCCTGTGATTTTTCTTATTTTCTGTGCTCAGAAGAGTCAGTTAATCAGAAGTTGCACCTCATAAACAGTAAACTGCAAACAGCAGCTTCAGTCCTTGGATTAGAGCAAAACCTACAAATAAGCTGTCAGAGATACTTGACTACCACATGTAGCAATGCAGTCTCTCCTCCCTCCCCGCACACAGGCCCTGCAGTGAGGAAGGGATCCATAAGAAAGCTGAGGTCCTTCCTTTTTTTCCTCCTGTGTAGAATCTTGTCTCCTACAGTATGGCATGACAATGATAATATGTTGTGACTGATCCTGATTTCAAGCGTGAACTGTGGCTACCTGCCAGGAGTTTGCAAGCAAAACTGTGTTGGGTTTGGAGACAAGAAGTGATACTGAATGAGGTGGGGAGGTGTGACTGTAATTTGCCCCTTTACTTCATTTGCCCAAAGGATCTGTGTTTTCTTTGATGGTATTTCAGAAAAGTAACAAGGGGACACCAGCCAAATGTGCTGTTAATAGATGTAGCAGTGGCACACAGTCAGAGAGTCTATCATTAATGCGTAAAGCTTTCCTCTTGAACATATGCATTGCAGGAGGCAACCAGCCCAAAATATTTGCTAATTGCCAGCCAAAGGCTGAGTAGTTTCACTTTTTGTAGCACTTTTAAATCAGAGCTGCTGAGGTAAGGAGGGAAGGGTCAGCATTTATTCTCAACAGTCTTCTGCCAAACATCCTGGTTTCCAATCAGTGCACGATCTAATTTTGCTATTAGGTCTCTCTCATTAATACATCAGTCAGCTTTTGTTAAACTGATATTATAGCCTCTGCCCCTATGAGGGCCTATGTTTAATGGAGAGATTTAAGCAGGAGCAGTCATTATTCATTACTGTGACTGTCAATTTTGTTCACATAAAGAAAATCACAATCTGAACAAGAAAAACAAACTGTGGATGCTTTAAGGGACAGATCTGTGGCCCTGACTGGCTTTATTCTGCTACGATGGAGCAGATGCAGAGAGGGTTATTCTGGGTACTCTTTAGTTATAGGTGTTATTAGGATTCCTTATAATCTGGGTGTTTAGCACTTACATACTTAAAAACACCTATGCTTGTATGGATATTGTCTCAGACTTTCCAGCTGGACACGAGCTGGGGCAATTCCTCTGTTTTTTAAGGTTGCCGTGCAGGTGACTGACCAGGGAAGGAGCCTGGGGGGAGGCAGCTCCCATAGGACATCACCTCTTTGTGTGTCCCTGGTCAGGCTGTGAGATGGAGCAGAGCAGCCCTCCTTTATCAGTGGCTCAGTTTGAGGAAGGAGGATTCTGATTTGTTTCTTAAAAGGAATTTCCAATCTTTTACTTAATTCAAAGTTACTCTGGTATGGTTTGTTACAGTTTTTCCAGCTGGCACTATATAGTGGGAAAAGTCCTGAAGGAGGTAATCTGGTAAAGTAATGATCTCTGTTTAACAGGTATCCTAGAGTATGTAGCTACTTACTTCTCTAGCAGCCTGTGTGGTCATTGTCACGCACGTAAGCTCTACGAAGTGCTGGCTTTCCACATACTTTTCCAGCTGTGCAAAGTATGTAAATTATTCAGATTCACTCCTGGAGTGGCGAAAAAAGCCTGTTTCTTAATATGGCCAATATGTCACACATGCTTTTGTAGAAATCATGCTAACCAAAATATCTTTGCTGATGTCTGCACAAATGTATATGTGAAGTTTAATGTCACAGAATGTTTTGACCTTGTTGTGTTAAAGCTAAGTAACCAACTGACACCTGCAAATTTGGAGCACCTCTTGCATTTCTCAGATCAGAAGCACACACTGTTCTTAAGGACAATCGAACTGTTAACTGTTCTTCTTCAATGTGTCTAGGCTGATGGTGAATCCTAGTTTTTCTTTGCATGATCATTTGAAGGTAATTTTTGTAATAGTACTGAATACCTCTTTAAATCTGTAACACTGAAGGGTTTTTTTAATGAACATCAGAATAATTCATTGTGCAAAATTTTGTGAGTAAATGATGAGAAATTTTATTGATATGGGATCATGCCTGACCACTTTTATGCAGGAGCATGGTATCATCTGCCAATATAGCTTTCTTCTACTGTCTTGAAATGTGAGTGCTTTCTTTGTGTGCTGCTATCTAAGAGGGCACCTACTCCTCACATAATTAGTTAAAGTGCATGGTTGAGAGTGGAGAAGTGGGAAAAGGAGTACTTACACCTGTGGTTACGTGTAAATGAGACCAGTAAATCATGTCTGAAATAGTCCCTTAAACTGAAGTCCATAAATTCACTAGGAAGAGGTTTTTCTATACAGAAATGAGGCTGAAGGGAATCTTATGTGCCTATATATTCTGGTGTAGGTTCTCCAAATATTTTTGCTACTTTCCTTAGGAATAATTTGGAGGTTTCATGTATATGCTCTTCCTGCATTTCCCATGGTTGTCTGTGCAGATTAGATTGTATAGGCCAATGCCCAAACCCTTAGCTTCATTGAAATATGTTTTCAAACATTAAATGTTGCTTTATTTCAATATTTGAAGATATAGTATTTAAAGAACTGCATATAAAAATAATGCAGAAGCAAGAGCTTTTTTTAGTTCGAGAAATTATTTTGGGTATTTTAGGAAAAGAGCAAATTTGGCACCTGTGTCTTAAGAAATAATTCCATAGCCAAGCATTTTAGATACATTTAAAGCAATTCAGCTAAAAATAAAGCAAATTGGTTTTTGCACTTACTGCTGAGAGAAAAAAGACATTTTTGTGACATGGTGGATTGACCCTAGCTGGGTGCCAGGTGCCCACCAGTGACACCATCCCTCTCCTCCTCAGCTAAACAAAGAAGAGAAAATGTAATGAAAGGCTCACGGACTGAGATAAGGACAGAGAGATCACTCACCAGTTACCATCACAGGCAAGACAGACTGGAGTCAGGGGAATTATTTGAATTTATTAGCAATCCCATCAGAGTAGAATAATGAGAAATAAACTCAAAAACACCTTTCCCTGATCCCTCCCTTCCTTCCAGGCTTAACTTTATTCCCAGTTTTTTGCCTTCTCCTCTCAGCAGTGCAGGGAGGTAGGTATGGGGTTTGTGGTCAGTTCATCACATTGTCTCTGTCCTCCTTGCCCCACAGCAGGAGGACTCCTCACATTATCCTGCTCAGTGTGGGATCCCTACCATGGGAGACAGTCCTCCATGAACGTCTCCATCGTGAGTCCTTCCCAAGGGCTGCAGCTTTTCATGAACTGCTGCAGTGTGAATCTCTTCCATAGGATACAGTCCTTCAGGAACGGGCTGCTCGAGCATATGTCCCCCATGGTGTCACAAGTCCTGCCACCAAACCTGTTCCAGCGTGGGCTTCTCTCTCCATGAGCCCACATGTCCCTGCCAGGAGCCTGCTCTAGCACAGACTTCCTGCAGGGTCACACTCTCCTTTACATGTGAGATTTTCCATGGCCTGCAGGTTGATATCTGTTCTACCATGGACCATCGTGGGCTGTAGAGGGGACAGTCTGCTTCACCATGGTCTTCACCACAGCCTGCAGGGAAATATCTGCTCCGGTATCTGGAGCACCCCTCCTTGTCCTTCTTCATTGGCCTTAGTGTCTGCAGGGCTGTTTCTCTCGTGTTCTCACACCTCACTTCTCTATCTGCAATGGCCTCTGTGCAGTAACTTTTTTTTTCATCTAAACTGTGTTATCCCAGAGGTGCTGGTACCATCACTGGTAGGTTCAGACTTGGCCAGTGGTGCGTGCATCTTGGAGACATCGGACATTGGCCTCACCAGACATGGGGGAAGCTTCTGGCAGCTTCTCACAGAAGTTGCCTCTGTATCCCCCTTGCTACAGAACCTTGCCACACAGAACCAATGTATTGCATCCCTTGCCTCTGTGAATGACATATTTTAAAAATGTCATTAAAATTCACATTCATCACACAATCTTCCCTGACATCAACACAAAAAGAATTATCTGGACCATAATCAAAATAACATCATCACAACGCTAAACAAAAGTGGACAATTTGCAAAAAAAAATTGGGTCCCTTCACCACACTTTAAACAGAAATTCTCCCTGATCATTCCACTCCAACACTTTTTCAGCCTTTGTTTTGCCAGTTACCTCTCCCAATTATTGTCCCTTTCTCAGGTTCCTCATGCTCAAAGTTGGGCACCAGGAAGAACTGTTGTGGGTTGACCTTGGCTAGATACCAGGTGCCCACCAAGCCTCTCTATCACTGCTTCTCAGCAGGAGTAGGGCTGACAAAATAAGATGAAAAAACTCTTTTAGATCATTATAAGGGCAGTTTATTAGAGCAGCAGGGATAGTCCTGTGCATGCAAGCAAAAAAAAAGAAAAGCCCTCAAGACTATTTTATTCCCTACTTACTATCAGCAGGTGGTGTCTGACCACTTCCACCTGGAAACAGGGCTTCAGCATGGATAGTGTTTGCTCTGGAAGACATACCTTGTAAAGAGTAAATGCCATCACTTCCTCCTACATCCTCAGGTTTTACATCTGAACAGATGTTGTATGGTATGGAATATTTCTTTAGTCAGTTTGGGACAGCTGTCTTGGTTGTTTTGCCTCACAAGATTTTGCCCATCCCATCCTACTGGTGGGAGTGGAATGTTTGAGGAACAACCTTGATGCTGTGCCAGACTGCTCAGCAGTATCCAAAACACTGCTCGTTTATCAACACCTTCCTAGCTGCCAGTAAAAAGGCTGCTATGGGGGTTATGACCTCCATTTCAGCCAGACCCAGTACAGGTGAATATCGTACTGTTGTACACACTACATTTTTGAAGCTGTGGTTTGTTTCAGCCATAAAGAGGCTTGAAATCGAATATACATTAGGGTTTTTATGATAGGAAGTGCATGAATCTTTTAAAATGGACTATCTTTTGAAGATCAGTTCCCTCCAGATACAAGGGGTTTAGAAAGTCATGAGATAGGGGTATGTTTCAGTTTTCTTACTACAGTATTTGCAGACTGTTTCCTGTTCTGTTGCCAGTGACTTTGTTTTCCCTTGTGCAGTTAAAACAAGAAACTTTTCTAGCATTTGTTAAAGACTCATCTGCAAAAAGTGAGCAACAGAGGGAAGAAAATGTACAAATTAATGTCAAGTTCATACTCCTACTGACTTTCTCCCTTGAAAGTTCATGTTAATGTAGGAATACTTCTGAAAAACAGTGACTTTAAAAGATGATGAGAGAAAAAGAAACCAACACCAAAAAAACCCTGAATCTGACTTTTTTAGATTTTCCACCTTAGGTGCTACAACCCTAGAGGTGTAATCCATGACCCATTTAGAGGCTTGTAACCCTGATTATGATCTGTGTCTCTTAAATATTTGTCTGCAGTGGCTTTCTGTTGTTTCTCTAGTAATCCTGTGTAAATAAAACTTGTTAACATTAAGATGGGAATTGTTGACTACTATTTCAGGAGTTGCTCTGCTCCAGAGGCAGTGATGTTGCATGGCTTCTACTCCTTCCCTTTCTTTGTTGGTGAACAAAGAAAGCATGCCAGTGTTAATGGCAGAGTGTTTTTGTCAGCCGTCAGCTAGAAAAGTAAAATTTTTGTGCTGTGCCATAATTGATTTCTTATGAGATTCTTTGAGGGTCTGGGATAGGTGTGATAGGGCTCCTGAGAACTTTGTGGGGAGCACTTCTATCCGTGGGAGCTGCTGACAGTTCAGGGGCTTCACACACCTCTTCTTAGCATTTAGTTTAGTCACAAAAATATTCCTGCAGTTGAGAAGGAGAGAAAAGTGTTTTAGGCCAGGAACAGTTGCTGACTTTTCTGAATTAAACCATTACTGCAACTTACTTCTCACATTAGTGAGATATGCCTTTTGAAATGTCATGATTAGTTTGCAACTTAGTCAAGAAACTTGAGCCATTTTGTCTTCCTACATCCCATGTCAATCTCTGTACATTTTGAGATGTAATCTCTGATGTCTCTGAACTATTTGGGTTTCTGATGACTCTCAAAAATGAATTCCAAGGGAGGCTAATTTCCACTGTATAGCAAGGAGGATGAATGACACAAAAGATGAATTGTATTTATGTTTAGATTGGAAAGGGAAGAGAACAGGAGATGTGTCAGGTCTTTTTTCAGGATTTTGTGAAATGACTTTTCGTCCTCTTGATCACTTCATGTTAAAGTAGAATTTTGGGCACAGAACTATAGAAAGGTCTTACTTTTGTCTGAGGTGGAATTCTCTGATTTGTTTGCATGTGTGCTCCTGTGTTATGCAGCCTTTAAGGTAAATGAAACAATGAGATTATCATAGTTTCTGTGTTCTTTTTCCTGTTGTCAACACAAGCTAACTATATTGAGGAAAATTGAAAGATTCCTTAAAGAATATTTACACAAGCTATAGTATTAGAACTTTATGTGAAGTTGGAAACTTCATTTTTTATTAGCAGAAAGTAATTAAAAATGAGCTAAAATTATATATAGTATTCAAAGCTCTTTAAACTAAAATGTATATAAAAATTCACTGAAATTATATAGACGTGGTATATATATAAAGCTAAGTTTGAGCAGTGTTGGACTCTTAATGATATTTGGAAATAAAAAGCATCAGTTCAGCCTAAGTACAAAATTAAAACAATATATGTCATCAAGTTTTGCTGATTTTATTTTTTCCCCTTATGCTGTTTGTGCAAGCCAGCTCACTCTTTAGGGGGCTAAGGGGCTAAAGATCAAAGTTAATAACTCAAATAGATGTTTTAAAGCATTATAGTATATACAGTTTACAGTAGCTACTGACATATGCTGACATCAGTCATGTGAATGCTCATTTTGTGATGACTTAAAGCCTCTCTTAAGAACAAATAAATGATATATTTGGGTGACCAGAGAAGCTACTTCAGAAAAGATTGCATATTGCAGTTGTTAATATGTAATAAATCATCAGCAGTAGGTGCTATTGGAGGTATAGGAAGGAATTAACTCTTACTCTCTTCTATGCTGAGATCTGTCTTTAAGCTTGGGAGGTTTTTAGGAGGAAATCAATGTTACTGCTGAAACAGGTTTAGGATGAAAATAAGAAATGTCTTTGTATAACAGTGTTTGCAAAGGGCCTCATTTTATCAACAAAATCAGAGTATTGCACCATTAATTTTTTTAAATATTAAAAGTGGCAGGGACTACACTGAGGAAATGCATAGACCAGAGTGACTGCTGTCATTTTTGTTTAAGGAATACTTTCCATTCAATGCCTCAACTCAGCTCCTATGATTAACTTTTTGTTCACTCTGTCTTCTCTATGTGTTGGGAAACTGAGGCATAGATGAGGTGAAAACTGTTTTTCAAGGTCATGCGGGGAATCAACTTATCTGAAAATATAGTCTTCCTGTGCTTTAGTCACTGGAATGGTTTGAGCACCTTCCAAGAAGAGAAATGGTGCTAAAGGTGGCATTTTAAAACCATTTCCATCTACTGTTGCTCTGGTTTACGGACTAATTATTATTTCTTCACTCTAAGAAGGTAAATTGAAAGGAAGTTTGCAGATGAAAATTTCTTCACAGAGACATGAGAATTGCTCTGTTGATGTAAGATCATCCTCATAATTTTATCTGTAAACGTTCCCTGCAAATATGTGAGGTAAACTGATAAATTACAATGCAGGGTATTTTTGCTTTTAATCTCCAGGAAAGTGGTAATGTTTGTGCTTTTTTGTCTGCGATTTCTTTCCTTAAATGCTTATCAAGTCTCAGCTGCTGCTTTAAATATGTATGTTTGTTTGTGTTGTGGTTTGGATTTTTTTTTTTATAAGATGCTGCTGTATAACATTTCCATACAGATGACGGACAACTTTATATCTGCATTCATAGGCTGATGAAGAAGCTATACTGGAAATACAGATTCGGGAGTGAGTAATGCTTTTCATTAACAATGATGTAGGATTAGATGCAGGGAGTCTGAAAGCTCCATTCTAGTTCTGTTTCCAAATGGATTTGAAATGCTTGGTGCTTTTTAGTCATAAATCATGAAGCCCACAGGTTCCATTACTGTTCTTCATAATAGCAGAGGCAGTTCTAGTGTTATCCATAACTATAATTATTTTTACATCAAGACATTTAATGATCTTTTTCCTGTACCTAGGGATAAATAAAAATATTCACCTTTAAAAAGGATGCACGTGGATACACTTTACCCCAGAATAAGTAAATAGCATTCCAATTTGTTTAATTCCTTAAAATTCTTTGAAGTTATTTTTACCCAGCTTGAAAAGAATAACTGACTTTGAAGACAGATTTCATCTTCTTACCTAAGATGTATTTTTTCTTTATTTGAATTGAATATACTAAGAGGACACTTCAACTCAGTACTGGTTGAAAGACTATAAGGATTCAAGTGTAGATGATGTGGATTTTCTCCTGAGTAGGAGGGAGGAGATCATTGTGGATCTTGTAGTAGTGTAACATTTAGTCATTTTATCTTTTCCCTTTACTGACATTTATGCAATCGCTCCAGTCCCCTTGGTGCTCTTGAGGTTATTTGTACCATGTTATTGAGGAAAATATGGGATGATATCTTATATTGTTTGAGAGGTTTAAATCATCTTTTTCCAGCTTAGGTTCCAGAATCAGGGGAGAAAATGCCAGGTGATGAGAGGCTGGTCAGCACCTCTGCACCCTTGAGAAGGCTGTATTGGAGACACTGAAACCTCAGCTAGACCAGTTCCAGGTGAACCTGATCTGGATGAACCTGGTTTCAGTGGGGTGTTGAATCAGGTGATTTCCATGAAGTACCAGTAAAACTGTCTCTTTTTTACCTTGACCTCACTTCAAAGCCAAAGGTGTTTGGAAGCACCCAAGACTGACCTTGGTCTGCCTGGGTAAGCTGAGCACTTCACTGTCATTGTGTACACACAGCCATGGATGGCATGTCCATGCAGTTTCTGATGCCACATGCTACTGCTTCTAGACTTACAGTAACTTCCACAGCAATGGATTGTAGCTGGAAACATGAGACCAGCTGCTTGAAAGTCTTTTGCTGACTGTTGTGTCATTTACTTTTGAATGCTTTGTAACAGGGACTATATTTGGACAAGGAAACTACTCATAGTTTTCTCCCAGTGGTCTTTCCTTTGACCCTCTTATGCCTTTTTCAGGTATGTGCTTGTGTGTTACTGAATGCACACTGTCCTTGCATCATTTCAATAAATTTAGTGTTCCCTACAGACATCTGATTTTCATGTGTCTTGTGATTTAAGATCTGCAATGAATCAGTAAGCTGTGAGCCTAGTGAGTGTGCCATCTCCTCTGTGAGGTGTTCAAAAAGGGTCTGTGGTGCACTATACTTCTAGGTCTGCTACAGGAAAGTGATCTTCACACTCAGAAAGGGTATTGTGCTGCTCTCATCATGTGTCATGGAGAAAAGTTCTAGGTACTACATGAGAAGAAGGATAATTTTGCAAAAATGGCTTTTGTCTTGCAGAAAACTGCAGGTAAGTTAACATGTATATTTAATCTTGCCATTAAAATATTGTGGGAAAAGAGCTAATTTTAAGCTCTACTCTTTTAGCACAAGTCTGTGTATCTGACTCAATGTCAGATTTTCAAAAATATGCATGTGTCAATTACAGAAATGTAATTTTAACATCTTAATTCATCTTCTACAAACAACTAAGAAACCTCTTTCAATAATTTAATTTAAATCAGTTTTACCCTAGTTGTTTTGCTAATGCCAATCTAGGTTTCAATGCACTTTTCCTGGTAGTTCTGCCCTCTCAGGAAATGAGTCCTAAAATGATGTTTTGCTCTAAACTTTGCCCTGAACTTGTGTTCCAGCAGTCCCTTCTGCAGCCCTTCAGATCTCCTCCACACAACTAATCCTTTACTTTGTCATCATTCTCCCATACCTCCATAAAACTTTTATGGGAGAGGTTGGTGCGCAGTCTGTAATGGAGACATCAGCTTACACTAGAGTTTCAGCAGATGACTCACTGTAGAGGAAAGTAGTAGCATGTTTCTTGTTTCTTTAGGGCTAGGGTAAGTGGAGATAGAGAAGGGAGAACTTATATTTTATAAGGAAAGTAATTTACTGGTGTTCAGATTCCACCTTCCACTGAGCAGGCTTTTGAAAGGTCTGGATTCAAAGGAAGCTGTTAAAAGATTTTTTTTCATAAAGAACACCTTGCTTATTTCCTCCAGCTCTAGCTGTGAGGCTTCCTTATTGCCAAAGCACTGTAGTTTCAGATGGTAAAATATTTCAAGCAACTGAAAAGAGCTGGAAGGGATAGAAATTCCTATTATAAAAGCAATAGAGAAAATTACATTTAATTTCTTCATTATAGATGGAACTGGACTTAAAAAAGATTAAAATAAAATCAGATGCCACTGAAAGACTAGATTACTTCTAGTAATTTTTGTACGGTCAAGGCCTGTTCTTATACTGAGTGAGTTCAACATTCCTATAACCAGTCTAATCTCCATGGGACTGCTTCTGGCACAGAATAAAATACACTTGCACTGCTGTCAAACTGGTAGGATATTGTTAAGAGATGGTGATATTTACTTCTCATCTTAAAGTAGTTGTAGAAAATAAGTCAGTTCTGGTTACAGAAACTATCAGCTGCAACTTTTTTCTGCTATCCTCCAGAAATACACAATAATATAACCTAATATTTAGTGTTTTAGAGTTAGAGCAAGTGCTGCTATTTTGATAAGTCTAGGAGACCTCAAGGGAGGGGAGTAGTAGAGTGTAACAACTTTTTTGTTTTACAGATAGCATGTTTCTAAATTGTTTTTGGTTTAGCCATATATATGGACTGAATTTATGGGTAAAGCAGGAACTGTTTGAATAAAGGGAGCTTATATGACTATTGCAACCAAGTTTTTAAAGACAAATCCTACTTTAGTTAGAGCTACCAACAGTGTTCATGTTAACAATGACTATACAAATTCACAAATTTATTCAGTTTCTATGTCTGACTACACATCAGAATGGGCTCACTTTTACCCTGAATATTTATGGTCTGCAATAATCTAATTAACCATAAAATTAGCTCCATGGCCTGGTAATTCTTCATCTTTGCAGGGTCAGTGATGCATTTTCATTGATATGAAATTATAAGAATTTACTGGAGGTTTTCCATGTTTGCTCTGTGACAGGAATATGACTAGCTAAATATTTTGTAATATGAATTACTGAAAGCAGTGGATTTACCAAGCCAGTGCTTTTCATTTTTTTTACAATTTCAAAGGAAAGCATAAACTCTTCAGAAAGTACCTCCTCTTGGATTGCTACATAGAATATGCAAACTGGTTTTTTTTGAAATTATGACTCATCTGAAACCCTTTGAATTGTATTATGAAAACTCCAGGATTCTGAAAACCACAAACTGAAGCCACACTACTGTTAGTCAGTTGTTTGCATGAATAACTTTTTCCTTTTTGAAAGCTTCAGTTCACTGACTGATTCTAGAGGACATGGATATCTTAGTTGTTTGTCAACAGGTATTGAACATCTGGCTAAATCATCTGGCACTGAGTTTTGTCAAGTGATATTGCAGTTTTCCAGGTACAGTCCTCTGAAGAGTATTGTCTTATGTCTCTGCTGCACCTGCAGAGTGGCACTATTGGCCTTGCACAGAGTCAGAATATGATCAGTTCTCAAGTTAAAGAGAATAGAGGAAACATGCAGGAGCAAGAAAATTTGTTTAATTCAATTTAGATTTTCTTTAACAGAGAAAAATTAGTTTAGGAAGGGAAATAATAATGGAGGGGGTTTTTTCTACATTTCAAATAGAAGGGATGATTTTAAATAATCTATAATATCTGTCATTCTCAGAGAATGTGCATGAAATGGTGTACCGTGAAATGCTCTATTGTATGTCTTAAATGAAGAAACTTAGGTAATTACACTTCTTAAAATTATTTTGCTTTTAGTAAACAAATTTGATAGCTTTAATGCTCAACATTTTTTAGACCTTCAGCATCAGGCAAAGAATTTCTGATGGTACTTTTCTTTGAAGTACTTTTTCCAAGCCATAATGAAAAAATGCTTTTTAAACATTCCCTATAGTTTCTGTTTGTGGAGTAGGGGGATTGCCACACAGTCAAACTTGGAAATTTTATTCAGAGAATAACAGATATAAGCAAAGTTTCAATTAAACTTCATAAGTGGAGCACTTTCTGGTAGTTCTGTGTTGTACAGCATGTGTTATTATATCCATATGAATTTACTTTTCAAACTAACTATTATTATTTAATTTCATCTATATAATATGATTTAAATTCAAAATTAAAACCTAAAAGTTCCCTCTTGATCTTTCTCAGTGTGCTGGTAGAATTCTTGTGCAGCACACAAGACAGAAGTAGAAGAACAAGTAGTTTTTCTACTCAGATTATTTTTTCTAAATACAAAAGAATGGCAACTTGCTAATACAGCAGTCACTGTATACCTTTGTGGTCTCCCAGAAAAGCAACCTGAGAAAACCTTCCTAGATTTTATTGAATTCATAAAACCTCAGGAAATTTCAAGTGTCCTGTGAACAGCAAAAATAATAATTTATGAGTCTGATGAATTCCACAATTTCTTTGGAAGCAGTTTTTCATCAGCACAGGACCACCACTAAAGAACAATGGTTAATCCTGTTCCCATTTCTTTTGTTTTCATAAAAAGATGCATGGCACAGAAAAATAAATAAGCACAAGTTAAGGTTTAAAGAGAGAGACTAGTTCCGTTTTCTATTCTTTCATGAAGATGCATGAGAATCAGCCGGATTGCACAATTGCATGTGCTTATCAATGTGAGCAAATGTCAGCTGCCTGCCGGCAGTGCTAAGCAGGAATGCGGCCTCTGCTCTCCTGAGACCACCTTTCCTAGCAGATGAAATGCTTTCAAAGGAGACAGGAGGAGCAAAAGGAGGCAAGAGTAGCACTTCAGATACTGCTACTCATGAACTCTATGTGACATTTAAAACACCAGGAAAACTGCAAACAACTTTTATTTGTCCTGAGCAGTGAGAGAGCACCTGGCTCTGTCTGGATGACTGACTGTCATCCTTTTTGATTTTGGACTTGCTGCGACAAAATCAATGCCACTTTCAGTGGATGCTCTGTGAGTAATATGTGGAGTTGCATTAGCATGTAGCAGTGAGCATTCACAAATCAGAAAGAATATGGAAAGCATAGCTTGTACTTGATCTGTGGCATCAAGCTTTTGCTCTGTCTGGACGCTGTGATGAAGTACTCTGGCCCCACTTGGTCAAACCAGCAAGAAATCATCTTCTTCCTGCTAAACTACTTTAAACTTGACAGGATCATATGAGCTTAGCCTAGCAAAGGCAAGACAGTGAATAGGAGTGTGAGAACAAAATTAGTTAAGTCCCCAAAAATAGTCTCATCTATTAGGTCCAAAAAACACCAGAACCAAAATTTAACATCTAGTTATCTTACACTTAGTGACCTAAATAAAGTTGGAAGGGAAAAAGAATCTTACAGAAGACTGATATAAACTGTTTTAACCAGAAAGATAAAAAAATTTTGTTTTAAATAAGAATTCATTCTGTCTACCTCAGTGAAAAGGAAGATGCATCTTGTTGACTTTTTGTTGCTTTTGAATAATTACTTAGAATGCTATCACTTCCAAGTAGTTAATTTTGTAAGTTTAAAAAGTACATTTATTTAATAGGACTGCGATGTTTATTTAATAACTTTGAGTTGTTATTTATTTGCTAGTGAGAGGGCAAGAGTAAATTTTACTGCTAAAAAGCATAATGTGAATCTTCTTTCAAACAAAATCAATCTGTATTTGGTATTCTGAAGTGAATAACAAATATTCAAGTTACACTATAAGAGCATGCAAGATACATTCAAGGGTAGAGATAAGAGGATTGCAAAAACTGCACAGTATGTGCAATGTTGGGTTGTTTTGCACTGCGTTGATTTTATATCTGAATTTGTTTATTATTTTTAACTACACAAGAAGGAAAAAAAAGGTGTTGGGTAAACCAGGTCTCTTAAGCTGATTTCAAACAGCACACATCCCTTCTCATACCCTCAAAAATAAACTGAGTGCTATTAATGGAAACAATGTGTCTGCATTAGGTCTACATTACACCCATGCTAATTGCTAGCTTCTCAACAGAAGTGATGAACTAGGAATAGAAGCCTGTGTTAAAGTATGGTACTTGTAGTTAATGCAGCTTGCTTACCTCTACCTAGTTTTATTGTTTTGCATAGGCATGCCCTTAATAATGTCATTATGTTCAGTCTGTTATCTTTAGCCTATTATGTGCTCTGTCAAGGAAGGTAAAAGTCTCAACTTCATGACCAAAGTCATTGTTTTTGACCCTCTAGAAGCAGTAAAAATTTTTTCTTTTAAATCAATGTGCACACATGCAGAGAGAAGCAGTCACTTTTAATTACATCTGTTTTGTTCCTGGCTTAAGATATTGTTATAACTATGAATTTTCACAGTTAGCGTGGGAAAAAATTGAAGTCAGTGTGTCACTAATGACAGCACACTGGACTGGTGGAAGTTAAAGGTGTATCTGTGGTAGCTGGATATTGAGCTGCCTGTAGCTGGCCAGGATGCATCACTCATTCTTGTGTTACAGGCATAAAGGAAGACAAAGAAAATCAAATTCATGTGTAGCACTGGCAGCTGGTCTACAGAAGCCAACTCTAAGTACCCAGTTAAGAGCCTTCCTTGACTGTATAGTGACACAAATAAAGTGAAAGCAGAGGGCTGCTTCTCTGAAAGTAATACATCTTCTTAGTATTAACCTCTGCTCTCTTTCTAGTCTCCAAAAGATGCTATAGCAGGTGGTAAATATTTTGCTCTTTATCTGCTAGTGTGATAAAACATTACCATATAAATCAATTTTTTTTATTGGAAATACCAGCTTCTCTGCACAGAACTAAGATATTCATGGCATTCAAGGAGTCTGAGTACTTGCTCAACTAACTTGCTCCACTATTATTTTTTTGTGATTAAAACACCTGCCTTGTAGACAAAGGCACTGTATTCCTCATGGGGAATTCCCTAGTTTGAGACAGTGCTATTTGGCTAAGTAAACAGAGAGGTTTACTGCTGCCAGTTTGACTGGCTTTGACCAACTGTATTGTGAAACTTTGGGCGTTTTTATGCATCAGGCCACTTCCCAGGAGAATTAGGAAGTTAGCAGAGTGCTTTGGAAGTTCTGCTGAGTATGTAATAGCACAGTGATGAGAGAAGATACTTATCTGAAATTACAGACAGCAAAGGGTGTTCACAAATGCAAGGTTATGCTGTTTTCTGATCACACTGTCCACCACAGCAGCTTCTATACAGTGCCTTGATTCTCTCCTTAGAGAAGCCTGTGTTGTGGTCTATAAATTCTTTAGGCTCAGACATGTCTTGTAGTGTATATAGCATTTATTATTAGCAGGCCATTATCTCAATGTGTCTCTATAACTGCTGCTTTAAAACAAGCAATTAAGAATGAAATGTCAGTTATAGAGCTACATGGAAATTTATTATTAAATGTAGAATTCAATCGATAATTATATAATAACGGAGCACAGTAGCTGGTTGTAAAGATAGAAACACTATGAGTTGGTGTAGGATTTTTTGGTGATAAATGGGTGTTGAGTTACTTTCAAAGGATTGGCTGGATTTGTGGTTTGGTTGTTGGGTTTTTTTTTTCAGGAATGCTACATGTTCCACTACCTCTGCAACAGATATTAAAAATATTCATTAAAACTGAGCATCAGTTAAGGGATCCTTAGAGAATGGATAAATTTTCTGCAGTAAATAAAGTTTAAACACATTAATTTTAGCAGCTTAACAGTCACAGACATGTACCTCCCTTCACAATATGCAATTTACTTGAAGCCTGAAAGTGGGTTTCATGGGTATTTAAGTTAGGCATGCCTCTTCTCCATTAAATTACAATGAAATTGCCTCCTCCAACTAAAATGCTACCCACAGGTGTAAAATAATATGATTTGTTTTGTAAACCCTTATTAGATGACAGTGACTGTGAGAAAAGCAGTATTTTTTTAACATTTGAGTATGTACAACTTCCATTCATGATATTTAATGAAAGAATGGATTCAACAGCAACATAAAGATGAGTTAAACTTTCCTGCTTTCATGTACTTTAGCCACTGCAACTTTTAAATGCAAAAATTACCTTTCTCTCTTCCTGATCGTCATTTGTAACATGAAGGACCTAAAAGAATTAAAAAAGTGTAAGGATGTGAAAATCAGCGAAGTTCAGCATGTCTAGTCTCAGGTCTTAATTTCAGGAACTAACTGGTGCTAAGGATTTCCTTGATGGAAGACCTATGAGTGAAGAGGAAGCAGAGCAGTGCATGAAAATACACTCTCAGGAGTGACTAGTGGCTCCCAGAATTTCTGCAGGGTTTTTTTTAAGGTTTGTGTGTTACATTCCTGTTTGTAAAGTTGTGTGTTTAAGAGCAGAAATTTAATTCCCACCTTAGTGCAAAATCCAGATAATACTATTTTGTCCCCAGTAAACTATAATAATTCTTTTATTAGTTTTCCTTTTTGAAACTCTTTGGAAAAAATTATGCTGTGCCCTTACATGTGAAGCACAGGCCATTCTGTGGTTGCAAAAACCTAGCATTTTGTGGTGGTTGACCTTGGCTGGACACCAGATGCCCACCCATCTGCTCTATCACTGCTGTTCCCAGCTGGACAGGGGAGACAGTTTTACGGGAAACAGCTCATGGTTGGGATAAGGCAGTTTATTAAAGCAGAAGCAAAGAGAAAGCTTGTGCACACAGAAGGAAAGCAAAAGATAGCAGGTTTTTTCTCTACTTCCCATGAGCAGCGATGTCCGGGCACTCCCAAGAACTGGTGCTCCAGCACATGTGACGGTTCCTCAGCAGGCAGCCATCGGAGACAATGAATGCCCCCATTCTTGCTCTTTTCCTTAGCTTTTATATCTGAGCTGATGTCATATGATGTGGAATATCCCCTTGGTCAGTTTGGGTCAGCTGGCCTACTTGTGTCCCCTCCCAGAATCCTGCCCTCCACTGAGGAAGGAATGTTACAGTGCAGATGTTGTGCTCAGCAGTTCCCAAAACACCAGTGTGTTATCAACACCCTTCTAGCTGCCAATGCAAAGCACAGCACTGTGAGGGCTACTGTGGAGAAATGAACACCATCCCAGCGAGACCCAACACACATTTTAATTCTAAGTCTGATAGCAACCCTGTGAGATATTCTCCAGTTGATACCTGGATTACACATTTACACCCTAAACATCCGTGAGATGAGAACAGAAGTAAATTGTGATTAGATTTTAGCCTCTTTGACAGATGTCTTACTGTCTCTTGCTTGGCTCCATTAAGCCCCCTGAGTCAATGCTGAACTGTGAAGATATTCCATCACATTAAACACAGTAGTTTTTAGTGCATCAACCTGGAGGACATTTTGGTATTTAGGGACACATGCGAGTTGAAGAGGCAACATACAATGTTTATAATGACTTCATACAAATGTCCTCTGAGTGCTTTGGGAAACTGCCTTTCCATGGCTGATTTCGTCACCAGAACTTTGGAGTGTGATCAGAGACTTTAGGAGCATGCCAAAACACACTTTCTATGGCTAGGTTGGTTCTCAAATTAAAGTGTGATCATGGATTAAAACATCTGCTTCCTGCACCCTTGACAGGCATATGAGAGAGAGGGCAGAGAAAAGATATTCATAACGCAGAGGGATATGCAATTTCACGGGTCAAGTTTGCATTCTCAGCTTGAACACAGGTTCTCAAGGTTTTCATTGCTCCTCAAACTGCAAAAAGGCCCTATCTGTTTAGTCAATTTGCATTTGGAAACTGGAATCAAATTGACAAAGTTGCTCTCACCACAGCCCTTACTGTCTGGTGAGAGAAAGGCAGACTGAGCCATACTGTTAAGCAACAACATCAAAATTGGGTATTGAAGGACAGTGCATAACCACAGAATAAATAGGAGGGTGCCATTTGGGTGCTTCAATTTGCAATCTTCACACTTTCTTCAGAAGGAAAATTTACTTTTCTTGAGTAACTTTACATAGGTTGCTGCCTTCCAGTGTTGAATGCACTGACAGCAATAAACATGGGGACAACTGATAGTGATCTCTCTGGTTCCTGGCACACTGTGTTATAAATCCAAAAGAAATCTTAATAAAAATGTATGTAGTGACTGCTTCAGTAACACTTTTATGAAATCCCATGGTTTTCAGGAAGAACAACTGTGGAATAAAAAGGTGTCTTTCTATTCCAGAGTTCAGTTTCACTGGATTTTGGACACTTCAGAGGTAAAAAAGTTAACTT
Source organism: Pyrocephalus nanus (assembly GCA_038380795.1). Taxonomy (NCBI): domain Eukaryota; kingdom Metazoa; phylum Chordata; class Aves; order Passeriformes; family Tyrannidae; genus Pyrocephalus; species Pyrocephalus nanus. The sequence continues at coordinate 61,508,870 of CM076263.1, read as the reverse complement.
GTGTTTTCATTCTTTCTTCAAAGTTTGGCAAAATCTCAAAGCATTTGAGTGTTTGAATACTAAGACTGAGCTTGTGCCACCACTGATGCAGGCTCAGAGGTCTTGTGCTGCACACAGCTGGAGGCCTGTGACTGCAGTCATGAGGCCCCAAGGACTCAGCGTTTCCAGACATTGCCAAGTCCATGCTGCCTCCAGTTCCTGTCTGGAGCTGCACCAGTTTTACTGACAGGATCAGTATGCAGTGCTTGCTGCAATCAGTTATTTTTCCCTTTCAGTGTGAAGCATACAGCATGTATTTGAAAAAGAATTTTAAGGCTGCTAAATCCAGGTCATAAAGGCAGGGAAACACAACAATTAATCTTTTGCTAGATCCTTCATGTGCTCATTAATTCCATTGCCACACTTACCCTAATAAGTGTTCTATCCCACAGTACTCAGAGGTACATGTGATCATAAACAGTGTTAGATAAATTTTGATTCCTGGTTTTAAGTAAACTCTCCTGCATGGTTAAAAATTTTAGAATGTGGATTTCCCTTCCAGGCATGTAATCTGTATAAGCTAATATCAAAAATGCCAAGAGACTGCAAAGTAGTCCTCACATTAGGACCCAGTTTTCCTCAATCAGGCAATTAAAAATAAATAAAATTTAGATTTATCTAGGTATATGGGATTTATCCTCCTGTTTCAAGCAATTAGGTCAGAATTGTTTTCTGATATTTGGCGTATTAATGAAAAATAATAATAATAAAAACACACACAAAAAAGTCTACCACACTAAAATTAGGCTGTTGTGCTTATTCTTATAGATTTTTCTTGTCTAGGAGTGTTATATACTTGGCCTGTACTGCTTTCTGTGTCACCTAGAAAAAACCTCTTTTGAACAGGAAGAAAATTGCATTAGTAGTAAATTGGAAGTCAGCCAACAGAGCATTTATCAAAGGGATGTGGAAGGTGTTGTATTTGCCTTCAAACTGGTGCATGAGTAGTACTGATTTTTCCTATTCCTTGCACCAGTAAGAATAGACTCAAACAAAAAAAAAAAAAAAAGGCAAAATAAAACCACTTCTGACCAAGAAAAGCAGGACTGTGCCATGGCCATGTGTGAGAAAGGCTTGTGCAGTTTATGGTGTTGAATCCTTCATGTGCCAGACAACCAGACTAGGCAGCAAAGCTGGATGTGCTGTTTCTGTGCAGGGAGGAGGCCAGACAAAGTGACCCAGTGATGCACTCTGGAAGTGCAGAACCTACAGCATCTGTTGTTTCATTTTTTCTCCTCCCTTGTGCTTCCAAACATCTATAACCGCCTTTACTTTGTTAATTGTTGCTTTATTTCACATCAGTACTTACTGCAAATTGGCAGCTGTAGGAAGGAGTAGAGACTTTTTGACACCATGAAGCTGATCAGATTACAGACACAGATACTGCTGTCACCAGCTACTGAATGTAAGAAAAGGCAAATGGAAAAATGCTCTCTTAAGAGTGCTTGTAATGAGCTGTTGCAGTAAATGTGTGATTTGTCAAGGCTCTGTCAAGAGACTGATCTTTGTTTCTTTTCTCCATGCATGCACCATGATTCAGGGTTAGAAAAGCCTCCATCTGTCATGCAACAGTAACCATTGTTTCTGTGGTTAGTACTAGAGATGTTTCAATGAGCAGCTTTTTACCTCACCTGCTATGTTGTTTTGCTGCTGATGGCTGTTTGGTAGGAAATTTTTGTTAGGGAGATTTTTAAGAAAACAATATCTTTCAAAGGGCATTAGCAGTCTAAAATATGTTTAAATCCTATGCATGGTATTCCCTGAAAATTCAGTTAACTGGGCAACCTGTTTCAGTGCCTCACCACCCTCACAATAAAGAATTTTTTTCTACATCTAATCTAAACCCCCTCTCTTTTGATTTGAAGCCATTCCCCCTTATTCTGTCACTGAAGGCAAGAAAATTTATGAGGATTACATCATTTTTCCAAGGTTTTGCTGGAATGTTTATATCAGCACAAGCTAATGTAATAGAAAGTAAAATAGGAACCACGGACATTAAAGCGGATGAGGGATGTGCTTCAATTTGCAAGCAAATATTATGTTTAAGCTGAACCAACAAATAAATTTGTTGCTGGAAAAGCTAGTTATAAATCTGAATCTATATTTAGTAGCAGGTGAAATAATTTATGGATTCACTGAGCTTGGCTTATTCTTGCAAAGAATCTAGATGATCAGAATATATGAAAAAATGGCACATGGCACCAACATGGAAGACCTCTTTCTGAAAATATGGAAGCTGGATAAATGCCAGTGAATATGGAGCTGTAAGTGCCAAACTGTCACAGCAATCTTACCTGTAGGAAGAGCCTGGAAGAGATGTGTATTAGTGTTTTTGCTTTCAGCCTCATAAGTGAAGCAGCAAGAAATGGCAACAAGGCTTTAGCTGCAAAAGGGGCAAAGATGAAACTTTACTGATGTGTGTTTTCAAATTCGTTAATAAGACATTGACCTCTGCTAAATGGAGAGAGACCCTAAGGCGGAGAACCATATTCTGATTGAATTGTCTCTTGAGATTCTGGCAGGTGCCCTTGAAAATGTGTATTTGTGAACAATCACACTTGTGAGAGACAGCCCTCTCAGAAACATGGAGCAGAAAGTAGCGAATACTGTTTCGGTAAGTTCCTCTGTTTTATCTCTGGCCTCTACTTGATACATTGCCGTGTGTATTGTTGATATATGAGGGCCTCTGTTTTGGTGCTGACAGAAGTTTTGTTTGGAACACTAATGCAAAAAGCATTGAACAAGATATGTAATGAGATGCAAGGAGACTTCAAGGCAGCAATGTTTTTCTGAAATGAACAATGACCCTAAGGATGCTACTAGTGCTTGTCATGTATGCCAAAAGATCAGACCAAATCAAGGAAAAATGCCTATGTAGAAATTGGCAGACACTTTTTTCCTACTTGGAGAAAGCTGCATTTTTGTAAGAGACAATTAGAAACTGCCATAGACTATTACTGTCATTTCCCTCTGATGACTTTACTAAACAAAATGTAGTCAAAAAGGTGAAAGAATGACCAAATGCCAGAGTTTAATGGGCATGAGTTCAAAGACCCTAAGCACTTTCAGCTGCATGGTTGCCATGCCCTGTAAGCCCACGTCCCACAGAATGGAGAAATGCTATCATTTAGAGCTGTTGAAGCTGCAGAAAGGTGCTGATGAGGCGTGAGTTGTTCAAAAAAACGTTGATGCCAGTAAAGGCAACTTTGACAGCATTTATGGGTAAGCAAATACAAAGTGGCATGAATGCTGTACAAGCAAATTTGCCAGAGAAGACACCAGAATGCCAATTACTGGACTGGTTAGTGTCATTATTCATTTTGGTACGTAGTTTCTTTTGTTCCTCCTACTCACGCATGCCCTTAATGCTGCTACATAGAGAAATTGACCTTTCTGTGCTATTAAAGTATCTCAGCTAAGGTGTCCTGGAATTTCAGGGCTGTGTTTGAGCATATTGCACCTCAGAGCTGTGTTTGTTGCCTCATCTCTGCAAGCAAAAAGAGATCCAAGAGGTACAACCATTCGTCCATTGACACAAAAAAATTACCTCTGTATCTTATTTATTTGCTTGCAACTTAGCAACAACAAAAACAGTTTATGTGAAAAGAAACCACATAGCATGGGAAATTATCTGGAGATTACAATTCTCTACAGAGTTATTTGTTTTTGAAATGTTTTTGGAGTGTGTTTGATAAACATATTAAGTAGATCACATTCCATAATTTTAACTTGCATTCTCATTTAACCCAATCAGTATTCATGACTGCCTCTCACTGTAAAAAAAAAAAAAAAAAAAAAGAATGAAAAATCTCACTTCAAGTATAATCTTTGGGCTTAGAACTCCTTTTTGAGGCAAAGGTATTGTTTTCCATTGGAGCACTATTTAAAGTAGTTAAGATTGTAATTTACATAGATTTTCTGGGCTTAAATAAAACACTATGTATTAAAGTCTCTAAATCTCTTTTGAGTTTATTTTTGCAACAAAAAGATGCCAGTGTCATTTGCTACCATCTTCTCTATGAGCTTTGTTTCTCTTCCTTCTGTTCCCAACTTTTGCCACTGTTTTCATGATATAGGTAATAAAATTCTGAAATTGTATCTGTGTCATACAAGCCAAAACACTTTTAAAAACCTGTAAAAAAGTTTGGGGTTTGCTCATTTCTTTTTATCTCTTCTAAATAGGATGCAATAGATAAGATAAAACAGGATCAGCTTTATTTTGTTGGCTGGTGTTTTGTTGAAATAAAACTAGTAACAGGGAGAAGAAATCAGCTTTAATTATATGATTGGGATTTGAGGGGGAAAGAAATCTAATGGTCTCATTTTAAAATTTTGAAAATTTCTTGGTTTTGTTAGTCTCACCATCTTTCTTACAAAGGCAGAAATCACATGACCTAAGTTTACTGTTCTATTTTCTGTAGTGTTATATATATATTGTATATATGCTCTTTATATCCTCTGGCTTTTTAAAATTGAAATGGAAAATTCTTTTCATCTGTTACATCAGTTTGAACACTGTTACATCAAGTATCCCTGTGTAAATGAGTTTTTCTTAGCTGCCTTTGCTGGTCCATCTGTTCTGGGCCCACTTTCTATGACCTTTTGGTTTTCTGGTCTCATACGTTTTGAACAGTTTCTTGACATCTGCTGTCTAATTAACATGAGGATTGAATACTTTCTGTTTATCAACAACTTCTAATAATGACTTTTTTTATGTTAGATCTTGTATGTATCGTGCTGGATACCTTTCAGTAGTTGCCAGAGTCCCCACATCTGCTAGTAAACGCGGGAAAGAAGGTGATTGAGCTGTAGCAGGGATCAACAATAAATTTGTCTTTTTCTTCTTTTAGATTGTATATATGCAAACAATATTCTCAATATGTAAAACTAAGCCAAATCCTCCTGTATTCTTATTTTGTAGCAAATTGATATGGCTTTTTTAACAGCTGCAAACACAAGTCTATTTTACATGCTTGTAGTTAGATTTGGTATTCTAGAGATGTGCAAAATTAAATGTTTCTTTGTTAGCCAGGCTTGGCTAAGGCATACCTGTGTTTAGAGGTGCAGACTCCACAGTCTTGCAGTATTATCTATTCATGATGTTTCTAAGTCTCTCTCACCCCTATGCACAACTGAATCAAGTGTTTTTGTTAGGAATATCTTACAAACTGCGTGGAAAAGAAGGGGTTTCCTTTTCCTGTGGGCAGAGGAGATTCTACATACCAGTATTTTTTGCTCTGGATGCACAATACTAATGCCATGGTGTGAGAGGAGGTGGTGTTGGACATTGGTGGCTCCACTTTTGGTCATGTAGAGCTCACCTACACTGGTCCTGGTAGCTTCATCACTGAGCTGTTTGGTTTTGCATATGAACAGAGTGAGTGGGCTCTAGCAAGCAATCTGTAAGTTGTGATTAGTAGTACTGTCACCTTTACAGATATATGTTCTATAATACCCTACTGAACTGAGATTTAGACAAGTAGAAAAGTATGATTCTTGCGAACATTAAAGCTTGGATGCTGTAGCACATCAAGGTTTATCCCACTAAATACACTTTCTAATCTCTTTTAGAAGGTCCTAAAAAATCCAAAACAAGTTGTAGCCTGGCTATGCTGATCGTGCATCGCTTTTATGTGAAACACTAGTTTTGTGAGGCATTAGAGCTGCAAGCAGGTCAATAGAAAGGAACAGACAAACATTACTTATTTAATCAGCTGTGCAAGGGCTTGAGGATCACTTGTTAGGAATAACAGACTGGGATGGTTGCAACTGTTCTGTTGTACTCCTTGATGTCTCATAAAAACAGTACATATCTTTTTTTTTTTCTTTGTGTTATTTCTTCTCAGTGATCTGATTATAAATCCACAGCATTTTTGAAAGAAAAAAAAAAAATGAGCATTTCAGAGTCATAGAATCAGCCGGGCTGGAAAGGACCTCTGAGGTCATCGAGTACAACCCTTGATCCACTACCACCGTGGTTTGATATTATAATAGAATATGTAATTACAGTATTAATAGGATATGGGTGGATGAAAAGTGGAAAGCTGCTCTGAGATGCAAGCAGTATACCTCAAGCAAACCTCTGCAGAAATAATAATGTTATCCCAAAAAAACACAGGTGAGCCTCTTACAAAACAAAGTAATATGCCATATATGGAAACCTAATGGATTCTGTGTATTTTTAATACTTCTTTCCAGCTTGATAATCTATAGTTTGAAAGTATGGGTGGATTTTTCTGTGTAGATACAGCAGTAGCAAATGTGAGAATGGGAATGGGATAGAAAAGGTACTAGTTTTATGTTGTCTCATGTTCTCATGGTGCAAGATCTATATACACATAAACCAAACAGGTTATTCTGCAGAAACAAGAATGGTTCAAACAATCTTCTGTATTTTGATCTGGAAGATTATTTTGAAGTTTCCATTCCTGATAATTAGTCGATCAGTTTTCTCCTGGAGATGACAACACAGATTTTAAATCAGTTTCAGATGACCTTGGCCTGGGAAATTGGCTCCATGAGCTATCTTGTTTCTGAGCTTAACTGACCCAGCTAAACTTAAAGAATTTATGTAGGGAATTTACAGTTCTAATTTATTCCTCTCAACCTATTTGCTTCTGTTTGTTTCCAAAACCACCCTACCTATCTTTTCCCACAGTTAAGATATTCTGCCCTCCTCCCTCAGGACATTGTGCCATTTCTGGAATCAGTAGCTCCGAAGTACAGGATACGGAGATCAGTGTTTCAGTGGAGTGCAGGCCAACTCTGACAATGCCAAATGTGTCTCATGATCTTGTCTTTGTCCATTTATAGAACATAATTAATGCATGAAGGAAGTCAACAGAAACCTATATCTAAGTTAATTTCCAGCTACCTTCTGTAAATGGCAGTGCTTTTCCTTTCTCCTTGCCAAATCCACATGCTTCAGAACCATTTATTTCCATATATTGTCTTTGATAATAGAACAGAGTCTTCAAGTTCACTTGTTAATAGAAACTTTAAAAACTTTTCTCTTTTTTACGCATGAGTTGGGAGCTAAATTCTGTTTGAGCACTTTATATATATCAAATTAACCTTGCAGTACTCAGTGAAGCTGCATTAGTTTTATGGTATCATTACTGAAAGATAATTTGGTCTCTGGCCACCAGGAATGCAATGCATCATGAAACAAAACCAGTAGGGAGATCTTCTAACATCCCTCTCTTGTTGAAGCAGAAATTTATGTAGAAGGAGGCAAATGCCAAGTGAAGTTTAGGGTCTTTCTAAAATATTTTGAATTTGGGTCATATTTATATACCTAATTTCCAAGTGTTACATTTGTTTAGAAGATAATATGTGCAGATATTTGCAAATAAATTGTCCTTTTCTTTGTATGTGGTTATAATTTAAAGGCAGCTTGCTAGCCACAAGAACAATGCAACACTCTTGGTTCCTGTGTAGCTTGTGTTCTACCAATATGGAAATACTTCTTGTAATTAAAGTAGATCTACTAGTGTACAGAATAATTGGTAACATCACCCTATATTTCAACACAACCATACTGTCTCTAGAGCTTTTTTTTTTATTGGTAGGAAAGGACAACTAAACCCCCAAATTAAATAGCTACTCACATGCTTGTATGAATTCCAAATGTGGATGAAGCCTGGAAAGTTTAGGAGCTTGTTCAGTGTAACTTCCCTGTCATTGTAAACAAACATGAAAGGCAAAGTCAGCTATTTGCCCTTTCATGACTTATTGCACCAGATAAATGAAAGGACTTTTTTTTTTTTTTTTTTTGATTGAACACTTCCCACTTGAAGAACTTTTCATAGCATTCTCTGGTTATCTACTCATTAAGAGAAAATAGTAAATCAACAGATTTTTCCTTATTGAGAAGTGTCTTTGAAGTACATGAATAGTCACAAAATTTCCAAAACAAAAATTTTCAGTAGATTCCATTTCAATATTGCACGTTGTGGTCTTTTAGACAGTACCCAAATTTTTTCCTGTCCCTTTTTTGTTAAATATTCTGTACCAGCAAAGAGATGATATTTTGACTTAATAGTCTCATAGTGTGGTTTTAGTTTTTTCTGCAGATTGGAAAGGATATCTTGGAAAATCAAAAATTTCCACAATGTAGTAATGCACTGTTGCTTTATTGAAGTCTCAGTGCTTCCCACCAAAGCTCCACTGGCTGTAAGACTGCTAAGCCACTCTCCATCATTCATCATCAGCCTTGGCTAATCAAGGAAGTCCCAGACAAACAGAGGTTGATCAGACACTCATCCACAGGTGTGGCCCAAGAAGGGCCAGAAGGAGAATATGGAGAACTATAGGTCTGTTAGTCTGACCTTGGTGCTCAGACAGGTTATGGAAAAGATCATCTTGGTGCGATCACGTGGCCCATACAGAGCAACCGGGGGATCAAGCCTAGCCAGCATGAGTTTAGGAATGCAGGTCCTGTCTGACCAACTTGATCTCCTTCTGTGGCCAAGTGACCCACCTGGTGGATGAGGGGAATGCTGTGACATTCTCCTGGAAAAGCTGGCAGCCCAAAGCTTGGACAGGTGCACTCTTCACTGGGAAAAGGGCTGGCTGGATGGCTGAACCCAGGGAGTGGTGGTGAGTGGTATTGCATTCAGCTGGTGACTGGTCACTAGTGGGGCTCCCCAGGGCTCAGTCAAGGTCAGGTAGGTCAAGTCCTGTTTAATATCTTTATTGCTGATCTGGGCAAGTGGATAGAGTGTACCTTCAGTAAGTTCACGGACAACTCCAAGTGGGTTGGGATTCATGTTTTGCTGGAGTGTAGGAAGATTCTGCAGAGGGATCTGGACAGGCTGGATCAATGGGCTGAGGCCAATGGTATGTGGTTCAACAAAGTCAAGTGCTGGGTCCTGCACTTGGGTCACAACAACTGGCAGTGCTACAGGCTGGGGGAAGAGTGACTGGAAAGCTGCACAGTGGAAAGGACATGGAGGCACTGGTCGACAGCTGGCTGAACATGAGCCAGCAGTGTACCTGCATGGGCAAGAAGGCCAGTGGCATTCTGGCTTGTATCAGAAATAATGTGGCCAGCAGGACTAGGGAAGAGTTCTCAGCACTTATGAGGCTGCACCTCAATTCCTGTGTCCAGTTCTGGGCCCCTCACTATAAGAAAGACTGTGAAGTCCTGGGGTTTGTGAAGGGCAACAGAGGAAGGGAAGGGTCTAGAAAGTAAATCATATGTGGAGCAGCTGAGGGAGCTGGGGTGGTTTAGTCCAGAGAAAAGGAGACTCAGGTGAGACCTGATTTCTCCTTACAAATACCTAGAAGGAGGTTGTAGAAAGGTGGAAGTCAGCTCCTGTCCCAGGCAACTAGCTACAGGACAAGAGGAAGTGGCCTCAGGCTGGGCTGAGGGAGTATCAGGTTGGATATCAGTAGGAATTTCTTCATGGAAAGGGTTGTTATACATTGGAATAGGCTTCCCAGAAAGGTGGTGGAGTCACCATCCCTAGAGGTGTTTAAAAAAAAACTGGGCATGGCACTAAGACCACTTAGTGGTCTTGATAAAAAGGTTAAAAGGTTGAACTCCGTGATCTCAGATGTCTTTTCCAACCTTAATGATTCTGTGATTCTCTATGAAAGCTGAGCTATCACATCAATTGGACTGCAATTCCTTTCTTAAGAAGAGGAATTGTTAAGGTGGATTGGACGCATGCACTCGCCATTTTCTGGTGATGTATACTTGTTTTAGGAGAGAGATGGATGACGTCTTCAAGAATGTTGCTAAGCTGGAAAAAGATAGGCAAGGTACCAGTGGTATCTTCTATTTTGAAGTTTATGGTGACAACTCTAGGATTAATTCAGGACTTCTCCTACTTCACTTTGCAATAAAAATAGAAAGTTACAGAGCAGATCTGTGGCCGATTTTCTTGTAATCTAGCTTGGGTATTGAGTTTTCTCACTAAGTCTGCAGACTGGTTTCCTTTGCTAAAGAAATGTGGGCCTGGAAGAAATTAATTTTGTCACTTTCTTATGTCCTGTGAAATACTATGCAATGCCTGTTCAAGCTTCCTTCTGAAGCAGTGTTAATATATCTAAGCAGACATCCACAAAAACAAAAAGTATTGCATGCTATCTCTACATTTCTCTGGCTGATGTTTCTTTCATAACTTTTTTCTTCAGTGACCTTCTGCTGCCACCTGCCTCTGAAGGATTTTTATAAAATCTGCAATTGAAGAATGAACCTCAGGTGAACTCCCTACAGTGTGCACAGATCTGGCACTAGAGATTTATTAGTCAATCTTTTAAGCTTTTCACAATAGAAGAATAAATGTTGCACCTTTTGAGTACAGAATTTCTACCTGTATCAGAGATGAAATATGATACGATAGAATGACTACACTGCACAATATGGATGTGAGTTTTGCATGGCTACTTTTCTGTGAATTTGTGTAAGCTGTGAAGTGCTCAAAAGCTGAAGTTAATGTTTCTGTTGTAACGGAGGCTGCAATTTATACAAAAAAGCTGATTGATCAAGACTTTTAGTACATCAAGCCTAACTTTTCATTTCATATAAACAGAAACAATTGTGCAAAAATGGTAAAGTTTGCACAGGGCAGTGTGCCATCTGTCTGCTTCAGGTGTTCAAGTCCCCTGTTCTGTGGTAGCCAAGGTATTCTTTGTCATTCACTAATCCATTCTTGCAACACTCATTCTGGGCTTGCTTATGCGAAGAAATGATCCATATAAGATTTATTATGGGTATAATTGCAGTTAGAGGCATGCTACTTCAGCAGTAAGTCTGTTCTACAAAGAGATAATGCATTTGAATTCCTCCATGATAGGCAGGTGTGTAGGCACAGCAGAGATCATGCAAGGAGGTTTTTGTGGTTATGTTAAAAAATGCTGCAATATAGGAACACTGGAAGGCAGCACTTCAGTGGTGAGATAATAGGAATGCGGAGCAGATGTCTGCACACACACACACGCATACACACACACACAGACATGCAGCACTCGGAGGATGAATTGTTAACCTGTTGATGGGTTAATGTGCCTGAGAGGTGCTGCCAAACCTTCTTTAAGGTCAAGTGACTGTAGTGGGTAGAAATGCAAGATATACACTGAGAAAACTGAGCTCTTGCTGTCTTGGTTTAATGGCAGAATCACTAGATTTTACAAAACATTGGAGCACGTAGATACATCTTTCACCAAGCCCTGAACACATTTTGGCCGCAGGCATCCCAAATAACATACCTAGGATTTTTCTGAAAGTCATTTGGTGATTAATTCTCTTCCATCTGCTCAGTACAACATCCAGATGAACTCAATTACATTTATTTATTTGTTTATTTGTTTGTGGTTTTTTGTTGGGTGTGTTGTTGTTTTTTGTTTGGTTGGTTGGGGTTTTTTTTTGTTTGTTGTTGTTATTGTTGTTGCTGAGCAGGCTACTTAGCAGCAAGTAACAAAGTTTCATAGTTTGAAAATTGGAATGACTTTATAAGTATAACCCCAACACATAATGTTGTTCTGTAACCTGGGGTGGATGAATGTAAATTCATATAACTTTGATATATAAATATGTGTGAGGCATACACGGGTTCCCCTGTTGCAGTTTGGTCAAGGTTTGCCTGGAGCATAAGCCTGAAAAGGCCCTGCCAGAGACAAGTCAGGGCTTGCCCGAAGCTAAGTTGGGACTGGTTAGACATTAAAGCTGTGCTGACCAAAAAGAAACAATAAGTCAGGCAGAACCAAACAAAAGAAATTTGCAACTAGAGATAGGATGTAATCTGGTGGTGGGATTTAATTACACGGTGTTTACAGTTAGGTAAATGGATTAATATTTGAATGATATGTAAGTTTATGTTTAACTGCTATGTCTCCTGTGAAATGTAAAACCAATCATGTAACCTTGCTTGGAAAATAGTATAAAAGATGCGTTCAAAATGTGGGTCTTTGGGTACCTGTCTTGGGACAGGAGTCCACAGGGACCCCGGGCCCTGAATAAAGCACCGCATAAACTGACACTCTGTTAGTTTGTGTTCTCATTACGGGCAACAGTTTTCTGGCGACCACGAAAAGGGACTCCGAGGGTCGCTGGGGCGAATCACGAGCCGATCTACTCCATGCCGGCAGCCAGGTGATTTCTGGGGAGAATATCTACCCGTGACCGACCCCGCGCCCGTCGGACAACCATACGCGGTAAGCCCAGAGGTGCTTTATTCTAATATCGGTGGTAAAAGCCTACCTGTTAGACGGGGCTGTGTATACCCGCTGGGCTAGGCGAAAAAGAGGAATTTGGGAAGCCTAGGCGCTAGCCAAAAGTCGCAAGCGGAAGCTGCACTGAGCTAGCACTTGTCGAAAGAGGGAAATCGGCAAGATTGGTTGTGGAAATGTTGCTAGCCGTAAACGCAGCGAAGCTGCACTGAGCTAGCACTTGTCGAAAGAGGGAAATCGGCAAGATTGGTTGTGGTAGTTATTCATTAGACGCGGCAGAAAAGCGGCGCCGGCTGGAATTCGGCAGGAATTGGTTGTGGTAGTTAGTTCGTTGGACGTGGCGAAAAGCGGCGCCGAGCCAGCATTTTGCCGTGAGCAGCGGGGTTCGGCGAAAATTGGTTGTGGTCGCGTATAGCGCTGGCCGTAAGCGCAGCAGAAACTCCGCGGAGCCGACATTCGCTGTAAAACAGCAGAGCTCGGCAAGTTAGCCGTAAAAACGCCTCAAAAGGCTGTGGTAAGTCGGCGTTTTCCGGCCGGCGGGTTGTAAAATCCGGTCTCGTAACTACTTGTGGTATTTGTAGTTCACGTACGTGTCTCGTGTTGCTGTGGGTATGATGCTGTGTAAAGCTTCTAAAACGTTATCGTGTTCTGAGATTTCTGACAATTCTCCGCTCGGTTGTATAATAAAGCACTGGAAAGAAGGAACTTTTGGGCAAGAACTGAGTAAGAAACGGTTAATCAATTATTGTAATATTGTGTGGCCGCAGTATGATACTGTGGGGGTGCGATGGCCGAGAAACGGCACGATAACATCAAAAATAATGGCTTCTTTAATGCAATATCTGAGAGACAATAATAGGTTGAAGGAAATACCATATTTAGACTTGTTTTACTATTTAAAACGTAAGCCTGAGTGGCTGGAGGAATCTGGGATGCTGGCATTAAAGGTATCACAAAATGAATGTGTGAAATGTAAAGAGCGAATGATGCGATCTGTAGAACCCGAGGAGGATGTAACTTTGCTGATATCCCCAAACCTTGCCCCTACTGCGCCGCCAATGCGTACAGACCCCCCACCCCCACCCCTGGTGCTTGCAGCTTCTCCACCCCCACCGCCTGTGCTTGCACCACCTCCACCCATACCCCCTGTGCGTGCAGCCTCTCTACCCGTACCCCCAACACGCGCACTTTCCCCACCCATGCCTCCATTAGAATCATCTACGGATGAAGAAGAAAAAGAGCGCCCTGATAAAACACTGTTAGCGAGAAGAACTCGGAGGGGGGGAAGGGAGCGGGGGAAACACCGGGAACAAAGGAGGGCTGTGTCACCCTCCCCTCCGAGGTTAATGGCTCCTTTACGCGAAGCAGTTGGGGCGGGGGGTGCGCGAGTAATGGTAAAAGTTCCGTTTTCGCCTAATGATCTGCTAATTTGGAAGCAGTCCGCGGGAGCATACAGGGAAAACCCTGAACGCGTAGCACGTGTTGTTAAAATGGTTATAAAAACTCAGAATCCAGATTGGAATGATTTGCAGGTTTTGTTGGATACAATTCTGGATTCTACTGAAAAAGAAATGGTATTACGAGTGATGGTTGAAAAAGCCAGGGAACGGATCCGTGCTCAACCAGGACAGGGGACAGTGAATGATTTGGTACCCCGAGAGGACCCAGAATGGAATCCGAACGCGGCAGGCGATTATCATAGGTTGAGATCTTATCAGGAACTGTTAGTAGAAGGAATACGGAGTGGAATTCCGAGGACTTTGAACTGGTCTAAGTTATATTCAGTGTGGCAGGAAAAGGGGGAATCCCCATCTGCTTTTTTGGAGAGGTTAAAGGAAACAGCTCGAAAATTCACGGACTTAGATGTGGAAGCTGAATCAGGGAGGTTACAGTTGGCTCTAATTTTCATGGGGCAGTAGCAAGAAGATATTAGGAAAAAGCTGCAAAAACTGGAAGGTGAAGAAACAAGGAACTTAGAAAAGTTGTTAGAGGTAGCTTGGAAAGTATATAATAATAGGGAACTAGAAACTGCAAAGAGGCAGCAAGCAAGCATGTTGGCAATTTTACAAGCTGCAGGGGGCGGAGTACATAGGGGGAGGGGACGGGGGACTAGGGGAAGGGGGGTTGGTCGCGGTCTTGGTAACCAAACAGGGTTTGGATTTCAAGGAGGACGTGGAAAATTAGGGTTGAACCAGTGTGCGCTGTGCAAAAGACAGGGACATTGGAAGAGTGAATGTCCTATGGGTGCGGGATCAGAGGTAAACCCATTTGTTGGAAACCTGCAGGGTGCAAATACTGGGACACCACAAGGTGTCGCCCAAGCATTTATGTTGCAGTTTTATCAGAGTCAAAGCTGACTAGATCGGGATCTTAAGGTTGTCCTGGAGGTAGAAGGAGAACCTATGGAATTCCGGGTGGATACCGGAGCTAGCTTTTCCGCAATGAATACATTAATGGGTCCCTTGAGTAATTCAACTGTCCGTGTCGTGGGTGTTACCGGCCGTACAGAGGAAAGGGCATTCTTGCGTCCACTGGATATTAAATTTAGAGGGAAGCAATTAGATCACCAATTTCTTTACATGCCAAATAGCCCGGAATGTTTATTAGGAAGGGATTTGTTATCAACTCTACAGGCCTCAATTGTGTTTGAAAAGGGTAGGGTTAAATTAGAGATTCCAGAAGAAAATGTGGCACAGATATTTGTGGTAAATGAAATAGAAACAGAAGCAATTCCTCATGAAATAGAACAAGCGGTGGTCCCATGGGTATGGGAAACTGGGGCCCCAGAATTGTCCAAAGCAGCAACCCCAGTAGTCATAGAGCTCAAAGAAGGAGCACAGCCAGTACAGGTAAAACAGTACCCAATCAGTTTAGAAGCAAGAAGAGGGGTAGCACCTTTAATCAAATAGTTTCTAGTTCTTGGAATATTACAAGAATGTGAATCAGAATTTAATACACCTATTTTTCCAGTCAGAAAACCTAACGGAAAATACAGATTGGTACAAGATCTACGGGCAGTCAATTTGTTAACTAAAGACATTTACCCTCTTGTAGCAAATCCCTATACCCTGTTAACATCTGTTTCTGAGAAATTCCAGTGGTTTTCAGTAATAGATCTGAAAGATGCCTTCTTCTGCATCCGACTGGCACCGGAAAGCTGGCACCTTTTCGCCTTTGAGTGGCAAGACCCTGACACTGGAAAGAAAAGACAACTCACCTGGACGCGGCTACCCCAAGGGTTCAAATCCTCACCTACAATATTTGGTAATCAATTGGCAAAGGAGCTCGAATATTGGAAGACAACTCAGGTAAAGGACTCTCCTTTCTCTTACGTAATACTGCAGTATGTTGATGACATTCTTCTGGGCACTGAACAACGAGAATTATGTTGCAAACTGACTGTTGACCTGTTGAACATGTTAGGTCAGGCGGGTTATCGGGTCTCCAAAGAAAAAGCCCAACTAGTTAAACAGAAAGTCATCTACTTAGGCTGTGAAATCTCTCAAGGTGTCAGGAGACTGGGAACAAACAGAATACAAGCAATCTGTGCTATCCCAGTCCCACGGAATAATCAAGAATTGAGATCTTTTCTAGGGATGATTGGCTGGTGTCGCCTATGGATTCCTGACTTCGGACTCCTTGCTAGACCACTGTACGAAGCCGTAAAGGAGCCACAGTTAATCTGGAAACCAGCGCAGGAAAAGGTGTTCCAAACTCTGAAGAAAGCCTTGCGAGAAGCACCTGCCCTGGGACTGCCCGATTTAACTAAAGATTTCCAGCTGTATGTCTGTGAAAGACAACGATTGGCTCTGGGAGTACTTACCCAACGATTGGGACCATGGAAGAGACCCGTTGGGTACTTCTCAAAACGATTGGATGCTGTAAGTGGGGGATGGCCTGGTTGCCTGAGGGCGGTGGCAGCCACAGTGACACTAATTCAGGAAGCACGTAAACTAACACTGGGAAGGCACATCACAGTGTATGTACCACATATGGTTATTGCTGTTCTGGAACAGAAAGGAGGGCATTGGCTCTCCTCTAGCAGGATGTTGCAATACCAGGCCCTGCTCAGAGAACAGGATGACATTGAATTAAAGGTCACTAACCATCTCAATCCAGCTGAGTTTCTCAGGTCCACACAGGAAGAGGGAGTCCTGGAACATGACTGCATAGAGACCATCGAGCATGTCTATGCAAGCCGGAAGGACTTGAAAGATGAACCGCTGGAAAATCCAGATTGGGAACTGTTCACAGATGGATCAAGTTTTGTGGAAAACGGAACCAGGTATGCTGGGTATGCGGTGGTTACTTTACAGGGGATTGTAGAAGCAAAACCACTGTCCCCAGGAACATCCGCACAGAAAGCTGAAATTTGGGCACTAGTGAGAGCCCTGAATCTAAGTCAAGGAAAAAGGGTGAACATATGGACTGACTCTAAATATGCTTTTGGAGTAGTCCATGTACATGGGGCTCTGTGGAAGGAAAGAGGGCTACTTACTTCCCAAGGCTCAGCCATAAAGCACCGAGACGAAATACTACAACTCCTGGAAGTCATACATAAACCAGCAGCAGTAGCAATAATGCATGTGAAAGGACACTGGCTTGATTCAGGACCCGAGTCTCAAGGGAACAGACTGGCAGATCAGGCAGCTCGGCGGGTAGCTACAGGAACTTGGACTCAAATGGCTTTGTTACCAACTCGTGATAATCCAGCAGCAGTGCACATGGAAGAAAAACCCCATTATACACCAGAGGATGAGAAATTGGCTCAGATGTTGGAAGCAAAGAAAAATGTGAAAGGATGGTATATTACCCCTACTGGACAGGTAATACTGCCAATCAGAATAATGAAAACAGTACTTGAAATTGAACATGGTAAGTGCCATTGGGGTGCAGAGGCTTTGGTAAAGTTTCTAAAACATAAGGTTTTCTCAAATCAGATGTTAACACTAGCAAAGAGGGTGAATGCAACCTGCCCGACCTGTATTAAGAATAACCCTATAGTTAGGAAACAGGTACAAATGGGGAAACTTCAAATTGGACAACTTCCAGGAGATTATTGGCAAGTAGATTTCTCAGAATTACCAAAAGCTCAAACATACAAGTACTTACTAGTGTACGTGTGTACTTTCTCAGGATGGCCAGAAGCTTTCCCATGTAGAACTAATCAAGCAAAAGAAGTAGTGAAAACCCTCCTAAAAGAAATCATTCCGAGGTTTGGAGTACCGTTAGGATTGTCCTCAGATAGAGGGCCACATTTCATTGCAGGAGTCGTACAGGGTTTAGCCACAATGTTAGGAATAACATGGAATCTCCACACTCCATGGAGACCACAATCTAGTGGACAGGTAGAGAAAATGAATCAGACTTTGAAAAATCAATTAAAGAAAATTTGTCAAGAAGCAAAAATCCAGTGGCCCCAAGCATTGCCGCTTGCTCTGTTAAGAATTAGAATTAAACCCAGAGAAAGAATCGGAGTGAGCCCATATGAGATCCTATATGGAAAACCATACCATGCAGCAACCTACCAGGGTGATCCTCATGTACTGGGAGACCAAGTTGTATTTAACTATATTTTGTCTCTAAATAAGACCCTTACAGCACTCCGAGGAGCCTTACAGTGGAATCGGCCCCTGCCTCTGGAAAATCCAGTGCATGACATCTCTCCAGGAGACCAGGTCTACCTGAAAAATTGGTCAGCAGAACCACTGAGAGAATCATGGGACGGGCCTCGCCAGGTGTTGATGACAACCTACACAGCAGTCAAGGTCGAGGGCATCGACAACTGGATTCACTACACGAGGGTCAAGAAAGTTCCCAAGCTGTGGTCTGTAGAGCCCACTGCACCGACCAAAATGGTGTTCCGGCCGGTCAAATAAGGACTGTAACACGGGCGATAATATTGTTGTTATTGATAAATACTACTAATGCATTTGTTAAAGTCAGTGTTTCTAATTCCTCTTTCTTAGTACCCGAAGGTACAGCTGTCAATCTGACCTGTTTCTTCTCTGACGACCAGGGAGCTGGATTAGAAGAAGTGAATGCTAGATGGCGGAGGATGGATCAGGACCACATTATGATGAATAGTGTGACTACAGTATGGAATGTGACACAGCAAAAAGGCTATACCGTCCTGCAGGTACCCAAGGTAACCTCTGATGCAAATGGTATATACTCCTGCATAGTATGGATTCGAATGAGTTTTGATTATGGATATGTCAAAATACAGACACTCAATTTTACACACAATGAAAACACAACAGTGCAAGTACCACCCCCTCACATGCAGTCTGCCAGATGGAAGGGTCCTACCCCTATTTATGTAAAAACTAAGCGAGTGACTCGACAAACTCATGCAGCACAAATCCCGCAGTTCCCACATAGAAAAATCACACAAGAAAATTTAGTAGTTGGATTAATTAGAGATTTTGGGAGAGTTCAAAATGTCTCTAAAATTACTGCATGCCTCCCGATGCCTCAATCAGCCGGAGATCCAATTCCATGGGGAGTAATACCAGTACCAGAAGTCCCTAAAATGTTTGAAAATACTACATGGAATTGTAAATTTGTGACAACTACTTCGACTGATCTAACACTTGCCTGTCTACTAACAAAGGTGAAAACTAAGAAACAATGTAAAGAAATGCCAGGTTTTTGGCAATGGCTAAACAACCCAATTAGTGACCAAATCAAAGGCAATTGTATAGTGTCACCCTCGGCTATTGTCCTCAATACGCCGTGTAGAGCGGTTAAAATTCCTATCCTGCGAGAAAAACGTGAACAAGTGTGTCAAAATATTACTAGTCCCACTACAATGAAAGAATGGCAAACAATTTGGGGGCCGAGCCTCTTAGAAGTTTATAGTTACATTGGACAGGTACAATGGTGCATCCACTGGGTAGGTACCACAAATCAGGATTACTCCTTTTTACATCCGAAACACAAACAGTGGCGAGAAATAGTCTCACCCACAGGACTGTGGAATTGCACTCGAATTTACACATGTGACACTCCCAATAATGACATCAGCTTAGTCCCTGTAAGAATGCTTTTACAATTAGGCTGTGAGTGTCGTGGGTATAATCACACTATGACAGGTCACAACAATTTACATAGTCTCGACTGCCTAACTACCACGGTGGCAAGTCCAGGAAATCTAGTCTGGGTAATGGGACATGGACAATGGACCACTCACATGCCCGTAGATGGTCCGGAGACACAAATTACCTTGGGTGTCCCTACGCTTTGCCCATACTGGAAATCAGGAAAATTGACCACACTTGACATGCAACCTAGGCAAAAGAGAGATACAGAACAAGACTCTGAAAATTTGGGTGGGCAATGGAATCTTTGTTCGCACCGATAGCATCATATCGCAATAGAGAAATGCTGTTTAAGCTAATGCGACAAACTGAAAGATTAGCTGCAGTTACCAAGAAAGGTTTTCGTGATATGAATGTTCAATTACAAGCAACCACACGCATGACCATACAAAATCGAATGGCATTAGATTTAATTTTATTGAAACAACATGGGGTTTGCGGTTACCTGCACGCACGGGATGAGCACTGCTGTGTCCACATCCCAAATGTCACACAGGAAATTGAAAATGATATTTCTCAATTAGAACAAATTGAAGGAAACATGCATAAATTACAACAAGAACCAGAACATAATTGGATCGGCGAGTTATTCAGCTCCCTCGGTCTTCATGTGTCAGGATGGCTGTCTTCCATCATTCAATATGTTTTAATGTTTAGCATAATAATTCTTGTTGCTTTAATAGTATTTAAGTGTCTCTTAAGGATAATCGCAAAAGAAGGACAACACACTCGGCGAGTTATGATGGCGCTGACTCGAAAAGAAGTCCTTCTTCCGGACGGTGATTCTCCTCCCGAAGAATCATAAACGACAACAGAAAGATTTGAGCATCCTTGCAATTGAAGATTGAAGAATGCTCAAAAGGGGGGAGTTGTTGCAGTTTGGTCAAGGTTTGCCTGGAGCATAAGCCTGAAAAGGCCCTGCCAGAGACAAGTCAGGGCTTGCCCGAAGCTAAGTTGGGACTGGTTAGACATTAAAGCTGTGCTGACCAAAAAGAAACAATAAGTCAGGCAGAACCAAACAAAAGAAATTTGCAACTAGAGATAGGATGTAATCTGGTGGTGGGATTTAATTACACGGTGTTTACAGTTAGGTAAATGGATTAATATTTGAATGATATGTAAGTTTATGTTTAACTGCTATGTCTCCTGTGAAATGTAAAACCAATCATGTAACCTTGCTTGGAAAATAGTATAAAAGATGCGTTCAAAATGTGGGTCTTTGGGTACCTGTCTTGGGACAGGAGTCCACAGGGACCCCGGGCCCTGAATAAAGCACCGCATAAACTGACACTCTGTTAGTTTGTGTTCTCATTACGGGCAACACCCCTGGAAATGTGCCTGTAAACTTTGTTTGTATGAGATTGCTGAATGGACTTATAAATAAAATAAAATAAAAAAATTAAAAATGTATTTTATATTAGTGTGGAACGCCACAGATAATGACAAACAAAACCAGCTTTATCAAGACTAAGGCAATCCCTGCCTGAATCTGTTAACACACTCTTATGTGTGTTATATAACACACTCTTAAATGTGCACATTTTAACTCTCAGTTGGGTCTTCTTCTGAATTGTATCAAAAAGTAAATAAATGCCTTAAAAGTTTGCCACCTAGTGTGGCAAGAATCTATGATGAAATCCTAAGGGAACCCTGCAGCCAGCTAAGCATTTTTTTCATAACAAGACCTTTAGACTTTGGTTGACACCATAGCAGAGCCCACTGCTGCAGGGTCTGCCATTGCACAGCCCAATGCACCCTCCAGTATAGTTTACATTTTGTTCTATCACTTGAATTGAAGGCCCACCATTGGTGACCCTCTGTACTGAATTTTTGTCTCTCCACTTCTTTTGTCTCTCCAACTTTTTTTGCATTTTCTAATCACTGCATAAATATTTTCCTTCCATGCCTTTCTCATATAAGCTACTAAAACACCTTCCTGCCCTACCTCCACTCCAAGCACCTTTGATAACTCTTTAAATTGAAGTGTCTGCAATACTCTTTATACCCATTACCCTACTTGTTTTGGCTCTTTCTGTGTGAAACTTGTTATTTCTCCTTTTCTCTCACTGCCTCATGTTCAGGTGTTTGCTCCCAGTTCTTGCTCCTTTCAGACATTTGCCTCCCCTTTCTTTGTCTTGCCTTGTTTCTCTGCATCTGACAATCCTACTGCTGCAGGATAACCGTAACCTTACTGACCTGAAAATCCATTTCTTGATCAGACACCTCTGTTCTGTGTCTTATATTAACTTCCTCAGTGGCTAAAAAGTCCTCTTCTGTAGGTGTTTTGGTGTGAAAGGAAAATCATACTGCCGCATGTGGTGCAACTGTGGTCCGACTGTTGCCTCAGTATAGTAATTTTGGAGAGCCTCTCTCATAGATGGGACATTTATTGTTGGGTGCAGGGCTTGTCAGAAATGAGGCAACAGAAAGTTAAAGGAAACAGTGGCACATGTTACACGTGGCCCACTTTTTAGCAGCTGCTGGGTCAGATAGAACAGCCAGGTGCTTTCATATGACAACAGATGACTGATATATTTGCCAGCACTTGGTCTGCCAGCAACTTTTTCCCTGGATTTGATGAAATCCATGCAATGATCTTTGAAGAAAAATATGCAAGTACTTTTTCTCCCACTTTGGAAGAGAGTAAATTTCCACAATAAATTTGTTCAGTGTGCTGTTCTTCCACTGATGCCTTGGCAGAGTTCCATGTGGCAGTTGATGTAGAGTGTGCTGATTCTTTATTGAGAAAGAGGAAGATCAGGAGCACAATATTTTATATCCCCCTTCCTCCCCCTCCCTATCTATATGTTGCTTTGGTTTTTAAGCTGTGTGTTATTAGGGTGACAGGGAGAAAGGAAGAATGTGAATTTTAGCTTTTTTATCCATCAAGATGCACCTAGATTTTCACTAGAGACCCTCAGTTTCCTAGTCTTTGACTCTGTCAGCTTTGACTTTCTCAGCTGCTCCTGTTTTTTTACATGACAAAGCCACTGTATAAGTATCAGTACATCCTCATATTTTCACTTAAGGAGGGTTTGCAAAATATTTTGTTACAGGTTTGGTTGAGATGTTTTCTCTGGAGATGTTTTTCATGTTGTATTACTGGGGTTTCAATCTACTCTGTTTAGAGGCTTTGGGATATTTGTGTGTGTGTGTGGTTTTTGCATCCCAGGAAAAAACACACACATTTAAGGCTTGTGCAGAAAAGTATAGTTTTGTCAATTTTATGCCCAAGAAAGCAGTGACTCTTCAGAGCAGTTGAGAATAGTATGAAAATAGTGTCTTTCAACATTTATAGAAAATCATTGTAAATATAAATATAAAATGGTAGTTTTGGGGAGTTTATACACAGGCTTTGATGGCTCAATAGATAAATATATTTTTCCTGCTTAAAAGCTGTGGAGGATGGAGGCTTAAAAATACAAGTTAACTTCTTCTCCATTTAAAATCTGTACTGCCTAAAAGATAGGATCCAGACACCCCTTTTACTTTTTTATTCCCATTGCAATTCTATGGGGGGTTTTTTGTTCTCTCTGCCAATAAAATCTGACTGCCCATCCAGACCATAAAAGAGTTAGGAAAGGAAGGCATTTCCTGTAAAACTAATGTGGAAGGTCTCTTTGTCTCTTGTGAGCATCCATTTGTATCAGTCATGCAGAATGTTATTGAAATTGGTGGGATAAAAGCAGAGGTCCTGTCAAGGGAGTATATGAAAGATTTGTTTTCATGGATGGCTTATTCCCACCAGACACTTTCCATTTAGCTATAATGATATGAACATTGATAGCTCTTTGCCAGAAACTCACAAACCTCTGTCATTTGACCTTCATTAATAGCATTAAATGTTTTCAGGACTGATACAGCACCTGCTGGGCTATATCACCGATTTTCTACATAGATAGCAGTATGAATGAGCAGCAGCCACTAAGTCTGACTTTTTTTCCCTCCCATTTTCTGCTCTTCCATCTGAGATGAATTGCCTAGGATCTTCCTAAAACCACAGCAGTATCTTTCCTTACCCCTCTGAAACATGTTCCAGGTTTGACATTGGGCTGATATTTTGCTACCCCTAGATAAGAAAAATTGATGTGGGAAGCCTGGCTCCCTGTACTGCTCCTTGAGCTTGCTGTTAGTGTAATTAATGCAAACTTTACTTTACACCTTTAGTCTTATTTTATCTTTGCAATACAATACAATCTAGATAACAGTTATGTCAAAGCAAATTAATTCCCCAGATATTTTCTAATTTCTAACTTGCACAGATTGCATTTGGTGAGAGAACATAAGTGTATCAAGGAATAATACTTATATCTGTAGAGCAGGATGGTGGTTGCCATAGTAGCAAACAATCCACAAAATAGAGAGTAAAATAAACTGATTCAAAGGCAAAGACTGATATAGGTCAGGGAATAACACTTTATAAAAAGAGAGACTTCTCTGTGACTTGTGATGGTTGTTTTGCTTTTGTGAATACAGTTACAATGCATATTGAGAAAAGGCCCATTTGCCGCAACAAGTGTGTTAGAACTTGAGAGCCCTTGAATACTGTGAAGAACCTACATTCTGGGCAGCTCTAGTGTCAGCTGTAGAAAAACATAGATAAAGTGATCATGTCTCGCTTGTTGTATGTTATTTATAAGTTCCCTCCTCTCTAACTGAAAGAAAAAAACATTTCCAAGACATTATGTGAGTGCTGGCCTCTGCTAGAAGTTGGAGGAGCTCATGCTGAAATGTTTGTCTGCTCTGAATTGTGGGATTGCCTGCTTGCCTCTCAGAAATGTCAGTGGTATTTTTGGTAGTTATCCTCGTGCGTGTGTGTGTGCACGTGTAGACAAATTTTAAGGAGATTCTGGAGAAATTGAGTCACAGAGAAATCAAAATGGCTCTGATTAAATGACCCCTCCTCACACCTATTTGTATAAGTCTAGAGGTGTGAGTACTGAGGAATTGTTGATCGTCTTCAAACTCACTGTGGTTTGGAATGCAGGGGTTAGTTCTGAGCTTATGCTACTTAGCACTGCACTTGCGAGTAAGAAGGAGGTTGTTCAGTAAAAAAGGCTCCAGTTCCTGAGGATTTGTCTATGATGTGGTGGCCAGCTCATCATGATGTGAAGGTCTTGTGCCCACAGTTCAAGGCAGAAGTAAATAAATGGGATTGCTGAAGCCTCAGCAGTGATGTATGAGTTCTGGAATTATGTAACCTCCATTATAGGGAAAAAATAAAGTCAGTCTGATTAGATTGTAGAAGGGAAGATTAATGAATGTCTTGGTCAGCCATTTTAATTGAATATTTACACAGGGAATAGAAACTTAATAAGAAGGGCTCCTCACTCTACTAGTCAAAATTATAGCAGTAATTGAGGGAAGCTGAAGCTAGACAAATTCTGATTAAAACTCTACACACAATTTGGGCAATGATGAAGTTAATCACAGGAATAATTTGTAAACTCCTCCATGAGATGCTCCATCATGGAAAGTTTTACATTGAGACTGTAGACTCCTCTAGAACACATACTTTGTATTGATTCCTTGCTACAGAAATCAAGATGATGGGGCTCAGAATCATGGTACGCTGTCTAGGGTAGGGTTAGACCCTCCTCAGGCCATGTCCCCAGGGTCTACTTGTTCACACTGCTCTACAAACCAAAAGCACAGCACAGATGAACACATCCAGCAGCTTGCCTGTAAAATCCTTCTTTGGAGAGGTTTCTTGATCTAGTTCAGCTTCCTTGCCAACTTAACCTCTGCTCAAGTTGAAAGGAAACACATCTGTTATGGAGATGTTTTTGTTTTTTATTTGAGCTATAAACATCTGTGTGTTACTTTTGAGGATCCAGCCACTAACTTGGGTTACGGTGACTCAAGACCTGCTGACAAACAACAGTGAATTTAGGCCTGGTTGACCTGGTCTGGTATCAAACTAATGATGTAATGTACAAGTTGTGTGTCTTATTTTATCTTATTTATTGCCCCCACAACCATCAGTGCCACATGCTGCTTCTTCTTAGTAAATTAGTAATTTATTTAGTAATTATCCCTCCTTCCATTTTTGTATCATGACATGACTATGGTGTACCTTTCCATGCGCATGCATAATACAAATACAGACTGTATGAAGACTTATTTCCTACGTAATATATTTTCATAAGAGCAATATCCCTTAGTCTGTTTTGTAGCCTGAATAAAAATTTGACCTAAAAATTCCACAGAAAGCAGAGGGTGCCAATGGAGAGCGCCACCAATTTAGTTATTTCCTTGTCCCTGTAAAGTGCACTCCACAAAATTTATCTGTGAGTGCTCTGATAATGTGGCATATTTTGTGGTATGATAAAATTGCCTGGACTTTCTAGTTCTAGATAGCAGTCTTCCTGTCCACAGGCTTTCTCCCACAGGGCAAGGATTTTGAAAAATGGTGCCTTCCTCCAGCATCTATGAGGATACTCAGCTGTGGTGACAGATGAAATGTGAGATTACCACATGAACTGTCAGCCTGTATTTTTTACCCAGTAATCAGTTATAGTGGTGAGGTTATTTTTTTACTCTCCATTTCTGTGTACTAGCTCCTGGCTCCGTTTATTAATTTACACTTCATCAAACAAAAATAAAATGCTTTTAAGAAGAAAACAAAATGAAAGGCAGGGTGGAAGGTAAATGA
The DNA here is from genome assembly GCA_038380795.1 of Pyrocephalus nanus. Lineage (NCBI taxonomy): Eukaryota > Metazoa > Chordata > Aves > Passeriformes > Tyrannidae > Pyrocephalus > Pyrocephalus nanus. The sequence continues at coordinate 61,482,896 of CM076263.1, read as the reverse complement.
AGTGGTTGAGAAACTAGAGCAATGAGTTGATATTGGAAGTTGGCAAATGTCACACTGATCTACAAAAATGACTGCAAGGAGGACTCGGGAACCTACAGGCCTGTCAGCCTGACCTCAGTGCCTGGCAAGGTTATGGAGCAGATCATTCTGAGTGCAATCACACAGCACTTACAGGATCGACAAGAGATCAGACCCAGCCAGCATGGGTTTAGGAGGGGCAGGTCCTGTCTGACCAACCTGATCTCCCTTTACCATCAGGTGACCCTCCTGGTGGATGAGGGGAAGGCTGTGAATGTGTCTCTCTGGACTTCAGCAAAGGCTTTGACAATGTCTCCCATAATATACTCCTGGAAAAGCTGCAGCCCATGGCTTGGACAGGGGCACTCTGTGCTGGGTCAGGAACTGGCTGGAGGGCCCAGAGAGTGCTGGTGAACGGGGCTGCATCCAGCTGGGATCCAGTCACCAGTGGTGTCCCCCAGGGATCAGTGCTGGGCCCCCCGTTTAACATCTTTACTGATGATTTAGATTAGGGGATTGAGACCATTATTACCAAATTTGCAGATGACACCAAGTTGGGAGGGAGTGTTGACCTTCTGGAAGGCAGGAGGGCTCTGCAGAGGGACCTGGATAGGCTGGAGAGTTGGGCTGATTCCAATGGGATGAGGTTCAACAAGGCCAAGTGCCGGGTCCTGCACTTTGGACACAACAACCCCCTGAGAGCTACAGGCTGGGACAGAGTGGCTGGAGAGCAGCCAGGCAGAAAGGGATCTGGGAGTTTGGATTGACAGGAGGCTGAACATGAGCCAGCAGTGTGCCCAGGTGGCCAAGAAGGCCAAAGGCATCCTGGCCTGGATCACGAACAGTGTGGCAGCAGGAGCAGGGCAGTGATCCTTCCCCTGTACTCAGCACTGGTGAGGCCACACCTTGAGTATTGTGTTCAGTTCTGGGCCCCTCAGTTCAGGAAGGACATTGAGGTGCTGGAGCAGGTCCAGAGAAGAGCAACCAGGCTGGTGAAGGGACTGGAGCACAAGTCCTATGAGGAGAGGCTGAGGGAGCTGGGGTTGTTTAGCCTGGAGAAGAGGAGGCTCAGGGGTGACCTCATCACTGTCTACAACTACCTTGCAGGAGGTTGTAGCCAGGTGGGGGTCGGTCTCTTCTCCCAGGCAATCAGCAACAGGACAAGAGGGCACGGGATTAAGCTCTGTCAGGGGAGGTTTAGGTTGGATATTAGAAAGAAGTTCTTTCCAGAGAGAGTGATCAGGCATTGGAATGGCCTGCCCAGAGAGGTGGTGGATTCACCATCCCTGGAGGCTTTTAAGATGAGGCTGGACGTGGCACTGAGTGCCATGATCTGGTAATCACAGTGGGGTTGGATAAATGGTTGGATTTGATGATCTCAAGGTCTCTTCCAACCCGATTAATTCTATGATTTCATGGTTCTATATTGCTCTTCACTGCTGTTTTCATCTCTTTTTTTCCCAGATTTAAGGATTATTACAAGAACAAGTCATGCTTGAAACAAAGGTACTTTCCTAAATTTAAGTCATATTGGGGAACCAAATACTCATCCATATTTACTGATGTTTGAGCTAAGATATCACTAGATTGTCCACTCCCCACGCTATGTCCCCCAAAGAAAATGCCACCGCTACACACACATGACCAATGTTGTGCCTATTGCTTTGGAATGAACGTGGTCCCCTTAGAATTCTAAAAAATTCTAACACACACACACTCTGGGCAGGTGAGGGAAATGGCTTTGCAGAAATTAGGCCAGGCTCAGCAGCCTGTCAGTCTGGGGAACATAGTCTCTTCCTTGACCTGCTCAGCATTTCTTTTATAAACGCCTTTAAAAATTTATTTGATTTGGTTTGGTTTGGGCTTTTTTTGGGTTTTTGTTTGGTTGGTTGGTTAGTTTTTTGCAACAGCTTGGAGTAGAAAGGTTTGGGATTAGTATCCTTTGCCTCTGGTAGGGAGACTGGTTTGATAAGAGCTCTCACTGGTCTCATTTCTGTGCTTCAAATATCTTCTTTGCCCTTGCCAGCTCAAGTCACTCTCTCAAAACTGTTTATTATAGTTTAATAAAAGAGGTGTCATTGAACCACTGGCTCAGTGAACACTAGAGACATCCTTTTTGGGAATGATTTTACTCACATTACCTGGCTTTCAGGTATCAAGTCTTTTCAGTTCTTGAGACTCACAAGCCATCTGCCTGTCATTGCTGTGTTTACTGTGTATGAGCAATAATTTATCTCTTTACCTGGACCTGGTCAGGCCTTGTTTCCGTACCCTGCCTTTCATTTGTAATAATAGCAGGTGACAGAAACAACATTGCAAAAAAATTTGTTTCAGCTTTGTGATTAGAGTTCCGGGAAGGCATTAGCTGTTTATCAGTTGTATACAGTTATTGTTCTGGTAATTGAAGAGCCACCCTTAATCCTGACAGTGAATAATTCCAGTCTTCTTTTTTTAATATGCTATTTGTTTGGCTCTGTCCCTTCTCCATCTCTTGGGGAAAAAAAAAAAAAAAAAAAAAAAGGAGGGGAAAAAAGGCTTCCTCTAGAGCAGGAAGAATCAACAGCAGTTTCCTAAAACTCCTAAAGAACTTTTAAGTAAACTCCCTCTCTACAGCAAGTTTTCAGCCATTACCCTGGGGATGATAGGATGGGTTGGAAAGCTTCCAGGAAGGTCTGGCAAACTGGAAAAACCCCTCATTTCTTCTAATATATAGGTAAGTCATGCAAGCACGAGATTTTTCTCTCTGTGGAGAAAATTACCTGTTCACAAAAGCAGTATTCTGACATTTGAAATTGAAGAATAGCCAGGGATTTAAAGCTTTATCACTAAGATCATTTTCTCTGTGCTGTTAAGCTTGAAAGACACTTAACATAAGAACTCTTCAGCTGATAATGGCAATCCCATAATTTCATTTCAGATGCAGCTTGTAAATTGTGTTAGGCAAATTGTTTGTGTGTTATGTTAAGTGTTAGCACTCATGGCCCTCTGTCCCATCTCCCATGTAGCTTTATCAATTAAATAAACCAACCACCCCCAGCTGAGAAACACAAAAAAACCCGGTTTACACTTTTGGGGACAAAATATCCTGCAGTCCTTTCTAAATCTGTGTAAAACCAATACAATTTCAAACCTATGTGTTTTTTTTCCCCTGATTTCATTTTTTGATAATGTATTTTTCAGTATGCTGATACCTGCAAAGTTAAGTAGAACCATTAGTTATAGTTTCCCAGTACAGTAAGTTCCTGCAAATGTGCAGTCATGCATAGGCAGAATGTTCTACTAATATTAAGCAACATATCATTATACTTACCTGCAGGAGTTTTAGCATATATTAAATTTTCCTATTGCATAAATAAAATATAGTGGCTTCAGTGCTATCTGAACTGATTGGCCTAATTTTAAAGTTGTTTCTGCTGGTCACTGTGCTTTGGAGAAGGTGATGGTGAGAATGACATTGTGATTGAGTACATTCCCACAAAGTTTGCTGATTACACCAAGCTGTGTGGTGCAGTTTACATCCTGAAGGGATGTCATCTGGAATGGATGTGGGTCGATGCAAACCCCATGAAGTCCAACAAGGTAACGTACAAGGTCCTACACCTGGGTCTGGGCAATCACAGGTTCTCTAGAGAAGTTTTTGAGAGCAGACTTGGGGGTGATGACTGATGAAAAACTCAATGTGGGTTAGCAGTATGCTCTCACAGCCCAGAAAGCCAACAGAATCCTGGGCTGAATATAAACCAGTATGGCCAGCAGGTCAAGGGAGGTGACTGTCCCTCTACTCTGCTTTCATGAGACCCCACACTGAGTACTGTGCCCAGTTCTGGTGCCCATAACATAAGAATAACATGGAACTGCTGGAGCAAATCCAGAGGAAGGCCACAAAGTTGATAAGGAGATTACAGCATTTCCTCTATCAAAACAAGCTAAGAAAGTTGGGACTGCTTAGAAAAGAGAAGGTTGAGTGGAAGCAACCTTCCAGTATCTGAAGGGGGCCTACAGGGAAGCCAGAGAGGGATGCTTCGTCAGGAACTCTAGTGACAGAAAAAAGAGTAATGGGTTCAAACTGAAAAAGGGGAACTTAAGTAATATATTAGGAAAAAATTCTTTACTGTATGAGTGATGAGACATGAACAGGCTGCCTAGGAAGGCTGTGGATGCCCCACCCCTGGCAGTGTTCAAGGCCAAGTTGGAAGGGGTTTTGAGCAACGTGGTCTGGTGGAATGTGTTCCTGCCCATGGCAGGGGGTTGGAAGTATTTAAGGTCCCTTCCAACCCAAACCATTCTATGATTCTATTCTTCAATTCTAAGGTTGAGTTTGCTAGTCCTGACGTTTCCGAACAGTAATGTTGCAAATTTAAGAGAAATAAAGTTTCTAAATTCTTTTTTTTTTTCTTGTACTGTAAAGAAAAATTATTTTTTTCATAACTTGGCATAGTTCAGGATAAATGGAATTACTATGAATACTTTCCTATTAAGAAACACAGCCAACGTTTCAAGATTCATAGTTGTGAATTGTTTTGTAGCCGGAGGCACAATGGGTTTTTCTGAGTGATGTTTTGTGATTTCCAGTTTTCCATTTGGGCAATCTGAGTTCAGTCACTGCATCAGACCTTGGACAAATCTGAACCCATTATAAAGATCCATGATCATTATTGAGTTGAAAAATATTTTTTACTACAATCCAGATCTTCAGTTTCACATTTTGGATTTTTTTAAACCTTACTTTTCCTGTGATATCCCAGGAAAGTTATTACATCTCTCTGGGATTTCTGTCCACCAGGAGAAGAGGGAGAACTCTCTGTTTTGCAAAGACATCATAAGGTTTGGGACTATAGGATCTGAGGACAATGCAGACCAGTAGGGAGATCAGGTCTTCAGTCCAATTTCCTGCCTAAAGCAGACTCAGCTGTGGGGCCAGACCATGTTGCTCATGGATATGTCCCATGGTGGTAGAAAATCCTCCCAGAAGGGAGATGGTAGCACTTCCCTGGGCCACTGAGGTTTCCTTTAGCTCTGGACAGACCACCTCTGGTTTCAGCTGCCTCTCACCCTCCTGCCAGGCACCTCTGTGATAAGCCTATCTCATGCCATTGATCGTGTCCCTGGATGCACTGGGGTCTCTCAGTCACTGCAGCAAAGCCAGTTCTGTGGCTGCATGTGGACTTTCAATCCCTCCCGATTCTGTTCCGCTTCTGTGTGCATTTGTGTGCATACAGTGGGACAAGAGACTTCCACTTGAGATATCCTTCCTGAGGTTTCTTGCTCCTCTTGCCCTGTATCCCATGCTTTCCAAACAAATAGCTCTGTGACTTTCATGTGTTTAATGGACAGACCTTCTCACCAGTTGATTCCCCAAGCCTAGGACAGTTTTTGCAGGGAGGTTTACTTTTGTTACCTGTATGTCAGTGTTCTTGTGCTGAGTGTAGGAGAAAAATATACTTAACTAGTGGAACTTTTGTTTTCTGTCAGTTACCAGTCTGTCCCGAGCATCCCCTGCCTAGCCCTGGGCAGCTTGCAGTGCTGAGCTCAGCAGTGCAGCCCAGCCATTCTTCCTCACTCCTATGATATGGCCAGCCATGACACAGTTTGTATCAAGTTTTGAAACAATGCTCTTTGTTGGAGATGAGCTTGAAGAAGAAACAATGTTTACTGAATGGAGGGATCGTTTTATCAGCAAAGGAGTAGTGCCTGCCACATCTCAGCCAACTACCTAAGAGACTTTTTGTTAAATTACTTGAGGTGCAAACCTAATATTAGGTTAAAGCCTCCATCTTATGTTTCGTTGAGTTTCTTATGGACATTGCCTGACAGGCATAACAACAGTATCCCACTGGCTGGTGTACTGTGAGGTACCAACCAATCATGTTCCTCCCTACCCTATAAAAACCCTCCATTTTGTTAATAAAGTTAGATCAGCCTTGGCTGTTGCTGAGTTTGCATCGTCTCTGTGTCTCATTCTTCTGGGGCTCAGGGTGTGTGGGCTTGGATTTAGCCAGTGACAACTGCTTCTTACCAATACCTGCAGACTTGTCACGAACCCCAAGCTGGTCCGTTCCTTCCCCAGACACAAAACCATGTCAGCTCTTCAGCAGACCAAGAAAAGGGGTGAAGTTGATCTGTCCATATATTACTTCAGAAAAGAGCAATTTATCAGTGTAATTGAGTCCTGAGGCAAAATAACAGGACTGAAATGGAAAAGGTGAGTAACAGTGAAATGATGGAATAAATCACAAACATGGTTCTCTGCGTAAATGCATCTCTCTTAGATTAAAGAGATTGTGCCCTGGGGATCACTCTCTGCCAGAGAAGCAGCTGATACCTTGGCTGTCAGACATTGCTGCAGTACCAAACACACCTGGCCCCTACCTCACACCTGATCCTAGGGCTGCATCCCTTGTGCTTGGCAGTTTCGTGCACCAGGAAATTTAGCTACACTAAATTGCCATTCCTGTCTGGAAAAAACAACTCTGCCAACTTCAGCTCATTTCAGAACACAAGTCAAAAATACCCCAAACCCCAGCATCAAAAGGGACAATGTGCTTATGGGAAAAGAGTGTTTCCAGATTTCCATTTTCAGATTTCTGAAAGGAAAACTGGAAGTAGAGAAATGCACATGGAAATAAACCAGTGTCTTTTAGGGGATTTGATTTGGGGTTTGGTTGCTTTTGTTTGTTTGTTTGTTTGTTGTAAAACTGCTAAAAAAGTAGATCTAACTAAGCAGATTTACAACACTTATTTTAAACCCAATACTTCTTTTTAAGCCAAAATGTAATCTTCACATTTCTCATTTTGTGACTGTCACAAAGAACAGAAAGAAACACTATTTAGTTGCTTGATCACAGCGTGGCTAAGCAAAATATTGGAAGAGAAACTAGCAAGATTTTGTTTCTGTGCATATACGCATAGCAGTAAACATTCTTTATCCAGATAAATGAAGAAAGGTTTTAGAAAGCCTTTCAATTATATTTTTTTTTCAAAGTTATTTTTCTCTTTCAGGTAGAAGGATAAATACTTGGTATCTTAATGCGATTGTAGCAAAATGGTATTGAAAATTGTTACTTGTGATTAATGTTCTCTTTTTTACCTTATCTTTTTTACTAGATGAATGCATAGTAAGCAACTTCACTCCAAGTAGTGAATTTGAAAATTCAAATGAAAAAACCCTTTCTTTTTTTTGCTCATAATTTCATTATTATTACAGTGGTGTATTTGTACATTCACATGATGGGAATGTACACAGAACAATTTGGAGTCAAAGGTTGAATATTGTAGAATCAGGACAGAGATAATTCATGTCCCACAGAGAAAATGAGCATTCTCACTGCTCTCCTCCACATGAACTAATGTGGCTCCCTTGAGTAGAATGAAGTTGTTTCCATAGCTCTGGTTCAGATCTCACAGTGGTAGAAGAGAAAAAAGCAAACAGAAGAAATTATACTATTTCCACACACTGCTATGTACCTGTGATTTACTCACCATGGAGATTGCAAATCTCTAATTAATTTGTTTGTGTTCCCAGTGATATGAAAAAGGCAATAGAAATTTATCCCACTAAAGAGAAATGCTGTTACACACAACTACAATGCAGTTACCCTGCAAGACATACAGAAAGTATTAATTTGGCGTGCTTCTGGATTTCTGGCAATAAGTTAGTGTATACCAGTAGAATCAAGACAATTGATCTGAATTACACCAACCTGGTTTCCTTTTACTATGTTTTGGAAAAACACTGAATTAAATGAAAATCAGCCACTCTTAGCATTTCAAAATATTTCTCTTTAATTTTCCTGTGACTGAATTAATGCTGTCAGCTGAGGTTTTCATTCATCTTTTTTTTCCTTCAACTTTTTTTTTATGTTGCTTTCTGTTCTGTAAAAGAGCCATATGGCTAATTGAAAAGTGAAATATTATAAATTGTGAATGGCTACAGTCCACATGAAGCTACTTGTACTGCAGAATCTATATCATCCAAACTATCTGCTTTGTATGATTTTCAAGCTAATAAACACGAGCTAATTCATTGTCTTTCTGATGCATGCTCTTTGATGGTTCCAGTGGCTTCAAAGAGCTTTGTCAGACATTGAATACTCAATCACACTGTGATAATTTATTCCAAGAAAGCAGCTTTGTGGATAGCTGTTGGGGTAGGAGTTTTGACTTCTTACAGCATAACTTAGTTTGTTAGGGAGGAAGTGCTTTTTCTTCTTCCTGGTTCTGGTAGGTGGTAATAAGACACCTGGTCTGCTTTTCAGGTCTATTGAATTATTTTGCATCTCAGAATAACTGTCAAATGTCTCTTCAAACACCTTTTCTGTTTTTCTAAACAACTTAAATGTGACTTTCAGTTCTGTCAACAAATGAAAATAAATGTCTGGAGCTCTGTTTTACAGATACTTCTCATACATTTTCCCTAGCCCTGTTTTTTTCAATTTTCTTAGAAGTTTATCAAGTTTTCACACCTTTTTGGCCTCTATAATTGAGAAAACCACTCTCTTATGTTCTGAATAACAAGGTAGCAGCAAGCCTTAGAAAGCCCCTACTTGTCCTTTCATTGGCTCATCTGTAATATGAGAAAATAGTGGTTTGATTGTTATGGATCAGAAAACATCACCAGGTAGAAAGACATGTAAGATATATAAGATGTATTTTATATATAAGATAAACAAGATAGACAAGAAGGTTGTGCAATATTTCTAGCAAAATATATGAAGAAAAATCTGCAGAGTTTATCTTTGACCCCAAGAGAGATGAGTGGAGTTCCCTCCTGTGTATACAATGGGTGCATCAGATGTCAAAAGTTGAGCCTATATTTCGCAGTAGGTTTTGAATGATATGAAATTTGTAGAACATTGCAAGATTGTAATTGCTAAATTATGTTACCCAGAATAATCACAAATAGGGATAAAAAGGAAGGTCTCTGAAGGTCATGGACATGTCTTGAAGCAAGGCTTCCCTCAACCTTAGAGAGATTTTTTGTTGTTTAGGTTTTATAAGTGTTTTGTGTGCCCCTCTAGAATGTTCATTGTTTCCTATCTCTGTTCACAGCATAGTATGCAGTCTCATTATCACAGCTAGGCTTTGTGAACGAAGATTTGAGAAGGGCTCTACCCATGCTTGCTACAAGTGCGCTGACAGCTAAAAAGGCCAATGCGAGACAGACAAGTCCAGCTGCAGAAGGCACAGCAGAAAGACTCCCCGGGTGATATCGACGAGACGCGATTCTTTCTGCGATGTCTTTCCTCCTCGAGAGTGACCCTGCGTGTGTTCTCAAAAGCAGTAGTAGAGTTATAGATAGGAAACTCATGAGATCCAAGTTCCAATTCTTTAGTTGCCTGAGTTTCCTTTCCACATTGTAGTACCTTTTATTTGCACTTTTAGCCTCCAAAGCTTTATGTATCATTTTCTCTGTAACCTCTCCAGGCAAATGGGCTACTCAAGGCTTTTCCCATTGATCTGTGGAACTGCTGGCCAAAAGCCTTTACTGAGATTTTGTTCAGCTTCATCACTGACAATGCCTCCTTCCTTGATTTGCTTAATTTGGAAATCAGCAAATCAGCCTCCTACTCTGTACCCTCTGGCTGAACCGTCTTGTGGCTAAGATCCACAACTTCTGAACCGCTCTTGTTGCACACGCAGACTTGCCAACGTTGCTGTGCACCCCGTCAGGTCCCCTGTTCCCCTACAACACCTTTCCCTGTCATCAACTCTGCCTCTTATCAGAGCTTCAAAGCAAACACCTGAGCTGTGGCCAGTGAGAATGGGCTGTTTCTGGGGTGAGGTTTCCCTAGAACAACAAGCTCCAAAGTTTGTTTCCAGTCATCCATCACCCAGTTGCATCTCTTCCCCCCAGCCCCCCTCTGATAGAGGTAGCATCTACAGCATTAGTGTATTAGTATTAGTATAGCCCCAAGTATTTATATTAGTATACCCACAAATATTTTCCTGATTTTACCAGCTTGTCAAATCCCTTCATGTTCCAATGGCTACTATGCATAATTCAAATTTATCTGTGGACATTTTACTCACCTCATTAAAGAGCTGAGCTGAAAAAAATTGGATTCAGATCCTAATTTCTTAAAGAGTGTAAATCCTCATTTTTTTCATGAAGATATTCCTTATTCTACTTGCAGAACATGAAAATAGATTTTAAACATCAAACTATTTACATGAACTGTTTGGGTCCATGACAGAGATGCTGATCACAAATGCTTAGTGGAGAGGAATACACTTCCAGAGATTATAGTTCAAGAACTTACTATTACGTTGATCAAAACTACTAGAACTGTTGAATCTTGGACATTATATAGGTTAGGGTCAAATAAGCATAACTGTTCATGGTACTGTGTAAATCGTGGACAATATGAATACAGAGGCTGACTGTGCTTCAGGCTGACTGTGGGGGAGCCCACCTGGTTCTGGGCTCTCTGTAAGCTGAGATAATGAAAATGGAACTCTTACACCTGGCAGAGGGTTAACCGTGGGCAGTAAGGACTGTGACAGAGAATGGGTTTCCTGTCAGGAATGCTGACCTATTGTGTTCGGACATGAGTGGCTGTGTCCAATTGTGAGTTGTTATGTTAGTGGTAAGCCAATACTGTGTGTACATGTGTCACCCAGAACTGTATAAGAGTAGCTACACTGTTGTAACAAAGGACCAGTCCTTCCTCTTTCACCTGCCTTCTCTGACAGGTATTGGATTTAGTCTTGTACTTGTGCTGCAGAGAAACCTAAAGAATTGTATACTGCTTATCCTTCTCCAAAACCTCTTATGCCAAAAATCTCTCAGAAGTTCATGGTATCCAAGGAACACTAAAAATATTGGAACTACATTTGTAGAACTCTTACTGCAATTAATGGATAGAATCTATGTTCCCCTGCCAGAGAAATCTGTTGCAAATCAGTAAACTTCAATAAAAGTGTGCTTGGTCCAATATAATTTGCAGCCCAGTACCACCTTTAACATTACGGTTGTACTTCTTACAGACATTGTGAATTTTTAGATGAAGTTTTAGAGCTGAAAATAGCTTTTTACTAGAGCTGTACATATATATTGTACAGCCTCTTAAAATACAGTTTATGTACATTTTTTAAGATGAGATAGATCTTGAAATGGAAATTTAATGAGTTCTGTTTATGTCCAGAGGATATTTAGCATCACCTATACAATATACAAGAAATGTGCTTGATAGAATTGTTCATTTTCATAGGAAATTAATACAGATTAAATAAAGCATTAATATGTAGTTATATCTAGAAGACTTGGAAAATTGAAAAGGCAGGTTATTTACAGCTTTTGCTATAGTAATTGGTGACTGCCGTATCTTTTTTCCCTTTTTAGTCTAATTAATAATATATCAGAACTCTAATGGCATTCTAAAAGGGCTACATTAAGAAGGTGCTTTAAGAACCATTTCCTGCTAGACTTGATCACATTGATTCCAGGAAGATTTGAGTGCACTTGTTTTTTCACCATTTGTGCAATGCCTGTCTTGCTATTTCCCTTATGATATAGTCATGAAGCCCACCAAAGTGGATTTTTGCTGATTCTTTGTCCTATTAATCCTTTGTTGCCCTGACCAAAGGCAAAACCTATTGCTGCATATCACAGAGAAATGAGGGAAGATGCAAAGATAAGAAGAAGATGCAAAGCTGGAGCTCTGCTTCTCACTTTGTTCTTTCTGAGCAGAGTCAGAAATAGTAAAAGTAATGTGCCCTGTGCTAACGGATGAGGGGGATACCCTGAGTACTAGTGCATCCTGAGCAAATGGAGTTAGGATCTGAAACAATTGCCACCGCTCCAAGAAGGTGAGCAGATCGCTTATCACACACAAAATCTGCAAAGGCTGCTAGAAACAAGATTTCATTCATAGGCAGCTACTGAGGAGGCTGTGGAGATTTGTCTAATGATTCTCTTAAGACATCATATTGTTTTCTTCGGTCTTGGTGACTTCTCCCCTCTCCACCACAATGTGGCTGGGGCAGCTGAGTCAATCCCTCTCTGACAGCTGCCTAGTGCTGAAGAAGGTAACAGTCCCACACTAAGAACTGTGTGTGTTACTATTTTTTTCTGCCGTTAGAGCTTTGTGGTAGGTAGAACTGGAAGGAGGCAGGTAGGATTTTCAAAGCCAGGTCTGCAGTGCAAAATAAACATTCCATTGCCTTGGTTGGTCTCTGTGGGACTGGACTCAGTAGACACTCACTTCACCTGCAGCTGAAATGAGTGTTGTTCTGGTGATGGAACTCTCTCTCTCCAGTTTTGGATGAAATGATTACTCTGAAGCAAACTCCATTTTTTTCTTTCAGATTTCAGACTGATCTTTAGGGGCCCAGATTGAGCAATAAAGAGCTAAATACCACTGAAGATGGCTGAGTCTGCCTCATTTATCTGCCTAAATACTGAATTCAGAATGGTCTGGAACCTCAGGGGGAAAAATATGGTTTTTTTTCTGCTGAACTTCTGTTAAAACTAGTTTTTTCACTCTTTGTAGTTTCCCGTTTTGGTATATACCTAGATGGTTTAAATTTTGCTGTGTTTATAGCATGAAATGAAGCAATACAGAAACCCTAGTATTTCAGCAACTGCAGACCAAAGACAACACATCAATCAGTACAACACCTAAAGATCTTTGGTCTTTTCTAGCTAGGCTCTAATTTTGTTGTTGGTGGATTTTTTATGCACCATATATACACCAAAAATATTGCTATTTGTAATGGAAGGTTATTGCAATTGGAGGCTCAGGGAGAGTTTGGTGTGGGGTTGTTGTTCTTTTGTTTTTGGTTGATTTTAGCATGTCTAATGAGGAGCTTTTTCTTTGCTTTAAAGGTCTCAAATGTAACAGAATTTTTTTTTATAAGGGCACTGTTTCTTCATCTCCTTCTTATGCTTTCTGATCTTTCCAGAGACTGATGTATGTGTTCCCATTTCCTCAGAAACTGCTTGATTACTTATGATTGCTTAACGGAACAGATTTCTTGTGCTGCTGTAAATTTTGTAAGTAAATTCTGCCACACCTCTGGAAGTGTGATAGAATAATAATGACATCTTCCAGCACAAAACCAATGAAGAATGGGTTAATACTAACTCTGTGTGAAATGGTACTCATCAAGATGCTGTGAAGTCCCCAGTCAGCTGAAATTCAAGGCAAATCTACAAAAGTTTTCGACTGCACCAAAATTTCTCATTGGGATTAATATTTACCTTATCGGGGTATTTCTAGATGTGCAAATGTATATTCACAATGAAGCGGTCAAAGTATGCAAGCTAATTATTGACACATAATGGCATATATAATGGCAGCTAATCAATTTTAATGTGGTCCTGTGTCTGTTTTGAATAAATATAGTGTGACTTCCTTAGTTATAGAGTTTGGGAAAGGGCTCAGAAAGCTTTTTTAATCCGTAGGTAGGGCCTAATCAAACCAAAACGTAGCCTTATTTTCCTGGTCCAGCTTCTTGCTCACTTCTGCCAATCTTTGCTTCCCAGCCATTTATCCTGAATTGTTCCTTTTGTCACTTTTGCACAAGTCCGGGTATTATCCTCTACTCCTTGCTGAGATGAGTTGAGGCATGCATGGTGGCAGGATGGTCATTCAAAGTAGAAAGATTAGTTCCCTTATGCCAGGATTGGACATGGATCCAATGTGGCTCTGCAAGCATGGAACTGTGATCATGAGGAAAGTGTAAAGATTGGAGCATTCATGAAGTAGAGAACTACACTTGCTGGTGAGCAGTCTCTACTGAACAAGTGAGAAGTTAGGGTACAGTGTGGTGACAATAAAGAGCATATTCTTGTCAAAAATTTAACTCCGTAGCAAAATTGTGCATCCTTTCTCCAAAGCATAGGAGGATAATGCTCTCTGTTCAAGGATGAGTCATAGAGAGGTTTTCTCTTTTTTCCTTTTAAATTGGCTAAAACACTTTCTTTTTCCCTTTGCCTCTTTCTCAGAAGCATATAAAACATTTAAACTTTCCAAAACGGTACAGTCTGAGGGAAATCCCTCAGCACTGAAGATTTCAGGCCAAGATATAAGCAAGAGAAGACAACCTTACAATGAGGATTTCTGGGATCAAGTGTGTGTGTTTGTGACCAATACACCAATTCATCATGAGAATACCATATACTCGTGTGGTTAAAGTGTGTGTATGTACACAAATATGCATAGGCATTTGTTCCAGACCAGAAATTCTTATTACAAATGTTAATTTTCATATATATAACATGCACATCTTTCAGAAAATATAACCCACAGATTCATATTCTTATGAGGAAACTTACAGAGATGAAGTAGGAATCAAAGTTAAAGTGTCTAGCCAGATAAGAAACACAAGAAAAATAATTTCTACAGGTAGATTCACTGCTAATTTTTCAGTATGGATAATCCTAAGACATATTCTTATTTATATGTTACCTACAAAAAGGAAAATTGTATTGACAGAAAACAGTATTACAACTCTGCTTGAAAAGACTGACACTTTTCTAAGAACCTCCCTTACAGTTAATTGCTATTACCAATTTTCCCCAGACTATTTTCACTCACAGCCCACGTATAATGTCTGAAGATAATTTCAAGTAAAATTATGATCGTTGAAAAATTAAAACACTTAAAAGAAAAATTAAACACAGTTTGACAGTACTATAAGTGCAGGTTGGAAACCTGCCAGAGAGAAACTAGGAAAGGGCAGTAAGAAGCTGCTTTTAGGGCTCTGAAACACTGCGGACATCCTGTGGCTTTTCTCTGCATGCCATCAGTTTCTTTCCTTAATTGCCCAATCAGGAGTCAACACTGTACAGGAAGCTTAAGTCACATTTTTCATATTCATCATCTCCTGCAGTGCATTCTTAACCTTTATTAAGGCCACCCCATAAAAATCCCACCTTGTCATATTTCAAAGTATAGAGCCTTTCTGGTACTTCGTACCTGGAACCGAGAGATTCTTCTTTCTCGTCTCCTACTATTTGCATTAGGGAGGGGAGGAGATGCATCTTTTCCTTTTCACGTGCTCATTTTCATTTTCCAGAGTGTAAAGTCAGTCATTATGTCTAAGATGTTGAAGAAGTTTTATGTAGATACTGGTTACATGAGTGAGTGTCACACAATTTGACTACACTGTCCAGCCAAATGAATTGCTAATAAAGGAATTTCTCTGAAGAGTCTGAAGCCTCTCTGTACCAGATATTCATAAGAGAAATATTGATATCTTTATAGACATGAATATAGTATCTCCAGCACATTTACTTGTGAGTAGGTATACAAGATAAATAAAAGGTGACAAAATAAGCCATCCAACTGGGTTTGAGAAGGATAAGGGATGAACAGGACAGCAAAAGGTTTGCTGCACCTCACAACATTATGACACTTTGCCCGATGATTTGTATGATGATTGTGAATGATCACATTAAAATTGCTCCCAGAAGTATATAAAATGAAGTCACTTTGTTTCAGAGAAGTAGAATTATGGAAGTTAGTAGAAGCCCAAAGGTGTACCGAACTCTGCACAGTCTAGAGGAGGAGAGAAATTAGGAAGAAAGTGCGTGTAATCTAACATTCAACTTCTGAACCTTTGTCATGGGACAAATCAGATCACAGCTCTACCTCAGGTTTTAGGATGACCAAGCATGGCTGAGCCTCGGCCTTTTTTTTATTGTTACTTCTTCCTTCTTCCTGGCATTGGATGGACCTCACCAGTTTTCAGCTCTGTTGGAACTCTTGAAGGCATGAGTCCTAGAGGATATAGTATTTATCTGTCTCAGGAGTAGCTGAAGGACCTTTCCTTTCCCTGGTATGTTTTTTCAGAAGTACTTCCTTGCTTAATGAACTCTCAGCAGCACAACTGATTTCTGTAGCACTCTGAGTAGGTGAAGTGAGAAATCCTATGAGGCCTGATTTTAGGTGACAGGTACTGTCTTGGATGAGGAGATATGTGGTGGTGGTGTGGTGTTGCCCTATGTCTTCTGTCTTATAAGCTACCCCTGCCAAGCCTGTTCACTGTGCACAGCAGTAATTTTTTTTGTGTGAAGTTTTGCCAAAATTGTGCTATTTTTTGTCTACAAGATTAGTGTGACTAGAATGGTCTTGGTAGACAGGAGCTGTACTGCATAAAAGAGAGCTTATTCAACTAACATGCTTTTTTATACTTCATAGGTACTATCAACAAGGACATTTAGTTTTCTGTATCTCAAATGCATGTATTTCTAAAACTTCCCTCCAGGACAATTCTTTGAAGGCAGTCTGTGAAGCGTCAGGTAGTGTGGGGCCCAGTTGCAGCTGATGAAAGGCAAATTGTCTTGAATTTTGAAATTAGTTCCATGGCACGACTTACCACCTGACCTTTGGGTAAAGCTCTTACTGTTCTGATTGCATTACAGAGCAGAAGAAATAGTTCTTCAGAATGATGGTGTTTTTATTGAAAATAGGAAAAATCAGCACCCAAAACAAGATGAAAGTGACAATATGGAACAGAACACAGGGGCAATCTGTGGGCCAGGAGGGGAGTGTCTGTGTTAAGCAGGGACTCTATAAAGTAAAAAGAAAGAAATATGACATAAAATTTTTGTAACACGAGAGCTGTAGGGAAATTGATACTCAAATCTATTTTATGTTAACTATTTATCAGAAAAGATTTCATGAAAATAATTATTTTAAAATTAAGTTCTGTGGATTTTGCTTTACAACAAAATGTTAATTTTTATTGAATGTGACTTTTGGTGCAGACAATTTTTTTGTCAGTTTGTCTATATTTATCTCCTTAAACTGTACAAAAAAAAAATCAGAGAAATATTTTTTAAATCACCATGTGGTATGAGAGATTTTGCTCTGTAACAATGCAGGGAAAAATAAACTATCAAAGAAAAAGAGAGATGAATTTTAAAGAACATGATGTAGAGCTAAGAAGTATCAATGACAGTGCCATGCTTAGAGTTCAGCAAGTATTTAATCTTTCTAGGAACATGAATTCTTTGCTGAATTGTAACCTAAAAGTCAATTTTTATCTTTCTCATGTTTTTATTTCCTAGCAACACTTTCTAGCTCTGAATGAAGTCTCTAATGATTTAAGCTCACACAGGAGATACAATTTTGTGTACTGTGACACTAAGAACTGTGATTTTCTAGACTTTTTTCTTCAGTGATGAGATATGCCTGTTGTGGGACTTTGCACAAATAATGCATTTATATGGGATGCATTTCAACCAAGAGAAGGCAAGATTTTCATTGCAAAAAGCACCAAGTGTCAGGGCAGTGATTCTATATAAGAAAAGGTAAGAAACAGAAGAAGTTTGACCCATCTCACTATGCCAATTGCCAGATAGGTGATAAAGTTACTTGAAAGAGGGCAAAACCATCACTGTAAAGATTCTTCCTTTTCTCAAGAACAGTGTTTCATGTTCCTGGGTCTACGGCTTGCTTTGTTTGGTCATAATAAAGACAGGCATTGGAGGACATTTCAAAATTATTCCAAATCAAATTTCCAATGGTCAGAGGGAAGCCATGATTCTCACTTCTACTCTGTCTTCATCATTACCATGGGGAATGAAGATGTCCATGAAGCTAATGTTGTGCTGAGCCCACTGACAGCCTTGCTGTTTGCACTGTATTTTGCTGAACCACTTGAAACAAGCAGACATGAGCATTTAAGACTGAAGAAAACAGCCTGGGAGGAGTGGACGTTCATGATACTCTGATTTCTATTGTTGGTCCTATCTCACATGCAATGTTAACAGAACTTAGTCATTTGCTACATCCAGGGCTCTGCTCTGCGTGTTTGTTTGCATGTGTGTGTATTTGTGTAATCAGAACTAAATAATATTAAATGAAGTTTTCTTGCCCTCCTGAGGACTCTCTCTTTAACACTTCCAGACAGCTCAGTACTGGAGACAGAAGAAAGTGTAACCATAGTGATGGAATGGAAATTATTTCTTTGTTCCTAGCTGCAGTATCCTACAGACGCTGTCATTTTCAAGGTCAAATATATATTAGCAAGAGATAAAAATTGAAGAAAAATATGCTGGCTTAACTACAAAAGCTGATTTAGTTTATGCATTTTAAATTATGTTAAAAATTACTAAAATGAGATTTCTCAGCAAGAACTAAATGTGTGGTTTCACAAAACTAATTTCCAAAGATGAACACGATTACAGAATTTAGCTTTAAAAGCTTTTCAGGCCATCAGAGGAAACAGCAAAGCTATCAATTACCAGATTTCAGTGGTTCTTCTGTCAGAAATATAGTGGTAATTTTAGCATTCTCCTCAGCTTTTATGCAATTAAGAATGTCTGCTAACAAATCAATTAATTGGAACATTATTTAATTTAATGAAACATGATCTGTCAAGGAATGGTAATCAATCTTTAAAATTAAACATTCTGGCATCTCTTTCCAATTGGCAGAAATAGTAGGGTCCTGGCATGATGAGGAGACGGTTGTAAATTTGAGAGTAAGGCTGAGGATTCTTCTGAACAAGCAGAGCCCCTTCTCATCAAGATATTGCCCAACTTTGAGCTCTGACATACAGTATTGCTGAGCTCTCCTGAAAATGTCTTGTAGCTGGTAACCCTGCACCCCTTCAATCAAACTGGTTTTTTGTTCTCTGCCTTTTCCAAAGATGGATGAATATATACAAAATGCTGTCCTCATTATGATGCTCAAAGTCAGTGTGGAAAAGTCTGGGGATCAAGTTTCACAAGACTGCAGGTCTTCAGAGTCTCTACCCTCTTTCCAGGGGAAGTGCCCAAAGCATCCTTTCATTTACTTTTGTTTTGTGGCGCTGAAGTAGGCTTGATAGCAGGCAAGGCAGCATTTTTTTTTTGTGCAGAGAGCATCATATAAGGTGCCTCCTGGCAAACTGGTCTTGTAGTGAGTTTGAGAGAGTGAATTGAAGAATAGAGGATTCTCCTATATGACTCACAATTTAACTCAGAGTGATTCATTGCAGAAAGCCCATTCTCCTCCACCTCCATAGCAGAGATTTGGGTCAAAGCTGCTATGTCTGCTGTGGTGTGCCAAGAGATGGTCACGGAGCAGAGGTGGCTTGCAGAAGGAGCAAGGAGATCCCAGACTAAGCAATCAATTAAATCAGTCTTGTGAGTCTCTTCAGTCAACCATGCCTTCTTTCTTTAAACTTATCCTATTTCTGCCTTCGTAGCCTCCTAGTGTGGAAAGCATCTTTGCATTAGCTAGGGTAAAATTACAGGAACAACTCTAAACAAATAATCCAGCTCCCCCCAAAATTACAAACAGTAGGAGGCCAGGGCCACAGAGGCATTGAGGCTGTTTTCCGCCTTGACAGCCATTACTGAAACAGTGTTGAAAATTTTGTCATCTAATCCTAAGAAGACGCAGGAGACTGATGTGAGTGTAAATGGGTAAGTCAAATTTTTATTCTGATATTTCAGGGATCTTAAAGATTCGATCA
This sequence comes from Pyrocephalus nanus, assembly GCA_038380795.1. Classification (NCBI taxonomy): domain Eukaryota; kingdom Metazoa; phylum Chordata; class Aves; order Passeriformes; family Tyrannidae; genus Pyrocephalus; species Pyrocephalus nanus. The sequence goes on along the minus strand of CM076263.1, from coordinate 61,463,465 downwards.
GAGCATTGGTTCATTTATTTTCTCAATTATACTAACATATCCCTAATGTGAACTTGCAGGATCTCGGTACAGCCATTAGGAAAGGAAAAAGTGCTATCACATCTGTAGGGCTGAGGGTCTGGATTTCGTAGGCTACCTTAACTAAAACACAGTTTTGATGTTACCAAAGTACTTAGTGATTTTGTTTCTTATTAGGGAAAGGCATTTACAAGATGAGATGTGACCAGTAAGGCAACACTTACTAATATACAATGAAGGCAACAAGTGGGATGAGGTGACTGAGGTTGGGAGGAACAGATTGGTTAAAGAATAAAATAAGCAAAAGAAACAGATGATGCTTGTTCTTCCTGCCATACTTAAGAGTATAGACTCCAGTCAGAAGAGCTGCTGCCAGGGATGGTACTGCCTCCATGCCTCTGGAAATGGAAACAAATGGATCTGTTTGAAAAACATCCACTCTTCTCATTGGGGTGATGGTGATTTTTCATATTCTAGACCTCTGTATAAGATATTTTAAGGTCTTTGGAAAGGGTTGCTTTTAAATGGAAAGCACTCACCCTGGGCTGGATAGTTGAGATATCATCTGCTTTCTGCAGAGAGCATTAGTCCATGTCACAACCTGCCTCTGTGCTTCTTGGGGTGATTTTGTGCTTCTATCTATGTCAAGCTTGCATCATCTTAATAAGCCTCCTTCTTCAAATTATTGGTGTCTAAACACTTACAAGGAGGAAAGGATTGAAACATTTGCAATAACATTATCTGCATCTGAAGCAGCTCTGCTTACTAAGCTCCAAATAGGCTGGGCTGCAATTAAATGATTTTGTGACTTTTCTCACCTTGAGTTGTATCTTCTCTCTGCAATGTGTATTGTATGTGCTACCAGAAATACCTATTTGGTCTTCCTGGTACTTAGATGTTTTTGCTTTGCTGATGACTGCTGCTTGTACAGCATATGAGAATGGCACTGGCAGAAATCTGGGGAGCACCCAGTGCTCCAGTTGCCTCTGTAATCCATGTAAAACATGTCCTTCTCAGGCTCAGTTCCCACCTTCATAATGTAACTGTTTCACACACATCATATGAACTGAGCTTCTGAAGAACCACTACACTCCACTGACCATAAAGAGCATCTAAAAGTTGATCAAATGTAAACACTTGCAGTCTAATTGTTGTTGAAATGAATCCCTTCCTGCTGAGTGCCCTGCAGAGACAATCCAGGCTCATTTCCTCATGGCACACTCAGATAACCACAGTTCCATTCTGGAGAAGGATTTAATTTGATTTTTCAGTACTGAAACTGCCACCTGATCCTTCATGATATTGATTTCCTAAATCAAAGATGGCTTCTCTCTTTCTGCATACTTAAATAAAATTTGACGTTTTATTTAAATGGTATTTTAGAAATACCAAACCCACATGTTTTAAGTAATATTATTTTCAAAAAGTGTAAGAAATTGATTTTGAAATAGATATGACTCTCTCTGCACAAGAGCAGACCAGCCAAGTATCATCACAGTCTGGCATGGATCAAATGATCAGAGATTATCTGAGATAGACTGGTGGTCTTCCTGTTCCTACTCAACCTGACATTTCAAAAACAACCAGGGCCACACATTTTTGGCTAGATAATCTGAAACATCATAAAAGGTCCCAAATTGTTCAGGAGCTGCAGCACAGGAGGTATGAGGGCAGGCTGAGGACATGGGTTGGTTCAGCTGTGCAGCAGTGAGCTGAAAGGGGGTGTATCTAGTGGTTCTTGCCATACTGATATGCAGGAGGTTGATGATCACTGCCATTTGTAGCAAAGCTGCCCTGAACACCAACAGGCTGAACTTATTTCATTGTACTGTGTGAGCTCCAAGGGTATCTCTGTGCAACGAGTCAGGATGAGGCAGACACTACCTGACTTTGTTTCTGCTTCTTGCCTGCACTTCATGTACCTCTGTTCATATAAAGGTGCTAGAGAGAAGATGCCTGCATGCCATTCTGAGTGTTAGCAGTGGTAATTTCCTGTTATTTGCCAGATACGAAGTTGGAAAGTATCATGGAGTTTAGTATGCTCTACATACAACTCATTATTATGTTAAAAACTCTTTTCTTTTTTTTCCACAAAGAGACTGAAAACATAAGTACATAATTCTTTCACAGTTTGAGTAACTTCTTAATTCAAATAAGTTACCACTGTTATAGTAAATTAATCGTGGGATGAATACATAAGCAGATAGGAACAAGAGAAACGGAGGGGGAACAATGCGATGAACCCTCTTTGGAAGGGATTCCAATTTCTACATCCATCTCCCACACTGTGACTCTTGGGGGTTCCCCCATGGCCCTCCCTTGTGTGGAGACACATTGTTTGGTGGAGACTTCCATTGTTTGGTGACACAAAGATCCTTGCTTTATCTCAAGGAGATGAACATCCATGTGTGAGATGGGAGTGATCGCTCTGGCAAGAGGGGACAGAGAGAGGCAACAATAGGGTAAGAATTTTTCTGAACTATTGCAATGGATGAGAGTTTTAGGGACAGAGTCAGGAGCAACATAAAGTATTTTGTCTCATCATCAACTATCAGGCAGTACTTGACAGTGCTGCTAGTTTCCTCGCCAAGTTAGTTGGTCCATTCGCCACTTAAAAATAATTACTCACCTTCTAAATATGCTATAAAGACAGTGCTGTCAAGGAATAATTAATCTCAGACTCTGATCAGAGAAATTGTTACTGGTACTTCAACTTCCATGTGGTATCAACAGATAGAGCACTATGTTGTTGGTTGTTTATACACAGCCCATGCTGCAAAAACACCTCTTTGTCGTGAGCTTCAGTAGCAAAGAGGAGAGTGGCAAGGCATTGACAGAGTGAAAAAAGATTCAGTGTTCAGTTCAGCTGCATGAAGTTTAAACTGCTGGTGACATATTAAGAAAGGTTTGTCCTCAAGAGTTGATGGAGAGGGAACGTCTAGAGATAATAAAGAAGAATAATTCTCTCTTTTTCTTTCCTTTTTTTTTTTTTTCTCCCCTTTGGCTGTTGTTGTTTTGTTGTGTTTTGTTTTTTGTGCAGGCATTATGAAATTAGGTTAAGGTCAGAATTTCAGTTCAAACACATTAAAGATATACAGGAAGATGTCCAAATCTCAGAACTCCAAAAGAAAACTGATGATATTTCAAACCTTCAAGGTCGGTTTTCTTCTCTAAAATTGAGAAAAGAACAAAAAAAAAATTTACAAAAAGAAATGCTGAGAACCAAAGCAAGATCCTGGTCTGACAGTAAGTCTGAAGACAGCAGTGGTGCAGGCTTCCTTATGCATAGTGGAACCCTTGGTGGTCCATTTAAAATGATGTGGTGGCAAGACTTTGGCATAACTTGGGAAAAAAGTGAAATCAATAATGCAAATTTATCTTGCTAATGAAGAGAGCCATCCTCAAACATTTCTTATCCTTCTTATAATTGATTTAATAGGACTGGCTTGTTCGTTTCATTGCAAGTTACTATTTAAAATGAAATGCATGTCAGTTGAACATGGTTTATCAGGTTTATAGTCAGTCACTCAGATTAATGCAAAATCAGGTGCTGCAAAACTGAAGTGAGTGGACAATTATTCATTTATTTGAACCATAAAATCCCTCTTAAATGTTCTACATACTTCTTCCCTCCCCCTTCCCCCCCTCACACACACATACTTCCTCTCATGCTACAGATCATTCATAACTAAAATGAAATAATTTCATTTTTGATATAAGTATAGATATAATTTGGCTATGAGAATTTGTTTTTCTCTTGAGAACAGGTTAGTCATGAAGACTTCAGTCTGTTTGACTGGTCATGACTGTTGATGGAAGTCTGGTTTTAATTCTGCCTCAGGCTGTGTGGTGGTTTTAATCTAGGCTTTCCTTGCTGATCAGTTTGTAACCATGGAAGGGGCAGTGTTCCCAGTATTCCATATGATTTTTACATAAATCAGGATATAAATAAGAAGGGAGGAGAGGTCTTTGCTCTCTTCTCTTCCGGCGAGGTTCAGGAACAGCGGTCCTTGCGTTGGTCTCGCTTATCTAAGGCTGAGGCCTGCAGCATCCACTGACCTGCCACGTGGAGGCTTGGGGAGTGCTGGTCATGTCTGCCAATCCTGCTTTTCTAAGGGACGTGGTGAGATTTGTTTTACTAGTTATTTTACTAGTTCTCGGGTTTGATTGCGTATATCTGTTCGGTGTCCCTTTTTTGTCTCCTTTTGTTCCTTTTCCCCTTTCCCTATCCCTTAGGGGGGTGTTTAGATTCCCTTTTGCTGTGCATATAGCATCTTAACTGTATATAACTGTAATATAACATAAAATATATATTGTTATATAACTAGCTTGATTTTGGTTTTTTTTCAATTTGCATAGTTCTTTGCCCTGGGGGAAGAAGGTGTGTGAAGGGGGGAAAATTGCTGCTGAGGGTTTGGGCATTTGGCAGGGACCCAGGTCCGAACCATCACAAGCTGATAGAGTATGAGACTGCTGCTCCTTTTCTCCTTTTCTGATGCTTCTAGAAAAGACTGAAAGACCCTGTGACACAGCAGTATTATTGACAAGTGTATAGGCTGGCACAGGGGAACTGGGAACAAATCAGTTCATGGGGATGTTCATGTTCCAGTGAGAGCTCATAGATTCTGTACAGACATGTCTCATATTTTGTAAAGGGAGGATGATGACAGTGAAAAACAGTTCCTGTATTGCTGCAGAAATGGGACTGTCATGGATTTGTTCTGGGCCAATTTCTCTCACCCCCCACACAATTGCTATAAGTTGAGAGAAGGTTTATGCAGACAAAAGAGATCTGATTGGGGAGAATAATATTAGGATTTATTACTAGCAAGATAAAAACTAAAGAACTATATTTACAACAATTCTAATTAGGTAAAAGTACTATGTATCAGTTCAGAAGGAGAAGCAGTCTCTTTCTCCATTTCTGGAGATACAGGTCTTTTAAATAACTTTGCAGCACTCTAAAGTTCTTCTTCTATTATCTCTAGGATGACAACTTTGATTTGTCGCAGCTGGAACTGTTTCTCTTTCTCTGTGTTTTCTATGTTGGCCTCAGGGCTGGGCCTACCCCCCTCCTGGGCTAAGACTGGAGGCTGGGGGTTTACCCCAGGCCCTGTAAGGTCTTCCATGGACTGCAAGGGGAAACTTGCCTGCCATGGATCTTCACCATAGGATCACAGGGGATAATGGCTTTTGAGTCCACCCCTGTTTTCTGTGGGGTTCATTCCCACAGGAGAACAATCTTTGATAGACCTCTCTGACGTGGGTCCATCCCTCAGGCAACAGTTCTTCCATTCTCTGCTGTCCCTCAGGGTCACAAGTTCAGCAGCACTAGTATGGATCCTTCACTGAGATTATAACATCTTACCCGAGCTGTCTCATTCCAGCGTAGGTTTCTCTCCATGAGCTACAGGTCTCCAGCAAGACTCTGTTTCATTCTAGGCTTTCCCATGGAGTCACATCTTCTTCATGCACTTTGCTTTGGCTTGGACTCTTTCATGAGCCGTAGAGGGTCTCTGCTCCCCAGCAGTTTTCCACAGGTGGCAGGGATTTTAGTTTTCAGTCTCTTCCCTGCTGAAGGCAGAGAGAGAGACAGGGGGAGATAAGAAGTCCCCCCCGCTTCGTGGCCTCTCCTCTCCAGCTGCTAGTTTTGACCTTGGAGGTCCATTATCTCTGTCTGGAATTTCTTGCTGCAGCAGTCTAGTCCAAGTTCTTTTCTCAAGTTTATTTTTCTCTACTCTGTTACAGGAGAGAAGGGGGGCTTCAGTGCCACACCTGCTCCCTGGCCCAGTGCTGGGGGAGGAGGGGCCCTGGCTCACTTGGGGCCTGCCTCCTCTCCTACATGACTAGAATTTCATCTGTGCAATAACCTTCTCTTCCGTTTTTCTTAAATATGTAATTGGCAGAGGAGTTATTAAAACTTTTGATTGGCTTTGCTCTGGAAGTTCATCTGGAAAAAACTATTTTCAGCCCCAGTGGGGAGTGGCTGGTTGGTTGGCAAACCCATGACAGGGACACATATTTCTGCATGCTTTGAGGGATTCAAAGAGTGCTTTTATAGAGATTGAAGAGAGCTAATTGAGTTAGTGGAAGATGAAAGAGTTCTGAATTGGGAAATAATTGTTCCATTATTGTACATGAAAAAAATCACAGATTTTGTTTTTGATGATAGTTGTATCACCAGTACCCCCGAACACAGCCTCCATGGGACTGAGAGAGAAATGTTTTGGTTCTGATGCTGACAAGTCAGCCAGCTCTCAATGCTATATTCTCTACAAAGGTTTCATTTCCTACATTCTTTAGGTTTAAAAATATGTTTCAGGACTGAGAATGGATTTACTTGAGACAACGACAGTGATGGTGTTTGTGAACACAAGCGTGTTTCTAACTACTTTTCAAAATGGAAACACAAGTAATTTCAGATATACACAGCAGAACTAAGTCTTATTTTAAAGAACTATGTAGCAATGAGGAGAACTCAAAGAGATTTGCTGGGGACCGAAATTACATATTTTGTAGTGGCATGTGTTGACTTTTTCATCTCTCATCTGAATGTAGATGGTGTTTCACTGGTGACTGTCTCAGTATTGCTTGCCAGCCTGTCTGAAATGGGCCTGTGGTACTACCTTGTGTCTTCAAGTAGAACATTTGTTTTGAACAAATCACTTGGCTCACAGAGTAGCTATGCTTTTTTTTTTTTTTTTCTCTCTATGCCTGTTCATTGGAGCAGAACTAAACAAGATAGTAGGAAGATGGCATGGGGATTGTGGTGTGTAACTATACAAGATTCTCCTTATTATCTGCTCAGGTCCTCGCACACTGCATGAAATGCTCTCTTGTTATGTCCATTCACAGTTTCATTCATAGGTTCAGCCATGTGCAGCAATGTGGCAGATTGCTCGTGACATGGACACACAGAACAAGGCTGACTTTACACTTCTTTGCCTCCTTGCCCTGTCTTCATGTCCACTTGAATAGAAATATTCACACTCAAGTGCATCAAACACCATTATCTCACACCAGAACACAAAAGATGTCTGGGCTGAAAAGAGACTGCTGTTAAAGGGCAACATTTCTTGAAATATTTTACCTGTTTTAATTGTTCTTGAACAAAGTATCTTTGCTATTCTTATTCATTCAAGAGTTAATCCTATAAAAGATAATCCTTTTTGTTAGAATATTTTGTTTGGAAAAAATATTCAAGCCTCATGGCCCTGAAAAGAGGATGCCTAAACAGCATCTAGGGCTGGAGAGAAAAGAAATTTTCTTAGGTTGCCTAGACCATTTCAAAAAATGCAGAGAAGCTGTGTATAAATTTCATTGAAACTCCTAACAATCACAGTGTCACTCATTGTTTGTGTTCACATTGCAGTTTAAAAAAAAATTATGCCTTTCCACAGCATGCTGTTTTGTAGATCAACAGATATTACTATCATTGTGATAATCAACTTTCAATTTTCTTTCCCAAAATGTATTCTAGTATAATTTACGGTGTGTATTAAATAGTGAATGGATCTGAATCGATCTCAATGGAATTAAACATTCAGATACTTGTAGAGTACTAGTTAAGCAGATAAGAGAGAAAAAAAGCCAGATCCTTTTGAGGTTATTTATATCATGAAGAAATTAAGTTCTGGCAATTGTGGTCATATCTGCAAATTCTCATCCCTTATTGTCTCTTAAAGCACCTTAACTTGCCAGTTAAAGATTCAAAAGAATTTGCAACAGTTATGCTAGCATCCTTTTTGTGGTGATAATTTGTTTGGTTTGTTTTCTTTTTTTTTTTTGTTTTGGGGGGGGAAGATACTTCAGCTAGATGGTGTAAGGACTGTCATTTATTCTTATTCCCTCCTTAAAAGGAGTATCAGCAGAAATTAAGTGAGGGGAAGACTGAAAAATCCTCAACAGGTGGAAAATATGAAAGCTCTTCTTCCTATAATTTTCTTAGCCATCTCTATTCGTAACAACCTTATCTTGCCTCTAAGTGCTTTTCGTAGAGTGAAAGTGCTGCAAATAAAAGTGGCACTCTATCTGCAGAAACTTTACTATGTGGAGTCTTCCCTGCTGATAAGAATTTTCTGGAGCCAAGGAGCAGAGAAGCAGCATGAAAACCTGGGATAACCTGGGATAACCTGACCTTTGTTGAGTACCACTAAAAGGACACCAGTGCTGTTTTGAAAATTAAACACAGATGCAGCTGGCACGTGTGTTATATGCTTTGCTGTGGTCTGCCAGTGAAGGCACCAGGGCTCTGCTCTGAGTGCCTGAGAGTCCTTGTGAGCATGAGGGTCCATGACAGAAGACAGATGACAGGATTGAGTTTCTGCTTTTCACCTAAGGCCCCACACTCTTGTTCTCAAAATTTGCCAGAACCCCATGCTAACTGATTTGTTCAACATTTGGAATAAGGTTGGCACAAACAAAGGCACTGAGGCAGACCTCTAGGAAGCTTAACAAAGAGTATTCCTCCCCTCTTGGCATTAAGAGGTGGAAACAGGTTGCTACAGGGCCATCAAAATCTGTTCTCATCTTTGCTATCACACTTTGGGTCCTGATTCCTCTGTGAGGCTCTCACTGCCTTACAGACTCTCATCTCTGTCAGGACTGGGGGGGTTAGGTTTTTTTCCACTTTGTAAAAACCTCCCTGTTCACTTTTGCCACTCTAAAATGAAACAAAAATGCATTTCAAAACTTCTCATAGAAACACTAATCTTCTCATACATGCTGTGCAATAGCTCAAAACATTCTCAGTGTTTTACATAGTAGTATTTAGAACAAAAATATTACCTGGAATAGCCATTCTGAAATAATTTTATTTTAGAGTACCTTTGTCCTTCTGTTCATATCATAGACTCTGGGCATGAAAATTGTACCCTGGAGGTAGAACTTGCTGGGCAGTTGCCTTAAAGATTACCCTGAAGATGAGCTACCTACACCTTCAGCAAAGTCTGAATCCCTAACAGAGTGACTGTTACCTACTGACTCATCTGTAGAAACGAAACTCTTAAAACAATAGCCTTGAGTGGATTCTTTACCACATGATATAATGCTGCAGAGAGGATGCTGTACCACAACATAATAGCCACAAGAAAGTGACATATAAAATATGCTATGTAAAAAGAAACAAAACTTTCTTTTATGTACCAGATTTAAAATCTGCTTTGCTCCAGCTCGGCAGTAAAACAGATTTCTCATGACCTGACCTTTAGGAGAAGTGAGTGAGTTCAGCAGTATCAGACAAAATTAAGGATTATCTTTAAGGAAAATGTGCATATTTTCTCAGACATTAAGCTCTACCTTCTAGAAAACAAATTATACAAGGTATTAAATTGGCTTGAGTCATTTGGCTAAGCAAGAAGAGTAACCCATCAGCATTTACAGAAAACTGGAGGTATTTATTCACTTCTTAGGGGTGCTCTTCATTTTTGAAACCAAAATAGAGCAAAAAGTGTTTAATTCTTGTTTATACCAAGCTGAATGTTTACAGTAAGTGTAAAGTAAATCTCTGCTGCCTCCTCCTCCTGAATTAGAAAACAGGCAAAATTACTAAAAGTATCTTTGAATATCCTCAGATGTTTGCTTGTATCTGAAAAAAACAAGTTAATTTGCTTGGATTAAAAGATATTTACTGTACCGTTTTTAAACTCTAGTTTGAAAGGAAAAGTATCTGCCTCGTTGCACATGAATAAACACCTTTGTGTGTTTATCCTACCAAGCTAATCCGTCAAGATGAAAGCTGTCATTTTTTTTCATTTATAATGTGTTTGTCTCCACAGTATCTGTGAAGTGAGTACACAACTTAAATGACAAAGGCCCAAAGCAGTCATGCTTCCCAGTCTTCATGGGGTTTTGATGGTTTAGCTTTTAAGATAAAAATTCTTCCAATATTTCCTGGAGAATTTGTGGGTTTTCTGTAGTTGATTTTACCTCCGAATGAATTTTCATTGCTGTCTGAAAGAAGTAAAGTGGATCATTCTTATCTCCAGCCCTATCGTGGCCAGTGTTTCACTAAATATTTTTTATGCTAAGGAAAGAAACTTTTATGATTGACCCAGACTCTAATCCAGGACCTTGCAGCCGTATCTACCTTGGGCTGGGATTGGTTGGAAACCTTGTAAACTGGATAACTGGATAACACCAGGTGTGCATGTCTTAATTAAGAATCAAGAGAGACACGGAAAATGGTCCCAGCTGGACTAAATGGGAATCTGCCATGCCTTAGCTGTTTGCAGTAAATTATGAAGAAACTCAAGGCATTAATAAATGCTGTGCAAACAACAGTAGTAGGAATGAAAGCCAGAGCTGCTCCAGCTTTCAAGTACTTTCCACCTTCTTTTGTCCTTTTTTTTTCCTTAAACATAGGTTGGGATTGGAACTAACACAAGTTTCTTTAGTCAAAGCTGATGAAGCAGCTGCATTTTAAGGAGTTTTTAAATTTTTTGAGGTTTTTTCAACTGACATGAATTCAGGAATGGTTTCTTTCTTGGAGTTTTCAATACACATGTTGACGAGAGGTTGTTACATTCATAAAGCTGGAAATAGCCTTGGTTCAGTCCTGTGTGTGAATGAGCATTTTTCCAGCTGCTTTGTCCCAATAGTCTTGTATTTGATAATTCTTTTTCAACTGTAGCATTTTAAACCATTTCTGCTTGGGTGGAATAAAAGTGCATATTGTGGATTCATGGTGAATGTGCTTTAAGTAGCATTAACTCTTTCAAGCCTGGTCATCTGTGTGTTATGTACAAATGCCTCTACTGTGGTTTTGCGTCCATGCAGGATTTTGGTTTATACCAACAGTGTGTCAATCCTTTCTTACTAGTCAGCCTCACTCAGTGCTTTTCTTAAAAGAACACTGAGAAACTGAAGATCAAGGAGCCAGAGGTAGGGCTTATATTTATTCAGGAAGTTAGAATTAAACTTTTAATTTATTTTTATATGTGTTGAGAAATTAAATTTGTTTCCTTTGAACAAGGTGGGAGCAGTATTGTTGAAAATGTCAAACTTGCATTTTACTCACTGCAGTCTGGGTATCATTTTCTTTCTTCTGATATGCCTTTCACATCACAAGCAAATGCAGAATATGATCAAAATTTTTAAATTTTTTAAAATAAATATAATTTTGACTAATGAACTCTGATTTATCTGGCAACTATGCATGTAAATGGAGTCTTCAATGAGCAAGGCAATGTATTGCATTCAAAGAGTATAATCTGTTGTAAATATTTCAACCTCTTCATCCTTATCATCAAACTGACAGGTTTTTTTAAATTCTTGGTTAAACAATGTTTCATGTCGCTCCACTGGAATATTGAAAAAGGCGAGGTAGACTTGGCAATACAGGAGGTGGGTAGCTCCAGAAGCGCCTCATGCATTTGCAAGAAGCAAAGTGATTATTTAACTCTGTATTTATGTTTCCACTTGATTCACAAGCTTGGTTGCTTCACTCTAGTGACTGATTTGCACGAATGTTCCTGGGACTGCATTACTGCTTAATGAATCTTCATAGCCAAGTGGCCTTGTTTCCAGATGGATGCTGCTTCGAAAATTCCATTCAGTTTCATCATGGGGTAGATGCAATGGGTGGAAAGGTTGAAAGGAGGAGTTCACCCTCCACTCTGAACAGGTCCAAATCTGACATTACTTTTCATCTGGAGAAGGAGGAAATGATCCAGACTACACACTACAGACATGCAACACCTTTCTGTGTAAAACACATACTTCTCTTAAGCCTCTTAAGCTAATAGGTTTCCTTTGCTTGCTGTGCATTTACACTGACCTCTTGCAAAAATTCTGTTACAGGAAACAATTAAAACAAATCCAGCTTCTTTTAAGTAAGAACAGTTTGTAGCTGTCCCTGGACTTTCTCTGTTAAGTTGGTATCTGCTAGCTCTCAGTTAAAGAGGATATTTAAACAAGTATATTTCAGATTCCACTATCTACTATCTACTATCTGGCAAACAACTTCCAGGCATTCTACTGAGAAGACATGGGGAATATT